>OX424502.1:3258484-5939734 GCA_949152395.1 Agrochola litura | reverse complement strand
GCGAAAATTACAAAGCGTTGGATTGTTCACCCACTAACAGGGAACGTGAGCTGGGTTTAGACCGTCGTGAGACAGGTCAGTTTTACCCTACTGATGGCCTGTCGTTGCGATAGTAATACCGTTCATTTCTACAATAACAATGGTATCGGACATTTGGTTCATGCACTCGGTCGAACGGCTGGTGGTGCGAAGCTACCATCCGCGGGATAATCCCTGAACGCATCTAAGGGAGAAACCCATCTAGCCAAATCCGGCAAGGATATGCTCACTGTGGAGCCCCGAGAGTCGAGAGGCTCTAAACAATGTGACTTTGCTAGTCGCGCTTCACCACGTGATGTGCGACGCCGAAGCCCATTTGGATCGCGGAGATCGATGCTGTCCGTGTAACACGTGCATCACGGCTCCGAAGGTCCGAATTTAACTCAGTTCGATGTCGGGGCTCGGAATAGTCTGTAGACGACTTCCGTTCCTGGCGGGGTGTTGTGCTCGGTAGAGTAGCACGGTAGTGTTACAATCCGTTGAGACTCAGCCCTTAGCTCGGTGATTCGTTTTGATATAATTTAATACACGAACTGATGAAATGATTGTTAATCAATGTATTAAATAGTAAGAAGCTAATGATGGTGCCAAACCCCTAGCAAAATTCTAGACCAACTCAATGAAGATTGCCATCGAAACGCTAAGAGGGATAGGTATAATTGTTTACATGCCTACTGTATGTTCGATCAATTTTTTCATTAACTATTATTTTACAGTTTTTAAAACAACTAACTATTTAAAACTATTATTTATGGATCTACAGTTTGTGTATTAAACCATTCTGAAACGAATTATCCTAGTTCTATATCTTGGGTGATTCGATGAGCTATCTCAGTCTATTCTCAACAAGTGCTACGGCACTTGTTGTTGCTTCAAAGGTATTGTCCCGACTTGATAAAGGAAAGAATTTGAAACTGACGCAGATATAAAAGACTTGACTGTGTACAGTAAGCGCTCAAAAGTGCATGAGCACGCTAAGAGTCGTATTGCTGTGAACACGCGGTATAGCTCGTACATTTGTATGTGTAAGCAACACGATACACACACCACAGATAACGCAGTTTTGCACGAAACAACAATATATTTCCGTCGCTTTAAACATGCTAGCACACACGCACTATGCGCGTGAACTTGACCAGTTAATGGCATTGCTAAAATTCGATAGTAACTTAACAAGTGCAGATAGCAGAAATCGTTAAGCGTTGGTATGGAATTCAAATTGCCTCAGGTTCTAATCTCGTAAAACACAGTGCGGTTTTTTGCAAATATTATTATTTTTGTTTTCGATAATAATATTTTTTAAATATTGCTGCTTTTTTATGTTGTTATTGCAATTAAGGTTTTAGAATAAAAAATGCTTGATATATGATAACAAAATAAAAAAAAATATGTTTATTCGTTATATTTATTTTACATAACTTAATAAAGTGCTACAATTATTTATCATTACTTCAGCTGAATAAGATGTGAAATAGATGTCAAGAAACTTAGAAGCAGTTTGTATTATTTTGACATATTTAAATTATGAAATATTTTAAATTTTTAATGGATTTTTTCACCATAAATATTAAGCTTTGATCATGGTCGAAGTAATTAAGTAATAAATAAGAATATAAGACTACTTAAAATGTAAAAAACTACTTACAGAATAGGTAATTTTAAGGTTAAATATGGGCAGTTTGTTTATATTTTATTTGTATTAATTAATTTTACATTTTATTTGACTTTAGTAAATATTGGTTGTTATTGAGGTTAAAGCTTAAGTATTCATTTTCTTTACGAAAAGAAGATTGAAACTAAACCTCAAATTTTAATCCTAAAATAATACTATTACTAAAATAATATTAAACAATTTCGGTATATCTGCAAGAAATACGACAAACACCCTATTGAAACGTGCTTAAAAAATTCGTTACCATAAATTCATGCAATAACGAATCTGTTGTTTATTAAGTTGATACGGTCAATATTTTAAGGTCAAAAACGGTTTTCTAGCTGGTCTTCAGTGATGCAAGCCTTCAGAGTGCACGGCGAACGGTTCATAATGACGTGTTTTTAATAATTCAGCAAAATATCTCGTTGGTATGAAACCATTTGTTTCATTCACCATTTGACGTCGCTGCTACTCGATAATAAGCCCCTTCCTCATATCTCTTAACCTCACAGTATTTCTCTAGAACAAAGAAAAACATTGTTTTTATTACACATAATACCTTATTATTTATTATTCACTAATCGAATTAAACCTCACAATGAATTTAAAACTTTAATGGCATCTTCTGTCTCAACAATACCTCTGTTCTATCAACAATACCCTTGATTAAGATTTATGTTTAGTAAAATATGAAATATATAAATGATAACACTCACACTTAGTCCGGTTTCATTAGATATTCACTTCACTTTTACGCAGCGCAATAATATTCTCTGATCTGATCTGATCTCTTCAATATATTTTATGCCTGCTTTTTGATAATAATAACCACAACACTGCGCTAAATACTCGTCACCAATATTATCCACGAACCAACAAAGTTCTATTATTTAAATACTCGTAACAAACTGCATCTACCCCACAGAAATCGAAATAATTTACTTAGTTTTTTGTGGTCTACCTGCTAAACTTTAATATTTATGTGAACAAGACGAATGAAACTAAAAACGAATGATGATTATTGAACTAGTCATTGGTTGCAGACAAAGTGAGTGTGTGTGTGTAATGTGCGTGTCTACAGTATTGTAACAACTTATAGAAGAAGGTCGTAAGTCAAACCGAAGCGTCAGTCTATTGCTTTGTGAGATTGCTCATGGACTTTTGGTCGGTACTGTACATACCTCTAACTTGTACAATGGGACCCAAAAATCGCGAAAAAAAGCTGCTATTTACATTTTGTCAAGATATGTGAACACAACTAATAGTTAGGAATTTGTATTATTTTTTAGTGTGTATATGTTTCCAGGAACACCTACAAAATTATAATGGCATGCGACGACGGCTTTTCCTAGACCACTTTTGTATCTATGTCTTGATTTCTGTCTGAAATATTTGCTTGTTTCGTACTTTTTAGATCATTTTTATTTTCCCGTAGTCGAGTTACAGTTTTTTATTAAACTTTATTTTTTATTTTATATTTTTCCGTTTTTACGCTTGCTAAACGTTACGACAAAGTAAATGAGAGTAATACAATAGGTCAGTAATTAACCTGTTTTAAATTCCAATAGCAGTGCATAGTGCTTTGGACGAAACCATAGTGCGATTTATTTCAACGCCAACACCATACCAGGTCACTCAGAAAGTTTTGCGACTAACAATTTTTGTCTATGGGACACTGACTAGTTTTGATGACAAAAAACTATTTATTACAAAAAACACAACATTCCAAATTCGAAATTCCTTTCACATTTTTTTACGAGTAAAATCAAAATACTCTGTCTCACTGAAAATTGAATTTACAACGAGAACATTTTCGCGCGATGATTTTGTACGATTTCAAATGTCAACTAAAACCAGAAGAATCATTTGAAAGACTTCGAATGGTATTCAACTGAATGAGACAAAATTCAAATCTTGTAGAAAACGCACACTATGCTGGCAGGTGTATTATAAGTTGGGGGATTACATCGCTGATAAAAATGCTTGGCTCAATGCTGGTCCTGCTCCACAACCACAACTAATTGATTAACATTTGCAAATACTGTTGGAGCTGCTGAAGATTGTAAGACCATCTTTGCATTGTTTAAACTCAATCTCCTTTGTATTATATAATTGCATAGCACAGGTGTGAGCACTATGTACTAAAGAGTTACCATTTACCGGGTAATGTCTTGCATTGATTTGAATGTGCCCTGGCGGCTGTGAGTAGGTATGTCATGCTCACTCAGATGTTTCGCTGATGGTGGCACGTGTGTTGGATCATTTAGCTACCTTCAAAATGGTTGAACTGAATGGTGCTAATCCATGTGTCATGTTCGTGAACGGGCGTCGTCAGTTGGGACTGGTCATCTCTTACTTGCCACGGCTTATTTTTAATTTATTTTAATTTTTGAATTGTACTTTGTTTTATCTTTTTATTACGGACGCTTCTAACGTGTACGTCTTTCTATATTGTTCTCACACGGATAATTTCAACATGAACGATGTAACCAATATTTTATAACAATTTCTTATTGACCGAGCGAGCGTAGCGAGCGAAGCGTCTCTGGATCAAGTCTGTGTGTGTCTGTTTGTACGTACTCCTCTACAGGTCGTATTTTACAACCGATCTGGACGAAATTTGGTGTAAAGGTTTGACGAATTTTTTATAATTTTTGGTCGTCAGGGACTTTTTATTTGGAGGGCTACTTCCTCCAAAATGGGGCAAAAAGGGGCCTTCTGGATATCTCTGCCTTATGAGATCTGATTTCGATGGTTCTTTTTTTATGTGAAAGGTAGTAAAACTATGTTGGTCTCAAAAAAAATTGGTGAAGATCTGATGAGAATCTTCGGCATGATGAGCAGAATAGCTTCTCAAAATGCAGTGAATTGCTCACTATTTATAAAACCTATTAGTTCATTTTTCTAACTGGCTTACAAATTTTTACTCATAATTTTTCTGATTTTTAGGGTTCTGTAGTCAACAATGAACTGATGTAGTTTCGCCATGTCCATGTCTATCTGTCTGTCTATCCGCGGTTGACATGGGTACCTAAATATTAAACACGCCGAAGTGGTAGAATAAAATCACGATTTTTTTTTTTTCGTCTGTCCCCTTTTAGTCGTTTGGGTGGGTGATAACTATTTTTTTATTTATGGGAGAGCACGTTTTTCAACTACAATGTTACAGTTTGTTCTTGGTATAAATTGATCCCAACTACGGAACTCTTCATTGCACGTGGTTCACGCACTTGGCCGGTTTTTTAATTTGAGTTTGACGTATTGAATGCTATCATGTGGATGTCATGTTTTTTGATAGGAAAAAAAGTAGGTCATCGGTCATCGTCGTCAAATATAAATATTTTTGAAAACTACAAGTATCGTTCATGATTTCTTCCTGCAGGTCTACTCCCTAACCACGAAATCCAAAGATTCGGTCAAACATGATAGTATCATTGTGTTAGGGAGTCATTGGATATGTATTGATAAGTGCTTTTATACTAGGTGGTGTTCAGGGTCTGATGATGGAGCCGGAACGTGGCCATAGGAACTCCTCAACTAAACAAGTTAAAACCATCGTTTTTAGACTCCGGACTACGTATTGACAAGTGCTTTTAGACCAGGTACTGTCCAGATCCATATGAACTCCTCAACTAAACAAGATAGCCCTATTGTGTTTGCGGTCGTTGGTTTTGTCTTGCCAAGTACTGTCGCCCAAGGTGTAGTCCAAAGCCTCATGATGGATCTGCAAGGACACTATAGCAACTCCTTAACTAGAAAAGATAGCCCCGTTGTGTTTAGGTAATTTCGATGTTTTGACAAGTAGGTATGTAAGTTAGCCCAAGGTGTATATAGTCTAGGGTCTGATGATAGAGCCGGAAGGTGGCCACAGAAACACCTCAACTTTACACAGTGGCCCTGTTGTGTTGAACTCGTTGGATTTGTTTTAACAATTAGGAACCTTACAAGTGAAGGTTATAGAATGGATATTTTATCAAATTCTAATGCTAGAATAAAATGTAAAATACTTTTTTAAACAAGCCTATAATGAACTAAAAAGTTCTAAATAAAGAACGTAACGTAAACATAGAACTTTAATATTTTCTTAAAAGCTTGAGCCGTGAACTTCGTTCTTTCACTTAAAGATAAGCCTCATCAAGCTTTAGCTTATTAGAAAATATTAACACTTTCATTGTCCCAAGGTAATTGATAATCCTATAACCATACGTCCAATAATAATATTGTATACTGATGTTCTTGGTCATTTACTAATTCTACGTTTGCGAAAATTCGTCTATCACCCTCAGATAACCATTACATGTCATTTTCAAAAATGCACTAAGTACCTACACGTGCTGTTTGAAAACGTTGAAACAAACAATAGAACTGGTTCTATTATTTAATTTTGGTTAATTTCGCTGGAATATTGGATACTAGCGGACGTCACGCGGTTTCACCCGCGTAGTTCCCGTTCCCGTGGGAGTACGGAGATAAAATATAGCCTATGGTACTCGCTGGTAATGTAGCTATCCATTGCTGAAAGAATTTTTCAAATCGGTCCAGTAGTTTTTAAGTTTATTCGTTATATACAAAAATACAAATCTTTCCTCTTTATTATATTAGTGTACCTAGATATAGAAAAGGATAACTACTAGTGCATTACATGTCATGCACGGACATAGAGGGCTACGTCTTCAGTGCATTACATGTCATGCACGGACATAGAGGGCTACGTCTTCAGTGCATTACATGTCATGCACGGACATAGAGGGCTACGTCTTCAGTGCATTACATGTAATGCACGGACAGTGAAAGTGTTAAAGTTCTATGTTTACGTAAGTTTTATAGTGGTGCAAAAAAAAAGTCTCGTGAAGTCCATTTTTTAGCCAATATTATACATTCGCGACTATTCTATATAATATTTATATACTTTTTTTTATATTGTTTTCTAGAAGCCTTATATTTTTGACAAGATGTTTTACTTAAAGTTCCTTTATAAATAAATATTTGCACTTATTTTATATTTGATTGTGATGTATGTTTGATTATTTTAGCGCGACTAGCTAAAGGTAAATCGTTGCAAAAAAGTTTGTGCTCGCGAGGTCTACTGTTCGCAGAACTACTAGTTTAAAAGAGTGTCCGTGGAGTTTCTTGGCCGTTCTTCTCCATAGGTACCTACTACGCTTTGGAATGGGCAACTAGCTTCATATTTCTGACTGACCGATTCCTTGACAATTCAAAAGTGCCTGTAAATGGTTTAATTGAAATAAATGCTTTGAGTTTGAAATTGAGTTTGAGTTCATAGACAAAAGCGACTGTTTTCCGCTGGTTCAACGAATTTAAGCGTGGTCAAGTAACTTTGGCAGACGAAGAAAAAGTGGCCGCCTTATGACGGCTGTTACATAAGAAAATGTGCTGACTGTGAAAAATTTAATTTAAAAAAATAGGCGAATTATATATGAAGAGATTCAGCATATGGGTACTGCAGATTGGATCGGGAAGTGTGCATAAAATTCTACACGGGGTATCTTCGGGTAAGGAAGAAAGTTTCACGCTGGGTACCACACAATCTAACGCAGGCTCAGAAGGAGGTTCGGGTAGAATGGTGCCGAGACACGATAGCAAAATTTGAAGCAGGCGCGTTTACGATTTCATTACGGGTGATGAATCATGGATTTATCATTTTTGTTCCCCAAAATAAAAAATCAACTCAAGGGGAAACAGTTTTCATCACCGGAAGATGCACTGGCTGCATTTGAGAAAGGGATTAAAGAGGTGTCTGATGTGGACTGGAAAATGTATCATGAAAATTGGTTTAGACGTATGAAACTGTGTATAGACGCCAATGGAGAGTTCTTTGAAAAGATTTAATTTAAAAAATTACAACCTTTAGTACATTTTTTTTAGTATCGCAAAAATTTCTGAGTGCCCAATGTATATAATGTGTATCGATATCGAGTTTCGAAGAAATCCAAAATATAAATATTTCGTTGTACTTGTTTTTCTTCATAAGAGTGGAATTACAATATCGTTACTATTTATTAAGATTTCATTAACTGCACGTTGGTCATGGTTTAAGTCCACCATGTTAAATTTAGAGATAATTTAAATAGCCTATGTCACCCGGACCATTATTACGAATCTATTCATTTATCAAAATTGGTTCAGCAGTTTAGGCGCTACGGTGAAACACACGTAAAAGCAAACATACATACATAGACGGCTTTGCCGTAGTCGGGTAAAAATTGTGACTAAATGCTACCTATTTGTTTATGTGCCGTCTTAATTTATTGACATTTTATTATTATTATTAACCACTAGCTTTTGCCCGCGGCTTCGCCCGCGTGGATGTCGGAAAATATCCCACAGGAACGTGCTACCGGGATTCAGAGTATCCTATGTCCTAACCCAGGTCATGGCCTATCCTATGCCTTTCATCTAGAAATCCATTCAGTCGTTACGTCATGAAAAGGTAACAGGCTGATATTAAATCTGTTTTAGGGTTCCGTACCTCAAAATGAAACATTAAAACCCTTACCCTGATGACTTCATTGTCTGTCAAGACCCTTTTCTCAGGAACGCGCGGAGGCATCAATTTGAAATAGATATCAAAAACTTAGATCTACGGTCTCTTGGAAGTGTAACGAAAATCAAACTTCCAAGTGAACGCAATAATGGGCACGCCACAACTGGGGCGATAAGTTCCCTCATTGAGGAGTGGTAGAGAGGCGCCACGGCGTCCTCACCTTCCACCTGACGCAGGTTCTCACCGGACGCGGTTGTTTCGGGAGGTACCTGTTCCGGATAAGGCGGGAGGAAACGCCCGGGTGTGACCATTGTATGGATCGCCCGGAGGACACGGTGGAGCATACGGTGGAGGTCTGCCCGGTTTGGGCGGGGCACCGCCATGTCCTCGTGGAGACGATCGACGGTGGTGATTTCTCGCGTCCGGCCCTGGTCCAGTCCATGGTACGCTAGGGCCGATGCCTGCCAGGGTCGCGGAAATGTCCGAAAGGGTTACCATGGCCCCTAAAAACACACAGGCAACTGAAGGTTTTTGACAGTATAAACCTGACACGCTCTCCCGCTCCGCCCAGAGCGGGAGAAGATATTTGATAATTTCCCACCCAAAAAAAAAGTTAACGAAATAAAAATTACGGCCATTTGTGCCGCATATTTTGACACTCGCAAATGACCACCAGTCTATTTGGTACTTCACGTTGGTCCAGCAGCATGAAGTTTGGCGAGAAGTAAGGTCAAGTAAAGAGGAAAATCCGAAAATTGGTAATTTATAGTTCTATAATGAACGGCAAAGTTAAGTTTTTTCGGCAATCTGGGATTAAAAATTCATAGGCCGTGCCTTGGAGTAACAAACCTCAGTTGACCCAATATAGTTTTTTGGTTCTAGTAATAATAAGAAATATGATCGAACGGCAACAAAAAAGTTTTTGTGAAAATTGGCCATTAACTTGCTGACTGTAAATTTTTTTCAAAATCTGTGAATGCAGATCAAAATGTTTCAAAAAGTTAAGGACAGTCTCCTAAGACTGTTTTCTTGTAGCGACAACGGCTAAGGTACCTGCCCTTATTGCCCCATCTCAAAATCCACCCTGTATATGCTATGATTGACTGCTTAGTTCCATAAAGGTATAGCGTGATGATAATCTTTTAAAAGGTTAAATCAGTAACTATCTGCAATATTCTAACCTTTTGGCTAGTCTTTTTACAATTTGTGGTAAACTATAGAAGAATACAAACATAATGCTATATTGCTCATCCCCCATAGCAAATAGCGTGATAATAGTTTTTGAAAAATCTATTGTGACGTTTCCATTATTTGACTTATAGATTATTTATTTATACCAATTTTCAAGTTAATTAAGCCACACAGTAAAATCCTCCACTGTAAAAGTTAATACCCCGTTTCACCCCGTTAGGGGTAGATTTTCAAAAAACCCTGAAATACATATTTATTTTCAGTTTTAATTATAAACACTGAGTTTCGAGTTAATCAGACCGCTCGTTAAAATTCTTCTATACAAACTTTGACACCCCCCAATCCTCCTTTAGGGGGTATTTTAGAAAAAACTAAAAACGGCAAACTTTGTAATTTACATAGATAAGTATTCGTGCCAAGTTTCAAGTTTATTAACTCAAGGAATAAGATTTTTCAAACAAAAAAAATCCCCCCTTTTCACCCTCTTAAAGGTCGAATTTCCAAAAATCCGTTCTTAGCGGACGTCTACTAACTATAAACTATCTCCCTACCAAGTTTCATCTTCATACGTCAAGCGGTTTTCGATATTTCGTGATGAATGAGTGAGTGAGTGAGTGACCTTTCGCTTTTATATATTTAGATTAGATTAGTGTTTGGCATGAAATTGTGACGTGTAATTTTCTTGACTTTATATTTTTTATTTGATTACCACAACAATTTTGTATGCCTTCTGGTGGGACGTAGTATGGACCAATATTTCTTTGTAAAACATCTGTATAATTTTTACCCTATGTTCACAAAATTAATGAATGAATTGAATTGAATTAAGAATGTAGCTCCGTAATTGCTCATGTTTGCACACCAGAATATTTTCAGGATTCTCCATTTCCGTTATGAAAGTATAGATACTCGAAATATTTACATATTTACCGCAAAACATTACCTTGATTTAGGACGTGTCGTAATTTTTACCGATTTCTACCATAATTTTCTTCTCACACTTACCTTTTCCATAAACACCACAGCGCTGATCGTAAGTCGCGTCTTGGGCACCCACTTTGCATATGAACGGCAGTTTTTGGAAACACCCCGCAGTCTCGATGTCGCCCGACCGAGTCACCACATCACATCCATCTATGTTTTGATTGACCGAAAACACCTCAATACTGTTTGTTGAACTCACTAGAATCATTATTAAGAATTCGAAAGTACTGCTAAGGAATAAACAGGTCAAAAATAGGAATTCGGGCTAATTCTAGCTTAACAATGTGACTCGTTGTACATAAGTCACAATAACAATTACATTTCATTCTGCTTTTAATGTCATAAATAAAACCAAGATAAAATTATCAGGCTTTAAAACGTGCTTGTGATTTCAAAAACATTTTCTAAGCTCTCTGAAGCCCGTTATAGAATAATTCATTGAAGATAAAAGAATAGGACTGCTTCGTACTGTAAAACCGTGTGATTTATAACGATAAAATAAATTCTACCGATAAAATTCCCTCTTTGTTTCAAAGTGGAAAAAGATTGGTATTTGATTGAAGTTAGGCTTAGGTCTCTGTTCTTTTTTTTCTTTTAAATTAAGCAATAGAGTTGAAATTATCGTTCGTTTTAGTGTAATAATGTCTATTTGTAATTAAATTGGGATTTAATCAGGATTATATAAAAGGCCAGTTTTTCAGTGATACGAGATTTTCAGAGGTACGAGTATGTCAATGAATCACGTTTTGACGTTTATACGCTCGGAAGTCGAGACTTGATTTTTATAACTGTGCGCTTGGATCTGTCAAAGTCGTTATTAGTATTGAATTGAACCACCCGGTTACCTTCTTAATGTCCTGACGCCTCTTGGTACGGTCTACACAACTCGTGTCGTCTACACAGTCCTTTTTTTTGGGTTGGAAATTATCAAATAATATCTCCCACTCTGGGCGCAGCGGGATCAGTATCAGACTCTTACTGACTAAAACCCACCCGTGTTCCTTCGGTTGCCCTGTTGCCGGGGGCCACGATTTTCCTATCGGTTTTCTTCGAACCCCCGACAGGCATTGGCCCTAGCGGACCCCGTCAATTCTGCTGACATCTCTTTTAGGTGCGCGTGGAACACAACGCGCCGTCGACCCGGGCCTGGTCCTTATCGGACGGCAAGCTACCCATTGCTCACCGTCCGCAAACCCGCGCCTGCACGATGGCCGGAAATTGGCCCTGCGGCGGTCTGCACAGTCCTGCCATGTTATTCAAGCTGTTATTGATAGTATTTAAACATAAAACACTGTAATATTTTGACATTGACAAGCGTACAGTCATAAAAATCGGGTTATATTGTTACTCCGTCGCGCTAACTTCTAATCTAGTACATACAGATCAATGTTCGCGGTACTCCTGCGTAATCTTACATTAAGGGTCCACGTGATGTTTTTTTAAGCACCTTTTTAACCCCCCTCCCCACTGGTGATACATGGTGAGATTTTAGATTAAACCCTGCCTAAAATCACATGTATTTTTTGGTACAATGTATCTTCAAAAAATTCAGAATATTTTATCTTTAAATACAGGTATAATCGTTGCCTGGCAGCTGCGAGTGAAGGTCACGCGCCGCTTTTCGGGTCAGAAATCGCGCGTTCAACAAAAAAATAAATACACGTGATATCTTACTACACCATCTCCCCCTTGTGATATTTCGTGATTTTTTTCAAACCCCTTTCGAGCCTCACGTGATTAATGGACGATCCCTTATCACGTGTGCATATGCGATCCGCATCTCTGAATATTTTTTTCATAAATTTATTGTGATTTATCAAACTCAAAGCATTTATTTCCATTAAACCATTTACAGGTACTTTTGAATTATCAAGGGGTCGGTCAGTCAGAAAGATGAAGCTAGTTGCCCACTCCAAAGCGTAGTAGGTAGGTTCCTATGGAGAAGAACGGGCAAGAAACTCCACCGGCATTCTTTTAAATCATAATATTGTTACAAAATATTGGTTACATCATTTATGTTGAAATTATACATGTGAGAACAATATAGAATAACGTGCATGTTAAAAGCGTCCGTAATAAAAAGATTAAAACAATTCGAGGGGTGAAAGGCTATTTGGTTTAAGCGACATTTTTGCAACTTTACAGGAGAGCCATTTAAAGTTTAAAATTTCCGAAAAAAAATCATAACAAAAAAACTTCTTCAGCTATTGGAATGGAGTAAACTTAATTTAAATTAATTTGAAACCGTCAAGGTGTTGATGCTTATACCAAATAAAACGGACCTTTAATTAAGAAGATAAATGTCGCTTAATACGAATTGCCTTAAGCCACTATTTTTCAGGGAACGGAAAAAGATTTAAGTGACTTCATAACTACAATTGGCTACAGGAAAAAAATACTAAGCGACTCTGCAGTATATTTTCAGAATAACCCAAACAGCATGAAGTGACGCAGCCCAAAATTAACTGTAGCAAGCTATTTATCTCACCTGCCAATTGAGATTAAATTGACTGACTGGCTAATTCACATAAGTAACATAATAGTATTGACACTCCATGTCGTATTTTGTTGACGGACAAATGATTTAAGCGACATCGCGACATGTAAATCGTGGATATCAAAATGATTTAAGTCACATGTTAATAAAAAATAGAAACAAGAAAAACGCTTTAACCGATATTGAATCTTTTTTCTGAGAAAGGCCTACTGATTTATGTCTCGGTTCTTTAAATCATTGTATAGTTCAAGTACACTAGTAATAAATTAATGCAAAAACGACGTCACTGACACTGCCACTTTGGAAACAACCCAAAAATAGAGTTGTTTGAAGCGCCAAAAAATGCTCAGATTTAAATGAATCCGGCATCATCCGACGGAGAAAAAATTGCTGATTCCGAATATGTATATAACTCAATATCGCCCAAGATGTCGCTTAAACTAAATAGCCTTTCACCCCTCGAATACAAAAATTAAAATAAGCCGTGGCAGCTAAGAGATGACCAGTCCTTACTGACGGCGCCCGTTCACGAATATGATGCATGGATCATATAACATTGTTGCGGATAAAAGAAATAGCCCACATATCAACTCGGAAAGGGATCGTCACTGTATCAACTCGAGCCATTTAGTATTCTTTGTATGAAACTGCCTACTGCAACGCACAATAATCGGAATCGTAATGTAATCGCCTCGCCTCGGGACAAGCTCACGAACCGCGGCGATACGGTGACGATCCCTTTCCGAGTTGATATGTGTACTATGACCTTGAAGCTTGTTACGGAAATATGGATGGTGTTTAGAATGCCAATCAAGTGCAAAATTGTCATGTAAGTCGATAACGGAAAATACCTAAATCATGTAAAATAATCATTTTATGTAGCAGCCGATGCCGTGATACTGATAAGTGAAATGGTGTTTTGTTTAGAAAGTGACTCATTTGTGTTCAACGATTGTGTTTTGAAGGAAAAGAAGGTTAGTATTTACTTAGTTAAGTACACGATCCTTGTAATTGGTTACCTACCAAGCACCTACATAGCTAGTAATAAAATAATACAGCCGCGAGTGTTGATCCTACACAGTCAGCTGCTAACAATGTTATCACACAGCCATTGGTATTAAAAGTGTTTTTTTACTGTTGTATCATCGTTGTTTAATATTTATACATTTCATTAATCAAACTATAATATTATTATTTAATATTAATATTATATTTTATTAATATTTTCATTTATTCATTTTTTTACATTTTAAATACATTTTTAAATATTTTTATAAAAATCATTAAAAAAAACATTTAAAAATATAAAAAATAGTGGCCCATTGGCATCAGGAACAGGGTCCAAGCTGCCGGTGGTCAGGGCTCTAGAGAGAGGAACCTCCTCACTATGCGTGCCGTGTCTAGGAGTACTGCTTTCTGAATCAAGCCCTTGACCCAGACGCGCAATGAGAGCCTCCTGAGGTGTTGGTCGAGGCTCTTCGCTATTAGGCCATTAACCGTAACGATTATCGGTACAATGATCGCAGAGTCCACATCCCACATGTCGACAACTTCGTGTGCTAAGTCAAGATACTTGATTTTTTTATCTTTCTCAGCTTTCACGAGATTCTCGTCATGAGGGACAGCGATATCTACAATCATTGCACGGCGCTCTCGTCGATCTATCACCACAATATCAGGCTTATTGGCTACAATAGTCCTGTCAGTGATGATAGATCGATCCCAGTACAATGTGGCATGACCATTCTCGAGAACTATATTTATTAATAATATTATAAGTGAAAGCTTGAGAGGATAGATGGATGTTTGTTACTCTTTCACGCAAAAACTACTGAACGGACTTGGATAAAATTTGGCACACAGATAGTTTATAACCTGGATACAGGATATTTTTATCCCGATATTCCCACGGCATCGAGATTTATGCGGGTGAAACCGCGGGGCACTGCTAGTATACAATAAAATTCCGAATGACATCAAGCAATTGAATTTTAATTTATTTAAAAAAACACTTAAAAAACTGCTTACTAATAAGTGCTACTATAACATTATTGACTTTTTAAATGAAAAATTTAGAATTTTGCTGTTGATTTAATTTTATTATATATTGACATATTTTGTCTGTAATTAATATTGACTACCTTTTGTATTGACTCTAATTGGATATTTAATTATTGATTTTATTTTGCACTGACTCTAATTTCGTATAATAAAATTAATAATTAATTTATAATTGCCAATTTAATCAATAACATGTATAAACATTTTGTACGCTGAGTGAGGCAAAATATGTTGGTCCGGTAAAATTAAGTTTCTATCTATATGTGCATTATATATAATATACAGCGGGCCCTATCAGAATACCAGCGCCGCGGTATTTATTATAATATCGCAGCATTACGCTGAGATATGGGCCTTTTTGGACTCGCACAGGTTGTTACTATTTTTTTGTCAGTTTAAAATGCTCCTTTCTTATTTTTATTTCATTTTATTTTTATTACTATCTGTATTTCTTGTGCGTGTCCCAAATAAAATATGTTTCTTTCTTTCTTTTGTTTCTTTCTTTCTTTCATTATCATGTTACACAAGTTTGAACAAATAATAATGACTTCGTAGGACATGAAAACCAACAATTTAAATAGGTAGTTAAGTATGTACCTTCTGAGAATTTAAACATGTTATTTTTACTTCATACATGCACGATAAACCAATGCAATTGTTTTTTTTATTTACACACATATTTACATCATTTAAAAACTATCAGACTTAATATAATTATATGTACAGTACCGACCAAAAGTCCATGAGCAATCTCACAAAGCAATAGACTGACGCTTCGGTTTGACTTACGACCTTCTTCTATAAGTTGTTACAATACTGTAGACACGCACATTACACACACACACTCACTTTGTCTGCAACCAATGACTAGTTCAATAATCATCATTCGTTTTTAGTTTCATTCGTCTTGTTCACATAAATATTAAAGTTTAGCAGGTAGACCACAAAAAACTAAGTAAATTATTTCGATTTCTGTGGGGTAGATGCAGTTTGTTACAAGTATTCAATTAATAGAACTTTGTTGGTTCGTGCCGTGATAATATTGGTGACGAGCATTTAGCGCAGTGTTGTGGTTATTATTATCAAAAAGCAGGCATAAAATATATTGAAGAGATCAGATCAGATCAGAGAATATTATTGCGCTGCGTAAAAGTGAAGTGAATATCTAATAAAACCGGACTAAGTGTGAGTGTTATCATTTATATATTTCATATTTTACTAAACATAAATCCTAATCAAGGGTATTGTTGATAGAACAGAGGTATTGTTGAGACAGAAGATGCCTTTAAAGTTTTAAATTCATTGTGAGGTTTAATTCGATTAGTGAATAATAAATAATAAGGTATTATGTGTAATAAAAACAATGTTTTTCTTTGTTCTAGAGAAATACTGTGAGGGTTAAGAGATATGAGGAAGGGGCTTATTATCGAGTAGCAGCGACGTCAAATGGTGAATGAAACAAATGGTTTCATACCAACGAGATATTTTGCTGAATTATTAAAAACACGTCATTATGAACCGTTCGCCGTGCACTCTGAAGGCTTGCATCACTGAAGACCAGCTAGAAAACCGTTTTTGACCTTAAAATATTGACCGTACCAACTTAATAAACAACAGATTCGTTATTGCATGAATTTATGGTAACGATTTTTTTAAGCACGTTTCAATAGGGTGTTTGTCGTATTTCTTGCAGATATACCGAAATTGTTTAATATTATTTTAGTTATAGTATTATTTTAGGATTAAAATTTGAGGTTTAGTTTCAATCTTCTTTTCGTAAAGAAAATGAATACTTAAGCTTTAACCTCAATAACAACCAATATTTACTAAAGTCAAATAAAATGTAAAATAATTAATACAAATAAAATATAAACAAACTGCCCATATTTAACCTTAAAATTACCTATTCTGTAAGTAGTTTTTTACATTTTAAGTAGTCTAATATTCTTATTTATTACTTAATTACTTCGACCATGATCAAAGCTTAATATTTATGGTGAAAAAATCCATTAAAAATTTAAAATATTTCATAATTTAAATATGTCAAAATAATACAAACTGCTTCTAAGTTTCTTGACATCTATTTCACATCTTATTCAGCTAAAGTAATGATAAATAATTGTAGCAGTTTTTTAACTTATGTAAAATAAATATAACGAATAAACATATTTTTTTAATTTTGTTATCATATATCACGCATTTTTTATTCTAAAACCTTTATTGCAATAACAACATAAAAAAGCAGCAATATTTAAAAAATGTTATTATCGAAAACAAAAATAATAATATTTGCAAAAAACCGCACTGTGTTTTACGAGATTAGAACCTGAGGCAGTTTGAATTCCATACCAACGCTTAACGCTTTCTGCTATCTGCACTTGTTAAGTTACTATCGAATTTTAGCAATGCCATTAACTGGTCAAGTTCACGCGCATAGTGCGTGTGTGCTAGCATGTTTAAAGCGACGGAAATATATTGTTGTTTCGTGTAGTGCAAAACTGCGTTATCTGTGGTGTGTGTATCGTGTTGCTTACACATACAAATGTACGAGCTATACCGCGTGTTCACAGCAATACGACTCTTAGCGTGCTCATGCACTTTTGAGCGCTTACTGTACAAGTACATAAAAAAGGGGGGAGGAATAATCATAGGCCATCAAAAAATTCGTCCGCATCGCTGTCAATAGGAAAAGCGCCCAAAAGGCTGGCAGCATTGCCACGTTGTATGGCAATGCGGATTCTTTGGCCAAAGAATAGGCCAGCCCTCTGGTTGTTGTTATAGATTGAATCTTTCCGATGTTGTTTGTAGTCGAAGGTCAATGCTTGTAATCGTTCGGTGAGCGGCGAGCGGCCGGGCGCGCGCTGTTCTGTCAGCTGTTTTTGTATGGAGTTGTAATTTATCGTGGCATAACTTAGATTGTTTTGATGTGTAACATCTTTCCTCTTGCTTTCCTGCAATCAAAATCTAAAATAAAATAATAATAATAATAACATCTGTCGGAGTGATTTCGTGAAAAGGGACGGAAGTGTGTCACACTAAGCCGTGCAAGCGCACGCTATTTGATTTGACCAATGAGCGCGCGCGGAGCTAGAGTTGGCCACCAGAAACGACCTTGACGACGCCCCGCCCCTTTAATGTTGCTTATTACCAAGGTGAGATGTCAGATGTTACACAAATCAATGCGATTACTGTAAAGCTTGCTCGTTTTTTTTTTTAACTAACACAACAGTCGGGTAGTTGCCTTTATTTACATGTCACAGTGTCATTTCAAGTTTTTGAACAAAGATTGAATGATGAAAAAATAATATAAATGACGGAGAAGGGTAGGTGTCTCTTTCGTTATTATCAGCCATATTTTAACTGCTGTGGGCGTACTGTGGGTATTCTTGGTTATTACGCAATAGAAACACCGTTTACAGTTAGATCACATTATAATTTACTATCAAATTAATCCCACTAGCAATACACACACTGGGTGCGATACACGGCGTTTATTAAAATCACCAATTATTTATTTATTTAAATATTTATATATTTATTATGGCACTCCAACGACTAGATCACAAAAACATTTACAGAGAGCATATCATATTAAAACTTACAAACTACAGCGAACTTGTCACTTAAAGGTGTGCACAGCACTGACATAGTTTGCCTAATAATAATTAAAGTGATAATAGAAATGTAATCTATACTATAAAATAAACTAAAGCTAAAATAACACTATAATCACAAATTACAATTAACACAATAACTGAGCATAACGAATCGAGTACAGTTCCGCGACGTCTTAACTCCGATGCGATCAGAGACTGAATCTCCTCCTCGCCGTGGCCTTAAAAACATCACGATTCTGTAGAAGCGCGCTTTAAGTGTGGGTAGGTCACGTGATGTCGCCAGTGGTGCGCTTGCAATTCATTTCATGTCCGTACTAATGACCAGATCCGACAAATATATACTTTTTCGTTTTTTTTGTTTCATTTATTTTGATAACGAAACCCAACACGTGGGTAAAGTTTTGCTAGCAAATTTAATTTGACCCTGTATATTAAATAGTATGGGGAAGACATTTGCCCAGCAGTGGGACAACATAGGTTAGCTAAAAAAATATACAAAAAGGATGAAAGTTGTTAGTACACGGCTACTACGGCGTAGCTGTATCCGCTACGTGGGCTACGTCGTAGACTAGCCACGCTTTGAATTTTTCTTCAACTGTTTTTGTTAGAAGCGAAGTATAAAGGAAGATTGTTCGTTCATTGTAAAAAAATCATAGATTGTCGTTTGGTAGGTAGTTGGGGAGATAGACATTAATATCATTTAGTAAGGGGGGATGCGCGAAGGTAGCCCGGTAAATTCTTGGTTAAGTTGGCCAATTCTAATTTACATAGTTAAATGATTATACACCGTGAAATTTGAATCACAGTTTTGCTAGAACAAACGTTGTTCAGACCATGGTCTACTATCATACAACAGCATCCAATTTAAAAAAAAAAAACATAATTGGTTTTGAAAAAACACAAAAAAAACAAAGTTCAAAATGTCAAGATTATCGTCAACACAGACACCACGCATGGGACACAGCATTGTTTACAGAGAAATGTACCTGTAATGTAACGAAATTTTGTAAGCAGTAGATAATCTTGACATTTTATGGTTTGTCTTTTTGTGTTTTTTCGAAAACCAATTTATATTTTTTTTTAAATTGGATGCTGTAGAATGGTAGTAGACCATGGTCTGAATAAAGTTTGTTCTAACAAAACTGTGATTCAAATTTCACGGTGTATTTCGGTAAATACATAGTATCAAATAGATTGGATAAATGAATCCAACATTGTATTGATTTATCACTGACAGCTTATTAGTCAACTTTGAACCTCTATGGATAAGACTATTTCCGATTATTAGTAATTTATGTCATCTTATTTACGAGCATACGGTTTGAGTTCGTGTTTACTCGTGTAATCTCGTGAATGTATAATACTGAAAAATTGGAAAGTTTGGTGTTTGAATTGGCAATTCAAGTCCGTGATTGTACAAACACTTTTACACGTCAATCATATTTTTAAGACTAGATGAGGTCGGCCTTTCCTATCTGACTACTCTGAGAAGAAAGGTCGACACAAACTCAGAGGTCTCAGAGTCTTTTGTAAAGTCCAGATATAATCTTGGTCCGATCGATTAGTGTCTGCAATGATCTTTTGAGGAACGAAGCACACAGATTAAGTGCACGCATTTGTTAGTAATCATGCAAAGTATAAAGTTTAAGAATGTGCGATTTCACGATACTCTGACAATGTTGCCATTTATTCATTTCATGTCGTATGCCAGTCCAGTATAAAATTTTGCTGACTATTAGAGCGCTAACACACTGTGACGCCATTGCGACGTCGCCAGGTCGCTGCCAGTTAATGTGCTGTAAGACCTAGGTTTTTGCCAAATTTTGTGATTCTAGGTCAACGGGAACTACCATATAGGTTTTCGACACAAAACCTATAGGGTACTTTCGGTTGACGTATAATTGTCAGTTTTGGTTAAATGCAAGGTAAAGGGAAAATACCGAAAAATAAAAAAAGTTGAAAATTAAGGTAAATTTTGGTACTTACAAGTTTTCGCGAAAATCTAAATTTGTCTATATCTTTTTGTTGTGTTGACTCAGGACCTTGATTTTTATATACCTAATAGGGACTGTAGATTTCAGTATCTGGTATAAATTTCAACTTGCTAGGTCGATACGTTCCTGAGAAAATTACTGGTGACACACGGACAGACGGACAAGAGAGTGATCTTATAAGGGTTCCGTTTTTTATCTTTTGAGGTACGGAACCCTAAAAAGAGAGAAAGAAAATACGTTTACTATCATCATCCAATGTTGCACAAACTAGTCTCAAGAAACTAAGTAACACGAATCTAAAAATAGTATAAAAGCATAAACTTAAAAGAAAGAAAGAAAAAGAAAGAAAACTTGTTTATTCTGCACAAACAAAACGCACATTTTTTTTAAAACTACAAAATACACCCAAAACAAAAGTAGCCAAAAGCCTCGTATTCAA
This sequence comes from Agrochola litura, assembly GCA_949152395.1. Lineage (NCBI taxonomy): Eukaryota > Metazoa > Arthropoda > Insecta > Lepidoptera > Noctuidae > Agrochola > Agrochola litura. The sequence goes on along the minus strand of OX424502.1, from coordinate 5,918,753 downwards.
TTAGTAAAAAAGTTTGACAATATTGTATAACACTGGTTCATTGGTTGATGTCAAGGCCACGAACCAAAGAACTTACCACAATAACGGTACAATCACCAGAAAAAGCTAAGTAACTCGTGAAATTAAATTCAGTGAAAAAAATTCAAAGTGAATATTCAATTAGGCTTTAGTACACCACGAATATTCTATTACACTTCTCCCACGATCGTTTTTCAACGTCGTTTATATTAATTTGCATTAAATTCCCTCTTACGTTGATATGCCAGGCTCCCATTTATTTTGTTTGATGTGAACTCAATTTCACGGTATGCGTAGATGCCATAACGGTTTCTGTTGCGCGTGTTACACCTCGAATTATGTATGTATAATTTTATCTATATGTGTTTGTATGAAGGTAGGATAGAAATACCACATGATTATTTAGGTATATTGACATACTTAGGGTCAATAATTGATAGGGTTTCAAAAACTTTGTTTCGAAATGGATTAAGGGTAGCTTTTAAAACAAATAATTCACTGAGACAGATTTGTAACGGTAGATCGATTAGATAACTATAAAAAATCTGGTTTAAAAAAATTACATTGCGATGATTGTAATGGCCAACATAAGTCAAACGTGTCCGTATGGATTGAGGAGCCATGTTTCATATTTAAACGCCGGTACTACCAATATTTAGTAGTAAATTAGGTGATTTTGTAGGCCCGATCCTGGAATTTGTAGTAAAACACTTTAAAAGATACACGATTTTTAAGGTGGCTCCTCAATTCAGACGTCTGAATTGAGGTGCCACCTTACAACTCTAAAACTAGCCGACGGATATTTTTGAAAATTTGGTAGGATTTAGTAGTACTTATGCGTAATCTCTACAAATATTGGTGCTATTGTTATCCGATTTGATTAACTACTTTAGTAGCTATCGTACATATATTTTCTATAGACCGTCAGGATTGAGGAAGCAAAAAGGAGGGTTATGATTTTGACCGGTGTGTATGTTTGTTCATCTGTTCCTTCATAACTTCTCAACTACTTGTCATAATTTGACAAATTAGGTATCGTTAGAAGCGTCTTGATTATTAGCTGGTTATTTAGGGTATGTGACGTCACATAAATTGAATATCGCGCCCTCTAGAGGACAAAAATATATATATTAGGACATAAATCGAATGGATTACGTGGGACTCCGGATTTTAAATTTGTCTGTCTATAATGTCTTGTTTATACCTTTTTAGTTAAATTTTTTGTCGTAGTTGGGTTTTAGTTTTTGTAACTTTTATTTTCTCTATTCATAATACAATTGCTTGTCTTTTATTAAATGCCATCAACTTATAACAAACTCGCGGAGGTTGCATGAAGCACCAATTTGGCTATAATCTCTACAGAGTCATAATCATTTATGTCTTAAGTCATAATGTAAGTGTAATGATTATACATAATCATTTGAATCATGTAGACCTGTATTCAAAAAACTTGGTTTGTTACCGCTACCGTCTCTTTATATTTATGAAATATGTATGTTTGTAAGGAAGAATCCGGATCTATTGCTTAAAGCAAATGATGTTAATGTCCGAAACCGACGAGATCCCAACAGGCTCGTACTAAGCGAGTTTCCAAGACTAACTAAATATAATAAAAGCTGCCTGGCAATGTGTGTACGTTTATATAATAAGTTACCAAATGATCTCAAAAATTTAAACACTAGATTATTTTAAAATAAAGTTTACGAATGGTTACGTGTTAATAGTTTCTATAGTGTTAAAGATTTCATTGACAAAAAATGTTAATGAACAAGTCAAACCTGCTGAAAAATTTGTATGCAGATTATTATATTGGCAAAACATGTTTTGTTCTAAATTGTTCTTTTACCATCTTTTTATACCGTGTTTTATGCAAATAAATATATTCTTATTCTTATTCTTCTTTATGTCCCAAGTCATAAATGCTTATGACTTAAGTAGTTGTTATAAACATCGCAAGAACATCACAACAACAATGTATGAACATCACAAGTAGTAAAAATGCAACAATATGTAAGTACTAATTATGATTAGATACATAAGCATCGTAAGCATGAGAAGTGGGTTGTGATTGATAACTTTTTGCAGTCATATGTCTGTGAATCAATCACTCGTAATGCTGTATAATTATTCTAAAATGTCTAGAGGTTCAGTCGCGGCGACGTCAAGTTGCCGATCTGTCACGTCAATATCAGAGACGTGTGTGAACAGATAGTCAGTCAGTCAGTCATAACAACGCCTGTTTCGTTCGTACCAATACAAGTTTAGACTTGTCAGTGACGCGACGTCGACTGTGATTTGATGTGTGTAGCCAGCGTCCTAAAACTTTTAAGTGATTATATTTTTTTACGTGACTGACGTGTGCGCATGAATCTTTAGCGTTCACCAGCTGATTACGGTGATTGTATCGCACTACCGACACACGAAATTTTGAAATGCATCCAAAGGCCTGTTGTACACGGCACGGTTTCTTTACGGTAGGGTGCGCTTGCTGCACCATAGAATAATCGTGTGAGCTTGTATATTAATTAGAACTTTATGCACAAGTTAAAAAAATACTGTACAAAGGCGAACTTAATGCCTGAGGCATTTTCTACCAGTCAACCTTAGGGTGATGCAGAGACAAAACATGGCAGGTGCAACATAATTGATAGATAACTTGAAAAAGAGTAAATACCAATACATAGATACATACATATAAACAAAATAAACTTAGGAGAAATAACGATAGGTAGAGGAGAAAACGAAGCCAGCAACCAGCAAATCAGCAGTACGACTGTGCCTTCACACGGCGAATCAACCGTAATTTTTCACAAAAAAAGAATGTGTGTGTAAAACGGGTCTTAAAACATAAAACGGGCGTGTGGCCTTTCCTAAAAGTAATCATAAAAAATATATATAAATATAGCCTTTATTCGCTGACCAAATACAATACGGTTTTAACTTTATAAATTTAGTTTTAGTTACCTAAAAGTAATTACTCTCAACTCTAAGCAAAGCATCTTTGAAAACTTTGGCAGCACTAACAGCATATTTCTGTAAAAACATCCCCAAGTAAAGCTTTCAATTTTAAAGTTCAAAGTCTTTGAGTGAGCAATAAACCTTTGGATGGTTGCTGTAAGTCTAAGTAATGTTCATTTCACTTTTTAGGGTTCCGTACCCGAAGGGTGCCAAACGGAACCCTATTACTAAGCCGCCGCTGTCCGTCCATTCGTCTGTCAGCGGACTGTATCTCATGAACCGTACTAGGTAGACGGTTGAAATTTTCACAGATTGTGTATTTCTATTACCGCTATATCAACAATTAGTAAAAATTAAATATAGTTAATAATTAAAGGGGGTCTCCATACAAGAAACGTGTTTCTAGCGGCTTTTTTTTTGCTCGATCATAATACGGTACGGAACCATTCGTGTGCGAGTCCGCCTCGCACTTGACCGGTTTTTTTCGACTGCATTTTTCAAACTCATCTTGAACCATTTGCATGTTATTATACTACTCTTCAAAGTGAAATGCTTGCGGTATTTTGCATTTAAAAGGCAAGTTTTATTACTTTTGATAGTTTAGGAAGAAGTTGTTTTATGTATTCTAGCGAGTTTCCAGCTATCAAGTTATCTATGAACTTATTCTATAAAACTATTAATAACATTTGATTGTATACCTACAATCTTTCAACCTTTTATTTAACTCTCAGAACAACAATTTCGGTTCTTTTTTATGTTAGCCTACACTGTCCCACAGCTGAGCAAACGTCTCTACCAAATCCTTACAAACATCCTTTTCCAGAGTCACCTGGATCCCTTGCGGTACAACTCTGAATCGTCTCTTCACCACTTCGTGGGCCAGCCTTGGCAGCACCGTCCATCCTCAGGCACAGTGTGGAGACTGTTGCCCACTGGTCACTGGTCACTATGCATGCGGCTGACATGACCCGCCCAATCCCAGTTTGATTTCAGCTCATATTTTTTTAAATTTTTATGTCATTTATTTATTTGCTACAACAATGTAGTCACCAATTTTCATACTCAGAGATGTCACCCAACAGCCAATCACACAATACTACCAACAAAATTTGAATATGATGGTTATAAACAAAATCTAAGGCAACTTAAAACTGCAAGATGAAGTATGAAGTTACTATTGCAAATAGTCACAACTTTACACCAATGCACCAATGTAACATACAGACATGAAGCAAACATCTGTGGACTGGACCAATGTTTGTTCCGATGGCGAGTCGACTTCTCGATCCAGAACACGAAAGGTTGATATTTCAGCAAGGATTCGGGCTCCTAAACAAGGATATTTCAACGCTGTGTACAGCGATTCAGTATTTATCATCGTTTACGCTCGATCCGACTCGAGATTGAAACTAACACACTCGTAAGTTTTCCGGTATTGAAGCGTGGTTTCCTGGACAAAATATAGTAGTTAAGATGGACTTAGGATTCTTGAAGTGTTTTAGGTAAAATAAATAAAATAAAATATCTTTAATTCAGACCCAAAGGACAATGACCAAAAGTGGTACCAAAAAGTCTCGCGCATCAAGACCAAAATTTTATAGTAATTACTTTCATATTTTTTTACAATATTACACGTCGGGGATTTGATTTGTGAAAAGGGAATTTACTTTTGAGATTAAAAGTATGGATACTGTTTTATTCCCTATAACTGACGTTCCGTTTCACATGAACAGCCCCTTGTCTGTCGACTTGTCAACAAATTAGATGTTACGAAATGCCTTGTTTGCAAGCATAACATTTTATGACAACCGTTGGCGTCCTTCGTTTTTTAACCCTTGATTTTTGAAAGCGTCATGATCACTGTAAAAAAGAATACTTTGCCGATTCTACATTATTAAAAAAAACTAGAATATAATGGAATCTAATTGTATGATTATCATTATTTTATCTATGGTAAATTGGCTGTTCATAGCCAGTCTTAGAGATGTAGAATGCAATAGAATTGATTTTTGATGAATCGACTAACCAGTAATAGTTTTTTTTGTGTAATAAATAATTATATAATGTTTGCTTGAAAAACTTTTCACGAATTATATGTTTTTGCTTTGATTACTTTGATTATCAGCAACAATTAAGTAAAATCAAACAATTAAGTACACTAAATCGATTTAGTTTGGCTTATTGCTAATTGACACAAACCGATTTTCATACCCTTAAGATTTTTGTTTATCGATTACATCCCTAAATCCCGACTAGTTACTTTATAATCTGTGCATTGTCTGTGCATTGATTTGACATTTTTGGTTGTACTTTACTGACGTATCAAGAACCAACTATCTTTGCGCTAGCGAGTACTGTTTTTGAGAGTTGAGAACTTGAGATTATATTAGATAATTATTGAATTGTGCATTGAGAAGTAGAACTTGATTGTATTTTTTTAACTTCTTTTTCTGTGTTGTGTATTGTGCAAACATGGCGAGTCGTGGGGTCGACCGATTGATACCGTCAGTCAACCGGCAAATTCGACGATGTATCAATTGTTCATTTTTGATACCCAGAAACCAACCTAAACATTCATTAGAACAAGCGTCTACTCCAATGATTAACTTGTTACAGTCATGGATAACTCCTACTCAGGTAAGCAGATCCGCTCACAGTATTGGCAATATAAAGGTCGGACAAATCTCAGAGTTTCAGTCACGCATCCTGTGGCGCGGCTATTATGTTGCAATAACTCGTAATTCTTACTTATATTAGTGGATTACGCTATTTTTAGAGCAATAATGTTCGTTCGTGTTTAACGTGTCTATTTAAAATAGGTCTTAGGAAGCGTCGAAAAAAATAACCTAGTTTTTAGGTTATTTTGGATTTTATAAAATAACTCCAAAACCCGGGTTTTTTTTTCAAAAATAACTTTTGTAGGAGTTCATATGATCAGTGTAGTCTATAAAAAAACGAAGTTTGATTTTGATGCAACATGGTACGGGATTCCATACATCCATGAGCATTCTCCTTTGTCCATAAGTTGTTAGTGTTTAGTAACAGATTGTGCTTACATACTATGTTAGTGTTGTCAGTAATATAATTAATTAGTTTAATTTAGCACAAACCTATTGCTATTTTTATCCAGTGTCCTTGGATGGGGCAATTCGGTCTGTCAGCAATCATTTTCAGGATACTGTTACGAGTGTTGCGCAAAGCACTGCTTTTATACTATTATATATATATATATGTCGGATCCGGTCATTAGTACGGACACGAAACGAATCGCAAGCGCACCGTTAGTGACAGGACGTGATCTACCCACACGTCAAGCGCGCTCTTCTACAGAGTCGTGATGTTTTAAGGCCACAGCGAGAGGGGGATTCAGCCTCGGATCGCATCGGAGTAATTGTGTTAGTTGTAATTTGTGATCATTGTGTTAATTGGTGATTTTAATAAACGCCGTCGCACCCAGTTTGTGTATAATTTAGCTAGTGTGATTCATTTGATAGTAAATTATAATGTGATCTGAACTGCAAACTGTTTTTCTGTTGCGCATTAACCAACACTACCCACACTACGCCCACGTTAGTTAAAATATCGCTGATAATAACGAGAGTCACATACCCGTCTCCAAAATATATATATATGTCCTATTACCATCGAGTTCTAAGCTTAAGGGGGATGCGTTAAAGTACCCCTCGAAATTAAAATTTTCTTATGTTTTTTGCAATATCAGTCAGTCAATATCGTCAGTGTCAGATTGTTTGCTGATCGAAATTATGATTCGCGACCATAACAAATATCTATTAATAGAAATATAATAATTATAATGGTCAATACAACTCTCTTAGTTAGAAATGGCTTCATTGTCATTAAACAACAAATTAGAACTATTAGTAATTTGAACTTAAAGAGTTACATTTTTAATTATTATAATTCTCTAGATACATATTTGTTACGATTGCGAATCATATTTTGATCAACATATAAAAGGAAGATAAGAAAAATAAATTGTTTCTTCTGCACAAATTAAAAGTACCTACATTACAAAAAAAATTGCTTACAATAAACATTTACAAATTAGTCTAAAACCTCGTATTCAATAATCAGTCAATGTCTATTACTTGCTGTCAGGGCCAGAGACCAAAAATATTTTACAAATTGGCTTGCATAATGTAACCACTACATAATATGTACTTGGGTATGTTGCATATAACCATTAAATTGCAAAAAATCCTAAGAAAATTTGAATTTCGTGGGCTATACCCTGACGCCTTTGCCTTAAAATAAAAGAGTTAAGAAAAAGGTTTATTATTTCTTTTTATATTAGAATTTTATTACATTGCTGGAAACGGTTTTATTTGTTTTTAACATATAATATACACAAACATATTCACAACTAACTACTATAATATTATGTACAAGTATGTAAAGGAAAAAGTTAAAAATAAAGATAAGAGCTCATTGGGCGTCAAAAAATTCGTCCGCATCGCTGTCAGCGGGGAAAGTGCCCAAAAGGCTGGCAGCATTGCCACGTTGGATGGCGATGCTGATTCTTTGGCCTAAGAATTGGCCAGCCCTCTGGTCACGTAAAGAGTCGACCAACCGCTTGGCGATGTCCCGGAATACTCGGTGAGCACTCGGACCCCATGGCCCTAGTGTTTCAACCCCAAACGGCTCAAAGATATAGCTACCAGTAAGGTTGCTATATTTGCGCCGTTTGAGGTTTTCTGCACCTGCAGCAGCCGCCCCGGCACAGCCCGCAGTGCTAGGAAGATGGGATGGCGCAAGGGTGTCGACAAAGGTTGCATCCCACACCAAAGGCCTACCCAACTTCCATGGCATTATGGTCATTCCGTCTGGCCTCTTTCCATCGTCGCGTGCCAAGCCATTGGGTTCTAAAACAGCTGGCACCCCGGCGGTGACAAGAGCCCGACGGAGGATGTCATTAATGCTTGCGTGCCGTGCCAACCGACCAGCGCTTTTGCTGCAGGAAAGGCCATGGTGTGCGAGGCGGTCGACAGCTTCACCGCACTGACAGCGATGTGGAGCCCCGCAAGGAGCACCCAGACGCAGACTTGTAGCGAGTCGGAAAGTGGTGTCACCCAGCATAGTGCCTATGTTGGGTGACGGTAGCGCCTGAAGCCAGAGGCCCGACTCCCATTCTCCCACAGCTAGCAGGCGGGCACGCTCGGCAGTGTTGGTGGACGTATTTACGAGGTTATTCCGTACCAACCTGCAGAGCGGCTCATCCCACTGTCTTTGGGAAGACGGGTTCTCGGGCTGCTCCGTATCCGGACAAGCCATTTTCCATGCGTTCATCGCATCAGTCAAACACGGCACTTCAGAGTCAACCTGAGAAGCGGTTAAGATTTTTCTGGTTAACTCTTCGGTGCTGTGGACCGAGGACAGAAACGCCGGTAAGCTTACACTAGAAATTTTGCGGACGCCGAGCCCACCGAAGCGGATGGGTAGTGTGGCTTGTAGCCACGCGCGGTCATCCAATGCCACATTTATAATTGATGTTAGAGTACTTCGAATAATTTGATCGATTTTGTCCCAAAGGCTTCTTCCATAAAGGGGAAGAGCGGAGAAAGTACATAAAATTTGGACCGAAACAGCAGTATCTGATAAGGGTGAATGCCGAATGTAAGTTTATTTTAGAAAGTCTGTCTGAAATATCGTTAAAGTGTTTAATTTTTTTGTCAACGAAAGGTGAAAAACTGTCTTCTAAAATTGGGGAACCTAGGAGGTGCAGTGAACTTTTTTCCAAAACTTTGATGTCTGGGGTTATTGAATTAAATTTCTGTATGGTCGATTGTCTGTCAGTATTGTCACAAAGGTAAATTTCGCATTTTGAGAAGTTGAGGTCAAGGCCGATGGATTGGAACTGCTGCTTTAGGAATTGAAGATCTTTTAGAACAGTATCCACGTCACCTCCTAGAGTCCCATCATCTAGATACCACACATTAAATTTAGAATTTAGTTGTTGTATTATGGGGTGAATAGCTAAGCTGAAAATGACTGGCCCGAGGGGATCACCTTGTTGGCATCCGACTGCAGATTCCAAAACGTTGTCTCTATAAAGTAATTTGGAAGGGTGCCTATAGCACTGCCACAAAAAACCATAAATTTCCGGTAACTCCTTTTTTACTTCAGCCAACAGAGTGTCCCTGTTAACGGAGTTGAAGGCGTTCTTAATGTCAACCTTGAGGATGACCTCACCTTTACCGGAGTTTAAAAAACTGGAAAGGGCATGTACGGCAGCCTCGCAGCCCCCTTTGGAACCAAAGCCAAGCTGTAGGGGCTGGAATTTGTTCTTTAAAATTTTCTCGTACAATTTGCAGCATATTTTAGCTGCCGTACGCCTGTAGGTACACCCAACGGCAATGGGACGGATGCCACCGTCCTTCTTGCGCAGGACACATAAATTGGCCCCGTACAAGATATCGACGACGGCATCGTTCACACCGCCGTTGAGCATCAAGTTAATTAGGGCCGCAAGCTCCTTCAAAAGTGACTCACCAGCTTCCCCAGCGCCTGAGCTCAACAAGTCTTTTAGATGCTGAGGGGTCAGGCCGTCGAGGCCGCCGGCGGAGCCACTTCGAAAGGAGCTCACGGCAGCAATCAGCTGGGGGGCAGTAACAGTAAGAGGTGTTGAATGCGGATCAGGAGGGAGGGGGGGGTCAGGGAAGGTGAGACCATCAGCAGGCGCTGGAAGTTTACTCTCCAGGGCTGTAAGAGTTTCTGGAGAGTAGGATGCCACCACATCGCTACTAAACAGTAGCCTGGCCGCTCCCCTGATGTCACCTTCACTTAATTTGGATTCTACATGTGAGCATAAGCCTCTACGTGAAGGGTTAACAGGTAATTTTGGATCTAAAGTAGGGGTCGAATTGTTGCAGTTATCTTTAATTTGATTTGTCAAAGATTTCTTAGTTGCCAAATTTTTTTGGACATGTAGAATCCTATAAGGGAAGGTAAGTAATTGCTCCCAGGCACTTTGTGAGTTCTCCTGGGTCGTAAGACGGAGAACGTCTCGCGCCCCGGGGAACTCTCTTTAATACCGGGGCAGAATTTTTGAATTTTGCCAGCGTTTTCCACAAACTTTGATCTGGAGTTTTTGATGTTGGGGGTGGGATTGGGGGGCACAAAGGTACACTATGTGGTTTGTGAACCTTGCCATAGTGTATCCGTAGCCCCCGTTCACCTTTAAAGAAGCGCGGCTGGGAGCAATGGGGACATCTCACCTGGACATCGAGCGATGTGGCAGGTTGACTAGCGCTGTTTCCGGCGTCGCTACAGCCGGCATTTAACATATATTTATATAATTAGCACTTACCTAAGTAGAAAAGTAGAAACTTAAACAATAATAAAATAGTGGCCCATCGGCATCAGGAACAGGGTCCAAGCTGCCGGTGGTCAGGGCTCTAGAGAGAGGAACCTCCTCACTATGCGTGCCGTGTCTAGGAGTACTGCTTTCTGAATCAAGCCCTTGACCCAGCCGCGCAATGAGAGCCTCCTGAGGTGTTGGTCGAGGCTCTTCGCTATTAGGCCATTAACCGTAACGATTATCGGTACAATGATCGCAGAGTCCACATCCCACATGTCGACAACCTCGTGTGCTAAGTCAAGATACTTGATTTGATTTGATTTACATTGCTTACTTTTTACTGTAACTATACCTTAGTAAGATTGTAACTTCTCATTAACATTGTGGAAGGCTAATAGAGATAGGTATGAATATCTGCCGGCAAATGTGTAGTAGACATAGCTTTGCTTAATGCTACTTGACGTCGACGAGTTTTGTTTATAATAAAATCCTTTTAGTGCTACTAAGTTTTTCTTTTCTTTTTAACCTTCTTCTAAAAAAGGAAGTTACTCAATTCGACCGTATATATATTTTTTTTTTTTTACAGATAACTTCGTCGTTTATGAACCGATTTTAATGATTATTTTTTTGTTGGAAAAGAGATATCCCAAGGGTGGTACCATGATAAGGAAACCAGGATCTGATGATGGCATCCTAGAGAAATCGAGGGAACAAGGAACAATGTTGTCAAACTTTTTTACTAATTGAATACGAGGCTTTTGGCTACTTTTGTTTTGTGTGTATTTTGTACAGTTTAAAAAAAATTGCGTTTTGTTTGTGCAGAATAAACAAGTTTTCTTTCTTTTCTTTCTAAATATTACAGGCAAACCTATAGCGATTTGGGTATTTTTTATAGTAACTCGTGCAGTTGCTCTTGAAAAGCACCATTTAGTTAAGTGGAACTTATGATGAAGACCACAAATAGCCACCGGAACTACTCAATAATAAGTATTTCACGGGTTGCTATTCGATTACTTTAATATGGTTGCAAAGCAATTTATGCTCGTCACAATGCATATGGAGAAGTGGAGCTGATGGTGAAGTACCAGGAGAACTCCTCAACGATGAACGTTCCTGAATCGGGAAAGCAATATTTTGTAAAAGGTGATGAGCAGTTGGCATTAGCCCTTCAACTGTCATTAACGAGACACAATAGAATTTTAATTGTTATCCGCCTTAATAAGGCTGCTTAACAGGTGATGAGATTGCTAATGTAACTTAGATTAATTACAAATTGACGCACTAAAAAGCGAGAAATTATTTTTTTTTTACAAAAAATGCAACCGACTTCCAAACTACAAAGTGAAAAATAACTTTAATTTCAGAAGTCGGTGTCTTTAGATCAGTATTTTAGTTTTTTTGACACCGACTTCTGAAATTAAAGTTATTTTTCACTTTGTAGTTTGGAAGTCGGTTGTATTTTTTGTAAAAAAGTTTTTGTTACCATTTTAAAAATAATTTAATTATTGATCTTTAAATATACGTGATTTATTAAAATACCTTTTGTTATAAATACAATAAATTAATAATGCGTTTAATTTGGGATAGCGCTCCTTGATGGGCCAGATAGGACCACTGGCTGGACGTACGACGAGTTGCGTGACCTCAATACAGAATACGCAAGCTAACCACTCAAGGTCACTGGCATATATCTACGTCTTAATGATAATTGGAAACGAGAAATAAAATATTGAAATTACAGTATGACTTCACTTTCTTGTTTTTGAAGTGGTCCACATTATACCAGGCTTGAAATATGTAATTACATAGCTGGAAGTTATAAGCGAGGCTTTTTAGACGTCAATAGGATGACGTAGGCTAACATAGTAACCCATACAAGTTATCGGATCTCAGGACATTGTCGGACATTGTCAGAGTAACATCAAGCCAATAATTATACGATTGTAAGCTTGAAGCTACCTTGGGACGTAATAGAGTGGGTAATCGTTTAGCTAGAAGAGAGTGCAATAGCATCTCTCTATCCACAAATAACAACGTACTGGCAATCGAATCACTATCATTTGAAGCGATCAAATCCAGGCCAAATGAATTGGATTGGCCAAATTACCCAAATTGCGATGCCTGGCAAATGTGCGGTCATTATAGCACTGTGGCGCCTCAGGGCGACATATTAACCGCTTCCGCACTACATGTTGCAATTTTAATCAGTTCTGTGGTTTTGGCACCAAATAAACATGGGGAAATATTTACTAATCCTCTAAAAAATTATTGACCGTTTTTTAAAACCGAACCTGTAAAAACTTTTTGCGTATCTAATGTAGCACACTTTTTTAAATTAAGCTCCTTTTTAGGGTTCCGTAGTAAACAAGGAACCCTTATAGTTTCGTCATGTCCGTCTGTCTGTCTGTCTGTCTGTCCGCGGTCTAGCTCCAAGACTGTTAGTATTAGAAAGTTGTAATTTGGCATGGATGGTTTGTTTGGTTGTTTTTTGGTTGGGTTGTATTTGGTTGGTTTGGATGGTTTAATTATGCTGACAAAGTGGTAAAATAAAATTATGAAAAAAAAAAAAAATTATGGTACCTCCCCTACACGTAAAGTGGGGATGTTTTTTTTTTTTTTATTTCTATCCCTTGGTGTGGGGTATCTTTGGAAAGGACTTTCAAAAACATTGTAAGTGAGTTAAAACCATTTTTGAATTCAGAGATCCGTTTGCGAAATATTAAGCTTTAAAGTGCAAATTTTTGTTAGAGTCAAGTGTCCCCCCCCCCTACCAGCTAAATGGTTGGTTTTGGATATGTGAAAAAATTCACGGCAGTATCTTATATAACGAATTTAAAAGAAAAGCTATCACAGCTGAGTAGGCTTTACAAGTTAACGAGTAATAATCGACCAACTTAGATTTGCGGTTGTAAAAACATGTTCTCCTATACATTCTGTATGAAAGATTTTTTTTTTCAACTACAAAGTTAAGTTTGTTCTTGGGATAAATTCATCCCAACTACGGAACCCTACATTGTGCGTGGTCCGACATGCACTTGGCCGGTTTTTTTAATTTTTCTGACGTTTTCTCTCGGTCGCAGTAACTAAGCTGGGGTACCTCAACCAAACAGGTTACCTCAAAATAGGAATTATTTGAGGATCACAAAAAGAGGCGCAATCATTATGTTCAATAATATTTTTAGGAGCGCAAATTGGGAATTATTAGAGGATCAATTAAATACATGCCATAAACATGCCCCTGTTTCAATGTTCAAAAAAGGCACTAGGTAAGTACCTAACCGACAATATTAGAAAATGGCACAGGATTTGTATGAAATGATTTATGTCGTACTTGTGCCGCATAAATTAACCGGAGTTGATTTAATAGGCCGTTAGTATTTTATTCACTAGGCAGCAAATATTAACCCATATTAAACATAATTATGCAGAAGCGGTCTCTAATGTATCCTCTAATGGGACACAGGCCTTCTTTCTGTGGGAGGGAGTGTCCCAGTGCGGTTTGGTTCTGTTGAAAATTCGGGGTGATGAAAAATACAGTGTTTTGCAGCGTGCGCTTTACTATTTACTTGTGGTAACCAAATTTACAAACACGCTACAAAGATGAGTAGTGTCAGCACGTAGGACACACACAAACACAAACACACAATTCTGACTTCGCCCGTGTCTCGGACGGTACCGGGAGCTCCTACGCGTACACTTGGTAACCACAAGTAAAGCAAAATGAAAAATTTATACATGTGCTCCTAACACGTTACAAAACTACCTACTACTAGCATTACTTGTGTCATTATGTGACGGTATTTACGTAAACAAATCACCTCAATAAATATGTAGGTATAGAATATTGTAAACTAATCATCCACTCGCAATATACATGACCAACCACTCTATACACACACACACTCACCCTCCCACACACTCACACACGCACGTACCACATCTTTTTTACACTAGAATTAAATTACATAATTGTACCCCTAAAAATAATTACTATTTACGATGACCCCTGTAACACAGGTTCCACCTAGCATGGGGGTCATTGATCAAATTTCTGTGCACTTGTAAGTCCTAAGCTGTTAATGCTGCGCATAACTTCTTTGTAATTTTCTTTTGGAAATAATTTATTTTACTACTATTACTACTTACGGCGACCGATTTCAACCAAAGGACAAATCACTACGTGAATCATTGACCCCGATGCTAAGTCAATGAATTAGGTAGCTCAGCGACGTTATATATGGCAGTGCCTTATAGACCATATTATATTGGGAAGACTTCTTAAGGAATCCATTTGGCAAACTGTGAAAGTTGGTTTCCACTACGCGAATGTGTGTTTTCTGGACGCGAATTTTTGTGAAGGCCTGTTTAATGTTTTTTTTTTGTGCATTATTCCTAAAGTGTCAGAATAAAAATAAAAAAATCGATATTACTATGTGAAGAAAAGGAAAAAAAAAGAAAATACGTTTATTTGCGGTAAACATAACGCAAAGAAAGAAAAATAAAACACATAATAAAAATTTGGGGGAAAATATGCGTCACATCCACGCAAAACGGCCATCGCTCAGCATGATGCTAGTAAACTGATGTATACTTTGTCGCATATTGTGAACCATAAACGTCATATTATTGTGTCAACTGAACATTTTGGATTAGCTTAACGTATACTTCGTTGGAGCAGTTTGAAATTATTAATTTTTGACGTTCAAAGTTGCCTTTTAAGTGCCTAATTAAAATAAATGATTTGACTTTGACTAAAATAAAAATGCTTTAGCTCGTTTAATCTTCTAGAATTTCAAATAACACTACGCATAAAAATATATTTCTACTTCAAAAACCCAGATTTAAAAACCAGGAATTAATGCAGCTGGAACTTTTAGAGCTCGTATTTCGAAATTGTAAAGTTCAAAACGTAAAAATTGTATATTACACGATTTTTAGTTTTCTTCCCTTTCACCGAAACCCCCCTTAAACTATCTATATCCTTTGTTCATTTCCTTAGAGGAGGATGAAAAATCCCTAATAACAAATGGGGAGGAGCAGCGCTGTCCTTTATTGATGACCGCCATTATTTGGTTAGGCGTCCTCTGTGCCAAATTATTGGCCAAATCTGTAATAAAGAATTTAATCTGGGATTTCACGGTGGCGATAGATTGTTATTGTTGAATGGTGGATTTATTTTGGATGAGTATATTTTTTATGGTTTTTGTTTATAGATTATTGCAGGTTCGATTGATTAAATCATAAGTCATTTATTCATTTGTTTAAAATAGGTACAATAATAATAATAAAGAGTGTCATTTGTGCCAGAGGGCGTACAAATGTTTGTAATTATAGCCAGCCAACTCTCAATAATGAAAAAAAAAAACCTGGACACTGGACAGTGAAAAAACAAATAAAATTTATAAAGATTTACACATTTCATAATACGAATTAGTCAATAAACATTATGGAAGTAGGAAATAATTAGTACAGTTGAACTTTTTTTTGTGTCACACTCTTAATGACTAAAACCCACCCGTGTTCCTTCGGTTGCTCTGTTGCCGGGGGCCACGATGTCCCTATCGGTTTTCTTCGAACCCCGGCAGGCATTGGCCCTAGCGGACCCCGTCAAAGGTACAGTTGAACTGGCAGCTAAATATCAGCAAACGAAGGAATGACTATCATTCTGATGGATTATTCTGTTTAGGACAGATTCTGATTTGGGCAGATTCTTTTTTTGGCAGATTCTTGCTAAGACAGATATTTTACAGTCATCTACAGAAGTATATGTCACCAATCCGCCTTGAGCAAGCGCGGTGATCAATGTCCGTACATTCTTTGTAAGAAAAGACGCTTGTGCAGTGAGGCTATATTTTTGTTATCTATTATTATTTTTATTATACTAAATTTGTGATTAAGGTGTAACAAAAGTTCTTATTTTAATGATTCTGAAAGCGCCAATCCGCCTTGAGCCAGCGTGGTGATCAATGCTCATATTATTTTCTCTGTAAAAGAGGCATTTGCCCAGCAGTGTCCGCGTGGTGAATTACGGCCTGTGTCTCAGCAGTGGGAACATTATAAGGGTTATTATGCTCAACAGTGGAACTGTATTTTTGTTAAATAAAGGTACAATAGATGTGGATATACTTAGTAACCTGTTCCGCTTAGCTATTCCTAAAGAGCTTTAAAAACCAGACGGACGCAGAGCGCGTCCAGCACTTGGTGTGGCAACACGCCATGTTCGGGTTGGCGACATGTCAATCGTCATCCTGAGAATGCATCGTTGAGAGGTGAAACAAGTGTCGATTTTTTTCAGGGTTTTTTATGGCTCTTTAGGAACAGCTAAGCGGAACAGGTTGCTAAATATATCCACGTCCATTGTATTTTTTAATGAGTTTCCGCAAGGTCACGCCTGAATCAATTGACTATTTAAGATGGTTAATTGTAATAAAGGTGTTAAAAAACTATCTTGAAAATTATAAATCATCGACAAACGCCTGTGAACTAGAATAGGTACTATTAAAATACTCTCACAATAGGGATGACACCTAGATAAAAAAAAAAAACTATTTATCCATATATATTTATATAAGCCATCAGTCAGATAATAAAAAAATATCAGACACGTTTTTTGCTTCATCGTATTAATAAAAAATGGCTTTGCTATAACGCATTATAGTTGGGAAGTGCGGGTCGCTACGTCACAAGTAAGCATAAAATCTACATACTCGTGACGTCATGGCACATTTTAACTCAATGTATTGCCGTAATCTTTTGATAAAGTAAAAAAGAAAAAAAATGTGTCCAAATTTTTTTAAATAATCGGACAAAAAATTTTTTTTTGCCCCCATCCCTTTTATAAATCATCGACAAACGCCTGTGAACTAGAATAGGTACTATTAAAATACTCACACAATTATTCACTCTATTGCCACCAGATATCGGAAGCTAAGCATGATGAATGTGACATTTATACATTAGAGGGTATCCGAGTTAGTGTCACCAAACTTTGGTTCACATCGCAGATTAGTTACCGGATCATTGAGCAAGTAATTAATTAAGGAGTTGCGTAGGTTTAATTGTAATCTTATATTAACGTTTTGTGCTTAATTAGATTTATCTGTAAAGGTAATTTAATAAAAAAAGCCGTTCTTGCCATTTAATGGGTGTCTCTAGTCTAAATTAAATTTTTACTTAATCAATCTTTTTATTAAAAATTTAATCTAGTTTAATTAAATCTATGTAATTTACTGTAATCAATCAATCAAGCTTTTAGTACATTTTTTTTATCCAAACTATATATTACTTGTTTTAATTAATTAATTAATTGTGACATTATTTGCGCATAGTGTAGTGCATGTTGGGCTTTTCTATAAGTAATGAGGCGCTTAGACTTAAGTTTTTAATGAACAAATTGTAAAGAAATTAAATAGTGCACTTATTGTTGAAGAGCTAAATTATAAATAAAAAAATAATCAACCAATGGTGTTTTCACTACCGAACTCATCTAGCTTATTTTTTTTTTAATGTGACGTTGAAAGTGATCCGATATCCTAGTTAAAGAATAAACAATTTCTTTTCATTTTATTTCATTACACCTGGGACTCTGAAAGGTAAGTAAGTAAAAGATAATGTTTTTCAGTCTGTCTGAAATAATTTTATGATGATTTATTTAAATAAACCCAAAAGTAAACTTAAAAAAATATATATTAAGTAATAAAAAACGAGTAGCTAACTTTAGATTTATGTAAAATATTACATAACATCACGCCTGTATTTCTCCGAAGGGTTAGGCAGAGGTGTACTTATAGTACATCCACATTTCGCCAGTTATGTTTAAGTCTCATGTAATAGGGGGCGAGCCTATTGCCATCAATCGGGCACAAATACAGACTCTGGGCTGCTACTGAGAAATTCCAGATGGAAAACCTCACCTAACTCATGCTCAGCAGTAGCACTTGTGGCCACTAGACCAACGAGGCAGTCAATTTTTGTAATATTTTACCAATTAAATATTAAATTAAAGACCACTAGTCGGTTAAAAATAGAAAAGAAACACTGAATTTTTATCACTGTTTTTAGGGTTTTTATTTTAATTTGTGTGCCATAACCTGGGTTAAATCAGTTTATTTTCTTTCTTACTTTCTTTTATGGAATTTGTCTTTAGTTTGGGACTCGTCCCTCTTCTATACAATTCATATTAAATAATCAATTTTATGAATAGAAGTAAAATAGTATTTATGCAATATGCATACAATGTAGGTAGGTACAGTACCGACCAAAAGTCCATGAGCAATCTCACAAAGCAATAGAGTGGCGCTTCGGTTTGACTTACGACCTTCTTCTATAAGTTGTTACAATACTGTAGACACGCACATTACACACACACACTCACTTTGTCTGCAACCAATGACTAGTTCAATAATCATCATTCGTTTTTAGTTTCATTCGTCTTGTTCACATAAATATTAAAGTTTAGCAGGTAGACCACAAAAAACTAGGTAAATTATTTCGATTTCTGTGGGGTAGATGCAGTTTGTTACGAGTATTTAATTAATAGAACTTTGTTGGTTCGTGGATAATATTGGTGACGAGTATTTAGCGCAGTGTTGTGGTTATTATTATCAAAAAGCAGGCATAAAATATATTGAAGAGATCAGATCAGATCAGAGAATATTATTGCGCTGCGTAAAAGTGAAGTGAATATCTAATGAAACCGGACTAAGTGTGAGTGTTATCATTTATATATTTCATATTTTACTAAACATAAATCTTAATCAAGGGTATTGTTGATAGAACAGAGGTATTGTTGAGACAGAAGATGCCTTTAAAGTTTTAAATTCATTGTGAGGTTTAATTCGATTAGTGAATAATAAATAATAAGGTATTATGTGTAATAAAAACAATGTTTTTCTTTGTTCTAGAGAAATACTGTGAGGGTTAAGAGATATGAGGAAGGGGCTTATTATCGAGTAGCAGCGACGTCAAATGGTGAATGAAACAAATGGTTTCATACCAACGAGATATTTTGCTGAATTATTAAAAACACGTCATTATGAACCGTTCGCCGTGCACTCTGAAGGCTTGCATCACTGAAGACCAGCTAGAAAACCGTTTTTGACCTTAAAATATTGACCGTACCAACTTAATAAACAACAGATTCGTTATTGCATGAATTTATGGTAACGAATTTTTTAAGCACGTTTCAATAGGGTGTTTGTCGTATTTCTTGCAGATATACCGAAATTGTTTAATATTATTTTAGTAATAGTATTATTTTAGGATAAAAATTTGAGGTTTAGTTTCAATCTTCTTTTCGTAAAGAAAATGAATACTTAAGCTTTAACCTCAATAACAACCAATATTTACTAAAGTCAAATAAAATGTAAAATAATTAATACAAATAAAATATAAACAAACTGCCCATATTTAACCTTAAAATTACCTATTCTGTAAGTAGTTTTTTACATTTTAAGTAGTCTAATATTCTTATTTATTACTTACTTACTTCGACCATGATCAAAGCTAAAATTTAAAATATTTCATAATTTAAATATGTCAAAATAATACAAACTACTTCTAAGTTTCTTGACATCTATTTCACATCTTATTCAGCTGAAGTAATGATAAATAATTGTAGCGGTTTATTAACTTATGTAAAATAAATATAACGAATAAACATATTTTTTTTAATTTTGTTATCATATATCACGCATTTTTATTCTAAAACCTTTATTGCAATAACAACATAAAAAAGCAGCAATATTTAAAAAATATTATTATCGAAAACAAAAATAATAATATTTGCAAAAAACCGCACTGTGTTTCACGAGATTAGAACCTGAGGCAGTTTGAATTCCATACCAACGCTTAACGCTTTCTGCTATCTGCACTTGTTAGGTTACTATCGAATTTTAGCAATGCCATTAACTGGTCAAGTTCACGCGCATAGTGCGTGTGTGCTAGCATGTTTAAAGCGACGGAAATATATTGTTGTTTCGTGTAGCGCAAAACTGCGTTATCTGTGGTGTGTGTATCGTGTTGCTTACACATACAAATGTACGAGCTATACCGCGTGTTCACAGCAATACGACTCTTAGCGTGCTCATGCACTTTTGAGCGCTTACTGTACATACAGGGTGGCATCGACGCGAAAATTTTTACTATGGATTACATGACTCTGAACGCCCCGCGTTGAAATTTTCCGTCGGTTATTTAAAAAAAAATTTGCTGTTCCATACATTTTGACCGCGTAGGTAAATTTGAACGCAGGGGTATTGAGAATCATGTAGGTACTGAATTCATGATAAAAGTTTTCACATCGATGTCCCTGCCACCCCGTTTACGGGTGAGTGGTTACAAAATAATGTTTGGTTCCAAAATTACAAATTTTTAACCTACTTTAAAAACAGGATGAGCACTTACCGTATTTTAATTTTTTTTAAATATAACATAAAATTTTCTAATTATCTAGTCTCTAATTATACAATTTTAGGTATAAAGTTTAAATTCTCTTTCTAATAAATCTAAAGGTTCAAGTAATTTTGTTGCGGCTTATGGCTACACGCAGACTAGATTAGTCCCAAAGTGTCAACCCTACTAGGTTTATCGAGTTGTTCCCAACATACCTACGTAGGATGAACTAATTTGACCTAGGATGAAGTAATTTATCTCGACATCGAGTTGGGTCCAAAACCCTAATTAAAACGATGAAAAAGTCAGCAATTTTTATGATAGTCTATAATAATTCAAAGAGGTAGAGTATAATGTGTGTAGGTACTTAAATAAATACATACACTCACGCCTTTTTCCAATGGGGGTAGGCAGAATCTAACGTTAGAACGCCATCTGCTACAATTTTTACATACTCCATTGTTTTATTTACATTAATATGTCGGAGACGGGTATGTGACTTTCGTTATTATCAGCGATATTTTAACTACTGTGGGCGTAGTGTGGGTAGTGTTGGTTAATGCGCAATAGAAAAACAGTTTGCAGTTCAGATCACATTATAATTTACTATCAAATAAATCACACTAGCTAAATTATACACACACGGGTGCGACGGCGTTTATTAAAATCACAAATTAACACAATGATCACAAATTACAACTAACACAATAACTGAGCACCACGAATCGAGAACAGTTCCGTGACTTCTTGACTCTGATGCGATCAGAGGCTGAATCCCTCCTCGCCGTGGCCTTAAAACATCACGACTCTGTAGAAGCGCGCTTAGTGTGGGTAAATCACGTCCTGCCGCCAGCGGCGCGCTTACGATTCGTTTCGTGTTCGTTCTAATGACCGGATCCTACATATATATGTAATTCGTGTAGTTTGACTCATAATGCTCATTTGATTGTATAAAAAAACTACTTTGAATAAAAGAGCTATTTTAAATAGGGTCCTATGGCTGAAACGAATCTATTTAAAAAAGCGTGTTTTCGCAAGCTACAATGTTTTCAGGTTTCAC
Source organism: Agrochola litura (assembly GCA_949152395.1). NCBI lineage: Eukaryota > Metazoa > Arthropoda > Insecta > Lepidoptera > Noctuidae > Agrochola > Agrochola litura. Next base: position 5,897,007 of record OX424502.1, on the reverse strand, counting down.
ACTTGATTGACGGGATTTATTTTTGAACTACTTCGATGTTTTTTTTCGTTTCTACTGCATTAAATTTTTCAAAAGTACAGAATTAATCACCATTAAATTACCTATACAATGGTATATAAATTAAGTACCTAAATCCTGTGTACTGGCAGGAGTGTAACAATAAAAACAGTTGCCGAAAGGAGGCAAAACAAATTTTTCGATCGCAAAGCGCTCTCTATTGCTTAGCATTATGAGTCGTGCAAAAGTGTTTAATCATATCGCCTCGACGCGTAGCTTTATCTACTACGAAAGCGTAGCAGGCGTAGCGGTAACATCATGGCCGACGCTACGGCGTAGCGTCATAATATGGACTACAGTTTACGCGGGATGAGCTTGACTCATCTCCCCCTCTTTTATATTATCCTAAGTGTTTTGTTGAGTTTTGTTTAAAATTATTTTATTCAACTAGAATAAATTATATTTAAAACTACATCAAATCAACACTTTACTAAGGACGAATTCCACCAATGAAACTGAACCAACTAAACCGCATTCAAGACCTGTCAGTGTCAATATTCCACAAAAATGATGACACTGACAGTTCTTGAACGCGGTTTAGATGTGCTGATCGCGGTCAGTTTCATTGGTGAAATTCTACCTTAGTATTGTAACTTCACGTGGACATAATGAAGAGCTCGTGATGATTTCATGAAATCCTGACATTTGACACCTTTGCCATTGCTAACTTATGAAGTTCTATTGCTGATTGTAATGATTATAATTGAGTAAAGCCATATTTGTTACGGCCGCGAATCATATTTTAATCAACATAAAACCTGACACTGACCTGTAAAATACAAAAAACGTAAGAAAATTTGAATTTCGCTACCGTGACGCTTCCCCCTTATATCAGTAACTTAATTGAAATCTCTAATTATACAACAGCACAAAGTTGTACAACTCCGCTCTAGTTTACCTTGATTATTTACCAAGTTGCAGTTTTGCTGACTTAAAGTTGTTAAGCTGCTGCTCAGACGGAACCGCGATTATGAATTCTACAGCTAAGTTACTAACTTTAACTTACAGATGTACTTGACGTAGCTAATCAATAACTTGGGTGCTTACTGGTTGGTACAGTTTTATGTAACTCGTGTAACGTGTATCGAAGCATTTGAACTCAGAAAATAGGAGTTAGACGTGTTTAAAAAAAAACCGGCCATGTGCGTGTGGACCACGCACAATGAAGGGTTCCGTAGTTGGGATGAATTTATGTAGGAATGATAGGGCAAATAAAAGCATTTCTCGATCAACTCAGGTTTATTATTTAAAACATATATAAGAAAAAAACATCTGTCTTTGCAATTGACTCAACTGACACACCAAAAATAAATTACTCCTTCTCCGAAATCAAATATGGAGTGAAAAGCAAATTAGTACCCTATATAGAGGATTTACTCCCCCACATTTATCCCAAAAACAAACATAACTTTGTAGTTGAAAAAAAACAAATTCTCCCATACATTTATTTACGTCACGTAAGGTCAATTCTCCAACTGCAAATGTAAGTTAGTAATAGAAAAAAGAAATGTGATTAAACTACAAATTAACGATTTTCTGACTTTTTCCTTTACTTGTACTGTGAGACTTTGCTTCCTGCCAATTTTCATGATTCTAGGTCAACGGGAAGTATCCTGTAGGTTTTGATTTATTTGCGAGTGTTAAAACATGTCGCATAAATGACCGTATTTTTTATTGCGTAGACTTAGAAGCATGATTTTTTTAGAGCTCCAAGGGACCACCGACTTACATATTTGATATTAATTTCAATTTGATACCTCGTTCCTGAGAAAAGGTTGTTAACAGACTGACGGACGGACAACGAAGTGATCCTATAAGGGTTCCGTTTTTTCCTTTTGAGTTACGGTACCCCAAAAATTCCCTATCTTTGCAAAAAAATATCTGTTTTTATTTTAGTTTAACTGAGTATTCTTTTCTAACTTTTTTTTTCGAAACTAGGTATTGGCATATTTGGTATTTGTAAAACATAAGAATCGTAGTAGGTAGGTCTGAGTTTATGTTTGTATGTAAAAGATTACAGTACGTTCCGACTTCACAATCAAAATGTCCTTAAATTATGACACTAAATCCCTCCTTAAATCTCATCCTCATAAAACAAGCTACTGTTCGTATTCCTTCTCTGTCCATGCAGTAAGATTGTGGATCTCACTTCCGCCTAGCATTCGTGATTTAAAAACTGTTTCTCAATTCAAATATCGGGTAAAAGAGCATTATCTTTCCTCTCAACTGTGAGTCTTTGTAGGTATATATTAATACTAGCTTTTATATGTCGGAAAATATCCCACGGGAACGTACTAACGAGATTTCATACCTAATAACCGACGAAAAAGGCAACGACTCCTACAGCTGCGCGTAATTTTGAAACTGTGATATCTTTTAAACTATTCATTTAAATGGTATGATTTAAAAGCATATTCTAATTTAAACTAAATGCCCAATTTGAATAACTTATTTTTTTGGATAAGGATTAAAACTATACCGGTCAAAAAAGCTTCGGAAATAACAATAAAAAATTTATCAAACTCTGAAAGATAAAAATGGTTATTGTGGGTCATCCTTAGAAGATAGACATATGCCATCGCGGACTTTTTTGTTGAACTTTTTAAGATGAACTGTACCGTAGAACATAAATTTGATGTATCTTTTTCGGTTAACGCAGCGCACGGCAGTAAAGCTCCCGATCGGCATGATTTTTTCCGACTTATTCAACAATAATCGTCAAATTTCAGCCAATGTACACAAAACCTTAATGAGTTATTACACTAAAACCTTCCGCATGAATTACTCCGTCCATTGGTAAAAAACGTTTGAAAATCCGTTCGGTAGTTTTCAGTTCATCGCGTTCAGACAGACAGACACGGCGGGGACTTTGTTATATAATATGTAAGGATTTTAGTTTAAGACTTCGCTTATTATTTATATTTTCTTTTCTTGTTCTCACACAGTATTGTCTACATTTCTTTCTCATATCGACTTTTTTTTTTCAAATTTCTTAAGAACTAAGCAGTACCTTTGTACTCTAAATTATAATTATGTCGTTTCTCTATGTATTTTACTGTGTGTATATAAATAATAGAATAAATCTAACAAAAAAAAATCTGTATCTACTTTCATGCCATCCGTTATTTAAATCCGTACCGCAATAAAGAAACATAGCTAAAAGATTTGGGACGTCCATTTATAAGGGGCATGTCACACGCTCTAGTTTATATGAGGTCCAGACTGGGGCCTGGGGGTCAAGGATGGCAATAAAGTAGGTAAGGGATGACGGACCCACACTGCATTCTGATCTCGTCGCGATAATATTCTTACCCTCGCATTTTTTCATATACAGAAGAGCCCAATTTTGTATTGAAAAGTTTTGAATCCCTCAAATTCGTTTTTATATTTTTACTAGCGACCGCCCCTACTTCGCATGGTTTTTAATTATTAAAAAAAAATAAAGGAAAAATTTTATTTAAAAAAATTAAAGGAAAATTTTTATTTAAAAAAATTAAAGGAAAAATTTTATTTAAAAAATTAAAGGATTTTTTCATTATTTATTATTTTTCCCTTAACTTTTTGTTAAGGGAAAAATTTACTATACGAAGGAGCAGAGTTGTTTAATAAATTACCTGATACAGTCCTTTATACAAACGAACGATAAAGCACCACATCTTAAAATTATTAATTAGTAATTGTAGGAGGAAGGCACCGATGTGTCACACAGTTAATACTAGCACAGACATCGTCGTTAACTCTATCTTTAAAATACTCTAAACTCTGTACATTGTGTTTTTGTTTAGGATAGATAAGTTATATCAACATTATTGTTAATAAAAAATGTATTATTATATATTATTAAAGATTTCTCTAGGTTTTAAAAAACCCACCACACCAATCTAAATTACATCCTCATCAATTATTATTATTTACTAAATTTTTAAGTATAAAGAAAATTAGAATACCTACTCTGAATTTCCGAAACACTACAGTACATTACAAATAGTTAAATGTGTAATTGCTATTGACTTGCCTCCAAGAATGTAAATAGTACACCCACTTTTTACCCGACTGCCCCAGAAGGAGGGTAATGTTTTTCGAGAGTATATATGTATGTATGTATGTATGTATGTATGTTTGTATGTATGTATGTATGTCTATTTCTTTGGCACGCTCTGTAGCCTAAACGGCTTGATGGATTTTAACGTATGAGGTGTCGTTAGGTTTGTCTTAATAGTAGGAGTGACATAGGCTATATAATATTTATATATTGCATCTGCAAATAAAAAATAGGAGGGGTAGGTTTAAAAAAATACATTATTGGTATAAAATAAAAGTTAGCAATGAGTCAATTCCAAATACATATGCATAATCTAAATATATAAAAGCGAAAGGTCACTCACTCACTCACGCGACTCACACTCACTGACTTCATCACGAAGTATCAAAAACCACTTGACGTAAAAAGATGAAATTTGGTAGGGAGGTAGTTTATACTTAGTAGACGTTCGCTAAGAACGGATTTTTGGAAATTCGCATATACAGGGTGGATTTTGAGATGGGGCAATAAGGGCAGGTACAAAACCGTTGTCGCTACAAGAAAACAGTCTTAGGAGACTGTCCTTAACTTTTTGAAACATTTTGATTTGCATTCACAGATTTTGAAAAAATTGTACAGTCAGCAAGAAAATGGCCAATTTTCACAACAACTTTTTTGATACCGGTCAATCCTATTTCTTATTACTAAGATCAAAAAACTATATTAGGCCAACTGAGGTTTGAGTACGAAAAAAGTCAGAAATTGCAAAAAAAACTTCCCATACATTTCGTAGGAAATGAGACGAGAATATAGAACACAATATACCTTTGTATGTTGAAAAATCTTTTTAATGAGGTTACCATAATTTAAATGAACACAATATACCACTATACAACAGTTGAATTATTCCAATACTTCACTGGGCTGAATAAGGAACGAATGTAGCAGATAGTTAAAGATTTAACCTTTTAAATGATTATCATCATGCTATACTTTTATAGAGCTAAGCAGTCAATCATCAATTCATCCATACTAATATTATAAATTCGAAAGTAACTGTGCCTGTATGTTTGTTACCTTTTCACGGCTAAACCACTGAACGGATTTCGATAAAATTTGGTAAAGAGATAGATGGCATCCTGGAGATGGATATAGGGTACTTTTTGTCTCAAAAATAATCCTAAAGGGCATGAGATGAGAGATCCTACAGGGGATGACAGTTTGTATGGCAAATCCAGCATTTCTTAAGTTAGAGATATGAAAATTAAAATTTATGCTTTTGTTAAGAAATAAAGAAGTACACATTTCGGCGTTTTTTTTTTAAATCATCCCTCAAACAGGTAAACCCCCTATTTTACCTGTTTGGGGGATGATTTTAAAATTCACATGTTATAAGTATTGATTTTTTTTGTGTCTTCTTTTTAAGAGATTTAAGGAAATTGGAAATATAGCCATAGTCTGTCTCTTGAATTATATAGTTTAGTCTATATTTAATTAAAATCGGCCCACTCTGTCAAAGTTATCACAATAAGTCGTAAACTAACCTTTCTAACATGTGGGTTTTACTTCGGTTCAATGGCGGCACTAGAGTAGATATTACAAATTAATGGTGGTGATAATAGTAAAATGAATAATAATTAGTATTTTAAGTAAGGCATTTAGAATCATATAAACCTGTTTTATTTATTTTAAAAAGCCGGACAAATATGAGTAGGATTTACGCCCTAAAGGTTCCGTCTCAAAGCTGTGCTTGATTGGCTGCCTGAATTCCCAAATCAGGATTGAAGGACAAACTTAACTTTTCAATTGAAAAATAACTTTTAATAGTACCGATTTGAATGAAATACGTACTAAATGTTACTTCAAGACACTGTCTATAATTTTTGATCCCGGATTGAAGAACAAACTTAACTTTGCAGTTCATAAATTTTCGGATTTTCCTCTTTACTTGACCTTGCTTCTCGCCTAACTTCATGCTGCTGTTCCAACGGAAATTACCAAATAGACTGGTTTATTTGCGAGTGTCAAAATATGCGGCATAAATTGCCGTTTTTTTATTTCGTTGACTTGGAAGTTTGATTTCGTTACAGATCCAAGAGACCGTAGATCTAAGTTTTTGATATCTATTTCAACTTGATGCCTCTTCGTTCCTGAGAAAAAAGGTCTTGACAGACAACGAAGTAGAAAAAAAATAAAATAAGTCATCATATATGGGTTAAAATTTTTCATTTTGAGATACGGAACCCTAAAATAGATTTATTATGTGCCTGTTACCTTTTCCTGCCGTAAGGGCTGAACGGATTTCTAAATGAAAGGCATAGGATAGGCCATGACCTAGATAGGTTAGGGCATAGGATGCTCTGAATCCCGGTAGCACGTTCCTGTGGGTTATTTTCCGACATCCACGCGGGCGAAGCCGCGGGCAAAAGCTAGTTATTTACATATTAATAAAACTAAAAAGTTTGAAATAAAATATAATTATTAAAAAAAACAAAAAACCCGACTGCAAAAACTCAACAGAAAAGAAAAAAACAAGCATTATAATCTATAGGATTTTGGTATTGCAGGCGGGGACAAACAAAAGTTTCACCAAAATTTCAGGTTATTGGTTTGTCCCCGCCTGCAATACCAAAATCCTATAGATTATAATGCTTGTTTTTTTCTTTTCTGTTGAGTTTTTGCAGTCGGGTTTTTTGTTTTTTTTAATAATTTTATTTTATTCCTTTTACCCACAACACTGTAAAAATTGTGTTTACTAGTTAACTTATTTATTTAGAACAAATACCTACTATTGCTATTTTTATTAACATTTAATTTTAATTTCAACGATTTTTAATTCAATTTAACGATTTTTTACAAATATTTACAATCTAATTTAATTTATACTTTTTTTAACTATAATAATAATAAATAATAATAATAAAATTTATTAAACATTGTTACAATTATTACCTTAAAAATTAGTACATAATAATTATATCTGTAACTGTTGGTGACTTTCATTACGTTAAAGCGGTGATCCCCAAACTAGGCGGTGCCTGTATCTTGGGGACCTGAGTTGTGATACATAATTCTATTTATTTATTTTTCACTGGTGTTGCTATGTAGGTAATTAATTGCAAACAATTATAAGAAATCTAAATTAAAATATTAAATGAGATCAAAAATAAAGCTTAGAACTAGTTTTAAACAAAATACAGAACTTAATTTTTGTTATAATGAACAAGATAGGAACTTGACTTGTACTGGTCAAAGCTAAAACTAAAGAATAATACACAATAAAAAAATAAAATAAAAATTAGAAAAAGTGTGGGTGCATGTGCGTGTGGAGTGTAGTGAGTAGGTATGTGGGTGTGTCTGTCGTGTTAGTGAGATTCCGAGTGTGAGTTAAGTTATGAGAAAGCTTTCGGATTCGTCGTATGAAAGACCTAAGAGCCATTTTTTAATCACTTTTTTACATGGAGAGAGGGTGAGATCTTTTAAGTCAGAAGGCAAGAGACTGGTGATCTTGTTATATACAAAAGTGTGTAGGTACGCGGGACATCGTCTGGCTAGGAGAGAGTTGGCTCTTGGAAGTGGAATGTGGAAGACGCGTTTGGAAGTTAATGAGTGGTAGTCTGGTCTGGTTTTAAGTTTTTTGTGTGTGTGTAGGCATGCGTTGAGGATAAACAGTTGGCGGACACGGAGAACTGGAAACTCTTTGTACTACTAACTATTATTACTATAATTATTGTTATTATAATTTAATTTTAATTACCATAAGAAAACACTTATAAACAATTATGGAATGATATTAAAAACTACTGTGTATTACATACATAATACTTGTAGAAAAATAATAATTTAAAAACAAAATGTTAAAAATCTTGTCTTCTTTCTAATGCATGAAATAAAAGGTTTTTTAAATTTATTTTATTATATGTAGTTTTAAGATTACCTTGTATTTCTCATATTAAGTGAATTCTATTCTTTTTTGAGAAATAAATGTCTTAAACCGTATTTATGATCGTTGGTCTTATCCGCACCAGGGCTATATTTTTTCGAAGTGCTGACGAGTTCAAGGAATTGTTTCTTTTTTTTCCCCGATTATTCCCCGTTTCGTGTACACGTGTCAACGATACAATTCGCGACACGTGTAACACGTACTTTATTTGAAGCTTTTGTGGCTTCAAATAAAGTATTACTTAATTAAAGATTGTGTATTTTAATTGAAAAACCGAATGAATAAATAAAAACGAAAATAAAAACCTAAATAGGTTTATAACCTTGAAAAGTAGGCATTTATAACAAAACCATTTCCGATATTCAGACAAAAAAAGACGGAAACGTACTAAAAGTTGTTGAATAATAAAACAGCTTTATTATCTTTACGAAATGTTTTATAAACGACAGAATAAGTAGGTTACTGACTTCTTACTATCTTTCCTCCAATAAATATTTATACTTGTGCCTATCGGAAAATGAGAAAAGAAACAATTTCTCTTTTATGACGTTCGGAAAAGCGGGAAAAAATCCCGGGAATCGGTGTACAATCGTAAAGTTTGATTGGTTGTTACAATGCATTCTTTGTACTCGGAGAGTGGGGTAAGTTGAGGGATCACTGTTTTATGTTTATTAAATAAAACAGACAGGAATTATACTTAATTCCTGTCTGTTTTATTATTTTTTACTGGATACGAGGTAATGTTGAGATGATGTAGATAAATAGACGTGCTGTCCTATGTTACATGGTGATGACACGGATAAACTAAAATTAGTCCAGTTATTTCAATGTTTTGGACAACCAATCACAACTACCATTATAAAACAATGTAAAGGTGCGTCCAGACAGTGCGAGGCATGTGCTTTGAATGGTAAGCCACGCATGAAATGCATGCCTCAGACCTGTGCTTCAGAGTGAAGCATCTGACATCATATTTTAAAAAAAAAACAGTGGCACTCCGGGAGTGCCGAAGAAGTGAAAACTTGAACAAGATCGCCTTGGTGGATGAAAAATACTTGTATAGAACATTGGTCCCTAACTTTATCTAAATAAGAGCACAATCGCGTTTACAAAAAAAAAAACTTTTAAAACCTTTAAAGTAAAAATACTTGCATAGAACATTGATCCGTAACGTGATATAAATAAAGAATACAATCCCGTTTACAAAAATGAGGTGTCGGTAACGGTGTTGCGAGTTCAATTGTTTTTCCCATCTCAAAAATGCCCAACGCGCCTAAAGAACTTTTCACTTCAAAAACATTTGTGGTGTTCTTCTCACTGTTTGGCGAAAATGTCGCACCTAAATGCACAAGCACACGCAATACATGAAACGTTCTAGTGTAAGGAACCATTTTTTCATATAACTTTGAATTGGTTTAAAAAATGTGGCATACGAAAACTTACTGCTTTTAGCGATCTTGTTACCGAATGGTTTCTATTTTTCTGACAATATTTTTCTTATACTCCTATTTTCATCTTTACTCAAGCACAATAAAATATATTTCTTCAAGGGTTATTTATATTTTTTTTAAGAAGTATGTATTTTCTTTCAGACCACGAGTTTCAGATATTCATTTTTATTGTGTTAGAGCGTTTTCAAGTGTAGGGTTTGAAATAGGCTGTATAACCCTCGAGGTTAGTGGTTATTGACAAGTTAAATGAACAATGAGAGTCTTGGTTTTCTTTCAAGACGTAAATGTGAGAATAAATTCTTTCAACGTCGTATTTTATGACCCAAGCTTTCTCTCCAGTGACCGTGGAGTACTAGGCTAGCAGAAATCGCAGGACGTGTGGCCATTACTGTTAAGTTATCCTGGGAATAAATGTCATGCTAGATAGTAGCACAAAAGCATGCTAATAAATGAATAGTTTGTGAGCATACTATCGAGTAGCAAACAAGTACAGTCAGTCCTTTGAAGTTAATTTACCTCTGATTTTCTGACTGGGTAGCACGATAGCCCCGACTGGTTGTCAGACTTTTGGGCTTCTGACAACCGTAACGAATGTCAAAGATCAACCAATGACAGCCAGGACCAACGGCTTAACGTTCTTTCCGAGGTACGGAGGGGTTTCGTTATGTAATAGATGGTCACCCATCCACAAAGCGACCGCGGCAAGCGTAGCTCGGCTGTTAGCATACATTTAGCGACGATCCCCTCTCTAATGTATGTACGTAAGTTGTACCTACAGTATTCTCTATTTTCTTTATGTCCATCGTCAAACTTCGTATTTCGTCAATCGTCGGATTTCTATCAGTTGCTCTTTGCACTTGGTGCAGACCGGACGCTCGACTTGGAAGTATATAGAGTTGTTAATACTCCTTTAACTTAAAATAATGTATTTAAAAAATGGGAGGAAAGCTGCTAAAGTCGCAGGAACAACATATAGGAAAATAGTTTTACAGCTCTATATAGTTCACACGGAAATCAAAATAAAACGACAATAATACTTAGTACTGAATTCAAATACACGATAAATCTAAGAATTGATGGACATGGAAATTTGCATTCGTTTGTATTCGGAAATGCGATGATTTCTGAGGGACATTAAGAAAATTTGAAATCCTGTACTGAAATCCCTTTGTTCCAAATCCACATTACCACTTAATGTAAAGTGCAACTACCAGGCTAGCAGAAACCGCGGAAGCATGTAATTAGTGGCCATTTGTTCGTCTGTCCATCTATCGGTACAAATGCAAATCCGACTGCGAACCGGCTTATGTCACGTAGCGAATAAATGTGGCCCTCAGTTAATTGATGAACCGATGTCGTTTTAGAATTAACTTGTTTGTTAACCAGACGTGATTTGAAACGATTTGCGGCCTGTTTTTGTGATTTTAATGTAATTATATGGATTTTGGTTGTGAGTGGACTTGTCACGTGCTCGAGGCAAGTTGAGTTGGTGACTGAAACTTGTGGAAGTAAATAATAGGATGAATGAGGAACTTCAACAGGATTATATCCATCATCTATAGATAGATACTAAATTCAAACACACACGCGTTAAATGTGAATAAGACGAAGGTCATGGTGTTTGAAAGAGGAGAGGATGTATCGGGGTCCACCCTTGATAGCAGAACTTTTTATGTCATAATATTATTTTGCATAACAGCGGATAGCATAAACTTCATTTCGCAGAAAATCTTTTGGCAGACACTCATTTATCATACATTCAAAACTCATAATTTTGTTAGTCAGAATCATCTTTAGGCATAAATTTCATATCCATAGTAATTAAAAAGTAGAACTATCATATCGCAGAAAGTTCACAGTCAGAATCGTAGTTTGGCATACATTTCATATGGATAATCATTAAAAGGCAAAACTACCATATCTTAGAAAGTTTACAGAAATAATCATCTTTTGGCATACATTCCATATCCATATAAATATATTTTTTTGTACGTAAGAAGCATGCAAACAAGCATACACCATGCATGCAGCAAGCATGCAAACAAGCATACACCATGCGGGAAGCAAGCATGCAGCACGCAAGCAAGCATGCAGCAGGCATGGTTTCTGTCACGGCTTTGGCGCTGCGAAGCTCTGGCGGTCCCACGCGAGCTTATCGTCGCAGACGGTTTTAGCGCTCACCACCGCAGCTTCGGCTTGCTGGCCGGCTGTGCCAGCCAGCCTCAGCCGCGGAGGCGAGCGTTAAATCCACCTGCTCCTCAGCTCGAGGGCCGCCTCGCTCCTCCGAGCCTACGCGGGTTTCAATTACACTCTAGGGGTAGGGCAGACAAGACTACGTGGAGTCGGTTTTGTAGCGATTCGTTTCTGTCACTAAATTTTGTGGCACAACATCAATTAAGATAAAAAATTGAAATATTGTCTTAAAAAGTATTGACTTTTTAAGACAATATTTTAATTTTTTACTTAAGGTTAAAAATGCTACTTTATAGAAATGGCAATATGCCTAATAAAATTATTCCAAATGAAATTCTGCCATCTTCATAGTATGCCAAGTGAAATTGTACCAAATAATTGTCGCTCTAAATAAACATTATGCTAAACAAAATTATGCGGAATTTTAACTTTGCCAAAGGTAATTATGCCAAATAAATTTCTACCATCTTAAAAGTATGCCATTGTAAATTCGGACATATAAAAATTCGGTCAAACAATAATTATATTAAATAATTTTTATGCCTTTAAAACATTCGTTTGACGATGATTATGCCAAGTGTGTTATGCCAAATGAATTTCGGAGCATTAAGATTCTGCCAGATTGAGGGAACCCGATGTATCGGTGTGTGATATGAAAATAAATAATAAGAGTGTGGAGCAAGTAAGTGAGTTTGTATATTTGGGGAGTCTGTTTACAAGGGATGGGAAGATTGATGGAGATGTGGAAAGGAGAGTAAATGCGGGAAATAAAGTGAATGGCGAATGAAATACATGCGATTGTGACCAACCAGTTGATGGCCAAAAAGGGTCGACTGGCTGTTCACAATAGTGTGCTGGTGCCCACGCTAATGTATGGAAGTGAATGTTGGGTGTGGCAAAAGAAGCATGAAAGTAGAATAAATGCTGTGGAAATGCGTTCCTTGCGAAGTATGTGTGGTCTGACTATGAATGATGTGATAAGACAGCGGTGTGATTTAAAAGAAGATGTAGTGACAACAATTGAAAAGGGTATGCTGAGATGGTTTGGTCATGTTGAGAGGATGAATGAAAGGCGACTAACAAAATGTATTTACAAGGTAGATGTGAAGGGAAAGGCCGGGCGGGGACGCCCTAGGAAGACATATACTGACCTTATTGGTGATGTTCTTCAGAAAGTCCAGGTGCGTAGTACTCGCAACCGGCGTACGTGTATGACCAGATGTATGAACGTAGACGAGGCAAAAGGAGTATGTAAGGACTGTAGCAGGTGGCATTCTGTAGTTTCTGCCTACCCCCATGGGAAGAAGGCGTGAGTTTATGTATGTGTGTATGTAAATTCAAACAAATTGAGGCCTCGTCTTGTACTTATTGTTTTTTTATCATCAGCAGATTTAATTAATTATCGTTAACAGTTTGTAATTTTCAGCTGGTCACCTTCTATTGCTAGGATCGATTCAATTTCGTATAGAAAAAACTTTTTATAAAAAAAAACAACCGACTTCCAAAAAAAAACACTACAAAGTGAAAAATAACTTTAATTTCGGAAGTTGGTGGCAAAAAACGAAAACACAAAACCCAAGACACCGACTTCCGGTTGTTTTTTTTTGTAAAAAGTTTTTATTTTTCACATTTTAGTTGTGGTACCTACCCCACACACATTCGAATACCACTACCTGCTACCAGTGACAGGAACTTATCATATCATCTACATACTAAGTGGGAAAAAAATTCGAATTTTGTAGACAAACTCAAAAACTACCCAAGCAAAGTTTATAAAATTTATATGGGACCAATTTGGGAGCATACCCTTTCAAACAAAAAGAAGAATTTTTAAAATCGGTCCACAAATGACGGAAAAAAAAAAAAAAACACGCGTCGAACATATAACCTCTTCCGTTTTGGAAGTCGGTTAAAAATTGGTTTAGGTGATATACAAATATATGACATCTAGGCTGCTTTTCACAGACCACACATTCCTTTGTCGCTTAACCGATTAGTGGATTTGAGTCACCTCCCTATTCATCAGTTGCTCAAGCCACCCTTACACCGCACTTGATTTGTAGTTACAGTTATATAAGCAACCGTACTGACGTTTAAGTGACCGAGCAATTACTAAAGCGACTGGGCTATGGTTCTGCTGTTGCTCCAAGCTACTATTTATAGTTTTATTTGCTTCAAAAATCACCTGTGACAAGACCACCAGCAAGATAGACGTGAAAGACATTAAAAAACCGGCCAAAAGCGTGTCGGACCACGCACAATGAAGTGTTCCGTAGTTGGGATGAATTTATCCCAAGGACAAACTTGATATTGTAATTGAAAAACATGTTCTCCCATATACTCCAACTGCAGATGTAAGTTTGTACGCACAATATTGGGAGATTTACCATGTTATTTTAAGACCATAGACTTCTTATAGGTTTTCCTGAAATTTATAAGTATGTAACTATTTTCTGTATTTTTGAACAATTATCCCCGTATTCAAAATTCAATTATTTTCGTTACACGTTCGTGTTTGGGTTACAGAAACGGATATAAATGTACCAAATTTCAACTTATTATTCGGTTCATTAGATTCGGAGCGAATTGGTTGTGACAGACGGACAGACAGACATATGAATGATCCTATAGGATCACTCACCCACTCACCCTTATAAGGGTACCGTTTTTTCTTTTTGAGGTATGGAACCCTAAAAAGCTAGCTACTAACAAGCAACAATGTGTAAGCCGAGTGATTTTAAAATGCATCCGTTATTGTGACCCGCTAGTCGAAATTCAGCAAAACAGCTAGTTGTTTGCAATAGTAACCCTTGTGTTATCTACCCTTAGGGCAGCTGGGTAGCCTACCAAACGCACAGACATAATCGCATAGATAACATGACGCTTTGCCCTCCGGCGTACTTACAACATGTTTGTTCGACCTTACCTAGTAGCTCCATAGTCGGTACACTACATACCTACCTATAATAAAAGTAACATAATTATCGAAATGCAAAACGGAGGATAACCAGCAGTTTAAAAAAAAACTAAATATGGTACTTATTTCATACTGGCTGCGCCTCGCGGTTTCACTCGCAAAACTCTCATCATCAGCCTATAAATGTTCCCACTGCTGGGACACAGGCCTCCTCACTGTAAGTGAGTGGGCCGTAATCCACCACAGATTTTGGGTTGGTAGATTTCACATGTCTTCGAATTTTCAGTTCTAGGACATGCCGGTTTCCTAACGATGTTTTCCTTCACCGTTTTGAGAGCAGTGGTGATGAAATAATTTACACAAAGTAAAGCGCCTGTCTGGGTTCAAACCCACGACCTACAACTCGTAAGTCGCGGCCGTTACCACTGGGCCACCACCGCATAATTCTCGATCCCGCGGAAATATCGATAAAAAGTATCCTATGTCCTAACTCAGGTCATGATCTGCCTATGTGCGAAATTTCATCTAAATCCGTTCAGCCGTTTTAGCGTGACAGCGTAACAAACAAACAAATCACTTTCGCATTTATAATATAATATTAGTTAGGATTAGGATAGACAGGATATCCTGTTGCTTTATATTTCAATCTGCACTAGTGACCCACCCCTGCTTCGCAAGGTTTTTACGACTCCTCTATTAATCGAGATTTCTTTATTATTTTGTAAGTTTAATAACGTAAGATAAACCTTCTGGAATAAATTCTCTAAAAGATGTAGCAAATAGCATCAAAATCCGTTGCGTAGTTAGAAAAACAACGCAGTCGCACTGATACGAAAATGTATAAATTCCTATCACGCACTTCTCAATTCAAAATCACTACATTTCCCATTAAGGCCCGGACTCCACCAAAGCGGAGATGGGACGAGAGGAGAGGAGATGTGTTTTAAACAACCAATAGAATTTCGTTATTTACACATCTCGTCTCCACTAAGCTTCAGTGGAGACTGCTGAGCGGAGATGTATCATATTTGTATGGCGCGATCGAAGCGGAGATGTGAGCTGTGCCTCGCAAGCTGGCGATGGCGCGCAGCGGAGACGAGAAGAGATGTGAGCGGCGTGCAGTGAGCGGTATCGTAACAGTTCCTCTCTAGCCAGCACACATCTCCGCTCAAGTTTAGCCAGTACGCATCTCCGCATAGCTTCGGTGGATACACCGTAGCTGAAAAACATCTCGTCTCCGCTTCGAACATCTCCGCACATCTCCGCTTTGGTGGAGTCCGGGCCTTAATCCCGCCAAAATAACACATTATAACAATTGCAAGCCAATAAATCAAGGTGATCACACAACGTAGTATCGAAGCAATTTAGTTCACGTGCAACAATAACAAGAGCTCTAATTCCAATTCAAATTCAGAATTTCGTAATTCAAAATCCGAGGCTTACCGCGTGATTTGTCCGGACAATCGGCTCGGAATGGCTTTAAGGACGGGTTCAAATTGGGTGCCAAATAAATGTAGGTAAATTGCTGTAGTTTATCAACAAAATTACGTAGATATCGAATACTGTACCTTATTGGTGTATTCAGAGAAAATTAATCGGAAGGATACCTCCTTGTGCTTAACTGATTTCGATCGCAATTTATTTTGTAAAATTCGCAAAACGGTTCAAATTTTTTTTTTGTTTTAAAAACCGCATTGAAATAACAAAAAAAAATCTGAAAAAGATCGCTTTCCAAGCAGTCTGATGTGGCATTACTTTTGAGATTGAAATGAAATAGTAACCCTTCTTTGCAGCCAGCTTAAGATACAGCGAAATATAGTTTTACAGATGATGACAATAATCACAAAGTTCATTAGTACTTGTATAAAAAAAACATTTTTTTAAATATTTGTCTGACTGCCAAATCGGTCCATCCGTTTCGAAGATCAGCCAGAACAAACTTCTGGTTGATATCCTAAACGGCTGGACCGATTTGAACGGGACTTTCACTGGCAGATAGCTGATGTTATAAGGATAAGGATTTTATTTTAGAAAAATAATTAGGGCTCACGCGGGCAAAGCCGTGGGCAGCAGTTAGTTATAAAATAGCAATGGAAGTTCGCCTTTACTGAGTGACCTCAATGAGAGACAGCTAGCTCAGAGTACATTGAGCGGTGTATTGTTCTGAACGTGTGTTGTCCCCACAAATCTAAAGTACCTAATCTACCTACCAATCTAGAGTACACCTGTTTTAATTTTTATACCGTGACTGTTTTGATGCAATAGACACTAGTGTAGATTTGGCTTAAAATAAAATCCATTTAAGGTACCTACCATTCCGTAGTTGACCGCAGGCGGCAACTGCAGGCGACGTGTCGCCGTGACACGACTGGTTTCTATAATTTTTTTTGAAATACTTTCCGTAGCTACTGACACGTCGCTTTCATAGAATGGTCGCGTTACAATGGTCACGTGCTATCTCTGCCGTCTCACTTGACAAATCCTCAAGAATGTAATAACGTAAACGTTTTTTTTTTTTTTTTTTTTCTGGCAACACTGGTAGCCGGTCGTCAAAAAACGATCTCTAGAGTAATTAATTTAGAAAATTTATAAAAAGTGTTTAAATTATGTTAAATTAGAGTAATATAGTCGTAACTAGTTATTAAGTAGTCTATTCAGTGAATATACAGTGTTTTTTGTCGCGTGAACTTCGCACAAAAAGGATATTAAACCGGCTGTCAACTCGACCAACCCAACGGTGACGGATTTCAAATTATCATCAATCCCGGGGAGTATTTTGTTTTATTTATGTTATTTTACATCATATTTACAGACCGCAGAACATCACAAAATACTGCTCAGGTTTCTGAGCAACGTCCATCACACACTGGCACGGTTTATGTCTCCTTTTGCTTGACAACTAGTGGAAGCAAAATCGATGACGAAAACATTCGCTCAGACAATAAACACTACATAATTTACTAAACAAAAATAATCTCATTAGGCCTTACTGATTATCATTTATTCAGACGACTAAAGGAAAAAATAACAGTTTTTTTGTGTGTCCTAATATAAAAGCAGTGTATTCTTTAAAACTATACTTTTGTTTAACAGTTCCATCTAATTCCTTATTAACTTCAGCTAATACTGTAACTTCTATTTGTTAACAATTCATTACCTATTTTTAAATTAAATAAAATCTTTTTTTTTTTTTTTTTTTTCTCTCTTCTACCTCCTATTAATCTAAATATTAGAACATCTTTTCTTACTTTGTTATTTAGCTGCATAACTTTACACATTCCAGGCCACTATGATGACCCGCAGTGCCACAATCAGGGATTTGGAAGCAAAACTAAGAGTTACCTTGACGGAGCTCGAGGCTTCTAAAGCGACATGCCAACAGCTGCTCCAGGAAAGAGAAGACAGTGAAGTGGAAGTGGTAAACATTAATTTAAAGAACACCTCCCTCAAAAATGAACTGTCTCAGCTACACATACAACACATGGACTTAACCGACCAGCACAGTCAACTACAATATCTAGTGTCAACATTTCAAGAGTGCAGTGACACCCACGAACTTGCTTTGAATAGAATTACAGAACTTGAACAAAAATTGTGTGAAGCCCAAAAGGCCCTATCTCTCTCAGAGTGTATCAAGGTCAGCAAACAGGTCGCTAGCACCAGTAATCTATTTAGTGAGTTAGTAGGTAGTAAGTTGAAATCAGTGTGTGAGCCAGCTGTAACGATAGATTTGACTGGTGATGACACCATACCATTATGTCCTATTGTTGTGAGTCATAATAAATTAAAAAAATACATTAAAATCAAGAAATTAATTAAAAGGTCACAGAGAGCAATCAAAAAACAAAATCTCTTAAAATTAAATCTTTCACTTAGAAAGGAACGTGTTGTCTTATCAAAAAGTTTAAATAATTGTATTATTGAGTTAGATCAATGTAGGGAAAAATATGACACTGATATCCAGCTCCTCTATAATGATATACTACACAAGGAGCACTTGCTGAAGGATATTTTTGAAAAATATGAGACTTCACAACAGCAAGTAAGTGACCGCTTGCTTGAGGCTGGGGAACTACTAGATTTGGTGAAGTGCAATGCTGAGATGTATGAGTCTCTGACCAATAACCTCTCATGCAGCTGTGCAAACCAACCACTACCTCCTCAGCCTCAGCCTAACTTGCCCCCTCAGGTATTGGCTCTTCCAGCAGAGACTTGTGTTAAGTTACAGAAAAATAAATCAATATTTTTTTGTGATGAATTAGGTTCAGGCTTTGGGAAAATTTTATTTAATTACCTTAGCCATAGTTTTACTAATCATAGCTATCATAACATAAGTTTTAAACAAATGATAAAAAGAATTGTAAACACAAACATAGATAATTATTCCACAATGGTTTTATTATTAGGTAATAGTACTGGTATTACCAGAAAGGACATAGTGGATGGTGTGGACACCTTATTAAAATTAAATATAGGAAAGCTGATGTTATGTGCTTTTCCTTATTCTGATACTTTATCATATGATGAAAATAACTATATTTTTAAGTTGAATAATACTATTCACAGGCTGACATGTTGTCATAGTGACAAATTATTGTATTTTGACACTAACAAATTTGTTAGTGGTTTTAAGTTAACTCAGAGAACTTTATCTCTGTCTTGGGAATGTAGACATATGATTGCTATGTTGATAGCACATAATATTAATGAGGTTATAGCTAATATAACTAAGTGTAGTATTAGTGACGAATCTGTGTTGTCTAGTTATACTAACAACATAGTGAATAATTATGTATTACCATGTACGAAGGAGGATCCACCAACATACTTGGAGGCCACTACCAGTCAGATAGGGTATTCCCTTCCTGCTGGAACTCATACGGGCATTTTAGATTCTTCAGTTGTAGTTGTGGAGGTCACTCCGGATAATTCTTTAAACTAGGCAGTAAGACAACGGAAGTTACCCCTTCAATTAACCAATTATTATTAGAGAATAATAAAAAGGTATCTTCTGGCAATATTTTACATAAAAATAATAATAAAAAACCAAAGGGGGGGCAACATACTTTAAAATTATTCAATCAAAATATCCAAGGTTGCTCTTCCAAATTACTGGAAATAGAATTGTTTTTAGAAAATACCAAGTTTGATGTAATTTGTTTAACAGAGCATTGGTTAAAAGATCATCAAGTAATGTCAATTAATTATGAAAATTATTGTGTAGTTAGCCATTTCAGCCGAAAACGTATGATACATGGCGGGTCATTAATATTGATAAAAAATTCTATTAAATCGAAAGAAAGAAAAGACATTATCGGACTGTCTGTTGAACACAACATTGAATTGTCCTGTGTTGAGCTTGATAAGCATGTTATAGTATGCGTATACAGACCTCCAAGTTACCAGAATCTATCCGTGTTTGATTCTGTAATGGAAGATGTATTAAAGAAACTTAGTACTAGTAGTAAGTCAATAATCATATGTGGTGATTTTAATATTAACTTATTAGAAAATAACTCAAATACTGTCAGATTATTAAGTCTTTTTAGGTCATTTGATTTGTCAAATGTTTTTATTGAACCAACCCGAGTGACAGCTTCTTCTGCCACTTGTATAGATAATATTTTTTGTAACTGTGATTACTTACACAAACAAATTGTAAATAAGTTGCCATCAGATCACAGTGGACAAACAATAACATTTTGCTCCTACATACCTTTACAAAAAATTCAAATAAGGTTTAGGCCAATTACATGTAAAAGTTTAGAGAAATTAAATCATTCTTTGGCCAATAAATTATGTGTTCAGAGTTTTAATAATATAGGTGACCCAAATGAGTTCTACGCCGAGTTCTTTTCACTATTAAACACGGAATTTAATGACACTTTTCCACTAAAGACTAAAAGTATATACACAAAGTTCTTATTTAGTGATTGGGCGACTCCAGGTATTCGTAAAAGCAGGGAAAAACTATTTGAACTTTATGGCTTAAAACAACATATGAATAATACAAGCTTTCATAAGTATGTTGCAAAATATTCAAAAACTTTTAAAAGTGTTTGCAAAATAGCTAAAGCTCTTTATATTAGCAATAAAATAAAATCAGCTGATGATAAAATAAAAACTACCTGGCAAGTAATAAATAATGAAACAGGTAGGAAAAAACAGCGAAATACTGAATTTAATTTAGAGACTGCACATGGCCCCATTAACTCAGATATAGAAGTAGCTCAAGAATTTGAAAACTTTTTTGCTAATATTCCCCTTAAAACTACTGAAGCTTTAAATTCCTCACCCGCGCTTTCTGCTGCTTTACTTAGACAAAATGTGAAGGCATGCCCTTTGGAGTTTAGGTTTCAGCATACAAACCCCCAGGCTGTTATAAAAGCTTTTAAAGATCTTAAAATTAAATCAACAGAAGATCTCTGGGGAATGTCTGTAAAAGTCTGTAGATCTATTATTGAAACCATTGCGCCCTATCTAGCTTACATATTTAACACCAGTGTAGACCAAGGAGTCTTTCCGGATCTCATGAAACACAGTAAAGTAGTTCCATTGTTCAAATCCGGTGATAGTAAAGAACCCAACAATTATAGGCCTGTGTCAATTCTGCCAGTTCTCAGTAAGGTGTTTGAAAAGTTGATGCTCAATCAAATGTTACTTCACTTTAATAAAAATTCCATCTTTCATAAACAACAGTACGGTTTCACCAAAGGGCGTTGTACTACTGACGCCGGTGTCACCCTAATAAAGAACATTTTTAATGCCTGGGAAGAAGCACAAGATGCCATTGGAATCTTTTGCGACCTCTCGAAGGCGTTCGATTGTGTAGACCATGAGACACTTCTGCTGAAACTAGAGCACTATGGGATTAGGAATACAGCTCTTGATTTATTTAGATCATACCTGAAAGATAGAAATGTTAAAGTTCAGGTAAACGGCGTAAACTCATTAGGGTCTGAAATGGCAATGGGCGTTCCTCAAGGTTCGATATTGGGTCCATTCCTCTTTTTAGTTTACATTAATGATTTACCCCAATTACTTCAAAATCAACCGAAGATGGTGTTATTTGCAGATGACACATCATTAATCTTTAAAATAAACCGACGGTCACAAAATCTTGACGACGTGAATAGCTCTATTCTGCAAGTCCAAGATTGGTTTACGGTAAATAATCTGGTACTTAATAAAAAAAAAACCAAATGCATTAGATTTAAATTACCTAATGTTAAAAGTAGCGAATGTGACATCATATTGAATGGAGAAAAACTGGAATTTATTAATCAAACAGTTTTCCTAGGAATCACGCTAGACGAGAAATTACAATGGGGACCTCATATAACATCTCTTGCGGGGCGGTTAAGCTCGGCCGCTTATGCTGTTAGAAAGATAAGACAGTTAACAGATGTGGAAACCGCGCGTTTGGTCTATTTTAGCTACTTTCACAGCATTATGTCGTATGGCATTTTACTGTGGGGTCGGGCTGCTGACATTGAATCCATCTTTATTTTGCAAAAGAGAGCTGTCAGAGCCATTTATAATCTACGTCGCCGCGAATCTCTCAGGGAACTTTTTAAAAGGATTAATATTATGACGGTACCTTGCCAATTCATCTATGAAAATATTATGTTTGTAAGGAAAAATCCACATCTCTTTAATAAAATAAGTGATAGACATAATTTTAATACTAGAAATAAAGATAAACTAGATCAACCATTTTACAGATTATCTAAAGTACATACATCTTTTATGGGGTACTGTGTTAAATGTTACAACAAAATACCTTGTGACATATTGCAATTAAATGAAAGAAAATTTAAAACTCATATCAAAAGTGCACTTTGTAAACAAGCATATTACAAATTAGAGGATTATATCCAGGATAAGAGTGCTTGGAAACATGCTGGTCCTGCTCCATAGGACAATTTAGAATCAAGACAAAATCAAACTGGTTGCTAATTTAATTGTAAAATTGATTATTTTGTGTTTTATGACATTGATTTAACATTCTGTGATTACTTTCTCACACACTGACTTATTAATTACAAAATTTTAGGAAAATCGTCTACTTTTACAATGTTTGTAAATATGTGAGCACCATGTATCTATCACATATTAAATTATCTGTCGTTGCTTCATTTTTAATTCTTTTTACCTATTGTGGTATAGTAATTTTATTCTAGGTGCATCGTCTTCACATATAATTATTTAACTAATGTACGTACCTATACAAACTATTATAAAACATTTTAAAAGAGTAACGGTGGAGTTTCTTGCCCATTCTTCTCCATACGAAAACTACCTTTTGGAAGGGGCGACTAGAATCATTTTTAATATTTTGTAAATTTCGACGTTCAAAAGTGCCATACATGGGCCTATTTGAAATAAATGATTTGACTTTGACTTTGACTTTGTAAAAACGTAGAACCAATTCTAGGAATAATCACCATGTTATTCCTTATACTAGTTTGATATATTCTGGGTACCGTCAGCGTTCCGCCGGTGTTGACAGTACCTATATTCAAATTTTCAATTTGATAAACAACAAATTTCTCAAACTGTATAACGGACAGTACAGGACAACACACTTTCGGAACTGTGTGTATATTTTTTGGTATTTTGCGCTGTCACGTCTGATAAAATATTGGTATTAGTAGCATTCAGAATGATCCTGTAGTAAAGGTACAATTCCGTGGTCGACCGCAGGCGGCAACTGCCGGCAACGCGACGTGTCGCCGTGACACGACTGGATTTTATGTATTCTTATACAGGGTGGCAGGGACATCAACGAGAAATGCTCGGGAGCTCAGAAGCAATGGACGAGTAATAGGAACTAGATTTTTATTATTTCGGTGTCTAACAGTTTCATGTTATTGTGATTTATTTTATATTCTGTTATTATTAATAAATAATTCATGGTAGTTTTGCTATTCAATAATAAAAAATCAAAATCAAAAGATTTAAAAATTAGTTTAATTTAATTAAATTAGCTTCTGATCCTTAAGAATATTTTATCTTCTAGCAGCCGCCTGTCAGCCCGCTGAACTGTCAGCCTGATCCTTTTTTAACCTGCTTTATTGACCTATATCTATCTATCTATGTAACGGAATCTTTCAACGTAATTTTCATCAACTTCAAGACGTTCGATTAACTTGAAAATTTGCACACGTATCAAGGACCAATGACAATACAATAATTTGGTATCTTGGAACTGATCTGATGATGGAGCCAGGAGGTGTATAATGGAACTCTTCAGTGGCTACTAGTAAACCCTTCAAGTTTGGGCTCATATGATTCGTTTTGACAAGTCCAATTAATTGGGGTTGGTTACGAGGATTTGATGGTGGATGTGAAGTTCTTCAGTGGCTTTTATTAAATTGTATACCTAATGCATGCGTGATAAAAGCGTGTTTTAAGCTATTGCATAGCTTTTATCGCGGGCTATGAGCGCGGCGACCGAATCAAGAAATTCCGTAACGTAACGAAAATAACGTAACGAAAATAAAACCTAACACCCCCCACTCCGCCTACCATGTAATCCCATGACGTACGGAACGGAACGTAATTTTTGTTTTATGTCATCATCCGTCATCATCCCAAGTGTAACGTTGACAAATAGGAAGTATGGAGGTTACAAATGCTATGCAATTAGCTTTACCGCGGCAGTCCCCGAGTGCCACACTTTTTTTTTTGTTTGTTTTATGTACTACATATTTTTATTCCAATTCTAAATATAAATTAAATGTCTGTCTTGAATTCATGCCATCAACTTAAACTCACGGAGGTTGCATGCATACTATGTCAGGTTCCTACTCACGGACATTTTAAATTTGGTAGCCTATTTGCTTACCAACTAATTTCCTTGACTTTATACAAAAAAACTTTTTACAAAAAAAAAACAACCGACTTCCAAAAAAAAAACACTACAAAGTGAAAAATAACTTTAATTTCGGAAGTCGGTGTCTTGGGTTTTGTGTTTTCGTATTTTTTTGCCACCGACTTCCGAAATTAAAGTTATTTTTCACTTTGTAGTGTTTTTTTTTTGGAAGTCGGTTGTTTTTTTTTGTAAAAAGTTTTTATTTTTCACTTTTTAGTTGTGGTACCTACCCCACACATATTCGAATACCACTACCTGCTACCAGTGACAGGAACTTATCATATCATCTACATACTAAGTGGGAAAAAAATACGTATTTTGTAGCTAACTCAAAAACTACCCAAGCAAAGTTAATAAAATTTATATGGGACCAATTTGGGAGCGTACCCTTTCAAACAAAAAAAGAATTTTCAAAATCGGTCCACAAATGACGGAGAAATCGGTGGACATACATAAAAAAAAAAAAAAAAAAAAAAAAAACAAACATAGGCGACGAACATATAACCTCCTCCTTTTTGGAAGTCGGTTAAAAATTAAATTAATATGTAGAATCACGAATGAAGTGATCAAATTACTTATTTAAAAGGATAATTAATATTATAATTTCATTAAAACCTCGTGCTGCTTGGTGCGACGCGACGGCGGCGGCGCGACGTGGCACTGGTAATTGTTCTACCGTAAAGTTTTCTTAGAAATTGTTTTGTTAGAGTCACGTCGCGCCAGTCTGCACGAGACTTAACACAACACATACCTACCTAAAAAAATGCCATCATGCAACAAAATAAAAAAACCGGCCAAGTGTGTGTCGGACTCACACACGAAGGGTTCTGTACCGTATTAAGATTACCCAAAAATCGCTGATAAAAACATGTTTCTTATATATAAATTAAATAAAGTTAATAATGAAGGTTTATAAAAAAGCATTATTTTTGTTATAGCGGCACCAGAAATATACAATTTGTGAAAATTTCAACTGTCTACCTATTACGGTTCATGAGATACAGCCCGCTGACAGACAGACGGACGGATAGCGGACGCTTTGTAATAGGGTTTTGTTTGGCATCCTCAACCCTAAAAATTAAATGCACCGTTGCACGTGTATATTGTTATTCGAAGATGGAATGCTTGAATCTTGATGAAATTCTCTAGAAATGTTTACTATTCAGAAGTAGTAGAACAATGAAACTAGTTTTGAGCCAGTCCGTCTCAAAGCGTGTTGCGAAATGTATTCAGTTACTTTTCTGTCATAACTCTTCGCATTTTCAAACTTTTTACTTACTTTAGAAGTAATATTCGTCTTGTTATAAAAGTATATTCTTGAATAAAACAGAAAAAGATATTCTAGAAGAAAATTAATTTGTAATTTTAGTCCATTCAGTTTAACATATTTATGTGTCTTGTCCACAAACTTAGTCTTGTGGAACTCAATTAAAAAAAAAAAAAAAATTACCTATTTAAATGGACTTTGAGCTTGTGGTTAAGTAATAACAGTCGCACGGATCAATCCATCAGGTTAAGCTACGTTTACCGGGGTTGTTCCGTGGATGGGTAACCGTCTTTACATACCGAGACTCCTCCGTGCCTCGGAAAGCACGTTAAGCCGTTGGTCCCGGCTGTCATTCGTGAATCTTTGACAGTCGTTACGGGTCGTCAGAAGCCCAAAAGTCTGACAACCAGTCTTACCAAGGGGTATCGTATTACCCAGTTACTGGGTTGTGGAGATCAGATAGGCAGTCGCTCCATGTAAAATACTGGTATTCAGCTGCATCCGGTTGGACGACTAGGCAGATTGATTGATTTAAATGGAGTTAAAAACTGAAAGCTCGTCATAGATGGCAGCACTGCTGCCCGTCTGCAAACCGCCATTGCATTGTTGTGTTTGTTTACTTTTGTGTCGATCACAAATTAAACGAAAACCAAATAAATGTGTATGTGACTTGGAGTGTACTACTATTAAAAGATGAGCTAAGGAAAAGGGAAACGTATGAACATTTTATAATTTACGTTACCTACTTTGTGTTTGTTTGCTTTAAGTTTTTTTTTGTTGAAGACTGGAAGCGTATGATCGGAGTTGAAAACCAACTTGAGGATGATCTTTGCTTTAATAATATGATAATATAAACACACACGCACCTTTACTGTAATTTCTATAATATCACACCCCAAGTGCCTGTAGGGAATGAAAACAGACTTAGTTATCTTAGGAGCATCACCTTTGTACTAATTTCTCTCATAATAGTCTTCAGGTTTAAAAAGGATAATACATACATAGTCTCGACGAAATATTTGGTTTCCATTTTTTTTAAGAGCTTTCTCCCAGTGTTTTCGTCTTTGACAAATAAATGAGTCCCCGTATTTTTGCAGCCAACAGCTGCGCAAAGGGGCATATTAACAAATTATTCGTAGAAGTCGCTTGTTTAAAAAAAAATGGATAGTGGCAGTTAGCTGTCAAATTCTTAGACACGCATTAGTAACGACATCTGAAGTGAGCGAGGGGCAGTTTTTATCTATATGCCTATGGTTTTTATACCCTATTGTACATAAATTTAAGGAGGCAAAGATCTCAAAACTATACTCCTAGAATTTTAACTGGTGACGTAAAGCAATGGAAACACTATGTCGCACTAGTTAATATCTTCAATTCTTAGAGAACTTCAATCAAATCAACACCCAGTAAGTTATCGATTTTCTTCGCCTTTTATTTAATTAACATTTAAAATCAAATTATACAGATAATAAAAACAAATTAAAAACAATCCTATAATTTTTCACGATAAATATAGTTATCCCTGTAGACAAAAAAAAAAACCCACTAAATTAATTCTATTATTCCTAAAAGACCAATTCGAATTTAGAATTGAACTCGATGCTTTATTGTTCCAATTTCCAAATTCAAATGTTTTTTTAGCGGGTAAAATGTCATCGTGCCATGGCGATACTCGCAGAGATAATCTCCCCCTTTTCTGAAGCAAGCAACCGCAGTAAACAAAGAAGTTTTAATACATCTAAAGTAAATATAATGAAAACAAGTCTCCATTACCGAGCTTAGCTGCCGCAGTGCTAGTGCTTGTGAAATATTCCCCTCATTTATTACAGCCAAGTGACTCGTCAGATTAGATTATGGCCGTCTACAGTGTCTTTAGTTAAGAAAAAAAAACAACAATGAAGTAGGTTTTATGCTGGAAAGTAGGTCTTAAAAAGGGTGAAGGTTTCAACGATGTTTTTTGTTTTAAAGCTGTTTTATTTCTTTATTCGTCTGGAAAAAGAACCTTTACTAACATTAGTTGTGAATGTGTCTGACTAGGTAATAGGTTTCTGTTTTGAAAATTGTATTTTTAGGGATTCTAAAAGCTTTCTACATGGGCAGGGCCTCAGGTACTGTTTTATTAGGTACCCGATTGTGAAACAGCAAAGATAGGATTATGTTTTTTATGGGTAGGTATCTTTTTATTTTTGTATGTGGGATTCCATATACCCACGAATAATCCTAACGGCTACATGAGGTGTGTATCGACTCGTCTAGGTCACGCGATGGTTTTATAGAGATTTATTTATTATTTATTTTTAAATAATGATTAAGTGTATGTTATTAATTAATGGCATTATTTAAATAACTAGATGTTGCCCGCAACTTCGTCTGCCATCCAAGATGAATTTTTCATACGTAGATAACTTTTTATCTTTGTATGTGGGATTTCTTATACCCACGAAGCATCCTAGCTGCTGTATGAATTTTAATACATGAGGTGTGCATTGTCTCGTCTAGGTCGCGCGATGGTTTTATAGAGATTATGAAATGTTTTTTTTTTTAAATAATGATTAAGTAGATGTTATTGATTACTGGCTTTATTAAATAACTAAGTAGCGGTGATCCAGGATGAAAAATAGCCTATATAACCTACGAAAACTATAATACGAGGCTTTTGGCTAATTTGTGAATGTGTATTTTATGTTAAAAAAAATTGTAATGTGCGTTTAGTTTATGCAGAATAAACAATTTTTCTTTCTAGGTTATGGTCTACTCATGTACCCCTAAATTTCATCCAAATCCGTTCAGCCGTTATAGCGTGAAAGCTTCAAAACAAACCCCCTTGCGCATTTATAATATTAGTTA
The DNA here is from genome assembly GCA_949152395.1 of Agrochola litura. Classification (NCBI taxonomy): domain Eukaryota; kingdom Metazoa; phylum Arthropoda; class Insecta; order Lepidoptera; family Noctuidae; genus Agrochola; species Agrochola litura. The sequence goes on along the minus strand of OX424502.1, from coordinate 5,868,434 downwards.
GGACGTTTACTTTTAAAGAATTCAACAATTTTGTAAATTGTATATATCTCTATGTTTATTTGTGCTCGTGACTGTACATGTTCATTTCGTAATAACGAATGCTAGACTTGTCTTAGTTTTTTTTAGAAATAAGTGTCTTTTTTAAATTCGAAAATTCAAATTTTTATGTAATTTCCCGTTTAAATGTCATTCCGCCCCAAAATTCCGCCGTCACAAAACGTAGCACCTTAGCATCCACTTAATATATTTATTAATATCAAGCATTTTCCTTTACCCGTTCGGTTTAAGAGACATGTGTCACAAACATTTGGGCCAATATTTGTCGACTCACGACATGTCTCGACAACAACATGGCTAATTTATTTGCCTTACGTCTACTGTCACTTTGTTAAATGTCTGTCGCGGTCTGTGGGAATGTACTGGCTGCTGTGTTGTGTGGTCTATTGTTACAAGTGTATTTAGGTACTGTTAGTGCATCTAATATCTAGTTATGTTGTTTTTATGTAAGAGCAGGGATCATGGCTAAATAATAACAGCTGCACGAGTCGATCGGATGTTATGCTACACTTGCTACGGTCGTTTCGTGGATGGGTGACGATCTATTAAGCTCCATTTATAACGTTGCTAAATTGAAGAGTACAACTGTGTCGTAGCATGACCACTGAACTGACAGGTGTTACGTTTAGTCGGTTACTTGACTGCTGTCTCTTTTTTTTGTTTACCTTTATTTAATAACTACAAATCACTTTATAAATTTTGATGATAGGATTTCATTAATAGTTTCAAATTAAGTATATATTTTTATTTACACCCATGCTATAAAACCTTTATATAAGTTTCTGAAACAGTTAGCTTATTGGCAACATTATAACAGCCAGTGTCATAGTAACCAACATCATCCAAACGAGTGTTATAATGTTGTACTAAATTTCACTATGCAACTCGTTTCAATGTTCAAACGGGGGACAGCAGCACCCGCTGCACGTATGTGTGTGTGACGTGCTGCTGTAGGCGACATACAAAGTCTTGTATGCAACTGTTATAATTAAGTATTAAAACACTCATGTGATAAACCCACGTTCGTGTTTTAATACCCCTTATTATACAACAGTTGCATAAATAATCCAGTGCATTATTTAATTTTCTAGTACTAGCTGCGCCCCGCGGTTTAACCCGCATAAGTCTCGATCCCGTGGGAATATCGGGATAAAAAGTATCCTATAACCCAATCCAGGTCATGGTCTACACATATGCCAAATTTTATCCAAATCCGTCGAGCCGTTTTAGCGTGAAAGCGTAACAAACAAACATACATAAAATCAAATCTTTTCTCTTTTTAAAGTATTGGTTTAGATTGTCAATGTTTTCATGTATTGCCGTATTGTTGTCTCTACGTTATAGAATACTGGAAACCAATAAATTCTAAAGCAAAAATCTCCTCATAAGGCGCCATATTGTCAATTGGATCATCACTTTTATTCTAAAAAGATTCGAGTTCTAAATATTCTGTTAGTCTATGCAAATGCAGCTGTTCTGGTAGTCTATGCAAATGGAGCTGGCGATAAATGTCAACGTGTTTTTGAATAGGTGCTGCATCGCAAGTAATCGCGACTACATTGATGCTAGATCACGTTTCTATCGATTTTAGTTTGTCATTATGTAATCTATGTCACAGGGACAGTAGATATTATTAATAGCTGTGCCCGCGGCTACGCAAGAGTGTACCCTAATTAGTTTTCTAAAATAAAAGTAGCCTAAGTTACTCTTTCAGCTATCTGCCAGAGAAATTCAAAATTTGTCCAGCCGTTTTGGAGATTAGCTGGAACAAACAGACAGACAAAACAAAAAAATTGAGTACCGTGTATTATAAATGTGTTATCTTACTAATATTATAAATGTGAAAGTTTGTGAGGATGGATGGATGGATTACTCTTTCACGCAAAACCTACTGCATAGCATTAGATGAAATTTGGCACACAGATATTTTATGACCTGGATTAAGGACGCTTTTCATCCCGGTAGTACGGTCCCGTGGGATAATTTCTGACATCCACGCGGGTGACGCCGCGGGCGAAAGCTAATACTTCATATGCATTAAAATAAAAAGCTGTTACATTTTACAAACAGACCCTTCAATGTTATTTATTTGTATGTGTGTATGTATTATATAGCCATTATATTGTAAAGAGGTAAAAGTTGTGACTTTGTATGTAGGGGTAATTTTCAGAACTACTTACTGATCCGATTCGGAAAATTCATTTTGTAATGGCACTGATGAATTCAGATGGTTCACTCCACATTTTAGGTATGTACGTAACCTACAAGTACGTGGCGGGCCCGACTTATCGGGCTAGTTCAGTGAGTGTAATGTAGTTAGAAGATATAAGAGTTATGCGATAGAAAGAGAGGCAACTTCTAAGTGAATATATCTGTAGGTTATTAGCGCTGTGAGACCTGAGTTGCACTTCTATTTTCTATGTTTTTGGGTTTGGTTTCCGCAGTTTTTAGTCCTTCAGATGGACCATTGTGCGTGAGCCATGGCGAAATATTTTTTTTGCTGAATTGCACTTTATTGTGTCGTGGCAAGAGTCGCTTTTTATTTAAATGATTTTGCAGAATGAAACATCTGTATTCATCTGTGGTAATGGGAAGTTAGCTGCACCATTGCCGAGTGTCATTAGATATATTACTATATTAAAACAAGAAACTCGCGGGCAGAAGCTAATTAGTATTTAAAATTCCAAAGTCATTTATTCAAACTGGGCTGAGAAACAGCCTGAAAACACGTGTAAATTCAATCGCCTGAAAACACATGTAAATTCAATTATTTAGTGCGATGGCCAAGTCTCAATATATTTATATAAAACATTAAAGAATTTTAATATTGATATGCGTCACTATAAGATGGTGTTAATTATTACGTAACAACTTAATGCTTCGAGTACGGAGATTCCAGACACAATTGATTTTCAATTGTTATGGACCACGATCGTGGTCTTAGAGACTGGACGTATTAAGACAGAAAGTCGCTTAAGTAGAGACTGAATAAATTAATAACTGTCTTGGTATTACATGGATCTCACAACTTTTTACCGCAGAACAACTGAGTTGCGAGACTTGGTTTTTTTGACAAGTATTGTTTTTGATGGGATCTCATTTCTTTTTGTATTTTGTAGACAGTTCTACTTTTTTCCTTTTCGGTACCTTCTACTTATTGTATATATGTATATCTACCAGCAACGAATTTTCTTAAAGCCCTCTCTCTGACTTATGAACTTTTCTTATTTTTGTAGGTAGCTTTCCGTTTTCTCTTTTCCGGTACTACTTCTTGAGCTTCAGCTACAGTTTTTCTAAGAGCCCACTCCCTGTCTCTATGCGTTTTTCTGGAAGGCTTTGATGTTACAACCTTACGCACTCGTAATAAGTACGAATACGCACGTAGGTACGTTTTTCGCATTAAATAATTTAATTTACACGTACACGTGTTTTCATGACGGGAATACCCATTTTTTGCTCGATTTGGCAGGGGCACTACCATGCGCCTATATTTATATGGGACTAGCTTAAACCCGCGGCTTCGCACGCAATATAATAATAACTGCCGTAAAACATAAATAAAACATCGTTACGAATAAAGCCAATATTGAAAAATTTAATAACTGAAGACTTGGCTGTATGGGCTTAATTTTCTTTGCGGTCTTTTCTAGATTTTTTAGTTTTTCCTTGATTCATACACCAAATACTACTTATATTCCAAATTTGAAGCTTCTAGGTTTGCTAGAAGTGCCTTAGAATTTTGATGATCGGTGAGTCAGTGAGTGACAAAATTAAGAAATTTGACCCGTTATAATTCTTAAAATACTGGTTCAAATTGAATGAAATTTGAAATATACCGTGTCTTTACAATGCTTGCATGGTTACTGAAAATTTCAGTCTTCTAGTTTTATCCACAACGAAGTTACAGGGGGTCGAAAATGGTCTGAATTGCTTCGAGAAAAGGATGGTACGGCCGTGATGCTTTTTTGCTCGACTTGGTGGGGGCACAACCGTGCCCCCAGATTATTTTCATATGTTTCCAAAACATCAGTGCCTCTTTGAACATGATGTAAGGAATGAAGATAATTGACAAGAGGGCTGATATAATTATTTGGAAGAAAAGAGATATGCTGTAACGACTCGAAATTAATTGGTTAGGGGAGGAGTATGAAGATGTTGAGAAGGCTGATTGAGACAAAAATGGAGCTTTTCTACTCAAAACTCAATCTGACTAGCCTTTTCCTAACTAAATTGTGGTCGGGTTCCAGTCTAACTGGATGCAGCTGAATACCAGTATTTTACATGGAGCGACTGCCTATCTGAGCTTCACAACCCACTAACTGGATAATACGATACCCCTTGGTAAGACTGGTTGTCAGACTTTCAGGCTTCTGACGACCCGTAACGACTGCCAAAGATCTACGAATGACAGCCGGGACCAACGGCTTAACGTACTTTCCGAGGCACAGAGGAGTCTCGGTATGTAAAGATGGTCACCCATCCACAGACCTGAAGCTTAACCTGAATCGACCCGTGCGGCTGTTATTACTTAGCCATGAACTCCTCCTATATTAATAAATAGATTTTTCTCAGTCTTTAATAACCGGGTGGATTTCTGGGTAGGTATAGCTGTCGGATCTTGTTAAAATATACCATTGTTATGCAAGGAATAATCTACAAACCCACGCGTATTTCATCCAGTTTGATAACTTTATCAACTTGCGTGGGAGGGCCCGGCTTCTTAAAGTTAAACATGCTTTTCGCACCTAGTTCTGTCTTTTATCATTTGGTTTTTTAATACAATAAAAACGAAGAGCTGAATGGAAAGTATTTATAACCTTATACTTACTATCAGAACCGTGGAAATCTTATGACTCAAGCACAATTATTGTAGGCTACTAGCAAGTATATAACCCGTAGTATGGGGTCGTGACTGAGGGCCCCGATCCCGCAGGTACACGTCCCAGTGGGCCTTTTTTATTTTTTGGGTGGGAAATTATCAAATAACTTCTCTCGCTCTGGGCGGAGCGGGAGGGCGTGTCAGACTCCAACTGAATAAAACCCACCCGTGTTTCTCCAGTTGCCTGTATGTTGCCAGGGGCCACGGTATCCCTTTCGGATTTTCCCGCGATCCCGGCAGGCATCAGCCTTAGCAGACCCTGTCAGTTCTGCTGACATCTCTTTGAGGCGCTCGTGGAACACAACGTGCCGTCGACTCGGGCCTGGTCCTTATCGGACGGCGAGCTATCCATTGCTCACCGTCCGTAAGTCCGCGATGACGGTAGCCGGAAATAAGCCTGCGATTCCCGACGCCCAGGGCGTCTCCTACAGAGGTTTTAGGAAATTTGTCCCGGAAGGCCTTGATTTCTAATTATATTGATATAGTCGAATAAACGTCAATCTTGCTTAAAAGTTATGTGCTGTACCTAGGCACTTTGTATCTAAAATATTAATGTAAAGCTACCTCATTGTCAAGTATAATTCCGCTTCAGGCTTAACATGAAAAAAAAAAAACATAAAAAAATAACGGAAGTCAGTTTGGGTCAAAAAGCATAAAAGTTTAAAAAAGGAATCGAGCGCTGATATCATTGACCCAATTCAAAAAAGCCACTTCCCCAGCCTTTTTCCACAACACTATTCACACGAATGTAAGCCACCACTATTTTCTGGTACCTACCGGAAACTGTCCCAGCACTACCGTAAAAATGGCGCTTTAAAAAATCAAATTTACTAAAATCTGTTCGGTTGCATATCCCTGTTTTAGTAACTCGAATTTACGTTAAAAAACGGAGAGGTGTCGGGCTCTCTAGGTGTATAAATCAAGGGGAGCGTGGCTTCGCAAATTGCGCCGGAAAATATACGCCGGCTTTTAAAACTACAAAAGCATACGGGTATAATATATGCTAGTTTTAACACCCACTGTTATCGTATAAAAGTCTGGTTTTCGTATATTTGAGGTGCGTATTACTTTTTTCCCCGAATGTGTAGTTTCTTCTCATGCATATGTTTAGTCTGCTTGAATTGTTTCAAGGTTTTGAGCTCGCGGGGACCATCTTTTATAACTACGGGAGACGAACAGCTTTGATTTGGTTGGATGATACTAAATTTCGCGATAGTAAACCAAGAATGTACAAACAGTTATAACATATTTTTTTTCTTTCTTTTACAGTTTTGGCTTTGGGCTTTTGGCTTCATCGCATGATGTTATCAACAATCGCGAAGAGCTTCAGAGCATGCAAGCCATGAAAAATACTGAGAATTTCGGTAAATAAGAATTAATCCGGTTCTTACGCAGTGTTTGCAACGGTCAATAAAGAAAAAAAAAACGTGTGGCACTCGGGGACTGCCGCGGTAAAGCTATTGCATAGCATTTGTAACCTCCATACTTCCTATTTGTCAACGCTACACTTGGGATGATGACGGATGATGACATAAAACAAAAATTACGTTCCCATGACAACGTGATATTGTCATCGGATTACATGGTAGGCGGAGTGGGGGGTGTTAGGTTTTTTTCGTTACGGAATTTCTTGATTTGGTCGCCGCGCTCAAAGCCCGCGATAAAAGCTATGCAATAGCTTAAAAAATATATTAAACTCACAGACACGAAGAATAATTAAAGCACCTCAAATAAAAGTTGAAATGATGATATATCAAAGGGGCTTGTGGATATTGAGGGCGCGCCCGTAAATTCGGCCTGGCCTAGCAGTGATGTCAGAGTGAAATCCGTGCGACTCACCAGTTACGGAACTCAATATTTTTAAGATTCTTCAAGGTTGACTTAATTATTTTTCGTACCATTTAATGTGAGAAAGAAATCTACTGAAGATTTAGAGAGTTGCTTACTTTGTTATTCTATTAAATGAAATTTTTCTGAAGTAAATAAATACATAACTCTACGTTTATTTGCTACTCGCCTTTGTAAATGCAACGTTGGCTCGTGTTCACCTCTTCATCGTTTAGTTGAGACTATAACAATGGACTCGTTGGTCTAGTGGTCGCAAGCGCTACTGCTGAGCATGAGGTCCTGGGTTCGATTCCCGGGTCGGGCAAAGTGTTATTGGGTTTTTCTATCTGGAATTTCTCAGTAGCAGCCCGGAGTCTGGATTTGTGCCCGGTTGATGGCAATAGGCTCGCCCCCTATTACATGGGACTTTAACATAACTGGCGAAATGTGGGTGTACCTACTACAGGTACACCTCTACCCAACCCTTCGGGGAAACAAGGCGTGATGTTATGTATGTGTATAACAATGAATTTAATTCAATCGACATTATTTTTCTTAGTGAAAATGCATTTAGGAAGCAAATCCAAGCAACCCTAAAGGATCAGCAAAGTATTGTATAATGAATGACGTAATGTTTAATAATATACGTATACAAATTTAGTTTTTCTTTTTTTTTTCTTTTCTAAATAAAAATCCAGTTAAGAGTTCTAGGATAATGTCGGTTGTATAGGTATTGTGTCTGTGTTACTGGCTAGTTTTTAATTAAATACTTTAGGTTGTAATCTGTGGAGAACGTAGTGGGTGGCATAATTGTTTTAAAATGTATTATTTAAGATATTATGACTATTTCTTATTGTGCTAGTTTGTTTTTCTTTAAATAAATAAAATAAAAACTTTTTACAAAAAAAAAACAACCGACTTCAAAAAAAAAAACACTACAAAGTGAAAAATTACTTTAATTTCGGAAGTCGGTGTCTTTGGTTTTGAATTTTCGTTCTTTGTGACCGACTTCCGAAATTAAAGTTATTTTTCACTTTGTAGTGTTTTTTTTTTGAAGTCGGTTGTTTTTTTTTTGTAAAAAGTTTTAATTTTTCACTTTTTAGTTGTGGTACCTACCCCACACAAATTCGAATACCACTACCTGCTATGTAAATAACAGTGACAAGAAGTTATCATATCATCTACATACTAAGTGGGAAAAAATACATATAATTGACGCTAACTCAAAAACTGCCCAAGCAAAGTTAATAAAATTTATATGGGACCACCTCTGAAGTATGATCTACCAAACAAAAAAGAATCATCAAAATTTATTCATAATTGGCGGAGTAATCGCGTAACAAACATACAAAAAAAAAAAAAACATACAGACGAATTGAGAACCTCCTCCTTTTGGAAGTCGGTTAAAAATAACATAATAACACGCCTTGTTCCGCCGAAGGATTAGACAAAGGTGTACCTAGAACACTCACATTTCCCCAGTTATGCTTAATTCCCATGCCATCAACCGAGCACAAATCCAGACTCCGGGGTGCTAGTGAGAAATTCCAGATTGAAAAACCCAATAACACGTTAACCGACCCGGGAGTCGAACTCAGGACCTCATGCTCAGCAATAGCGATTTCGAAATGCAAACGGTACAACCTGGGTAGGCTAATCTTTTTACATGGCCTTCTTAATTTCCGCTACATAATATGTACGTGAACACGATAGTCCCTTTAATCATCCCCCAATAGCTGCCGCCATCTTTAACAAGGCACAATCCTCATTGGTCAATTAGCATGCATGAGGGTTCAGAAGAGTAATGGGCCGATCGACTGTATAATGTTTACCTTGGGCCTTTTTTATGGGTTGTTAAACCATCGAGTTTCTGCTATAAACGCTGGCATTTTCTTTGTGTAGTTTCACATCCATTAAGGCTCCGTGCAAGAAAAAAACCCTTTTTTGTCAATAACTTATCTAATTGTAAGAAAGTTTGAAATAATTGAAACTTTAAGTCTGTGTAAGTATAAACGTACAGTTTTCGTGGTGCTAAACCATAATCGTGTTGTCAGTCACAGCACCTGTTAATAGTTACATCACTTTTGCGCTCTCGAAAATAATGGTTTATTTCGCCTTCGATTTACTTAATGAAGATATTGTATCATCACAAAATAAAATTTTGATTTTGTTTCAAGAATAGCTGAAGACTAATGTATGATTTTAAAATTTCTTGATATGGTTTGCTAAATAATGGGAAAAAATACATTACATTATTACTTGGTTTAAAAAAAAAGTTTTTTCAACATTATTTTTCTGCTATATTTTGTATTGATGTTGAAAAAAGTGGTTCAGCCACATGCAAGTAGCCCAAATTTTTTTTAATGAAAATTTTAAATGTTCAAAATCAAAAGCAGTATCTTGTAAAAAGTGATCAAACGTCAGTTTTTCGGAAAACTTGTTGCGAATATTTGTGATTTTCCATCAATACTTAACTTATTTGAAAAATCCCTTTCAGCCACATGCAAAACAAAGAACTCGACTTTTTAAATCACATTTGAACAAATAGTTTTGTTTATATCTTTTTCCCTGTCTCACAACTAATGAACAAAATTGGTCAAAATCAGCCGATTGCGTGAACGGCCTCTTAAACTAAATTACGGTTCAACTTTGTGATCGATTTTTCACCCACTTGCCGGAATTAGATTGAGTTGATATAAATTATAACATAACATAACTTTATGCCTGTATACCCCGCAGGGTAAGGCCTGCCGGGGCTGCGAATAAGGGCCGAATGGGAAATCGTGGTCTCCGGCAACAGGCAACCGAAGGAACACGGGTGGGTTTTAGTCAGTAAGAGTCTGACACGCCCTCACGCTCCACCCAGAGCGGGAGAAATTATTTGATAATTTCCCACCCAAAAAAAAAAAAGGGTAAGGCATAGGTGCAGCTATATTACAGTATAGGGCAGTGATAGCTTAGTGGTGTGACCGTCGGACTGTCAAGTTATAGGTCTCAAGTTCAAACCCAAAGCACGCACCTCTGACTTTTCAGATTCATGTGCGTATTGTATAATTATCACTTACTCCAAAACGTTGAAGGAAAACATCATGAGGAAATCGGCATGTTTGAGAGATATTTCTTGACGGCATGTGAAGCCAAGTCAGAGGCCCATGGGCGGCTTTAAAACTCTGACACCAGGTTAGTTATTAACCACACGAAAAATAGCAGAAGAAGACCCACATTTTTCCATGCAGCTATGTGTAAGTCCCCATGTAAAAGGGGGCGAGCCTATTGTCAATCAGACAAAAAACATAGGTACAAATTCAGAAGGGCTGCTACTGAGAAATTCTTGATGAAAAAACCCCAATATCACTTTTGACCGAGCTGGGAATCGATCCCAGGACCTTCATGCTTAGCATTAGTTAGCCTTTTCCCAACTATGTCGGGGTCAGCTTTCAGTCTAACCAGATGCAGCTGGATACCAGTATTTTACATGGAGCGACTGCCTAACTGACTTCTACAACCTAGTAGTAGTAATAAGTTGTAACATAATACCCCTAGACTGGTTGTCAGACTTTCAGGCTTCTGACGACCCGTAACAACTGTCAAAGATCTGTAAATCACAGCCGGGACCAACGGCTTTACGTGCTTTCTGAGGCACGGAGGGGTCTTGGTATTTAAAAATGGTCACCCATCCACGGACCAACAGCGGCAAGCGTAGCTTAACCTGATCGATCGACCCGTACGGATCTTAGTCACAAGCTCCTCATAAATCCACACTCCTCACCTCACTAATTACCCATGTTTGCAAAACAATAAATTATTTGTTTTTTTTTTTTGAGATCAACGTTTACTTCCTTGTAAACTGGTTGTCAGACTTTCAGGCTTCTGACGACCCGTAACAATTATCAAAGATCTGTAAATCACAGCCGGGACCAACGGCTTTACGTGCTTTCCGAGGCACAGAGGGATCTCAATAAGTAATGGATGGTCACCCATCGACTATCCATCCACAAATCGACCGCGGCAAGTGTAGTTTCACCTTCGATTGACTAGACATAAGTTATTACTAAGCCACGAGCCCGTTTGTTCCATGAGTGTGAAACTCAAAATCGAAAAAAAAAACACGATCGCCTTGGTGGAAGAAAAATACTGGTGTAGAACATTAGTCCGTAACCTTATCTAAATAAAGAGCACAATGGCGTTTACAAAAATGAGGTGTCGGTAACGGTGTCGCGAGTTCAATTGTTTTTCCCATCTCAAAAATGCTTTCAAAGAAGTTTTCACTTTAAAAAAAAACCTTCCAAATGTACCGCCATCCAGTACCTACAGCATAGTTATAAGAAATCAATAACCCCAATTTATCACCTATAACAAAGACCACATAAAAACATATCTCTCAACCTAATTAAACATTATTTCGCGATACACCTTCTCATTACTTTTAATAGACTGCTATCGAACGGCCATGATGGCACGTTTAGACCAACTAGGAACCTTTCAGAAGCATTTATGACGTCATAAAAGCTATCGGCAACAAAAAGGTGTGGTGTATTTAATGTCCTTATTATATGGATGCCAATAAATAGACGAAATTGGCAAGTTTGTTGTTGGAATGGATATTGTTTTGATGGTGAAAGTGAACGCTTTTTTTGGGTGCGAAATTGAAGTGTGGTTTTTCGCAAATAATATTTTCACAAACAGATTTTTACAATTTATTTTTACATTTTTGTCCACGAAGAGCACCTATGACTCAGCAGCCTACTGCTGGGATGTATTTGTTTAACAGGACGTTATTAAATGAAAGATATCGATAAAAATCACTGGAATGTTTATTAATTACACATACTTACGTATATACGAAATTTGTCTAGAAGACATTTAAAAATGAAAAATAATAAAAATCACTATGACAATAATTATGAATCTTACCAAATAATAACACTTCTTATTTTTAATATTTCACAATCAGTCTCCACATTTACTGCAAATAATTTTTTAAATTCTAGTTAATTAGTTAGCCACATTTCATATTTCCTTAAAGTTACATTGCCAGATTAATCAAAACAGGTAAATATTTGACGGCTATTTGCGACGTTGCTAACTTTTAGAATGAACGCTCTTAAATTTTAGTACATGGTAAAAACTCCAAATAGTGTCAAACATAGGAAAAAGATACCCACTGTTTATATAACATCATAAAAAGATTTTATAGCTGAAGTGATAAAAAATGTATAGTAATAATATTATTATGAATTCTGCGAACCTACACAGTCTATGAAAATCTATAAATCGTACTCAGTTTGTAGGCTGAAGCATGATGTCCAATAAAAATATTCCTTTCGCAACTCGACATAATGTAAACCGCATTTCATGACTAGCAAAACTAGCATATTAAAAAGTTGCGAAAAAATTCATACAGTTAAGTGAAACTTTCCAGTATAGAATAACTTCACAGGACCTGTTAGTAGTTTTCCACACAAAGTAGAAAAAAATAATCTAAGTACTTTTTTCCCGCCACACTGAGCTGTCAGATACAATACACGTCATACCATAGACGCGACCCAGATGTGCACAATACTCCTTGTTATTCCGTAGATAATAAATATTATCTTGTGTGACTATGACAATTTTATACCTATAGGACTTGATAGACGTATTACAGACCAGGCAACGACATTTTTGGCTTTGACAAGAAACTGTAGAGAAGACGGGTTGAAAAGTATTTTTATACTTTTTCAGAGTGTTCAATATGGATCTATACCTACACTACATTCACATTGAAGTATTTTTGAAGCCCTAAATAGTAAGGTCCTTAAAAATGCTTATCATGCTCGGGCCACACCAACGGGAAACGCCGTTAATTATCTCGATGATGGACCTTAATCCGTTGGAATAAAGTCTATTATCGCGATAATTAACGGCGTTTCCCGTTGGTGTGGCCCCAGCATTACTGCGGGGCCTTACCGATTTTTAACAGTGTAAAATAAATAAAAACCCAAAATAAAGTATTGATCACCCATTTGAACTGGCTGTTGTCAAAAATAATCCATTGATTAGCAAAATTGAAATTTCACTAAACTCTCAGTACAGAGAGGCACATCAGAGATTTATCGTGTGGTTTATGTCACAGCTTAGTAGCTTGGAAAACAATATCTATTGTACGGGATGCCTGGTTAAACAAGGGACACACTACAGGACATGAAAATTCATGCTCACAGGTAACGAATAAAATAATTAAAAATCTAGAAAGGAATATGGCAACGAGAATACTTACTTTCATACACGTTAAAGATATTACCCTCCTATATTTGAGATTCGTCGCAGTTAGATAAAAATAAAATTTAAGTAAAAACCTTTTAAAAACAAGCTTTCAAAATAAAATGGAGCCAATTGTGGGTGCAGCATTGAGCTAAATGGTGCTGATCCATGCGTCATGTTTGTGAACGGGAGCCGTCAGTAGGGACTGGTCATCTCTTAGCTGCCACGGTTTATTTTAATTTATTTAAATTTTTGAATTGATATTATATTTTTATTACGGACGCTTTTAACGTGCACGTCTTTCTACATTGTTCTCACATGTATAAGTTCAACACGAATGATGTAACCAATATTTTGTAACAATATTTTGATTTAAAAGAGTGTCCGTGGAGTTTCTTGCCCGTTCTTCTCCATAGGTACCTACTACGCTTTGGAATGGGCAACTAGCTTCATTTTTTTGACTGACCGACCCCTTGACAATTCAAAAGTACCTGTAATTGGTTTATTTGAAATAAATGCTTTGAGTTTGAGTTTGAGTTTGCAGTCAGGTGATGGTAGACTTCAGAACGGACTATCAACATTAAATGCGTACATAAAATTTCGTGTCTGTACTGTTGACCGTTGAAGAGTTCCTTGGTCTGGAGCCAATTCTGGGTACAGCAGTCAAGTCATGGTGAACTTTAAAATGAGCTATCATAATTGAATGCGTATATAACATTAAGTGTCTCTGGTGTTGACCGCTGAGGAGTTTCCTCGTCTGGAGCCAATCCTAGCTGCTGTAGCCAGGCCATGGTAGACTTTAGAATGGACTGTCATAATTAAATACGCATATTAAATTTCGTGTCTGTTCAGTAAACTGTTGTGTAGTTCCTTCGTCTGGAGTCAATCCTGGTAGTAAAATCAGGTCGTGCATCTTAAAAAATGCATTGTCTTTGAAACTGAACCAACATGTAAAATTTGAACTCCGTAGGATAAGAGGAAGTGGTTTTAATTCAGCTTACAAGATTTGCTAACTAACTAACTAACTAACAGGGCAAGTTAAATAAAAGCTTGTAAAAACAGAGAGAGTACATGCGTAGGCGATTGTACTGTACTTTTTTAACCAGGAACCTACTCACGGTGCCCATAATTAAGTATGCATCCACTCGACCATTTGGTTTGGGTGGATGGATAGGTACTTCATTATAGGGATCGTGTGTACTTTGATCTGATTCCCTTCGTACTTCAAACAAACTGGGCAAAACGCACAAAAATGCGGGTGTCCACAGTTGGTGCATTTTATTAGAAAATCAGGTCAAATAAAAAATCCTATTTTCACATAATGAAACACGGACAAAAATTGACTGGATAAACGTGGAACATATCACACCTTCGATAATCTCGGTATATTATTGTTATTTTATTATTATTCTTAAAGGAGGGTTCAATAATATGCCCCACGTTTACCTTATCATCCTGTATAGGCAATTCTAATCCAAAACACTGTATAATTTTAGCCAATTTAATGCGTTCAGTATTAGTGGTTTTAATATTCTGTGCAATTAGTGCGGTGCAAGCTTTGAAATATTTTGTGAGGCAAAATTGATTATGCTGTTACTTATTGCATAATTATTTAATAACTTGGTAGATAATTACTAAAGGCTTGTTTGGAATTTGATTACAGACTGTGGTTTTAAGTGTATTTCAGTAGGTAGGAGTAGTTTTATGAAATATTTCACCGCCTTCGCATAAGTTATGTTTAATTAATCTGATAGATCATTATTCATACAGATTCCATTCCCATTTTGCATTTTTCTAGAAGATACCCTGATGTTTAATTGGAAACCGTGAGGCAGAATTTACAGGCTGTAATAGTAAGTAGATTGTATCATAAGGGAGCAAAATAATATTTTCACGGCGAGGGCGCTTTTTGAATCCAGAGCGAAGTGAGGCCCTGAACGTGGCGAGGGATACAAAGTACGTCGCTCGAGCCAAAAATATATTTTGCGCCCGAGTGATACACTCTACTTTTCATCACCCTATATGAGAAAATAAAAGGCGCCACATATTTTATTCAAAGTCAAAGTCAAATAATTTATTTCAATTAGGCACAAAAAGGCACTTTTGAACGTCAAAAACAAAAAATAGAATTGATTCTAGTCGCCCCTTCCAAAATGTAGTTTTCGTATGGAGAAGAATGGGCAAGAAACTCCACGTATTGTGAAATCCAAGTTTTGTAATATTATTATTTAAAAAACATAGAGTAACAATTAAATTGAAATTAAATAGTATCTAATAATAAAACAACTAAAAACTTATATTTCTCCCGCGATTTTGCAGGTCCATCCACCACATTCCATCCCATACCATATCCATCACATTTCTTGCGTCAGTTCTAATACTTTCAGGAGTTAATTCTATACTTTCACTGTCACTTGAAGAATTCATTTTTCAAAACAAAACCATGAATTTGTAACAATCCGTGAAAATTGACGAAAACGCGGGCTGCAGTTCGCGCGTTTTTAATTTGATTTCTTTTTTTTATTCAGCCGGGGCGCGACTATGGGCCGTCGTACCAGGCAGTATTTATTCAAACAATATTTGCGTTCGATTTCTTTGGCGCTGAACACGAAGATGTTCCAAATTCAAAAAGTGCGCGGCAAAGATAATTGCGGCGCACTTATAAAGACTCATTACTGCCCGCTAAAAGTTTCTTATAGAAAACACCACCTTTGGGTGCACTTAAAGGCGAATCAAGTCGTCCTTTTCGAATAGATGGGATGAAAATTATTATTTTTTGCTCTGAACGAACTGCAAGAAACCAATAAAAAAAAAAGAAGTGTCGACGACGTAAAGAACAAAAAAGAATATTCCTTCTACAACTTAATTAATTCAACAAACTCCATAGCAAAATTAATCTAATATCTATAAGAATTTAATTATAAAACAGCGGGGACTGTAGTTAATTGCAGTTTTATATCACAAGTGCTACAAAAGTCGTTTTGAACTTGTTTCACTGGAAGCGTCGGCGGCTGAACCTAAGCGGGAAACTTTAACTGGATCATTACCCCTTCCATGCTAGAAACTATTCTAATTCCGTGACCGTAATCGAGATTAGATTATCGATGTTATTATTGTCGGCGGCTTAACCGTAAATTGCGGTTTTAAGTAGCAGAAGGGGGATAGTTAAGTTAATTCACAAGGGGGCAATTTGAAGTCGTGTTTTTGTAACGTGGATTTAAAGTTTTTTGATCGAAACTCATATTCAAATTAAAGAAAGAAAGAACAATACGTTTATTTGTCACAGAAACACGAGCATATAAAAGATAAATCGAGTATTTGAGTGTTTTACAGCAGCATCAACAATTTTTTGGCAACATTTAATTCGCTTATAAACTTGACTGTAGCAATTAACATTGTCGGATCTACATATTTGCGATTTTTTAATTTATTGCATTAAAGGTTTTAGAAAGAATCCTGACATATTATAAAACAAAGTCCCCCGCCGCGTCTGTCTGTCTGTCTTTCTGAACGCGATAAACCCAAAAACTACCAACGGATTTTCAAACGGTTTTCACCAATGGACGGAGTGATTCATGCGGAAGGTTTTAGTGTATAATTCATTAAGGTTTTGTGTAAAATGGCTGAAATTTGATTATTGTTGAAGAAGTCGGAAAAAATCACGCCGACTGGGAGCTTTACTGGCGTGCGCTGCCTAAACCGAAAAAGATACATCAAATTTAAAAAAGTTCAACAAAAAAGTCCGCGATGGCATATCTATCTTCTAAGGATGACCCACAATAATCATTTTTATCTTTCAGAATTTGATAAAAATTTAATTGTTATTTCCGAAGCTTTGTTGACTGGTTATTAATCCTTATCCAAAAAAATATGTTATTTAAATTGGGCATTTAATTTAGATTAAAATATGCCTCTAAATCATATAATTTAAATGAATACCTACTTAGTTTAAAAGATATTTATTATTTATTTTATTCTGAACAAAAATACATTTGTGTCGAATACAGGATTAATACAATAATAATAATCAATAAAAGTTACAATTAATTACAAGTTATTAATACACGGAATAATAATAATAATCAATAAAATTTACAAATAATATGGATAAAAAGTCAAAAATAAAATAAGAATTCAACTCAATCAAAATACCACAGTTAGATATCACAGTTTCAAAATTACGCGGAGCAATGCGGGCGCAGCGGTAGGAGTCAATGACGTTTTCCTCTGTTATTAGGTATAAAATCTCGGTATTACGTTCCCGTGGGATATTTTCCGACATCCACACGGGCGAAGCCGCAGGCAAAAGCTAGTAAATTATAAAAATGTACCCGCAAAGATTTGAAGCAAAAAAAAAAAAGGAAAAATGTAGATCCGACAATGTTAATTGCAACGGTCGAACTATGTATTAACAGAATGTTGATTTTACCTGTTCATTTACAGGGTATTATAGTAGCTGCAAATTTATAAAAGTCAATATTTTTCTTTACCCAATAAAGTATTTCCACGGAGTATAGAAAGAGTATTTCCAATAAAATACCTTACCACTGAGAACTATGTATCTCACACAATCAATCAACTCCCTTCACACATCGATTTATTCAAATTCTCGTGAACACTGAACAACCCTTAACAAAAGTCATGACATCTATTTCCCTCCACATTTCAACTATCAAGGCGTCTTTTTTCGCAAAAAACACGTTTACATTACGACTTTGCCTTGTTTTCGAGATTCCAGTACAAAGGACGAGACTTTTTATTCAATTTGTCACATCTTTGATACAAGTGTGACAAAGGTGGCTCTGTTTTATTTTCTTTGTTTCTTCTAGGTAATGGTGGAAAGCTTTGTAGATTTTTCAATAGACTGGCAATAATATGATAGCAGGATATTCAGCCAGTATATATATTTTTGGAACGCGTTCGAATTTGGAATATTGAATTGTGGTTGTTTTTTTTTTTCTTATTGTCTGTTTAGGATTTCTTAAGGTTTCGGTATTCTTGATCAAACTTCATGGAGCGAGAAAAATGAGAAATAAAGCAGTCTGAATATTTGTATACGACAAGAGTTTCCTGGCCAAACTACTGCTATTTTACATAATGCCTATTGATCAAATCTTTCAAAATACAAATCTGACATTTTGTAGGTAGGTACATAATGTGTAATTTATAAAGATAAACAATTATTAAACATTATTATGTACTTATAGTGTAATTCAAACATCGAAAAACGTCGGGAAACACAAGAAATAAACAGTGAGTTTTCTTTGAGGATTTTCTTTCAAAGAAAAGCCACTATTACACCAACCTCATTATTCAATCCGGTTTCCCTCTTACAACGAGCAACAGAATCTTCGTGCTATTCATTACATTGTAATTAAATGAAGACGGTTGGCACGATATTTAATATCGGCTTCAGCCACCATCAGTCAATGTCGTTCAGTCAACAATATTAGGTACAGCAGGAGATTGATGCGGCCTGCCGCGCTTTGTCTGTCTCATTGTTACCAGCTTCGGACGCTGATATTAAAAAAATCACAATTGCTTATGGTCTTAACCTGACAAAGGAAATTCTACTCTATTCTTAAGACTTTAAAGTTGAGTTTACTTTGGGGTAGGCCAATCGATTCCCTCTTGTCCCGACGACCTGTGTAGAGCGCTTAAGTTTTTTTCTTCATTTTATGGCTTCACTGAAGAGGATATCTATATTGAAAGTAATGTTGTCTTTGGCCTTTGATGTTCATGTGTGTTTTTTGAAGGTGGAACCTCCAATTTTTATTTACCAACCTACTTTTATTTAGCTTCGCCTTTTCGTAGAATTTCTTTGACGCTTTTGTGGATTCGATTATTAAAATGATCATTTACATACATTTTCATTTGAACATAAAAATTGCTAGTTGATTATTCAAAAAATTGCATCAAAATTTTAAACAAGAGAAATTCAAATTACGTTAATAAATTTTTCGGTGCATTTTTAGGGTTTAATTAACATATTTTCAATACAGAATTAATTAAATAATATTACTTACCATAAAATGTTGTTCCGTTTAGCCGTAAATGAAAACGTCGTATTTTAAGGTTAATATTTTGAACGCAGTTATTAAATTTCCCTCTAGGTAGTATTTGTTTCATTAATTTTATTTGTCTTGAGAAATCAGTATGACAATACTTAATTTAAATTCCACATTGTTTTCAATTTGACAAAAGGAATCAAAACAATAGGTGTGTAAACCTAGACAATACAAATAATCTAGTTTGAATTTATTCGTTGGAATAGCGTCGTCGAATTTTTGATCGAATTTCAGGTTATTCAAGTTTTTTATTAAACAATATAATAAATGTGAGTGTACTCAAGATACACCTCTGCCCAACCCATCGGGGAATACATGCGAGATATTATGAGTTGTTTTATATATTCTTTAATAAAATACTTAACGTGTGTTTTTACGACCATTGGAGTCACCTTTGAACAAGGAACTCCTTGTATAGTTTGACCAAGACCACTGTTACCTTAGGAATAGGCGGCGAGGGGGGGGCGTTGACAAATGAGCGGCGGGATGCGAGAACGTTGACGAATGAGCGGCCTGCACTGGTCCCCAGTCTCGTCGCATCTTAGGTATGTACCTAAGGCGCGGATTTTCGCAATTCCTCGTAGCATTTTTCAAAAATAAACAAACGATGTAGACAATAAACACTCTAGTTGTGCCTTTGAAGAAGGCCACAGAAAAGCAGAGCTAAGTGAAGAGAGAAAATAAAAAGAAGAAAGGTTACAGACATTAAAAAACGAATGCCTACTGCATCTAAAGTTGTTTAGGGGGCGCAAAATCGATCTAGCTAGGTCTCATATCTGTTAAAATTCGTTTTCTCCGTATTTTCACCCTAGCAGGGCTCTGTCGACCAACGTTTAGAATAAGTTGGCTATCTTAGAATAATGACATGGCAGCATGGAACATAGATAATACACTATAAATACGGAAGCATGGAATTAGTAAGTACCTACTATCATGGCAGCATGGAATTAGTAAGTGCCTACTATCATGGAATAGTATGTACTGTACATGGAATTAGTATGAACTATCCTATATTATTTAATGAGCATTCTCAATTTTCACCAGAGCAGAGCTCGGTCGACCAGGTACATAAATGTAAAAAGAGGAGGATAGGTTACCTACGCAACATTCGATCTTCAAAACTTTAGATGACACGTGGAAGTAGGACGGCATGTCGTAATTATTTGGAGTGAAAAAGAGACAAGACGATACGTAACTAGGCGTATTAGCCAAGTTTTGATATACCACTTGCGGAGCGTGTATAGCCAATCTACCTATTTTTACTCATAATATCACTGTGGTAAACTAAACAAGTCTTGTTTCTAGCGTAATACAAGCAAAATGGCTAGACACAAACTAGTCAATACTAACTGAATTAGCAACACTCTAATACATCACAGAATATATTAAACTCCTCGCTCCGGCTTGGCTTCATTAATATTGGTAGACTAATAATAATTCCAGTAATATTATGGCAGACGTGTCGGCTATCATAATTCGTCGTACGACCTTAAGTACATGAGTAGATAGTCAACGGAGCCTTAACTTTAAGCACTCGTATTCGTTACCATATTAATTTCTAGATTTTGCCCGCGGCTTGGCCCGCGTGGTTGTCGGAAAATATCCCACGGGAATGTACTACCGGGATTAAAAGTACCCTATGAGTAAATCCAGGTAACAAACTATGTGTGTGCCGAATTCAATCCGGAACATACATCCAGACAAAAAGATAAACGGACAAAAATTCTAAAAACCATATATTCGGCATCAGACTCATTCAAACTCACTTCACTCACCGCATCGCAATTTTTGAAGTGAAAACTTCTTTATGCGAGTTCGACATTTTTGAGATGGGACTAAATCATTGATTTTGCGACACCATGATGACATCTCATTTTTGTAAACGCGATTGTGCTTTTTAGGGTTCCGTAGTAAACAAGGAACCCTTATAGTTTCGTCATGTCCGTCTGTCTGTCTGTCTGTCTGTCTGTCTGTCTGTCTGTCTGTCAAGCTCCAAGACTGTTAGTACTAGAAAGTTGTAATTTGGCATGGATATACATATTAATCATGCCGACAAAGTGGTAAAATAAAATTATGAAAAATATATTTTTTTAGGGTACCTCCCCTACACGTAAAGTGGGGATGTTTTTTTTTTTCTTTCTATCCCTTTGTGTGGGGTATCGTTGGAAAGGTCTTTCAAAAACATTGTTAGTATGTTCAAACCATTTTTGAATTCAGAGATCCGTTTGCGAAATATTAAGCTTTAAAGTGCAAATTTTTGTTAGAGTCAAGTGTCCTCCCCCCCTGCCAGCTAAATGGTTGGTTTTAGATATCTGAAAAAATTCACGGCAGTAGCTTATATGACGAATTTAAAAGGAAAACTATCACAGCTGAGTAGGCTTTACAAGTTAACGAGTAATAATCGACCAACTTAAATTTGCGGTTGTAAAACATGTTCACCCATACATTCTGTATGAAAGATTTTTTTTTTCAACTACAAAATTAAGTTTCTTCTTGGGATAAATTCATCCCAACTACGGAACCCTACATTGTGCGTGGTCCGACATGCACTTGACCCGTTTTTATTTATATTAAGTTACGGATCAATGTTCTTTGCAAGTATTTTTACTTTAAAGATTTTGTAAACGCGATTATGCTCTTTGTTTAAATTACGTTACGGACCAATGTTCTATACAAGTATTTTTCTTCCACCAAGGCGATCTTGTTCAAGTTTTCACTTCTGTCGGCACTCCCGGAGTTTTTTATTTTATTCAATGTACATATTTGACTTCGTTAATCATTACTATGTAAGATTTAGAAATAAAAAAGAAAGAAAACGTTTATGTTTGTTTGGACACAGTTCGTGAAACACAAAATACAAAAGAGAAAAATCATTTAACAAAAACCAAAAAAAAATTGATAGGTGGATGATGATGATGATGGATGATGGTTCAGGGTTGTTTATAGATGTCTTGCCTTATAACAGTTAGGTTGGCGTTGGTTTCCAGAGTAGCCAAATGTTTCTCCTCCTCTCCTATTGGTGTCTGTAAGAGAATAACCAATCCAGTCAGCAAGGTGAAAGCAGAACTAACTGGCGAGGGTTGCTGCTGAATATTGTTGAAGTTTTAATATTTATTACCCGAATACGGCAAAGCCAAAAGGAAGGGTTATGATTTTAGCAGTCTATTTATTTATCTGTTTTTACGTGTGTTCCACCGTAGCGCCTAAACTACTGAACCGATTTTGATGAATGTGGAGGTATCAATAGATTCCTAACAATAAAATGATCTAAAAAGTACGAAACAAGCAAATATTTCAGACAGAAATCGTACTTTTCGTTTCGTACTTTTTAGATCGTTTTTATTTTCCCGTAGTAAAAAATAAGTTTAATAAAAACTGTAAGTAACCCGACTTACAGTTTTTATTAAACTTATTTTTTACATTGACTACTTAAATCTAATGAATAAGAAATACTAATATTCCAAATTCAAATGAGTTGTATGTAAGACTTTTAGATTCATGCCTATTACACGCGTATTTGTCGAGTACCAACAAGTGGACCCCGGGGCACAGTATAATAAACTACCAGTACTATGTCTCGGCAGTGACCTTGAAATATTTACCTAAGGACGCTCGGTAGATAAACCTTCTGCATCCATGCGTAACTGCCTCGAGATTTAGACGCGCGTCGTTTCAGCCGTTTTCTATGAAGACATAATAACTGTAACTTATTTATACTGTGCCCAGGTTGTAGCGTGCTTTTTGAGGTATGGTAAAAACCCAATAACACTTCCCCCTCGGAAGTGTTTTTCCATCAGGAATTTCTCAGTAGCAGCTCGGAGTCTGGTGTTATGCCCGGTGGATGGCGATAGGCTCGCCCCCTATTACATGGGACTTAAACATAACTGGCAAAATATGGGAGTACACTACTATAGATACATCTCTGCCTTAACCTTTTGGGAATTCCAGGCATTATGTTATGTGAAGACCTCTCAGATTAAGACCTCGAAAAGTGAAGCTTAACCTTTTAGATTGTATGACTCGCCTAGCTGTTATTACCAGCCTCTTGAATACCCTATCTATTACAACGACTTTATACTGTGAAGTTTGGCCTCTGTTCAATATCTTCTCATGTGGAATATCATGTTTTCTCGACGTGAAAACAAAATGGCTTTTGTAATTAGTTTCTGTAAGCGAGATTGCTGTTTTTAGTAGTTGTATCTACGGGATGCCTTACAAAAACCGTCTGGACGTTGTTTCATATTCTTATTTATTCATTTACTAGCCGCAAGTTCACTCGCATAAGTCTTGATCCTGTGGAATATTGGGATAAAAAGTACCGATCTTATGTCCTAACCTAACCTAACCTAACCCATGTACCAAATTTGTTCAGCCATTTTAGCGTCAAAGCGTAAAAAATAAACAGTAGCATTTTGACTGAGCAAAGAAACCAATTGAAGGGAAAAAGATTAAGTGAACTTTTGTTTTTACATAGCATTGAAAACATACTGGAATATGAAAAGAAAATAAAGCTGTATTGGCTGTGTGATTGTGAATTTTAATACATATTTTTCTTTGTACTTACCTAGTTTTCTTTAAGGCCTAAATAAACATGTCATTGCGAAAACAATCGATGTTTTAGAAACATCGAAGTATGTTTTTCTCAATACATCGTATTAACATCGATGCATTACATCGGAAAAAACATCGACATATATTTTAAATGTCCATCTCTAAGTGGCACTCCAGGAGTGTCGACAGAAGTGAAAACTTGAACAATTTTACTGTCCAGGAAAAACTTTTAATAATGAGGTGTCGGTAACGGTAACAGTGTTGCGAGTTCAATTGTTCTGTCCCATCTCAAAAATGCCCAACGCGCCGAAACAAGTTTTCACTTCAACAAACAAGCAAAAATGCAAAAAATCTAATCTTTTCTCTTTATATTATTAGTTTAGATTTTTTTAAGTGAACATTTCTTTAGGCGTGGTGGTGGGCATTTTTGAGATGGGAAAAAAACAATTGAACTCGCGACACTATTACCGTTATAGTGTTACCGTAGCCTCATTAAAAGTATTTCCTGAACAATAAAATTGTTCATGTTTTCACTTCTGTCGGCACTCCCGGAGTGCCACTGTTTTTTTTTATTTTATCATTTATGCACACACATATTTTTTTGTTATTTTTGTTGTTTGTTATAAATAGACAAGAAGAAAAAGAACAGAAAAATACGTACAAAGGTGATGCTTATTTCTAAAGAAATCTCTTCCAGCAAACCTGCGATAGGAAAATAGGAGCTAAAGAAAAAAATACCTTTTTTAGGGTTCCGTAGTAAACAAGGAACCCTTATAGTTTCGTCATGTCCGTCTGTCTGTCTGTCCGCGGTCAAGCTCCAAGACTGTTAGTACTAGAAAGTTGTAATTTGGCATGGGTATACATATAAATCATGCCGACAAAGTGGTAAAATAAAATTATGAAAAATATATTTTTTTAGGGTACCTCCCCTACAGGTAAAGTGGGGATATTTTTTTTATTTTTTTTCTATTCCTTTGTGTGGGGTATCGTTGGAAAGGTCTTTCAAAAACATTGTGAGTGTGTTAAAACCATTTTTGAATTCAGAGATCCGTTTGCGAAATATTAAGCTTTAAAGTGCAAATTGTTGTTAGAGTCAAGTGTCCCCCCCCCCTGCCAGCTAAATGGTTGGTTTTAGATATGTGAAAAAATTCACGGCAGTAGCTTATACACCGTGAAATTTGAATCACAGTTTTGCTAGAACAAACGTTGTTCAGACCATGGTCTACTACCATTCTACAGCATCCAATAAAAAAAAAAAAAACAAAATTGGTTTTTGAAAAAACACAAAAAAGACAAAGTTTAAAATGTCAAGATTATCGTTACTCCCTACAACACAGACACCACGCACGGGACACAGCATCGTCTACAGGGAAATGTACCTCCATAAACGAAATTTAGTAAGCGGTAGATAATCTTGACATTTTAAACTTTGTTTTTTTGTGTTTTTTCAAAAAACAATTATGTTTTTTTTTTATTGGATGCTGTAGAATGGTAGTAGACCATGGTCTGAACAACGTTTGTTCTAGCAAAACTGTGATTCAAATTTCACGTTGTATAACGAATTTAAAAGAAAAACTATCACAGCTGAGTAGGCCTTACAAGTTAACGTGTAATAATCGACCAACTTAAATTTGCGGTTGTAAAAACATGTTCACCCATACATTCTGTATGAAAGATTTTTTTTTCAACTACAAAGTTAATTTTGTTCTTGGGATAAATTCATCCCAACTACGGAACCCTACATTGTGCGTGGTCCGACATGCACTTGGCTGGTTTTTTTCTTATCCATACCATAGGACACTATGGTATTGGGTATCGTTGAAAAGGTCGTTTGAAAATATTGTGAGTCTGTTAAAACTATTTTTAGATTCAGGGTTCCGTTTGCGAAATATTAAGCATTAAAGTGCTAATTTTTGTTAGAGTCATGTGTCCCCTTGTTTGTGTCTAGTAACCTTGAACTGGATCTGCAGCATCACTTGGAATTTACAGGATACCTAACTCCCTTAGCAACTTACAGCACAGGTATCGTGTTTGGGCTTATTGAAATGGTCTCAATGGCTATAGATTAATGGTGAACAGGGTCTGGTGATGGAGTAGGAAATAGATGGAGGAAAAATGAGAAAATGTTTGTGCAAGGGGTTTTTTTTATTGAAATTTTTAATTCACGCTTTTTTTTTGTTTTATCATGTTTAGATATCAATAGTCTGTGGAGTTTCGCTAATTAATTAAATTTCACCTTGTATATATTAATAATTATTAAATTCAATGCCTTCACTGTTTACAGAATATTACAAACAAGGTTACAATAGTAACACCTCACCATAATCAGAACAAGTTATCTCGAAACTTCTAAACTATTACAAGAACAGGTAAACCAAAACTTCTAACCAAAATAGAGTTGGAAAGTAACATCGCAAGTAGTTCCCGTCACACTCGATGCATGAGGGAGCGGGCGATCTCGGGGCAAGGCCGGGACGGACGACGTGCCCCGGGAACTAATGCGCTACACTACAGCTTCGGTAACAAGGAAAACATTGTATAAGACTAATGCGACGTTGCCAGATTGAACGGGTCTTTTTATATTGTTTATAAGAGTACGTAAAAAGTACGTGGGTAAGCTGGTTTGCAAGTCAAAGTGCTTGATGAAAAATGTGTGTATATTGACACATTAATTATGACGGTGTCACCATCATCATCGCAGCCTATAAATGTTCCCTTTGCTGGGACACAGGCCTCCTCTCTGTGAGAGGGAGTGGGCCGTAATCCACCACGCGGGGTCAGTGCGCGTTGATAGATGTCACATGTCTTCGAATTTTCGGTTCTAGGACATACCGGTTTCCTCACAACGTATTTAGAAAGAAATAAAGAGGAGCTCGTGGCTAAATAATAACAGCTGCACTGTACCCTAATTGCGTAATACAACACAACCACAATCTGTTTCCATTTGAAACAGAAGTTGGAAAAAAAAATCTGCTCAACAACGTAAATAACGCAATCAAATTAGGCAAAATTGTTCACAAAAATAAGTTACGCAATTAGGGTACGGGTCAATCCATCAGGTTAAGCTATGCTTGCCGGGGTTGGTCCGTGGATGGGTGACCATCTTTATATACCGAGACTTGGACCGTGCGTCGGAAAGCACGCTAAGTCGTTGGTCCCGACTGTCATTCGTGGATCTTTGACAGTCGTATCGGGTCGTCAGAAGCCCGAACCAGTCTTACCAAGGGGAATCGTATTACCCAGTTACTGAGTTGTGGATGTCAGATAGGCAGTCGCTCCATGTAAAATACTAGTTTTCAGCTGTATCCGGTCAGACTGGAAAGATTTAGAAAGAAAAACAGGTTTATATGTCACAGAAACACGTGCAAACAAAAAGACAAGAGTAATTAGAAAACAACAAAATAAAGTAAGAAATCACGAGAATAAAACAGAAATAGTCAACAGCTGCACGACATGACTGTGACAAGAAGGCTTCCACTCAGCATGATGCTGTGCTATGAAGACCCACAGCACAGCGCTGATTTTCAGTGGTCACCCGAAAAAGTCGTACGAAAATACGGCACGAAGTACCGAAGTAAGGTATTTCACGTTTTTATGGCAAGCTGATAGTTATTTATCGAGTCTAATATTTCGGTGCTTGGTCACGATCAATAAAGGACACTTCTAGTAGATTCTGACGACTCAGTTCAGGGTGAGCATTCAGTAATTTTGCTACGTAAACAAAAATCAATAGAAATCATGGTCCCATGACCTTCTGGCGCAATGAAAATTACTTTATTTCATTATGGCACTTAAATATGAGGAGTTAAAAAAAGGGAGATCTTCAATCAAGTACTGTTCTGAACGAAATAATATGTGGACAAACATCTACCTTAAAATTATAATCCTATCGAAACCAGTATGTTATCGAATTGAAGCCCTTTAAATTCTCCAGGTTTTTTTTTGTTAAGACATTAAAAAAATAATACGGTTACAATTGGCGGTTTTAAATTAAAAAAGAAAAACATAAACTTATTACATTTTTTTTGCAGTATTGTAGCCCTTTTAGTAACGCATCTTTTGATACCATTTTCATTTAATTGAGGTCGCTAGCCCGGTCGCACTTTTCTTGAAAACGGGTACCCTACTGAAGCGATCAAAAAAGCATTTTCAATGCTAAGACTGAAAAAGAAGGGGTTACAATTTTCAATTATCTCAAAATCTTTTAATCCTTCTCAAACCATACAAAAACATGGTACCTAAGTTAATTCTACAATCCACGATCATTAAACACGTCCACTTAAACCTGTCACACACAAATAAACTAAATTGCAACATTTGTGTGCAACTTTACCTCAGAGCGCTGCAACGAGCTCCGCGTTCACAACGAAATTCATTCAAAGTGACGTGTGTACACACGGGTAAACTGTTTAGTATTCAGGCAACTTAAATCTTGCGTTATTAGAAAGAAAGAATAAATTAGTTAGCACGAAAATCCTAACCCTAACTAATATTTTAAATGCAAAAGTGAGTTTTTTGTTTGTTACTCTAAAACGCCAAAACGCTTGAACAGATTTGGATGAAATTTGGCACATGGATAGACAATGGCCTTTTTATTTGGTTGGTTAATTATCAAATAACTTCTCCCGCTCTAGGTGGAGCGGTAGGGCGTTTCAGACTCTTACTGACTAAAACCCACCCGTGTTCCTTCAGTTGCCTATTGCCAGGAGCCACGTTAACCCTTTTGAACTTCCCCGAAACCCCGGCAGGCATCGGCCCTATCGGACCCTGTCAGTTCTGCTGACATCTCTTTGAGTTGAGGCACGCGTGGAACACGACTTGCCGTCGACCCGGGTCTGGTCCTTATCGGACGGCGAGCTAATGGGTAGACAATGACCTGGGTTAGGACATAGTATACGTTTTATCCCGATATTCTTACGGGATCGAGACTTGTGCGGGTGAAACCGCGGGGCACAACTAGTACTTACGAGTAATAACAGCTCCACCTACGGCAATGATTTCCGACTGGAATATTCTTTCATTCTTGTTTTATGCTTTTTCAATCCTTCTTTTTCTCAGTTAATATTGTTTAACTTTTATAGATAGTGCAATGCACGAAGACGCGCCCCACTCCGCGATTACTGTACTGTAAGCTATACTTTAGTACGGAGCGGAGCGGAGTGGGGCGCGTCTTCGTGGATTGCACAATCTATTATTATTGTTAATTTAATAAGCCAAGAGTCGATAAAAACTTAATGTGATTAAATCATCATCCTTATCAGATATTATAAGTCAAAAAACTTTAGCAGCTCTCAATCTGAACTAGAATGAATAAATCAATAGAGGCAATTTTGTAAATGTTTTAACAGACAGAGGCTCGCCGTAAAAATCTCAACAATGTAAGAACCTGTGTACCTGTAATTTTTTTTGTTAGTACATTGCTTATGTAGGAAATACACAGTTTTCTCTCGGGAACAAGCAGAGATTCGAGTCACATTTGTGAGAACTGGGTAGTGCAGCGTAATAACATGTAGGTCGTAATGCAATTTGGTATATGGCAGCTACAAAAGTCATGGATTTATAGTTTCAAAATTTGTAACTGTCCTGAATTCTGATTTAAAATACTTGTGTTCTTCTTGAACTTGACTTGGCTGGTACCTAAAAACAAATTCTCGTATTTAGAAAACATTCAAATTTAAATTAATTAATTAAAAAAAAATTGCTGAACCAAGTCATGACAGCAAGTTTGTGATTGGAGTCTCCTTTTAAGCAAAAAATGCCTGTATTAGGAGACTCCGCTCTTCTACAGCAAGATAATTTTACATAAAAGAACAGAAATAGGAGTAGATTATTCACGTGATTGTATATATGTGTATGGGGATGGGGATGGGAAGGGTTTGTGTGTGTTTTGTGCGTGTGGGTGTGTGTAGGTGAGTGTGCGAGTGTAGAGAGAAACAGGTGAGTTTAACCCACGTATTATACACCGTGAAATTTGAATCACAGTTTTGCTAGAACAAACCTTGTTCAGACCATGGTCTACTACCATTCTACAGCATCCAATAAAATAACAAAATACTTGGTTTTTGAAAAAAACACAAAAGATTCAAAGTTTAAAATTTCAAGATTATCGTTACTACAACACAGACACCACGCACGGGACACAGCATTGTCTACAGGGAAATTTACCTCCATAAACGAAAATTAGTAAGCTGTAGATAATCTTGACATTTTAAACTTTGCCTTTTTTGTGTTTTTTCAAAAACCGTGTATGTTTTTTTTTATTGGATGCAGTAGAATGGTAGTAGACCATGGTCTGAACAACGTTTGTTCTAGCAAAACTGTGATTCAAATTTCACGGTGTATTATCTGTGGTTAAACTATGTGTTGCAAGAGCGCCTCAGTATCTTCATAAGTAAATGGTTTTATCCAATTTGTTAGCATTTTTACATTCATATGGTAGATTCGTATAAATGTATATCTCCTTGTTTACCCTATCATAAAGCTGAGCAGAACGTTTGTTGTATTGTATAGCAGCGAATTTTGTTTTAGTTTGTGGGATTTGAGCAAAAATGTCTTTCCGTCTTTTTGATATTGTGTTTGCATTTTAAGGAAGTGTCTTATGTTTATTTAGGACTGTATAGTGATGTACAGTTTTCTAACAGAAAACAGGCCACTAATCTGGTAAAGATTGTCAGTAGGGTATCTTATCTTTTTAACCGACTTCAAAAAAAGGAGGTTACTCAATTGGACCGTATATTTTTTAATTTTTATTTATGTGTATTCGCGGATAATTTCGTCGTTTATGAACCGATATTGATGATTCTTTTTTTGTTGGAAAAGAGATAACCCAGGGGTGGTACCATGATAAGAAAACCAGGATCTAATGATGGCATCCTAGAGAAATCGAGGGAACTCTTCAAATATTATAGGCAAACCTATAGCGATTTGGGTATTTTTTATAGTAACTCGTACAGTTGATCTTGAAAAGCACCATTTAGTTAAGTGGAACTGATGATGAAGACCACAAATAGCCACCGGAACTACTCAATAATAAGTATTTCACGGGTTGCGATTCGATTACTTTAATATGGTTGTAATGCAATTTATGTTCGTCACAATGCATATAGAGAAGTGGAGCTGATGGTGAAGTACCAGGAGAACTCCTCAACGATGAGCGTCCCTGAATCGGGAAAAGCAATATTTTGTAAAAGGTGATGAGCAGTTGGCATTAATGTAACTTAGATAAATTACAAATTGACCCACTAAAAATCGAGGAATAAAAACTTTTTTACAAAAAAACCAACCGACTTCCTAAAAACCACTACAAAGTGAAAAATAACTTAAAGTCGGTGGCAAATAACGAAAATACAAAACCAAAGCTGCCGACTTCCGAAATTTAAGTTATTTTTCTATTTGTAGTGGTTTTTTGGAAGTCTTTTGTTTTTTTTGTAAAAAAGTTTTTTTAAGTACAGTGCTACCGCAAAGCTAATCGCGTCATGGGACAAGTTATAATGAACGTACTGTATCTATCTCCTTTCCGCGATAATCAATGACAGACTTGTAAAAAATGTTGGTAAATTACGAGGCTTTATGACGGATTTGGGACTGTGATAAGAATGCAAATACGTGACTTACTTTTCTGATACAGTATAATAAAGTAACATGTAAAACGAACAGTAATAATAGTAGTAATAATAATAAAATTGGCAACACTGAAACGTCAACAACAAAAATTTTTTCTTATCTCTTATTTCGCATATTTAATCCCACCAAAAACATTCTGTAAAAAACTAGCCAAGTCTCGATGGAGCTGCTTGTTTATTTCTAAAAAGTAATGAAATCTAGACAAAGTCGTGCCAAGTCTAAGGTTCCTTACTGCGATTTCTTTATTATTATAGTTAATGTTGTGTGACTTGGCCGTTGAACATTCTTTATACGTTAGTGGGTACAAGTCAATTTTGTTTACACGTAATGTCGTGTAATGTCGTGTAATCTGTTGTAACTACCTATGTTTGTTAAGCGAGATAATAGCCCATACTGGTATTGGTAATTGAACGTTTGTGTCTCATTTTAGGCTGTTGTTGATTGTGCAACACATGCATTCAGCATTGACAATGGGTAGCGGTTCTGGCGACAGATTGGTGCAATGGTGTCATAGAGCACCTGGTTTTGTACCCTTGTGTACCCTTCAACGGCCAAGTCACACAACATTAACTATAATAATAAAGAAATCGCAGTAAGGAACCTTAGACTTGGCACGACTTTGTCTAGATTTCATTACTTTTTAGAAATAAACAAGCAGCTCCATCGAGACTTGGCTAGTTTTTTACAGAATGTTTTTGGTGGGATTTCACTTCTTTTTGTAGAAACGTGGGCATATTGATTTATTGTATTAGATTTTCTTATTTGACACAGTTTCTTTCTTTTTAGGAGTAGTTTTTTCTTTTGCTTTTTTTATTATTACAAATCTTTCTTTTCTTTTTTTCCGGTTCTGATTCTTGTACAGTAGCAACAGTTTTTCGTATTGCCCATTCGCGTTCATTATTTATTCTTTTAGACGGTTTAGACGGCTTCATTTCTGAAAGATCGGCGCGGTATTTACGCCTAAGCCGGTTATATTCGGTGATCGCTGAAGCTTGAGCTTTTATACTCTTGAAGTCAACATTTATGAGGTGCACCCCATGAAGATTGGTTATTCGTGAAAGCGCCACGTAGGCTTGGCCACAAGAGAATATGGAGGTGCCAATGTCCATGAGGGCATTTTTTAGACTTAGACCTTGGCTCTTGTGAATTGTTAGGGCATACGCCACACAGATATGGAATTGTTCTCTGTACACGCATGCCCGGGGTATAATCTCAAATTTTGACTTAATAGGCAATAATTCGTGAATCAAATTATTAACGAATTTCTTAATTATTAGACAAGTGTCAATATAATTAATTATCAATGAACTTTCTACCAAAGGTATTACCTACGTAGTACTGAAATACAGCTAAATTAATGATATTTTTAAACGAAACGAAGTAATATCTAACTAAATAAACTAAACCTAGAATACTAGAAAAGTACTTATAAACACGAACGCGATTCGAAGTACTGCCTAACTGTAAATTAAACCTAGAAATCTAAGAGTACTAAATAACTAACAATTAAATAAATTGTTCAATTAAAACTTCTTTTAAATCTAATAAATAATAATCAGTAATCCGTCACTAATCATAAAATTCCTAACCTATTCAAATCTTCGAATTGTTATAATAACAACCTGCTAATTAAACTTAGCAAACCAACCTCACGAAATAATAAGCGAAATCAACGAAATGCAAATAATCCCTCCCTAGCAAACGTTTTCAAGCGCAGTAGAAGAATGTCGTAAACGACTGTAACGCGGCCGGTTGCCACTTCGCCATATAAGGTTATCGGAAAAACAAACGTAAGCGCGTTTTAAAATACAGTCAGCGCTATCTAGCGACGTGTGCGGGTATCACTGCCACTCTTAGTACAATGCATTATATTTTGACCAAATTTTGAGCGAAATTGAGCGAAATTAATATTTTTGTGTAATTTGTGTAATGTTCGAGTAGAATAAAGTTAATCGTTCGAATATTTCTTCTTGTAAACTTGTAAGTATAAAAGCCAGTCTAGTCTTATCCAGAGTTTTCCTTTAAATTTATTTATATGCGTATTAAAAGCAGAAGGGGAGGCATTCGCCCAGCAGTGAGACGCTATAGGCTAGATTAAATTAGATTAGAAGATGTGTCCCACTACGCTGGATTTTTGCAATGACTGTCGTTTTTTTTATGTACCAATAGTAGAAGGGGGCATTACCATATCTCTAATACAGCTGAGACCAGCTGAGGGTTCTTCATCAGATACTTCAGACCTTCGATTTTTGACATCAAATGAAGCGGCCCACCAAGTTGAATATTTTTTGTAAAGGCGGTATGTCGATCTCTAATAGTTTGGTTGGGCTCTTGTGTTTTCTAATTAGGGTCACCAGGTACTCCAGATCTTCGATTTTCCTAGTTTTTATAGTTTTCCCTTTATGTGGCCATTAAACCCTAACTCTGTACCAAATTTCAGCTCTCTGAGTTTATGGGAAGTACTAGTTCTATTCTGATGATCATGAGTGAGTGAGTGTCATAAATGCGAAACTTTGCTTTCGCTTAACTTCGGAACTAAATGACCTACAGACTTGAAATTTTGGATTTTAAGTATGTGATTATAGCTTACTGGATGACGAAAATTTCTGCGTTCTGATCTTATCCAGAGGTTCTCAAATAGGGGCCTGAAAATGCGGCGAAATGGTTC
This sequence comes from Agrochola litura, assembly GCA_949152395.1. NCBI lineage: Eukaryota > Metazoa > Arthropoda > Insecta > Lepidoptera > Noctuidae > Agrochola > Agrochola litura. Next base: position 5,834,518 of record OX424502.1, on the reverse strand, counting down.
CAGTAAAGGATGGTACGGCAGTGTTTGCTTCGCGCTCGATACTTGGCGGGGGCACTGCCGTGCCCCCCGATTATTTCCACATATCGTATTAATACAAAAAGCTCAATAATTTTTCCTTGGAATAAATAGTAAATAAATTCATAAACAATAAACCTATTTATAATGAAAAAACCAAAAAAAATACTATAATCAAAAATGACAGTGTCAAATACGGACTCCCATATAAATAAATTATGCAAGATATAGAAATTATGGAATGTTGACGAGATCGGCTGCACGCCTAGCACGCCCACCACCTCCGGACTCGCCGCTCAGCTCCGCCTCGCCGCCGCCGGTACCTAGCCCCACTGTGAGCGCTGTGACGACAATGGCCGCGGTAGTTGCGTCGAGCTCGAGCGACGAGTATTTCTCTCCGCCCACGACGCCACCACCTGCTCGTCGACGGGGAGGACGCCGGCCGCCGGTCGGCTTAGGACCTCGAGGCCCACCGACCTCTGATAGGGTCCCAGCTCCCGGCGGAAGTGTGCAGCGCATGAGATGGACACGATCCATTAACGAAAACATCATGCGCTCATACTATGGGGCTACAGAGGGGGGAAATAATCTGACCGCGTACCGTGTTCGGATGCTCTCTCTTTTTCAGGCGCTTGAACCAGCTATCAACGTTTCGGCACAACGACTGTCGGATCAGGTGCAGGTCATCCAGCGTAATCATATGTTGGATGACACTGTACTTGATCGCCTGCGAAGTGAAATGCGAAGTAGCCATGTCATCGCCCCCCCGTCGCAGAGTGTTATAGCACCATCACAGGACACTACAAGTCAAGCTGACGAAAGGATTGATGACAGGGCTACAAACGTAATACCCATTGCAATGAGGAATTGAGGAGTGCTTTGGAGGATGCGATTCAGGAATATCGGTTCATGTCGCCCGAACTTAGACCACGTTTACCTCGTTTGCCCATGCATAACAAAAATAGGGCGCTGATGGCGGTTCTGGATTCGCAGTTCTCAAACTATTTCGATGACTGCGAAGATCTCACTGATACTCATTCAATTCTGTACTGCGCAGCTATAGCGGCATGTCGTGTAGCTCACGTCAAAGTTGCTAATGACTCTAGAGCTACACAACCGAAACCAGCCGTACCAGCTTGGCAGTGCAGAATTGAGCGCCGTATTGGTGGGGCCAGAGCGCTCATCGGCAAACTAATCTGCTTCAGGGAGGGCAATACTCGCCCTAGAGTGATGCGCTTTGTGAGGCGGGCGTTCTTAGGGACTGATATCCGCCCTCAAGAATATATGGCCCGTGTCACAGAGCGCATCGACTTCCTGAAGCAGAAAGTGTATGCATGGGCGAACCGTATTCGTAGGTATAAGCGGCGAGTAGAACGATACACTCAGAATCGCACCTTCCAGAGCGATGAAAGGTGGGTTTATAGGGCTTGGGAGCGACCGAATCAAGGTGCGGCTGACACGCATCTACCGGATGATGATGCCATGTGCTTTATCTGGCGCAGCATCTGGTCGGTGCCTGTCAGTCACACCGAAGGTGATTGGACTCGGGAAGTCGAGCGAGCCTGCGATCCAATACCAGAAATGGGGGCTATTACCATCTGCCCCCAAGATGTAGCTCGTGCAGTCCGTCCGTTGCCTAACTGGAAGTCTCCAGGGCCGGACGGGCTGCACAACTTCTGGATTAAATGGTTTTTAAGATCGCACGCTCGCTTGGCGGCTCAGTACCAGACAGCTTTGGAGTCTGGGTCGCTACCCCAGTTCCTAACGACAGGAGTTACCCACCTGCTCCATAAATCTGGTAGCACCGCGGAACCCAAAAATTATAGGCCGATCACGTGTTTACCGACGGTCTATAAAGTTCTTACATCCATTTTGAGAGCTAAAATTAACAGACATATAGTCACCAACTCCATCATGTCTGCCTCTCAAAATGGATGTAGGAACGGGTCCCGCGGTACTAAGGAGCTACTCCTCATTGATATGGCCATTAGCCAACAGGTTCGCCGTTCCCGAAAGGATCTGTCGACATGTTGGATAGATTATAAGAAGGCCTACGACTCGGTACCACATACATGGCTCATGAGGGTGCTGGAGTTGTATAAAGTAGATACAACTCTGCGCACCTTCCTGATGTCGTGTATGGGGCAATGGAGGACGGTCCTTCACTATCCAGGATGTCGAAATATCCGAAGGAATAGCGAGCCGATAAGGATTGAGCGAGGTATATTTCAGGGCGACAGTTTGCGTCCGCTCTGGTTCTGCTTAGCCCTGAATCCTCTAAGCACACTGCTGGAGGATTCAGGTCTTGGCTATCGGTTGAGGTGGTCAGGCTATATCTCACCTCCTCTACATGGATGACCTAAAACTCTTTGCCCCCAACAATTTGCAACTGATGGAGCTACTGAAAGTAACTGAAACTTTCAGTAGCGCCATCAGGATGGAATTTGGTGTGGACAAATGTGCGGTCATGCATGTAAAGCGATGGGAGATTGTGGAATCCGTGGGAACCCAACTCTCGGATTCCATAAACCTTAGAGCCCTCTCCGCATCCGAAACCTATAAGTATTTGGGTATGTCGGAAGCGTTGGGCATCAATGTTACTGACATGAAGCAATCGTTGAAGGAGCGCTTCTTTGGCCGCCTGAAGAAAGTATTTAATAGTCTTCTATCAGGCGGAAACAAGGTGCGCGCTTTCAACGGTTGGGTCATGCCGGTTCTGATGTACTCTTTCGGCATACTCAAATGGACTCAGACCGAACTAGACGCCCTGGATAGGAGGGTCCGTACACTACTGACTGCATATCGAATGCATCACCCACGATCATCGGTAATGAGACTGTATATCCCGCGAAAATGTGGAGGTCGAGGCTTTTTAAACGCTAAGACACTCCACAATCGCGAGATATGCAGTCTTAGGGAATATTTCCTAAAAACCGACGTGGGGAAGCATCGAGATGTGGTTGCGGTGGACAAGGGCCTTACCCCGCTCTCCTTGGCTAAAGAGAACTGGCGCAAGCCTGTAGTGCTTGACACTAACGAACGCAGGGAGATATGGCAGAGTAAGGAGCTTCATGGGCGCTTCTTCCGGGCCCTACATGGGCCCGATGTAGATTTACTAGCGTCCGTAGCCTGGCTGCGTTTTGGTGACCTCTTTGGGGAAACCGAAGATTTTGTCTGTGCAATTATGGACGAAGTTATGATGACGAACAATTACCGGAGATTCATTGTAAAGGACGGCACGGTTGACATCTGTCGGGCATGCCACCGTCCGGGAGAATCAATCCGACATATTATCTCCGGGTGTTCTCGTCTAGCTAACGAAGAGTACTTGCATAGACACAACCTTGTAGCCAGGATTATCCATCAGCAACTTGCTCTGAAATACAGCCTTGTGGAAACGGAAGTGCCGTACTACAGGTATGTGCCCGACCCAGTTCTCGAAAATGGAAATATCACATTGTACTGGGATAGATCCATCATCACTGACAGGACTATTGTTGCCAATAAGCCTGATATAGTGGTGGTGGCTCGATCCACCACCACTATAGAGAGCGACGCGCAATGATTATTGACATAACGGTCCCGCATGACGAAAACCTCGTGAAAGCCGAGAAAGATAAACAAATCAAGTATCTTGACTTGGCTCGCGAGGTTGTGGGATGTGGACTCAGCAATCATTGTGCCGATAGTCGTATCAGCCAATGGCTTAATTGCCAAGACCCTCGCCCAACACCTAAGGAGGCTCTCGTTGGGCAGCTGGATTAAGGGCTTGATTCAGAAAGCGGTACTCCTGGACACGGCTCGCATTGTTAGGAGGTTCCTTTCTCTGGAGCCCTGACCGCCGGTAGCTTGGACCCTGTTCCCGATACCGGTGGGGATACTATTTTTTATATTTTTAAATGTTTTATATAATTTTGTTCTAATATTTAAAAATATAATTTATATGTAATTAATTAAATAAAGGTAGTAATAAAACGTCACTTTTATATTTCTTAGTTTAATCATTCAACACAATCATAGATAGCACATGATCACTCAGCACAGTTTTACACTTAATATTATGAACGTCTGTACGACTTGACGGTTGGCACCCGAATGCCGTCCACAACTTCAATCTTATAATTCTGACGTTAGTCAATTGAGATACCTACTTTAATCGTAGCAAAATAATGCTAAGTACTTCCGTTTGCTAACTGACGTCAAACTAACTACCGTTTAATATTAATAAACGGAATTGTAATAGAATAAAATAGAGTAACTAAATAAGTTTGGTTACAAACACTTGTAGAAACAACCAGAATTGAAACAGCAGGATTGTTACATAAGCGTTTTGTTTAGCACTCACAATAATTTTTACAGTATAGCCATAACTTTAGATTAGTATAAAAATCCTTATGAAATATCTTCTAATAATAACGTTGACTTTATAGGAGTGACTGCTCACCATGAGCTCAACAACAAGAATGATCATGGAAAGGAATCGTTTCTGCCCGAGTGTAGACTAATCCCCACTACCAAGCTATTACCCCACTAAACTAACGAAACATCTGACTCAGTGTTGCCAGTAAAATAATTAAGTGTGTATCAAGTCTGTTATAGCCTCAAAGTTTACACACTGTTATATCTCGGCAGTGACCTTGAAATAATTACCTACGGCCGCTCGGTAGGTAAACCTTCCGCGTCCATGCTTAACTGCCGCGCACTCGATACTGTTGCGTACTACTAAATACACTGAGATTTCGAAGCGCGTCGTTTCGGCCGTTTTCTATGAAGATATAATATTGTTACTTATTTATACTGTGCCTCTGATATCTCAGGTAGGTTAAGATAGGATTTGCACTGCAAAGTAAGGAAAGTCCATGTTTTATGTCACTGACAGCTACGTTACAATAGTGTTGTGTTGACTTGAATATGCCCTGGCGGCTGAGAGTAGGTTATGCTCACTCTGATGGTGGCGCGTGTGTTGGGTCATAAAGTTCACTTTAAAATGGTTGAGCTGAATGGTGTCACATCTCTTGGCTCCCACGACTTATTTTAATTTTGCTATTGTTTTTTTTTTGTTATTTTTATTACGGACGCTTTTAGCGTGTATGTCTTTCTACATCGTAGTGTTACTACACGTACACGCTACAGTTTATACTTTTGCAGCTATCATCGTTTTACTTGTAATTAGTTTTGTGTTATTGTTCCAAAATAAACTTTTATTATTTATTTCATCTACCAACCCGCACTGAGCCCGCGTGGTAGATTATAGCCCACTCTTTCTCGAACAGAGGAGGCCTGTATCCCAACAGTGGGAACATTAAATAGGCTGATTATGAGGGCAAACGTTTGGCCTCCTCTCTTGCAGCAAAGGAATGAGCAGTATTGACGTTTGCGATCTCAGACTATGACCGTCTTATTACTTAACGAGTTCTACTTAAGTCCCAGCCTTTCCGCCAGTTTTTCAATTTCGAACCTTATTCCTACTGAAGTAAAATTGCAAATTCAAAATTAACAATTTATTAAAAGTCAGTTTTTACACGACTTCCCAAAAAGGAGTGTAATATTTTTAGGGTATGTAAATTTCTTTGTTCCACCATAATATTTAAATGCCTGAACAGATTTGCATGTATGTATCGTTAGAATCATTACATCATCTCAAGTGACATAGGCTATAATATCTAATTGAAGGCCTTGATGCGCACATTCCAAAACTATATAATTTATTGGCATAATATTTTACATAGGTAGGGTGTAACTGTACATGCAAAACAAACATTTCATCCCCACGCCATCCACGCCTCGCTTCGCCGTGAGAGTATTAAAACCACCTATAACGCTTAAAAATTAAACGCACTCGACGCTCGGCACTGGTCACGGACGGTTGTGTGCTTGCGCTCTCCCGTTCATGACTCAGTGTTCTTGAGTCATATTCCGTTGCGTTTACGTAGCGATTCTCGTAGTCACCCGACTACATCCGATCTCCAATCGTCAATCGATTGGACTAAGATCGAAAAACGGCCTTTTTCAAGGCTATCTTATTTCTATAACAGAAAATACGTGTGTGTAGCTTCACTAGGCCCCTTCTGGGTAAAACCACAGTTTCGTGGTCACTCGGTGGATACCATACGGTGCCAACGAAGCCGAGTGGGGTGTTGACCCAACACACCCGCTGATCCCCTTCAGGGTGAGGCAGTGAATTGGCCGGGTCCCAGTGTTTGGCCTTGGGGGATCTCCTAGTCAACACGTGGTGACAGTATTCCCTTCACAGCTACACACCCTGTGTCGGTCGGGTGTGTCTACACCCGGCGCACTAGACTGGTCAGGACCCCGTTGCACATTAAGATAGGCAACGGGCCAAAGCAAGCTTAGGGCTCACAATTAGGCACCCATCCTCCCTGTCTACACCCGACAGGGAGGGATTACTCATCCCCGGCATACCCACCGGGGAAATAGGTATAGGGAAAATTAGGAAACTAGGACTATCTTAGTATCAGTTAAAATGGAGGCTTTTCAGGGTGACCTTCAGTCACTCAGAAATGACCTCACATCACTCAGGAGCGATAACGCCAGACTCCTAGACCTACTAGGTAGAGTCCTCCTCAAGGAACCCTCCCTTATTAATGAATTCGGTCTCGAGTTCAAAGTACTTACTGCTTCGCAGCATGCGGACAGAGATCTAACCGACCCCCAACCCAGTCCCAGTCCAAGTCCAAGTCCATGTCCCTCAGTCATGGACACGGAAGTCGCGTCCGCTAATACGGCGCGCACTCAGACCCCCCATCCCTATTTCGTCCCTGAGGCTAAGACACATGTCTCTGCTTCCTCCTCTTCCTCCCACTCGGATGACGAAGGCTTCACCCAAGTCACGGGTAAGGCAAATAAGAGGAAGAAGAAGAGACAGAGCTCTTCCCAGGCCGCCAAAGTCGCCGCTATCGACGACTCAATCTCCCCCACCCCTCCGATAGTCAGCCTCACTGACACCGCTACGTGCGCTACAGTAGCTTCCCCTCCCACCTCCCCCCGCCCGATTGCGTCATCCTCTCAGGCTGACGCAACCATTATTAGCTCCGGCCCTAAAAAGGTCGCGCCTCCACCTCCCGTGTTCATTCAGGACAAGGAGAAGTGGACGGCAGTCTCGAAGTGGTGTGTAGAGCTAAAGATAGCCTACACTAACGCCAGATCTACCCAACAGGGTATCAAAGTTCAGGTCCCATCGTCGAAAGACTACAGGGAACTAACTAGGGTCCTGAGAGACAGAGGTGTGTCATTCCACACCTACTCTCTCCCAGAAGACAGACAGATTAGAGTGGTGATCAAAAAGATCCCTAAAGAAATCCCCCCCTCCGAAATCTTAGCCGACCTTCAGTCGCAAAAAATCCCCGTCGATGAGGTGCACCGTATGCATCGCTCGCGCGGTGGGGAAGCTTACGACATGGTTCTCGTCGTATGCTCCCCTACCGAGGGTTATCACCCCATTTTTAACGTCAGGACCATCTGTCACCTAGCGGGCTTCACTATTGAGAAGCCCTGGAAAAATAGCGCGATCGGTCAGTGTCACCGTTGCCAATTGTATGGCCATTCCCAAAGGAATTGCCACGCAAAACCCAGGTGCGTAAAGTGCCTGGGCGACCACGGTACCGCTGACTGCTCACGTCCTAAAGACCGAAACGAATGTCAAACCCCGCCTAGTTGCGTGCTGTGCGGCCTCGAGGGTCACACAGCCAACTACCGCGGCTGTTCAAAAGCCCCTAAGGCTAATTCAGGTAAGCTGACTAAGCGATTAGACGCTAGACAGCTAAAGCAAAGGGACTTCCAACCCTTCCCCTCCTCTCAGATTCCCGAGCGGCTAAGCCCTCAGAGGCCTAGCCCTTGGTCTCAAATAAATCACCAGAAGGCTTACCCAGCCCTGGGTACCCCGCGCCCCCCTCTCCCTCATACCCCTCTATACACCCTCATGGACCCGCGTGTCCGTATCCCCCCTCCCCCCGGATTCTCAGCTCCCCCCGCGTTCCCCCAGCGTTACGCCCCCCCCGCACCCCCCGCGCCTTCAGCGCCTCCCGCGAAACCCGCTACCGCTACCGCTCCTAAAGCCCCGCGCCCCGCCCCCACTCCCGTGGTCACTCCCGTGCTAGACCCCGTGAATAATGCATTCGGCATTATATCGTCGACATTTATGACCTTCTGTACCCCCAGGGCTACGCAAATGGCTTATGACATTATCGCAGCCTTAGGGTCGGGTGATATACAGCAGATCACAAATGTATACGAAGCGTACTCGGACATTACGCAAGCCCTAAAATCTTTCTCTAGACCCCCCCATCATGTATAACGCCACTATTGAAAGGTTTAAACCCCGATCCCTCAAATTAGGTACCTTTAATGCCAATGGCTTAATAAATCAAAAAAATGAGATCGCGGAATTCCTCCGCGATCATCAGTTAGATATCCTCCTCATCCAGGAAACCTTTCTAAAGCCCCACAAACGTAGCCCCACCATAGCTAACTATCGCTTAATCCGGAACGATAGGACGCGCTGTCACGCGGGTGGCACTCTCATTTATTATAAAAAGGATCTGTACTGCATTCCTATGGACCCTCCCCCCCTCTCCCGACTAGAAGTATCAGTCTGCCGTCTAGGTATGACCGGTCACCCACCGATCACTCTAGTATCGGTCTATATCCCTCCCATTCGAACTGTAGATTTAGAAAATTTCCAACTTCTATCTGATGACCTAGAATTACTCTTAGGCATGAGTGACTCCGTCATTATGGCGGGCGATTTCAATGCCAAGCACCCCTCATGGAATAGTTCCATCACTAATACCAGAGGCCGACACTTGTTCGACCTCTCCTCCTCCCTTAACTTCGATATCATCGCTCCGATGGACCCCACTCATTATCCCCATAGAATCGATCACACCCCTGACGTCCTTGACCTAACGCTCCTTAAGAACGTAAACCTACGCATTGACACAATAGAAACGGTGCACGAGCTTACCTCTGACCACCGCCCAGTCATCATCAATCTTGTCTCCCGCATAGGTCCCTCTGACCCCAACCATCCCCCCTCCACTAGAAAGGTGACGGACTGGAAGAAAGTAAGCGTTCAGCTGAAATCCAACACGTCCCCCTCATTAGACGCAATTCCCGACAAATTTGACTCAATCGCTGACACGACGGCCGCGATCGACTCACTCACGGAGCACGTACAAACCGTCCTGAGCGACTGCTCAAGGGAGGTTCCAGCAACAGAACCCTGTTACTTGAAACTCCCGGACGATGTGCGTGCTCTGATGACTGAGAAGAACGCGGCCACTCGTGCCTACAGTGTCTTTCCTTGCGCCGCCAACAAAGCCCACATGCGCTACTTACAGAGAACTGTAAGGACACGTATTGCGGAGCTGCGTGACGCGGGCTGGGACAAGATGCTGGGCGATCTCGAGCCAACCCATCTAGCCTTCTGGGAACTCCAGAGGAAACTCAGGTCCACTCAATCAGCCTCTATGCCCCCTCTAGTCCGCCCCGATAAAACCATCGCCTTCGATGACATCGACAAGGCCGAGTGCCTAGCCGACAGCCTAGAAGCTCAATGCTCTCCCAGCTCCCTACCAGTAGACAAAGCTCACCTCGACGAGGTCGACGCCGAAGTCGAACGTAGATCCTCTCTCCCTCCCGTTGAAGACCCTGATTTTCCCCTGCCCCCCATCGAACCAGATGAGGTACACGAGATTATCAAGGGTCTCCATATTCGTAAAGCCCCCGGTTCAGACGGACTCACCAATAGGGTGGTCCAGCTCTTCCCAGCCCATTTAATTATGCTACTGACCACCATCTTCAATGGTGCATTAGGTAATAACATCTTCCCCCAGACGTGGAAAGAGGCCACGGTCATAGGAATCCCAAAGCCCGGCAAGCCTAAAAGCGAGCCCACTAGTTACCGCCCCATCAGTTTGCTCAAAGTCCTCGGCAAAATCTATGAGAGGCTTATTTATAAGCGTCTCAGAGACTACGCAGAGACCAAGGGCCTCATCCCCAACGAGCAGTTCGGCTTTCGAACTCAGCACTCTAGCGTGCATCAGGTCCACCGTATTGTCGAGCTGGTCAGCGGTGCTCTCACCCAAGGCCGACGGACAGGTGCGGTCTTCTTCGATATTGCGAAAGCGTTTGACAAAGTCTGGCACAACGGCTTAATATATAAGCTTTACAAACTCGGTGTGCCAGATCGTCTCGTGCTCATCATTCGAGACTACTTGTCGAACCGCACCTTCCGCTTCCGTATCGAAGGAGCCCTATCCTCTCCCCGCCCCATAAGGGCAGGAGTCCCTCAGGGCTCCGTGATAGCTCCCCTCGCATTCACCCTATTCACTAGCGATATTCCCAAACACAGATGGACGCACTTGGCTCTGTTCGCAGACGATACTGCGATCATCTGTAAAGGCAATACCGAAACGATGCTCCTAAACCTGCAAAGGGCTGTCAATAACCTTGGCGCCTGGTTCAGGAAATGGAGAATCGAGGTCAATCCCGACAAAAGTCAAGCGGTTTTATTCACAAAACCGAGATCCAGAGCCCTCCCCCTCCCCCGACCTATCACCTTGTTCGGCAAGCCGATCCCTTGGGAGAAGCGAGCCAAGTACCTCGGTGTCATACTCGACCATCACCTCTCCTTTTCAGAGCACATAAAGTCGGTTCGCTCGCGAGCCGCTTTCGCTCTCGGTAGACTTCATTTCATTCTCAATGCACGCAGCAAATTGTCACTAAAGTGCAAATTGCGAACCTACACAGCGTGCATCCGCCCCATCATGACCTATGCGGGATCAGTCTTTGCTCACGCCAAACCCCATTCCATCCATAGGATGCAGACCCTACAGAACCGTTTCCTTCGTAAGGCCACGGGAGCCCCCTTTTATGTCAGAAACGAGATCCTCCATCTCGACTGTAAGATCCCAACGATCCGCCAATTCCTAAAACGCATGTCCAAGAGTTACTTTGACTCCGCTCCCAAACATCGCAATCCTCTGATTGTCGAGTCAGCCGACTACATCCCTTCCCGTATCAGTCAGATTCGCCGACCGAGGCATACTCTTTCCGACCCAGATGACCCCATTACACTCCTCCAGGAGCAGAATAGGGCCACCAGTACAGTATACAAAAACAGACGCCTCCCGTCATTCCGACCTCGCCGCCGAGGTCCTTTGCGATCGCGACCGCGTCCCCGAGTCAATGAAACTCCTCCCCGACCCTTGCTCGAGAACGAGGTGCCAGCAGTTGTTGCAGCTGAGCACGTAGCTTTAAATACCCCGCATAATAATCATGATGAAAATATAAATTTGATCCAGCCTGTCCCTTCTTGCTGTCCTCCCCTCAGCGATGCCCTAAGCCGAGGTTCGTACCCCACAGGGGGTGCCCTTAGCGAGCATTCGCTTAGTTTTAATTTAGAATAGTTAAAAGCTCCTGGCTGGAGGCTCTAAGTGTAGAAGCTTAAGGCCACCACAGGAAAAGTTCGGTTAAGCAGCCATGACCTTAGTGGTCAAAACTGCGAGAGGCCATTTCAAAAAAAAAAAAAAAAAAAAATTAAAAATTAAAGCCATGACATGTTTTAAATAAAATAAAACTTGTCAAAAAAATACACAACTGCCCTGCCAAAAACAAACTAAAAAGTAAAAAACAAGTTGTATTCGTTAATCAAAAACAAAGCATTTACTCCCTGAATAAAAAGATAAAAGTAGATTATACACCAAGTGAAAAAAAAGGGACTTTAATTCGAGGGACTAAGTTGGATCCCGAGAGCAGTGAAGGATTCTAGAACGGATCGTTATGAAATTTAATCGGTAGCCTGTGACCTAGAGAAGAACATAGGCTACTTTTCATCCCGGGTCGCAGACGATGTCGCGGGTAACACTTAGTACAAAATATTGAAAACTACTTTAATTTACAACGTTGGTATAATGTTAGTAGCACTGTTTGCACGTTCAACAAATAACTTGTGAAGTAGAAGCACGGAACACGTAGCTTCTAAACGTTTTGTTAATGTGCCAAAACTTGCATTAACATACACAAACTCACGCTTATTACAAAATACCTGGACCAACTAAGTTACAATATTTCATTATTTAATATGAAAATTTAATATCAAATTAATGCCGTTTTTAACATGAACTGTACATTTTAGCATGGAATAAATTACCAATAATGTAGATGGCTTTTTAGTTTTAGTAATCTCATTAAAATACGCCAAAAATACACAGTTTGTAGAAAATGTTCACTTTATTCTCGTTTTTCCAAATCATAAATGTTTTATATACTTTCATGTATTTTTCTTTTGATTTCGCTGGAAGCAGGTTTTCCATTGCTAATTTGGCTTCTAATCTTAAATTTGGTGGAGTACAATCAATCTTCATTTCACTCTCTGAACCGTTGGAACTCTAATTATCTATTATATAAGTAAATAACAAATCAAGACGAATTTTCAGCTTTGCCACCAATTTTCTATTTATCATCTGTGCCGAAAGGCAAACGCATCTAAGGCTATACAGCCACGTGAACGCAATTTGTACTAAGCAAAGACAACTTTGGTATGCCAAGAATGATAAAAGAGATCCAATCAAAGAGTATTTAATAACCCCAGCACGCCATTTCATACAACATTGCTGGAGCGTTGTAATGTTCCAAATTCAAAAAACGCGCCTGCAATGGATTTGATTTTTTTTACCGTAAATTCGATACTTTGCGTGTTCTTTGTTCGAAAATAATGACAATATTTCCATGCATGTTTGAGAAAATACAATTATGTTGTATAGGAGCCAAGATTTGAAATCGTTCCTGACCGATTCGCCAGAGAAGCCACAACACGAGGAACAATGAAAATGTATGAAGGAGACCTTTGCCCAGCAGTGGGATGAAATTGGTTAGCTAAAAAAAGAGCCAAGAAACAAATGGTAATTTATTTAAAAAAAAATGCTTTTTGTTTCTTGGCTCTTTTTTTAAATTAACCTATGTTGTCCCACTGCTGGGCAAAGGTCTGCTTCATACTTTACCAAATTATTTTTTTTACGACTCATAATTTTGTTACGTTTGTTTTGATGGAACGGAACGCAAACTCGAAACGCGTCGTCTTCGACAATGCCGGAAGTAAAAAAAAAACAGTGGCACTCCGGGAGTGCCGACAGAAGTGAAAACTTGAACAATTTTCTTGCGCAGGAATTACTTATAATGAGGTGTCAGTAACGGTGTCGCGAGTTTAATTGTTTTTTCCCATCTCAAAAATGCCAACGCACCTAGAAGTTTTCACTTCAAAAATTCTGATTTTCTAATTCGCATTATTTTTCCTTCGCCACGCCTGACGCAGGATGATAAAACTTTTTACAAAAAAAAAAACTACCGACTTCCAAAAAAAACACTACAAAGTGAAAAATAACTTTAATTTCGGAAGTCGGTGTCTTGGGTTTTGTGTTTTCGTTTTTTGCCACTGACTTCCGAAATTAAAGTTATTTTTCACTTTGTAGTGTTTTTTTTGGAAGTGGGTAGTTTTTTTTTTTTTGGAAAAAGTTTTTATTTTTAACTTTTTAGTTGTGCTACCTACCCCACACACATTCGAATACCACTACCTACTACCAGTGTCAGGAACTTATCATATCATCTACATACTAAGTGGGAAAAAAAAATACGTATTTTGTAGCTAACTCAAAAACTACCCAAGCAAAGTTAATAAAATTTATATGGGACCAATTTGCGAGCATACCCTTTCAAACAATAAAATAATTTTCAAAATCGGTCCTCAAATGACGGAGAAATCAGTGGACATATAAAAAAAAAAAAAAAAAACATACGCGTCGAACATATAACCTCCTCCTTTTTGGAAGTCGGTTAAAAATGTATGAATATGTCAATCATCATCATCATTTCAGCCGAAAGACGTCCACTGCTGAACATAGGCCTCCCCCAAGCACCGCCATTTCGACCGATTCTGTGCTTTCCGCATGCAGCGGATTCCGGCGGCCTTTTTTTGAATTTTTTGTTCCTTTTTCTGCGGAGTTACAGATACATCTTCTTACTTTGTACTAATAGTGAATCTGTGCTACGATTATAAATTAATCTTCTCCTTTTCGTGTGGTTAGTGACTAACTTGGTGTCAGAGTTTTAAAGCGGCCCATGGGCTTTTGACTTGGCTTCACCTGCCGTCGAGAAATATATCTCTCTGGCATGCCGGTTTCCTCACGATGTTTTCCTTCACCGTTTTTGAAGCAAGTGATAATTATACAATACGCAAATAAATCCAAAAAGTCAGAGGTGCGTGCCTTGGGTTCGAACTCGAGACCTATGACTTGGCAGTTCGACGGTCACACTACTAGGCTTCACTGCTCTCTATAAATTAATGCAAGTGGCGAACTCACTAACCAGTCTTTTTAATATATTTTTACGGCTGTCTTTAGACCTAGTTAATTGGCAAAAATCAAAATCATTTATTTGCATAAATAAAGTACAGAAAGTTAAAAGTTAAATACATATCGATCTCATAGATAGTACCGCCTTTAGTAAAATAAATAAGTAAATATCGGCGTGCAAATTTTACATATTTGGTTATAATTTTAAGAAATTAATTAATTAACTTGAATAATACGTGCGATAAGTAAATTATATTAAATTCATTCAATTATAAAAAAATAAAAATAAACATTAAAAAAAAATTCACACTATCCTAATTTTTTGAGCCTAATTTGAATTTGTTTGATTTTTATGTACGGCAGGAGTCGACCGTACAAATCCAGTTTTGAAAACAAACATCACCTAACCGGTCTCCATGTATTTGTGTAGTACATACCTTATAAATAAACATTTCCTTGAACATAATCGAATCAACTCATACATAAAGGTTGGCGCAGACAAACCGTGTAAAATAAACCGGCGTGTTCACAGGCAGAACTATTTAAATGTAAATAAAACTTATTCATATGTGCATACGAGTATTGGAACCACGCTTGGCGACAATTCCCAATATGTGTAAAATATATTGAATTTCACCTATGAGTTCGGAGTACAATCGAGTTCATGGTGATATTAAGTTGTGTTTTAGGATTGCAAGTAGGTAGGAGGTACTCGTAGTATGCATCAGGTTTGGGCTTTTGTGGATTAAGAAAACTTTGAACTAAAATGTAATAAAAACGACCTGAAATAAGACTTGTCAGCTTATCTGCTTGCTTGACCGATCTCTTTCGATAGAAGATATATTTTAGGACATAACCTGGAATATAATATATCGCCGCCCCGCAGAATAAACGAGCAAGTGTAAAAAGTCAATTATACAGGAAAAATAAAAAACCCAAATTGATCCATAACTTTATGACTACACCGAATAGAAGTTTGTTTTTATGTCGTTTAAAAGATTTTTTTTGTACATAATCTAATTAATATTAAGTGTAAACAGGTACCGTTTTTGAGTTACAGATAAAAAACATTTTACAGAAATATTTTAGTTTTTTTTTTCGTTAATGTTACTTTGAGTTTCAACTACATACTCATAGTTTTTTTTTTGCAATTTAATGTAACTTAGCAGTACCTTTGTACTCTAAATTATAATTATGTCGTTTCTCAATGTAGTTTACTGGTGTACATAAATAATAAAATAAATAACTTGAATTTTCTTTGCGTTTTTCGCAGCACAGTGATACCGTTAATGAGCTATTAGGTACGCGCTTATTCTGATGCAGACGAAAGTTGCTGATAATGTACTAGAACTAGGTGATTAAGTTTTTGTTCTGGATAATATATCATCAAGGTCAGAATTATAACATTATGTTACGGTATATTGTATGTGGAACTTCGTAAATACTTGATATAAAATCTGGAAAAAATTAAGACGATGTGTTTTGACCAAATATAACATAACATCACGCATTGTTTCCCCGAAGGGTTCGGCAGAGGTGTCCCTGTAGCAGGTACACCCACATTTCACCAGTTATGTTTAAGTTCCATGTAATAGGGGGCGAGCCTATTGCCATCAACCGGGCACAAATCCAGACTCCAAGCTGCTACTGAGAAATTTCAGATAGAAAAACCCAATAACACTGCCCGACCCAGGAATCGAACCCAGGACCTCGTGCTCAGCAGTAGCGCTTGCGACCACAAGACCAACGAGGCAGTCCCAGACCAATACACAACAAATATGGATTAACATCAAAACCGCCGCAATAGCACTTACGCGTTTATTCTGCGGGGGCGGCGATATTATCTTGGATCGAAAGAGATTAGTTCTATAAATTTTTATTTCTACCGTAGTCATGAATTCATGGTTAATTTTAAAATTCCTACTTATTCCGAAAGTAATAATAAACATTTTTGTCCAAAAACGAATCAACAATTCCAAATTTTCAACTCAAATATAAAGAATAAACCACCAAAATAATCTGAAAGCTTTTGCCATTCGATTGAGCACGTTCTGACGTCATAAGAGACTGAGACTTTACGTCCCTCGTCCACGTCTAAAGTCCAGTTCCCACGTCCCTATTTCCACATAGTATCTCGAGACGACCGATCCTACACTATATAGATTTGTACAGAAGGTCGACTCCATACAAACAGCGAAAACAGGCACACAAACAGTTCTTTTCAAATTATCGTAAAATGAATGTGACACATTGGCAAGCATAAATAAACTGGCGAATGTTACGATTGGCTGTTGATAAATCATTCAACCAATCACAGCAGTTTGCGCTTGAAAATTTGTCGATTTATTTTGCGATAGTTTTCGTTCGAATCGGGCGCGGTACGCGTACGTACAGCGATCTCAAATAACATTAATAACGCGCAATTTTCAAACATAATAAGCATCATAGCGGGCGCATGTCAACTTTTTAAACTGTCATTTTCATTCAAAATTTTTGCAATGCGTTGTCAGAAAAATAGTAGGGTGCAAGTAAAAATTAACTTTAAACTCATAGACGAACAAAAAAACTCGGTACAGATTCTCGCCAAAAACTGTGTCACTCAGAGTAGGCCAGCTCGCTGTACGCATAGGCACGCACACATTCAAACATTAGTCGGCCATTACGCGCTCAAAGGCCAACACTCACACATAAACGGGACTCAGTTTTGTCTTAGTGGGAGTTCCGTCCGACATTTTTTATTTGTCCATGTTTAAGCTGCTAAGCATTTTCAATCCTTGATTGTACTTATCTCAAACGAATGCTAGTCAAAAGTGCGCTTGCCTTTGCTTCAAGTAGACACCTATCTTTGTGCGTTTTCGCTATTTGTACCGGGTGTAAAACGACCCTTCACGAAGTCGTGATCTACCTATGCATTCTGTACATCAATCTAAGTAACTTTGTGCAAAAATAATTGCTGGGAATTTTATTTTTGGTGTGAAATTTTGCGGTTTGCGGTAGTGCGCAATGTAATACACGCAAAGCACTGTGCTTATGGGTGCAACGATACAGGGATCTTAGGAGTATTTGAAGTTAATTAATAACATTTAAAACGGATTATCGTAAAAAATCTACAAAAAAAGTTGGAACTTCAATATCCAGAAGGTAAAAATTTATCATAATAACGGGATAAACAAGTGACTCTCGTCCTCTTTCCCCGTTAGACCTTCTTTATTTATCTATTTAGTGGATCCTAAGTCCGTGGGGACCGATTTCCCTAATGTTGTTCAGCGAACTTACATAACATTTGAATATCTCATCATATTTCGATTTTTTATTTTGTCTATTTCCTTTTGAATGGCTTCGGCGGTTTGGCGTTGTTATGTGAAATTGGATCCATTTTTGTGTGTGGTGTTTTTGCAATAATATAGAATGACAAGTTATTTTCTGTTATTATTATAAGTTTAAGACCCAGATTACGTTGGGTAATTACAATGACTATATTCGCAATTTTTATTTTATTTAACCGACGAAAAATTTCAACGCAGGGGGATTCAGAATCATGTACTGAATCCATGGTAACAGTTTTCGCGTCGATTTGCCACCCTGTATAGCACAGTATAAATAATAGTGACAGTATTATATCTTCATAGAAAACGACCGAAACGATGTGCTTCGAAATCTCAGTGTATATCAGAACGCAACAGTATCGAGTGCGCGGCAGTTACGCATGGACGCGGAAGGTTTATCCACCGAGCGGTCGTAGATAATCAATTATTATTATTTATTTATTTCAAGATCACTGCCGAGATATAATACTGTTACTTTATTATACTGTGCATAATAATATAGTTTCAATACCTATAGTATTGTGTGTGATATAATTGGTATTTAGTACAATGGACGGCATGTAATTGGTATAGCTTCAAAGGTATTCTGACAATCAGCCGTTTGTGATATTATGTAGGTAGGTATCTATTGGGTATTGTTACCGAAGGTTCACTCATGTACAAGGGATGCATAATTAGAGACCTATTTTGATGCAAGTATGCAATGACAAATGCGTCTGAAAAATAAGCGTGCGTGCGTGCTGCGTGTCAAATAAGTCTGCAGCGCGTGAGTTGCCGACGGAACAAAATGTTGCTATTTTAATTTAAATATCGATATCTGGATGACCGTGCTTTGCTCGGTCTTTTTTTAACAACTTTTCTTAAAATGAAACCTAGCTAGATCGATTTATAGCCCCCGAAACCCCCTGCATACTAAATTTCATAAAAATGGTTGGAACCGTTTCCAAGATTCAGATTATATCTTTACAAGAATTGCTCGTTTCTCAGTAGCAGCCCGGAGTCTGGATTTGTGCCCGGTTGATGGCAATAGGCTCGCCCCCTATTACATGGGACTTAAACATAACTGGCGAAATGTGGGTGTACCTGCTACAGGTACACCTCTGCCCAACCCTTCGGGGAAACAAGGCGTGATGTTATGTTATGTATGTAAGAATTGCTCGTTTAAAGGTATTAGATATTTGTATAAACATTTAGGACTAAGTATTGTATTTATTTTTATTTTTGATTTGTTATTTCACTATAATATGCTGCACCGGTTGACGTCATCATGTCAGCGCCGGCTGTCGCTGAAAACCAGCGCTGGGGCTCTGTCTCGCATGGGGTCGCAGCATTTATGCTGAGCGATGGCCGTTTTGCGTGGATGTGACGCATATTTTCCACCAATTTGTTATTTACGTGTTTTTTTTTATCTTTCTTTGCGTCATGTTTACCGCAAAAGAACGTATTTTCTTTCTTTCTTTCTTTAAATGCTCGCGCCGTCGCGCGTCCCTTCAGTGTGGCCCGCACTTTATTTTTTTCGGATGAATTATTTTTATGTTTAACAAGCTGCTGCCTGCAGCTCCGCCCGCGTTGACACTAAGTATTTTTCAAAAATAAAATTAAGTTACTCCTTATAACATCAGCTATTTGCCAGTGAAAGTTCCGTTAAAATCGGCCCAGCCGTTTCGGAAATCAGCGAGAACAAACAGACAGACAGACAAATTTTTTAAATATTGTTTTTTTGCTATTAGTACCGTTCATATACATTTAGCAAAAAGCTGTTATTTTGACATTGTAATTTTATTTATTGGTTGGTATACAAGATTAATAATCTCTATAGCATCAAAAGTCAAAGTTCCGTTCCATTGTTAAAGTTGTTCATAAGTATCTCCCCTTTTCAGGTTTAATTTACTTTAATTACACCTTCAATTAATCTACAACAGCAGTGGTGGCCCAATGTTAATGGCCGCGACTTACGAGTTGTAGGTCGTAGGTTGTAATTCTATTAATTTCTTAAATACATTGCAAACTATAGTTTTGTACAATTTAGAAGCATTTTTTCAATTCTTGTAAATGTGAGTACCATAGAGCCGTTTATTATGTTATTAAGATATATGTTGACTTAAAAGAGCATGGCAGTTGAGAGAATGTCATGCTCACTTAAATGTCTCGCTGATGGTGGCGAGTGTGTTGGATCATTCGGTTCCCTACAAAATGGTTGAGCTGGATGGTGTTGATCTACGCGTCATGTTCGTGAACGGGCGCCGTCAGTTGAAACTGGTCATCTCTTATCTGCTTATTTTTAATCTTATATTTTCAATTGCTTTGATTATTTTTTGGACATTGTTCTCACATATAGAAGCAACAAGAATAATGTACCCAGGATTTTGTAATATCTATATTTAAAAGTGTTCTTGGAGTTTCTTGCCCGTTCTTCTCCATAGAGATCTACGTTTAGGAACGGGCAACTAGCTTCAACTTTCTGACTAACTGACCGATTCTTTGACAATTCAAAAGTGCCTG
This sequence comes from Agrochola litura, assembly GCA_949152395.1. Taxonomy (NCBI): domain Eukaryota; kingdom Metazoa; phylum Arthropoda; class Insecta; order Lepidoptera; family Noctuidae; genus Agrochola; species Agrochola litura. Next base: position 5,814,306 of record OX424502.1, on the reverse strand, counting down.
TAAATGGTTTAATTGAATTTTTTTAGTTTGAGTAGGTTCGAATCCAGACAGGCGCTTTACTTTGTGTAAATTATGTAATTATAAAACATAAAATAATACTGCCTCGTTGGTCTAGTGGTAGCAAGCGCTACTGCTGAGCATGAGGTCCTGGGTTCGATTCCCGGGTCGGGCAAAGTGTTATTGGGTTTTTCTATATGAAATTTCTCAGTAGCAGCTCGGAGTCTGGATTTGTGCCCGGTTGATGGCAATAGGCTCGCCCCCTATTACATGGGACTTAAAACATAACTGGCGAAATGTGGGTGTACCTGCTACAGGGACACCTCTGCCCAACCCTTCGGGGAAACAAGGCGTGATGTTATGTTTATGTGTTTTATGTTTAAAATAATACAATACCCGACATGTCCCTCATTAACTAATAATGAGGGCAACACCTCATTACAAAGAAAATAAACCTGTGTACCGAGTACCTACAAAAAACAGAGTTGTTAAAAACGCTCGATGTGTTATATTTACGGTCGGCTCTTGTCTGTTTTTATCCATACTATGTATATAAATGTCGTAGGATAATAAAATGTAATAATTTAACGTGGTAACACGGATAATTAGACGATGGTGAAAAGTTTTTTTTTTGGGTGATAAATTATCAAATAACTTCTCCCGCTCTAGGTGGAGCGGGAGGGCGTGTCAGACTCTTACTGACTAAAACCTACCCGTATTCCTTCAGTTGCCATGTTGCCGGGGGGCCACGGTTTCCCTTTCGGCCATATTCGCAACCCCGGCAGGCATCGGCCCTAGCGGACCCCGTCAATTCTGCTGACATCTGTTTGAGGCGCGCGTGGAACACAACGCGTCGCGACCCGGGCTTGGTCCTTATCGGACGGCGAGCTACCCATTGCTCACCGTCTGCAAGCTCGCGCCTACGGTGGCCGAAAATCTGCCTGTGATTCCCGACGCCCAGGGCGTCTCCTCCTGCGGCGGTTAGGGGCGCGAGGGCACGAAATTTGCCTCTCCCTCACGCGTTCTACCTCCTCCTTCGCAAGCATTACTGCTTCGCAATAGGGGGTGACGGCTTCCCATTTCCTCTCGCTCCGTACCATGGCCTGAACCAGTGCCGGACGCGAGAGATCACCGCCGCCGATTACCTCCACGAGGACACGGCGATGCTCCGCCCAAGCCGGGCAGACCTCCACCGTATGCTCCATCGTGTCCTCCGGGCGATCCACACAATGGCTACACCCGGGCGTTTCCTCCCGCTTTATCCTGAACAGGAACCTCCCGAAACAGCCGTGTCCGGTGAGGATCTACGTCAGGCGGAAGGTGAGGACCCCGTGGCGCCTCTCTAGCCACTCCTCAAGGAGGGGTCTTATCGCCGCAATTGTGGCGTGCCTAACGCTGGGTTGCGACAATCGCAGTCTCCATGCCGCCATGAGATCCCGCCGGAGCTCTGTCCGCTGTGCCGCGATTTCTTGCGGCATCGGAGTTAAGCCCGGCGTTTCGCCTCCTCGCGCCACTCCCAAATGTGCGCGAGGGCCTTTGCCTCCAGATCCCATGGCGGTAATCCGGCAAGGAGGCTCGCCGCCTCGCAGGAGACCGTGCGGTATCCTTGGGCCAGCCGGATGGCCATGACCCTCTGGGACGCGTTCAACCAGCGTTGGAACCAGCGTTGGAAATAGCGGTTGGTCACAGTTCTAACCTAACCTAATTCATCCAGTTCAAAATGACGAATCATAAAATCTCATTTTGTCTGGAATTTTGTCTGGCACTGGGCCTATTTGGCGCAGCCGACGCACACTTTACGTTGAATTATTATTTACCACTTTGTTTTTTGCTTCCTTTTTTTTAGTTTTTACTTGTGATAAAATTGTGTTGTATTGAGTGCCTTTTTGTTTGTGCTAAATAAATGTATTTTCTTTCTTTCTTTTCTTTATTTAGCTGAAAGACGTCAACTACTGTAAGAGCTCAGAAAAACAAGGTAAAATAAGCATAAAACATTTAATTAAAAATGCACTTAAGCAGTACAAGAAAATGTTAGGTAGGTGTAAAGCCGTCGGTATCTGCCAGAAAAGAGAACGCAAGCTTCGGTGCAACATGCCACCTAGGCGAGCCGCCCGCGCGTTGCTATCTTCGCAGCTGTCAACTTCGTGACGGTTCTCGAGCGCCATCTATCGCCTTACACTACCTATTTTACCAAGACCTGGGACGAAGCATCGCCATAAGGATTAGTCCTGCACTTGCCACATTTAGCAGATTTCTGTGACGCAAAATAACAATACTAATTACTTAATAATACCGACCTGTTACTGTTCCACTGCAGGGAAAAGCCCTCTTCTCATACAGAGAAGGCATCAGCATTGACGCTCGCTCAAGACAGGTTGAGCTATATTAACTACTAGCTACCTAAGTTACTCCTTATAACATCAGCTATCTGTCAGTGAAAGTCCCGTGAAAATCGGTCCAGCCGTTTCGGAGATTAGCCGGAACAAATAGGCAGACAGACAAAAAAATAAAATAGTTTTTTGTTATAACCTATTCTAACATAGCTACCGTATATACTGTCATAAGCTGTTATTTTGATATTACAAGTTACAACAGACAGTTCAATTTTATTTATATTGTAGTAATGTTTAGATGAATCCAAGTTATCTCATAATATTTTCCTTCATCAACGTCAGTGATGTGTAAGATAAAAAAAAATACATTATGAATTAAAAAAGTCACATTGGTACTTGCCAGAAATAAAAAAGCCGGTCGTATATTACTCCATTAAGGGCTCAAAGCAAAACCGTGGAAGTATAAGCTGAACTGCGATTTTAAGCCTATAAATCAAGGCAAGTCTACATTTTGTTGGCCTAGCTTTTACGATTTACTGCCGAATCGCCACCAGCATTAATGTCATTTAGCGTTTAACGCTTGCCAGGGATTTTAGAAAAAATGTAGAAAAACGCTTACCTCAAATTTTTCCGGTGGATACACTTTTGGGGTATCGCGAAAGTCATTTGTACTATATCATTATCTACTAACATTGAATTGTTTTAAAATAATCCACGTTTTCAGACCAAGAATTAATCCATTTTCATTTGAGCTTAGTTCTGGCAAACAACAATTAACTAATATTATAAATACGAAAGTGAGTTTATTTGTTACGTTTTCACGCTAAAACGGCTGAACGGATTTAGATGAAATTTGGTACATGGCTAGACCATGACCTAGTTTAGAACATAAAAACATTTTCATCCTAATATTCTTACGGAGTCGAGACATAAGCGGGTGAAACTGTGGGGCGCAGCTAGTCTCTTAATAATTCAGTTAATTTGCTCAAACGAATTCAATATTCCAAATGTGGTTTAATACTATGCATCAAAACCAAACATCAACCTATGCTTAGAATAGATTCGAATTCAAATTAAAAAGTTATTTAGTCAAACTAGGCTGAGAATCAGCACTTTTCTAACATCAAAATTACATAAGACAGTCCCCCAAAACGCCCACCCTTCACCACTTCCTAGTGCTTTAGCTGGGAAGAAGCGGCGCAACAAAATCCCCAGCAGCACAGCTGTCTGTTCAGTTAGAAAAAATGATTCTATACAATAGTATGCAAAATACATACATAATTTACATTACGCAACACAAAACATAATTTAAATTATAAGCCACATGTCACGCCAATATACCAACCAAAAGATCCAAAGATACAAAATTAATCAACATTAACAGTACAAAATTATTACAAGAATTTTGATGTGGGTTGATTAACTTTGGCGAAACAAAGACCTTTATTAGAGCAGTGAAAGAAAGGAAATAAAATTTGACCCAAGTTAAGGTACACAATATTCACACAAAATGAAAACTTTTTTACAAAAAATACAACCGACTTCCAAACTACAAAGTGAAAAATAACTTTAATTTCGGAAGTCGGTGTCTTTGGATCAGTTTTTTAGTTTTTTGACATCGACTTCCGAAATTAAAGTTATTTTTCACTTTGTAGTTTGGAAGTCGGTTGTATTTTTTGTAAAAAAGTTTTTTTTTTCGCTTTTTATTGGGTTGGTTTGTAATTTATCTAAGTTACAATAGCCTTATGTCAACTGCTCATCAAAAATACCGAAATCGCTATAGATGTGCGTATAATATTTGAAGAGTTCCCTCGATTTCTCCAAGATCCCATCATCAGATCGTGACCAAATGACAATGGGACCAACTTGAAAGTATACCCTTTCAAACAAAAAAAAAGAATTTTTCAAATTCCCAGCCGTCTTCGAGTAATCGGGGAACATAAATAAAAAAAATTAAAAAATATCCCGACAAATTGAGAACCTCCTCCTTTTTTTTGAAGTCGGTTAAAAACATAAAAACTTAGTAAAAAATAGTATTGTGTGTGTAATCGTAGTGATAGCCTAGTGGTGTGACCGTCGGACTGCCAAGTATGACTTAGGTCTCGAGTTCGAACCCAAGGCACTTCTGAATTTTCACATTCGTGTGCAATATGTATAATTATCACTTTTCTTCAAAAACGGTGAAGGAAAACATCGTGAGGAAACCGGCCAAGTCAGAGCAGAGTCAGGAGCTCGTGGCTAAATAATAACAGCCGCACGGGTCAATCCGACAGGTTAAGCTACGCTTGCCGGGGTTGGTCCGTGGATGGGTGACCATCTTTCTATACCGAGACTCCTCCGTGCCTCGGAAAGCACGTTAAGCCATTGGTCCCGGCTGTCACTCGTGGATCTTTGACAGTCGTTACGGGTCGTCAGAAGCCCGAAAGTCTGACAACCAGTCTTCCAAGAGGTATCGTATTATCCAGTTACTGGGTTGTGGAGGTCAGATAGGCAGTCGCTCCATGTAAAATACTGGTATTCAGCTGCATTCGGTTAGACTGGAAGCCGACCCCAACATAGTTGGGAAAAGGCTAGGTAGATAGATAGATGTGAAGCCAGGTCAGAGACCCACGGGCGGCATAAAGACACTGACACCAGGTTAGTCACTAACCACACAAAAAAAGAAAAGAAAGGCCTTTATTATCACTGCCAATAAAACAGTACACCATAGACTTTTAAAAGAACTAAAAAAAAAAACATAATTTAATACATCCAAATTAAAAGCAAAGCATTGCCTTAAATGATCAGCCTGTAATGTTTCCACTGCTGAGACACAGGCCTTCTCGAGCGGCTATAATCTACCAGGCGGGCCCATTGCGGGTTGTTAGATGTCACTTTTCTTCGAATTTTCGGTTCTCGGACATGTCGGTTTCCTTACGATGTTTTCCTTTACCGTTCTGAGAGCACTGGTGATGAAATTATTTACTTACACAAAATAAAGCGCCTGCTTGGTTTCGAACCCACGACCTTACTACTCGTAAGTCGGGGCCGTTATCACTGGGTCACCACTCTGCACTGCTTTAGCATAGACATGAAACGTGGTAATGCCGCTTGACTCTATGGTATATTACCAGTCGACAGCTGTGTGGATGAATTTTTCGAAGCCATATTTTAGTTTGTTAATAGTTTTACTTAAGTTAGCATAATTACTATCTATATTTTTATTTTATTCATTAGTTACGTACAAGTTGTTATTTTAAAGTTAAAAATGAAGATTGATTTAGTTCTTGTTTTTGTTTTTTTTTCTCAGTTGTATATAAACAATTTATTCAGAATTAAAATTAAAAATTATTATTAGGAAGTGCGTGCCTCAGCTGCTGGTGCTGAGTCCCGAATTGGCTGCCAGTGTCGGTTGCTCAATTGGCTGCCGGCGCTGACTTTGGAAAAAAAAGCGGTAATTGAGGTTGGCAATTTCGCATATGGACTAGATTGGCGGGTTAGGCATTTTTTTCCATTATTTTATTTCCATAATCAATAATTACCATATTCCAGTAATCAAGCACTACCCGGAACTGGACTAGTTAGATTAGGTCAAATGTTTTTACTCGCATTTAAAAATAAAGTTTAATCATAAACTGTAACCCGACTACGGGAAAATAAAAACGATCTGAAAAGTACGAAACAAGCAAATATTTCAGACAGAAATTAAGACATAGGTACAAAAATGGTCAAGGTAAAGCCGTCGTCGTATGCCATTATAATTTTGTAGGTGTTCCTGGCACCAACATGGTATACAGGCATGCGACCACTAAACGTTTTATTAAACTTTATTTTTTATTTTATACTTTTCCGTTTTTACGCTTGATAAACGTTAATAAGAGTAATACAATAGGTCAGTAATTAACCTATTTTAAATTCCAATAACAGTGCTTTGGACGAAACCATAGCGCGATTTTATTTCGACGCCAACACCATATATCTAGCTTCGAAGAAATCCAAAATATAAATATTTCGCTACACTTGTTTTTCTTCATAAGAGTGGAATTATAAATCGTTACTATTTATTAAGATTTGATTAACTGCACGTTGGTATCATCTTGCGAGACTACGTAGTGCATTCTCACCTTTGCTTAATTTAACAATTTAAACATATTTACTTTGAGTATATGATATTATAAACGTATTTGAAATGTGCTTGTCAAGACCTTTCTTTTGATACCAAACATGTCATGATCATCTCATTTTAATTTTTTTCGAGGTTGGAAATTTACGCGTAAAGTCCACCATATTAACTTTAGGGAAAATGTATATAGTATATGTCACCTGAACCATTATTACGAATATATTGATACCTCATTCATCAAAATTGGTTCAGTAGTTTAGGCGCTACGGTGGAACACACATAAAAGCAAACATACATACATAGACTGCTAAAATCATAACCCTTCCTTTTGGCTTTGCCGTAGTCGGGTAAAAAAGTTTAGGTTAGGTTAGAACTGTGACCATTACGACTACTAGAATATATAAAAAAATAAAAACAAGAACTATATCAATATTCAGATACAAGATGATAAATGATTTTATTTCTGTAAGTAGGTTTGTACAAACACTTTTACACGTCAATCATATTTTAAAACTAGATGAGGTCGGCGTTTCCTATCTGACTACTTTGAGAAGAAAGGCCGAAACAAACTCAGAGGTCTCAGTCTCTTTTAAAGTCCAGACATAATCTTGGTCAGATCATGTGAAGGCCATGTGGATTGGTGTCTGAAGTGGTCTTTTGAGGAAAGATTGAGACACAGATTGAGAGGGCCTGTCCAGTCAGTGCACGCATTTGTCAGTTATCGTGCAGCTCAACTCAGAATTTAAGGAGCTCAACGATGAAAGTAACGCTCGCGCTCCTATTACTGAAACAGGGCTGTGACAGTAACAAAAATAACTAGAGAAGTCAATTGGACTTTTATTAATCGACCCCTCTCTAACAACTCGTTTTAAGGATGCTTAAATCTTGAGCAGCCTTTTAAGACCTGCGTAATGTTTTCGTGGAGTTTGAGCGCCTGTCCTTATTCTGGAAGTGTTCTTTTATACTTTTTAGGTATTCAAAATGATGACGAACGATAGAATTAATAAGTATAGTTCTATAATAATATAGAAGAAGTTCTTCCTGGAACTTAAAAAAACATGATTGGCGAAATGTCGGTGTGTACAAGTCAAAGTAAAAACATTTATTTCAAATAGGCCCTTGTAGGTATGGCACTTTTGAACACACAAAATAATAGAATTGATTCTAGTCGCCCCTTCCAAAAGGTAGTTTTCGTATGGAGAAGAATGGGCAAGAAAAATCCACCGTTATTCTTTTAAAATGTTTTGCAATATTTTGTATAGGTACCTACATTAGGTAAATAATTATATGTGAAGACGATGCACCTAGAATAAAAGTACTGTACCACAACAGGTAAAAATAATTAAAAATGAAGCAACGACAGCTAAATTAATTAAGTGATAGATACATGTTCTGTTATGCCTAGCCTTTTCTCAACTATATTGGGGTCGGCTTCCAGTCTAACCGGATGCAGCTGAATACCAGTATTTTACATGGAGCGACTGCCTATCTGACCTCCACAACCCAGTAACTGGGTAATACGATACCCCTTGGTAAGACTGGTTTTCAGACTTTCGGGCTTCTGACGACCCGTAACGACTGTCAAAGATCCACGAATGACAGCCGGGACCAACGGCTTAACGTGCTTTCCGAGGCACGGAGGAGTCTCGGTATGTAGAAATGGTCACCCATCCACGGACCAACCTCGGCAAGCGTAGCTTAACCTGACAGATCGACCCGAGCGGCTGTTAGTACTTAGTGGTGCTCACATATTTACAAACATTGTAAAAGTACAACTCTGTCCAACCCTTCGGGGAACAAGGCATGCTGTGAGACAAAACGTGTTGTGTTCTTCCCAGAAAGTATTAACACTATAATATAAGAACGTATGCGTTCTTATTTCTTTCATTTCTTTCAGGTGTTATATACTTGTAAGTTTAAAAAAATAAAAACACAACTCACTTTCTAATACTGAATTTTTAATTAACTTGCACTTGTACATACACAGGTAGTAAACATCGACCGCACAAGTCGACGGTCCAGCCGATAGTGCGCTCCTCCGGCAATGTCTGCATAAGGTGTCATTCTGACAATCGGAAGTCAGTAGTTTAATATTTATTAAAGGTAATATTTAAAACATTGTAACAGGAAGTCAAAGCAGTGTTTGCTAGAACATTTAGAATTAAATTACAACATTGTATATAGGAAGTCAATGCACGCTAACAATAAGTATGTTACGTGCCCTGCCTACACCAAATCAGCCGAATAGCGAAATGATAATCTAATTACATCAATCGGATGTTTCACAAAATCGTAATAACCATTTTGCTGAACCAACGAATCGACGCTTCGTGTCGTCGAACGCTCACCTACTTCCAGATCTGCTGATACTGTATCTACGCTTAGCAATCGCTAGAATTGTAATATTAGACACATAACATCATGCCTGTAATCCCCGAAGGGTTAGGCAGAGGTATACCTATAGTACACCCACATTTCGCCAGTTATGTTTAAGTCCCATGTGGTGGCGAGCCTATTGCCATCAACCGGACACAAATCCAGACTCCGGGCTGCTACTGAGAAAAACCCGATAACACTTTGCCCGACCCGGGGATCGAACCCAGGACCTCATACTCAGCAGTAGCGCTTGCGACCACTAGACCAACGAGGCAGTAAAAAAAAATGTATTAGAGATAATAAATTTTCGGCACTTTGGTACTAGCATCGTCCGAATCTAGACTTAGAAATTAGTATAAGTTTAAATTGTATATTTACATAAAAAAAACCTGATTTAAAATAATTTCGGTTTTCTTTAAGTCCTCCGGCTGTCACCTTCATAATTAGTAGGTACCTGTTTCTGCCGCCAAGCAGCGTTGCTGTGTTCCGGTTAGAAGGGTATGATTCATCATTCTCATAATTCTTCTGCCTTTATCCTAATTTATTTGCGGTCGTCGCAACATGTCTTTTTCTTCCATACTTCTCTATCAGTCGTCATCTCGGTAGTCACTCCCCTTTCTAGCCATATCATCTTCCACACAGTCCATCCATCGTTTCTTTGGTCTTCCCCTACTCTTATAGCCAAAACATTCATACTCAAAACTATCCTGACGATATTTCCCTCATTCTTCTGCATCACATAATATGGTAACCAATTTCAACACAATTTTCCAGTCACACGTGTCACTTTCAGATTTCCTCTTATATACTCATTTCTTATTCTATGAATTCGTGTAACACCACACATTCCTCTGAGCATTTTCATCTCAGCTGCATGCAATTGCCTTTCATTCATCCCTTTTGTGATCCAACATTCTGATCCATACAAGACAGCAGGTCTAGCAGGCAGGGACCGAAACCGGTATGATCAAAACAGGTATTTTTTCGGTTACAAAAATTATATTTTTCACAGACATTTTAAAGGTTACCTCAAATTGTATACAACCAGTATTAATACCGGCTAGAAAAATAATAATTAGCTCTATCTTACACGTGCCGTCGGCATTAGTCAAAGGGCGTGCATCGCCTGTGAAAACAGTAACCTAAACAACAAGTTGTTTCTTCTTCTTGGTTACCCAGATAGCGGTAACTTTAGTCGTAGAAGTAACCTAAATTCTTCGATACCTGTACCGTAATTTATAAGGGTTTTCGGTCCCTGCTAGCAGGTCTTTAAAGTGTATGATTACGGGCACAAAATAATATGAGACATTTCGGCTTTATCCGTTCCCGCGAAGTCTCTGGTATTGCAAATATCTACAGACGGCGGTCACCCCCGACTATGACAGTAGGTAAAATTGAAAAAGACACATTACTTAAAGGAGCATTATTATGGCCAGGGTTAGAGCCTGTAGATTGGTGCTTTGTAAACAAATTCTCAATTACTGGAATTACAACGATTATACGCACCAGGTTCATGTTTACCTATTGAAAAGCGAAATTCAAACTTTATACCAATTTACGAAACTTTTTCATATTATGCTAAACACTGAAAATCTTGCTATATTTTACACCAGCTTCCGCAACACCGCCTTAATATGAAATTTTCGGTAATATATTAAGTGGTTGGTGCGTTCTAACAATTTATATGAAGACAAGACAGAGGGCAATCCGTCTTCTTCCCACCGAGGGAGGGATAACTCGAGACTTAATTAATTTGCTAAAATGCTCTCGTCGCCGTGAAGGCTTTAACATTGTAAGTCTTTCAGGAAATCACACTTTGGTACTTAGATGTCAAGATTGCGTGGGCCGTTTGTTTGCCCTAATCCGCTTATAAATGTTCCGATATTTTATCTTGAAATTGGTGCTTGGGATTCCGGTTTTTAGGGTATTCTAGTGTTTTCTTTGTCTGCGTGTATTTAATATCTCATGTATTTAATCGAATGTCTCTTATAATTCTCATGTTGTTTTCTTGAAAATATTATTGAACGCTTTTTGTGAACCTCAAATAATTCCTATTTTGGGGTCCGAAAAATATTAAATAGCTAAGTAAATGCGACCAACTTGGATGTAGTGTTCGCCAGATGCTGCCACGGCACCGCTCGCGTCACTTGCTCGGCTCGCGCGCGGTTGTTCACACTTCTAACCTAACCCGTTTGGTCGGGGGTACCGTAGCTTAGTTACTGCGACCAACTGTGAGAAAGGGCTAGAAAGTTTAAAACAGGCTCAGTAATTATTTTAGAAAAGTTTCATTATAAGTGCAAAATAGACATTCATTAATTTAAAAAGTGACACCATCATTAGGTTAATAAGTTATTAGAGAATCATCAGTTATATATTTCCCATTTCATGTTTTATTTATTTATACATATATTATTTATTAGCTGCTGAGAAGATAGAAAAACCCAATAACACTTTACCCGACCCGGGAATCGAACCCAGGACCTCATGCTCAGCAGTAGCGCTTGCGACCACTAGACCAACAAGGCAGTTTGGATTTGTGCCCGGTTGATGGCAATAGGCTCGCCCCCTATTACATGGGACTTAAACTTAACTGGCGATATGTGGGTGCACCTGCTACAGGGACACCTCTGCCCAACCCTTCGGGAAAACAAGGCGTGATGTTATGTTACTAGCTGCTGCCCGTGGCTTTGCCCGCGTGGTTCCTAATTCTTTTTCTAAAATAAAAGTTCGTTACTCCTTATAACATCAGCTATCTTTCAGTGAAAGTCCCGTCAAAATCGGACCAGCCATTTCGGAGATTAGCCGGAACAAACAGACAGACAGTAAAACATTTTTTTTTAAATTGTGTTTTTGTTGTATGTACCGTAAATACTTTCATATGCATTTAGTAAACAGCTGTTATTTTGACATTACAAACAGTCACTTCAATTTTATTTATTTTTATGTATGTATGCATAGAAAACTAGCAGCGCCCCGCGCGGTTTCACCTGCATAAATCTCGATCTCGTGAGAATATCGGACTAAAAAGTACCCTATGTCCTAATCCAGGTCACGTTCAACCCATTTCATTCAAATCCGTTTAGCCGTTTCAGCGTGAAACCGTAACAAACTAACAAATAAACAAAAATACGCACTTTTGCATTTATAGGTAATATTAGTCAGGATTAAAACTTTATATACAAGTTTAAAAATAATGTACAAAGACGGAACTAATGCCTGAGGCATTTTCTACCAGCCATCCTTAGGGTGACGCAGATAGGAAACATGACAGGTGCAACATAAGTGATACATACATATAAACAGAATATACTTTGACAGGAGAAATAACTATCGGTAGAGGAGAAACAATTCTTTTAACATATCTAGGATGAAAAGTAGTTTAAGCCCTTGTCCAACTCTCAGGCTACTTATCTGTCTCATGACGATGTGTTTAGTGGTTTAGGCGTGAAAATGAATCAAACAGACAGAGTTACTTCCGTATTTCAATTCAATACTAGCAGCGCCATCAGTTTCACCCAAATACGAGTAAGTCTAGATTTTGTGAAAATATCAGGATACAAAGTATTATATAAGTTAATCCTGGTTTTAAACTATCAGTGTGCCAAATTTCATCCAAATCCGTTCAGCAATTTTTGCGTGGAAAAGTATCAAACATCCATCCATCCTCACAAACTTTCGCATTTATAATAAAGTATAATATAATAAATACATAATTATTTATAAAGTTTCTAATATTAATACGGATAGGAAGTCATGCTTAGAGATTGACATGTATAACACAAAAATATATAGATTCATGAACGTCATTTGTTCTACTTGCTCAAATGACTGCACGACGCTGAAAACCAGCGCTGGGGCTCTGTCTTGAATAGGGTCGTAGCATAATGCTGAGCGATAGCCGATTTGCGTGGATGTGACGCATGCTTCCCCCAACTTCTTCTCATTTTTGTAACCAAATTTTTTTTTTTTGCGTCTTTTTTACCGCAAATATACGATTTTTCATTCTTTCTTTCTTTATAATTTGTAATTCAGCCATTCTTGATGAGTATTAAACAAAACTTACCCTGAAAAATCAGATTATATAAAATACTTCGTCTATAAACATTTATAAAATAAAAAACATCACGCTTGTATTCCTTAAAGGGTTGAGTAGGGGTAGTAGGCAAATTCACATTTCGCCAGTTTTCTTTGAAGCCGGGTTTACATTTGTCTGACGTGTTGTGTCGTGACGGGCTGTGACGTGATGGCTAGTGTTCACATCTATATGTTGTGTTCTGACGCCCTCTGACGATATTTTGATTCAATAAAGTCGTAGCTCTCGGAGAGTTCATACGTTCACAATATTTTTCCATAATTCATCCGACTCTGATTCAGAGTATGAAGAGGATACTGAACTTTTGGACGACAAACAAACGTAAATAAGACGCATGCGGCTCTGACCCGTCACAACGCAACACTGACGCCTGCACACTTGTCTGTTGCGTCGTCAGGCAGCAGCTCCCCCGCCCCTCCACCTCCACGGCTCTGATGCGTCACATCTGAAGCCATCACAACACATCGCGACACACAAATATATATCTGACCATGCTAAATGTATGAAACCGATACCGTTCTGATGCGTCACAACACAACACGTCAGAAAAATGTAAATCCGGTTTTAGTCTAAAAAAAACAATAACATGAAACTACCTAATAAACAATAAAACATTACAAGCAAGCAAATAAGCTCTGAACATAAACAATAAACTCTCAGTCTAACATTCGCTTTCAGTCTAGTTACAAAATGGTGCCGCCTCAAGAAGCGCCACTCAACTGAGCTTGTAACTCCGCTTTTATTGCACTTTATCAACGAGATAATATCCTGCCTTCTACAGCGAGGCCGTTAAGCCTCGTACAACATGCTCTAACATCCAGACTATGTGCTTCCATTAAATATATTTGACGATGGACTTAACAAGATACCTTTAGACAACGTTCACAAGGCATAAGACGTACGTATTATATTGTTATTCTTTTAGTATACGTTTTAATGCAGTGTAACGGCCTGAAGATGATTGAATGGAGAGTTGGTGACTAACAATAGTACATTACTGCAGCGGCCGGCAAAACAGGCTTTAATACACATACGTGTGTCCATCGATGCCTGGTTGCGCCACGGTTTTTACAGTATATTTCTTAAATAGTGCGCGGAAATTCACACTAAGTAGTACCTATGTAGAATATTAGATTTGAAAATATAACTAGTTGTTGAATCAATGACGAACAACAATATTTTTTTTATGCGCCAATATGTTCATTTGTTTCTTTTTTACTTTAAACAGCTCTTTTTGCAGCTGAAATGTAATCAAAATCTTTGATAAATTACCTCCTTGGTTGCCATGTTTCTAAGTAAAAAGTTCGTTCCATTATAACACGACAGATATGAGTTTTCATAGTAATTCATTTGGCCGCTAAACACGACCGATATTTGGATAATTTATTTAGCCGCTAAACACGACAGATATTTGGATTTTCATACAAACATTGCCGGGTCGGGCGCTCGCATGTATTTTCGACCAGAACGAGAAAAATTAAAAACGCTGTTTTCGATTTATCTCGAAGAAGGTCGTCATAATAATGCTCGAATTTCCAAGCATGTTTCAGAAAATGGTTTTTTGAGGCTCAACATTCAATTAAAATGACCTGAAGCTCCGACTTGAAAGAATGGTTCAAAGAAGAGAGAAACTATATCTACTCTTATTCAAAGATAGAATAAATGAAGTATGAGTAGGTAGGTATATTTCTACGTGTTGTAAAAGTTTACAAAAGCTGAACTTATCGGGTATGACAAACAAAAATTCCAATTTATTTTTAAACAGTGGATTTGAAACGGGCTTGTAAACTACAAAAATCGCCTCTAAAGAAGATGACTATGAATCATGGCGCGCACTATGCGATATGCGACTGCGACAGCCACACTTGCAGAGTCACAACGACAGGCTTTGGGAGTCGCATGCTGTCGCTACTTGTCGCAGCAACTAGACGCACGGTAGCCGTGCACACCCGACGACATTCGCATGCGACAGGTCAGCATTAGTTTTGCTGTAAGTGGAAGGTGCACATGGTTTGTATTGCGAATCTCAACATGGATACGTTTGATGTCGATGTTTTCAAATTTGGCGTCGAATACTCAAAGATAATTATCGCTTCCTGCACGACATCTGTCGACGAATGACAAGTCACTGACGTAAAAGATGTAGGAGCTTGTTGGTACCTATAGATATAGCCCTCCTACCTCTGGCTATATTATGTCTTGCAGAGTCTTGCTAGTGGCGGTTATTACTGATATACAAATAATTACAATCACGGAATCATGTGAAAATGGTTTTATTTTCACTGAAACAAAACTAAACAATATAAAATCAACTGATATAGTGTGTATGACATAAATAGACAACCCAAACCTTCTCAATTTAAACAAACTTAAGAAACCTCTTTTCAACAAAAGACCGCATTGCGTCTAGTCGCAGCGACATGACGCAGATGCAAATGACAATTCTGCGTCTTGTAACAGCGACTACACGCAGCAACAAGACGCACAGTTTGCACTGTCACTTATTGGTTTTCGAAAGTAAGATAGGCAATTTCGAAAGTCATTACTTTCCCGACGCCTAGCTTCGTGAGTTCGGACCCAACGTTAATCTTGAACAGCGCCAGACTTTTGAAAGGGATTTTTATGTCTAAAGTATGTAATAAAGTGCATTGAATTCAATGAACACTTTACGTATAACGGGTTAGGCTTTTTATTGGCCTATAATGATGAGCAGTATGGTTATTATATTTTGATTCGTATCAGTCAAAAAGAATCACAGCCTAATTTATAAGAATTAATAGGTAAGTAAGGGTACAAGGAAATTACAAGAAAAGTTATATCTGTGGCTGTAATTAAAAATAATATCGCTTATCTCAAAAAAAAACAATTAACTAAGGTTGTTTTTTTTTTAGCTAATTGTAAAAATATTGCCGTAAATGATTTAAATATTATTTCATTTTATTGTATCGAACTAGTGTTATTTATCAACATATATATTTAAAAAAAAACTATCTACAAAATTGTAACATCTCTACTTGATGGCTATTTTTATTAAGTTTTATTATTTGAGGGGTTTGGCGCTGATAGTCAAAATACAGGCTGTCGCCTAGTTCGGCTACAGATGTCTAATTAATTTGTAACGAGAAAATATATAGCCTTTATGAGATTTGTATCATTGTAAACAATTGTTGAATTAAACTTATTTATTATAATTTGATAGGTGCAAATGTCAAACTCCAAATTAAATAAAATAAATTATTAAAAAAAACAAAAAACCCGACTGCAAAAACTCAACAGAAAAGAAAAAAACAAGCATTATAATCTATAGGATTTTGGTATTGCAGGCGGGAACAAACCAATAACCTGAAATTTTGGTGAAACTTTTGTTTGTCCCCGCCTGCAATACCAAAATCCTATAGATTATAATGCTTGTTTTTTTCTTTTCTGTTGAGTTTTTGCAGTCGGGTTTTTTGTTTTTTTTAATAATTTATTTTATTTCAAACTTTTTAGTTTTATTAATATATAAATAACTAGCTTTTGCCCGCGGCTTCGCCCGCGTGGATGTCGGAAAATAACCCACAGGAACGTGCTACCGGGATTCAGAGTATCCTATGCCCTAACCTATCTAGGTCATGGCCTATCCTATGCCTTTCATTTAGAAATCCGTTCAGCCCTTACGGCAGGAAAAGGTAACAGGCACATAATAAATCTATTTTAGGGTTCCGTATCTCAAAATGAAAAATTTTAACCCATATTATGATGACTTATTTTATTTTTTTTCTACTTCGTTGTCTGTCAAGACCTTTTTTCTCAGGAACGAAGAGGCATCAAGTTGAAATAGATATCAAAAACTTAGATCTACGGTCTCTTGGATCTGTAACGAAATCAAACTTCCAAGTCAACGCAATAAAAAAACGGCAATTTATGCCGCATATTTTGACACTCGCAAATAAACCAGTCTATTTGGTAATTTCCGTTGGCCCAGCAGCATGAAGTTTGGCGAGAAGCAAGGTCAAGTAAAGAGGAAAATCCGAAAATTGGTAATTTATGAACTGCAAAGTTAAGTTTGTTCTTCAATCCGGGATCAAAAATTATAGACCGTGTCTTGAAGTAACATTTAGTACGTATTTCATTCAAATCGGTACTCTCCACTCTATTAAAAGTTATTTTTCAATTGAAAGTTAAGTTTGTCCTTCAATCCTGATTTGGGAATTCAGGCAGCCAATCAAGCACAGCTTTGAGACGGAACCTTTAGGGCGTAAATCCTACTCATATTTGTCCGGCTTTTTAACATAAATAAAGCAGGCTTATATGATTCTAAATGCCTTACTTAAAATACTAATTATTATTCATTTTACTACTATCACCACCATTAATTTGTAATATCTACTCTAGTGCCGCCATTGAACCGAAGTAAAACCCACATGTTAGAAAGGTTAGTTTACGACTTATTGTGATAACTTTGACAGAGTGGGCCGATTTTAATTAAATATAGACTAAATTATATAATTCAAGATACAGACTATGGCTATATTTCCAATTTCCTTAAATCTCTTAAAAA
Organism: Agrochola litura; assembly: GCA_949152395.1. Lineage (NCBI taxonomy): Eukaryota > Metazoa > Arthropoda > Insecta > Lepidoptera > Noctuidae > Agrochola > Agrochola litura. Next base: position 5,796,865 of record OX424502.1, on the reverse strand, counting down.
GAAGACACAAAAAAAATCAATATAACATGTGAATTTTAAAATCATCCCCCAAACAGGTAAAATAGGGGGTATACCTGTTTGAGGGATGATTAAAAAAAAAACGCCGAAATGTGTACCTACTTCTTTATTTCTTAACAAAAGCATAAATTTTAATTTTCATATCTCTAACTTAAGAAATGCTGGATTTGCCATACAAACTGTCATCCCCTGTAGGATCTCTCATCTCATGCCCTTTAGGATTATTTTTGAGACAAAAAGTACCCTATATCCTTCTCCAGGACGCCATCTATCTCTTTACCAAATTTTATCGAAATCCGTTCAGTGGTTTAGCCGTGAAAAGGTAACAAACATACAGGCACAGTTACTTTCGAATTTATAATATTAGTATGGATGAATTGATGATTGACTGCTTAGCTCTATAAAAGTATAGCATGATGATAATCATTTAAAAGGTTAAATCTTTAACTATCTGCTACATTCGTTCCTTATTCAGCCCAGTGAAGTATTGGAATAATTCAACTGTTATATAGTGGTATATTGTGTTCATTTAAATGATGGTAACCTCATTAAAAAGATTTTTCAACATACAAAGGTATATTGTGTTCTATCTCTTCTCATTTCCTACGACATGTATGGGAAGTTTTTTTTGCAATTTCTGACTTTTTTCGTACTCAAACCTCAGTTGGCCTAATATAGTTTTTTGATCTTAGTAATAAGAAATAGGATCGACCGGTATCAAAAAAGTTGTTGTGAAAATTGGCCATTTTCTTGCTGACTGTACAATTTTTTCAAAATCTGTGAATGCAAATCAAAATGTTTCAAAAAGTTAAGGACAGTCTCCTAAGACTGTTTTCTTGTAGCGACAACGGTTTTGTACCTGCCCTTATTGCCCCATCTCAAAATCCACCCTGTATATGCGAATTTCCAAAAATCCGTTCTTAGCGAACGTCTACTAAGTATAAACTACCTCCCTACCAAATTTCATCTTTTTACGTCAAGTGGTTTTCGATACTTCGTGATGAATTTCAGTGAGTGTGAGTCGCGTGAGTGAGTGAGTGACCTTTCGCTTTTATATATTTAGATTATGCATATGTATTTGGAATTGACTCATTACTAACTTTTATTTGATACCAATAATGTATTTTTTTAAACCTACCCCTCCTTTTTTTTATTTACAGATGCAATATATAAATATTATATAGCCTATGTCACTCCTACTATTAAGACGAACCTAACGACACCTCATACGTTAAAATCCATCAAGCCGTTTAGGCTACAGAGCGTGCCAAAGAAATAGACATACATACATACATACAAACATACATACATACATACATACATACATACATACATACATACTCTCGAAAAACATTACCCTCCTTCTGGGGCAGTCGGGTAAAAAAACAAACAACTATCATTTGAAATGTCAAATATCATAAAAAAATATAATAAATAATCTACGGGATTAAAAAACGAACTTCACATCATTGTTTAGGTATACATCATTGTCTAAATTATCATCTGGTGCACAGTATACGCCTTCTATCCAATATGCACCGACAGAGTGCAAATAGTCTCGAGTAAAATGGCTGTGTCATATCCGGACAGATGGACATAACGAAATCATAAGGGTTCTTTTCTTTGCATTTTGGCAACGGAACCCTAAAAAAGAATAAAAACGAACCGAAAACAGCCCAATGATCGAAGAGATAATGAAATCAACGTATTTAAATGTGTCTTATCATAATTATCTATAGTCAATTACTTAAAAACCACTTCTTTAATAGTAAATGTAAAATATAAGAAAGCATTTCTTTAACGTCGTCACAGAGACACAATATACAAATAAAAATGTCTCCAATTAAGTGGTTGAACAATTTATTGCTTCTGGAGAATCTCTTAGGCATATATAGGAATTACTGTAGCCAGGATAGGATTAAGAAATATTTTATTATTTTTCATATAATCGTCCAGACTTTGTTGCATACTATTATCATAATTAGTGAACAGTTTTGGTTGTTCGGAAATGGCGATTATGATCAATTGAGTTACATTACTTGTTATTTTTCTGTAACAGCTAATATTATCGCTATGCCATCTGTCGTAACTGGCATCTGTTACAGCGGCGTCTTCATCTCATATTTTGAAAGCATCAGTCGTGTTTCTGAATGCTTCAAAGATACCAAAAAATTAATTAATTCTTTAAAGAAAATGTACTGGTTCAGCGTAACTATTATTTTAATAGTGCTAACTTTTGCTACCTTCAGATACGTGCAGATTCTATTAAAAGTGGAAAATACGAATCCGTTATTTTTGATTCCTATTTTGGTATCACAAGCTGTTTTAAGAATTAATATAGTTTTTCAGTACCTCATGTTGTTTGTTGTTATTATGATTGTTGTTCATTTGTTTAAATGCCTGATTTCATTGATGTCAGCCGTTCAGGAGAGAGTAGGGAGCTGTGATATTAGTTCGGATGAGCAATGGGATATCTCGAGGGAGCAGATTCAAGGATGGGTTGAACTGTTTCGAGATTTATCAAACTGCTGCGAAAAAGTGACACGTTGCTTTGGACACCAGGTACTTGTATTTGGTATTGAGTTAAAGTTATCATAACACTCTTTGGCGTTGTATAGAATAATATGTTTTATAAATAAAGTTCTCAAGTAATATTTTTTTTTGTACTAATAACATAATTAATCAATTTATTTCAGTTTTTCATAACGTTATCAATGTCAATTTTAAGCCATGTTTTGACGTTGTACAACATTATATATGCAAATGCTTTTGATGTAGGTAAGTATTTATTTTATGACTTTATTTTAGTTCCCTTTTGACGTCATGCCACATTTTAACTCAATGTATCGCCGTAATCTTTTGATTACGTCAAAAAAGAAAAAAATACATGTTCAATATTTTTTAATAATCACCTACAAGACGTTTAAAAAATTTTTTTGTACACTGGCCTATGTGTAACATCTGACATCTCACCTTGGTAATAAGCAACATTAAAGGAGTGGGGCCTCATCAAGATCGTTTCTGACCAACTCTAGCACCGCGCGCGCTCATTGGTCAAATCAAATAGAGCGTTTCCCCGGCTTTCTGTTACACACTTTCGTCCCTTTTCACGAAATCACTCTCACATACAGGGTGGCAGGGACATCGACGCGAAAACTGAAACCATGGATTCAGTACATGATTCTGAACTCCACTGCGTTGAAATTGTTGCGACGTAGCGAGCCCCCACTCCTCAACTTTAATGCGTGTTTTCTAAGTTATATTTGATTAATATGATAAAGCAAAAAATGTGTGTCAATTTTTTTTTATTATCTGAAAGACGGCCTACATAAAATTTCTAAGGCTCGCTCGTTTTTTTTTTTTTTAATACACCGTCTAGCTTTTTGCCCGCTATTTCGTCCACGTGGATTTCATACTTTCTCTAAAATGATAACACTTCCTCCACCCCCTATTAAAGGTAGTTTTCTAAAATTAATGTAATTGTGATCTTTATCATTTATTTAGATAAATAAGTATTCGGGACAATTTTAAGTTTATTTATTTTAGTTATTTAAAGTTTATAGGTAGGTAATATGATTAGGAATAAGATTTTTCAAATAAACTGTTTTTTGTGACTTAAATATTATTTATACACATTTTCTAGTTAATTGAAGCAAGTCGTAAAATCCTCCTCTTTAAACTTTATTTTATTTTTCCACCCTGTTGGGGGCTGATTGTATCAAGTTTCAATTTAGTTCGACAGCGCGTTAAAATGTTTCCAGGGTGTTGATGGGGTTGCTGCGCTACTGTTGTGCCTCCGGCATGTTCACAGAGGCGCGAATCAATGGCTTTCGGTTGCGCTTCCATTAAGCCAGCCCCAACAGCATCCTGAAAACTAGCTGATAGGTGGGACAGCCCCATACTGGAACATTGGATACGCCTACATGCCACTGTGGCGTATTAATGTATAGAATGTTGTTTTTTTTTTTGGTAGATGTTAGTACTAACTCTAGTTTCTTAGTCGTGTGTATACTAACCAAATGGACATTTATAAGTCTGAAATAAAATATTTAATTAATTAAAGGCCTATTTAGATATAAGCGACATCGCTGTCGCACTTGGTAACGATACTGGTCCGCCTTCTGGTTAGTCACTTTGGACCAGTATCTGAATAGGCCTAAACTTTGACACCGCCTAAACTCTCTGTGAGAGTTTTGAAAAAAAACTGGCCAAGTGCGTGTCGGACCACGCACAATGAAGGGTTCCGTAGTTGGGGTGAATTTATCCGTGTTCTAACATATTCTCTTGTGTTTTAACATGTTCTCCCATACGAAAAGTATGGGAAAATAAATTTTTGCAACTGCAAAGTTAAGTTGGTCGATTATTACTCGTTAACTTGTAAAGCCTACTTAGCTGTGATAGTTTTCCTTTTAATTTCGTTATATAAACTACTACTGTGATTTTTTTCACATATCCAAAACCAACCATTTAGCTGGCAGGGGGGGGACACTTGACTCTAACAAAAATTAGCACTTTAAAGCTTGCCATCAGCTTATTATAAAGACTAACTCCCGGCTTCGCGGTTTCACGCACATAAGTCTTGATCCCGTGGGAATATCGTACTGAAAAGTATTTATGTCCTAATCCAGGTCTTGGTCTACCCATGTGCCATTTCATCCAAATCCGTTCAGCCGTTTTAGCGTTAAAGCGTAACAAACAAATTCACTTTCGCATAGTTAGGATCATGCTCAAAGTATCAAGAATACTAGCTCCCTTGATACTCTATAATAATAAAATAATAATAATTTCTTTATTTCCCAAAAACATATACAGAAAATCGCACTATACGAGTAGGTTTACAATTTTTAATTTATGGTAGAGAACATCGACATAAAACATTTGGATGTTGGAGAAATCTGTACACAATAGATTGAACTCTGTCTCTTAAACTAGGGTATCCTGTATCTTAAGAGACAGTGTATCACAATGAGGTTCCAATTGATATATGTATGAGTGGACTGTGTCGATTTACGTTCAGAAGGGAAACAAGTTATAATTTAATTTAATATTTATATTATGTATGAGTTAGTGAGAGTGCGAGGGTGAGGGTGAATGAGTGTGAATGTAGGTGTGTACGTATTAGTATAAGAGTGAGGATAAATAGGTGATGTGGTGTTGGTGTGTAAGTGAGTGGGGGATTTGTATGTACGAGTGTATATGGATGCAAGGATAGAAGTATTCGTGCAAGCATGGAGATTAGTGTGTGCTTATTAGGCAATGTAGGCAAGTAAAGACTCCGTTGCGGCATAGTCATGTTTGAGTAGCCATTCCGTCACTTTTAATTTTAGGTTGTGTTAGCTTTTGTACTCCGTCATAATAAAAGGAACTAAAATAAAGTCATAAAATACTTACATCAAAAGCATTTGCATATATAATGTTGTACAACGTCAAAACATGGCTTAAAATTGACATTGATAACGTTATGAAAAACTGAAATAAATTGATTAATTATGTTATTAGTACAAAAAAAAAATGATTACTTGAGAACTTTATTTATAAAACATATTATTCTATACAACGCCAAAGAGTGTTATGATAACTTTAACTCAATACCAAATACAAGTACCTGGTGTCCAAAGCAACGTGTCACTTTTTCGCAGCAGTTTGATAAATCTCGAAACAGTTCAACCCATCCTTGAATCTGCTCCCTCGAGATATCCCATTGCTCATCCGAACTAATATCACAGCTCCCTACTCTCTCCTGAACGGCTGATATCAATGAAATCAGGCATTTAAACAAATGAACAACAATCATAATAACAAATAGGAATCAAAAATAACGGATTCGTATTTTCCACTTTTTAACCGACATCCAAAAAGGAGGAGGTTATATGTTCGTGTTATGTGTGTTCAAAATATGAGATGAAGGCGCCGCTGTAACAGATGCCAATTACGACAGGTGGCAAAACGATAATATTAGCTGATACTGAAAAATAACAGGTAATACCTATAACTCAACTAGCTGCCCGCCCCGGTTTCACACGGGTAGCACTTAGTACTTTTCTTAACTACCTACCCTACCTACCCTACCTACCCTACCTACCCTACCTACCCTACCTACCCTACCTACCCTACCTACCCTACCTACCCTACCTACCCTACCTACCCTACCTACCCTACCTACCCTACCTACCCTACCTACCCTACCTACCCTACCTACCCTACCTACCCTACCTACCCTACCTACCCTACCTACCCTACCTACCCTACCTACCCTACCTACCCTACCTACCCTACCTACCCTACCTACCCTACCTACCCTACCTACCCTACCTACCCTACCTACCCTACCTACCCTACCTACCCTACCTACCCTACCTACCCTACCTACCCTACCTACCCTACCTACCCTACCTACCCTACCTACCCTACCTACCCTACCTACCCTACCTACCCTACCTACCCTACCTACCCTACCTACCCTACCTACCCTACCTACCCTACCTACCCTACCTACCCTACCTACCCTACCTACCCTACCTATCCTATCTCTCAAGTTGGATCGAACTGCACATGGTGTGCAAATTTTATTATAATTGGTTAAGTGGTTTAGGAGTCCATTGAGGACAAACATTGTGACACGAGATTTATATATAAAATATTAAGATTGATCATAATCGCCATTTCCGAACAACCAAAACTCACTACTGATGATAATAGTATGCAACAAAGTCTGGACGATTATATGAAAAATAATAAAATATTTCGTAATCCTCTCCTGGCTACAGTAATTCCTATATATGCCTAAGAGATTCTCCAGAAGCAATAAATTGTTCAACCACTTAATTGGAGACATTTTTATTTGTATGTTGTGTCTCTGTGACGACGTTAAAGAAATTCTTTCTTATATTTTACATTTAAAGAAGTGGTTTTTAAGTAATTGACTATAGATAATTATGATAAGACATATTTAAATACGTTGTTTTCATTATCTCTTCGATCATTGGGCTGTTTTAGGTTCGTGTTTATTCCTTTTTAGGGTTCCGTTGCCAAAATGCAAAGAAAGGAACCCTTATGATTTCGTTATGTCCATCTGTCCGGATGTGACACAGCCATTTTACTCGAGACTACTTGCACTCTGTCGATGCAAATTGGATAAAAGGCGTATACTATGCACCAGAGGATAATTTAGACAAACTATGGGGTCGGGCTGCAGACATCGAGTCTATTTTTATTCTGCAAAAAAGAGCCATCAGAGCCATATATGGCCTCCGCAGGCGCGACTCTCTAAGGGAACTGTTAAAAGATATTAACATCATGACGGTACCTTGTCAATATATCTATGAAAACACTAGCTGACCCTTCAAACGTTGTTTTGCCATATAAATGTTACTACCTACCCTACCTACCCTACCTACCCTACCTACCCTACCTACCCTACCTACCCTACCTACCGTACCTACCCTACCTACCCTACCTACCCTACCTACCCTACCTACCCTACCTACCCTACCTACCCTACCTACCCTACCTACCCTACCTACCCTACCTACCCTACCTACCCTACCTACCCTACCTACCCTACCTACCCTACCTACCCTACCTACCCTACCTACCCTACCTACCCTACCTACCCTACCTACCCTACCTACCCTACCTACCCTACCTACCCTACCTACCCTACCTACCCTACCTACCTACCCTACCTACCTACCCTACCTACCCTACCTACCCTACCTACCCTACCTACCCTACCTACCCTACCAACCCTACCTACCGTACCTACCGTACCTACCGTACCTACCGTACCTACCCTACCTACCCTACCTACCCTACCTACCCTACCTACCCTACCTACCCTACCTACCCTACCTACCCTACCTACCCTACCTACCCTACCTACCCTACCTACCCTACCTACCCTACCTACCCTACTTACCCTACCTACCCTACCTACCCTACCTACCCTACCTACCCTACCTACCCTACCTACCCTACCTACCCTACCTACCCTACCTACCCTACCTACCCTACCTACCCTACCTACCCTACCTACCCTACCTACCCTACCTACCGTACCTACCCTACCTACCCTACCTACCCTACCTACCCTACCTACCCTACCTACCCTACCTACCCTACCTACCCTACCTACCCTACCTACCCTACCTACCCTACCTACCCTACCTACCCTACCTACCCTACCTACCCTACCTACCCTACCTACCCTACCTACCCTACCTACCCTACCTACCCTACCTACCCTACCTACCCTACCTACCCTACCTACCCTACCTACCGTACCTACCCTACCTACCCTACCTACCCTACCTACCCTACCTACCCTACCTACCCTACCTACCCTACCTACCCTACCTACCCTACCTACCCTACCTACCCTACCTACCCTACCTACCCTACCTACCCTACCTACCCTACCTACCCTACCTACCCTACCTACCCTACCTACCCTACCTACCCTACCTACCCTACCTACCCTACCTACCCTACCTACCCTACCTACCCTACCTACCCTACCTACCCTACCTACCCTACCTACCCTACCTACCCTACCTACCCTACCTACCCTACTGCTATAAACCTCACGGAGCCCGAGACCTTTCCAACGAATGCAAAACCGTGGAAACCGGTTCGTGCGTTCTGGAGTTATAGCGTCAGGAAGGAAAACCCGACTTATTTTTATATAGTAGATTATGTAAGTAAGGAAAAATCAACATCTTTTTAGTAAAAGAGGTGCAAGACTTGTGTCTTGCACCTCTTTATATATCACTAGGGCCAAATAAATTAGGGCTGAGTAAGTAGCAGATGACCCCACCTATCCACCATTTTCGTATATTCAACGTTCTGCCAAACACCCTGTATAAAAATCTTATTTTTTTATATATATCGGATAAAATATCTAGGCTAGGAAAAAGAAGCGAATATCATTCTGTAAGGGGATTAAACACTTAAAAATATGAAAGAAATCGTAGGCTCTAAAATATTACGTCTGAATAGAACGAAGTGAAAAACAATAATGAGTCAACGTTTGTCAAATCTTTCGATTGTCACGCTTGCGGGGATTCCCTAGAAAGTGAAAATTATTAACGCTAGGAGTACCAGGGAATCCCCATTTTTAATTACCTCGTAAAATAAACCTTATATGATAATTTATATAAAGAAAGAAAAATATTTTATTTGGGACACGCACAGGAAATATAAAACAGGAATAAAAAAATTAAAATTAACAAATATGAAAAAGGAGCATTTTAAACTAACAAACAAAATTAATAACGACCTGTGCGAGGCCAAAAGGCTCCTATCTCAGCATGATGCTGCGATATTTAAAAATAAATAAATACCGCAGCGCTGGTATTCTGATAGGGCCCGCTGTGATGCCACGGACATACCTATGGACATATAAATCCCACTAGGGGATTACAAAATAGAACAATGACAATAATAATATAAAAAATCAAAACTATTGTGCAAAAAATAAAAAAAATCGACGCACACCCGACACGACGTTCCAACAACACTTGTCCATGTGACAAGCGAAGGGACGCGCGCAGGAGTGTATCTGTATTATATACTCTGCGATGCATTAAGTACTCTGTGGATGCAATCGGCTGTCAATTTATCTGTGCAAAGTATTTTTGGAGTAAATAAAGAAATGATATAATATTGATCAAAGAACTTAAGTACCTACCACTCTTTACAAGAGGTATTAATATAAATAAAGCAGTGAGTGAATAATATAAAAAATGGCAAGAAAGTGGTGCAAATAAATAATAATTATAAAGTGTCGTTAAGTTGTGACTGACTGTGTTCTGTTGTGTAAATCGGAAGAAAGAGATTCAGTTACCGAGCAAAACAAAACGATTGAGCAAAATCGTGCTGCTAAGAAATAGGACTCTGCTTAAGGTCACCAATACCAACTGCGTGTGATATATAAATGTAATTATATGTCTATATGTCTGTATTATGTGTCTAATAATTTAAAATAAATACTGGATATACCTACCTATAAATATAATTATTATTCGGTTGTTAATTTACTAAATGATTTTTGTAACAAACTTATTTGTATTAGTCAAACACTGATTTGACTCAACTGTCATTGTGAATCATACTTGTTTGTTATCGGGTATAAAAGAGCGGAGCCACAGTGGTGTTGGTCAGTTGCTCGGTAAATGTTCAGTTGGTTGGTTCTAGTGCCGTTGTTGTGTGGAATAGATGTACCAGGTGTCACGTAAGTTAAGTAATTTGATATTATACAGTAATTATTGCTTATTACGATTATGTTGTTGTGTATGGTATATTATTGCCAATATTGCTATTTTTATGATGTTGCTATTATTCAAGACATATAACGATAATTTATGGAAATATAAGAAATGTATTGATAGAATACTGTAATACTGTTTCCATGGAGTTTCTTGTCCTTCTTCTCCATGAAGACCTAGTTTTACGAACGGACAACTAGCTTTCTGATTAAATACTGACAAGTCTATTTAAATAAATGTCTAGCCTTGTCTTTCTGTGATTTAATTCATGAAATCCTTTCCCTATAAACATATATATCAGAACTTTCATACATAGTAAATAACCAGTAATCATTCTGACATTAGAAGCTTGCTAATTTGGGTAATACCTATATATACATTTACAGTGCTTACCGCACTTTCTAACATCAGAAGTGGGATTGTTCTCTGGCCTTTTAAAACAGTTTACTAATTAATTTTATTTCGCTATTTTCATGATCGATGTTGGAGCTTGTTAAACGTTAACCTGGAAACGTTGGTTGGCGATTTGCTGACTTCAATCACACCATAACGATGACATCGCGCTGCCGCCTCTGACATCGGAGCTGCAGAGCTGCAAGTTATTGTATGACCGTTGAGACTGTTGAGCCTCAAGCTACTATAAGAATATCAGGAAGCTTTCCCGGCTATTAAGAAATAGCTAAAGTCGGTAAGGCCCTTAGTGGCTTTTATATTAAAACGAAATACAATTATTTATGATGATGAAATCGAAAGGTTCAGGTATTGCGAAATAATTTTGGATCATTATTATGTAAGCATTTAGTTTATGCTTGGCTTATAAAGGATAGAAATTAGGATGTTTTACTATGTTAAATACTTGATCGTTTTGAAATATAATTTGGGAATATAATTACAAAAATATTTTAGAATGTGGTAGTAAAAAGCCAGAATTGATATTTAATGCTTTGTTCACTGTGATAATGATCAAGTAGATTGGAGTAATACAATTTCCTTTTTTTTGTTTTGGCTGATTAGATTATTTTGTGACATTTAAAATTAGCGTGAGCTTTTTAATAAGGATAATTATGAAATTATATATCGTATTCGATTGGAGTTTCCAGTGCTCACAAGAATAAGCTTGAGAGGTTTGCACTTTACGATACAAAGTTTACAAACTCAATTAAAAGTTTAATAAACAATAAAAAGTTTCAAAGAAAAGTTAACGTTAAAAATAAACTGATTTGGAGGAAGGGAAAAGAAAAAAAAAAGTCGATAAAATTGAGCTGGCCTATTGTTAGTCTGGATCTCATGTACAGCAGATGGGAGCCCTAACATGTTCAAGGTTAGCGACTTCTGATTAAAATGTAAAATGTCTCTTTTGTTGCTTTTGAGAGTTGCACTTCGAGAGTGAAGTACAGTTTGGCATGGCCATGATAGATTATTTTCAAATTTATTTCCTTTTTTATGATCATTTTGGTACATTTCAGTTTAACATAATGTTCAAACTATACATTGTCAAAGATTAGATATGATATTTTGGATACTGTTATGTTACACAAATACGTTTATCAGTTGTAATTTGATTTTACTATTTTATAAGTACGGTCTGATCTTTTATATCTTCATCAGTTCTCAAATTCTTTCCTTGATTAAGCCACGGTTTGCGACCTCTGAGTTTGACTCAAGCCAAGTCAATGACGGGCCTCTGAATCTTTATGATCAAGTCACAATTTGCTTCCTCGGAGTTTGAGTCAAGCCAAGTCAATGACGGGCCTCTGAATCTTTATGATCAAGCCACGATCTGCGACCTCTGAGTCAGTTAAGCAGATTCTATCGTGAAATGAGAAATTATTAGATGAAAAAAATTATGAGTAATGTAATAAACCCGGTAACGAACATATTTTGGATGTAGCTGCTTGTATCTAACCCATCCAATCCATACTTTATAAATCGATAGTTAATAATTACTTAAATTAGATTCTGATGTTTACGAAATATTTCGCCAAGATATTTTACTGAAGAAATTAAAACTAAGCTTAGGTATATGGAATTAGTAGTTAGAATTAGTAGTTGGTACTTAGTTTAGTATCGTAAAGTAAATTAAATATATACTTTCGATTAATTCTATATTAGTATCACATATTCTTTTTCTTTTATTATTGGTGGTCTGTGTGAAATAAGTATTAGAAGTTTTGACTTCCAAAGTAAAGAGTGGTCAGAGTGGCCAAGTAAAAATTTGTGAAATTGTTAAAAGGCAATGTTGAATACAGTTTTCAATAATATTGTCAGACTGGCCGAGCGTTTTGTGGAAAGTCCAATGGTCCTTAAACACTACTGTACAGCAATCAACTGGCTTTTCACCTTTTAGGCTGCTTATTGGCAAAAACTCGAACATCCCGTGTATACAAACTCGATTAGATGAGGTAATACAAGATGATAATATAATTATTAACGTAACGGCCGATCGTCAACTAGCACATCAGCGTCTTAAAATTGTTGCCGATAAATTCAAAGACCGCTTTGACCAAACGCGTAGAGATAACATAAGTTATAGCGTAGGAGACACTGTTTATGTAAATCAAGACCATAGGCGACATGACAAACTAACTGCAAAATTTAAGGGACCTTACGAAATTATGAACATATTGGATAATGACAGATTCTCATTAAGGGGTATTGGAAATTTAAGAAATATAATAGTTGCAAAAGAAAAAAATTCGCCTGTGGCCTGGAGAGTGGACTGAACAAAACGCTGTAGTAGAAGGTTTATTATAATATTAGTTTAAGACATGATTATATTATGGATGGATTAAAACCTTAGCTTTAGAAGAAGGTTTATTATAATATTAAGTTTAAGAGATGATTGTATTATTACGGATAAATTAAAACCTTGGCTGAGGTATGACATTCACTGGCTGCGGGTGATTAAGCTTCACTGACTGCGGGGGTTTGGTCTGCCCAGTAAGGTCTGATTATTGATTATAGCTTGATGATTATGAAACGATTACAGATATTATGTAAACAAAATGTACCTTTAAGTAATAAGAATAATGTGTTTGTACTTCGAGAGCGAAGTACTTGTCAGTATGGCCGTGATATATAAATGTAATTATATGTCTATATGTCTGTATTATGTGTCTAATAATTTAAAATAAATACTGGATATACCTACCTATAAATATAATTATTATTCGGTTGTTAATTTACTAAATGATTTTTGTAACAAACTTATTTGTATTAGTCAAACACTGATTTGACTCAACTGTCATTGTGAATCATACTTGTTTGTTATCGGGTATAAAAGAGCGGAGCCACAGTGGTGTTGGTCAGTTGCTCGGTAAATGTTCAGTTGGTTGGTTCTAGTGCCGTTGTTGTGTGGAATAGATGTACCAGGTGTCACGTAAGTTAAGTAATTTGATATTATACAGTAATTATTGCTTATTACGATTATGTTGTTGTGTATGGTATATTATTGCCAATATTGCTATTTTTATGATGTTGCTATTATTCAAGACATATAACGATAATTTATGGAAATATAAGAAATGTATTGATAGAATACTGTAATACTGTTTCCATGGAGTTTCTTGTCCTTCTTCTCCATGAAGACCTAGTTTTACGAACGGACAACTAGCTTTCTGATTAAATACTGACAAGTCTATTTAAATAAATGTCTAGCCTTGTCTTTCTGTGATTTAATTCATGAAATCCTTTCCCTATAAACATATATATCAGAACTTTCATACATAGTAAATAACCAGTAATCATTCTGACATTAGAAGCTTGCTAATTTGGGTAATACCTATATATACATTTACAGTGCTTACCGCACTTTCTAACACGTGCAGTCCCAGGGTGAGTTTAGAAACTGATTTCCTTTTGTACTCTTATCAAATGTTTCTTATATTTAGTACTAAAAGTTCCGTTTTTATAGCACGGAAAGGAGGTGGCAAGTCGTTCCAGCAGCGAGAGGCAGCGAATTTAAAGCTTCCGCTGAATGCAGCAGTTCTGTGCGTCGAAGCCAACAGAAGGTAAGAAGATGCTCTTGTTTTAACTTTATTTATGTCACGTGACCAAGTTCATTTCCTATATAGATATTCTGGACTTTTTGTGAGAATGGTGCCCAAAGAGTAAGGTAGCCAGATGAAGCTTTCTGCGATCTCACATTCTCATCAAATTATCCTTATTTAAAAATGGAGTTATGTGAGATCGAGGAGGGACATTGAAACAAAATGTCGCACAAGCATTCTGTACTCGCTGGATCAACTTTTCACCTCTACCGAGAATGCACGCACCATACACAGTGTCAGCGTAGTTCAGCTTGGATAAAACAAGTGACTCACACAGCTTGACACGCATATCCACACTTATGTAAGGCCGTACACGGTACAGAAGCTTTAACCGGTAAAAACAGTTGCGCACAGCCTCAATGATGTGTGTCTCAGAATGCAGGTGCTCGTCAAACACCACCCCAAGATTACGGGCTTCTTGCACCCTATCAATAGAACACTCATCAATCTTCAAGTCCAGATTGTACCCTAACATTTTATTTACAAAATCTCTTGATCCCATGAGAATGTACTTGGATTTAACTGGGTATAGAACCAGAGAGTTTCTCACTGACCATGCTGAAATCCTATCCAAATCCTCATTCATTCTTTTACAGCTTAAAAAGAATCCTGAGGGCGGAATGAGAGATACATCTGCAGATCGTCAGCATATAGGTGGAACTTTGTGTTGATCAGACAGTTGACGATGTCGGCACTGTAAAGAATGAAAAGAAGCGGGCCAAGGATCGATCCCTGCGGTACACCGAGGTTCACTTGCTTGGGACTAGAGGCTATATAACATCTCCAAAACTGTCACTTGTAACCTGGACAAATTGAGAACGGTGACTCAGGTAACTCTGAAACCATTGTACTGTTTCTGGCTGACATCCGTAGTAAGCCAGCTTGGAGAGGAGAAGAGAGGTATTGATTGAGTCGAAGGCACGTGAAAAACACAAGCATGGTTCCCATGCCCTGTTCTCTGGCTTGCAGGATATTGCCAACTACATCAAGAAGAGCTGTGGCTGTGCTGTGCCCCTTATGAAAGCCTGATTGGGCCTTTGGCAAAATACTGTGCTGCTCAAGATATGCCCGAAGCTGGTTCGACACAACTTTTTCAAGAATCTTTGAGAAACACGGTAAAAGGCTAATTGGGCGAAGATCTTTCACACTGGCGGGATTAGCCAATTTCCATAGACCCGGAAAAGAGGAAGAGGCTATAATTCTGTTGATGATGGCCGTTATAGCTGCAAGGGTACGAGGGAGAGTCATCATCAGCATCTCCAGGGAGACATGGTCAGAACCCTGAGCATTGGACTTAAGACTATGCAAAAGCCTCAACACTGTTTCTTCCTGGACCGGCTCGAGCTGGAAATGAGTATTACTGAATCTGTGGTGTTCAAAGTAAGTCAAATCTGCTTTACTGATCCTATCACTGCCAGGCACATCCAAAAAGTGGTCATTTATTTTTTCAGGGTTGTTGCTAAAGTGTGGTAGACTGTGCTCTGGTTTTTTTGAAATAGCTATGGATGATTTTATGTGGCTCCATAGCTTCTTAGGCTGTTTAATGTTTTTATTTATATAAGTTTTAAAATACGCACACTTTTCACTGTGAAAAGCGGCCCTTACTAAGTATTTAAGTTCTTTGTATGAGTTTACATGATGTTCAGATTTAGTAACTTTAGACTTAACATGGCATTTGTCACGCAACTTCATCATTTCCTTGACAGTATATATGTTATCCAAGGGTATGACTTTTCTTTAATTAATACTTTTTTAAGAGGTGCATGTAAGTCAAAGAGATTCAAAATATATTCATTAAAAGTTGCTACCATAGAGTTCACATCCTCCAAACCCTCAATATACTCCCAGTCCATTTTATTCAAATCATCATTAAATTTGTCCAGCACTACATCTTTGAGTGGCCTAAAGGTGATCCAATGTGGGGAAGGTTTCTCTAATTTAAAATTAAGTTCAACAGAAATAACTGCATCTTGGCCAAGCTCAGGCATGTGTAACACAGAGACCCCACACACACGGGCGTCAGTGCACACAACATCAATTAGTGTCTCACTACGGTCCGTAAAATGGGTAGGCTCAGTAACAATTTGCTTTAGCTTGGAGCATAGTAAAAAGTTGTTAAGCAATTTTGTTTTATTTTCCAGATGGTTTAAGTGATAGTATTTTATATGAAGTTAAGGTTTGAATTTCAATAAAAAGCTAGCCGTACTGGTAAGTTAAAGGGGTTTTCCCTAACTTTAAATGAGGTTGTCACTTTGGGAAACAATCTAAATTATTCTGAATTGGTTTTTCGCTACGTGTTGCCAGGGTAAACATTAATCTCCAAAATGTTTAGTTCAGAAGACAGGCAAAAATCAATTGATATATATCAAGATAAAAATCAATTGATATATATCGTGATGTATATCATGATATATATCCGCTGATATATCGGCGAACCCTGGTTTTTATGGAGACTGGGTAAAGTCTGTATTTCAACTATAGTTTAGAGTAGACAGAAATCTGCTAAATCTTTTTTATTATGTCGGCATGAAATAAGTACCCACCCAAGATGTGTCTGTTCGGGCGACAGTCTCCCCAAGTCCGTTACCCGCAGGCCACACCCTATAGCGGCCGGAAAATATTGCGTGCCCTGTAGCGCCCGATGCGGCTGCTGCGGATAGGGAGCGAAGTTGAGTTCTCAGTTCTCCCGCTACCCTTCTGCCGGCTTCTTTACGACCATCACTTCCTCGCAAAAGGAGGCGGAAGACGTGAACGCAATCTCGGTCTCTACCATGGACTGAACCACGAACGGAAGAAAGATTATCCATAACACCGATTGCTGCGACAAGTTCACGGCGATGCACTGCCCAAGCTGGACACTCCACGAGAGTGTGCTGCGCCTTGTCGTCGTGGTAGTTAAGACAATGGTGGCTCCCGGCCTACGTGGAACAGATAACAAACACCAAAGTAAATGCATTATGCCATCTATCCCGCCACTCCTTTATAAAGGTACCACCGCTATTGCGGCGTGTCTTCGAACTCTTTTTGTCACATGCTCCTCATTTCGCTGCATCATAATATATGCCAACCAGGTTATAAGATTAGCATAACCAGCCTATAACGTTCCCACTGCTGGGACACAGGGCTCCTCTCTGTGAAAGGGAGTGGGCCATAATTCACCACGCGGGCTAAGACCGTGTTAGTAGATGCCACATGTCTTAGAATTTTTGGTTCTAGGACATGCCGGTTTCCTCACAATGTTTTCCTGTACTGTTTTGAGAGCAATGGTAATGAAATAATTTGCGCAAAGTAAACCGCCTGCCTGGGATTGAACCCACAAACTATAACTCGTAAGTTGGGGCCATCACCACTTGGCCACCACTCCTATTATAGATTAATTGAAGTTATTTGTGAATGCCGTATTTGTAATTGACCGAAATAATCATTAATCTTTCTGGGTTCATTTATAATGCGATAGTCACTTACTTAAATATCCATCAAATATCAAAGTATTAACTTTTCTAACTTTACTTCCATTATAACTATTTCAGTATTTTATTCGTCAAGGTAAACATAAAAAATGACGATATTAATGTGGTTGAACAATTTGATGTTCATTGAAAATATATTAGGCATATACCGAAATTATTCAAGCCAGAAGAAAATTAAGAAATATTTTATTATTCTCCAAATATTTCTCCAAACCACGTTGCATACAATAGCTGTAACAATTGAACTGAATTTGTTGTTAGCAGAAGATGACTACGATCAAATAAAATTAATTCGTGGTTTTTTTGCTGTCATAGTATGTATAAACTCTTCGAGAGTCGTCGTGACCGGCACCTGTTACAGCAACGCCTTCAAATCTTATTACGAAAGCATTAGTCGTGTCTCTGAATGGTTTAAAGAAGACAAGAAATTAAATAATGCTATCAAGAAAATATACTGGTTCGGCATTACTTTGATATTATTTTGGATCGTGAATGCAGCTTACAGATCTACGGAAGTTGCTAAAAGTTTCCCGAAAACGAAAGAGCAAATTTTTGTTCCCATTTTGGTGTCGCAAACTATCTTAAGAATGACTGTAGGTTTTCAGACTCTCATGTTGTATATTGTGGTTATGATAGTGGTTCATTTGCTTAAATGCTTGATTTCGTTGATATCAGCCGTTCAGGAGAGAGTAGGAAGCCGTGATATTAGTTCGGATGAGCAATGTGATATCACAAGTGAGCAGATAAAAGAATGGGTTGAACTGTATCGAGAAATAGCAAATTGCTGTAAAAAAATTACGCTATGCTTTGGAAGCCAGGTACTTGTACAATACGGCCGATATATGTAACTTGACAGTTCCGAAATTCGCGCAGAAGGCTTCGAATTAATATTTTTTAGGAAACAAATGGTGACATGAGGCAAGCGTGAGTGAGAGAACATGCGCTAAAGTTCGCAGAGCCTATGTTCGGTCCTGCCAAGTTATATCGACCGTATCGAATTTTGAATTTATTTATATTGACAAATAATTTGGGCAAAGTGTTATTGGGTTTTTCTATCTGGAATTTCTCAGTAGACGCCTTTTTTCTTTTTGTTTTTTTTGGGTGGGTAGTTATCAAATAATTTCTCCCCGCTCTGGGCGGAGCGGGAGGGCGAATCAGACTCTTACTGACTAAAACCCACCCGTGTTCTTTCGGTTGCCCTGTTGCCGGGGGCCACGATTTCCCTATCGGTTTTCTTGGCACCCCCGGCAGGCATTGGCCCTAGCGGATCCTGTCAATTCTGCTGACATCTCTTTGAGGCGCGCGTGAAACACAACACGCCGTCGACCTGGGCTTGGTCCTTGTCGGACGGCACGCTACCCATTGCTCACTGTCCGCAAGCCTGCGCCTACGGTGGCCGGAAATCGGCTCTCGATTCCTGACGCGCAGGGCGTCTCCTCCTGCGGCGGTTAGGTGCGTGAGGGCGCGAAGTTTGCCTCTCCCTCATGCGTTCCGCCTCCTCCTTCGCGAGAATTACCGCTTCGCAGAAGGAGGTGATGGCCTGCCATTTCCTCTCGCTCCGTACCGTGGCTTGAACCAGGGCCGGACGCGAGAGATCACCGCCGCCGATCGCTTTCACGAAGACACGGCGATGCTCCGCCCAAGCCGGGCAGACCTCCACCGTATGCTCCACCGTGTCCTCCGGGCGATCCACACAATGGTGACACCCGGGCGTTTCCTCCCGCCTTATCCTGAATAGGAACCTCCCGAAGCAGCCGTGTCCGGTGAGGACCCCGCTGGAGCTCTGTCCGCTGTGCCGCGATTTCTTGCGGCATCGGAGTTAAGCCCCGGCGTTTTGCCTCCTCGCGCCACTCCCACTCAGTAGCAGCCTGGAGTCTGGATTTATGCCCAGTTAATGACAAGAGGTTCGCCCCCTATTACATAGGATTTAAACGTAATTGGTGAAATGTGGGTATAATATAGGTACACCTAGGTCTAATTCTACGGGAAATACAGGTGTAATGATATGCTATGTTATGATATGATATTTTTTTAAATATATAGTTACTGATTTATTTCCTGTTTCGTTATATAAGATTAATATTATTTTTATCTTTCAGTTTTTTTTCTGGCTGATATTGTCAATATTACATTATGTTTCGCTGACATACCAAATATTTTACTTCAGTATTTTAAACGTAAGTATGTAACCGCTTGGTTTTTTCAAGAATATTAACTGATAGAGGCTTCAAGCCTTACAACAGACATTAAGCCATGAAAATATTAAATATCAACGCTGGCAATGTGGCCAGCCTCTTGGGAACGTTCTCGATATTTTAAACTTTGTTTTTTTTGTATTTTTTCAAAAACCAATTATGTTTTTTTTTTATTGGATGCTGAACAACGTTTGTTCTAGCAAAACTGTGATTCAAATTTCACGGTGTATATTATCATGATTTTATTTTACCATTTTGTCAGCCGGCGTGTTTAATGTATAGGTACACACGCCAAATTACAGCTTTCTAGTACTAAGATTCTCTGAGCTAAGCTGTGGATAGACAGACAGTCAGACGGACATGGCGAAACTATATTGTTTCCTTGTTGACTGCAGTACCCTAAAAACCAGAAAAATTATGAGTAAAAATATGTCGGTCAGCTAAAAAAAATAACGAATAGGTTTTATTAAATGGTGAGAAATTTACTACATTTTGAGAAGCTATTCTGCTCATCATGCCGAAGATCTTCATCAGATCTTCACCAATTTTTTTTGAGACCAATATAGAGTTACTACTTTTCAAATAAAAAAAGAACCATTGAAATCGGATCTCATAACGCGGAGATAATCAGTAGTCCCCCTTTTTGCCCCATTTTGGAGGAAGTAGCCCTCCAATCATAAATCTCTGACGACCAAAAAATACAAAATTCGTCAAACCTTTCCAAGACCAAATTTCGTCCAAATCGTTTGTAAAATACGACCTGTAGAGAACTGACACACGAAAGCAAATTTTGCCAGACATGATCCAGAGACGCTTCGCTCGGTATGCTCGCTCGGTCAATTATATATATATTATAAGTATGGAAGTACATATTATTATTTTAAGACTATTAGTTTGTAAATGATGTATGTATACATCTAAAGGAGGAAACTTGACGCTTTCTAGATTTAATCTCTTTTAAATTATAGAAAGGGAACACCAGTGCGGCTGAGAAAATGGTTTATGTCATAATTATTCACGTAATATGGATAATGTTGCCAATCGTCGGTGGACAATTGATTCGTAACCAAGGGATAAAGATCCACAGATTGGTGGCTCGACTTTATAATACAATGATCATAATTGGTAAGAAATATTATTGTCTCAACAATTACAAGAAATATCTAAACGATTGTGAATTGTGTACAAAAACAACATCATTGACTTTCAGATTCAAACGCAACTAAAGCGAAATTAATAAAGGATTTCATACGTCTGATAAAGAAGAATCCACTAGAGGTCAAGTTACTGTCCAGCATTCCTGCTGGGATGTATATGCTGCCAGTTATACTCACGTTAACTGTCAATTATGTAATTGTTTTGCTTCAGTATAATCATATTGTTTGATTTAGGTATAGTATATTTTTGTAAATGTCATATTATTATTGTTCCTAGAACTACATAATTTGATGTAAATGTTTAATTGATTCATTAAATAACAACTGCAATAGGTTTTTTTTTAATATCTGCCAGTTTGTCATTCTACATGTTTGTCACTTCATAACATGAAAACAACTTAATGGATTTCAATTAAACTTGAGTATTTATAGCTTAGACAACTAACGTACTTACTTTTTATTTCGATTGCCCGATTAGTATAAGCTTCTGAGATTTATCTGAAGATCCAAGAGAAGACTAAACGTATTTTTTTCTTTCTTTCTGTAGATGAGATTTAAAAGGATCTGTTTTTTTTAGTTAAAGATAAGATGGGATTCAAAAGGATGTTGTTTTTCAAAATATGATAATAATGATATCATATAGATAGATCATTTCATATAAAAATCATGTTCCTGCACATGAATTTTTATGATTACTCATTAACGATAACAAATCTATGGCAGTGTTTGTTGTTTTCTGACTTACACCCAGAGGAAGTTGCGGGTGTTACGTGACCTGCCTACACCAAATCAGCCGAATAGCGAAATGATAACCTAATTGCATTAATCGGATGTTTGAAAAAACCGCTATACACCATTTTGCTGAACCAACGAATCGACGCCTCGTGTCGTCGAACGCTCACCTACTTTCAGATCTGCTGATACTGTATCCACGCTTAGAATCGATATAATTATAATATTAGAGATAATTAATTTTCAGCACTTCGGTACTAGCATCGTCCGAATCTAGACCTAGGAATTAGCTTAAGTATATATTGTAATTTTATACACAATTAAAACCATATTTAAAATAATTTCGGTTTTCTTTAAAGTCCTCCGGCTGTCACCTTCGTAATTGGCGCAGTCGGTATGATATTAAGTAATGAAGTAAATGTGAGTACCATGGAGCCGTTTATTATGTTATTAAGATGTATGTTGACTTGAAAGAGCATGGCAATTGAGAGTATGTCATGCTCACTTAAATGTCTCGCTGATGGTGGCGAGTGTGTTGGATCATTCGGTTCCCTACAAAATGGTTGAGCTGGATGGTGCTGATCCACGCGTCATGTTCGTGAATGGGCGCCGCCAGTTGAGACTGGTCGTCTCTTATCTGCCAGGGCTTATTTTTAATCTTATATTTTCAATTACTTTTGATTATATTTTGTACATTGTTCTCACATATAGAAGCAACAAGAACAAGAATAATGTACCCAGGATTTTGCAATATCTATATTTTAAAGAGTGTCCTTGGAGTTTCTTGCCCGTTATTCTCCATAGAGATCTACGTTTTGAAATGAGTAACTAGCTTCAACTTTCTGACTAACTGACCATTCTTTGACAATTCAAAAGTGCCATTGAAATAAATGCTTTGAGTTATATTTATTATTATTTTTCTGTATCATTACTTTGCTATCCGTCGTGATCAGCATCTATTAAAGCCGCGTCTTCATCTCATATTTTGAAAGCATTAGTCGTGTCTCTGAATTCTTTAAAGATGACAAAAATTTGTTAATTCTCTGAAGAAAATGTATTGGTACAGCTTAACTTTTTATTTTGCTTGTACTCACTTTTGCTACCTTCAGATCCGTAGAGATTCTAATAGAATTGCAAAATACGAATCTGTTATTTTTGATTTCCGTTTTGGTATCGCAAGTGGGTATTAAAATAGTATAATCATTCTTAAAATTACTATATTATTTCAATACCCTCATGTTGTTTGTTGTTATTATGATTGTTGTTCATTTGTTTAAATGCCTGATTACGTTTATATCAGCCATTTTGGAGAGAGTAGGGAGCAGTGACATTAGTTCGGATAAGCAATGTGATATCACGAGGGAGCAGATTCAAGGATGGGTTGAACTATATCGAGATTTATCAAACTGCTGCGAAAAAGTGACACTTTGCTTTGGACGCCAGGTCCTTGTTTTTGAGTTAAACTGATCATTCATCAGACACACGTATTGTACACACATGTTTTATATTAATTTATAAATATTATTATTATTTTTATTTATATAGTAACTTCAAATATCTGTGCACGTATTATGACCAGTGGAGTTTTGATATCTCAGTACGCGGACGATTTTGTGCTTTATTCAGTAAATAAAAACATACAAGAAGTAGTTAATCTTTTACAAAATTCATTAAATATTTTAGTTAAATTGCTTTCAAACATAGGTTTAGAAATTTCATCTTCAAAGAGTAAAGTATGCGTTTTTAAGAGAGGATATAAAAGAGAATGTATTAATCTGTTAGTAAATAAAAAATCACTTCAAGTAGTAGATAATATAAAGTACTTAGGTTTGTGGCTGGACCGCTCGCTTAGGTGGAAAAAACATATTGGAGAATTAGCTGGAAAATGTTTAAAATCTTTGAGAATCTTTCAAGTTCTTGCTGGGCCTGGGTGGGGCGTACATCCATATTACTTGAGGCTATTATATGTATGTTTCTATTATTCATTCGAGATTGGACTATGGCAACTTTTTATATGATAGCAGGTACAAGAGTAACTTAGTTAAATTGGACAGAATACAAAATCAGTCTATGTGCGTTATTGGGAGTTTCGTGAGGACTACTGCAATACACGTGATGGAGTGTGAGCTTCACCTTCAACCTTTAAATGTACGCAGGTACTTCTTAGCCGGCAAAATATTGGTTGAAGGTGAATTCGTTCCGGGGTAGCAAAGTATTTTTCTTGTTAAGTAGTCTCGCCGAGTTTATATTGGAGGCGAAAAAAAAAAAACCACTATTAGTGACTGTACATGAGTATCTTATTGACTACCCTATACTTTCATCACAGCAATTGAAAAGATTTTCTTTGAACACATGGGTTAGCAGTGTGGACCTATCCAATGTAGTTAAACCTTGTATAGATGTTATAAACAAACCGAAACATCAGTATAGATGTAGTAACATACATGAAATTTGTGATCAGTATCTAAAGGCTAATTATTTACGTTTTTACTCAGTCTATACTGATGGATCACAGGAAGGTAACGAGTCGGGATGGGCTGTTTTTGATCCGCAAACGAAAGCATCTATAAAGTTTAGATCACGTGCTAAAATTTCAATAATGTACGTTGAACTACTAGCGATCTCAGAAGCTATTTCATACATTGAGTCATTCGAATCAGGAAATTATGTTATACTTACTGATTCTAGGAGTGCTCTGCAACACCTAGCTCGATGCACCTCGAATTGTCGAGGTGCACCGATAGCCTATGAGATTTTAGACTCCATTGGTAAGGTACAAGACAAAATAATTATTCTTCAATGGGTACCATCCCATGTTGGATTGTATGGAAATGAGGAAGTAGATCGTTTAGCAAAAGAGGCTATCACAGACGGAGTATCTGTTGAGTGTTTTCCCTTATTTAGTGACCTCTTGTACCGAGTTCGAGTGTTTAGAATTATGGAAAGAATACTTTGATGAGAGGTCACTAAGTAAGGGAATTTGGTATAGAACCATTCAATACAGTCTTTCCCGCATTCCTTGGTTTGTGGGTACAGATATGCATCGAAATGAGATATTTACTGCTTTCAGACTATGTTCGGGACATATTCCGTTGAATAGCTTCGCTTTTTTAATGAGAAAGAGTGATTCGCCCAATTGTTCTGAGTGTGATAAGGTAGAAGATACCACTCATATTTTAGCGGAATGTGTCCGTAACGGGGTTGAGAGGAGTAACTATTTAATAGAAAACGATTATAATTATATAAATGTTGGCATGTTTAACAGTATCTTGGCTGCTCCCTTGTCCAGGTCAGCCAAAAAAATATACAAAATTGTAAACTTAGGTATTAAGCGTACCTAGATAGCGACAGAATGCCCCAATGAGGGTGGCATGGTCATACTGATAAAAAAAAAAAAAAATTAATAATCACTGGTTGTATTTATTAAAGAGTAATAATTATAATAACTTAACCTAATTTGATGGTTAAAATAACTGTCAAAAAAGCAACTTTAATTTAAAACATCTTTAGATATTAGACTGTAAGCTTTCTGAAGAATAAATAAATAAAAATAAATAAATAAATTACTTGACTCAATTTAGTATTCAAGTGAAAATTGATTAAGATGACGTTTGATACAGAACAAGCTAATAGAGATCAAAAGTTTTCACTCGATGTCCATAAAAAAATATTCATATACACATACATACATAAACTCACGCCTTCTTCCCATGGGGGTAGGCAGAAACTACAGAACGCCACCTGCTACGATCCTTACATACTCCTTTTGCCTCGTTTACGTTCATACATCTGGTCATACACGCACGCCGGTTGCGAGTACTACGCACCTGGCTTTTCTGAAGAACATCACCAATAAGGTCAGTATATGTCCTCCTAGGGCGTCCCCGCCCGGCCTTTCCCTTCACATCAGCCTCGTAAATACATTTTGTTAGTCACCTTTCATTCATCCTCTCAACATGCCCAAACCATCTCAGCATACCCTTTTCAATTTTTGTCACTACATCTTCTTTTAAATCACACCGCTGTCTTATCACATCATTCCTCAGCCTATCATTCATAGTCAGACCACACATGCACGCATGCATTCATATAGTTTAGTTTAAAAACCGATTAATTATTGACTATTGTATTGGTCATGTAGATCTCGAGATAACATTATGACCCTTACTTCATGATTGATTGGTTGTTTTAATACGACGTTAAATATTATAATTCTGACAATCATAGGATAGATGGTTAATAATAATAATAGGTACATGAATGTGTCTGGTGATTACTTAACGATAACAACTTCCTACCTAAATAAAATAACACAATGTTTTCGCCCAGTAAAACTTTTATCGTCGTCACAGAGACACTTAAAAAAACAAAATGTCTCCAATAAAGTGGTTGGACAATTTATTGTTTCTGGAGAGTCTCTTAGGAATATACAGGAATTACTGCACCCAGAACAAGATTCAGAAATGTTTTATAGTTTTCCAAATATTTGCTCAGAATATGTTGCATTTTACAGTCATTATTGGTGAAGCATATTTCTTGTTAGGAAGACATGGTTTTACTAAAACAAAAATCATCTATGCTTTTTTTTCCACAATAACTTATGTAAACTCTGTGTCATCCGTTGTGACTGGCATCTGTTACAGCCGCGATTTTATATCATATTTAGGAAGCATCACTTGTGTTTCTAAATGTTTCAAAGATGACGAGTTTAATAGGTCTCTAAAGAAAACATACTGGTTCAGCATTGCTTTCACAATGTTTGCTTTCGTGTCTTGTGGCTACAGATCTGCGGTGATTTTAATCAATTACGTGCAGGATGCGGGTGATACCGATATTTTCATTTTTGTTTCCGTTTTCATGTCACAAGGTTTTACTCGATTTACAATAGTTTATCAGAGAATCATCTTGTTTTTTGCTATCATGATAGTGGTTCATTTGACCAAATGCTTGAATTCAATGATATCAGCCGTTCAAGAGAGGATAGGGAGTAGCGATATTAGTTCGGATGAGCAACGTGATATCACAAAGGAGCGTATTCAAGGATGGGTTGTACTGTATCGACATATAGCAAACTGCTGTGAAAAATTGACGCTATGCTTTGGACAACAGGTACATTTTGTCATACCTAGGTGTCATATTCAGTACTTTTATTTTTATTTAAGTGAAGTGGGTACGTATGGGAGATGAATGAAAGTTGGTATGTTCCTTAGCTTGGTATAGTTATTAAAGTCCACAAACGACACACATATAAAAGTTCGCCGAATGGAAGGTGAAAGTCTACATAAGGAGAAGCACAGTGAGATTTACGAAAGCACAAGCAGAAGGTAGATAGGCAGAGTACATAAATATTAGCATTGGTAACAAGCGCGCGAGATGCATACGGTAGCGAAAGCGGAAACGTGCGGTTAGCCCAGTGGCATCTAACGGACTTGTTACTAACGCTAGTACTCTGCCTATCTGCATTCTACTTGTGCTTTTGTAAATCTTACTGTGCTTCTCCTTGTGTGAACTTTTACCTTCCATTCTTCGAAGTTTTATATGTCTGTCGTGTGTGGACTTTATTCATTATACCAAGCTAAGGAACACACCAGCTTTCATTCATCTCCCGTACGTACTTCATTGGTGACCCCGACGTGATATTATATAATAGTATTCAGTTTAACTATATAAGGTAATTGTTACCGCCATATACATCACTGATATCCAAATCTACCTACTTCAAATCTTTTCAACGTTTCCCATCAATCACCTTCCTTCCTATTCATTCCTGCAGCGTTTACCATAGGCCAGAGCGAGACAGCAATACAAGGCTGGAAGAAAATTGACCGTAACGGGCGCTATTTTTGAAAGGAGTTCAAGTTCGTTCTAATCCGCTGCCGCGAAAGCATCTCTCCAGAGCTTTTACCGCTAATATATCTGGATTTCGTGATAAAACCAGGTTTTCGGGTCTTTATATGAAATTAGACCTACCTACTTATCAAGTTACACTGATTTTAAAGTGCTGTGTAAGAAATAGAAATCGATTATCCGTCAAACCACGCTGGCTTGCAGCGTGGTTAACCTACACATCCAGGACATACGAAGTCCTAGCATCAGGAAGGCGACTCCAGACTTCTAGAAAGGTAAGGCGCTGCATCCTGTGTCCTTCTCTTATTCCTGTTTCTCCATACCAAAAATAGCCTCATTCCAAGTCAATGTATACTGCCACATAAAGTTTATTACAGTCCACAAAACCCCCGATTCTCATAGCAAGGCTTTGAATCACCGCTCCAGTCTTTTAGAAGCCTGGAAAGAGCTGTTTAGACAGTTCTATCCATTATATGGTAAATTTCCCGCTCCCCCTCATGTTAGCGTTTAAAGGTTTCACAGTAAGCTTAAAGCGCTAACAGTAATGTAAGTATTTATTTCAACATAAGGACTAGCGACGCTACACAAGTTATGTAATTCCGCTCTTTTGATATTCAGTTTATCACTTTGAACATATTGTATTCTTATGTTTCAGTTTATATTTTCGTCAATAATTTCACTGACATACTACATGCTTCTGACGAACCATATGTGCAACGCGCAAAATAATGTTTCAAAGGTAAGTATATGGCTTTTTTTTTTGCTAAAATCTCAGCCATTTTATAATAAAAAGAAAAATAGATTTTGATCCGCTCGAACACGCACCGATGAGAAAGGCTAGTACTGCGCCACTCCCTGTGTTTTTCGCTCAACACTCGTGCTCTAACACTAGCAGATAACAATTAACAATGATTTTGCTTAACTGACTCAACTACTTAATTTTTTTTTGTAAATTCCAGACAGTAGACAATAGGACAGTGCTTATTATGTTAAGCTTTGCAATAATGGGGATGTTACCAATTTATGCTGGATAATTGATTCGAAACCAAGGGATGAAGTTCCACATACTTTTGGCTCGACTTTATAATGGAATGATAATAATTGGTGAGATAATTAAGAAGAACAACGCAGTCAACAGATAGACTCGAAAAGCGACTTTGTTATATGTTGCTAATACATAAATTAATAAACAATAAAAAACTAATTTCAGATTCGAAAGAAGCTGAAGCAAAATTGATAAAGGACTTTATCCGTCTGATAAAGAAGAATCCAATACAGATCAAGTTATTGTCCAACATTCCTGCTGGGATGTACTTACTGCCAGTTATAGTCTCTTTAGCTGTCAACTATGTCATTGTTATATTGCAGTTTAATAATGTTATTTAAATTCAGGTTTTCATGGGGCACACCTATGAAAAACTGAATTGCCTTCAATTTCGGCTTAATAAAATTACATATTATGTGACTCTTTTTTATTTTCCATCCCTGTTGTGTGACTGTATTTATCTTTATAAATTCATATTACGGTGTTCATACAATTATGTCTATGTATAGATGATAAATGATTGGTAAAACTTACTTGATTAGTGACAACTGTGTAGCTTAATGATGATTATTTAACGTAGGTAAACGACCTACATAGGTATATTAAAGTAACAAAATGTTTCCACTCTTAATACTAGAACTTTAGCAAGATAACGTACAAATAAGAATCTTTTAGGCATATACAGGAATTATTGTAGCCAGAAGAAGATCAAGAAATGTTTGATTATTGTTCAGATATTAGTTCAGAGTCAACTGCACACTATAATCCTTATTACTGATGAACATTTCTTGTTAGGAGGAAAGAAATTTAATCAAGTTAAGCTCATGCATAGTGGTTTTATCTGCTTTATCTTATGCAAACTCGGTATCATCAGTCGTGACCGGTATCTGTTACAGCCGCTTCTGCATATCTTATAATAGAAGTATCAACCGTGTCTCAGAACATTTTCAAGATGACAAGTTTATTCATGCTGTTAAGAACATAATAATGGTTAAGCATTATTTCTACAATATTATATATGGCGTTATCTCTCTACAGATCTTCGCAGATTTTTATCAATTACATGCTAATGGACGGAGATACGGATATGTTTATTTATCTTTCTGTTTTTCGTTATGATAGTGGTTCAATTGACTAAATACTTGAATTCAATGATAGCCGTTCATGAGAGGTTGAGGAATTTTAATATTAGTTTGGATGAACAATGCGAAATAACAAGGCAGAAAATTCAAGAAAGGGTTGAACTGTATCGGGATTTGGTAAATTGCTGTCAAAAATTGACGCAATGCTTTGGACGTCAGGTCCATTATATTTATTGACCGAGCGAGCGTAGCGAGCGTAGCGTCTCTGGATCAGGTCTGGCAAAATTTGCTTTCGTGTGTCAGTTTGTACGTACTCGTCTACAGGTCGTATTTTACAATCGATCTGGACGAAATTTGGTGTACAGGTTTAACAAATTTTTTGTAATTTTTAGTCATCGGGGATTTTTGATTCTTTTCAAAATGGAGCAAAGATACCTCCACCTTATGAGATCCGATTTCGATGGTTCTTTTTTTATTTGAAAGGTAGTAACTCTATGTTGGTCTCAAAAAAAATTGGTGAAGATCTGATTAAGATCTTCGGCATGATGAGCAGAATAACTTCTCAAAATGCAGTAAATGGCTCACTATTGATTAAAACCTATTAGTTAATTTTTCTAGCTGGCCTACAAATTTTTACCCATAATTTTTCTGGATGTTAGGGTTCCTGTAGTTAAGAAGGAACCGATATAGTTTCACCATGTCCATCTGACTGTCTGTCTGTCTATCTGCGGCTTAGCTCAGAGAATATTAGTACTAGAAAGCTGTAATTTGGCATGGGTACCGGTACAACATTAAACGCCAACAAAGTGGTAAAATAATCACACTAATATTATAAAGGCGAAAGTTTGTGAGATTTTGCGTGAAGAAGAGACAAACAAACACACACAGTGTTTGTTTGTCTTTTCTCCACGCAAAAACTACTGAACGGATTTGGATGAAATTTGTCACACAGATAGTTTATAACCTGGATTAACATATAGGGTAGTTTTTGTCCCGATATTCCCACGGGATCGAGACTTCTGCGGGTGAAACCGTGGGGCGCAGCTAGTATCATGATAAATTTGTTTTTAGGGTATCTCCTTCCTACACGTAAAGTGGGGATGATTTCCTATGTTATGGTGTGTGAAAACTATTTTGTTGACTCAACAATCCTTTTGCTAAATATTAAACTTGTAAAGTGCAAATTTTTGTCATAGTCAAGTGTTGTCCCCCCTTTTTATGGGTGGGAAATTATCAAATAACTTCTCCCGCTCTGGGCGGAGCAGGAGGGCGTGTCAGACTCTTACTGACTAAAACCCACCCGTGTTCTTGCAGTTGCCATGTTGCCGGGGTCACGATCCTTTCGGATTTCTTCGCAACCCCGGCAGGCAAGTGTTGTCCCACTGCCAGTGAAATGGTTGTTTTTGGATATGTGAAAAAAATCACGGCAGTAGTATACCTATAATATATAACGAAGTTAAAAGGAAAACTATCACAACTAAGTATGCTTTACAAGTAAAGTTTGTTCTTGGGATAAATTGATCCCAACTACGGAACCTTTAATTGTGCGTGGCCCACGCGCTTGGCCGGTTTTTAAATTTGAATTTGACGTATTGATTGAAAAAATAGGTCATCGCCGTCAAATCATAGTCAAGTGCTTGGTACAATAGTATAAAATATTTTCGAACGCTAAAACTACAAACTATCGCAGGTCTACTCTCTAAACACGAAATTCGAAGATTCGGCGGAAGTTATGCGCGGATTATTTTGGGGCTCGATCAATGACAACACAATTTGACAGTCTGTTGATTGGTCGCTGTGATTAACTCAAGACAATGTTTATGTTCTTTCTCCGGAATTAGCTTACCTACTGACAGTTTATATGAGTTTATATAATTGTTTATTTTATTTGAATTTATGATTCAATTTTTTATTTATTTTTTACGAATCTATTTATTTTTATTTTATTTTATTGTTGACATAATCTACTCATTACAATGTTTTTGTTATGAGTTGTATTGCAATTTGTGGTTAGCTAGCGACCTCGACAATTGATCATATTATTTTTTGCCTGAGCAACCGGCAGCAAGTTCGTCATGCTCCCTTAGATGTCACTGCTTGCGGTAGCGTCGGGGGTCGGGTTGCTTCCTTCCCTCAAATATGGCGAGGGGGGTAATGGCTGATCTTTGCGTTATGCTCGTGAACGGGTGCTGCTTGTGGTGACTGGTCGTCTTGCTGATCATGGTTTTGTTATTGTTACTAGTAATTAACTGTTCATTTTTTTTATCTCGATGGTCCTAGTTTATCATTTATAACTGCCAATTACAGCTTTATATAAGCGGGCACGCCCTTTATGTCTGGAGGCTTTTATTTAGATATTTAGTTCTGTTTACGTTTAGTTTTATTTTCTTTTTATTTTTTTAAATAATGCTTGAGTATAGTCCTCGATGTTTTTGGTTGGTATATTGGTGTGTGCTAGCTGACATATGGCCTATAATTTATCATTTGAATTATGTTTTGTGTTGCATAATGTAGGTTATTTTGTATACTATTGTATAGAATCATTCTCTTACTTGAACAGACAGCTGTGCTGCTGGGGAGTTTGTTGCGCCACTTCTTCTTCCCAGCTAAAGGCACTAGGAAGTGGTGAAGGGTGGGCGTTTTTGGGGGACTGTCTTATGTAATTTTGACGTTCAAAAAGTGCTGATTCTCAGCCTAGATTGAATAAATGACTTTTGAATTTGAATTTGAAGTTGTCCTTACACCCAATGTTTTAGACCGTTCAAAAAGTTAATTATTCGGGTGTACTCGCTGGTTGAGGGCAAGAAAGGCCGATCGCGGTGCAGCTACAACAAACACCGTACCACTCCTGCAAGTGAGGATTGTTGAGCTGCAGTGCTCACCATCCTCGTGCAAATTTCCCAGTTGGTCCCACAGACATCGAGAGAAAAGGAGTCTAATCAGTGCCGAAGGAAGAGCGTTGCAGTCGAGCAATACTATAAATTTTAATTTCGACGTCCTCCAGGTTCCCGCGCTGCAAAAGGCCTCAGCCCAGAATTCTGACTGGCTGGAGTTGTATTTAGATGTTACAGAGAAGCATGACCAAAAGTTAACTAATGTGTACACCACACATGAGTGATAATATAATAAGATAATATGTTAAGGTATTTATGTAAATGTTCTTTTATCACTAGAAATAAATGATATACCTACTCGCCTATTATTATTGTACCACCAACATAATGCAACAAAAGCATTATTTTGTTCAATGTAAATCTTATATAACAAAAAAAAAATACTGTACATAAACAATACATTATACATAATATTCACAAGTTTACACGAATAGTCAGCGTCTTGTATTGCGCGCTGTCCGCAAGCTTATGAATCACCATTTCACCTCTCGCCCAGTCTTCATGAATTTCTATAGACGTTTGTAAGTACAGCCGCGTTGGTGCAGTACCCAGTACCACTCTCATTACGAAAACCACACTTCTTCTTTTTCTCGATCTTAATAACCCTTGATGTTATTGTGGTAGTCATCAGTTCACTTATTGCATTGTTATTTTAGTCATTCTGTTTTTGTATAATTAGTTAATCTAAATATATAAAAGCGAAAGGTCACTCACTCACTCATTCATCACGAAATCTCGAAAACTGCTGGACGTATAAAGATAAAATTTGGTAGAGAGGTAGTTCATAGTTAGTAGACGTCCGCTAAGAACGGATTTTTGGAAATTCGACCTTTAAGGGGGTGAAAAGGGAGATTTTTTTTTGTATGAAAAATCTTATTCCTTGAGTTAATAAACTTGAAACTTGGCACGAATATTTATCTATGTAAATTATAAACTTTGCCATTTTTAGTTTTTCTAAACTACCCCCTAAAGGAGGATTGGGGGGTATCAAAGTTTGTATGGAATAATTTTAACGCGCGTTCTGATTAACTCGAAACTCAGTATTTATACTTAAGATTGAAAATAAATAAAAACGTATAACAGGGATGTTTTTAAATTTACCCCTAACCGGGTGAAAAGGGGTATTCATTTTTACAGGGGAGGATTTAACTGTGTGGCTTGGTTAACTTAAAAATTGGTATAAATTAATAATCAATAAGTCAAATAATGGAAACGTCACGATAGACTTTTCAAAAATTATTACCGTGCTATTTTTTATTTTGTTTAATTGTAAAAAGGCTAGCCAAAAGGTTAGAATAACCCAAATAAATACCCAATATTAACCTAAACTTTTTAAAGATTATTTAGGGACTAAGCAATCATAACATATATAGGGTGGATTTTGAGATGGGGCAATAAGGGTTTAAAAATTATAATAACCTTAACCGTTGTTGCTAACAAACATTTTGATCTGCATTCACAGATTTTTAAAATAATAGTCTGAACAATACAACGGCCGCCACATAGCGGCCGCCACATAACGGCCGCCATATGATGGTTGCCACATAGCGGCCGCCACATTGCGACCGCCACATTACGGCCGCCACTTTACGACCGCCACTAACGGCCGCAACACAACGGCCGCCACATTGCGACCGCCACATTATGGCCGCCACATTACGGCCGCCACTTAACGGCCGCCACATAGCGGCCGCAATAAAACGGCCGCTACATAGCGGCCGCCACATTACGGCCACCACATAACGGCCGCCACGTAACGGCCGCAATACAACGGCCACCACATAGCGGCCGCCACATTGCGACCGCTACATTACGGCCACCACTTAACGGCCGCCACATAGCGGCCGCAATAAAACGGCCGCTACATAGCGGCCGCCACATTACGGCCACCACTTTACGGCCACCACTTTACGGCCATCACATAACGGCCGCCACGTAACGGCCGCAATACAACGGCCACCACATAGCGGCCGCCACATTACGGCCGCAACTTGACGGCCGCCAAATTGCGGCCGCCACATAACGGCCGCTAGATAACGGCCGCCAATTAATGGCCGCCATATAACGGCCTCCACATAGCGGCCGACACAACCACCGCCTCATTGCGTCCGCCACATTACGGCCGCCACTTTACGGCCGCCAAATTGCGGCTGCCACACAACAGCCGCCACATAACGGCCGCTAGATAACAGCTGCCAAATAACAGCCGCCACATGAAAATGATGGGGGCAGCGGGGTTTGACTTCACGGAGCCAAAAAACGCTCCTACTACTAAATTACTAGCTATATTTCAAAAATAAAATGTCGCAAATATTTGACAGCTATTTGCGACCTTGCCAACATTCGCATCAACTGACCAATCTTCACATAAAAACAAGATTTACAGACGGGATGCTATGGGTTTTATTTTCGCCTCATTTTTAATTTACTCAAATTATGGTCTCCTTGGTACGTGTGACGCTACTGGTTTCTGAAAATTGTGTTTTCGGTATCTATCGTTCAACTACATTCTGAAAATCAGACAGATTGCTAAAAACTATTGCTAAAAAATATATTATTTTTTGACATATTTAATAATGTCAGGTAAAGCGGAAATTTTCTAAAATTAGGATTTTTCTATTTCAAAATAACCAAATCTATGTATTTTATACGATTTTGTTTATAAAACGATGAGGCAAAAATTTTGGTCATGGGCTCGCCAACCATTAGAATTAATTTGAATTTAGAATTCTAAATGAAAGCAGTGCGCGCGTGCGGTATCGTTTCGGTTTACCGACCAGTGAGGAAACATAAGCAGTACCGAAACGGTACAGAATCGGTACCGAAACGATACCGTACCGACCAATGAGGAAAGGGCCTAACGAGACTGTCCTTAAATTTTTGAAACATGCTGATTTGCATTCACAGATTTCTTAAAAATTGCCAATTTTCACAAAAACT
This sequence comes from Agrochola litura, assembly GCA_949152395.1. Lineage (NCBI taxonomy): Eukaryota > Metazoa > Arthropoda > Insecta > Lepidoptera > Noctuidae > Agrochola > Agrochola litura. The sequence goes on along the minus strand of OX424502.1, from coordinate 5,761,171 downwards.
TTTCCAAAAACTATATCGAGCCAACTCTGAGGTTTGAGTACAAGAATGTCTGTGTGTATGTTAACTTTTCACGCCTAAACCACAATCAAATTCCAAATTCGAATTCGATTTCGATCAAATTTGCCAAGGGGATAAACAGCATCCTAGGGTAGGACATAGGCTACTTTTTGTCTCAAAAATAATCCTAAAGGAGGTGATAGGTAATTAAAGTTTTCTCGCCAAACTTCATCCTGCTAGGACAACGGGAAGCACCATATATGCTTTGTTTTATTTGCGAGTGTCAATATAAATATGCGGTATAATTTAATGGCCGTATTTTTTTATTGCATTTACTTGGAAGTTTGATTTTCTTTACAGCTCCAAGGGACCGTAGATCTAAGTTTTTGATATCTATTTCAATTTTCGGTAGCATGTTCCTGTGGAATATTTTGCGACATCCACGCGGGCGAAGCCGCGGGCAAAAGCTAGTATATGTAGATAGCCAAAGTAAACAAAAAATAAAATTGACTTTATTTTGACGTGACCAATAAATCGTTGACATTGACAATTAATTGGTATCATTACTTGATATGTCTATGGTATCAGCCATGCATTCCGCTGTAGCAAATAAATATGTACCAAGAAGAACTTATTTCAATGTTAATAATAATCTAAATATATAACGAATAAACATATTTTTTTAATTTTGTTATCATATATCACGCATTTTTTATTCTAAAACCTTTATTGCAATAACAACATAAAAAGCAGCAATATTTAAAAAATATTATTATCGAAAACAAAAATAATAATATTTGCAAAAAACCGCACTGTGTTTTACGAGATTAGAACCTGAGGCAGTTTGAATTCCATACCAACGCTTAACGCTTTCTGCTATCTGCACTTGTTAAGTTACTATCGAATTTTAGCAATGCCATTAACTGGTCAAGTTCACGCGCATAGTGCGTGTGTGCTAGCATGTTTAAAGCGACGGAAATATATTGTTGTTTCGTGTAGTGCAAAACTGCGTTATTTGTGGTGTGTGTATCGTGTTGGTTACACATACAAATGTACGAGCTATACCGCGTGTTCACAGCAATACGACTCTTAGCGTGCTTCTGCATTTTTGAGCGCTTACTGTACCTAAAAAATCGTTGAAATTTTGAAGAAGTTACTCTCTCAGGTACAGTACCACCGCCCGGAGGACACCGTGGAGCATACGGTGGAGGTCTGCCCGGCTTGGGTGGAGCATCGCCGTGTCCTCGTGGAGGCGATCGGCGGCGGTGATCTCTCGCGTCCGGCACTGGTTCGGGCCATGGTACGGAGCGACAGGAAAAGGGAAACCGTCATCTCATTCTGCGAAGCAGTAATTCTCGCGAAGGAGGAGACGAAACGCGTGAGGGAGAGGCAAATTTCACGCCCTTGTGCCCTTAACCACCGCAGGAGGAGACGCCCTGGGCGTCGGGAATCACAAGCAGATTTCCGGCCACCGTAGGCGCGGGCTTGCAGACGGTGAGCAATGGGTAGCTCGCCGTCCGATAAGGACCAAGCTCGGGTCGACGGCGCGTTGTGTTCCATGCGCGCCTCAAAGAGAGGTCAGCAGAATTGACGGGGTCCGCTAGGGCCGATGCCTGCCGGGGTTGCGAAGAAGTCCGAAAGGGAGATCGTGGCCCCGGCAACATGGCAACCGAAGGAACACGGGTGGGATTTAGTCAGTAAGAGTCTGACACGCCCTCCCCAGAGCGGGAGAAGTTATTTGAAAACTTCCCAACCAAAAAAAAAAAACAAAAAAAAGTGATACTGACGTAAAATTGATTAAGATGACGTTTGATAAAGAAGAAGCTAATAGAGATCAAAAGTTTTCACTTGATGTCCATAAAAAGTAATTCATATAGTTTAAGTTTAAAAACCGATTAAGTAATTATTGACTATTATATTGGTCATGTAGATCCCGAGACAACATTATGACCTTTATTACTTCATGATTGATTGGTTGTTTTAATACGACGTTATATTTATAATATTATAATTCTGACAATCATAAGATAGATGTTTAATAATAATAATAGGTACATAGTTGCATGTCTGGTGATTACTTAACGATAACTACTTCCTACCTAAATAAAATAACACAATGTTTTCGCCCAGTAAAACTTTTATCGTCGTCACAGAGACACTTAAAAAAACAAAATGTCTCCAATAAAGTGGTTGGACAATTTATTGTTTCTGGAGAGTCTCTTAGGAATATACAGGAATTACTGCACCCAGAACAATATTCAGAAATGTTTTATAGTTTTCCAAATATTTGCTCAGAATATGTTGCATTTTACAGTCATTATTGGTGAAGCATATTTCTTGTTAGGAAGACATGGTTTTACTAAAACAAAAATCATCTATGCTTTTTTTTCCACAATAACTTATGTAAACTCTGTGTCATCCGTTGTGACTGGCATCTGTTACAGCTGCGATTTCATATCATATCTAGGAAGCATCACTCGTGTATCTAAATGTTTCAAAAATGACGAGTTGAATAGATCTCTAAAGAAAACATACTGGTTCAGCATTGCTTTCACAATATATGCTATCGTGTTTTGTGGCTACAGATCTGCGGGGATTTTAATCAATTACGTGCAGGATGCGGGTGATACCGATATTTTCATTTTTGTTTCTGTTTTCATGTCACAAGGTTTTATCCGATTTACAATAGTTTATCAGAGAATCATCTTGTTTTTTGTTATCATGATAGTCGTTCATTTGACCAAATGCCTGAATTCAATGATATCAGCGGTTCAAGAGAGGATAGGGAGTAGTGATATTAGTTCGGATGAGCAATGTGATATCACAAGGGAACGTATTCAAGGATGGGTTGTACTGTATCGACATATAGCAAACTGCTGTGAAAAATTGACGCTATGCTTTGGACAACAGGTACATTTTGTCATATCTAGGTGTCATTTCCAGTACTTTTATGTTTATTTAAGTGAAGTGGGTACGTACGGGAGATGAATGAAAGCTGGTATGTTCCTTAGCTTGGTGTAATAATTAAAGTCCACACACGACACACATATAAAAGTTCGCCGAATGGAAGTCTACATAAGGAGAAGCACAGTAAGATTTTCGAAAGCAAAAGCAGAAAGGAGATAGGCAGAGTACATATATTAGCGTTGGTAACAAGCCCGCGAGATGCATACGGTAGTGAAAGTGGAAACGTGCGGTTAGCCCAGTGGTATCTAACGGACTTGTTACCAACGCTAATATATGTACTCTGCCTATCTGCCTTCTACTTGTGCTTTCGTAAATCTTACTGTGCTTCTCCTTGTATGGACTTTCCCCTTCCATTCTTCAAACTTTTATATGTCTGTCGTGTGTGGACTTAATCATTATACCAAGCTAAGGAATTCATTCATCTTCCGTACGTACTTCATTGGTGACCCCGACGTGATATTATATAATAGTATTAAGTTTAAGTATACAAGGTAATGTAAGTATTTATTTTAACATAAGGACTAGTGACGCTACATAATTTTTAGGGTTCCGTACCTCAAAAGGAAAAAACGGAACCCTTATAGGATCACTCGTGTGTCTGTCTGTCTGTCTGTCTGTCTGTCTGTCTGTCTGTCTGTCCGTCTGTCACAGCCAATTTACTCCGAATCTAATGGACCGATTAAGTTGAAATTTGGTACACATGTGTATTTCTGTGACCCAAACACGAATGTGTAACGTAAATAATTTAATTTTGAATATAGGTGTCACTTTTGGGGCGCAAACAAGAAAATTAAAAAAAAAAGTTTTGCTAACAGTACCGTGTGACATATCAAATAAAAGGGCTTGTTGCGAGGATCCTAAATATATTTTTTATATAATTTTAAAATAAATACTTTTAAAGATATTTGATAAATTCAATGAAAAATGACCATTCCCCCCCCCTTATCTCCGAAACTACTGGACCAAAAATTTTGAAAAAAATACATAGTATGGCTCTTTACTCATAGATTACAGGAAAACCTATAAGAAGTCTATGGTCTTAAAATAACATGGTAAATCTCTCAATATTGTGCGTAAAAACTTACATTTCGTCGCTCGGCATCCAAAAGGCCCAATGGATCTCTAGCTACTATAATATCAAAATATCAAAAGTGTTTGACCGTCTGCTTAATACACAAATAAATAAAACTGTAAATGTTCATGACAACCAATTCGGGTTTCGGCGTGGTTTGTCAACAGAAAATGCAGTGTTGTGCCTTAAGCATACTATCACATACTTACTATACACAGCGTAGGACGCCGATTTATGCTAGGTTCATCGATTTATTCAAGGTTTCTGATCAGGTTGCTTATGACGTATTGTGGAGAAAGATGGAGAAAATAGGTTGCCAACGGAGCTTATAAACATCTTTAAATAGTGGTATGGTAATCAGATCAATAGTGTACGATGGGCTGGAACTTTTTCCAAGCCATACAGGTTGGAATGCGGGGTGAGGCAGGATTGGCGAGCTCAGCAGCACCAGAGTGGGTTGCTATATAGATGGTAATTGTGTAAATAATATTAGCTATGCAGATGATATGGTGCTTCTGAGCGCGTCAATCTGTGGTCTCAGAAAGTAATTGGTCGCCAAATGTGAGCAGTATGCCAAAACACATGGTTTGATGTATAACTCCAATAGGTCGGTGCTGCCCCGTTTTTGTAGCGCATCGGGAATATTCGCGGACGCACATATTAATTGCTTTTACGCAACGATGCGAATGAGGTGTGCATCCCTGGTACGCAGAGTACGGGCCAGCTCCAACAATATCGTTAGCAGTCTGGATTGCATGTACATCAATCACTGCAGTGCCGTCTCCCATGGGGTGAAATAAATTTAAACTAGATTACGTGGGGCACTCAGAAAGTTTTGTGATACTAGAAAAAAATATACTACAGGTTATATTTTTTTTATTAAATCTTTTGAAAGAACTCTCCATTGGCATACACAGTTTTATACGTCTAAACAAATTTTCATAACACATTTTCCAGTCCGCATCAGACACCTCTCCAATCTCCTTCTCAAATGCACCCAGTGCATCTTCAGGTGATGAAAACTGTTTTCCTTTGAGTTGATTTTTTATTTTGGGGAACAAGAAAAAGTCGCACGGAGCCAAATCGGGACTGTAAGGAGGATGACCTATAAATTTGGCCGGTGTGCTGTCCAGAAAGTCCCTTGTTTTGAGCGCCGAGTGAGCCAGCGCGTTGTCGTGGTGAAGCAGTAGCCCACGGAGGCCAGTGTTCGGTCGCTTGCTGCTTGCAGTAGTAAAAACTTCTGGCAAACATTTGGTAACATACCATTCAGCATTGACGCTTCTTTGATCTCGTCAGGGTATTGACACCAGATAAACTGGTAGAAAAAAAAAAAAACTTGCGATCAACATTTTGCCTGCACTTCTGGCTCGCTTCACTTTGGTAGGCGTTTCAAAAACCAATTATGTTTTTTTTTTTATTGGATGCTGTAGAATGGTAGTAGACCATGGTCTGAACAACGTTTGTTCTAGCAAAACTGCGATTCAAATTTCACGGTGTATGCTGAACCTCTTCATATGTAATTCGCCTATTCTCTTGAATTAAATTTTTCACAGCCAGCACTTTTTCAACAACCGTCATAGGGCGGCCACTTCTTTCTTTGTCTGCCAAAATTACTAGACCACCCATAAATTCGTTGAACCAGCGAAAAACAGTATTTTTAGAAGGGCTTTTTTCTATGAACACCATTCGAAGTCTTTCAAACGATTCTTTTGGTTTTAGTCGACATTTGAAATCGTACAAAATCATCGCGCGAAAATGTTCTCGTTATAAATCCAGTTTTCAGTAAGACAGACTATTTTGATTTTGCTCGTAAAAAAATGTGGAGGGAATTTCGAATTTGGAATGTCATGTTTTTTTGTAATAAATAGTCATCGTTTTAATTGACATCAAAACCAGCCAGTATTCTATAGACAAAAACTGTTAGTCGCAAAACTTTCTAAGTGACCTCGTAAAATAAGTTTTAACATAGTTCATAAGTTTACTAACGCAATGAGTCCTTGTTACTTGAATAAAGAAAAATATCTGGATTATAATTTTTTTTGAACGACGTTTTCTAAAAATGAAACCTAGCTAGATCGATTTATCGCTCCTGAAACCCCCTGCATACTAAATTTAATAAAAATTCTTGGAGCCGTTTCCGAGATTCAAATTATAATTATACATAGGTATATACAAGAATTGCTCGTTTAAAGGTATTATTATTATATTAATACCGCGAATGTGATTTTTTTTACGAAAATCTGATTTTTGTTTTATTTCATTCTACACGTTCAAATAAGTGACCCTGCAATTTAAAAAAAAATGTCACAGTCGCGGTATTGGATGCCGAGCGATGATTTGCAGTTGGAATGTATGGGAGAACATGTTTTTCAACTACAATGTTAAGTTTGTTCTTGGGATAAATAAATTCATCTCAACTACGGAACCCTTCATTGTGCGTAGTCCGACACGCACTTGGCCGGTTTTTTTTTAAATTCCGCTCTTTTGATTATCAATTTTTCACTTTGAACATATTGTATTCTTATTTTTTAGTTTATATTTTCGTCAGTAATTTCACTGACATACTACATGCTTCTGACGAACCATATGTGCAACGTGCAAAAGAATGTTTCAAATGTAAGTATATTATGTCTTTTATTTTGCTGAAAACTTATATCATTTTATAATAAAAAAGAAAAAGATAGATATGTAAGCAGGTAGGTTTTGATCCGTTCGACCACACACCGATGAGAAAGGCTGCCATTGCGCCACTCCCTGTGTGTTTCGCTCAACACTCGTGCTCTAACACTAGCAGATGATTTTGCTTAACTGACTCAACTACTTATTATTTTTTTGTAAATTCCAGACAGGAGACACACACAGACTGGGGACATTGCCTATTATATTAAGCTTTGCAGTAATTGGGATGTTACCAATTTATGCTGGACAATTGATTCGAAACCAAGGGATGAAGTGCCAAATACTTTTGGCTCGACTTTATAATGCAATGATAATAATTGGTGAGATAATTACAAATATGATAACAAAAAGTGGTATTCTAATCACAGTTGTCATTTAAATTACTGGTAATAATTAACGAGATGATAATTTAAAAGTAGCAATCCCTTTTTTTTTTTTTTTTTGGGTGGGAAATTATCAAATAACTTCTCCCGCTCTGGGTGGAGCGAGAGGGCGTGTCAGACTCTTACTGACTAAAACCCACCCGTGTTCCTTCCTGTGCCATGTTGCCGGGGGCCACGATTTCCCCATCGGTTTTCTTCGAACCCCCGGCAGGCATTGGCCCTAGCGGACCCCGTCAATTCTGCTGACATCTCTTTGAGGCGCGCGTGGAACACAACGCGCCGTCGACCCGGGCTTGGTCCTTATCGGACGGCGAGCTACCCATTGCTCACCGTCCGCAAGCCCGCGCCTACGGTGGCCGGAAATCTTCCTGCGATTCCCGACGCCCAGGGCGTCTCCTGCTGCGGCGGTTAGGGGCGCGAGGGCGCGAAATTTGCCTCTCCCTCACGCGCTCCGTCTCCTCCTTCGCGAGCATTACTGCTTCGCAGAAAGAGGTGACGGCCTCCCATTTCCTCTCGCTCCGTAGCATGGCCCGAATCAGGGCCGGACGCGAGAGATCACCGCCGCCGATCGCATCCACGAGGACACGGCGATGCCCTGCCCAAGCCGGGCAGACCTCCACCGTATGCTCCACCGCGTCCTCCGGGCGATCCACACAGTGACGACACCCGGGCGTTTCCTCCCGCTTTATCCTGAACAGGTACCTCCCGAAACAGCCGTGTCCGGTGAGTACCTGCGTCAGGCGGAAGGTGAGGACGCCGTGGCGCCTCTCTAGCCACTCCTCAAAGAGGGGTCTTATCGCCGCAATTGTGGCGTGCCCAAAAGTAGCAATCCCTGCCCCTGCTATGCACGGGTGGAACAATGTACTAAAGCGGTGACATTTTAAAACATTGAGATTTCTGTGCTATATCTTAGTTGTATAGGGTGATTGGTAATTAGTGACTGGTACTTAAACACGTGACTTTACTCATCATTATGAACAACTTTTGCTATGGGATCAAACCTGAAATCGCGAAAATAAAATCAGCTGTTCCCTACATTTCGACAGCTACGTAGCACAACATGCTACGTAGGGAACAGCTGATTTATTTTTGCGATTTCACGTTAGGTCCCGTCGTAAAAGTTGTTCATTATGATGACTAAAGTCACGTGTTTAAGTATTGGTCACTCATTATCAGTCACCATATATATAAATGTATTACCTACACACATAAACCTTCCGGAATAAATTCTCTTATTAATAAACAATAAAAAACTAATTTCAGAGTCGAAAGAAGCTGAAGCGAAATTGATAAAGGACTTTATCCGTCTGATAAAGAAGAATCCAATACAGATCAAGTTATTGTCCAAGATTCCTGCTGGGATGTACTTACTGCCAGTTATAGTCTCTTTAGCTGTCAACTATATCATTGTTATATTGCAGTTTAATAATGTTATTTAAGTTCAGTTTTTCATAGGTGTGCGTGCCTTTAATTTCGGCTTTATAAAATTACATATTATGTGACGCTTTTTTTATTTTCCATCCCTGTTCTGTGACTTTATTTATCTTTATAAATTCATAATACGGTGTTCATACAATACAAAATCTATGTATAGATGATAAATGATTGGTAAAACTTACTTGACTAGTGACAACTGTAGCTTAATGATGATTATTTAATTAACATTAAAGTAACAAAATGTTTCCATTCATTAATACTAGAACCTTAGCAAGATAACGTACAAATAAGAATCTTTTAGGCATATACAGGAATTATATTAAGAAATTAATTAATTATTTTCTCATTTATTCATTTTTTTACATATTAAATACATTTTTAAATATTTTTATAAAAATCATTAAAAAAACATTTAAAAATATAAAAAATAGTGGCCCATCGGCATCAGGAACAGGGTCCAAGCTGCCGGTGGTCAGGGCTCTAGAGAGAGGAACCTCCTCACTATGCGTGCCGTGTCTAGGAGTACTGCTTTCTGAATCAAGCCCTTGACCCAGCCGCGCAATGAGAGCCTCCTGAGGTGTTGGTCGAGGCTCTTCGCTATTAGGCCATTAACCGTAACGATTATCGGTACAATGATCGCAGAGTCCACATCCCACATGTCGACAACCTCGTGTGCTAAGTCAAGATACTTGATTTTTTTATCTTTCTCAGCTTTCACGAGATTCTCGTCATGAGGGACAGCGATATCAACAATCATTGCACGGCGCTCTCGTCGATCTATCACCACAATATCAGGCTTATTGGCTACAATAGTCCTGTCAGTGATGATAGATCGATCCCAGTACAATGTGGCATGACCATTCTCGAGAACTGGGTCGGGCACATACATGTAGTATGGTACTTCGGACTCCACAAGGTTGTACTGCAAGGCAAGTTGCTGGTGAATAATCCTAGCCACTAGATTGTGTCTGTGCAAGTACTCGCCATTAGCAAGACGAGAACAACCGGAAACAATATGTCGGATTGATTAATTATTTAATTATTATTATATTATTATTTTTTATTATTAAGAAATGTTTGATTATTGTTCAGATATTAGATCAGACTCAACTGCACACTATAATCCTTATTAGTGATGAACATTTATTGTTAGGAGGAAAGGAATTTAATCAAGTTAAGCTCATGTATGGTGGTTTATCTGCTTATTCTTATGAAAACTCGGTATCATCAGTCGTGACCGGTATCTGTTACAGCCGCTTCTTCATATCTTCAACCGTGTCTCAGAACATTTTCAAGATGACAAGTTTATTCATGCTGTTAAGAACATTTTAACATAGTTAAGCATCATTTCTACAATATTATATATGGCGTTATCTCTCTATAGATCTTCGCAGATTTTTATCAATTACATGCTAATGGACGGAGATACGGATATGTTTATTTTTCTTTCTGTTTTTTGTTATGATAGTGGTTCAATTGAATTCGAGCATTTAGCTCGAATTCAATGATATCAGCCGTTCATGAGAGGTTAAGGAATTGTGATATTAGTTCGGATGAGCAATGTGATATCACAAGGGACAAGATTCAAGAATGGATTGAACTGTATCGGGACTTAGCAAATTGCTGTCAAAAATTGAAGCAATGCTTTGGACGTCAGGTACATTATATTTATCTTATGGTTTCCTAGTTAGTAGTGTATTATTTTATTTGTCTGACTCGCCGCCGCCATTCGTGATACTTTGTGACTTAGCCTAGAATGGAATGTGTATTAATACTCATCACCAAGCTGAAGTCTACGTATTCTGTACATTAAACTAAGTATCACTGTACTGGGGCGGCTGCTGCAGGTGCAGAAATCCTCAAACGGCGTAAATATAACAATCTTATTGGTAGCTATATTTTTGAGCCGCGGGTTGAAACACTAGGGCCGTGGAGTCCGAGTGCTCATCGTGTTTTCCGGAACATCGTCAAGCGATTGGTCGACTCTTCACGTGACCAGAGGGTTGGCCAATTTTTAGGTCAAAGAATCAGCATTGCCATACAACGTTGCAATGCTGCCAGCCTCCTCTTTATACTTGTACATAATTTATTTATTTTAGTGTTAGAAGCATCAATGCGCAAAAAGCTGGGAAATTACTTTTTTTTTGGTGTGTACAACCGCTGTTAACTGTAGCGCGCAAAGGACTGTTGACGAATGTATGGGTATACAATAAACCGAGACGTTGTTATTTTAAGTTTAGTTTCAACTTAGTACCTAAAACATCGTTGAAACTTTGAAGGATTTACTCACTCAGGTACAGTACCACCAAAAAAAAATCGGATGATGAGAAGAATATGTGACTTTCGATTCCGTTAAGGATCTTTTTATTATATCCGTTATATTGCTTTCTAAATTTTTTCTCACTCTGTTTCTCTTTTCATTTATAATGTCAATGACATAGGTACTACATGTTACTGGTGAACCATCTGTGCATGTTGTATGTTTGTTTCAGATGTAAGAATATTATTACTTATTTTTGGGTTTTTTGATAACAATATGCATTCAAAAAGTCAGCCTATAAAAGCGCATTTTGCAATTAAAAGATGAGGAATGATATCAAAGTCGAATATCTCCCTGGAGTCGTGGAACTCGGTGTGTTATTAGCAGATGTTAGCCACTCGACCACGCACTGCCAAGAGCGTCATTGTCGGTTTTGATCACAGATAATAAGAATATTTCTATAGTTTTGATCCTTTAACCACACATATACACAAAGTCAGCGCTGTCCCACTTTAGGTACTATTTACTGACCACACGGTCTTTAAAGTGCTAGGTAAAGTAAGCGCCCCATAAGAATATAAACATTATTTGTAAAGCATTAATGTTCAAATTCGAACTGAACACTTGCTCATATTCGCTTTAACGAATATGAACATTAAAATAAGGTTCACATGAATGCACCCACGCCCACACTACACACCTCCTACTCACCCACACACTTTGACAAGTGTGAGTTTGTGTTTTTCGCCTAGTATCTAACCCAAGAGAATTCTGCTTAGTTGACTCGACTTATTAATTATCATTATCAATAATTATAGAAAGGAGACATGAGAGCAGTAATTATTGTATTAAGTTTCGTAACATTAACGGTGCTGCCAATCATTGCTAGACAATGGTCCCGCAACCAAGGGATAAAGCTCCACAGAGTGTTGGCTCGACTTTATAATACAATGATAGTTATTGGTGAGATTGTATGTAATGGTATTTGTCTAACAACGGACATCTAAGTTAACGAGAACTATATTACTTAATTAAATTTTAGATTCAGGTAAAACTGAAGCGAAATTGATAAAGGTCTTCATACGTTTGATAAAGAAGAATCCAATGGAGATCAAGTTACTGTCCAACATTCTTGCTGCTATATGCTGCCTGTTGAGTTCACTTATATCATTGTTATAATGCAGTTTAGTAATGTTATTTAATTATGTTTGTTTTCGCAAATTGTATGATCATGTAACTTTACGATTGTCAATAAAAAATATATAAATTTTATATTTTAATTTAATACTGTATGAGTGTGTCTTATGCATGAATGTTGGGTTCGTTGCGGAGTCGATTAGCATTGTTCAGTATTTCTACTTGGAAACTAAGTATGAGCCTGTATTTTTGCCTGGCGAGCCATAATGCTGGATTTTAAAAGAAATACTCCCATTAAAGTGTAATGACTGGATGACTTACAGTAAAAAAAAAACTTGTGCGGTCGGGGGACCACCGTCTGTCAGTAATGAAGTTCTTTCTCACGTATGATTTAAAACAAAAACAAATTTTTGCAGCCGCTATATTCGATTTACATTTTGACCTCATATCGGCTTTAGCACCCTCAAAAACTATGAAAACGACACCCATGACGAAAAATTTGAAAACTTTCGCAGCCGCCATCTTGGATTTACTCTTTGACCTCACTATCGGCTTCAGCGCCCTCGAAAACTCTAAGGAGTTGATTCATTTGTTTATGAGTAATTTTTTAAGGTTTTTTTATAAATATATTTTACTTTTCTTCTTTCTTTATTATGTCAGGTAGCTTGTTATATATTTTTATAGACATGACGTAGGGACTTTTAGAATGCATTTTTAGCTTGGATGTTGGTATGTTTGTCCTAGATCGGTGCCTAAGTGTGAAGTGTGATTGGATATCTTCACGTTTTGTGTGGAACTCTTGATGCTTACGGACAAATTTACATAATACCCACATGTTAAAAAGGTTAGTTTATGAATTTAATTTGTAATAACTTTTGACCGAGAGGCCCTATTTTAATGAAATAAAGACTAAATATTAATTGAAGATACGGACTATTACTATATTTCCAATCCCTTAAATCTCTTGAAAAGAAGACATTAAAAAAAAAAATACATGCGAATATTAAAATCATCTCCTATTTTACCCTCTTGAGAGATGATTTTTGTAAAACGCTGAATCACGTAATGTTTTATATGTTACCAAAAGCGTTAATTAAAATTTTCATAGCCCTAACTTAAGAAATGACAGGTTTCCCATACAAAATTTCATTCCCTATATCCCCCTGCCCCTCAGTGTTATTTTTTAACCGACTTCAAAAAAGGAGGTTTCTCAATTCGACCGTATATATTTTTTATTTTATTTTTTATGTGTGTTCGCTGATAACTTCGTCGTTTATGAACCGATTTTGATGATTCTTTTTTTTTTGGAAAGGAAATATCCCAAGGATGGTACCATGATAAGAAAACCAGGACCTGATGATGGCATCCCAGAGAAATCGAGGGGAACCTTCGAAAATCGTAGTGGCGACTAGTGCGTTTGTTATTTCATTACTTAAGTATTTTAAACCACTACTATTTAATGAAGGTCTGGAGTCGATCTGATGACGAAGCCGAAAGACAGTCGAGGGAACTCCTCAACGGTTTACAGCAATTACCTGGTGTTTGGGCTTGATTAATTTGTATTGATGAGAACTTTACACCTAGATGGGTTGTTACTGTCATTAGGGGTCTGATGATGAAGACGAAGGACGGTCAAGGGAACTCCTCAACGTTTTACAGTATCTACCTTGTGTTTGGACTTAATTCATTTTTTAGTGATAAGAACTTTGCACCCATATGGGTTGTAAGTGGCTCTATTTTTGTCCCTAAAATAGTTTTTTTAATTCAACAACTAATAAGTTTCACTACAAAATAAAAAAACACGTTTTTTAAACATAAAATCATTTTTTTAATATAACTAAGTTGCAAACAAAATCTCTTAATTAACCAAAATAACAAAATAACCTTACACATAGTATGAAAAAGAAATTTAAATTTGAATAATCAGTATCTAAGTAATTACAATTTAGTGATCTATTTATGTTTTTATAAAATAAATGTCTTTAAAATCAACATACCTACAATATTTTTTACTAAAATCACATAAAAATCTGTCAAAATTGTTCATGGTGCTTTTAAGGCTCTTTCTTCCTGACTAACTAAAGTTACTACGGAATGGAAAATAGTATCTTGAGCTATAAAGTAAAATCATGCATATAATTTCTTTAATATCGACAACTAAACAATCTTCCGTGGTCCGTGTGGTGCCGGGGTCCGTGTGGTGGACTTGAAAGAATAGCACTACCCTATTTCTTCCCATGGGTGTCGTAAAAGGAATAAAGTGGTTATTTTAGTAATTATGATGCGAAGGTTTGATATTTCCATACAGCCTAGACTTAGACTAGACCATAGCAACTAGATTTCGTTAATTAATTAATTAATTTATTTATTTAATCACCACATCCACATACACATACACACAAACATACATAAGTGTTAATTCAACAAGGAGAGATGTTATCTTTCATCTAGTTACAATAATATTCAGCTTCCCTATGCCCATAATTAGTTATCACCTAAAGTACAAATGGATACTATAATAAATATTAATGACGATTTGGACATTTTAAGGCTGGATAATTCTTTTTCTTGTAATCCACAAGACTGTACAAATTATATTAACGTTTCCGTTTCATTTTTTCTTTTTTCATTCGTTTTGATTTTACGTTTTTCTAAGCGTTTCCGTCTATCATTTTCTGTCTCAAGTAGCCGTCGTTTCCTTATCCGAGAAGCATCCTTGTTAGGTCTACCCATCACTAAAAATCGTAAAATAAAATAATTTTTCAAAAAGGAAACTAAAAAGTTAAAAATAAATTTACTTACCACAAAGAAATTCGTATTTTGATTTAGTTAATCAGAAATGATTAAATAAGTATTTTATAATTTTGAAGTCGGTACCAAGTACATACTACAACAACCTTACTAAAATAACAAATTACTAAGTACATACAATATTATTAGATATGTCAAAAGGAGGCCTGTGTCACAGCAGTAGGAATATTATAGGCATACAAGCTATGCTAATGTCAAAACAATAATAGACAAAAAAAAATGAATTGGTACCTACTTACTATCAAAGTAACTTTTTAGATATTATGTAAGTACTGGCTTAAATACTAATAGCCAATGAAAACAAAGTATGAAAGAACACTGAATACAAATTAGACATATTATAATAACTATTTACATTACAAATGTACTCAAGATATGAAATGTTGAAATAAAAATAAAAACTAAAATGAAATACTCAAAATTTAATCCATGACATTTAAATATTAATAACTATTTATCTATAATAAGACTAGCTGCCCGCCCCGGTTTCACACGGGTAGCACTTAGTACTTTTCTTAACTACCTACCCTACCTACCCTACCTACCCTACCTACCCTACCTACCCTACCTACCCTACCTACCCTACCTACCCTACCTACCCTACCTACCCTACCTACCCTACCTACCCTACCTACCCTACCTACCCTACCTACCCTACCTACCCTACCTACCCTACCTACCCTACCTACCCTACCTACCCTACCTACCCTACCTACCCTACCTACCGTACCTACCCTACCTACCCTACCTACCCTACCTACCCTACCTACCCTACCTACCCTACCTACCCTACCTATCCTATCTCTCAAGTTGGATCGAACTGCACATGGTGTGCAAATTTCATTATAATCGGTTAAGTGGTTTAGGAGTCCATTGAGGACAAACATTGTGACACGAGATTTATATATATTAAGATTATTGTTATAACCAGTTAATATACTATTACCTACGTAGGTACTTAATTTGAAAGTACGACAAATACTTATAGCATGAACATATTAAATTAAAAGAAATCACAAAATCTGTTAGCAAAACAAGCATAATAACGAAGAATACCGCCCCTCCCGCACCGCGCACTGCGTGTCGTAGTTGTACTATATCCACCGTATTTGTGAACTTTATGCCGTGCGCGGTCTCTAAATACTTGAAGATAATTACCTACTAATATTAGCTTGAGTTGTGAGAAAGATGGATAATACCTATACCTAGTTATTGTTTTACTTGGCACCGACTTCAAAATTATAAAATACTTATTTAATCATTTCTGATTAACTAAATCAAAATACGAATTTCTTTGTGGTAAGTAAATTTAGTGATAGTGGTTCATTTGACCAAATGCCTGAATTCAATGATATCAGCGGTTCAAGAGAGGATAGGGAGTAGCGATATTAGTTCGGATGAGCAACGTGATATCACAAAGGAGCGTATTCAAGGATGGGTTGTATTGTATCGACATATAGCAAACTGCTGTGAAAAATTGACGCTATGCTTTGGACAACAGGTACATTTTGTCAAACCTAGGTGTCATATTCAGTACTTTTATGATTAACTAAGTTTTTTAGTTCCGCTCTTTTGATATTTAGTTTCTCACTTTGAACTTATTGTGTCATTATTCTTATGTTTCAGTTTATATTTTCGTTAGTACTTTCACTGATATACTACATGTTTCTGACGAACCACATGTGCAACAAGAATGTTTCAAAAGTAAGTACCTATATGACTTTTTTTTTGCTGAAAACAAATGCCATGTCATAATAAAAAGAAAAGGATTGATATCTAAGCAGGTAGGTTTTGATCCGCTCGACCACGCTACGATAAGAAAACCACTGCGCCACTCCCTGTGTTTTTCGCCTAACACTAGCAGACAACAGTTTACAATGATTTTGCTTAACTGACTCACCTACTTACAATTTTTTTGTAAATTCCAGACAGGAGACACTAGGACAGTGCTTATTGTATTAAGCTTTGCAGTAATAGCTATGTTGCCAATTTATGCTGGACAATTGATTCGAAACCAAGGAATGAAGTTCCACATAGTTTTGGCTCGACTTTATAATGCATTGATAATAATTGGTGAGATAATTACAAATATGATAGCAAAAAATGGTATTCTAATTACAGTTGTCATTTAAATTACTGGCAAAAATTAACTGGATATTTATTTAAAAGTAGCAACCTGCTCGTACATTGGTGCCCCTGTTACACACGGGTGCAACAATGTACTGACGCAGCGACATTTTAAAACATCGAGATTTCTGTGCTATATCTTAGTTATATAGGATGATTGGTAATTAGTGACCGGTACTTAACCACGTGACTTTACTCATCATTATGAACAACTTTTGCTATGGGACCAAACCTGAAATCGCGAAAATAAAATCTGCTGTTCCCTACATTTCGACAGCTATGCACAACATGCTATGTAGGGAATAGCTGATTTATTTTCGCGACTTCATGTTTGGTCCTATAGCAAAAATTGTTCATTATGATGACTAAAGTCACGTGTTTAAGTATCGGTCACTAATTACCTGTCACCGTATGTATAAATGTATTACATACGTAAACCTTCCGAAGAAGTTCTCTAAATGAAGGTGAAATCGAATTAAAATCCGTTTAGCAGAACAACGCAGTCAACAAATAGACACGAAAGGCGACTTTGTAATATGCTATGTATAGATAATGCGTAAATTAATAAACAATAAAAAACTAATTTCAGATTCGAAGGAAGCTGAAGCGAAATTGATAAAGGACTTTATCCGTCTGATAAAGAAGAATCCAATACAGATCAAGTTATTGTCCAACATTCCTGCTGGGATGTACTTACTGCCAGTTATAGTCTCTTTAGCTGTCAACTATGTCATTGTTATATTGCAGTTTAATAATGTTATTTAATTCAGTTTTTGATAGATGTGTGCCTTCAATTTTGGTTTTATTAAATAACATATTATTATGTGACGCTTTTTTTATTTTCCATCCCTGTTGTGTGACTTTATTTCTCTTTCTAAATTCAAAATACGGTGTTCATACAATACAAAGTCTATCTATAAATGATAATTTATTGGTAAAACTTACTTGACTAGTGACAGTTGTAGCTGATGATGGTGCCGATTCCCTTGTTCACAAACCAAACTAAATTTAAGTTCAATGCAGCTTTTTCTTTCTATTTCAATAAGAAAAGGACAGAAGATAAATTTTAGTTTAGTCCTGTCAAATTAATCAGCGCTTGACGTAAGTTGACGTAATTTTAGTAGACAAGTTTTTAATATCGTCTAAACTTGTATGGAGTAGTGACAGGCGCTGATTATTTTGACAGGACTAAACTAAAATTTATCTTCTGTCCTTTTCTTAATGAAATAGAAAGAAAAAGATGCACTGAACTTAAATTTAGTTTAGTTTGTGAACAAGGGAATCGGCACCAGTGACTACTTAACGTCGATAAACAACTTATATTAGCTCGCTGTCCGATAAGGACCAGGCCCGGGTCGACGGCGCGTTGTGTTCCACGCGCGCCTCAAAGAGATGTCAGCAGAATTGACGGGGTCCGCAAGGGCCGATGCCTGCCGGGGTTGCGAATAAGACCAAAAGGGAAATCGTGGCTCCCGGCAACATGGCAACTGAAGGAACACGGGTTGGTTTTAGTCAGTAAGAGTCTGACACGCCCTCCCGCTCCACCCAGAGCGGGAAAAGTTATTTCATAATTTCCCACCCAAAAAAAAAAATGATCACTTTTGGAGGGCAAACAAGAAAATTTAAAAAAAAGTTTTGTGACATATCAAATGAAAGGGCTTGTTGCGACGATTTTAAATATATTTTTTTTTATAATTTTAAAATAAACACTTTTAAAGATATTTAAGAAATTCAATGAAAATTGACCATTCCCCCCCTTATCTCCAAAACTACTGGACCAAAAAAAATACATAGTATGGCTCTTTACTCATAGATTACAGGAAAACCTATAAGAAGTCTATGGTCTTAAAATAACATGGTAGATCTCTCAATATTGTGCGTACAAACTTACATTTTGTCGCTCGGCATCCAATAGGCCCATCTCTCTAGCTACTATAATATCATAAGTGTTTGACAGTCTGTTTAATACACAAATAAATAAAACTGTAAATGTTCACGACAACCAATTCTGGTTTCGGCGTGGTTTGTCAACAGAAAGTGCAGTGTTGTGTCTTAAGCATACTGTCACACACTATACACAGCATGGGACGCCGATTTATGCTAGCTTCCTCGACTTTTGATCTGGTTGCTTATGCTAGCTTACTCGGCTTTTGATCTGGTTGCTTATGACGTATTGTGGAGAAAGATGGAGAAGGATAGGTTGCCAACGGAGCTTATAAACATTTTTAAATATTGGTAAGCTAACCAAATCAATAGTGTACGATGGGCTGGAACTTTTTCCAGGCCATACATGTTGGAATGCGGGGTGAGGCAAGGGTTGAGCTTGCCCACGCTTTTCAACTTGTATATAAACGAGCTGATTGGCGAGCTCAGCAGCACCAGAGTGAGTTGCTATAAGATGGTATTTGTGTAAATAATATTAGCTATGCAGACGATATGGTGCTTCTGAGCGTGTCAATCTGTGGTCTCAGAAAGTTGGTCGCCAAATGTAAGCAGTATGCCAAAACACATGGTTTGATGTATAATATAAACTCCAGTAAGTCGGAGATTGTCTATGAGGCTGGAGGTAGACCGGGCTATGTACCACCTGTATTACTAAAAGTTCGGGAAAAAGTTTCGTTTAGGAAAAAGTTCCAGCCCATCGTACATTATTAATTTGGTTACCATACCACTATTTAAAGATGTTTATAAGCTCCGTTGGCAACCTATCCTTCTCCATCTTTCTCCACAATACGTCATAAGCAACTAGATCAGAAGCCTTGAATAAATCTAGGAAGCTAGCATAAATCGGCGTCCCACGCTGTGTATAGTATGTGATAGTATGCTTAAGATACAACACTGCACTTTCTGTTGACAAACCACGCCGAAACCCGAATTGGTTGTCATGAACATTTACAGTTTTATTTATCTGTGTATTAAGCAGACGGTCAAACACTTTTGATATTATAGTAGCTAGAGAGATGGGCCTATTGGATGCCGAGCGACGAAATGTAATTTTGTACAGTACCGACCAAAAGTCCATAAGCAATCTCACAAAGCAATAGACTGACGCTTCGGTTTGACTTACGACCTTCTTCTATAAGTTGTTACAATACTGTAGACACGCACATTACACACACACACTCACTTTGTCTGCAACCAATGACTAGTTCGATAATCATCATTCGTTTTTTGTTTCATTCGTCTTGTTCACATAAATATTAAAGTTTAGCAGGTAGACCACAAAAAACTAAGTAAATTATTTCGATTTCTGTGGAGTAGATGCAGTTTGTTACGAGTATTCAATTAATAGAACTTTGTTGGTTCGTGGATAATATTGGTGACGAGTATTTAGAGCAGTGTTGTGGTTATTATTATCAAAAAGCAGGCATAAAATATATTGAAGAGATCAGATCAGATCAGAGAATATTATTGCGCTGCGTAAAAGTGAAGTGAATATCTAATGAAACCGGACTAAGTGTGAGTGTTATCATTTATATATTTCATATTTTACTAAACATAAATCTTAATCAAGGGTATTGTTGATAGAACAGAGGTATTGTTGAGACAGAAGATGCCTTTAAAGTTTTAAATTCATTGTGAGGTTTAATTCGATTAGTGAATAATAAATAATTAGGTATTATGTGTAATAAAAACAATGTTTTTCTTTGTTCTAGAGAAATACTGTGAGGGTTAAGAGATATGAGGAAGGGGCTTATTATAGAGTAGCAGCGACGTCAAATGGTGAATGAAACAAATGGTTTCATACCAACGAGATATTTTGCAGAATTATTAAAAACACGTCATTATGAACCGTTCGCCGTGCACTCTGAAGGTTTGCATCACTGAAGACCAGCTAGAAAACCGTTTTTGACCTTAAAATATTGACCGTTAACAGATTCGTTATTGCATGAATTTATGGTAACGAATTTTTTAAGCACGTTTCAATAGGGTGTTTGTCGTATTTCTTGCAGATATACCGAAATTGTTTAATATTATTTTAGTAATAGTATTATTTTAGGATTAAAATTTGAGGTTTAGTTTCAATCTTCTTCTCGTAAAGAAAATGAATACTTAAGCTATAACCTCAATACCAACCAATATTTACTAAAGCCAAATAAAGTTTAAAATAATTAATATGAACAACTGCCTTTAACCTTAAAATCAACAATTTTGTCAGTAGATTTTTTTGCATTTTAAGTAGTCTAATATTCTTATTTATTGCTTAATTATTTAGACCATGATCAAAGCTTTGTATTTATGGTGCAAAAAATCCATTTAAAATTTAAAACATTTCAAAATTTAAATATGTCAAAATAATACAAATTGCTTCTAAGTTTCTAGACATCTATTTCACATATTATTCAGGTGAAGTAATGATAAATAATTGTAGCAGTTTGATAACTATACTTAAGTAAAATAAACATAACGAATAAATATTATTTATTTTTTATTATAACATATCACGCATTTTTTATTCTAAACCCTTTATTGCAATAACAACATTAATAAATAGGCAGGATATTTAAAAATATTACTATTGCAAACAAAAATAATAATATTTGCAAAAACAGCGCTGTGATTTACGAGATTAGAACCTTAGCCATCTTGAATCTAAGACCAACGCTTAACGCCTTCTGCTATCTGCACATATAATTTACTTTCGAATTGTAGCAATGCGATACACTGGCCAAGGTCACGCGTACGAGTATGATGCGTGCTAACAAAAGTTATGGAAATATAAGTGCGGCGCCCGCGAACCGTGACGATACGATAGTGTGTAGTTCAAAACTGCGTTCTCTGTGGTGTGTGTACGGCACTCACACCACAGACGTCTGACTGTTTACACATACAAATGTACGGACTATACCGCGTGTTCACAGCAATACGACTCTTAGCGTGCTCATGCACTTTTGAGCGCTTACTGTACAATAAGCTCAAAAGAGAGTAATTTTGACTTTTTAAGTGAGCAAAGTACAAACCTGCGAGCCAGCATTTTCGCCCTTACCAACAACGCCCTTCGTTCCCGCTCAATACCGAGTCCGTCATTGAGGTCAAGGGTCAATATATGACCAAGATATTTAAACGTAAATACTCTTTGTAGTGAAGTCCCATTGAATAATACAGGTGGTACATAGCCCGGTCTACCTCCAGCCTCAAAGACCATGATCTCCGACTTATTGGAGTTTATATTATACATCAAACCATGTGTTTTGGCATACTGCTCACATTTGGCGACCAACTTTCTGAGACCACAGATTGACGCGCTCAGAAACACCATATCGTCTGCATAGCTAATATCATTTACACAAATACCATCTATATAGCAACCCACTCTGGTGCTGCTGAGCTCGCCAATCCGCTCGTTTATATACAAGTTGAAAAGCGTGGGCGAGCTCAACCCTTGCCTCACCCCGCATTCCAACATGTATGGCCTGGAAAAAGTTCCAGCCCATCGTACACTATTGATTTGGTTAGCATACCAATATTTAAAAATGTTTATAAGCTCCGTTGGCAATCTATCCTTCTCCATCTTTCTCCACAATACGTCATAAGTAACCAGATCAAAAGCCGAGTAATGATGAATGAATCGAGGAAGCTAGCATAAATCGCCGTCCCACGCTGTGTATAGTGTGTGACAGTATGCTTAAGACACAACACTGCACTTTATGTTGACAAACCACGCCGAAACCAGAATTGGTTGTCGTGAACATTTACAGTTTTATTTATTTGTGTATTAAACAGACTGTCAAACACTTATGATATAGTAGCTAGAGAGATGGGCCTATTGGATGCCGAGCGACAAAATGTAAGTTTGTACGCACAATATTGAGGGATTTACCATGTTATTTTAAGACCATAGACTTCTTATAGGTTTTCCTGTAACCTATGAGTAAAGAGCCATACTATGTATTTTTTTTTGTCCAGTAGTTTCAGAGATAAGGGGGGAATGGTCAATTTTCATTGAATTTCTTAAATATCTTTAAAAGTGTTTATTTTAAAATTATAAGAAAATATAATTAAAATCGTCGCAACAAGCCCTTTCATTTGATATGTCACAAAACTTTTTTTTAAATTTTCTTGTTTGCCCTATAAAAGTGACCTCTTTTTTTTTTTTTTTGTTTGGGAAGTTATGAAATAAGTAGTCATCATCAGCTACAATTGTCACTAGTCAAGTAAGTTTTACCAATAATTTATCATCTAAAGATAGACTTTGTATTGTATGAACACCGTATTTTGAATTTAGAAAGAGAAATAACGTCACACAACAGGGATGGAAAATAAAAAAGCGTCACATAATATGTTATTTAATAAAACCAAAATTGAAGGCACACATCTATCAAAAACTGAATTAAATAACATTATTAAACTGCAATATAACAATGACATAGTTGACAGCTAAAGAGAATATAACTGGCAGTAAGTACATCCCAGCAGGAATGTTGGACAATAACTTGATCTGTATTGGATTCTTCTTTATCAGACGGATAAAGTCCTTTATCAATTTCGCTTCAGCTTCTTTCGAATCTGAAATTAGTTTTTTATTGTTTATTAATTTACGCATTTTCTATACATAAAGTCGCTTTTCGTGTCTATTTGTTGACTGCGTTGTTCTTCTAAACTCCGCAACGGATTTTAATTTGATTTCACTTTCATTTAGAGAACTTCTTCGGAAGGTTTATGTGTGTAATACATTTATATATACGGTGACGGGTAATTAGTGACCGATACTTAAACACGTGACTTTAGTCATCATAATGAACAACTTTTACAAAGGGACCAAACGTGAAATCGCGAAAATAAATCAGCTGTTCCCTACATTTCGACAGCTATGCACAACATGCTATGTAGGAAATAGCTGATTACCAATCATCCTATATAACTGAGATATAGCACAGAAATCTCGATTTTTTAACATGTCACTGCGTCAGTACATTATTGCACCCGTGTGTAACAGGGGCAACAATGTACGAGCAGGTTGCTACTTTCAAATAAATATCCCGTTAATTGTTGCTAGTAATTTAAATGACAACTGTAATTAGAATACCATTTTTTGTTATCATAATTGTATTTATCTCACCAATTATTATCATTGCATTATAAAGTCGAGCCAAAACTATGTGGAACTTCATCCCTTGGTTTCTAATCAATTGTCCAGCAAAAATTGGCAACATCGTTATTACTGCAAAGCTTAATACAATAAGCACTGTCCTAGTGTCTCCTGTCTGGAATTTACAAAAAAAAAATAAGTTGGTGAGTCAGTTAAGGAAAATCATTATTAACTGTTGTCTGCTAGTGTAAAAGCACGAGTGTTGGGCGAAACAGAAGACAGGGAGCGGCGCAGTGCCTTTGTTATCGTTGCGTGGTCGAGCGGGTCAAAACCTACCTTCTTAGGTATCAATCCTTTTATTTTTATTATAACATGGCATTTGTTTTTAGCATAAAAAAGTCATATACTTACTTTTGAAACATTCTTGTTGCACATATGGTTCGTCAGAAACATGTAGTATGTCAGTGAAAGTACTAACGAAAATATAAACTGAAACATAAGAATAATGACACAACAAGTTCAAAGTGAGAAACTAAATATCAAAAGAGCGGAACTAAAAAACTTAGTTAATCATAAAAGTACTGAATATGACACCTAGGTATGACAAAATGTACCTGTTGTCCAAAGCATAGCGTCAATTTTTCACAGCAGTTTGCTATATGTCGATACAGTACAACCCATCCTTGAATACGCTCCTTTGTGATATCACGTTGCTCATCCGAACTAATACCGCTAATATCGCTACTTCCTATCCTCTCTTGAACGGCTGATATCATTGAATTCAGGCATTTGGTCAAATGAACCACTATCATGATAACAATAAACAAGATGATTTTCTGATAAACTATTGTAAATCGGATAAAACCTTGTGATATGAAAACAGAAACAAAAATGAAAATATCGGTATCACCCTCATTCTGCACGTTATTGATAAAAATCCCCGCAGATCTGTAGCCAGAAAACACGATAGCTAATATTGTTAAAGCAATGCTGAACCAGTATGTTTTCTTTAGAGACCTATTCAACTCGTCATCTTTGAAACATTTAGATACACGAGTGATGCTTCCTAAATATGATATGAAATCGCGGCTGTAACAGATGCCGGTCACAACGGATGACACAGAGTTTACATAAGTTAATGTGGAAAAAAAAGCATAAATGATTTTTGTTTTAATAAAACCATGTCTTCCTAACCAGAAATATGCTTCGCCAATAATGATTATAAAATGCAACATATTTTGAGCAAATATTTGAAAAACTATAAAACATTTCTGAATCTTGTTCTGGGTGCAATAATTTCTGTATATTCCTAAGAGATTCTCCAGAAACAATAAATTGTCCAACCACTTTATTGGAGACATTTTGTTTTTTTAAGTGTTTCTGTGACGACGATAAAAGTTTTACTGGGCGAAAACATTGTGTTATTTTATTTAGGTAGGAAGTAGTTATCGTTAAGTAATCACCAGACTATGTACCTATCATTATCATTAAACATCTATCTTATGATTGTTGAATTATAATATTTAACGTCGTATTAAAACAACCAATCAATCATGAAGTAATAAAGGTCATAATGTTGTCTCGGGATCTACCTGACCAATACAATAGTCAATAATTAATCGGTTTTTAAACTAAAACTATATGAATTTCTTTTGTTGGACATCAAGTGAAAACTTTGACCTTAATTAACTTCTTCTTTATCAAACGTCATTTTAATCAATTTTACTTAAGCATCACTTTTTTTTTGTGTGTGAATTTATCAAATAACTTCTCCCGCTCTGGATGGAGCGGGAGGGCGTGTCAGACTCTTACGGACTAAAACCCAACCGTGTTCCTTCGGTCGCCATGTTGCCTGGGGCCCCGATCTCCATTTCGGACTTCTTCGCAGCCCCGATGCCCCGGCAGGCATCGGTCCTGGCGGACCCCGTCAATTCTGCTGCCATCTCTTTGAGACGCGCGTGTAACACAACGCGCCGTCGACCCGGGCTTGGTCCTTATCGGACGGTGAGCTACCCATTGCTCACGGTCCGCAAGCCCACGCCTTCGGTGGCCGGAAATCTGCCTGTGATTTCCGACGCCCGGGGCGTCTCCTCCTGCGGTAGTTAGGGGCGCGAGGGCGCGAAATTTGCCTCTCCCTCACGCGTTCCGCCTCCCCCTTCGCAAGCATTATTGCTTCGCAGAAGGTGGTGACGGCTTCCCATTTCTTCTCGCTCCGTACCATGGTCTGAAACAGTGCCGGACGCGAGAGATCACCGCCGCCGATCGCCTCCGTAAGGACACGGCGATGCTCCGCCCAAGCCGGGCACACCTCCACCGTATGCTCCACCATATCCTCCGGGCGATCCACACAACGGTGACACCTGGGCGTTTCCTCCCGCTTTATCCTGAACAGGAACCTCCCGAAACAGCCGTTTCCGGTGAGGACCTGCGTCAGGCGAAAGGTGAGGACGCCGTGGCGCCTCTCTTCACCAGCAACATGTAGTATGTTTTTGACATTATGAATGAAAAGAGAAACTGAAACGTGAGAAATGGATGTTAAAAACCTAAAAAAAAAAATTACAGCCGACTTCCAAACTACAAAAGATTTTTTTTTTTTTTCACTTTATAGTGGTTTGGTTTGTAATTTATCTAAGTTACAATAGCCTAATGTCAACTGCTCATCAAAAATACCCAAATCGCTATAGATGTGTGTATAATATTTGAAGAGTTCCCTCAATTTCTCCCAGATCCCATTATCAGATCGTGACCAAATGACAATGGGACCAATTGGAAGGTATACCCTTTCAAACAAAAAAAGAATTTTTCAAATCGGTCCTGCCGTCTTCGAGTAATCGGGGAACATAAATAAAAAAAAATATCCCGACGAACTGAGAACCTCCTCCTTTTTTTGAAATCGGTTAATAAGATCTTTAACGAAGTCGAAAGTCACTTAATCTTCTCATCAATACGATTTTTTTTTTACTCTCTTCTTTTACACGCTTTTTATTAGCTTCACCTGTATTATGTAGGTATGTTTAAAAAAACTAAAAAACATGCTTTTTTTAGAAAACTGAACTAAAAAATTGAAAATAAATTTTAAGAAATAAGAATAGTGTTATAAATGTTGATATATTTTATTTTTTAATTTCGTTTTTGTTTAGTAGTGCTTGTATATAAGAAAAAAAAAAAAAATTAAAAAAGCGTGGGGTGTTTTTTAAAATAATATCCAAATGATAATCCTTCTACTCATACTACTTAAGACCCGCTGCGCTAAACGAAGTTGCCGCTTTCCGCCTCCGTCGAGGAGAAAAATAGTATGCACACCATGGGCAGTAAATAAGAAAGCCAAGAATCACATGTTTGTTGACCTCGGTTTCGCCTCGGCCGACAATTACCTGTGATCTGAGACATTTCTTACTTTACTGCCCTAGGTGTGTAATGTACTATACAGGGCGTCCCACGGTTATACCACTCAAACTCAAACTCAAGCATTTATTTCAAATAAACCAATTACAGGCACTTTTGAATTGTCAAGGGGTCGGTCAGTCAGAAAGATGAAGCTAGTTGCCCATTCCAAAGCGTAGTAGGTACCTATGGAGAAGAACGGGCAAGAAACTCCATGGATTCTCTTTTAAATCAGAATATGGTTACAAAATATTGGTTACATCATTCATGTTTAAGTTATACATGTGAGAACGATGCAGAACGTTTAAAGCGTCCGTAATAGAAAATAAAACAAATAATACAATTCAAAAATTAAATTAAAATAAGCCATGGCAGCTAAGAGATGACCAGTCCCTACTGACAGCGCCCGTTCACGAACATGACGCATGGAGCACCATTCAGCTCAACCATTTTGAAGGGAGCTAAATGATCCAACATACACGCCACCGTCAGCGAGACATTAGAGTGAGCATGACATACTCTCAGCCACCAGGGCACATTCAAGTCAATGAAAGACGTACCTAGTAAATGGTAGCTTTATAGTAGGTACATAGTACTCACACGTATTATGCAATTATACAATGCTAAGGGATTGAATCTATACAATGCAAAGATAGTTTTTAAAATCTTCAGCAGCTCCAACAGTATTTTCAAATGCTAATCAATTAGTTTATGCGCCCTTAGGGAGCAGAACCAGCGTTCGGCCAAGCACTTATATCAGCGATGCAATCCCCCAACTTATAATATGCTTGGCTGCATAGTGTGCGTTTTATATAAGATTTAAATTTCGTTTCATTCAGTTGAAGTATGTGAGGAGGTATTTTATTGTAACATTTTAAACAGTACCCCATGAAAGATGAGTCCACTTTAGCCAGTCTGAAACCCGGTTGAACTAATTGGTCCCTATTTCTAGTGATATAATTGTGTCTTGCACCTCTTTTACTAAAAAGATGTAGATTTTTCCTTACGTACATAATGTTTTCATAGATATATTGACAAGGTACCGTCATGATGTTAATATCTTTAAACAGTTCCCTTAGAGAGTCGCGGATATGCCACATGGAGGGAAAGTACCTTGAATATTGTAGATGGAACGTTTTACTGAAAGAAGACATTATTCGAATTTAAAAAACAATTTAAACTGCATTCATAGATATTTAAATAATTACGTGGTTGAACCGGAAATCGAACCCGTTACACGAGAAAAATAATCACCCTGTAGTTTTATCATACTGATCGAAAAAAATCTATGAATGCAGTAATTTTTTTTTTTAAATTCAAATAATATCTTCTTTCAGTAAAATGTTCTATCTACAATATTCAAGGTACTTTTCCTCCATGTTGCATTTCCGTGGGACGCCCTGTATAACTATTGACACCATACACCCCACGCTTTTTTTTTCTTATTTACTCTATTATTGGTTTATATTTATCAAATTTTTTAACACTTCTTAATTTAAATTTATTAAAATTTATTTTCTATTTTTTAGTTCGGTTTTCTATAAAAAGCGTGTTTTTTTTAATTTTTTTTAACTATTATTTATTTGGTGGTACTGTACCTGAGAGAGTAACTTCTTCAAAATTTCAACGATTTTTTTAGGTACACTAAGTTTAAACTAAACTTAAAATAACAACGTCTCGGTTTATTCGTCAGAAATCTTTTGCGCGTTACAGTTAACAGCGGTTGTACACACCAAAAAATAGTAATTTTCGTACCACTTGCTCAAAAAAGTGACATTCTATGCCACAAAAAGCGAACATAACAATAGTCATTTTTAATCTGTTAAAAACGGAAAGAAAATTGTACTGAATTTCATTCATCCTCTAGGGGGAGAATGTGATTTAAATTTGGAATACTTACCGAAATTTATACTGAACTACATCTGTGTTTACACCATTGAGTTTGTATATAAAGCATTATACATCTTTTTGAAAAAGGAATACGCATTTATTATGCAGTGATGATTATTAAATAAAATTACGAAAACCGACGAGGCCGTATGAGCTTGATGCCTTTGCTTTTCCGACAAAAAATTATTAGTCTAGGAATTTGCCGCGTTTTTGTTTTCTTCAAATACATAAACGTTAAGTTTATTTTAATTTATTTTATAAATAAGTTAATGTTCTGAAAATACGTTACGATGTTAAATCAAAGCGATAGTGACAGTGAATTGTCGGATTCCATCAGTGCAAATGCTGCCGCAATTATAAATAATTTGCTTCCAACAAAATCCAAGGAAAATTATTTAAAACTTATGAAGAATTTTCAACGTGGAGAAGTGCGAAAGGCCTATTAATTTCAGAATCAGTACTTCTTGTCTATTTTGATTATTTATCCAAGACAAAGAATCCGAATACACTTTGGTGCATATACTCAAAACTGAAAGCTACAATAAGCATCAAACACAGCATTGAAATAAATAGATTCACGAAATTACTGGCTTTTTTTAAAAGAAAATCAGAAGGGCATTGCGCAAAGAAGTCTAAAACTTTTACGACTCGAAATGTGGAAACATTTCTTAATGAAGCTCCTGACGAAATTTTTCTGGCCACAAAAGTAAGTATACATGATTTAACTATGAATATTTCGTATCTTAGTAATGGTAATTATTCTATATATTTACCTGTTTTTTATCTTTGTTATAGGTGGCCTTAATTTTTGGACTCAATGGTGCTTGCCGCGAATGTGAACTTGTAAACTTAAAGGTGGAGGACGTTGAAAATCATTCCAATGAGTTACTGCTGATTAATGTAAAGGAAACTAAGACAAAGAAAAATCGGTCATTCATTGTACAAGGACAATATACTAAAATCATTAATAAATACCAAGCATTACGTCCCACCAACATGGAAAACAATAGAAGTTGAACTCTACACCGGTCACTGCTTTAGAAGAACTTCGACGACTTTCTTGGCGGATTGAGGGGCGGATATTACGTCAATAAAAATACACGGTGGTTGGAGCTCTGATGTAGCTGAGGGTTATATCGAAAGCTCAATGGCAAATAAAACCATATTAAGCAGTCAAATTGACAAAAATATAAAACTTAATCCATCAGAGCCACAACCATCAACTTCCGGCATCTTATCTTCGTCCGTAACTCACGATGCACCACCACCACTATCTCCGACGTATACTATCTACAACGAAACGCAAGTTCCTCAGTCGCAAGAACAGAGAAATACTCAAATCAACTCATAAACAATAAATGTACCAAACCAAAATGTAACTCTCTCTATCAATAATTGGACCAATGTTTCGAATGTTAACTTTTACTTTTAATTGTCATTATTTTTAATAAATGCTTTTCTCATATTATTATCGTTTTAATTTTTTCGCAAATGGTACAAAAAGTAGAGTATTTTCCTCGGTGATAAAGCTGTCTTAGTCTTGGGTGAACTTAAATCCCTCGCTACACTCAGGACTCGTCTTGTCTCGTCTTTTTTTTGTGTTTCCATTTTTTGTCATAATCTTTGCAGAGAATTAATTTATTATTTGAGAAATTTATATTTTTGGTTATTATTATGATAGCGGCCCTTTTGTGCAAATGCTTGAATTCGTTGATATTAGCCATTCAGGAGAAAGTAGGGAGTCTTGATATTGGTTTGTATGAGCAATATTTTATCACAAGGGAGCAAATTCAAACATGGGTTGAATTGTATCGGGATTTAGCGAAGTGCTGTGAAAAAATAACGCTATGCTTTGGACGTCAGGTACTTGAGTCGCGAATTTAATAAAATTCATTATAGTATACTTCGGTGTCTCAAATATGTTATCTATAATTGTGATAAGGTCTTGTGTTGATGATTTGATTAGGTCATCTATTGTTTTGTAATTTTTCTCTAATGTTTCAGTTTACCAGTTCGTTAATAATATTAGTATTTTATTACATATTCCCGACTTACCAAATATGTTATTTGAGTGTTTTAAATGTAAGTATATTATGGCTTGTTTTAATTTTCTGACCTTCAGAACTAAAAATGGCAATAGTAACATTATAGGCTAATTATTGGTTTATTTTTTTTGTAGTTAACTGCTATTATTTTTCATCAATTATAGATAAGAAAGTAGCGATTGTTATAGTAAGTTTTATGTTTTTGACGACATTTCCAATCGTTGCTGGACAGTTGGTTCTTAACCAAGGGGTGAAATACCAGCGAATTTGGGTCAGCTTTATAGTAAAATTATTATTATTGGTAAGCAAACGTATTGTTATAATGATTTTAACCGCCTCTGTAGTCTAGTGGTTAGACACAAGTCCCAGGTTTGATTCCCAGTTGGGGCAAAATTTGCGGCTTGGTTTGGTTAGTGGTGGGGTTAGCTACCACTTGTTCTAAGTCCGCCTGGTTAGCTACCACCATCTTATATAAGTCTGACCCTATCAACAATGTTAATAGCATGTTTGTGTTTCGACAGTCAGAGGTAAGACTTCCGCTGTGGTTGAGGGTTCCGGGTGAAGTTCGCTTTCACCTTCGGCTTGATCATCACTTACCACCAGGTGAGATGCAGGCAAAGAGCTTCCCCGTTGTAAATAAAAAATAATTATATAATAAAAATGCATCCATGCATAAATGCAAAAATACATATAATGCAGCAGTGAGGTCGGATGAGATATCGAAGAAAATAATTACGCAAAGTCGCAATGTCAAACAGCAGTAAACATTGCGACAGACCTAGATGACGATGGCGGGCCACATTATATCCATATGACTGGCCTCAGCTGGCTGTAGTCAGAGGAAAGGCAGACTCTGCAGAGGGACTATCTAAGCTAAATAAATAAAAAAAATATTTTCAGATTCAAAGAAAGCAGAAGCGAAATTGGTTGGATTTCAACCTTTTGATATAGAAGGATCCACTAAAGATCGAGTTATTGTTTAACATTCCTGCTGGAACTTACCTCCTGCCTGTTTTACTTATGTCGACTGTCAACTATTACATTGTTATGTTGCAGTTGAACAATCTTGTTTAATTTAAGTTCCTAAACGTCATATTTTCATAATACATAAATCTTCGTTTGATTTTAGGTTTTACATTACTACGTTGTGAATATTAATACTTTAGGTATACTCCCAATGGCGACACGCGGGGTTGCGATGGCGATACGCGGGGTTGCGACAATCGTCGACAGGATCCGGTGGCTGGGACTTAAGGTGGCCCTGCATAAGTCCGAGGCCATGGATTTTCATGGTCCTCGGAATGCGCCACCGTCGGGTTCCCAGGTAATGGCGGGAGGGATTCACATCGGCGTCGAGTCGACGATGAAGAATCTGGGACTCGTCCTCGATAGCCGGTGGAACTTCGTGGAGCATTTCCGATGTTTGGCTCCCAGACTGGAGCGGGCCGGGGCTGCCTTGAAGCGGCTCCTGCCCAATCTGGGGGGTCCAAACGCCTCCTACCGGAGGCTCTATGCGGGGGTCTTGCGGTCCATGGCCCTTAACGGGTCACCGGTGTGGGCGCGTTCATTGGGGCTGCGGCCAGCCCGCCGGTTGAACGCATCCCAGAGGGTCATGGCCATCCGGCTGGCCCGAGGATATCGCACGGTCTCCTGCGTGGCGGCGAGCCTCCTTGCCGGATTACTGCCATGGGATCTGGAGGCAAAGGTCCTCGCGCACATCTGGGAGTGGTGCGAGGAGGCGAAACGCCGGGACTTAACTCCGCTGTCGTGAGAAATCGCGGCACAGCGGACAGAGCTCCGGCGGGATCTCATGGCATCGTGGAGGGCGGGATCTCACGGCGTCCTCACCTTCCGCCTGACGCAGGTTCTCAAAGTCAAAGTCAAATAATTTATTTCAATTAGGCATAAAAAGGCACTTTTGAACGTCAAAAACAAAAAATAGAATTGATTCTAGTCGCCCCTTCCAAAGGGTAGTTTTCGTATGGAGAAGAATGGGCAAGAAACTCCACCGTTACTCTTTTAAAATGTTTTACAATATTTTGTATACATTAATTATATAATTATATGTGAAAACGATGCACCTGGAATAAGATTACTATACCACAATAGGTAAAAATAAAAATGAAGCAATGATAGAAAAAATAATTATGTAATGGATACATGGTGTTCACATATTTACAAGCATTGTTAAACCTATACGATATTCCTAAAAAAAATACAAGTGATACTAATTCGTCAGTGTGTGAGTTCAAGTAATCACAGAATGTAAAAAAAAAAAACAATTAAATTAGCAACCAGTTTGATTTTGTCTAGACTCAAAATTGCCCTATGGAGCTAGACCAGCATGCTTCCAAGCATTCTTATCTAGGATTTAATCCTCTAATTTGTAATATGCTTGTTTACAAAGAGTACTTTTAATATGCGTTTTAAATTTTCTTTCAGTTAATTGTAATATATCACAAGGTATTTTGTTGTAACATTTAACACAGTACCCCATAAAAGATGTTTGTACTTTGGATAATCTGAAAATTGGTTGATCTATTTTATCTTTATTTCTAGTATTAAAATTATGTCTATCACTTATTTTCTTAAAAAGATGCAGGTTTTTCCTTACATACATAATATTTTCATAGATGAATTGGCAAGGTACCGTCATAATATTAATCTTTTTAAATAGTTCCCTGAGAGATTCGCGACGACATAGATTATAAATGGCTCTGACAGCCCTCTTTTGTAAAATAAAGATGGATTCAATGTCAGCAGCCCGACCCCACAGTAAAATGCCATATGACATAATACTGTGTGTCTCACCGGACACGGCTGTTTCGGGAGGTTCCTGTTCAGGATAAAGCGGGAGGAAACGCCCGGGTGTCACCATTGTGTGGATCGCCC
Source organism: Agrochola litura (assembly GCA_949152395.1). Taxonomy (NCBI): domain Eukaryota; kingdom Metazoa; phylum Arthropoda; class Insecta; order Lepidoptera; family Noctuidae; genus Agrochola; species Agrochola litura. The sequence continues at coordinate 5,727,060 of OX424502.1, read as the reverse complement.
GGAGGACACGGTGGAGCATACAATAGAGGTTGAGGCTGCCCGGCTTGGGCGGAGCATCGCCGTGTCCTCGTGGAGGCGATCGGCGGCGGTGATCTCTCGCATCCGGCACTGGTTCAGGCCATGGTATGGCGCGAGAGGAAATGGGAAGCCGTCAACTCCTTCTGCGAAGCAGTAATGTTCGCGAAGGAGGAGGTGGAACGCGTGAGGGTTAGGCAAATTTCGCGCCCTCGCGCCCCTAACCACCGCAGGAGGAGACGCCCTGGGCGTCGGGAATCGCAGGTAGATTTCCGGCCACCGTTAGCGCGAGCTTGCGGACGGTGAGCAATGGGTAGCTCGCTGTCCGATAAGGACCAATCCCGGGTCAACGGCGCGTAGTGTTCCACGCGTGCCTCAAAGAGCTGTCAGCAGAATTGACGGGGTCCGCTAGGGCCGATGCCTGCCGGGGCTGCGAAGAAGTCCGAAAGGGAGATCGTGGCTCCCGGCAACATGGCAACTGAAGGAACACGGGTGGGTTTTAGTCAGTAAGAGTCTGACATGCCCTCCCGCACCACCCAGAGCGGGAGAAGTTATTTGATAATTTACCACAAAAAAAAATAAAAAAAAAAATAAAGGTATACTCCCAAAGTTTTAGTTTTAATACATTTTTCATCATTTAACCGCTTAGTAACAAAATATTATTTTTTTACGAAACTTTGTAATAACTAAATCACTTAATTATGCGTTAAATTAACAAAAGTAAGCAATCAAAAGACCATTAAGTATTACTTTGTCATTGTCAAGCTAATAAACACTACAAAATAATGTCTCCTATGGAGTAGTTGAACAATTTATTTTTTAATGAAAAATTATTAGGCATCTAGGTATAGGAATCATTGTAGACAGATGAAGATTGAGAAATGTTTTATTGTTTTCCATTATATTGGTGAAGTACATTTTTTCTTGATAATAGATGAAAGTAATCAGATTAAATTTAATTTTTTTAATTTAATTTAATAATTCATCTGTTTGTTAAACGTAGTGTGCGGCATTTGTTACAGGCACGATTTTACATCATAATCATATCCAAAGCATCAATTGTATCACTGAATGGTTTTATGGAAGATAAGAAATTAATATTAATTCTTTGAAGAAATTGTACTCGTTCAGAATACCTTGGACTTATTATCTATTGTGTTTGCTGTTACTAGATCTTTGGATATTGTAATGATTTCAAATCAAATACACTATGACATGTTTATTGTTGTATTTCAGAAAATTATGTTGTTTGTTATTATTATGAGAGTGGTCCTTTTGACTGCCTCGTTGGTCTAGGTGGTCGCAAGCGCTACTGCTGAGCATGAGGTCCTGGGTTCGATTCTCGGGTCGGGCAAAGTGTTATTGGGTTTTTCTATCTGGAATTTCTCAGTGACAGCTCGCCCGGAGCCCGGAGACTGGATTTGGGCCCGGTTGATGGCAATAGGCTCGCCCCCTATTACATGGGACTTTAAACACAACTGGTGAAATGTGGGTGTACTATAGGTACACCTCTGCCTTACCCTTCGGGGATCACAGGCATGATGTTATGTTATGTGTTATGTTAATTTACTAATTAAACTACTTATCAAAATGAAGTCCGTCCGTCAAAAAAGACGTCCATTAAGTGTCATAAAGTGTATCACCATAATATTAAATTGTTGTTTATTTTTGAACAAATAAATTGTACTTACACTTATTAAAACGAGATAATATTTTACTGTCGCGTCGTTGCTGAGACACACAACATTACAAACAAAAATGTCTGCATTAAAATGGTTGAACAATTTATTGTTACTGGAGAATTTCTTAGGCGTATACAGAGACTATTGTGAAAAGAAAATGACTAAGAAATATTTTATAATTTTCCAAATTTTCATCCAGACTATGTTGCACTCAATTATAGTCTACGGTCAAATATATTTATTGTTAATGGTCTATAATCCAATAAATTATATTTATTGTGATTTTTTAGCTTCATCTTTTAGCACGAGTTTGATATCCGTCGTGACCGGCATCAGTAACAGCCGCGCTTTTACATCCTATATACAAAGCGTCAGTCGTGTCTCTAAATGGTTTGAAGACGATAAGAAATATATTAACTCTCTTAAAAAATTGAACTGGTTTAGTATTATTTTTATTTTACTATCTATTGCATTCGCTGCTATCAGGTCTTTAGATCTTGTAATCAATTTTGAGCCAGAAGACTATAAAGTGTATGAAATTTTTTGTGTTCCCGCTTTCTTCTCACAAACTTTAATAAGGATCACTATTTTATTTGAAAAAACTATTTTGTTTGTTTGTATTATGATAGTAGTTAATTTATGCAAATGCTTAAATTCGTTGATATCAGTCGTTCAGGAGAGAGTAAGGAGTTGCGATATTAGTTCGGATGAGCAATGTGATATCACAAGGGAGCAGATTGCAGGATGGGTTGAACTGTATCGGGAATTAGCTAACTGTTGTGAAAATATAACGATAAGCTTTGGACGACAGGTACTTGTATTTAAAATGTAAAATATTTAATATATTTTTGTTATCTTTAAGGATATTATGTACTTGTATACATAAGCATCATCCATTGTTTGGTAATTTTCCTTTTATGTTTCAGTTTTTCTTTTCGTTAATAATGTCAATATCTTACTACATTTTGCTGACTTACCAAATGTGCTACTTGAGTGTTTTAAATGTAAGTAAATTACGACTCGTTTTTGACTTTCTGCCCGGTCCGTTTATTGAAAGAAAAGAAAGAAAGAAAAATGCGTTTATTGGCATTACTGCAGAGAAAATACACCTTATAACTATAAAAAACAGAAAACAATGATTATAATGCCAAAAGGGCCTCAGCTCAGCATATTGTCAGATGACAACACAAAGTGACGACAACAAAACCTGATGCTGATTTTCAGTTGCAACCCACGAGTGCCATACGCTAGAATAATAAACAGTGTGTCCACTAATAACTGAATATCTGAAGGCTAATGATAAATTGACCGGTTTTAAAGTCAAATTACGCATAATTCTCGAGTTTTTTAATGAGTATGTTTTATTTACAATTTTTAATCATTTGCAGGAACAACAGAAGAATATAGCGATTGTTATAATATTTTACGTATTTTTGACGATATTTCCAATAGTTGCTGCACAGTTGGCTTATAATCAAGGGTTGAAATTCCACCGAGTGTTGGCTCGGCTTTATAATACAATGACTATGTTTGGTAAGAAAATGTAGTGCTAGAATTATTTAAGTAATTTAAACGTTAAAATAATTGACGAGAAAACCATTTCTAAAATGAATAGTAGCTTAAAAAGTTGCTACACGCAATGTTGCTACATTCCTTGCACATATCGTCGCTCGCATGACTAAAAGTCCTATCTAATTCTGTTCGGATTGATAAATAAAATTTTCACAAAGTGTTCTATCTGTTTTAATAATTAACAATCAATACCAATATTGAAAATAAATAAGTAGCTATATCGTAAAAATAAAGTATTGTAAATACTCTTTACGAATAAATATAATTAAATATTCAGAATTACCGATAGATTATAATTTTATCTTAGTTTGAAATGTCGTAACTGCAAAACGCTTTTCCTGAATAATTGACAATACGGAGATAGGACTGTTAGTCATGCGAGCGACGATATATTGGTCGATAAAATAAGTAACGGAAAGATGTTTTTCCTTATGCTAAGCTCGTTAGCATGTTCTCCTCACCCCCTCATATACGGAGGGTAGTTGTAGTGACTACCTAAACCCCAAATGATGTAACTTTGATAGTGACCATGCTTGTTATGAACTGGATAGATACTGCGCTCAATAATACAAATTGTTGATGTAGTCCATACAACTCCTCAATTGCCAAATGTAACTGATTTGATCACATCTGCCACACGACTAATGAGATATAGGCGCAAACAACAACGCAGTGGGTAATAACCCTTTGATCTGTAGTGGAACTCTAAAGGCTAAATGAAAAAAGAATTAAGGGTTAGTTGGAATGAATTTATTCCAAATACAAACTTAACATTGTAGTTGAAATACATGTCATCCCATATTGTCGCCCTCCCCGCTAACTGTCGTATCTCACAAACTGACGTGTCTGCACTGACATTACCAACGTGTTCAAAACTTTGTTTCGAAAAAGTTCTCTCTAATCGTCGTGTCTGTGTCGTTTACCGTTTAGAAAATAATCACGTATTTTGTTTTGCGTAAGTGAAAAAGGAGGGAAAAATATTCTCACCACCTGTCGTATATGCACACATCTACAGTTAGTGAGTTAAAGATTAAGTCAAGAGCTATTTATAAAAAGATATAAATTCATTAATAAAGCCACAGCTAACGCAACTATTTCAACATGATTGTAGCGCCCGACCGAAAAACTGTTGCCCTGGAAAAATATCAATTGCTAGTTACGACAGTTAACAGGGAGGGCAACGATATAATCCAACTGCAAATGTAAGTTTGTACGCACAATATTGAGAGATTTATGTTGTATTAATGATGTTATTTTAAGACCATAGACTTCTTATAGGTTTTTCTGTAATCTATTGAGTGAAGAACCATTCTCTGCATTTTTTTCAAAATTTTTGAATGGTCCATTTTCATCTGCTGTTAGAGTCAACAAGAAGGTAGGTTTTATAGTACCTTTAAAACCTCCTTTTATAGATTTATTTTTCTTAGTTTTAAATATTTTTATATCTTCTTTTGTTTTTTTATCTATTGTGTCATCTCATGTATGCACTAAAATAACTAAGTAAATAATTTATAATATTCAAGTTTTGTTTGCGTATGTCTAACATCTGTTTTCTTAAATATATTTATTTTAAATTATAAAAAAATAATATTTGAGATCCTCGCAACAAGCCCTTTCATTTGATATGTCATACGATACAGTTTGAAAAAACTTTTATTTTATTTTCTTGTTTGCTCCCAAAAGTGACCATCATATTCAAAATTCATTTATTTACGTTACGCGTCCGTGTTTGGGTCACAGAAATACATATGTGTACCAAACAACTTAATCGGTCCATTAGATTCGGAGCAAATTGGCTGTGACAGACGGACAGACAGACACACGAGTGATCTTATAAGGGTTCTGTCTTTTCCTTTTGAGGTGCGGAACCCTAATTAATATGATTTCAGATTCAAACACAGCTGAAGCGAAATTGATCAAGGACTTCATACGTCTGATAAAGAAGAATCCAATAGAGATCAAGTTATTGTCCCACATTCCTGTGGGAATGTATATGCTGCCAGTCATACTAATGTCAACTGTTAACTATATCATTGTTATGCTGCAGTTTAGCAATATTGTTTAAAATGTAATTTCACATGCTTTTAGGATTCACAAAATTATATTTTTTTTTAGATTTAAATAATTTTTTGGGTAGTTTGTAAAAAAAATATTATGTAATAATACTTGTAATTAGTGGCACTACATTTTGTTGATAAATGGAGATAAGTATGATCTAATAAATTAAAATGACTCTTCACAAGACTGTTCATTCCCAGAATTTTGACACAAATTAATATAATAATGTCGTTTCATTAAAATTATTGATTGTCAGTTACTATCTACAATCTAGTAAATTAAAATAACAAAATGTAACCGCTTAATGCAAACTACCGCGGTGGTTACGGCTGCAGAGACAGGAACCTTCTCACAATGCGAGCCGTATCGAGGAGTACTGCCTTCTGAATCAGGCCCTTGATCCAACCGCCTAACGAGAGCCTCGAGAGATGTTGGTCGAGGCTTTCGGCCATCCGGCCATTGGCCGTTACGATAATCGGTACAATGATAGCCTAGCTCACACTCCACATGTCGACAACCTCACGTGCTAAATCGATTATTATATTACTTTATGTCATCATCCTCACTCTCAAAAACGGTGAAAGAAAACAGCGTGGGGAAACCGGCAGGCGTCCTAGAACCAAAAATCCGAAAATATGTGACATCCACCAGGCCCGCGTGGTGGACGGGAGCCCACTCTCACAGGGAGGACGCCTTTGTTCTAGCAGTGGGAACATTATAGGCTGATTTATGCTATGACATTCAATTAATATTATTATGTGAAAGCACCTAGCTTCTAATGTTTCATATGTGCCCATGTAGATAAATTTTGATTTTGAAAGTGAACAATAATGAAAACCGGACATAGGACTCTTCTCATACAGAAAGGTTGCCCAAGACGGATTCGCAATTTCAGACTAAGGGTGGTTGCACATCTGACTGAAGATGCGCCGGGTCTAACTTTGCTAGTATGCCGTTTCGACGTACTAACGCATCAGCGCTTGAGTGTGTAAGGTGGAATGTTTTATTATATACTTGTCCGTCTTGGCGTGAGTCTTACCAAGGGGTATCGTATTACCCAGTTACTGGATAGGGGAGGTCAGATAGGCAGTCAGTCCATGTAAAATACTGGTATTGAGCTGCATCCGATTAGACTGGAAGCCGACCCCAACATAGTTGGGAAAAGGCTAGGCAGATTGATTGTCCATCCTGGCGTTACGCGACCGACGATACGCGATACATCTATCATGTGCGACCCCCTTACTACAAGTCCAAGTTTCCTCACGATGTTAGTAATGTCCAAGATAAACTTCGAAACTACATATGAATTTAAAAAGTCGCATTGGTACTTGCACACCCTTGAGCATGAGAGGTAAGGCCTTAACTGCTGGGCCATAAAGATTATAATAATGACGTAAATTAATGTACTTAACTAATCCCTTTCTAAATAATAACGGACGCACGGGTCAATCGAAGGTTAAGCTACGCCGTTTTAAGCTTGCCGTAGACGGTTCGTGGATTGGTGACCATCTATTACATATCGAGACCCCTGCGTACATCGGAAAACACACTAAGCCGTTAGTCCCGACTATAATTCATAGATCTTTGACAGTCGTTACCTACGTCAGAAGGACAAAAGTCTGGCAACCAGTCTTAGCAAGGGGCATCATATAACTCAGTGACTGCGTTGTCCACGAGAGCCAGTCATTGGGATATATCGACTACCTATCTATCCCATACACTGGGATAGATAGGTAGTCGCTCCATATAAATTACTGGTATTCAGCTGCGTCCAGTTGGACTGGAAGCCGACCCCAACATTGTTGGGAAAAAGGGTATGCAGAGCACTAAACCCTCTAAATATACATTGCTTAAAGTTAAGTAACGATTAACGTCTGCTTAATCATATTTTTTTTGACGTTTAATCTTGTTTTAACTTTGTTTTGTATTGTGTATCGGATTGGTTTCCATAGTTCCAAGTGTAAGCACTTATTTAGAGTACCTACTAGTGTCTTAACTTTAAGCAATGTTTATGGGTAAATATTTGGCTTTCGTCTAGATAATTTACTCACACTTGTCATAATTGGTGAAGTATAGTGAAACATAAATATAATGTGGTGTCCTTATATGATTAATAGTCAATTACTTAAATAACTACTTGCTTAACGATTTTTTATTACAAAATTTTTAGCGTTTGTTCGTGAACTTTCAAATTACTACGTATATTGTCGTTGTCGAGGCATACAACATTCAAACAAAAATGCCTCCGTTTACTTGGTTGAACAACTTATTGCTAGTGAAGAATCTCATAAGCATATACAGGAATTACTGTGGTCAGAAGAAGATCAAGAAATGTTTTATAATTTTCCAAATTTTGGTTCAGACTATGTTCCACACTATTTTCCTTATTACACAAGTATATTTTGTATTAAGAAAAAATGACTTCTATTCCATTCAAATAAATTTAGCTTATAGCGGTTATACTGTTTCAGTGTATATAACCGCGATTTCATCTGTTATAACCGGCACCTGTTACAGCCGCGACTTTCAATCATATTTAAGAAGCATCAGTCGCGTTTCTGAAAGTTTTAAACATGATAAAAAATTTATTAATCCTTTAAAGAAAATATACAGGTTAAGCATAGCTTTAATTTTATATATATTCATCTTGTTTGGTATCCTCAGGTCTGTGGACGTTTTAAAGAGGTACCACTCACTCTCAGACCTGTTAATTGTGGGTTCTATAATGGCATCACAAAGTATTTTAAGAATTACAATATTATTTCAGCACCTCATGCTTTTTGTTGTTATTATGATAATGTTTCATTTGTCCAAATGTTTGACTATGTTGGTATCAGCCGTTTTTGAGAGAGTAGGGAGCTGTGATATTAGTTCGGATGAGCAATGTGATATTACAAGGGAGCAGATTCAAGGATGGGTTGAACTGTATCGGGATTTAGCAAACTGTTGTGATAAAGTGACGCTATGCTTTGGACGCCAGGTATTGAATTTGTGATTGAATTTCATTGAGCATATTATTATCATATCTAGTTCCATCCCTTAAATCATAATTCTTCCGCCTTTATAGGTAAAGGCAGAATAATTCTTAGTCACCCTTTATCCAGCCATATGGCTAACAGAAAAGGGGTGACAACTAAAACACGATGGATAAATTGTATGAAAGATGACGTCATCTTTCACACAATTGGTTAATTGTTTAATTGGTTTTCTTCTACTTCTTTATTCATCCGTTTCTCTTTCCTTCGCATCGCTTGTCCATATTATGACAACTTATTTTCACACATCGTCCCTGTCGACTTTCTTTTATTATACTCTTTTCTATTTAAATCCATTTGCATAAATAACATCACATGTCCCGTTTATCTCTCTAGATATAATTTATATTATGTAATGGTTATGCTTATTAAAGTTTATCTGGTCAGAATTCCGTTTTAGGGTTTTCTTAATACTGTTATTCCTGTTTCAGTTTTTCTTTTCGCTGATTTCGTGTTTAGTACACTACATTATGTTGATTTACCAAATATGTTACATAAATCCTTTCTATGTAAGTATTTTTCAAATTGTGTTAGTTTCGTTTTGATCGACGTCTAACTAACAAGTTCATTTTGAAAAAAAATGGGGAATATCATATTTTGGTCAAACTAATCCAATCGTAGTTTGGTTTTTAATATTTACAGATTGGACACTATGAAAGCACCCCAAAGTATAAGTTTGTAATAATTATAGTTAGTTACGTATCAGTGTTAATAATGCCATTAATTGCTGGACAAAAGACGAGTAACCAAGGAGTGAAGTTCCACCGGGTGTTGGTTCGACTTTACAATAAAATGATTATTGGTAAGACTATCCTAACTAATATTATAAATGTGAAAGTGAGTTTGTTTGTTTTTTACGCTTTCACGCCAAAACGGCTGAACGGATTTGGATGAAATTTGACACATGAGTAGACTATGACCTAGAAGAGGATATAGGTAACTTTTCATACTAGATCGCAGACAAAATCGCAGGCAACAGCTATACGAATGATTAAGACAATCAAAGGAATCATCAATGATACCGCTGGACCAATGAGGCAGTTGTCAAAAAATTATATTTACTAGTGTATGAAGTATGAAACATGGCTGATATTTAATTTCAGATTCAAGTGAAGTTGATGCGAAACTGATAAAAGACTTTATCCGTCTGATTAAGAAGAATCCACTAGAGATCAAGTTATTGTCCAACATTCCTGCTGGGATGTATATGCTGCCTGTTATAACCACGTTGACAGTCAACTCACTCATTGTTATGTTGCAGTTTATGCATATTATTTAATTTTATATAGTATCATAATAGCCATATTTTGTAAAACATCTTGTGATAGTCATATTGTGTAGGTTTACGAAAATATTATTGAACGTGCGGGGGCTAGGGTGCGTGGTATCGAAAGCAAAGCACAAGTACACGTGTGAGCACTATGTACTTACTATAAAACTACCATTTATTGGGTAAGTCTTTCATTGACTTGAATGTGCCGGCAGAGAGTATATCATGCTCACTTAAATATCTCGCTGGTGGTGGCGTGTGTGTTGGATCATTAAGTTCCCTTCAAAATGGTTGAGCTGAATGGTCATCCATGCGTCAAGTTTATAAACGGGCGCCTTCGTCAGTAGGTACTGGTAATTTCTTAGCCGCTACGGCTAATTAAACGACACGGTAAGGTTTATTTAATTTAATTTTTGAATTGTTTTGTTTATTCATCTAGTTTCTTATTAATTTATATTTTTAAATATTTCTTAAAATGAACAGAATAAAAAAACATTTAAAATATAAAAAAATTGAGGTCCGCTGGTGTCGGGAGCAGGGTCCAAGCTACCGGTGGTTAGGGCTGCAGAGACAGGAACCTCCTCACAATGCGAGCCGTATCGAGGAGTACTGCTTTCTGGATCAGGCCCTTGACCCAACTGCCTAACGAGATCCTCAAGAGAGGTTAGTCGAGGCTTTCGGCCATCAGGCCGTTGGCCGTTACGACAATCGGCACAATGGTAGCCGAGCTCACACTCCACATGTTGACAACCTCGTGTGCTAAGTCGAGATATTTTATTTGTTTCTCTTTCTCAGCTTTCACGAGGTTCTCGTCATGTGGAATGGTAACATCGACTATCATTGCGCGCCGCGCTAATCGATGTATCATCACTGTATCAAGCTTATTGGCAACAACAGTCCTGTCAGTAATGATAGACCGATCCCAGTACAACGTGACATGGTCATTTTCGAGAACTGGGTCGGGCACATACTTGTAATACGGTACCTCAGAATTGTTTTTATTGTTAACTTTTTATTACGGACGCTTTTAACGTGCACGTCTTTCTTTTTGTTCTCTCATGTATAATTTCAGCAAGCATGATGAAACCAATATTTTGGAACAATATTTTGATTTAAAAGGGTGTCCGTGGAGTTTCTTGCCCGTTCTTCTCCATATGTACCTACTACGCTTTTGGAATGGGCCACTAGTTTCATCTTTCTGACTGACCGACCCCTTGACAATCCAAAAGTGCCTATAATTGGTTTATTTGAAATAATGCTTAGAGTTTGAAAGGAGTAGTTGTTTCAACGATTGTTTATTGTACTTTCCACAAATTGTTTTTATTAGGTAAAAAGTCTATTGCCTAATAGTTAGAGCTATGTTCGGAGCGCCTGGCTGAGTAATAACAGCCACACGGGTCAGTCTTCAAGTTTAAGCAACGCTTGCCAAGGTAAGATCTTAGGTGGTTGACTATCTATTACATACGGAAGCCACGGGTAGTCAGAAGCCGCAGTCTGACAACCAGTTTTGCCAAGGTATTGTGTTACCCAGTAACTGGGTTGTGGAGATCAAATAGACAGTCGGTTAATGTACTAGTATTCAGTTGTATCCGGTTAGATTGGAAGCTTACCCCAGCGTAGCTGCGAAAAGGCTAGACAGATTGACTTATCACAAATTGTTTTTATTGTTTTATGATTGTTGAACGTTATTGTTAATGTTAAATGTTACTGTAAACGAATAGGTACATCCGAGCCGTTTGATGTCTAGGAATGCGTTAAAATTATGGAAGTTAATACAATATTATTGCAAAGTGTTCGGTTGCGTTTAATATTTAAAAACGAATTGCAATAATATGGGTGAAGTTGTAGTCGTGTGTGTTTAAATTAATGTCTTCAATTTCATGATAATATTATAAATGCGATTTTGAAAGTAACTCTGTCTGTCTGTTACCTTTTCACTCCTAAACCACTGAACCGATCGATATATACTTTGTCAAATAGGTAACCTAGGAACTGGAGAAAGAGATAGACCACTTGTCATCCTGAATATTTGTACTAAACAGCAAGTATATAATAAAAAGGTTTACTACTGAGTCAGTGTGCTTGACCGTATTATCAGTGACACAAAGCGAACTCTACGTTTGCTCATAGAAAATGTTTAACCGAGCATACTATTACGACTCTCATCAACATTATGGGCAAACAAACAACCGTTACTTGACATACAATCACTAAATTAAGTATCTCCTTCTTAATATCTTAATTAAAATTACGAAGTGTTTTACTTCCGACCATAACTGTTACATTACACATATCAGATAACATTTTGACCTGTACTGTATGTAGATACAGTACAGTCAGACCTTGTATGGAACTACTTCCATACAAGGTCATGAATGATTATGAATTCATGATTGATTGGTTGTTTTAATACGATGTTATGGTATTCTGCTGCGCAGAACCACATAATCTAATCTATTTATATGTTTTATACTAAATATTTTTTGATCTATTTACAAATTAAAATTCTATGACACGTAACTCACCTTTCATAATTATATTCTTTAACATTTTTACCTCTGAAAAGCATACTTTTAATTACCTCCGATTATTTTACCATCCAAAACTTATTTTATACTACTAATTTTCCTCTTTGTAAAAAAACTTAAAATATTTTATATTCTGACATTTTCAATTTAAACTGTCATCTGTTGTTATATTTTTTTTTTCTTCTCTTGATCTGTCGATATATCGGGGGGCACGGCAGTGCCCCCGCCAAGTCGAGCGCGAAGCAAACACTGCCGTACCATCCTTTACTGGAACCATTTCGTCGCATTTTTAGGCCCCTATTTGAGAACCTCTGGATAAGACCAGAACGCAGAAATTTTCGTCATCCAGTAAGCTATAATCACATACTTAAAATCCAAAATTTCAAGTCTGTAGGTCATTTAGTTCCGAAGTTAAGCGAAAGCAAAGTTTCTCATTTATGACACTCACTCACTCATGATCATCAGAATAGAACTAGTACTTCCCATAAACTCAGAGAGCTGAAATTTGGTACAGACTTAGGGTTTAATGGCCACATAAAGGGAAAACTATAAAAACTAGGATAATCGAAGATCTGGAGTACCTGGTGACCCTGATTAGAAAACACAAGAGCCCAACCAAACTATTAGAGATCGACATATACCGCCTTTACAAAAAATATTCAACTTGGTGGGCCGCTTCATTTGATGTCAAAAATCGAAGGTCTGAAGTATCTGATGAAGAACCCTCAGCTGGTCTCAGCTGTATTAGAGATATGGTAATGCCCCCTTCTACTATAAATTGGTACATAAAAAAATCGACTGTCATTGCAAAAATCCAGCGTAGTGGGACACATCTTCTAATCTAATTTAATCTAGCCTATAGCGTCTCACTGCTGGGCGAATGCCTCCCCTTCTGCTTATGAGCAAGCAATGATAGATAAACTGAATTCTGACCAAAAAAAGGTATTTGATACAGTCACTAATAAAATTACCAACCAAAAAGAAATATTGCGACATTTTGTTAGTGGCACCGGTGGCACCGGCAAGAGCTATTTAATAAAAACCTTAAAAATATGGATTAAAAACAACCTGCATAAAAATGTTGCTATTACTGCCCCGACTGGAATTACAGCATTTAACGTAAACGGATTAACTGTTCACAGATTACTACAGCTGCCCGTAGAGCATAAACAAACTCCTAAATACAAACCGCTTTCAGACGAAGTACTTCAAGTTTTAAGGACAGACATAAAAACTGTCGAATTATTTATTATAGTCGAAGTGTCTATGATATCTAATGTAACTTTAGCCTACATAAATCTTCGTTTATGCGAAGTATTTGATACTTCTGATGTAGAAGATGGTTGGTTTGGAAAAAAAACATATTTTACTGCTTGGAGATCTTTTGCAACTTCCACCCGTTAGAGAAAAGTCGCCATTTGAAAAACTAACCCCTTCAGAAATTAATAAACTTATGGGCTCCTTAAGTATTCCAAACTTGTGGACTGAACTTTTTAGTTACGACGAACTTACGTTGAATATGAGACAGCTGGATGATTCTACGTTTGTAGAAATGTTAAAAAGAATCAGAGTAGGAGTGACAGCTCAATCAGACAGAGATATACTGTCTAACCGATTGATACCTCTGCTCTCGCATTCCAATGAAGGAAGGTTAATGGAAATAGCACAATGTTTGAGGGACTTACCAGAAGATACTGTTTGTTTACTACCGACTAGAAATATGTGTATGCAGTTAAATAATGCTATGTTAAAAGCGATTCCGCACCCTGAGATAAAATTAGTTGCTAAAGATTCCTTGGATTGTTCAAAATGTTTGATAACGAAAGCCCGGGCGTGTTTACAAAAATATGAAGATGATGCGTCGATGACTGCTGGACTGGAAGAAACTATAATCATTAAAGAGGGAGCTAAAGTAATGCTTAGGAGAAACATTGATGTTAGTTTAGGTTTAGTGAATGGGTCGATAGGCGTTGTACAAAAAGTGAGGTGGGACCCGGAAGACCAAACAAAGCCTAAACAATTGGTAGTAGAATTCGCTAGTAATTTGATTCACGAATTATTGCCTATTAAGTCAAAATTTGAGATCATACCCCGGGTATACGTGTACAGAGAACAATTCCCAGTCTGTGTGGCGTATGCCCTAACAATTCACAAGAGCCAAGGTCTAAGTTTAAAAAATGCCCTCATGGACATTGGCACCTCCATATTCTCTTGTGGCCAAGCCTACGTGGCGCTTTCACGAGTAACCAATCTTCATGGGGTGCACCTCATAAATGTTGACTTCAAGAGTATAAAAGCTCAAGCTTCAGCGATCACCGAATACAACCGGCTTAGGCGTAAATACCGCGCCGATCTTTCAGAAATTAAACCGTCTAAACCGTCTAAAAGAATAAATAATGAACGCGAATGGGCAATACGAAAAACTGTTGCTACTGTACAAGAATCAGAACCGGAAAAAAAGAAAAGAAAGATTTGTAATAATAAAAAACTACTCCTAAAAAGAAAAAAACTGTGTCAAATAAGAAAATCTAATAAAATAAATCAATATTCTACAAAAAGAAGTGAAATCCCACCAAAACATTCTGTAAAAAACTAGCCAAGTCTCGATGGAGCTGCTTGTTTATTTCTAAAAAGTAATGAAATCTAGACAAAGTCGTGCCAAGTTTAAGGTTCCTTACTGCAATTTCTTTATTATTATAGTTAATGTTGTGTGACTTGGCCGTTGAAGGGTACCCACACAAGGGTACAAAACCAGGTGCTCCATGACACCATTGCACCAATCTGTAGCCAGAACCGCTACCTATTGACGATGGAAAATTGCCACTTGGAAAACGTTGATTCAATAACCAGTCAATTGTAGGCTTGATAAAGCTGCGTATTTCAATAATACTTGAAACAAACAGTATTAAAAAAAAATCCAGTACAGACGGACTTCTAATCATTGATAGAAGTCCGTCTGTGCGTCTATTTTATGTTAGATAGGTGGTCGATTAGACGCTCCAAAAAGAAGAGAGCAGAAGTCAACATTGTCAATACTGAATGCATGTGTTGCACAATCAACAACAGCCTAAAATGAGACACTAGCGTCCAATTACCAATACCAGTATGGGCTATTATCTTGCTTAACAAACATAGGTAGTTACAACAGATATAACATTACGTGTAAACAAAATTGACTTGTACCCACTAACGTATAAAGAATGTTCAACGGCCAAGTCACACAACATTAACTATAATAATAAAGAAATTGCAGTAAGGAACCTTAAACTTGGCACGACTTTGTCTAGATTTCATTACTTTTTAGAAATAAACAAGCAGCTCCATCGAGACTTGGCTAGTTTTTTACAGAATGTTTTGGTGGGATTTATATTACATGTATATACTACAAACACCTACTGTGGACTAATAAGTTGTTTTTTTTTAATAAATGAATTTGAAAATTTTAATTTGATAGGAAAGATGATTAATTATTCATTCGTAATGATACTCGTAGGTATGTGTCTAGTTATTACTTAAAGATAACTACTTACTATCAAATTAAAATAACAAAATGTTTCTGCCCAGTAAAAGTTTTATCGTCGTCACCGAGACACACAACATTTAAAACAAAATGTCCCCAATAGAGTGGTTGAACTATTTATTGTTTGTAGAGAACCTCCTAGGAATATACAGGAATTATTGTAACCAGTCAAAGATTAAACAATGTTTTATTATGTTTCAAATATTCACCCAAAATATATTGCACTCTATTGTCTTCATTGGTGAAGTTAATTTGATGCTAGGAGGAGCTGACTATAATCAAATTAATTTGATTTTAGCTTGTTTCATTGCTTCTGCTTATGTAAACTCTGTGTCATCCATCGTGATCGGCATCCGTTATAGCCGTGCTTTTATGTCGTATTATAAAAGTATCAGTCATGTCTCCAAATGCTTTAAAGACGACACTAAATTACTTAACTCTCATAAAAAATTGTACTGGTTCAGCTTATTTATGATTTTTCTGTCCATCGCTTTAGTTGTACAGAGAACTGCAACGTTTATAATGAAATTTTCCCAATCAGATCTGTTAGTTTTGGTTATCATTTCGGTATCACAAACAATTACAAGATTTAATATAGTATTTCAGCACATCATTTTGTTTGTTGTTATTATGATGGTGGTAAAGTCGTTAAAATCTTTGACTATATTAATATTAGTCGTGCAAGAAAGTTTATTAGCAAGCAGTTGTGAAATTAGTTCCGATGAGCATTATGATATCACAAGGGAGCAGATTCAAGGATGGGTTGAACTGTATCGAGATATAGCAAACTGCTGCAAAAAAGTGACGCTATGCTTTGGACGCCTGGTACTTGTTTCTGAAATTTCATTGAGATAATCATGTTCTGAGTAATCTAATTTCTATTTATTTATAAACATTCCTTTGTTACAGTTTTTCTTAACGCTAACAATCTCAATAACAAACTATATTTTATTAACGTATCAAACGTGTTACAAGATTCTTTTGAAAGTAAGTTTTTGATATTCCAGACTGTGTCCTAACGTAAAAGTTTTACGTATTCTATGCTATCAATTCTTGTAACTTTATTTCATTTTATACATTTTAGAATGAGGATATTTATGAGTTCAAGAAAACGGTAATTTTTATATGTTTTTATTTTTCATTGATGATGTTGCCAATCGTTGCTGGACAAATGACTCATAACCAAGGGGTAAAGTTCCACAGAGTCTTGGCTCGGCTTTATAATACAGTTATAAAAGGTAAAAATAACGTTTTATAAAAAAAAAAACATTAATGTTTAGGTAGGTATTAAAACTATTTGTAATATCACAATGTTATTTAATTTTAGATTCACAAGAAGCAGAAGCGAAATTGATAAAGGACTTCATACGTTTGATAAAGAAGAATCCAATAGAGATCAAGTTATTGTCCAACATCCCTGCTGGGATGTATATGCTGCCTATTATACTCACGTTGGCTGTCAACTATATCATTTTTATGTTGCAATTTAATCATATTATTTAATCCTACTCGTATTACAAACGTTAATCTTTGCAAACATGTCTTGATGTTTGTAACTTAGTCACTTCAACATTTATACAAAAATAAGGTAGCCTATACTTAAATCATTGGCGACGTTTTAATATTAAAGCCTTAAACCGTGTTGCTAGTAGGAATCCATTTAGTTTTGTTAATCGTCACGGAAACGGGTCAAAACCAAAATTATTGATCATTTCATGACAATTGCATGTCTTCAGAAATTAATCTATATTAAAAAAAAAAACTGTTATATTTATATGTTATTCATAACGGAATACTATACCTACGACTTAATATTAGTCTATTGCTTCAGAGATATTTAAAAATACATTAAGGAAATATTAAAATATCATATTTACTATCTCCTTCAAAAAACCTATGTCCATCTATCGATTTCCATGTTTCAAACCAAAAAAAAAAAGATTGGAATAGTATATACAGTTTTTATTTATTAAAAAAAAACCGGCCAAGTGCGTGTCGGACTACGCACAATGAAGGGTTCCGTAGTTGAGATGAATTTATTTATCCCAAGAACAAACTTAACATTGTAGTTGAAAAACATGTTCTCCCATACATTCCAACTGCAAATCATCGCTCGGCATCCAATACCGCGACTGTGACATTTTTTTTTAAATTGCAGGGTCACTTATTTGAACGTGTAGAATGAAATAAAACAAAAATCAGATTTTCGTAAAAAAAATCACATTCGCGGTATTAATATAATAATAATACCTTTAAACGAGCAATTCTTGTATATACCTATGTATAATTATAATTTGAATCTCGGAAACGGCTCCAAGAATTTTTATTAAATTTAGTATGCAGGGGGTTTCAGGAGCGATAAATCGATCTAGCTAGGTTTCATTTTTAGAAAACGTCGTTCAAAAAAAATTATAATCCAGATATTTTTCTTTATTCAAGTAACAAGGACTCATTGCGTTAGTAAACTTATGAACTATGTTAAAACTTATTTTACGAGGTCACTTAGAAAGTTTTGCGACTAACAGTTTTTGTCTATAGAATACTGGCTGGTTTTGATGTCAATTAAAACGATGACTATTTATTACAAAAAAACATGACATTCCAAATTCGAAATTCCCTCCACATTTTTTTACGAGCAAAATCAAAATAGTCTGTCTTACTGAAAACTGGATTTATAACGAGAACATTTTCGCGCGATGATTTTGTACGATTTCAAATGTCGACTAAAACCAAAAGAATCGTTTGAAAGACTTCGAATGGTGTTCATAGAAAAAAGCCCTTCTAAAAATACTGTTTTTCGCTGGTTCAACGAATTTATGGGTGGTCTAGTAATTTTGGCAGACAAAGAAAGAAGTGGCCGCCCTATGACGGTTGTTGAAAAAGTGCTGGCTGTGAAAAATTTAATTCAAGAGAATAGGCGAATTACATATGAAGAGGTTCAGCATACACCGTGAAATTTGAATCGCAGTTTTGCTAGAACAAACGTTGTTCAGACCATGGTCTACTACCATTCTACAGCATCCAATAAAAAAAAAAAACATAATTGGTTTTTGAAACGCCTACCAAAGTGAAGCGAGCCAGAAGTGCAGGCAAAATGTTGATCGCAAGTTTTTTTTTTTTTCTACCAGTTTATCTGGTGTCAATACCCTGACGAGATCAAAGAAGCGTCAATGCTGAATGGTATGTTACCAAATGTTTGCCAGAAGTTTTTACTACTGCAAGCAGCAAGCGACCGAACACTGGCCTCCGTGGGCTACTGCTTCACCACGACAACGCGCTGGCTCACTCGGCGCTCAAAACAAGGGACTTTCTGGACAGCACACCGGCCAAATTTATAGGTCATCCTCCTTACAGTCCCGATTTGGCTCCGTGCGACTTTTTCTTGTTCCCCAAAATAAAAAATCAACTCAAAGGAAAACAGTTTTCATCACCTGAAGATGCACTGGGTGCATTTGAGAAGGAGATTGGAGAGGTGTCTGATGCGGACTGGAAAATGTGTTATGAAAATTTGTTTAGACGTATAAAACTGTGTATGCCAATGGAGAGTTCTTTCAAAAGATTTAATAAAAAAAATATAACCTGTAGTATATTTTTTTCTAGTATCACAAAACTTTCTGAGTGCCCCACGTAATCTAGTTTAAATTTATTTCACCCCATGGGAGACGGCACTGCAGTGATTGATGTACATGCAATCCAGACTGCTAACGATATTGTTGGAGCTGGCCCGTACTCTGCGTACCAGGGATGCACACCTCATTCGCATCGTTGCGTAAAAGCAATTAATATGTGCGTCCGCGAATATTCCCGATGCGCTACAAAAACGGGGCAGCACCGACCTATTGGAGTTATACATCAAACCATGTGTTTTGGCATACTGCTCACATTTGGCGACCAATTACTTTCTGAGACCACAGATTGACGCGCTCAGAAGCACCATATCATCTGCATAGCTAATATTATTTACACAATTACCATCTATATAGCAACCCACTCTGGTGCTGCTGAGCTCGCCAATCCTGCCTCACCCCGCATTCCAACCTGTATGGCTTGGAAAAAGTTCCAGCCCATCGTACACTATTGATCTGATTACCATACCACTATTTAAAGATGTTTATAAGCTCCGTTGGCAACCTATTTTCTCCATCTTTCTCCACAATACGTCATAAGCAACCTGATCAGAAACCTTGAATAAATCGATGAACCTAGCATAAATCGGCGTCCTACGCTGTGTATAGTAAGTATGTGATAGTATGCTTAAGGCACAACACTGCATTTTCTGTTGACAAACCACGCCGAAACCCGAATTGGTTGTCATGAACATTTACAGTTTTATTTATTTGTGTATTAAGCAGACGGTCAAACACTTTTGATATTTTGATATTATAGTAGCTAGAGATCCATTGGGCCTTTTGGATGCCGAGCGACGAAATGTAAGTTTTTACGCACAATATTGAGAGATTTACCATGTTATTTTAAGACCATAGACTTCTTATAGGTTTTCCTGTAATCTATGAGTAAAGAGCCATACTATGTATTTTTTTCAAAATTTTTGGTCCAGTAGTTTCGGAGATAAGGGGGGGGGAATGGTCATTTTTCATTGAATTTATCAAATATCTTTAAAAGTATTTATTTTAAAATTATATAAAAAATATATTTAGGATCCTCGCAACAAGCCCTTTTATTTGATATGTCACACGGTACTGTTAGCAAAACTTTTTTTTTTAATTTTCTTGTTTGCGCCCCAAAAGTGACACCTATATTCAAAATTAAATTATTTACGTTACACATTCGTGTTTGGGTCACAGAAATACACATGTGTACCAAATTTCAACTTAATCGGTCCATTAGATTCGGAGTAAATTGGCTGTGACAGACGGACAGACAGACAGACAGACAGACAGACAGACAGACAGACAGACACACGAGTGATCCTATAAGGGTTCCGTTTTTTCCTTTTGAGGTACGGAACCCTAAAAAGTATTTAAATTTTAACCAATATAGTGAAGTCTGCGTAAAATCACTCAATATCTAGTCAACATAATTATATATGTAATGTGTTGTGCGGTTAGGTGTTTACTTTTTATAAAGAAACATTAAGCCGAATCGATTCGGCTTATTGTTTCTAGATCATCAATCAATCAAGAGTATTTATTTTATTAAATAAAATGTTAACAAGAAGTCATTTAAAGCTATTGCTTCACTTTATTCCGTACTAGCGTAAATTATTAATTTTTCAGTACTGAAGTTCAATAAGTAATTTCTACTTATTCATCGTTTCATAGTCAATCCAGAATTTCTATACCACAGAGTTTAAAAGGAAAATAAATATTCTAAGTGCATGGAGTTTATAAGCAAGAAATTCTAATGAATATTTTAATGATCTTTATTTACATTGTATTTAATCTTTTTTTTTTTTAAATCAGTTCAATTATTTTATTTCATACATTTGTTAGTTTGTAACATTTTCACCCCAAAACAGTTGAACGGATTTGGATAAAATTAGGCACATGGGTAAACCATAACCTAGAAAAAGACACAGGCTACTTTTCATAGTGGATCACAGGCAACAGCTAATTTATATAAATGAATGATTAAGACACTCACAGAAATCATCAATGATACCACTGGACCAACGAAGCAGTTTCCAAAAAATAATATTGACTAGTGTAGGTAGTATGAAAGACGAGTGACTTCTGTCAATAAAAAAAGCTTTACTTACGCTGAATCAGCATGCTTGACCGTATTATCGGCGATACAAGGTGGACTGATTTCTTAACAACGCGACAGTTTATGGACTTGCACTTAGTTACTGATGGATAATGTCTAGCTGAACATCTGATACGACCCTGATCAACGTTATGGGCAAATAACTGTTACTTGAGTCAAGTTACTGGAATTAATTTAATTGAAACAAACAAATCAACCTCGTCCATCAAAATTATTGTCGTATAATTGATTTAGGTATCTTCCTACTAGTATCTTAATTAAAATTACGAAGAGTGTTACTTCCAACCATTACTATTACTAATAGTTCTGCAAGCAGTAGACCTCACGAGCATAAACGTTTTTGCAACAATTAATACACCACCAAAGTTATTAAAAACGGGATATTTACCATGTTTTTAAAAACAAAAAACATGGTAAATATTCCGTTTAAATAACTTTAGTAGTGAAAATAACCATAGCAGTTTAATATCCTAATCATCATCATCATCATCATTTCAGCCGAAAGACGTCCACTGCTGAACATTGGCCTCCCCCAAGCACCTCCACTTCGACCTATATACCTATACAACTTAAAATAAACCCGATTGCGGCTGTAGGTTGCTAAAAAGCATAATATATGGTGGCATGACGATAATAAATCAGAAATAAACTAACCCATAACTAACCAACTACTCTCTGTTAAACACAAGACTTTACTTTTGAAGCTATTTTACACCTAAGAAAACTCAGTCACATAAAGTTTTCGACGGAGCCTAATCATTTGGCGAGTGACAATGACGGCGACCATCTAGTGACCTTATTATTACACTAAAATTAACTAACATGCATATTGGTTTTAAAACCCTGTTTTAGAGAATTCTGAAAATATTTTTTAGAATTCTCTAGTTTTGTGATGATAAATTGGTCCCAGGTGCTGCATCAATCCCTACCTAGTAGTTAAAGGGCCGATTCCACTGGTAGAAATCTAAAACTGAGCAATTTATTGTGTGCGAAACCGTACATTACTCTACCGACTTACGTGCCGTGCATTCTGCACACACAGCATTTGTACCTTTTATTGCAAATAATATGTAAAATTATATTTAAATAAATCAGTGATAAACGAACATTCAAAGCGGTTGGTTTTATTTCATCATCCCAATAGAATCGCCCCGTTATCATATCATCAAGTGTAGGGATCCCCATCATTTAGTTTTGGTCCTTCGAGCCGGATGTATTGACGTCATCAGAAATGAACATTGAATCTCATTATCAAAGATGATCAGTCACACCAATTTCATGAAGATATTTTATTTATCAATCAAAATGGGCACGTGCATCTTAGAAGCAAAATATCATGTCTTATCTTTTCATAGATAAGCACGGTATCCTTATAGTGGGGGGACGACTGAAAAACGCATGCATCTGCGACTCATCACATTTTTAAGTAATAGTCGTCTCACCAATTTAATCATTGATCAAGCTCATATTACCACATTGCATGGAGGCCCGCGACTGACGCTTTCATATTTAGGAGTATGAGGAACAGGGTGTAAAGTTCACTCATCCACCATAGAAAAGGGAGGATCCTCCGACCAGACGGGTGTTGTGTCTGGCATACAATGACCATATAGATAAAATAATATCAAACGCAAACAAAATGCTAGGTTTTGTATTAAAGACCTCAAAGCCCTTTAACAACTCTAAAACCAAAATCATTCTACATGAGATGTTGATTCGCAGTAATCTGGAATACTGTTCACAGGTATGGTCACCCCGTTATAACGTTCATAAGCAACGTATTGAGCGAGTCCAAAGGAGGTTCATGTATCATCTATCCTTACAAAATAAAACCGTGAAACAATTGAAATCTTATAAAGACCGTGTTCATCACTTTAAATTTCAAAGCCACACCAATCGTAGAAAAGTACTTGATCTTTGTTTCCTACACAAATTACTGACATCTAAACTTAATACTGACCTACTATCCAAAATATGTATAAATGTTCCTAGCAGGTTACCACGGTCACATACCTACAATCTTTTCACAAAACCAATTTAGGTGACAACTCTCCCCTTACGAGAGCTACCAAATTGTATAATGCTCTATGCCGCAAAGCTGAAATCGATATCAATCATGACAGTCTCAACACTTTTAAAAATAAATTATATAAGCACTTTCGGTTAGAGGACATTTGACTTATCATTCCAATCATTACATAATGTATACTTTTAATTTATGTCAAATTTAATTTAATTTATAATTCAATTTTTTACTTTTATTTACAATTTTTTATATATTTTAATTTTATTTCATTCAGACGTAATATTGATAATCAAGTTGATGCTTGTTTTTACTGTATTGTATTCGTGTAAGTTTAAACTTTCATAATAGCATGTATATTGTTTCTTTTTTGTTTTTATTCTTAAGTTAATTTAAATTGTGTATTCAGAGCATTATGTACTTGATAATGTGTAAGCTGTGGTTACAATTGAGTGTGCGTTACAGAAAATGTATTATAACTAAGTTTTACTATTGTAAAAGAAAATAATTGTAATGTGACTCGTTGGTAATCCTTAAAAAAAGAATAAGATACAGCGGCCGTACTACGCAATGCAACCGCATAACTTAAGTATCGTTTTGTGATTTTTACATTGCTTGTCCAGTCAGTAAGCGACATACTTAGGTAATGGTTAAGAAGCAATGTATTTGCTGCAAAAATAGTACAGCCGCTGTGATATACCTATATTTAAGGGCGGGGATGCAGACCGTGTCGAAACCTATAGGCCTATATCGGTTCTCACGACCTTGTCCAAAATCTTAGAAAAAATCCTAAATAAGAGATTACTGAATTATTTAGAGCACAATAATGCAATTGCTTCAAACCAATACGGCTTCAGGAAAGGCAAATCAACAGAGGATGCTGTGCTTGAGCTTTCAAATCATATCACTAAAAATCTAGACACCAGGACTAAAACGATAGGTATATTCTTAGACTTAGCCAAGGCTTTTGACACGGTCTCAACTCCCATCCTCTTACACGGATTGGAGGCTCTAGGAATACGAGATGCCGCTCTAAGAATTTTTTGCGACTACCTCACTGATCGTAGTCAGCGAGTTAAGGTTGAAAACTATATTAGCGACGATGAATATTTATCTTTCGGAGTCCCGCAGGGCAGTGTGCTGGGTCCTACACTCTTTCTTGTTTATGTAAATAGGCTATGCCAACTCACTATACCTGACTGCAAGATCCTTGTCTATGCTGATGACACTGCACTTATTGTAAGTGGCGATACCTGGGCTTCTGCACACCGCTCGGCTGAAATTGCTCTTGGTATAGTGATGGACTGGCTTTCCTGTAATCTGCTAACATTAAATGTTTCCAAAACCCACTATGTTGCTTTCTCAGCGAACTCTTCCACACAACCGAGCATTCCAGATATAAAGGCTCATAGATGCTCCCATGCTGCGCTTAACACCTGTAATTGCCCCCCTATTCAAAGAACATCTTGCGTGAAGTATCTAGGGGTGCACATTGATTGCACACTAAGTTGGAATAAACATTTAGACGTAACAGTATTTCGGGTACGAAAGCTTATGTTTCCAATGAAAAAGCTCAGAAATGTAGTTGCTTTCCCGCTGTTAAAAACGATTTATTATGCTTTGGCTCAGTCACTACTAACTTATTGCATCTCAGTTTGGGGTGGCACTTTTAAGACCTCTATGCTTCGCCTTGAGAGGGCGCAGAGGGCCGTTTTGAAGGTGATGCTTCATAAACCGTATCGCTACTCTACAACCCAATTATACAAGGACATGTCTGTACTCACTTGCAGGCAACTCTGTGCACTCAATATAATCCTTCGTAAGCATTCCTCCCTTAAGTATGACTCAAAATTGCTTCTAAATAAACGACGTAAAGACCTTGTTTGCCCTCCTGTCAGAATAAAAACTGCCCTGGCAAGTCGAAACTATTTGAGTTTGAGTGGCCGCCTTTATAATGTAATTAACAAAACATGTAACATTTATCCCCTTCCAAAATACAAGTGTAAGACCGTAGTAAGCGAATACCTTCAGGATCTTACTTACGATGACACTGAAAGACTGTTTGCCAGGAATTCATAAATAATAAGCGCTAAAACACACATATAAACGCACTCCAACACACCCACAAACACACCCACACACACACACGAAAACGCACCCCAACACACACACACACCCCAACACTCTCACACACACCCTTGTTTGTACAGACACACTCACACACAGATTCACGTATTTCCTTGCATGCCTTAATATAAAAGTAAATAGCTTATTTTTCAATCCAATAATTACATTCAATTCAATTTTCAATTCAATTTTTTATTATTATTTTAATACTTGAAATGAGCGTAACTTAATTTGTACAAGGACTATTTTTGTATCATTATATTTGAAACGAAAAGCAAATCATGATTGTAGGAGGAAGGCGCCGATGTCTGTCACACAGTTAATACTAGCACAGACATCGTCGTTAACTCTATCTTTAAAATGCTCTAAACTCTGTACATTGTGTTTTTGTTTAGGATAGATGAGTTGTATCAACATTATTGTTAATAAAAAATATTATTATTATTATTATATATGAAAACTAAATAACTTAGTAAAGGCAAGAAATATTTTACGATTTGTTGTTTTTCATGATTTTCAAGACAAATATAGTAAAATATTTGTCCTGTTAAATGATAAATGGTTCCATAATTTATAAAGATTTTAGTTTGGCTTCAATTTTTACAAGAAACCACTGAACGCACTGAACTAGTGCGCTTTCGACCGCGATCGTGACAACATTTAAGAATACCGTATTTTCTTAAATGTTGTCACGATCGTGGTCGAAAGCACTCTAGTTCGCGGAGACGGCCATTTGCCTATAAAAAAAGTCAAATCATTTATTTCAAATAGGCCCATTTATGGCAGTTTCGAACGTTAAAATTTACAAAATAATAAAATTGATTATATGTGATAGATACATGATGCTCACATGTTTGCAAACATTGTAAAAGTAGGTGATTTTCCTAAAATTTTGTAGTTAAAAAGTCAGTGTGTGAGGAAGTAATCACAGAATGTAAAATCAATGTCATTTAACACAAAATAATAAATTTTACAATTAAATTAGCAACCAGTTTGATTTTGTCTTGATTCTAAATTGTCCTATGGAGCTTGACCAGCATGTTTCCAAGCACTCTTATCTTAGATATAATCCTCTAATTTGTAATATGCTTGTTTACAAAGTGTACTTTACGAGTTTAAAATTTTCTTTCATTTTTTTGCAATATAACATAACATCACGCCTTGTTTCCCCGAAGGGTTGGGCAGAGGTGTCCCTGTAGCAGGTACACCCACATTTCGCCAGTTATGTTTAAGTCCCATGTAATAGGGGGCGAGCCTATTGCCATCAACCGGGCACAAATCCAGACTCCGAGCTGCTACTGAGAAATTTCAGATAGAAAAACCCAATAACACTTTGCCCGACCCGGGAATCGAACCCAGGACCTTATGCTCAGCAGTAGCGCTTGCGACCACTAGACCAACGAGGCAGTATTTGCAATATGTCACAAGGTATTTTGTTGTAACATTTAACACAGTACCCCATAAAAGATGTTTGTACTTTAGATAATCTGAAAAATGGTTGATCTAGTATATCTTTATTTCTAGGATTAAAATGATGTCTATCACTTATTTTATTAAAGAGATGTGGATTTTTCCTTACATACATAATATTTTCATAAATGAATTTGCAAGTTACCGTCATAATATTAATCCTTTTAAATAGTTTCCTGAGATATTTGCGGCGACGTAGATTATAAATGGCTCTGACAGCTCTCTTTTGCAAAATAAAGATGAATTCAATGTCAGCAGCCTGACCCCACATTAAAATGCAATACGACATAATGCTGTGGAAGTAGCTAAAACAGACCAAACGCACGGTTTCTACATCTGTTAACTGTCTTATCTTTCTAACAGCATAAGCGAGATGTTATATGAGGTCCCCATTGTAATTTCTTGTCTAGCGTGATTCCTAGGCAAACTGCTTGATTAATAAATTCCAGTTATTCTCCATTCAATATGATGTCACATTCACTACTTATAACATTAGGTAATTTAAATCTAATGCATTTGGGTTTTTTTTTTATTAACTGCCAAATTATTTACCGTAAACCAATCTTGGACTTGCAGAATAGAGCTATTCACGTCGTCAAGATTTTGTGACCGTCGGATTATTTTAAAGATTGTGTCATCTGCAAATATCACCATCTTCTGTTGATTTTGAAGTAATTGGGGTAAATCATTAATGTAAACTAAAAAGAGGAATGGACCCAATATCGAACCTTGAGGAACGCCCATTGCCATTTCAGACCCTAATTAATTTACACCGTTTACCTGAACTTTAACTGTTCTATCTTTCAGGTATGATCTAAGTAAATCAAGAGCTATATTCCTAATCCCATAGTGCTCTAGTTTCAGCAGAAGTGTCTCATGGTGTACACAATCAAACGCCTTTGAGAGGTCGCAAAAGATTCCAATGGCATCTTGTGCTTCTTCTTCCCAGGCAACAAAAATGTTCTTTATTAAGGTGACACCGGCATCAGTGGTACAACGCCTTTTGGTGAAACAGCACTGTTGTTCATGAAAGATGGAATTCTAATAACATTTGATTGAGCATCAACTTTTCAAACACTTTACGGAGAACTGGCAGAATTGACACAGGCCTATAATTGTTGGGTTCTTTACCATCACCGGATTTGAACAATGGAACTACTTTACTGTGATTCATGAGATCAAGAAAGACTCCTTGGTCTACACTGATGTTAAATATGTAAGCTTAATAGGGTGAAATGGTTTCGATAATAGATCTACAGACTTTTACAGACATTCCCCAAAGATCTTCTATTGATTTAATTTTAAGATCTTTAAAAGCTTTTATTCAAAGGGCATGCCTTCACATTCTATCTAAGTAAGGCAGCAGAAAGCGTGGCTGAGGAATTTAAAGCTTCAGTAGTTTTAAGGGGAATATTAGCAAAAAGTTTTCAAATTCTTGAGCTATTTCTATATCTGAGTTAATAGAACCATGTGCAGTATACCATGAGCATTTTGATCATGGCTCGCGGACACAAACACGCCCCCATGCCACTTCTCCTGTTTTTTATATTTCTATGGACTGAACTTAAACCAAGCGAGCATCGCTGAGCTAGTAGCGACAAACAAGTACTCGCCAACGGTGTGAACAGTCAGCGATTAACTATTAATATAATGTAGGGTAATCATTTTTACAACTGTTATTTAAACATTAGGGTGGATATTATGATCACTTGAAAAAAATTACGGGCAGTCATTTTATATATTTTATTCTTATTTCTAGTTTATATAAATGATCTTCCTTACATGATGGCTAACTCATCGGATATAATTCTATTTGGTGACGATACTTCTCTTATTTGTAAAATAGACAGGAAAGATACACATGTTTTACATGTCAACGATAGTCTGGTTGTACTTTCAAAATGGTTCGCAGCTAATAATCTTTCACTTAATGCGAACAAAACTAAATCTTATTTATCTTTTGTATAGATTATTTTCTATTTTGTGAATGTGAGAACGCTGTAGGCTTAGTGGATTGTAGACCTGTTGATCATTTTCTATTTTGTTAAGTACTTGGTACTTATTGAAAGACCTGCACTGTCCTCCCATACCTAGTAACACTGTTATTTGAAAGTGTTGTAAAAGCCAATTATTTTTAAAAGAGTAACCGTGAATATTCTTGTCGGCTCTTCTGACGTTTCATAAGTGCCCATGTAGGTTTATGTGAAATAAAATATTTTGAATTTGAATATGTCGGCGGTTGGCAAATTAGTGTAACAGTAAAATGTGAACAGTAACACAAAAAATATTCAAGTAGTGTACTAATAGCGGTGGGACAGTTCCTTTCATAATTTCAGTTGAAATATGTCTGCTGCTGGACTTAGGCGTCCCCTAAGCACCGCTAGTTCGACCGGTTCTAAGGTTCCCGCATCCAGCGGATTCCTGTGGCCTTCAAAAGGTCATCGTCCACCTTGTGGGAGGTTATCCAACGCTACGTCTTTCGGAACCTTTCGGGCATGGGCACATTGCTCGCAGAACAGATGGCTGATGGCAGCCATCTGTTCTGCGAGCAATGTGCCCAGCACAGTTCTCTTAGTGTGTCTTAATTGTAAAAAGCTTTTAATTGTTCGGGCAGTAAATAAACTTTACTACATTTCAATATATTTAATTACAAACAAAATACACACATTCTAAAGTTTAACATTAAAAACATTAGGTAATAAAGGCAATAAGTAGATACTATTTTGAAATAATAATGACAATGTATTTGGCGTAGTGCAATCAATCTGCCTAGCCTTTTCCCAACTATGTTGGGGTCGGCTTCCAGTCTAACCAGTTGCAGCTGAATACCATTATTTAACATGAATACGACTGCCTATCTGACCTCCACAACCCAGTGACTAGGTAATACGATACCCGTTGGTAAGACTAGTTGTCAGACTTTCAGGCTTCTAACGATAACGACAGTCGAAGATCCACGAATGACGACCGGGACCAACGCCTTAACCTGCTTTCCGAGGCACAGAAGAGTCTCGGTATGTAGAAATGGTCACCCATCCACGGACCAACCCCGGCAAGCGTAGCTTAACCTGATGAATCGATCCGTGCGGCTGTTAGTACTAAGCTAAATTAATTTCATATCTGAACATTGTTGCCAGTTTATTTGTCAACAAGCTTAATTTAATTAAGGGTATTTCCATCTTTTTCTCTATTGTAAAACCAGAAAAGGATGAACTTATATAAGGTCATATTAAATTAGCTGGCAAAACTCCGTAGACGTGATGGATTTTTCTCATACGAAACTGTACACCATTTGAAAGGGGCAACCAGATTCAATTCTATTTTCTTTCTAAATTTTTACATTCAAAAGTGCCTTTTATATGCCTAATTGAAATAAATAATTTGACTTTGACAGCGAATCGGCATCATTATTTCATATTACATTGTCGAAAAAGACCCAAATATCTATATCTACTTATTAATTATATCTATACTTATTATAAAGTCTAGTAAACTACGCAACGGATTTTGTTGCGGTTTTCGCCATCATTTAGAGAATTAATCCAGAAGGTTTTGTGTATAATTGCATTCATGTTTAACTTACATATAATAAAAAATGTCCATGTTTTGTCAACTAATCAGCAGGAGCAGGGTTTTATATAAAATTGTTAAATTGCAATGCGATTATAATGTAACTCATAGAAAGAGATATAACCGCAGGTATTAAGTACAATCCCAGATTTACTTTCGAAGTATATTCTATTTGAATAGGATGTTTTTTTACAAAGAGAATTAACTTCTTCAGAGCCTTTGTTTCTGGCGCTTGAGGATCTAAAACAAAATAATGGATTTCTGTAAAACAAATAATCAAATTGGCACCATCTAGGATTTTAATGAGAGAAAAACGACAGGGTCGTCCAGCGCCCCAATCGTGTAACACACTTTCAATCACAATCCGAAGGATTTGGAGACAAATTTATAATAATGGATTATAAATTTGTCTCCAAATCCTTCGGATTCATAGGTTTGTTAAAAACACACATTCTGAATGATCAACTTAAATAACGAGACTACTTAAATGGTCGTATTTTTTAATTACGTTAACTTAGAAGCTCGGTTTTTTTACAGCTGTAAGGACTATTGACTTACGTATTTGATATGAATTTCAACTTGATACATCATCGCATTCCTGAAAAAAAGTCTTGACAGACTGAAAGACAGTCGGACAACGAAGTGATCCTATAAGGGTTCCATTTTTCCTTTTGTGGTAAGGAGCCCTAAAAATGATTGACAGTGACCGTCTCGTTGCAAAACTAGATGTAGTTTACCGCCTAGGTAGGTACTGTAGATACTCTATATAGAAATATTCACTTACTTATCGACAACGTGCTGTATAATTTCGATAGTCCTCTATTTGTTCTCCAACATTCATTGAGAAGATTTTGCCCCGCAGTCATTAGGAAATATGTGCAAAATATTGAAAATGACACAAAATATAATGCCATGCTGATCTGATGACGTTCTCTTAAATAAAGCTGTTAAAAACGGAAATCAGAGTTACAGTCAATTCGTAATATGAAAAAATAAAAAAATATATTTACTTTTACATCCAGTGTTATTGAATTAAATAACACGTACGACGAAGTAAGATGATGTATTAAAGACAAGGCCAATGAATATATCATCTGAAAATAAAAACACATCATGTTAGTCATAGTCAAGGCCATAAGTACATAGTAAAATTTTAAACATAGGATGTAAGACTTTTTGCTAACAAAACTAAAATACTTTTCAAATCCTTTTTTTTTTTTTTTTTTTGGGTGGGAAATTATCAAATAACTTCTCCCGCTCTGGGTGGAGCGGGAGGGCGTGTCAGACTCTTACTGACTAAAACCCACCCGTGTTCCTTCGGTTGCCCTGTTGCCGGGGGCCACGATGTCACCATCGGTTTTCTTCGAACCCCCGGCAGGCATTGGCCTTAACGGACCCCGTCAATTCTGCTGACATCTCTTTGAGGCGCGCGTGGAACACAACGCGCCGTCGACCCGGGCTTGGTCCTTACCGGACGGCGAGCTACCCATTGCTCACCGTCCGCAAGCCCGCGCCTACGGTGGCCGGAAATCGGCTCGCGATTCCCGCCCCGGGCGTCTCCTCCTGCGGCGGTTAGGGGCGTGAGGGCGCGAAATTTGCCTCTCCCTCACGCGTTCCGCCTCCTCCTTTGCGAGCATTACCGCTTCGCAGAAGGAGGTGACGGCCTGCCATTTCCTCTCGCTTCGTACCATGGCCTGAACCAGGGCCTGAACTAAAACACTTTTCAAATCCTTTGATTGCAAAATGATTCAATAAATTCACAGCAAGTAGTCTTAAGGAATTTACCTGAACATTAAAACAAACTGATAGGTTTCTGCTGCAATTCATTAGGCACTTAAACTGTGTAGCCCACTGTTCCACTTGTTCAACCTTAAGAAGATCATTCCACTCTCTGCTATCTGCGCATAACCTCTTTTCGATATCATTGTACTTTACTTGAAACTCAAAAATACTATTGTTCAAACATTTCAGTAAGTTTTCAATCATGGTTATATACACGTGCATTATTGCATTCATCAAAATAAAACGTTCTTCAGCCAATAAATCTGAAATAGTTATTATGAAGACCTCTATATGAAGACATTCAACAGCAATTTCGGAATACAAATATAGTACAAAAATTAATGTACTAAATAGACAAGACACAACTGTGACGATCACAAAAACAATCTTCAACTTTCTCGAACATTTGATGTAAGTCGGTTCGTTCTGGAAGTAATGGTGCACGGACATAAAGTTGTCTATGAACAGTTTGTAAGAACGTGAACTTAGAATACTACTTATAATAATAACTGGACCACAAAAAAGGTTCATAATCTGAAACGTTTCCACCATGTGCACCAGCCGATTATTTATTATTTCAGAAAGAATGAAGAAATTTCTAAGGACCGCAACTGTAAAAACTACTTCAATAACGAAACGTAAGTTACATAAAATTTTACGACTTTTGGAAAGAGAAACGTAATTTCTACAAATCCCCATTATATTTTCTGCTTTCCTTAACATATTTATATTTTCTCTTGCTGCCATCTTGTAAATATGAACACAATCTAGTAAACTGATGAATTGGGCACTTCTTGTTCCTGTTACGATAACATTAGTAAAGATGTATATCGGCTTCTAAGTTATTTTACAATTCACTAAGGAGGTTATTAATTCTAAAGGCGCTAGTAAACGGGCCATATCTTGGCTGCAATTTGTGGCTGAAATGTTGCCAGCAATGATAGTAGCTAAAACAATAAGGCACCGATGATGACGGAATTACGACCAAACTCCTGAATACCGGTGGAAAACCCGTTTTTAAGGCCCTCCAGAAGCTGTTTGATTCCACCATACTCAATGGTAAAACGATACTCTTTTCGGACAAGAGGTTAAAGCGAGCTTCGCCATTTCAACCGGTTCTGTTACCGATCGAAGTGGCGAAGCTCGCTTCCACCTTCGGCTTGATCATCACTTACCAACAGGTGAGATGAAGGCCAAGAGCTTACCCGAATTTGTAAAAAAAAAAACATGCGATCAGTTTCACCAGTATAGCAAACAAGATTGAACGCCAACATTTTTCAATCGTATTTTAGAACAAAATGTTGCCGTGTTGACAATAGTTGACAATGTTGTAGCAACATATATAATGCACAAACAAAATGGCTGGTTTAAAAGGACCCTTATAAAGTTATTAGTTTTTAATCAGATAAGAACCTGTCAGAAATCGACAGGTTAGTGACATGATCGACGTTGATTAATTGTTTCTTATTTCCTTTTCTAATTGTTATATCTAACATTGAACATGGCCGCGTTTCCTTGTATAGTTATTTTTTGTTATGTATTTTTGTGGTGTACAATAAAGTATATATAAATAAATAAATAACAATAAGGCTTTTAGGTTGATTAGGTATACCTGATGAAACTTAAATAGAACACAGGCATCAAATTTTGTAATACTTACATTATTTTTAGGATTTATTTATATTTTTGTAACTAATATCACTGGACAAATCAATCTGCCTAGCCTTTTTCCAACTATATTGGGGTCGACTTCCAGTCTAACCGGATGCAGCTGGATACCAGTATTTTACATGGAGCGACTGCCTATCTGACCTCCACAACCCAGTATAGTCCGCTCAATCCACGAAGACGCGCCCCACTCCGCTTCGCGCCGTACTAGAGTTCAGCTTACAGTACAGTAACCGCGGAGTGGGGCGCGTCGTCGTGGATTGCACGGACAGCTGGGACCAACAGCTTAACATGGTTTCCGAGGCACGGAGGAGTCTCGGTATGTAAAGATGGTCACCCATCCACAGATCAGCCCCGGCAAGCGTAGCTTAACCTGATGAATCGACTCGTGCGGCTGTTATTACTAAGCCACGAGCTCCTAACTAATATCACTGGACAAGTCCTTTTAAAAACCGGTTAAGTTCGAGTCGGACCACGCACAATGAAGAATTCCGTAGTTTGCATGAATTTATGGGTCCGTGGCTTAGGCCCCCAGTGGTCGAGGCACCTGTGGCCGACGCCCCCGATTCGATTAATTTAATATCTAAATATTTTTTGTGCTTTTTCACTTAGTACAGTAAACGAGTAAGTGTTTCACCATAATAATAAAGCATTTTTCCTTGCTAAACAAAAGTTATCTATCAAATAGCATTTCCCCATTAGAAGCATATTTATTATGTACAGTGGACAAAACTTAAGCATGCTCAGATGCTTCAGACTGAAAACCAAAAATATTCCTGTGAGCAGACGAAAGAACAACACAAAGAAAAATGATTGCCAATTTGACTGAACAGTATGGAAACAAAAAAAATACCACGATCATGATGTTTTTAGAACAAATTCACCCATATGTGGCAAGCCGTCCAAAAATTAATTAAATTAAACTTACTTTGTGAAAAGAGATGATTTTACTTTTATATTATTTTTAAGTTTTACTTTTTATATTTGTTTAAGTTTTTACAGTTGATTATTTTTATGCTTACAAAATTTCAAAACATTTCACATGTAAAAATTTTTGTTACTCTACAAGTACTTTATTTTTTAAGCCTGATTATATTATTGTGTTATTGCTATTGAAACTGACTATTATAATTTGGTAAAATTATTCTCATTTGTTTAAGGTTTCACAGTTGATTATATGTAAAAAGTTAGTTGGTCTGCAGTAATTTTTAAGACTGATTATTTAAAATTACTATCTTATTTTATTACATTTGAGACTGATTATTATAATTAAGTTAAATAATTCTCTTGATGATGAAAACTTTGATTTATATACAATTTTTTCACTAGATTTATTATTGAGATATTTACTGAAAAATAACTAAGACTTTCGTTTTTTAAAACATACATCCAATGTAAAAGCATTTCTATGTTATAAATAAAATTATGATACAATCAATATAAATATATTATTTTTGTAAAACATTGTTGTGCCTGACAGTACATTTGATCAAAAATTGCTTTGAATTAAATTAATCGAATCGGGGGCGTCGGCCACAGGTGCTTTGACCACTGGGGGCCTAAGCCACGGACCCGAATTTATCCCAAGAACAAACTTAACATTGTAGGTAGTTAAAAAATATGTTATCCCATACATTCCAACTGCAAATGTAAGTTGGTTGACTTTTACTCGTGTACTTGTAAAGCCTACATAGCTGTGATAGGTTTTCTAATTACTTTGTTTTATTATACTGCTCCCGTGAATTTTTTCACTTATCCAAAACAAAAATTTTGCTGGCCGGGGCGGGGGGACACTTGACTCTAGCAAAAATTTGTACTTTAAAGCTTAATATTTCGCTAACGGATCCCTGAATCGAAAAATGGTTTGCAAATAATCGGAACTCGGAGCAATTATCTATTTTTTTCCAAAAAAATATTCAATGTACAGTAAGCGCTCAAAAGTGCATGAGCACGCTAAGAGTCGTATTGCTGTGAACACGCGGTATAGCTCGTACATTTGTATGTGTAAGCAACACGATACACACACCACAGATAACGCAGTTACACGAAACAACAATATATTTCCGTCGCTTTAAACATGCTAGCACACACGCACTATGCGCGTGAACTTGACCAGTTAATGGCATTGCTAAAATTCGATAGTTACTTAACAAACGCAGATAGCAGAAAGCGTTAAGCGTTGGTATGGAATTCAATCTGCCTCAGGTTCTAATCTCGTGAAACACAGTGCGGTTTTTTGCAAATATTATTATTTTTGTTTTCGATAATAATATTTTTTAAATATTGCTGCTTTTTTATGTTGTTATTGCAATAAAGGTTTTAGAATAAAAAATGCGTGATATATGATAACAAAATTAAAAAATATATGTTTATTCGTTATATTTATTTTACATAAGTTAATAAACTGCTACAATTATTTATCATTACTTCAGCTGAATAAGATGTGAAATAGATGTCAAGAAACTTAGAAGCAGTTTGTATTATTTTGACATATTTAAATTATGAAATATTTTAAATTTTTAATGGATTTTTTCACCATAAATATTAAGCTTTGATCATGGTCGAAGTAATTAAGTAATAAATAAGAATATTAGACTACTTAAAATGTAAAAAACTACTTACAGAATAGGTAATTTTAAGGTTAAATATGGGCAGTTTGTTTATATTTTATTTGTATTAATTATTTTACATTTTATTTGACTTTAGTAAATATTGGTTGTTATTGAGGTTAAAGCTTAAGTATTCATTTTCTTTACGAAAAGAAGATTGAAACTAAACCTCAAATTTTTATCCTAAAATAATACTATTACTAAAATAATATTAAACAATTTCGGTATATCTGCAAGAAATACGACAAACACCCTATTGAAACGTGCTTAAAAAATTCGTTACCATAAATTCATGCAATAACGAATCTGTTGTTTATTAAGTTGGTACGGTCAATATTTTAAGGTCAAAAACGGTTTTCTAGCTGGTCTTCAATGATGCAAGCCTTCAGAGTGCACGGCGAACGGTTCATAATGACGTGTTTTTAATAATTCAGCAAAATGTCTCGTTGGTATGAAACCATTTGTGTCATTCACCATTTGACGTCGCTGCTACTCGATAATAAGCCCCTTCCTCATATCTCTTAACCCTCACAGTATTTCTCTAGAACAAAGAAAAACATTGTTTTTATTACACATAATACCTTATTATTTATTATTCACTAATCGAATTAAACCTCACAATGAATTTAAAACTTTAAAGGCATCTTCTGTCTCAACAATACCTCTGTTCTATCAACAATACCCTTGATTAAGATTTATGTTTAGTAAAATATGAAATATATTAATGATAACACTCACACTTAGTCCGGTTTCATTAGATATTCACTTCACTTTTACGCAGCGCAATAATATTCTCTGATCTGATCTGATCTCTTCAATATATTTTATGCCTGCTTTTTGATAATAATAACCACAACACTGCGCTAAATACTCGTCACCAATATTATCCACGAACCAAAAAAGTTCTATTAATTGAATACTCGTAACAAACTGCATCTACCCCACAGAAATCGAAATAATTTACTTAGTTTTTTGTGGTCTACCTGCTAAACTTTAATATTTATGTGAACAAGACGAATGAAACTAAAAACGAATGATGATTATTGAACTAGTCATTGGTTGCAGACAAAGTGAGTGTGTGTGTGTAATGTGCGTGTCTACAGTATTGTAACAACTTATAGAAGAAGGTCGTAAGTCAAACCGAAGCGTCAGTCTATTGCTTTGTGAGATTGCTCATGGACTTTTGGTCGGCACTGTACCGTTTTGCCTTCGCTACAATTTCATTATAATTATGTATGAGATGATGATTTTATTAGATGGATATAGATGCTTAAATACAAAGGATAATCGGATGCAAATAAGCAAAACAAAATGATGCCATATTTTTAATTTATTACTTCCTTTATTTATCGTAATGTGTTTTGTCATTTGTCACTCGTCGAAACATAATTATGAATATTGTTGTTACACAGGTGTTGTACAGGGTGGGGACGTCAATACAACAATAAATTAAACTTCGATCTAACTGATGACTTACCCAGACGACAAACAAAAATTCTATCAAATTGGTACATAATATTGAATAAGTCACTGTAGCTAGTTGGTTAATTGGCAAACCCCGTAGTCGGTTCATCACTAAGTACTTACCTGCATGTTTTTAGGGTTCCGTACCTCAAAAGGAAAAAACGGAACCCTTATAGGATCACTCGTGTGTCTGTCTGTCTGTCTGTCTGTCTGTCTGTCTGTCTGTCTGTCTGTCCGTCTGTCACAGCCAATTTACTCCGAATCTAATGGACCGATTAAGTTGAAATTTGGTACACATATGTATTTCTGTGACCCAAACACGAATGAGTAACGTAAATAAATAAATTTTGAATATAGGGGTCACTTTTGGGGCGCAAACAAGAAAATTAAAAAAAAAAGTTTTGCTAACAGTATCGTGTGACATATCAAATGAAAGGGCTTGTTACGAGAATCTCAAATATATTTTTTATATAATTTTAAAATAAATACTTTTAAAGATATTTAATAAATTCAATGAAAATTGATCATTCCCCCCCCCTTATCTCCGAAACTACTGGACCGAAAAATTTGAAAAAAATACATAGTATGGCTCTTCACTCATAGATTACAGGAAAACCTATAAGAAGTCTATGGTCTTAAAATAACATGGTAAATCTCTCAATATTGTGCGTAAAAACTTACATTTCGTCGCTCGGCATCCAATAGGCCATCTGTCTAGCTACTATAATATCATAATATCAAAAGTGTTTGGCCGTCTACTTAATACACAAAAAAATAAAACTGTAAGTGTTCATGACAACCAATTCGGGTTTTGGCGTGGTTTGTCAACAGAAAGTGCAGTGTTGTGCATTAAGCATACTATCACATACTTACTATACACAGCGTGGGACGCCAATATATGCTAGCTTCCTACATTTATTCAAGGCTTCTGATCTGGTTGCTTATGACGTATTGTGGAGAAAGATGGAGAAGGATAGGTTGCCAACGGAGCTTATAAACATTTTTAAATTGTGGTATAGTAACCAGATTAACAGTGTACGAAGGGCTGGAACTTTTTCCAGGCCATACAGGTTGGAATGTGGGGTGAGGCAGGATTGGCGAGCTCAGCAGCACCAGAGTGGGTTGCTATTTAGATGGTATTTGTGTAAATAATATTAGCTATGCAGATGATATGGTGCTTCTGAGCGCGTCAATCTGTGGTCTCAGAAAGTAATTGGTCGCCAAATGTGAGCAGTATGCCAAAACACATGGTTTGATGTATAACTCCAATAAGTCGGAGATCATGGTTTTTGAGGCTGGGGGTAGACCGGGTTATGTACCATCTGTATTACTCAATGGGACTCCACTACAAAGAGTATTTACGTTTAAATATCTTGGTCATATATTGACCCCTGACCTCAATGACGGACTCGATATTGAGCGAGAACGAAGAGCGTTGTCGGTAAGGGCAAACATGCTGGCTCGCAGGTTTGTACGCTGCTCACTTAAAAAGTCAAAATTACTCTGTTTCGAGCTTATTGTACAACGTTTTACACGTGCAGCCTGTGGGCTAGATATACCCAAAGGTCGTGCAACGCCCTTCGTGTCCAATACAACAACGCTTTCAGGGTATTGGTGGGGCTGCCCCGTTTTTTTAGCGCATCAGGAATGTTCGCGGACGCACATATTAATTGCTTTTACGCAACGATGCGAATGAGGTGTGCATCCCTGGTGCGCAGAGTACGGGCCAGCTCCAACAATGTCCTAAAAAAGATTGCTAGCAGGCTGGATTGCATGTACATCAATCACTGCAGTGCCATCTCCCATGGGGTGAAATAAATTTAAACTAGATTACGTGGGGCACTCAGAAAGTTTTGTGAGCCAGCGCGTTGTCGTGGTGAAGCAGTAGCCCACGGAGGCCAGTGTTCGGTCGCTTGCTGCTTGCAGTAGTAAAAACTTCTGGCAAACATTTGGTAACATACCATTCAGCATTGATGCTCCTTTGATCTCGTCAGGGTACTGATACCAGATAACCCGGCAAAGAAAAAAAACTTGCGATCAAAAATTTGCCTGCACTTCTGGCTCGCTTCACTTTGGTAGGCGTTGGTTCATTTTGAAACAGCCACACGGTTTACTGACGCTTAATTTCTGGATCATATTGATAAATCCAAGATTCATCACCTGTAATGATATCTTAAACGCGCCGAGACGAGCCTGCTACAAATTTTGCTATCATGTCTCGGCACCATTCTACCCGAACCTCCTTCTGAGCCTGCGTTAGATTTTACGGTACCAGCGTGAAACTATCTTCCATAACCGTATAGAATTTCATGCACACTTCCCGATCCAATCAGCAGTATATGCTGAACCTCTTCATATGTAATTCGCCTATTCTCTTGAATTCAATTTTTCACAGCCAGCACGTTTTGTTATGTAACAACCGTCATAGGGCGGCCACTTCTTTCTTTGTCCGCCAAAATTACTCGACCACACATAAATTCATTAAATCAGCGGAAAATAGTCGCTTTAGAAGGGCTTTTTTCTATGAACACCATTTTAAGTCTTTCAAACGATTCTTCTGGTTTTAGTCGACATTTGAAATCGTACAAAATCATAGCGCAAAAATGTTCTCGTTGTAAATCCAGTTTTCAGTAAGACAGAGTATTTTGATTTTGCTCGTAAAAAAATGTGGAGGGAATTTCGAATTTGGAATGATATGTTTTTTTGTAATAAATAGTCATAGTTTTAATTGACATCAAAACTAGCCAGTAACCTATAGACAAAAACTGTTAGTCGCAAAACTTTCTGAGTGACCTGGTAAAATAAGCTAACATAGTTCATAAGTTTACTAACACAATGAGTCCTTGTTTCTTGAATAAAGAAAAATATCTGGATGACCATTTTTTTTTTAACTACTTTATCTATAAATGAAACCTAGCTGGATCGATTTATCACTCCCGAAACCCCCTGCATACTAAATTTAATAAAAATTCTTGGAGCCGTTTCCGAGATTCAGATTATATATAGGTACATAAATACAAGAATTGCTCGTTTAGAGGTATTAGATTTAGATTATTATTATATTAATACCGCGAATGTGAAATTTTTAACGAAAATCAGATTTTTGTTTTATTTCATTCTACACGTTGAAATAAGTGATCCTGCAATTTAAAAAAAAAACGTAAAAAATGTCACATTCGCGGTATTGGATGCCGAGCGACGATTTGCAGTTGGGATGTATGGGAGAACATGTTTTTCAACTACATTGTTAACTTTGTCCTTGGGATAAATAAATTCATCTCAACTACGGAACCCTTCATTGTGCGTAGTCCGACACGCACTTGGCCGGTTTTTATTTTAAATATCGTATTTTAGTTTAAGGTATTTGATGGTTTAAAATTACTGCAAGTAGCCAGGTGTACATTAATTGTCGTATTGTTGTCCTCACATAATGTACATGATGTCCACGAAATACGATGTTTACATAATTAGTCTGTCCTAAAAATATTTGATGACAATGTCATCAAATGGATCAGAAAACGTACCTGTGGATGTAAGTTTGTGGTTCCACTTACAAATTAATTTCACAACTTGAACACAAAAATTCTAATTTTAAATTTGAATAGGGTTTGTTAACACTTTCACCAGACACTTTTCGAACAGATCATAGTTACTCCAGTGCTTCGTCTACGTTTTATCCAAATTTATCCATTCAAATTTAGATTAACTTTGATAAGTGATACTTTTTATATAAAAAAAACCAACCACAATTTTTATATTTATTTAGGTTACAATAGTTAAGCTGCAACTTATTCATATTATCGTATCTGCAAAATGTCTGGATATTTTTCAGTTGGTCACGCCAACATTTTCATAAAAAGATGGAGGCCGATGCTCAAACTTGTGGCAACCTTGTGGTATTAAAGCCTAAAGTCAGTCTGCCTAGCCTTTTCCCAACTATGTTGGGGTCGGCTTCCAATTTATCCGGATGCAGCTGAATACCAGTATTTTACATGGAGCGGCTGCCTATCTGACCTCCATAACCAGTTACTGGGTAATACGATACCTTTTGGTAAGACTGGTTGTCAGATTTTTGGGCTTCCGCCCCAAGTAACACATCAAAGTAGTATAGCGGCCGACTTACAATATTTCTGATTCGTTTTCGCATTTTGAGTTAGTTCTATAGTAGCATTACAAACGTGTATAGGACAGGACTACTGTAATGCTTATTTGGGCACAAATAATACGGCTTTAGATCC
Organism: Agrochola litura; assembly: GCA_949152395.1. Lineage (NCBI taxonomy): Eukaryota > Metazoa > Arthropoda > Insecta > Lepidoptera > Noctuidae > Agrochola > Agrochola litura. The sequence continues at coordinate 5,684,702 of OX424502.1, read as the reverse complement.
TAAATAGTTTCACCACAGTTGTTTAATTGCATTACAGGCGCATTATATTAGCATTATTGTTGTCAAATAAGGTATCAATCGCATTAAAGAAGCATTATTACAGTCAATGAAGTTGCCAATCGCATTATAGAAGAATTATACTAGCAATATTATTGATAATGAAGATGTTAATTGCATTACAAAAGCATTAGACTAGCATTAGAATGTAGTAAAAGAATTATTGGAGCTATTTAAGTGTTCACAGTTAGAACATAAATAAATCCTAGATCATTGCAAAAACATCTCTATTACCACGGTACAAATGTTATAATAATACAATTAATGTTGTAATTTAACAACTTTGTCTCGCAATATAATATGGACGAAGACTGTCAAAACTGAATGAGTGACATTATATTTGTTTGCATCAAAATAAAATTTATATTACTGGCTAAGTTTTTGACTCTTTTGTTATTTCATGGCTTTAAATATTACTGCACAATTTAGTTTACTGTAAATGTCTATATAAGTTTCATTAAAAATTTTCACGCGCCTTCGATATTTTATGGTTTTGATATAAAATGTTGGTAATAAATATGTGTGAAATAACCAAAACAATTGTGTATTCCTAGTATAGAACGAATTTTGCATAATTAACATAATAGTATTTGTTGGGCAGTATTAAATTAAGTTATATCATTATTAAATAGGTCTATTGCTTTGACAAATAGATCCGAATGATAATATTTTTTGATTATAAAATATTTACAAAATGGTTTCGGTCTATAGCAGCCTGGTGAACCTTTAAAAGGCTAATTTATGCCACCAGCAGTATAAATACTCACGCGTGAACAATTATTAAGCCAGAGGTCAGAGAGACGACTTTTGAAGAACCACTGTAGTGCCATTGCTTATAAAGTAGTTCTACGTCCACCATAAAAAATGCTGTTGTTTCGTTGATAATATAATATGTGCCTTTCCACATATATGGCCGACAAATGGTTTTACGAATACAGTAAAATGAATGTATATATAGCTTTACGCATTATAATAACTCACGTGTATTTGATTAAAGAGCTGATAGCTGTACAACAGAACTCAGTTAATCTTTAAAAATGCAAGCATTACATTGATTCACATTTATGCTGTTTAGCAGTACTAGGCTGTTACTAACCACTTAAAAGTGCTATTACACAGAAAAAGGTACTAGAAACAGCTCAAAGCTGTATAATGGATTTACGGTGCATTATAATGGTACAAGTTTATGCTATTAAGCAGCATTAGGCATTATCTTACTACTTAAAAATGCTAATAAACTCAAACTCAAACTCAAAGCATTTATTTCAATTAAACCATTTACAGGCATTTTTGAATTGTCAAAGAATCGGTCAGTTAGTCAGAAAGTTGAAGCTAGTTGCCCATTCCAAAACGTAGATCTCTATGGAGAAGAACGGGCAAGAAACTCCAAGGCCACTCTTTTAAATATATATATTACAAAATTCTGGGTACAGTACCGACCAAAAGTCCATGAGCAATCTCACAAAGCAATAGACTGACGCTTCGGTTTGACTTACGACCTTCTTCTATAAGTTGTTACAATACTGTAGACACGCACATTACACACACACACTCACTTTGTCTGCAACCAATGACTAGTTCGATAATCATCATTCGTTTTTAGTTTCATTCGTCTTGTTCACATAAATATTAAAGTTTAGCAGGTAGACCACAAAAAACTAAGTAAATTATTTCGATTTCTGTGGGGTAGATGCAGTTTGTTACAAGTATTCAATTAATAGAACTTTGTTGGTTCGTGCCGTGATAATATTGGTGACGAGCATTTAGCGCAGTGTTGTGGTTATTATTATCAAAAAGCAGGCATAAAATATATTGAAGAGATCAGATCAGATCAGAGAATATTATTGCGCTGCGTAAAAGTGAAGTGAATATCTAATAAAACCGGACTAAGTGTGAGTGTTATCATTTATATATTTCATATTTTACTAAACATAAATCCTAATCAAGGGTATTGTTGGTAGAACAGAGGTATTGTTGAGACAGAAGATGCCTTTAAAGTTTTAAATTCATTGTGAGGTTTAATTCGATTAGTGAATAATAAATAATTAGGTATTATGTGTAATAAAAACAATGTTTTTCTTTGTTCTAGAGAAATACTGTGACGGTTAAGAGATATGAGGAAGGGGCTTATTATCGAGTAGCAGCGACGTCAAATGGTGAATGAAACAAATGGTTTCATACCAACGAGATATTTTGCTGAATTATTAATAACACGTCATTATGAACCGTTCGCCGTGCACTCTGAAGGCTTGCATCACTGAAGACCAGCTAGAAAACCGTTTTTGACCTTAAAATATTGACCGTACCAACTTAAAATAAACAACAGATTCGTTATTGCATGAATTTATGGTAACGAATTTTTTAAGCACGTTTCAATAGGGTGTTTGTCGTATTTCTTGCAGATATACCGAAATTGTTTATTATTATTTTAGTAATAGTATTATTTTAGGATTAAAATTTGAGGTTTAGTTTCAATCTTCTTTTCGTAAAGAAAATGAATACTTAAGCTATAACCTCAATACCAACCAATATTTATACTAAAGCCAAATAAAGTTTAAAATAATTAATATGAACAACTGCCTTTAACCTTAAAATCAACAATTTTATCAGTAGATTTTTTTACATTTTAAGTAGTCTAATATTCTTATTTATTGCTTAATTACTTAGACCATGATCAAAGCTTTATATTTATGGTGCAAAAAAATCCATTTAAAATTTAAAACATTTCAAAATTTAAATATGTCAAAATAATACAAATTGCTTCTAAGTTTCTAGACATCTATTTCACATATTATTCAGGTGAAGTAATGATAAATAATTGTAGCAGTTAAAAAAAAACAAACATAATCATAACATAAAAATAAACATAACGAATAAATATTATTTATTTTTTATTATAACATATCACGCATTTTTTATTCTGAACCCTTTATTGCAATAACAACATTAATAAATAGGCAGGATATTTAAAAATATTATTATTGCAAACAAAAATACTAATATTTGCAAAAACAGCGCTGTGGTTTACGAGATTAGAACCTTAGCCATCTTGAATCTAAGACCAACGCTTAACGCCTTCTGCTATCTGCACACATAATTTACTTTCGAATTTTAGCAATGCGATACACTGGCCAAGGTCACGCGTACGAGTATGATGCGTGCTAACAAAAGTTATGGAAATATAAGTGCGGCGCCCGCGAACCGTGACGATACGATAGTGTGTAGTTCAAAACTGCGTTCTCTGTGGTGTGTGTACGTCACTCACACCACAGACGTCTGACTGTTTACACATACAAATGTACGGACTATACCGCGTGTTCACAGCAATACGACTCTTAGCGTGCTCATGCACTTTTGAGCGCTTACTGTACATTATTCTTGTTGCTTCTATATGTGAGAACAATGTACAAAAAATAATCAAAGCAGTTGAAAATATCTGATTAAAAATAAGCCCTGGCAGATAAGAGATGACCAGTCTCAACTGACGGCGCCCGTTCACGAACATGACGCGTGGATCAGCACCATCCAGCTCAACCATTTTGTAGGGAACCGAATGATCCAACACACTCGCCACCATCAGCGAGACATTTAAGTGAGCTTGACATTCTCTCAACTGCCATGCTCTTTCAAGTCAACATACATCTTAATAACATAATAAACGGCTCCATGGTACTCACATTTACAAAAAAATCTAAAAATGCTTCTAAATTATACAAAACTATAGTTTGCAATGTATTTAAGAAATTAATAGAATTTGACTACCAAAAAGTAAGAAAATCATTATTATCTAATTGGAGCATTAAACAATTTACTTGGTAAAATAAAAAATAAACATTAAGTTTGTAATGTCAAAAACAGAATTCAAAAAAGGGAAAGCAACTCTTCCAAATATTAAAATTTTAACTAGTGAGCCCAAGTGGCTGTGGAGCAGGACCAGCATTAAGCCAAGCATTTTTATCTACGATATAATCATCCAACTTATAATATGCTTGTCTACATAGTGTGCGTTTAATGCATGTTTTAAATTTCTTCTCATTTAGTTGAAGAATATCGAGTGGTATTTTATTATAACATTTTACACAGTACCCCATAAAGGAAGTGTGAACTTTAGACAATCTAAAACGTGGTTGATCTAATTTGTTCCTATTTCTAGTGTTAAAATTATGCCTGTCACTTATCTTACTATAACCCTAAGACCCTAAGGCACTAAACACAGCTGAAAGCTGTATAGCGGATTTACGGGTCATTATAATGGTTCGTGTTTATGCTATTAAATAGCATTAAGCATTTATTTATTACTTAAAAATGCTATTGTAGATTTAAATGCACTAAAACCAGGTGAAAGCTGTACAGCTGCGTTATGGTTTGCTGCACTAAAACTAAAGGCTTTACAAAAGCATTTTGATATGCCATCATCCAACCGTTTTACAGTGTAAAGCATCATAATGGTTTTGAAATGCCAATATACTATATACAGCGTCAAGATTCTCAGTGAACTTAGATAAGAGTTTATACGAACCTTATGTTCTACATAAGTTTTCGTTTCTTAAAATGCTTCCTGTGTTACTTGGGCGATGACCCAACTGTCAAAGAGCCACGAATAACAGCCGTGATTAACGGCTTACGTGCTTTCCGAGGCATGGAGGGGTATGTACAGATAGTCACCCATCCACGGATAGACCACGACAAGCGTAGCTTAACCTGATTGATCGACCTGTGCGGCTGTTATTACTTAGCCACAAGCTTGTAGGAAAGTAGTAGGAATGTATTTAGTTAATGTTATCGATCCTCGCGTTCACACCAATACTGAACAAACGGGATTAAACATAACATAACATAACATAACATCACGCCTTGTTTCCCCGAAGGGTTGGGCAGAGGTGTCCCTGTAGCAGGTACACCCACATTTCGCCAGTTATGTTTTAAGTCCCATGTAATAGGCGGCGAGCCTATTGCCATCAACCGGGCACAAATCCAGACTCCAAGCTGCTACTGAGAAATTTCAGATAGAAAAACCCAATAACACTTTGCCCGACCCGGGAATCGAACCCAGGACCTCATGCTCAGCAGTAGCGCTTGCGACCACTAGACCAACGAGGTGGTCAACGGGATTAAAGTTGATTATAAACCACCCAGGCAGCACACAAGTCAGATAACTGGCCAACAATTTAACCTTATACAGAGTTAAGCTTTATTACGTATGTATAGAAGCTGTGTGTATTACGAAGTTCTGTATTAAAGTTTTTTTGCTACAATAATGCTATTAGCTGAGTTAGTTTAGTAATTTGCGGATTTTATTTCTCAAAACTGAATAATCATCATAAAAAGACCTGTTACTCAAGAGTTTGTGTAACATTTTGTATAACATAGGTATAAAATTCCATTTTCAAGCATGATACTGTATAAGTTATATTCTGTTCTCTTTTAGTTGTATTACACACCACATCTTGACAGTTATTCAGCTGCTGTATAAAATAGGCGTTATTTCTGTTATGAAATAAGGTAGTAACTTAACAGAAATTAAGATAGCTGTTATAATTACTTTATGCCGCTTTAAGTACGAAATTACCGTCATTTGCAGCTAACTGTGGTGAAAGCAATAATAACAGATTCTTATGTAGAAGTTTGTTGGGTGTTCACGAAAAGTAGACATTTTTTAAGCTAGAAGAACTGTTTTGGAACGTTAGTCAGCTTTTAAGCGGCTAACTGCGCTTTGTTTTGTAGTGGTTGTGTGAAAATGCTTCCTTACAATTGTTTTTTTTAAATACTCTACATTCATGGAAAAATAGAAAAGAACAGGGGGCCTACTACGAGCTCAAAAGCAGTATTATTTTAATATTACTTCAGTGGGAGAAAGAAGTGGAGCTATACGTCCTGTAGAGCTTCATTTCTTTCCTACACTGAAGGTAGGCCTGGTAGGCCCCCAGGAGGCATACGAAGAAAGAGCTAAAAAGAACAAATAATATACCTATACTGTGGGTTTTCATTACTATAATTATGACTGAATCCTGTTTGATTTACAGTACGAATGTGTGTGATTATAGAACAGTTATCGAAAAATGTTGAGTGCGGACCACTTTTAAAGCACAACTTAATAAGTGGACACATAAGGTCTGTTATACAGACATAAGACGATAAGCCGCTGTGCAATCAGATTTTATTCAGAATGAGCGTCGCCATATCGAATAACATAACCTATTATAATGATGTGGAATTTTATACTCAAATACTCAAGTTAAGTAACGAAATCGGTATAATATTCTTATAAAAGTATTACAAGGTTATTTTTGAACCCTTAAACTGCATAAAATATAAAAAAAATATTTTACATATAAAAACATCAATAGACGAAATGTTGTTTATATCTCCAAAACCCGGCTTATCAGGTTGCGCGTGAAAATTTTACACAAAATGTATATATAAATACACGGTAAAGTTGCACGCGCACCAAAAATTTCTTCCTTTAAGCATAAATAAGGGTAAAATTTATTTACGATAGGTATAAACGGTACGGTAGGGATGGGAATTTGGCCATATAGGTATATTATATTTTCAATGTCGCAGTCACGCTGTTCGGATTTGTCAATTTCAATTTAATTTGATTAACTTCTTGATAAAATATACTGAAATGAGCTAAACGCTGTGTATCATCTGAATATCTGAGATTTGAAGGACTTAACCATTAGTTCATTCATCATCTAGCTAACAGAGCTGTAATACTTGTATTAAAGAACAAAATGCTTTTATGCAGGAGATACTCAGCTTGTCGTACAATTATTCAAAACTTATTAATTTGTTACGTTGCTATTACACAGCTATTAGCAATATAATTTTGTGCCCAAATTGCTTGAATAACGTCTGAGTAAGCGCCAGATCAGCTAATTACGGTAGTCTTATTCAGCGATTAGTTTATATGACTGCTGTTAAACAAAACTTACTCAGAAGGTTTGTGCTGGCTGGGCAGTGAAATAACGAAAGAACGATAAAAACTTTTAAACAAAAATGAGCTATCGCGGGACGTCTGGTAGATGTGAAACATCGAAATTATTATGTACTAGCTTTTGCCCGCGTCTTCGCCCCCGTGGATGTCGGAATATATCCTACAGGAACGTGCTACCGGGATTCAGAGTATCCACAATTTCTGACTTTTCTCGTACTCAAACCTCAGTTGGCCCAATATAGTTTTTTGATCCTAGTAATATGAAATAGGATCGACCGGCATCAAAAAAGTTTTTGTGAAAATTGGCTATTTTCTTGCTGACTGTATTTTTTTTTCAAAAATTCAAAGTCATTTATTCAAACTAGGCTGAGAATCAGCACTTTTCGAACGTCTAGATTACATAAGACAGTCCCCCAAAAACGCCCACCCTTCACCACTTCCTAGTGCCTTTAGCTGGGAAGAAGAAGTGGCGCAACAAACTCCCCAGCAGCACAGCTGTCTGTTCAAGTTAGAGAATGATTCTATACAACAGTACCTATACAAAATAACTTACATTACGCAACGCAAAACATAATTCAAATGATAAATTATAGGCCATATGTCAGCCAGCACACGCCAATATACCAACCAAAACATCGCGAACTCTATACTGTACTCAAGTATTATATATAAAAAAAAAAAACTAAACGTAAACAGAACTAAATAAAAACCTCCAGACATAAAGGGCGAGCCCGCCTACATAAAGCTGTAATTGGCAGTTATAAATGATAAACTAGGACCATCGAGGTAAAATAAATGAACAGTTAATTACTAGTAACAATAACAAAACCATGATCAGCAAGACGACCAGTCACCACAAGCAGCACCCGTTCACGAGCATAACGCAAAGATCAGCCATTACCCCCCTCGCCATATTTGAGGGAAGGAGGCAACCCGACCCCCGACGCTACCGCAAGCAGTGACATCTAAGGGAGCATGACGAACTTGCTGCCGGTTGCTCAGGCAAAAATCAGAATCTGTGAATGCAGATCAAAAAGTTAAGGACAGTCTCCTAAGACCGTTTTCTTGTAGCGACAACGGTTAAGGTACCTGCCCTTATTGCTCTATCTCAAAATCCACCCTGTATATGCTATGATTGACTGCTTAGCTTTATAAAGGTATAGCGTGATGATAATCTTTTAAAAGGTTAAATCCGTAACTATCTGAAATATTCTAACTTTTTGGCTAGACTTTTTACAATTTGGGGTAAATTAAAGAAGAATACGAACATAATGCTATATTGCTCATCCCCCATCGCAAATGGCGTGATAATAATTTTTGGAAAATCTATTGTGACGTTTCCATTATTTGACTTATATATTATTTATACCAATTTTCAAGTTAATTAAGCTATACAGTAAAATCCTCACTGTAAAAATGAATACCCCGTTTCACCCCGTAAGGGGTAGATTTTCAAAAAACCCTGATATATGTTTTTATTCATTTTCAGTTTTAATTATAAATACTGATTTTCGAGTTAATCATATCGCTCGTTAAAATTCTTCAATACAAACTATGACACCCCCCAATCCTCCTTTGTCTACTTTAGAAAAAGTAAAAATGACAAACTTTATAATTTACATAGATAAGTTTTCGTGCCAAGTTTCAAGTTTATTAACTCAAGGAATAAGATTTTTCATACAAAAAAAAAATCCCCCCTTTTCACCCCCTTAAAGGTCGAATTTCCAAAAATCCGTTCGTAGTGGACGTCTAATAACTATAAGTGTGGGACTTGGTGCCTTATTAAGTAAATAAATAAATAAACTACCTTCCAACCAAATTTCATCTTTATACGTCAAGCGGTTTTCGATATTTCGTGATGAATGAGTGAGTGAGTGAGCGACCTTTTGCTTTTATATATTTAGAAAGATCAGATATGTAATATGCTTAAAAAGATAGTTTACCGACGCCAACATCGGCGTTGGCGTTGGTTTGGCATAGGCACTGTTGGAGTGCGTCGCCACGTCAACAGTCGGTCTGACCCGCCGCTATAGACGTTTTTTATTTTATATTTTTAGTTGTGGTACCTAGTACCACACAAATTATCTGCTATGCAAAAAACAGTGACAGGAAGTTATTATAACATCATTTATTTAGACTAAGTGGGAAAAATATGTATTATTGAAGGTAACTCAAAAAGTACCCAAGCAAAGTTAATAAAATTATAAACATCAAAATTGAGAACTTTCTCTTTTTTAGTAGTCAGTTAAAATCAAGCATTACCAAAAAAAAGGCCGTCTGCTTTCTGTTAATTCAATATTATAGGTAGCCAGCGTTGATCAAGAAAAAAAAAACGATTTTCTCTAATAACGTCGTGTCGTTTGAAATTATTGATAGTCAACAAAATATGTATGTACCTACTAAGAAAATTTGAATAATATCATTTTTGCCTCCGTCCATTAAAACTATTACTTTATCGTCGTCAACGAGACACACAACATTACAAATAGTAAAATGTCTCCTTTAAAGTGGTTGAACATTTTTTTGTTTCTGGAGACTCTTTTAGGCATACACAGGAAATATTGTAACCAGAAGAAGATTACGAAATATTTGATTATTTTCAAAATATTATTGCACATCATTTTGTACTCTCTATTTATTACAATTAAAGTGTATTTTTTGTTACTAGGAGATGTTGTGATTGATCAAGTGAATGTAATTTATTGTATTTTTGCAGCTTCAGCCTATATAAACTCTATGTCATCCATCGTGACCGGCATCTGTTACAGCCGTGCCTTCATGTCATATTATGGAAGTATTAGTCGTCTCTCTGACTGGTTTCAAAATGACATAAAATTAACAAAATCCCTAAAAAAAATTAACTGGTCCACTATGATCTTTGTTTTATTATTTATTCCCTTCGTTGTCATTAGATCTTTGGACGTGTTGAAAAGATTCCAACAAACGAATGAATTTTTTGTTGCTCTAATTTTTGCAGTTCAAACGATTATGAGATTGACTATTGTTTATCAGCAAATAATTTTGTTTGTTGTTGTTATGATAGTAGTTAATTTGTCCAAAAGCTTGAATTCGCTGATATCAGCCGTTCGGGAGAGAATAGAGAGCTGTGATATTAGTTCGGATGAGCAATGTCATATCACGAGGGAGCAGATTCATGGATGGGTTGAACTGTATCGGGATTTAGCTAATTGTTGCGACAAAGTGACGCTATGCTTTGGACGTCAGGTAAGTTTTTGTTTGTAACGAATAAACTTAAAAACTACTGGACTGATTTGAAAAAATCTTTCAGCAATGGATAGCTACATTGTCAGCGAGTAAAATAGGCTATATTTTATCCCCGTATTCCCACGGAAACGGGAACTACGTGGGTGAAACCGCGTGACGTCCGCTAGTTTGGAATAAAGTTAATCGATCTTTTAATCCATTGGTGTCCTTGTGTATGTTACGTTATTGTGTTTTATTAGCTTAATTTCAATTCTTATGTTTCAGTATTTCTTGTCGCTAGTTATGTCAATGCCCAACTACATTTTGATGCTTTACCAAATTTGTTCAAATGTAAGTATTATGTAACATAACATAACATCACGCCTGTATTCCCCGAAGGGTTAGGCAGAGGTGGACCTATAGTACACCCATTGTGTAATTACCTGGAAATAGATACCCGAAAAAAAATATATGAAGTGGAGGTATAATGAAGTGCATTTTGCTATAAAATAAGGAACACCCAAGAAAAAATTAGCTATTATCTCGCCGTGTAAAGGCTTGATTATTTTATGATTAAAAATAAACGAGCCTTTCAAGCTTTCCTTTCTAAAGGATTATATCGAATTGTTAGGAATCAGTCTCACCAAGGGGTATCGTGTGTAACGTTGTAGCTTCGCAAAAGTATGTAGGCGAGTAATTTGTACATACTAATAACTACTGTGCTATGTGGACATTAATACAGTGCACGCGCATCATTACTTGCCTGATATTATTTAGGCGTTTAACTGCTGCACAATGATAAGCGCATGCTTGTCCAGGACCCTCAGGAATTACACTATTGTCCCCGATCTAGGGTGGGTTCATCTATATGAGCCATTATGGTACGTACAGTGTACTCTAAGCTATTAAACGCACCATCTGCAATGTTTACTGGCCCCCTTTGTGTTGTCTGCCTTGTCACATGCATAACCTCACTATGTTCTATGTATTATTGTGCCAAGCTGCATTTTTTTTGTAGTTTGGCGAATCCTCATGGACGCCCAGACTGCCTCACTGGTGAGCCAGTATGGGTAGTGTCGGACTCTTACCGGTGTAGAACTTTGGTTAGAGTGTATAATAGGTTCTATATTAGTTGAAATGAAATGTTCATTAAGTATAACACAGTAAATTTAATTATGAAATTACTATAACTTAACACGGTTCATAATCATTAATAAGAGTAGGTAATGTAGGTATAATATAAATTGACGCGAGATTTAACTCAAAATATTTTATTTCACTTATGAAACGTCAGAAGCTAGGTACACGGTTCCAATTGGTCGCTTCCTATGGAGAAGAGCCGGCAAGAAACTCTACGGTTATTCTTTTAAAAATAAATGGTTTCTATAATGTTTTCAAATTACAGTATTAATAGGTATGAGAGGACAGTGTAGGCCTATCAACAAGTACTAGGTATTTAGTAAAATAGAAATTGGTCCACAAGTCAGCCTACAACGTTCTCACATTCACAAAATCTAAAAGAAAAGAATCTATATCAAAAATATCTGTATAAAATAAGGACCTATTTAAACCAAATGGCTTGATTGCCACTACAGCTGTGACAAAACTAATATGATAAAAGAAAATTTAGAAAATAGTACCTACTCGTAGTTATATAATGTCAAATAATGAAAAGATTATGTCAATGAAGTATGTAAAAAAAGTAAAATAAAATAATCATCGTAATTTGGGAGCAGTTAATAGACATTTACATTGATAAGCCGTTAATGAGGTACCAGAGAAGCCACATGTGCAGAAGGAATTATTGCCAAACTTCCTTGTCTTCAATGTAGTCTTTAATCTTATAATATGCTTTATTGATAAGGACACGTTTGATGTGGGTTTTGAACTTTCCATCGCTTAGTTCGGTAACCGACTTTGGCAACTTGTTATAAAAGCGGATACTGTTTATAAGAAATAACTTATTAGTTTTAGTTAATCTAAATTTGGGTATGACGCGGGACGCAGTTAGTGATTGCTTGCGTGTCGTATAGGTAGTATTCGAACTGTCTCTGACTGACTGAACCGTAGACGCCCGACGCACGTCTTAAGTACTTGAGTTCGCAAGTTGTGTGAATGTGTGGGTTACATACCACTACACCAGCTAAAACTCACTCCTGCCTAAGTGACATAGTCAGAGAACTTTATTTTTTATTATAATTTTACCGCTACGATGTGTGAGCTTCCATCTATCCTTACTTCCACACCGTTCCTTGGTCACTAAGGGGGCTTTAAGGCTACAGCATCGCACGCGGTTGTGGCCGCAACTAACATGCGCACCTTACACGTGTTTCTAGGGTTCTACGACCAAGCTAAGGGCTGGACGTTACGCACGCTACCTTGTACGGTACGCTGTGCTGAATCACACGCTATATTGAAACGCACGCTGTGCTAAATCGCACGTTGTGCTGATTCGCACGCTGTGCTAAACTGCATGCTGTACTGAACCAAACGCAATCAGCGGGACTACAGCCTGATCTTCAAGACCTACTCTGCGGAGCTTGTGCTGACAAACCAATACATCTGTCACGTGCTGCCAAGGACGGTACCTCTCCAATCTTATCCTATTGTGTGCGAGTACTCAGAGCAGTCAGTGTCTCACTTACAACCTAGCCGTGTACTCCTGAATTCCTCTGGAATTATATAGATTCCTTTATCTCTCTCTAAACTACCTAATTGTAAACGGTCTGCTCAGCCTACCTGTAAAGCCCTATCCGTTACACATGTTACCTAGTAGGTAACTGGGTTGTCGAGGTTAGATAGCAATCACTTGATGTAAAATCCCGGTATTCAGCTACGTCCGGTTAGACTGGAAACCGACCCCAACATAGTTGGGAACAGGCAAGACGGATGATATTATAATAAGCAGGAAAACTAGCCTACAGCATTTTTTTTTTGTGTTTTAGAAGGAATTATACAACGATGAGTTGAAGAAAGTGATAATTGCTTTATTTCATTATGCAACAATAACGCTCTTGCCCGTTTTTGCTGGACAGTTAGCTCGTAACCAAGGGAAAAAGTTCCACAGAGTGTTGGCGCGATTTTATAATACAATGACAATAATTGGTAAGATTATTTAAAAATATATATATGTCGGATCCGGTCATTAGTACGGACACGAAATGAATCGCAAGCACGCCTCTGGCGAGATCACGTGATCTACCCACACCTAAAGCGCGCTTCTACAGAGGCGTGATGTTTTAAGGCCATGGCCTTAAAACATCACGCCTCTATGCCGCCATGGCGAGAAGGATGCAGTCTCTGATCACATCGGAGTTAAGGCGTCGCGGAACTGTACTCGATTCATTACGCTCAGTTATTGTGTTAATTGTAATTTGTGATTATTGTGTTAATTGGTGATTTTAATAAACGCCGTGTATCGCACCCAGTGTGTGTATTGCTAGTGTGATTAATTTGATAGTAAATTACATAACATAACATAACATCACGCCTTATTTCCCCGAAGGGTTGGGCAGAGGTGTCCCTGTAGCTGGTACACCCACATTTCGCCAGTTATGTTTAAGTCCCATGTAATAGGGGGCGAGCCTATTGCAAATTATAATGTGATAATGTGATGTTGATAATAAATTATAACGATTTTTCTATTGCGCATTAACCAACACTACCCACACACACGTACCTGTCTCCGACATATAAGCCAATTTTTTATATTCAATAAACAAAATATTATTTAGAGAACTGTCTCGTTGGTCTTGTGGTCCCAAGCGCTACTGTCAGCTGAGCACGAGATCCTGAGTTCGATTCCCAGGTTGGGTTATATGGGACTTTAAAATATCTGGTTAAATGTCAGTGTACTACATGTACCCATGTTTTGAAAACAATAATTAATGTATTCAAACTTATGTCAATTATTTCAGATTCTTGCGAAGCTGAAGTGAAATTGACAAAGGACTTTATTCGTCTTATGAAAAAGAATCCACTAGAAATCATGTTATTGCCCAAAATTCCTGCTGGGATGTACATACTGCCAGTTATACTGACGTTGGCTGTCAACTCTGTCATAGTTCTGCTGCAGTTTAATCATGTTATTTAAATAATATACCATGTTATACATACCATAATCAGCTTATAATGTTCCCACTGCTGGGACACAAGACTCCTCTCGGTGAGAAGTAGTGGGCCGTAATCCACCACACGCGTCCAGTGCGGGTTGGTAGATGACACGTCTTCGAATTTTTGGTTCTAGGATATGTCGGTTTCCTCACGATGTTTTCCTTCACCGTTTTGAGAGCAGTGGTGATGAAATAATTTACACAAAGTAAAGCGTCTGTCTGGGGTCGAAACTACGACCTTCAACTCATAAGTCGCGGCCGACCATTGGGTCACCACTGCTCTTGAATGTTGTTATGTTATTTATTTAATTTTGTATAATTTAGATCTCGCATTTGTCTATCTTATCACTACGTATGATTATACTTATATATATTTATGAAATTTTGTGTAATTATATGTCCATCTAATCCCTACGTAACTAATCTTTTCTCATTACGTTTGTTATTAGTAATTATAGTATAATAATATAGTTTTGAGTTATTATTATATTATTGTACCAAGTTTAAAATTAATAGTTTTGTGTATTTGACTAGTTATGTTTATGTTCCATGTGTGAATAAAAAGGGGCTACAAAATAAGTAGAGTTGTTTTAAAAATAAAAAATTGTATTCCTATTTTGTATTTTTCCAACCACCGCCCTTACTGATCCGTAATTTTGAAGCTGTTATCTTAAGATAGCTAAAGACTGGCTAGTACTCGTGCAGTAGGCACTTGTTGACCAAACACGCTAAAACCCCCGACCGAGTAGATTTTTGATCGCTGTCACAGCATTCAATATCCCAAGAACCTAACACAAAATAACAGTCATAGCAACCGGAGTGGGGCTCGCAAGCTAATATTAAAGATATCATCCGTCGTGCTTTTGTCTCCTTGAACCTATTGGCTTGGCTTATGATGATAGCAAGAGACTTTTTCTTCAACCTGTCCTTAGCTTGTTTTACCTACTTTATAAGTCGACGCCTAATGCGTTTCTTCTATTCTTCACTGTCAGCTGTTTCGTTATCATTCACTCCTTTTTCATTCATTGGTTTTTTAATTGATTCGCACGAATTTACTCGTCTGAGGGCTCCCACACAAAACTGCAAATTCGCATCGCATTGCAAAAATCTGTGAGCTCGGCCTAGGTCGTGCGCACTGCGAGCTCGCAGATTTTTGCAATGCGATGCGAATTCGCAGTTTTGTGTGGGAGCCCTCAGACGAATAAATTCGTGCGAATCAATTAATAAACCAATGAATGAAAAAAGCGAAACAGACGAATCGACACTTTAAAAAAATATAATTTTTCTTGAGGCTATCCAGGAAGGTAATTTATTCGTCGGCGGATCGAGAATCCTGAAATATACGTATTAAGGAAAAAGTACACTAACTATACTTATAAGCTTTTTTTTTTTGTAATGCTGTCACAAAATGGATCATTGTTGTCCGATTGAATTTTTTATTTATTTTATTTATATTCAACGTATTTCTGGAGTTGACCTTAGTTGACTTTAGTACGGAGCGGAGCGAAGTAAGGCGCGCCTTCGTGTGGTACTATATCTAATGTTTGAAATAAATACTTAAATGACGAATTTAGAATGAATAACAAATAGCTAACGATTTTAATGTAAGTTAATGAAGGACCGTGGAGTTAAAATATGGTACCAGTAAAAATTTAAAAACCTAAAAATCCTGTAAAAAATTTAGTTGTAGTCTTACTTACTAATTCTCAGAGGGGTTGAATGGGGCAAGTATTATTATTTCTTTCATCGTAGGCATTGCCCCCCGACTAATGCCGTTTACTAACACTAAGCGACACCTAAAAGAATACCTAAATCAAAACGCGGTGTTGGATTTTCAACTTTTGGCGCTGAGCCGAGCGTGGAAAATCCCACAGCACGCTCTTATTTAGGCATTCATAAGTCGACGACAGGCCATTTCTTTCTATATAACGGAAAAAAGGTTAAAAAAATCCAATTGTCCTAAAACACTTTAAAAAAACAGAGGCTTTTACATTTTCTCTTCGCTCAATAAAACACGAATTTATTAGACAAAAAATAAATACATTACACTCTTTAGTACGTACGAAACGTCTAGATTGAAGAGAAGGAAATAAGGTCCAAAACTAATTTCCTTTGGAGTTCTTCGAAATAGGGAGGACTCTAAATAAAAAACCGGGCAAGTGCGTGTTGGACTACGCACAATGAAGGGTTGCGTAGTTGGGATGAATTTATCCTAGACAAACTTAACATTGTAGTTGAAAAATAATGTTCTTCCATACATTCCAACTGCAAGTTTGTACGCACAATATTAAGAGATTCACATGTTATTTTAAGACCATAGACTTCTTACAAGTTTTTCTGTAGTTTATAAGTATAGAACTATTTTCTGCAATTTTTTCAAAATTTTGGGGTCTTTAGTTTCGGAGATAAGGATGGAATGGTCAATCTCCAGATTTAATTTCAACATCAGAAATTACTCATCAATTCTAAAAAGTAACATTGTCACTTGCCGAGTTCGGACCCAATACTACAACCCTAACCTCCATGACCTATTGACATTTCTTGTTTTTAAATTAGTGAGGTACTACGGCAAGGGGTTTCGTGTCGAGGTTAGATAGGCAGTCGCACCATATAAAATACTAGAAATGTGCCAGTATTGACCAATATAATCTAAACTCCGCTTCAAAGCTCCGCTCTTATTGGTTTAATATTGGCTCATTTCTCCGCTCTGCTGCCTCACTCCGCTCCAATGGACAGGCAGCCTTAGACTGGACTAGAAGCCAACCATGGTAAAAGAGCGATAGTGTTAAAGATTTTCAAACAAATTTCTTTCCCACAGCCCATGACACCTTTTTGAACTGTTATTTTCGTTCAAAATGTTGGCAATGAGGTAGACGGAAAAACAAAAAGATGCAAGCAAAAATGAACCTTATGGTGCTAATTTATTTATTCATGACAAGAATTCTTCTTGAAGGTATTATTGTCTTGTAGACTGCTTCGTTGATCTAGTGGTCGTAAAAGCTACTGTTAACCATGGGGTCCTGGGTTTGATTCCCAGGTCAGGCAATGTGTATTGGGGTTTTTTCATCAAGAATTTCACAGTAGCAGTCCGGAGTTTGGATTTATGCGCGGTTGATGGCAATAAGCTCACCCTCTAATAAAAATTCCGTCTTTCATGAACAACAGTACGGTTTCACCAAAGGGCTTTGTACCAATGACGCAGGTGTCACCCTTATACAGAACATTTTTAATGCCTGGGAAGAAGCACAATATGCCATTGGAATCTTTTGCGACCTCTCGAAGGCGTTCAATTGTTTAGACCATGAGACACTTCTGCTGAAACTAGAGCACTGTGGGATTAGGCATACAGCTCTTGATTTACTTAGATCATACCTGAAAGATAGAAAGGTTAAAGTTCAGGTAAACGGTGTAAATTTATTAGGGTCTGAAATGGCAATGGGCGTTCTTCAAGGCTCGATATTGGGTCCATTCGTCTTTTTAGTTTACATTAATGATTTACCCCAATTACTCTAAAATCAAACGAAAATGGTGTTATTTGCAGATGACATCATTAATCTTTAAAATAAATAGACGGTCACAAAATCTTGACGAGACGTGAATAGCTCTATTCTGCAAGTCCAAGATTGGTTTAAGGTAAATAATTTGGTACTAAATAATAAATGCATTAAATTCAAATTACCTAATGTTAAATATTTTGTATGTAAGGAAAAATCCACATCTTTTTAATAAAATAAGTGATAGGCATAATTTTAATACTAGAAATAAAAATAAACTAGATCAACCATTTTTCAGATTATCTAAAGTACAAACATCTTTTATGGGGTATTGTGTTTAAATGTTACAATAAAATACCTTGTGACAGTTGTATTTATGATATATAATAGCGGGAAGCAATGAATGAAACTGCGATTCCGAGTGACAACTGGTTTATTTTCCTATACCCACACATAACATTTATTAACATACCCTACACCTCCCCCTTTAAATACATTACTTACATTAGCTTAAAAAATAAACTGCCTATTTTATCATTAGGTTAGAAAAAATAATTAACAAAAAAAACAAAATAATGATAACAATCTCTGTCGGATAGAATTGTGATCATTGGCCGCGCATTCGATACATTTTTAAGAGAAAAGCCTATGATGCACCATCGACAATGTCGTTCACAATAATTTCGTTTAGCACCGGTTGTAATGTACCTTGTGGTGATTTGTTAATCGTTATCATACTTAGTTGTATAATTAAAACAAAAAATAGTAATAGTTGTGAAAAATAATCGAACGAAATAACCACCAAGTGCACCTTTGTGCTATGTAGTTATATTTGTCTACCTTACGTTTTAATTCATCTTTAGATAAGATATACGTATTTATGTGTAATGTTTCTTACGAGGTTTTTTTTTTATTATTACTACTATTTACTTTGCGTATTTGCCTTGGTATAAGCATTTACGCCTCAGTTTAATACTTTCTGAATCTGAAATCGGAACTGGTTCTGCGGTCAAATTTTTTGGACTTTGTTCTTGTTTTTGTTGATTCTGTAATGTTTCATTTTCCAAAGAAGATGTAGTGTTCTTAATTGGATTGTCCGGACTAGATTTAGATACATCAATCTCAGTTAAAGACTTATCCCTGTTACTCGTTATGGAATATCTAGAGTATCGTTTCTTAAGTGGTAATAATTGATCGACGTGACGCTTCCACTCGTGTCCATCAGACACACGTACTTTATAAGTGAGTGGATCAGTCCGTGCAAGCACAGTAGCTGCTACCCATTTGTCAGCGCGAGCACGGTAGTCCCGCGCCAGCACTTGCTCACCGGGCTCCACGTGCCGCTCGGCGCCGGGCCGCGCGCGCCCCGCTCGCTCTGCAGACGACTCCACTGCACGCTCAGTGGACGGTTCAATTCTTCAATTTTCCCGATAGGCATCTTGAAGTACCACACTTAAACAATGTAAACCACACGAATTTAATTGTTTTCCTCGTCGCCAGTTGTATTTATGATATATAATAGCGGGAAGCAATGAATGAAACTGCGATTCCGAGTGACAACTGGTTTATTTTCCTATACCCACACATAACATTTATTAACATACCCTACAGTGACATATTGTAATTAAATGAAAGAAAATATAAAACTCATATTAAAAGTACACTTTGTAAACAAGCATAGTTATTACAAATTAGAGGATTATATCCAAGATAAGAATGCTTGGAAACATGCTGGTCCTGCTCCATAGGACAATTTAGAATCAAGACAAAATCAAACTGGTTGCTAATTTAATTGTAAAATTTATTATTTTGTGTAAAATGACATTGATTTTACATTCTGTGATTTCTTCCTCACACACTGACTATTAATTATAATTTTAGGAAAATCGTCTACTTTTTCAATGTTTGTAAATATGTGTGCACCATGTATCTATCACTTAATTAAATTATCTGTCGTTGCTTCATTTCTAATTCTTTTTACCATTACAGTAATCTTATTCTAAGTGCATCGTCTTCACATATTATTATAATAATATAATTTATGTACACAAAATATTGTAAAACATTTTAAAAGAGTAACGGTGTAGTTTCTTGCCCTTTTTTCTCCATACGAAAATTATCTTTTGGAAGGAGCGACTAGAATCAATTCTATTATTTCGTAAATTTTGACGTTCAAAAGTACCATACATCGGCCTTTTGAAATAAATGATTTGATTTTAACTTTGACCCTATCACCCTATTACAAGGGACTAAAAAACATAACTGGCCAAATATGAGTGTTGAGTATACTATATAGGTCACCTCTGCCAAACCCTTCGGGAAGAACAACTTGAGGTTTTGTATGGTTTTAGGCAATAATGTCTTGTATGCATACTGGCTGGTAATATTGGGTTATTTCTTATTGACCAACTGACCATTTTGATTTCTCTTGGTAACTAGAACCACCTTTGGCATCTAAAACGATTCATGAGTCTGACAATGACGATTCATAATATGATATTTATGATATTATATATTTTTTATTGCTGAAAACTATGTTGTTCTTTATGGGATAATATATTGCTAATATTTCTTATGTGTTAAATCGAATCAAGGAATATTCATGCTCTGTTTATTTTCGTTGTTAAGTTGCTATGAGATTGAGAAATGGTCCAAGAGATTAAATAAAAATGTAACAGTAATTTATGTTAATGAAAAATATTTTGATAAAATATTTTGTTATATAAGCTGCCATGGAGTTTATTGTCCTTCTTCTCCATAAAGGAGAGAGATTTTCTCATTAGTGTTACATATTTAACTGACAAGCGTAATTAAATAAATGCCTTGTCTTGTCTTTCTGTGCTTTTTTTCATGGAATCCTTTCCCTGTTCACCATATTCATAGGTACTATAGTTACATTATCAAGCTATATATTTCCAGTTTATGCTGATCTTACATTTTATAGGATTTCCGTACAATACGAGGTCAGCTTATACTGGAAATGTATAGCTTAATGTGTAGCCATGTGTACTTTCATGGCCAGTAAATAACCAGTAACCATTCTGACACTCAAAGCTTGTTTAAGTGGACATCAATACCTATTTATAGTTTTTTTCATCCACTTTCTAACACGTGCAAGGTAACGGTAAATACATCTATATAACTTTAATTACTAAACAGCTACCAACCAATAACGAACCTTATTTTGTTCTATTTGAAACATCATATTAATCTTCATCTACCCAACCTTGAATTGTCACCTAGGTACATTCATATTTTCCTATTTTATTATGATTAACACCGTCTAAGTCATGACGTGTTTGTTTATTCATGAAGACAAGTACCTAAAATGATTAAGAAAATGTTCCTACATTAAGTTTAACGAGGTCATAGCTAACACGTTTCATCATTCGTAACAACGTACCTTTCTAGAACGAGTGTCACTTCAGTCGCCATCATGAATTTGTTCTACACTTTAATATATGGCGAAAATTTTATGTGTGTCTACAGAAACTATTTGAGTTTAAATAAAAGTCAAAAGATTATAGCAGTAACGCGGATAATCGTTGAACTATCCCTTTCTATAGCCATTACCGTGAACAATGTCATCTTCACGAATATAATGAATTTTGACTACAGTGATAAGGATAAGTTGGTGACAGATCTGTTCCAGTTACTGATTCTATTAAAAAGTTGCGTAATAGTAATTGGTGGAATTGTAAATTCGGAATCGTTCAGCAAATTCTACGAGAATCTGCGGAAGCTCCATAACTGTTTCCAGGATGAAGACCATTATAAAAATTCTGAGAAAAAACTAAGGGTCAAATGTTTGGTTGGCTTCGTGGTGTTCACTATAATGGCCGTCATACTTCTGCTGGTAAGGCTTATCGACTGGTATTTCATGGACAGATATCTTTTGAGAGAAATCCTAGTACTGGTCGTCTATGAACTATGGGTAGATATTCGCTACACGTTGGAACATCTAGTAGTGTATTGCGCCATAACTTGCACTTACGATTACCTCAAATGTTTAAACAATGCTGTAAGTGATATACTAAAGAAGTACAATGAGCAAGAAACTAATGAAATAAGCCTCGACGTGAATGAGGAATGCATTAATTTGACTGGGAAAGTGAATAGCTGGACAGAAAAGTACCAACACATCATGGCTTGCTGTAAAAATATATCAGTGTGTTATCAAGAATTGGTGAGTATTTAATTGATTTTAATTTAATTCACGTTTCAAAAGACAGGTAAGGTCCAAATCAAAAGTAGGAAATCATTCTAACCCGAGCTTTTGATATTCACGTGATTTTCACTTTAGCAAAGTATTAGACACTCAAAATTGCTCTGATGATAGCTTTCGTTGATTTAAATAAGGCCTTCGATAGGGTGAGCACTAAAAGTATTTTTAACTACGTTACATTGCAATATAGAAGTTGTCTCATAAAACTAGGTACTGTACTTTGTTTAATGCTCTTTTGACCAAATAATGGCACAATGGTGGTGGTCTTCAAAAATATTATTAGCTATAAATATTAAAAAAAGGTCAGGTGTTCTTCAAGGGTATATCCTTAGCCCTTTATTTGATGGAATGTGTTTAAGGTGAGTCACATAGCCAGAAAAATATTGTTTGATATTACCGAAAGTGAGAAAAACAATGTTACTTCTCATAAATTATGTTTAGTAAAATATAAATTATAGACTTATGATAACATCTTGTTAAATACATTGGTAAACTAAATTAACTTCATTTTCAGCTGTTGTTTTCCCTCGGTGTAGCCATGGTGCAGTGTATTTCTTCAATGTATGGAATTTTTAACGCAATTATTAAAAAGGTAACGTATTTAACAGTTTATGCTACCGTAGTATGTAAGTAGTTCAATAACATTATTTGTAATATTGAAAAGCTTATTATCAGGTTGTATAATGGAAATTGCTACTGAGAAATTCCTATTGGAAAAACCCGATGACACTTTGTCCTAGCTAACCATCAAAACCCCTTGCTCAGCTTGCTTCCCTTCCTCGCTCGCACTCGCTTGAAATTATGGAGATTAAAATAAAAATATTATTTGCAGGACATAGAAAGAAGTTTCGGAACAACAAACGTCGTGTATGCTTTAATATACCACATGTCAGCTACGTTCACTCTTTTAGTTGCCGGTCAGAAGTTGCAAAATGAATTTAATACTTTCAACAAGGCTTTAGCAATTCTTGCGTGTGAAGTGTCCTCTCGTAAGTTTATTTACTCTGTATTTTTGGAATTATTTGCTGAAATTTAAACTTTTCGTGACATCGTGGTAAATCCAGGAAAACATGACACGTCCTTAGGCAGGAATGGTCTAGTCCAAGACCAAATGAAGTTGAAAAAGGAAAGAGTAGCATTTGCTCTGCAGTGGGACTACGCAGATATTCCTTTGCAGAGAATTTATTTACGATTCCTTTAATTGTATTGTTCATTTTCAGAACGTGCAAAATCCGAAACGAGACATCTAAAGGATCTAAATCGTTTAGTTACGACGAATCCTATTGTCATAAAATTTGGCACTTTTTCTCTGGGAATGTACTTGTTTCCTATGATGTTGTCGCTGTCTGCTACATACATTGTTGTCATGTTGCAGTTCAACCATGTCATTTAATAAAATTTTAGTTTAATTTATTTTTTATGTATGTAGTTTGCGTTTTTGTAGTGTTGTAAATTGTTATCGATTTTGCTAGTTTGCGTTTTTGTAGTGTTGTAAATTGTCATCGATTTTGCAGTTTGTAACCATGCCTCAGCAATATTTACCATGAAATAAGGATACACTATAGTCAGCCAAACTCTTAATTATTCATTTTAATTAATGCTATTACATTTATACGATATACAAACAATAACAAAAATGGCTGTCACTAGAAGATACGAATCGATGATATTATCAATGCAATGGAACTTTTAAAGTTTATTATAATTTGAATAATATTGTATTATATCATCAATAACTGCCAGCTATTTTCTGAGTTGACACGTGTCTAGTTGTCTTCTTATCAAAATGATAAACATGTTAATGTACACACACTGACAACTTATTGGGTGTTCACAGAAATTTTTACTGTCTTGGCTACTCATAATTCATGTACTTTTTGAAGTGTTTGTTTATGCATTTGTGTTTTTCATAGTATATATGAAAAACACAAATGCATAAACAAACACTTCAAAAAGTGATATATACGAATGTATATTCGTATAAAATAATTTGCTTTAACTTGTAAAAGAACGCCTCCGACTTTAATAGAGATTTTTTTTTATTTTTTCAATTTCATGGACGGTTTCTTTATTATGTATGTTCAGAGCTCGCATTCTTTCAAAATCTTCATAACTGATATGAGGTCGTGCACCATTGCTTCCGAGGGAATCTACATGTTATATGAATTAAGTAAAAAACTCACCACTGCTAGAGCAGTGGTGGCCCTGTGGTATTGGCCGCGACTTACGAGTTGTAGGTCGTAGGTTCAAACCCAGACAGGCGCTTTACTTTGTGTAAATTATTTCATCACCACTGCTCTCAAAACGGTGAAGGAAAACATCGTGAGGAAACTGGAACCTGTTACCATGGATTCAGTATATGGTTCTGTACTCCCCTGCGCGAGCTGCGTTGAAATTTTTCGTCGGTTATTTTAAAATATTCAGCTGCTCCATACATTTTGACCGCGTAGGTGTTGCACTTGTCTATGAAACAGCAGATTTGTTTTTAAATAACCGTCAAATATTTTTAACGCAGGGTGGTTCAGAATCATGTACTGAATCCATGGTAACAGTTTTCGCGTTGATGTCCCTGTCACCCTGTATGCATTGAAATGCACCATATTTTAGAAAATGTTGTATTATTATACTTATATTACTATGCTACATTATTTTTTGAAAACTATTAATGATTGTGTATCGGAAATTGTAAAGAAGGATGAAGAAATAGAGAAAATATTGTATACGGACAGATGACAGAGGAATTATCATATTGTAACGGTTGAAGTGTGCCACCAAATGTCGGTACTTAATCAGATGCAGCAAGAAACTATCGGCATGCTTCAGCAGTCAAGTAAATATAAATATTTTGATCGCTTAGCATGTTATTTATCCAAATGAAAATATCATAAACAAAAGATCAAAGTTAGAAGATAACAATTATTTAAAAATAGAAGCTGTATTTATTGAGATTTAGATGTATGAACCTGGACAAAGCAAAAGGAGTATATAAAGATAGTAGCTTTGTCATAGGACCGGTCTATAGTCTGCCTGTTTGAGAGGGACATCTTTTCGATAGACAATGTGTTTTTTTTTAACCTAACCATAATGCTTTATTGTCCTTTTTCCAGATGTTATTTTCTTTGTCCCTGTCATCAATACAATTAGTTACCATAGTTTATGGGGTGTTCATTGTATTTATAATAGGCGTAATTATCTACTTCTAATCACTTAAGCTTATAAGATTTTCCGTGTATTCGTGATTGTTTTTCTATTATCCTTACGTTTTTTTTTTCAGATAACACAAAATTTCGTTGTCCTTATCATTGTGGTATATCTATACAATATTTTGTGCATATTTTGTTATCATGGCGGGTTTAAATCTTCTAAACCAAAGTACATTATTTATAAGAAGTCTATCAAGAATATTTAGCACGTGGTCGAAATGTAAGTGTTTTTTTAATGGTTTTAAATTGAACCCATCTGTGAAGTTTCACCAACGAATTTAACAGTGTCTAAAATAAAATAAAAAAACTTTTATTCGAAACAAGACACACAGCAACAACAATGGAAGGAGTAAACAAGGAATGTATCCTTCATCTTGCGGTGAGCATGTTCGTACCAAAAGCGTTTTATCATTTTGCTGGATGTAAAACACTCTGCGCCACGCTTCATATGAAGCGCTTTTCATGTTTGGTCCTTATTGTTTGAGGGTCGGGGTGGACATTTAGACCACATTGGCCATTTTGTCCTGGACTGAGAATATAACTTGGGATCTATAACATAAAAATGTTATAATAATACCAGTTTATTATTTTACCACTGCAGGGCAATGGCCAGGCCAGGTCAGGCCAGGTCTTACAGAGAACATATAGCGGAAAACTCCAAGTAAATTTTAATAATACATTTTATATTTTCAGATCAATTAGCCCCAGGAACCAAATGTAAGAATGTAAGAAATCTGAATCTTCTGCAGTGAGTGCAGTAAACCCTATCCAGATAGAATATACTAATAAAATAATCTTTGGAATGTACCTTCAGATTATTTTGTCTATTTCTGCCACTTATGTGATAGTTGGTTTGCAAGTAAATAATCTCACATAAGGTTTTCAAGAAATGTGAAATCTAGATGTAAATTTAGAAATTAGTTAAATGTGTGATTAAAGTACCGTGTTAAGTTTTGTTTTTTGTGATTGTTCACCAATATTAAAAGGGGTAGTATTTAAACGCAAATCAAAAAATATCCTTTTTCTATGCAATAAGATTCCGAATTCTCATCAAAATTACTGATTGCACAGCAAAATATTCAACTCAAAATATCACTAAACACACTACAATTTATTTTCGCAGCGTACAGCGATTTTTCCTAAAGCAAAAGCTTTTTCATCAATGCACAGCTAATAATCTTAATGCACATTATACATGTTAACTCTTTTTCTTTTAAATATAGCTTTTATTTTTATATTATGTACAGCAGTTTTCTAGTGAGACTGTTTGTTTCCAACCTTTGTTCCCACTAGTACTACCGAACTGAACCACCGGTGATACTAGCGATAGTAACTGCGATGTCCAACTGGTTGTACTACGGAGAAGTAAATTTACCCATGGTTCAACTGGTTGTTCTATGGGGAAATATCTTGGTAAACTGCACTCGAAAACACGGTGTTCGCACTGGCACTCGCCGGCCGCTGCCGCGGCACCGCTCGCTTCGCTCGCTCGGCTCGTGCGGTATATTATGTGGTCACAGTTCTAACCTAACCTAACCTACCATTCAGCCATAGAACAACCAGTTTTGTTTTTTTATATTTTATATTATTAATTTGCTGTGCAGTCAGTATTTATGCTATGTATGTAGTATTTTTGTACAAAATAAATAACTGTATTGCATTATGAGGAAAAAGTAATGTTATATTGATGTATAATTTCAAATTATCTTCAGTTTGAGTTTTGTTAAACATTTAGTTTATTTGTAGTGAAGTAAGTTATTTGATGTAAAAAGAATATAAATGATGAGTATATATTGATAGGCGATTATTTATTTGATATGCAATTTATAATATCCCTATTAAAAGTTGTTTCCAAGCAATTTTTTTTGTAGGTACTATGTTACTTACTTGTTGATGCACAGAATGCATAAATGACGGCGTTGTAATGGGTCTTTTAACACTCTGTATAGTTACTGACGTCATAATATACCCATGTCGTATATATATCGCAGCTATCTGGTTAAATTAGTCAGCTAATTGGACGCCTAGGCCGTTCATTAAATGGATGTCGTCTAATGAAATAGCTGAAGGACAACTAGCCAAGTCATTGAGCGCAATGTTTAACCAGATGGCTGAATGTTGTGTAGTCATTTAGTTAAACAGGGTTGAAGTAGGTTAGGTTAGAACCGTGACCAAACGCGCGCGAGCCGAGCGAGCGCAGCGAGCGGTGCGGCGGTAGCAGCCGGCGAGCACTATTTCTAAGTTGCTCGCAGATTTTTTTTCCTAATTTAAATCACTTGGCTGAGTCTTGGTTAGTCATCTTCAAAGGGCTGACTTTCAATACGCCAAGTTGTAAAACGTTAAATGATCCTAGTTCAATTAACTATCGGTCTAGGCATCCAATTGGATGCCGGCGTTTAATGAACGGCCTAAGTGTCCAATTAGCTGGCTAATTTAACCAGATAGCTGCGACATATGCATATACAACATGGCCCTTAGGTTTCTTGTATAAGTATGTATGTTTAATGAAGGGAATTTCTGGTTTTGACCACGATAAGGTTTCAACTTTCAACGGTCTGATTAGCGTCGAGAGTTGCACTCTGTTGGATTCTCAACGATCAGCTCAACATTGAGAGCTGAAAATCCAGTGCGCCCTTGCGAACCTGGGCTAAGAAAGAAACTGGCCTCTACATAATTGCAAGTACCATAAGTTTTGACGTCAGTTATATTACAATACGGCCGATATAACTTGGCAGGTCCGAACATAGGCTCTGCGAACTTTAGCGCATGTTCTATCACTCACACACGCCTCATGTCACCATTTGGTTCCTCAAATAGTTATAAAATTATAGATAACAGGAAAACCTATAATCAGTCTATAGTTTTAAATACCATGGTAAATCTTTCAATATTGTTAGTATTAATTTACACTTGCAGTTGGAATGTTTGGGAAAATATGTTTTTCTAGTACGATGTTAAGTTTGTTCTTGGGATAGTTTCTTTACTTTATAGATAGTTTCTTCATCCCAATTACGGAACCCTTCATTGTGCGTGGTCCAACACGCACTTGGCCAGTTTTTAAATTTAATTACACAATTTGTAAATTGCTATTGTAATTTGTTAGTTTGTATTTTTGCGCTTGAAGTGTAGGTTTGTTTTACTTTGGTTTATAATAAAGTAATCATTATTAAACAGTGAAATATTCAGTTTCATTTAAAAATCCTCATACTGGATAGTATGAGGTTTTTTAAATCTAATTCCTTCCATATCTCTAAACCTATAATC
Organism: Agrochola litura; assembly: GCA_949152395.1. NCBI lineage: Eukaryota > Metazoa > Arthropoda > Insecta > Lepidoptera > Noctuidae > Agrochola > Agrochola litura. Next base: position 5,656,203 of record OX424502.1, on the reverse strand, counting down.
GTGGCTTCGTATACAGGGTGGCAGGGACATCGACGCGAAAACAGTTACCATGGATTCAGTACATGATTCTGGGCCACCCTGCGATGAAATAATTCGTCGGTTATTTAAAAAAAAATCTGCTGTTTCATAGAAATGTGCATTACCTACGCGGTCAAAATGTATGGAACAGAAGATTTAAAAAAAAAATGCCGACGAATTTCAACGCAGGGAGGTTCAGAATCATGTACTAAATCCATGGTAATAGTTTTTGCTTCGATGTCCCTGCCATCCTGTATAATACATTCGCACATCGTGGGCGCATTTTGCATAGCAAAAAAAATTGGAAGTATTTGTTACATAACAAAACATCACGCCTGTAACCTAGAAGGGTTAGGCAAAGGTGTACCCATAGTACACCCACATTAATTTGTTCATCATGCCGAAAGACGTCCACTGCTGGACATAGGCCTCCCCCAAGCACCGGCACTTCGATCGGTTCTGTGGTTTTCTCATCCAGTGGATTCCTGCGGCCTTCACAAGGTCATTGGTTCACCTAGTGGGAGGCTTTCCAACGCTATGTCTTCCAGTACGCGATCATCACACAAGAACCTTTCGTCCCCAGCGGCTATTTGTTCTGCGAGCAATGTGCCCATTTATTTGTTCCAAAAAAAATGTCAGATAAAGTTGTATTTATTTCATAAATTATAATCATCTCTTAAGAGCTGAACTTTAAGACCTTGAGTCCTCAAATCGTTATTCTAGAAAAGTAATGATGGTCATCCAATTTATTTACTTATCGGCAATCATTGACATGTCGTTTGACTGATGAAGACTTAAAATCTAAATGAAAAGTAAGTTAGTTAATAGGTAACTTTTCCTACTAATATCAGTTTACACAACCCAACAAAATAGTAGAAGATAAAATAATCAAAATGTTTGTAACAGTTGAAAATATATTGGGTGTTTACAGAAATTACAGTTTTTCGGAGACTTATCAGTAAATTCTGATCATAATTGATAGACTGAGTAGCGACGACCAATTCCTGTATCCGATGGTACTTAACCATTTTGTAAATATTCTTTGTGGCTCAATTTTAATAAGTGCTGTTCGGAACTCGGATTTCTACAAAGTATTCATAACCAACTTCATGGTCACCACGCCTTTAATAACGCACCAACTTATATTAAAGCATAAGAAAGTTAAAATTATTTGTCATTTTGACTGTAGCACTTTTTACTGTTATTACTACGAGTACCTCTTTTCTTATTTACGTAAAAACCCTGAATGCTCTCTTCTGGCGTCAAATAGAAATGAAAGTAGTTTATAAAAGCATAGTGACACTGGAAATATTATGTATTCATTGTATTACGTCAAATTACAGAAAATGTTAACTATATGACTGCGACGGCTTGTATATCGGAAGTGCAAGCGAACTAACATAGAATTGAACAAGTGTCACATCAAAACCGGCCAAGTGCGTGTCAGACCACGCACAATGAAGGGTTCCGTAGATGGGATGAATTTATCCCAAAAACAAACTTAACAGTAAAGTTGAAAAACATGTTCTTCCATACGGAACGTATATGAAAACACGTTTTTGCAACTGCAAATGTAAGTTGGTCGATTATTACTCGTTAACTTGTAAAGCCTACTTAGCTGTGATAGTTTTCCTTTTGATTTCATTATTTCAACTACTGCCGTGATTTTTTCCAAGACCAACCATTTAGCTGGGGGGGAACACTTGACTCTAACAATTAATTCGCAAACGAATCCCTCAATCCAAACAAGGTTTTCACACACTCAATATTTTTGAACGACCTTTCCAACGACAACTCACACCATGGGACAGACGAGAAAAAAAATATCCGCTTTTTACGTGTAGATAGGGTTCCTTGTTGACTACGAAACCCTAAAAAGGGGCCTATCAAAATTATGATCACCCACTTACACCGATATACAACAAACAACAACACAATTACACACAACAACAACAAAACAAACAACAAAAAAACAATAAAAACAACAACAACAAAGCAACACAACAATAACAACAACAAAGTGCAACATTTTTCTTTATTTCTTTCTTGCTGTATGTGTCAAGGTCAACGTTTTTAATTTATGTAAGTCGGTATATGATAAAATAAATTAACAAGAACGACAACAGAAATAAAAAGTTTCCTTGGCTTGGTCGGATACTATAGAAAATTCATTAAAGACTTCGCGAAAATCACTCAGCCCCTAACGTCTTGCCTAAAGAAATGAAACAAAATTATCATAGACCTACATAGATGCCTTTGAAAAATGCAAATAAGTACTAATTAATACCCCTCTATTACAATACCCTGACTCGACTAAGCCCTACATTCAGTGCTGTCCAATTCCAAGGACCTATCGGAGTAGACAAACCAGTCGCATATGCTAGTCGAAACCTTAGCGACATGGAAATGCGTTATTGCACAATAGAACGAGAGCTCTTAGCTATTATTTGGGCCGTGAAACACTTTAGACTTAAATTCCAATTTTTTACAGATCACAGACCTCTTGCTTGGCTTTATTCCCTGAAAGAATCCAATAGTAAATTGACTCGTTGGCACCTCCGCCTTCAAGAATATGACTTCACATGTGACTTCACAATTATTTATAAAAATGGCAAACAAAATAGTAATGCAGATGCATTGTCACGCATAAAACTTAATGCTATAGATTCCGAAGCCGACATCAATTAATGTTAATGTAGATGAATCTGAAATAAATTGTTTTACTACTTTCAAAACAGAAACAGTAACCATTTCAGATTCTGACTCTGACATGACTACACTTTTTTTTTTGTTTATTGGGTGGGAAATTATCAAATAACTTCTCCCGCTCTGTATGGAGCGTGTCAGACTCTTACTGATTAAAACCCACCCATATTCCTTCAGTTGCCTTGTTACCGGAGTCACGATTTCCCTATCGGTTTTCTTCGCACTCCTGGCAGGCATCGGCCTTAGCGGACCCCGTCAATTCTGCTGACTACTCTTTGAGGCACGCGTGGAACACAACGCGCCGTCGACCCGGGCCTGGTCCTTATCGGACGGCGAGCTACCCATTGCTTACCGTCCGCAAGCCCATGCCGCGGTGGCCGGAAATCGGCTCGCGATTCCCGACGCCCAGGGCGTCTCCTCCTATCTATTTCAAGAGAACTTTCATATTCGTTCAGTAACCAGTAGCAGTAAAACAGATACAGTGGCCTCCAACATACTCGTAGAACCAGACTCATTAGGGATTCCAATCTTAAGAGAAGCAATTGACACCAAACCAAACCAAATATTAGTGTTTACCTAGTTTCAAAATAAAAATAAGTTCATTTATTTAGAGAAAAACAAAAGGTTTTAGAAGTGTTTCTTCCCTTAGATAATGAAGAATTAATTAAGGAATTTTTAAAAGAATATGCTACACCCAAGCATATATATTTTATTTACTTTGAGAACGACATACATAGACGGCTATTTACTAAAGTGTTTATAGAATTTTTTAAGAAAGATTCTAACAATTTTATTCAAAAAATTCTGTTCAAATTTCACGGTGTATATGTTACTCTATCTATATAGAGTAACATATACATCGTGAAATTTGAATCACAGTTTTGCTAGAACAAACGTTGTGCAGACCATGGTCTACTACCATTCTAAAGTATCAAATATGTTATTAAAACAAACTAAACTAGGCGTTCTCAAATAAGTCTTATGTTACTCAAACGTGTTCAAACATTAACCGTAACATCAAATTACACATTGCGGTAGTGATATGGCATTCAAAAGATTTATGAGGATTCCACGTGGACTACAAGGATGTCCAGCCAATGCGGGCCGAAATGCAAATAAATCACTAGCCAATGATGCAATCGCGCGAAATGTCGTCCCACCCATTTCTTTTGTTGACTGCCACCGGCCGCCCCCGCCGCCCGTGCGGTAGCCAGTCTTCCGAAATCTCGCGAGTAAGTTTTCGATGACAACTCATGGTAGAGGTACACTTATTCTATATAAGTGGAGCCGCACGTATGCATCCAATGTACTTACGTCACGGGCACGTATCGCGCGTTTTTTTGTGAAAATGAGTTTAAGTGTTCTACCTATTTTAATAAATAATAAAAATTGTTTATTTTCAGGCATCGACGGCTCATAGCGTGTTAGTAATCAGTAAAAACTTAAAAACTATATTAGTAGTAACACTTAGAGTAACACATGAGTACAAAAATCGATGTACGAAAATGCGATCTACGAAATGAGTCCTCGCGAGTCCCTTAGAAATAAATTCAAAGAAATTGATATACTGACTCAGCCTTCTCTTTATATCTTAGAAAGTATTTTGTATGTTCGCAAAAACCTAGGACTTTTCAAAATAAGAAGAGATTTCCATAATATAAATACATGTAGTAAACATGAAATTGTGATACCCAATTTTAGATTAACTTAAACTAGTAAGTCATTTCTTATAAACGGTATCCGCTTTTATAGCAAGTTGCCAAAGTCTGTTACAGAACTAAGCGATGGAAGTTCAAAACCCACATCAAACGTGTCCTTATCAAAAAAGCATATTATAAGATTAAAGACTACGTTGAAAACAAGGAAGTTTGGCAATAATTCCTCTGCACATGTGGCTTCCCTGGTACCTCATTAACGGCATAACAATGTAAATGTCTATTAACTGCTCCCAAATTTCGATGATTATTTTATTTTACTTTTTTTACATACTTCATTGACATATTTTTATCAGTATTTGACATATATACCTACAATTTTCTATATGTTTTTAAATCAAATTAGATTTGTTACAGCTGTAGTGGTAATCATATCATTGGTTTAAATAGGTTCTTATTTTTATTATTTTGTTTATCTTTTTTATAGATTGTTTTCTTTTCTTTTAGATTTTGTGAATGTGAGAACGTTGTAAGCTGTAATAAACTTGTGTACCATTTTTTATTTTACTAAGTACCTGGTACTTGTTGATAGGCCTACACTGTCCTCCCATACCTATTAACACTAATTTAAAAACATTGTAGAATCAATTTATTTTGAAAAGAGTAACCGTGGAGTTTCTTGCCGGCTCTTCTCCATAGGAAGCGACCAATTGGAACCGTGCACCTAGCTTCTGACGTTTCATTAGTGCCTTTGTAGGTTTATGTGAAATAAAATATTTTGATTTTGAAATAAAAACACAAATACACAATAAAAATACAGCCAAGATGGAGAAAGATTTATCAAGTCCCATGTCTGACATGCAGTTTGATAAATGTATCCATTGTAGGCCCTTCTATTTTAGCCTTTCTGCAAACACCTTCAGAATGCTATTGCTGCTTCCCCTCAATCTGCGTATCACTGATGCCACTTTTTTGCGCATGATCGCGAAATAATCGTCAGTATGCGCATCCGCGAACATCCCTGACGCACTACAGTAAGGTGGAAGCCTCAACAGCGCCCTGAAGGCGTTATTATATTGAATGCGTAGTGCGCTGTCTGCTTTTTGGGTATGATTAGCCCACAGGCTGCTGGAGTGGTGTTGCTGCTAATGTGGAGTGGTGTTGGATATGGTGCGTTTTGCGTGCAATTTTGTACCTACATTCTGAATTGTGATGTAACTAAGTAGGTAGGTACCTACTTTACTTACCAAAACAATTATTTACTTCAGCTAGAATTTCTGGCTTCATAAGCCTAGATAAGAATGAAGGGAAATTGGAGTCAAAGTTGTCTTGGTGCACAGCTAACTGTTATTATGTTGTGATCTCAGGTAGATTCATATTACCTAGATTCTTATTAGGTTCGTGTTAAAATACTTATTTTGGTCCATTAAAAAAAATGAAATTAAATTTTAGCAAATTGAAATTGTCGTAATTACGTTACTTGAAAATTCACTTTTTTGGTTGTAAAGATATTTCTTTAGTTTTGGTCTTAAATTAAAGGTCTATAGGTACTTAAAACCATTTGTCACGTTTAGTTCATGAAAATTGCCTTGCGGAACCAAAAGATACGGTCATTTTTATGTATGGAAATTTTGTTTAGTTAATAATTTGTAAATGTTTGTTCTAAGAACTCCTCACTTTTAGTTAACTCATAATTATACTCATAGATTTTACTCATAAAATTTTCGTACCTACCGCGGGCATGAAAATACTTTGATACGCGAGCGCCGCAGTGTCTGTGTTGTAGCCTTGTAGGGAGTAATGATAATCTCGAAATTGTAAACTTTGTCTTTTTTTGAAAAACCAATTATTTATTTTTAAGCTATTGTATAGCTTTTATCGCGGGCTTTGAGCGCGGCGACCGAATCAAGAAATTCCGTAACGAAATAAACCTAACACCCCCCACTCTGCCTACCATGTAATGCCGGATGATGACATAAAACAAAACTTACGTTCCCATGACAACGTGATGTTTTCATGGGAACGTAGTTTTTGTTTTATGTCATCATCCCAAGTATAGCGTTGACAAATAGGAAGTATGGAGGTTAAAAATGCTATGCAATAGCTTTACCGCGGCAGTCCCCGAGTGTCACACTTTTTTTTTTATTATTGGATGCTGTAGAATGCTAGTAGATCATGGTCTGAACAACGTTTGTTCTAGCAAAACTGTGATTCAAATTTCACGGTGTATAGAAGACGAAAAAGAAGAAAAGTCTGTTATACTAAAGCATCACGAAGGAAAAACATGCCATAGGGGAATTAAAGAAATTGTGGTTAGAATTTGCAGAAACTACTATTGAGAAAACATGCAACAACTAGCAGCAGTTATAAATATGTGTGAGCCCTGCAAACTAATGAAATGCGATAGAAAGCCCATAAAACCAATGTTACAATTAACACAAACACAGGATGGATTTCCAAGAAATATTCATTGATTATCTTAATATATATAAATCTCGTGTCACAATGTTTGTCCTCAATGGACTCCTAAACCACTTAACCGATTATAATAAAATTTGCACACCATGTGCAGTTCGATTCAACTTGAGAGATAGGATAGGTAGGGTAGGTAGGGTAGGTAGGGTAGGTAGGGTAGGTAGGGTAGGTAGGGTAGGTAGGGTAGGTAGGGTAGGTAGGGTAGGTAGGGTAGGTAGGGTAGGTAGGGTAGGTAGGGTAGGTAGGGTAGGTAGGGCAGGTAGGGTAGGTAGGGTAGGTAGTTAAGAAAAGTACTAAGTGCTACCCGTGTGAAACCGGGGCGGGCAGCTAGTTTAATATAGAAAGTAAATATTACCTTTCGCTGGTAGACGCATTCAGCAAATTAGGACAGGCTATTGAAATTTCAGGTAGGCAAACGACAAAAGTAAGACGAGCTTTATTAAAGTATTTTTCAATATACGGTGTTCCCAGGAAAATATCATGTGATCCTGGCACTGAATTTAACAATGAATTTATGCGTGAACTTTTGTCTGTGTACAAAATAGAAATTCACATAACAACGCCAAACAATCCTAACTCTACTGGCATCGTAGAGGGATTCCACTCCACCATAACAGAGATATATAGGCTTGCAAAATATGAACGTAAATGTACGGACGCCGTTTCTGTCATGACCTATTCCATAATTGTATACAATCATACAATACACTCCACTACTGGATTAACACCTTTTGAAGTAGCATTTGGACACACTGACTCTAATAAAATATTTGATGTAGACTTAGAAAGGGCGTATACACAACAGTTAGTTTAAGATCATGTAAAACGAACAAAATATATGTATAGATACCTAACCGAAAATATTCATTAAACAAAAAGCCAGAGAAAATAAAGGTGGTGAAATTGAGTTAAGCCTACAAGAGGAAGATAATATAGTAAAGGACATTAACATAAGAAAAGTAAAGATAAATCTAGATATCATAGAGCAAAAGTAACAGGAAAAACGAATAGGAACGTAGTACCAGTACATATAGGTAAAAGACAAACTAAAGTACCTCTAAAGAACGTTAAACGGACTTCACAGGTTGTGGTTGATCGTCGTGATCTTGAAACTGATGGTCAAGACCCAAAGGATTCAATATCAAGAGATTAAAAATAACCCAGGCATATTACCTGTCAAACAAGGGCACGCGGTAATAGAAAAAGATAAGTGGACCATAGTTAAAATATTAGATTTTAAGGCGATAGATTATGATTTAGCGTTAAACATTAATAGATATAAAGAATTTAGTAATATAGTCGACATTCATAAGCCCTACGCAGATGAATTCAAAAATATGAAATTACGGTAGAATACTTACGCAAATCGACAATCAGAAAATTCAGGCAGCTTATTCCATCAAAACGTTTCAAGCGTGGCCTCCTTGATCCTCTTGGCTCAATGATTAAAATACTTACCGGTAATCGACGATGTTCAAATAGCGTAGCTAAAAATTGGCCAAACACGTGGATAAGAAAATAACCATAATTTCAAAAATGTTTGACTCTATTATTAACAAATCAGCATCTGTTCAAGAAAATATTCAAATCATGGATGAACGCATGAAACGTATAGAAAGAATAGTAAAAAATATAGGTACTAAAGAAAATAACTCTATTTACTCCATTTATGTTTTAAGTATGTTTGATATGTGGGTGTACCTGCTACAGGGACACCTCTGCCCAACCCTCCGGGGAAACAAGGCGTGATGTTATTTTATGTGATGTGATATATTTATAAGTAATTTTAGGTCAATTTATACTGTTTTAAATGAGATTCAAACTGCATTATCATTTACAAAAGTGTCTGTTGTACATCAAACCATTGTTGAGCCATTTGAACTCTTAGCACTGTTAAGCAATATTTCTGAAACTGAAAGCCTGTTACAGAAAAAAACGTTACTAATGCTAGAAAGAGTAATGTTTGTTAAAGCTTATGTAAAAGAAAACCAAATGACATTAATTATGAAAATCCCATTAATAGATAAAAATACGTATAGTTATTTCAAAATGTATTCACTACCAATTTTCAATGAAAACGAAACTACCACCATTATAGACTACTTACCGCTAGCCAACCCATGTGAAGAGATGACAGCCAACCAGTTCCTGTACAAGGAAAACGATGTTGTATTATATCCTGGAAGTACGTGTATAGAACAATTTATGAATTTTGCTTCAAACCTCAGTTTAAGTAAACCCCTTGCAGTTAACCTGGAAAATTTAAAAGTACAGCCTATCGACTTATTCAAATGGATAATTTACACAAGAAATGAAATAATACTTACTGAAACATGTGCCTATGATGTTATCAGGAAACCGATCAAGGGCACATATTCATTGGAAATTGATGGAAACTGCAGTGTATATCTGAAAGATATTAAATTTCACAAAAGGCTACATTATTCAGGGAAAATACAATACCGAGTAACTCCAGTCGCGGTTCTACCCGAATTAAAGGAACAAAACAGTGAATCTAAACAACTTGAACTTTGACGATTTAAAACATCTATCTTACACATTAAAAGGTGAAATAGTGGAAAGTGATAGTGAAGTGAAAACAAATAGTGTTAGTTAAGCAACCATATTACTCTATATAATCTTAGTTATAGTATGTTTTAGCATAGTACTTTGAAGAAAATTGTCTTGTATGCGGAATCATCGGAATCCAAATATTCCCGATAATTTCGCACTTAGTGAGGGAGGAGTTATGGAACCACAGCTCTTACAGATTTTGCGGGTGTAAGCACTTTCGCCCAGCATGATCTGTGTGGTCGCTGAGCTTGCATATTTCATTATTATTTAGTCTTAGTTAGTTAGTTCGTGATTTACATCTAACTCTGTAACACGTCTCATTTAATATAGAATTGATGAATTTATTAATTCTTAAATTTTTTTAAAGACATCTAAGGCGCTCCCAATCCTGACTAGGTTAAGTACGTGGTCTTATTTCTATCCCCACGTAAACCCTTTCCGTCACAATCCATCCAATTAAAATACAGTAGGTGCACTGAGAAAATAACATTGGGACAGGACCTAGTTCCGACAGATTTATCTGTCATATACGTGATTGTTAACTTACGATTAAGTCATATAATTAAAGTGTTTTGTGTACCACTTAGACAAAATAATATTTATATCTATAGAATAGGATTTTAATAAAACATGCAACTCATAAAATTCCGTATAAAGAGCACAGAAAAAGAAATAATTAATTATTAAAAACAGCTTTACTTTTGTAAACACTCATTATTTTACTTATCTATGTTGATTTTTTTACTCTTGAACTTACAAAATCAATCAAATGGCTGAAACTCAAGATAATCAATCATCTTTCTCAAAACAATGAACTATCTATAGTGTTTTCTAGTAATTCAATTACTTATTAATAAATTAAATTATTATGTGGATTGAAAAATCAACCCACTCACGGCAAAGTCATCTCAGACTTCGAACGTGAATACTTTCGTTGTCAAAATGAAAAACACAACGTTAGATATGTTAATAAAAGCTGAAAATATAATGGGTGTTTACAGAAATTACAGTTCCCAAAATAATTATCGTAAAGCTCTAATTACACGAGTCGTTTTAGAGATACTGATTTCTTTAGTTATCTTTTTATATACTACTTACGAATTTATTTCAGAAGTACAAGATTCAGAGAGAGATCACAAGATAACGTATCGTATTTTCGTTTATCATTTTACGAATTGTTTGAGTACTTGCTCTATAATGATTTCTGCTATTAAAACTTCACGGTCTTACAAAATTTTCTTAAAAAATATAGTAGCCGTGCACCAGTGTTTCAATACAGAACCGACAAATAAATGTTCAAGAAAATTGAAGAATTTTTTCATCATTACAACAGCAATATTTTGCTTTTGTGGAACATGTTTTTTGCCATTAAGGATCTTTTATAGAAGTCTGGCACATAACAAGGCTGTTACCCTGGGCTCAGTTATGTTATTTTTATTTGAAATATTAACTGAACTTCGTTTTTCTATACAACATGTTATATTTTACGTTTACATAAGTATGGTTCAATGTTTATTAAAACGTTTAAACGATTATGTATCGGATCTTCAAGAATATTATGATGACCAAAAAAAGGAGTTTTCTGTTGAGAGGGGGGAAGCAAATTATCAACTGACAGAGGAACGAACGGAAGAGTGGGCAACAAACTATATGTTGTTAGTTGGTTGCAGCAAGGAACTATCGACTTGCTTCAGTTTTCAGGTAAGTTTCTTAATAAATTTCACTGAATGCTTTCTTGATTAAAATAATTTAACGTACGGATATTTAAATTGTGAAATAAAATTTAGCTGTTCTCAATGTCAATTCTTTAAAAAAGGTGCAGAAAATCAAAACTATTGATAATAAAATTTTAAAAGTCTATTTTGAGTGTTATTAAAAATATTTGAAGAAATTACATTTTATTTTATAACTAACATTATTTTGTTTCACGTGTTTCAGATGATATTTTCATTGGGGCTATCGTCACTGTATTATATAACTTCATCATTCACAATTTTTCGAGTATTCCTTGAAAATGTAAATACCTATCGAAAGAAACAGGGAGAGTGCTTATGTTTATTTATTTATTGGAAAACTTACAGCTAAACAGACACAATAAGTAATAGTTTAAACAAAATATGGCCAATTACAAGTTTCCACATGTAGTTTAAACTTAAATCATATGAACACAACAAAAAAAAAATGTATATATGTCGTGGCCAGATCTTAGAATTGTTCATTTAAATGGTTATGTTTCATGAAATAGAACATCGACTGCTGGCCACATCATGATGTGGTCTGGCCAGATCATTGAATGCTCAACGTTTCACGTGGCCAGATCTTAGAATTGATCATTTCATGAAATGGTCGAACATTTCATGAAATCATCAATTCTAAGATCTGGTCACGACACTTACATTGAAATGGAAATATTTATGAAAATGGTGGAAAGGAGAGTAAATGCGGAAATAAAGTAGCACCATTCGCTTGCATGTGATTGTGATCAACGAGTTGATGTTGAAAAAGACTCGACTGGCTTTTCACAATGGTGTGCTGTTGCATACGCTTATGTATAGAAGTGATGTTGGGGCTCAGTCGCAAAATGACCACTTTTCAAAATGTCTACCGGACGTCAATTTTTCGGAATGTCTCGTTCGCAAAATGACCACTTCGCAAGATATACCTTTTTTCCCATGCACATTCAATAGTGTGGGTCGGATTCGCGTACAGAGCGTTACATAATAATCTTTTATTCAGATAGGTACGTAGGTTCATTTATAGGCAGAAATAAAACTTAAGGACAGAAATTTAATCGCTTGCGATACCTATTTATTTATTTTGATAATAGTTTTTAAGTCAACAACAATTATAAAAAAAGTGTAATTAAGCAATATTATGTGTAATTTGTTTTAGTGATGGGCTCTATCGCGCCTTAAGTATTTATCTCAAAACACAAGTTTTCAAAATAAAACTAAGCAAATCACTTTATTTTTGTAATTGTTGTTCACTTGAAAACCATCACCAAAATAAATAAATCTCGCAAGTGATTAAATTTACATAACATAAAGATTTATTATAAAACTCTTTGTGTACGAAGCCGACTCGCACTTAACCGATTTTGTACTGATGTGAAGGATTGAATGTCTGTTGAAAAAAAGGGACATTTTGCGAAGTGGTCATTTTGCAAAAGAGACATTATGACAAATGGACATTTTGCGGCCGGTAAACATTATGAGAAGTGGTCATTTTGCGACAGCCACTATGAATGAAAGATTTAGGAATGATGAGATAAGACAATGTTGCGGTTAAAAAAAATATGTAGTGACACAAATTGAAAAGGGTAAGCTTAGATGGTTTGTTCATTCTGAAAGAATGAATGATAGGCGACTAACAAAAGGTATTTACAAGGAAGATGTGAGTGGAAATGCCGGGAGCTTTTGCCCTAAAAGGACATACAGGGTGGCAGGGACATCGACGCGAATACTGTTACCATGGATTCAGTACATGATTCTGAACCCCTCTGAGTTGAAATATTTCGTCGGTTTTTAAAAAAAATCTGCTATTTCATACATTTAAGGTATTGCACTTTTCTGAACCTTATGGTAAAAGTTTTCGCGTCGATGTCCCTGACACACCGTATACTTACTTATTGGTTATGTTCTTCAGAAAGATCAGGTGCAAGTAGTTACCCCCCCCCCCCAAAAGACATGTGCGTTCAAATCCATGATAGGCCCAATTAATGTATTGTTTTAGTGAATGGGGTTAACATTTACAATAAATTATTCAACGTCTTAATAGATCGGAGGTTTCAAAACCGCTCGCCGTGCATAAGATAGGAGGTTCAAATCCTAAACACGAAACGTGCTTTTTGTCATTAATTTTATTTTTTAATACCCTTTTTCTATTTTGTTTTAGTAGGTAATATTTATAAATAATATTAAAATCCAGAAAAATAAAATGCTTTAATAATCATTTAATAATATTTATTATTTCTATTATTTAACAAAACTTAGTTCTTATTTTACTACAAAGATTAATATTTTAAAATTTATAGTTATCATAATATACATATTTTGCCAACTGTCACAAATGGGTCAAGGTCACAAGTGACATCCTACTAACGCAAACGATAAAATAGGAAACGCTAGAAATAAACAATAGTTTTAAGTGAACGTATTCATCAAACGTTGTAGTTATAACTTGAGGGTATGGATTAATTTTATAAAGAAAACGTTAATGGATACCTTCCAATTATAACATCTACCGATTAAACAGAGACCAAAAGACAAACTGATTTGGACGATAGTATACAGGGTGTTTGGTGCATACTGTGCCAAATTGAATTGGTCGACTGGGGGATCACCTGCTATCCTTTCAGACCCCTAAACACTTGCCAATGCCCTGTGGATTTTTTTCATCGACTTTTTATTGTTTTATAAAAAAATACCCATATTTTACATTCAAGAACACATAAAAAAAAAGTGTAAGTCGTAGACTCTGAATTTTAATTTTATTTAGATGTGTATTGTATTACAGTACTTTTAAATTCAAAATTACTGACATTAGCCATCAAGTTTTTTTTAAATTTACTCGCAAAGTTTCGGACTTCAATTTTAGCTGTCGATGTTACAGCTATTTACATGACTACAAAAAAAAAAAAACGAAAGGCGACCGGGATCTTCCAACTCCCTCAAAAATTCTCTAGTATATCCTCTTGCTAGTGATGTGCCACATGCCATAAAAGTCTTTTTACAATTTTGTGAATTCGCTAGAATTGTGAATCGAGTCACAAAATCATTTACACATCTAAATAAAATTAAAATTCAGAGTCTACGACCTACCCTTTTTTTTTATTTGTACTTGAATGTAAAATTTGGGTATTTTTTTATAAAACAATAATAAGTCGATGAAAAAAAATCCACAGGGCATGAGAAGTGTTTAGGGGTCTGAAAGGATAGCAGGTAACCTCCCCAGTCGACCATTTCAATTTGGCACACGATGCACCAAACATCCTGTATAACAATTTCTTCGCAATTTATATGGGCTTGGTGATGCGATGGTTCGAATCCAAGTCGAAATAATGAACTCTTTTTGTAGTATTCTTTAGATTATTCGTAACGAATTCAATGTTGTAGTAGTGTAACATTTTAAAACTTGAGGGGCTAGCACATACTGACGCTGTGTGTACCTACTCGCAACCGGCGTGCGTCTATGAGCGTAAATGAAGCAAAAGGTGTATGTAAGGATCGTACCAGGTGGCGTTCTATAATTTCTGCCTACCCCCATGAGAAAAAGGCGTGAGATTATGTATGTATGTGTACATATGTAAATATCATCTTTTACCATAGTAAGAGCTGTCAGTTTCGAAAACAAAAAAGAATATTTGTAACGTATGCGTTCCAAATATTCTTATTTGTTTTCGAGACTGACAGCTCTGTTTTTTCAGGAAACGTACAAGTATTTTGGTGCTACAATAAGTTTTGCTGTCCTGATATATTCATTGAGTAGTACACATTTAGTACTAGTTGCTGGACAAAAACTAATTAACGAAGCCGCTAAAACAAGAACGGGTTTGTTGAAATTAAACAACACGTTATTGATTTGTGAGTAACTATTTATCAATTCTTTCTATGTGTTTTGAAATATTACCGAAGCAAATTATATAAAACAAAAACAATAAGAGGTACCTTCATCCTTATTAGCACCCTGAAGTCACTAAAGTCACATTAGAAAAATACTTCACCCTGTTTACAATAATTTATTTTCAGATCCTACATGGAAATCAAAGGCTATCAAGAATTTATATCACCTAGTAAAAGCTAATCCGATCAAAATAGAATACACTGGTCGAGTGCTCGAGGGAATGTATTTAATTCCAATAATACTTTCTTTTACTGTCAGCTATGTCATAGTTGCATTGCAATTCAGTCACCTCATTTAAATATTGTAACATAGACAGTAGAACCCGCATAACACGATCGGGCTTAAAACGATTTCTCGCATAATACGTCATTTTACGTCAGTCCCTACAACTTGAGATATATGTTCTCATACATTTCTTAACGCTTAATACGATTCGTCATCCCGTTTAATACGCCTACATGCGCACGCGTGTTGTCTCTCGCGGCAGCGGCGAGTGTCCACAGAACATATATACTCAAAGAGCGAGCGTCTGTCTTAGAGGTGCGCGGTCGTGAGCGTGGCCCTCCCGCGCCACCACGACCGCGCACCGCGCACTGCTACCCACATCGTGTCAGCGTTGATCATTTGTTTGATACAAAATGTCTACAATTAAGCGAAAGGCATTATCACTTCAAGAAAAAAATAACATATTGAAAGTTTTTGATGAAAAATAACAAACTATGTATGTATATTACGTTTTATTTTTCACTATCCCGTCACCCCCTATTCCGTATAAGACGTTTTCTCGCTTAAGACGCGTTTTTTGTTGGGTCCCTGTGAAATCGTCTTAAACGGGTTCTACTGTATAAATATAACATATTGTGGTTAGTTTTGTTTTATATAAATAAGATCACTTATCAAAGTTAATCACTATTTTTGAATGGATAACTCCTAAAAATTTGTATAGGTGTAAATGTATTTATTTGGATAAAATGTGGATGAAGCACAAGGAGTAACTATGATCTGTTCGAAAAGTGTCTGGTGAAAGTGTACACAAACCCTGTTTAAATTTAAAATTTGAATTTTGTATTCAAATTATCAAATTATTTTGTAAGTGGAACCACAACCTGACATCCACAGGTACATTTTCTGAATGTATTTAATTCCAATAATAGTTTCTCTGTCTGTCAGCTATGTCGTAATTGCATTGCAATTCAGTCACCTCATTCAAATACTGTTATAATGCAAAAATAAAAATGTTGTTGGTTTTGTTTTATATAAATTGTATCACTTATCAAAGTTAATCACTATTTGAATGGATAAATGTATCACCTAAAAATAATTATAGGTGTAAATGTATTTATTACTATGATATACTACGATTTGGTCGAACAGTGTCTGGTGAAAGTGTTAACAAAACCTGTTCAGGTTAAATTCTCTCCCAAACACTCACTTAAGCGATTTCGTAACACATTCATCTGTATTTAGAAGGTTTCAACTTTATATCTCACCGCTTTTTAAACTTAAATTATTGTAATTCTAAAATTATCAATGATGAAAATAAAGGTAATATAATTAACCTGAACTGTCAAATGAAAAACTTTAAAAGGCGATTTAAAATTAGAGTATTTGTATTATTTTTAACTAGTATTTTTGTGCAGCTACCAACTAAGTATTTCTGTTTTATGCGTACTTAGATCTATTTTGTTTTCTGATTACTTTTGTCTTTTTGTATGCACGTATTTTTGTGACAAATAAACCTATTTTTCTTTGTTTTTCTTTCTTTCTATTCAAATTATCAAATCTCACAATCACTTGTAAGTGGAACCACAAAATGACACCACGAAATGGCACGAGATACGATGTGTACATAATTATAGTCTGTTCTAAAAGCATCTGATGAAAATTTTATCAAATAGATCAGAAAATGTACCTGTGACATTTTTTGCTCATAATAATTGAACATATAATAATTGCGCCCGTTTCGGGCGCAAAACTCGTGCAAATCACCAATAGGCCAAATTAAAATGACAATACAGAATATTTTGATATTAAGATACATCGGAAATTTGTCAGTATGTTTGATAATGATTTAAGAATGGGAGGATAAATAATTATTTAATTCCAAAACTCACTAACCGATTATAAAAAAAAAACGTAACAATCACAATAATTATTATAAAAAAGTTGAAAACGTGATCGGTGTTTATCAAAACTAACTTTTACCGAAATTCCTCATTACAGAACTAATAAGATCATCTTTCTGACAATTTTTTACGCCCGCTGGTATTCATATTCATTTATTTGCGTTCCACAAGGTAAAAACAAGATGTTAACAAAAGGCTTAAAGCTAAGAGCCGTTGTAGACCCTGTCAGGGCACAGCAAAATGTATTATTAGATTTAGATACATAGCTAATACTTAAAGTTAAAAATACATGTCGCAGAAAACTAAAAATTAAAACAAAACTACACATGAAAACTGAATTATCACATTCGCATAAAAGTCAATAACAATAACATAAATAATTCTTTTTTGGTAAGTAGGTAGCTATTTTCTTAAAATACTATTATTGCGTTTTTATGTATAAAGTTATATTTACTTATGTAATATTATTACAAACATTTAGTGAGAGATCATATTTTTGGTAGGTTCTATCATTAATATCAGAAAAGCAATTTTTCATTAGCACACTGCGTCTGTACTATTACTTTAATCTCATGAGGGTCATCAATCAAGATTCTTATCAATAAATATAATGCATATAAATAATCATTTGAATGATCGGGGACAGTTTTATAAACGATTTTGTAATATAAGTCATTAGTGTTCACTTCCTTTTCCGAGTAAGGACGAATGCTTACGATACGTCAAAATGTTAGAAAACAACATTATGATAATCACTGAAAATATAATGGGCGTTCACAGAAATTTTAGTTCTGTTGGAAAATATCTCAAAACTTTAATTTTAATTCGTATTATCGTTGAAATTGTGGTTTCTGTAACTGTTTATTGTCGAACCTTCGTCGTTTTTTCTCCAAGTTTAAGATTCCGTGTAAATGTATCGTCACCGTTGATCGTATATCACTTAGTTTTTCTTCTAAATAGTTTCAGCATCATGACGTGTGCTGTTCTAAGCTCGCATTCTCACAAATTATTTATTCATAACTTCGTGGAAGCCCAGTATTGCTTCTGGAATGTTGAAACATACAAAAAATATGTTAAACAATTCAAAATAGTCTTCATGTTAGCCTCATCAACGTTTAGTTTTGTAAACGTCATTTTGATAACTCTCAGAGTCCGTCAATCGCCGACGCATGTTGGTGAATTTTACATAGTATTGTTTTTGATAGATATATACATTGAAATACGTTATATCTTGGAAAGTGTTACGTTTTACACTTATATTTCAATATTACAATATTATTTGAAATCTTTGAACAAGTCTACTTGTGACATTAAAGCGAAGTATACTGTAATGGAAAAGAGACAAAACTCGCATATGAACCAAGGGAATGATCCGCTGACGGTGGCCCAAGTTGATGAGTGGGCGACAAAGTACCAAATATTAGAGAGTTGTAGCAGTACACTCTCTGATTGCTTCAAAAGTCAGGTAAATTTAATCTCACCTAATAAAATTATAGTACCTTATTTCCCACTAGCCATACCTATACGAGAAGAGTTGGTCGTGCATAGATGTAGAAATGTTAGGGAGAAATTCCGGTACCTACACCTACATCAGTGACGTCTACGGAACGCCCAGCTGGCTCGATCATTGTATTGTAACTCACGCGGCGAAGCAGTCTGTTACGAATGTTCTTGTTGAGTATAACACTTTATGGTCGGACCACTATCCTCTCATTGTGGAATTCAATCTATATGTCTTAACGCCTAAGATAGTAGTAACACTTGGTTTGTGATGATAATATGGATATTCTATGGCGAGAAAGAAATAAGAAGCAGGTAATTAAATGTATAATGAGGAGTGTCATAGGAGATTAAAATTAATAGATTTTCCCTCAGAATGTACACAATGTGCGGATTATTTATGTAATAACCATAACAAGCGTGTCTTTGACAAATTATACTCCGACAGGGCGCGGCAGTGGTGAGTGGAGGAAGTGCGGGGAATTGTGGGCGTGGTGCACGCTTAGCGGGATGGAATAAGCATGTGGGCGAGGCTCACAGGGTGGCCAGGCTGAGGCTTAACGAGTGGGTACTGTGTGACAGACCTACGTCCGGTTGTGTATATGAGGAGATGCGAGAGAGTCGGAAAGTGTTTAAGTCCAGGTTAAAGTGGTGCCAGAACAATCAGGACCAGATTAAGATGGACGCCCTCGCTGAACAACATTCGAAAGGTGACTTCCGTGGCTTTTGGAAATAAAACACAAGAGTAAACTCTCCACCTGGCCTTCCTGTGAGTCTTGATGGCTTAAGTGATCCTAAGAGCATTGCAAACGTTTTCCGAGAACAATTTACAGGCCGGTCGTCGCTTGGTCGGGCGAGTAGGGTGCTGAATGCTAACTTGAACGATAAAATTGTAGGAATAAGTTTCCTCGCGAAAGATGTCGTGAAAGCCATAAGGCAGATTGCGCGGGGAAAGTCCCGCACTCAGCATTGAGCACCTGCAGCATGCTGGACCGCACCTGGCGAGAGTTCTTGCAATGTTCTTCTCGCTGTGTGTGTGCCACTCTTACCTGCCTGCGGACTTTATGAGGACAGTTGTTGTGCTAGTGGTTAAAAATAAAACTGGTGATATGGCAGATAAAAATAATTACAGGCCTATATCGCTTGCAACTGTAGTGGCGAAAGTATTTGATGGTGTGCTTAACACGTAGTTAAATAGACACGTAACACTTCATGATAACCAGTTTGTTTTCGACCTTAACTGTCCACAGAGAGTGCAATACTGTGTTTAAAGCACACCGTTAAATATTACACAAAGAGAAAGACCCCGGTATACGCGTGCTTCCTCGATTTATCCAAGGTCTTTGACCTCGTCTCGTACGACATCCTATGGGGGAAGCTGGAGAGTAAGGACTTACCGTGGGAACTCATTAATATTCTCCGGTACTGGTACGGGCACGAAGTCAATAGTGTCCAATAGGCGGGGACGATGTCGGACCCTTATATTAACGAATGTGGAGTAAGGCAGGGTGGTCTAACATCGCCTACATTGTTCAACCTATATATGGATGAACTGGTCGTCTCGCTCAGCAGTCAACATGTCGGATGCTATGTAGACGGAGTTAGTGTTAACAATATTAGTTATGCGGACGACATGGTGCTGTTGAGTGCGTCGATCTGTCGGTTGAGGAGGCTACTCAGTACGTGTACGGAATACGCGCGTGGACTTATGGGTTAGTTTATAATGGGAAGAAAAGCCGATACATGGTTTTCAGGCCATTGGTGTGTCGAGCCCTATGGACTTACCGGCTGTTCTTTTAAACGATGTCCCAATAGACCGAGTGGACCAAGTGAAATATCTAGGGCATATACTCACCTAGGACCTAAAAGACCATGCTGACATGGAACGGGAGCGGAGGGCACTGTCGGTGCGAGCCAATATGATAGCCCGCAGGTTTTCTCGTTGTTCTGCTGGTGTGAAGGTCACGCTTTTTAGAGCGTACTGCACATCACTGTATACGAGCAGCCTGTGGATTGACTATACCGAAAGAGCATACATAGTGCCCTCCAAGTCCAGTACAACAACGCGTTCCGGACGGTGTTGGGCTGCCCCGTTTCTGTAGCGCATCAGGGATGTTCGCGATGGCACGCACTGACTGTTTTTACGCTTCTATGCGCAAGCGGTATGCGTCCCCTGTGCGCTGGATGCGGGCCAGCCCCAATGCCATCCTGGCAATGATCACCGATAGGCTGGACTGCCCTTATGTCCGGCATGGCTGTGGCAGGCATGTTGCTATTCCAATGCCGGTTAGGAAATTATAATGATTGTGTTTTATTTATTTTAGACTGTTATGTGATTTTATCATTTTTAATTTAATTTAATTATGAAATTTTAGTATAATTTTATTGAAATTTGACATCGTAGTTAATATTTTAATTAATTTATTATTGATTGTATAGTATTTTTTGTTATGTGAATAGTTTTTAAATTTATATTACGTGTACTACAAACACCTACTGTGGACCAATAAGTTGTCTTTTTAAAACAAATAAATTTGAATTTATACAGTCGTCAACAAATTGAAATAAGCCTACATCAACAGAATGTATGTACAGTAAGCGCTCAAAAGTGCATAAGTACGCTAAGAGTCGTATTGCTGTGAACACGCGGTATAGCTCGTACATTTGTATGTGTAACCAACACGATACACACACCACAGATAACGCAGTTTTGCACTACACGAAACAACAATATATTTCCATCGCTTTAAACATGCTAGCACACACGCACTATGCGCGTGAACTTGACCAGATAATGGCATTGCTAAAATTCGATAGTAACTTAACAAGTGCAGATGGCAGAAAGCGTTAAGCGTTGGTATGGAATTCAAACTGCCTCAGGTTCTAATCTCGTAAAACACAGTGCGGTTTTTTGCAAATATTATTATTTTTGTTTTCGTTAATAATATTTTTTAAATATTGCTGCTTTTTTATGTTGTTATTGCAATAAAGGTTTTAGAATAAAAAATGCGTGATATATGATAACAAAATTAAAAAAATATGTTTATTCGTTATATTTATTTTACATAAGTTAATAAACTGCTACAATTATTTATCATTACTTCAGCTGAATAAGATGTGAAATAGATGTCAAGAAACTTAGAAGCAGATTGTATTATTTTGACATATTTAAATTATGAAATATTTTAAATTTTTAATGGATTTTTTCTCCATAAATATTAAGCTTTGATCATGGTCGAAGTAATTAAGTAATAAATAAGAATATTAGACTACTTAAAATGTAAAAAACTACTCACAGAATAGGTAATTTTAAGGTTAAATATGGGCAGTTTGTTTATATTTTATTTGTATTAATTATTTTACATTTTATTTAACTTTAGTAAATATTGGTTGTTATTGAGGTTAAAGCTTAAGTATTCATTTTCTTTACGAAAAGAAGATTGAAACTAAACCTCAAATTTTAATCCTAAAATAATACTATTACTAAAATAATATTAAACAATTTCGGTATATCTGCAAGAAATACGACAAACACCCTATTGAAACGTGCTTAAAAAATTCGTTATCATAAATTCATGCAATAACGAATCTGTTGTTTATTAAGTTGGTACGGTCAATATTTTAAGGTCAAAAACGGTTTTCTAGCTGGTCTTCAGTGATGCAAGCCTTCAGAGTGCACGGCGAACGGTTCATAATGACGTGTTTTTAATAATTCAGCAAAATATCTCGTTGGTATGAAACCATTTGTTTCATTCACCATTTGACGTCGCTGCTACTCGATAATAAGCCCCTTCCTCATATCTCTTAACCCTCACAGTATTTCTCTAGAACAAAGAAAAACATTGTTTTTATTACACATAATACCTTATTATTTATTATTCACTAATCGAATTAAACCTCACAATGAATTTAAAACTTTAAAGGCATCTTCTGTCTCAACAATACCTCTGTTCTATCAACAATACCCTTGATTAAGATTTATGTTTAGTAAAATATGAAATATATAAATGATAACACTCACACTTAGTCCGGTTTCATTAGATATTCACTTCACTTTTTTACGCAGCGCAATAATATTCTCTGATCTGATCTGATCTCTTCAATATATTTTATGCCTGCTTTTTGATAATAATAAACACAACACTGCGCTAAATACTCGTCACCAATATTATCCACGAACCAACAAAGTTCTATTAATTAAATACTCGTAACAAACTGCATCTACCCCACAGAAATCGAAATAATTTACTTAGTTTTTTGTGGTCTACCTGCTAAACTTTAATATTTATGTGAACAAGACGAATGAAACTAAAAATGAATGATGATTATTGAACTAGTCATTGGTTGCAGACAAAGTGAGTGTGTGTGTGTAATGTGCGTGTCTACAGTATTGTAACAACTTAGGTATAGAAGAAGGTCGTAAGCCAAACCGAAGCGTCAGTCTATTGCTTTGTGAGATTGCTCATGGACTTTTGGTCGGTACTGTACAACACTTCATTAATTGTTTTTCAGATGTTATTTTTATCCGCTTTGTCATCGGTTCATTATATTATTTCAACGTATGCGATATTCAGAATAATTTTAATGCGCGTAAGTATAACATGATATTGTAATGTATTTTGTAGTTTCCTTGTAACCATGAAAAAAAAGTTTGTAGGTCAGTTTGTCTGTTGTTTCATACATGTCATCTGTTTTCGTTACCATCATTGTGATCAACTTTTATAAAACCAATCCTTCTTTCTTGCTTTTATAAATACTCGTTTCTTTACATCAGATGTAATATAGAATGCATGCTCTTCTTTTTTCATTCTGATCTTCCTGATTCTTTCTTTACACAGGAAACAGTATTTTACGTGAGTGCCTTGATCACATTACAAAGTTTACTATATTCTTGGTGTTGTACATATTTTATCTTCACTTCTGGTCAGAGACTTCTAAATGAAGGAGTAAAAATCAGAAGAAGTTTGGTCAAATTATACAGTTCGTGGTCAGTAAGTAAGTTAATTTTCTTTTACTAAATATTGTTTTAGTCATCACTATGTTTGTATCAGCAGCATCCTTGAATATTCTAACGGTGACTTGAAGTACGGACTGGTGAACGAGAGGTACTTAGTGAGTTTAACCACCATTCATTAACTCTATTGACGCCAACTCACATCATTACCCAATCCAGAAATAAACGTAAAAAAGATGATGTAAGCCTCGTTACTCCATGGCCTCAACAGAGAAAAACTAAAGGTTAAATAATGTGTCAGAAAGAGTTAAAACGAGATCCTACTGGACATAGACCTCTCCTAGCTTGCGTCACAACAATATGTATCATCGTCATTCTCTTCCCTTATTCCATTTTGTTTGGGATCGGCGCAACATTTATTTTTCTTTCATACTTCTCCATTGGTCGTCATTTTTACAATATGCACACAACAGTATGTATTTTGACATTAACAACTTTTGTTCTCTAATTTTCAGATCCAGAAGCTCCAGAAACAACAAGTCTAAAAAATTTAATCATTTTCATAAAAATACATCCAATTAAAATACAGTTCACTGAGAAAATAACATTGGGACTGCACCTTGTACCGATAATTTTGTCTTTCTCGGTCACTTATGTAGTTATTGCTTTGCAATTTAATCACATCATTTAAGTATTAATTGTTAAAATGTTTAGACATTAGTTTTAGTGTGTGAACTTTACTTTTGTAAAAACTAATCATTTTCTAACTCTTGAACATACAAAATTAATCAAATGATCCAGATACAATTTTCTAGCAAGATTGAACTAAGGATAGTGTTTGTTTCTGGTAATTCAATTTCTTGTGACTAAATTCAATTATTATGTTGAAAAATCAACTCACTCATTACAAAGTTAGCTCAGTCTTCGAACTTGAATACTTTCACCGTCAAAATGAAACTACACATAACATTACAACACATATGTTAGTAAAAGCAGAAAATATATATAATTTCTGTAAAAACCATAATGGATTATTACAGTTCTCAAATGAATTATGAAAAAACTCGATGACTCGAGTAGTTTAAGAGATACTGATTAATGCAGTAATATTATTAAGTAGCACTTATGGTGTTGTTTCAACAGTACATGTCGATCACAAGTTACATTATCTTATGTTCACCTTCAAATTTCACTTCGCGAGTTTTTTTGGTACTTGCACTAAAATGATATGTGCTATTCACATTTCACGTTCATACAATAATTTCATTGAAAACTTAGTGGCCGTGCACCAGTGTATCAACACAGACGACAAACAAATGTTCAAGAAAATTTAAGAACTTTTTCATCATCTCAACAGCAGTGTTTTGCTTTGGTGGAGCATGTATTTTAACTTTAAGAATATTTTATAGAAGTCTGATCCAAAGGAAGGCTCCTACCCCGAGCTCAGTTGTATTATTAACATTAGAAATATTTGCTGAACTTCGTTTTTACATAGAATCATGTTCTATTTTATGTTTACATAAGTATGGTTCAACGTTTATTAGAACGTTGAAACGATTATGTATCGGATCTTCAAGATTATTATGATGACCAAGAAAATGAATTTTCTGTTGAGAGGAGCGAAGCGAATAATCAACTGACAGAAGAACGAACGGAAGAGTGGGCAACAAACTATATGTTATTAGTTGGTTGCAGCAAAGAACTATCGAAATGCTTCAGTTTTCAGGTAAACTTCTTAGTAAAATTCACGCAGTGCGAGCTTGGGCTCATTCACATTTATATTCATCCCTTTCATCTTATATGCTTCATCCATCACAGTCACCATGTCTTGCAACTGTTTTGCTCACGATGCAAATAGAACTTGATCATCTGCGTAGAGAAGACATATGACAGGCATCTCATTCATCCTAAATCCGCACTCACCCTCCCACGCAGTGCTTTCTTGATTAAAATAATATAACGTACGGATATTAAAATTGATTAATAAAATTGAACTGTTCTCAATATCTATTCTTTAAAAAAAAGGTGCAGAAATCAAAACGAATGATCATAAACATAAGTTTATTGAATAGAATACACTGTCGATGCTCTCGGTCGAGTGCTCCAGGGAATGTATTTAATTCCAATAATACTTTCTCGGTCTATCAGCTATGTCATAGTTGCATTGCAATTCAGTCACCTCATTTAAATATTGTATAAAAATAAAAAAAATATGATTGGTTTTGTTTTATATAAAAATTATCATTTATCAAAGTTAATCTAAATTTGAATGGATAAATGTATCACCTAAAAATAAGTATACATGTAAATGTATTTATTTTGATAAAACGTAGACGAAGCACTGGACTAACTATGATCTGTTCGAGAAGTGTCTGGTGAAAGTGTTAACAAACCCTATTAAAATTAGAATTTTTGTGTTCAAGTTGTCAAATTAATTTGTAAGTGGAACCACAAACTCACTTCCACAGGTACATTTTCTGATCCATTTGATGACATTGTCATCAGATATTTTTAGGACAGACTAATTATGTAAACATCGTATTTCGTGGACATCATGTATATTATGTGAGGACAACAATACGACAATTAATGTACACACTGGCTACTTGCAGTAATTTTAAACCATCAAATACCTTAAACTAAAATACGAAATTTAAAATAAAAAAATATGCTGGTAAGTACTTAGTGATGAACCGACTACGGGGTTTGCCAATTAACCAACTAGCTACAGTGACTTATTGAATACTATGTACCAATTCGATTGAATTTTTGTTTATAGACTGGATAAGTCATTAGTTAGATCGAAGTTTAATTTATTGTTGTATTGGCGTCCTCACCTGGTATGTATTGTAACAACAATATTCATAATTATGTTTCGACGAGTGACAAATGGCAAAACACAACGATAAATAAAGGAAGTAATAAGTTAAATGTGGCATCATTTTGTTTTGCTTATTTGCATCCGATTATCCATTGTAATTAAGCATTTATATCCATCTAATGAAATCATCATCTCATACATAATTATCGTAGCGAAGGCAAAACGGTACATTGAATATTTTTTTGGAAAAAAGTAGATAATTGTTACGAGTTCCGATTATTTGAAAACCATTTTTCGATTCAGGGATCCGTTAGCGAAATATTAAGCTTTAAAGTACAAATTTTTGCTAGAGTCAAGTATCCCCCCGCCGCGGCCAGCAAAATGTTTGTTTTGGATAAGTGAAAAAATTCACGGCAGCAGTATAATAAAACAAAGTAATTAAAAAAACTATCACAGCTATGTGGGCTTTACAAGTTCACGTGTTAAAGTCATCCAACTTATATTTGCAGTTGGAATGTATGGAGTAACATATTTTTCAACTACCTACAATGTTAAATTTGTTCTTGGGATAAATTCATGCAAACTACGGAATTCTTCATTGTGCGTGGTCCGACTCGAACTTGACCGGTTTTTAAAAGGACTTGTCCAGTGGTATTAGTTAGGAGCTCGTGGCTTAGTAATAACAGCTGCACGAGTCGATTCATCAGGTTAAGCTACGCTTGCCGGGGCTGGTCTGTGGACGGGTGACCATCTTTACATACCGAGACTCCTCCGTGCCTCGGAAAGCATGTTAAGCTGTTGGTCCCAGCCATCATTCTGACAGCTGATCTTTGACAGTTTTTACGGGTTGTCAGCAGCCCGAAAGTCTGACAACCAGTCTTACGAGTACCAAGGGATATCGTATTACCCAGTTACTGGGTTGTGGAGGTCAGATAGGCAGTCGCTCCATGTAAAGTACTGGTATCCAGCTGCATCCGGTTAGACTGGAAGCTGACTCCAATATAGTTGGAAAAAGGCTAGGCAGATTGATTTGTCCAGTGATATTATTTACAAAAATATAAATAAATCCTAAAAATAATGTAGGTATTACAAAGTTTGATGCCTGTGTTCTATTTAAGTTTCATCAGGTATACCTAATCAACCTAAAAGCCTTATTGTTATAACTATACAAGGAAACGCGGCCATGTTCAATGTTAGATATAACAATTAGAAAAGGAAATAAGAAACAATTAATCAACGTCGATCATGTCACTAACTTGTCTGTTTCTGACAGGTTCTTATCTGATTAAAAACTAATAACTTTATAAGGGTATTTTTAAACTAGCCATTATGTTTGTGCATTATATATGTTGCTACAACATTGTCAACTATTGACAACACGGCAACATTTTGTTGTAAAATACGATTCAAAAATATTGGCGTTCAATCTTGTTTGCTATACTGGTGAAACTGATCGAAAGTTTTTTTTACCAATTCGGGTAGGCTTCATCTTACCTGTTGGTAAGTGATTATCAAGCCGAAAGTGGAAGCGAGCTTCGCCACTTCGACCGGTCACAGAACCGGTTTAAATGGCGAAGCTCGCTCTCTTCTCTTTTTCAAAAAGATTCGAGAAGCACGAGCTTCTCGCATATTTTCGAAAGAGAAGAGTATCACCACATCTGCTGTTCCACACCTGAAGCGTTTTACTACTGAGTATGATGGAATAAACAGCTTCTGGAGGAACTTAATAACGGGTTTTCTATCGGCCTTCAGGAGTTTGGTCGTAATTCCGTCATAATCCGCCTTGTTGTTTTAGCTGCTGTCATTGCTGGCAACATTTCAGCCACAAATTGCAGCCAAGATATGGCCCGTTTACTAGCACCTTTTGAATTAATAACCTCCTTAATGAATTGTAAAATAACTTAGAAGCCGATACACATCTTTACTAATGTTATCGTAACAGGACCAAGAAGTGCCCAATTCGTCAGTTTAGTAGATTTGTTCATATTTACAAGATGGCAGCAAGTGAAAATATAAATATGTTAAAGAAAGCAGAAAATATAATGGGGATTTGTAGAAATTACGTTTCTCTTTCCAAAAGTCGTAAAATTTTATATAACTTACGTTTCGTTATTGAAGCAGTTTTTACAGTTGCGGTCCTTAGATATTTCACCATTCTTTCTGAAATAATAAATAATCGGCTGGTGCATATGGTGCAAACGTTTCAGATTATGAACCTCTTTTGTGGTCCAGTTATCATTATAAGTAGTATTCTAAGTTCACGTTCTTATAAACTGTTCATAGACAACTTTATGTCCGTGCACCATTACTTCCAGAACGAACCGAGTTACATCAAATGTTCGAGAAAGTTGAAGATTGTTTTTGTGACCGTCACAATTGTGTCTTGTCTGTTTAGTGCATTAATTTTTGTACCATATTTGTATTCCGAAATTACTGTTGAATATCTTCACATAGAGGTCTTCATAATAACTATTTCAGATGTATTGGCTGAAGAACGTTTTATTTTGATGAATGCAATAATGCACGTGTATATAACCATGATTGAAAACTTACTGAAATGTTTGAACACTACTATTTTTGAATTTCAAGTAAAGTACAATGATATCGAAAAGAGGTTATGCGCAGATAGCAGAGAGTGGAATGATCTTCTTACGGTTGAACAAGTGGAACAGTGGGCTACACAGTTTAAATGCCTAATGAGTTGCAGCAGAAATCTATCAGTTTGTTTTAATGTTCAGGTAAATTCCTTAAGACTACTTGCTGCGAATTTAGTGAATATTTTTGCAATCGAAGGATTAGAAAAGTATTTTAGTTTTGTTAGCAAGAAGTCTTACATCCCATGTTTAAAATGTTACTATGTACTTAGGGCCTTGACTATGACTAACATGATGTGTTTTTATTTTCAGATGATATATTCATTGGCCTTGTCTTTAATAAATTATATTACTTCGTCGTACGTGTTATTTAATTCAATAACACTGGATGTAAATGTAAATTAAAATTTTTATGTATTTAATTTTTTCATATTACGAATTGACTGTAACTCTGATTTCCGTTTTTAACAGTTTTACTTAAGAGAACGTCATCAGATCAGCATAGCATTATATTATATATTATCTTCAATATTTTGCACATATTTCCTAATGACTGCGGGGCAAAATCTTCTCAATGAATGTTGGAGAACAAATAGAGGACTATCGAAATTATACAGCACGTTGTCGATAAGTAAGTGAATATTTCTATATAGAGTATCTACAGTACCTACCTAGGCGGTAAACTACATCTAGTTTTACAACGAGACGGTCACTATCAATCATTTTTAGGGCTCCTTACCACAAAAGAAAAATGGAACCCTTATAGGATCACTTCGTTGTCCGTCTGTTTTTCAGTCTGTCAAGACCTTTTTTTCAGGAACGCGTAAACGTATCAAGTTGAAATTAGTATCAAATACGTAAGTCAATAGTCCCTTAGAGCTCTAAAAAAACCAAGCTTCTATGTTGACGCAATTAAAAAATACGGCCATTTTAGTAGTCTCGTTATTAAAGTTAATCATTCAGAATGTGTGTTTTTAACAAACCTATGAAGCAATGGATTATAATTGTGATTGAAAATGTGTTACACAATTGGGGTGCTGGACGACCCTGTCGTTTTTTCTTTCATTAAAATCATAGATGGTCCCAATTTGATTATTATGTTTAACAGAAATCCATTATTTTGTTTTAGATCCTCAAGCGCCAGAAACAAAGGCTCTGAAGAAGTTAATTATCTTTGTAAAAAAACATCCTATTCAAATAGAATATACTTCGAAAGTAAATCTGGGATTGTACTTAATACCTGCGGTTATATCTCTTTCTATGAGTTACATTATAATCGCATTGCAGTTTAACAATTTTATATAAAACCCCGCTCCTGCTGATTAGTTGACAAAATATGGACATTTTTTTATTATATGTAAGTTAAATATGAATGCAATTATACACAAAACCTTCTGGATTAATTCTCTAAAGGATGGTGAAAACCGCAACAAAATCCGTTGCGTAGTTAACTAGACTTTACTTTACAATAAGTATAGATATAATTAATAAGTGGATATAGATATTTGGGCCTTTTTCGACAATGTAATATGAAATAATGATGCCGATTCGCTGTCAAAGTCAAATTATTTATTTCAATTAGGCATATAAAAGGCACTTTTGAATGTAAAAATTTACAAAAAAATAGAATTGAATCTGGAAGCCCCTTTCAAATGGTGTACAGTTTCGTATGAGAAAAATCCATCACGTCTATGGAGTTTTGCCAGCTAATTTAATATGACCTTATATAAGTTCATCCTTTTCTGGTTTTACAATAGAGAAAAATATAGAAATACCCTTACTTAAATTAAGCTTGTTGACAAAAAAACTGGCAACAATGTTCAGATATGAAATTTATTTAGGACTGCACTACACGCGCTTGTGACTTTGCACTAACAGCCGCACGGGTCGATTCATCAGGTTAAGCTACGCTTGTCGGGGTTGGTTCGTGGATGGGTGACCATTTCTATATACCGAGACTCTTCTGTGCCTCGGAAAGCAGGTTAAGGCGTTGGTCCCGGTCGTCATTCGTGGATCTTCGACTGTCGTTATCGTCAGAAGCCTGAAAGTCTGACAACTAGTCTTACCAAGGGGTATCGTATTACCTAGTTACTTGGTTGTGGAGGTCAGATAGGCAGTCGTATTCATGTAAAATATTGGTATTCAGCTGCAACTGGTTAGACTGGAAGCCGACCCCAACATAGTTGGGAAAAGGCTAGGCAGATTGATTGCACTACGCGCAAATACATTGTCATTATTATTTCAAAATAGTATTCACATAATGCCTTTATTACCTAATGTTTTTAATGTTAAACTTTCGAATGTGTGTATTTTGTTTGTAATTAAATATATTGAAATGTAGTAAAGTTTATTTATTGCCCGAACAATTAAAAGCTTTTTACAATTAAGACACACTAAGAGAACTGTGCTGGGCACATTTCTCGCAGAACAGATGGCTGATGGGCCCGAAAGGTTCCGAAAGACATAGCGTTGGATGACCTCCCACAAGGTGGACGACGACCTTTTTAAGGCCACAGGAATCCGATGGATTTCAACTGAAATGATAAAAGGAACTGTCCCACCGCTATTAGTACACTCCTTGAGTATTTTTTGTGTTACTGTTCATGTTTTACTGTCACACTAATTTGCCAACCGCTGACATAAAATTACTGCCCGTATTTTTTTTCAATTGATCATAATAACCTCCATAATGTTAAATTACAGTTGTAAAAATTATTACCCTACATTATATTGATAGTTGATCGCTGACTGTTCACACCGTGTCGGCGATTACTTGTTTGTCGCTACAAGCTCAGCGATGCTCGCTTGGTTAAAGTTCAGTCATTGTGGAAAGTAGGTAAACATCATTCAGCTGTTTTACATAACGGAGCTGTTTTGTAAAACGGCTAGCGGTTATGTAAAACAACAGATTCGATAATGCATCTGCGATAATAGTCCTCTTCAACGTAAGCGACCCAGACTAATTTTCATTCCTTTCATGAGC
The DNA here is from genome assembly GCA_949152395.1 of Agrochola litura. NCBI lineage: Eukaryota > Metazoa > Arthropoda > Insecta > Lepidoptera > Noctuidae > Agrochola > Agrochola litura. The sequence continues at coordinate 5,624,175 of OX424502.1, read as the reverse complement.
TCTCTGAGGACTAGCAAAACACAGAAACGGATGAAGGAGCATAACTGTTTTGGACCCAAGTTCTACACGAGTGTTTATTGATAATATTAACAATAATTGTGGGTTCGAACCCAAGCAGGCGCTTTAATTTGTTTAAATAATTTCAACACCACTTCTCTCAAAAAGGCGAAGGAAAACATTGTGAGGATGTTCTAGGACAAAAAATTCTAAGACATGTGACATCTATCAACCTGCACTAGGCTCGCGTGGTAGATTATAGCCCTCTCTCTCTCGAAGAGAGGAGGCCTGTGTCCCAGCAGTGGGAACCTTATAGGCTGATTATGCTACTATTTTATAAAAAAATATTTTCATAAAAATACTTCCAATTAAAATACAGTACACCGAAAAAATAACATTGGAACTGTGCCTAGTTCCAACAGATTTATCTTTCTCCGTCACTTACGTGATTGTTGATTTGCGATTAAGTCATTTAATTTAAGTGTTTTGTAGACAACTATTTAGACTGAATAACATTTCTATCTATAGAATAAAAATTTATGTGCAGGTAATTCTAAAAAGCATAATCCGCTAATGTACCCACCACTGGGAAACAGCCTGGGTTCGCAATCACGACCCATAAAACATACAACTCATAAAATTCCGTATAAGGACCAGAGAAAAAGAAACAATTAATTATTAAAAAATACTGGCCAAGTGCGTGTCGGACCACGCACAATGAAGGGTTCCGTAGTTGGGATGAATTTATCCCAAGACCAATTCTAACTTTGTAGTTGAAAAACATGTTCTCCCATACATTCTGTATGGGAAAACATGTTTTTGCAACCGCAAATGTAAGTTGGTCGATTATTACTCGTTAACTTATAAAGCCTACTTAGCTGTGATAGTTTTTCTTTTAATTTCGTTATATATGCTACTGCCTTCAAATTTTTAACACCTCCAAAAACCAACCATTAAGCTTGCAGGGGGTAGGGACACTTGACTCTAACAAAAATTTGCACTTTAAAGCATAATATTTCGAAAACGGATCCCTAAATCCAAAAATGGTTGTAGCAAACTCCCAATATTTTTGAACGACCTTTTTAACGACACCCCACACAATGGGATTATTGAGAGAAAAAAAAATCATCTTCACTTTACATCTAGGGGGGGGGGGTACCTGAAAAAAAAAAAAACATGATTTTATTTTACCACTTTGTCGGCGTGATTAATATGTATACCCATGTCAAATTATAGCTTTCTAGTACTAAGCGTCTCTGAGCTAAGCCGCGGACAGACAGACAGACAGACAGACAGACAGACGGACAGACAGACAGATAGACAGACGGACATGACGAAACTATAAGGGTTCCTTGTTTACTATGGAACCCAAAAAAGGCACAACACATAACTGGCGAAATGTGGGTTACCTGCTACAGGGACACTTGTGCCCAACCCTTCGGGGAAATAAGGCGTGATGTTATGTTATGTTTAAAAATAGCTTTACTTTTGTAAGCACTCATTATTTTACTTATCTATATGTTGTTTTTTTACTCTTGAACTTACAAAATCAATCAAATGGCTGAAATCAATCATCTTTCTCAAAACATTGAACTATCTATAGTGTTTTATAGTAATTCAATTACTTATGAATAAATTAAATTGTTATGTGGATTGAAATATCAACTCACTCACTGCAAAGACAGCTCAGAATTCGAACGTGAATACTTTCATCGTCAAAATGAAATACACAACGTTACATATGTTAATAAAAGCTGAAAATATAATGGGTGTTTACAGAAATTACAGTTCTCAAAATAGTTATCGTAAAACTCAAATTACACGAGTCGTTTTAGAGATATTGATTTCTTTAGTAATCTTGTTATATATAACTTATGAATTTGTTTCAGAAGTACAAGATTCAGAGAGAGATCACAAGTTAGCGTTTCGTATTTTCGTTTATCATTTTACGTATTTTTTGAGTACTTGCTCTATAGTGATTTCTGCAATTAAAACTTCACGTTCTTACGAAATTTTCGTAAAAAATTTAGTAGCCGTACACCAATGCTTAAATACAGAACCGGCAAACAAATGTTCAAGAAAATTTAAGAACTTTTTCATCACCACAACAGCTATATTGTGCTTTTGTGGAACATGTTTTTTACCTTTAAGGATCTTTTATAGATCTCTGACACATAACAAGGCTCCTAACTCAGGCTCAGTTGTGTTTTTTACATTAGAAATATTATCTGAACTTCGTTTTTCCATAGAACATGTTATATTTTACGTATACATAAGTATGGTTCAATGTTTATTAAAACGTTTGAACGATTATGTATCGGATCTTCAAGAATATTATGATGACCAAGAAAAGGAGTTTTTTGTTGAGAGGAGGGAAGCAAATGATCAACTGACAGAGGAACGAATGGAAGAGTGGGCAACAAACTATATGTTATTAGTTGGTTGCAGCAAGGAACTATCGAAATGCTTCAGTTTTCAAGTAAATTTCTAAATAAAATTCACTCAGTGCTTTCTTGATAAAATCATTTTATGTACATATTTAAATTTGAGAATTAAAATTGAGCTGCTCTCAGTTGTGTGTTTAGCTACTATTGTGAACGAACGTACCGATCGCGAGCGCGTGCTCTTGTTTAGAGTATTTTGCAGACGCATCACAACACCGTAGTCGCGGTGTACGTCGATCTATCGGGGCCACCGCGATGACCCAGTCACAAAGTGCGGAAATCGTCACGAAGTGTATATTATAATTGTTTAAGTGTTACGCTCACCTTAAAACTAAATAATGGCTGCAAAACAGTCAATTAAAATAAAAACTGATCTGGAAAAGCAGTTGTATGATTTCTTATCCAGGAGAAAACGGACAGAGAAAACCTGCAGGAAATGGTACGTCAATTGAACGGCCACATACAAAGCTTGCAGGAATAGGTACAAGATTTTCAAGGACAATTAAAATGCCTAAAGGCACAAGAAGAGCCCTCTGATAAACATGTCAGTGAGACCATAACACCTGCTCAGCCTCCTTAAAGTGACGTTGAGTACTGCACGGATGAGGATGAACTCGCCAAAGAGACTGAGTGGATTAAGGTGAAAAACAGGAAGAAAAGGAAGTTGAACACCTCCCTTACTCCACCTCCACTACAACAAGTTAAAACTAGCGCTCAGCAGCAGCAACTTAACAGCAAAGAGAAGGCAACCACTAAAAAAATTCTAGCACCACCTCCAATCGTAGTGGACGGTGTTAAGAATTATCAAACATTCTACGATTTTCTGACGAAATCCCAGTCAGTAGAAACATTTACCGCCAAAATGTTAAGCGGTAATAGTGTCAAAATAAATGCTAAAACGGAAGAGTCTTACACAGAGATTGCTCGACGCTTAACAGAAAATAACTATTTATGGCACTCTTACGAGGATAAGCAGACCAGGCCAATAAGAGTAGTGGCGAAAAAATTACATTCCTCCTGCCTACCGGATCGGATTAAAGATGATCTAACGTCGCAAGGATTCCAGATAGAAAATGCAATTAATAAGTTAAGCTGGAGAACAAAAGAACCGCTGAACATGTTTATTCTATCGTTCAAAAATGGCGAAGATGTCAGTAAAATATACGACATTAAACATATCTTAGGGTGTAAAATTGAAATAAACCCGCTTAAAACATCAAAAATAATACCGCAGTGTAAGAGATGGCAGGCTTATGGTCATACCCAAAAGTATTGCTCAAAAGAGCCTAGGTGTGTTAAATGTACAGGTAAACACCTCACAGTTGATTGCAATAAACCTGCACTAGAAAAACCTAAGTGTGTCCACTGTGGCTTACCTCACCCAGCCAACTACAGAGGGTGTTTAGCTGCCAAGGAGATGCAAATGATTAAGAACAAAAACTCAAAAAATAATCCACCTGCCGCTAAGGAAATTGTTAGAAACACCAACAAACAGTCAACAAAATAAAGTGCACAGTCTGCACAGACGGCAGCGATAACTGCACATGCATCTAAAAATGTCTCATACGCAAAAGCGGTAAAACCAAGCATACAACCATCAAGTCTTGAGGACAAGCTCAACCAGATCTTGAAGTGCATATCCTCATTTGACAAGAGACTAGAGAAGTTAGAATCAAGCACTATAAAAATCAATCATGAAAAACACACTAAAAATAATGGCGTGGAATTCCAATGGACTGCTGCAACACCAACATGAGTTGCAAGTAGTCCTAGATACAGAAAATATTGATGTGTGTTTGATCTCTGAAACGCACTTCACTAAACAGTCTTTTGTAAAGTTTAGAGGCTATAAGGTTTATCACTCACTGCACCATAACAACGCGGCCCGAGGAGGTAGCGCGGTTATTATTAAAGAAAATATTTGTCATTACAAACAGTGTACATACGAAGAGCCAGACACGCAAGCAGTAGCGATATCAGTCAAAACAAGTTAATTTTACGTGACAGTAGCGGCCGTATACTGTCCCCCAAGACACAAACAAACACAAACATTCATTGGGGATCGAGATTGACTTCAACTAAGGGGAGACAGCTTCTAAGTGCAGTAAAAGACATGCACTGTGACGTCATAAGTACTGAAAAACCTACATACTGGCCTACTGACCCCCAGAAATTACCAGACCTTATTGACTTTTTCGTAATCAAAAATATGTCAACCATTTATCTGAGTGTAGAAGAGGGGTACCACATGAACTCCGATCACTCTCCGATATTATTAAAATTAAGTCACAAAATATTATTAAGAGAAAACCACTTGACATTAGTTAACAAGTTTACAGATTGGGAAAGTTTTAGTTTAGACCTACAAAATATAATTGACCTAAAAACTTCATTAAAAAGCAAAGATCGGCTCGATTCTGAAGTAAATAACTTTAGCAACAATATCCAACAATGTGCATGGAACAACACACCACAGCTTATAAAAAATTACCCAAGAGAAATAATAGACTTATTATATGAAAAAAGGACTCAAAGAAAAAGATGTCAACAAACTAGATTCCCGCAAGATAAAACTCTATTGAATAACCTTACGAAAAGGTTGAAGAGAAAAATACAGACGTTTCAAGATGAGACTTTTAATACTAACCTATGTCAGTTAACCAGCGACCATACAACGCAATACTCTCTATGGAAAGCGACAAAGTCACTCAAAAGGCCAATTACACCAATACCTCCTATCAGAGATGATAACGGAAAGTGGGCCATAAGCAATGAGCAAAAAGCTCTAAGATTTGCACAACACTTAGAAGAAACCTTTCAGCCAAATGACGTGTCTGTAGACAACCTACAGTTTGCCAACATTCTGCAAGACCAAAGAATTAAGCTTGTGACCCCGAAAGAAGTTGCAAAGGAAATTCAAATCATGAGCCTAAAAAAATCCCCAGGGTATGACCTTATTACGGGAGAAATCATAAAACATCTCCCGCGAAAAGCCATCGTTAAGCTTACTAGGCTCATCAATGCTGCATTCCTGCTAAAACATGTTCCTGAGCCATGGAAAGTTGCTGAAGTGATTATGATTGCAAAGCCCGGTAAACCACCTCACGAAGCATCATCATACAGGCCCATTTCCCTGTTGCCTATTAAAGCTGTTTGAAAAATTGTTTTTAAAACGCCTTAAACCTATCATAAACGAGAAAAACCTGATATATGAATAATAAAAAAAAAAATTGTTTCACTTGTTTCAGATGATAATTTCATTGGGGCTATCGTCACTGCATTATATTTTTTCATCATTCACAATTTCTCGAGTATTCCTTGAAAATGTAAGTATCGGAAGAAACATATGGATATATAAACAGGGAGAGTGTTTATGTGTATATATATAGAAATGAGTGATGTGCCGGATATCCATATCCGTATCCGCGAATATCTGAGGGAGAAAAAAGATCTGTATCCGTATCCGTTACTTTTTGGCGGATCTTGAACGGATCTTTTATATTAATACATTTCATTACGTATATGAAATTTTAAAGATATTTATCAATGAAATACTGATAACTTCAATCCAAATTAGTCAAAAATAAAAATTTATCATATTTATTATAACTCAAGTAGAGTACTTACTCTACTTGAATTATAATGAATATGATTAATTTTTGTTTACCAGAAAATTAAGTTATAAGATAGTAATTACAATATCTTTGTAGTGAGATCAAACCTCTAATATTTGTGCTATGCTAATTGAAATAATTATGTGTAATGAAAGGCGACTAACAAAAGGTATTTACAAGGATGATGTGAGTGGAAATGCTGGGAGTCCTAAAAGAATATAATAATATACTTACTTATTGGTGATGTTCTTCAGAAAGATCAGGTGCGTGGTACTTACTCGCAACCGGCTTGCGTGTGTGAGCGTAAATAAAGCAAAAGGTGTAGGTATGTAATGATCGTAGCAGGTGGCGTTCTGTAATTTCTGCCTACCCACATGGGAAAAAGGCGTGAGTTTATGTATGTATGTGTACGTATGTAAATATAATTTTTTTACTAAGCGTTCCAAATAATCCTTTTTTGTTTTCGAAACTGACAGCTCTATTTTTCTCAGGAAACATACAAGTATTTTGGTGCTTTCCTAAATTTTGCTGTCCTGATGTATTGTTTGAGTAGTACACATTTAGTACTACTAGCTGGACAAAAACTAATTAACGAAGCCGCCAAAACAAGAACGGGTTTGTTGAAATTAAACAACACGTTATTGATTTGTGAGTAACTATTTATCAATTTTATTCTTTCTGTGTTTCGAAATATTCATGAAGCGAATTATATAGAACAAAAACAATAAGAGGTACCTGCATCCTTATTAGCTACACTATCTGGCAAGCGTATACATATTAATTACGCCGACAAAGTGGTGTTTTTTTTAACCGACTTCAAAAAACAGGAGGAGGTTCTCAATTCGTCGGGATAGTTTTTTTTTTTAAATGTATATTCCCGATTACTCGAAGACGGCTGGACCGATTTGAAAAATTATTTTTTTGTTTGAAAAGTTATACTTTCAAATTTGTCCCATTGTCATTCGGTCACGATCTGATGATGGGATCTTGGAGAAATCGAGGGAATTCTTCAAATATTTTAGGCACATCTATAGCGATTTACGTATTTTTGATGAGCAGTTGACATAAGGCTATTATAACTTAGATAAATTACAAACCAACCCACTAAAAAGTGAAAAAAAAAATTTTTTTTTTTTAGTTTACCTCCCTTGCACGTAAAGTGGGGATGTATTTTTTTTTTCTATCCCATGGCGTGGTATATTGTTGGAAAGCTCCTTCAAAAACATTGTGAGTGTGTGGCAGCCATTTTTGGATTGAGGGATCCGTTTGCGAAATATTAAGCTTTAAATTGCAGGGGGGGACACTTGACTCTAAGTCAAGTGTCCCCACCTGCCAGCTAAATGGTTGGTTTGGGATATGTAGAAAAATTCACGGCAGTAGTTTATATAACGAAATTAAAAGAAAAACTATCACAGCTAAGTAGGCTCTACAAGTTAACGAGTAGGTAATAATCGACCAACTTATATTAATTTGCAGTTGCAATTAAAACATATTCTCCCATATATTCCGTATGAGAAAACCTGTTTTTCAACTACAATGTTAAGTTTGTTCTTGAGATAAATTCATCTCAACTACGGAACCCTTCATTGTGCGTGGTCCGACATGCACTTGACTTGTTTTTTTGTATAGTCTTGTTCGTCACTCTGAAGTCAATAAAGTCACATTACAAGAATATTTCGCCCTGTTTATAATAATTTATTTTCAGATCCTACATCGAAATCAAAGGCTATAAAGAATTTATGTCACCTAGTAAAAGCTAATCCAATCAAAATAGAATACACTGGTCGAGTGCTCCAGGGAATGTATTTAATTCCAATAATAGTTTCTCTTTCTGTCAGCTATGGCATAGTTGCATTGCAATTGTATCACCTTATTTAAATATATAAACATGTAAAAAAAAAAATGTGGTAGGTTTTGTTTTATATAAAAACATAGTCTCACTTATCAAAGTTAATCACTATTTGAATGTATAAAATGTACCACCTAAAAATAATTATAGATGTAAATGTATTTATTACTATGATATACTATGATTTGGTCGAATAGTGTCTGGTGAAAGTGTTAACAAACCCTGTTCAGGTTAAATTCTTACGCAAACACTCACTTAAGCGACTGAGTAACACATTCATCTGTATTTAGAAGGTTTCAACTTTATATCTCACCACTTTTTAAACTTATACTTTTGTTTGTTACATTTTTAATTTTAAAATTATCAATGAAAATAAAAATAAAAAGTAATAAAAATAAGACGGGTGACGCCTCCGATATCTCCAACTATAGGCCAATATCGCTTGCCACTGTCTGTGCTAAGGTATTGGATAGTCTGCTTGATAAGATTCTAGCTAAACATGTCGTTCTCGAGGATGGTCAGTTTGGATTTAGACCGAACTTGTCAACGGAGAAAGACTCCTGTAATAGCATGTTTCTTGGATTTATCGAGGGCTTTCGAACTGGTCAATTATGACCTGCTCTGGCATAAGCTCACTCACGAGACTTTTGTCCCGGCTGATGTGATATCACTGTTTAGATATTGGTACAGTTGTCAAAAGAATACAGTTAAGTGGTCAGGCTCATATTCTGATAAGTATGGGCTGGATTGTGGGGTGAGACAGGGGGTCTGAGCTCCCCCCGTCTTTTTAACCTATACATAAACAAGCTGATGGGTAGGCTCGGTAGCACTAAAATCGGTTGTCACGTGGATGGTGTTTGCGTAAACAACATCAGTTACGCTGATGATATGGTGCTGCTGAGCCCATCTATCGGTGCAACGAGAAGGCTTCTGAAAATTTGTGAAAGTTATGCAGTGGCTCACGGGCTCAAATACAATACCGATAAGAGTGAATGGTTGGTTTTTAAATCGGATACCTACTTTAACATACGAACAGCTGCCTGAACTCTCACTCTCTGGGTCTCCTTTAGGTTGGGTTTCGAAATTTAAGTATTTGGGTCACTGGGTATATGTAGTGTACATGGAATTAGTATGAACCTATCCTATACTATTAAATGAGCATTCTCTATTTTCACCAGAGCATAGCTCGGTCGCCCAGGTACTTGAATATTATGTATCTGTTTGATTGAATGTTTGTTCTTAGACTGGGTGAAAGTCATAACTTCATAAGTTAGATATACGAAGTTTAATTTATTGATATGCTCACTCTGTACATAAATATAACAGCAATATTCATATTGTTTTATAAAATAAAGATAAAAAACATTTTGATTAATAAAGGAAGTAATAAATTACATGTTTCATAAATTTTGTTTTATTTATTTTCACTCGATTTTACATTGTAGTCAAGCATTTAACATAAAATAAAAGTGTAGATTCGCCCATTTCAGGCGAGTAAACTCGTGCGAATCACCAATAGGCCAAAATAAGATGACGATACAGGATATTTTGATATTAAGAGACACCAGAAATTTGTGAATATTTTTGATAAATGGTTAATGACCATTTTATATAACCATCTATGGTAAACACATGTAGGTACTCTCTGTAATGAGTTTAATTTTAGACTCACTATCCGATTATTAAAAAACTTAATAATCAAAATGTTACAAAAAGTTGAAAACGTGATCGATGTTTATCGAAACTATACACTTTTACCGAAATATCTCATTACAGAACTAATAAGATCATCTTTCTGACAAATTATTACACTGGTAGATTCTATCATTAATATCAGAAAAGCAATTTTTCAGTAGCACACTGCGTCTTTACTATAACTTTAATCTCATAAAAGTCATCAATCAAGATTCTTATCAATAATATATGCATATATATAATCATTTGAATGATCGGGAACAGTTTTTATAAACGATTTTTTTATAATGTAAATCATAAGTGGTCACTTCCTTTCCCGAGTAAGGACGAATGCTTACGATACGTCAAAATGTTAGAAAACAACATTATGATAATCGCTGAAAATATAATGGGCGTTCACAGAAATTATAGTTCTGTTGGAAAATATCTTAAAACTCTCATTTTATTTCGTATTGCTGTCGAAATTGTGGTTTCTGTAACTGTTTATTGTAGAAATTTCATCGTTTTTTCTCCAAGTTTAAGATTTCGTGTAAATGTGTCGTCACCGTTTATCGTATATCACTTAGCTTTTCTTCTAAATAGTTTCAGCATCATGACGTGTGCTGTTCTAAGCTCGCATTCTCACAAATTATTTATTAATAACTTCATGGAAGCCCAGTATTGCTTCTGGAATGTCGAAACATACAAAAAAATTATTAAACAGTTCAAACTAGTTTTCACGTTAGCCTCATCAACGTTTAGTTTAGTAAACGTCATTTTGATAACTCTCAGAGTCCGTCAATCTTCCACGCATGTTGATGAATTTTACATAGTATTGTTTTTGATAGATATATACATTGAAATACGTTATATCTTGGAAAGTGTTACGTTTTACACTTATATTTCAATATTACAATATTATTTGAAATCATTGAACATGTCTATTTGTGACATTAAAGCGAAGTATACTGTAATGGAAAAGAGACAAAACTCGCATATGAACCACGGGAATGATCCGCTGACGGTGGCCCAAGTTAATGAGTGGGCGACAAAGTACCAAATATTAGAGAGTTGTAGCAGTACACTCTCTGATTGCTTCAAAAGTCAGGTAAATTTAATCTTACTTAATAAAATTATAGTACCTTATTTCCCACTAGCCATACCTACACGAGGAGAGTTGGTCGTGTATAGATGTAGAAATGTTAGGGAGAAATTCCGGTACGTAACAGTTTACAGGCCGGTCGCCGCTTGGTCGGGCGAGACCGCCCCTGGCGAGAGTTCTTGCAATGTTCTTCTTGCTGTGTGTGTGCCACTCTTACCTGCCTGCGGACTTTATGAGGACAGTTGTTGTGCCAGTGGTTAAAAATAAAACTGGTGATATGGCAGATAAAAATAATTACAGGCCTATATCTCTTGCAACTGTAGTGGCGAAAGTATTTGACGGTATGCTTAACACGCAGTTAAATAGACACGTAACACTTCATGATAACCAGTTTGGTTTTCGACCTAAACTGTCCACAGAGAATGCAATACTGTGTTTAAAGCACGCCGTTAAATATAACACGAAGAGAAAGACCCCGGTATACGCGTGCTTCCTCGATTTATCCAAGGCCTTTGACCTCGTCTCGTCCGACATCCTATGGGGGAAGCTGGAGAGTTAGGACTTACCGTGGGAACTCATTAGTATTCTCCGGTACTGGTACGGGCACCAGGTCAATAGTGTCCGATGGGCGGGGACGATGTCGGACTCTTATATTAACGAATGTGGCGTAAGGCAGGGCGGTCTGACTTCGCCTACATTGTTCAACCTATATATGGATGAACTGGACGTCTCGCTCAGCAGTCAACATGTCGGATGCTATGTAGACGGAGTTAGTGTCAACAATATTAGTTATGCGGACGACATGGTGCTGTTGAGCGCGTCGATCTGTCGGCTGAGGAGGCTACTCAGTACGTGTACGGAATACGCGCGTGGACATGGGTTAGTTTATAATGGGAAGAAAAGCCAATACATGGTTTTTCAGGCCATCGGTGTGTCGAGCCCTATGAACTTACCGGCTGTTCTTCTAAACGATGTCCCAATAGACCGAGTAGACCAAGTGAAATATCTAGGGCATCTACTCACCGAGGACCTAAAAGACCATGCTGACATAGAGTGGGAGCGGAGGGCACTGTCGGTGCGAGCCAATATGATAGCCCGCAGGTTTTCTCGTTGTTCTGCCGGTATGAAGGTCACGCTTTTTAAAGTATACTGCACATCACTGTATACGAGCAGCCGCTGGATTGACTATACTAAAAGAGCATATAATGCCCTCCGAGTCCAGTATAACAACGCGTTCCGGACGGTGTTGGGGCTGCCCCGTTTCTGTAGCGCATCAGGGATGTTCGCGATGGCACGCACTGACTGTTTCTACGCTTCTATGCGCAAGCGGTGTGCGTCCCCTGTGCGCTGGATGCGGGCCAGCCCCAATGCCATCCTGGCAATGATCGCCGATAGGCTGGACTGACCTTACGTCCGGCATGGCTGTGGCAGGCATGTTGCTATTCCAAGGCCGGTTAGGAAATTATAATGATTGTGTTTTATTTATTTTAGACTGTTATGTGATTTTATAATTTTTAATTTGATTTAATTATGAAATTTTAGTATAATTTTATTGAAATTTGACATCATAGTTAATATTTTAATTAATTTATTGTTGATTGTATAGTATTTTCAATGTTATGTTATGTGAATAGTTTTTAAATTTATATTACGTGTACTACAAACACCTACTGTGGACCAATAAGTTGTCTTTTTAAAATAAATGAATTTGAATTTATACAGTCGTCAACAAATTGAAATAAGCCTACATCAACAGAATGTATACAACACTTCATTAATTGTTTTTCAGATGTTATTTTTATCCGCTTTGTCATCGGTTCATTATATTATTTCAACGTATGCGATATTCAGAATAATTTTAATGCGCGTAAGTATAACATGATATTATAATGTATTTTGTAGTTTCCTTGTAACTATGAAAAAAAAGTTTGTAGGTCAGTTTGTCTGTTGTTTCATACATGTCATCTGTTTTCGTTACCATCATTGTGATCAACTTTTATAAAACCAATCCTTCTTTCTTGCTTTTATAAATACTCGTTTCTTAACATCAGATGTAATATAGAATGCATGCTCTTCTTTTTTCATTCTGATCTTCCTGATTCTTTCTTTACACAGGAAACAGTATTTTACGTGAGTGCCTTGATCACATTACAAAGTTTACTATATTCTTGGTGTTGTACATATTTTATCTTCACTTCTGGTCAGAGACTTCTAAATGAAGGAGTAAAATTCAGAAGAAGTTTGGTCAAATTATACAGTTCGTGGTCAGTAAGTAAGTTAATTTTCTTTTACTAAATATTGTTTTAGTCATCACTTTGTTTGAATCAGCAGCATCCTTGAATATTCTAACGGTGACTTGAAGTACGGACTGGTGAACGAGAGGTACTTAGTGAGTTTAACCACCATTCATTAACTCTATTGACGCCAACTCACATCATTACCCAATACAGAAATAAACGTAAAAAAGATGATGTAAGCCTCGTTACTCCATGGCCTCAACAGAGAGAAACTAAAGGTTTAATAATGTGTCAGAAAGAGTTAAAACGAGATCCTACTGGACATAGACCTCTCCTAGCTTGCGTCACAACAATTTGTATCATCACCATTCTCTTCGCTTATTCCATTTTGTTTGGGATCGGCGCAACATTTATTTTTCTTTCATACTTCTCTATTGGTCGTCATCTTTACAATATGCACACAACAATATGTATTTTCACATTAACAACTTTTTTTTCTATAATTTTCAGATCCAGAAGCTCCAGAAACAACAAGTCTAAAAAATTTAATAATTTTCATAAAAATAAATCCAATTAAAATACAGTTCACCGAGAAAATAACATTGGGACTGTACCTAGTTCCGACAATTTTATCTTTCTCGGTCACTTATGTAGTTATTGCTTTGCAATTTAATCATATCATTTAAGTGTTAATTTTTTAAACGTTTAGACATTAGTTTTAATGTGTGAGCTTTACTTTTGTAAAAACTAATCATTTTCTTATCTAGAATGTTGATTTTATAACTCTCGAACATACAAAATTAATCAAATGATTGATAATCAAGATAATAAATCAATTTTCTAGCAAGACTGAACTAAGTATAGTGTTTGTTTCTGGTAATTCAATTTCTTGTGAATAAATTCAATTATTAAGTTGAAAAACCAAATCACTCACTATAAAATTAGCTCAACGACAAAATGAAACTACACATAACGTTAGATATGTTAATAAAAGCAGAAAATATTATGGGTTTTACAGAAATTACAGTTCTCAAATGAATTATCAAAAAACTCGATGACTCGAGTAGTTTTAGAGACACTGATTTATGCAGTAATATTATTAAGTAGCACTTATGGTGTTGTTTCAACAGTACATGTCGATCACAAGTTACATTATCTTATGTTCCATTCAAATTTCACTTCGCGAGTTTTTTTGGTACTTGCACTATAATGATATCATGTGCTATTCACAATTCACGTTCATACAATAATGTCATTGAAAACTTAGTGGCCGTGCACCAGTGTCTCAATACAGACGACAAACAAATGTTCAAGAAAATTGAAGAACTTTTTCATTATATCAACAGCAGTGTTTTGTTTTGGTGGAGCATGCACATATTTTACCTTTAAGGATCTTTTATAGAAGTCTGATTCAAAGCAAGGCTCCTACCCTGAGCTCAGTTGGATTATTTACATAAGACATATTTGCTGAACTTCGTTTTTCTATAGAATCATGTTCTATTTATATTTACATAAGTATGGTTCAACGTTTATTAGAACGTTTGAACGAGTATGTATCGAATCTTCAAGACTATTATGATGACCAAGAAAAGGAGTTTTCTGTTGAGAGGAGCGAAGCGAATAATCAACTGACAGAAGAACAAACGGAAGAGTGGGCAGCAAACTATATGTTATTAGTTGGTTGCAGCAAAGAACTATCGACATGCTTCAGTTTTCAGGTAAATTTCTTAATAAAATTCACGCAGTGCGCGCTTGGGCTCATTAACATTTATATTCATCCCTTTCATCTTATATGCTTCATCCATCACAGTCACCATGTCTTGCAACTGTTCTGCTCACGATGCAAATAGAACTTGATCATCTACGTAGAGAAGACATATGACAGTGTGATTGTCTGCCATTTGCTCCTACTTCTCTAGCTCGGGCTTCCTAGAAATACGTTAAATCTCTATTTTATGGGCTGACAGTTCGACACGTTACCCTAATTAACGTTACAAAAGATCCTATTTCTTTAAAATTGTAAAACAATATTGAACCTCTTTCAAACCACTTTACATTTCTATTTTATGGGAAACAAGCCCAGATAATTCTAAGAACTGAAACCAAAAACAGGGATAAGCAACACACGGCT
Organism: Agrochola litura; assembly: GCA_949152395.1. Lineage (NCBI taxonomy): Eukaryota > Metazoa > Arthropoda > Insecta > Lepidoptera > Noctuidae > Agrochola > Agrochola litura. The sequence continues at coordinate 5,609,127 of OX424502.1, read as the reverse complement.
CTCAAAATACGGGCGAGAAAGCATGGTATTATTACATGAATATAATAAAAAGTAAGGTAAAGAAACCAACTAACGAATAGAAATTTAGAGTCATTGAAATTTAAAACAACAACTTATTAGATAGATTTAAACAAACTTTCAAAAGGATAGAAAGCCATTGATGTAACTATCTATTATCCAATAACTGTAATTATATTATTGGATTAATTATATTATTATTCTAGGAGCTAGCTAGAATAATAGCTGCTCTAATCAATTTTGTGCTATTAAAACATAATTGAATGTTTATAATAAAATTATATAAATTGTTACTTTTGGCTATCCCGTCTCAAAAGGTTGCCAATCCCTGAACCAAAGCAGCGGATTAGAGCCACATCTGGTGAGCATTAAGTTCAGCCCCGGCAATTCAAATGGACCCTTTTTAAAGCAATTGAGAAATTGTACAAAAAAAATAGCCATATAACTATTCTGCAAAAGTGTGGGAAGATGGGCCAAACGTGGTGTTTTAGGATTTTTAGGGGACCAAGGAATAAAGTCAAGGCACTTGGTTTTAGACCACGATAGGATACGGACGTCCGAGTCTAGACTAGTTAAGTTAGAAGGCTTGGTGAATACCAAGAGGCCAAGTCCACAAGATAACGAGTATTAGTTATTAAGTTAAATATAGTTGGGTTAAAGCCCAGATTAGACTAATTTAGTACTTAATGTTATATGTGTGTGTGTGTAAGTGTGTGTGTTGGTGCGACTGGGTGAGTCTTTCATTATAATAATTATCCTTGGCTGGTAATATATTTGAAGTTCTTGTAACGAAACAGACAGAGACGTGTTGCTGGGGAGTTTGTTGCGCCACTTCTTCTCCCCTGCTCAAACACTAGGAAGTGGTGAAGGGAGGGCGCTTTGGGACTGTCTATAGACCTTCAGGAGAGTTGATCCACAACTCTATTAATTAATGATTCTAGAATTATGATTCTCTACTCTATTATCTAGAACCTAAATCTTGAATTCTGTATTCTTTGCCTCAGACCAATTAAAAGGGCTTTAAGAGAGATTATCCAGTACTCTATTAAATAAATAATGATTCTTGAGTTTCGATTCTCAACTCTATTAGATAGTAATTCTTGAATGTTGTATTCTTTATCTCAGACCAATAATTCGGTCAGACTGACATGAACACGTGTCTTGCAGATATGCTTGTTGTGCAAAGGGTGACCTTCCAGGGGTTTGGGTGACCACATCTGTATCATATTCAGTCCAAGGACTGATAGGGACCATGTCTCCAAAAGAGCATGATGCCGACGAATGTCGCTGGAACTAGCCGCCCCGTATAGACACGGACGGTCACTCGGTTGCCGCAGGGAAAGCCACTTCGTCACGTTTATCAGTTCGAAAGAACTGCTAGGGACCATGCCTCCAAAAGAGCATGATGCCGACGCAATGCGTCACTTATGGAAGTGTTGCTCTAAGTGCTCCGAGTGTAGATGTGAGGTATCGTGCGAGTGATGACTGACCAAATACCTGTTACGCTAACGTAAAGGTTACTCACAAGTTTTTATAATGATATACTTTGCATCCCTCTATTATTTATTAGCTTTCTAAAACCACATCCAATGTATTTTCACAACGATGAATTCTTGTCTTATTTACAATCTCATTCAATCCTTTACTTGCCTTATTAATGGGACAAGGTATCGGACTTCTTCTTACTTGAGAATTCATTTCTTCTTACACATATTGGTAGGAGAGTGTCCAGTCCGGAGACGAGCTCTACAGGGTCGTACGGGGTGGAGTGCGGCCCTTCCCCCTAAGGGGGGAACCGACTTAAACACGAATGTTAGCATAATTAGGAAAAACGAAAATTTTATCAGCCTAGGGTATTTCAAGTACAGTCACAACAGGCATCTCATTCATCCTCAATCTGCACTCACCCTCCCACGCAGTGCTTTCTTGTTTAAAATAATGTAATGTACGGATATTAAAATTGATTAATAAAATTGAACTGTTCTCAATATCTATTCTTTAAAAAAAAGGTGCAGTAAATCAAAACGAATGATCATAAACATAAGTCCATTGAATAGAATACACTGGTCGAGTGCTCCAGGGAATGTATTAAATTCCAATTATACTTTCTCTGTCTGTCAGCTATATCATAGTTGCATTGCAATTCAGTCACCTCATTTAAATATTGTAACATATATAAATATAAAAATTGTGGTTGGTTTTGTTTTTTAAGTTACACTTCCGCGGCCCTCCTGCGGACATATCAGTGGTTATCAAAGTTAATCTAAATTTGAATGGATAAATGTATCACCTAAAAATAACCATACATATAAATGTATTTATTTGGATAAAATGTAGACGAAGCACTGGAGTAACTATAATCTGTTCGAAAAGTGTCTGGTGAAAGTGTTACCAACCCTATTCAAATTTAAAATTAGAATTTTTGTGTTCAAGTTGTGAAATTAATTTATAAGTGGAACCACAAACTTACATCCACAGGTACGTTTTCTGATCCATTTGATGACATTGTTATCAGATATTTTTAGGACAGAATAATTATGTAAACATCGTATTTTGTGGACATCATGTGTATTATGTGAGGACAACAATACGACATTAATGTACACACTGGCTACTTGCAGTAATTTTAAACGATCAAATTCCTTAAACTAAAATACGAAATTTAAAATAAAAAACATGCAGGTAAGTACTTAGTGACTGGGGTTTGCCAAGTAACCAACTAGCTACAGTGACTTATTGAATATTATGTACCAATTTGATAGATTTTTTCTTTGTAGACTGGGTAAGTCATTAGTTAGATCGAAGTTTAATTTATTGTTGTATTGACGTCCCCACCCTGTACAACACCTGTGTAACAACAATATACATAATTGTGTTTCGACAAGTGACGAATGACAAAACACATTACGATAAATTAAGGAAGTAATAAATTATAAATGTGGCATCATTTTGTTTTGCTTATTTGCATCCGATTATCCATAGTAATTAAGCATTTATATCCATCTAATGAAATCATCATCTCATACTTAATTATCGTAGCGAAGGCAAAACGGTACATTGAATATTTTTTTGGAAAAAAGTAGATAATTGTTACGAGTTCCGATTATTTGAAAACCATTTTTCGATTTAGGGATCCGTTAGCGAAATATTAAGCTTTAAAGTACAAATTTTTACTAGAGTCAAGTGTCCCCCCGCCCCGGCCAGCAAAATTTTTGTTTTGGATAAGTGAAAAAAATCACGGCAGCAGTATAATAAAACAAAGTAATTAGAAAAACTATCACAGCTATGTGGGCTTTACAAGTACACGAGTAAAAGTCAACCAACTTAACCATTTGCAGTTGGAATTTATGGGATAACATATTTTTCAACTACCTACAATGTTAAGTTTGTTCTTGGGATAAATTCATGCAAACTACGGAATCCTTCATTGTGCGTGGTCCGACTCGAACTTTACCGGTTTTTAAAAGGACTTGTCCAGTAATATTAGCTAGGAGCTCGTGGCTTAGTAATAGCAGCCGCACGAGTCGATTCATCAGGTAAAGCTACGCTTGCCGGGGTTGGTCTGTGGATGGGTGTCCATCTTTACATACCGAGTCTCCTCCGTGCCTCGGAAATCATGTTAAGCTGTTGGTCCCAGCTGTCATTTGTGGATCTTTGACAGTTGTTACGGGTCGTCAGAAGCCCGAAAGTCTGACAACCAGTCTTACCAAGGGATATCGTATTACCCGACTGGAAGCCGACCCCAATATAGTTGGAAAAAGGCTAGGCAGATTGATTTGTCCAGTGATATTAGTTACAAAATTATAAATAAATCCTAAAAATAATGTAGGTATTACAAAGTTGTGTGCCTGTGTTCTATTTAAGTTTCATCAGATATACCTAATCGACCTAAAAGCCTTATTGTTATAACTATACAAGGAAACGCAGCCATGTTCTATATTAGATATAACAATTAGATAAGGAAATAAGAAAACAATTAATCAACGTCGATCATGTCACTAACCTGTCGGTTTCTGACAGGTACTTATCTGATTAAAAACTAATAACTTTATAAGGGTCCTTTTAAACCAGCTATTATGTTTGTGCATTATGATGCTACAACATTGTCAACTATTGACAACACGGCAACATTTTGTTGTAAAATATGATTGAAAAATGTTGGCGTTCAATCTTGTTTGCTATACTGCTGAAACTGATCGCATGTTTTATTTTTACCAATTCGAGTAAGCTCTTGGCCTTCATCTCACCTGTTGGTAAGTGATGATCAAGCCGAAGGTGGAAGCGAGCTTCGCCACTTCAACTGGTTACAGAACCGGTTTAAATGGCGAAGCTCGCTCTCACCACTTTTTCAAAAAGATGCGAGAAGTACATCTTTTCGAAAGAGAAAAGTATCACCACACCTGCTGTTCCACACCTGTAGCGTTTTACCACCGAGTATGATGGAATCAAACAGCTTCTGGAGGGACTTAATAACGGGTTTTCCACCGGCATTCAGGAGTTTGGTCGTAATTCTGTCATCATCCGCCTTGTTGTTTTAGCTGCTACCATTGCTGGCAACATTTCAGCCACAAATTGCAGCCAAGATATGGCCCGTTCACAAACGGCTTTAGAATGAATAATCTCCTTAATGAATTGTAAAATAACTTAGAAGCTGATATACATCTTTATTAATGTTATCGTAACAGGACCAAGAAGTGCCCAATTCGTCAGTTTAGTAGATTGTGTTCATATTTACAAGATGGCAGCAAGTGAAAATATAAATATGTTAAGGAAAGCAGAAAATATAATGGGGATTTGCAGAAATTACGTTTCTCTTTCCAAAAGTCGTAAAATTTTATGCAACTTACGTTTCCTTATTGAAGCAGTTTTTGCAGTTGTGGTGGTCCTTAGAACTATTTTCATTCTTTCTGAAATGATAAATAATCGGCTGGTGCACATGATGGAAACGTTTCAGATTATAAACCTCTTTTGTGGTCCAGTTATCATTTTAAGTAGTATTCTAAGCTCACGTTCTTACAAACTGTTCATAGACAACTTTATATCCGTGCACCATTACTTCCAGAACGAACCGACTTACATCAAATGTTCGAGAAAGTTGAAGATTGTTTTTGTGATCGTCACAATTGTGTCTTGTCTATTTAGTGCATTAATTTTTGTACCATTTTTGTATTCCGAAATTTCTGTTGAATATCTTCAGATAGAGGTATTCATAATAACTATTTCAAATGTATTGGCTGAAGAACGTTTTATTTTGATGAATGTAATAATGCATGTGTATATAACCATGATTGAAAACTTACTGAAAGGTTTGAACAATATTATTTTTGAATTTCAAGTAAAGTATAATGATATCGAAAAGAGGTTATGCGCAGATAGCAGAGAGTGGAATGATCTTCTTACGGTTGAACAAGTGGAACAGTGGGCTACACAGTTTAAATGCCTAATGAATTGCAGCAGAAATCTATCAGTTTGTTTTAATGTTCAGGTAAATTCCTTAAGACTACTTGCTGTGAATATATTGAATCATTTTGCAATCAAAGGATTTTAAAAGTGTTTTAGTTTTGTTAGCAAGAAGTCTTACATCCCATGTTTAAAATTTTACTATATACAGTAAGCGTTCAAAAGTGCATAGGCACGCTAAGAGTCGTATTGCTGTGAACACGCGGTGTAGCCCGTACATTTGTATGTGTAAACAGTCAGAGAGAGAAGGCAGTTTTGCACTACACACTGTCGTATCGTCACGGTTCGCGGGCGCCGCACTTTATGAAACAAAAACATCACTTTTGTTAGACACGCATCATACGCGTGACCTTGGCCAGTGTATGGCATTGCTACAATTCGAAAGTAAATTATATGTGCAGATAGCAAAAGGCGTCAAGAGTTGGGTCTTAGATTCAAGATGTTCTATGTTCTGTGTTATGGGGTTTGGTTTCCGCACTTAGTCCGTCAGGTGGACTACAGTGCGTGGGCCATGGCGGCCGTTTGGTGGTTATTCCAACCAGCCCACCTCCCTCCAGAAGTTAATCAAAACTCCTGGTTTGTTCAGGACATCTGTAAAAGATCTGGGTGACCCAAGGGTTTCTGTTCTAATCTGGGTGACGCCTGTGTATTCGAAGATCACGTGCGCAACGGTTTCCTCAGCCTCCATGCATGCCCTGCACAGAGGGCTGTCCGTTATGCCTATTGTGTGGAAGTGTTTGTTTAGTGAGCAGTGTCCCGTGATGGTTCCCGTCACCAGGCGCAGGCCGTTCCTGTCCAGGCGTAATAAACGCCTGGTTAGCCTGCTATCCAGGGATGGCATAGTTTCCTTGGACTGCTTGCAGCCCGGTGTCGAGGTCCACCAGTACTCCGCTTGTGTGAGGGTGAACTCCTGTAGCCACCTGCGTATTTGGTTGAAAGAGATTGGTACGATAGGTTCGGGTCCACACACTGCCGTGCCAGAACCTCTTCTAGCAAGTTCGTCAGCTGCGTCGTTACCTAGCGAACCGCTGTGTCATTTTATCCATTGTAGCGTCACCGTGTTGCGACTAGATACCGTTACTTGTTCTAGTGCATTGTGACATTCTAGTATTAACTTCGAGGTAATATATTTTTTCTTCAAGGATTGGAGAACTGAGGCGCTGTCAGAGAGTATACGTATGCGAGTGTCCGTAACTCTCCTGGCTTCAATGGCGTGGACCGCTTGTATGATGCCCACACACTCCGCCTGATAGACGGTGTTGAACATTCCTAGCGGTCGGGATATCTTAATGTTGAGGTCATATGAGAAGACTCCGACCCCGGTACCGGAGTTGATCTTCGATCCGTCAGTGTAAACCCTCAGCTCTTCCGAGCCTGAGTAGTCACACTGTTCTTCTGTAAGTATTATGTTGTAGTGCCTTTGAAAATGGTGTGATTTCGGGGCTTTGTCGCAGGGTGATGCCATCATTGGCTGACGTTTGATTACATCTTCCTTTATGCGTTTGTGCTTAATTCTAGAATATCTGCTTAGAGTTCCTGATAAGCAGCCTAAAGGCGGCCAGAGCCGCCTCCTCCCGCACAATGAGGTGCAGAGGCGGCAGTCCAAGCTTTGTTTGTAGGGCGGCTGTGGGTGTAGTTCTCATTCTGCTAGTGATTGCAACACAAGCAAATCGCTGCAGTTTTTCGAGATCTCTTTGGGCTGTACTCAGGTCTGTCCTGGGCCACCAGACCAGTGAGCCGTATGTGATAAGCGGTCGAATGACAGTGGTGTATAACCAGTGGGTGACCTTGGGGCTAATCCCCCAATTCCTGCGAAGCAGTCGCTTACACTGCCACAGGGATATGCTGGCTTTAGTTGTGACATAGTTCGTGTGTTTTGCCCAGTTCAGTTGCTTGTCCAAAAAAATGCCCAAGTATTTGGTTTCAGTTGAGAGGCTTAGGGTTATTCCAAAGAATCGTGGTAGCTGTAGTGTCATCAATTTCCTCTTTTTTGTGAAGAGAATCAGTTCGATTTTTGTAGGGTTCACTGAGAGTTGGTGCATGCTGCACCATTCCTCTACTATTTTCAGAGCTTGACGCATGAGATTGCATAGGGTGTTTTCGTGTGTCCCATTTATTATTATGGTTATGTCGTCGGCGTAGCCTACGGTGAAATAACCTTTGTCATTGAGTGTTTTGATGAGGCTGTCTACTACCAGGTTCCATAGCAGCGGCGAGAGGACGCCCCCTTGTGGGCAGCCCTTCGCAACGATGGCTCTCGTACTGTCATTTACTGTGACTTGTACAGCTCTCAATTTGAGCATGTTGGTGATCCAGCCACTCAGGGTCTAGTCTATGCCGTGTTGGTCGAGGGCCGTGTTTATACTGTTAAACATGGTTTTGTCAAAGGCGCCCTCTATGTCAATGAAGGCAGCCAGTGCTGAGCATTTGTGGTCCACTGCGCATTCAATTTTACCAACCACGCTGTGCAGCGCTGATTCTGTTGATTTGCCTGTGGAGTACGCATGCTGTTGTTTGTGAAGTGGTATTACCCGGAGAGGTCCGTCTCGGATGTGCCGGACACAGTCTCTCGAGGGTCTTCAGTAAGAAAGATGTGAGGCTTATAGGCCTATAAGCTTTGGGTTGTGTATGATCGGTTTTGCCAGGTTTGGGTATAAAAATGACTTTCACCTCGCGCCATGCGAGAGGTGTGTGTCTAAGTGCTATGCAGGCTCGATAGATCTCCACCAGCCATGGTGTCAAATAATCTACCCCCACTGCAGCAGGACTGGGAAGATGCCATCCAGCCCTGCCGACTTGTATGGCTGAAAGGTGTTGATAGCCCACTTTACTCGCTCTTCTGTCACTATGTTGCGGGCTCTTGACCAGTCTTGATCCGTTGGGGTCCATTCTGGTTCAGCCTCCCACGACCTGTCCTCCAGGATTCTACAGTCTGGGAAGTGGGTTTCGAGAAGGACCTTACTGGTTTCATGGTCAGTTAGTGTGTATGAGTTATCGGGTTTTTTAAGCGCGCTGAGGGTTCGGTCCTGATCGGTTGATAGGATCTTCCTTACCCTTGCGGCATCGTTATTTGTCTCGATAGACACACAGAATTTACGCCATGCTGTCCTCCTGGCGCTTCTGATTTGCTTTTTGTATATATATTGGGTCTCTTTGTATATCTCCCAGTCGTCCGGGAGTCTGGTGTTTTGGCTCTGTTAAATTGTTTACGTAGCGCATCTCTGAGTTTACTGAGTTCAGCGTTCCACCATGAGCTTCTCTCGTTCCTGGTTTTTGGCGCTCTTAGTATACAACATGCGTGGTATGCTTCAGTTAGGTATTCTGATAGTTTTGTTACGGTGTATTCTAACTGTGCTTGGTCTCTTATGGTTACCTGTGTTAGATGTCTAGCTAATAGGGAAGCCAGGAGGCGTTTGTACCCGGGAACATTAGTGCGCCTCGGGTTTCGCCTCGATTCTGGTTTCCTAGTATTGGTAGTCAGGGTAAAGCGGATGCTTCTGTGATCTGAGCAGGAAGGCTCGTCCGATACGTGCCAGTTTGTAATAAGGTTTGTCGCGTTTTCTGTAGCAAGTGTTAGATCTATAATCGTTTGTCCTCGGGCTGTGACCCAAGTGGGTTCTGAGCCACGGTTTACAATATTAAGGTTAGTAGAAAATAAATAGGTGGATAGTACCTCTCCTCTGGAGTTTGGTGCGTCGCTGCCCCAGAGCGGGTGGTGTGCGTTTGAGTCGGTGCCGATGATCAGGTCTAGTTCGGCGCGTTAACAGTGCTGTACCAAATCGGCCATCTCCTTCGGCGGGCAGTCCGCGTCCACGCCTGGCATGTATGCCGAGGCCAGTACAACATTTGGAACGCTACCTTCAGTCTGGAGCCTGATAACTGTCAGGTCTCTGGAACAGAATTGAGTGAGTGGTGTGATAGGAATTTCTTTGGGTATGTAGACGCAGGTTTTTGGCTTATCTGAGCTGTGTGTTTAGAATTAGCTTACCTCCGATGTTACCGAGGCCGCATACTCTGTTGTTCCTGATTCACGGCTCTTGGATCAGTGCGATCGTTCGGGGCTTTACCTCCAGTGCCCTGCGCAAGCCGTGGCAGTCTGGCTGTGCTGGAGGTTGGTCTGGATGATGTTGAGGGGTGGTGACAACGATGGTGAGGAGTTAGTCGGAGATGGATCCATCGGACTGCCCCTCCCCTAACTCCTCCCTATAATTTTATTGTCGTCGTGTTGTTTCACCGGCGACGGGGCGAGTAGGCGCTCATTCCAGCCAGGTGATTCGGGCGGAATGGTGTCGACGACGTCAGCCATAGTCGCTCGGGCCATGACCTCCTCCAGTTGGTCTATGTCTGGGTCGTTCGTCTGTGCCAACGTCGGTTGTGCAGTCTTGGTGCCGCTGTCGGTCTGGTCGTCAGAGGGTTGGGTCGTGGGCCAGAAGCGTACGTATATCGACCCGAGTAGGTAAGATATACGTCGCTCCCGGGCCCGGACCTTTATGGCTTCCTCCGGTGGGATACCCAGGGTCAAATAAGTCCCATAGTTATCGCCACCGACGGTAGTCGCCCTGTACAATGACCACCTCGCAATGTCAAACCAAGTATTCTGACGGATCAGAATACCATGGAGTCTGGCTACGTCACTTCTGTACCGAGGGACAAAAAGTGAGACTCGGACACGGGTGGGCACGTCTGATTGTCTTAGTACCGTGAGCGTCAGGTCAGTGTTCGGAAGTCTTATTAGGGGTACATTCTGGGTCGTCCAGGTCAGTGCATGGTCGTCTTCACACCACATCTGCACGGTGCCATCCGCTACCCGTGGGTACCCGCGGAAGGCAGGGAGTGGTGCTGTCGAGTCTGTGTCCATAACATGGTTCTCTAAGTCAGTTTTGATAAACTCGGCCTCATCCTTAGTCAGGTCTCTAGAGGGGGGGGGGGGGGGGGAGGCAGATTGCTACGGCCAGCCACGCAGGGATGTCCTTCGTGGCTCGCGCGTAGGTCCTCTGCTCCCCTTGAGCGGAGTGGACCCTTACCCGTTTGGCGTCCCCCTGGACCATGCTCGGCGAAGCGGTGTCGTCAGGGCGCCCCCTCTTCAACGGCCCTGTACCGCTCGGTCCAGGCTGTGGCTTAGAGGTGCCAGGCTGTGTCGCCGGGTGTCGGGTACCACCTCGCTTACCCCTGCTGTGCTTAGGACGAGGTCGGTCGTGGGATGCGTTAGTGTCGTTGGGTCTGCTGTCGGTCCCGGCGGACTCAGTCGCATGCGGAGGCTTTTCGCGCTGGGTTGCCCCTTCGCAAACTTGCTCCCGCACGCACGGTTCCGCGTCCGGCCGCTTTGCGCGCTGAGTTTCCCCTTCGCGCTCTTGCGGCCGGTCGCGTGCGTCCGGCCCCTTTTCACGCTGGGTTTCCCCTTCGCGGACTTGTGGCCGGTCGCGCACCTCCCCTTCGAAGTGCGATCGCGCTCCGCGCTGGCTAGTGCCTTCGCGGATATTGCGCTTACGGTCGCCAATTCTCTTCTTCCGGGCCAGGATTTTTTCGCGCTTTGTCAGCGGGCGTACTACATCACTGGCAACCGGAAGAGTGTTAGAGTTGCCAGGTCCGTCATCTTTCCCCGTCTCAGTAAGTTTGTGTTGGTCTCGGTCTCGTTATGCTGTTCCCGCACGATGCTCTGTTACCAGAGGCTCGTGGGAGGCATAGCCCGTGTCGTGAGTGTTGGCGCGTTGGTCGCAGCTGTTGTGGTAGTTAGAGGCGCGTTGGTCGTAGCCGAGGTTGGGAATATGGGCGCGTTAGTCGCAGCCTGAGTTATGGGCGCTAGGTCAGCAGCCGGCCGCGCTAGGAAGCGCGGCATCAATGTTTCCATTGTGCAGGTTGAGGCCCCCCCCATAATACGATGGGGGCTAACCGCCGAAGCGGTGTGGGATTCCCCGGCTTGGCCGGGACCCACCTGGGTATATTCTTCACAAGTCTGCATGTTCATGGTTTTTGGGGGGTGGGCGTTTTTGGAATAGAGGTTACCCTTCCTCTGGGACCGACGGGATAAAGGGATAGGAGGGAAGGCATTTGGTGGGTGGAGCGTATGGGTTCGTTGGGGGGTCACCCTAGGCCTGGGAGTTGGCTTAGGAATTTAGGATCGACGGAATATGTATGGAAAGGGAAGGTTGGCTTGGTTTAGTGATGGGAACATATAAAGGGGTATAAGGGTTACCCTAAGCCTGGGATTTGGCTTTCGGGAACTTCTCTTGTCCGGGATCTTTTTAGAAGATGCTCCAAGTGCGGGATCGCCCATTAACGGTCAATGTAACCGTTAGTGGTCGGTCCCGCAGCCGGAGTTGGGCTATCCGCAACCTGCCCACCCGCTCGGTTGCAAGAGAAGAAGTGCCTGGCAGTCTGGGTCGCCCCACCACGGATGTACGTATACATTCCACAAACCAACAAAGTTCTATTAAGTGAATACTCGCTGTCTACCCCACAGAAATCGAAATAATTTACTTAGTTTTCTGTGGTCTACCTGCTAAACTTTAATATCTAAGTGAACAAGACGAATGAAACAAAAAACGAATGATTATCGAACTAGTCATTGGTTGCAGACAAAGTGAGTGTGTGTGTGTACTGTGCGTGTCTATAGTATTGTAACAACTTATAGAAGAAGGTTGTAAGTCAAACCGAAGCGTCAGTCTATTGCTTTGTGAGATTGCCTATGGACTTTTGGTCGGTACTTATGGCCTTGACTATGACTAACATTCTGTGTTTTATTTTCAGATGATATATTCATTAGCTTTGTCTTTAATACATTATCTTACTTCGTCGTACGTGTTATTTAATTCAATAACACTGGATATAAATGTAAATTAAATTTTTTATGTATTTAATTTTTTCATATTACGAATTAACTGTAACTCTGATTTCCGTTTTTAACAGCTTTATTTAAGAGAACGTCATCAGATCAGCATGGCATTATATTATATATTATCTTCAATATTTTGCACATATTTCCTAATGACTGCGGGGCAAAATCTTCTCAATGAATGTTGGAGAACAAATAGAGGACTATCGAAATTATACAGCACGTTGTCGATAAGTAAGTGAATATTTCTATATAGAGTATCTACAGTACCTACCTAGGCGGTAAACTACATCTAGTTTTACAACGAGACGGTCACTATCAATCATTTTTAGTGCTCCTTACCACAAAAGGAAAAATGGAACCCTTATAGGATCACTTCGTTGTCCGTCTGTTTTTCAGTCTGTCAAGACCTTTTTCTCAGGAACGCGTAGACGTATCAAGTTGAAATTAGTATCAAATACGTAAGTCAATAGTCCCTTAGAGCTCTAAAAAACCAAGCTTCTATGTTGACGCAATTAAAAAATACGGCCATTTTAGTAGTCTCGTTATTTAAGTTGATCATTCAGAATGTGTGTTTTTGAACAAACCTATGAAGCAATGGATTATAAATTTGTCTCCAAATCCTTCGGATTGTGATTGAAAGTGTGTTACGCAATTGGGGTGCTGAACGATCCTGTCGTTTTCCCCTCATTAAAATCCTAGATGGTGCTACTTTGATTATTTGTTTTACAGAAATCCATTGTTTTGTTTTAGATCCTGAAGCGCCAGAAACGAAGGCTCTGAAGAAGTTAATTCTATTTGTAAAAAAACATCCTATTCAAATAGAATATACCTCTAAAGTGAATCTGGGATTGTACTTAATACCCGCGGTTATATCTCTTTCTATGAGTTACATTATAATCGCATTGCAGTTTAACAATTTTATATAAAACCCCGCCCCTGATGATTAGTTGACAAAACATCGAGATTTTCTTTTAATAACATACATAACATCACGCCTTGTTTCCCCGAAGGGTTGGGCAGAGGTGTACCTGTAGTAGGTACACCCGCATTTCGCCAGTTATGTTTAAGTCCCATGTAATAGGGGGCGAGCCTATTGCCATCAACCGGGCACAAATCCAGACTCCGGGCTGCTACTGAGAAATTCCAGATAGAAAAATCCAATAACACTTTGCCCGACCCGGGGATCGAACCCAGGACCTCATGCTCAGCAGTAGCGCTTGCGACCACTAGACCAACGAGGCAGTCGACGATTTTCTTTTAATGTGTAAGTTAAATATGAATGTATTATACATATAAACCTTCCGGATTAATTCTCTAAATGATGGCGAAAACCGCAACAAAATCCGTTGCGTAGTTTACTAGACTTTATAATATGTATGGATAAAATTATTATGTAGGTATATTTGGGCCTTTTTGACAATGTAATATGAAATAATGATACCGATTCCAGCTAGTAGTCGCAACACCAAAAAAACCTTTAACTTTTGTTTTTTATTATTTAAATAAAAAGTCAAAGTCATATTATTTATTTAAATTAGATAGGCATATAAAAGGTACTTTTGAGTGTAAAAAGTTAGAAAGAAACTAGAATTGTAGTCGTATCTAGTTGCCCCTTTCAAATGGTGTACAGTTTTATATGGAGAAGAATCCAACAATCCAACACGTCTACGGAGTTTTGCCAGCTAATTTAATTTGACCTGGTATAAGTCCTTTTCTGTATTTACAATACAGAAAAATATAGAAATAGCCTAAATTAAGTTAAGCTTGTTGACAAAAAACTGCCACAAGGAACACGGGTGGGTTTTAGTCAGTAAGAGTCTAACACGCCCTCCCGCTCCGCTCAGAGCGGGGGAAGTTATTTGATAATTTCCCAACCAAAAAAAAGGGTGATGTAGAGACAATACATGGCAGGTGCAACGTAAATTCAAATTCAAAAGTCATTTATTCAAACTAGGCTGAGAAGCAGCACTTTTCGAACGTAAAAATTACGTAAGATAGTCCCCAAAAACGTACACCCTTCACCACTTCCTAGTGCCTTTAGCTGGGAAGAAGAAGTGTCGCAACAAACTCCCCAACAGCACAGCTGTCTGTTCAAGTTAGAAAAAAATATTCTAGACAATAGTATGCAAAATAATAAATATAATTTAAATGATAAATTATTGGCCATAATAATGTCAGCTAGCTCACGCCAATATACCAACCAAAAACATCGAGAACTATATTGAGTATAGTAGTATGCAGAAATAAAAATAAAACTAAACGTAAACAGAACTAAATATCTAAATAAAAGCCTCCAGGCATAAAGAGCGTGCCCGCTTACATAAAGCTATATAAAGCTGTAATTGGAAGTTTATAGGTTTGGTTTATTTTGTGTAAAATAAATAAATAATTAATTACTAGTAACAAAAACAAAACCATGATCAGCACAAGCAGCACCCGTTAACGAGCATAAGGCAAAGATCAGCCATTACCCCCCTCGCCATATTTGAGGGAAAGAGGCAACCCGACCCCCGACGCTACCGCAAGCTGTGACATTTAAGGGATCGTGACGAACTTGCTGCCGTTTGCTCAGGCAAAACATAATATGATCAATTTTATCGAGGTCGCTAGCTAACCACAAATTACAATACAACTCATAACAAAAACATTGTAATGAGTAGATTATGTCAACAATAAAATAAATTGACTCATATAAAATAAAATAGAAAAATAAATTGACTCATAAATTCCAATAAAATAAACAATTATATAAACTCATATATACTGTCAGTAGGTAAGCTAATTCTGGAGAAAGAACATAAACATTGTCTTGAGTTAATCACAGCGACCAACTATTCTAATCGTTTAAGTAGTCGTTGATACAATAGAATGCCTTTAAAAAAAAGTTGGATTTTACTTTAGTTCTAAACGCATTAAAAAGCAAATCTAGCAAAACAGAGGGTAGCTTGTTATAAAAGATTATACCAAGCCCAACAAATGATTTATGAACCTATGAAGCTGGTGAAAGGGAGCTCGTAGTTTTTTCTTATTTCTAGTGTTAACATTGTGTATATAACTGTTTTTTGTGTATGAGTGTATATTTTGCCTAATATATAAGATGTTGGCGAAGATGAATTGCGATACCACTGTGAGGATACCAATATCTCTGAAAAAATCTCTCAGATAAACTTTGGTACATTTTTATTTTTATTTTTTGGGTGGGAAATTATCAAATAACTTCTCCCGCTCTGGGCGGAGCGCGAGGGCGTGTCAGACTCTTACTGACTAAAACCCACCCGTGTTCCTTCGGTTGCCCTGTTGCCGGGGGCCATGAATAGGCATCGGCCCTTGCGGACCCTGTCAATTCTGCTGACATCTCTTTGAGGCGCACGTGGAACACAACGCGCCGTCGATCTGGGCCTGGTCCTTATAGGACGGCGAGTCACCTATTGCTCACCATCCGCAAGCCCGCGCCTACGGTGGCCGGAAATCAGCTCGCGATTCCCGACGCCCAGGACGTCTCCTCCTGCGGCGGTTAGTAGCGTGAGGGCGTGAAGTTTGCCTCTCTCTCACGCGTTCTGCCTCCTCCTTCGCGAGCATCTGGCAAGGAGGCTCGCCGCCTCGCAGGAGACCGTGCGGTATCCTCGGGCCAGCAGGATGGCCATGACCCTCTGGAACGCGTTCAACCAGCGGGCTGTCCGCTGCCTCAATGAACGCGCCCACACCGGTGCTCCGTTAAGTGCCATCGACCGCACGACCCCTAAGTAGAGCCTCCGGCAGGAGGCGTTTGGATTCCCTAGATTGGGCAGGAGCTCCTTCAAGGCAGCCTCGGCCCGCTCCAGTCTGGGAGCCAAACGTCGGAATTGTTCGACGAAATCCACCGGCTGTCGAGGACGAGTCCCAGATACTTTGTCGTCGACTCGATGCCAATGTGAACCCCTCCCACCGTAACCTGGGAGCCCGACAGTAGCACGTTCCGAGTTCACATGACCTCGGACTTATGCAAGGCCACCTCGAGTCCCAACTGCCGGATCCTATCCGACAACTGCCGGATCCTACGACTGTCGCAACCCCGCGTGTCGCTAAGTCGGCCACCGCCTGGTGCGACCTCCCCTGCGCAAGAACCAACGTGTCGTCAGCGTAACAAATGACGCTGACGCCGTCAGGGACGTCGGCGCGCAGCACCCAGTCGTATCCGATGTCCCACAGATGCGGCCCCAGGACCGAACCCTGTGGGACACCGCACGACATCTCTTGCCGGTTCCACTCTCCCTGGTGACCGGGGTAGATGACGGCCCTGAAATGACGCACACCAGTACCGCATTTTACGTACCTACACGGTACCGCGGCTAGTACGTAAAATGCGGTAGTGGGGCGCGTCATTTTATACTGGACAAGCTATACATACGCATATCAGCGAGTAGTAATCACTCGTCGCCGTGGCACACTCGCTGCTCGTTGGTCGTCAACTAATTTGTAGTTGCTCTCTACTCGCTTCTCGTAAACCGTCAGCGGTGGAACGAACCTAAAAGAGAATGTAAAAGACCCGAGTACTCAACACACTCACAACATTTTTAAACTCCAGCTGCCAAGAGAATACGTTCCTGACACCTCTCAGTGGGACACAATTAGGAACAAATATAGAATAAATTCGCAAAACACGTATTCTTTTGTACTCCACTGACAGGTGTCAGGAACGCCATCTCAATATGAAGTAGTTGCAAGTTAGCTGCCTGTATAACAATCTCTTTGTCCGACTGTACAAGGGTGTCTATGAGGTCAGTCACATTGCGTTGTCATGGGAATTAGGCCTAAGCATGCCATAGAAACTAGGTGTAATTACATTAATGTTATTGGTTTGTTCCTCTTCTGTCATTTATCTTTTTCAGAAATGAATAATTTATTACCAAAACGGCTGCCATTACATGATAGGTACTTATTTTAATTTGTACCGTTCCACTTTTCAATATGTGTTGATACGACTTGGTTTGTTCCAACGTCCGTTTAAGTTATTCCATCAATAACTATTCCATTTCTCGCCCAGTATCGTGAAAAAAAAACGCCTGAAATGGCAGAAAATGAAATAATTAACATGTTAATAAAGACAGAAAATATAGTGGGCGTTTACAGAAATTTCTCGTTCCTCTCAAAAAGACGTCAAGTTCTTATTGTTGTTCGTACTGCTGTGGAAGTTATTCTGACCGTTTGCTTGTTCTGTGACCGAGTGTACGGATTGTCTGAGGATCTCGTGAAAGGCGAAAACTTCATGTCACACGTGAAAATAACTTTCCACTTAATAGTTCTCTTCAGCAGTACCATAATCATACTATGTGCCATCCAAAGCTCGAGTAATTACAAAATCTTTATAACACAATATATGAGCGTGCAGAATTGCTTCCGAAATGAACCAACCTACACCAAATGTTTGAAAAAGCTGAAGATATTATTTATATTATCTTCATCAATATTTCTTTTTACTTGCATAATCAATTTGATATTAAAAATGATAACTAGATACTATTTGCAAGGAGAAACGTTCTTGTTACCTTACTTCATATTGATGGTGGTAGAAATGATGCTTGAAGTACGGTTTATGTTGGAACATGTCGTCTTATACATTTACATAACTATGCTACAATCTTATTTAAAATGTATAAACCAGTTTATATCGTACACTCAAACGAAGTATGATTACATTGAGAAGAGATTATACAAAGAGAGAAGACAAAATAATGAGATTTTACCTGTTAAAGAAGTGGAACATTGGGCTAAAATGTATGAATGTTTCTCGATTTGCAGCAAGAACCTTTCGATGTGCTTTAAAATGCAGGTATAGTACATTACGGTCGTGGCTTGCAACTGGAACATTGATGGACGATCGTGAAAATGTGGGCCGAGGCATACATACGTGAGTCCATCAATGCCTGGTTGCGGCCAAGGTTTGTGTTGTACTTTTTTCAAATAATGTGCGGAAATTCAAACCGAGTAAATTAATATGATTTACTTCAGAACCAATGACGACCCAATCGTAATTTAAATAAAATCTTTGGTTACCTCCTTAGTTGTTAATTGAACTTTTCAAATATCACGAGAGATATAAAGTTTGTAATTTATTTGGCCGCCAAACACGACAGTTATGAATTTTCATACAAACATTGCCGGCCGGGCGCTCGCATGTATTCCACCAGTACTGCAATTTTGATTTATGTCGAAGAAGGTTGTCAAAATAATGTTCGAATTTCCAAGCATGTTTGAGAAAAATATCTTGGGATAGCCGAAAAGGGTGTATCTCATTGTTGTATGCGATCAAAGTTCTGTCCAAGAACCTAATGAGTTGATAATGAATAAGTAGGTATTACAAAACAAGACTCATATTTATAAACATGTACAATACATTTTTCTTTTTATTCATCGTCAATGACTATGATGATGTCACGGATCTAATAATTATATCTTTATGTACGTTTCAGATGAGATTTGCATTGGTCTTTTCATCCGTACATTATGTTACTACGGCTTACGAGATATTATGCATAATTTTAACAAATGTAAGTATCTATAAATAAAAGAGTCTGCCCACTACACCGTATCATACCATGAGCGTGCTAGGAACGTGTCAGGCAAAAATATTTTCTTTGTATTGAAAAGTGCCCGCTAGACCGTTCCAGTACCGACACCATCACTAATTATTGTGGGTGAGAATATTTTTCCGGAGCGTGCTCCGTGCATGGCATATACTCGCTCGATTTTTCTTTTTCGCTAAAGTAGCGTTTATCCAGTAACGTTGTAACCGTCTAATGTCATCTTCTTTATCACGTCATGTTTTCACTTTCTTCCTCGTCAAAAAAATAGCTATATTATAGCAAAGCCAATTAACTCATGAACATTTTTCTAATAGCTATCTTAAAGGTATAGGAAACAATTTTCTAAAACCGTTATGCACGGGTATGATACGCTATCGATAGTGGACATAGTAGTCCGTGTCATATTTCTTTCCGTGCCTGATACGTTCATAGCACGGTCATGGTATGGTACGGTTTAGTGGGCAGACTCCTTTATCCTTCAACATATTATACCAATGATTTTTAAAAAAAGTCTGATAACCAGTCTTACCAAGAGGTATCGTGTTACCCAGTAACTGGAGGTCAGATAGGCAGTAATCGTACTGGTATTCAACTGCATCCAGTTAGACTGGAAGCCGAAACCAGCATAGTTGGGAAAAGGCTGGGCAGATTTATTTGATATTCCAATCAATGATTTTAATCGTCTGCCGTTTTTTTTAATACAGTTTTTCTTTTTACAGAATGTAGACCAGTATTTCGGCGGTATCAATGTATTATATGTTTTGTTTTTTTATATATTTTGTACATATTTCGTATTTTGCGCTGGTCAAAATATTGTCAATGAATGGTCAAAAACACATAGAAAACTATCAAAATTATACAGCACATTATCAGTAGGTAAGTATTATTCCTGTAAAATATTTTTATTTTATTTAGTACAGCATGGACGAGGCTGCCTCGCTTTAATTTGACTCGCTACATATTCAATACCCCTAGTAGATACTTAATATCCTGTGTTATACTTAGGCTTATCGTCCACGATACCACTCAAAAGTACCGTGTTACAAACGCAAATCAGCAATGAGTTTCCAGAATGTCACACCACTAGTATTTCAATTGTATTCTGTACAAACTCAAATCAGCAATGAGTAGCCAGAATGTCACACCATTAGTACTTCAATTGTATTCTGTACAAACTCAAATCAGCAATGAGTAGCCAGAATGTCACACCACTAGTACTTCAATTGTATTCTGTACAAACTCAAATCAGCAATGAGTAGCCAGAATGTCACACCACTAATATTTCAATTGTATTCTGTACAAACTCAAATCAGCAATGAATAGCCAAAATGTCACACCACTAGTATTTCAATTGTATTCTGTACACGACACGACTTAATAACGTGTTATTAACAAGCTTGTGGTTGGTTGCGTTGGTAAAGACCGCTTGTAGCGATAAGGCTGTTCATTGTGTCACCCTATGGACATTTTTTACATTTACATATGTCTGTAATAATTTATATGATGTACATCATCATAATCTGCCTATAATGTTTCCACTGCTGGGACACAGACCTCCTCTCTTCGAGAGGGAGGGGTTGCTGTAATAGTACCACGCGGGCCTAATGCAGGTTGGCAGATGTCACATGTCTTAGAATTTTTTGTTCTAGGACATGCCGGTTTCCTCATGATGTTTTCCTTCGCTGTTTTTAACCGACTTCCAAAAAGGAGGAGGTTTTTTTTTTTTTTTTATGTATGTCCACCGATTTCTCCGTCATTTGTGAACCGATTTTGAAAATTCTTTTTTTGTTTGAAAGGGTATGCTCCCAAATTGGTCCCATATAAATTTTATTAACTTTGCTTGGGTAGTTTTTGAGTTAGCTACAAAATACGTATTTTTTTTCCCACTTAGTATGTAGATGATATGATAAGTTCCTGACACTGGTAGTAGGTAGTGGTATTCGAATGTGTGTGGGATAGGTACCACAACTAAAAAGAGAAAAATAAAAACTTTTTACAAAAAAAAACTACCGACTTCCAAAAAAAACACTACAAAGTGAAAAATAACTTTAATTTCGGAAGTCGGTGGCAAAAAACGAAAACACAAAACCCAAGACACCGACTTCCGAAATTAAAGTTATTTTTCACTTTGTAGTGTTTTTTTTGGAAGTCGGTAGTTTTTTTTTGTAAAAAGTTTTTTTGAGAGCAGTGGTGATGAAATTATTCATACAAAGTAAAGCGCCTGCCTTGTTTTGAACCTACAACTCGTACAAGACAACCTACACGCCTCTGTACATTGTACATAATAAAAGTATTTCCATCTATTCTACTGCTGTGACATTCATGTATTCTGTGTCATTGTAACATGTTACTGTGGCGTAACGTCGTAGACGATGAGCTTTATGCATAACGGCTATATCAGTTCAAGTTGACACTATCAATTGATCATTAGCTGTCGAAATTATCGTGACGTGTATAAGACACGTGTAGGAGACATCCCTACTTAAAAGGACCAAATTACTAACAGGTAAAAGTATATTTATATAGGTACCTAAATAAACTTATTAAAAGACACATTGCGGTGCCTTGGGCGATTGGTAGTTTTGTGTAGACACTATTATCTCACTCGGACATCACAGGCCATTGGCATAATCAACCACTCTTCAGTAACATGGATTTTATAATCTTGAAATATAATTCACTCAACTCTTCAAATTGCCTTGCTTTGCCTGCCTCGTTGCTTTAGTGATTTCAAGCGCTACTGTTGAGCATGAGGTGCTGCGTTCGATTCCTAGGTTAGGCAAAATGTTTATGTCAGTATTCTCACCCCCTTTTACATGGGACTTAAACATAACTGGTGAAATGTTGTCAAAAAGAAAGTATGCCTCTGCCTAACTGAATACAGTGTAATGTTATGTCATCTTTTTAAATTATTGCCTATGATTTCAGAGCCAGCCGCGCCGGAAACGAAGAGTGTAAAGAAATTAAATCTACTTGTGCGAGTAAATCCTATCAAAATTGAATACACCAGTAAAATACATCTTGGGAAGTACCTGATACCCATAGTTCTATCTCTTTCTTTATCTTATGTGATAACGGCTTTGCAATTCAATCATCTTATTTGAATTATAATTAGTTCTACTAGCACTTTTAAGGGTTCAAATTAATTTCGTTATGTCCGTGTGTCCCGTGTAAGTAAAATAGATATTTATAAATATGTAGCTGATCGCCGACTGTTCACAACGCCGGCGAGTACGGCTAAGCGTATGCAGGGCAGAACAGATTTTGTAATGTATGAACGTACAGACAGCTGCGTACGCTGCAGCGCAGGCATGTACGACGCCGATATGTGTCTGTCCTGCTCTGCGTCTCATTGTAGAACCGGCATAGATTTCGGCAGGTCGCCACTTTTTTTTTACCACTGACGTTTCAATGACAGATTGTTTGTACTAGCTAGGTAGGATGTGAACATGTCTGTGTAGCTGCATCGCAGCATGCGCTCGCGGCCTATATCTGTCTTACCTGCCCTACCCTACAAAATCGGTACTGTGTTGTGCTGCGTCACCTGCGTTTCAGCATACGCTTAGCCTACTCGTTTGTCACAGTGACAAGAGCTATGAGAGAGTGTATTCACTCAGTGACGCTTGCTTAGCGGGTAGAACAATTGCTGAGAGACTCTCACAAACTTTCATCCCCGATTTAACCCCTTTAGGGGGTGAATTTTCAAAGATCCTTCCTTAGTGCTCATACATAAATGGAACATTCCTGCAACATTTCATTCTTCTAGACCCAGTGGTTAAGGCTGTGCGTTGTCTGTTAGTGAATTTAAGATTTTTAATAAGTAGATTGATGGTAGGGTTTCAAAATAGGGTTATTTTAGTATTAAAGAGTTTATGTAAGATATGAAGCTAAAATAAAGTACAAATGTTATAATGTGTGTATACATGTTATATACAAATGTTATGTATAAAATATTTTTATTAATATCTATGTTATATAATATATTTCAAATGACTTTAATTATTATAAATATTAAATGTTAGAAAGAGTTTATGTATTAATATTTAGTAGATACCTATGTAATATTATGTTAACTTTAAGTATTTAACCTAGCTATAAGTTAAATGTAATAAATACTAGCTGCGCCCTCACAGGGTCTTGTATTTTTAAGTTTTAGCCTAGTCTGTAACTGAGTGTACACTATGCAAAAAAAATGATAAAATATTGAATTTCAAACCAAGTCAAAAATAAAATAGCATTTGTTATAAGGAATACTTGCCTTTCTGTTTTGCCTCAGATTAGTCTCAAACCGTGGCATACCATGCCTCGGGACTTTTATCAGAATTATTTAATAAGTATAACGCGAGAAAACTCTAACAAACTAAATAAATTAAATAAAGTTGTTCCGAGAGCCTTACCATCGCCTAGAAGAGTACGGCTCTCTATCTCACTCCCTCCTATTGTTTAACCTACTCGCAGGGATCGCTCGCTAGCTTAGAAAATCGCCTATTGGTCCATTTGTCGGGTTGGGGATGTTGGACATCGCGACGTCAGGCTACAACACGAATGGAATGAGCCGCTAGTGCTACCTACATTCCGGTAGTTATAAAAAGCACGCCAGTGTTGCGGGAAAGAGACTCTCCAATCTAGATGACCCCATAACACTCCTCCAGGAGAAGAATAGGGCCACCGCCAGTACAGTGCACAAACACAGACGACACCCGTCATTCCGACCCCGCCGCCGAGGTCCTTCGCGATCGCGACCGCGTCCCCAAGTAAAGCACGTAGCTTTAAATACCCCGTACAATAATCAAGATGAAAATCTAAGTTTGATCCAGCCAGTCCCTTCTTGCTGTCCTCCCCCCAACTACGCCCTAAGCCGAGGTTCGTACCCCACAGGAGGTGCCCTTAGCGAGCGCTCGCCTAGTTTTAATTTAGAATAGTTTTTGCCCCTGGCTGGAGGCTTTGAGTGTAGAAGCTCAAAGCAGCCACAGGAAAGCCCGGTTAAGCAGCCATGACCTCATAGGTCCACTGCGAGATGCCCCAGTTAAAAAAATAAAAACTTTTTACAAAAAAAAACAACCGACTTCCAAAAAAAAACACTACAAAGTGAAAAATAACTTTAATTTCGGAAGTCGGTGTCTTGAGTTTTGTGTTTTCGTTTTTTGCCACCGACTTCCGAAATTAAAGTTATTTTTCACTTTGTAGTGTTTTTTTTTGGAAGTCGGTTGTTTTTTTTTGTAAAAAGTTTTTATTTTTCACTTTTTAGTTGTGGTACCTACCTCACACATATTCGAATACCACTACCTGCTACCAGTGACACGAACTTATCATATCATCTACATACTAAGTGGGAAAAAAATACGTATTTTGTAGCTAACTCAAAAACTACCCAAGCAAAGTTAATAAAATTTATACGGGACCAATTTGGGAGCATACCCTTTCAAACAGAAAAAGAATTTTCAAAATCGGTCCACAAATGACGGAGAAATCGGTGGACATACATAAAAAAAAAAAAAAAAACACGAAATTTAATTAAATAAGTAAATTAAAAGTTTTAAATTATATTTTCTGGTATTATTTTGTCCTTTACATACTTCCGCTAAAATTTGTGTACATCAACTTTTTAGTGCAACGAGAGCTTTGGAGGGTTTCATTAGGATTTTATATAAATAACTGCAGTAAACAGAACATTATACAAAAACATACTATTGTAGAGTCTCCATTTGTGGTGAGCGTAGTTGAGAGTGATACAGTAAAACAATTAGGTTTTGTCTAAAGGATAGACACAGCTTGTGATCTTTTTAGGGTTCCGTACCCAAAGGGTAAAACGGGACCCTATAACTAAGACTCCGCTGTCCGTCCGTCTGTCACCAGGCTGCATCATCTCATGAACCGTGATAGTTAGACAGTTGAAATTTTCACAGATGATGTAATACAGAATAAAATAAATATTTAAACGGGCTCCCATAATAGGTAATAGGTAATAGGTAATACGGGCTGGTATCCGCAACTCCACGTCAAAGCGCGTATTTTGCGTATGGGTGGGAAAATCTGTTATTCGAGCCACCCCAGCTCCTCAAAGAAGGCCAGCAACGCCTTGGTGTCACTGACAATCTCACGTAGGGTACCTGGGTTACCGAAGTACTTTGCCCTGTATGTGGCGACCGCCGGGCAGTTTAACAGCACATGGGCTGCTGTCTCGTCGTCCTCCATGCAAGCTCTGCACAGCGGACTGTCTGTGACTCCTATGACAAAGAGGTGTTTATTAAATGACCCATGGCCAGTTAGGGCAGCTGTAACTGTGCGCAGCTGCTGTTTTGTTAATCGGAGAACCTGTTTAGTGAGGCGGCCGTCGATTGTAGGGAGAGCCTCCTTGGCCTGCCTGCACTCACCGTGGTCCACCCATAGTTTGTGATGTTGTTCCCTGGTTCGTTTCCTTACCAGAGTGCGTAGGTACCCGAAGGGGAGTGGCGTGATGGGTTCAGGCCCCACTGGTGCCATGCTCGACCCCCTTCTGGCAAGTTCGTCGGCTGCGTCATTGCCCCGCGAACCGCTGTGTCCCTTGATCCATTGAATGGTTATATTATTGAGGTCACCCACCTGGTTGAGGCGCTGGTGGCACTCGTATATCAGCCCAGAATCAACAGTGTGACTGTTTAGCGCTTGCAGAACAGCCATGCTGTCTGAGAGTATTCGTATCGAGTGGTCCTTAACCTCCCTGGCCATGATGGCTGAAGCGGCAAGAGATATACCCATGCATTCGGCTTGGAACACTGTGTTATGGACACCCAATGGTGTGGCTATGTGTATGTTGAAGTCCTCCGAGAAGATTCCAGCACCTGTGCCACTACCTGTTTTGGATCCGTCGGTGAAGATTCGCAGCTCTGCGGGGCGCAAACCCTCGCATCTGCGGTCCTCGTGTAGTTGGATCCTGTATTTTTTATCGAAGATAAATTGTTTGGGCACCCGGTCATTTACGGCTTTCGTAATAGGGAACTCATTGTTGAGTCCCTCAAGTAGCGCGGTGTGTTGTGTAACTCTCTTACCCCAGAGATCAATTGCATTAAGACGCACTGCCGCCATTGTCGCTTCCTGCTGTATGAACAGGTGGAGTGGGGGCAATCCCAGCATGGCTTCGATTGCTGCAGTCGGAGTAGTCCTCATGCAGCCCGTGGTTGCCACGCAGGCTAGTCTTTGCATGCGCTGTAGTTTGTTGGAAGCTGTAACCAGCTGAGTGCGGGGCCACCAAACCACGGCCCCGTACGCGATCATAGGGCAGATCACTGCTGTGTACAGCCACAGTATGATTTTGGGGGATAGGCCCGGGCTCCCATACAACAGACATGATTTTTTTTCCGTTTTTATAGAAAATGGTACGGAACCCTTCGTGCGCGAGTCCGACTTGGCCGGTTTTTATTTTAACACACTCAGTATAGTTGTCGTTAATTATTTATTGGTAACCTTGTCTTGTGGCAGTGTTTACATATTACATACTTATTGATACAAAATAAGTACTGAGAAAAATTCGGATTTCGACAATTTTGGCTTTTTTATTGCGTGTGGAAATCCTCATAGATGTCCTCTGCCCTAGGAGGGTTTTGTTCGACTCTTACTGACAAAAACCACACGGTGTTCTTTCTACTACCTTTGGCCTTGGTGTTGAAAGACTTGCGCAGTTTTCAGACTGCCCCGGCCAGGTATCAGCGCGCATGACTTTCATGCAGAATGTCACTCTACCAATTCGGCCTATAAAGTACTATCATGCAATGTCACAACGATGCTATGAAACTTCAATGAATTACTACATACACTAATCTGAATCACGTTTATTCGAGTTTTATTTCAAATAATGGACTTATTTTTGCGATATCCGAATAAACAAAGAGTACAAATTTATATATATAAATTTATTCCCTTTCTCTCAAAGAAAGGATTTACAGAAACTTATTCGAAAGAGTTCGTATGGATCGGATTAAAACATTTGACCAAATTTCGTAAAGCATTTGAGTAGATTTGATTTGCTGTTTTCATTTTACTACCCGTTGCAATGATTATGTCAAGACATTAAAGCCAAGAGCACACTTAGGGCATAACACGGAAATTTTACATTATTCTGGCTAACGTCAATTGTTGGATTTTATACAGTCTGTCAAAAGGAAATAAATTATAGAACAATTTTAAGTAAGCACTTTGTCACATTTTACGAAAAGCAGGAAGGTATAAATATAATTAACAAATTAGCTAAAACGTATTGAGGTTATCTATGAAGCGGCTAAGTTTTTATTAAATAGAGACTTCATAATGACGATACTACGCGTCCTTTTAAAAATCACCTAAAATTTCTTGGTGTAACCTCAGCTTTTCTTCCACTTTTCTCTTAATGGAAGATGCACGTCGTATAAAGCTGACTGCGCTACCAAAAAAAAAAGGTTTTTATTATTCCCAGACATGACACCTGAATATGTGACGCAGGAAAATGGCGGCTGAGAGAGCCATCAGAACAAAATGAAAATATTAGACTGGAGTTTTAGGAAAACAGCATTACACTGTGACGTCACTTTGCACCAAAAAGGTCTCTTAAGAAAACGCATTAAACTCCATGCTTGCTCACTTTATACCGATTATGAGTTTCAGACCATCAGACAGTGAAATCATCGTCATGGATAAGTGATGAAAATGATAACAGACCAATACCAGAAATTGCAAAAAACGTAAGAAAATTTGAATTTCACGGGCTACCTTGACGCTTTCGCCTTAAAAACGTAACGTACGTAAAATTTTCTATAGTAGAAGCCGCGCAAACTGTGCGTCTTGTCGGTGTCAAGACGCTGTTCAACAAGACGCAGAGTTGTTGTTTGCATCTGCATCTTGTTGCTACAACAAGACGCAGAGTTGTCGCGCATCTGCATCTTGTTACTGCGATTAGACGCAGAGCTGTCGTTTGCATCTGCATCCTACGTCGTTGACGTCAAAGGGCGTCGAATACTCTGTGTATTCGACAACTTTTGATGTCCGATTTGAAAACATCGACATCGAACGTATCCATGTTGAGATTTGCAATGCAAACACGTGCACCTTTCACAACACTCACAGTAAAAGTGACGCTGACCTGTCGCATGTGACTGTCGTCAGTAGTGCGCGATTACCGTACTTCTAGTAGCTGCGACAAGTAGCGAAAGCGTGCGGTTCCTCTAGCCCGTTGTTGCGACTCTGCAACATGACGCCAAATGTGCGGAGCTTTGAACAAAATGTATTAAATTGCCGGCTAGTTGTCACGCTTTCGCAGTCGCATGTTAAACATGCAGCTTAAACATTTTCAAAATCATGATTTTGTGGTAGGTACCTAGTTTGACAGATATTGGCTTGGATGAAAATGGCTTATTCCAACGTAGTTTTGGGTTTTGCCTGCCAATCTGTCCTCTAAGAGATAATAAGACGAATCACTATATAGTTTGACACATTTGCTTCTAACAGTGGTTCCCAAAGTTGACAGGACCGCGACCCACCTAACAAAAACTTCCGAATTCGGGACTTACCTCTTGGCTGTCATGGAGAAAAAAGGGGCTAACTATTTATAAATAACTATTTTTGAAGAAAGAGACTGTCCAAATAAGAAAAAAATAACGGTCAAGAGCGAGTCGGACTCGCGCACCGAGGGTTCCGTACCTACCCATTAATTATACCGCCATAATAAAATTGGTATCATTTTTAGGGTTCCGTAGTAAACAAGGAACCCTTATGGTTTCGTCATGTCCGTCTGTCTGTCTGTATGTCCGCGGTCTAGCTCCGAGATCCTAGATTCTCTCGATCCTATTTTAAAATCCTTCTCCTCCTAGAAAGCTGTAATTTGGCATTAGGTATACATATTAATTACGCCGACAAAGTGGTAAAACGCCGTGTTCGAGTTTGCAACAAGTCCATCGTCATCCTGAGGATGCCTCGTTGAGAGGTGAAACACGTGTCGATTTCTTTCAGGAGTTTTTTAGGGCTCTTTAGAAATAGCTAAGTGGAACAAGTTACTAAATATATCCACGTCTATTGTATTTTACATCACATAAATAAAAAAATAAAAAAAATGTATTAGTATTGTGGAAAATATTGGAAGAAAGGCGAAACATATAGAATAAGCCCAGGTGCCTATGACAACTGAAGGAACACGGCTGGGTTTTAGTCAGTAAGAGTCTGACACGCCCTCCCGAGAAGTTATTTGATAATTTCCCACACAAAAAAAAAAAGCGTTCTGCCGAGCATTGACAATCCAACAGAGTGCATCACAGTGCGTCAAAAAAACACAGCGTTGGAATTACAATTTTCGGCACTTAGCAGTGCGTTAAAAATCCAGTACGCGATAAAAATCGCGCGTTAAAAAATCGTCTGTGGGTAGGTGCAAAAGTTAAGAGCTTCAATCGCTGGGAAACGTTTAGAGGATTGTAAATATATATGGAAAAGTTATAAATGAATCATCAGCAGATTGTGAAGTGAAATGCACTTAACGGAATAAAATAGTTATTATAATTAATAAAGTAGTTATTTTACAGAATCATTTATTGTAACCATATTACATTATTTATTTACATTCAATTTTGTACACAAAATTATGACATAGTTGTGCATAAGCCGCTGTGATGACATTAAGTATAGCATCGTAACAAAGTAGATTTATATAGATTATTTTGCGTTCAATGGTGATGAAAATAAAAGCTGCACCAACGCGGTAGTGAAGAACCTGCGTTCAATAGAACAGTCCTTCGCCATCTTGCTCTCCTGGTAAGTAACTGCAGTAGATTAGTTCAAATGGCTCTGTCGCAAAATGACCACTTCTCAAAATTACTACTGGTAGCAAAATGTCTTCGCAAAATGTCCCTTTCGCAAAATGTCCCTTTCGCAAAATGTCACTTTCGCAGAATGTCCCTTTCGCAGAATGTCCCTTTATCAGAATATCCCTTTTGCAAAATGTCCCCTTCCTCAAACAGGCATTTAGTTCATGACTCATGAAGTAATTTGAACTAATCTACTACATGAAAGCCACGTGTACAATATTGACATGAAACATAATTACTCCTTGAGTTTCGTTCATATTTCGTCTAAATACAAATACATTTTTTTTTTGTGTGAATACATTTGTCCACTCAATTGTGACAAAAGTAATTAATTATTCAGGGTGTCCCTGGAAGTATGGATCAAATCGAATAGGGGCGTGGGCAAGGTCATTGTCACTGTCCTCTCAAACCTATAACATTGTAATTTGAAAACATTGTAGAAACCATTTACTTTTAAAAGAGTAACCGTGGAGTTTCTGGTCGGCTCTTCTCCATAGGAAGCGACCAATTGGAACCGTGCGCTTCTGACGTTTCATACGTGCCCTTGTAGGTTTATGTGAAGTAAAATATTTTGGATTTTGTTTTTTTTTTTTAATTGCAAGGGCAATGTTTGGAAATTATCTTGCCCACACCCCTATTCGATTTGATCCATACTTCCAGGGACACCATATATGTAAAATAAAACCTACCACAATTTGCTTTTTTTTTAAAGTGAAAACTTCTGTAGGCGCGTTGAGCGATTTTTGGTAGGGGATAAACTTATAGATTTGCGTCACCGACATGCTAGCGCCGTAGTGCGGTACTATAGAATATAGATGGCGCTAATACCAGTTTTAAGTTTTCTCTTCTGTTGGCAGTCCCCATGACTGCCTGTGTGTTTATCTATTTACCTCTTACTATACATAAGATGACTGAATTATAATGAAACTTTGACATAGCTACAGAGAAGAATTATTGGAATTAAATACATTCCCTGGAGCACTCGACCAGTGTATTACATAACTTCGCACAACTTGCTTGTAACTAGTTTAAGCTTTGTTTTTCTCACCATCTGTACCTTCTTGATCAATAAACAATTTATTATTTATTTTTATTGTTGGATTGGCTTTTACTGGGAGATAAAAATTCGATAGCCTTTGATTTCGATGTAGGATCTGAAAATTAATAAATATTTTATACATTAGGTATTTCTAAGATTTATATTACCTGAAACTATGGGAATAAAGTATAAAATTATCAAACATAACCTAAGCTCAATTTTGGAGATAAGTAAAAGGCAATTTTAGTTTTTAGCTTCTCCCAGGAAACGGACCAGCACCCTAATTGCGTAACACACTTTCACAAATATGAATGATTTTGAAGGATATCGCTAATCCATTGCTTCATAATGTTCTATGTTCTATGTTATGGGGTTTGGTTTCCGCACTTAGTCCGTCAGGTGGACCATTGTGCGTGGGCCATGGCGGCTGTTTGGTGGTTATTCCAACCAGCCCACCTCCCTCCAGAAGTTAATTAAAACTCCTGGTCTGTTCAGAACGTCAGTGAAAGATCTGGGTGACCCGAGGGTTTCTGTTCTAATCTTAGTAACACCTGTGCATTCGAAGAGTACGTGCGCGACGGTTTCCTCAGCCTCCATGCACGCCCTGCACAGAGGACTGTCCGTTATGCCTATTGTGTGGAAGTGTCTGTTTAGCGAGCAGTGACCCGTGATGGTCCCCGTCATCAGGCGCAGGCCATTCCTGTCAAGGCTTAATAAACGCCTCGTTAGCCTGCTATCCAAGGATGGCATTGCTTCCTTGGACTGCCTGCAGCCCGGTGTTGAGGTCCACCAATTCTCCGCTTGGGTTTGGGTGAACTCCTGTAGCCACCTGCAAATTTGGTTGAAGGAAATTGGCACGATAGGCTCGGGTCCACAGACTGCTGTGCTAGATCTTCTTCTAGCAAGCTCGTCAGCTGCGTCGTTACCCAGCGATTCGCTGTGTCCCTTTATTCATTGCAGTGTCACCGTATTGCGGCTAGATACCGTTACTTGTTCTAGTGCATTGTGACATTCTAGTGTTAACTTTGAAGTAATATATTTTTTCCGTAAGGATTGGAGAACTGAGGCGCTATCGGAGAGAGTAGTTCATAGTGTTTAGTAGAGAGTGCTTCATAATGGTCAAAAAAATTGTCTGCTCAACAACGTAAATAACGTAGAAACAATGATAAACATAATGAGGCGTGAAAAATTATCATTGTTCGTCATTGATTCTGCAACTTATAATTAATTTACTTAGTTTGAAGGCCGCGGCAGTAATGTACTATTTAATCAAGAAAGCAACCAGTGAATTTTAAAAAGACATTTACCTGAAAACTAAAGCATGCCGATAGTTCCTTGCTGCAACCAACAACTAACATAAGTATACCTAGTTTAATTCAAATAATAATTTAATTTATTCATAAGTAATTGAAATGCCTGAAAATTATTTGATTACTTTGGTAAGTTAAATTTTTTTCTGTTTTTAAACTTTGCCCCACACTAGGTGGGTGTGTTTACAAATATTTAAACTCACATACACAAACAGCCAGCCCCGAAACAACTACTTGTAGGTCATACAAATATTAAATTAAATATTTTGTTTTTTTTTTTTTTTTTTAGCTGCATCCGGTTAGACTGGAAGCCGACCCCAATATAGTTGGGAAAAGGCTAGGCAGATTGATTTTTTTATTTATTTTTTAAATATTTTTTATTTTAATAGTATGAACATCAACATAGATAATGAAAAAATAAGTGTTTACAAAAGTAAAATTTGTTTTAATAATTCATAATTTATTTTTTGTCTACTACCATCCGAGATTTTATGAATTGCAGGTCGTGAGTTCGAATCCAGGCTGTGTCCTAGCTGTGGGAACATTATAGGCTGATTATGCTACAAAAAAATCTTATTATCTATTTTTTACTGTCTAAATGTTTTCACACAAAACACTTAAATGATATGATTAAATTGCAAGGCAACAATCACGTAAGTGACGGAGAAAGATAAAACTGTCGGAACTAGGTACAGTCCCAAAGTTATTTTCTCGGTGTACTGTATTTTAATTGGATGTATTTTTATAAAAATCATTAAATTCTTGAGATGCGTTGTTTCGAGAGCTTCTGGATCTGGAAAATATAGAATAACGAATGTCAATATTCATCTCCCTGCTTGCGACATAATACAATACAATCATACATAATTGGATCTCGTTTTTACTCTTTCTAACACAAGTGATTGAAACCTTTGTTTTCACTCTGTTGTAGTCGTGTCAGCAACGCGGCTTATATCATCTCTTTCACGTTTATTTCACTATCTATGGGACTTGGCGACAATAGAGTTAAGGATTCCGCAAACAGGCGCGACGCGACTCTAGTAGAATAATTTCTCTGAAAACTTCATGGAAATTTTTCTACCAGAATCGAGTCGCACCGTCGCGTCGCGGCTGTCTGCGAGAGCATTTAATGAAAAGTATTTAAACTCGTGTACCTCTCGTTTACCAGTCCGTGCTTCAAGTCGCTGTTATACTATTGCAGAAAGCTGCTTATACAAACATAAATTATGACTAAAAAAATATTTATTACAATTAAATCACTTACTTACTGACCACGAGCTGTATAATTTTGCCAAACTTCTTCTGAATTTCAGTCCTTCATTTAGCAGTCTTTGACCAGAAGTGAAGATAAAATATGTACAACACCAAGAATATATTACGCCTTGTAATGTGATCAAAGCAGTCACGTAATATGCTGAATCCTGTGTTAGGAAAAAATCAAGAAGCTCAGATCAGAAAAAAAAGGAAAGCATTTATTATTTACTAGCGGTGCTCCGCAGTTTCACCCGCAGAAGTCTCGATTCAGTGGGAATATCGGGACAAAAAGTATATTATGTGTTATAAACTATCTGTGTACCAAATTTCATCCAAATCCGTTCAGTCGTTTGAGTGTGAAGAAGAGACAAACATACACACACACTCACAAACTTTCGCCTTGATAATATTAGTGTGATTACACTGTAGTGCAAAGAGTTGAAGATATGACCAGGAAAATGGTAAGGTATATGGAAGAAGAGACAAACTGAGCTAATTAGTTAGGTAAATTTGCTGATGGAGAGAAGGAATCGATAAATGTATTACCGTGTAATTAACTACTTACTCGCATTAAAATTGTTCTGAATATCACATATGTTGAAATAATATAATGTACCGATGACAAAGCGGATAAAAGTAACATCTGAAAAACAATAATGATGAAGTTTTGTATAAATTCTGTTGATGTACCAGCCAGAGCCAATATCCATTCATATACAGAAGCATAAGAATGGCTAATGGGAAACCAGTTACTATAACTTTACATAACGTAATATTTACCTGACTCCTGAAGCACGCAGATAGTGTATTGCTGCAATTTTCTAATTTTTGGTACTTTATTGCCCAATCATCAACTTGCGCCACCGTCAGCAGATCATTCTCTTGGCTCATATGCGAGTTTTGTTTATTTTCTATTACTGTATACTTCGCTTTAATTTCACAAATACGCGTGTTCATTGATTTCAAATAATTTTGTATTATAGAAATATAAGTGTAAAACATAACACTTTCTAAAATGTAACGTATTTCAATGTATATTTCTATCAGTAACAACACCATGTAACATAAATATAAATCAACCTGCATCGATGAGTTACGGATTCTGAGGGTTATCAAAATGACGTTTATAAAACTAAACGTGGATGAGGCTAATATGAAGACTAGTTTGAACTGTTTAATATGTTTTTTGTATATTTCGACATTCCAGAAGCAATACTGGGCTTCCATGAAGTTATTTATAAATAATTTGTGAGAATGCGAGCTTAGAACAGCACACGTCATAATACTGAAGCCATTTAGAAGAAAAGCCAAGTGATATGCGATCAACAGAGACGTAACATTTTCACGGAATCTTAAAGTTGGAGAAAAAACTAAGAAATTTCGACAAAAAACAGCCATAAAAACCACAATTTCAACAATAATACGAATTAAAATTAGAAATTTGTGATATTTTCCAACAGAACTATAATTTCTGTGAACGCCCATTATATTTTCAGCAGTTAACATAATTTTATTTTCTAGCATTTTGAAGTGAAGCAAACAATCGTCTTTACTCAGAAAAGGACGAAATATTACAAAATCATTCATGAAAACTGTCCCCGATCATTCAAACGATTATTTATGTGCATATATTATTGATAAGAATCTTGATTGATGACCTTTGTGAGACTTAAGTAATGATAGAGACGCGATGCGCTAATGAAAAATTGCTTTTCTGATGTTAATAAGTAGAATCTACCAGCGTTATAATCTGTCAGAAAGCGACCTCATTACTTCTGCAACTATACGCACTACACTAAGGCCTTTGAGATAATTTGGAAAATTCATATTGACGTTTATTGGGCTCAAGCATATACACCTAAATAGTCGTTTAGTTATAAGAAATAGTACACTACTGCCGAGGCCTGCAACAGGGGCATTGATGAACGATCGGAGTCCATCAATGCCTTATTGCGGCTAATGCTTGTATTGTACTTTTCTCAAATAATGGGCGGAAATTCAAACTAAGTAAATTAACTATAAATTCCAGAATCAATGACGAACAATGTTGATTTTTCACGCGCCAATTTGTTCATTTGTTTCTTTTTACTTCAAACAGCTCTATTTGCAAGCCAAATCGAAATTTTAATAAAATCTTTGCTAAGTTGCCTCCTCTGTTGTCATGTGTCGAAGTAAAAAGTTCGTTACATTTTATATAACCCAATAGATATGAGTTTTCATAATAATTTATTCGGCCGCTAAACACGACAGATATGGATTTTCATACAAACAGTGCCGGCCGGGCGCTTGCATGAATTTGACCAGTACAGCATTTTCGATTTATCTTGAAGAAGGTTATTTATTGTCAAAATAATATTTGAATTTCCAAGCATGTTTGAGAAAATGTCTGTAATTGGAATAGTTTTATTCAAGAATCCCTCCGAATGTTAATCTTGGCACTTAGTAAAATAAATTAACTTATTATATGTAAAAACTACCCTGTGTCGATTCAATTCCCGAGTTGGGCAAAGTATTATTGGATTTTTCGATCTGGAATTTCTCAGTAGTAGCTCGAAGTCTAGATTTGTGCCCGGTTGGTGGCAATAGGCTCGCCCCCATGACATGAGACTCAACCATAACTGGCGAAATGTGGGTGTACTATAGGTACTGTGAGGTTTTATCATGAGATGCTACCTCATGCTGTACAGGCTGGCAAGAATGCTGTACGTCATCCGAACAATCTGAAAGATGTAGGTATTTAAATTATGATTTGTAATCGTTTTCACTTGTCGATAAAAAATGAGAGTCTAGCCCCCGCTGCGGCTCGCGTGTGTGTCTTTATAATGTTATACTAAAGAATTCAATATAAAGTCTTTCAAGCAAAAGTCTTTGATTTACACACTATCCCGGGTACCGCAGCCAAGCTAGTGCCTACATTTCTGCCTAACCCTTCGGGGAATACAGGCGTGATGTTATGTTATGTAGAAAATACCTACATCTATTTAGGTACCATAAAATATAGTATAAAATGGTCATTAACCTTCATCAAACACACACACTGCATAATTATACGAAAAACTTTTCGAATTTGATTCTTCGAACGTATGAAAATCGGAAAACAAACAAATTGCATTTAAGACATTCGGTAAAATGAATTTCGTGATTTTTAATAAAATACTTCATTCTTAGGTAATGAAATTCAGACTTTAGGAAATCGAAATTAGGAATAAAATAATTCGGAGTATTTGGGTGTGCCCATCAAGCATACATCAGAAAATAAACTAGAAATTGGATTTAAGATTATGTTTTGAAACCTTTTTTAAAAATTTTCTTCTTTCAGTTTCTAAATCTGAAAATATATATCCTTATGTTAAATGCTACGATGGACAAAAGGATGAAAATAAATAAAAGAAAATCTTATTAAGTACAGTAAGCGCTCAAAAGTGCATGAGCACGCTAAGAGTCGTATTGCTGTGAACACGCGGTATAGCTCGTACATTTGTATGTGTAAGCAACACGATACACACACCACAGATAACGCAGTTACACGAAACAACAATATATTTCCGTCGCTTTAAACATGCTAGCACACACGCACTATGCACGTGAACTTGACCAGTTAATGGCATTGCTAAAATTCGATAGTTATTTAACAAGCGCAGATAGCAGAAAGCGTTAAGCGTTGGTATGGAATTCAATCTGCCTCAGGTTCTAATCTCGTGAAACACAGTGCGGTTTTTTGCAAATATTATTATTTTTGTTTTCGATAATAATATTTTTTAAATATTGCTGCTTTTTTATGTTGTTATTGCAATAAAGGTTTTAGAATAAAAAATGCGTGATATATGATAACTAAATTAAAAAATATATGTTTATTCGTTATATTTATTTTACATAAGTTAATAAACTGCTACAATTATTTATCATTACTTCAGCTGAATAAGATGTGAAATAGATGTCAAGAAACTTAGAAGCAGTTTGTATTATTTAGACATATTTAAATTATGAAATATTTTAAATTTTTAATGGATTTTTTCACCATAAATATTAAGCTTTGATCATGGTCGAAGTAATTAAGTAATAAATAAGAATATTAGACTACTTAAAATGTAAAAAACTACTTACAGAATAGGTAATTTTAAGGTTAAATATGGGCAGTTTGTTTATATTTTATTTGTATTAATTATTTTACATTTTATTTGACTTTAGTAAATATTGGTTGTTATTGAGGTTAAAGCTTAAGTATTCATTTTCTTTACGAAAAGAAGATTGAAACTAAACCTCAAATTTTTATCCTAAAATAATACTATTACTAAAATAATATTAAACAATTTCGGTATATCTGCAAGAAATACGACAAACACCCTATTGAAACGTGCTTAAAAAATTCGTTACCATAAATTCATGCAATAACGAATCTGTTGTTTATTAAGTTGGTACGGTCAATATTTTAAGGTCAAAAACGGTTTTCTAGCTGGTCTTCAGTGATGCAAGCCTTCAGAGTGCACGGCGAACGGTTCATAATGACGTGTTTTTAATAATTCAGCAAAATGTCTCGTTGGTATGAAACCATTTGTTTCATTCACCATTTGACGTCGCTGCTACTCGATAATAAGCCCCTTCCTCATATCTCTTAACCCTCACAGTATTTCTCTAGAACAAAGAAAAACATTGTTTTTATTACACATAATACCTTATTATTTATTATTCACTAATCGAATTAAACCTCACAATGAATTTAAAACTTTAAAGGCATCTTCTGTCTCAACAATACCTCTGTTCTATCAACAATACCCTTGATTAAGATTTATGTTTAGTAAAATATGAAATATATTAATGATAACACTCACACTTAGTCCGGTTTCATTAGATATTCACTTCACTTTTACGCAGCGCAATAATATTCTCTGATCTGATCTGATCTCTTCAATATATTTTATGCCTGCTTTTTGATAATAATAACCACAACACTGCGCTAAATACTCGTCACCAATATTATCCACGAACCAAAAAAGTTCTATTAATTGAATACTCGTAACAAACTGCATCTACCCCACAGAAATCGAAATAATTTACTTAGTTTTTTGTGGTCTACCTGCTAAACTTTAATATTTATGTGAACAAGACGAATGAAACTAAAAACGAATGATGATTATTGAACTAGTCATTGGTTGCAGACAAAGTGAGTGTGTGTGTGTAATGTGCGTGTCTACAGTATTGTAACAACTTATAGAAGAAGGTCGTAAGTCAAACCGAAGCGTCAGTCTATTGCTTTGTGAGATTGCTCATGGACTTTTGGTCGGCACTGTACATTTTATTTATCTAAATCTCTAAAATTAAAATAATTATGAATGTATTTGTTACATTAACATCCTATATGGGACGTCAATACGACATCTAATTAAACTTTGGATAAGTATTTAACTAATGACATTCCCAGTCAGCAAAAAAAAAAAAAACTCAATCAAATACACAATATCACTATAGCTAGTCGGCTGATTGGCAAAACCCATCGTCGGTACATCACTACAATTAGGATTATTTGTTTTTTAGGGTTCCGTACCTAGGTTAAAAACGGAACCGTTATTAGATCACTCTCTTGTCCGTCTGTCCGTGTGTCACCGCCGATTTTCTCAGGAACGGGTGGCTCTAGCAAGTTGAAATTTATACCAGATACTGGGGGCCAACCACAAGCTCATAAAGCAGTATTATTTTAATATAACTTTAGTGTGGGACAGAGATGAAGCTCTACAGGACGTATAGCTCCATCTCTTTCTCCCACTGAAGTAATATTAAAATAATAATGCTTTTGAGCTGGTGGTAGGCCCCCTGAAGTCTATAGTCCCTATTAGGTGTATAAAAATCAAGGTCTTGAGTCAACTCGATAAAAAATATGGAAAAATTTAGATTTTAACGAAAACTTTTAAGTGCCAAAATTTACCTTAATTTTCAATTTTTCGGAATTTTCCCTTTGCTTGTGCTATAAGACCTTGCTTTTAACCAAAATTGACAATCTAGGTCAATCGGAAGTACCCTGTAG
Organism: Agrochola litura; assembly: GCA_949152395.1. Taxonomy (NCBI): domain Eukaryota; kingdom Metazoa; phylum Arthropoda; class Insecta; order Lepidoptera; family Noctuidae; genus Agrochola; species Agrochola litura. The sequence goes on along the minus strand of OX424502.1, from coordinate 5,569,827 downwards.
GTTTTGGGTCGAAATCCTATTTATGGTAGTTCCCGTTGACTTAGAATCACGAAATTTGGCAAAAAACAAGGTCTTACAGAACAAGTAAAAGAAAAATTCCGAAAAATAAAAAAGTTGAAAATAAAGGTAAATGTTGGTACTTAAAAATTTCGCAAAAATCTAAATTTGCCCATATCTTTTTACCAATAAAAATGATGTCATTTTATTATTGCAGTATAATGGGTAGGTACGGCACCCTCGGTGCGCGAGTCCGACTCGCTCTTGACCGGTTTTTTTTTTCTCGGAGGCCATCTTAGCGAAGACGTAGGCGAAGGCTAAAGTGCAGAACTTGACCTCCACGGAGGCAGAACTGGACTAATAAAGAAATAAAAATGAAACATTTAAACAAAACTGCCTCGCTGCTGCCTTACTGTCAATTATGAGGTCCTGGGCTTGTTTGGGTCGGGCAAAGTTTAGATGATAAAACTTCAACCATCAGTTTTTCAATCTGGAATTTTTCAGAAGCAACTCGGAGCCTGGATTTGTGCCTGGTGGCAATAGGCTCGCCCCCCTTACATGGGACCTAAGTATAACTGGAGAAATGTGGGTGTACATAGGTACACCTGCGCCTAACCCTTTGGGGAATACAGGCGTGATTTTGTGTCATTAAAAATAAAAAATCAAGTTATAGAATACTATATTTCACAAAAACAGTTATGTGACCAGTATTGCTAGTGTTCAAATTTTTGTCATATTGTCGTCCCCTCATGATATAAATTATTTGATGCCACTTTTTCCTACGAAACCAAGCAGAAACTATAGAAAACCACATGATACGATATTGATATATGACTCCTTGAGATTCGTTCAAGTTTTACCTAATTACAAATACACTTATTATTATTATTAATCATTTTTTTCAGGAAATTATTCCCATATTAGTCATCACTACAAATTACAAAGAAATTATACATAAAAATTATACATTAAAACATTACACATTAAAACCCACACATTTAAATTCAAATCTAATATTGTGCATGCCGTAAGGCAAAATGTATCGGGACAATTTACTAACTATCCAACTCATATGTATGTCTACATAATTATCAGCAAATAAATGATTTCTTAATTTCTTTCATATTTTTGTGTGATACATTTATACAATCAATCGTGATTTCCATTGACAAGTGAAAGTAATTAATTAAAATATGTGTAAGTATGTCGTAAGCAATTAGTATGATTCCGCTTTTTACACACTGCGGCGTCTGTTTGAAAACGCTCGCAGTTATGAAATATACCGAAGGCAAAATGGAAATTGCCTTGTTACTAATAATATGCCACAACATTTGATGGACAATAAATTCAAAAGCCACCGTTTACAAAATGTCGCGGCAAATAATTAGGTTATAGTATTTAATTCCACATCTTAAGGTGCTCGCTGGCCGCTGCCGCGACACTGCAAGCTTTGCTCACTCGATTCGCGCGCGGTTGGTCACAGTTCTACCCTAACCTAACACATTAGATCGGGGTGCCCTGACTTAGTTACTGTGACCACTTAGGCTCGCGCGTGGTTGCCGATTTCCGGACAGCGTAGGCGCGGGCTTGCGGACGGTGAGCAATGGGTAGTTCGCCGTCCGATAAGGACCAGGTCCGGGTCGACGACGGCGCGTTGTGTTCCACGCGCGCCTCAAAGAGATGTCAGCAGAATTGACGGGGTCCGCTAGGGCCGATGCCTGCCGGGGGTTGCGAATAAGGCCGAAAGAGAAATCGTAGCCCCACAGCAACAGGGCAACCGAAGGAACTCGGGTGGGTTTTAGTCAGTAAGAGTTTGACACGTCCTCCCGCTCCACCCATAGCGGGAGAAGTTATTTGATAATTTCCCAACCAAAAAAAAAAGGCTCGCGCGTGTTTGGTAAAATTTCCAATCGAACCTACAATAACTATAAATGTTGCAATTAAAACAATTGAACTAGTAGCTAATTTGCCTTCGGCATATTTCATAACTGCGAGCGTTTTGAAACGTACGACGCCGTATGTAAAATGACGAATCATAACAAACAAAAAAAATCACAAGCACATTTTTTTGAGTGTCATTATTTAGGTACTAAAATTATTTAAATGAGGTGATTGAATTGCAATGCAACTATGATATAGCTGACAGACAGAGAAAGTATTATTGGAATTAAATACATTCCCTGGATCACTCGACCAGTGTATTCTATTTTGATCGGATTAGCTTTTACTAGGTGATATAAATTCTTGATAGCCTTTGATTTCGATGCAGGATCTGAAAATAAATATTTTTTATACATTAGGTATTTCTGAGATGGTGTTACTTGAAACTATGGGTACAAAATGCAAAGTGGTGAAGGGCAACATGAGCTCAATTATGGAGATATTTATTAAAAAGGCAATTTTGCTACACCCAAGAATCGGACTAGTACCCTAATTGCGTAACTTATTTTCGTAAACAATTTTGCCTAATTTGTTTCATTTTGACAGTTCAGCAACATTCATTGCGTTAGGTATTTACGTTGTTGAGCATTTTTTTTTTCAACCTATTAAGCAATGGAATAGCAATCTGTTTCAAATCGAAACAAATTGTGATTGTGTTGTATTACGCAATTAGGGTACCGGTCTTCTTTGTAAATACACTAACGAGCAATATAAAAAAAACCACTAACTTATCATGAAATATTTCCGAAACCACGCAAGATAGCTTCTTGAAGTAAAAAGCAACATTGAAATTTATTTACTAGCGCATAAAAAACGCATATAAAACTTTTTTCATGTTTTTTTTACTTCAAGTAGCTGACTTCTGTGGTTTAGGAGATATTTCGTTTTTTACGGCAATTTTTTTATTTTTGTCGTTTTCGGCTGCTTAACCGGACTTTTATGTGGCTACCTCAATAAATTAAGGCCTCCAGCCAGGGCATAAAACTTAGAAAGTAGGCGACTACATGCTAAGGACACCCCATGTGGGGTATGACTGTGACTTCGGCTTGGGGCATCGCTGGTGGAGGACAGCAAGGGACAGGCTGGATCGGATTAGTATTATTATTAGGAAAATTTAAAGCTACATGCTCAGCGGCGCGGGCTGGCTCGAGCAAGGGTCGGGGCGGGGTTTTTTGGCACTTTGCACGTGGGTATTTTCATATTGCTCGCCAGTGTACCAACACTGTATTTTTGCATTTAGCCATTGTATTGCTTTTGAGAACACACAGATATGTTATGTATTTGCTTTAATAATATTTCGGAACACATGGTTTAAAAAAAAATCTAATGAAATACTCACATATCGATAACGTGTTGTTTAATTTCAACAAACCCGTTTTTGTTTTGACGGCTTCGTTAATAAGTTTCTGTCCCGCAAGAAGGACTAAATGTGTACTACTCAAAGAATATATCAGGATATAAACATTTTGAAAACAACCAAAATACTTGTACGTTTCCTGAGGAAAAAGAAACGTTAGTTTTATAAACAAATAAAGAATATTTGGAATACTTAGTAGAACTGGATATTCACATTTACAAGGAAGTTTCGAAAAATTGTAAATGACGAAGAAATATAATGCATTGACGATACGCCCAATGAAAATATCATCTGAAACAAAAGAATAAAAATGCTAGTTAAATTCCATCAAATATTTCCAAATAGACAAATATTTAACAATCGATATTGAGAACAGCTCTCTTTTCGTTTTTTTTTTAATTTAACCTGATTTATTCCACTGCTGGGCAAAGGTCTCTCCAATCGCTTTAATTACATAATTATATCCACAAACTCACGCCTTCTTCCCAAGGGAGTAGGCAGAAACTACTGAACGCCACCTGCTACTATCCTTTTGCTTCGTTTACGTTGACCTGACCCTGACCTGACCGTTCTGGAAAACTTCCCCAATAAGGTCACTTAATATCTTTTAATTAATGCTACCTTATTTTAAACAAAAAAGCACCCAGTGAATGTAATAAAGACATTTACCTGAAAACTGAAGCATGTCGATAGTTCCTTACTGCAGCCAACTAATAACATATAGTTTGTTGCCCACTCTTCCATTCGGTCTTCTGTCAGCTGGTCATTTGCTTCCCACCTCCCAACACAAAACTCCTCTTCTTGGTCATCATAATAGCCTTGCAGATCCGATACATAATCGTTCAAACGTTTTAATAAACAGTGAATCATACGTATGTAAATGTAAAATATAACATGCTCTATAGAAAAACGAAGTTCAGCAAATATTTCTGATATATATAACAGAACTACGCTGAAGGTAGGAGGTTTGTTGTGAATCAGACTTCTATGGAACATCCTTAAAGGTAAAATACATGCTGCACCAAAACACAATAATGCTGTTGAGATGATGAAAAAGTTCTTAAATTTTCTTGAACATTTATTTGTCGGTTCTGTATTGAAGCAATGTTGCACGGCTGCTAAGTTTTTTATGAAAATTGTAAAAGAACTTGAAGTTTGAATAGCACAAATCATTATAGTGCAAGTACTTAAAATACTCACGAAATGTAATGTGAAAATACGATACGGTAACATGTAATCGGAATGTTCTTCTGAAACAAATTTATAAGTACTATCAATCAATATTACTGCAGAAATTAATATTTCTATAACGACACGTATTATTCGAGTTTTACGATAATGCATTTGAGAACAGTAATTTCTGTAAACACCCATTATATTTTCAGCTTTTATTAACACGTCTAATGTTGTGTATCTCATTTTGACGTCGAAAGTGTTCACGTTCGATGTCTGAGCTAACTTTGAAGTGAGTGGGTTGATTTTACAATCCACATAATAATTTGATTTATTCGTAAGTAATTGAATTACCAGAAAATACACACTATCGGTAGTTCAATCTTCCTAGAAAATTGAATAATTATCTTGAATGTCAGCCATTTGATCGATTTTGTAAGTTCAAGAGTAAGAACATCAACTAATAAGATTTTTTTAATTACGAGTGTTTACAAGAGTAAAGCTTATTTAAATAATGCATAATTACATTATTTTGTTTTCTCTGCTACCTATCTGAGATTTGACGAGTTGTAGGTCGTGGGTTCGAACCTAGGCTGTGTCTCAGCTGAGGGACATTATTGGATGATATTTGCTGTAGTAATAATGTATGTAAATCCTACCTTCTCGCTGTTGATAGGTACTTCCTTCCTCCTCCTTCTTCTTCCTTATTTAATAATGACATTACTATGTCATCATCATCATCATTTCAGCCGAAAGACGTCCACGTGCGACGTGCTGGACATAGGCCTCTCCCAAGCACCGCCACTTCAACCGATTCTGTGCTTTCCACATCCAACGGATTCCTGCGGCCTTCACAAGGTCATCGGTCCATCTCGTGGGAGGCCTTCCAACGCTACGTCTTCCGATACGCGGTCGCCATTCCAGAACCTTTCGACCCCATCGGCCATCCGTTCTGCGAGCAATGTGCCCTGCCCATTACCACTTAAGTTTGGCAATAACATGTTTTATGTACTATGTATATTTATGTTAATTATGTATTTATGTATGTATTTGTGTGTATTATGTATATATGCTGCTAAAACGCTATCCGAAAATCCCTACACAGAATATTCTTATTACCTATTTTTAGTGTCTAAATATTTTCACACAAAACACTTAAATGATACGATTAAATTGCAAGGCAACAATCACGTAAGTGACGGAGAAAGATAAAACTGTCGGAACTAGGTACAGTTCCAAAGTTATTTTCTCGGTGTACTGTATTTTAATTGGATGTATTTTTACTAAAGTTATTATTTTTTTTAGATGAGTTGTCTCTGGAGCTTCTGGATCTGAAAAATATAGACAACAAAGTTGTCACTGACAAATTACATGTACATGTTGTAGAGATTATGACTAGTAAATAAGTATGAAGGTACAAGACAATATTTGTTATAAAATAATTCACTTACTTACTGACCACAAGCTGTATAATTTAGCCAAACTTCTTCTGAATTTTACACCTTCATTTAGAAGTCTCTGACCAGAAGTGAAGATAAAATATGTACAACATCAAGAATATAATAAACCTTATAATGTGATCAAGACACTCACGTAATATCGCGTTACCTGTGTAAAGAAAGAATTGTGAAGATCGGAGAAAATAGAGAATAAGACATCATTCATTTATTAAACGAGCTTAAGATGCTGAGTACCGCAGCCAAGCTAGTGCCTACAGTACCTACATCTCTGCCTTATCCTTCGCGGAATACAGGCGTGATGTTATGTTATGTAGAAAATGGTCAATTAACATTCATCAAACACACACACTGCATAGTTATAAGAAAAACTTTTCGAATTTGATTCTTCGAACGTATGAAAATCGGAAAACAAACAAATTGCATTTAAGACATTCGGTAAAATGAATTTCGTGATTTTTAATAAAATACTTCATTCTTAGGTAATGAAATTCAGACTTTAGGAAATCGAAATTAGGAATAAAATAATTCGGAGTATTTGGGTGTGCCCATCAAGCATACATCAGAAAATAAACTAGAAATTGGATTTTAGGTCATGTTTTGAAAGCTTTTATCAATATTTATTTAAGCAGTATAATTACAGTGCGGTCACTCTTAGGCTCGGCGTCTCATGGAGCGACCGGTGCTGAGACCATTGTGACAGAGCGGAACGCAAAGATTCCAGCCAAGATTGTGGCTAAAATTATTTCAGGAATGCAACGTGGAAAGTCGCCGGGTCACGATGGTCTCAGCATCGAACATTTTAAACATGCGGGAGTTCATCTACCTAGAGTATTGTCGCTATTTTTCACTCTGTGCCTGGGTCATTCTTATGCGGACTATAGTGGTTCCGATAGTTAAGAACAAAACTGGTGACACGTCTGATGAAGGGCTGCCTCTCAGAATTTGTTAAAGTGCATGATGCCCAGTTCGGGTTCAAGGCGGGAGTGTCCACGGAGAGTGCTATCCTCAGCCTGAAACATACCGTCAAGTACTACACCGCGAGGAGGACGCCGGTGTACGCGTGTTTCCTCGATTTGTCGAAAGCTTTCGATCTCGTCTCTTATGACGTGCTATGGGACAAGTTGAGGGGCACGGGTGTACCGGCGGAGTACACAGCCCTCCTCAGATACTGGTATGCTCACCAAACAAATCGGGTAAGGTGGGTCGGTACCTGCTTTCAGTACTCCGTGGTCGGTACTCTGTCGGATAAATATCAAATGGAATGTGGTGTAAGGCAAGGGGGGTTAAGCTCGCCCCTGTTATTTAATTTGTATGTCAATCAGCTTATCGAGCAACTGAGCAGCACACATGTCGGCTGTCATATAGACAGTAAATGTGTCAATAACATAAGTTACGCGGACGACATGGTGTTGCTCAGTCCATCGATGAGCGGACTGAGGAAGCTACTCACGATCTGTGAGACGTATGCGGAGGTGCACGGCCTTAAATATAACTCAAAAAAGAGTGAGGTCTTGGTGTTTACGGTACCTAAACAACAGCCCCGTCGTGTACCTCCGGTATATCTCAACGGCGTAGTACTTAACGTTGTGAATAGTTTTAGGTACCTGGGTCATGTTGTCACTAATGACCTACGGGATGATGGCGACTTAGAGCGCGAGCGCAGGGCGATGGCGGTGAGGAGTAATATGCTCGCCCGTAGGTTCGCTCGCTGCACGGCAGACGTCAAAGTCAGTTTATTTAAGGCGTTCTGTCAGTCATTCTACTCGAGCGGCCTGTGGGTGTGATATACGAGCCGAGCCTACAACGTCCTGAGCGTGCAATACAACAACGCTGTCAGGATGCTGTTGCGGTTGCCGCGGCGTTGTAGTGCGTCTGGAATGTTTGCTGCAGCGCACACGGATGGCTTTCACGCCATCATGCGCAAGAAAGCGGCTTCCTTACTACAACGCTTACGTAACACTCGTAACAGTATCCTGAAAATGATTGCTAGCAGACCGGACTGTCCCATCCAAAGACACTGGGTAAAAATAGCATTAGGTTTGTACTACTAATTAATTACATTGCTAACAACACTAACATAGCATGTAAGCACAATCTGTTACTAACCACTAACAACTTACTAATTTCGGTCTGAAATAAAGATATTTTATTTTTATTTTTTATTTATAATGGGTAGGTACGGAACCCTCGGTGCGCGAGTCCGACTCGCTTTTGACCGGTTTTTTTTTTCTCGGAGGCCATCTTAGCGAAGGCGTAGGCGAAGGCTAAAGTGCAGAACTTGACCTCCACGGAGGCAGAACTGGACTAATAAAGAAATAAAAATGAAACATTTAAATAAAACTGTCTCGCTGCTGCCTTACTGTCAATTATGAGGTACTGGGCTTGTTTGGGTCGGGCAAAGTTTTTTCATCTACCATCAGTTTTTCAATCTGGAATTTTTCAAAAGCAACTCGGAGCCTGGATTTGTGCCTGGTGGCAATAGGCTCGCCCCCCTTACATGGGACATAAGTATAACTGGAGAAATATGGGTGTACATAGGTACACCTATGCCTAACCCTTTGGCAGGCGTGATTTTATGTTACTAAAAATGAAAAGTCAAGATATATAATACTATATTTCACAAAAACAGTTATGTGACCAGTATTGCCAGTGTTCAAATTTTTGTCATATTGTCGTCCCCTCTTGATATAAATTATTTTATGCCACTTTTTCCTACGAAGCCAAGTAGAAACTACAGAAAACCACGTGAAACGATATTGACATATTACTCCTTGAGCTTCGTTCATGTTTTATCTAATTACAAATACACTTATTATTATTTTTAATCATTTATTTCAAGAAATTATTCCCATATTAATCATCACTACAAATTGCAAAGAAATTATACATTAAAACATTACACATTAAAACCCACACATTAAAAATAAAACAATTACACATTAAAAATAAAATAAAATTTAATTAAACTTTATTAAAAAATAAAACTAACTTATAATGCAAATACAAATACACTACACAAACAAACAAACAACACGACACAACAATACACTATACAAATATACTTATACTTTCTTGTCGTTAATGGTTTGGAATATTTTGACATTAAGCTTTTTGACCATACACATTACGAAATTTATATTCTTGATTGCATTTTATGCGACAGATTTATATTTTATTAATTAATTTTGTTAAGACTTATCTGTACCTACCTATTAAATTCTGACTAGTGTTAATAATAATTGTAATGGTTGTTATTATATTATTAAATTCAAATCTAATATTGTGCATGCCGTAAGGCAAAAGGTATCGGGACAAACTACCAACTCATATGTATATCTACATTATCAGCAAATAAATGATTTCTTACTTTCTTTCATATTTTTGGGTGATACATTTATACAATCAATCGTGATTTCCATTGACAAGTGAAAGTAATTAATTAATTATGTGTAAGTATGTCGTAAGCAATTAGTATGATTCCGCTTTTTACACACTGCGGCGTCTGTTTGAAAACGCTCGCAGTTATGAAATATACCGAAGGCAAAATGTAAATTGCCTTGTTACTATTGTATAATATGCCACAACATTTGATGGACAATAAATTCAAAAGCCACCGTTTACAAAATGCCGCGGCAAATAATTATAGTATTTAATTCCACATCTTAAGGTTCTCGCTGGCCGCTGCCGCGACACTGCAAGCTTTGCTCACTCGATTCGCGCGCGGTTGGTCACAGTTAGATCGGGGTCCCTGACTTAGTTACTGTGACCACTTAGGCTCGCGCGTGGTTGCCGATTTCCGGCCACCGTAGGCGCGTCCTTGCAGACGGTGAGCGATGGGTAGCTCGCCGTCCGATAAGGACCAGGTCCGGGTCGACGGCGCGTTGTGTTCCATGCGCGCCTCAAAGAGATGTCAGCTAGGGCCGATGCCTGCCAGGGTTGCGAATAAGGCCGAAAGGGAAATCGTAGCCCCACGGCAACAGGGCAACCGAAGGAACACGGGTGGGTTTTAGTCAGTAAGAGTTTGACACGCCCTCCCGCTCCGCCCAGAGCGGGAGAAGTTATTTGATAATTTCCCAACCAAAAAAAAAAAGGCTCGCGCGTGTTTGGTAAAATTTCCAATCGAACCTACAATAACTATAAATGTTGCAATTACAACAATTGAACTAGTTGCTAATTTGCCTTCGGCATATTTCATAACTGCGAGCGTTTTGAAACGTACAACGCCGTATGTAAAATGACGAATCATAACAAACAAAACAATCACAAGCACATTTTTTTGAGTGTCATTATTTAGGTACTAAAATTATTTAAATGAGGTGATTGAATTGCAATGCAACTATAATATAGCTGACAGACAGAGAAAGTATTATTGGAATTAAATACATTCCCTGGATCACTCGACCAGTGTATTCTATTTTGATCGGATTAGCTTTTACTAGGTGATATAAATTCTTGATAGCCTTTGATTTCGATGCAGGATCTGAAAATAAATATTTTTTATACATTAGGTATTTCTGAGATGGTGTTACTTGAAACTATGGGTACAAAATGCAAAGTGGTGAAGGGCAACATGAGCTCAATTATGGAGATATTTACTAAAAAGGCAATTTTGCTTCACCCAAGAATCGGACCAGTACCCTAATTGCGTAACTTATTTTCGTAAACAATTTTGCCTAATTTGTTTCATTTTGACAGTTTAGCAACATTCATTGCGTTATTTACGTTGTTGAGCATTTTTTTTTTTACAACCTAGTAAGCAATGGAATAGCAATCTGTTTCAAATCGAAACAAATTATGATTGTGTTGTGTTACGCAATTAGGGTACCGGTCTTCTTTGTAAATACACTAACGAGCAATATAAAAAAAAACCACTAACTTATCATGAAATATTTCTGAAACCACGCAAGAACCACGCTTCTTGAAGTAAAAAGCAACATTGAAATTTATTTACTAGCGCATAAAAAACGCATATAAAACTGATTTCATGTTTTTTACTTCAAGTAGCTGACTTCTGTGGTTTAGGAGATATTTCGATTTTTATGGCAATTTTTTTTTTTTTTTTCGTTTTCGTCTGCTTGACCGGACTTATATGTGGCTGCCTCAATAAATTAAGGCCTCCAGCCAGGGCGTAAAACTTAGAAAGTAGGCGACTACATGCTAAGGACACCCCCTGTGGGGTATGGACTTCGGCTTAGGCCATCGCTGGTGGAGGACAGCAAGGGACAGGCTGGATCGGATTAGTATTATTATTAGGAGAATTTAAAGCTACAGGCTCAGCGGCGCGGACTAGCTCAAGGGTCGGGGCGGGGTTTTTTTGGCACTTTGCACGTGCATTGCATTTTCATATTGCTCGCCAGTGTACCAACACTGTATTTTTGCATTTAGCCATTGTATTGCTTTTGAGAACACACAGATATGTTATGTATTTGCTTTAATAATATTTCGGAACACATGGTTTAAAAAAAAATCTAATGAAATACTCACATATCGATAACGTGTTGTTTAATTTCAACAAACCCGTTTTTGTTTTGACGGCTTCGTTAATAAGTTTCTGTCCCGCAAGAAGGACTAAATGTGTACTACTCAAAGAATATATCAGGATATAAACATTTTGAAAAAAACCAAAATACTTGTACGTTTCCTGAGGAAAAAGAAATGTCAGTTTTATAAACAAATCAGGAATATTTGGAATACTTAGTAGACCTGGATATTTACATTTACAAGGAAGTTTCGAAACATTGTAAATGACGAAGAAATAAAATGCATTGACGATACGCCCAATGAAAATATCATCTGAAACAAAAGAATAAAAATGCTAGTCAAATTCCATCTCATATTTCCAAATAAACAAATATTTAACAATCGATATTTAGAATAGCCCTATTTTAGTATTTTTTTTTATTTAACCTTATTTATCCCACTGCTGGGCAAAGGTCTCTCCAATCGCTTTAATTACATAATTATATCCACAAACTCACGCCTTCTACCCATGGGAGTAGGCAGAAACTACTGCACGCCACCTGCTACTATCCTTTTGTTTCGTTTACGTTGACCTGACCCTGACCTGACCTTTCTATAAAACATCCCCAATAAGGTCACTTAATATCTTTTAATTAATGCTACCTTATTTTAAACAAAAAAGCACCCAGTGAATGTAATAAAGACATTTACCTGAAAACTGAAGCATGTCGATAGTTCCTTACTGCAGCCAACTAATAACATATAGTTTGTTGCCCACTCTTCCATTCGTTCTTCTGTCAGCTGGTCATTTGCTTCCCACCTCCCAACACAAAACTCCTCTTCTTGGTCATCATAATAGTCTTGCAGATCCGATACATAATCGTTCAAACGTTTCAATAAACAGTGAATCATACGTATGTAAATGTAAAATATAACATGCTCTATAGAAAAACGAAGTTCAGCAAATATTTCTGATGTATATAACAGAACTACGCTGAGGGTAGGAGGTTTGTTATGAATCAGACTTCTATAGAGCATCCTTAAAGGTAAAATACATGCTGCACCAAAACACAATACTGCTGTTGAGATGATGAAAAAGTTCTTAAATTTTCTTGAACATTTGTTTGTCGGTTCTGTATTGAACCATTGTTGCACGGCTGCTAAGTTTTTTATGAAAATTGTAAAAGAACTTGAAGTTTGAATAGCACAAATCATTATAGTGCAAGTACTTAAAATACACACGAAATGTAATGTGAAAATACGATACGGTAACATGTAATCGGAATGTTCTTCTGAAACAAATTTATAAGTGCTATCAACCAATACTACTGCAGAAATTAATATTTCTAAAACGACACGTATTATTCGAGTTTTACGATAATTCATTTGAGAACAGTAATTTCTGTAAACACCCATTATATTTTCAGCTTTTATTAACACGTCTAATGTTGTGTATCTCATTTTGACGTCGAAAGTGTTCACGTTCGATGTCTGAGCTAACTTTGAAGTGAGTGGGTTGATTTTACAATCCACATAATAATTTGATTTATTCGTAAGTAATTGAATTACCAGAAAGTACACACTATCGGTAGTTCAATCTTCCTAGAAAATTGAATAATTATCTTGAATGTCAGCCATTTGATCGATTTTGTAAGTTCAAGAGTAAGAACATCAACTAATAAGATTTTTTTAATTATGAGTGTTTACAAGAGTAAAGCTTATTTAAATAATGCATAATTACATTATTTTGTTTTCTCTGCTACCTATCTGAGATTTGACGAGTTGTAGGTCGTGGGTTCGAACCTAGGCTGTGTCTCAGCTGAGGGACATTATTGGATGATATTTGCTATAGTAATAATGTATGTAAATCCTACCTTCTCGCTGTTGAAAGTTACTTCCTTCTTCCTCCTTCTTCTTCCTTATTTAATAATGACATTACTATGTCATCATCATCATCATTTCAGCCGAAAGACGTCCACGTGCGACGTGCTGGACATAGGCCTCTCCCAAGCACCGCCACTTCGACCGATTCTGTGCTTTCCACATCTAGCGGATTCCTGCGGCCTTCACAAGGTCATCGGTCCATCTCATGGGAGGCCTTCCAACGCTACGTCTTCCGATACGCGGTCGCCATTCCAGAACCTTTCGACCCCATCGGCCATCCGTTCTGCGAGCAATGTGCCCTGCCCATTGCCACTTAAGTTAGGCAATAACATGTTTTATTTAATGTATATTTGTGTATATATATGTTAATTATTTATGTATGTATTATGTGTATATGCCGCTAAAACGCTATCCGAAAATCCCTGTAAGTACAGAATATTCTTATTACCTATTTTTACTGTCTAAATATTTACACACAAAACACTTAAATGATATGATTAAATTGCAAGGCAACAATCACGTAAGTGACGGAGAAAGATAAAACTGTCGGAACTAGGTACAGTCCCAAAGTTATTTTCTCGGTGTACTGTATTTTAATTGGATGTATTTTTACTAAAGTTATTAATTTTTTTAGATGAGTTGTCTCTGGAGCTTCTGGATCTGAAAAATATAGACAACAAAGTTGTTACTGACAAATTACAAGTACATATTGTAGAGATTATGACTAGTAAATAAGTATGAAGGTACAAGACAATATTTGTTATAAAATAATTCACTTACTTACTGACCACAAGCTGTATAATTTAGCCAAACTTCTTCTGAATTTTACACCTTCATTTAGAAGTCTCTGACCAGAAGTGAAGATAAAATATGCACAACACAAAGAATATAATAAACCTTGTAATGTGATCAAGACACTCACGTAATATTGCGTTACCTGTGTAAAGAAAGAATTGTGAAGATCGGAGAAAATAGAGAATAAGACATCACTCATTTATTAATTGAGCTTAAGATGCTGAGGAATAAGTATAACGATGAATGCAGATAGCTTTTAGACAAGAGAAATGGGCTGTATCATAATCAGCCTAAACTGTTCCCGCTGTTAGAACACAGGCCTCCTCTCTTCGAGAGGAAGTGGGCTATAACCTACCACGCGGGCCCAGTGCGGGTTGGTAGATGTCACAAGTCTTCGAATTTTTGGTAGGACATGCTGGTTTCTTCAAGATGTTTTTCTTCACCGTTTTGAGAGCAGTAGTAATGAAATTATTTACACAAATTAAAGCGCCTGCCTGGGTTCCAACCCACGACTTACAATTCGTAAGTCAGGACCGATACCACTGGTCCACCACAGACTGCTCTCTAAAAGGACTGTACCTATGAAAGGTGATAATATGTGAGGGAAGAAGGTGCATACTGCGAGGACAACTGAAAAAATATATGAAGAAGTCACATACCTACTGAGTAAACTTCTAGGTTATAGGCAACAAACAACAAATACATTATAACATCATTTATACTTACATGCGTTAAAATTATTCTAAATATTACATACGTTGAAATAATATAATGCACCGATGACAAAGCAGATGAAAATAACATCTGAAAAACAAATGATGAAGTTTTGCATATATCGCAGCCATTTGGTTAAATTAGCCAGCTAATTAGATGCCTAAGCTGTTCATTAAACGTTGGCATCCAATTACATAGCTGAAGGACAACTTGCCAAGTCATCGAGCGCAACGTTTAACCAGATGGCTGAATGTTGTGTAGTCATTTTGTTAAACTGGGTGAAATAGGTTAGGGTAGAACTGTGACCAACCGCGCGCAAGCTGAGCGAGCGCTATTTCCAAGTTGCTCACAGATTTTTTTCACCATTTGAATCACTTGGCTGAGTCTTGGTCAGTCATCTTCAAAGGGCTGACTTTTAATATGCCAAGTTGTGAAACATTGAATGATTCTAGCTCAATTAATTATCAGCCTAGGCATTCAATTAGCTGGCTATTTTAACCAGATGGCTGCGACACATACATTTTGATGATGTAGGCTTTATTTCATTATGTTGACAACTTTATAGGAATGACTATAAACAAGTTAATATAACTTTACGTAACGTAATATTCACCTGACTTCTGAAACACGCAGATAGTGAATTGCTGCAATTCTCTAATTTTTGGTATTTTCTCGCCCACTCATCAACTTGGGCCACCGTCAGATCATTTTCTTCGTTCACATGCGAGTTTTGTTTCTTTTCTATTATAGTATACTTCGCTTTAATGTCACAAATACGCGTGTTCATTGATTTCAAATAATTTTGTATTATAGAAATATAAGTGTAAAATATAACACTTTCTAAAATGTAACGTATTTCAATGTATATTTCTATCAGTAATAACACTATGTAACATACTTCAAAATGCGTCGATGAGTTAAGGACTCTGAGAATTATCAAAATTGCGGCCACAAAGCTAAACGTTGATGAGGCTATTATGAAGACTAGTTTGAACTGTTTAATATATTTTTTGTATATTTCGACATTCCAGAAGCAATACTGGGCTTCCATGAAGTTATTTATAAATAATTTGTGGGAATTCGAGCTTAGAAAAGCACCCGTTATGATGCTGAAACCATGTAGAAGAAAAGCCGAGTGAAATATAAGAACCAGCGGCGAAATATTCTCACGGAGTCTTAAACTTGGAGAATAAACAACGTAATTTTGACAAAAAACCGCTACAGGAACCACAATTTCGAAAGTAATACGAATTAAAATTAGAATTTTGTGATATTTTCCAACAGAACTATAATTTCTGTAAACGCCCATAATATTTTCAGCGTTTATCATAATTTTGTTTTCTAACAATTTGACGTAGAGCAAATATTCGTCCTTGCTCGGGAATGAAGTGAGCACGTATGTCTGGAGTATGCTAACTAACATTACAAAATAGTTTATCAAAACCGTTGCCAACCATTAAAATGATTATATTGTGCATATATCGTTGATTAGTATCTTGAGTCATTACTTAGAAACCTTTATGAGAACAGAACAGTAAAGACACAATATGCTTTTATAAAATATATTAATGATATAATCTACCAACATAATTTATCAGAAGACACAATTTTATGGACTTGTGTAGGATTTATCAGAAAGCTGATCTCATTAGTTCTGTACCTATACGCACTGTACTCAAAATGTTGCTATATTTCAATAAAAATGTACATTTATCACGTTTTCAACTTCTTATAATAATTTGATTGTTACTTTTTTCATTTTGACGATTAATGGGTTTTGGAGTAGTTATTAATACAATCATTCTAAAATTCTAGAACCCATGCGAATGTTAAACTTGATACATAGTCAAATAAATTTTCTCACTATAGATATTACCTAACTTTATTTCTGTGCATTCTCCCTATCCTTACAAACCTGGTCTTTGACAGTTCAACAGAGGGCTGGGCTCGAGGTTTGCCAGCGAGCGATGGAGCGTAGTATCCTTGGAGTTCGACTTACAACCGGATACGGAACACGATACTGCGCTCTAAGACACAAATCGCTGACGTCACCCAAAAAGCAGCCAAGCTCAAGTGGGACTGGGCCGGACACGTTTGCCGCATGTCGGATGCATTGTGGGCTAAGACCACTACAACATGGGTTCCTGAAAACGTCCAGCGGCATCGTGGAAGACCCAGGCGTAGATGGCGGGACGAACTTGACGCTTTTAGGAGGGATTGGTCTATGTTGGCTCAGGATCGGGTTGGGTGGAAAAAGGAAAGGGAGGCCTTTGCCCTGCAGTGGGACAATAACGGGCTAATTATTATTATTTACAATGGTTATATAAAATGATAATTACCCATTTATCAAAAATATACCAGAAAAAATTAATTAAAACTGTATTGTAAGTTTATTTCAATAATGTTCAATTTGCAAATCCGTTTATATATGACGGAGTTATGCCCGAACAAACATAAAAAAAACATCCAAATTGAGAACCTCCTCCTTTTTTTGATACTGCATTTAATTTATTACTACTTATATTCATCGTAATATATTATATCATTTATGATTATAAATGAGTGATAACTCATCTAAACATAATTGTGAATATTGTTGTTACATTTTTAAACAAAGTGAGGACGTCAATACGACAATAAATTACAATCAAATAAATACATCAAATTTTTTACTTAATTTTTTTCGGAAGGCTTACAGACTAATAACATTATAATAACAATAATATATGACTAAATTGCTAATTACAAGCCCCCACAGATAAATACAAAATGATTAGGTACTTCCTCATAGTCTCAGTTTCAACCAATCTGTATACCAACATTGTAAGCAAATAAACGATTACCATTATATTTAAACTAGTTATTCTCTCAAAGTGGGTTATATTCAAATTTTAATCCGGACAACAAAGTGTTCAAGTGCAGGCATGTGTCTTTTGTACAAAAAATTGCTTTGCTGAGCTTCCTTAGTGTGCTTGCATTGGTGTAGAAAAGGTCAATGCCTTGTTCACAATAAATTTCGTTAAAACTGCGACTGGCTCTAAGAAAGTATGCATTACGCCTATAATTCTGTACCTTCAGTGAAAAGTGATATATCTTGACTTACTCGTATATCTGTGGGAGAAACGTTGCATTTTGATTAATTTAAAAATATTTACGTAATTTTTCGAGTAACTTCCGGTTTAATAAGTTGTTCGGTTGGCTACTCGCCCCCACCCACTGACAAGCAGGCCATAGTATAAAAGAGCGCACAAGTGGCTCGATCAAGCAGTCTTTGTTCGACTACAGACTCGGCAAGACAGTTCTGAACGGTCAGGTATGTTTTATTGTAATTGCTCTCAATAAATAGATTATTATTATTGCTATGCTATATTGTTATAATGTTATATTGCTACATAATTTCGTCGTGCAAACTATGTAATTACTGTATTTTATTTTAATAATAATTGTAAAATTGATCTAATTTATGCATTTCTTTTATTCCATCTATACTTATCCCACATATCAGTTTTAATATTCTTACACTAAGTTTAAAAGTAAAAAAATGCAATTTTTTGGTCTAATTAGGACCCCTCTAAGATTAAAATTAAGCAAGCTTATTTTGGTGTAAAGTGCTCTAACTAAGCATTTTTTACATTTATTAATGTGTAATAAAATACATTTCAAATAATATCAATGTGAAAAAAACAAATATTTCAAGTACCTTAGTGTATATTAATACAAATGTATGTGACTCATATTACACGATCTATGTGAATTAGTACAAACTGATATATTTACATATAATCATCCAACACCAACCAATAAATAAATAATGTGTAAAATGGTTCAAGTCATTTTAAATTAATTTACACATACTACGACTTTAATATTGTTGTGTTACGTGATACAACTGGATTTCTTTTTAAATTATAAAAAAACTGTACAAATTAATCTGTTTCTTCTTACACTAAATCGTGGTCTAAGATATTGTTTACCAATGTCAGTAATCAGTACTCATTTTAGTGAAGTAGACAAAAAGTCCCATTTTTTTTAAACTTTAACATTAATTTTCTCAAAATCATGATTTTCCAGTTACATCACTTTTCACTGAAGGTACAGAATTAGTGTTTGTATATAATTAATCACACTACTATTTCTCAATTGATTTTATCGACCGCATAAAAATAAGTTTGTATTAAATTTTATAGTACCTAGGTATTTCTCGGAAAAAAATATGAGAAACAAAGTCTTTTCTGCGGCTGTATCCGAAAATATCCCAATTATTATTTAAAAAACTATTGACTTTAGGTCCCATAATAGGGGGCGAGCCTATTGCCATCAACACTACCCGACCTAGGAATTGAACCCAAGACCTTGTGCTCAGCAGTAGCGCTTGCAACCATTAGACCATCGAGGCAGGCAACGCGAGGCAATTTAAAAAGTTTATTGTTTTTCAAGGAAACCTATAATCCATATTATACAGTGTGAGTCTTTATAATGTGCATATAACGTAATGGGGAAATCTATGCTTAATTTTATAAACGGAAAAAATATTTTAAAAAATCTAAATATTTTTTACGGAATTTTTAATTTTTTTGGAACAAAACGGTGTAACTTTTAAACTTAATGATCTATCGCGATGAAACAAACTTCATAATGATTGGAAGTAATTAGGTGTCCTCATAAAATGAAATCTGTGGAAAAAAAATCCCTCAATTGAAAATAAACATGTTTTTTTTTAGCAAAAATCTATTTTTTCATGATATTTTACAATAATCGTAAAATTTGTGAGTTGAGAAATTTGAACGGAACCAAAAAAAATTGAAACACCTTCACCTTCAGTGAAAAGTGATGTAACTGGAAAAACATGATTTTGAGAAAATTTATGTTAAAGTTCTTTGTCTACTTCACTAAAATGAGTACTGATTACTGACATTGGTAGTAGGAAAACTTGCGCTCAATTTAGTAAAATCTTATTTAAATGATAGACAGCAGCAGGTTCAAGTAAATGGTGTCCATTCAATCGGTTTAAAAGTAAAAATGGGCGTTCCACAAGGCTCGATATTGGGTCCTTTCCTCTTTTTAGTATATATTAATGATCTACCCCATTTATTAAAAAACCAACCACAAATGGTGTTATTTGCTGACGACACTTCCTTAATTTTTAAGATAAATAGACGTGCATCAAATCTTGACGGAGTAAATAACGCCCTACTGCAGGTCCAAAATTGGTTCACTGCTAATAATTTAATATTAAATGGGAAAAAAACTAAATGCATAAGATTTGCTTTACCAAATGTTAAAAGTAGTGATTGTGACATAGTATTGAATAAGGAGAAACTAGAATTTGTCGATAAAACTGTTTTCTTGGGGATCACGCTCGATTCAAGGCTGCAATGGGGTCCTCATTTAACATCTCTTGCAGGACGGCTAAGTTCAGCAGCATATGCTGTGAGAAAAATCCGTCAATTTACCGATGTAGATACCGCGAGGCTAGTCTATTTCAGTTACTTTCATAGTATCATGTCTTACGGTATTTTACTATGGGGACGGGCTGCAGATATCGAGTCTATTTTTATTCTGCAGAAGAGAGCCATCAGAGCAATATATGGCCTCCGCAGACGCGATTCTCTAAGGGAACTGTTTAAAGATATTAACATCATGACGGTACCTTGTCAATATATCTATGAAAACATCATGTACGTAAGGAAAAATCTAAGTCTTTTCAGTAAAAGAGGTGATAAACACAATTATGGGACTAGAAATAGGGACCAATTAGTTCAACCGGGTTTCAGACTGGCTAAAGTAGACTCATCCTTCATGGGGTGCTGTTTAAAATGTTATAATAAAATACCTTCCCACATACTCCAACTGAACGAAACGAAATTTAAATCATGTATAAAACGCACACTATGCTGCCAAGCATATTATAAGTTGGGGGATTACATCGCTGATAAAAATGCTTGGCTCAGCGCTGGTCCAGCTCCACAAGGGCGCATAAACTAATTGATTAGCATTCAAAAGTATTGTTGCAGCTGCTGAAGATTGTAAAACTATATTTCCTTTGTATAAATTCAATCTCTTTGTATTGTATAATTGCATATCACATGTGTGAGCACTGTGACCATGTTGTACATTCCATAAAGCTACCATTTACTGGGTACGTCTTTCATTGACTTGAATGTGCCCTGGCGGCTGAGAGTATGTCATGCTCACTCAAATGTCTCGCTGATGGTGGCGTGTGTGTTGGATCATTAAGTTCCCTTCAAAATGGTTGAGCTAAATGGTGCTGATCCATGCGTCATGTTCGTGAACGGGCGCCGTCAGTTGGGACTGGTCATCTCTTAGCTGCCACGGTTTATTTTAATTTATTTAAATTTTTGAATTGATATTATATTTTTATTACGGACGCTTTTAACGTGCACGTCTTTCTACATTGTTCTCACATGTATAAGTTCAACACGAATGATGTAACCAATATTTTGTAACAATATTTTGATTTAAAAGAGTGTCCGTGGAGTTTCTTGCCCGTTCTTCTCCATAGGTACCTACTACGCTTTGGAATGGGCAACTAGCTTCATTTTTCTGACTGACCGACCCCTTGACAATTCAAAAGTACCTGTAATTGGTTTATTTGAAATAAATGCTTTGAGTTTGAGTTTTGAGTTTGAGTTTGAGTTTAAACAATATCTTAGAGCACGATTTAGTGTAAGAAGAAACAGATTAATTTGTATATTTTTAATTATTTAAAAATAAATCCAGTTGTATCACCTAAAACAACATATTATATTAAATATTAAAGTCGTTTTATGTGTTAATTAATTTAAAATGACTTGAACCATTTTACACATTATTTATTGGTTGGTGTTGGATGATTATGTGTAGATGTATATCAGTTAGTACAAATTCACATAGATCTCTTAATAAGAGTCACATACATTTGTATTAATATACATTAAGGTACTTGAAATATTTGTTCAGTTCACATTGATATCATTTAAAATGTATTTTATTACACATTAATAAATGTAAAAAATCCTTAGTTAGAGCACTTTACACCACAATAAGCTTGCGCAATTTTAATCTTAGAGGGATACCAATTAGACCAAAACATTGCATTTTTTTTACTGTTAAACTTAGTGTAAGAATATTAAAACTGATTTATGTCAAGATAGGTATATCAGTTTTCACTGAAGATACAGAATTAAGTATAGATTCCCTCATTATTAAGACTCACACTGTATGAAGAGTGTTTAATTATGCCAATGGTTTGTGATGTCCGAGTGAGATAACTTTGTATCTACAAAACTATCAATCACCCGAATCGCCCCAGGCTACCTCAATGAGTCTCTTAATAAGTTTATTTAGGTAACCGAGGAACTCGAGGAGCTCGAGGAGGAGGAGGAGGAGGGGAGGTTCGAGGAGCTCGTGGCTAAGTACTACCAGCTGCACGGGTCGATCCATCAGGTTAAGCTGCGCTTGCCGGGGTTGGTCCGTGGATGGGTGACCATTTCTACATACCGAGACTCTTCCGTGCCTCGAAAGCACGTTAAGCCGTTGGTCCCGGCTGTCATTCGTGGATCATTGACAGTGGTTACGGGTCGTTAGAAGGCCGAAAGTCTGACAACCAGTCTTACCAAGGGGTAACGGGGAGGGGTATCGTATTACCCAGTTCCTGGGTTGTGGAGGAAGTCGCTACATGTAAAATACTGATATTCAGCGGCATCCGGTTAGACTGGAAGATGACCCCAATATAGTTGGGAAAAGGCTAGGCAAAGATTTAGGTATATACACCGTGTAAAAAATACCTTTCCGATCCGTGAGGGTGTTGTTAAGTATCGTACTGAGAGTCTATTTCTGTGGTAATTTTTTAGGTAAAAAGGCAAAAAGAAGGCCAAATTTTTTTTCAATGGGCAATTTTATCGGGCGGCCGTCGTTTAGCGGAAGTCTACAAGTCATAACTTATGACCCCTGTTGAAAATTTGCTAATTTTTAATGGTTTGGAGTAATTTTGGTACAAAAATGTAAATTTGAAATAGCAATAACTTCTTTATTTTCAATAACAATTTAAAAAAATACTTTTTGGTAATGTTATTGCAGTATCTGTGTTTTCGGATCGGACAGGCTTTTTTTTATATAATATTGTATAATATACTTTTGTCTACCTGGTTCATATAATTAAGGGTTTCATAAACATAGGCGTCGTTTTTTTTTGTCGGAAAGAGAATTGCGCCCGCGTTTCCTGGTGACTTCATCGCCACCAGGTGACTCAGTTCTCTTTCCGACAAAACCGACGCTATGCGATATAACTATTAGGTTCATTTTAGGTTTCTTTAATAATCCGCCACAGCGACACGCCCTCGCCACGTCTCTTCTATATAAACCGCGCCTTTTACTTACATGAGACCTATAATCTTTTGTACGTTTCTTGGGCGAGAAAATCGTTGGTAACTAGTCGCTTCTCGTCAGCGGTGGGACAAGTGGCTTAGTGTGTCTTAAGCGTACTTGTAGGTAATTAATTGGACAATAAATAAACAATACCTTCTTTTCAATATATTTTTAATTATAATAAAATACACGCATTCGAAAGTTTAACATTAAAAACATTCAAATTTTTATGTGTGGAAACTACTTTAAATAATGTTGACAGTGTATTTGTGCGTAATGCAATGACTAAATTAATTTAATAACTGAACATTGTAGCCAATTTTGTTGTGGACAAGCTAAACTTAATTTAGACTATTTCCATCTTTTTTCTCAATTGTAAAGCCAGAAAGGTCAAATTGAATTACCTGGCGAAACTCATCAGACGTGATGGGTGATGATAAGATCCATACGAAACTATCTTTTGGAAGGTAATTTAAATCAAATCTTGTAATTTTTTACATCGAAAGTGCCTTTTATGAGCCTATTTGACACAAAAAAAAAAACCAACCAAGTGCATGTCGGACCACGCGCAGTGAAGGGTTCCGTAGTTGGGATGAATTTATCCCGAGAACAAACTTAACTTTGTTGAAAAAAATTCTGCCTTACAATCGATAACATCGGTCAATTCTCCAACCACAAAAGTAAGTTTCTAATCGCATTTTTTTAAAATGTGATAACCTAAAAATTAACGATTATCGGACATTTCCTTTACTTGTGTTGTGAGACCTTGCTTCTTGTTACGCTGACGACACGCTGGTCCTGGCGCAGGGGAGGTTACCAGGCGGCGGCCGATTTAAGCGACACGCGGGGTTGCGACAATCGTTGACAGGATCCGGCAGCTGGGACTCGAGGTGGCCCTGCACAAGTCTGAGGCCATGGGTTTTCATGGTCCTCGGAATGCGCCACCGTCGGGCTCCCAGGTAATGGCGGGAGGGGTTCACATCGGTGTCGAGTCGACGATGAAGTATCTGGGACTCGTCCTCGACAGCCGGTGGAACTTCGTAGAACACTTCCGACGTTTGGCTCCCAGACTGGAGCGGGCCGGGGCTGCATTGAAGCGGCTCCTGCCCAATCAAGGGAATCCAAACGCCTCCTGCTGGAGGCTCTATGCGGGGATCGTGCGGTCCATGGCCCTCTACGGGGCGCCGGTGTGGGCGCGTTCATTGAGGCTGCGGCCAGCCCGCCGGTTGAACGCGTCCCAGAGGGTCATGGCCATTCGGCTGGCCCGAGGATACCGCACGGTCTCCTGCGAGGCGGCGAGCCTCCTTGCCGGATTACCGCCATGGGATCTGGAGGCAAAAGTCCTCGCGCACATCTGGGAGTGGCGTGAGGAGGCGAAACGCCGGGGCTTAACTCCGATGCCGCAAGAAATCACGGCACAGCGGACAGAGCTCCGGCGGGATCTCATGGCGTCATGGAGAGTGCGATTGTCGCAACCCCGCGCTGGGCACGCCACAATTGCGGCGATAAGACCCCTCTTTGAGGAGTGGCTTGAGAGGCGCCACGGCGTCCTCACCTTCCGCCTGACGCAGGTCCTCACCGGACACGGCTGCTTCGGGAGGTTCCTGTTCAGGATAAGGCGGGAGGAAACACCCGGGTGTCACCATTGTGTGGATCGGCCTGAGGACACGGTGGAGCATACGGTGGAGGTCTGCCCGGCTTGGGCGGAGCAACGCCGTGTCCTCGTAGAGGCGATCGGCGGCGGTGATCTCTCGCGTCCGGCCCTGGTTCAGGCCATGGTACGGAGCGAGAGGAAATGGCAGGCCGTTACCTCCTTCTGCGAAGCGGTAATGCTCAAGAGGAGGCGGAACGCGTGAGGGAGAGGCAAATTTCGCGCCCTCACGCCCCTAACCGCCGCAGGAGGAGACGGGGCGGGAATCACGAGCCGATTTCCGGCCACCGTAGGCGCGGGCTTGCGGACGGTGAGCAATGGGTAGCTCGCCGTCCGATAAGGATCAAGCCCGGGTCGACGGCGCGTTGTGTACCACGCGCGCCTCAAAGAGATGTCAGCAGAATTGACGGGGTCCGTTAGGGCCAATGCCTGCCGGGGGTTCGAAGAAAACCGATAGGGAAATCGTGGCCCCCGGTTCCCACCCAAAAAAAAAAGACCTTGCTTCTTGCCAAATTTCATGATTCTAGGTCAACGGGAAATTTTTGATTTATTTTGCGAGTATCAAAATATGTCGCATTAATGGCTGTATTTTTTTATTGCGTTGACTTAGAAGCTTGATTTTTTTAGAGGCTAAGGGGCCTTAAACTTTACGTATTTGATAATAATTTCAACTTGATAACTCCACGCGTTCCTGAGAAAATGGGTCTTGACAGACAGACGAAGTAATCCTATAAGGGTTCCGTTTTTCCCTTTTGAGGTACGGAACCCAAAAAGAAAATTGAAATTGACTTTTTTTGTGGTTTACGACCGCTGGTACTTTAGCTACTACAAAAACATGTAATTAAACGTGTTTAGACGTCGATATCCAGCACTTCTGTAAAGTTACAAGAAAAACTGATTAATTAAGCTTATATTTCAAATAACTACACTATCTACGGTCATTGACCTCAATTTTTTAAATCATTAGTATATTTTTTTTTGTTTTTTTATCATGTTTAGTCATGGATACCCATGACGACTGCTGGGTTTTGCCAGCTAATTTAATTTGACCCTGTTTATGAACCGTCAAGCACGAAAGCTTCCATACGTTGAACGAAAGCTTCCATACGTAATTCCTTTGATACATACGAGTAATTGAGTTTTTGGTCGATGCGTACAGAGGGCCTCGTGCCAGTCGCACTACGCGCCCTCAGAAATCGACCAAAAACTCGGCGAAGTTCAAGGCATAATCTCATTTGACATCGGTTTAAAGAACTTTATTCTCATTAAAACAATCGTCACTTACATGAGAACATTAAATCTTATTACTAATTTTAAATATATAAATATATATACGTATGTTTTTTTTTTTTAACCTTTCCGCCACACTAGAAATTTCTCTTGTATTGTGGGTGCGTTTACAAACATTTAAACTCACATACACAAACAGCCAGACCCAGAACAACTACTTGTTGGTCATACTAATATTTGTTCCGTATGGGACACGCAGTGGTAGCAGTTAATCGCTTAACCACTGCGCCAACCGTGCTGTCGAAAGTATATTAGTGCGGGTAGAAGAAAAAAAAAAAGCAAAAAGTAAAGTATTGTTGGCTACTACTACACGGCCCACGGACGAGGTAGGGCGCGCTCACTATAAAACCACTGCGAGCGGCGGCTCGGGCTTCCCTTTCCGATCCAGATGACCCCATTACACTCCTCCAGGAGTAGAATAGGGCCACCAGTACAGTACACAAAAACAGACGCCCGTCATTTTGACCTCGCCGCCGAGGTTCTTTGCGATCGCGACCGCACCCCCGAGTAAATGAAACTCCCCCCGACCCTTGCTCGAAAATGAGGTGCCAGCAGTTGTTGCAGCTGAGCACGTAGCTTTAAATATCCCGCCAAATAATCATGATGATAATCCAATTTTGATCCAGCCTGTCCCTTCTTGCTGTCCTCCCCTCAGCGACGCTCTAAGCCGAGGTTCGTACCACACAGGGGGTGCCCTTAGCGAGCGTTCGCTTAATTTTAATTTAGAATAGTTTACTTGCTCCTGGCTGGAGGTTCTAAGTGTAGAAGGTTAAAAGCACCCACAGGTAAGTCCGGTTAATAAGCAGCCAAGACCTTAGTGGTCAAAACTGCGTGAGGCCATAGTTAAAAAAAAAAGGTTCGGGCTTCACTTTCTGTTTGGATTGCGTCGCGTGTGGACGCACTACTCTTCGGCCGTTTGGTGTAATCTGCTAAAATCTGGTATCTCTATATCTTATTATTCTCTGGTTTATTTCCTTGATTTAATTGGTGATGATTTTGTTCCTATGATTGTAATTTTGCTAAGTTTGATAATTATTATTACAAAGTTCATGTGATTAGTTTTTAGGTTAATAAATAATTCTTTTGTTAAATTGTGATTTCACTGCTGTCCTAACAGTATGATCATTGTCAACAAAATTGGAAGCGAGTTCACTGCATTCCTATGATAAGGTCATGGCACAAGTTAAAAGATGTTGCTGTTGACATCTCTAACTTCCTTCATATCTGTGACCGTGCTTTTCTAAAGCTGTCTGAAAGTAAGAGTTGTTAATTCTTCAATTAGTTTAGTATGTGAGCACGAGAAAATAACGGGCGCTGTTATTTCTCAGACTGTCAAAAAAGTCTTAAAATATTTCATATAAAATTGTTAAACTGCAATGCGATAATAATGTAACTCATAGACAGAGATATAACCGCAGGTATTAAGTACATTCCCAAATTCACTTTAGAAGTATATTCTATTTGAATAGGATGCTTTTGCACAAAGACAATTAACTTCTTGAGAGTCTTCGTTTCCGGCGCTTGAGGATCTAAAACAAAATGATTTCTGTAAAATAAATAATCAAATTGGCACCCTCTTGGATTTCAATGAGGGAAAGGACAGGTTTGTCCAGCACACCAATTGAGTAACGCACTGTCAATCACAATAGGATGGATTTTGAGAGAATTGACTAATGAATGTTGTTGAACTGTCAACATGAATAGCATTGCTATTCTAAAATTGTTCCGCAGTTACTCCGCAGGTCGCTCCTATTATCATCATCAATTCATCATCATCATCACCATGCATATTAGTAGTGACCAATATTGATTCTACGTTTGAAATAAAAACAATAGTAATAAAATCTGGTTTGAATTGTGCTGCCCCATAGGTGACTAGCATTATAAAAATGCCCGGTCGATTTGATTATTTCAATAGTTGTTATCACACTGCCCTCTCATATTGGGGTGCCCCCTTCCTCCCGGACCGCAGCAAGGTGTTGACGTGCCCCAGTATATTTCGCATTTTAATTCAAATTTAAATCTTTTAGTAAATTTAATCGAAGTAAAAAAATAGGAGTGCATAATCACCGAAGAGTTCTCTACAACTTACAATGTCGTGAGCGCGAGTCAGCGACAATTATTACTCCGGCGATCGTGCGCCCCTGGTACCTGAGCTGTCTCATAGTTGGGAAGACTCCACCCCCAAGGACACGTAAGAGGCCAATTTACTACTCATTACTGCGCGGGCACACTTTCTACAGTAGTGGCCACGCCTCCTCATTAAACGATTGGAGAACTGGGCTAATTAGTTAATGACCTCATTAGCTAATTAAGGACCCGCCTATCGACCAGTGATCCAACCCGCGCCATCACCAGTCTACGTGCACACATCGACATCAATAAACAGTATCGTCCTTAAACTTCTTATATTCGGCCGGACTCGGCGGTCACTCGGGCTCACGGAAATCACCGATCACACGAAGTGTTATCAACACCGATCTCACTACCCCTGCGCACCGCAGCTAAGTCAGTATCAACTCTCCGTACCTATACCAGTATTATTAGTATAGTCATTTCTACTTACGATGCCGTTAAAACGCACACCGCCGGCGATGCAGCTGCAAACATCTCAGACAGCGGTGACACCTGTGACGTCAACTTTGCCCGCCAGTTTTGAGCGGGCGCTTTTCACTCCACTTAGCTCTTCTGAACCTACTTTAAATACAAGGCCGGATTCACCTATTGATGACAACTCACCAAACATTACATACCGAAATGGTAAACGCAGGCGACTGGAGGACGGTGAAGACAGCAAGTTATGCACCTTTATGTCGGAAATGAAGCAAATGTTTCAAGATTTTAAGGCCCACCAGGATGAAAAATATGAAAAATTGTTTTCCCTAGTAAATAGCATTCGTGATTCCTTTGATCACCTATCGGCTCAGCACGACAACCTTAAATCTCAAATTGAGTTGTTGGAAACGGAGCGCAAGGAAAATCTCTCATATATAAGCGACCTCGAAAACAAGTTGGATAAAATGGAGCAGAGCTCGAGGTCTACCTGTTTAGAAATTAGAAATATTCCATGCACCAAAGAAGAATCAAAGTCCTCTCTGTTAAAGACTGTCATTGACACTGGTAGCCTATTGAATCTTACAATACAACCAAGGGATGTGAAGGACCTATTCCGCATAAAAACAAAAGATCCTACCAATAAAACAATTATTGTCAATTTTACCACCGTAATCCTCAAGGAAGAATTCCTAGTTAAGTTCAGAAACCACAACAAAA
The DNA here is from genome assembly GCA_949152395.1 of Agrochola litura. Taxonomy (NCBI): domain Eukaryota; kingdom Metazoa; phylum Arthropoda; class Insecta; order Lepidoptera; family Noctuidae; genus Agrochola; species Agrochola litura. Next base: position 5,540,465 of record OX424502.1, on the reverse strand, counting down.
ATAGCTTTAAATTAACAACAGAACACCTCAAAATTACTGGCCCGGCAAAACAAATTTACGTATCTGAAAACTTATCAGGTAAGAACAAAAGGCTGTTCTTTCTGGCTAGAGACGCTGCAAAAACGAACGATTTTCAGTTCTGTTGGGTCTCGCACGGAAAGATCCTAGTTCGGGAAAAAGCCGATTGTCCTCACTTTCAAGTTCAAAACGAGGCGGATCTCGGCCGTATAAAAAAAGGCGCGTGACTAGTTGTTTATTATTATGTAACTTTATTACCTAATTACCTCGTAATCTTAGTGTTATTGTATTGCTTGCAAATCTACTATTATAAGTTGAAATATTTTGAATTTGGGACTATTGTTAAACTCACATTGGTAAATTCTACTCACCTTTCACACTCACACATATCTTTACACATTCGCACACACCCCCGCACTTTCCACGAACTCTGTATACTCCCCAAAAAAAAAGACTTAGTATGCTTAACAAACACCTGCTTAGTAAACCCAGTGTGTCCTTCTACTGTTAGCTCAATAAACCTAGGACTGCCGCATTGCGTCCTCGAGTTTAATTATTCTATCCTGAAATTTTGTTCCCCTTTTATTATTATAATTAAAAATGGATGATCTTACCGTGATCACTAGTGAAGTTGACCACATTGCCGTCTCAAATTGCTATTCTTGTTCCCCGGAAACAAGTGATAAGTTTTTAAATTGCTCTCTTCATGATCTTAAAATATTACACACTAATATTCGTAGCCTAAACAGCAATTTTGACAATCTGGTGGTTTTTATGAGTAGATTAACGTACTTGCCTGACATTATTATTCTCACTGAGTGCTGGTTGAGCAAATGTCCAACTACTCCCTTACTAACCGGCTACAACTCTCACACTTCGTCGTATAAAACACAGAATGAGGGCGTGGTTGTCTATGTGAGGGATTGTTTTGACGTCACTGTCGAAACACCTATATTTAATGAGGCAAACGTTCTTCTACTTAAATTTTCAAATAGGGCTGCTTTTATTGCAATTTATCGTTCTCCTTCATACAGAGATTTGACAAATTTCCTTGGCAGCTTAGACAGTTTGCTTGTTGCTTTAACTCAATTTCAAACTGTAGCCATTATTGGTGACATTAACCTGAACATTACACCTGGGAGCATCGACCCAAATGCTGATGAATACCTCAATCTGACAGCTTCGCATGCAATGTTGCCAGCCTACACTCTCCCAACTAGACTCTCGAACTGCCTTGACCATGTGATACTCCGCACCCAAAGCTCTGCTACTACACTAATCATTGATTCTCTCATCACTGACCACTCTCCTATTATTATTTTCTGCAACCTCAATATAAAAACTAAAACGCCCCACCTCACCAGATCAAAAATTGATTTGCCTCGGGTTATAGACCAAATTAACAACACAGATTTTTCCTTAATCTATCAGTGTCACAACCCGAATGAAGCTGCGGAATCGCTTGTTTCCACCATGTCCCTAGCCATCAAATCGCACTCACATGTTTTACAAATTCCCAGTAGAAAGCGCATTATTAAGCCATGGATTACTCCTGGCCTGCTGAGATGCATACGTCACAGGGATAGGCTGCATCGTAAATTTAAAAAACACCCAGAGGATGAGACACACAAATTGATTTTCTCTCGCTATCGCACCTTCTGCAACAATCTCTTAAAAAAAGTCAAGCGTGAATATGAACGTTCTGAGTTTCGGCAGGCTAGAGATAATCCAAAAGCTACGTGGAAACTTGTCAAACGGGTAGCAAGCTTAGGCCAAATCAGAGACTCGGCCTCTGAGTTGCTAAACTGCAGTGCCGAACCATCGCAGTCTGTCAACAAAGTCAACAATTACTTTGCGAATGTTGGTGGACTGTTGGCGGCTAAAATCGAACACTCTGTCCTCTATCAATATCTCTCGAATAGTCGTCCTAACCTTGAGATCCCGGGTACTTCCGTACCGTCCGCACCTCAATCAATGGCCCTTCACAACGTGGATAGTATTGAGCTGGAAAATACCATACTTAGCCTTAAAGACAATTGTGCTGTTGGATTTGACGGTATATCTGCCTCTATCGTGAAGGCAACTCGTCAAATTCTTATTCCGATCCTTGTTTTCATCTTCAATTTGTGTTTTTCAACAGGAACTTTTCCTGATGTTTTCAAAACTGCAGTTCTCCACCCTATCTATAAGTCAGGAGGCAAAGATAATGTCGCCAATTACAGACCTATTTCAGTGTTGAGTACCCTCTCAAAGATATTCGAAAAAGTAATAAACCGTAGACTCACCAATTACCTAAACAAATTTAACCTTCTTTCTAATAATCAGTATGGCTTTAGGACTGGAAAATCCACCGAAGATGCTGTACTGGAACTTACAGATACGATTGTTAGCCATTGGGAAAATAAATATAAAACGCTTGCCATCTTTTTAGACCTATCCAAAGCCTTCGACACTGTCTCAATTCCCATACTTTTGTCGAAGCTAGAGCATCTAGGTATCCGCGGGACGGCCCACGATCTCTTCAGGAGTTACCTTTCAGGTCGTAAACAAGTAACAAAACTTGAAAGATACCTCAGCAACCAGGAGAAGGTTACCTTTGGTGTCCCCCAGGGCAGTGTCCTGGGACCCCCACTTTTTCTCATATACGTGAATGAGCTGTGTCAGTTATCCTTACCCAACTGCAAAATTGTAGCTTATGCCGATGACACAGCTCTAATTGTTCATGGCCGAGACTGGACTGAAACTCGCCTCAAGTCAGAGTTTGCCTTGAACACAGTCATGCGGTGGCTGACCACAAATCTTCTCACTTTAAATATCAATAAGACCAAATTTATTACATTCTCTATGATGAACTCAAGTCAGCCGCCAACACCGATTGAAATTCGTGTGCACACCTGCCCAAACTTACACGCAGACTGTGGCTGTCAAGAACTGGAAAATACCCCTATTATTAAATATCTTGGAGTCACTCTTGATAGAAACCTGAAATGGAAGCAACATATTGCTTCAACTGTAGCTCGTGTGAGAAAACTTATATATATTTTTAAAAAGCTCAGAGGCGCGGCCGATTTTAGCTGTTTAATAACTGTTTACTTTGCGCTCGCTCAGTCTGTTCTGGGGTATTGCCTAACGGTCTGGGGTGGTGCCGGTAAAACAGTGATGCTTCGGGTCGAACGAGCGCAGAGAGCTGTCTTGAAGGTGCTGGCAAGGAAACCGATCCGATTTTCGACATTCTCTCTATATACCCTCTGCCAGGTCCTCACCGTCAGACAGCTGTTTATCCTCCGAACTATTCTTCGCAAACACAGCCAACTTACCTTTGATCCTAAATGCTGTACACGCCGCTCGAATAGGGTTTGTAACACTGAGTCTCGTAGAACCGTAGCTGCAAGTCGTCATTACAAACACATAAGTTCAAGAATGTACAACAAATTAAACAAAAGCTTACACATCCACCCATTAACCAAGAGCAAATGCAAAATTAAACTTGACTCCTGGTTAAAGTCACAAAATTATGATGAAACAGAGAAACTCGTGGAAGTGTAAAATACTCATCACTCCCTCACACACCCTAACAAAACCACACACGACACACATACCACAAACACTACAAACACCCCTCGCACACCTCATTAACAAGCACCCACACACACCCATTCACCCTACACTCACCACATTAACTCAACGTCTAAATACATCCCAAATCAAATATCCTGTACTGTTTATTTTTATCTATTTTTTGTTTTTATTATTAATTAACTAAATCTAATTTAATTTAACTTAATTACCTTTTTGCATGGAACATCATTCCACTCTGTAGCTGGAGAAGGGCGTTGTTAGCTGCGCTACAGTTTATACTTTTGCAGCTATCATCGTTTTACATCGTTTATTGTTTTTGTGTTATTGTTCCAAAATAAACTTTTATTATTTATTTTTATTATTATTTATATTTCAAACTGCCCGGGCATTTTTATAATGTCCTAATAATCACTTGGTCCATAACATGTATCTATTATAATATTCACTTACTTATCGACAACGTGCTGTATAATTTCGATAGTCCCCTATTTGTTCTCGAACTTTCATTGAGGATATTTTGGCCCGCAACCATTAGGAAATATGTGCGAAATATTGAAGAAGACACAAAGTATATTGCATGGCAGATATGACGTTGACGTTGTTGTAAAATAACCTGTTAAAAACGGAAATCAGAGTTATAGACAATTTGTATTAGAGAATAATAAAAAAAAAAAAAAAAAATTAAATTTACATCCGGTGATAATGAATAAAATATTATGCACGACGAAGCAAGATAATGTGTAAAAGACAAGGCCAATGAAAACACCATCTGAAAATAATAAAAAAAACAGAATTTTAGTCATAGTCTAGGTCATAATGTTCCTCCGAAAAACTGTTGTAATCATAGGAAGTCAGACTAAGAAAATTAAAATACTTTTCAAATTCTTTGATAGCAAAAGTATTCGACATTAAAGCCGCATGTCACCAAGCAGGGTCTAAAGAGTGTTTACACTGAAAGTGGGCATCGTCACAAATAGCTGTCAAATATACTGTTATAATTAATTTGACAAAATACTACGAAATAAGAAATATGGCTAACTAGTGAACTAGAATATTAATACTGAATTGCATTTATAACACTGAATTTGATGTTAACCGTTTTAGGTATAAAAAAGGCCTCTGTCGTGTGGTCGAGGCCTATTTGACGGACAGGGCCGTCATCTACCCCGGTCACCAGGGAGAATGGAACCGGCAAGAGGTGTCGTGCGGTGTCCCATAGGGATCGGTCCTAGGGCCGCATCTGTGGGACATCGGATACGACTCGGTGCTGCGCACCGACCTCAGCGGCGGCGTCAGCGTCGTTTGTTACGCTGATGACACGTTGGTCCTGGCGCAGGGGGTACGACCTCACCAGGCGGCGGCCGATATAGCGACACGCGGGATTTCAACAATCGTCGACAGGATCCGGCAGTTGGGACTCGAGGTGGCCTTACATAAGTCCGAGGCCATGTGTTTTCATAGTCCTCGGAACGTGCCACCATCAGGCAGAAGTATTTGGGACTCGTCCTCGACAGCCAGTGGAACTTCGTGAAGCATTTCTGACGTTTGGCTCCCAGACTGGAGCGGGCCGGGGCTGCCTTGAAGCGGCTCCTGCCCAATGTAGGGGGTCCAAACGCCTCCTGCCGGAGGCTCTACGCGGAGGTCGTTTGGTCCATGACCCCTTACGGGGCACCGGTGTGGACACGTTCATTGCGGCGGCGGCCAGCCCACTGGTTGAACGCATCCCAGAGGGTCATGGCCATCCGGCTGGTCCGAGGATACCACACGGTTTCCTGTGAGGCGGCCTCCTTTCCGGATGACCGCCATGGGATCTGGAAGCAAAAGTCCTCGCGCACATCTGGGAGTGGCGCGACGAGGAGAAACGCCGGGGCTTAACTCCGCTGCCGCGAGAAATCACGGCACAGCGGACAGAGCTCCGGCGGGATCTCATGGCGTCATAGAGAGTGCTATTGTCGCAACCCAGTGCTGGGCACGCCACAATTGCGACGATAAGTCTGCTCTTTGAAAAGTGGCTAGAGAGACACCCAGACTGGGAGAAGTTATTTGATAATTTCCCACCCAAAAAAAAAAAGGCATATGAAAAGTTTCCAAATACTTTTTTTAACATCTAAAACTAAATATTCGGTGTTACGATAATAATTATTGCATTAATTTCATAATCAATATTTTAGTTCACTAGTTTCTTCTTTCTTATTTCCGTACAGTAATATTGTCAAATTAATCAAAACAGCGAAATATTTGTTAGCAATTTGCGACGTTGCCCACTTTCAGTAAAAACGCTCTTAAGGAATTTACCTGAACATTAAAGCAAACTGATAGATTTTTGCTGCAACTCAATAAGCATTTAAACTGTGTAGCCCACTGTTCCACTTGTTCAATCGTTAGAAGATCATTCCACTCTCTGCTATCTGCGCATAACCTTTTTTCGATAACATTGTACTTTACTTGAAAATCAAATAAATTATTGTTCAAACACTTCAGAAGGTTTTGAATCATGGTTATATACACGTGCATTATTGCATTCATCAAAATATAACGTTCTTCAGCCAATATATCTGAAATAGTTATTATGAAGACCTCTACAGAATGATATTTTTTAGCATTAATTTCGAAATACAAATTTTCTACAAAAACTAATGCACTTGTTACACAAGACACAACTGTGACGATCACAAAAACGATCTTCAATTTTCTTGAATATTTTCTGTAAGTCGGTTCGTTCTGGAAGTAATGGTGCACGGACATAAAGTTGTCTATGAACAGTTTGTAAGAAGGTGAGCTTAGAATACTGCTTAAAAGGATAACTGGACCAGAAAAGAAGCTCATAATCTGAAACGTTTCCATCATGCGCACCAGCAGAATATCATTTTTTTTAGAATTATTGAAGACATTTCTGATGACCACAACTGCCAAAATTATTTCAAAAACGATACGTATGTTACATAAAATTTTACGACTTTTGGATTGAGAAACGTAATTTCTGCATATCCCCATTACATTTTCTACTTTCATTAACATATTTAAAAAAAAAATTACTGCCATCTTGTAACTATGAGCAAACAATCTATTATTCTAACGCATTGGACACTTTTTGGTTTTACATTGACATTGGTAAAGATAATAAATCGAGTACTTCATTATTTTACTATTCAATAATATTACGGAGATTATTAATTCCAAAGGCGCTTCTAAACGGGCCATACCTTGGCTGCAATTTGTGGATGAAATATGTTGCCAGCGATGACAGCAACATTCAGCAATACTTGGTGTTGGCCTCTACGCAAAATTGCGTATAATTAAAATAAGTTTTTATTTTTATCCTTTCTATTTTGTGAATGTGATAAAATATTTGAATTTTTTTAATTTTACGTATCACTGTTTTGGAAAACATGTATACAAAGTTTTTGTGAATTTGTGGCTATTCTACTACTCTTATCTCAGTTATAATAGAGCCTTTTATTCCTTATACGAAACTGAATCGATTGGCATCATAAAAATACAACATGAGGATTGACATTTTTCTATCTGACTGTACCATTATTCCCGGTTGATGGCATTAGGCTCGCCCCTATTACATGACTTAAGGCGCGGTAAGAAGCAAATCTTTAGGTATTGAAGTGTAGTGCATCGTGGTGTACAAATACGGTTGAAAATGGCGATGCGTTTGATTCTAGTTTAATCTTGTTTCCAGCAATAATATGACAGTTATTTCGCAAATTTAATTTAATTAAAATAAAATAGGTACATCCATAAGTTAAAATATTTTTACATCATATTTCTGTAGTTGTAAAAAAAAAAGTTGTCGCTCAAGATATTGAACATTTCGAGACGAAAAAGTTTTTTCGTGGTCTTTCTTGCGATTTTTTTTCAACCTGCGAGATAATTTCTATAAAATCTCCTTGTATAAGTCTTTTTTTACATGACACACACTTGAGTATATACTGTATTTTTTTTTGGCTTGTAATATGTAGCAATACGACAAACTGTGCGACGTAAAAGTGGACGTTTTACGGTGTCCCTGCTTGGACACCGCCTTAAACATAATTGGCCAAATGTGGGTGTACTATAGGTACATCTCAGCCTAACCCTTCAGGGATTAAAGGCATGATCTTAAGTTACCCTAGGAAAAAAATAACTCAAAAATAAAATATGTTGATTCAATTAGCAAGTTATTCAAAAAGTTTTAGACAGTTTCCTAAGAACGTTGTCCTGTAGAAAAAAATATAATTGTACATCTCTTTCTGAAGGAACATGACCAATTTTTATTTGTTTTAATTTTTTTTGGTTTCACCAGCCCTTTTAGCTATTACTATTTCTCCTGTAGCAAGCAAGATTTAACGTCAACATTTTCCAGTCATATTCTACGACAAATTGTTGGCGCCAACACTTTCCTGCCAAATTGTAGGTACAACAAAAAGTTGCCGTGTCAATAGTTGACAATATTATAGCAACATATTGCACAAACAATATGGCCGGTTTGTAAAGACCCTATAATAATCAAATTAAGAATCTGACAGAAACCGACAGGTGAGTGACATGATCGACGTTGATTTATTGTTATTTTATTTCCATTTCTGATAGTTATTTCTATTATCCATTACGGCCGTGTGTCCTTGATTGATTAGATACTTTTAGGTAACTAAAGAAACATAAAAAAATGTAACTACATCACTGAGACTTCTTCTACACTAATATTAAAAAGAGAAAAGATTTGTATTTTTGTTTGTAATGAATAAACTCAAAAATTACTGGACTGATTTAATAATTATTTCACCAGTAGAATGCTATGTTATCAATGAGTAACATAGGTTATAATTTATAAATTCGAATTCAAATTCAAATCAAATCATTTAATTCGAGTAACTTAGACTCATAACAATAGAATAGCCTATACACATATTTTACAAATACTATAATTAAATTAAAATGAAAAAAAAACATAACGTAAAGATACCACACAGGCGAAGCCACTAGTGAAAACTAATAGTTCTTAAAAAGCATATCCTTAATGTACTAGGCCATTAAATCATAATCTACAAATGGTTTAAACAAAAAGTTTCTATACAATCAAATAACATAACATAACAAATCATGCCTGAATTTGCCGAAGGATTTGACAGATTTGTACCTATAGTACACCCACATTTCGCCTGTTATTTTTAAGTCCCATGTAATAGCGAGCCTATTGCCATTAAATAATTAAACAGTCAAATAATTTGTATTTATTTGTAACTAGCTTTACCCGGCCCGGCTTCGCACGGGTTACACTAAGTACGGCACACCTACCTACCTACCTACCCTACCTACCTACCTACATACATACATACCTACCTACCTACCTACATACATACCTACCTATCTACCGAAATATCGTAAAAAAGCCGTTCCATACAAAATGTTTCAGAAAATAAATTTTCTTCATATATTTTTTCGTGGATTTTCCGATGTGTTAATGATATTCTGCTATTCGGAGCGGAGACAAATCCAACAAATTCAAGATCATAAAAATCGGTTCAGCCGTTCTTGAGTTTTAAATGGTGTAACTAACCCGACTGTGTTTTATTTAAATAGATAATTATATCTCTTATAATATTTATCACAACTAACTATTTACACTAGGTACTAAATTAAATGACAAACTAACTAACTATACAAATAAATATAAAAAGGACACGTAGGCGTCGAAGTATTCGTCCGCATCGCTGTCATTCGGAAACGTGCCCAGAAGACAACATTGCCACGTTGAATGGCAATGTTAGTTGTCAAAATCATTGTGAGGCAAATTAAGCTGTAAAAAAAATTGCCCACTAAATCCCCTTTTATTTAATACCTGCCAAAATAGCTTACAACCTGAATGATATATTCAAAAACTAGGCTAACGTATTTCATATTTTGTCCGGACGCCGTCTGAATACGAACCACAGTGCTCCTTTATATTCCGAGCCGATATTGCTCTTTTGATCCATTATGTACCATACATCTTCGTCTTTGTCCTGACGTTCAATAGTAAAGACGATAATATGTATATTATGTTAAAGGATAAGGAAATGTATTTCAGCTTACACTGGACTTGAATACAGTCTTACATAATTTCCATGTTAATCAATCCGCCTCGCCTTTACCCAATTATGTTGGTGTCGGCTTGAAGTCTAACCGGATGCAGCTAAATACCAGTATTTTACACGAAGCGACTGGATACCTCCACAACCCAGTTACTGGGTAACACGTCCCCCTTTGGCATGACAGGTCTTCAGATTTTTGGGCTACACGTAATAACGATCAAAGATCTACGAATGACAGCCGGGACCAATGGCTTAACGTGCTTGCCGAGACACGGAGGGGTCTCGATCCACTAACCGACTGCGGCCAGCGTAGCTTGGCGATTATTTAGCCACAAGATATCCCTTAAATAATTTCCATAGTATTGCCACTTAAGCAACCATCTATTTTAACACTTAACCAACTATCTACTGTATTTCTATTTTCTTAATGTCTCTCGGGAATTATCGCATTTCCGAATACAAACGAATGCTATTCTATATCCAGCAATTATTAGATTTATCTTGTACTAGCTGACCCAGCAAACTTCGTTCCGCCTAACAGTCAATGAACACATTCATTGTTAGGATTTTAAAATTTCTACCCTACCTACCCTACCTACCTACCCTACCTACCCTACCTACCTACCCTACCTACCTACCCTACCTACCTACCCTACCTACCTACCCTACCTACCTACCCTACCTACCTATCCTACCTACCTACCCTACCTACCTACCCTACCTACCTACCCTACCTACCTACCCTACCTACCTACCCTACCTACCTACCCTACCTACCTACCCTACCTACCTACCCTACCTACCTACCCTACCTACCTACCCTACCTACCTACCTACCCTACCTACCTACCCTACCTACCTACCTACCCTACCTACCTACCCTACCTACCTACCCTACCTACCTACCCTACCTACCTACCCTACCTACCTACCCTACCTACCTACCCTACCTACCAACCCTACCTACCTACCCTACCTACCTACCCTACCTACCTACCTACCCTACCTACCTACCCTACCTACCTACCCTACCTACCTACCCTACCTACCTACCCTACCTACCTACCCTACCTACCTACCCTACCTACCTACCCTACCTACCTACCCTACCTACCTACCCTACCTACCTACCCTACCTACCTACCCTACCTACCTACCCTACCTACCTACCCTACCTACCTACCCTACCTACCTACCCTACCTACCTACCCTACCTACCTACCCTACCTACCTACCCTACCTACCTACCGAGATATCAAAAAAGCCGATCCACACAAAACGTATGAGAACGTGAATTTTCTTCATATTTTTTTTTTTTCGTTAGTTTTTCCATATTTTCTCACCGTTTAAACCTTCCCTGGACTACGACAAACATTTCAAAACCAAAATCAGCTAAATCGGCCCAGCCGTTCTCGAGTTTTAGTGAGACTAACGAACAGCAATTGATTTTTATATATATAGATAATAATTTGAATTCCGAAAGTATTTTATTGTTGTTGTTTTGATTTTCGTGTGAACTATATATAGAGCTGTTATTTTTTTTTCCTATATGTCGTGCCTGCGACTTTAGCAGCTTTCCTACCATTTTTTAAATAAATTATGTTAAGTTAAAAGAGTATCAACAACTCTATATACCTACTTCCAAGTTAATTGAGAGCATCCAATCTGCACCAAGTGCAAAGGGCAACTAATAGAAATCCGACGACTGACGAAACACGAGGTTTGCTGAAGGAAATTAAGAACATAGTTGTACTGTACTTTAGCGTTATGTTGTCTAAGTGGATTTTTGAAGGTCCACTGAAGGTTGAGGAGAATTTGTGTGAATCGATCTACTGATTTGATAATCGTAGCATATTCTTAGTTAATAAGGAGGTGATTATCTAAATGATTGCACCAATCAATGTGCAATTATTTATCCTGCGAATCGATAGGACCTTCTCGGCACACGGATTCAAAATTAAAACAGAGGTGTAGGTACCTATAAGTACGAGTACATCCACATTTATCCAATTATGTTTAAGTCCCATGTAATAGGGGGCGAGCCTATTGCCATCAACCGGGCACAAATCCAGGTTCAGGGCTAATTAAAAAAACCTAATAATAAAAACAAAACAACAAAAAAAAAAAAAATATATACACTTAACGTAAAAATAATATCTAGGAATTAAATCGTATTTCGGTGACAGTTTCGGGACCACAATGGACCTCTTGAAATGTTAATGTTACTCGTTAGTAACGTTAGAAGATAACTGTATTTTAAAATGAGATAGCAAATGAAATACGAAGGATTTCGCGGACATTTTAATGAAGTGAATTCGTTAGGGTTGTACCTATTATTACCAATGCAAAACACGCGCTTGGGTGTGGAGTTGTAGACACCAGCCCGATATACAATACAATACCTAAAATAAAATGTTAAGCCCTTTTCTCACTGGTCGGTAAGTCAGCGGTGAGGCGGGATCAGCATGCTCGGTACCGAAATTTTACCGAGCGCCTATATTTCAATGAGCGTTTCCTGATTGGCTCGGTATACGCGGGAGCGGGGAGGGATCGTTTCGGTTTATCGCGTTTCGGTAGAAACATCCAGTGCGGTACCCGCTCACGTCACGCGTTTTACAGCATACGCGGTACCGAAAATTTACCGAGCGCCTATATTTCAATGAGCATTTCCGATTATATCGAAAACATAACGTCGGGTCCGCAAATGAAAGCAGTGTGGTATCGTTTTAGTATAGGGGTTAAACGGAAATTTTGACAAAATGTTTTGTAGCTTAAAAAATGGTGAAGTAAATGAACGAAAATCTGTATTCTTTACTTATTTAAATGAAATTAATTAATTTGCCAGAATATAGGTACATACACAATAATAAGCAAAATAATTTTAGTCTCACTATATTCGACTCGTGCAAGTCGTCCAAATGTTTCTAGTACATGCATAATACTATCATGAAATTACATCAATATCATTAATTATAATCATAATAAAATGTAGTCTTTCTGTGTTAATATTAATTAGGCACATTAACATTATAAAATATATTAGATTAGTTTATTAGATTATATCAAGGACGATGTGGACATTGAGAGGGAGCGCAGGACACTAGCGGTCCGGAGCAATATGTTGTCCCGTAGATTTGCGCGGTGTAATGACCAAATGAAAGTAACACTTTTCAAGGCTTATTGCCAAAGTTGGTACACGGGCAATCTATGGGTCAATTGTACTAAGAGATCGCTGGATGTCCTGCGAGTCCAGTATAACAATGCTTTCAGGATGTTGTTGAGGCTGCCTCGTTACTGTAGCGTGTCAGAAATGTTTGCGCAAGCCCGCACCGACGGCTTTTATGCAATTATACGGCGTCGCTACTGAAGAGAGTGAGGGGCAGTCAAAACAGCATCCTGAAAACTGTAGCCGAGAGTTTCAGCTCTCCGATTGTCCAGCAGTTTGTGCGAAGGTTGATTTTTACTAACACTAGGCAATAAGTTATTTTTTGTATGTTACTAACACTATATGGATATTTTGTGTCCGAAACAAAACAATTTGAATTTTTGAATTTTGAATATCTCACAGTCAAGACAGTTCATCAATTTATTGATTAGATTTATAAATAATGTTAAAAAAAAAACAGGTTAATAAGCTGAAAACGGCTTGCTACCTTCTGCTAATAAAACCTTCTGTTGATCGAAGAATAAAACCTTAAATCAGATTGACAATCCAGAGAAAGTCAAAATGCTTGAGGAGAAACATACAAAACATAATTTTTATTTTAAATGAAATGAAATGAAATGAAATGAAATTGTTTATTCTGTAAATAGGATATCGAAATCACTTTTACACGTCATATAAAAAATATTAAAAATAAGCTAGATGAGTTCGGCGTTTCCTATCTGACTACTCTGAGAAGAAAGGCCGAAAAAAACTCAGAGGTCGCAGTCTCTTTTAAGTCCAGACATAATCTTGGTCAGGCCATATGAGGACCATGTAGATAAGTGTCTGAAAAGGTCTTTTGAGGAAAGAACCACACAGATTTGAGTGGACCTGTCCAGTCAGTGCAAGCATTTGTCAGTAATCGTGGAGCTCAACTCAGAACTTAAGGAGCTCAACTCGACGAACAATACCAAAGAAAGGACATTTGGGTAGGCCGCATAAACTACTAAAACTGCCAGACCATCACTAAAACTAGCAGAGAAATAAAAACAATATCCACATAGTCCTCACATTCACAATAGTTATAATAATATAATACTTTACAAAGTAATCATGTCATTTTGAATATAATTTTCAACAATGTCAATGTGTTTATAAAACTGGTATATGTTGATTTTACATAATTAAAATGTCTAGTTTTATGATTTTATCACAAGGCTTAGCAGAGCGAGCAGTTCAATCCCAAGCTTTTTTATCTTCTAAATAATCTGAAATTGTATAGTACCCTTTTTTACAAAGTTTGGTTTCAATACAGATTTTAAATCGTTTAATGGGTAAGTTTCGAATGTCAATGGGGAGTTTGTTGTAAAAACGTATACATTGACCCATGAATGAGTTGCCTACTTTGTGGGGACGTGTGCGATGTACAGCAAGGTTGTGTTTATTCCTGGTATTTAAACTATGAATATCGGACATTTTCTTAAAATTTGATATATTTTTGTGCACATACAATAGGTTTTCAAAAATATATTGTGAGGCTACAGTCAGAATATTTATTTCTTTGAATTTTTCTCTAAGGGAATCTCTTGGACCTAGATTGTAAATGGCTCGAACAGCCCTTTTCTGTAGAACAAAGATAGTATTAATGTCCGCACAGGTTCCCCAGAGAAGAATCCCATATGACATAAGACTATGAAAATAACTAAAATAAACAATTCTGGCTGTATCTACGTCAGTTATCTGTCTAATTTTTTTAACAGCATAGGCGGCTGAACTTAGCTTTCCTGACAATTTTTCTATGTGTGGGCCCCATTGTAATTTACCGTCAATAGTGATTCCAAGAAAAACTGTCGACTCAACAGGGTCCAACTCTGTTCCATTAACCTGAACATTGGTAGATAGCTGCCTGACATTTGGCATTGAAAATTTTATGAGTTTAGTCTTTTTTTCGTTCAGGAGAAAATTATTTACATTAAACCAATGCACAACTTTAGAGAGTGCATCATTAACTTGTTCAAAGTTGACTAACTGACGTTTGATTTTAAAAATGAGGGAAGTATCATCTGCAAATAATACGATCTTGTGATTATCCCTTATGTGATAAGGTAAGTCGTTTATATAAATTAAAAACAAGAAAGGACCAAGAATTGAACCCTGCGGAACGCCCATGGTGACTGCAGATCCTGCAGATCTCTTGCCATTAACATCGACCCTCTGAATTCTGTTGTTCAGATAAGAAGTCAGAAGGTCAAGAGCCTTGTCCCTCATACCATAGTGGTACAGTTTCCTGATGAGTGTTTCATGATGTACGCAATCGAATGCCTTGGACAAGTCGCAGAAAATGCCAAGAGCATCTTGCGACTCCTCCCAGGCCTCGAATATGTTCTTCAGTAATTCCACGCCCGCATCTGTAGTTGAACGACCTTTAGTAAAACCAAACTGTTTCAGATGAAATAAATTATGTGCATTGAAATGTCCTAACATTTGTTTTAAAATTAATTTTTCAAAGATTTTGCTCAATGTAGGTAATATCGAAATAGGCCGAAAATTTGTGGGATCAGTTGTGCTGTCAGATTTGAACAGTGGAATCACTTTGCTAAGTTTCATCAGATCAGGAAATACACCAGATGCAATACAAGAGTTAAAAATGATTGCTATTATTTGTTATTCAAACAATCTCAAAGTAATAATACCATTCAACACCGTAATTTGTCAAAACCACAAATATTAGGAACCTTTAATCCCAGTTATATTTCTGGGGTATTGAGCTGACCCTTCCCACCTGACGATTAATTTTGACAATGTCCCAATTAGTCCCAAGATCAAAGACAGCTTAAACCTAAAGCGAGTTCAAAATTATTGTATTTTTATTTTAAGATACAAATTTCAAAAAGCGATTATTACACATCACGTTACGGAGCAGCGACCACTCAACGAGGTCCCTACGTGAACCGACTAACTTATAATTTATTCGACTCCCGTTCAAAAAGTTAATTGTTAAATTATTCATATTTCCACAGAAAAACAACAAATTGAATTAGTTTAGTATATTCATTGTGGAAAAGTTTTCTGTTACTGGGTTTATTTTTAATAAAAGCTTGTTTTAAGGTACTTTTTCTTTGAACAAAGTCAAAGTATTTCTTTCATGTTTACGTAAGGTGTAACATAAAGCTTACAAATAATTATGAAATCCTGTTAGGGTAAAACTATTTCGGTATCGATAAACAATAAGTTATTTGTTATTAAAATGTAAAAAAAACAATTTTGTAGAGACGGTACTTGAAAGTTGAAACGTCTGGCATACCTTATGACATTACTAGTACCGATCTTTTCAACTTACTTGCATGAGCTATTTCTTCAGTAGGTAGTTTATGATTCGAGAGAACATTAAAATACGTAGATGGTCAATCATATTAACAGGTAGACTACCTACCCAACATTCGAACTTCAAAAACGGCACAATGTCACACTATTAGATGACGCGTGGAAGTAGAAAGGCATGTCATAATTATTTGGAGCGAAAAAGAGACAAGACGATTTGTAACTTGTCTTGGTAGTTTTGACATGCTAGTTGCGGAGTACGTATAACCCACTAGCTTTTTCCCGCGCCTTCACCCGCGTGGATGTCGGAAAGGGATAAAAACTGTTCTATGCGTTGATCCAGGTTATACTCTCTTTGTGTGCCAAATTTCATCCAAATCCTTTCAGCCGTTTTTCCGTGATTGAGTAACAAAGATCCAAACATACAATCTTTCACATTTATTTATAAAAAGGAGGATCTACCTCTTTTTATTACTTATAATGTCATTGTAGCTGCTATGTGTCAAAGTAGGTTGCGAAATGTTCTGACGTTTTTTGTAATTTGCAGGTCAGTGTCAGGTTGTATGTTGATCAAAGTAAATTTCATGACCGTAACATAGATATATTTACAAAATTTCGATCAGTTTCAATAATTTACGTCACTGTCCCCGGCGAATAAAATGGTAATGTGCTATTACGATAGTTTTAACTTTATTGCATATTCGATATTTAGAGGTTCGATTACACTCTGTAAATTTTTTTCATTCATTTCCTACGGTTATTTCAGGAGTTACGAGATTTTAAGGTGAATACTTGTAATGAATGTAAAAAATAACTTTTCTTTTGGTATTTGAACAATTCCGCTATGTATATTAATTAGTTAATAAGATATTCACAAAAAACAAACTGTTTTTATTTTTCCTATAAAATTCAGTTTTTGAGATAACGATTTTATTCGATAGTTAACAGTAGGTAAATCGTCACAACAAGATTATCGCGAATAAAACAGCGCACCGCGATATCGCGCTAATCCTCGCTTAGTTTGACCGTGACACTGGTAATTTACTATATCTATTTATGTACTATGTTTGTAGTGTGGGAGAGTTTGATACGCGCGATTTTTGTACGTGTATCGGAATTAATTTGGAAGATTATTTTTAAATTTAAATTTATGTATGTGTTCTCTAGTTAAATTTTAGCCTGTGTTGTAAATACTATTATTCTATGGTGCATCTGTGGCCTAGTAGTATTGGTTCCAACTTATGACTTGTAAGATTCTGAGTTATAACCCTTGGGTTGGCCTAGGAAAAGTGATAATTAGCGATAACGATGATAATTAAGTCAAAAATGTGTTGGATTGACATAAGCTACCGAAAAGCTAGAGTCAATCCTGTTGAAAATCGTTGTAGAAATATGCCTTCACTTGTCAAGGCCTTTTGGAACTGCCTCACAGCACTGAGAATATTTAAGACTGGTTATGTTAGTGTCCCATTGCTAGGCAAAGATATCCCACACCCTTCTCCACACACTTCTGTTCGCTGTAAGTACCTATTGTCAGTAGGATTAGGAGTTAAACTTGGCCTTTCATTTCCATCATGGTCCGCCACGATGTCGCCTTGCGTTTAACACTATACATTTTTGAAATTTGTATCTTTATACACCAAAACAGACATGAATTTGACGTATATAATGATATTGTATCCAAACCAGCCGCAAAGTGCATATGCTTAATGTTCCTAGGCGTAGAATTAAATTGTTTTCTAATAATGTATACTACATGTCCATAACTGTCTATAACAAATTACCTGATGGCTTCAAACTCTCAGCCTCAGAACATTTTGGGCACGCCACAATTGCGGCGATAAGACCCGTCTTTGAGGAGTGGCTTGAGAGGCGCCACGGCGTCCTCACCTTCCCCCTAACGCAGGTCCTCACCGGACACGGCTGCTTCAGGAGGTTCCTGTTCAGGATAAGGCGGGAGGAAACGCCCGGGTGTCACCACTGTGTGGATCACCCGGAGGACACGGACGCCTCAAAGAGATGTCAGTAGAAGTGACGGGGTCCGCTAGGGCCAATGCCGGGGCTGCGAATAAGGGCTGAAAGGGACATTGGGGGTCCTGGCAATAGGACAACCGAAGGAAGGGTGGGATTGACAATTCCCCACAAAAAAAAAAAAAAAAACGAAGCCTCAGAACATTTAAATGTAAATTATATAACTTTGTTTCATACAAATGTTTGTTTGTGAATGACAAATTTTCCAAAATATTTGACATTATTGCCTATTTTAAATCATATTATATCTTCTTGACCTAATTGAATTTTGACTTACGATCTCTTTTAAAACAATTGTTCAATTTATTTAAATTATTTGTAATTCTAATTTTAATGATTTATAATTAAATTTGAATGCAATGATGACCCATAATTAAAAAAAAAACAGATCTGTACACCGGAAACGGCAGAATATGATCGTAATACATAATGAACATAACAACTTTGTACAATATTCTGACAAATAAATACATTCTATTCCATAACGTTTTTCTTTAAAAAAGTCACAAGGGCCTCAACAATTGTTGTAATGGTAGGTAAACTAAGTCAATCTGCCTAGCCTTTTCCAAACTATGTTGGGGTCGGTTTCCAGTCTAACCGCGACAGCGACTGTCTATATTACCTCCACTACCCGGTTATTGGGTTTCACAATACCCCTTGCTAAGACTGGTCGTTAGACTGTTGGGCTTCTGACACCCCGTAACGACTGACAAAGATCTACGAATGACAGCCGGGACTAAAAGCTTAAAACGTGCTTTCTAAGGCACGGAGGGGTCTCGGGTCTCGATATGTAATGGATGGTCACCCATCCATAAACCGACTGCGGCAAGCGTAGCTTAACCTACAATCAACCCGTGCGGCTGTTATAATTTAGCCAAAAAACGCTATGACGAAAATACAACTTTACCCCTTAAACGGCTCAAGTATATAAACTATATTGAGCAAACTGAGTTTATGATTACAACAAACAATGATACAAGGGTTCGTATCCGCTTCTGAAATTTAACCTCACGTCCTGTAAACATTTTGTCAGCTGTAAACCTTTTTTTGTAATAGCTATGAATATAAAATTATTATTTTTATGTGTAATGGAGTTTGAAAGCAATCTTGTAGCTGACCACATTCAAAAGAAATAATCCAATAAGGTCCGGACTCCACCAAAGCGGAGATGTGCGTAGATGTCCGAAGCGGAGACGAGAAGAGATGTTTTTCAGCTAGGGTGTATCCACCGAAGCTGTGCGGAGACTCGAGCGGAGACGTGTGCTGGCTAGAGCGGACCTGAGCTGCGAGGCACAGCTCACATCTCCACTTCGATCACGCCATACAAATATGATACATCTCCGCACAGTGGTCTCCACTGAAGTTGAGTGGAGACGAGATGTGTGAATAACGAAATTCTAATGGCTGTTTAAAACACTTCTCCTCTCCTCTCGTCTCATCTCCGCTTTGGTGGAGTCTGGGCCTTAAGGTTAGGTAAATGCTTGGCACATAATAGTATGTTTTCATTTTAATTATCTCTACGCATCGATCACTAATCGATGTCTCTACGTAATAAAAATAAAGTCGATTTTAGTGTCCATCTGTGTGACCGCATTGTTCTTCTAAACTACGCAACTGATTTTCATACGGATTTCGCCGCCATTTAGAGAAATGATTCCAAAAGGTATAAATGTATTAAAAATTAATACAAAATGAATTATAATAAAGATACACGATGTTTTGTCAAGTCGTTAAAACCGTCCGAAGCAGGTGCGGGTCGCTAGTGAAGGATAATTGGATTTTCGAATATGAAAAGAAGAATAGAAGAAGAAGAAGAATATGGAACTCGATTATTTTCCAGCACTATTACGGACATTGTTTTTTTTTATTTTAAGTGAGCCTGTTCTTGTTACGATACGTGTGTGTTTATTTACGCTTTTGTTTTATACGAAGCGAAGCATTGTAAACATCACATGACATACATGTGGGGAATGAGTAGATTCCTTTGTGTAGGATTTATAATTTGCTTTTTACTTCATATTTGATTTTGGAGAAGGAGTAATTTGTTTTTTTTTTGGCAGATGGAACAATTGCGAAAATAATTGTGTTTTTTTCAATCTTTTTACCTTTATATATTTAAATAATATAACTTACTTAGTTCTATCTAGAAATGCTTTTATTTGTCCTACCATTCCCACATACATACATAATTTCACGCCTTGTTTCCCGAAGAGTTAGGCAGAGGTGAACCTATGATACACCCACTTTTCATCAATTATGTTTAAGTCCCATGTAATAATAACAGGAGATGAGCCTATTGCTAAAAAAATACACTAAAATACAAACGACTTCCAAAAACCACTTCAAAGTGAAAAATTACTTTCGGAATTACCCCACATAAATTTCGAATACCACTACCTGCTATGTAAATAACAATGTGAAGTTATTATAATTTCATCCACATAAATTAAGTGCGAAAAATACGTTTTAATGAAGCTAACTCAAAAACTGCTCAAGCAAAAGGTAAAAAAAAAATTTTTCCTTCCAAATAAAAAAGGAATTTTCAAAATCGGTCCACTAATGACGAAAATATACTAAAAATAAAAACAAACCTTAACAAAAATATGAGGTCCTTATACCAAATTTTATCGAGCGTTTTCAATTACAGCACTAGTGAGATTATACTCGTAAATTGAGAGTGGGCCTGTAATAACGGGCCCACTCATTCAATCACTCACTTAAATACGTCATTATTACCTCAGAGGTCAAGACATAAATTAAATCTGTTCATAAATAAGTTTATTCTTGAAGTGGACAGTTATTTCCTGCTAAATAAATTGAGTGGCAGGTCAAAATTATTATGATAGCTCTACCTTTATATATCTACTGTTTTTTCAGAAGTTATAATTTTTTTCATGAAGGTTATGTTTTATTTTTCTATTTATTATTATTCAAGGTCATAATCCAGTTTTTTGATCTGAAAATAGAACGGCGGTGTGAATAGCTTTATTTTTGGTAACTTACAACACAACGCTGAATTTTTAACCGACTTCAAAAAAGGAGGAGAATTGTTTTTTTAAATAAATATATGTTCATCGATATTGTAGTAAATTATTTTTTCATCTGATACTGGAAGCTTACGCGGTGATTCCATACAAATTTTATTAACTTTGCTTGGTTAGTTTTTGAGTTAGCTTCGATAATATGTATTTAATCCACTTTGTGTATCTTGATGATGTCACTGTTGTCAAACTTATTCAGCGGGTGCAGAATGCTTGTGCAAGATTCTGCTACAATGTCCCACCACGATCCCACATCACTCCCTTTTTAAATAAGGGTAATTTGATGAGAATGTCAGCACGCAGAAAGCTTCACCTGGCTACCCTACTCTTTGGCACAATTCTCACAAAGAAACCAGACTATTTATACAAGAAACTGTCTTGGTCACGCGATGTTAACAAGATTAAAACCAGAGCATCTTCGTACCTCATGTTGGCATCGTCGCACAGAACTGCTGCTTTCCGTGGTAGTTTCAAATTCGCTGCCTCTCGCTGTTGGAACGACCTGCCGCCTCCTTTTCGTGCTATAAAGACAGTTGGTACTTTCAGAATCAAATTTAAACAACACTTACTTCAGCTTCAAAAGGATACCACACATTAAACTTACCCTTGATATGCACGTCAGTCGATGGTGGCGAGCGTTTCGCAGCGATTATGCTCTGTAATTCACTGAGACACAGCAGTTGTTTCGCATTTTGTTTAATTTATAACATTGTTTGTCATAGGTGAAATTTGAAATTCATAAACAACTCAATCACTCATAACGTTAGTTTATCGGTATTTCTCCAAATGCCGTGAACTGACTACCACAAAACACTTTTCATTATAATAAACACTGTACTATTATAACATTCACTCAGTACGTAGCTTAATATACAGCCGTAATGTTTGTTTTTATAACTATTTTTTTTTTGCCGGTGTCGGCGTCTGCGTCTCATTACTTGTCTCAACGATGCCTAGAGTACCACAGATACTAAAGGCATAGACAAGTAACTGATGTTACGTCGGGTGCAGACACGCGGACTACATAAAGTTTATTTTTTAACCTTTAGTATTTCTCAGATTCTATTGTTTATTTTATTATATTTATTTCTGTATTTTATCTATCCGTGACATCACTGCGGGCCCTATCAGAATACCAGCGCTGCGTCATTTATTTATTTTTTCTTAAATGTCGCAGCATATGCTGAGATGGGAGCCTTTTGGCCTCGTACAGGACTTTCTGCTTTTATTTTAATTGTTTTTATTTTTTAATGTTTTTATTTTTTATTAATGTTTTAATGAGTGTATTTTAGTTTAATTTGTGATTTCCTGTGCGAGTCTCAATAAATACTTTTTCTTTCTTTCTTTCTTTCTTTCTTTCTTGTTTATATAGCAAGTAATGGTATACGATTTGTTGTGGGGTAAGTACCTTAACAAAAAAAAAAAAAACAACTGACTTCCAAAAAAAAACACTACAAAGTCAAAAATTACTTTAACTTCGGAAGTCGGTGTCTTTGGACCTGTATTTTAGTTTTATGCCACCGACTTCCGAAATTAAAGTAAGTTTACACTTTGTAGTGTTTTTTTTTGGAAGTCGGTTGTTTTTTATACTATAGGGTTTCATACAAATTTCTAAGCAGGTATAAATGTATACTTAACATAACTTTGAACAGAACTATGAAAATCACAAAGACAAAGTAATGTTTTTGTTACTCAAACAATTGTGAATGAAATCTACCTATTTTTATAAGCTTTTATTTACATTCCTCTGCTACTTACAAAGTTGTAACTTGACGCTTTTCATTATCTATTCACAAATCACTGACCAAACATTATATTCTTAAGCCGCATACAAAATAATGCTTGCTTGCATGCCACTGTGCCATAACAGCTTCTGATTGGTAAAATGATGTTGATAAATGATATTTATTTCTGTAAATGGGTTCAAAAAAACAGTTTTACACACCAAAATTAAATTGTGTTTCAAATTTAAAATCCACTCAACCCCTCAAGTCCGATAAACACAGCGCTAGTGTCTATGTCATTGCATCAAATTGCATTTAAAAAAGTGGTGGCACTCCGGGAGTGCCGACAGAAGTGAAAACTTGAACAAGATCGCCTGGGTGGAAAGTACTTGTATGGAACATTGGTCCGTAACCTTATCTAAATAAAGAGCACAAACGCGTTTACAAAAAAGAATACTTCCGAAACCTTTAAAGTAAAAATACTTGCATTGATATTATATATTATTACATTGATCCGTAACGTAATATAATGTAAGGTCGTTTAGTATCTTAGTAGATAATTGTATTGTCGTCGATTGTAAATGTTAGTTGATTGATGTGTCAGGAAGTCATGCACTCATGACTTTATTATGTTTGTTGACGAATGTTTCTGTTGACATGTTTGTTAATTCGTTTAAGTAATCTTGTGATATGAATTCAGTCATTGATTTGTGTGTTAAAGTATTTTAGTTGATATAGTTAAATCTCGTTGGTCCGCATTTTCATTAAAACCTCCCGCACTATGAGTGGTGGCATAAATTGTCAACCTACTCGTAACGTTTTTCGATCCGTCATTCACTGGATTATGGGATGAGCTGCACAGATATAAAATGTCATAGAGGAAAGTAATATACACCGTGAAATTTGAATCACTGTTTTGCTAGAACAAACGTTGTTCAGACCATGGTCTACTACCATTCTACAGCATCCAATATAAAAAAAAATATAATTGGTTTTTGAAAAAACACAAAAAAAAACAAAGTTTAAAACGTCAAGATTATCGTTACTCCCTACAACACAGACACCACGCATGGGACACAGCATTGTTTACAGGGAAATGTACCTCCTTAAACGAAATTTAGTAAGCAGTAGATAATCTTGACATTTTAAACTTTGTCTTTTTGTGTTTTTTCAAAAACTAATTTATGTTTTTTTTTATTGGATGCTGTAGAATGGTAGTAGACCATGGTCTGAATAACGTTTGTTCTAGCAAAACTGTGATTCAAATTTCACGGTGTATATCGGGAGTTAATGTAATCGTATTGTGGTGAAGAATAGAAAAATATAAGTTTAATTATTGTTGCGTTACGCGTTCCATTTAATGTTTATTTGTCATTATAGTTTAATTTACACGTCTCTTTTATTTTGTCGTCTCTCTATTGCACTGTCAACTGTCTTGTCATGCATTTGTGTGTCTGAAGATAATTATTATTTCCCCAAAAATCCAATTAATACTTTTTTATTCAAGATATACATTGTTTGGTGCAGTGAAGGGCTTGTGATATCCAATAAATCCCGTTTGATTAAATAAATCATGTCTTCTGTCATCAAATTGATTCGTTTCCTATCTGACTAATCTGAGAAGATAGGCCGAAAAAAAGCTCAGACGTAACCGTCTCTTTTCAAGTCTAGGCAGTCATATTATGGACCATGGTATTATAATATACTTCGCCATGGATAACATACCATAACACAGTGGTCACGTGGGAGACACAAGTCTATGTCATCACATCTGTGCTACCGGTACATAATGTGTAATAATAACTCCCCAACCACCTTTATTACCCGTGCGAGTCCAATAAAACAATGAGGTTTTAATTAACAATTGTAAATATGTCGGAGTTGGTTGTCAACTTAGATCAACAATACCTACCAACGTTGTCAATTACAATTGTGGTCAACAGAGTTTGGTATGATTTGTTTTTCTTATAATTAATTTATGTGATTTTTACTATCAATATTATTGTCTAATAAATCGGGACATCATTTATTCAATACTCGGTGTACGCACTAATTGATTTTTGGCAACTTATTTCGATAATTGTGACCGATGGTTTTGTTCAAAACAATTATGGACATGTAGCTTTAATTTTCAAATGATTTAATTTGTAAATTCACCATTGTTTATTTACGACAATTGTTCTTGTATTATTTGATTACTTTATAATGTAAGTCTTATTAGATTTATCACATTTTAGTGTTTTGTATCAAGTAAACACGTGACGCACTTTCGTGCGCCATCGGACAGAGTTGTCGTGGAGGGATATCAAGGTCCGGGGGTATCGTCTTATAAAAGAGCGTGCACTCTGTATGCGAGTCAGTCAGCCCGTCCCATCCTTGATGTCCTCCCTCCGGTTGACGCCCTAAGCCGAGGTTCGTACCCCACAGGGGCCTTAGCGATCACCCAATTTGTAAGCTTAGTTTGTAACGCCCCTGACTGGAGGCTTTGAGTATGTTAGCTTAAGGCACCCACAGGAAAGCCCGGTTAAGTCATGATCTCAGAGGTCAACTAAGAGATGCTCTAACTAAAAAAAAATATGCGAGTCAGTCGATCTTCGGATTCGAATCTATAAAGAGCCCCTATTCCCGACAAAACTGTCAGTTTACCTGGTACAGCGCTGTTGTATATTCACATAGCTGTATTGGCTTGCTGATAGCGAGCGATACACTTTTTCATTGGGTGGCTTGGCCACTATACAAACTGAGACCTTAAAAAGTCTGTTCGATTGTTACTACCTATTCACCTACTTTATCTTGTTACTAATTATCATTTACACCTCTGCCCAACCCTTCGGGGAAATAAGGCGTGATGTTATGTTATGTAATTATCATTTGTATTGTGTTTTACCTTAAATAGTGTAACTAGTACCTACTATAATAAAAACCCAGTAATTGTTTAAACAGTCTTGTTTATCCCAATAAAATGGGAATTCCAAACTCTGACAAAATACCTCTTGGCACTCCTGATCCTACAAATATGTTTAAATTGATAAATATGTTTCGTTTGATTAGACAAACGAAAAGACAATTTAGATGCTTTGTATATATTTTTTAACAGAATGGTAATTGAAATCTTTCCATAATTCGTGTCTTGTTGCAATAAAGTGACAACTGTATAGTGACGTAAGCATGTGTCACTCCCGGAATGCCAGACCTGTATTTTTAGACCATGATGTCCACATGATGACCATGATCCATGTAGATAGATGGATGGATGGATGGATGTGTAGATGGTTTTTTTAGGAAAGAACCACACAGATTTGATTGGACCTTCCCAGTCAACTTAAGGAGCTCAACGACTCGAGGAATAATATCAAAGGGAAAGGCCATTTGGATAGGGCGCATAAAGTACTCAAACTGCCAGATTATTTATCACTAACCTCCGCCAGTAGCTTCACCCGCATGATATCTTTATAAATTATAGCCTATGTTACTCAGTGATAACATAACATTTAGCCGGTGAAAGATTTTTTTAAATCGGTCTAATAGTTAAAAAAACAAATCTTTTCATTTAAAATTAGTGTACATTAACATTGATTGGTGAATGTCAAAATCACAATGTCATGCAAGTTATTTGCATACTTTTGTACAAGTTACACGCATGAGAATTACGTGCTTTACATTCAAATGAGACTACACGTTTATATAAATTAGGCTTTTAAATAAATATTCATAAAATACCCGGGGATCTGCTAGGCTTTACAAACAGGCCCGAAATGGGGGCATTGAGAGATAAAATTTGTTTTATTAAACGAGAACGTGCGATCACGTTAATCTGTCAAAGAAGCCTCCTTACAAGTACCTTTGAAAGCTTTGCCTTTATTTGGAACTAACTGCGCGCCGTGGTTTCACCCGCATAAGGCTGCTTGTCCACCGGAGCGGAGCGAGGCAGCGGAGCGGAGAAATGTGCTATTATTAACCAATAGGAGTGGAGCTTCATTCGTGGATCTTTTAGTCTCTACGGGTCGTCAGAAGCCCGAAAATCTGACAACCAGGCTTACCAAGGGGTATCGTATTACCCAGTTACCGGGTTATGGAAGTCAGATAGGCAATCGCTCCATGTAAAATGCTGGTATTCAGCTGCATCCGGTTAGACTGGAAGCCGACCCCAACTTAGTTGGGAAAAGGCTAGGCAGATTGATTGAGGAGCAGAGAGAGCTCTGAAGCGGAGTTAAGATTCTATTGGTTAATATTGGCACATTTCTCCGCTCCACTGCCTCGCTCCGCTCCAGGGAACAGACAGTCTAGGTCTCGAACCCCCGAAAATATCGAGATAAAAAGTATCCTATGTCCTAACCTAGGTAATGGACTACCGATGTGCCAAATTTCATCTAAATCCGTTCAGCTGTTTTAGCGTGAAAGCGTAACAAACATACTAAAATCACTTTCGCATTCATAATATTAGGGTAATACAATGCTTTGGACCACTAGTAGGTTCCAAAGTCGGGAGGTAAAATAAATTATACTTATTTGTTTTAGAACGTATAGAAATAACACAGTAGGTTAAGTGAAAAAATTAAGAAGACGCTTCGATATCCTTGGTACGGCCGTAAAAACTTATTTCATTTTGGGGTTTTTTGACTGCCTAAGGCCATCTACTGTTCTGAAAAGCCAAACAATGATAATATCCTTACACTGTTTGTCCACTGCACTGTGCGTGGGATGTCAACGAGAAACGAGATATTTTAACCGACTTCCAAAAAGGAGGAGGTTATAAAATATGTTCGTCGCGTATGTTTGTTTTTTTTTATGTATGTCCACCGATTTCTCCGTCAATTGTGGACCGATTTTCTTTTTAGTTTGAAAGGGTATGCTCTCGAGGTGGTCCCATGTAAATTTTATTAACTTTGCTTCGATAGTTTTTGAGTTAGCTTCAATAATACGTACTTTTTCCCACTTAGTATGTGGATGATATGATAAGTTCCTGTCACTGTTATTTACATAGCAGGTAGTGGTTTTCAAATTTGTGTGGGGTAGGTACCACAACTAAAAAGTGAAAAATAAAAACTTTTTATAATCTCGAAAACCGCTTGATGTATGAAGATGAAACTTGGTAGGAAGGTAGTTTATAGTTAGTAGACGTCCGCTAAGAACGGATTTTTGGAAATTCGACCTTTAAGAGGGTGAAAAGGGGGGATATTGTTTGTATGAAAAATCTTATTCCTTGAGTTAATAAACTTGAAACTTGACACGAATACTTATCTATGTAAATTATAAAGTTTGCCATTTTTAGTTTTTCTAATATATTTAGATATATAAAAGCGAAAGGTCACTCACTCACTCATTCATCACGAAATCTCGAAAACCGCTTGATGTATGAAGATGAAACTTGGTAGGAAGGTAGTTTATAGTTAGTAGACGTCCGCTAAGAACGGATTTTTGGAAATTCGACCTTTAAGAGGGTGAAAAGGGGGGATATTGTTTGTATGAAAAATCTTATTCCTTGAGTTAATAAACTTGAAACTTGACACGAATACTTATCTATGTAAATTATAAAGTTTGCCATTTTTAGTTTTTCTAAAATACCCCCTAAAGGAGGATTGGGGGGTGTCAAAGTTTGTATGGAAGAATTTTAACGAGCGGTCTGATTAACTCGAAACTCAGTATTTATAATTAAAACTGAAAATAAATAAAAACGTATATCAGGGTTTTTTGAAAATCTACCCCTAACGGGGTGAAACGGGGTATTAATTTTTAGAGTGGAGGATTTTACTGTGTGGCTTAATTAACTTGAAAATTGGTATAAATATAATCTATAAGTCAAATAATGGTAACTTCACAATAGATTTTTCAAAAACTATTATCACGCTATTTGCTATGGGGGATGAGCAATATAGCATTATGTTTGTATTCTTTTAGAGTTTACCGCAAATTCTAAAAAGGCTAGCCAAAAGGTTAGAATATTGAAGATAGTTACGGATTTAACCTTTTAAAAAATTATCATCACGCTATACCTTTATGGAACTAAGCAGTCAATCATAGCATATACAGGGTGGATTTTGAGATGGAGCAATAAGGTACCTTAACCGTTGTCGCTACAAGAAAACAGTCTTAGGAGACTGTCCTTAACTTTTTAAAACATTTTGATCTGCATTCACAGATTTTGAAAAAAATTGTACAGTCAGCAAGAAAATGGCCAATTTTCACAAATCTTTTTTGATGCCGGTCTATCCTATTTCTTATTATTACTAGAACCAAAAAACTATATTGGGCCAACTGAGGTTTGTTACTCCAAGACACGGCCTATGAGTTTTTAACCCCAGATTGCTGAAAAAACTTAACTTTGCCGTTCATTATAGAACTATAAATTACCAATTTTCGGATTTTCCTCTTTACTTGACCTTACTTCTCGACAAACTTCATGCTGCTGGACCAACGGGAAGTACCAAATAGACTGGTTTATTTGCGAGTGTCAAAATATGCGGCACAAATGGCCGTATTTTTTATTTCGTTAACTTTTTTTTTGGTTGGGAAATTATCAAATAACTTCTCCCGCTCTGGGTGGAGCGGGAAGGCGTGTCAGACTCTTACTGACTAAAACCCACCCGTGTTCTTTCAGTTGCCTATATTGCCTGGGGCCACAGTAACCCTTTCGGACAATAACCGCAACCCGCAACAGGCATTGGCCCTAGCGGACCTGCTGACATCTCTTTGAGGCGCGCGTGGAACACAACCCGCCGTCGACCCGGGCCTGGTCCTTATCGGACGGTGAGCCACCCATTGCTCACCGTCCGCAAGCCCGCGCCTACGGTGGCCGGGAATCGGCCTACGATGATTCCCGATGCCCAGGGTGTCTCCTTCTGGTACTATGCTATTATGATGCCTCCTCTTTCGTGAGCATTACTGCTTCGCAGAAGGAGGTGATGGCCTCCCATGCCGTCTCGCTCTCTACCATAGTCTGGACCAGGGCCGGACGCGAGAGATCACCACCGCCGATCGCCTTCACGAGGACACGGCTGCTCTGCCCAAGCCGGGCAGACCTAAACCGTATGCTGCGCCCGGGAGTCACCATTGTGTGGATCGCCCGGAGGATACGGTGCACCGTGTCCTCCGGGCAATCCACACAATGGTAACACCCGGGCGTTTTCTCCCGCCTTATCCTGAACAGGAACCCGAAACAACCGTGTCCGGTGAGAACCTGCGTCAGGTGGAAGGTGAGGACGCCGTGGCGCCTCTCTACCACTCCTTAATGAGGGAACTTAGCGCCACAGTTGTGGCGTGCCCATTATTGCGTTGACTTGGAAGTTTGATTTACGTTACACTTCCAAGAGACCGTAGATCTAAGTTTTTGATATCTATTTCAAATTGATGCCTCCACGCGTTCCTGAGAAAAAGGTCTTGACAGACATTGAAGTCATCCTTTAAGGGTTTTAATGTTTCAATTTTTAGGTACGGAACCCTAAAACAGATTTAATATCAGCCTGTTACCTTTTCATGACGTAACGACTGAACGGATTTCTAGATGAAAGGCATAGGATAGGCCATGACCTGGGTTAGGACATAGGATACTCTGAATCCCGGTAGCACGTTCCAGTGGGATATTTTCCGACATCCACGCGGGCGAAGCCGCGGGCAAAAGCTAGTAATAACATAATAACAAAGGGTTAGGCAGAGGTGAATCTAATAGGTACAGCCATATTTCCCCAGTTATGTTTGAGTCCCATGTAATATGGGGCAATAATTGTACTAGTAAATGAATTATATACCATAGTAACTAGGTACACCTTTTCATATACCTGAAATGGGAAGAAAATATTTGTCACAAAACACTAAATTACCAGATTTACGAAGCCTTCGAACTACTTCAATATTATCTGGCAGATGAACAGTCAATAAAACTGCTACCTACTTTATATCATACGCTATCATTTTGATTTATAACTTAGGAAATGGCACTCACATGATTAATTTCTCAAAAAGATAGAAGTTGACAATCGAAGGCAGGCCTTTCGAGTTTATATAGGTTCCTAAGTATATTTTTTTTGAGATTTTTGTCAACCTATTTTACAGTTAGTAATGAAATGTTCTGGAGTGGCGACCGCATACCGGAAGATTTGTAGTGTTTGAAGGCCTCCCATAAGATGGACCGATGACCTTGTGAAGGCTGCAGGAATCCGCTGGATACTGGAAGCACAGAATCAGTCAAAGTGGCGGTGCTTGGGGGAGGCCTATATCCAGCAGTAGACCTCTTTCGGCTAAAATGATGATGATGATGATTAATTAAATGTCTGCTTCGAACTTTTCAACGTCGAACTAATTTCTAGATTTCACAACGGGGTCATAACTTTACCTACACCGTCCATAGAGATGTTATGCCAAGCCGTCTATATATTTTTTTTAAATTTGTTCTATTTACTCAAATAAATAATTATGTGACAGACATTCTGCTTCCTTAAAAACAAACAAGGAAACGGTAAAATATTCTCCCGTAAATTTGATTAAAGAGATATACGTCTGGTCGACCCAAGGAACATCAGACGAACTTCATTCACAAGATATGAATGCATAGCAACTAAGCGTCATTAGTCTAGTATTTGCAAGCGCTACAGCTGAGCATGAGGTCCTGGGTTCGATTCAAAGGTCAGGCAAAGTGTTTTCGGATTTTTTATCTGAAATGTCTTAGTACCAGCCCGGAGTATGGATTTGTGCCCGGTTGATGGCAATAGGCTCGACCCCTATTACATGGGACTTAAATATATCTGGCAAAATGTGGGTGTACTGTGGGTACACCTCTGCTTAACCTTGAGGAAAGAAAGCATGATATTATTTTACATTTTGTTAACAAAACGAACTCTAAAATCCGTGCGGCATAAAGAAAAAACTTTCTATAATCTAAACTGCCTTAAGTACTCGAAACCTTGCCACCAATATAAGGGCTGCAAGTTTACAAGTAACACAACTTCTCAACTTGGCTAAGCTTTATTGTACAGAGCCTTTTGTGTTCCTGATATATGGCCACTAAATTTCCTCGGAACAATAAGTATTGGCAGCTTGGTATAATCTGTGCCTCGCAATTCTAAGTGACCTGCTAATTTTCTTGAGTATTAATTTTGCCAGACTTTGGAAACCTTTGAGAATGATTCAGCAGTTTTTGAGACGATATCTTGAAGATAAATGATGGAAGTTGCTTTTGTTAAAGTCAGAAATTTCTGATAATATTGTAACAGTTTTGGCTTCAAAAATTTATGACTAGTTAGGAACAATCATCCTTATTCTTGAGGTGATATTTTAACAGTAATTGCTAGCTATTAATGTGAAGTAGAAAAGTGTGTTGTAGAAAATACAGCCAGGCTGAAGTGGGAGTGGGCTGGACACGTCGCACAAATACACCTGAGGGAGGACATTGCCGTCGAAGCGGACCACAGCGAAGGTGGTGTGACGATCTGATGATGTTTGCAGGGCCGATATATCCAGAGATCGCACAAAACAGGGAGGTTTAGAGGGTCAGCAGCAGTGGGACACTATATAAGCTAACAAAAAAAAGGTACTTCATCAACAGCTTCTTGCCCTTATTCAAATTTATCTCATACTAGCTGCGCCCCGCCGTTTTACCCGCATAAGTCTTGATCCCGTGTGAATATCGGAATAAAAAGTATCAAAGTTCAAAGTTTTTATTAATGCGGTTTTTGGTCATACAACAGGGTCTTAAAAATATTTTATAGTAGCTCAAAAATCTACCCTATAAAGGCATGCATTGTTAAATTACAATATTAGAAATTACATGCAACATAACGAACAATCAATAAAATCAATAATCAATAGAAATCGAATCTTAGAATCTTATGTGTTAATCCAAATTATAAATTATCTGTGTGCTAAATTTCATCCAAATCTGTTCAGTAGTTTTTGCGTGAAAGAGTAATAAACATCCATCCATCCTCACAAAATTTCACATTAATAATATTATTATATCATAGAAAGTAGGATTAATAGGATTCTCGCTGTTCCTAGCCATAATTATAATATTTCACAAGACGTTTCTTTAGTCTTACTTTATTCTTCTAACCCACATACTCAAAACTTTCCATTCCACTATGTAAAACTTGAAAGCATTGAGCTTCCAGATCCAAAGAATTCTTAAATCTCGAAAATTGTTCTTTATTAATAAAAGGTGTGTGTGCCAGCTCCGACGCAAGACTGGAGTTTACTCCTTAATACGATTGTCTTTGAATATTTTGAATATGCAATAGGCGAAGAGGGTAAATAAAGTAATATATGAAAAAAAAAAACTCCATACCGGGGGCCTTATATGAAAATCAATTATTTTAAGACGCCGATATATGCCAGCGGCCTTGAGCGGTGAGCTTGCGTGTTTTGTGCTGAGCTCACGCAACGCGTCGTACGCCCAGCCAGCAATAGGACTCGCCCATTAAGGAGCGCTGTCCCAAATTAGGCGCATTATTAATTTATTATACATAAAACAAAATGTATTTTATTAAAACACGTATACTAAAAGATAAATAATTAAATTACCTTTAAAATGGTAAAAGTTTCAGAAAAATACGCTTGACAGTTTTTGCATGATTATCAGTTTTTTATCCGCGTTAGACATAACTTTACAAATTAATTACACTCTCTAGAATAAATATAATCTAAAATATTTACAGACTATGTTATAAAAAAATGCTCTTATTGAACTTATATTTTTTCCAAATCATTAACACTGCTCGTTTAGAGGATCTTCAGTATAAAATCATTAAAAGTCGCTTAGTGTCGCCTTAAGGAGTAAACTCCAATAATCATAAATCATTCTATACTAGGTACACGATAAAACCACTGAAGCACTATAGGTTCGGCTTATCTAAAACCACAAGAGCCAGAGTAGACTAAAAACATAAAACATACTACGATCGCCAATCCAATGGCGACCTTCTGAAATCAATTTCCCGAAACGTTTGACCTTTGTGGGTTGGTACTATTTTGTCTCCACTTTGTCAGGGGCTAGTCAAATTCTATTTACTGTGAAATATAGAGGAATCATTGACAACGTGCCGCTACAATGGCGACATTAATTTAACACAGAGGTAGGGCTAGTGGCCAGTAATCATAAAAAATATCCTTACATATTATAAAACAAAGTCCGGCCCCGTCTGTCTGTCTGTCTGTGTGAACGCGATAAACTCAAAAACTACTAAACGGATTGATTCATGCAAAAGGTTTTAGTGTATAATTTATTAAGGTTTTGTGTAAATTGGCTGAAGTTTGACGATTATTGTTGAAGAAGTCGGAAAAAATCATGCCGACTGCTTACTGGCATGCGCTGCCTAAACCGAAAAAGATATATCAAATTTATGTTCTACGGTATTGTTTATCTTAAAAAGTTCAACAAAAAAGTCCGCGATGGCATATGTCTATCTTCTAAGGATGACCCACAATAACCATTTTTATCTTTCAGAATTTGATAAAAAATTTATTGTTATTTCCGAAGTTTTTTTGACCGGTATAGTATTAATCCTTATCCAATAAAATATGTTATTTAAATTGGGCATTTAATTTAAATTAATATATGCCTTTACATCATATCATTTAAATGAATAGTTTAAAAGATATCACAGTTTCAAAATTAAAAAAAAAAAAAAAAAAAAAAAAAAATGTGTTTATTATCTTAAATCTAGATACAATTAAGTTGCCGGGGCTTCCCAGAAAGTAATCCGAAGATACTTGTGATGGGATAAACCTCGCTCTTCCTCGATTTGTTCAATTGTTACATTGTGCTAATTAGGTATAAGTTACACATTTTTTTTAAAAATAAAACCAATAAGAATTAAAAACCAATAAAAATAAACCAATAAGAAAAAAATAAAAAATAAAGAAAAACAAAAATGAAAATGAATTAAATCGTGCTTATGGCAGAATGGTGTAAATGTGTGTTTATTTGCGTGTGAAAGTATATTGTGTGTATGTGTGTGTGTTAGAGTTGGTGTGTTTGTTTTAAGTACCATCCGAGGACGTGCGTATGAATACACAAGGCACGACCGAGGACCTTTTCAAAGCGAGGACCTTTTCGAGGGTCCTCGGTTTGACTTGACCAAAGATTCGTATTCTGCAAGCGATTTTGAGCCTTTCTATATACTTAATAAGAAAAAGTGGTCTGAACCTCGGTTTGATCAAGATTTTTCATAATCTTACACACGCATTGTGTATCCACCAGGTGGCGCCACTGTCGCCTCATACACAGCCTCTTTACATTCATTTCACGTTGGTTGTATTATCCGAGGACTTTTGTGTTAACTTTAACACAAAAGACCTCGGTAAGGTAGCTTTTCCAAACAATGTGTATTTAAGACCTCGGTTTGCTAGATTTTCCGAACAGTGTGTATTCTAGTCCTCGCTTAGACAGTTTTCCTCGTGTGTACAAGACGAATTATGTGCTATCATTTAAATACAATTATGGAAGAGAAAATTGAAGGTACACTGAATCCTTAAGCAAATCGTTAGTAGCGACTAGGTGCACAAGGAATAAGGAGGCTTCTTCTGCAGTATGTGCCTACTTAGATTACACAACATTATGATTTGAACCATAAAATATTGTATTGTCATGGGAGCTGAATGCATGTGCTCTTCATGAAGAATTGAAAGTAGAAATGCCTTCCTACGTGAAATGTCGGCACCAAGATTTGAAGCAAACAAAGAGTATAAAAAAATAAAGAAAGTGAACGTAGTAAAGAAGACAACATAAACTTTACTGAAATAGAAGTAGGTTTTTTCTAAATTGAAACGAATTATTTAACTAACTTTTACCAACGCTATACTCATTGAAATAATAATCAAGTTGCAGCGACATCTTTGATAAACATGAGCAGAAAACTTACTTAAC
The DNA here is from genome assembly GCA_949152395.1 of Agrochola litura. Lineage (NCBI taxonomy): Eukaryota > Metazoa > Arthropoda > Insecta > Lepidoptera > Noctuidae > Agrochola > Agrochola litura. The sequence continues at coordinate 5,504,688 of OX424502.1, read as the reverse complement.
AGTTTATAAAACGATTCAAACAAGGTAATTATTTTTATTTCACTAGATACATCTAACGCGTATGCCAAATTTGATGACGATACTATCAACTGTTGAGGAGTTCCCTCATGAAGAAACGACCTTGGCTGCAGCATCAGGACAAACTGATAATTATTTTAGTTTTACTATATAAACCAAACGCGTTTGCCTTTGAAGTCGATACTATCAACAATTGTGGAGTTCCCTCATGGGCACGCCACAATTGCGGCAGTAAGTCCCCTCTTTAAGGAGCGGCTAGAGAGGCGCCACGACGTCCTCAGCTTCCGCCTGACGCAAGTTCTCACCGCACACGGGTGTTTCGGGAGGTTCCTGTTCCGGATAAGGCGGGAGGAAACGTCCGAGTGTCACCAGTGTGGATCGCCCGGAGGACACGGTGGAGCACTGCCCGGCTTGGGCGGAGCATCGCCGTGTCCTCGTGGAGGCGATCAGCGGCGGTGATCTCTCGCGTCTGGCCCTGGTCCAGGCCATGGTACGGAGCGAGAGGGTATGGGAAGCCGTCACCTCCTTCTGCAAAGCAGTAATGCTCGCGAAGGAGGAGGCGGAGCGCGTGAGGGAGAGGCAAATGTCATGCCCTCACGCGTCTAACCGCCGCAGGAGACGACCTGGGCGTCAGGAATCGCAGGCTGATTTCCAGCCACCGTAGCCACCCATTGCTCACCGTCCGCAAGTCCGCGCGGCTTGCGGACGGTGAGCAATGGGTAGCTCACCGTCCGATAAGGTCCAGGCCCGGGTCGACAACGGCGCGTTGTGTTCCACGCACGCCTCCAAGAGATGTCAGCACACTTGAAGGGGTTCGATAGGGTCAATGCCTGCCGGGGTTGCGGAGAAGTCCGAAAGGGATACCGTGGCCTCTGGCAATATGGCAACTGAAGAAACACGGGTGGGTTTTAGTCAGTAAGAGTCTGACACGCCCTCCCACTCCGCCCAGAGCGGGAGAAGTTATTTGATAATTACCCACCCAAAAAAAAGGAGTTCCCTCATGAAAGAACGACCTTGGCTGGTTATTGTTTTAGTTAAACTATATAAACCTAACGCGTATGCCAAATTTAAAGACGATGCTATCGACTGTTGAGGAGTTTCCTCATGAAGAAACGACACTGGTTGTAGCATCAGCAAAAACTGGTCATTATTTTAGTGTTACTAGATAAACCTAACGCATGTGCCAAACTGAAAGACGATGCTATCGACTTGAGGAGTTTCCTCATGAAGAAACGACCCTGGCTGCAGCATCAGCAAAAACTGGTAGTTATTTTAGTGTTACTAGATAAACCTAACGCATATGCCAAATTTGAAGACAATGCTATGAACTGTTGAAGAGTTCCCTCATGAAGAAACGACACTGGCTCCAGAATCAGCACAAACTGGTAATTATTTTAGTTTTACAACCTAATGCGTATGCTAAATTCCAAGACGATGCTATTAACTTTTGAGGAGTTCCGTCATAAGGAAACGACCCTGGCTGCAGCATCAGTACAAACTGGTTATTATCTTAGTTAAACTATGTAAACTTAACGCGTATGTTAAATTTAAAGACGACGCTATCGACTTTTAAGGACTTTCATCAAGAAGAAACGACCCTGGCTGCAGCATCAGCAAAAACTGGTAATTATTTGGGTGTTACTAGATAAGCCTAATGCGTATGCCAAATTTGAAGACGATACTATCAGCTTTTGAGGAGTTCCGTCATAAGGAAACGACCCTGGCTGCAGCATCAGCAAAAACTGGTAATTATTTGAGTGTTTCTAGATAAACCTAATGCGTATGCCAAATTTGAAGACGATACTATCAGCTTTCGAGGAGTTCCGTCATAAGGAAACGACCCTGGCTGCAGCATCAGCTAAAACTGGTAATTATTTGAGTGTTACTAGATAAACCTAATTCGTATGCCAAATTTGAAGACGATACTATCAGCTTTTGAGGAGTTCCGTCATAAGTAAACGACCCTGGCTACAGCATCAGCAAAAACCGGTAAATATTTGAGTGTTACTAGATAAACCTAAAGCGTATGCCAAATTTGAAGACGATACTATCAGCTTTCGAGGAGTTCCGTCATAAGAAAACGACCCTGGCTGCAGCATCAGCAAAAACTGGTAATTATTTTAGTGTTACTAGATAAACCTAATGCGTATGCCAAATTTGAAGACGATACTATCAGCTTTTGAGGAGTGCCATCATAAGGAAACGACCCTGGCTGCAGTATCAGCAAAAACTGGTAATTATTTGAGTGTTATTAGATAAACCTAATGCGTATGCCAAATTTGAAGACGATACCATAAGCTTTTGAGGAGTTCCGTCATAAGGAAACGACCCTGGCTGCAGCATCAGCAAAAACTGGTAATTATGTGAGTGTTACTAGATAAACCTAATGCGTATGCCAAATTTGAAGACGATACTATCAGCTTTTGAGGAGTTCCATCATAAGGAAACGACCCTGGCTGCAGTATCAGCAAAAACTGGTAATTATTTGAGTGTTACTAAATAAACCTAATGCGTATGCCAAATTTGAAGACGATACTATAAGCTTTTGAGGAGTTCCATCATAAGGAAACAACCCTGGCTGCAGTATTAGCAAAAACTGGTCATTATTTGAGTGTTACTAGATAAACCTAATGCGTATGCCAAATTTGAAGACGATACTATCAGCTTTTGAGGAGTTCCGTCATAAGGAAACGACACTGGCTGCAACATCAGCAAAAACTGGTAATTATGTGAGTGTTACTAGATAAACCTAATGCGTATGCCAAATTTGAAGACGATACTATCAGCTTTTGAGGAGTTCCGTCATAAGGAAATGACCCTGGCTGCAGCATCAGCAAAAACTGGTAATTATTTGAGTGTTACTAGATAAACCTAATGCGTATGCCAAATTTGAAGACGATACTATCAGCTTTTGAGGAGTTCCATCATAAGGAAACGACCCTGGCTGCAGTATCAGCAAAAACTGGTAATTATTTGAGTGTTACTAGATAAACCTAATGCGTATGCTAAATTCCAAGACGATGCTATTAACTTTTGAGGAGTTCCGTCATAAGGAAACGACCCTGGCTGCAGCATCGGCACAAACTGGTTATTATCTCAGTTATACTAAGCAAACCTAACGCGTTGGCCAAAAAAGTGATGATTCTTTCTCCTGTTGAAGAGTTTCTTCATTAAGAAACGACCCTAGGTACAACATCAGCATAAAATGGTAACTAAGCCGTTACTTTTAGAAAGCGCCGACAAACGTAAAGACTCGTCCTCGCTTGGTACTTTATTTTAGAAAATGTGTGTAAGAAATAAATCGGAACGTTCTACAATAAGTTACCTTGCACGTAAAATGGTTTAGGTAGGTAGATTTTCATGTCCTCGCTTTGTACAAGTTCTACGCGAAAAACTGTCCTCGGTTTAGTAATATAAAGTCTAACACAGCGTCCGCACTTTGTACAAGATATAAGAAATATTGTGTAAAAATAGGTCCTCGGAAGGGCGTCGCAGGGCTTACATAAGGGGTCCTCGGTTGGCCTACACAAAGTCCTCGTATGTGCATCGCTGGTCACATTTAGCTGTGTATTTTAGGTCCTCGGTATGATAGCCGTAATTCATACAGAAAAATGTTGAGATAGCATTATTCCAATAAGCTCATCACTATAGATTTACTCACCTGTCTCTTTCTATCTCATTCAAAAAGGCCAACGACGTATTTAAACCAGTTTTTTGGAGGGTCCTCGGTTCGTTCTAAAACTAACAAGGTCCTCGTAAGGGTGTCTGTACAAACAAGGGTGTGTGGGTGTGTGTGAGTGAGTGAGATAGGTTGTGTGTGAGTGAGTGTGTGTGTATGCGTGACGTTCAACCCTGTGTAACCAAAATGTCTTCCACGGCATCATAATTAAGTGTGAAGAGCCATTCCTTCAATATCTTCTTACACTCGTACAGCTGCATAGGGTAAATATTAAGTATGCGATTTACTTTATTATAAACGCGTGGGGCTTGAGCTACATTTTGGCGACTAGCAAAAATTGAACGTGCTGAGTATGTAGGGGCTACTATATCACAGCGTCTTTTTTTAAGTTTGGCATGGCTAAAGGGTAGAATTTTATGGAATCTGAGTACAAGGTATAGGATGTAGAGTTTCCTGACGGAGAGCAGCTTAGAGCTTGAGTATAGAGATTCAGTAGGAAACCTGTAGGGTTTACAGTACATGACTTTAATCAAGGATCTCTGTGCCCTCTCTAGATCTAAAAAATGCGTCTTAGCTGCTCCACCCCATACCGAGACACAATAAATAATTACAGACTGGGCCAGTGCGATATAAATTTTATTCTGTAATTCTGTACTCATAACATGTCTCAGAGATTTAAAAACCCATATGAGTTTTCTTACCCTCCCTATAGTTAGTTCGAGGTGTGGGTACCAACTTAATCTTTGGTCTACTACAATACCTAGGTACTTGATGGAATTTACCTTCTGAATAATAGGGCAACTACAGGTAGATTGGGTTGGGGTAGAACAAGAATGTATTCTAATATTAAAGTCAGGCGCCGGCTGAGAGTTTGTGTATTTAGTGAAGCAGACGTAGTTTGTTTTTTGAGTATTAACGCTAAATTACGCGTAGCAACGCGGGTGCAGCGGTAGGAGTCAATGACAATTTCCTCGGTTATTAGGAATGAAATCTTGGTAGTACGTTCCCGTGAGATATTTTCCGACATCCACGCGGGCGAAGCAGCGGGCAAAAGCTAGTGATAAGATAAAATAATTAATAAAATAAGTATTTTTAACAAAGAATAGTAATGTTACTTGTGAATGGAATCCTTTTTATTTTCTTTGTATTTTCGTTCTTTTTATGATTGTTTATGTTTTGTTTTTTTGTCTAGTAAATGTATTACATTAAATAATTTCACATGCCGTAAAGGCTTGTGCAGACCAGCGCGACACGCGACGCGACACAAAGGCATCGTGTCGCGTCGCGTGTATCGGGACTCTCATCAAAATATGCATCATATATGTATACCTATATTATTGGCAAATAAATTATTTCTTTTTCTATTTCGTAAATTGAAAAAATAAAATTTTCTAACGCTCGCCGACTTAGGGCTCTCTCTTTCCTTCAATTCGCTTACTCTTTGCACGTTATTCGTTTTAATTTCATTGATGCGATGTATCGAATAATCCGTGTCCCCGGCAAATGACCTCTGCTCTACAGTTCTTTAAATACAGGTTGCTCCAAGATGCTATTATAGAAAATTGTAAATAAATTAGTAATAACGTTTAATGAAATTAAAATATCTTTATAAATCGAAAATGCGTACCTAACCGCAAATACGTGTGTTAAATTATTGTCTGTCGCCATTAAAGCAGCACGTTATTTGAGACAAGTAATTTAATTGTTACAAAGCTTTCAGATATTGTTATTTAGCAAGTGTCTTATCTCGAAAATCGCCAAACTCTTGTGCTAAGTAATTTTGGATTCTGTTTTAATTTTAATGTCATGCAGCCCAATGTAATACTTACATAACAGTTCATAAATATGTATGCGTAAGTACAGTCTATAATGTTCCCACTGCTGGGACATAGGCCTCCTCTCTTCCAGAGGGAAGGCTGTAATCTATCACGCGGACCCAGTGCGTGTTGGTAGATGTCACATGTCTTAGAATTTTTAGTTTTAGGACATGCCGGTTTCCTCACGATGTTTTCCTTCACCGTTTTGAGAGCAGTGGTGATGACATTATTTACACAAAGTAAAGAGCCTTCTTGGGTTTAGCACTGGACCACCACTGATCTTCACATTCTTGTACAATGATAATCTATATCTATACATAATATAAAACAAAGTGGCTTTACTCGTATGCCTGTATGACTGCTTAGTTTTTCTAAACTTTTATTGATTTCGACGCAGTTTTCACCATCACTCTGAATATATTTATTCCAGAAGGTTAAATAATATATTACATTTTAAATTTAACTTAGACATAGCAGTCTTTCCAAGGGGTATCGTATTACCCAGTTACTGGGTTGTGGAGGTCAGATAGGAAGTCGCCCATGTAAAATACTGGTATACTGCTGCATCCGGTTAAACTGGAAGCCGACCCGCGACCCTAACATAGTTGGAAAAAGGCTAGCCAGATTTTTTAACTTGGATATAGCACTGCAATCTATATGTTTCAAGTTTCAAGAAACAAATGTTTTATTTGAGTGCTTTGGTAGCTTTTAAGCCTGTCGAATAAAACTCTGAAATTAAATTCAAACTGTTATTTAAGTTTATTTAATTCATATTCTTAGTAGGTAATTTGCACCTAGCTTCTGACGTTTCATAAGTACCCATGTAGGTTTATGTGAAATAAAATATTTTGAATTTTAATTTGTTTTCCATTTTCCATACATAGGTACACTAGCTTCTGCACGCGACTTCGTCCGCGAGCCTTTAACCTTCCTCAAGAATAGGGCTATCCAATGCAAAAATGTTTTTTCGAATCCGACTGATATTTCCAGAGATTATCCCCTACATACAAACTTACAAACAAACATACAAAAAAACAAACCGCACCTTCATTTCGAAACTGTTACTAAACGAAATTTTCAAGAAATTTAGATAATAACGCCATCTTACTGAAATCGGAAAAATATAAATCGTAAATTAATTCTTCTGTAAAAGATTTTTCGTTTAGTAACGGTTTCGAAATGAAGGTGCGAAACATAAAAACAAACATACAAACATACAAATTTTACCTCTTTAGAATACATATGTATTATTAGTATCGCTAAAATCACGCCTTCTTACTATGGGGGTAGGCATAAACTACAGAACGTCACCTGCTACGATCCCAACGTACTCCTTTTCCCATTTTACTTACATAATCATCATCATTTCAACGGAAAGACGTCCACGGCTAAACCGCCACTCCAAGCACTGCCACTTCGACCAGTTCTGTGCTTCCCGCATTCAGCGGATTCCTGATACAAGTACCTTCACAAGGTCATCACTCCACTTTGTGGGCTTTCCAACGCTACGTCTTCCGATACGCGGTCGCCACTCCAGAATCTTTCGGCCCCATCGGTCATCTGTTCTGCGAGTAATGAGTCATTTTACTTTACTGAAATAATTTCCAAAAGTCCATTTTTTACCTATCCAGCGAGATAATATTACAATCTCCTCTTCCGGAACAACTCTTTATGATGTCAAGGTTATAGAGTATTTTCGATGGGTAGCTGTCAGACAAGGGTTGCGTGGGTCGGGTGACAAATGAGCCCCATAAGTGAATGACATGAGAGCGACGTTCGAAACAACCTCGGCCGACGGGTGCGATGAATTGGCTTGTAGGTCATGGTTAAAGTGTTTTGGATGTTCGGAAAATTTCAGGAATGTGAGAATATCTACTAAAGAATAAGCAGAGAGAGAGAGAAGAAAGAAGAGAGAGAGAGAAGAGAGAAGAGTAGTGACATGAATCTAAATCTGCCTAGCCTTTTCCCAACTATGTTAGGATCGGCTTCCAGTTTAACTGGATGCGGCTGAATACCAGTATTTTAAATAGAGCGACTGCCTATCTGACTTCCACAACTCAGTAACTGGATAATATGATACCCCTTGGTAACACCGGTTGTCAGACTTTTGGGCTTCTGACGACCCGTAACGACTGTCAAATATCCATGAATGACAGCCGGGACCAACAGCGTGATTTTCGAGGCACGGAAAAGTCTCGGTATGTTAAGATTGTCACCCATCCACGGACTAACCCCAGCAAGCGTAGCTTAACCTGAGGGATCGACCCGTGCGGCTGTTATTACTTAGACACGAGTTCCTAGTAGTGAGATGAATGGAATATGATTTTAGTAAGTGATTAGGGTTGAAACGGTAGAAGAAGCGTAGGCAGAACTATAGCTAGGTATAAATAAAAATAATAAATAGGACGACCAAAAGAAGATCACGGGGAAGACCTGGATGAGACACGCACCGACCAGGGAAGCATGGCACAAAAGGGAGAAGTCCTATAGTCAGCAGTTGGTTGCTACAAGGCTGCCAATGGTGATGATGATGATGAAGCGTTTTGAGCATTACAATATTGAAATTAAGAGTAATTTGTAATTAATAATATCCAATGAAAGAACCACACAGAAGTTCAATAAATCATGTTGCTCATAAATTTGGTTTGGGATTTAACAGAAAAGTATATTTAAAAAGATTTTATAATAGATGATTTGAAATATAAATATTATTTGGTAAAACAGTTGAGCATTTTAGAAGTTCGAGGTTAAACTTATATCAATATCGAAGCTAAAAAAAGAAAGGAAAAAATAACTCCAATAAAAATAATATTCAATATTCATAGAACAACATGGCTGCTTAAAACACTATTTCTATTAGGTATTAAAGGCGACAAAAACTCAATTCAATCGAAACTTTAAAGTGTGGAGTCAACTCAAGAATTAACACTTTTACTGCTTTTTTAAAGTCCAATATCAAAACTGTGTCTAGACGATCCTATAAAAAGAAAAGGCGCCGAAATAAAAACATAAAGTTCATATTTAGTATGTGATATGAGTTTATATACACATCTGAAAGCAGTTTCAAGTAAAGGCTATTTCATACGTCGTTTCATGTGGCATAACATTTAATAATTCTATTGCTATCTCTTTTCAGCAAAAATAAAATGACTAAGATATAGGATTGGGTCTGTCTTATTTAATTTTGCCGTTAAAAATAATTATCAATAAAAAATGTAAACAAATAAATATAAAATATTTATTTGATCCACTTGTCAGCGCCTGACGTAACGCCTCATTACTTGTCTTAGTACCTAATTGATGTTAAAAATATCTACGTCTAACAGTGAACTGTTCTAGATAGTGATATCCAATAAGACAGCTTCTAATTTTGTCATATTCAAGCAAGGCAATTCTTCTCGAACACAGATTGATTGCATACATTAGTGACGGGGTTAAGGGCCGAAAGGGACATCGTGGACCCCGGCAATAGGGCAACCGAAGGAACACGGGTGGGTTTTTAGTCAGTAAGAGTCTGACACGCCCTCCCGCTCCACCCAGAGCGCGAGAAGTTATTTGATAATTTCCCACTCAAAAGAAAAGGCATACAACAATACACACGTAAGTACTATTGAAACTGAAATGCACTACTCTTATCAATGGTACAGTATCTAAGCGAGCTCCTGTTACCCTCAGTATTAAATAGCTGGACAACTGAGACCGTTATCGAATGGGTTTCAGCGAACAAGGCTCGTGCAGTGTTTATTCGACCTCTAACTCAATTTAGTCCAGCCGCTAACTCAGCCACAAATATACGCCCACGTATTTACATTTAACTTGACTTTTTTGAGCAGCTGTAGGTCGAACATTATATTAATAATAATATTACGTTTGTATTCATTATATCGTCACCTCTACGGCAAACTTACGAATCTAACTGTATCTTTTACACACACCGTGGAAAATTTACGAATTTTTATCTCTGACGGTTACAGAATTCAAATTGTTCGAATCTGCGTTTTATGTTAATACACCCATAGTAAACTTACGAAATTCATATAGGGTGTTTTAGCGTAGTAAATTTCAAATAAAAGAAGGTAATACATATTTTTTCATACTCTGGCAAACTTACGAAAGTGGTACTTTCGTAAGTTCACCGAAGTTTCAAATGGATATTTTTATTATGTCAGTATTATTTAGTAACGAAAATACCACTTTTGTAAGTTTGCCAGGGTATGAATAAATATCTATCTATGATGATGTAAAGTTACGAATGTGTATTTATTTCTGATCCTTGTACATTATTGACAATCCGTTTATAATATTTAAAAAAGTACCATTTTGAAAACTAAATGTACTGCGTTACCATTATACCTGTTACAAAAAAAAAAGTTATCATTGATGTTTACTTTCAAAACACATTTTCTGCAGATTCGCAAGTTTGCCGTAGAGAGTTACGATATGGTGAGCAGAGATGTATGTTCGTTTTGCAAGTAAATATTTCTAAAGGAAAAACAAAAAGGAGCCGATCTTTTAAAAAAAAACTGGCAGAATAAGAAATCGTTTGGGATCATCACACATTTAATATATAAATATTGTTCACTTTAAAGATTTTAGACGTCGGAACAATGATAATTCAAAAATCACTTATACAATGAAGAAATAGAACAGTTTTAGTCTTGAATTCAATAAATGAACTTAAATATATAGATCGTTACACAATTTAGGGTAGGAACAAAACAAATTAAACTTAATAATTTGATCAAGATTTTACGCCTTGTATTTCTAAGTCCCTTATGTACCTCAGTAGAGTTTTGTTTCAATAGGTAGGGCTCTTAAAAATCGAATATTCGAGATGTTGTGAGCTCAGTTACTAGGCAATTAACAACTTGCGCTGGTCGGCGCCGAGAAACTCTGGTATATCGGCTCTAGTTACCAGCATTCTACATGTAGGTATACACCCTAAGAACTCTCTAGTACAAAGTCTATTTCTGGCACAATTAGAAAAAAGCCGATCGACACTATGCAAAGTTTCAAAAGAGATTTAGGAATTAAAACTTGCTGCGCCCCTGCTTTGCACTGTTTTTACGGCTCGACAAAACATCGAGATTTATTTAATATATGCTAGTTTAATATTAATCAAGCAGTACTCCGTAAGCACACCCAGGTAAATTATGAACCAGTTAGATATAGCAGTAGACGCTATTCTAATAGATTCTGTGATGTAAAGTCTCGTACAACTGTAGCAGCATGTCGTCATTTTTAATCCTGTATATCATCATCATCATCATCAGCCTATAATGTTCCCACTGCTGGGACACAGGCCTCCTCTCTGTGAGAGTGGTCCGAGTGGGCCGTAATCCACCACGCGGGCCCAGTGCGGGTTGGTAGATGTCACATGTCTTCGAATTTTTGGTTCTAGGACATGCCGGTTTCCTCACGATGTTTTCCTTCACCGTTTTGAGAGCAGTGGTTATGAAATAATTTACACAAAGTAAAGCGCCTGTCTGGGTTCGAACCTACGACCTACAACTCGTAAGTCGCGGCCGTTACTATTGGGCCATCACTGCTCTATATAGATTTTTGTATTATTGAAGAAACTTTGAAGAATACCTAATATTCTGTTCAAAATTCGGCTTAGTTTTGATGAGGTAGTTTCATGATTATAAGCATTCTTGTATAAGTGAGATATAGTTTTTATGTTAAGATCTGAAAACAATAAAGTAAGTTAATATTTAAATGGTTTTACAAATGATAGACTATAATTTATCAACAAACAGTGAATCCATTATTAGGGGATCTAAGGAAACAGTTTGCAATTCACACACACTTCGTAATATCATAGCAAAAACACCGTAGTCCATTTAAATTCAATTGCGCACAAGTAACCCTAAAACGCGGAAGGGATCCCCAAAAACTCTTCAACCTCTGAATCAACAAGGTACCCGAAATAAGCACCATCGAACATTGCCATTACGATGCGAGGGGCACTTAACCCATCTCTACTGAGAAAACAACATCCCGGTAATTTAATTTCTCATGGGCTTGTTAACTTTTTCCTTTTGCTTGCCCCACTGGGTGGTCGCGTCCGTGGGGTTAATAAGGTGCTATGTTTTCTTGAAAACAAATAGGGTAGGTACTTCTTAGGTGATTTTATTGCTACTGATGTAATTCCAATACTGGAGGTATTGGAATAACATCGGTAAGTCGGCCATTTGTACTGTATTTGAATAAGATAAGATTTTTGATAATTCAAGTAATTAGGCCTGTGTCCAAAAAAAATATTTTTCTGGACACAGGCCTTTAGATTTAAAAAAAATATTGAATACGTATTTTTTCTTTTTTGACGTAATCAAAAGATTACGGCGATACATTAAGTTAAAATGTGGCATGACGTCACTCCTTGCTAGATTTTATACAACGTTGTGACGTAACGAGCCCCCATTCCCCAACTTTAATGCGTGTTTTCTAAGTTATTTTTTATTAATAATATGATAAAGCAAAAACTACGTGTCTAGTATTTTTTTTATTATCTGAAAGACGGACTAAATAGAATTTCTTTTTTTTTAACTACCAAATTAACAAAAATCTTATTTTTGTGAAACTTTATGAAATTCCTTCATTCAGTTGCATTTTTTGATAGCCAAAATAAAAAAAAAACAGTGGCACTCCGGGAGTGCCGATAGAAGTGAAAACTTGAAAAAAATCGGCACCGCGGTAATCAACGCGTTGATGTCTTTTACTCCACGGTGTCGGTAAATTGCGATACAGTGTCGCGAAATCAGTTATTTAATCTCATCTCAAAAATGCCCAACGGGCCTAAAGAAGTTTTCATTTAAAAAAGTTCTTGTTGACATAATCATTTTGCCCTATAATATTCTGTTACACATAAGAGTATCCCCCCAAACGCCGAGTTTCCTTAAACACGGTGAGAATTTAAAGCAACGAGGTTACCTGGGGCAGTAATAAGGGTGTGATTTGGGAAAGGGTTCCCTCCGCTACAAAGTAAAGAGTTTTTAACTTGATTACTTTAAAGCAGCAATATGTTTGGGTTCATAGTTGGCTGTATCTGTCACCGTATAGTTATGTACAGTACCGACCAAAAGTCCATAAGCAATCTCACAAAGCAATAGACTGACGCTTCGGTTTGACTTACGACCTTCTTCTATAAGTTGTTACAATACTGTAGACACGCACATTACACACACACACACTCACTTTGTCTGCAACCAATGACTAGTTCGATAATCATCATTCGTTTTTAGTTTCATTCGTCTTGTTCACATAAATATTAAAGTTTAGCAGGTAGACCACAAAAAACTAAGTAAATTATTTCGATTTCTGTAGGGTAGATGCAGTTTGTTACGAGTATTCAATTAATAGAACTTTGTTGGTTCGTGGATAATATTGGTGACGAGTATTTAGCGCAGTGTTGTGGTTATTATTATCAAAAAGCAGGCATAAAATATATTTAAGAGGTCAGATCAGATCAGAGAATATTATTGTGCTGCGTAAAAGTGAAGTGAATATCTAATGAAACCGGACTAAGTGTGAGTGTTATCATTTATATATTTCATACTAGCTTTTGCCCGCGGCTTCGCCCGCGTGGATGTCGGAAAATATCCCACTGGAACGTGCTACCGGGATTCAGAGTATCCTATGTCCTAACCCAGGTCATGGCCAATCCTATGCCTTTCATCTAGAAATCCGTTCAGTCGTTACGTCATGAAAAGGTAACAGGCTGATATTAAATCTGTTTTAGGGTTCCGTACCTAAAAATTTAAACATTAAAACCCTTAAAGGATGACTTCATTGTCTGTCAAGACCCTTTTCTCAGGAACGCGTGGAGGCATCAATTTATTCAATAGATATTAAAAACTTAGATCTACGGTCTCTTGGAAGTGTAACGAAAATCAAACTTCCAAGTCAACGCAATAATGGGCACGCCACAACTGTGGCGATAAGTTCCCTCATTAAGGAGTGGTAGAGAGGCGTCACGGCGTCCTCACCTTCCACCTGACGCAGGTTCTCACCGGACACGGTTGTTTCGGGTTCCTGTTCAGGATAAGGCGGGAGAAAACAATGGTGACACCCGGGCGCAGCATACGGTTTAGGTCTGCCCGGCTTGGGCAGAGCAGCCGTGTCCTCGTGGAGGCGATCGGCGGTGGTGATCTCTCGCGTCCGGCCCTGGTCCAGACTATGGTAGAGAGCGAGACGGCATGGGAGGCCATCACCTCCTTCTGCGAAGCAGTAATGCTCACGAAAGAGGAGGCATCATAATAGCATAGTACCAGAAGGAGACACCCTGGGCATCGGGAATCGTAGGCCGATTCCCGGCCACCGTAGGCGCGGGCTTGCGGACGGTGAGCAATGGGTAGCTCACCGTCCGATAAGGACCAGGCCTGGGTTGACGGCGGGTTGTGTTCCACGCGCGCCTCAAAGAGATGTCAGCGGAACTGACGGGGTCCGATAGGGCCGATGCCTGCCGGTTGCGGGTTGCGGTTATTGTCCGAAAGGGTTACCGTGGCCCCAGGCAATATAGGCAACTGAAAGAACACGGGTGGGTTTTAGTCAGTAAGAGTCTGACACGCCTTCCCGCTCCACCCAGAGCGGGAGAAGTTATTTGATAATTTCCCAACCAAAAAACAAGTTAACGAAATAAAAAATACGGCCATTTGTGCCGCATATTTTGACACTCGCAAATAAACCAGTCTATTTGGTACTTCCCGTTGGTCCAGCAGCATGAAGTTTGTCGAGAAGTAAGGTCAAGTAAAGAGGAAAATCCGAAAATTGGTAATTTATAGTTCTATAATGAACGGCAAAGTTAAGTTTTTTCTGCAATCTGGGGTTAAAAACTCATAGGCCGTGTCTTGGAGTAACAAACCTCAGTTGGCCCAATATAGTTTTTTGGTTCTAGTAATAAATAAGAAATAGGATAGACCGGCATCAAAAAAGATTTGTGAAAATTGGCCATTTTCTTGCTGACTGTACAATTTTTTTCAAAATCTGTGAATGCAGATCAAAATGTTTCAAAAAGTTAAGGACAGTCTCCTGAGACTGTTTTCTTGTAGCGACAACGGTTAAGGTACCTTATTGCTCCATCTCAAAATCCACCCTGTATATGCTATGATTGACTGCTTAGTTCCATAAAGGTATAGCGTGATGATAATTTTTTAAAAGGTTAAATCCGTAACTATCTGCAATATTCTAACCTTTTGGCTAGCCTTTTTAGAATTTGCGGTAAACTCTAAAAGAATACAAACATAATGCTATATTGCTCATCCCCCATAGCAAATAGCGTGATAATAGTTTTTGAAAAATCTATTGTGAAGTTACGATTATTTCACTTATAGATTATTTATACCAATTTTCTAGTTAATTAAGCCACACAGTAAAATCCTCCACTGTAAAAATTAATACCCCGTTTCACCCCGTTAGGGGTAGATTTTCAAAAAACCCTAATATACGTTTTTATTTATTTTCAGTTTTAATTATAAATACTGAGTTTCGAGTTAATCAGACCGCTCGTTAAAATTCTTTCATACAAACTTTGACACCCCCCAATCCTCCTTTAGGGGGTATTTTAGAAAAACTAAAAATGGCAAACTTTATAATTTACATAGATAAGTATTCGTGCCAAGTTTCAAGTTTATTAACTCAAGGAATAAGATTTTTCATACAAACAATATCCCCCCTTTTCACCCTCTTAAAGGTCGAATTTCCAAAAATCCGTTCTTAGCGGACGTCTACTAACTATAAACTACCTCCCTACCAAGTTTCATCTTCATACATCAAGCGGTTTTCGAGATTTCGTGATGAATGAGTGAGTGAGTGACCTTTCGCTTTTATATATTTAGATTTTACTAAACATAAATCTTAATCAAGGGTATTGTTGATAGAACAGAGGTATTGTTGAAAAAAAGATGCCTTTAAAGTTTTAAATTCATTGTGAGGTTTAATTCGATTAGTGAATAATAAATAATTAGGTATTATGTGTAATAAAAACAATGTTTTTCTTTGTTCTAGAGAAATACTGTGAGGGTTAAGAGATATGAAGAAGGGGCTTATTATCGAGTAGCAGCGACGTCAAATGGTGAATGAAACAAATGGTTTCATACCAACGAGATATTTTGCTGAATTATTAAAAACACGTCATTATGAACCGTTCGCCGTGCACTCTGAAGGCTTGCATCACTGAAAACCAGCTAGAAAACCGTTTTTGACCTTAAAATATTGACAGTACCAACCTAATAAACAACAGATTCGTTATTGCATGAATTTATGGTAACGAATTTTTTAAGCACGTTTCAATAGGGTGTTTGTCGTATTTTCATAAATTGTTTAATATTATTTTAGTAATAGTATTATTTTAGGATTAAAATTTGAGGTTTAGTTTCAATCTTCTTTTCGTAAAGAAAATGAATACTTAAGCTATAACCTCAATACCAACCAATATTTACTAAAGCCAAATAAAGTTTAAAATAATATGAACAAACTGCCTTTAACCTTAAAATCAACAATTTTGTCAGTAGATTTTTTTACATTTTAAGTAGTCTAATATTCTTATTTAATGCTTAATTACTTCGACCATGATCAAAGCTTTATATTTATGGTGAAAAAAATCCATTTAAAATTTAAAACATTTCAAAATTTAAATATGTCAAAATAATACAAGTTTCTAGACATCTATTTCACATATTATTCAGGTGAAGTAATGATAAATAATTGTAGCAGTTTGTTAACTATACTTAAGTAAAATAAATGTAACGAATAAATATTACTTATTTTTTATTATAACATATCACGCATTTTTTATTCTAAACCCTTTATTGCAATAACAACATTAATAAATAGGCAGGAATATTTAAAAATATTATTATTGCAAACAAAAATAATAATATTTGCAAAAACAGCGCTGTGATTTACGAGATTAGAACCTCAGCCATCTTGAATCTAAGACCAACGCTTAACGCCTTCTGCTATCTGCACTTATAATTTACTTTCGAATTTTAGCAATGCGATACACTGGCCAAGGTCACGCGTATGATGCGTGCTAACAAAAGTGATGGAAATATAAGTGCGGCGCCCGCGAACCGTGACGATACGACAGTGTGTTGTGCAAAACTGCGTTCTCTGTGGTGTGTGTACGGCACTCACACCACAGACGTCTGACTGTTTACACATACAAATGTACGGACTACACCGCGTGTTCACAGCTTACTGTACGTTAAATTATAAACTGTCGAAAAATTGTGAACTGCAACAAACCATTTACAATTTAACGCATTATTTTTCTATAGTTTTTAATCTATACATGGGAAACTAACAAATTGTGAATTGGTATCAAACTTGCTTGCGACTTAACACACCATGCGTTAATACTAAATATCCTGCCTAGCTGCGAGCAACTTGGAATATGGATAATCTATCGGATATAATACCAACAGATTATAAACTAACGGTTCTTGCAATTTTACGGTGACATATCCACATACATACAAAGTGTAATATTGAAATAACTGAAAACCTCTTAGGGGTCATTGTACTCATCACTACAAACAACTTTTACTATGGGACAAAACCTGAAATCACGAAAAAAAATCGGCTGCTCCATTAATTTATGTTCGCATAACTCTGCAAATGTAGAGAACAGCTAATTTTTATTCGCAATTTCAACGTTGGTCTCATAGTGAAAGTTGTTCATAATGATAAGTACAATAAAGAGGTTTTTAATTATTCCAATTAGACATTATATATGAGAATGAGGTGAGTAAGTGCTGGCGAAATGTGGGTGTACTATTATTAATAGATACACCTCTGCCCAACCCTTCAGGGAATGCTAGGCGTGATCTTATGTCATGTTGTTATGTTTACATCGGGCCAAGGCCATGTTGGACTCCGGGCCGAGCGTCCGGGCTCATTGTCTTGTCAAAGACCGGAAAAAGGCCGGACCGACAGTGTTCAAAAACAAGATTTGACATTCTCACAGGTCGGCAACAGAATGACCCAGAACTTTGTGAAAAAGAGCTTTCTCAAAATACAAAGAATAAGAACTTATTAAATTAGGGAGTGAAATTATACAAATGGAAATGTATACCTATTTCCATTTGTATAATTTCACTCCCTAATTTTATTTCCATACAAACATAAACAAACCTTAACAAATAATACCAATTCCCAGAAGACAATACGAGTAACACAATAATAAACAGTTACCTAATCGATCAATTTGTTACTCCCACCTAACTCCATTGTTCTTCCTAACTTTGTTTTTGTATCTAAATAAATAATTAATAACTCACTTACTTGATCCCGAAGTCTTTTATTTACTGTACATGTTTCTGTGAAAACATCTATACATAATACAAATAATAGTCGCTTTTCGTATCTGTATGTATGACCGCGTTGTTCAAGTAGGTTTTTTTGGGTGGCAAATGATCAAAAAACTTCTCCCACTCTGGGCGGAGCGGGTCAGGCGTGTCAGACTCGTGTACAATCCACCCGTGTTCCTTCATTTGCCTGTATGTTGCCACGGTATCCCTTTTGGACTTTCTCGCGACCCCGGCAGGCATAGGCCCTAGCGGACTGCGTCAGTTCTGCTGATATCTCTTTGAGGCGCGCGTGGTACGCAACGTGCCGTCGACCCGGGCCTGGTCCTTATCGGACGGCGAGCTACCCATTGTATGGTGGCCCTGCACAAGTCCGAGGCCATGTTTAGTTTAGTTTATTTATTTCACCAAAAAAATTATAATAATACAATTACACATACTTATAGGCTAGTATTTGAGAGTATATAACATGGGAGCATCTGTAACCGAACTAGGACGAGTCCTGTATCTCGGCATACAGCGCCAAACCCCTCAAAACAAACAATAATAAATATATTAACCCAAAAGACATGCGAAAAGATGCATCAATGAATGAACAAATATGAAAACTGAAAAAAAAACTAAAAACATACAAAATGAGTTTGTGTGTCTTAGTGTGTGTGTATATGCGCGTGATTTTGTGTAAGTGTAGAGTAATGAAAGGTGTTGAGGTGTTGGGTAATGTAAATACGTTTAACCAAAAAATAAAATAAATCGTTTATTGTACAAGAGTAACTACTACTTCTGAATAGTGAACAAGTTTTCTGTTTCCTCACAGGAAAGGGCAATTAGGTAGTTATGAACCTTCTTCTTACATAAAAATTTGTTGAGCGGGTACATGTTGAGTTCTTCATTTATTTTATTGTAAAGAAGAGGAGCAGTAACAATGTAAAATCTTCTTATGAAAGATGCTTTGGGCTCATAGGACCGTGCACATACCTCATGCTTTCGGCGCTTGTTGGTCAGTATTGGGTCATAAACGAGTTCGCTGTGTTTTTTCATAACAATTCTTTCAATGAATAATTGCCTAACCGTAGAGACTTGGCAGTACTGATAAAGTGTTCTTGTTGGAACAATATCGGTTTAAAATTGCTCACTTTCAGTATCGGGCGTTGAGCAATTTTTAAGCTCTTGATGGTGGATTTAGGAGCACCACCCCAAGATAATATGCAGTATGAAATGATGGACTGGCACAAAGCAAGGTAAATCTTTTCTAACAGAGTCGCATCTGTGACGTGCCTAAGATTTTTGAAGACGTAAAAAAGTTTACGCACCCTAGAAGATAACAGCTTAATTTGCTCTTTAAAGCTAAAATGGCAGTCAACTGTAATACCCAGGTATTTGATTTTATCAACGCACTCTAGCGGTTTACAATAGCAGTTTACTTTTGAGATACATATGTGTGGAATAATGTGGTGCTCTTTAGCGATTCCAGTTTTTTGGCGGATAGAAAATGCTAGGTATTTTGTTTTTCAAGGTTAAGGGTTAGGATATTGCTATATAACCACTCCCGGACCATATCCTGGATCATATCGAAACCAACCTGGGCAGCATCGAAAACCTCATTCCAATTATCGGCAGAGAAGATAAGAGCAGTATCATCCGCATATGAGATTATTTCGCCTCTTGGTTTACATAGGTTTGTAAGATCGTTGACATATACGAGAAATAAAGTGGGTCCCAGGATACCACCCTGCGGAACTCCGTACAATACAGGAAATTCGTCACTGCAGTAATTACCTACCCGTACACGCTGATAATACGTTTTCACGTTCCTCAGAATGCGCCACCGTCGGGTTCCCAGGTAATGGCGAGAGGCGCACATCGGCGTGCAGTCGACGATGAAATATCTGGGACTCGTCCTCGACGGCCGGTGGAATTTTGTTAAATATTTCCGACGTTTGGCTCCCAGACTGGAGCAGGCTGGGGCTGTCTTGAAGCGACTCCTGCCCAATCTAGGGGGTACAAACGCCTCCTGCCGGAGGCTTTACGCGTGGGGCGTGCGGTCCATCCGTGCGGCACTGGTTTGGCGCGTTTATTGAGGCGACAGTCAGCCCGCCGGTTGAACGCGTCCCAGAGGGTCATGGCCATCCGGCTGGCCCGAGGATACCGCATGGTCTCCTGTGAGGCGGCGAGCCTCCTTGTCAGATTACCGCCATGGGATCTGGAGGCAAAAGTGGTGAAACGTCGGGGCTTAACCCCGCTGCCGCAAGAAATCACAGCAGACAGACCTCCGGCGGGATCCCATGGCTACATGGAGAGTGCGATTGTCGCAACCCAGCGCTGGGCACGCCACAATTGCGGCGATAAGTCCCCTCTTTGAGGAGTGGCTAGAGAGGCGCCACAGCGTCCTCACCTTCCGCCTGACGCAGGTCCTCACCGGACACGGTTGCTTCGGGAGGTTCCTGTTCAGGATTAGGCGAGAGGAAATGCCCGGGTGTCACCATTATGTGGATCGCCCGGAGGACACGGTGGAGCATACGGTAGATGTCTGCCCGGCTTGGGCGGAGCATCGCCGTGTCCTCGTAGAAGCAATCGGTGGCGGTGATCTCTCGCATCCGGCCCTGGTTCAGGCCATGGTATGGAGCGAGAAGGCATGGGAGGCCGTCACCTCCTTCTGCGAAGCAATATTGCTGGCGAAGAAGGAGGCGGAACGTGTGAGGGAGAGGCAAATTAACCCTAACCGCCGCAGGAGACGCCCTGGGCGTCGGAAATCACAGGCCAATTTCCGGCCACCATAGGCGCGGGCTTGGGGACAGTGAACAATGGGTAGCTCGCCGTCCGATAAGGACCAAGTCCGGGTCGACGGCGCGTTGTGTTCCACGCGCGCCTTAAAGATATGTCAGCAGAACTGACGGGGTCTGCTAGGGCCGCTGCCTGCCGGGGTTTGCAAAGAAGTCCGAAAGGGATATCGTGGCCCCCGGCAACATGGCAACTGAAGGAACACAGGTAGGTTTTAGTCAGTAAGTGTCTGACACGCCCTCCCGCTCCGCCCAGAGCGGGAGAAGTTATTTGATAATTTCCCACCCAAAACAAAAGGGTAAATTACATATTTATAATAAAGAAATCTCGATATAATGTCGCGGAACGTAAACGTTACGGATATTCGGAAGATTTTTTAATCGAAAATACAAGTATCCCTAAGTATTTTGGTTTAAATTCATGCGACAAGCACAATAAGTAATATGAATAAAGTTTGAAAACTAATTTAATATTATTTGCGAAACGAGTATCGTTAATTTTAATAAAATTGTTCGAATTTACGTTAGCCTTCGTACCCACGGGCGAGTTTTATACTGGCGATTTTTTTTTGCGCACTGTATTTTCAACTAGCTGCCTAGCGCCGAGAGTTGAAAATCCAATAGTGTGTTTATTGACGTGCTGGGATGGATTCTGTTTAATGCTCGGCTCAACACCGAGAGTTCAAAATCCAGTGCGTCATAAAAAACCGTCGTGCAAAAAATCAACCGTGCATGTACCATCGAAGAAACCCATACCTATACACCGTAAGGACTATTTCTGCTTGCAGCGCTCGGCCACTATAGTATCGGTTACCTACGAAAAAAAAGGGTCATGTGTACGGGATTTTGTTTTCAAATTGCATAGTTATAGGTTTCTTCGATGGTACGCACTGCTGATTTTTTTACACGACGGTTTTTTGCGTTTACTCCAAGCGTTTGTGCTAAGCCGTTGGAACATATGCCAGTAAAATTTTATATATTTAACATTGTTTGTCATTACGGTGAAACCTTAAATAGACTTCGTACGCGTACCCAAGTAGATCGCAGCAAGGACAACCTCCAAAAGTGGGGGTTCAGGTGTGTATGCGGTATCTCTCTACAGAAAATGGCCCACCTCCCATCTTGCACAACATCCCCTGTCACCTGCACAATTGAGGACCTACAGGCTGCGCCAGCGAACGGTATTCGCGTTGCTGAGTTTTGGGCAAAACAAAAAAACTATGAACAATTTTTATTTTTCGTGTTATTTTTGCCATCGAAGCTCTAAGAAAATTACGCCGAAATATGGGCGTAACATCCATTTCTCTCCACCCCTTCGCGGAAAACTACCGTGATGATTATGTTTACAAAAATACTTCAGCACGTAGGTGAAACATTGCAATACAATTCGAAGTATTTGTAAAATTCCCACCTGAATAGAATTTCCTAGAAAAGTACCTTTTGTCAATAGATGTACAGAAGGTCCGTTCCATACAACAAATGGAAAGAAGCGCACGCACACACTGACACGTACGTACGGCGCGGGCGATCTGATTCTATCAACCGGTTCCTGGAAAGAAACCGACCAAGTGCGTATCGAACCATGCACGATGAAGGGTATCGTAGTTGGGATGAATTTATCTCAAAAACAAACTAAATATTGTAGTTGAAAAACATGTTCCCTCATATATTTCAACTGCAAATTTAAGTTTGTTTTGTTTGTTTGATTTTCCATGTTATTGTTTTTAAGACAATAGACGTCTTATAAGTTTTTCTGTAATCTATGAGTAAAACCATTCTCTGTATTTTTTTCATAATTTTAGGCTCAGTAGTTTTGGAGATAAGTGGGGCAATGGTCAATTTTCATCAATTTTCTTAAATATCGTTAATGTATTTATTTTAAAATTAATTTTATTTATTTACACGTCCGTGTTTGGGTCACGGAAACACATATGTGTCCCAAAGGTCAACTTAATCGGTCCATTAGATTCGGAGCAAAATGGCTGTGACAGACAGACAGACGGACAGGCAGGTGGACAGACAGACGGACAGATAGACGGACAGACAGACACACGAGTGATCCTATAAAGGTTCCGTTTTTTTACCCTAAAAAGCAACGCGGTGTAAAAAATAAGCACATGTCAAATGATCAGAAGGGGAATTTTAACCGCCTCTGTGGTCTAGTGGGTAGACCACCTGTATCAGACCCAGAGATCCTGGGTTCGATTCCCAGTGGTGGCAAGAGTTTCTGCTCAGTATAGTTGGTGGTAGGGATTTCTAAGTCCACCTGGCTAGCTACCACCACCTTATCTAATTCTGTTGCCATACAACAATGTTAACAGCATGGTTGTGTTTCGGCAGTTAGAGGTAAGATAGCCAGCTCCTCTGTGGTTGAGGATTCCGGATGAAGCTCGCTTCCACCTTCGGCCTGATCATCACTTACTATCAAATGAGATGCTGCAGGTAAAAGATTACCCCGTTGTGAATTTAAAAAAAAGAAGTCTCTTACTTAAAAATATTCAAATTCTATGTAGTCGCAATCTCATTTCAGTGACAATCAATGACAAATACTTGTTAAAAACGAATGTAAGGTACCGGTTTTTTGAAATGAAAACTTCTTTAGGCGCGTTGGGAATTTTTGAGATGGAACTAAACCATTGATTTTGCGACACTGTAACGACACCTCATTTTTGTAAACGCGATTATGCTCTTTATTTATATTACGTTACGGATCAATGTTCTATGCAAGTATTTTTACTTTAAAGGTTTTGTAAATACGATTTTGCTATTTATTTATATTATGTTACGGACCAATATTCTATACAAGTATTTTTCTACCACCAAGGCGATCTTGTTCAAGTTTTCACTTCTCGTCGGCACTCCCGGAGTGCGATTTTTTTTTTGACGGATTGAGCTCGAGATTAGAATGGTATCGTTCTTAAAAATACTGGAATTGATTGGCTTTTGACCTCACCCCTCTGATTGGCTGTTGATAATATTCAGTAAACCAATCATAGCAGTTGACAAGCGTCCGATAAAAAAAAAGTTGATTATCATTTCAACCAAGCAACAGTTGCACTTGCTACACGAAAAGCGTGTCTATAGCGTGCGTTCTCACTCGCTGTATGGAGTTAACATTATGTAGGTACTATTTGACTTTGAGCTGACCTTCTGTACTATTCTGTGTCATTTCCCTGCGTGTTCTAATTAAACGCAACACTTTGATGACCGCAATATTGCTAATTAATTTTGCGAAGCGAAATATTATGCTTTTGTTAGAAAGTTTGTAGCGTGTAATAATAACCTAGGCTAGAATTACGTTTTTCGACGAAAAATTTAAAATATGCGCGATGCATTGTATTAAAAAATAGAAACTGTATCGGTATTGATTTTACAAAAGTTTATAAAATATTGATTCTAAAAGTGTTTTTGCAAATAGAGTGATTTGTTAAAAACTAAAAGGATTTGTTTATTTCCTAATTTATTAATGGCTTTTTTTTAAATATTTGAAAAAGTTTGGTAAAGTTTATGTGGCGACGATTTAATCATACTTAAAAAAAAATCTTAAAAATTATTTCCGGATTTTAAAAGTTTATTTTTTGTGCCATGATGCCTACCATCCTTCTTTGTCAACACAAAGTGCTGTTTTTTTAAGTGTGCCTCTTATATGATTTTTATTGCAGTGAGTAGAAATCGAGATAAGCACGAAGCTATTTTTATAATTCCTGGTTTAAATTCCGGAAAATAAAAATAGTATTTAAAAAATATTTAGGTTGGTATTGCAAAAATTACAAGCAATATATTACAGCGAGCAGTGACTGTGAAAATCATTTCAGGAACTCGATACCGAAGTTACCAAAATATGTTTTTGCACGCTACTCTACTTAACAAAGTATCCATATTAACAAAGTACCTACTGTCATAATAACCTCATATTACGCCAATATTACGCAAGTTTAATTATTTTTCCCCGAAGAAAATTCTTCTTAATGTACAAAGTTTCATACCAAGAAACCAAATAAGATGGAACTTCTTCTTTCATAAAGTATAAAATATTAGATGTAATATTCGAGTTATTATAGTTTCGCTAAGTATCAGTCATCGGCTAGGCGTAGCGGCGTAGGAAATATCATGCGTAGCACTCAGTCGACTTCTGGTGGCGTAGCGCGCTACACGTAGCTTCGTAGCGGCGTAGTCGCGTAGCCGGGTTCGAGGGAAAGTTGTGCGCGGGAAAGATTCAGTGTTGTTTAGTGTTGTGAACGAATTGTTGTTGTTATATTTAGGGGTAAGTGGATAGTTTTAATTTTTTTAAGAAGTTTATTTAATAATAATAAGAATATTTAATATTTTAATAGGTTGAATGTGATCGGTTGTTTACGAATTCAAATTTTATTTCAGTGAACTTTTAAGTGACTTTTTTCAAATATTACATACGTCAAAAATATTATTTTTCCATTTTCAAATATTTTATTTAAACTCTTAAGATTTAATATAAATAATATTTCAGGTATCTCTCCTATCTTTAATTTTTTTTATTAAAAACATAATTTAATTGGCTCCGCAAACATTCGTATGACAATTAGAAGGTAAATAATTAGTGAAGTCACAGTTGAACAAACACACCTAGAAACCGCACGCGATTGTGCCATATACATTATTAGTCTTAATTAAGTAATTAAAAACAATTACTTAACGTACAGGAGAATTTAAACCAGTCACTAATTTTCAAACTATATCTTTGTTATAACTTGTATTGTTAAATTAATTAAGAAAAAAAAAACTTGTTAATTACTTATTAATTAGGCATATTGTTACTGATACTATTGGTGATTTTACAATTTCTGTAGGTAATTCTTGGATTTATGGGACAGGTCCACTCAAATCAGTGCAGTAATATCCTAAAAAAACACTTCTTTCAACTCAATTTAAATAGTCAACGACACGCGAAGAAGATCTCAGACACTAATCTGCATGATCCTCACATGATCTGACCAAGATTATGTCTGAATTTTAAAAGAGACGTGACCTCTTGTTTTTTCGTTAGTTCTTTCTTCTCCGATTAGTCGGATAGGAAACATCGACCTCATCTAGTTTTATAAAATATTACTTTTTTTTTGACGTGTAAATATTACTTTTTTTTGACGTGTTTGTTATAACCAATTTACAGAAATAAATATCATTTATCACATAAATTAATTAAATCTAAAGTTTGGTTAATTTTAATGACTTCGGATGATATCGATACTGTCCTCAAAAATCTTTGCTAAGCATTGGAACAATCATTAGCATCACTCTTTTGCCTAATATCAATTTACTTGGTGACGATGCAGCATGTCTTTTTGTGGAAAAAATGGGTGACTAGATGAATTTTTTTAATTTTAATGGCATTCGTGATACGTGATCCTGGTACGAGTGCCAAAGCACTCCTTTGACACCTAAGTGAACATTTCATAAGACCTAATTTGTATTTAATAGTAGTTTATGAAACTGTTGCATAATGAGGGGTATTAAGACATGAGTGTGTATTTAAAAACCGAGCCGTAGGTGAAGTTTTTAATAGTATCACACGAGCGTTTTAATACGTAGTTACAAGCAGTTTCATATACTATTTTATCTACACTTATACATTGGGATTGAACCTAATACTAAATAAAAGATCAAAGTTAAAGATCAAGAATAAATTAAAAAATCCCACGAAATTTTGTACAACAAAACATATGTAGGTATGTCGCCTGCAGCAGCAGCACATCACCGCACACGCGCTACAGCGGGTGCTGCTGTCCCCCATTTAACCGTTCCAATACAAAAGTTGATTTAAACTCCTTGGTGATATTATTAACTTCTTGGATTAGCCCTGTATCGTAATAGAAAAAAAAATGTCTTATAGCATTATTTTGTTCACCACTGCTCTCAAAACGGTGAAGGAAAACATCGTGAGGAAACCGGCATATCCTGGAACCGAAAATTCGAAGACATGTGACATCTACCAACACGCACTGGGCCCGCGTGGTGGATCACTGCCCACTCCCTCTCACAGAGAGGAGGCCTGTGTCCCAGCAGTGGGAACATTATAGGCTGATGATGATGATTATTTTGTTAGAGAAAAAGTGTTATAATATAATTCTATTTTTAAATTTCGGTATTGTGTATTTATAGTATGTCAATATAAACTCGTTTCAAAGTTTTTGTTGTTTATGAGAGTAAATAAAGAGATTTACTGTACCCATTTTTCTATTATTAAAGATTTTTTACATTTTTTTTTAATATTTTTAATATAGCAGTAACTTAGTACCTTTACAAGTGGCAATCGCTTTCAAAGCATTTCGTATTTCTGCCACAAAATGTAACAGGATTGACATAAGCTATTCAGTAGCTTATGTCATTCGAATACATTTTTGACTTTCCCATCATTGTTATCGCTGATAGACTGTCACTTTGTCTTGGCACTCTTGTCGTTTGATCAAGGTTTATCATTGTTTTGTACAGTTCTTAGCGTGGTTGTGGTTTGAGTAGTTCCCTAAAACTTACTGATAGTATGACGTACTTATCCAAGTTTGTTGAAACAGAGATTTTTTTGTTTTTATGTACAATAGTAAAATAGTAGGTAGTTAATTTAATATTAAAGTAATTATTAAATTCATTATTAAAATAGTTATTATATATATGACTAACTTCTGCCAGCGACTGCATTCCCGTGGAAGTCGATAAAATATAGCCCGTGTTACTTGCTGATAATGTAGCTTTCTAAAGTGAAAGATTTTTTAAAAAAATCGGTTTAGTGTTTTTCTCAAACATGCTTGGAAAATCGAGCATTTTTTTGACAACCTTCTTCGAGTTATATCGAAATTATTGTACTGGCCGAATACATGCAAGCGAGGCGGCCGACAATTTTTGTATGAAAATCTATATCTGTCGTATTTAGCAGCCAAATAAATGACTGAAAACTCATGTCTGTCGTGTTATTTAAAAATGGAACAAACTTTTTACTTTCAACACATGGCAACCAAGGAGGTAACTTATCAAAGATATTATATAAATTTCAATCTGGTTTGCAAACAGAGCTGTTTAAAGTTAAGAAGAAATAAATTAACATAATGGTACGTGAAAAATTCTCGTTGTTCTGGAATTTATAATTAATTTACTTAGTTTGAATTTCTTCGCATTATTTGAGAAAAGTACTATACAAGTCTTGGCCGCAACCAGCCATTGATGGACTCACGTATGTGTGCCTCGGATTCGCCTCGGCCCACATTTTCACGATCGTCTATCAATGCCCTTTTTGCAGGGCGCGACAGTAATGTACTATTTTGAGTTTATCCATTACAAACAAACATACAAAAATATTTTTTTTATAAATATTAGTTAAGATAAATAAGTGAACTAAAAGTAATGATAACGATTGTTAGTTTTATTTTCGTTCGTAAAGTGTAAAGATCGTGTGACCGAAAATACTACCACATACTACCCTGTAGTACGCCATAAGTGACCACTTGACCAGGGCATCTGACTTAACGTGTTCTCGTATTTTCACTCGCTGTGTACGATCACAGAAAAAGTCTTGAAAAATTTTAGGGCCGTTTCCCAAACAACAATCCGTTTCAGCTTTTCAACAAGAATAGGTATTGAAACGGTCTCGAAAGCCTTGCCTAGGTCAAGGGAAATGCCGATGCACTTTTTCCGGGCACTCAATTGTGATGTAACATTCATGGCAAACCGGGCCATCTGACGGTATCTTTAGTATTTTAAACATTCAATCGTCATCATCATCGTCCTTCAATCAAATATTTTTTGAACTCTCGTGAAAAGACTCCTTGTGAAATGCACAATTCTAAGAGTTTCGTTAAATGGGGAATAATGATATGTCTCGTTAGTTTAAGGAACTTAGCAGGAATGGCATCCCAACCGACGGCTCAGTCGTTTGGATTAAGTAGCGTTGCTTCAATGTCAGGCTCCTCTGGAGGAGGTAGGACTATCGAGTTGAGGTTCCTGGTTATGTCCAGCATATAAGATAGTAGTTTAGTAGAGGAAGTGATGGTGTTAGAAATATTATCAGCTAGGTGTTTACCTGTATTAGAAAATAAGTTATTTATATGCTCTATTGAGTTGGAATTAATACTCGTATTTTGAACAAAGTTGTTGGCTACTGATTTTTGTTTTTTTTTATTGTATTTTAGTTTTAACAGCATTCTACTTGTCTTTATTGTTTTTTTTGTTTTGAAGGAACGGTATTTTCTTAGTTTCTTTTTAATTTTCTTAACAACATTTTAATTCCAAGGCTATCAACAAATACATAAAACCAAAGCAAATTAGAACCGTGTCGGGCTTGACGAAGTATTTTTAGAGCAATCTTTTAAAGAGTCCAACAAGTTTATTCTACACATAACATACCATAACATCACGCCTTGTTTCCCCGAAGGGTTGGGCAGAGGTGACCTGTAGTAGGTACACCCACATTTCGCACAGTTATGTTTAAGTCCCATGTAATAGGGGGCGAGCCTATTGCCATCAACCGGGCACAAATCCAGACTCCGGGCTGCTACTGAGAAATTCCAGATAGAAAAACCCAATAACACTTTGACCGACCCGGGAATCGAACCCAGGACCTCATGCTCAGCAGTAGCGCTTGCGACCACTAGACCAATGAGGCAGTCAAGTTTATTATATTTAGTTATATCAGTTGTAGACCAAAATGTTTTAAAGAAAATACTCCAATGTTGAATTAGCCTGTTCAGTTGTTAATATATGTCATATGTTAAATACAATAGACGTGGATATATTTAGTAAGTTGTTCCGCTTAGCTATTTCTATGTCATATGTTGTTATATGTACTAGGTAATAACTTAATATAGATAGGTATACCTACTTACTTTATAAGTTAATAGTACCTATCTTTTAATATAATCACACAAGGTGCCCAATTCATTTCCATTTGTGAACGTTTGCTAAGCGCACACATTAAGCTTCAAAATGGTGGCAAGAAAAATTGTAAACACGTTAATAAAAGCTGAAAATTTCAGAGGTGTTTACAGGAATTACGTACTTCTGTCGAAAAATGGCAAAATTCTAAGTAGGATACGTATTGTTTTTGAAATAGTTATCTATGCAGTTATTTTGACTACCAATTTAAACGTGATTAATGAAGAAGCAAATGAACGAATTACCATAATGATGCAAATATTTGACGTAGTAAAATGCTTCGGTTGTCCAGTTATTATATTAAGTGGTATTCTAAGTTCATGTTCTTACAAACTGTTTATAGAAAACTTCATGTCAGTGCACCATTACTTCCAAAACGAACCGACTTACATCAAATGTTCAAAAAAGTTGAAAATTATTTTTATAGTCACGACAGTAGTGATTTGTATTACACTAGTCTTACTTGTCATAGCAAAATTGCTTTTAAAAGTTTATGTTAGAAATGAGGAGCTCAAAATAAAAGTAATTTTATTAATATTGTCACATATAGTAGTAGAAGACTGCTTTATTTTTGAACATACAATAATGTACATTTACATAACAATGATTCGAAACTTGCTGAAATGTTTGAATAATAGTATTTTCGAAATTCAAGTAAAGTACAATAATACCGAAATGATGGTATGCTCAGACAGCAGGGAGTCGAATAATCTTCTAACGATTGAACAAGTGGAACAGTGGGCTACACAGTTTAAATGCATATTGAGTTGCAGCAGAAATCTATCGACGTGCTTTAAAGCTCAGGTAAATTCCATCATCATGATTTGACGAAAAACTTTCTATAAAAAAAAAAAAAAGTAATCAAAGAACAATAATTCAATAAATCGAATTAAGAAACTTTGTAAGCTATTTATATTTATTCGATCTAATAAAGTCTTTGTGCATTTTTATGCAGATGTTATATTCGTTGGCCCTGTCTTCAGGAATATATATTACATCGTCGTACGGGATATTCATGGCGTTTGTAAATAATGTAAATACCTATTTTCATGTGTTTTTTACTACTTTGGTTTTTTGTACTACGCCTGCAATTCCAATTTCATTTCTGTTAACAGGATCCTCGTCATCTTATTGACATTATGATGATTTTACACTTTATGGCATACTCAATATTTTATACATATTTCCTACTGGTTGCTGGGCAAAATCTCCTCAATGAAGGTTCAACAATAAATAGAAGACTATCAAAATTATACAGCACTTTGTCGATAAGTATGTGAATATCATTTTAAATTACGTTTTTCTTTACTTCCATATAATAAGCAAAATTATCCGTGAATTAATATTGTATTTAAAGCAAATGTTGTATGATGCGAAACAATATTTTACGATTACTTAAAAAAAAAAACTTTTTGAGGTTTTCGACCACGATATGTTAATTCATGGATTTGCTCCCATAAATCCCATAAAGTAAGTTAAATTCGCACCCAAACTAACATCGCTGTCCTGGCGTACAAATGTTCAGCAAGACAATACCCATTAATTTCACTGTGCAAATTTTATACTTCTTATGAAGCAAATAAAGAGGTATTTTTTATCAATCATTATCATCATCTAAGCCAGTGTTTTCATCAGTCATCTCAGCCAGTGTTGGCATCGCTGTCATTTATTTCATTATTCCTTTTTTTTAGATCCACAATCACCGGAAACGAAGAGTATAAGAAATTTATGTCACCTAGTTAAAAATAATCCTATTCAAATAGTGTATACTTCAAAAATTAAGTTAGGAATGTACTTAATACCTGTAATTCTATCTCTCTCTATCACTTACGTCATAATTGCCTTGCAATATAATCATTTCATATAAAATAGTAAAGATGTTATTTTAGAAATTGAGTTAGTAGTTTGTGTGTTAGCCGTTTGAATACATTCTGTTTCAAAAATTACACAGTAATTATATTTTTAAGAACAATGTTCAGTTTCATGTAAGTCAACAATGGTGCCGATTCCCTTGTTCACAAACTAAACTAAATTTAGTTCAGTGCATCTTTTTCTTTCTATTTCGTTAAGAAAAGGACATAAGATAAATTTTAGTTTAGCCCTGTCAAATTAATCAGCGCCTGTCACTACTTCATACAAGTTTAGACTTGCTTACTAAAATTACGTCAATTTACGTCAAGTGCTGATTAATTTGACAGGACTAAACAAAAATTTATCTTCTGTCCTTTTCTTAATGAAGTAGAAAGAAAAAGATGCACTGAACTTAAATTTAGTTTAGTTTGTGAACAAGGGAATCGGCACCAATGTTAAGTTTCATGTAAGTCAACAATGTTCAGTTTCATGTAAGTAGGTACTACTTATAACTGGGATTTGTATTTGATCGATTGGTTGTTTAAATGTCATCAAAGATCACTCGTCATCATCATCATCATGATCATTTGAAAACTTTCCGATAAGTGACACTTTTTTCCCTTAACGGTATCTAAAAATCACACGCTTATAATTTTGTCAACATAGTTTTGTTACAAATTAGGTTACAAATAAGGGTTGCTTATTAATAGGTGCGTTTTGGCGTTGGTGTCGGTGATACATTGATTTTTCATTAGTACAGGCACCAACGATACACTTTTTTCTGTAATGTTATCTTTTTACTCGAAGATTTGTGAATTTCTTGGTAGCAGCCCGGAGTCTGGTTTTGTGCCCGGTTGATGGCAATAGGCTCGCCCCTATTACATGGGACTTAAACATAACTGGCGAAGTTTGGGTGTAGTATATTATACGTATACCTCTGCCCAACCCTTCAAGGAAACAAGGCGTGATGTTATTTATATTTAATGAGTTTCGTTCAGATATGATCTTGATTGATTGTGTTCTACTGATTACGATCTAACAATGTAACAGTTCCATTAAGTATTATCATACTATTCGTATTTAAGTGTCCAATTTATTTGTATACCGTAATGGCGCATCCACACATGCCGCCGGCTTATGCCGCCGGGTTTGCCGCCGGCTTTCAGGCTGCCTTGGCGCTGAATAGAAAAAAAGACACGCGTGCCCGGCGGCCAGGCCGCCGGGTTGGCCGCCAGCCATGTCGCCGGCATGTGTGGATGCGCCATTACGTTTACTAAGCGCACAAGTTACGCTACAAGATGGTGGCAACAAGTTTAATAAAAACGTTAACTAAGCGGAAAATTTAAGAGCTGTTTATAAAAATTATCTATTTCTTTCGAAATATCACAAAAAATTAAGTAACTTACGTGTTATTTTTGAAGTTGTTATATTTGTAATAATTTTATATATCAATGTAAATGTTATCTCTGAACTTACAATTGAACGGATATCAAAAATGGTACAAATATTTCACATTGTAAAAATCATTAGTGGTCCAGTTATTATTATACGTAGTATTCTAAGTTCAGATTCTTACAAACTGTTCATAGACAACTTCATGTCCGTGCTCTATTACTTCCAGAACGAACCGACTTACATCAAATGTTCCAAAAAGTTGAAAATATTTTTTGTGGTCACCACAGTAGTGTCTCCCGTTATAATTGTAATAATATTTATATTAAAATTGCTTTTAAACGTTTTAATAACAAATGAGGAGCTTAAAATTAATGTCATGGTATTAATATTGGCACATGTAATATTAGAAGATCATTCTGTTTCGAACATTACACAGCAATTATATTTTTAAGAACAATGTCAACAATGTTCAAGTGTATGTAGGTACTTCATCTTACTGTGATTTGTATCAAAATATGTTCATTAATCGATTGGTTTTTTAAATGTGATAAAAAATCACGATCACTCACATTTAATAACTTTCCCTTATGTGACACTTTTTTCCCTAAGACTGGTACATATACATAAGAGTTGTTTATTAATAGATTAGCACTTTTAATCAAGTGCATATTTTGATTAAGTGCTTTTTGTAATAAGCAATAGTTTGTAATGAAAACGACTTACATCGTGTAGTTTGTGTATTTTGCACAATATTTTGTTTTTACTTTTGATTTTAAAACAATATTAAATGTAAGTTGCATTACTAAAAGTTTTGATGTTACGTCGGCTACAAAAAAGAAATTGCTGTTTCCTAAAAAAGTGAAATATCTACGCGGTTAAAATATATAGAACAGCATTTTTTTAAAATAACCTACGTCAAATTTCAACGCAGGCCGTCACCTCCTTCTGCGAAGCAATAATGTTCGCGAAGGAGGAGGCGGAACGCGTGAGGGAGAGGCAAATTTCGCGCCTTCACGCCCCTAATCACCGCAGGAGATACCCTGGGCGTCGAGAGTCGCAGGCCGATTTTCGGCCACCGTAGGCGCGGGCTTCCGGACGGTGAGCAATGGGTAGCTCGCCATCCGATATCGACCAGGCCTGGGTCGACAGGGCGTTGTGTTCCACGCGCGCCTCAAAGAGATGTCAGCAGAACTGACGGGGTCCGATAGGGCCGATACCTGCCGAGGCTGCGGTTTTGTCCGGTCGGGTTACCGTGGCCCCTGGCAATACAGGCAACTGAAGGAACACGAGTGGGCTTTAGTCAGTAAGAGTCTGACACGCCCTCCCGCTCCACCCAGACCGGGAAAAGTTATAGGGCGGTCCAGAATCACGTTCTGAATCCATGGTAACAGGTTGCGCGTCGATATCCTTGCTCCCTTATATATTACTAAATAACTTGCGTTATTATCATCATGTACCCTTATTGATTGTGTGTGTGTGTTGAGTTTAAAATGTTGCAAACAGTCAAATAAAACCATGTCTCAAAAGCTTTGAAAGGCGAATCGTTAGCCTCTAATAATGCCTCAACTCTATGTGTTAATGTAGCTAAGGTTAAGTGCATTTTGTTATGTGTTCTATAAGATTAAATAAAGATATTTGAAAATGAAAATGACTCTTAAAATGAACTAAATATCTGTTTACACTAATAAAGCAAGCAAACAAATGATTTTGAAGACATACTTACCTATAGCTGGTACTCCGCATCATTCGTCTATTTAAAAAAAGCTCTAGGAACTGATGTTACAACTTGACTAAATAAACACAAAACTTATTTTTGTCAGCCACAACCACAATCAAATTGGTATGGAAAATACTTTAGAATAAGAAATCTACCAAATTAATTACATTCCAAAATTATTTCTTTCTCATAAAAATGCTGATTTGCAAACCATGGCAAATATTTTAATCTAGACTGACGATTTCTATGTTACGTGGTCATACTGAAAACTTTTTTTTTTTTGTTCTATCTGTTTGTCTGGCCATTTATGTTTGTTTTGTTTGTTTAAAAATGGAATTTAACCATGCGAGGTTGAATTATGTTTAGGGGTTTGAAAAAGGAAGACAGTGACTACATCGTTTGAATCGATGTTCATTTCGCATTTAATTTTTATTTTATTCCCGAATATTTTTATTAAAACTGTTGCTATTTCATTACTATTTTCATTTAATACAAAACCTACAGCTTACTTTTATCAACTTTCACATTATTTTGAAGTTTCGCAATAGGTTCCTTCTCCAAAAAGGTTTTATTCCAAATATCCAACACTGCGCTAGGAACTTTTTTTTATCTCTGTGCAACAAAACCGAAACTAAAAAATAGTGGCGAAAAATCTACGGTGCTGCAATTGAATTCAATTTGCGGTAGGCCCCAGTGGGAGAAGTTGTTTTTTTTTAGGAAGACTTTATTCCTTATTTATCTTTGTTTTTTTAATTAAAATAATGCTCAGGGTTTCACTTTGATTGTTGGGTTTATACAAAACTTTATTGTCGTTTGTCTAAACAGTAACAGTAAATTCCTATTCATATGACTCTCAATGGACACTGCAACGAAAAAAGTTTACAGATTGACAGTGGGCAAAAGTTTTTATTTTTTTATTTCACACAACATCACGCCTTGTTTCCCCGTAGGGTTCCCTGTATAGCAGGTACACCCACTTTTCTATACTAATCTAAATATATAAAAACAAAAGGTCACTCACTCACTCCCTCACTCACTCATTCACTCACTCATTCATCACAAAATCTCAAAAACCGCTTAACGTGTAAAGATGAAATTTGGTAGGGCGGTAGTTCATAGTTAGTAGACATCCGCTAAGAACGAATTTTTTAAATTCGGCCTTTAAATGGGTGGAAAGGGAGAATTTTGTTTCTATGAAAAATCTTATTCCTTGAGTTAATAAACTTGAAACTTGGCACGAATATTTATCCATGTAAATTATAAACTTTGACATTTTTAGTTTTTCTAAACTACTAAAGGAGGATTGGGGGGTATCAAAGTTTGTATGGAATAATTTTAACGCGCGTTCTGATTAACTCGAAACTCAGTATTTATACTTAAGATTGAAAATAAATAAAAACGTATATCAGGGATTTTTTTAAATTTACCCCTAACCGGGTGAAAAGGGGTACATTTGTACAGGGGAGGATTTAACTGTGTGGCTTATTTAACTTAAAAATTGGTATAAATAAATAATCAATAAGTCAAATAATGGAAACGTCACAATAGACTTTTCAAAAATTATTATCGTGCTATTTTTTATTTCGTTTAATTGTAAAAAGGCTAGCCAAAAGGTTAGAATAACCCAAATAAATACCCAATATTAACCAAAACTTTTTAAAGATTATGGCTTTATGGGTCTAAGCAATCATAACATAAAAGTAGGGTGGATTTTGAGATGGGGCAATAAGGGTATAATAATTATAATAACCTTAACCATTGTCGCTTGTTAGCGACAATGGTTAAGGTTTTCATTCACAAACATTTTGATCTGCATTCACAGATTTTGAAAATAATAGTCAGAAGAATATAACCGCCGCCACATATCGGCCGCCACATGATGGTTGCCACGTAGCGGCCGCCACATTTCGGCCGCCACATTACGGCCACCACTTTACGCCCGCCACATAACAGCCTCCACATAGCGGCTGACACAACAGTCGCCACATTACGGCCGCCACATAACGGCCGCCACATAACGGCCGCAACACAACGGCCGCCACATAGTGGCCGCCACATTGCGACCGCCACATTACGGCCGCCATATAACGGCCTCAACATAGCGGCCAACACAACCGCTGGCAAATAACGGCCGCTACATGAAAATGATGGGGGCAGCGGGGTTTAGACTTCACAGAGTCAAAAAACGCTCCTACTACTAAATTACTAGCTATATTTCAAAAATAAAATGTCGCAAATATTTGACAGCTATTTGCGACGTTGCCAACATTCGCATCAACTGACCAATCTTCACATAAAAACAAGATTTACAGGCGGGTTTTATTTTTGCCTCATTTTTAATTTCCTCAAATTATTGATGTGACGCTACTGGTTTCTGAAAATTTTTCGGTATTTATCGTTCAACTATATTCTGAAAATCAGACAGATTGCTAAAAAAAATATTTTCAACAGTTTTTTTTGACAAATTTAATAATGCGGTCAGGTCAGAAGTAAAGCGGAAATTTTCTAAAATTAGGATTTTTGAATTTCATAATAACCAAATCTATCGATTTTATATTTGTAAAACCATCGTATCGCCAACCAATAGAATTAATTTGAATTTGGAATTCTAAATGAAAGCAGTGCGCGCGTGCGGTATTATCGTTTCGGTTTACCAACCAGTGAGGAAACATAAGCAGTACCGAAACGGTACAGAATCGGTACCGAAACGATACCGTATCGACTAATGAGGAAAGGGCCTAACGAGACTGTCCTTAACTTTTTGAAACATGTTGATCTGCATTCACAGATTTCTTAAAATTTGAAAATTTTCACAAAAACTTTTCCAAAAACTATATCGAGCCAACTGAAGTTTGAGTACAATAATGTCTGTCTGTATGTTAACTTTTCACGCCTAAACCACAATCAAACTCCAAATTCGAATTCTATTTCGATCAAATTTGCCAAGGGGATAAACAGCATCCTAGGGTAGGACATAGGCTACTTTTTGTCTCAAAAATAATCCTAAAGGAGGTGATATATAGGGTAATGAAAGTTTTCTCGCCAAACTTCATGCTGCTAGGACAACGGGAAGTACCTTAAAGGCTTTGTTTTATTTGCGAGTGTCAAAATAAATATGCGGTATAATTTAATGGCTGTATTTTTTTATTGCATTCACTTGGAAGTTTGATTTTCTTTACAGCTCCAAGGGACCGTAGATCTAAGTTTTTGATATCTATTTTAATTTGATGCATCCAGGCGTTTCTGAGAAAAAGGGTCTTGACAGACAGCGAAGTTATCCTTTAAATAATACATTTTATTTCAGACCAAATTACACGATCCATAAGTTGTTAACATTAGGTCTTAACCTAATGTTAGGAAAAAACCACACTATAAACAAAATTGAAACGACTGACACCTACGTGTGCAGTCGTATCCAGTGAGCCAGCATGGGGCTGTCGTATTATACAATTATCGAGAATTTGGACGGACCATACTTTTTTTTCTGACGTCCTCTTTAAAGGCAAACATTCTGGAGCAATTATTAATTTGTTAATTGATTTAATTTGATGTGATTTAATTTGATGTGATTTAATTTAATTTGATTTTAATTGATTTGATTTTGTTTTATATGACATTATTTTATATTATTGTAAAAATGACGTTATTTATTTTGATGTGATTTAATTTGATTTGATTTTATTTTATTTGACATTATTTTACTTGACATTATTTGATTTTATTTGTAAAATTTATATTAATTTATGTTTGGCAATGGGTGTTATTTACCTGAAATAAATGAATTTATTATTTATTATTATATTAAGGCAGAAAACAAAAACATAGAAAGTTATTACATAATATATCTATCATAGATTATAAACATTCCTTAAAAATAATTGAAATACAAATCTGAATTTAAAATTAGGCCAATTTAGAACTGTCAAAATAGTTTCAAAATGGCAGTTGTTAAGCCTCGTGCAGACTAGCGCGACGCGACTCTAACAAAACAATTTCTAAGAAAATAGAACAACTACCGGTGTCGCGCCCCGCCTGTCTGTTCTAGGCTTTATAAATGGAGAATTCCATTATCTTTTCTTAGCCGGCGGGTGTAACGATCCAATTTAACGGATTATATGTATATTAGGGTTGGTATTCATTTTGATAGCCGCTATTGTTTTTAAATTGACTTTCAAGCTTTTTATTGAAAAAAAAGCGGAAGAAAACCTTTATTGTTTTTTTCCCTCAGTTATTACGGAAACGATTCTTTGAATTGTTTGTTTCATTGTTTTTTGTTTAGATGTCGTCAAGAGAACTTTTAATATTGAAAACGTTCGTGCTCTTAGGCTTTCAGTTTTACTTTTATGGCCCATTGAAAGGAAAACAATTTTATATTCGGGTACAATAACGCAAAAATAAGTATGACATTAATAACGCTGAAAAAAAAGAATGACATTCAGTGGCGATTAGGTTATTACATAAATAAAACAGCGGTTGTTGCAAGTTGTTATCAGTCTGTTGTAATAAAAACTTTTTACAAAAAAAAACACTACAAAGTGAAAAATTACTTTAATTTCGGAAGTCGGTGTCTTGGGTTTTGTATTTCCTTTTTTTGCCACCGACTTCCGAAATTAAAGTTATTTTTCACTTTGTAGTGTTTTTTTTTTTGGAAGTCGGTTGTTTTTTTTTGTAAAAAGTTTTTATTTTTCACTTTTTAGTTGTGGTACCTACCCCACACACATTCGAATACCACTACCTGCTACCAGTGACAGGAACTTATCATATCACCTGCATACTAAGTGGGAAAAAAATACGTATTTTGTAGCTACTCGAAAACTACCCAAGCAAAGTTAATAAAATTTATATGGGACCAATTTGAGAGCATACCCTTTCGAACAAAAAATAATTTTAAAAATCGGTTCACAAATGACGGAGAAATCGGTGGACATAAATAAAAAAATTAAAAAAACAAACAATATGAACATA
The DNA here is from genome assembly GCA_949152395.1 of Agrochola litura. Lineage (NCBI taxonomy): Eukaryota > Metazoa > Arthropoda > Insecta > Lepidoptera > Noctuidae > Agrochola > Agrochola litura. The sequence goes on along the minus strand of OX424502.1, from coordinate 5,465,263 downwards.
TTACCTCCTCCTTTTTCGAAGTCGGTTGATAAAATAAACAATTTTACAAAAAATAGAAAACTGAATTTTTCAAACAAAATAAATAGCGTAAAAATTGGCACGAAAACCACCCTTGATAATAAGGCACTATATAGACATGCGTGGGGCGTTGGTATTAACAATTGAACATCAACGTTATGGTATTGTTACCAAATAATCACAAATTAATGTTGTTAAATACTAAAACGAAAAAAGGTCCCACTGCTAGAATATTAATTGTAATTTTTTTTTAATGCGTGCCCTAGACCGGGTTACGAAATATAATAATCGGTTTTTTCTCTTCTTTAAGCTTGCCAAATAAAAAAAATATGGACCTACATTTTAAACAAAAAAAAAAAAAAGCATCGCGATCAATGTTACATATGGGGCTACTTTGAAACTACTACTTTTTAAACTGCCACTCTAAAGTAAACCCGCTAAAAACTACGTAAAAAATTCAAAAATAAAATTCTGTCAAGTACTTTTTAAGTTAGGTATCTTTTTAATGTGTGGGGTACTTTGATTAGTTACCAAATTATACAAATGTATAACTTTAACTGATTTATTAGATTATTTACAAGAAACAACTTAGAAACTTTACTTAAACAGGCATAATTGAGTTGTTCTTCTTGGTATTTTTTGTAGTCTCGCGACCCGATCTTTTTTTTTTGTAATCGCGTGGAATAGCATCTACAAAAAAAAAAAAAAAAACAATATGTGTTAATTTATTACAAAATGAATATCCTGGTGGTAACACGCGCGTAAAATAATAAAAAAAACTAAAGCAATGCCGCAGGATAAGAAGAAAGTTCATTATATACCCAGATAAAATAATTTTTGGTATCGGATGAATAGTTTCGGAGATCCTCAGGGATACGTACAAACTTATAAACTTACAATTGTACAACCCCACAAAACTACAAACTCAGAAACGAGCCCTATTTATTACATTAGTATTGAAAGTTTACATGAAAACATCGGAAGCTGCCAAAAAATAATTCCAGGAGTTACTTTGATCATTTGATCAATTTCACCACGTATAAGTGATCAAAGACACTCCGACCCATTGATTCCCCGGCAACGTGGGCATGTACAGGTTGCCGAATTGAAGTTATTTTTTTTTTAACTCACGAATAAACACTGATTAACATAAGCAACCATAAAAATCACATGTATTTATTATTGACACAAGTACAGTCAAAGTTTTTCACGCAATAAAAATAAGAAGAAAAGCGCACTTACCATTAACAAGTTTTTTCTTGACGAAAGAATAACGTGACATGCGCACGCGGTCAGTATGCGGTGAAGCAACTATCAGCGTTGCAATAAAGAAAAAATAACTGCCAAGGCGTTTTTCAACTCGTTAATTTGAGGACTTTTGTACGGGATGGAAGTTGTTATCAAAGTCGACCCGCAAATTAAAGTAACCCCGGTTTACGGTGGTCTCAATTTAATGTGATAACCTAATCGCCACACTCTATACCTAAATGAAATTATCAAGATTCTCCTGCTATTTATAAGAAAAGTATCGAAACTATATTTCTTTATCGAAAAAACATTCCTGGTATTCATAAAAATAATTCAGTAGATAACGTCGTTTCCGCAACAATGAACCGAATTGATCTATATTTCATAAATAAACCATTAGGCATTGATGTTAGGAATATAGAAAATAATAATTCTTTTCAATAGATAGATTCGCTACATATAGGATCCAGTAGAGGTAACCTCGGGTTTTAGGGTTCCGTACCTCAAAAGGAAAAAATTGAACTCTAATTAAAAGGAGATGGAAAATGTTGGGCCCAAGCGTAATAAGTTGAGATTATGATCTAAAAATTAGTCATATTTTTTATCCTTGAATATCAAAAATTTGCTCAATTCTTTGTCTGGAAGCGGAGAAATATGATAAAGATAGTTTTCACGAGATCATCGATTACCTTATAGTAATCGATTATACAACTACAAAAAGAAAACCTACCCACTAGGTAGCACTAGGTAATATAGTTAACTCAAAGTAGTTAAATGCACTATATATACTTTTATACAATATGGTGCATTTAATTTAAATAAAACATCATTAATTACTGAAAAACCAACATAATGATTATCAATTTCATATCGATTAAAATCAGTTTTATTTTTTTGTCTATGTCACTGGCAGTACTTTCTGCACTGGCAGACTGACATTGACAACTTGACATTGACAATTTGACACATTAGTGGTGGTCATTCTCGAATTTTTGGCGACCGAAATCGTTTTCCCGACTACGAAAATGGTTGCAGAAAACGGTTAAAGGACGAAAATTATCCAACATGGAATAGAATTGCCTTTTCGTCGAGCGCAGTTTCTTAAAACTAGCAACGATTTGAAATGTATGAAATGGTTTTTTCGCATCACGAACGACAGCATTGACAACTGGTAATACATTACTGACTGTGTTTCATTTCAAAGACTTTACTTTTTATTGGAAGGACTGTTTTACGAGTGTGATAGATAATTGAATCATTGTACCCGACTGTATTTTCTTAGATGTAAAAATCGCACCAAGTAATTCGAAGACTGGTTTGTGCAATGAAGACTGTTTGAAGTTGAACTCAGGACGTAAAACGGTTTCATCATCACAAAATGGTCTTCGTAGACGGTTCGTTGTTGCAACGCCCATCCCTACTAGAACTAGACAGCTGTCACTTATTTCGTGTTTTCGGATGTGTTTTGAGTGCTTTCCCAATTATTTTTCATTTTCAACGATCACTGTTTTGATTTTTACGGATTCTGACCCTACCTACCTTGTACGACCCTTGCTTTCACACTGGACACCAAAGATAGCTCACACGATTGACTTGGAATTGTTATAATGGATTGTTTTGGAATTGTTGGATTGGATATTGTTGAAACTATAGATCGCTATGTGAATTGGGGGATAGTAACTAGTCACTGCAATACACTAATGTATGTGTGAATCTATAAATTCACACCATTTACATCTTGTTACTATTCAGGCCCAAGAGTGCATGTAATCGTTTCAGTCTCCTTTATGCATTCCTTGCGAAGCATGTGTGGTCTGACTATGAATGATAGGTTGAGGAATGATGTGATAAGACAGCGGTGTGATTTAAAAGAAGATGTAGTGACAAAAATTGAAAAGGGTATGCTGAAATGGTTTGGGCATGTTTAGAGGATGAATGAAAGGCGACTAACAAAATGTATTTACAAGGCTGATGTGAAGGGAAAGACCGGTCGGGGACGACCCAAGAGGACATATACTGACCTTATTAGTGATGTTCTTCAAAAAGGCCAGGTGCCTAGTACTCGCAACCGGCGTGCGTGTATGACCAGATATATGAACGTAGACGAGACAAAAGGAGTATGTAAGGATCGTAGCAGGTGGCGTTCTGTAGTTTCTGCCTACCCCCCTGGGAAGAGGGTGTGAGTTTATAAATGTATGTATGTAAAATTTATAAAAATTTACCATTATCTCCCCCCTTATCTCCGAAATTACGGAGCCTAAATTTTGAACAAAATATAGAGAATGGTTCTTTACTCATAGATTACAGGAAAATCTATAAGAAGCCTACGGTCTTAAAATAAAATGGTAAATCTCTCAATATTGTGCGTACAAACTTACATTGAATGGAACGTATGGGAGAATACGTTTTTGAACTACAACCAATGTTAAGTTTGTTCTTGGGATAAATCCATCCCAACTACGGAACCCTTCATTGTGCGTGGTGCGATACGCACTTGGCCAGTTTTTTTTTAATAAACGTGGTAGTCTGTTTGAATGTACATACAACAACATAGTGTGTTTTCTTGTGTCTTTGAATTTATTCGATTTAATTCTTATTCTTTATTTTTCTCTATTTAGGGTTCCGTACCCAAAGGGTAAAACGGGACCCTATTACTAAGACTCCGCTGTCCTTCCGTCTGTCTGTCCGTCTGTCACCAGGCTGTATCTCATGAACCGTGATAGTTAGACAGTTGAAATTTTCACAGATGATGTATTTCTGTTACTGCCATAACAGCAAATACAAAAAAAAATAGAATAAAAAATATTTAAGTGGGGCTCCCATACAACAGACATGATTTTTTGCCGTTTTTATAGATAATGGTACGGAACCCTTCGTGCGCGAGTCCGACTCGCACTTGGCCGGTTGTTTTTTCTTCTTTTTGTGTGCCTTAACCTGAGTCAAATAAGTTTATTTTCTTTCTTATTACTGCCCGAAAAAAATATATATTTGGAGATGAAAATATTGTACTACGTAGTTAGCAGATGGCATACAAAACTAATCTAATTTTGATTTGTAAACTCTCCCACATAATAATAATTCTGACAAACCAACACAATTTACTATACATGACAATTACACAACAACAATACAACAACAACAACAACACCACGCAACAACAACAACACCACGCAACAACAACGACTGTTTACATTTTTTTCCACATAATTTTAAAATCTTGAATCTCGGTAAAGTTGTTGTAAATCAAACCATACATAAGATTTAATAACAGATTTCCAAGGGCTGGCTTTAACCTTGGCCAAAAGCATTGCCATACAACGTGGCAATGCCGCCAGTCTCTTGGGTACATTACCAGTCGACAGCGATGCGGAGGAATTTTTCGACGCCAAATTTTAGTTTGTTATTAGTAAAACTAGCATATTATATTTATATTTTCCTTTTATTAGGTACTTATAAGTAGTTATTTATGTACATTTTATTTAAATTCTGAATAAACAACAGATAGTGAACACAATACCTACAATAAATTAAAAGAATGTCTTCTTGAAACCTGGTATAATAACAAAACAGAAAATATAATAGGCTCAAAGATAAACTCGCGATTCAAAACTTAAGTCTATTATTTGTTATCTTGTTATAAACTTATTCTGCGGATTACTAAGTACCTAGATACAATGGCGAAGTTATATCGTTAGTCTTAATGTTGCAGCAGTTTATAACTGTTAATAACAAGTTGTGGGTATTTTATTTATTTTGTTTGAAAGTGGTTCTGAATCACGTTGTTTAAATTAGTTTTTGATCAAATTCCAGTTATTTTCCTACGGTAGCATCACAGTATAAATAAGTAACAGTATCTTCAAAACGGTCGAAACGATGCGCTTCGAAATCTCAGTGTATATCAGTGTGCAACAGTATCGAGTGCGCGGCAGTTACGAACAGACGTGGAAGGTTTATCTACCGAGCGGCCGCTACGTGCGGCAAATAATACTGTTACTTATTTATACTGTGGTAGTAATATTCGGAAGGAACGATTGGTCTCCACGGGTCGTTCATAACTTTCATCCTCATGGCAATTTTAGAAACAAAATCCATTCATGCTAAATCCTCGTTAAGTGGTTTCAAATACTTAACCCACTCTTACTCATCACGTGTCGTGTTGTTAATTTAAGATTTAGAGGAGGTCAATTGAAACATGGGTCAATTAAAACAAGTTGAATAATTTGCAGACGTTTAGTGATACGGGCGGGAACCCGAAGGTTAAAGGAAGAGGCGTCTTGCAAGTCGAAACGCGTCGCACTTTGCCCGTTACCGGCCCAAGTACGTCGAACATGTTATCGGTGTGTCGCTTTTTCGACACAAAAAGTAAGTTCTTTGAATATTATTCTTTTGCGTATTGCTCTGAACCTATTCTTCGTTCTTATAGTAGTTTATAACCATTGTTCCTACGAATATCCGAGTCGAGTAAATGGTGGTTTGTACCAATCTATCACATTTTTTTTTTTACTGTTTGATAAAATATTGGGAATGAGAATGAGGGGGGAGGGTGGTGGCCGTTGAAACAAACGATTCGGGGTCAATTGAAACATTTTCTGAAGGTTATTAAATAGTTTATATCTAAGTAACGAGTATATATTAGTCCAAATATTAGTACTTAATATTATTTTGCCTGGTAAAGTACGACACAACTTGGATGAAGCATCGGCAAAATTCGTAAAACCGATCACCATCCGAACTGAGATAATGTGTTCCGGTTTTTCGCCATTCGCATCAATTACGATTTTTTAAAAGTTTAGGTAAGACAGGTGATCAAAAATAAAAACAATGCAGATCCACAAGATAAAACTTTACGACGAGGAGGTTGCCAACAGCCACGGTGCAGATACAATAAAATGTATAGTCGCTGTTGTCGGTAGGTACAGGTTTTAAGCTAGACGTCGGCTGCGTTGTTACAGATATTGCAAAAATGCCTGGAATATTTTTACAAGTTTTTAGTGGTAGGTAAAATTTTTTTTCACTCCTCTTTTAAAAAAGTCCATCATTGTAGCGTACCAGAGCGGGGAAAAAATAGCATTTCTTGCTCTAGGAGAAAAGTAATTTTTGTCTGTAACCAACGAGCCTCCAAAAACGAAAAAGTCTTTATTCTTATGTAAAACTAGCTTTTTCTACCGTATACCGGGATAAAAAGTTTCCTTAAAAATTCAGATTGAACAAATTGTGTTTTTTTTTTTTTTTCAATAAAATAATCTATTTAAATATTGTATTGGATTATTTTATTTTCTCGCAATCGTAGTAAAAAGTAGAGTGTAACACATGACGCTAAAACCCATTATAACTCGGTTTCTATTTACTCCCTCGCTAAAGTTCGAGAGTATAACAACCTCGATAGAATGGATTATTTTACCCCCTCGAATAATAATCTATTATTAAATTATAATTTTCAAATTATTTAAAAGGAAAAAAAACGAAATTCTTCATTCAGAGGTGTACTTAATGTACACTCGTATTAAACATACACTTTTGCCTAACTCTGCGGGGAATACAGGCATGATATTTTGTTATTTGTTGTATCTAATCTATCTCCCGGAAAATGACTTAGTTGAGCTCTTGAGCCTCTTGTGCCTTTTGATGAGCTGGTCAAAAGCATGAGAAAAGACTAATTTAATTATTAAAAAAAACCGTTAAATTTAAAATGAGTGGTTAGCCGCCCAAGTGCTTAATGCCGTGAATTTTATTTACGTGTTGATAAAGGTTTTAGCTAAAGTGACAAAATGTTTTTATTGTTATTTTGAGTTTTCATTTGAACCTTTGTGTGGGGACATTATGAATTTGTAACAAAAACCCTCGCTAGCATGATATTAACAAAACTCGAACAATTTTCGGGATTTCATGTTTTTTTTGACAAATAAGTATTCAAACATAGGTAGGTACATTAGATAATTTCTTTTTATATGATTACTTTCTTTAACCCTACGAAGTCAACAATTTTTATTTGTAACAATTTTAGTGGCTACACAATATTATACCCCTCGGTGTGCACCTAGGGCATTTTGAAACTAGACCATATCCGGGGACGGACGGACGGCTTGTCTATTCTTGGGCTTAGAATTTTACCGGCGGTTTTTAGGCACTAAATTATATCAGATTGTTTGTTGATGTAACAATTTTTTTTATATATTTCGTAAATAAATAGTCGCATATGATATGTAACATCTGACATATCACTTTGGTAATAAGCAACATTAAAGAGGCGAGGCCTGCCTCGTCAAGGTCGTTTCTGACGGCCAACTCTTAGACCACGCGCGCTCATTGGTCAAATCAAATAGCGCGCGCTTCCTCGGTTTCATGCTACACACTTCCGTCCCTTTTCACGACATCACTCCCACAGTTTGCAGGTAAGCGAGAGGAAAGATAGGATAATAAGCGTGCCATGAACCATTTTTGAAGATATTAATAATTTGAAAATGACTTCTTCTTCTTCGTGTCGATGGCACGACAGTTAATTCGATTTTGTTGACTCAAAACTTCGCCAACTTCCACGGCATCGACGATAGCAGAGGTTACTCTGGCTGTATTGTTTGGGGCACAAAAGGCAGGAAAGGAGGTGGTGCATAGTTTGCAACACATTGAAAAAAATACTATACTATTTTCGGAATTAAGGTTCTTTTAATAAATCAAATACATTGATTTATGAAGGAAGTATTTTCTGGAGTAGTATTAATATTACTTACAAAGTCCGTGAAATAATTATTATTATAAAAGTTTTATACTTCGTTTCTCCGCAGATGTATAATACTTCAGTATAATATTAATCTTTCGCTTTATAACTTAACTATTGTGTTCTTTGAAAACAATTATTAAGTTATTTCGGCGTTACAGTAACAATGTACCTAAGTTAATAAATTAGAAAAACTTACTCAAGTTAAATATTGTTGTAACTTTATTATTATATGCCTCGTTTGTGTAATGGTCAAGGGCTACTGCTGAGCATGAGATCCTGATCCTAACTTCTTAGTAGCAGTCTGGATGTGTGCCCAGTTGATGGCAATAGGCTCGCCCCCATGGGACTTAAACATAACTGGCAAAATCTAGGGGAACTAATAGGTGCCTCTGCCTTACCCTCCGAGGAATACAAGCGTAATGTTATGATGTGCTAGATGTCACATTAATAGAATTCTTTCATGTTTTAGTTACGAAAAATAGCGTCAGATAAAAAATCTAGGTAAAAAGAAAAATCGTTCCTCTTTGAAATATCCTTCTGTTACCATAAATAGATGTTCAACATTTGTCGCTTGTTACATACATCGTTTATTAGCCACCGTATAAAGCGCTGCCGACGACGCAAGTCACGTCACACAATAAAAACTGTCACGCTGTTGTATAAAATGTTAATAATCGTCTTTAAATTGTATCTTGGACAAAGATTTCCTATACATTTTTGTCCCCATAAGGTAACGTGTACGGTACGGGTCTTTGTGAGAGAGCTCGTTCAGGGAAGTAATACCACCATACATTATTCTTGCTGTATTCCGGTTTGTAGAGTTTGTTGTAAAGCTGAGACTTTTCAAATTTGTCTCTGAGATAGCAACGTATCGGCAAGTCTGCGACGCCATCGGCTTGTTTCTAAATAAAAATAAACTAGAGTAAGGTCTAGTCTATCATTGAAATGACTTCAAAATTCTCCAAGAATTTCATACATCACGTAAACAAAACGTTCAACTGAAGTCGTAAATTTTACATCAAATAACACAAAGACGTACAAATATTTACGGAACACTGCAGCGTGAAACCGCATGTCATTTATTAGTCACGGCGCGGAGCGTTGCGGACGCGCACGTCACGTCACACAAATAACGTTGTCACGTTGTTGCACTCAGTGATGTCATGTAACTGTTTATTTAACAGAGAGATACGTTGTAATTGTATCTATTGTTTTCGTTTACTTGATTTGGTTTGGGAAGTAATTTATTTAGTACAATTTATTTTAAATAATAAACTATGATAAAGTGTCACGCTGTTGTACTTGGTGACGTAATATTACCGTGTCAGTTGAAGAAACCTTGATGTTGTTACTTTGTACATTGTTGTTTATTTATGTTCTTTTTTCATATAACACCGTTCCATGACTGATTGTTAAGCACCGCATAACCTACACTGCAATAAACTGGGTACTTCTCAAAATGAAGAAGATTAAATCATTACAAGATTGAAATCACGCTGTTGTACTCGGTCACGGCAAGTCAACGTGTTTGTATAATTACATAAATAAAACGAGACGAAAACACGTTTCTCTCAAAGCCGTTTCATAATTTAAATAATATATTCACACCATAGTTATTCTTTTCGAAAATTATAACTTCCGCTTCCATAATATTAATTGCAATATTACTTAATACAAATTGAGGGCCCTCCAGAATAATATTTGACTTAATTGTCTTTATAATTGAATCGTTAATTTTAATGAATTTTAATTTTACTGTGCGTGGTCCCATTTCTCATTATTGACGGCCAATTTTTCTTCACGACCATTCAGAGGCGTTTGGTTCGGATAATATTCTTGATTTAAAAGAAATAATGTAATAAAATTAATGATTCTTCTATGACAATAAAGATTGAGGCCAAGATCTGCAAACGTTACTTAAAGCCACCGTTTTCTTAAAAGAGCGGTGGCCGCCATTATATTTCGATTATCAAGCAGTTGAGAGTCTTCAGGCGGCCTTCCACCAGCTCATAAAGTAATAATAAGTAATATTAAAATAATATTGCTTTTGAGCTGGTGGTAGGCCCCCTGATGTACACTATCACACACAGACACACCCTCACACACACACTCTCTTACACCACATATGCATGTCCAGTCTAGATTACTTTTAATTTTATTTTTTCTTTATATTATAGCTGTACCTAGAAAATAAGTTAATTTCATCACTTGTTGATAATTAATTTAAATTAGTATATACATATTTAAGTATTAGGGGGCTCGGTGACCCATAACACAGGTTTTTTATGCCGTTTTCGAGCATCAGTCTCACAAATGTTAACCCAATTTTTAGATTAGGTACTTCCTGTCCAAATTGACATTTGTGATGAGAAATAAATAAATAAATTATTATATTATTATTATTACATAATGTCCGCAGTGACGGCTGTTATAAAACGGTGTCAAATAAGACTCTCAAGGAAAACACACCAACTTACTTTCATTAATTATGTTTCAGTGACATGCGCAGGTAAATCTTATCTTAGCTTAGGCATTATTTCTGTCACTGTCGCACAACTGTCAAACTGTTGTGCAAGATAGAGACAGGAACATAGCTAATGGCCGATTCCTATAAATCTACGAACCGTTATTACTAGCATTGGTAGGAAAAACGATTCGTTATTATTTATAGGAACCGAGCATGAGTCATTTGCTAAGTAATGTTTATAGATCTTGGCCTAAACCTTTGAAACTGAAGAAGGGAAGTGTTATTCATAAGTGTTCGTTTTAAAGAAACATCACAAAAAATTTTAGAATTGACTTCAGTATAATCAGCCTATAATGTTCCCACAGCTGGGACACAGGCCTTCTCTTTCTGTGAGAGTGGAAGTGGGCCGTAATCCACCACGCGAGTCCAGTGGTTGTCTTCAAATTTTTGGTTCTAGGTCATGGCGGTTTCCTCACGATGTTTTCCTTCACCGTTTTGAGAGCAGCGGTGATGAATTAATTTACACAAAGTAGGTATGCCTGCTTGGTTTCGAACCCACGACGTACCTACAACTCGGAAGTCGCGGCCGTTGCCACTGGGCCACCACTGCTCTCAATCAGAATTTACTTAACATAAACAAAACAGTCACACTAGGGATGGCGATCTGAGATCGATTAATCGAAGAATCGATTTATCAGACCCAAAAGATCGATTTTTTTAAATCGATATGCAGTACTGAATCGATTCAGTGAATCGATATTTCACCCTTGAAAAACGACATACGATTTTTTTTTTTTTAGTTATGAAGCTTTAGGTACTTAATTTTTTTCATGTAATTTTAATTTTAACATTTTGAAAATAAATGTCTTCTTTCATACCTGATCTGACTTTGATAATTGGTAATAAAAATAATTGTTATTATCGATTTCAAAATAGTACATTACTGCCGCGGTCTATAAAGACTACTTTGCTGGTCGCGCTGATGATGGCCGACAGCGCAGCGTAGCGCAGCTCCAGGCCGATACAGCGCGGTCAGCGTGCAGCACTTGATGGACGAGCTGAGATAAAGGCCGAGGCCGTAGGTCGAGGCCTTTACAGCGAGGACAGCAAGGGCTGCAATGATGGCCAAGCTGGAAGGCCTAGAGCGTAGCTAGGCTAGCTCGAGGCGATAATAGCGTGACCAGCGAAGCAGTCATAGTGGGCCAAGGCTTGTATAGTGCTTTCCTCAAAAATGCAAGTACCTACCTAATCTAAATAAAACCAGCAACTAATTTCAATAAAATATATATTAATGCTTCATTTTGTTGGAAAGATCATTGAAATATGCAAGAAAAACATTTTCGGATAAAGATTTAGATTTCCTACTGATTTTCCACTGCACAAGTTTTTCATATGCAAGCTTATATTTTTCCTTTGAGTTTCGCGGTATTAAATTTTCAACCACAAATTTAGCTTCATCTTTAATGTCTGGCGGTGTTAAACACATTGAATCGGAAGAATTTTCGCTTAGAGAGCTCATTTTTAGCAAAAAAGTCACTAAATAAAAATAAAATTTTCGCTGAACCGCGCTTTTGTTACTTTTTTTTTTTTTTTTTTTAACAATGGTAGTTGGAACTATACAGCCAAATATGGAATAAACTCTTTTTGTACCTATCTCTATAAATACAAACAGCTGTGTTTTAAATAAAATCTTTTTGCATTTGATTTTTTAAAACGTTGAAACGTCAAAATAGCGGCCGGCAATGTTTTGCCGGCCTGTTAGAGCGACCAGCAAAACTTTGCCGGCCGCTCCTTGAAACAGAACGGCAAGGTCGACTTTGCTCAAACAAGGTTGTCAAAATAATGACCACATTACATGCATTTTTGAGTAAACTTATTTTACTGATAAGAGATCATTTATTATGGTATCTCTCTTGTTTTTCATAAAATGGATTTATATTCACATTATAAATGCAAACTTGAAAAAAAAAACGATTTTTTAGAAATCGATCTTTTAGACCTCGATTTTTTTGTGAATCAGCTTACGATTCGAATCGATCTTTTTCGGAAAGAATCGCCATCCCTAAATCACACCTTGTTTCCCTGAAGGGTTGGACAGAGGTTTACCTGTAGTACACACACATTTTGCCAGTTAAGAATTTAGCCCATCATAGACGTAGCCATAATATAATACAGCAAGACATATTACGATATATTTTACATACATTTTACAAGCGACCTCAGACGGAGTTATAAAATAAATTTCTAAATACGTCACCAAAAACTGCGCAAAAAAAGTATATTAATATATATTATAGCTACGTCTGTGACGGAATTTATCCTGATAAAATCATGATAAACAGATATTAAGAAGCTTGGATTAAGGATTATTTCATTACCACGAAACACCATCGTAAAAGAACTCTAAAATCTTCCCAGAAGTGGCTTTTAATGAAATCATTTAAGATATTTTCTTGCAAAGGAATGAAAGTACTTTTCTCTATTCAAATGCTCATACAACGTTTTGCTATTGATACTGTTTACATTTGAAAACACTTCGAAAGGCAAGATTAATACCCTAGAGACTGATATAATTTAAATATAATTATTGCCAACTGCTAACGTTTGACTTTCCGAAGTAAACAGTATTAACTGTGTATCTCTCAATAAAGTTTACAGTCAATTTAAATGCGTTATGTCGCTGTCCCCGGCGAATCAAACCGTAATCGAACAAACCAAATTTTACAGGAAAAATAAAAAACAGTTTTTTTGTAAATATCTTATTAATTAATATACATAGCGGAATTGTTCAAATACCAAAAGAAAATTGAGTATTTTTTACATTAATTACGATAGAACTTAAAATCTCGTAACTTCTGAAATAACCGTAGGAAATGAATGAAAAAAATTTACAATGTAATCGGACCTCTAAATATCGAATAGGTATGCAATAAAGTTAAAACTATCGTAATAGCACATTACCATTTTATTCGCTGGTGACAGCGATGTGTTTACTGCTTATCGTTAACCCCAATAGATGGCATCGGTTGATATGGTACTGTAATATTGATTTTGGTCTAGCTTTTTAGAGTTCCGTACTCGAAGGGTGCCAAACGGAACCCTATTACTAAGCCTTCGCTGTCCCTCTGTCTGTCTGTCAGCGAGCTGTATCTCATGAACCGTAATACGTAGACAGTTGAAAACTTCACAGATTGTGCACTTTTATGGCCGCTAATCCCGAACTAATAATAATTTCTAAAATAGGATGGAATGGTTTGGTAAGATGTTCTGTTTTTTTTAAAGTAATTAAGTTTATTATTTATGGTCCATGTCCAAAAAAAATTGCATATTCAAAACAATAAAGTGACTATTCTTCTTAGAACTTGTCGTTCCAAAAATATATTTTATTTATAGGTATTTCGGAGACAGGTATGTGACTCTCGTTATTTTCAGGCATAGTTTAACTACTGTGGGCATAGTGTGGGTAGTGTTGGTTAATGCGCAATAGAAAAACAGTTTACAGTTCAGATCACATTATAATTTACTATCAAATTAATCACACTAGCTAAATTATACACACACTGGGTGCGACGGCGTTTATTAAAATCACCAATTAATACAATGATCACAAATTACAACTAACACAATAACAGCACCACGAATCGAGAACAGTTCCGCGACGTTTTAGCTCCGATGCGATCCGAGGCTGAATCCCTCCTCGCCGTGGCCTTAAAACATCACGACTCTGTAGAAGCGCGCTTTTTGGCACTTGATGTCGCCAGTGGCACGCTTGCGATTCGTTTCGTGTCCGTACTAATGACCGGATCCGACAGGTATATTATAAAATTTCATGCGTGGCTTAGGTAATAATGGAATTTATTTTTTACATCAAAGTGACACCTTGTTAAAAAAAAAAAAACCATTGTTATGAGTAAATAAGCACCACCTTTGTACGTATTTTTCTGTTCCTTTTGTCTTGTCTGCGTATTATTTGTGTGTACATAAATGGTTAAATAAATAAATTAATTAAAACTCTTACAGAGAAGAAAATTAAAATAAATTCTTTGAATTTTCATTAACTTTTTGAACTCAATTAATATGTAATAATATATTTAATAATTTAATAACAAAAATTTTATTTCACATCAAATTACAAGATCTATATATAAGTTGTAAGGTCTTAACCTGATGTTAGTAAATAAAAAATATGATTAAATAATATATTTAATAATAAAATAATATATATTTTTTATTTCAGATCTAATTACAAGATTCATAAGATGTTAGTAAAGGTCTCTTAACCTAATTTAATAAAAACCACACGAAGTTTTAAATTCTCATTTATATGACAGACTAAAGTGAAACGTTTTACATTAAAACAAAGCCTGAAAATAAGTTTACAGACTTTACACTGTAAACAAGAAGATACTTACTTTTGTCTAGACTAGTGTTTACATTATGGAATATGTTTACATTACATTATTATAACTAGCAATTCCTTGGTAAAGTGTTTTCATTCTACGTAATATTTTGTTTCACTTGATACCAAACAAGTAGGTAGGTTCAGAGGACTTGATAAAAAAAATTATGACCTGTCACATACCTTTCAAACGATATATTAATTCATGGCTTTTCCAATAAGGCTCAAAGGTAAATTGGATATCTATTGAACTTCAAAATAATTATGACAACCCAAAAGTCGGGCAAAGTTTTATTGGATTTTTCTAGTAGCAACCCGGAGCCAGGATTCGCGCCCGGTTTAAGCCTTGTGCAGACTAGCGCGATGAGATGGCGCGACGCGACGCACAGCACGCGCGACACCGGTTATTGTTATACCGTGAAGTTTTCATAGAAATTGTATTGTTCGAGTCGCGTCGCGCTAGTCTGCACGAGGGTTTATATCAATAGGTTTCGCCCCCTGTTGCAAGTGGGTGGACTTTATGTGGTTCACCTCTGCTTAACCTTTTCTCATCATCTGATTAGTCTTTTGATTACGTAAACAAAGAAAAAATACGTGTCTAATATTTTTGAAGTGAAAACTTCTTTAGGCGCGTTGGGCAATTTTGAGATGGGACTAAACCATTAATTTCGCGACACTGTAACGACACCAGCTTTTGACCTTTAAAAAGACATCAACGCGTTGATTACCGCGGTCCCGTTTTTTTTAAAATTTTTCACTTCTGTCGGCACTCCCGGAGTGCCACTGTTTTTTTTTTTTCTAATAATCTACCTAACATACAATTTTTTTTTTTCTCATCATCCCTATTAACAACATGGTACCTATTTTCATGATCATTTTTGATCATTGTTGACTGACTTACTCCTAAAAACGGTATGACAGATTTACACACAAACACATCACTTCCGGGGTTTTAATGGGGCACTGATTACGGT
This sequence comes from Agrochola litura, assembly GCA_949152395.1. Classification (NCBI taxonomy): domain Eukaryota; kingdom Metazoa; phylum Arthropoda; class Insecta; order Lepidoptera; family Noctuidae; genus Agrochola; species Agrochola litura. The sequence continues at coordinate 5,449,439 of OX424502.1, read as the reverse complement.
ACTGTAAAGTTACAGTTCAGTGTGAGAGTGCCCGTAGGGAGATGCTACAAACTGTTTAGTTACCTGTGTTAACAGTTGACGTAATTTTAGTTACAAGTTGTTTAAGAACTTGTTGGTACAAAGCTGGCTCCATTATGGTAATTAGTGTACGTGTGTAGAGGGATTTGATGGCTATGGCTGTGTGTGTTAGGAGACTGTCATGGCTCTGGTTAGCAACAGTATGTACAGGCGTACAATAAAATAAAAAGTTAGAAGACATAATTAGCAAAGTCAGTCTATAATGTTGCTGGGACACGGCCTCCGAGTGAGACGGAGTGGACCGTAATCCACCACATGGTAGATGTCACATGTCTTCGAATTCTTGGTTCTAGGAGATCCTTACGATGTTTTTCTTTACCGTTTTGAGAGGAGCGGTGATTAAATAATTTACACAAACTAAAGCGCCTGTCAGGGTTCAAAGAACTCGTAAGTCGCGGCGTTACCGAGCCAGTGGAAGACATAATTAATGATGTTTACTTATAATCGTTTGTGATAAAGTTTTTGTCTGGCCATGTAGTGTCACGTACCTTGAGGTGGCCTAGCGTAGTGTATGTACGCAGTTTCAATAGAATACGACGCCAGCTTAAATATTGGTTTTCTTACCACTGACTAGCCGTCGATTCAATTTTTTTTAGCTAGGGTATCTCGCAGTTGACCACTAAGGTCATGGCTGCTTAACCGGGCTTTCTAAGTTTCTACACTCAAAGCTTCCAGGGGCAAAAACTATGCTAATTAAAACTAGGCGAGCACTCGCTAAAGGCACCCCCTGTGGGGTACGAACTTCGGCTTAGGGCGTCACTGGGGGAGGACAGCAAGATGGGACAGGCTGGATCAAATCAGAGAATTTAAAGCTACAGGCTCAGCTTCGACGCGGGCTGGCGCATCGTTATCATGCAAGGGTCGAGGGGGATTAGGTATTTACTCGGGGTTGCGGTCGCGGAGGACCTCGGCGGGGAGGTCGGAATATCGGACGTTTGTGTTTGTGCACTGTACTGGTGGCCTCACTGCTCTCCTGGAGGTGGGTTATGGGGTCCTTTAGATAAGGTATGTTTTATTTGGAGAATAAGTACGTCATTCCATATTCTAGACCCAACCGTCTTTCACAAAACCTACTGTAACATTAGGCTCTTTGTACACACACGTTTTTCTTACCGTAAAAAACTACGGTTTTTTCGCCGTATGTAGGCACCGTCGTCAGTGTTGTATGGATCTTGTCTAAGGAAGCTTGTTGATAGACACGTTTTTTCTACGGCGCGGTTTATGCGCCGTAACGATAAGGCTAAGCGTATGCTGAGACGCAGGTGACGCAACACAGCACAGTACAGATTTTTCTGTGCCAACTCAACAAAACAACAAGACGCAGAGCAGGTCAGACGCATGTCTGCATCGCACGTGCCCGCGCCACAGCGTACGCAGCTGTCAGTACGTTTACGCATTACAAAATCTTCTCTGCCCTGCGCTGCGTGGAACTCCGTCACCTGCGTCTCAGCATACGGTTAGCCTAAGAAACCGTGCCGTGTACAAAGGGCCTTAGTGTTCAAATTTTTCTCCCCCAAATAATGAATTTACATCATCTACGACCTAGAATATAATCAGGTACGAGTACATTCAGCCAAGTACACTCCCACACGTAATTACGGTATAGCATGTCTAATGGGGCCATTTAAATCCATGAAATAGAGACGCCATTTGAGTAGTTATAAAATTTAAATAATAACTGTGTTCTGCTACAGTTAATACATTTGTTATTGTATAAGTTTACATATATTAGGCTTATGTAGGTATGTGAAGGAATATAATTGCTTTTAAAGTATTGACTAATACTCGGTTTCTATACGGTGGATCGTTCTGTCGACCAATCGTTACTTTCAGTAATTATCTTCTTGATCAGCCACTAATCATTACTTAATTTTAAGCAACGTTTATAAATAAACCATATTGGAGTTTATTGGCTGTTTAATCACACATTTTTAACGTTTGAACGTGACTTTTATAATTAACCCCAATTTGCCCAAGAAAAGATTTTGGAAGCATTTTTGCCTGTTAATGCAAACCCAAGTTCTAAAGAACGAATTACCTTGCTATTAATGAATGTGCTATCTTCACTAAATATACACTCAGACTTAAGTTTTCAAATAATTAAAATGTTTTAGAAAATGTCTTACTTTTATGATTATGTAATGTTCATAAAACATACAAGACTGATATCAGTCTTAGTAAAAATTAAAATAGCCACGATAAGCTGTTTTTTGGTCTTCTTTTTCTTCTTTTCGTGTGCCGCCCATGGGCCTCTGATTTGGCTTCACATGCTGTCGAGAAATATAAAGAAAAAAGAAAGCAAAAAGTATTTATTGAGACTCGCACAGGAAATCACAAATTAAACTAAAACACACTCATTAAAACATTAAAAATAAAAACACCTAAAATAACACAACACATAACACAACACACAATTAATTTCAACATAACATATTTCTTAGGTTTCCTCACGATGTTTTCAATGTTTTTTGGTAAATGAATGATTACTTTCTGTCCTCGCCTTAAATCGTAAATTAGTTTATAAAATATTACCGTGGTAATCGTAAAAAAATTAGAGGCCGTTTGTCCACCGCCATTGTCAACGAGACGTCAACGAAACGAGATGAAACGTCAACGAAACGGCGTCGCCGAAGTAGCGATACATACATTTACTATGACTGCGTGTCGAGCTCAACCTTTTACCCCAATTATGATTTTTCGATATACTTCACACAACGCAATTTTGTGTCGTACTTTTTTTTTTAAATGGCACTAAATTTTAATAAAATATCTAGTATGCCAAAAATCTTAAATAAATAGTTACATCACCGTGTGCAAGGATATTATGATTATTCTCTCCGTTCCGAAGATTATAAGTATTAATTAGCTCCGTACATTTTTTTTTTCAAAATAAGTATATGATGCTGATTTGCGTAACAGATTGTATCCTATGATATATTAATGCGTGATATTGGCTATTAGAAGCCATTTCAAGTAAAGACCAACAGTTTAAAATTTAAGCTCCTATGTCTTCCAGAGCCTTTTTTGGATCCACAGCCGTCACGTTCGGTTCGAATAATCTCGTTTCTCATTTATTTATTTATTCAATACTTCAAGCACAGAAATGTACAGAGGCGGACTTATTGCCACAGGCATTTTCTACCAGTCAACCTTTGGGTGATGCAGATACAAACAGTGGTTGTGAAATTATAAAAAATTAGGACTAAAAATGATTGAAACATGAAGATACACATAATATATACTTAGTAAACTAACACTCATTGACCAACCGTTGACAGTGGCAGTGGACAGACGGCTATGTTGTGTATCTACTTATAGGCAGTGCCATCCACGAAGACGCGCCCTTCTCCGCGATTACTGTACTGTAAGCTGTACTTTATTACGGAGCGGAGCGGAGTGGGGCGCGTCTTTGTGCATGGCACTATCTATACTTGTCACTACTATAATTAAGAAAACCAAATAAAAAAATCGTTATAATTTCAACAGAAGTATAAATTAAATACATAAGAAATACCTATCCTAACAGTTTTAATAACAAGTACTTAGCAATGTCCACTTCTTGTTCTTGATGAAACTTGTGCGAATAATGACGAAAGTTGGAAACTAGCACAAGTGTTACTTTGAAACTGAAAGAGATATCTTCTGAGTAAATAAAATAGTTTCTTGCTGCAAATGTTACCATCAAAGGATGAATTATTTTGTAAATTAGTTCGTTAGAACCATTCCGAAATTATAAGAAACCGTGAAAGTTATTCGGGATGCTAAGAACTTGGCATTTATATCTTACTAACGAACCAAATTTTCAGGGTTTTGGAAATTTGATTTTATTCTATCCTATACTATAAAATGATCAATATTTGTATATGTTACCATTAGAATACGGAATACGTTAAAATACGCATTAACTACGTAATCTGTAAATTACCGGGAACGTTCCGTTAAAGTTTAAAATTTTACTTAAAGTAGTAGATAAATCTGCGTTCTGCCTAGTTAATCTGCATATTAACGAATACTTCACCGTTAAATAGCGAAAGACAATGAGCGAAATACTTTTTTCTCGTTTTTTGCTGACGTAATATTTTTCAAACATGCAAACAAGCATAGACCATGCATGCAGCATGCAAGCAAGCACGAAATATGCAGCAGGCATAGTTTCTGTCACGGCTCCGGCGCTGCGAGGCTCCGGCGGTCCCACACAAGCTTATCGTCTCAGATGGTTTTAACGCTCACCGCCTACTCCTCAGCTTGCAGGCCGCCTCGCCCCTCCACGCCTACGCGGGCTTAAATTACACTATAGGAGTATGGCAGACAAGACTACGTGGAGTCGGTTTTGCAGCGATTTGTTTCTGTCACTAACTTTTGTAGCACCACAATTTTCGGAGTTAATCGTATGTTTGGTCGTTAGTCTGCAGATTACCTAAGAATTCTACAGATTATCTAGTTAATCTAAGAACTAAAACAATTACTTCCACTTTATCGGACTCGACCAGATAATTTGCAGATTAACAAGTTAATCTGTACTCTAACAGACTTACGCACATTAGCGGTAACATAATAATATACATATATATTATATAAAATTTGTAATCACGTTCTCGAACACGGCACCGACGATTTCGATGAAAGTTGCAATATAGGGGTTTACGGGGGTGAAAAATCGATCTAGCTAACTCTCATATCTGGGAAAATTCGTTTTCTTAATTTTCACCCGGCCAGAGCTCGGTCGCCCAGATACTAATATAAGTTAATTCATTATAAGTAGTAATTTCAAAGGTGAATGTTGATGGAAACTCCCGAGTAGCATTTGAAACGATCTCATTGTTGATGTTCTACAAAAAAGTTGGATGTGATGTATTGGGCCGAGACGTGCGCAACAATCTTACAACCAATTCTGATTTTCCATGATCTGACTAGGTAGTTAGTTATATGATACCACTTGGTAAGAGTCTGACAACGAGTCAGACATTCGGGCTTCTGACGACCCGTAACAACTGTCAAAGATCTACGAATGACAACCGGGACCAACGGCTTAACGTGCTTTTCGAGGCACGGAGGAGTCTTGGTATGTAAAAATGGTCCCATCTACGGACCAACCCCGGCAAGCGTAGCTTAACCTGATGGATGGCCGTGTGGCTGTTATTACTTAGCCACGAGCTCCTTTCTGTCAGTGTCATAATAATTGTCGTGGAATATTGACACTGACAACTCTTGAACGCAGTTTTGATGTGATAATTGCGTTCAATTTCATTATTGACATCCGCCCTCTATGAGTTCTTTTAAACATGGCTTAAGTCACCTCTTACGTAACCACCGCGCAAATACTAGGTTAATTTCCTACAATTTTCCATCACACGCTAACCACAATCATACAGAGTACCTAGACATACATTACATCAAATTCCAGCAATTTATGGCCACTTCAATAAACTAAAAACATCCCTAGTCACCAGTAGAGGCACTAATTACAAGTGTATTCTAACAATTTAGTACGATTAATGGAACGAGTTGAAGTACACGCCGCGTCCGCAGTTGTTCAAAGTTGTTGTTACTAACAATTAGTATAGTGGAACGATATTAAATTGTGACGTGCGTGGATTGTTAATTCTCGTACCTATTATGCTGTCCGCGTTACAATGGTACACACGGCTACACAACAAGCTAAACATTTCCAGTATAAGCTGACCTCACATTGTACGGAAATCCTACCCACGGGTATCAATAACTAAACAAAAATATTTTACGTTTTTTTTTTTTTGGGTCATCGACCTGGTGGTGCTTTTACTTTAATCAATCATTGAGTTGAAAAAAATAGTTTTTTTTTTGTTTTATTGTGTTTATGCATCGATACCGAAGAGCAGTGGTGGCCCAGTGGTAAGGGCCGCGACTTACGAGTTGTAGGTCGTAGGTTCGAACCCAGACAGGCGCTTTACTTTGTGTAAATTATTTCATCACCACTGCTCTCAAAACGGTGAAGGAAAACATCGTGAGGAAACCGGCATGTCCTAGAACCGAAAATTCGAAGATTATGTGACATCTACCAACCCGCACTGGGCCCGCGTGGTGGATTACTGCCCACTCCCTCTCACAGAGAGGAGGCCTATGTCCCAGCAGTGGGAACAAATATAGGCTGATGATGATGATGATGATACATCGATACCAGGTCAGGTCTGTGAAGAATAAAAAAAAAATATAGGATTTCCGTACAATGCGAGAGCAGTATAAACTAGAAATATATAGCTTGATGTGTAGCCGTGTGTACTAGAACCAAATTCTATAGTAAGTATGTACTTAGCGGAAAAGACATAGCGGGCATGCAGTGATGTTGCTTTCTGAGATTGTTTGGAATACAGGGTCAAATTAAATTAACTAGCAGAACTTTGCTGATGTGATGGGTATCGATATTTTAAAAAAAGTCAATCTGCCTAGCTTTTTCCCAACTATGTTGGGGTCGGCTTCCAGTCTAACCGGATGCAGCTAAATATCAGTATTTTAAATGGAGCGACTGCCTATCTGACCTCTACAACCCAGTAACCGGGTAATACGATACCCCTTGGTATATAAGACGAAGTCTAAAAGTGGCACCGGTGACTGAAAAGTTGTATAGAAATCGGTTGTGGTCTGGACATATGATGCAGAGGAATGAGGAAAATGTCGTGAGGAGAGTTTTTTGTATGAATATGGACGGCTAAAAAAGTAGGGGAAGACCAAAAACCCGATGGATGGACGTGATGGTGACTAAAGTATGGAAGAAGAAGAAGACTTGCAGCGCCTCTAATAAATTGAGATTTTTAAGCTATTGCATAGCTTTTATCGCGGGCTTTGAGCGCGGCGACCGAATCAAGAAATTCCGTAACGAAAAAAACCTAACACCCCCCACTCCGCCTACCATGTAATGACGGATGATGACATAAAACAAAAATTACGTTCTCATGACGTAATTTTTGTTTTATGTCATCATCCGTCATCATCCCAAGTGTAGCGTTGACAAATAGCAAGTATGGAGGTTACAAATGCTATGCAATAGCTTTACCGCGGCAGTCCGCGAGTGCCACACGTTTTTTTATTTTATTTTTGTATAGGTACTGCAACCGCTTATTCACTAATAACATATTACATAAAAGAACTTATATATCTATTAGTACGTGAATTTGTCACTTAAAGAAGTACACGGCTTAGACATGGTTAAAAAATACATACCAATTAGGAGAATTAATTTAAAGTGATCTAAAATGAAATAACTTATTTTTTGTCACTAAGAAAGTTAAAAAAGAGCTATTTTACCATAGGAAGACAATATAAAAGAAAATACAACATCAGATTTATTTAATTATTAAGCTATTGCATAGCTTTTATCGCGGGCTTTGAGCGCGGCGACCGAATCAAGAAATTCCGTAACGAAAAAAACCTAACACCCCCCACTCCGCCTACCATGTAATGACGGATGATGACATAAAACAAAAATTACGTACCCATGACGTAATTTTTGTTTTATGTCATCATCCGTCATCATCCCAAGTGTAGCGTTGACAAATAGCAAGTATGGAGGTTACAAATGCTATGCAATAGCTTTACCGCGGCAGTCCGCGAGTGCCACACGTTTTTTTATTTTATTTTTGTATAGGTACTGCAACCGCTTATTCACGAATAACATATTACATAAAATAACTTATATATCTATTAGTACGTTGAATTTGTCACTTAAAGAAGTACACGGCTTAGACATGGTTAAAAAATACATACCAATTAGGAGAATTAATTTAAAGTGATCTAAAATGAAATAACTTATTTTTTGTCACTAAGAAAGTTAAAAAAGAGCTATTTTACCATAGGAAGACAATATAAAAGAAAATACAACATCAGATTTATTTAATTATTAAGCTATTGCATAGCTTTTATCGCGGGCTTTGAGCGCGGCGACCGAATCAAAAAATTCCGTAACGAAAATAAAACCTAACACCCCTAACTCCGCCTACCATGTAATGACGGATGATGACATAAAACAAAAATTACGTTCCCATGGGAACGTAATTTTTTTTTATGTCATCATCTGTCATCATCCCAAGTGTAGCGTTGACAAATAGGAAGTATGGAGGTTACAAATGCTATGCAATAGCTTTACCGCGGCAGTCCCCGAGTGCCACACGTTTTTTTTGTTTAATTTTGTTGTTATTGTTATACAAGACAACTGCAATAAACATGATCAAATGTAAGATAAGGGAAAGAGAATGGTGATGATGATCATAGATAACATATTTATATGCAAGAAGCATGGTATATCCTCACGAGAGGTTAAATTTATTGTAACGAAACTACAAAAAACATAAAAAACAGTGGCACTCCGGGAGTGCCGACAGAAGTGAAAACTTGAACAATTTTAGTGTGCAGGAAATACTTTTAGTGAGGTGTCGGTAACGGTGTCGCGAGTTCAATTGTTTTTTCCCATCTCAAAAATGCCCAACGCGCCTAAAGAAGTTTTCACTTAAAAAATAAATAAATTGGCGTCATCTTTTTTTCATTTTAACACGAATGAAGGTGGCTGTTTTTTAATCGGAAAGTTAACAAACCTACCATACTTGTGAGGGTGATAGTTCTGTGTGAGCGAGAGCGAGGAAATATTGTAAACTTAAACTCAAAGCAATTAAACCATTTACAGGCACTTTTGAACCGTCAAAGAGTCGGTCAGTTAGTCAAAATGTGAAAACTAAATAAAACGGTTGTTGTTTCTTGGCATTTGATTTCCCGCATACAGGTTACCATTAGTTTTTATCTATGAAAACGTTTATAATTTTTAATTTCTTACAGAGCATTTTTACCTATAAACAAGCAAAAATGTTTTTCCCGAAAACTTCGAGGAGTGATTTCAAACGTACTAATTTCTGAAATTCCAACGAATCGGAACAAAGTTCTGTTAACAAGGTGGCGAACAAAACCACGCTTACATATTAGTCAATCATAAGTTTGTTAAGCCACAAACTCGTTTAAAGTTTATAACCGCAGAACCTACCCTTGTAAACGTGTGGTTTCACGAAAATATGAACCGGCATTTATCAATTTAATTTTTAAAAGATTGTTTACCCGACCTAATTCTGACTACGATTTGCCGTTCTTTAGTCATTTCATACAACTTTCAAAGAATGACAGCTGTGATTTGAAAATACAGGCAATTTAAGTTGGTAGTCAATTTGGTAAACGAACAAATTACATGCGTGCCAAATTATCGAAATCCGTTCAGCTGTTATGGCGTGAGAAGGTAACAGACAGTTATTTTCGCATTTGTAACATCAAATTTATACATACGGAAATGAAATATTGATGTTGAAGCGTGGGTTTATCTATACTATAATATATGTCGGAGACGGGTATGTGTCTCTCGTTATTTTCAGGCATATTTTAACTACTATGGGCGTAGTGTGGGTAGTGTTGACCAATTAACACAATGATCACAAATTACAACTAACACAATAACTGAGCACTACGAATCGAGAATAGTTCCGCGACGTCTTAACTCCGATGCGACCAGAGGCTGAATCCCCTCCTCACCGTAGCCTTAAAACATCACGACTCTGTAGAAGCGCGCTTGGTGTGGGTAGATCACGTAATCTCGCCAGCGGCGCGATTGCGATTCGTTTCGTGTCCGTACTAATGACCGGATCCGACATATATAATTTAATAAGTATAGTATAATAATATGATAAAGAGGTAAAGTTTATTTGTTTGTAAGTTTGTATGCGGGGGGGGGTTATTTTCCGGCTGCCAGTCGAAATTGAAAAATGATTTTTGAATTAGGTAGCTCAATTCTTGAGCAAGGTTTACCGGCTCGCGGACGAAGTCGCGGGCAGAAGCTAGTTTTTCTTTTATCAGATATTTTAATTATTTTCACTAATCGTTTGAGTGAACTTACACGCAGTCCATTTCGGTTAGCGTTCAACGTTCTGCGGTAACCTCAAAAGTCTTGGCGTTTTAGTACCCAGTACATTGTTTTAAACATTGTTTCAAATATAATGCGGTATTACAGGCGTTTGTGGTAAATATGTGGAGGTATTAAAGGCGTTACATGATGTAAATATTGTATGAGTGGGTGTTTGTTTTGAATATATTATATTGGAGGACGTGTGTGTATTTTTAATGGGTACCGACAAAAAGAAGAGGTATTCCACTTAAGGGTCCGTTCACGAAAAAACCCTTTTTCGTCGATAACTTATCTAATTGTAAGAAAGCTTGAAACAATTGAAACATTGAGTCTGTGTAGTATAAAAGTACAGTTTTCGTGGTGGTAAACCATTCGTGTCAGTCACAGCACCTGTTAATATTTGCATTACTTTTGCGCTCTCGAAAATATGGTTTGTTTCGCCTTTGATTTACTTAATGAAGATATAGTATAATCATAAAATAAAATTTTGATTTTATTTTAAGGATAGCTGAAGACTAATGTGTGATTTAAATATTTCTTGATTTGGTTTACTAAATAATAGGAAAAAATATTAGACAAGGTTTAAAAAAAATCTGCTATATGGAAGTTGAAAAAAGTGTATCCCCTATGTACAGTAAGCGCTCAAAAGTGCATGAGCACGCTAAGAGTCGTATTGCTGTGAACACGCGGTATACCGCGTGTTCACAGCATGTTATATGGTATGTGGTATCGTGTTGCTTACACATACAAATGTACGAGCTATAGCTCGTACATTTGTATGTGTAAGCAACACGATACACACACCACAGAACACGAAACAACAATATATTTCCGTCGCTTTAAACATGCTAGCACACACGCACTATGCGCGTGAACTTGACCAGTTAATGGCATTGCTAAAACTCGATAGTAACTTAACCAGTGCAGATAGCAGAAAGCGTTAAGCGTTGGTATGGAATTCAAACTGCCTCAGGTTCTAATCTCGTAAAACACAGTGCGGTTTTTTGCAAATATTATTATTTTTGTTTTCGATAATAATATTTTTTTAAATATTGCTGCTTTTTTATGTTGTTATTGCAATAAAGGTTTTAGAATAAAAAATGCGTGCCATTACCATTAACCATTATTGTATTGGGGTAACCTGTAAAAATAGTGTGTTTAAGTTTAAATAAATAAATAAATAAATAATAAAATTAAAAAAAATATGTTTATTCGTTATATTTATTTTACATAAGTTAAAAAACTGCTACAATTATTTATCATTACTTCAGTTGAATAAGATGTGAAATAGATGTCAAGAAACTTAGAAGCAGTTTGTATTATTTTGACATATTTAAATTATAAAATATTTTAAATTTTTAATGGATTTTTTCACCATAAATATTAAGCTTTTATCATGGTCGAAGTAATTAAGTAATAAATAAGAATATTAGACTACTTAAAATGTAAAAAACTACTTACAGAATAGGTAATTTTAAGGTTAAATATGGGCAGTTTGTTTTATATTTTATTTGTATTAATTATTTTACATTTTATTTGACTTTAGTAAATATTGGTTGTTATTGAGGTTAAAGCTTAAGTATTCATTTTCTTTACGAAAAGAAGATTGAAACTAAACCTCAAATTTTAATCCTAAAATAATACTATTACTAAAATAATATTAAACAATTTCGGTATATCTGCAAGAAATACGACAAACACCCTATTGAAACGTGCTTAAAAAATTCGTTACCATAAATTCATGCAATAACGAATCTGTTGTTTATTAAGTTGGTACGGTCAATATTTTAAGGTCAAAAACGGTTTTCTAGCTGGTCTTCAGTGATGCAAGCCTTCAGAGTGCACGGCGAACGGTTCATAATGACGTGTTTTTAATAATTCAGCAAAATATCTCGTTGGTATGAAACCATTTGTTTCATTCACCATTTGACGTCGCTGCTACTCGATAATAAGCCCCTTCCTCATATCTCTTAACCCTCACAGTATTTCTCTAGAACAAAGAAAAACATTGTTTTTATTACACATAATACCTTATTATTTATTATTCACTAATCGAATTAAACCTCACAATGAATTTAAAACTTTAAAGGCATCTTCTGTCTCAACAATACCTCTGTTCTATCAACAATACCCTTGATTAAGATTTATGTTTAGTAAAATATGAAATATATAAATGATAACACTCACACTTAGTCCGGTTTCATTAGATATTCACTTCACTTTTACGCAGCGCAATAATATTCTCTGATCTGATCTGATCTCTTCAATATATTTTATGCCTGCTTTTTGATAATAATAACCACAACACTGCGCTAAATCCTCGTCACCAATATTACCCACGAACCAACAAAGTTCTATTAATTAAATACTCGTAACAAACTGCATCTACCCCACAGAAATCGAAATAATTTACTTAGTTTTTTGTGGTCTACCTGCTAAACTTTAATATTTATGTGAACAAGACGAATGAAACTAAAAACGAATGATGATTATTGAACTAGTCATTGGTTGCAGACAAAGTGAGTGTGTGTGTGTAATGTGCGTGTCTACAGTATTGTAACAACTTATAGAAGAAGGTCGTAAGTCAAACCGAAGCGTCAGTCTATTGCTTTGTGAGATTGCTCATGGACTTTTGGTCGGTACTGTACAAGTAGAAAAATAGTAGTGATGTTGATAACATTTTTTATTACTTCTTTAAATTATTTAACAAACAATTAAACATTGTTAGACAAATTGTTTAACATAAAACTTACTGAGCCATTATACACAAACATATTTACAACTAACTACTATATATATTATGTACAAGTATGTAAAGGAATTTTATTTTATTATTTATATTCCTTTACATACTTATAACATTTTTTAATTTTCAAAATGAACGGTAGTTTCTTCTAACGATACGATCAAACGTCAGTCTCGCGTAATTGTTTGGAAAACTTGTTGCGAATTTTAGTGATTTTCCACGAATCCTTAATTTATTTGAAAAATCCCTTTCCACTATGTACAAAACAAAGAATTCGACTTTTCAAATCACGAATAATTTTGTTTAAATTCTGTTTTCCTTTCTCACAACTAATGAACGAAATTGATCAAATCAGTCGATTTCGTGCACGGACTCTTAAAGCAACGATTTCAAACGCACGCGTGAACGGCTACGTTATTCCATTTTTTTCAATTACGGCACTGAAACAAAATCTTGTGCTTTTCAGTGGACCAGTTTAATTTTATTCCACAAACGGCTACTACAAGAAAGTTCTATTATTAATGTAAACCCCATACCTACATCATCTCTTAATTAGAATCTTATACCAATTTACTACTGATGCCATTACAGAACACATTGAAGTCTTCCGCAATATACTCGGAAATCATGATTGAATAATATTAACAACGAAATATATTGAATATTAAACGAGTTGAAGTGCGTTTGTTACCCTTTTAATTCAATATTGACTGTATGTGGACCCTGTGAAGTTAGTATTCAGTCAGTTGTTTTTAAATAACCCGTTTACGTTTATTTGTACGGAGAAATGTTTCCACTCTGTCCAGTAGGTTACTAGTAGGTTGGGTAGATTAGAAGTAGTGATAACTTGGTGGTGTGACCGTCGGACTGCCAAGTCATAGGTCTCTAGTTCAAACCCAAGGTACGCACCTCTAACTTTTCGGATTCATGTGCGTATTGTATAATTATCACTTGCTACAAAAACGGTGAAGAAAAATATCTTGAGGACACGCGCATGTCAGAGAGATATAGATATTTTTCGACGGCATGTGAAGCCAAGTCAGAGGCCAATGGGTGACTTTAAAACTCTGACACCAGTACCCTAATTGCGTAACCTATTTTCGTAAACAATTATGCCTAATTTGTTTTATTTTGACAGTTCAACATCATTCATTGCGTTATTTATATTGTTGAGCAGATTTTTTTTCCAACTTATGAAGCAATGGATTAGCAATCTGTTTCAAATCGAAACAGATTGTGATTGTGTTGTATTACGCAATAAGAGTACTGGTTAGTTACTAACCACACGTAAAGAAGAAGTAGGTTACTAGATTAGGTAAGTGAATACATATATATTCGCTCATCGACTGTCCTAATCACGACTTTTTGTCGATTTCATTCTAAGTTATCGATCACAGAAAGTCCATTTTTGGAGACTATTGAAATAAGAACCATACTAGCTCTAAAATACACACAGCCACTAACCACGTCTTACCGTCACGAGCGCCTGACCCAGAAGGTCGTTCTTACCCCCATTTTGACATATCAAATCTTTGGGTGTTGCCAGTACAATATCCAACAATTACGTATTAATAAATTGACACCTAACACTATATTAATCATAATAATAATTATTTATTTGCAATAAATATATATGTATTAGTACAGTGTTGGTCTTATAGTCAGTAATAAGTCAGACATTTGATATGCAAAACATTACAATGCTAGAGTATAATATTTATGTCCAATGGCATGCTTTAAATGTTAATATTATTAATTAATTTTATAATACATTCATTATTAATATTATCGGCACATTAATAGATTGTTAACATTATTTATAAATTCATTTATAGAATAAAATCGTTTATCCAGTAGGTAGCCATAATGTTTACCTTATAAAAAATAAATTATTTGGTAAGTAACTCTTTAAAGTTCTTTAGTATTTTGCTATAGATAAGTCCACAACATATGATAATAGTTCTTTTTAGTAAAGATTTCGACCAAAAACATATTGTCATTATTTTACAAAAGAAAAATCCATCAGAATCAGAACAGACTGACATATTTTCTTCGAAATTTTAAGTAGGCTGAAATATATTATGACCAAAATGGACTTCGACAAGGAATATTTTTAAATGTTTGAAATTCTATACAAAAATACCGTTACCGAGCGTTAATGACCCTTCGACGAATTACAAACCAAATGAAAAAAGATAGGTCGTTACGTAAATAAATGAAACACAAAAGTAATTTTCATTTATATATATTAGAAAGCCTCTCCGAACAAAAACATTTAGAAGGAGCAGTGAGCTTGTCCGAATTTGTTAATAAGGCTAGAATTTAATGAATTTAAATGAACCAAAGGCCAGTAATAATATGATTCGATGTATTTTTTCAGGTGAAAACTTCCTTTTACCGTTAAAAACATTTCGTAGAACTTAATACCTATTTGATATTTTATCATAATTAATCAAGTTTGTTTTTTGAGGGTAGGCAAATTACAGCACGTGTATCCCATAACATGATATTCTGTTTTGCTTGTTTGAACTTTATCAAAAGGTTATAGTCCTCATATTTAGTAGATACAAATTCGAGTTCTATCTTCATTTAATGTTTCTAACTGTCACACACTCTCGTCTGGACTTTCCTGATTCCGATTCTACATCATCATCATCAGCCTATAAATGTTCCCACTGCTGGGACACAGGCCTCCTCTCTGTGAGAGGGAATGGGCCGTAATCCACCACGCGGGCCCAGTGCGGGTTGGTAAATATCACATGTCTTCGAATTTTCGGTTCTAGGACATGCCGATTTCTACAACATTTAAGCCGAATGTAAACATTCGAAATACGAAATTCAGTATTTAAGGAACGTATACTCGCCACACACCTTTCTTAAAATAAGAATAGATTATGTTTGTAAACTTTTATGATCCGGGATTTAAAACGTCATACTGTGAGATCGATCTGAAGAAATCAGAACCGGAAAGAAAGAAGTATGTATGTGACTTATTATAAAAAACTGTACACTTCTCAAAGGCATATCGGATGCTTACACCCAGCTTCACACCGAGCGTAGTCAGCCACCGAAAATGAAAATGTATGAAAAACAAAGGACAGTCAGTCGACGGCTGAAGTAATTTTTTCATTAATTTTATACTGGACGCTCACTGTCGGTGGCCGACATACACTTTGGTGTGAACGCAGCCTTAGGGTCGAACTTAGATCCTGTTCTGTCGAGGTTTGTGAAAGTCAGTAATAATTGAGCTATGGAGAATTTCTACCAGATACACTGAAGCTTCAATAAGTACAACTACTAACTAACTAGGTACCTATATGCTAGAGAAAAGGTTTTCCGGTCCACTTTTCTGCAACGGAACAGCCTTTTACCTTCCGTGGCCTTCAAGCTAGTTGCACCCTTTTCGCTCGACCAAGCGCATAAATTCTTTTTCTGTCCTTTTTATCATCTGTGACCAGCCTTACCAGCTTTTTCTCCGACGAAATAACGAATTTATGTAATGACACAGTGAAAAGATTTTTCGTGGAAAAACGAAATATCTTTTTTTAAATAATATTCGCCAGTTTTTGTTTTTTTAACTCAATACCGTCTTTTCGGCTTCCGGGTTCGTCGACAAATAGAAATGATTTCTTTTAATGGTTTAATTCTGTGGTGTTAAGGTAAAAGGGGATAAGTCATAAATATTGAAAAATGAGTTATTTTCATAATTCGATACAAAACATTAATATCTATTAAGGTAAAAAGGAGGTGAGTCGGTATTTGTATTACAATTTTGTAAAACTCAAATTGCGAAACGAGTCTAGTTGGAAACAACAAAATACAAAAAAAAGTAAAAAGAGTTAAGTTTACTCATCTCATTATTGCGTACGTAATATTTTTTTATTGTTACATGCATAATGAGATAAGTCGACTCGTCTCTAAATGCGAATCATCGTATTCCGTCAGTTACATTTCGCGCGCAAAGTTGACGTGTTTTGACCTGCGTAAAAAAATCATAATATTGTGTTACTTGTGTTTAAGAGTGTTGAAATTCTTAGAAATGAACAGAATTCATAAGATAATGTCATTGGCTCTAAATGAAAGTCCTACTGAACGTAAGTATGATTGTTTTATTACAATTTTTACCTTTCGTAAATATCAGTCGTTATAATAATTTTGAAGGTTACTTCAAAATTATTATAACGACTGATATTTCGTTCGGTGTTTGTGTTTGAATGTTATTTCTAGTTAGATAAACGAGTTATGAGTTAGTTGAGTATCTAAAAGACAGTGCTTAGCTACTGACATGGATATGAGCGTGTTGTACGCAGTCCGCGATGTCTGTAGGTAAAGGTATCACGGACTGCGGAGCAGTGAGTAGGTATGCTCGCGCTCGGTTGCGCTGCGAATATTGTAGGTATAATGTTGACAATTTGGGTAATTTAACAGATTTACAAGGATTTGAATCAGAAGACAATCTCAGCAGCACGTCGGTGAATGTATCTGGTAGTAAGCAGTGCGCTAACTGAAGAGCAATTACAGGCTGCCCAAACATTAGAAGAGTTACTCACTCCTTCTGACCTAGGATTCCAATCGTGCGATGATTTTCCAATTGGTTGGTATTTTTAAAATGAATAATGTATTTGAATAGCTATTTAGTTTATTAGTCTCATTTAGCCTCGATCTAGATAGAATTCTGACTAGAGTAGGTATTAAGAATTCATTCTTAACAAAGTAAAGATTTTCTTTTAATTAGGCATGTACGGTCGACACTGCGGTAGACCACTTATAAACCTTATACCCTTGTAATAAGGTTGAAAAGTAATCTACCGGGAAAGTTGTCGAGTGTACATACATACATACCAAATGATGAATAATTAATATCTTTCTTTCAGTTCATCAAACATTTGAAAATGAAATTTCTCCACGGATTACCCCAGAGCCGGCCGAACCAACCGATTACGACTCAGATGATAGCGTGCGTGATAGGACATTCGCTGCTGAAACAGATAGTAGTAGTTCTTCGTCCGAGTCTTCTTCTGAGAATACTGCACCATTTCAACAAAATGAAAACCATGATGTTGAAGTCACTGTTGAAGGAAATAGTCAACGGAGAAAACGTAAGGGAACAAACATAAGGAAAATAATTCACAATAAAAGAAACAAAGGATTGACATATAGAACACAAACAGGTAAAATAATTCAGCCAAGACAAGTTACCTCATTACCACTTTGCCGTAAAAAATGTTCAGAAAAAATTAGTTTCGATAACCAAAAAGCACTTTTTGATGAATTATGGGCATTGGGTGATTACAACAAACGTTCGGCGTATTTGTCATCGTTGATTTTAGATATACCAAAAAAGACCCAACGCATACGTAATATATCAGGCGAACCTAAACTAAGAAGTACGAATCATATTTACAACTTAAAAGTGAATGGCACTATGATTGAAGTTTGTAAGGGTTGTTTTTTGAAAACGTTTGGAGTTTCTAATAAATGTGTTGAGGTGGTAATAAAGAAAAAATCTATTAGAGTATCAGGAATTTCAAGCCCTGATAAACGTGGATCTCATATGCCTCCTAATAAAATAGGGGATGAAGCCATGCAGATTATAAAAAATCATATAAATTCATATCCGTTATACGAATCGCATTATAGCCGAAGTCATACTAACAAAAAATATTTACCGACAGGGCTCTCACTGACATTAATGTATCAAATGTACAAAGAAAAAGTGGCCAATCCCGTATCATACACATATTTTGGAAATGTTTTTCGTACAATGGGTCTGTCTTTTAAGAAACCCTCTTTGGATACCTGCAATACGTGTGACTCATACAAGATGAAAATTAAACTGGCTTTGCCGCCAGATTCTGAAACTTTAAAGAGGGACCATGATATCCACCAACTTGAAGCTGACTCGGCTTATTCAATGAAAAAAAAAGACAAAGAAGAGTCCAGCGACGTCAAGAGAGTTTATTGTTTTGATCTGCAGCAATGTCTCCCAACCCCCTTTCTAAAAACTAATATAGTTTTTTACAAACGGCTTTTATGGACGTTCAATTTAACAATTTATGACTGTTACAGCAAAAGAAGCTTTTGCTACATGTGGAGCGAAGCTGATGGAGGACGTGGAGCTAACCAAATAGCGTCTTACCTGTATACTTTTTTAATGTCATTGCCACCCCATGTAAAAGCAGTAACCTTTTATTCCGATACGTGTGGCGGGCAAAATAAAAATAGTCACGTTGCTGCTATGTTTTTATGCATAGGCAAACTGAGACCAGATTTGTTAATAGACCATAAGTTTTTAATACCCGGGCATACGCACATGGAGTGCGATTCTGTTCACGCCCAAATCGAACGTAAGAAAAAAAGAACTGACATGGCTATACATGTACCGAGAGATTGGTATAATCTGGTAAGAATGACGAGTACTAACATTTCCGTCATGATAATGACAAACGATATGTTTTTGAACTTCGCAAAATTGTTTAAAGGGCCATTGCAGCTACGAAAAGTAGATTCATCTGGTGAGAAATTCATATGGCATGATGTGAAATGGTTTAGATTTAGTGGCGAATACGAACCAGGTGTAATTAAATTAAAACAAAATTAGACAACTCAACCGAGTTTAAGGACATTTCTTTCTGTCGAAGGGGCAAAGCAAATGAATCTTTAAATCCTGAGAAATGCTATGAGTGTCAAGTGCCTATGAGCCAGGAAAAAAAGAAAGACCTTTTAAGTATTCTTCACTTAGTTGACAATAGTTGCCATGACTTCTACAATAAATTACAAACTAGTACTAACACAAGTGACATAGATCCCGACATTGAAGAGTTCAACGATGTTTAAGTTCTTAGTTTTTTTTTTAATGTTTGCATGTCCTATTTAACCGTCCCAATTTATATATTAGTTTGTAATAAATAATATTTCCAAATTCTATAAAAAAAAACTATGAATAATAAACAAAAGAAGAGAATTATATAAATATTGCATAGAGATGAGTCAATAATATCAATATAATATTTTTATTCTTGATAAGGAAAAACGAGACATGTCAATTATTTTAATTAATAACAAATACAATTATGTTTTCAAATTACTATAAACAAGAGGCAATATTGTTAAATGAAAATAGTAACAAATTTGTAGTATGTATCTTTTTTATTCTTGATTATATACATTTATCTTTTGAAACCAAAGAGCGTTTTTTTCTTTCGCCTCTGGTGAAAAGTTGTGTTTATTGACTTATCCCCTTTTACTTTAACACCACAGAATTAATCGTCAATTTTGTACTTTTCTACGTTGTTCGCTTGTGTATAATGAGAATCGGTCATTATAGTGTCATTTTCATTTTCGTTTTCATCAAGGTAACTTAAAATTACGGGGCATTTTTAAATACTAGGAGCCAAAAGGAGCTATTATTTAATAGTAATCAGATGACTAGCGTTTTTATATCGACTTCTGTTGGAACGCAAAAACTGAATATTATTATTTTACATAGAGTGACTTGCCTTTTGAGCCACAACGCAATTTCTGGACTATTGTCCAACAATGTCACTGGTGTACAAAGGGCTTCTGCCCTTGCCTTTATATAACTCTGTTGGAGTTCGGACAGTCTCAATACCTACCGACATCTAAATACCATGGAATATTAACTAGAAGCTTGAATTTTTTCACCAGTATGAGGCTATAGTTTTTAGTCTTCGATATGTCAAACTATGTTACCTCAACCCGAGAAAAAAAGGCCTTGACAGAACGACAGACAGACAACAACATAATCCTTTTTTCCGTTTTCCGAGGTTAGAAGAACAGACGACAGACTTAAAAAACTTTTTACAAAAAAAAACAACCGACTTCCAAAAAAAAAACACTACAAAGTGAAAAATAACTTTAATTTCGGAAGTCGGTGTCTTGGGTTTTGTGTTTTCGTTTTTTGCCACCGACTTCCGAAATTAAAGTTATTTTTCACTTTGTAGTGTTTTTTTTTTTGGAAGTCGGTTGTTTTTTTTTGTAAAAAGTTTTTATTTTTCACTTTTTAGTTGTGGTACCTACCCCACACACATTCGAATACCACTACCTGCTACCAGTGACAGGAACTTATCATATCATCTACATACTAAGTGGGAAAAAAATACGTATTTTGTAGGTAACTCAAAAACTACCGAAGTAAAGTTAATAAAATTTATATGGGACTAATTCGGGAGCATACCCTTTCAAACAAAAAAAGAATTTTCAAAATCGGTCCACAAATGACGGAGAAATAGGTGGACATAAATAAAAAAAAAAAAAAAAAAAAACAAACATACGCGTCGAACATATAACCTCCTCCTTTTTGGAAGTCGGTTAAAAAATAACGTATAATTGCAAAGGTTAGGTACACGGCAGCCTACAAACCGTTTACATTATCAAGGTATCGTCCATTGGGGTTCGACTGTTTCAAGTTAAAAAGGTTTGAATGGCAGTATCTAACTTATCGACAAGTTGGACAGGCATGAACTAGTTGGAGAGCTGGTAATGTTGTTCTGTGGTTATCTGTGTTGTTTCCAAATGTTCCTTGTTGTGGCGAGATACTACATTTCTGTCGGGACGTGCCAGGATTTGTTACACGTGTTCGAATTTTAAAAGGTTCGATTGAGGTTATAAAACTTTTTGGTTGTATTGTGAAGGAGGGTAATTTCATTAATGTTTTTTACCTTGTAGGTTCGATTATAGTTACATTGTCCATCCCACGCTTGTGAGTTAATTTGTAGGCGCAAGACTGAACGGCTGAAATAAATAAAAATAGATTTAAATAGAGGGTTGCTGATTTAACTAAGAAAACAATTTTAGTGAAAAAAATATAGGAAACTCGATTTTTTTAAATTATTTTGCTCGTGGCTAAGTAATAACAGTAGCACGGATCGATCCATCAGGTTAAGCTATGCTTACCGAGGTTGGTCTGTGGATGGGTGACCATTTTTAGATACCGAGAATCCTCTGTGAAACGAACGCACTTTGGAAAGCACGTTAAGCCGTAGTCCAGGTTGCTAGTTACGGGTTGTGTAAGTCAGATAGGCAGTCGCTACATGTAAAATACTGGTATTCAGCTGCATCTGGTTAGACTGGAAGCCGACCCCAACATAGTTGGGAAAAGGCTAGGCAGATTGAATTTTGTTCGAGGTATGTGTTTACATGGCTGAATTTCTTGGAGTGCAGATGGTTTTATTCGTGTACTTTAAGGAGAATGCTGTAAATGTTTGTTTTTTATGAGAAAAGTAATATCGTACACGTGGCGAAAAGGTAAATGAACTTTTTGCATTGTTTCATAACTTCACGTCTGTAATCCCCAGGTGTGCATTGTTTCAAGTGCTGTTTAAAAGGGTCTTGGTGAAAAATTACTACGACGAAGCAAAAAGGAGGGTTATGATTTTGACCAGTTTTTGTGATGTATGTTCATCTTTTCCCTCATAACTTATAAACTACTCATTATAATTTGACAAATGAGGAAATCGTTGGAAGCGTCTTGATTGTCAGCGTTATAGGCTATATGAAGTCATAGTAAATTGAATATGGTGCCCTCAAGAGGACAAAAAGTCAAGAACAAACGAAAAAAAAATTATGGTGCCATGTTGGGTATCAAATGAAAGGGTTTAACTAGCGCATACAAATATATATATTATAACCCCAAATTAAATAAAAATAAAAATTATTAAACTGAAACCCATCTACAGAGACAGACAAATTAAGTCAAAATCAAAGTGTACAATGTTGGTGTTATGTTATGTTAGTACTTATGACTTAGCAGCCTTTTACAAGCATTGCAATTTATCATTCGCCTGCCGTTATCATCCTAAATTAGCATGCATTAATTATTATTAATTATTTTCTTTTATATTAGCTCAATTAAACAGAGAAATTATAGCTATGTCAAAATTCAATGTCAATAATAATTAATTTAATACATAAAGAAAAGGTTTAAAGGTTTTTGTAGGTTTTTTTTTTATTAAAGATCAAAGTTTTTTTTATTAAAGTCACAAGTAAAACAGATAAATCGAACAGATTACGTGTGACTCCGGATCTTTAATTTGTCGGTCTCTGATATCCTTTTTATACCTTTTTAGTTGACTTTTTTGTCGTAGTTTAGTTTAGTTTTCATTTTCGAACTAACTTAGGTAAATATTAAAAACAAGCTGACCTGACAGACGCTGTCCTGTCCATTAGAAATCCTATAGAAAATACACTTTCAGTTTTTCCGAATTTTCCAATTTTTCCGGCAATTTTGAATCAACTTGATTCGGACTATTACAAACATTTTAAAACAAAAAAATCCATATCGGTCCAGCCGTTCTCAAGTGTTCAGGTCACTCAGGTCCCTTACGAACTAACAGCATTTCATCTATATATTATATATATTTGTAGCGGTTACACCGCCACATACGAACTACGCATCATAGACATGACGTCACACAAATCCTGCATCGCGCAATTAGAATTTACCGAGCGATCGACATAATTATATGTACAAGATTTCAACTTCAAACCGATGGGCAGTTGCCCGCCAGACACAACACCTGTCTGGTCGGAGGATCCTCCCTTTTCTATGGTGGATGAGTGAACTTTACACCCTGTTCCTCATACCACTAAAGATTTAGCAAGTATGTACTATCTAAGTAGGTAAAATAATATCAACTTTTAAACATAAAATAAAACGTTGACATATCTACTTACCTTGGTACTTCTATAACAATAGATACGTTTTATTCAACATTGTACGTAAAACGAGTAGGACGAGTGTGTAGGACGTGTTCCGATTGTGTTATTTCTTCATGCCTTTTTTAGGCTTCAGGAGATCTTTACGACTTCTGTATTTACGGGAAGGTTTATGTCGAATTATAATCCTATTGTCAACCTTGTCTGGTACCACGTGTGACCTATATTTACTCTTAGTTAGTTAGTTTTGCGTTAGGACTTTTCACAAAAATTTAGCTTCGAAGATTTTATTGCTAGGTGTGAAGACATGTGACATCTACCAACCCGCACTGGACCTGCGTGGTAGATTATTTAGCTCACTCCCTCTCGAAGAGAGGAGGCCTGTATCCAGTGTATCCTTGCAATCATGGGAATATTATACGTTGATAATGCTTATGCTTATGTGTATGCATGTGTGTAAATAACATTTTCTCAAACATGCATGGACATTTTGTCATTATTTTCGAACAAAGAACACGCGAAGTATCGAATTTACGGTCAAAGAAAATCAAATCCATTGCAGGCGCGTTTTTTGAATTTGGAACATTACAACGCTCCAGCAATGTTGTATGAAATGGCGTGCTGGGGTTATTAAATACTCTTTGATTGGATCTCTTTTATCATTCTTGGCATACCAAAGTTGTCTTTGCTTAGTACAAATTGCGTTCACGTGGCTGTATAGCCTTAGATGCGTTTGCCTTTCGCCACAGATGATAAATAGAAAGTTGGCGGCAAAGCTGAAAATTCGTGTTGATTTGTTATTTACTTATATAATAGATAATTAAAATGAGTTCCAACGGTTCAGAGAGTGAAATGGAGATTGATTGTACTCCACCAGATTTAGGATCAGAAGCCAAATTAGCAATGGAAAACCTGCTTCCAGCGAAGTCAAAAGAAAAATACATGAAAGTATATGAAAATTTTATGATTTGGAAAAACGAGAACAAAGTGAACATTTTCTACAAACTGTGTATTTTTGGCGTATTTTAATGAGATTACTAAAACTAAAAAGCCATCTACATTATGGGCAATTTATTCCATGCTGAAATGTACAGTTCATGTTAAAAACGGCATTAACTTGAAAAATTACTATTACTACTTTTATTTCCCTGCATTCTTTTGAGAAAAGCACTATATGCCTCGGCGGAAATGGCAATTGCTTGTCTCGTATTGGTGAAGTCCTCGCCTACGGCTCGGCCTTCAAACTCATACTCGACCTGCAATTGCCTATTTCCCGGCCTTTGCAATAATGTACTATTAGATATCTCCTTAATAAATATATTTTTTTACCATTTATCAATTCATTTTCTCAGTAATAAATAATGTTTTATAAAGTAATTCTTTCCCGTATTACATACAGAACCTCACTCAAGCCTCAAATTACTTCAAAGTAGCTTTAACCAATCAAAAGGCTTTTAACTAGTAGTAAGTAAGTTTTGAGTGAGTTTCTGAAAATTCACTTGTGATTGTAAAAGGCGATGCAAATCTGACCAGCCACTTCAAAATCTTTTTACACGGTCGCAATCACTCGTACAAGGATAACTAGCCTCTCTTACTATATTTAAGGTTCCCGTCACTAGCGTCTGAAACCGTATAAAAAGCGGTTGAAACGACCACTGAATAATATATGAGCTAGCGTTTATAGCCATCTGTTCCGGTCTCTGTTTGATTAGTATGACGGAAAGAAATGGGAAGTTAGCTCCTGGTAGTTGTAGAAAACATGTTCGGTTTTCGGACGAACTTATTTGAGATCATATATTAGAATAGAAAATTAGAAAATATTTTTTTGTCTAGATTTTTTTAAATTATCTAAATAAAGAGCAAAATCGCGTTTACAAAAAAAAAAATACTTCCAACACCA
This sequence comes from Agrochola litura, assembly GCA_949152395.1. NCBI lineage: Eukaryota > Metazoa > Arthropoda > Insecta > Lepidoptera > Noctuidae > Agrochola > Agrochola litura. Next base: position 5,424,128 of record OX424502.1, on the reverse strand, counting down.
GTAAAAATACTTGCATAGAAAATTGATCTGTAACGTAATATAAATAAAGAGCACAATCGCGTTTACAAAAATGAGGTGTTGGTAACGGTGTCACGAGGTATACTGTTTTTCTCATCTCAAAAATGCCCAACGCGCCTAAAGAAGTTTTCACTTTAAAAATTCGGTTCCAACACTCATGACAACCATAGAAACAAGTTATCTACAGGTTTTGTCGACGGAAGAATAGACAAAATGACAGATTGTGATTCTTTATCTGTCATTTTGTCTATTCTTCCGTCGACAAAACACGTTGTTATTGTGTTCATGCTAAGCGTGCAGTCTGTATATTCTACCGTTTAGCATGCAAATATTTGTACTCATAACTAATACAATTTATCTAATTGGGTACTTTACGTTGGTCATTGGTTGGTCATAGCGGAGCAGTGAGCAATTTTGTAGATCTGGCAGTCCAGGTAGATTTATTCAAAATGTTAAAATATACTGAAAATGTATCATTTGAAAGGTCCAACTAATCAGTTTCCGTCCCTCAATACGTAGGTATTATACGTTTATATTAGCAATCACAATGCGAATAAACTTAACTGCAATTCTCTTGCGAATAAACTTTCGTTTGGAGGACATTTGACATTGTTTTGTTGCCATGTTTAGCACCACCACAGATAAACACAGATGAGTCACTCTGCATTTTAGATATGAAGGTACAAGTACGTAAAGTATTTCTATTTTCTTAATGCCCCTCGGGAATGATCGGATTTCCGAATACAAACGAATGTTAATTTCCATGTCCATCAATTATTAGATTTATCGTGTATAATAATTTTAATTCTGAACTAAGTACTTTAATGTTGTTTTTTTTTTATTTCCGTGTGAACTATATAGGGCTGTAAAGCTATTTTCCTATCTGTCGTGTTTGCGACTGTAGCAGCTTTCCTCCCATTTTTTTAATAAATAACAATAAATTAAAAGAGTATTAACAACTCTATATACTTCGACTGAGAGCGTTTGGTCTGCACCAAGTGCAACTGATAGAAATCCGACAAGAGACGAAACACGAAGTTTGCCGAGGGACATTAAGAAAATATAAATACCGTACAGTACGCTCTCAATCGACTTGGAAGTATATATGAATTGCACTTTATTGTGTCGTGGCAAGAGTCGCTTTTTATTTAAATGATTTTGCGGAGTGACTTATCTCTACTAATCTGTGGCACCACTATAGTTGACCTGCGTATATCGTGGTCCCATCTCGCCACCCGCCGGACGACCAACATACATTGTTTAGATCGTGATAAACTTGTTGATGCCTGTCCTACCCAGTATTATAACGCCATATTATATAACCATGAGGAACATGGCAAGGCTAAGTGAGGCTGTTGGTTTTTTTGCTAGTTAAAGTTTCTCAGAAATGTTACCGGTTTTACTAGAGCAAAAGAAAATATCCGATTTAGTGCAGATACTGAAGTTGATCAACCAGGTATTTAGTATGACCGTAAAAATTATGTATAGTAAAGAATGTAAAATGAGGTTGACTAAAACAACCAATGCAATGGATAAAAACCACCAACAATTAAGAGTGTAATTGTATTAATTATTTTTAACATAGCCAATAATATTGACATACATATGTCGGAGACGGGTATGTGACTCTCGTTACTATCAGCGATATTTTAACTACTGTGGGCGTAGTGTGGGTAGTGTTGGTTAGTGTGCAATAGAAAAAACAGTTTTCAGATCACATTATAATTTACTATCAAATGAATCACACTAGCTAAATTATCCACACACTGGGTGCAACGGCGTTTATTAAAATCACCAATTAACTCAATGATCACAAATTACAACTAACACAATAACAGCACCACGAATCGAGAACAGTTCCGTGACGTCTTGATTCCAATGCGACCAAAGGCTGAATGCCCTCCTCGCCGTGGCCTTCAAACATCACGACTCTGTAGAAGCACGCCTTTTTTAGTGTAGGTAGCTCACTTTAAAGCTTAATATTTAGCAAACGGATCCTTGAATCCAAAAATGGTTGTACAAACTTACAATGTTTTTAAAGGACCTTTCTAATGATACCCCACACAACGGGTTAAAAAAAAAAAACATCACCACTTTACGTGTAGGAGAGATACCCTAAAAAATGTTTTTCCATAATTTTGTTTTACTACTTTGTATACCTATGCCAAATTACAGCTTTCTAGTACTAAGGGTCTCGGAGCTAGACCACGGACAGACATACAGACAGACAGACAGACAGACGGACAGACAGACAGACAGACGGACATGACGAAACTATAAGGGTTCCTTGTTTACTACGGAACCCTAAAAAGAAGAAAACAAGAAAGATGAAGAAAGAGAAGGCAAAAGAAATGATGGATGAACTGTGTGAAAGATGATAAATATGGCTAGAAAGGGGATGACTACCGAGATTTATTTATTTATTTATTAAACATTTTGTAGACTTAACAGGTCAACCCAAGGCGTCTACAAACAAGTTACATTTCGTAATATACGCGTACAGTTACAATTTGCCCTTAACATATTATATTATTAAATACTAATGCTTAACTACTAACTTATAATTAATACAGTTTCGATGCGTACGACATTGTGAGGTGAACATTTGCCGCAAATATAATTTTTCAAATTCAAATTCAAGATTATTTATTTTGGGACAACTAGATCCAAAATTAGTACACAAAAAAAAAAAACTTTGCACTGACAAATTTTGCACAGTTTGTCAGTGAATAGGTCCACATCTTGAGTAAGTATGATCGAGTTGAGGAGCGTAAGAGTACGTCGCGTAGTTGCATTTCTTGTGGATAAAACCGAGTGTTCTGTTAGCAGGTTTCGTCATGGACACGATATGTTCCCTAAAATTAAGGTGAGGGTCAAAAGTCACGCCGAGATCACGCATCTCATGGACTCTTGCCAGCGTAGTGTCCAGTATTCGATAACTGTGTTGAATGGGGGTCCTAGTTCTAGCATAAGTCATAAATCGGCATTTTTTTTCATTAAATTGTAGACTATTTCTGGTGGTGGACTCGATAACGTTGGATATGTCGTTCTGGAAAGCTTCGTAGTCGCAAACCGACCCCACGTTCATGTATAATTTAGGGTCGTCGGCAAACATCAGACATTTTGCACTTTTGATGACTTGGGGTAGATCATTGACCATGATAAGGAATAGAATAGGTCCCACAGTACTTCCTTGGCTTACTCCAGATCTAGTGTAATATGACTGACATCTATACCCAGCGAGTTGAACGTATTGCTTACGGTCACCCAAGTAACTAGCAAAGAGTTGGAGTAATTTCGGTGTAAAACCTATTGCTGAAAGTTAGCTTAGAAGCACATCGTTATCGACCCTATCGAATGCCTTCTGTATGTCAAAATAGGCCGTATCTACTTGCCGCCCTGTGTCGAGTTCAGAATGTCCCTTAAACGATTTCCCTTTGGACTTCTTCGCAGCCCCGACTGGACTTTTTATGCACCTTAAATTGTTACAACATCAATTTACAAAGTTAATATGATGAAAGATGTATTGAAAGAAGTATGAAAGAAAAAGATATGTAGAGCCGACTACAAATAAATTGGGATAGCTCGTGGCTAAGTAATAACAGCCATACGGGTCGATCCATCAGATTAAGTTATGCTTGCCGGGGTTGATCCGTGGATGGGTGACCATCTTTACATACCGAGACTCCTCCATACCTCGGAAAGCATGTTAAGCCGTTGTTACCGGCTGTCGTTACGGGTGGTCAGAAGCCCTAAGTAGTTGGGAAAAGGCTAGGCAGATTTTAGGTATCTAGAAGGAAGAATAATTGAAGATACTGACTTCAGATGCCCATTATTATTATCCATGTAGGTCTACCTATGTTATGTAAATATTGATTCTAACTTTTTTAGAGACTTTAAGAGAAGAAGACCACTTAGAGCACCCGTCCGAATAGCACCTGCGACTCAGGAGCCTACTGCTGGGATGTATTTTTTTTTTAAAACATATTCCTCCCAGCAATAGGCTGCTGAGTCGCAAGTGCTATTCGGACGGGTGCTCTAAGTGGACTACTTCCTTTAAGAGATCTTTTCTTCATAGTTGTAGGTTACGTACACTAATAGGTACATCTGTTGAAGGCTGTCATATCCAACATGACGTGTTGTCATGTAGCAACATCGACAAATTGAAAATCAATCACCTGCCGATCCAATCAGTATCAAAATCAATACGAGAGTTGACACACAATTAACCTGTATCACAGGAAATTTATGTGAATTTGCTTGTGAAACTAAATGGGAATATCGCGGGTAGATTGATCAGCGAAGTGAAGCTAATGGTTTGAAAAAAAAAAGCCTGTCACAAAATCCAGTTCTTGTTAAGAGGAGGCTCCCTAAATTATATGTTAATTTGCATTCATATTCTGAAAAAGTCACGCAGTAAATCAAAATGGAACTTTAGTATATGATTTATTGGATCTTTTTCTTTCCGAATATAAAACAGTTACGTAATTGGAACATTTTCGCTTGATTCATTTTTTATTTCAAAATCATGTCATTTTAAAGAATATTTGAAACAAAAACAAGAGTACTCGGCTTTTATGTCTAAAATAATTATTGACATTATGAAAATATGGTTTAATATCCGAATATAAGATATTTTTTTTCTCTAGATCAATTATTACTTCAGTTATATACGAAATAAGAATTGATACTAACGACATTTAGTTCCGTGCTTGAACTCAACCAAAGAGCGCACGCAATATTCAACATTATTACTGATATGTTAGCGTTTAGCGCATAGTAGAGTGGTGGGCGTGCATGGGGGCGGAGTTTGCGTGGTAATTGTGTTTGGAATGCCTGGTCTTAAAAGGGTTTACCCTAAAAGTTGGCAACGTCGTAAATAGTTGTCAAATATTTACTTGTTTTGATTAATTTAGCAACATTACTGTATGGAATTAAGAAATGTGGCTAACTAGGGAACTAAAATATTGATTATGAAATGCAATAATTAATATCTTAATACCGAATATTTAGTTTTAGAGATAAAAAAAGTATTTGGAAACTTTCGAAATGCCTTTTTTCACTTAAAATTGTTACAACATAAAATTTAGTGTTATGATTGCAATTTATTGTTAATATTCTAGGGAACTAGTTAGCCACATTTTTTATTTCCGTACAGTAATATTGCCAAATTAATCAAAACAGCGAAATATTTGAAATTTATTTGCGACGTTGCCCACTTTCAGAATAAACGCTCATAAGTTGCTTCAAGAATCAGAGGACTAGAAGAAATGACATTCTGGCTGCGATAACGATGATGGAAAGTCATGTATGGGATTGACATAAGCTACCGAAAAGCATACATCAATCCCGTTGAAAGTCGAGGTAAAAATACGAAACGCTTTAAAAGCGATTGCCACTTATCGCCCTAAGGTCGATAGGTAAACTCGATTAAATTATTCCTGGGTTGAACCTAAGATACATTGAAGGTAATTAAATAACAACACAATCATTACCAATGCATTACTGTTCTAGGACCACTGAATCGGAGACTGACTCAAACTGCCAAGCCTTTTCCCAACTGTGTTAAGGTCGACTTCCAGTCTAACCGGATGCAGCTAAATACTAATATTTTACATTGAGCGACTGCCTATCTGACCTCCACAACCAGGTTACCGCGTAACACAATACCCCTTGGTCAAACTGGTTGTCCTACTTGGGCTTCTGACTACCCGTAACGACTGTCAAAGATCTAACAATGACAACCGGGACCAATGGCTTAACGTTCTTTCCGAGGCACGGAGAGGTCTTGATATGTAATGCATTATCGCCCATCCATAAACCGACCGTGGCAAGTGTAGCTTAACCTTTGATCGACCCGTATACAGCTGTTATTATGTAGCCACGAGCTGTACTAATAAAAATGTTTAAAAAAAAGAAAATCGAAAATCCCCTTCGAATCGAATCGAAATTCGAAATCTCCTTTTTGAAAACGATAAAAAGACAAATTAAAGTTTCGATTTATTCAGGCTTTACATAGTGATTAGAATGGATAATCGATATTAGTGTACGAGGTACGACAGTCGTCGGTCCCGATTGTCATACAAATAAATATTCAACAGTCACGGACAGTCAGAAGCCCAACAGGGCGGTGGATTTATCCTCAGGATATCGGCATTTCTCAATAATTCTGTTTTACCTAGAGCTAAGATGGCTGTCGCGTCCTATAAAATTTCGAATACGTGTATTCAAATATAGAAGACAACCCAATGTGGTTTGAAAAAGGATGATGCCTCACCTAATTGGACGCTGTACAATTCAATAAAATAGCGGTAAAGAGCCTTAACGTTATAAGACGGACTCGCTAGTGTGCGTTGGGTTTAATTATGTTACTGGCCAATTATTTTGTAACTGAATACGAAAAGCAGCCTATGGCGATCATGGGTTTGGCGTTACCAGTGTAATCACGAGCATAAATACAAAACTCAAAAGCGATTTTCTCGTAAAATAACTTTTTTTTTTTTTTCATAACAGTTTGGTTTCGAAAATACTATGTTCGTAACATCATACAATTTCTATGAATACATGCATAAATACATAAACTTACGCCTTTGTCCCATGGAGGTAGGCAGAAACTACAGAACGCCACCTGCTACGATCCTTACACACATCTTTTGCCTCGTCTACGTTCATATATCTGGTCATACACGCACGCCGGTTGCGAGTACTACGTACCTGGCCTTCCTAAAGAACATCACCAATAAAGTCAGTATAAGTCCTCCTAGGACGTCCCTTCCCGGCCTTTCCAGTCACATCTGTCTTGTAAATACATTTTGTTAGTCGCCTTTCAACATGACCAAAACCATCTCAGCATACCCTTTTCAATTTTTGTCACTACATTTTCTTTTAAATCACGCCGCTGTCTTATCACATCATTCCTCAGCACACGAAATGAATACTTTAGGAGAAAATCGCTTTTGAATATTACGTAATTGTAGCGTATTTATGCTTATGACTGTACAGGTAACCACACCCAACCTATGATCGCCATAACCCCCTTTCGCTTACAGGTTACAATATAACCGGCCAGCAACACAATAAAACCCGACGCACACTAGCGAGTCTGTTGTTAATTTAATCTCATACCGTTAAGTCGCAACAAATCACGGCTCTTTACCGGCATTTTATTGCGTTTTAGCCACGAGGCTACTTTGCACGTATGTAACTAGGTTAACACTTGGCCCGACTTGGCTTCATGTTTATGCAAAACTGACTTCCTCAGGACACTGCGAGGGGAAGATAAGCTTTGTATGAATAATAACGGTGTCCGTTTGAATACATTTTCTAATATATTAAGAGGCGTTAAAGTAGTTATGGTTTGTGAGGTGTTTGCGTTTTGTCAACCCTAGCAACAGGGTTATTATGGTTTGGTGGAGTTAGATATGATAGTAGGCTAGTCACTTGAGGATTTCGAATATTATGCTTATGCTACATTTGGTGCCTTTACTGTCATAGAAAAACATAGAATTCTCCCAATACTGGGAGTATTGATAATTAAGCCAGTATTTCCATAAAAAATACTCAACAAATGCCAAAATTTTCTTTAGCAACATTGTCTGGCCAGCAACTATTGCCAGAAATAGCGGTCCATGAATGCACGGCTTTATAACCACTTATAGTCATCAACAACATTATTTCAACTTTTTATTTTCAACCTTTTTTAAGAATATATATTTTTAAATAAATTATTTAATAAATATATTTAAAAATGTAAATGATATGTATATAGATGAAATAAAGGGAATAAATCGCTTGTAGCGATTAACATTCTCGCATCTACATTTTTGCGATTTTTAAATTTATTGCTTAAAGGTGTTAGAATAAATTATAAAAATGTTCCCGCAAAGAATTGAAGCAATAAAAAAAAAATCGCAAAAATGTAGATCCGACCATGTTAATTGCTACGGTCGAAATATAATAGGATTTTCTCCAGTTTAGCCACTCTGACTTTAATGATCCAAGTAATCCAATATCTCGCAAAAAGCTCTTACGGGACACAGTGCAAGTCAACAAACACGTTCCAAACCCCAGTCTTGCAACGTCTCAAGAATTGCATCTACCGGCAGAAATTCAGAATTTACCTGAAATCCCCTCGCACCAAATGTGTGAAGTGACCTACTAAAGCATTTGAAAGGGAAATCTGAGCACCGTTAGACAATTCAAGAAATCCAAGTTAAAGAAATCTCACTCTTAGGACACAAAAAAAAATGAGCCGTCGCGGGACGCCTGGCAGATGTGAAACATCGAAATTATTATGTACAGTACCGACCAAAAGTCCATGAGCAATCTCACAAAGCAATAGACTGACGCTTCGGTTTGACTTACGACCTTCTTCTATAAGTTGTTACAATACTGTAGACACGCACATTACACACACACACTCACTTTGTCTGCAACCAATGACTAGTTCAATAATCATCATTCGTTTTTAGTTTCATTCGTCTTGTTCACATAAATATTAAAGTTTAGCAGGTAGACCACAAAAAACTAAGTAAATTATTCCGATTTCTGTGGGGTAGATGCAGTTGGTTACGAGTATTCAATTAATAGAACTTTGTTGGTTCGTGGATAATATTGGTGACGAGTATTTAGCGCAGTGTTGTGGTTATTATTATCAACAAGCAGGCATAAAATATATTGAAGAGATCAGATCAGATCAGAGAATATTATTGCGCTGCGTAAAAGTGAAGTGAATATCTAATGAAACCGGACTAAGTGTGAGTGTTATCATTTATATATTTCATATTTTATTAAACATAAATCTTAATCAAGGGTATTGTTGATAGAACAGAGGTATTGTTGAGACAGAAGATGCCTTTAAAGTTTTAAATTCATTGTGAGGTTTAATTCGATTAGTGAATAATAAATAATAAGGTATTATGTGTAATAAAAACAATGTTTTTCTTTGTTCTAGAGAAATACTGTGAGGGTTAAGAGATATGAGGAAGGGGCTTATTATCGAGTAGCAGCGACGTCAAATGGTGAATGAAACAAATGGTTTCATACTAACGAGATATTTTGCTGAATTATTAAAAACACGTCATTATGAACCGTTCGCCGTGCACTCTGAAGGCTTGCATCACTGAAGACCAGCTAGAAAACCGTTTTTGACCTTAAAATATTGACCGTACCAACTTAATAAACAACAGATTCGTTATTGCATGAATTTATGGTAACGAATTTTTTAAGCACGTTTCAATAGGGTGTTTGTCGTATTTCTTGCAAATATACCGAAATTGTTTAATATTATTTTAGTAATAGTATTATTTTAGGATTAAAATTTGAGGTTTAGTTTCAATCTTCTTTTCGTAAAGAAAATGAATACTTAAGCTTTAACCTCAATAACAACCAATATTTACTAAAGTCAAATAAAATGTAAAATAATTAATACAAATAAAATATAAATAAACTGCCCATATTTAACCTTAAAATTACCTATTCTGTAAGTAGTTTTATTCTTATTTATTACTTAATTACTTCGACCATGATCAAAGCTTAATATTTATGGTGAAATCCATTAAAAATTTAAAATATTTCATAATTTAAATATGTCAAAATAATACAAACTGCTTCTAAGTTTCTTGACATCTATTTCTCATCTTATTCAGCTGAAGTAATGATAAATAATTGTAGCAGTTTTTTAACTTATGTAAAATAATTATAACGAATAAACATATTTTTTTTAATTTTGTTATCATATATCACGCATTTTTTATTCTAAAACCTTTATTGCAATAACAACATAAAAAAGCAGCAATATTTAAAAAATATTATAATCGAAAACAAAAATAATAATATTTGCAAAAAACCGCACTGTGTTTTACGAGATTAGAACCTGAGGCAGTTTGAATTCCATACCAACGCTTAACGCTTTCTGCTATCTGCACTTGTTAAGTTACTATCGAATTTTAGCAATGCCATTAACTGGTCAAGTTCACGCGCATAGTGCGTGTGTGCTAGCATGTTTAAAGCGACGGAGATATATTGTTCGTCGTGTAGTGCAAAACTGCGTTATCTGTGGTGTGTGTATCGTGTTGCTTACACATACAAATGTACGAGCTATACCGCGTGTTCACAGCAATACGACTCTTAGCGTGCTCATGCACTTTTGAGCGCTTACTGTACAGGTAATATGCAAAAAAGGATAGTTTACCGACGCCAACATTGGCGTTGGCGTTGGTTTGGCATTGGTAGGTACTGTTGGCGTGGTGACGCGGCGTCGCCACGCGTATGTCGATCTTTTTCGGTTTCCGTAATAGACGAGTCATACGTCATTACTTAGTCATGTAAGTACGGCCCTTACTAATATACGTGTGACTCCGGCTTTACGAAAACCGAAAGAAAAATCGAGATCGGTGTCTTGTCTTGTCGACATTTTACAGTAAAGTTAAGGAAAAAGTACATTAACTTTAATGCATAAAATAAAAAGTGTGCCAATTGCCTAATACGTTCTGGCGTTTGTGGCGTCAATTCGCCCACATTAGAAAAAAGATTATTAATAAAAAGCGTCGATTTGTCTGTTTTGGGAGAGTTAATTCATGCGAATCAACCAATAAGCCACATTTTTGTTAGTATTTTGGTCGTAGTTGATAAAGATCATTTATTTGTCCAAAACATGAGTATACACACACATGGCATGCAAGATGTTACATTTAAATTTAACCACAGTCATGTTTTGCCTTAACGGCGTACAAATATAAGTAGGTGGGTTATTACATTTAATCTCATAAATCATTTAAATAATTAATAATGAATAGTTCAAATTAGAATTTAAAAAATTTAAATGTACTACAGAATAGAGTCAACAACTCATAATGTAAAATGAAATTAGTCAATTTAATGACAAAGTAATTAGGAATACACAATTATAAGAATTAGATTAATTTATCATTCAGAAATTCGTCAGTGCTGTAGTAGGTTTTCTCTAAAAGAAGGTTTTTTAACCTACTTCTTAATTTTGGCTTAATTTTGGCTGCCTCATTGGTCTAGTGGTCGCAAGCGCTACTGCTGAGCATGAGGTCATGGGTTCGATTCCTGGGTCGGGCAAAGTGTCATTGGGTTTTTCTATCTGGAATTGCTCAGTAGCAGCCCGGAGTCTGGATTTGTGCCCGGTTGATGGCAATAGGCTCGCCCCCTATTACATGGGACTTAAACATAACTGGCGAAATGTGAGTGTACCTACTCTGCCCAACCCTTCGGGGAAACAAGGCGTGATGTTATGTTATGTTCTTAATTTTTCCGTTGTAGATTCCCTCCAATATTTTGGCAACGTATTATACAGTTGGGTTTCAATTAAATTTTTCTTTCAATTATTTTGGGGTTAGGAATCATTTAACGATACTTCGTTCATCAAAATACGATTAACAAGCAGTTTGGTACTTATGAGGGAACGGAAGAACGTCATACATAAATACTTACATAGCCTGTTAAAATATAACCCTCTTTTGGCTTTGCCGTAGTCGTGTAATTAGGTAAATGTCACGTTTAGGACATAGAAACCTTGAATAAAACGTTTTGACTCCCAATTCATATTCCTCTCCCATCTGCCTAAAAGCCCAAATCGATATCGATTCCTTTAAAATATATTTTGGTGCGACACGTTACAAGATAACAATGAGCAATATGAGCATGTGAAAACGTTGTTAGAGGTACGCTTGTTGAATATGAATCGTTTGTGATATCTACGCATGTTCGTTCGTAATTATTACGAACGTACTACTAGGGACGGGGCTAATCGAATTCAGCTTTGGAATTCGATTAATCGAATGAGGGACTAATTACTTAGGGCCGTATTGAATAAATCAGAATAATTTATGAGAGAGCACTTAAATGAGAGTGGTTTGGTGTAGTTATTTTGGATACTGGGTTAAAAAGAACAACTTTCTAGGTCTATTGTATGTACTCAAGGATTTTGTGATACCAGGTAGGCGTTTTAAAAATAGGTCAGGCATCAAAAAAAAAATTCTTAAGCTTATTTTTTTTTAATGGTTGAGCACTCTGGGAACGGTGATGGTGGAACGTTGCCTAGATTGTAAAATCATACATTCATTGGCCTATTTACCAAGACCTTCAAATGAAAAAAAAAAGCTGGCTTTGTACTTGACAAAAAACTGCCTCTAAACCCAAGAAGAATACATATAAATTGTGACAGATATCATCCGGAACAACCAAATTTATGTGCTGCGAAATTGTTATTTCCATATAACATGGAAGGGATCGAGTCGTTTAGCATAATTTTGTTCCAGCTCCCCCCCCCCCTTCCCTTCACCCCATACGACACGTAATCGGGACGACTGTCAATATTTTTTTACCAACCCTTATAATATAGTCATGGAAATGCTAATCGTGTTTCCGGGTGTCTGATTTCGGGGTCAACATGTATTAATTAATGTTTGATTACTTTGGAGTTTGGTTGGTATGGGTTCTGGCTAGGAATTGGGTACGCAAATGAATGTTTCTAAAATTGTAACTAAGTTTCAAAAATATAGGCAGTAACTGGTATTATAATAGCTGAAGGAAAATTGAAAGCCCAACAGAAAACTTGATTAAAAGTTGATAGTTGCAGCACTACTCCAGAAATTTCTAATAACACAATTCCTGGGATAATTATTATTTTATTGATCATTCTCGGTGTGGTTCGTGAAGTCATTATCATCAATCAGCCTAGCCATTTAATTAAGAGTTTTTTTATGGCATATTTAAATCTCAAACTGATGTAAGCTTAAAATCGATAAAAAGTAATCGTTTCTTCCGTGAAAATCGATTTAAAACTAAAAGTAACGATTGCTCTCGTCGGTAACATCACTAGCAATTATTATTACGTCACAGGCGCCCTCACTGATATCAAAATGAACACTACTGAATTTACGTGCTGTGAAATTATTATTATTTTCAGTGTAAGGGTGCGATCAGAGGCCTATTGAAATTCGACTAAAATAGATAGCTAGATATGCAGTATTTCGGGGGTAAGTTGACCTGCTGCATCATCAAAATGTCTAGGCTTTTCCCAACTTATTTGAGGTTGGTTTCCAGTTTAAATCGGATGCAGCTGAATGTACATATACAGGGTGAAATTGAATTCATTGGCATCCTCCTAAGGGGTCATTGTACTCATCATAATGAACAACTTTCACTATGAGACCAAACCTGAAATCGCGAAAAAATATCATCTGTTCCCTAAATGCTTGAGCTTTGCGAACTGTAGGGAACAGCTGATTTTTGAAGTGGAAACTTATGGGCATTTTTGAGATGGAGAAAAAACAATTGAACTCGCGACACCGTTACCGACACCTCATTTTTGTAAACGCAATTGTGCTCTTTATTCATATTACGTTACAGATCAATATTCTATGCAAGTATTTTTACTTTAAAGTTTTTGAAAGTATTTTTTTTATTGTTCAAGTTTTCACTTTTGTCGGCACTTCCGGAGTGCCACTGACTTTTTTTTTCACGATTTTAGGCTTGGTCCCATAGTAAAAGTTGTTCATAATGATGAGTAAACAGAAGACATCTGCACCTTTCCAACTTGCGCGAAATACATATAATATTTACTTCTTTTAATTATTAAGCCTGCCCGTAATTTTCTTACAGCAAGTCTTTTTCACACATGTGGATAGTGAACAACGTTATTGGCAATTTCAGACAAATTATAGGTTGCACGGTTATAGTCACATATGTTTGGTTTTGTAGCATGTTACTTATTATTATGCCTCCCTTCCCTCCTTACACTTATCCCCTACACTGCTGTTCTATGTAATATACAGTGTGATTCTTTATAATGTGCACATATCAAAATGAGGGAATCTATGCTTAATTTTATATAAGGAAAAAAAAAAAAAAAAAAAAATTGCATTTTTTTAAATATTAAAATTTTAAAATAAAAAATTCTCTTTGGCATCTTATTGATAAATTTTATAATTTTTGTAAAAATTTATAAAAAAATACAGATTTTTGCTAAAAATCTGTATTTTTTTATTAGGGTAGTTTTTTCACAATTCTCATTTTATGAGGACGCCTAATTACTTCCAATCATTATGGAGTTTGTTTCATTGCGATAGATGATTTAGTTTTAAAGTTACACTATTTTGTTACAATTTTTTTTAATTCCATAAAATGTATTAAAAAATATTTAGACCTTTTTTCTGTCGTTAAAATTAGGCATAGATTCCCTCATTTCGATATGTGCACATTATAAAGTATCACACTGTATGGCATTAATTTATTTTACATCTCTTCCACTTTCTTATTATTTGTAGTGTTTCAATTTATTAATACGTAATTGTTGGATATTGTACTGGCAACACCCAAAGATTCGATGTGTCAAAAGTAGCGCGGGAATGTTCTTCTGGGTGAGGCGCTCGTGAGGGTAAGACGTGCTTAGTGGCTGTGTCGGTAAAAAGATAGATTGGCATAGTATTGGTTGGAGATATACTGTAAATTAAGGTAACCTATTAGTTTTATGGTAAATATTAGAATATTGATTGAATTGTGATATTATGTGGGGAATAGGAGATGTGATGGTATGGTGTAGAATATTGAATTTGATGTTGGCAAAGAAATATAAATGACTGAAAAAATATCTTGGTGTTTCATATTATTTTCCTTATCCCTGAAATATTGTAAATATGTAGTTGTATTATACAGTTTTAGATTATGATATTGGGGTAACGACTTTAAGATTCATTTGAGGATTATAACTATTTTGAGGTTAAATAATTATATTCGGAATTAAATTATTTATTTTAGAGAAAGGATGGTTCTTATTATAGTAGTCTGAACGTAGCTTTACAGTAAGATCGATTCGTTTAGCATAATTTCCTTTCCTTCGCGATCGGAATGAGATCGCACTCGCACCTACGTGTTTGGTACTTTATGCTTGTGTAATAACCTAAATGAATATACCTTTATTTATTATTTACTCACAAAACCTTTTTGTTCGGAGTTATAAATATAAATATTTTGAGTTACGTGTGAAAAAGACTAGAAAAAATACGCTTCTATTAATATTGCTTTGAGAAAAGATACGGCTTTGTTTGGTCATTTTTATTTTATATTGTATTCGTCTTAACTGGGCTGTAACTCAAATCTATTATTGAATTTTATTTTGCTGTCAATACTGTTCCACCGAACCGAACTCAACAAATTGTTTGGGTGCCGTTCCCTCAAGTGCGTTTGAAATCGGTGCTCTAAGTGGAATACCTCAATCAAATCTATTGTCTAGAGACTCGATTTTCTGTTGTTATTCCTATCAGGTATTCCAATCTCAAATAATTTTCACCATACTTTCAAACAATGAAATATTTTTTTAAATCAATTAAATAGTTTCAGATAGAAACGAGCAAACAGGAGAGGAACGTACAAACAGTCTATCGACTTCGTACTTTGGCAAAAAGTATTATTAATTTTTAAACTCTCTAAAGATTTTCATATAAACCTTTGTGGTTTTAAATTGCAAGAGGATGATTACTTTTTATTAAATGTATTATATATTTATTTAAGCAAGGATATTTAACAAAGTATCAGACTATACATTTTTACTTGGATTTACATGCCAACTGCTACATTTAAAAAGAAAAATCACTAAACCTTAACAATCCAAAAAGCCTTTTTTATTCAAATTAACCGCGATCCGGTTTTAAGCGTGAAAATGAACATTAATACTTTTCTTTTAAAAAAAATACTCAAAGGTAAGGATAAAAGATACTGTCTTTATAATCTTTTACAATTTCAAAGAGATCTCGAAACTTTTTGAGGATATTAAACGGCATAAGATTTTGTTCTTTTTTAAACATAAATATAAAAGATGGCGGTTTAGTCTTGTGTTAAGAAATTCAAAGTGAATGGCACTCCTGTGCCTGCATTAGAAGATTTTCATAAAAGGACTAAAATATTACATGGTAATAGTACAAAATACTACCTATTAGATGTTTTTACATATATGTGTGTAGCTATTCTGTGTAAGATCCATATTGGAGTATAAAAACTTTTTTTTCTTATTTACATAGGTATTGTTTACCTCTTTCCTGTAGCTTGTTTTTTAATTCCAGAGACTAATTTGACATTTCTAGTGATTGTTGTTTGTTTTTTCAATTTGAAGTTTGACATTTGCACCTGTCAAATTAGTCTCTGGGACTTTAAAACGAACTGAAGCTATTTAGCGTTAAAGTCAGTCTTATGTCAAATAAGTAGCATCCAACGTGACTAAAAAAATGTGCCAAACTTGCTAAGAAAAATACCTTATTCATAGGGCTCTAAAAACATTTAAAAAGTTTACAGCAGGTACTCAGGTCGTAAAGTGCATTATCAACCAGTAAAATAAAAAAACAACAGGAGCACTTTAAAAGCCATACAAAATTGGCAGGTGACGGTTATTCGACGTCCAAAAGAAAAGGACGGTAATCGAATGATTTATTTAGCAAAAACATTCAAGTGAGTGGACCGACGGTACTCGAAAAACTGAAGCATAAAATTGTATTGAACAATTTCCCTTTATCGTAGGAGCTCCATACATCCAAACGTTCCGGGACAAATCCTGTTATATAACGAAGACTGTTCGGGGCACACGGCAAGAGGAATTTCGGAAGTTATCAAAGAGATTTCAGAGCTTTGTAATTTTTTCAACTTTTTATCTATGCTGATATTGTTGGCTTTGTTGAAGAGCAGCGCGGATCCGACAATATTGAACATGAGGTAGCGGTGATTGAAAAATCAAAACAAAAATAAATCTACGACAAACGAGGAACGCTTTGTAATTTTTGTTCGAACGGAAGGGTGAAGTTTAAAGCAAAATCAGCTAGTATGTACCGGGTTAAATTGGATTAGTTGGCAAAAGTACACTATATTTTTTTTGTTTTGTCATTATTCAGATATCTATCATCAAGTCTCCGAAGTTTAGGTAACTAATTAAATATGAACCTCTATAACAAAAAAATCCAATGTTGGACATATTATGTTAGGATAAAAAAAAACTTTTTTACAAAAAATACAACCGACTTCCAAACTACAAAGTGAAAAATAACTTTAATTTCGGAAGTCAGTGTCTTTGGATCAGTATTTTAGTTTTTTGACACCAACTTCCGAAATTAAAGTTATTTTTCACTTTGTAGTTTGGAAGTCGGTTGTATTTTTTGTAAAAAAGTTTTTTTTTTCACTTTTTAGTGGGTTGATTTGTAATGTATCTAAGATACCCTAAGATAACCTTATGTCAACTGCTCATCAAAAATACCCAAATCGCTATATATGTGCCTTTAATATTTGAAGAGTTCCCTCGATTTCTCCAAGATTCCATAATCAAAACGTGACCAAATGACAATGGAACCAACTTGAAAGTATACCCTTTCAAACAAAAAAAGAATTTTTCAAATCGGTCGAGCCGTCTTCGAGTAATCGATGAATATACATAAAAAATTAAAAAAAAACCCGGCGAATTGAGAACCTCCTCCTTTTTTTTGAAGTCGGTTAAAAATACATTATTATTTTAGGTCTGTTAGCGTATATAAAGGGTGACTGATTTTCACGAGTTATGCGAACAAAAATGTAGGGAACAGCTGATTTTTGTTTCGCGATTTCAGGTTTGGTCCCATAGTAAAAGTTGTTTATAATGATGAATAGTGTTTAAGTATCGGTCACTAATTACCAGTCACCCTATATTATGTAAATACTAGATATGATTAAATAAATAAAATTGAGAAATCGTCCAACAAAAAATAAACAAAATATGCAGTAATATCCAGTCGGTATGCATTTAAGCGGAAATTGCAGAGTTTTTTTCAAAATAAATAGAGTAGAGTCATCTCAACACCTCTCTCCCTTGAATTTGTATATATATATATATATTATAGATATATCGGCGGCGGCGGTCGGCAGTCCTTTAGCGGTTAAATGTATGTATGTGTATTATAAGTTATAACCTATTTATGTACTGTTGTTCCTACATTTTATTTCTAATGATATATTTTTAATAATTTTTTCTTTGTTCCTCTCAAACAGAGCACCTGCCATCTAATCTCTTCACCACCCTTGGTTGACTGGTAGAGAATGCCTATAGCATTAAGTCCGCCTTTGTACCTTTTTGTGTGTGAGAAGTTTAAATAAATAAATAAATAAAAGCGGTAAAATAAATACTGCACCTAGGTAGCTTAATATGCCACCGTCGGGTTCCCAGGTATTGGCGGGAGGGGTTCACATCGGCGTCGAGTCGACGATGAAATATCTGGGACTCGTCCTCGATAGCCGGTGGAACTTCGTGGAGCATTTCCGACGTTTGGCTCCCAGACTGGACCGGGCCGGGGCTGCCTTGAAGCGGCTCCTGCCCAATCTGGGAGGTCCAAACGCCTCCTGCCGGAGGCTCTACGCGGGGATCGTGCGGTCCATGGCCCTTTACGGGGCGCCGGTGTGGGCGCCTTCATTGAGGCGGCAGCCAGGCCGCCGGCTGAACGCGTCCCAAAGGGTCATGGCCATCCGGCTGGCCCGAGGATACCGCACGGTCTCCTGCGAGGCGGCGAGCCTCCTTGCCGGAGTACCGCCATGGGATCTGGAGGCAAAGGTCCTCGCGCACATTTGGGAGTGGCGCGAGGAGGCGAAGCGCCGGGGCTTAACTCCGATGCCGCAAGAAGTCGCGGCACAGCGGACAGAGCTCCGGCGGGATCTCATGGCGGAATGGAGACTGCGATTGTCGCAACCCAGCGCTGGGCACGCCACAATTGAGGCGATAAGACCCCTCTTTGAGGAGTGGCTAGAGAGGCGCCACGGCGTCCTCACCTTCCGCCTGACGCAGGTACTCACCGGACACGGCTGTTTCGGGAGGTACCTGTTCAGGATAAAGCGGGAGGAAACGCCCGGGTGTCGTCACTGTGTGGATCGCCCGGAGGACACGGTGGAGCATACGGTGGAGGTCTGCCCGGCTTGGGCAGGGCATCGCCGTGTCCTCGTGGATGCGATCGGCGGCGGTGATCTCTCGCGTCCGGCCCTGATTCGGGCCATGCTACGGAGCGAGAGGAAATGGGAGGCCGTCACCTCTTTCTGCGAAGCAGTAATTCTCGCGAAGGAGGAGACGGAGCGCGTGAGGGAGAGGCAAATTTCGCGCCCTCGCGCCCCTAACCACCGCAGCAGGAGACGCCCTGGGCGTCGGGAATCGCAGGAAGATTTCCGGCCACCGTAGGCGCGGGCTTGCGGACGGTGAGCAATGGGTAGCTCGCCGTCCGATAAGGACCAAGCCCGGGTCGACGGCGCGTTGTGTTCCACGCGCGCCTCAAAGAGATGTCAGCAGAATTGACGGGGTCCGCTAGGGCCAATGCCAATGCCGGGGGTTCGAAGAAAACCGATAGGGAAATCGTGGCCCCCGGCAACATGGCATAGGAAGGAACACGGGTGGGTTTTAGTCAGTAAGAGTCTGACACGCCCTCCCGCTCCACCCAGAGCGGGAGAAGTTATTTGATAATTTCCCACCCAAAAAAAAAAAAAAAAAAAAAGGTAGCTTAATATAAATTACAGAACGGTTGATTCTTACGACTTTATTGGCAGGCTTCGAGCGAGATACAAAATGTAATGGATTTAAAAATTTATGTTCACTGCGGAACCACGCAGTTTGGTCGATTCACTAAAGCTTGTTTGCGGAATTTAATCGATTCAATGTTTAGAGTAAACCGTTAAAACATGTGTACGGTAAAATGAAACCTTTGCAGTGGCGTAGAGATTTTGCCGGTCAAGTTTTCTTAATCAAGATATTAAATCAAGGCGTGGATTGCTCACAGCTTCTATCGTCAATTAATATTAATACGCCCCGGTCGTCAGCTAGACTTCATAATTATAGGCCTTTTGCTCCCGGTGGCCGCAAAACCAAGTACGGGAGTAATGCCCCCCTTTCCTATATTCTCAGAAAGTGTAACGACATTTTTCACGATTGTGACTTCGACATATTTTCAGGCAGCATCACTAAGTTTAAAAGAGCTGTGCTCAATAATATGTGATTTTTTGCTCAATAATGTTTATTTTTTATTTTGTGTGTTTTCTTTTTTTTTTAATTATGTTTTTGGTATGTTTTTGGTATGTTATTTAATTCAATTTTATTCAATTTAATTTAATTTAATTTAATTCAAGTAAATGTTAAGTATAACAGATTGTTGATATTAGTTCTAATTACATTGTTATCCATCTTTACATTAATTATTATTGTCTAGTGAGATCTAAATAAAATGTTGTGCTTACCTTTAATTTAGATGCATGCAATGCTATTGTATTTGTAAATGTTATATACTTTGAATGTCTGTGTATGTATTTAGTTGGTTTGCCTAAATAAATAAATAAATAAATAAACTTTTATGGTTTAGTATGGAATGACCCTTATAAAATAAAATGTTAGGTTGGGGAAAAAGTCTTTTCGCATTATAGTATGTATGAACTTGTAATAAAATCTCTTTGGCTATACTATTTGTATCTGGCTGCTTTTGGTATCATTGAAAGTTTAAATTTTAAAGAACATAATTCCAAATTCAAATTAGGAAAATGTGTGATTTTCATTTGTTTTTCGTACCGTCAAGAATCGAATGAAGAAATTCGATACATTTTAAAATTTTACTACAAAAAAGGTAAAAGGCAACGCAAGCCGCGAAAAAAATTTGCGATGTTTATGGACCTAGTGCAGTATCTGTGAGAGTAGCACAAATTTGGTTTAAGCGTTTTCAATCCGGAAATTTTGATGTCAAAGATGCAAGTCGCTCTGGTCGCCCTATTACGGATAAAATGGATGCCATTTTTGAAAAAGTGGAGCAAGATCGGCATATCAGTAGTTACGACGTAGCTGAAGAACTGGGTATTGACCACAAAACAGTTTTGGCGCGTTTGAAAAAAACTGGGTAGGTACACAAAAAAGCTTGATATTTGGGTACCTCACGAGCTCACTAAAAGAAACCTAATGAACCGTGTACTCATTTGTGATTCTTTATTACGACGTAATGAAACCGAACCATTTTTGAAGAAGCTGATAACTGGTGATGAAAAGTGGATCACGTACGATAAGAACATGCGAAAAAAGTCGTGGTCAAAGGCCGGTCAGGCTTCACAGATTGTGGCGAAACCCGGGTTAACTCGCAACAAGATGATGCAGTGTGTGTGGTGGGATTGAAACGGCATTATTCATTATGACCTGTTACCACCAGGCAGGACCATCGATTTTGAACTCTACTGCGAACAACTGATGAGATTAAAGCAAGAAGTTGAGAGAAAGCGGCCGGAATTAATCAACAGAAGGGGTGTGGTTTTTCATCATGATAACGCTAGACCTCACACATCTTTAGCCACTCAGCAAAAATTAAGAGAGTTTGGCTGGGAGGTGTTAATGCATCCGCCGTATAGTCCTGACCTTGCACCTTCAAATTTCCACCTGTTTCGGTCTCTTCAGAATTTTTTAGGCAGTGTCAGGTTAACATCACGAGAGGACTGCCAAAACCACTTGTCGCGGTATTTTGATCAAAAGTCCCAAAATTTCTATAGCAATGGGATCATGTCCCTACCTACAAGATGGCAAAAAGTTATCGAACAAAATGGTAACTACATACTTTAGTTAAATGTAAATAAACGATATTAAAAAATGTTTTGAATTTTCTTAAAAAATGCGAAGCAACTTTTTCCCCAACCTATTACATAGTGGATAGGCAGCCGACTTTTAAGCACGTACTTTAGTACTACTTTAGTATTTTTTTTACAAATTCGATGGACATTCGAGTTCTTAGAAGCCCAAAAGTCTGACAACTGGTTTTACCAAGGGGTATCGTGTTACCCAATTACTGGGCTTTGGAGTTTAGATAAGCAGACGCTCTATGTAAAATACTGGTATTCAGATGCATCTGGTTAGACTGGATGCCGACCCCGACATAGTTGGGAAAAGGCTAGGCAGATGAGCCCTAGATTTTTTAAAGGAATCTGAAGGTAAATTCCCGTATTTAAAAATCAAAGCCACAAACTTAGGTAGGTACCTACTGTGGTACAAAAATGTAAGATGACTAGAGTTTTCTTTGAATAGATTGAGAATGACATTAGAACGCTGCCGTTCTTAAAAATACGGAAAGTGAACGATGTTCAACCATGATCGTATCAAATTCTGTATTCACAAACACAAAACAAACACAAACACAAAACAATCACAAACACAAAACAAATACAATTTTTTTTTATTTTTTTTTATATTCTGCTTGAGTATAGTTCTCGATGTTTTTGGTTGGTATATTGGCGTGTGCTAGCTGACATATGGCCAGTAACTTATAATTAAAATAATGTTTTGTGTTGCATAATAATTTTGCATACTATTGTATAGAATCATTTTATTTTTCTAATTTGAACAGACAGCTGTGCTGCTGGGGAGTTTGTTGCGCCACTTCTTCTTCCCAGCTAAAGGCACTAGGAAGTGGTGAAGGGTGAGCGTTTTTGGGGGACTGTCTTATGTAATTTTGACGTTCGAAAAGTGCTGATTCTCAGCCTAGTTTGAATAAATGATTTTTGAATTTTAAATTATGTTTTTTTTTTTTTCAAAATTGACCTATTTCGTACTAATTACATTCAAAATCTGACACCATTCAAGAATACTGGCCGAAGGCAAATAAGGATTATCTAATGCTAAAGTAGGGTTTGACAAGTTTTCAACCACAAATTCTCAATTCAAAAACCGGGTGTAAGAGTATTTAATTTGAGGATGGTACCCGGTACCTACCTTGAGCAGAATATTCATCAGTTGTTTCTACATGAGCGCGCCGAAGCTTGTGATTTAATTTATGTTATTTCCGCCACAGAACGTACTATTTTCCTTCCGCGAAGTTTATAATGGTAGACAAGGATCGTCAAATTATGCTTCGTTAAATTTCTTTTTTTCTTACTCTTAAATTGTCACACGGGGTTTTCCATAATATTGTCGAATTGAGGTACCTACCGATATTTCAACGCTCTTACGCGTCGTACGTCGTGCCCACGGAATAACTAGTTTTTTTTTTAACTCGCTATGCTTTGTAATTTCGCTCAAAAAAGTTCGTCCCATTTTCTTCAAGAAAAATACGGGATCCTACTCGTAACAAAAATGTGTTATATTCTGTACGTTCGTAAATAAAGTCCTGACCTTTGAGAGCCGATGACCATATTGTGCCGTAACCGTACATACGGACCACATGTGTGTTTTATGTACTTCATGTACGAAAAAATATATAGTCCCGGACTTTTTCCTCATAATATGTCTATAATTTGTAGGGTTTCTTATTTTTGGATCAAAATCGAGGAGGTAGAAATGCTTAAATATCAATAAGGTTTTTCGTAGAAATTCCACTATTGGATTTCATGGCTTATTCGTGATTCACCTGAATTTACTCGCCCGAAACGGGCCAATCGACACATTTAAATAATAAAAAAAATCTTGAGGCGATTCGTACGAAGTTAATTTATGTGTAGGCGAATCGATTTCTGTATTTGTCGATTCGCCTACAAATAAATTAACTTCGTGCGAATCGCCTCAAGAAAAAATAATATATTTTAAAAGTGTCGGTTCGCCCGATTTCGGGTGTGTAAATTCGTGCGAATCGCCAATAAGCCGCTATTGGCTATTATGGATGCTTTGAAAAGAGTGAAAAACAAAAATATTTTCATAATTAACGTTTTCTGAATAGTAACAAATTGGATTGAATATTTGACTAAAGGATAATAAACTAAAAGGTACTACGATGTCCTTTCGCTTTGCTTGCTTTTCATTTATTCCAAATAGGTCAACAATACACTTATTGGGTATGCTCATTACTTATGTTTTAGATACCTACGTATTTTCCCAGAATCAGAATCAGAATTCATTTATTTTTAAGAATATAGTTTTACGTATATAATATAACTACATATTTACAGTATTTCAGGGATAAGAAAGTAATATGAAACACCAAGATATTTGTCAGTCATTTATATTTCATCACATCTCCTATTCCCCACATAATATCACAATTCATTTCACCATCAAATCAGTATTCTTATATTTACCATGAAACTAATAGGTTACCTTAATTTACAGTAGATCTCCAACCAATTCTATGCCAATCTGTATTTTTACCGACACCGCCACTAAGCACGTCCTACCGTCACGAGCGCCCAACCCAGAAGGCCACATCGAATCTTTCGGTGCTGCCAGTATAATAAATTGAAACCTAACACTCGACCATCCTGACATCGTGCATGTCCTCATGCACGCAAGTGAATTAGCATCTAGAACCTAACACTCGGCTTACAACTATTTATACGTTATTTCTAAAACTTATAAACTGAGAACCGTTCTTCTAGCCAGAATATAAAACATAATGCAAATGAGAGAAAAATTATTGAAATTTCCACTAGTCGTGATATGATGGTATTACGTAGACTAAAACTCAAAACATTTATTTCTATTAAACCATTTACAGGCACTTTAAAATTTTCAAAGGGTTGTCAGTTATTCAGAGAGTTGAAGCTAGTCGCCCATTCCAAAACATAGGTAGATCTCTATGGAGAAGAACGGGCAAGAAACTCCAATGATACTCTTTTAAATAAAGATATTACAAAATCCTGGGTACATTATTATTGTTGATTCTATATGTGAGAACAATGTAAAAAAGAAACAATATCAAACAACTCAAAACACACGATTAAAGATAAGCGCTGGCAGTTCAGTCTGAATTGACGGCTCCCGTTCATGAACATGACGCATGGCTATGCACCATTTAACTCAACCATTTGAGTGTGCATGACATACTCACTTTCAAGTCTAACAAAATCATAATAACATTATAAATGGATACATGGTACTCACATTTACATTTCTTTATTCTGCACGGAACTTACTATAAAATGCACTGATATTTGCTTTTATACCTTTCTACATCTAAAAACTGCAACTAGGTGGCGTGCCAAGCAACTTCCAAAATAAAACATTAAATATTATTTCAATCAAGTTTGTAATCGACTTCCATTCGCTAACCTAAGGTCTATTACGCATATTAAATAGCAATCAGCAATTATCGACACTAGCGCCAAAACAAATAAGTTGCAATCTTCGAAACTAACGTGATAAGAAATTCAACTTTCAAACACATGTAACAAAATCTTTGTCATGAAAAAAACAAAGAATCCATTTTCTACTTGAAATTTACCAAATAGTTTAGCGTCGGCTACAAGATGGATAAGTGGATGAAATCAGTGTTTACTTGAACTACAAACAATATTCGACTGTTCTCAACAAGTTAAAATAAGTTTTAAAACATTAATAATATGAGAAACAAAGAGTTATACGTAATATTAATAAATTTAAGACTGAAGCATTTATTTTAACTTAGATATTTTTATGAATATCTATATATTTTTTATGTCGACATTTTTAATTTATTATTGTTTGCTAAATTCACATTAAATGAATGTTTGACTTGAAATTAATTATTAATAATCATAACTATTCATATTTGCACGCATAGCATGTGGCCAACATGACTTGCATTTTTTTTTTTGTTATCCTTCACGCACGTTTTTATTATTGTACGTGTACACATGTTTGAGCAAATGAATATGTCTTATCTTAATAAAGTTAACTTTAAAATTTACAGTACCTAATCCTGTTTCAGTGTAAAATGGCAAATAGAGTATCCAATGATCAATTAGATGAACTTTTAGAGTTTCTTAGCCATCCTTACCCAATACATCAATAGAGACGCAAACATAACTAAATGAATAGTCTTTTACGCTACACACAGTTTATTCTAATGAACACGCGACGTAGTTAAATTTAATGTAGGTACACAATAATTTTAATAGAATTTTAACTAAAATTATTTTAGTTAAAATTCTTCGAATTATAAGACCAATTTACATTTTTTCAATCAGCGAGCGACAGGCAAGCGATCAACAACACGGGAAAAGGTTATCGCAATTTGACAGCCAAATATGCTCGCTAATGGCTGTCTCTCGGCTACCAAAAAATAATACGAAATAATCGCGATCACCATGCGACCACTGCACACTTCAGTTGACTGATTGTTCTCTAGAGGCAGCACTATCGCTAGTTTGCTATGGTGTGGCTATCGCCGATACATAATACGGATTTTCAATTTAAGAGCAACTATTGCGCAAATTTCGCAATCGCTAGGCTTCTGCAAGATACGTAATAAACCCGCGGAGACTGTAATTACAGCACCGGAAGTCGGTTTCAGAAAGTGTCAAATAATTAAATAAAACATTTACAAAATAATCTGCATCCTATCAACAAGATTTAGTTACGTTAAAATCAAAAGCTAACATTCGACCTTCCTGACATCAAGTTTGTCCGTAAGCTTTATATTATAAAATAAACGTTATGTTGTTTGTTTGTTCAATCAATGTTATAGAAGACCTGAATATTTAGCGTTAAATATTACAAGCATGAGCTAACAATATTCTCAAAAACTATGAAATTCATTAGTCAGTGACAATTTACTCCAAAAACGCTTAAAAGGTAAGATATTACATTATCGCATTTTGTTAATTTCTCAGTTTGATTAGCTCATACAGACTTTTCAATATTAATTTACATCCGTCACTCATTGCACCGCAAGCTTCACTAATCAAGCACTCTCACCTGTCAGCCACTGTACGACTTACAATGAATGGCCTATGCTTCGACTTCGACCTAATATGTTAACATTACATTCTGTATATGCCACACATTGCACCGCAAGCTTCACTGGACAAGCACTCTCACTTGCCAGCCACTGTACGATTTCCAATAAGTGACATAACATCCTGCACGTGCCAAACATTGCACCGCAAGCTTTACTGATTAAGCACTCTCACTTGCCAGCCACTGTACGACTTCCAATGAATGGCCTATGCTTCGACTTCCATCTCTCAATCATATATAAGTATGTATTTTCATTTTAGCTTAACTTAAGTAATATCGATATTTTCCCTTAAAAGTTTCAGTTTCATTAAAATCATAACATTTGCCTCTATTATTTTTAACACAGCAGCACTTTTAACAAAACAGCATAATAATATTTAATTCACACTTCCTCTTCACTTTCAAACAATAACTTAATCATAAAATTCATAGATTAATTAACATACATTATTTGTTACTATTTCCTTATTAATCATTATTTTTATTCTTTCAGGTCAACCGTATCATATGAAGAAACGTAAATCATAAACTTCTGATGCAACACAATTATTCTGTTTTTAAAACCTATGACCAATTACATACTCCACAATTTAGGCGTATTTCATTCATCACCTGCCTAATCAACTTAATCATTATTTTTCAGATAACCGTCTTGTATCTAAAAATATTTCATTCATAATATTCTCACTACCAAGGATTAAATTACGACCAAACAAGCTTCTGTTGGGGTTTAAACACTTCCTCTCTCCCTAAACATCATCATTACATGTAGTTCCTTGCTCTTGTTTCATGTTTATAATTTTATATAGGTGTATCTGTTATTTATCTGATATATATGTATATTTATATAGGTAAATATATGCTTTATGTATCTGTGTATCTGTTGT
Source organism: Agrochola litura (assembly GCA_949152395.1). Taxonomy (NCBI): domain Eukaryota; kingdom Metazoa; phylum Arthropoda; class Insecta; order Lepidoptera; family Noctuidae; genus Agrochola; species Agrochola litura. Next base: position 5,396,546 of record OX424502.1, on the reverse strand, counting down.
ATATGTAAATGGTACACCACTGACTACCTGCAGTATTGTCTCTCCTTTGCTATTTAAATCCATCCAAAGGTTGTCTGTAAAAGATCGCTTTTAGCGATAAGACCGCCCATTGTGACACCCAATGTAAAATTTCTGAATATAATGTCTGTAATTTTTATGGTGTACATAATAAAGAATATTCTATCTAACTGTCTATCTATCTTATAATCTGATTCTAAACTAAAACAATTCAATTCCTTGATATTATTATCAGAACTAACTGTATATGTTCTAACGAGTAGCTTCTTACTAACCATATTTAACTAAATACCCGATGTAATAAAAATGAGACATTTCCACTTTTCAAAAATAAATTGTCAGATCAATTAATTAATAAATGTTATTACTCAAGTAACAACAATATGAATCATTTGTGTTCGAGTTAAATAAGAAAATAAAATAAAATAAATAGGCGTCTTTTTTTTTTTCTGATGAGAATGTAAATTGTTATTATATATCTAATAATAATAAATAAATCTCTGTACTCTTGACTTGTACTAAATCATGTTAATTTAACCGTATTGACCTCGAACTTGATGAATTTATGATCCCATTTTAGTAAACTTGACATTATGTATTGTAGGTATTGCTTATTTCAAATTATTTACTAAATTTCATCTTGACATAGTAAACTTCTATTGTTTTGATTGAAAGTTTTAATAATATTATATTAAGGGAGTCTTTATCATAGCTTAAACTGTTTGCATGCCTTAATTGAGGTAGTTAGTATAAGGATCAATTTTAAACTTAACATCTGTAACTTGTACCTACTTTCTGTGCAACTAAAGAGCTATTCTATACTTTTCATAATTTCTTGAACCCTCCTTCTCATATTAAATACATAAAAATAATTATTAAGTCGCGGTGGCAATGTACGCTCTCTCGAACTATGGTGACATAACTTGTGACCGCTCTCACAAGTATAAATACATAATTATAATCATGAAGTCACGGTGGTAGCAAACGCTCTCGCCAACCACCACGGTGACATAACTTGTGACCGCTCGCATAAGCATAAATACATAAATATAATCATAAAGTCATGATAGTAGTGAACGCTCTCACCAATCATGGCGACATAACTTGTGACCGCTCTCACAAGCATAAGTACATATATACATATAATCATAAAGTCACGGTGGTAGCGAACGCTCTCGCCAATCGTGCTCATAACTTGTGAACGCTCTCACAAGCATAAATATATAAATATAATCATAAAGTCACGGTGGTAGCGAACGCTCTCGCCAACCGTGCTCATAACTTGTGAACGCTCTCACAAGCATAAATACATAAGTATATACTGATTGTTCGAAATTATAATTTTGATATTCACAGAAGTATCACAAAATAACAGTTACACACATATATACATGTGTGCTACATATGTGTCATATTCACATACATATTCTCATCGTTATCGTTCCAGATATTATTAATCAAATCTCAAACCAGTCAATCTACACATTATAATTAACTAGGAATACTAATAACTTTAGACACAATAAAATTGTACATAAACTTATCCGGATTGATTTCTCCTATTTGTCCTAATTAAAACTTAGTTAGTTTACCTTATGACATCTGGGAAGTACTATTAATCAAATGTACTCGTAAGAAACTAACAGCAGGCAACAAGCTACTGTATGCCCCTTGATGCCCGACTTGATGCCCCCTTGAGGTCCATATTGATATTTTACTTTGTTATGTTTTCTATGTAATACATATGGAACGCAATAAAGAATTGAGTATTGATCTCGTAATACTAACTAGTTATATCAACCCAAGACGAAACTCACACTCAGATCCAAACACAGCTTTATCATGTGTATCGAATTGTATAACTGAATCCCAAGTACAGTAAGTTATAAGTTGTAAATTGTAGTATTTTGATGCCATTTATGAATAAGGATTTAATTTAATATTATTTACTAATCGCATCCATTATTTATCTTAATTAATTAATTTCTCAAAATAATAATCCAGTATGTGCACTCCGTAATTAAAGGCATAATATAAGATAGAAATAATTTTCTTAAAAACTTTCTGTACCTTATTTGCAAATAAATGGTTGAAAAGATATTGAAGCAATAGCACCGATTATCAGCACCAAGTGCGACTGCACTAGCATCCAGCTATATAGGCGTCCAGCTTCACTGGCATCCAGTTGCACTGGCATCTAGCTGTACTGGCGTCCAGCTGCACTGGCGTCCAGCTGCACTGGCGTCCAGCTGCACTGGCGTCCAGCTGCACTGGCGTCCAGCTGCACTGGCGTCCAGCTGCACTGGCGTCCAGCTGCACTGGCGTCCAGCTGCACTGGCGTCCAGCTGCACTGGCGTCCAGCTGCACTGGCGTCCAGCTGCACTGGCGTCCAGCTGCACTGGCGTCCAGCTGCACTGGCGTCCAGCTGCACTGGCGTCCAGCTATACAGGCGTCCAGCTTCACTGGCATCCAGTTGCACTGGCATCTAGCTGCACTGGCGTCCAGCTGCACTGGCGTCCAGCTGCACTGGCGTCCAGCTGCACTGGCGTCCAGCTTTTGCCGGCTCTCGCTTGCACATCCCGCGGTCCGCTCACAATGGACGCTGCACACGAGACTCCGACCACGGTGGCTGCGACCCCCATGGCGTCGGCTATGACTGCGACTAGTTCCCAGTTCTACCCCTGAATGGATACCACCTCGGGCCGGGGTCGTCAGCCGGTGCCCAGTGAGGACGCTTCACTGTCGCGAAACATTATCTGAAACTCATAACAACGGGTTTGACTCCTTTTCGAACAAGCCGTGAAAAAGTTAAAATGTCTAATATCTTCTAAACGGTAGGTCGTAGCTCAAAAATAACAAGATTTTACTTCCCCTTGCACCCCGTGAACTTATCCAGGAGATAAATTTAGAGAAAGAAAAATGTGACCTTCACATAACCTTCATAAAGTGGTACTATACGGATCACAGTCTATTTAATTTTTGTAACCGAAAATTCGAATATACCAAAAGAGATGTGATGTAGGTAGGTTAGGTATTTCTACAATTCAATTTTAACCGTTAATAATACTTTTAAATGAATTCTATTATAATGCAAAAGAAATAAGCGGGCCACATACCACTTCTGAAATATAATATAACTACATATTTACAGTATTTCAGGGATAAGAAAGTAATATGAAACACCAAGATATTTGTCAGTCATTTATATTTCATCACATCTCCTATTCCCCACATAATATCACAATTCATTTCACCATCAAATCAGTATTCTTATATTTACCATGAAACTAATAGGTTACCTTAATTTACAGTAGATCTCCAACCAATTCTATGCCAATCTGTATTTTTACCGACACCGCCACTAAGCACGTCCTACCGTCACGAGCGCCCAACCCAGAAGGCCACATCGAATCTTTCGGTGCTGCCAGTATAATAAATTGAAACCTAACACGTAGTATGGAGTTAATATTTTTGTTAGTTCTATACATTCTACCACAAAGTACATGGTGTACAAATAATCAATTTTCAATCTTAAACTAAGTACGATTTGTGATTTACAATAGTTCCATCAAGAATTATTGTTATTATAATTAGATAATCGTTACTTTAAAATGTCAAAATTAAGTCCATGTTATCTTGAATTTTTACAATATTCATATTCGCCAATGTCATAAAAGCAATTGTCGAATAGCCAGCCAACTTGTCAGCTTTTTCTTGAACATGTGGATGGGAACTTCCATAAGTGAATTAGGTAACTTGTTATACACCTGGGGTAGACAAACTACTTTCAAAGAGCTATTTAAAACAAATAGTAGGTATTTTTGCCTACCCCATGGGAAAAAAACGTATGTAAAACGTAAGTTGGCATACCCAATAAGTTCTTTTAGAAAATACAAACACAATTTCTATTGATTGGACAATGGACAGATTCAACTCATTGTCCTTTTGTCCCCTGGCACAAAAGGTCCAGTATACATATACACCATACCAATCGAGTTGACATCATCGGGCACGAGTTTTCCGCGAGTGATTTCCCAGAGTTCGAAAACTCGCGCCCCATGAGTTTTGCAACGACCGTCAACTGTCAGTTTGGGAATTGTGCATTACGACCTACGAATAAAAAAGGTCTTCGTAGATTACGATACGGGAATTTTATTTGGAAGGCATTTCGATTCGTTTAGTACTTACCTACCTACCTTCTTACAGTTCACTTAGCTCTAGCAGGCAGGATACACTTAAGGTCAAAGTCAAATAATTTATTTCAATTAGGCACAAAAAGGCACTTTTGAAAGTCAACAATAAAAAATAGAATTGATTCTAGTCGCCCCTGCCAAAAGGTAGTTTTCGTATGCAGAAGAATGGGCAAGAAACTCCACCGTTACTCTTTTATAATGTTTTACAATATTTTGTATACATTAATTATATAATTATATGTGAAGACGATGCACCTGGAATAAGATTACTATACCACAATAAGTAAAAATCATTAAAAATGTAGCAATGACAGAAAAAATAATTATGTAATGGATACATGGTGTTCACATATTTACAAGCATTGTAAAACCTATACGATATTCCTAAAAAAATTACAAGTGATACTAATTCGTCAGTGTGTGAGTTCAAGTAATCACATAATGTAAAAAAAAAAAAATGTTGTAATATTTAATTACACAATTAAATTAGCAACCAGTTTGATTTTGTCTAGACTCAAAATTGTCCTATGGAGCTAGACCAGCATGTTCCCAAGCATTCTTATCTAGGATATAATCCTCTAATTTGTAATATGCTTGTTTACAAAGAGTACTTTTAATATGCGTTTTAAATTTTCTTTCAGTTAATTGTAATATATCACAAGGTATTTTGTTATAACATTTAACACAGTACCCCATAAAAGATGTTTGTACTTTGGATAATCTGAAAAATGGTTGATCTATTTTATCTTTATTTCTAGTATTAAAATTATGTCTATCACTTATTTTCTTAAAAAGATGCAGATTTTTCCTTACATACATAATATTTTCATAGATGAATTGGCAAGGTACCGTCATAATATTAATCTTTTTAAATAGTTCCCTGAGAGATTCGCGACGACATAGATTATAAATGGCTCTGACAGCCCTCTTTTGTAAAATAAAGATGGATTCAATGTCAGCAGCCCGACCCCACAGTAAAATGCCATATGACATAATACTGTGAAAGTAGCTAAAATAGACCAAACGCGCGGTTTCTACATCTGTTAACTGTCTTATCTTTCTAACAGCATAAGCGGCCGAGCTTAGCCGCCCCGCAAGAGATGTTATATGAGGTCCCCATTGTAATTTCTCGTCTAGCGTGATTCCCAGGAAAACTGTTTGATGAATAAATTCCAGTTTTTCTCCATTCAATATGATGTCACATTCGCTACTTCTAACATTCGGTAATTTAAATCTAATGCATTTGGTTTTTTTCTCATTAAGTACCAAATTATTTACCGTAAACCAATCTTGGACCTGAAGAATAGAGTTATTCACGTCGTCAAGATTTTGTGACCGTCGGTCTATTTTAAAGATCAATGATGTGTCATCTGCAAATAACACCATCTTCGGTTGATTTTGAAGTAATTGGGGTAAATCGTTTATGTAAACTAAAAAGAGGAATGGACCCAATATCGAACCTTGAGGAACACCCATTGCCATTTCAGACCCCAACGAGTTTACGCCGTTTACTTGAACTTTAATCTTTCTATCTTTCAGGTATGATCTTAGTAAATCAAGAGCTGTATTCCTAATCCCATAGTGTTCTAGTTTCAGCAGAAGTGTTTCATGGTTTACGCAATCGAACGCCTTCGAGAGGTCGCAAAAGATTCCAATGGCATCTTGTGCTTCTTCCCAGGCATTAAAAATGTTCTTTATTAGGGTGACACCGGCGTCAGTGGTTTAACGCCCTTTGGTGAAACCGTACTGTTGTTCATGAAAGATGGAATTTTTATTAAAGTGACGTAACATTTGATTAAGCATCAACTTTTCAAACACTTTACTGAGAACTGGCAGAATTGACACGGGCCTATAATTGTTGGGTTCCTTACTATCACCGGACTTGAACAATGGAACTACTTTACTGAGTTTCATGAGATCCGGAAAGACTCCTTCCTTTTATAATGTTTTACAATGTTTTGTATACATTAATTATATAATTATATGTGAAGACGATGCACCTGGAATAAGATTACTATACCACAATAGGTAAAAATAATTAAAAATGTAGCAATGACAGAAAATATAATTATGTAATGGATACATGGTGTTCACATATTTACGGAAACAGGTTAAGCTACACTTGGCGCAGTTGGTTCGTGGATGGGTGACCATGCATCAATTACGTATCGAGACCACTGCCGTGCCTCAGAAAGTACGTTAAGCCGTTGGTCCCTGTTGTCTTTCATAGATCTTTGACAGTCATTACGGGTAGTTAGAAACCCAAAAAGTCGGACGACCAATCTTACCAAGGGGTATCGTGTTACCCAGTAACAGGTGTGGAAGCCTGATGGTTTTTTTTAAATGCGTCTCGTAGCTGATCTCTGAGGTCATGACTACTTAACAGGCCTAACCTGAGGCTGCCTTAAGCTACTAACTTAAAGCCTCCAGCCAGGGCGTAATATAAATTATATACTAGGTGACTGCTAAGAGCACGAACCTCGGCTTAAGGCGTCGCTGGGGGAGGACAGCAAGATGGAGACAGGCTGGATCATAAGTGGGTAATTATTATTAACAGGGGAATTTAAAGCTACAGGCTCAGCGTCGACGCGGGCTAGCGCATCGTCGAGCAAAGGTCGGGGGGAAGGTCTGGTGGGCAGTCACTTCATGTAAAATACTGGTATTTAGCTGCATCCGGTTAAACTAGAAGTTGACCCCAACATTAAATTCAATTCATTTATTTTCTCTTCACAAACAATCAAATGGCATCTTATAATATATGTAGAAAAACTTGGTATACGTTTATCGCAGATCACCAGGGTCCCACCACACGGTATGTAAACATAATCAGTTAGTTAGTATCTATTTTTCAATATATATATTTATATATTATTTTTTTCATTTATAGACTCAGAGATTTAAACAATATAAAACAAAAAAAGAATTAAATGCAAAGAATTAAAAAAAAAATGCTTGAACTATTATGTGTGGGGAAGTTAGAGAGATGGACTATTTTGGATGAGTTAGTAATTCCTCAATTGCATATCATATATCATATCATATATATATATAATCCAAACTAAGGCGCCATTGAACTAGAGCACTCTTACAAGCCTTTGTTGTTAACATAGTTGTGCAAAGGCTAGGCACATTGATTGATTGATTGAAAGATTAAATCATAATACACGTTTATAACTTGTACGTTAGTCGTCTTAAAATACCAATATGAAGAGATAAATCACTTCAATTTTACAAGAAATAATATTCTTGCTTAGTAATTTTCTTTCTAACTGAACAGACAGCTGTGTTGATGGAGAGTTTGCTGCGCCACTTCTGACCAGCTAAAGCACTAGAAGTGGTGAAGGGTGGGCGTTTTTGGGGGACTATCTTATGTTATATAAATGACCTTTGAATTTTGAATTAGAATTTTGAATTGGAATTTTGAATTAGAATATTCAATTTGAATTTTGAATTTGTATTCTGAATTTGAATTAGTATTTTGAAATTTGAATTTGAGAATTTTGATTTTGAATTTTGCTCTCGCAAATCAGAAATCTGATTTATTTTACATAAAATTACGCCTGTAATCCCCGAAGGGTTAGGCTCAAGTAAAGTGCTGCTGTTCAAATGCGTGCAGAAGATCAACGTGACACTGTCCAACCAACTAATTGGCAAACATGTATGTAGGTCTGTCTTGTTAGTGACGTGACACTTGGACGAGCCAATGAAGGGACCATTCTGATAGCCACTGTTTCTTTGTTATAACACAATATCAAGCCTGAAATCCCCGAAGGGTTTAGCAGAGGTGTACCTATTGTACACCCACATTTCACCAGTTATGTTTAAGTCCCATGTAATAGGAGGGGGCGAGCCTATTGTCCTCAACTGGGTACTAATTCAGTCTCCAGGCTGCTTCTTCCAATAATTAATTTAATAACTTAATTAACTTAATTTTTGGGCAAAACCTGCCGCAATTCATTCAAACGACACAAATAATAATTGAAAAAGGTTTGATAGAATAAAAGTTGTCATGTTTAGAATAATTGTTGTATTTCATAATATTATATAATTCATTGTAATTCTGCTTACGGGATATTTATATATATATTTTATTTTAATTTGTGTATATTTTGTGACTTATAACATCGCCTTGGATTAATCTGTAAAGGTGTTATAATTGTGCTTTTAATAAATAAATAAATAAATAATACTTTGCCCGACCTGGGAAACGACCCAGGACAGAGAAGGAGGGGAGGGGCATTTTTTTAATAATAATAATAATCACTTTATTATCAGGCAACTAAGGCCCATAAATAGAATGCACAAAATAATCTTATACAATAATAAACTAATACATTTTAAAAACCTTATACAACTATAACTATACACGTAATGTTGACGGCGTCGTGTATCGCTGCGTGGTGTCGCGTAACCGTCCTCGGAAACGTCGATATACGACACCTTTCGGCCAAAAGTCCTCTTTCAGGCAAATCTGTAGATGGTGGGTTGGAACTCGTACCACGAATGACTTAAAGTTGATGTTATGGCGCGATTCCAACCTTTCAACCCTCAGAGTCCAGTTGGTCTTCACTTTTAAAAACTACACGACTTCCTCAGTTGTAGTGGAGTGATGCAGACGCGAAAGGTACAGCTACGTCGTAGGCACAGCAGGGCGCAGCAGCATATTGGGTCCACTCGGTGCGGTGCCGCACAGGTTACGAGAACAAGGCTTCTTCTTCTTCCTTTCCACTTTTGTGAAACCCTCCTCATCAACTTGGCTGCAGGTTCTTGGCAAGGAGCTACGGACCGCAGTCAGGGCAGGTTGATTACCCTTTTTCTGTTTTTCCCCTTTTCTAATTTGTCGCTTTGGCTGCGACACATCTGGTTTGCCATCGGTGACAATAGCAGCGTAGGCACGTTTAGGGGTCAATGTACCTACGCGTGACGTTTCCGCAGCCGGAGTTGTGGTGCGGGAGGCGGCGCCTGCTCAGCGTTACTGGCAGCTAGTGACGCACTTGTGTTCGCCGATTCGAAACTGCCGACGGATGCATTTTGCGTCCCTCGACGAGTGTTCACCTGTGAGGCCTCAGGTGACCCAATTACCGAACCAACGTTGCGCAATAATGCTATTTCTGCACGTAGATCATTATTGAGTTTTTCTGATTCCTCCATTCTGGACTGCATTTTGGTCATCTCCACTTTTAAGGTAGTGATGTCCTTTAAAAGCCGCGTAACGTCGACGTGATCGAACGTGACTGGGGGCAGCTTACCTAGCTCCTTCGCCACGAAATCAGGCACGTCGTCCGGATCAGTCTTCTTCAACATATCGATTATATTTTGAAGACTCTTCTCGGTTCCATCTCTGCGGCGAGAGGGCATCTGGTCTAGTTTACCAAGCGACTGGAACAGTAATCGTTTTCCACTGCAGATAGCGTCCTCCTTATAATTGGACCGATATCTGCAGGATGCTCACCTCGTTCATGTAGTCAATAGCATGGACCGGGAACGCCAGCAATTCATTGACTATGAGTTGTTTGGAACTCATAGTGTTAACGGGCAGCGGCTGTGGCCGCGCAACACGTGAATAAAATTCGTGCCGTGCACTGTGGAAACACGTCCGTGTTCAAGCGCGCATCGCACTGCACTTAATGAAGACACAATGAAGAGAGTAAGGTATAAAGTCTACCACTACAATACTAGTAGTTCTGGGAACAGTAGACCTCACGAGGACAACAGATTGTCAAATCGTGTTGTCATTCATTCTTAGATCGGGCCCCAAACTAATCCGCACGTAATTTCGGCCAAATCTTCGGATTTCGTGTTCAGGGAGTAGACCTGCAGGAAGAAACCATGAACGATAGCTTGTAGTTTTAGCGTTTGAAAATATTTTATGCTAGCAACGCACTTCTATGATTTGAGGGCGATGACCAATTTTTTTCCTATCAAAAAAACATGACATCGTTCAGTACGACTAATTCAAATTTAAAAACTGTCCAAGCGCGTGGGCCACGCACAATTAAGGGTTCCGTAGTTGGGATCAATTCTCAAGAACAAACTTTAACATTGTAGTTGAAAAACATGTTCCCCCATACATTCCAACTGTAAATGTAAGTTAGCCGATTATTACTCGTTAACTTGTAAAGCATATGTACTTAGTTGTGATAGTTTTCCTTTTGACTTCGTTATATATTGTATACTACCGCCGTGTTTTTTTTTTTCACATATCCAAAAACAACCATTTAGCTGGCAAGGGGGACTACAATTGACTCTAACAAAAATTAGCACTTTAAAGCTTAATATTTCGCAAACGGATTCCTGAGTCAAAAAGTTTTCACATACCCACACGACACCACATAACATAGGAAATCATCCCCACTTCATGAGTAGGAAGGAGAGGAACCCTAAAAACAAATATTTATCATGATTTTATTTTACTCATGCCAAATTACAGTTTTCTAGTGCTAAGATTCTTTGAACTAAGTCGCGGATAGACAAACAGACGAAACGGGCATGGCGAAACTATATCGGTTCTTTGTTGACTACAGAACCCTGAAAACCAGAAAAATGATGAGTAAAAATTTGTAGGCCAGCTAGAAAAATTAACTAATAGATTTTAATAAATTATTGCATTTTAAGAAGCTATTCTGCTCATCATGCCGAAGGTCCTCATCAGATCTTCATCAATTTTTTAAGACCAACATAGAATTACTACCTTTCTAAAAAAAAAAGAACCATCGAAATCAAATCTCATAATGCGGAGATATCCTTTTTGCTCTATTTTGGAAGAAGTAGCCCTCCAATTAAAAATCCCCGACGTCTAAAAAATACCAAAAATTCGTTAAAACTGTACACCAAATTTCGTCCAGATTGGTTGTAAAATACGACCTGTAGAGGAGTACGTACAAACTGACACACGAAAGAAAATTTTGCCAGACTTGATCCAGAGACGCTTCACTCGCTACGCTCGCTCGGTCAATAAACGTTGGTACAATAAGCTAATGAAATAACAATAAAAAAAGTTTTCTGAAACGTAGTGTACGTCCCGATACAAAGATAGTTATTAGAGAAGGTTCATTAGAAGTAGTTCTAGGAATTGTTAACGCGAGGAAGCACTTGATTTGTTTTATCGCTGTAAAGGATTCTTTCACAAAGGATATTTCATGAAGGAAAATACTGAAGGCTCGCAAAACATTGAAGAGTCGCAGTAAACGGTTACTCTGACTCTTCAACGTTGTCGAGCCGAATCCAGAGGCTCCGTTCGTCGTTGCCCTTTTATTTTTCGTCTTTATGTACCAACTTTCTTTTTCAATTATTACTTTTCAAACTACATATTATACAGCATGTTAATTAACGAAAAGCGTTCCCGTTAACCCGCAATACTAAAGCGTCCATAAATGCATTTTTTTTCTCATTGTTAAATATTAAAAAAAAAACATGTGTGCAATTCACACCCGGTAGAAGTGAAACATTCAAAAATAAAAAAATAAAAAATTGTACGCGCACAAACACGTACAACGCTGAGGCCCAAGCAAACTCCTGCTATGCCTTGGTAAACACGAGTGGAGTGGGTACGAAGCAGAGCACAAAGATGATCACGAACATAAGAAACACTGTATAATGCTTCCTATCTCATTTTCTCCCACGTTAAATCTTTTGAATTTATGTGTCTGTCTCTTTTTACTGTCGCTTTTTCGTTTCATCGACTTTCAAATCACAACGATGGTAAAGTAGTTTTCACTTCAAAAGTTGATACGTAAAAAAAAAACTATATGCGCGCACTTGTCTTTCAACGTCAAAGCCGGGTTTGGGCAACGCCAATACGCTAGGTACAAATTCCGCGATATTATGTTGATTTCCACTGCTCTCAAAACGGTGAAGGAAAACATCGTGAGGAAATCGGCATGTCCTAGAACCAAAAATTCGAAGACATGTAACATCTACCAACCCGCACTGGGCCCGCGTGGTGGATTACGGCCCACTCCCTCTCACAGAGAGGAGGCCGCAGTCCCAGCAGTGGGAACATTTATAGGCTGATGATGATGATGATGTTCATTTTAAATAGGACGTTTCGAACTTTACTTTTTTCTACGCTGATTTTTTTTAATATATTAATGATAGTAATGAATGAGTTTAAGGGAACGCCCTCTGACACAACTAAGAAAAGCATAAATTTGAAAATTTGCATTCTTTCATTTCAATTTTTGATTGTATTTGGTTACATGACTAAGTTATTTCGTTTGTGTAAAGATCATTTTAATCTAACGCAGTAAGTAATAAAGATTAATAATTTTTAAGGCGCACTCAGCTCGGCTGGTAATCAATTTTACGAATTTTGCCGATGCTACATCTAAGTTGTGTCGTACTGTAATAATAGTTATAAATAATGTAAGCCTACTGATATAATATTATTTATCGACACACACAAAGAGACTACACTTATGAATAAGTACCAATTTCTCTAGTTTATTATGTCTTTGAGTTATGTATGCTTTGATGTTTCTCTATTACGAAGATTCGAATTGATTACTAGTTCCCGTCTAGCTTTGTACTCTGATAATCATGATTATAATAATTATAATGTTACTGGCAGATACAGTTGCTGACATCTAATAAATTATAATTATATTTTGAAGAGACTAATGGCCGATTCCTATAATTTACCGACCGTTATGGTTAAAATTAAGGCTCTTGTATCTTTACTTATAATGAAGCAGAGACCGCATAGTTTTACATAGTAGACCCTCCCATATGGAAGTAGCTGTGATAGGTAAAACTAGCTTATGAATCTATTTATATGCCCAGTTTGGCAATAAAAAATGTTTCCATTATTAAGCAAAACGATTTGTTTTTAACCGACTTCAAAAAAAAGGAGGAGGTTCTCAATTCGTCGGTATATATTTTTTTTTTTAATGTATGTTCCCCGATTACTCAAAGATTTGAGAGATTTGAAAAATTCTTTTTTTGTTTGAAAGGGTATACTTTCAAGTTGGTTCCATTGTCATTTGGTCACGATCTGATCATGGGATCTTGGAGAAATCGAGGGAAATCTTCAAATATTACAGGAACATCTATAGCGATTTGGGTATTTTTGATGAGCAGTTGACATAAGGATATTGTAACTTAGATAAATTACAAACCAACCCACTAAAAAGTGAAAAAAAAAACTTTTTTACAAAAAATACAACCGACTTCCAAACTACAAAGTGAAAAATAACTTTAATTTCGGAAGTCGGTGTCAAAAAACTAAAATACTGATCCAAAGACACCGACTTCCAAAATTAAAGTTATTTTTCACTTTGTAGTTTGGAAGTCGGTTGTATATTTTGTAAAAAAGTTTTTTTTGTATATTGGAACCTAACATAAAGGAATCTACTCATGAAATTAGATATTTCTAGCAGCACCCCGTGGTTTCACCCGCATAAGTCTTAATCCCGTAAGAATATCAGGATAAAAAGGATCAAACAAATAACATAACATAACATCACGCTTTGTTTCCCCGAAGTGTTGGGCAGAGGTGTCCCTGTAGCAGGTACACCCACATTTCGCCAGTTATGTTTAAGTCCCATGTAATAGGAGGCGAGCCTATTGCCATCAACCGGGCACAATTCAGACTCCGAGCTGCGATTGAGAAATTTCATATAAAAAAACCCAATAACACTTTGCCCGACCCGGGAATCGAACCCAGGACCTCATGCTCAGCAGTAGCGCCTGCGACCACTAGACCAACAAGGCAGTCAATAAAAAGGATTATATGTATTAATCCAGGTTATAAACTATTTGTCAATTATCAAAAAAAATTGCGTGAAAGAGTATCCAACATCCATCCATCCATCCTCACAAACTTTCACGTTCATTATATTATTAGTAGGATTAAGGTAAGGGCTCGTGGCTAAATGATAACAGCCGTGCTGGTCGATCGTAGATTAAGCTACGCTTGCCGCGGTTGGTTCGTGGATGGGTGACTATCCATTACATACCGAGACTCCTCCGTGCCTCGGAAAAAAACGAGATCTTTGACAGTCGTTACGGGTCAAAACCCAAAAGTCTGACAACCAGTCTTACCATGGGGTATCGTGTCAGATAGGCAGTCGCTCCATGTAACATCTGGTATTCATTTGCGGTTAATTGGAATCAAAGTTGTATTGGTGCACAGCTAACTGTTATGTTGTGATCTCAGGTAGATTCATATTAGATTCTTATTAGGTGCGTGTTAAAATACTTACTTTGATCCATTAACAGCGTTAAAAGTAACTTTGGAAGGAAATTTTTGCAAATTGAAATTGTCATAATTACGTTACTTGAAAACTCACTTTTTTGTTTGTAAAGATATTTCTTTAGTTTTGGTCTTAAATGAAATGTCTAAACTCAAAACCATTTGTCACGTTTAGTTAATGAAAATTGTCCCGCGGAACAAAAAGATACGGTCATTTTTATGTATGGAAATTTTGTTTAGTTGATAATTTGTAAATGTTTGTTCTAATAACGCCTCACTTTTAGTTAACTCATAATTATACTCATAGATTTTACTTATAAAATTTTCATACCGCGGTTTTATATGAAAATACTTTGATACGCGAGCGCCGCCGCAGTGTCTGTGTAGTAGGGAGTAATGATAATCTCGACATTTTAAAATTTGTCTTTTTTGTGTTTTTTCAAAAACCAAGTTTTTTTTTTTTATTATTGGATGCTGTAGAATGCTAGTAGACCATGGTCTGAACAACGTTTGTTCTAGCAAAACTGTGATTCAAATTTCACGGTGTATAAGACTATCCGACATCAATCGTTTGGCATCTCACTCGGCCGGGATTGACCGCCGGGGTGTCGTGAAGAAAGCGACGCCATTATAAGCGTCGCGGCGCTCCTACGGAACTTATTCAATGCAACCAAACACACGAGTGCGACCTAAACTGCTACATACTGACTCACTTTCATTGCCGTTCAGGCAACACATTGAGGGGCCCGCAGTGGCGGGCTGCTGTATAGCCTCCGGGGCGAGGGGCTACGCCCTGACCCTGCGCCACCTTGCAGGGGCGTAGCGAACTCTTTCGATAATCGTTCGGCAGTTGCCCGCCAGACACGACACCCGTCTGGTCTGAGGATCCCCCCTTTTCTATAGAGGATGAGTGAACTTTGCACCCTGTTCATCATACCTCTCTTAAACCCATAAACCACCCTGATTTTATAATAATTTTTTCAACGACCACCTCGCTGGTCTAGTGGTTGCAAGCGCTACTGATGATCCAAGCGGTCCTGGGTTCGATTCCCGGGCTGGGCAAATTGTTATTGGGTTTTCCATCTGGAATTTCTCAGTAGCAGCCTTTTTTTTTTTGGGTGGGAAATTATCAAATAACTTCTCCCGCTCTGGGTGGAGCGGGAGGGCGTGTCAGACTCTTACTGACTAAAACCCACCCGTGTTCCTTCAGTTGCCATATTGCCGGGGGCCACGATTTCCCTTTCGGCTTTATTCGCAACCCCGGCAGGCATTGGCCCTAGCGGACCCCATCAATTCTGCTGATATCTCTTTGAGGCGCGCGTGGAACACAACGCACCGTCGACCCGGGCTTGGTCCTTATCGGGCGGCGAGCTACCCATTGCTCACCATTCGCAAGCCCGCGCCTACGGTGGCCGGAAATCGGCTTTCGATTCCCGACGTCCTGGGCGTCTCCTCCTGCGGTGGTTAGGGGCATGAGGGCGCGAATTTTGCCTCTCCCTCACGCATTCCACCTCCTCCTTCGCGAGCATTACTGCTTCGCAGAAGGAGGTCTCAGTATCAGCCTGGAGTCAATATTTGTGCCTGGTTGATAGCAATAGGCTCGCCCCCTATTACATGAGACTTAAAATTCAAAAGTCATTTATTCAAAGTAGGCTGAGAATCAGCACTTTTCGAACGTCAAAATTACATCAGACAGTCCCCCAAAAACGCCCACCCTTCACCACTTCCTAGTGCTTTAGCTGGGAAGAAGAAGTGGCGCAACAGTAAAACTTGATTCTATACAATACTAAATACTTCTGCAAAATAATTTACATCACGCAAAACCTTAAATTAAATTAAATTATTTGTTAGATGTCAGCTAGCACACGCCAATATACCTACCAACAAAAACATCGCAATTTATACTAAAGCGAAAAAAAAACTAAACAGAATTTAATACACAAGCCAGCAAGCTTAATATGAAAGCCTCCAGGAATAAAGGGCGTGCCAGTTTACATATAGCTATTAAAGCTGTAACTCGAAGTCACAAATTATAAACTAGGACCATCGGAGTAAAAATAAATAAACAGTAAACTAATAATAATGACAAAACCATTGTCACAAGCAGCACCCATTTACGAGCATAACGCAAAGATCAGCCATTACCCTTCTCACCTTAATTGAGGTAAAATTTAAACATAACATTACTTAATAAACAAAACTGGCAAAATGTGGGTGTACTATACATGCATCTCTACGTTTATGTTCTTCAACGATCAATGTTAAAACCGCAATCGTACATATACTATACTTTTAACAGTCATTATAGTTGAAAACTAAACAAAAAAAAAGCATAAATGGTCGAAATAATTAAAGAATTCAGTTGGCTTCGCGCCAAGCGTTGTAACCCAAATGAAGAAAAATGCTCCGTTGCACTTATAAAATTCTTTCGTATGGAACAAAAGTTAATTGCATACCTACTACACTAACTATTTTATTCTAATTAAGAAAAATATAAGTATGCATACACACGGTACAATAAAAATGACACATCCGTCACCTAACACTCTTAGGCTCAGTTAAAAACCAGCGTCAGGCACTTTCAGTTGTCTGGCATTTTTGCTGAACTGGGCCTTTTTGGCGCAGCTGTGAGGCACACACCCCTGCTAATTTCTTACATCGCACTTTACACTTTCCATTTGATTTTCATTTTTCATTTTTTATCTGCTGTATTTATACTGAGTGTTTTTTAGTGTGTGCTAAAAAACACTCAGTATAAATACAGCAGATAATAAAATTTGACTGATCCTGAAATATGCAGGTACTTATACTCCTGAAATAATATTTTGATAAAATTAGCCGAGAACAGAATAAAAATCACTAGATTTATCCAGCTACTCTCTCCTAGGAATAAATTAAACAACAGTTTGATTAAATTCATCCAAAACCATAAATAAAATCGTTCATTCAAAAGAGGCTATTACACAGTATTCTATCTATCTATCTGAAAATTTGCATTTAATTTTTTTTTACGAAAAAAGTTACAAAAGACCGCCCCCAAAACGCCCACCCTTCATCACTTCCTTGTGTTTAGCTGGGAAGAAAAAGTGACGTGAAAAACTCCCCAGCAACAGTCCGAATACCATTCGTAACAGCATGAGCTACATGAAAATAGCCGTGTATCTACTGAAAAGAGCCAGTTAGCAAGATTGGTATTGGAACTACCTAAGGAGCGCCGGACGTAAAACTGCTGACCCGTCTTTTCAAACTCATAAGAGAACCTGATTGGCTTCTATGTAAGCAAAACTAATTTAAACAGCAAACTAGCACAACAAACTTATGGCTAACATAAGCACTCACATAATTTTCCCTACTTTTTCTAGCTTCAGCAATAACTTTCAGCTTAACACAAGCTAATCTTGCATAAAATGCTTATTTAATTTTATCATATCGTAAAAGACGACTTACTGCAAAACAGCAACTTAACACGGAAATGACGTAAGTTGTGAGACATTTTTATTATAATGAACTTTAGTACTCGGAGTTAAGATTGAATATCGGGTGGGTTGTGATGCAATTAGTGATGTAGACTACACAGGATGGCATAAATAAGGGATTGTATGGAAAGCAAGCAGATGGTATGGATGCATCGAGAGCTTGCAGTATGGAGACGGGGATTTATGCATGTTCGGGAATTACATCGGGAACGTGGAGAGAGCATATTGCTATTAGATACACTAATCATATACGGTGGTACTCAAAGTATGTTATTTTAATTTTTACTTCATTATCGCTAGAGATTTTCTGCTAGATATAAGTTTATTTGAACAAAGTTTCTGCTGGTTTTCGGAATGGGAACCAAATTGAATCGGTATTATTCTTTTTCTTTTCGTGTGGTTAGTGACTAAGCTGGTGTCAGAGTTATTATTAGGATAGCACAAGAATAAAGGTATCTTGGATAATCCCTACAGAAAGGATGCGGTTCATTTTCTACCTGCAAGGACATCACTGCTTGCATGATACTGGCATTGCAGTATTTTCCATGCATATTCTTTATTTGAATTTCAGCTTTGCGCTCGCTGCGTCCCTGGCCGTATTTCGAGCGCTTCCGGTGAACGTGACGTAGGCGTTTGTTAGCTCCTTCCTGTTTAAATATCCTGTGCAAATATGTCTGTGATACACTCGAGACTGTTTGATTTTTCGTGTAACAGAGGATTTATTTTGACGTTTTCGCTCTATTGATTTTGTTTCGTGGAACAGAGTGACGAGTTTATCATGAATTAGTAATAGTTATTTGAGTTTCATATACGTCTATTATATACATAATGACGTAATCCATTTATTTAATTCTGAAGCCACACTCACACGGCGTTGATCATTGCGATATTTTACGGTAGAAATTTTGATCACACTTCAACATCTCTCTGTTCATACGGTTCAATTCAAATCCAGTACACACTGCCATGTTTTTCTTTTGTTTTTTGGGTGGGAGATTATCAAATAACATCTCCCACTCTGGGCGGACCGGGCGTGTCAGACTCTTACTGACTAAAACCCACCCGTGTTGCTTCAGTTGCCTGTATGTTGCCAGGGGCCACGGTAACCCTTTCGGACAAACCCGCAAAAAAAAATCTGCTATTCCATACAGTTTGATCGCGTAGGTATTGCAGTTTTCTATAAAACAGCAGATTTTATTACCTAATAACCGTTGAAACATTTCAACGGTTTTAAAAAAATCACGGAGGTTCAGAATCATGTACTGAATCCATGGTAACAGTTTTCGCATCGATGTCCCTGCCACCCTGTATAAATATATGTAATATATAATATAAACGTAATAATAATAGTAGGATAAGATAAACAACGTTCCTTTATCATTCTAGATTTAGGGCCTTTACAAAACTTTATATTCACAAAATGAGATCACAATAACTTCCCACACAACCACATTTAAATCAACGACAGGACCGAAGACAGCCGTATTTAAAGACGATACGTATTATCGGTTTCTAACACAATTTCCAACTTGAATTATCCGACAAAACATCTTGAAAGCGAATGGAAGCGACAATTTACATCTTACAATGAACCTCCATTAACGTCGCAGCTTGAAGTTCAATTCAAAATTACTAATAGATACCTATTCTATTTACTGCTTCAGCAATTCTATTGAATGAGCTCCTTGCGAGGTGCTGAGGAGAATCGGAAATTCAGGCTAACATTTTAGATTGTAGGGAATGAAATTATACTTAGATTTGATAAAATTGGTTGAGCAACTTTCTTAATAAAAAGGCGATCTATCAGTCATAACTGGAACATCTGTGACCTCTGGGTTGTTTCAGTGTTTCTTAGAATAGTCGAATAGGAAATCAGAACTCATCTAGTTTTAAAATATAATTTAATTTGAACGTGTGAAAGTGTTTGTACAAATCTACTTACAGAAATAAAATCGTTTTTCATTTATCATCAAGAGAGAATTGATTCAGTTATGCGCTGGAATCCATTTACACTGGATCGATATTAAAATTTGACCTAAACTAACACTTTTTTGATAAAGTCCTATTACAGAATCCAAGCGCAGGCTTTGTATAGAGCAATCGCTAGTTGGCTGATTGCCGATCCAGCAAAACTGAATTGAAACATAGTGGATCAATGTAAGTCAGCCAATATTAAAAAAAAAAAAAAAAAAAAAAAAACATTCCGTACCGTATTAAGAACGAAAAAAAAAACGCCAAAAATACACGTTTCTTTAATTATTTAGTTTATTTTTTAGGTACGGTCAGCTTCAAAAGTCGATTAACACTTCAGTTTTTTCAATCTTATTTAGTGAGCAAAATATCCATAAAAATTCTGATCAAATATAAAATTTTAAGATCATTAACTCATAGCTATTGTATGAAATGTTGAAAAACAAAGTATCAAACCATGTATCTATTTAGTTGATAAACGTCAAAGTAACAGTGTTAATCGACTTTTGATGCTGACTGTACCTAAAATAGCTCCTTAACGTACGTATTATTAAAAAAAAAAAATCTCCTTCTATGTAAACGAAGTCGCGGGTTAAAGTTAGCGTCAGCCCAACGCAACTATTCCACGGGGACGAAGTCGCGAGCAGAAGCTAGTAATTATATAAAATTTATTTTAGAAGCATTGTTGTAAGTGACTTTGTGTCTTTTTGAGAATAAATATCTAACATAAATCGTGACCTAAGGAAGTACCTAGTCAGTTTTTTTAACGGAGAAGCAACCATATGTAACCTAAACGAACCAATAAGCGCGTAGTAGAAAATAAAACCTTGAACGAGCGACAGTCAATTTTCCCGAAGCAAATACGGCACGGAAACACTAAAAAAATACAAAATACAAAATTGCAAAGGAAATACACGGTCGTCTGTTATGTTTCCTAACACAGTTAGCTATGAGTTATAGCCTTTAACTCGAGGCCCGACTCGAAATATAGACGAGAATTTAGACTTCGAAAACTTCGTGTACAAAATTTTCCAGCCGCTTCAATATTTTCGTAAGCTGAAAGGCTGCTAAGCGGTCTTAGGTTAAACTTCTATGGCTTGGGCGGAGCAACGCCGTGTCCTCGAGAGGAAATGGCAGGCCGTCACCTCCTCCTGCGAAGCGGTAATGCTTGCGAAGGAGGAGGCGGAACGCGTGAGGGAGAGGCAAATTTCGCGCCCTCACGCCCCTAACCGCCGCAGGAGGAGACGCCCGGGGCGGGAATCGAGAGCCGATTTCCGGCCACCGTAGGCGCGGGCTTGCGGACGGTGAGCAATGGGTAGCTCGCCGTCCGGTAAGGACCAAGCCCGGGTCGACGGCGCGTTGTGTTCCACGCGCGCCTCAAAGAGATGTCAGCAGAATTGACGGGGTCCGCTAGGGCCAATGCCTACCGGGGGGTTCGAAGAAAACCCCCGGCAACAGGGCAACCGAAGGAACACGGGTGGGTTTTAGTCAGTGACACGCCCTCCCGCTCCACCCAGAGCGGGAGAAGTTATTTGATAATTTCCCACCCAAAAAAAAAAAAAAGGTTAAACTTCTATGCCAGGTTAAATCCAAATAAAGTTTATTCGGAATTTAATTTAGGAAATTAGTAGAATTACCAAGTTAGTATACCAAAAGAAACTACCTGCTTATCTAGAGAGTGAACTACGAATTACATTTACGAGAACTTACTTAAATCTCGAAACTAGCACTTAAGTTTTAATACGTAGATGTCTGGTAGAGATAGGATTATATTTATCTGACTTCAGAAAAGGAGGAGGTTCTTAATCCGTCTGTTTTTTTCGGTTTAGGGTTCCGTATCCGGACGGTGCCAAACGGAACCTTGGAAGGCTCCGCGGTCCATCTCTCTGTCAGCGGGCTATATCTCATAAACCGTAATACATATGTAGACAGTTGTTAAAATTATCACAGGTTGTTTATTTCTATTGCCGCTAAAAAACAAATAATAAAAATAAATTAAAGTTAAAAATTTAGGACATACAAGAATCGCGTTTTTCGGTGATTTTTTACTAAATATTGTACGGTGGTACGGAACACTTCGTTTGCGAGTCTAACTCGTAGGTGGCCGGATTTTCTATATAATGTTTTTCACCATTCACAGATATTACTTCTTATACATGACTTTCATTTATTTTTAAGTAATATAATTTGGGTCTAATAAGTTTTGTATTGTAGAGCTCATATTTTTTTCGCGATTACGATGGTCGTCCCATGTAAAAAAAAAAAAACAGTTTGATTGTCTGTACAATATACCCTTAAATATGCCCTCGAATTTGTGATACACGCTCTGAGTTTGTTTTGGCCTTCCTTCTCAGAGTCGGCGTTTCCTATCTGACTAGGAAACGATCTCATCTAGTTAAAAAAAAACATTACTTACGTGTAAAAGTGTTTGTACAACCCTACTTACATAAATACATCATTTATCATTAAGGATGATCTCTGAGAGGCCAGAGTCTGCATTGCTGGGTAGGTTCATTCGGCTTCACGTGACAAAATGATGTTTTTTTTTTTTTGACATGAGTGATTTAATTATTTGTATTTAGAATTATTTGTATTTGGAATTTTTATGTATTTTGAATTTAATTATCAATGATCACTAACATAGTTTTAAGACCTTTGTAACTAACAATTTATGGACATATCAATTAGTCTGAATTAAATGAATTAAATTTTTTAATTTAATCATTTATAGGTTCTTTAGTTAGGTACCACGTCAACCCGGCATCAAACAGCGTCCATCAGCACTAGTACAGTCTCGAATACTGAAGATCTTTGGTCATGTCTCCAGACGGAATAATGACTCCATAGAGCGCTTAGTGGTGTAGGGCAGAATAGAACCACACGGGAGGTGAACCGATGAGGTGGACCGATCAAATTAAATCCGCGGTTGGAGACACTATTAAAATAAATATATAAACAAATAATAAGTTTACTGTACAAAGAGAAAACACAAACCGTCTTATTACAAAACACGGTCTAAATTTGGTACTGGGATTAGTACTAGCTTTAGTACCATGACTAAATAAAACGTTATTACAAAATGAAGTTTATCAATAGTTCCTGAACTATCTATGGTACTAAAGTTGGTCCGCCGAGTCCCCTAGTTTATCTTTGGTACTAATTTATTTGACGTTTGCGTTGATTATTGTTGTGTGTCAATTTATACAAAAATTGTTAAAAATGGATATTTAATATGATTATCTTGATGGATTTTAAAGATTTCGATATGCTGGGACGTCTCGGCGATCTTACAGACATCGTCGTCGTGTGAATCCTTTTGAATTGAGTGACGAAGATTTTAGAATAAGTGTAGGTTCACAAAACGTTTTGGAGAAAAACTAGTGGTTGTTTTACGCAGTGTTTTACGTGAGGATTTATCCCACGACCCTCCAGGATGCCCATTGAGTCCTGAAATGCAAGTAGTTTGCGCATTACGCAACTGGGCTCGCCATTAAGTATGTAAGTACGTAACCTTGGTCAATGCTAACCTAACAGTAGACAAAATCCAAATAATTTACTAATATTATTGTTTTATTCGTAGATTCAAGACGATACAGCTGATTGACATGGTGTGTCTCAACTAGTTTTCAGCAAAACATGTAAAAACTCGTCACGGATGACCCGAAGATTTATAAAAATGCCTATTACTCCAAAGGAACAGGAGGAAAGCATTAGGAAATTCCGCAGTATTGCTTATTTTCCTACAGTAATTGGGCCAATAGAATAGACACATATTCACACACAAACACATTTCCTACATAAATAATATTAAGTATCTAAAATCAATAAATTTTAATTAAATGTCATATGAACTGTATATGAAATTTTATTTACCAATGCATCGCTATCATAGTCATTTAACATCACGCCTGTTTTCCCCGAAGGGTTAGGCAGAGGTGTACCATATAAGTAGTACACCCACATTTCTTCAGTTATGTTTAAGTCTCATGTAATAGGAGGCGAGCCTATTGCCAACAACCGAGCACAAATCCAGGATCCATGACAACTTCAATGACAATGTCGTGAGGAGCAATCATCATTATTTCCAAGTCCTCAGGAGAAGGTGATGGTGGACGCCACAAGCGTCTGTTTGTTCTCTTCTTTACGTAGATAAGTTGGATTCAACTCGCGAACAAACCATGAAAATAACACACACACAAGGCGGGTTTGCGCGGGTCAGAACGGCAGTACGGCGGACTTGTATATATTGTAATTCCTTGTATTATATGGATGTCAGCCAAAATCGAAGCATGACCAAAACTAAACTAATACCTTTTTGTTGTTTATACTTGGGTGTATACTGAATTTATTTATAAGTCTGTAAGGTATTTATGTAAAGGTTCTTTTATCACTAGAAACAAATGATATACCTACTCGCCTATTATTATTGTACCACCAACATGATGTACTGTTTCAAAAGCATTTAAAAAAAACGAAAGATTTAAAATGTTTTTATTTTAATTTTTTTAATGTAGATCTTATATAACTAAAAAAATACTACATGTAAACAATACATTATCACAATATTCACAAGTTTACACGAATAGTCGGCGTTATGTATCGCGCGCTATTCGCGATCTTAGGAATCACCATTTCACCTCTCGCCCAAAGTCTTCATGAATTTCGATAGATGTTTGTATGTAAGTACAGAAGCGTTGGTGCAGTACCCAGTACCGCACTTTTTACGAAAACCACACTTCTTCTTGATATCTCGATAACCCTTGATGTTATTGTGATAGTCATCAGTTCACTTATAAAAGCATTTTTATTTTAGTCATTCTGTTTTTGTAAAATTACTTAATTTGTGTAGATAGCCAAAGCAAACAAACAATAAAATTATGACTTTAATTTGACGTGACATCTAATCATTGACATTGGCAATTAATCAGCCATGTATTCCGTTGTAAGAAATATGTACCTACCAAGGAGAACTTATTTCAATGTTAATTATAATAAAATATAAGTTGGATAGGTATATTAAACAAAACATCTTGTTTTAAATAAAAAACATAGTAAATATCCCGTTGTAAATAACTTTAGTGGTATATTAATTGTTGTAAAAAAGTTTGTGCTCGCGAGGTCTAATGTTCGCAGAAATACTAGTATTATCAATATTTAGAGAAACAGAAAATAAAACCTGCGTGAGTGAATGAAAGAATGCCATTTTTGGTTCTTATCTGTGGATATTATTTAAACCATGAACCTTCTTTGGTACTAACTGATCCTCGAAAAGTCTTCGTTTTGTAATAACAACACTTTTTGAGCCTGGTACTAGCTTTATTACCGTAACAATCCTAGACCTTTAAGTCTTGGTTTAAACCAGTACCTAAGCAGTTTTTTGTAATAG
This sequence comes from Agrochola litura, assembly GCA_949152395.1. Taxonomy (NCBI): domain Eukaryota; kingdom Metazoa; phylum Arthropoda; class Insecta; order Lepidoptera; family Noctuidae; genus Agrochola; species Agrochola litura. The sequence continues at coordinate 5,371,310 of OX424502.1, read as the reverse complement.
AGTTAGTCATACACTAAACATGATTGTACAAGTGGAGGTTAAAATCAGGTAGAGCAGCTGACTCCTGAACTAAGTAAAAATATACTTGTATCTCAGGAGCCAAAGTTCCTCATAAACATTGATTATTCTAAAATGCAATCAGGTTAAAGTGACTCAGTAATTACAGGTTGTATTAGTATTGAGAAATGTATTAATGATTGCACCAGACTGTCATCTAATAGAACCAGATGGAGGGAGATCGTAAGGCGATAGTTAATTGATTCAAGCGTGACCTTGCTGAAATCCATTATAAAATATAATACACGTGGATATATTTAGTAACCTGTTCCGCTTACCTATTTCTAAAGAGCCATAAAAAAATCCTGAAAGAAATCGACACGTGTTTCACCTCTCAACGAGGCATCCTCAGGATGACGATGGACTTGTCGCGAACCAGAACACGGCGTGTTGTCACACCGAGCGAAATAACTAAGTGGAACAGTTTACTAAATATATCCACGTCTATTGTATTTTATCGTGATGCGAGCTTAAACTACACCTGCGTTTGAACAAAACTCATCGTCAGTTCGTGACCACGACCGCTCTGTCAAGAGCGAAGTGAAGAAGAAGAAGAGGTACCACGTCTAAAACAAACATGGGATCTAACTTCCCAGAACTACTAGAAACTACTAACACAGTACTTACATTAGGTACTTAAGTACGTGTTGATACACGAGCGCCCAACTAATCTAATTACAACAACAGTCTCTTAAGATAATTAATTGTTTATCAAGAAGATGCAAACTAAGTTGTTTGATGAGGCAATAAAATACTAACATAAAACAAACTTGATCACGACTTGTTTGTTGTTAGACGTTAAGTTTAGGAGTTCAAACAAATGGGTGAGAGGACAAACACTAGGAATTTTTTTATTCGTATGTGGTGGGTGGAAAAGAGGGGGGCTCATGGCTAAATAAAACAGCCGCACGGGTCGATCTTCAAGGTTAAGCAACGCTTGGTGAAGTTGGTCCGTGGATGGGTGATCATCCATAACATAGGGAGACCCCTCTATGCCTCGGAAAGCACGTTAAGCCATTGGTACCAGCTCTCATTTGTAAATCTTTGACAGTCGTTACGTGTAGCCCGAAATTTTGACGACCTGTCTTGTCAAGGGGTATCGTGTTACCCAGTAACTAGGTTGTGGAGATCGGATAGGCAGTCACTCCATGTAAAATAATGGTATTCAGCTGCTTCCGGTTAGACTGGAAGCCGACTCCAACATAGTTGGGAAAAGGCTAGGCAGATTGATTGATGTGGTGAGTGAAAAATCATCCTCATCATTTCAGCCGAAAGACGTCCACTGCTGGATATAGGCCTCCCCCAAACACCTCCACTTCGACCGATTCTGTGCTTTCCGCATCCAGCGGATTCCTGCGGCCTTCACAAGATCATCGGTCCATCTTGTGGGAGGCCTTCCAACGATACGTCTTTCGGTACGCGGTCGCCACTCCAGAGCCTTTAGGCCCCATCGGCCATCCGTTCTGCAAGCAATGTGCCCTGCCCATTGCCACTTAAGTTTGGCAATTCTTCGGGTTATGTCGGTTACCTTGATTCTCCTGCGGATCTCTTCTTTTCTGATTTGATCACGTAGGGAAACTCCAAGCATAGCCCTCTCCATTGCCCTTTGGATGACTCCAAGCCTTCTGTTTGGTGATATTATGTGTCCTGATGTGTGCGGGACGCAGCGGGTGCTTTTCAATGATTTGATTTTATTACTTTACAATTAATTAGGTTTATACGTTATAATATTAAAATTGTACAAGGAACGACGCTAACATGCGACCGTCCAGGGACCGTCAAGAGAAGAGTGAGGTGGGCGGAAGCGGATCCTGCAGACGACCAGGTGACGCGCACCGCGACTATGCGGAGCGCGCGTGATTTGAAGGTGGTGCCCGTTGTCCATCGCGGTGCATAGATGGCACCAGCAGTAACTTCCCAACACCTTCTGATAAGGCCCATTGTGAGCTCGCTCATCGCTCACAATGAGTGGCAAATAAAAAGAAAAAAAACGCTAATCAGACACTGTCATGGTTGCAGTAGGAAGAGCAATTCTTTATTTTTTCCCCTGTATTTTGAAACATTGTTACACTATTTCAGAACTATTCTCCATTTACAACAATACCCTACGAACTTAACTATTCAAGTAGACATTTGCCATATCATGGATGACAGACTTAAGACTGGAACTACTAATGAGAGTACTTTGAACTTATGTCCCGCTTCACGATGAGATTAGACGGAGATACGTTTACAAACGACTACGAGGCATACGACGAGGCTATGTTATGACAGCCTAGGATTTGCTAGCTTTAATTAGGTATAGTTACGTCTTATTAATTTATTTTGTGTGTTCTATACTACTGATACCGGATACTGGTGGGGCTGCCCCGTTTCTGTCGTGCGTCAGGGATGTTCGCAGATGCGCATGTAGATTGCTTTTATGCCACAATGCGTAAAAGTTGCGCTTCCCTGGTGCCCAGGGTGTGGGGTAGCCCCAACAGTGTCTTAAGAATGGTTGCGAGTCGCCTGGACTGTGAATACGTGGGTCACTGTTGTGCCCTCTCTCATGGAATGTCGCAACGGTGACCAACGTTATTGTATTGTTTTCCTTGTTTTTGTTTAGTGTCTGTGCTTACTAACATATTTTACTAACAATCTTGTTGAGTCTTGGTTACTCGAATAAAGAAAAATTCTATTCTATTTTATAACTATCCTGTAACTCAATGACGCAAAAACGGCGGATTTTGATGAGATTTGGCACACAGATCGTTTATACATAACTTGGATTAACAAATAGGAAACTTTTAGTCCCGGCAGTATGTTCCCGTGAAATTTTCCGATATTTATGTGAAGCCGCGGAAAAAAGCTAGTACGTATTATAAATTAAAGTCATATTGCGTGTCTGTCTGTATGTTCGTGTTGTTCTTCTAAACCACGCAACGGATTTTGATGCGGTTTTCACCAACATTTAGAGAATTTATTTCGAACGATTTATGTTTAGAATACATTAGTTTAAAAACAAAAATGTGGGTGTACTATAAGGACACCTCTGCCTAACCCTTCGGGGAATACAGGCGTGATGTTATGTACTATCGAAGAAACGCATATCTGTACACTATAAGGACTATTCTTGGTTGCAGCGTTCGGCCACTATAGTAACGCTTACTCACGAAAAAAAAGGGTCGTGTGCACGGGATTTTGTTTTCAAAATGCTTAGATATGCATTACCCCGATGTTATGTATGTGTAGTATTAAAAATACATTTATAATAAAAAATATCGATGTTTTGTAACGACGTAAAAAGCGTGCGAAGCAGGGGTGGATCGCTAGTTGTTTTATGAAGAAGTCAGTAAAGGTAGCCATACATGATACAATATACCTACTTGCGTAAAGTTTACACTTGCACAAGTATAGAGTAACGTGAGTTGAATTATTTTTTGATATCTCTAGATTTGTGTTATTTTCAAATTTTCAATACTGGTAAGTTTAGAATTCTAAACTTGCGCAAGTATATCGTAAAGTTCATGGCTACCATAAGGTTTGCAAATTTTTATAGTGAGAATTTCGTCAGACAAACAGTAAATTTTAAGTGCAATATAGTTATTTTGATGACAACACACAAGATAAGAAATTACAAGGTAATTGATCAAGAGGAAACGTGGTTACGATATTGATGTTCTTTCCATACATATGTATATCTGTTTTCCTTGAGGAAAACATAGAAGTACGAATGTAAGTCATTATCCTATCCTTGAGGATATAGGATAATGACTCAAAAGCAAATACATTTTTACAATACCGTCTATTTCTACCACTTAATTATTTCCATATTCCTCTCCCTGTCTCGTCTCCAAAAAGAGACAAAAACAACAAATAAGTATTATTTTTTTCTTACCTTACCAAATCTGCTTAAATCTCAGATATTGAAGCATCTAGTTGAGTAAAAAATGGAATAAGTATAATCCTTCGTCGCAAGCTTTATCGTCTAAGCCACTTCTTTAAACCTCATTATGCACGAAAGCAGATGGGATTATGTGAGGTGTAATGCGTCTTCCAGTTGAACCGTCTAAGGTGGCACTAAGGTTTACGGAACAGAATTATGTTTTGAATAATTTATTTATGGTAATCGTATTTTTTGTCGTCTCCTTCAGTTCGCCGCGTTGTTTTGACGTAATTTCTGCATATAATTTTTTTTTACGGTCGCTTTAACTTTGATGAATTTTAAACTTCTTTGAGCTGGTATTGAATATGATGAAAATGTTTTCATAAAGGAAGGTACTAAAAATATTCGTTAGCGAGCGCAGTTACTATTTCGTGTGTGAAATCACATACTTACTCTCCGAACTGTTCGTTTTGCGCTGTATTTTTGCGGCGCGGTTTTGCGACTTGATTGTCCATTGCGTAAAAAAAGCAGCAGCGAATGTGCACTTTTATAATTTCTAAAGTCACGATATTATCGTGGACGCCCACGTCCATAAAATGTATGGAAATACGTGCACGTTATAAATGATCAAGTGTCAGCGGCCATTTTTGCGAAAAAATACCCGATATCCTGCGAGACCACTTGAGATTGACGATATCTCTAAAGTTTTTTATGGGAGCTGTATAAAAAACTAACGTCATTGGTATTGATATGAAATAAGCTAACACACTAAAAATGGATACGTACAGTTTTTCATTCAAATTAAAAACTGTACGTATTTATTTTTAATATGTATATGTAATCAGGGGTTTCCAATTTACGGTCAAAAAAAAAATACGAAATAAAAAAATTAAGAGTTTTTATCTTTTTAACATACAGGGTGGCAGGGACATGGACGCGAAAACTGTTACCATGGATTCAGTACATGATACTGAACCCCACTGCGTTGGAATTTTTTGTCGGTTATTTAAAAAAAAATCTGCTGTCCCAAGGCTGTCCCATACGTTTTGACCGCATAGGTAGTTTTCAATGAAACAGCAGATTTTTTTTATCAGAATCATGGACTGAATCTGAAGAATCGTAGACGGTTTAAAACTGTCTTCATATTTATTTCCATACATTTTACTACCCTGTGTTATCGTGATGCTGTGACGTCCCATATGGACGTCCACAATAATGTCGCCGCGTTAGAAACTATAAAAGCGTACAACGTCTGTCAAGTTAGCGGTCGGTTCGGCTCTTCATAAAAAAAAAATGCAAAATGGAATAAAAGGATCGCAACGGTTCTAACATGATACGCATCAGCTGAATTAGATGATGGATTGCTGCTGCTCTGGGAATAATTGTCTGAAGATTCACTGATACATACATTCCTAATAATCTCACCCCTTTTTCCAATGGGGGTAGGCAGAAACTACAGAACGCCCCTGCATGACCTTTTTTTTGGGTTGGAAATTATCAAATAACTTCACCCGCTCTGGGTGGAGCTAGGGCGTGTCAGACTCTTACTGATTAAAACCCACCCGTGTTCCTTCGGTTGCCATGTTGCCGGGGGCCACGGTATCCCTTTCGGACTTCCCCGCAACCCCGACAGGCATCGGTCCTAGCGGACCCCGTCAATTCTACTGAAATCACAATGGAACACAACGCGCCGTCAACCCGGGTTTAGTCCTTATCGGACGGCAAGCTACCCATTGCTCACCGTCCGCAAGCCCGTACCTACGGTGGCTGAAAATCGGCCTGCGATTCCCGACGCACAGGGCGTCTCCTGCGGCGGTTAGGGGCGTGAAGGCGCAAAATTTACCAGTAGCCCTGACATAGTTACATACTCCTTTTGCTTCGTTTACGTTCATATATCTGGTTAAACACGCACGCCAGTTGCGAGTACTACGCACCTGACCTTTTTGAAGAACATCACCAATAAGGTCACTATAATGTCCTCCTAGGGCGTCCCCTCCAGGCGCTTCCACTCTCATCTATCTTGTAAATACCCTTTGTTAGTCGCCTTTCACTCATTCTCTCAACATGACCAAACCATTTTATTTTACACAGATATTCGTAGTTATAATGTTAAATTTCAAGGCTTTAAAAACATTTGTGTGATACTATACTATTATAAATCTAATAATCCCTGATAAGTAATGGTTTCATAAACTGCTACAACGGAATTCTTCCAAGGCCCAACAATGACGTGCGCGCGTTTGAGTGGAAACGAAGACCACAGATAACTTTTTTTTTATTTGTCTCTTTGCTTTGATTGACATGCGTGCATAGACAACTAAGATTTTATTTTATTTATAATTTCGAAAATAACATTCATGGTCAATCTCATGAATGTTATTTTCGAAATTATAAATATAGTCTTGTTACTGTTGTGTAAAGCAAGAACATCAATATCGTCAATATTTTGATTTTGAGTCTATAAATTACAATAGACGTGGATATATTCAGTAACCTTTTCCGCTTAGCTATTTCTAAAGAGCCATAAAAAACCGCTGAAAGAAATCGACACGTGTTTCACCTCTCAACGAGGCATCGATGTCGATAGACTTGTCCCGAACCCGAACACGGTGTGTTGCCACACCGAGCGCTGAACACAGAGTGAAAATATATCCGCGTCTATTGTATTTTATAATGAATATCCAAATCAATTAACTATTTTGAGTCTGTGTTTAGTTTTCGATAATAACGAAACAATGGTTTTACGAGCTTGTAGAGTCTTGATGTGTTAAGAATAGTTATCCAAATATGAACCGGCCAAGAAATGTGTAGCTTAACCTCGCAGACGAATCGATCCAAGTGACTTTCGTTTATTCACAAGTCCCTCAAGGATTGGACTGCAATATCTGAATCGAATACTATATCTATATACACTTTCTATGCAAACTTAGCTTAGCTTTTTATCTTGTAATTGAATACGGTCCCTGGGGTAAGTGCACAATCGATCACAGCTGCAGCGTATAGACAAACTATTTTTTTTACCAAGTTGATACCTAAATAAACACTATTTCTAACTTTCTTTTTAGATATGATAAATAAATAAAAAATACACACATAGGCCAGAGGAGATGAGAAGATAAGTTAAATCGAATGTCAGCCGTTGGTAACAAATGTATCAAAAGAAATATTATTTCGAGAATATAGGTAGAAGTCTCAAGGCTCAGTAGTATTATTTTCTATGACTGGTGACTACTTTTTATACTGTGCTATTTATTTTGAAATTCGAATGGAGTCAAGATGCGAAACCGCAAGAATTTGTTTTAAAAATAAATAAGATCGATTTGGAATTGCTTGCTGTCATTTGAGTGACATTCAAAATTCGAATATCGTTGCTCTGAGCAGTAGATTTCTTCTATACATAATAATTATGACTGGTTCATAACTTTACTAATTTAAAAAAATATGTTTCTATGACGTCACGTTTAATATTCGTTGCAGGAAATGTAAATCCAAATAGCTTTCATATTCATGCCACTTTCAGAATTATAAGTAATTACTGGAGGCTTTACAATCACGTTATACGAACAAAGCCCTAAATTATATCTGAGACTACCTGTTTTGGAATTAATTACCGTTCAGACTAGAGTTCTATTGTAACTAAATCATGTACCTACACAATTTAATTAAACATTCTATGTCTTCTGACGAAACCGGCTCATATTGTATTCAGATTCTCGACTGTCAGTGGAGAACTGTCGAGAACTTTTGGGAGGACAAACTTGTAAGACCAATTTGGACAAGCGTGGTCCAGTGTCGGCCAAGCTTGGCTAAAGTACTGGCATTCAATTAACACTTCGTGCCATTTAGTGAGACGGAACTTTGTTGGTACTTGTAAAGGCTATTATTTTCTTAAACGAGTTAATTATTTGTTGCGGTTGGAGTGATGTTTTAATTAATATTGTGGTGAGTGGGAAGATTTGAATAAAATGTTGTAGTTTTAACACTTTGGCGTTTAAAAATATGAATAATTTTATTCATCGGAATATTTGCTACGATTTACGATAGTGTTTGTGTAAGCCAAACTCGGAATTGTGACGAAACGATCTTTGTTTTATTTTTATGACGTCAGTGGCCTTTTGCACTTAAAAAAATGCAAATCAATTAAACCAAGAGAAAATATTACACCCACATATAACCCCGGATCGAATGAAATTGGATAGTTTGACTCGGAGAATGAAACAGTTTTAGAATGAGTGAAATTTGTCGGTCGCGTGAAAATCCCGCGAAATAGGGTTCAGTGTGTTACGTAAAACAGCTGAACGATGTTCAGCGATTTTTCATAATAACTGAACTTTAACACGCAGAATTGTATAAACGTTTTAAACGTTTTGCATTTATCAATGCAGTGGGGTCAACGGTTAGAGGTTATGTAAAACACCGTGAAAATAAACGTCAGATTGTAGATATTAGTTCTAAATTTTGTTGGTCGTGGCTCTGTGTTACTTATAACAAATAATAATGGCGTCCGATACAGAAATAAAAAAACAAGTAATATGAGTGGAAATGACCCTAAATCAAGTGAAAACAGTGATTTTAAGGACAATTTTGATATATCTAAGTTTATCAGAGTTTTATGAAAGTCAGTCCAAAAATACTAATTAATCAAGTAACGGCGACCAACTTACATAGAAGTAGCGCTCGCCGGCCGCTGCCTGATACGGCGTCGCTCGCTACGCTCACTTCTCCTCGCGCGCGGTTGGTCTCAATTCTAATCTAACCTAAACCAATTAGTCAAGTTAATTACTGCGACTGATTCGGCATTAGAAGGCACACCAAACGCTTATTGTCACTGCAAATAAGCAATTCTGCATTACGTTACGTCTAAAGTTTACGTGGGAATAGCAGTTTTGTTAAACGTAACGCAATGGAATGAACGTTGTTCAGCTGTTTTACACAACGGAGCTGTTTTGTAAAACAGCTAGCGGTTATGTAAAACAGCTAATTAAGCAATTTATATGCAACATAATGTACTGTTTCGAACACAAATTAATTAGTAGGGAGGTGTACTTTATTTAAATTCCTACTGTTTTTCATTTATTTCTCATATATGTTTTCGCCTAAAATGGACAAAGAACATGTAAATAACGTAAATTATAATTAAAAATGTTTTGTTTTTCGTGACAAAAAGACCATTGTTTACGGTATTTATTATATGCTTTTGAATTAAACGGGTATGAAGAGATTTCTCCCAAAACCTTAAAACAATAAGATAGGAAAATTGCGAAGGGTAAAAGTTTTCGTAATAAGGGAAACCATTTCAAAGATATTATTATGCGCAAAAATTATAGACTATAATATATTATAATGGGTATGTTTTGAAAGGGGAACCGAAAGGAGAACTTTGGCAAGGGTTTGTAACCAGGGTTAGACCTATATACCTCCAGGGGTTAGAGCATGTCTTAATGCAGTATAAAACAAAAAAAAAAGACTAGTAATTTAATCTTTGACCATCATTAAAAAACCGGCCAAGTGCATGTCGGACCACGCACAATGAAGGGTTCCGTAGTTGGGATGAATTTATCCCAAAAACAAACTTAACTTTGTAGTTGTAAAAGATATTCTCCCATACGGAATGTATGGGAAAACATGTTTTTGCAACTGCAAAGTTAAGTTGGTCAATTATTACTCGTTAACCTGTAGAGCCTACTTAGCCGTGATAGTTTTCCTTTTAATTTCGCTATATAAACTAGTGCTGTGATTTTTTTCACACATCCAAAATCAACCATTTAGCCAGCACACAGGGTGGACACTTGACTCTAACAAAAATTTGCAGTTTAAAGGTCTCGGAGCTAGACCGCGGACAGACAGACAGACAGACAGATGGACATGACGAAACTATAAGGGTTCCTTGTTTACTACGGAACCCTAAAAAGGTTGGTACAAGATAAGAAAGAAAGAAAGAAAATTGCGTTTATTGGCATTAAGACAGAAAAATACACCTTAAAACTATAAGAACAGAAAACAATGATTATAATACCAAAAGGGCCTCAGCTCAGCATAATGTCAGATGGCAGCACAAAGTGTACCACCTGACGCAGATTTTCAGCTGCAACCCACGAGTGTCATACGCTAGAATAATAATAAACAAAGTGTCAGTCCGTTTTAATAAATAAATTAAAGGTAATATAAGATAGGATAATCTAGAAAAGCTCATACTAAATCAAATAAATGTTGTGACATAGGTACATGTGTGTGTATAGTGTGTTATAATTAATGAGAAACTGAAATAAATATAAAATAAAGATCCAATATCTGTGTATTACCTATATAAAAATAATAAATCTATCATCTATAAGTAGATAGTACCTTTAATGCAAAATTGTGTGTTTAATTCTTTTTTTTTTTATATGGCAGATATGTCGGCTCGAACATTTTCAACATCCTTTTGATGGCTTAATAAAAATTCTTTTAATTTAAATTTGAAAGTCAAACAACTTTTACTATACTTAATGGGAGGAGGGATATTGTTCCAGCATTTGGTAGCAGCGTAGCGAAAACTGCCTCTAAAAGCCGCCGACTTGTGCCGTGGGACGGAAAACTGCTGAGAACATTTTCTTCCTTCACCGATTCTGTGTCTTCTTGTCCACGATAGTTTATCATATAAATAAGAAGGGGAATGAGACTTAATAACGCCAAATAGTAGCGTTGCCAAATGGAGTTTACGTCTAGCTTTCATTTTCAAAATGTTGTGCTCATTGAAGAAAGGTGTAACATGTCCCCTAAACGGAACTTTAAAACAGAAGCGTGCACAGGCATTTTGAAGTCTTTGGATCATTCTTTCAGTTTTTGACAGTAGTCGTTGGCCATACACCGTGTCTGCATAATTCAACTTTGATAAAACCAAAGACTCCACAAGCAAGACTCGCAATTCTTCACTAAGATAGGGCCTGGCTTTATATAAAATCTTAAGTCTATAATAGCAATTACGGACACTAAGATGTTTTAGCCTCCTTTCGCCACACTAACCAATAAAAGAAAAAATAAAACCCATCCAACCTTCCCGCCTGATTAGTGTTACCATTTCAAAATTTGAAAACTCCGAACAAAAAGCCGGACATTTGCAAAAAAATTTGGACATTTAACTTTGAAATCTTGTTTTTTTCAGCATACATTTATGTAGGTAGATAAGTAAATCCTTCATTACGAAAAGTCCGGACAAATTTAGACGGATGGTTACCCGTACACCTGATAGCATAGATATATTATACTTACCTGAGAGTGTCAAAAATAAACCTAAATTTTGTATTTTTATAATACCGCGGAGGTTATTCAACACCACTCTATAGCGTGGACCCGAACAAAATGTACACCCAGAAATCCTTAGGGATCTCCCCAAATCCCGCTTGTTTACGTAAAAGTTTAAATGTATTGAATCTCGTACCAACAGATAATAAATTATTCAGAGACCGTTTTTTTGGGAAACAGAAACGTAGAAGTCGAAAGTACTTGTGAATAATAATTTTAGTATAAGATAGCTATAAAAGAAAAGTTTGAGAAAATGTTGCTTTTATATTGAACACTTGTCTAGCAGACGGAAACTTCGTAATTTGAAAAAAAAAAACTAACCCGCTCCCCGATGTGGTATCGTTGTCTAGAGCTAATCGAGAGAAAAAATATAATAATTTATATTTTTTATCTTCAAACTAGCTGGTCATGCCCGGCGTCACCCGGGTGTATTTCCGACATTTTCAGTGGATTTTCCAAAATTTTCTTTCATGCAAATCTTGTGTAGACAATTACAAATACAACAAAAAAAATCTGCTGAATCGGTCGAACCAATTTCTAGTAATCATCTTTTATACATGCGGAAATATAATAGAGAAATTACAATTTTAGCCGTTAAGCATTGTTGTATTTGAGCTTAAAGGGGGTGTAAACGCACATCAAACATTTCTGCTTTGCCTCTAAGATGACGCACCTACAATGACCCCTGAAGATTTCCATATGCTGCGGTGACCACTCATCTATTCACCATTAAGGCCAGCTTGTGTGGCGCCATCTACTTTGCCACATGAAAACTACGCATCACACTGACGTCACGCAAAATCCTGCATCGCGCAAGCAGAGTTTACCGCGCGACTAGCATATATAAAACGTCCCGACATCAATCGTCGGGCAGCCCACTAAATACAACACCCGTCTGGTCGGAGGATCTTCCCTTTTCTATAGAGTATAAGAAAACTTTACACCTTGTTACATAAACCACAACTCGCTAATAAATGTGTTTAACACTAAACATAGTTAAAACATTATGCTGTCTCTGCCTACTTTTGGTACAAGTGCCTTAAATAGGCTGTTCACTATTAAATATAAATGATGAATAATAATAATAATGATGATGTTATATTTTGTTGCAGAGTCAATGATGATGTAGAAGCGATGTGCGCGCCGGCCACAGCGGCGCTGCTGCTTGCCGCTCTTGCTGCGCTACCCTGTCGAGGTGAGAATAATTTAAATACATTTTTTATTAGAAAGCATACGGGGATTACTCATCGTAGTCAACGCCCTGAGTCATAAGGAAGCGACTGACACATTGTATACATAACATGACATTAGGTACATAAACATAATCTAGTCAGCCTTAATCCCAGCTCGTCACATCCTTGATGTCCTCCTTCTGGTTGACGCCCTAAGCCGAGGTTCGTACCCTACAGGGGGAGCCCTTAGCGAGCGTTCACTTAGTTTTAATTAGCCTGGCTGGAGGTTTTAAGTGTAGTAGCTTAAAGCACCCACAGGAAACCCCGGTTAAGTAGTCATGATCTCAGAGGTCAACTACGAGATGCCCTACCTAAAAAAATTAAAATCAGCCTTAAATGTCCCCCCCGCTGCTAGACTATGCTTCCTCTCAGACAGAGGCAGTGGTCCGTGATCTCACACGGGATTTATGTTGATTTTTAGTTTCTACGACATGTTACTGGTAATGCTATCTTTTTGATAATATTAATAATGAATTTATCCATTTGTAACCCAAAAAGACAGACATATAAATTACAATGTGAGATGGATGTACATTCTTAGAATAGATGGGTTCAAATAGGTTCTGGAGGGTAGCGAATTCATATCAACTTGTTACCATGTCAATAAAGCCTTAAATAATAATATCATTTTTGTTTCTCTAATCTTGAACTTGAACATAATTTGTTCTGTCAAAACCTGCTCCAGATTCTCAATTCCATTGAACTTTATCGTGACCTGCCATTTTCTGATTTACATACAATATTTCTCCAAATTGAATCATTTCGTTCCCTCTTTTGTTTTCTCGTATTTTATCTTGTACTTTGCAGACATAAAGCCAAGATTCCAAATGATCCTCAAGAGCATTACAAATTCATCGCCGTCCAAAATTGTTTATTTTGAAGGAAGTATGTTCAAAGGGTCCCGTTTCGTAAGCTGTCGACCATTTAAAAATTATTTTCTTTACGCGTCGTCTAACAAATTAAATTGCAAATTCTCGGGAGCTTTCAGCTTGTATTCCTAAGTGTCCTTATTATATTTTAATTCTAGAGGGATTTTAAATAAACTGTGCGGAAGATTGTTTGCGAGGAAATTGCTTGAGCTTTTAAAAGCAATCTGTTAGGTGATTTCATATGTTGAATGGGTTGATTGAATTTAGAAGCTTAAATTAGTCCTTGAAAAACAGTATAGGTACATGAACGTTACACTTGATGTAGCTCTTTGGCTATCCCTGAAATTGCAGTGAAGCGACAAAGAGAAGTATGAAATATTAATTCCATTGAATTACCCACGACATTTACCACAATAACCTCACAAACAGGTTCATGCAAGATTGAAACATGTTCGTAGAAACATCTTTTGTTACAATATTTTGAGAGGCAACAAACTAGGCTAAAGTGGTTACAACCCAATACAAAACTTTCAGTTTATTTACCAACGAAAAGGTTAAAGTGTACCCAGACAGGCCGAAATAGTTGATTGTTTATAGAGTCTAAAATTTACATTTCCATTTTCAGGCACCGACGCTGACGTAGCCTCAAGGATATTGAACGAAACCAACAATTTTCAGGAGACGGGCTCCCTCCCAACTATAAACAAACTCTATCAAATGTTACATACTAACTCTGACCTACATAATCAAAGCAAACTTGGCGAGAACTTTAATTACTCTAGTGTAAATCTAACACATAGTTTTAACTTATACAACAATCTCAAGTATCCGACGAGTATAGATAAGAATCACGTTGAGTGCTGCCTGAATGTTGATCAGGTTGGTGAAAGCAATGTTAGTTTATCTAATGAGGGTGCTAAAGTAATCGTAGACAAAGTAAAGGAAGATTCACCATCTGATAATAAAAAGAATAGAAAGAGAAGGGTTGTGAATGTAGTAAGAACATTCATAGAGGTGACTACAAGCGATACGAGACGGTATATTGAAGCGACGGTAATGTCTTTGCCGTCGAGTCACTCGCCGTCGATTATGGAGAGGAGGAGAAAACCAGGGGAGACTGGTTCAAGTGCCCCGCTCCTGAATTACATATTCGATACTTACTCTAATACACATCAGCATAGGAATGAAAAGTAAGTACCTACATAATAATAATATCCAGTTATCAATTTTTTTTTTAATCTTCGAACGGCAAGGCATACCGAATATGCCTTTTTTACTAGGGGTCTGTGTCATTCCAGAAAAGTTCTGTCTTGTTCATTCTAGATAAGAACATTGATGTTTCTGAAACTTATTTATAGGTTAATTTGTTTACCTAAGCTCCAACAAACACGTCATAATAAAAATACTTCACCTCTATGACAGAAACTCCCCTTACTAACAAACAGAAACATTTGTTAACGGTAAACAATTTAATATGGTAATACCCAAATTGTATTTCACAGAGTTGGAATCACTAAAGTCTAAACAAAATATTGTATAAGTACTTTATCAACAATACAATATGTTCACAACAAAATTAATGAACCAATATTAATGTTTGGCCATCTATAACAAACCTTATTTGCCCACGCCTAATGGTTTGCCAGAACGGTAGTGCCAAAATTAATTCAATTCTGTTGACTCAACGAAGAGCAAAACTGTAATGATGAATAATATAAAATTTTAAACATGCAAATTCAACTTTACGAATATTTTGGTAAGCACGGAATTACCAAAAATGTTTTCGTTGAAAGAAAACTTCCTGGAACATAATTTCCTTCCATTTGTCTTTCATGCTGTAGAGGAGAAATTTTTGCATCATTTAAAATTATTTAATCATTTCGCAAACGGATTTTTAGGTAAACAGTTCAAAGTTAAGAAGTTTGGAAACACCTTTAATATTTCTGAGAGTATCTTTTGGGATTCTTCGAGTTTATATTTGGGTTTAAGATGCCATTAGTTACAAACAATTTCTGTCTAATCAGGGTTGGAAATGGGAACAGCATTTATGCGGCGGCAGCGCCTGAGATTGAAGCTCTAGTGGGTTCCACAGCTCACTTAGACTGCAAAGTGGACGCTCTTCATGATAAACTGGTAATAAGTATGTTTCTTGTTACGTTTCATTCGCTTCCATTATTCTTTTTATTTCTTTCCGTTCTTTTCTTTCTTTCATCATCTATCATTTTATAATTTGCTGGTTATCTTTAAGGAAGTTTATCTTTTTCTGCACACTATGATTAATGTTGGCCAGGTATCGTGGGTGCGGCGGAAAAACGATGAAGAGCCGATGGAGCTGCTAACGACGGGTACACAACAATACACTGCGGATGACAGGTAGAACTTAACAAAGTTAATAAAACAAAAACACTTACTTATTGCACTCAATTATCTCGACGGCTTCCTGAAAGTTTTTAATATATTGCTCTTGAATAAACTCCGTACAAAGTTAGGGAAACGAAAATATAAATAAGCGTGTCTTCCTACAGGATAAGCAGAGTTTCGTATACTTTTCAAACTGTGTGAAATTATGTATGATGAAGAATTTTAGAGCGCTCCTTGAGAATTCTTTTGGAAGTTTGTTTATTCGCTGTAAGGAAAACTTTGTGAATGATCGAAGCTACGTGGTGAAATGTTTAAACAGTGTCGGGTGCTATTCATTTTCTGTGGCGAAACTTGGAAATGATTTCATGTTTGCGGCGGGTGGTCGCTAGTATTTTACTAACACTATATATTGATCTATCACTATCATCTACAAATACCCCAATACAGTCTACGTTATCATTTTTATTTTCAACAATAACATCATTGACATATTACAGTAATCATTTGTGTGTTTCTTAGAAGGTATCTTCGATATTGCTCTTCCCAGGTACTCAGCCCGCTTCATCCCTCCAGACATCTGGAGGCTAGAGGTACGGGAGGTGCGTCCCACTGATGCGGCGCATTACGACTGTCAACTGTCTGCCCATCCACCTCGCACAGCAAGGGTGACACTTCGGGTGCCTGGTTAGTTGATAAAATGATTTGAAGGAATTTATTGACCAAAGCTGTTCTTACTTTGTTGTAAACCCATCTGGTCTGTTTTGTAAAAATCTGATCGTGAAAACTAAGCTGAAGTGAGCTGTCACTCCACCTGATGCTAGGAATTGAGATTATTGACAGCTGACTTCACCTGTCACCTGTCTACGTCTCGACAGGGCTTTACAAAAAACTAAAGGTTTTAAAATTTATATATCAGTTCTGTACCTACTTACCTTAATATTCCAAGGTAAGCCAATTTAAACCAACCACCTTTTTAACCATTATTATGAAAAGCCACTGAAGCAATTTAACGGAACTTCAGTTGGATAAACAACAAAGAACTTGAAAAAAGAAACTGTTCTTTAACTTCCTCAAAAGTTTTATTTTTCATAATTACTTGAACTTCTTTTCCCAAAAAAAGTTTCATAACCTTTTGAAAATTGCTTAGGTCAGAACCTCATGATTCTGACTTCAGCAACTTGTTATCAATTGTTTTATTATTTTTATTACTAAGCCGTTCCTGAGCTTTTTCAAGGCTAACTTTTGGCCGCAACTTTTCACACGTGGAGTTCAGAAATTGAGGCATGATAGATCATCCAGGACATGTTTCTACTGTGTGCCAAGTTTGATCTAAATCCGTATTACGGTTTCCGCGTGATTGAGTATCTTCACATTTCACATTTATAATATTAGTAAGATTAGAGTGACTTAGTGAGTCATTGCTACATAGGCACAGAACGGCCGATGAATAATGCTTAATCTGAACATAGGTACTTACTACGAACTTTCGCGCATGTTCTCTTAGCCGACGTTCGCACGAACGTAATAAAATCGCGATTTTTTCAACGCTCTGCTTAGCACCGAGAGTTAAAAATCCAACAGTGTGTTTTTTCCACGCGTCCCAGCGCGTTGAATTCTCAACGCTCGGCTTAACACCGAGAGTTGAAAATCCAGTGCGCGATAAAATCTCGCCGCGAGTCGGCTTACTCACCTCATGTCACCATTTGGTTCCAATAAATTTTTATTGGGCCGTCGTCTGCGCAAAGTTCGAGACCGACCATGATTCATCAACTGTACAGTAGTCTAGCTAGGGTGTCGTTAAAAAAAAAGTCTTAAACCTTTACTTTTTTACAGAAGTGTCAGTCCGTATCGTCGACGGCGCTGGCGCATCGGTGTCCGAACAAGTGTGTGAGCTTGGCAGCACCGTAGCTCTGCGGTGTGAGGTCAACGGCCTGAAGATGGAAGGAGGTCCATCCCTGCTGTGGTATCGAAAGGATGACCTCCTGAATGATGACACCACTAGAGGAGGGATTAGGTAAGTAGAAACAGACAATTGATACAAATAAAATACAGAAGTTTTATTTTGTAATGGAAACGACATCATCATTATTGGCTGCTTACCGCCAAAATAGCGGAAGATCCTGGCTACTTACAAATCAGCTTCTGTAGCCAAAATAGAAGATATAAAAAAGTTTCTTTAAAATAACGATGATTATTTGACTCATGCGTAAGTTTCATACGTTCGGTGCTGTTTCACGATCTGATCATTCATAAATCACGATGCAAGGTTGCAAAGCCAAACTCTTATGCCATTATGCAGCCTAAAGTACACTGGTCATCTTCTCCTTGGAGTCTTGATGGCAATCTTCATCGTGTTTCATCATCTCAAGTCTACTTTACTGCTTTCTTCATTTGTTTTATACTTCTCTTCTTCCATCTCAGTGTACGAACCGAGTTTGGCTCAAACGGTGCGAACTCGATCCTGCGTGTGGCACGCGTGCGCAGCGACGACGCGGGACGCTACACATGCGCGATCGCACGTGCCCCGCCCCCTTCGCCGCCGCCTGCGCATGTCATACTGCACGTTATCAAAGGTAAGTTATTCAGGTTTTGGTGGGCCCTGGCTAGCGGCCTTTTTTATAAGGCATCCACAGGATAGCCAGGTTAATCAGCCGACAACCTTTTAGATTGACATGCAAGATGCTCTTTCGGAAAAAAAAAGGCTTTGTTAGATAAAAATGGAGGCTTGGGAATGAAATCTTTTCTCCATATTTGTGTAAAATGCTCACTTTACTTGGAATATCGAGTTTAGGGGAATGTGTGATATTTCGCTCAATTTTGACACGTGTTACAGAATCGACAACTATATTTTTATAGAGATATTTATTATTTAGATCTAAATCATCACTACTTTTAATTCGTTGCATCGTTTCATTAAGCTAAGGCAGCTTATAACAATCAACGTCATTTGCACTACATGGGCGGTTCTTAAAGTTTATACAACACAAAGGAGTCATGGATTACCTAACTTGTTAAGTGTCACTTCAAGTACCGCTTAAGTTTAGTGCATTTATGACTATTATGTATTTTTTATTAATTAGATTGGCTTAGCATTATATCTTAGAACTAAACAATAAATGTTGACGAAAGCTTCTTTGCGAGAGACTGGAGTCCGTACTAGGGAAACCCTATGTTACGGATCTCCAGGCTTCCAGTGTTTAGGTCATCATAAGGTACATTGCAGAAGTTTAAAGTACAAGCACAATCATTTGAGTTTCTATGAAAGAGAAGCAAAGGAAGGAGAATTGTTAAAAATTAATATTAAAACAAATAAAAAGAAAAAACAAAGATTGTTAAACAACAATCATATTCCTTCGCTTTTCCTGGAGTTGAACAGTTTAAGAGCGTTTACTTATACTGAAAGTGGGCAACGTCGCAAATAGCTGTCAAATATTTCGCTGTTGTGATTAATTTGGCAATATTACTGTATGGAAATAAGAAATACGGCCGCTCTTAAGGTCCCAACTACTTTTTGCTACCGACCCCAGAAATATCAAAATGAATTTTGTCACTGGAAGTTTTCAAAAGCTTATCTGTTAGCCTTATTTATCTTTGCTTACCTCTTTCTATTTCTCTACCAGGTGAAAGCCTAGCTGAGCTGCATCAGGGCGGTACTCCAGCATACAACACCTCGCCGTGGGTGTTAACAATGGCGCTGTGCGTCCTTTTACAAGCCTACTATTAACATTTGTTTATTAATAAATTGTTCGTATTTAAATCGGCGTTTCATTTTTCTAGTACCTTTAATCCTATACTATTAAATGAGCAATATTTGTATAAATATATGACAGACAGGGTAGTGTCTCTTTCGTTATTATCAGGCATATTTTAACTACTGTGGGTAGTGTTTATTGCGCAATAGAAAAACCGTTTACAGTTCAGATCAAATTATAATTTACTATTAAATTAATCAAACTAGCAATTCACACACTGTAGATACACGACACGAGTATTCGGAATGCGCGACAGTTTCTAAACGTGTTCACTGCTTGACCGCCATCGATGAACTCTGCACAGCTCCGGCCGGTCCGAGCGTTATGTTGTAGACTCTGTCGAACGCCGCTAGGCGGCACTGGCGTCCCGGTCAGTCAACTCAGTAACGTTTTTCCGACATATAAATAGGCATATATTTGAAATCACGTTCTCAAAAACGGCTCTAACGATTTCGATTAAAGTAGTTATAATAGGTTTACGGAGCGAAAAATCGATCTAGCTAGGTCTCATTTTTGGCAAAATTCATTTTATGCGCAAAATTATTTTTGCGGTCGACCAGGTGCTAAGCTGTTAATTATCTAACTTTAACTTAAGTGGCAGCGGGCATTGCTTGCAGAGCAGATGGCCGATAGGGCCGAAAGGTTCTGGAGCGGCGACAACGTACCGAAAGACGTAGCGTTGGAAAGCTAAGATGGACCGATGACCTAGTGAAGGCCGTGGGAATCCGCTGGAAGCGGGAAGCACAGAACCGGTCGAAGTGGCGGTACTTGGGGGAGTCCTATGTGGGGATATTTGGAACACACAATTAAAATTCAAAATGTTTTATTTCACATAAACCTACAAGGGCACTTATGAGACGTCAGAAGCTAGGTGCACGGTTCCAATTGGTCGCTTCCTATGGAGAAGAGCCGGCAAGAAACTCCACGGTTACTCTTTTCAAAATAAATGGTTTCTACAATGTTTTTAAATTATAGTGTTAATAGGTATGGGAGGACAGTGTAGGCCTATCAACAAGTACTTAGTAAAACAAATTATTAAAAAAAACAAAAAACCCGACTGAAAAAAACAAGTATTATAATCTATAGGATTTTGGTATTGCAGGCGGGGACAAACCAATAACCTGAAATTTTGGTGAAACTTTTGTTTGTCCCCGCCTGCATTACCAAAATCCTATAGATTATAATACTTGTTTTTTTCTTTTCTGTTGAGTTTTTGCAGTCGGGTTTTTTGTTTTTTTTAATAATTTGTTTTATTTCAAACTTTTTAGTTTTATTAATGTATAAATAACTAGCTTTTGCCCGCGGCTTCGCCCGCGTGGATGTCGGAAAATAACCCACAGGAACGTGCTACCGGGATTCAGAGTATCCTATGCCCTAACCTATCTAGGTCATGGCCTATCCTATGCCTTTCATTTAGAAATCCGTTCAGCTCTTACGGCAGGAAAAGGTAACAGGCACATAATAAATCTATTTTAGGGTTCCGTATCTCAAAATGAAAAATTTTAACCCTTAAATGATGACTTATTTTATTTTTTTTTCTACTTCGTTGTCTGTCAAGACCTCTTTTCTCAGGAACGAAGAGGCATCAAGTTGGAATAGATATCAAAAACTTAGATCTACGGTCTCTTGGATCTGTAACGAAATCAAACTTCCAAGTCAACGCAATAAAAAAACGGCAATTTATGCCGCATATTTTGACACTCGCAAATAAACCAGTCTATTTGGTAATTTCCGTTGGCCCAGCAGCATGAAGTTTGGCGAGAAGCAAGGTCAAGTAAAGAGGAAAATCCGAAAATTGGTAATTTATGAACTGCAAAGTTAAGTTTGTTCTACAATCCGGGATCAAAAATTATAGACCGTGTCTTGAAGTAACATTTAGTACGTATTTCATTCAAATCGGTACTCTCCACTCTATTAAAAGTTATTTTTCAATTGAAAAGTTAAGTTTGTCCTTCAATCCTGATTTGGGAATTCAGGCAGCCAATCAAGCACAGCTTTGAGACGGAACCTTTAGGGCGTAAATCCTACTCATATTTGTCCGGCTTTTTAACATAAATAAAACAGGTTTATATGATTCTAAATGCCTTACTTAAAATACTAATTATTATTCATTTTACTATTATCACCACCATTAATTTGTAATATCTACTCTAGTGCCGCCATTGAACCGAAGTAAAACACACATGTTAGAAAGGTTAGTTTACGACTAATTGTGATAACTTTGACAGAGTGGGCCGATTTTAATTAAATATAGACTAAATTATATAATTCAAGATACAGACTATGGCTATATTTCCAATATCCTTAAATCTCTTAAAAAGAAGACTAAAAGACTAAAGTTGTTGTGAAAATAGGCCATTTTCTTGCTGACTGTACAATTTTTTCAAAATCTGTGAATGCAAATCAAAATGTTTCAAAAAGTTAAGGACAGTCTCCTAAGACTGTTTTCTTGTAGCGACAACGGTTTTGTACCTGCCCTTATTGCCCCATCTCAAAATCCACCCTGTATATGCGAATTTCCAAAAATCCGTTCTTAGCGAACGTCTACTAAGTATAAACTACCTCCCTACCAAATTTCATCTTTTTACGTCATGTGGTTTTCGATACTTCGTGATGAAGTCAGTGAGTGTGAGTCGCGTGAGTGAGTGAGTGACCTTTCGCTTTTATATATTTAGATTATGCATATGTATTTGGAATTGACTCATTACTAACTTTTATTTGATACCAATAATGTATTTTTTTAAACCTACCCCTCCTTTTTTTTATTTGCAGATGCAATATATAAATATTATATAGCCTATGTCACTACTACTATTAAGACGAACCTAACGACACCTCATACGTTAAAATCCATCAAGCCGTTTAGGCTACAGAGCGTGCCAAAGAAATAGACATACATACATACATACAAACATACATACATACATACATACATACATACATACATACATACATACTCTCGAAAAACATTACCCTCCTTCTGGGGCAGTCGGGTAAATAGAAAATAATCATTTAACGTATGTACTTTTTAGGAGTGGGGGACGCTGGAGTCTGTTTCCCGATAGCAAAAACTTGGGTGAATCCAAGTTTCGAGTGAAAAGATTACTTCTTGGTAAATTAAATTAACACCATCGTCACCATCGATTGCCTTGCATCCGTACATCGTAAGTAAGATGGCAAACAAACACAATCTTTAAAAAAACTTTTTCTTAATCCGTCTAATTTCAGTCATTCTAACTAATACTCGAATTATAAATGCGAAAATGAGTTTGTTTGTTTGCTATGCTTTTACGCTAAAACGGATCAACGGATTTGGATGAAATTTGGCACACGATTAGACCTGGATTGGGACATAGAATACTTAGTATCCCGATATTTCCACGGGAACGAGACTTATGCGGAAGACACTGCGGGGCACAGCTAGTAAATAATAAGACTGAAAGTAAACGGATTCTGATTCTGAATTTTTCGGTATTAAAACTGACCTGTCACTTTTCAGGCCATAAACTATCTATACTACAATCACATCGACACACGAACTATTGCTCCGTTCCCACCTGAAAAAAAGGCCAAGGTAACAAATAACCAAAAAGCTTTCGCATTTATAATATTGTGGGATAGATGAACGACGCCAACGTTG
Organism: Agrochola litura; assembly: GCA_949152395.1. NCBI lineage: Eukaryota > Metazoa > Arthropoda > Insecta > Lepidoptera > Noctuidae > Agrochola > Agrochola litura. The sequence goes on along the minus strand of OX424502.1, from coordinate 5,348,250 downwards.
GTAAGTATTCTGAGAAAGAACGGCGTGGTAGCCTGACTTGCAAACTAGGGCGGGAAGGTCAATATTATCAAGTAACATGCAAACAGTGACCGAAGAGGTTCATGGAAAGCCTGTATATAATATATATTCGTACAAAACACTAATTGGGCATAGCGTACATTAAAACATAAGGAATTATATTATTAGTTCCTTTTATACAACACTAGCTGACCCGGCAAACCTAGTTTTGCCATATCAATTATTTATGTTTGGGGTGGACCACCCTTATCACTTAGAGGTATGAAAATTAGATTACGACCCATTCTCAGACCTACCAAATATACTTATAAAATTTCATAAAAATCGATCAAGCCGTTTCGGAGGAGTATGGCAACTAACGTTGTGACACGAGAATTTTATATACATAGATGTAAAAAACCCTATCCGATCCGTGAGGGTGTTGTTAATAATCGCATTGAGAGAATGAGGAAAATTTCAGGACAAAAGAAAAAAAAATATCGCCACATTTTTTAATTTTTAATGGATTTGAGATAATTTTGGTACAAAAAATGTGAATTTTAAATAGCAGTAACTTTTTTATTTTCAATAATAATTTTGTATATTATTTTTTGGTAATGTTATTGCAGTGTGCTCCTTTCGGATCGGACAGGGATTTTTAAAATATTGTTTAAAAGACTTGGACATCAGCTGAGAAAGTATTTTTGTCCGGGGTATAAAAAGTTTAAGCAAGCTATAACTATAGATATATGTCGCCGAAAACAAACAGTACCTAGTAGATAAATATTCAAATGCAGTGGGGGCCCAGCGGTAACGACCGTAACTTACGAGTTGTATGTAGATCGTAAGTTCGAACCCTGATAGGCGCTTTACTTTGTGTAAATTATTTCATCACCACTGCTCTCAAATGGAAAACATCTTGAGGAAACCGGCATGTCCTAGAACCAAAAATTCGAAGACATTTGCCATCTACCAAACCGCAGTGGGTCTGCGTGGTGGATTACGGTTCACAGAGATTAGGCCTGTGTCCCAGCAGTGGGAACATTATAGGCTGATTGAGTATTCAAATACAGCCATATCCTAGCCATTTGAACACATTCTCTTCCACCTAAAAATAGCTATCTCTGGCACAAAACTCGCGGATTTCATGCGTATCATCCAAAATTGGACAAACAACCCACTCTCGGTACAATGGGAACGCCATGCATAATCTGTTATGGTACTCACGACCACTTATCAAGCAGGCTATAGTTTCCAGTATGACCTGACCTCGCATTGTGTAGGCTTTCCATACCACAAGAGGTCAGCTAGTACTGGAATGTATAGCTTGTTAAGTCGTCCTGTGTACCAACTGAAAAATTAAACGGTCATTGGACCAGACGGTATCGTTTTTGTCGCATTCCCCGTGCCCATTATACGCGAATTGATCACATAAATAACCGTGATGATGGCCTGAGTGAGAGATTTGGTGTTTTATTACTCGTTTCTATGGTAATAACTATAAATTGGGGTGAGTTTCAATGTCGGAACGTAATGGAAACATGCAGTGGACTTTGATGCAGAAAACATTTGATGGCAATGCTTGAGTTTTCGAAAAAAGGGATGCGTTACTTGTATTGGCACTCTACGGGATACGGAAAGGGATATTGTGGTCCCTGGCAATATGGCAACTGAACGAACACGGGTGGGTTTTAGTCAGCAAGAGTCTGACACGCCCTCCCGCTCCGCCCAGAGCGGGAGAAGTTATTTGACAATTATCCACCAAAAAAAAAAGGCCCCGTTGCTGATCTTGGCGGGCCCCATTACTCTACTTGGAATATTTTATACCCTACTTGTTCTTTAGCGTTTCAATGGCAATCTAGATTTAGCCCAGAATCTGGACTCGGCCCAGAATTCGGCTACGTGTTTGGCGCCATCACTAGCGTCCATCAGTTCGTCTAACGTGTAGCTGACAGGACACGCAGGACATGATATTAAGTGTCCTATTGTTAATGGAACAGCACCACACTTACACTCCAAGGAGGATTCGTCTATGAATCTCTACCTGAACAGGTTTTCCTTGCTTCGGCCAACCTGGGTCCGGAGTTATTTAAGTATATACACTACATACTTTGAGAGGGAGGCTAACAGAAGAATTTAGCTGGGCTGGGCAGTGTTTGGGAAGCTCCGTTGAGTCTTCTCATCGCGTATTCGACAGAGTCTAAAGACCAAGGTCTTCAATCAGTGCGTTCTGTCTGTTATGACCTACGGAGCCGAAACGTGGACACTCGCAGTACGGCTGGAACATAAATTCAAGGTTGCTCAGCGAGCTATGGAGCGGACTATGCTTAGAGTCTCTCTGAAGGATCAAATCAAGAATGAGGTGATCCAGCAGAGAACCAAAGTTGTCTACATAGCTCACTGAATAAGCAAGCTGAAACGGCAGTGGGCCGGCCATATTAGCCGTAGAACCGATGACCGTTGGGGTACACGTGTTCTTGAGTGAAGACCGCGAATCGGCAAACGTAAGGTAGGACGCCCTCAGGCTAGGTGGAGCGACGATCTTCGCAGGGTGGCTGATAGCATCTGGATGAGAGTTGCAGAAAATCGACCTGAATGGCGTGCAATTGGAGAGGCCTATGTCCAGCAGTGGACTGCTACAGGCTGATGATGATGATGATAATACGCTCCATTAAAATATTTCAAGTAGAGACATTTCTCTACTTGAAATATTTTAATGGAGCGTTGCTGATCTTAGCGGGCCCCATTGGGCCCGCTAAGATCAGCAACGGGGCCAGAGATGTCTGCCAAGAGATATAAAGCTGATAATGAACGAGTCAACTTACATAGCTGACGAAATGTATTTGGAGAAATCCTTCTGTAACTATATAATTGTATATAGTAATAATAAAGCTGAAGAATTTGTTTTTTATATATATAATGACCGTCGGATTTGAAAAAATCTTTTTTCATTTTATAGCCCAATTCTTGAAGAAGGTTATTTAACATCACGCTACGACCCTTAGGAGTCGAGCAAAAATAAAAATATCAGAAAGAACGCGAAAACGAAGTAATAGCGGGGAGGCGATGGGAAGCGACTAGGTGGATCGAGAGCCAAAATTTCACGCGGACGAAGTCGCGGGCAGAAGCTAGTTATGGATAGGGTTTCCATCCGTCCAGATTTGTCCGGACACATTTGGCTTTTTGGACCCCCATCCGGACTATGTCCGGCCTTCTCGTTTGTCCGGACTTTTCGATTTAAGGGGATTTTCTTTGAAAAAGATAAATCATTACTGAAAAAAATAAGATTAAAAAGTTAAATATCCGGACTTTTTTGTAAATGTTAGGATTTCTGTCAGGACTTTTCAAATTTTGAAATGGTAACCCTAGTTATGGATAAAGCCATTAAGATACTGACAGGCTTTTGTATGAAAAAACAGAGAAAATATTAATAAATGTATGAATATAATCCGGTGAGACGGAAAACCTCACTGGAAAACTCGAGTTCACATTTTTACAGCATGAAAGCAAATATTCAAAATATAATTATGTTTAAACCAAGTTCTTTGATGTTACGAAGCTACAAACGTTAATAAAGGCAACATTTTCGTCACATTTACCGAGAACCCATTAGTATGCGTTGTAATTGAAGTGTTCCCAATTACTAAAACATACCAAAACTTTACAGTTGAACAATCACTATAAATATGGAGATGGGTATCCATATTTATGAGGGAACTTGCTAAGCTCGTCTGATATCGGATAAACTGGTTGTATGGTAACTACCTAGCAGTGGTTCCCAAAGTTGACCGGACAGCGACCCACGTAACAAAAACTTCCAAAATGGACTCACCTCTCAGCTGTCATGGAGAAAAAAGGGGCATAACCATACACGGTGGCAGGGACATCGACGCGAAAACTGTTACCATGGAATCAGTACATGATTCTGAACAAAAAAAAAATAACCGACGAATATTCTAACGCAGGGGTTGAAAATATTCGTCGGTTATTAAGCTATTGCATAGCTTTTATCGCGGGCTTTGAGCGCGGCGACCGAATCAAGAAATTCCGTAACGTAACAAAAATAAAACCTAACACCCCCCACTCCGCCTACCATGTAATTACGGTTTTTTTTAATCAGCTGTTCCATACCTTTTGACCGCGTAGGTATTGCACTTTTCTATGAAATAGCAGATTTTTTTTAAGTAACCGACGAAAATTTTCGACGCAGGGGGATTCAGAATCATGTACTGAATCCATGGTAACAGTTTTCGCGTTGATGTCCCTGACACCCTGTATGAATGAAGGACTGTTCAAAAAGAAAAAAAAAATTCAGTTGCTATCTAAAATTTTAATATTTAATTAAAAATAAGGAGCGCTATTCCATGAGAAGTATGTATTTGTTTCCTAGTTTTTATCATCATAGCTTTAGCATCAACTTAACAACAACGCGCGTCAGCGGTGCGTGCTGAAGCAGATTGGTGCGTGGTCGGCACCACCAGCAGCGGCGACCGCCGCCGCCTGTTCACATATCTTATCATCTGTTACGACGCCTCATTGAGGTGGATAACAATTAAAATTCTATTGTGTCTCGTTAATGACAGTTGAAAGGATACGTCGTGAACAGTCGTGAACAGTGAACGTCGTCGTTTCGTTTTCTGTTTGTCTCACCCAATATTCGAATATAGTTTGACAACCACTGATCTAGAGTATCCAGTGGAGTAGTTGTAACTGGTCTGAAATGGGTCTGTTTCAGGGTGGGGATACATTTGAATTTGCGTGCAGGTTAAGTGTTAGTTCTTCGGGATAGGATAACTCTGCTTGAATACAGGCTACTGTAGACAGTCGCGACGCGACACCGGTAGAACGATTTCCGTGAATTTTTCATAGAAATTGTTCCACCAGAGTCACGTTGAGGCGTCGCGTCACGCCTGACCCTTAAGACGTTTCAAAAAGAAAGGTGTTTTTTTTTAAGTGCTCTTCTGAATGGTTCCCTTTATGTCGAGTCCCTTTACGTCGAGCCGAGAACCTTGTTTCGTTTCTATTACCTCGACGTCGAGTCTACAATTTCTGTCCCGTTTTTATTCCCTTAATGTCGTGTTTCTTTACCCCGCTTCTACTACCTTTACGTCGAGTTTAATAATATCATATTTTGAAATACAGTCAGGTTCACATGTTTTATGTGTATTGTAACAAAAATATTGATTGGTTTTGTTGTTACAATGAACGTCACGGGACAATGAATCCTGTAGAGGGATGGAATTAGAGGCTAAATAGGCTTAGTAAAAGACCTTCGCTATTTACTCTCATCAGCACACTTAGGGATGAGGTTAAAGAAGCTAGATTTAAGATAGAGCAGGTGAATTCGACTTTTCAAATCACAAATAATTTTGTTTAAATTCTGTTTCCCTTTCTCACAACTAATGAACACAATTGATCAAAATCAGTCGATTTGGTGCACGGAGCCTTAACAGTTAATTTCCCTGACTGTACCTACAGAATCCTCCAGATTTATGTACAATTTACATTACATAGGTCTTGTAGAGGCTAGTAAAATGCGCCCAACTTTTTTGTCACAATGACAAGTCAGTCGTGCGCGCTAGCTATACCTGAAAACGTCAGTTTCGAGTGTCAAAAGATTTTGTTTTAGTTTTTTCTAAAAAAAAAGTAAAAAAGAATGGAGCTTTGCTTTTTTTTAACCGACTTCAAAAAAAGGAGGTTACTCAATTCGACCGCATACATATTTATTTTTTTATGTGTGTTCGCGGATAACTTCGTCGTTTCACCGACTTCAAAAAAAGGAGGTTACTCAATTCGACCGCATACATATTTATTTTTTTATGTGTGTTCGCGGATAACTTCGTCGTTTATGAACCGATTTTGATGATTATTTTTTTGTTGGAAAGAAAATATCCTAAGGGTGGTACCATGATAAGGAAACCAGGATCTGATGATGGCATCCTAGAGAAATCGAGGGAACTCTTCTAATATTACAGGCAAACCTATAGCGATTTGTGTATTATTTATAGTAAATCGTGCAGTTGCTCTTGGAAAGCACCATTTAGTTAAGTGGAACTGATGATGTAGACCACAAATAGCCACCGGAACTACTCAATAATTCGATTACTTTAATATGATTGCAATGCAATTTATGCTCGTCACAATGCATAGGGAGAAGTGGAGCTGATGGTGAAATACCAGGAGAACTCCTCAACGATGAACGTCCCTGAATCGGGAAAAGCAATATTTTGTAAAAGGTGATGAGCAGTTGGCATTAGGCTAATGTAGCTTAGATAAATTACGAATTGACCCACTAAAAAGCGAGAAATAAAAACTTTTTTACAAAAAATACAACCGACTTCCAAACTACAAAGTGAAAAATAACTTTAATTTCAGAAGTCGGTGTCAAAAAACTAAAATATTGATCTAAAGACACTGATTTCTGAAATTAAAGTTATTTTTCACTTTGTAGTTTGGAAGTCGGTTGTATTTTTTGTAAAAAAGTTTTTTATTTAAAAAAACTTCTACATCCACCCTCAACAAATGTCACGTAAGGCCGCAACGCTCCACCCAGAGCGGGAGAAGTTATTTGATAATTTCCGACCCAAAAAAAAAAAAAAAAAAAAAGGCCGCAATACTGTTATAGATTAGTACATGAAAATATATGATAAGTTAAAGGAAGTTGCTAAGACCTACAAGCCTAACAGTGCCTACGGCTCTAAGCCCTATAAGCCGTACAGCCCTAACCTATCATATACCTAGTGTGATAGATAAATATATAAATAAATCAGTTCAGGATGTCTGCACCCTGCGACCTAAGGTTACAGACGGATGGTAGACAGGATTTCCAGGTTCGGGAAGGGTACACTCACTGCCAGTCCCGCAGACTCACGAGACTGATCAGAGATGGCTAAAAGTGTCTTGGCCACAGTGAAGGGTAATGAGACAAGAATATAAAATTCAAATCTGATTTATTGCGAATATTTTACAGCTTATTATACTACAATTACTTAACACACACTGTTACGTAAATTCTTAGTGTTCTATGCGTGTGAGATGCAACCAAATCAATATTTTAACTGGGCCGCGCGTGAGCCGGGCCGATTGCTGAGTCAATGGCCAAAGGTAACATTGAACAAAACTAAAAAGATTTTTATTCGCTGTCCCCGGCGAATAAAATGGTAATGTGCTATTACGATAGTTTTAACTTTATTGCATATTCGATATTTAGAGGTCCGATTACACTCTGTCAATTTTTTTCATTAATTTTCTACGGTTATTTCAGAAGTTACGAGATTTTAAGGTGTATTGTAATGAAAGTAAAAAATCACTTTTCTTTTGGTATTTGAACAATTCCGCTATGTACAGTAAGCGCTCAAAAGTGCATGAGCACGCTAAGAGTCGTATTGCTGTGAACACGCGGTATAGCTCGTACATTTGTATGTGTAAGCAACACGATACACACACCACAGATAACGCAGTTTTGCACTACACGAAACAACAATATATTTCCGTCGCTTTAAACATGCTAGCACACACGCACTATGCGCGTGAACTTGACCAGTTAATGGCATCGCTAAAATTCGATAGTAACTTAACAAGTGCAGATAGCAGAAAGCGTTAAGCGTTGGTATGGAATTCAAACTGCCTCAGGTTCTAATCTCGTAAAACACAGTGCGGTTTTTTGCAAATATTATTATTTTTGTTTTCGATAACAATATTTTTTAAATATTGCTGCTTTTTTATGTTGTTATTGCAATAAAGGTTTTAGAATAAAAAATGCGTGATATATGATAACAAAATTAAAAAAAATATGTTTATTCGTTATATTTATTTTACATAAGTTAAAAAACTGCTACAATTATTTATCATTACTTCAGCTGAATAAGATGTGAAATAGATGTCAAGAAACTTAGAAGCAGTTTGTATTATTTTGACATATTTAAATTATGAAATATTTTAAATTTTTAATGGATTTTTTCACCATAAATATTAAGCTTTGATCATGGTCGAAGTAATTAAGTAATAAATAAGAATATTAGACTACTTAAAATGTAAAAAACTACTTACAGAATAGGTAATTTTAAGGTTAAATATGGGCAGCTTGTTTATATTTTATTTGTATTAATTATTTTACATTTTATTTGACTTTAGTAAATATTGGTTGTTATTGAGGTTAAAGCTTAAGTATTCATTTTCTTTACGAAAAGAAGATTGAAACTAAACCTCAAATTTTAATCCTAAAATAATAATATTACTAAAATAATATTAATTAAACAATTTCGGTCTATCTGCAAGAAATACGACAAACACCCTATTGAAACGTGCTTAAAAAATTCGTTACCATAAATTCATGCAATAACGAATCTGTTGTTTATTAAGTTGGTACGGTCAATATTTTAAGGTCAAAAACGGTTTTCTAGCTGGTCTTCAGTGATGCAAGCCTTCAGAGTGCACGGCGAACGGTTCATAATGACGTGTTTTTAATAATTCAGCAAAATATCTCGTTGGTATGAAACCATTTGTTTCATTCACCATTTGACGTCGCTGCTACTCGATAATAAGCCTCTTCCTCATATCTCTTAACCCTCACAGTATTTCTCTAGAACAAAGAAAAACATTGTTTTTATTACACATAATACCTTATTATTTATTATTCACTAATCGAATTAAACCTCACAATGAATTTAAAACTTTAAAGGCATCTTCTGTCTCAACAATACCTCTGTTCTATCAACAATACCCTTGATTAAGATTTATGTTTAGTAAAATATGAAATATATAAATGATTACACTCACACTTTGTCCGGTTTCATTAGATATTCACTTCACTTTTACGCAGCGCAATAATATTCTCTGATCTGATCTGATCTCTTCAATATATTTTATGCCTGCTTTTTGATAATAATAACCACAACACTGCGCTAAATACTCGTCACCAATATTATCCACGAACCAACAAAGTTCTATTAATTAAATACTCGTAACAAACTGCATCTACCCCATAGAAATCGAAATAATTTACTTAGTTTTTTGTGGTCTACCTGCTAAACTTTTAATATTTATGTGAACAAGACGAATGAAACTAAAAATGAATGATGATTATTGAACTAGTCATTGGTTGCAGACAAAGTGAGTGTGTGTGTGTAATGTGCGTGTCTACAGTATTGTAACAACTTATAGAAGAAGGTCGTAAGTCAAACCGAAGCGTCAGTCTATTGCTTTGTGAGATTGCTCATGGACTTTTGGTCGGTACTGTATATTAGTTAATAAGATTTTCACAAAAAACTGTTTTTAATTTTTCCTGTAACATTTGATTTTTACCATTACGATTGTATTCATCGGGGACAGCGAAAATTTGTTTTTACAAATAAAAAACCTTTTGATACTTGAAACTTGAGATAATAGATGACTGTATTAATAACCTATCTATTATGCCGCGAAAGGAGCTTCGTTCCAACGGAGTCATCATCATCATCATCATCATCAGCCTTTGACGTTCAAAAGTGCCTTTTTGTGCCTAATTGAAATAAATTATTTGACTTTGACTTTGACTTTGACTTTATAAATGTTCCCACTGCTGGGATACAGGCCTCCTCTCTGTGAGAGGGAGTGGGCCGTAATCCACCACGCAGGCCCAGTGCGGGTTGGTAGATGTCACATGTCTTCGAATTTTCGGTTCTAAGACATGCCGGTTTCCTCACGATGTTTTCCTTCACCGTTTTGTCACCAACGGAGTGTCCCGAGACATATCCCTTTTTTTGTTAAAGAGAAAGTTTATTCTGTGTAATTTTTATACTTACAAAGTTTGTATAGTATCTACATTTTACTACTACTTCTTGTTTACCCAAAATCCTTGTAAATTCATGTATTTTATTGAAATCATCATACTTTTTTTGGATCACTACCCCAGTTCATTCATAACAAGGGAAGAAAAATAAAACACTTCATGAATTGAACGTTGTTTATCAAAAGATAGTCCAAATAATAACTTTACTCGTTGAGTAACAAACTTTACACATCCCTCGTGAATTCTGTGACTCATTTTGATATCCATAATTTCTGTAGCGCCAGAACTACTTCTGATGTCTTTGGATCTCCAATTTGATTGTATTAATAAGTATTTTTCTCATTTTCTCTACAACTTTCTAAGTTCTAGACAACCTGACATACTTACAGTGGAGAAAAATAGTGTGAGGAAACCAAATTTCAGTAAAACATAAGTCTGAAATCAGAGCAAGCATGGTGATCAAAGTCGGGTACGTATTAAAATCCCGAAATTTCATAATAACTATGATTGAAATACCGACGTCCAAAACAACGAAATTCAAAATACCGAAAGTTTTAAATGCCGTTAGCCGTTATATAGAAACATAAATTACCGATGTCCAAATGCCCGAAAGGATGAAACCACGAATGGACGAAATCCCGAATGGACGAAATACATTCTTAAGAATTCTACGATATGGCGACAACATAATTATACACCGGCTTGTAGTTAATAGGTTGAATCTGTTCCAAAACCGAATCGGGGCACCCCGACTTTATTTAGTCTTTTGGCTCCTACTCTAGAGTATATACAAAAACTGGAGGCGCGGAGGGAGAGCAACCCCGGAGGCGACCAGCAAGCTGAAGCTGCGGAGGTGAGCATGGGTGCCTATCCTTTGTTACGTAAGGGCGAAGAGGTTGTACTTCCCACAGCGCTGGAGACGATGCAGAAGCAACTTTAATGTTATATGGGATATGGATCTTCGGGATTTTAAGCTTTCGGGCAAATGAACTTCGGGATTTAAAACTTTCGACCAAACAATCAGTCGGCGTTTAATTTTTCGGGATTTCATCCATAGGTATTTTAAAATACGGTCTTTTAAATTTCGGTATTGTAATACGTACCCGTTTTTAAGTAGGCGTTTTCATCATATTAGACCAAATAAGTTTTATATCTTTTGAGTGGTATGTCAAACGATTTTAAATTGAATGTATGTTATGTCAAACGATGTTATATTTAATGTATGTTATGCTTATAAAAATTAGTTATTTTTAGTTATTTTAAAATTATATTAATCGCTATACTAAATAAAATTATAGGTTCCGTTGTTACATGTTGTTAATATTAGAGATTTTGTTGTTATATCATCTATTACTTACCCCCTCTAGAGGGCGCCATATTGCATTTAATGTGACGTCACATAGCCTATAACCAGCGGACAGCCAAAATTCTTCCAATGATACCTCATTTGTCAAATTATGATCGGCAGTTTAGAAGTTATGCGGTAACAAATGAACATACATACATACATACCGGTCAAAATCATAACCCTCCTTTTTGCTTCGCCGTAGTCGGGTAAAATAGCAGAGAGAGAGCAAAGATAACAGATAAACAGTGTAAATTTTTATAACCTATACCTTTCTCGTTATCTTTTTTAAGGGTATATAAAAATCGATTGCCATGCGTTAGTTTCGCAAAAACTCGAAAATGGCTCGACCGATTTTTGTGTTTTTTTTCGCCTCAATATTGGGATGTTTTAAGAAAAAAGCAAATAAGGAAGAACCCAAAGAAACAACTGACAAATTGAAATTTGAAACGTGTTACGAAGTTCACCGTGTCATCTAGTCTTAAATATTACTTCACGTTTCACGTCTACACGTAAATTGCAGATAAGTAGTAAAAAAAACTTCACTTATATTAGTTGTTCACTATCAACAAAAACACAAAAAGTTTCCCGCAAATAGTTCTGCAACTAACAAGCCAAACAAATGGGCAGACAGTACAGCTTAAAAACTTTGCCCAAGTTTGCCCAGTTTTGCCTAGTTTGGCCAGATGGATTTAGCTGCTGGTATATTTCCTCCGTTTTCTCGTGTTAACGGACGGATTTAAAAGAAGGCAATTCGGTGTTGCTTTTTAGTAAAAATGTGAGATAAATCGTTGTTTCGAATGCCTACATTTTGCAGTGAGAATATATTGTGTTCGGTTTTCTTCAGTATTTGGTAGAGCTAGAAAAAACAGGGTATAATTAACAAGAATTTTACTAAACAAAGGTCAAACCTGTGTTAAAATTAGTATCTGCACGGAATATTAATCGGGTCTTTGGGTAGACCTCTGAAAGTCAATTAAAATGATACCCAAACAAATAAAATTTACCCGATTATCTAATTCACAATCCTCCCAAAAAGTTGTAGGTATATAACCTACAACTTTTTAACAATGAAAGGAAATGAAAAGAAAAAATACATTGGTTTGATGTAGTCAAAAAAACTCGAATTCAAAATTCAAATCATTTGATTTGAGTAACACAGACTCACACACAGCCACAGACAAAAATATATTAAAATTAAAAAATAAATTTATATGGATGAATTGAAAAAAGAACGGGCTAGAAACTCCATGGACACTTTTTTAAATTATATTGTTACAAAAATATAAGGAACATCATTAATGTTGAATTTATAATTATATGTGAGAACGATGTAGAAAAAAATCGTTTAAAGCGTTCAGAGCACATTAAAAGGAAACAAAAAAAAAAACATAAGCATCTAAGGAGATGACCACTCACCAGACCCAACTGACGGCGCCCATTAACGAACACGCATGAATCAGCACCATTTAGCTCCATCATTTTGAAGGGAGCTAAATGATCCAACACACGCGCCACCATCAGCGAGACATCTGATTGAGCACGACATACTCTCAGCCGCCAGGGCACATTCAAGCCAATGAAAGACATACTACCCGGTAAATGGTAACTTTATAGTACATAGTGCTCATACCTGTGTTATGCAATTATATAATACAAAGGAGATTGAGTTTATACAATCCAAAAATAGTAAAGTCTTTAGCAGCTCCATGCAACAGTATTTTCAATTGTTAATCAATTAGTTGTCGTTCCCAAACACAACGTTCCATTTTAATTAGAAAATTGACAGGATCCTATTAAAGTTGCACTATATTTCCTGATAAGATCTTTCGTACGCGCCATAAATGTAATGACCACAACCCGACGCAATGTTAGTAAGGCTGGCAACACTTTAAAAGAAATACACTCTACTTCCACTTCAATAGCACTAAAAACTACATTCAATTTTCATACCTTTACCGTAAAATAGCACATAATTTACAAACAAACATAAAAATAAAACAACTTTTACAGGTCTCCTCCGATCCGAGGGGAATCCGCAATTTTTCTTTCCGAAGCAATTGCAAAGAAAACCCATTATTTTCCAGTTAGTAAGTATTCCCCAGTGATACGGAAACTTTGTCATTAAAAAATGTGCATGCAATATATCCTTGGTAGGTACCCACTGGAAGTGGGACAGTATGCAAACTAATCTAACTTTGTTTGCAAAGTGGCTTCGGTTTCAAACCGCACTGTTTTATAAACCGATTCAATTAAATTGTTTAAAGACATCAAGTAATTAACTTATTTGTGTGAACGAGTACGGTTTTGACGAGGGCGAAATTGGAGCTTGTTATTTTCGAGTGTATTTAATTTTGTAATATGGAATTGGATTGAATGAAAATATAATAAATTAATACTTAAGACAGTTTGCAAATAAAACAATGGGTCTTGTAGAGTCGTATCAGTATTTATTTGATAATAAAACAAATCGGTATGAGATTTTATGTTTTCATTAAAAGTCTTATTTCCTATCATAAATTATGGGGGAGACTTGTGGCTAAGTAATAACAGCCGCACGGGTCGAGCGATCAGGTTAAGCTACCCTAGCCGCTGTTGGTCCGTAGATGGGTGACCATCTTTACATACCCAGACCCTGTGCCTCGGAAAGCACGTTAAACCGTTGGTCCTGTCCGTCATTCGTGGATCTTTGACAGTCGTTACGTGTCGTCAGAAGACAGAAAGTCTGACAACCAGTCTTACCAAGGGGTATCGTATTACCCAGTAACTGGATTGTGGAGGTCAGATAGGCAGTCTCTCCATGTAAAATACTGGTACTCAGCTGCATCCGGTTAGACTGAAAGCTAACCCCAAAATGGTTGGGAAGAAGGATGATGAGACTTATTTCCCATTAAATGTGAGTTATAAAAATAATATGTTGACGATTTTTTTTATTCCATCTGTGCGTCCTAAGGAATTTTCCATCGGCAAAAATTACGAACTTTCATAAAAATCTTCACCCCTATTTAACTCCTCTAAGGGATTAATTTTCTAAAATTCTTCTTTAGTACTCATTTACGTTTATTATTGAAATATTGTGTAACATGCTTTTTGGACCCAGCTGTTTTGGCTGCACATACTGTCTGCTGTCCGCTGTTCCTTTCTTTTAAAATACTATGTTACTTAAGAAGAGTTATTATTTTTTGGCCATTCTTTCGATTGGCATCATAAAAGTAGGGGTGTTTTTTTTACATTTAAGTCGGTTCGATTCCCAGACGAGGCAAGTAACTTTTAGAAAATCTTTGAATGCAGAATTTCTAACTTTAAAAAATAACATAAAGTCTTCTTTCAGCAAAATACCCTATCTACGATATTTAAGGTACTTTCCCTTCATGTCCCATAATTTAGGGACGCCCTGTATATGTCGGAGACGGGTATGTGACTCTCGTTATTATCAATGATATTTTAACTACTGTGGGCGTAGTGTGGGTAGTGTTGGTTAATGCGCAATAGAAAAACTGTTTGCAGTTCAGATCACATTATAATTTACTATCAAATAAATCACACTAGCTAAATTATACACACACGGGTGCGACGGCGTTTATTAAAATCACCAATTAACACAATGATCACAAAATTACAACTAACACAATAACAGCACCACGATTCGAGAACAGTTCCGTGACGTCTTGACTCCAATGCGACCAGAGGCTGAATATCCTCCTGGCCGTGGCCTTAAAACATCACGACTCTGTAGAAGCGCGCCTTTTTTGGTGTCGGTTGATCACTCTTGATGTCGCCAGTGGCGCGCATGCGATTCGTTTCGTGTCCGTACTAATGACCGGATCCGACATATATAACATTGTTTATTTATTAAATTTATTAAACTGATTGTGTGTGTGTTTTTCATTAAATACCGTGACAGAGTAGTAATTCATAATGATGTCCTACCCAAAAAGGGCCACTCTGTCAGTGTTTTCTCGAAAATCACCATAAAACAAACAACATTATGGGCATGAAAACAAAGATTAAATGATCCAAATGAAAATTAAATGCATCTGAAAAAAAATATCTAACACTGAAATCAAATTGTCACTTGAAAAACTCGAAAAACTGAAAAACACCAATTCATTGTCGATAAAAAAGAAGAGAACGACCCACCTTACAGAATTGCGATAAAAAAATGTTTATCTACTCTCATAGCGTAATATTCGAATTATGAACTTCGAAACGAGTTTATATTGACATACTTCATAAACAGAATACCGAAATTGAAAAATAGAATCATAATAAAACACTTTTTCTCTAACAAAATAATACTATAAAACAATTTTTTTCTATTACGATAAAGCGCTAATCCAAGAAGTTAATATCACCAAAGAGTTTCCATCAACTTTTGGCGGGGGTCAGCAGCAACCGCTGTAGCGTATGTGCGGTGAAGTGCTGGTGCAGGCGACATTCATTTGTTTTGTAGTACTTACTGAATTTTGTGGGATTTTTAAATTTATTCTTGATCTATAACTTTGATTTTTTATTTAGTATTTGTTTCAATCCCAATGTTTGAGAGTAGATAAAGTAGTGTATGAAACTGCACATAACTAGGTATTAAAACATTCGTGTGATACTATTATACGTAAACACACACTCATGTTTTAATACCCCTCATTATGCAACAGTTTCATAAACTACTATTTTTTATCGCAGTGCGGGCTAGGCCTAAAGCCGCACTTGTAACCACTAGATCAATGAGACAGTCGAGTTATAAAATAAAAATCAATCTGCCTAGCCTTTTCTCAACTACGTTGGGGTCGGTTTCCATTCTAACCGGATGCAGCTGAATACCAATACTTTACAAGGAGCAACTGCCTATATGACCTCCACAACCCAGTTACTGGGTAATGCGAAACCCCTTGGTAAGACTGGATGTCAGACTTTCGGGGTTCTGACGACCCGTAACCACTGTCAAAGATCTACGAATGACAGCCGGGACCAACGGCTTAACGTGCTTTCGTACGGAGGAGTCTCGGTATATAGGAATGGTCACCCATCCACGGACCAACCCCGGCAAGCGTAGCTTAACCTGATGGATCGACCCGTGCGGGTGTTAATACTTAGCCACGAGCTCCTCGAGTTATTATATAAAAAACGCTTCCAATGATACCTCATTTGTTTGACAAATGAGGTATCATTGGACGCGTTTTGATTGTCCGCTGGTTATAGGCTATATGTGACGTCACAATATGGTGCCCTCTAGAGGACATAAAGTAACGAAATAAAAAATAAAAATAATTAAATTGTGCCATGTTGGGTACCAAATGAAAGGAATTGACGAGCACATTACAAGTAATATGTATATATATCATATTGTCCAAGTTCAAATTGTTCAAAAGTTCAAATTGTTAAAAACAAGCAAAAGTGAGACTGTACCTACTATGTACGGCGCGGCTGTAAAATTAATACCTATTTTTTACCATAAATGCCGTGATGGTCCAGTGGTTAAGGCCTCGCCTCTCCTGCACGAGGTTGTGTATTCAAATCCGGGCAGGTACCAATATGACTTTTTCAATTCAAATTTACTTACTTTCTGAGTTTATCTTGGACATTACTAACTGCTTAACGTGCTTTCCGAGGTACGGAGGAGTCTCGGTATATAGGAATGGTCACCCATTCACAGACCAACTCCGGCAAGCGTAGCTTAACCTGATGGATCGACCCGTGCGGGTGTTAGTAGGTACTTAGCCACGAGCTCCTCGAGTTATAATATAAAAAACGCTTCCAATGATGAAGGAAAAACATCGTGAGAAAACCTGTACCCTAATTGCGTAAAACAACACAACCACAATCTGTTTCGATTTGAAACAGATTGCTAATCCATTGCTTCACAAATTGGAAAAAAAAATCTGCTCAACAACGTAACATAACGCAATGAATGTTGTTGAACTGTCAAAATGAAACAAATTAGGCAAAATTGTTTACGAAAATAAGTTACCTACGCAATTAGGGTAGGTACTGGACTTATAGTTAAATTTATAAGTCTGAAATCGCCAACACGTCTTGAGCACGCGTGGTGATCAATGCTCGTGAAAGAAAGAAAGAAAGAAAGAAAGAAAAATTCGTTTATTTGCGGTAAACATGACGCAAAGAAAGATAAAAAAAAAACACTTAAATAACAAATCAGGGGAAAATATGCGTCACATCCACGCAAAACGGCCATCGCTCAGCATAAAGCTGCGACCCCATGCGAGACAGAGCCCCAGCGCTGGTTTTCAGCGATAGCCGGCGCCGTCGTTCGTCGACGTTCGTGCCTTCTCTGTATGAGAAGAGGCCTTTTCCCAGCAGAGGGAGAATAATAGGCTGGTATTATTATACCAATTAACCCAAAAAAAAAAAAAATTTTGCTTCTCTACATATACTTTATCACAAAACTATAACCCCAAAATAATTTAAATAAAAAGTAAGTTCAATAACTAAAACCCGACTAAAAGGTATGAAACAAGAAAATATTTCAGACAGAAGTCAAGACAATAGGTACAAAAATGATCAAGGTAAAGCTGGGTCACATACCATTATAATTTTGTAGGTGTAAGTACAAGCATCCGATCATGCTTGTACTTACACCTACAAAATTATAATGGTATGTGACCCAGCTTTACCTTGATCATTTTTGTTTAGAAATTAAGAAATTATGAGGTAGGTAACAGATGAACATACATACATACCGGTCAAAATTATAACCCTCCTTTTTGCTTCGCCGTAGTTGGGTAATAAAATAACATTCATAATTTTCCACTAGCCCCAAGCGCCAACAATACAGGTTGTTTCAAAAACTTAAAATCGCGATCCCCTTGAAAACTACATTTGCTTCCTCTGAGCTCACATAGACAGTGTTAATTTAACTTTTCTAGAACAATCGACTGTGTGGACATAACGCAAATTGTGAACTGGAAGTGTTGTTGTTCTTTAATAGGTGAATCCCACTGCTGGGATCGCCGGGGAAATATTTTCTAGACATAATTTGTTTAGTTGTTGTGTGTTTAGTGTGTGAATTTATAATACCGCAGTTTTGGAAATGCAGTGTCAATAATCTCAGATGGACGAAAATATATTACCCACAATTGCTCGGTGTGTGAATTTATTAGTCCAGATTTTCTCACATGTTTTAATTAAGATGAAATTTTTAAATTTAAAGCCCTATAAGCATAATCAGCCTATAATGTTCCCACTGCTGGGACACAGGCCTCCTCTCTGTGAGAGGGAGTGGGCTGTAATCTACCACGCGGGCCCAGTGCGGGTTGGTAGATGTCACATGTCTTTGAATTTATGGTTCTAGGATATGCCAGTTTCCTCACGATATTTTCCTTCACCGTTTTAAGAGCAGTGGCGATGAAATTAAATACACAAAGTAAAGCGCCTGCCTGGGTTCGAACCCACAACCTACAACTCGTAATTCGGGGCTGTTACCACTGGGCCACCATTGCTAAAGCCTCCTTAAAAGTAAACCCGGAATGAAGTCATGTCTGTTATACAAATATATGATCAAACTAAAGTTCCTCCAAATTAAATAATAATATAGTTAATATTTATACAAACATCTCAGTATATTCAAATTGATACAAATCTAAACACTCACCATAATAACACTCTCCCATATTTAAAGCATTTCTAATCACTTTCATTTATCTCAATCATTCCGAAAGCTCTTGTAGTCGCGTTAGGTAGGTACTTATCTATCTATTTTTCACTGCCCTCTCGACATCACCTTCATCTCATCTGAGAGGTGTCAAAGACAGACCTACTTCGTTAGCCTGGACAATGCTGATGGCTGTTGAATGGTTCGATGTGACGGCAGCTGCTGAAGCGCTTTACGTTGGTTTAATTTGAGCTGAACTATTTAAGAATATGAGGGGTAGTGAAAGTATAATTGGTGTTGGTTGTCTTAATGTCTACAAAGTAGACATGAACTTTACTTACTACCAAAAGATTTTAGGTTAAGTATTTAATTGATTTACACAAATAAATAAAATTGAAATGTCTGTTTGTAATATCAAAATAACAGCTTTTTAATTGCATTGATGAAATGCAGTTATGTTTGAGTCCTGTGTAATAGGAGGCGAGCCTATTGCCATTAATCAGGCACAAATCCAGGCTCCGGGCTGCTACTGAGAAATTCCAGATGGAAAAACCCAATAACACTTTGCCCAACCCGGGAATCGAACCCGGGACATCATGCTCAGCAGTGGCACTTGCGACCACTAGACCAACGATGCAGACATAAATCAGGTATATAATCAAGTCACAAATTTGATATAAGGAAGAAACGTTTGTGCCTGCAAAGATGGAAAAACTAAACATTAAAAAAACCGGCGAAGTGCGTGTCGGACCACGCACAATGAAACCCCCATAGTTGGGATGAATTTATCCCAAAACAAACTTAACTTTGTAGTTGAAAAATATGTTCTCCCATACGGAATGTATGGGAAAACATGTTTTTTGCAACTGCAAAGTTAAATTGGTCGATTATTACTCGTTAACTTGTAAAGCCTTCTTAGCTCTGAAGTTTTCCTTTTAATTTCGTTATATAAACTACTGCTGTGATTTTTTTCATACATCCTAAGCCAACCATTTAGCTGGCAGGGGGGGGGGGGACACTTGACTCTAACAAAAAAAATTACTTGTAGGAGAAGTACCCTAAAAAAAATGTTTTTCATAATTTTGTTTTACCACTTTGTCGGCGTAATTAATATGTATGTACCTATACCTATGCCAAATTACAGCTTTCTAGTACTAAGGGTCTCGGAGCTAGACCGCGGACAGACAGACAGACAGACAGGAATGACGAAACTATAAGGGTTCCTTGTTTACTACGGAACCCTAAAAATCAGGTCTAGTTGAAAACCAGCGTCGGGCACTTATAGTTGTCTGACATTTTTGCTGAACTGGGCCTTTTTGGCGCAGCCATGAGGCACACTCCCCTGCTAATTTCTTACATCGCATCATTTTACACTTTTTAATAGATTTTATGTGCTGTTAATTATATTATTGTGTGCTTTTTGGTCTGTGCTAAATAAATATATTTTCTTTCTTCTTTCTAAAATAATGATTTAATTCCTTAAGACAAAAAATAGGAAAAAACAATGTTACACACGTCCTTTCATAGCTACTTAAGGTTGAACTAGTCGCGGGCTCGAACTCATTGGTGGGCTTGGTCAAAAAGCACGCTATCTCACCTGGCATCGTGTCCGACAGAGATAGTATCAGTGATGACCAGTTAGACGCTGGTCTACATGCACCAACTCTAGTTCACACGCACACAAACACCGTTCAGAACGATTTTAGTAAAACGAGCGCGTAAAAAAATACGAAAAGTCCTTTGGAAGGTGGAGTTTTATGAAAAAACTACGGCATAAATCAATTACGAGTAAAGTTTATTATAATCTTCGACAATTGAGCTTTGTCGGAACGAGCTTTGTTTTGGAGATTTTATACTTCTTTTATTACTTATTTACTCCCAAAGTTGCGTTAAAATTAGCAGGTAAAACGAATCTTTGTTGGCTCATAACTTTTTAACTGCTTTTTTTTTTACTATTCTGCTTCTGTACAGACAAAATTAATAATAGGACAAAACGATTTCATGTTTTACTTTGGATATACAATGTGTAACAGTGGAGTAAAACCCCCCCGAAATTTGTATGGAAAAAGTATCGGCTAGTTGCGCCTTAACTCCTTCATATCACTCACTCATAAAACATTGCCATCCTTTTCTCGAACAAAAAACGAAACACAACAGTCCCAAAAACCCTTACCGCTTCTAACAAAAAACGGCTCGAAGGACTAAAAACGGCACAAAACGCCACAACAGCTTCAAAACGGATACAAAACAAATCAAAGTCACATGTTCTAAACTACAGTTTTAGCTGTCAACCGATATAATCGAGGTCTGGGTAACCGCTGCGAGATACTTCAACATAGCGAAACCACAAAATGGGACTAGCAATGTTCATAATGGTATAACTTTTTTTTTTTTTTTTTTAATCTTATTTATTTAAGGGATTTTTGTACACATATGTGACGATGTCAATCCCATCGTTCTTTTACACATAACGACTAACTAAATTAACTTATAACACAAAAATTAACTCAATCTAATTACTTATCTAAAAAAGTATATAATATTTTTGCTGCTTCAGACGTAGGTTTAGCTAAGATACCATGAAACATTCCAACATCCATTACCGACAATTTCATCGCGTTGAAAAGTGCGTTTCTTTTGCTTGTATATCGGACACATTCCACCAACACATGCTGTGCATCCTCTGTTTTACCACACACCTCACAGTTAGGAGAGTCCGATTTTCTGGTATAACTTTAATGATGAATATTAATGCCTATTTCACTAACATTAAGCGACACCTAAATAAAAGTGCGCTGTTGGATTACCAACGCTCGGCATAGCACAGAATGTTGAAAATTCAACAGCGCGCAAGTGTTATTGAAAATGAGCATAAGCATACTTACAGATTGCCTCAGGACGTACCTGTTTTATTACTAGCGGATTCATAATTTTAATGGCTCTCTTAAAGGGATTAAAACCGGGCAATTCAAACTGATATTTTATCTGTAAAGCATTATAGATAGTGCAATCCACGACGACGCGCCCCACTCCGGTCCGCTCCGTACTAAAGTACAGCTTACAGTACAGTAATCATGGAGTGGGGCGCGTCTTCGTGGATTGCACTATCTATAAAAACGTATACGATTATAATTGGTTGATTTTCCAGCCCGTCCCAAACTCAAACTCAAACTCAAAGCATTTATTTCAATTAAACCATTTACAGGCACTTTTGAATTGTCAAGGAATCGGTCAGTCAGAAATAGGTATGAAGTTAGTTGCCCATTCCAAAGCGTAGTAGGTACCTATGGAGAAGAACGGGCAAGAAACTCCACGGATACTCTTTTAAATAAAAAATTGTTACAAAATATTGGTTACATCATTCATGTTGAAATTATACATGTGAGAACAATGTAGAAAGACGTGCACGTTAGAAGCGTCCGTAATAAAAAGATAAAACAAAGAACATTTCAAAAAATTTAAATGAAATAAAAGTAAGCTCTGGCAGCTAAGACATGACCAGTTCCAACTGACGGCGCCCGTTCACGAACATCCCATCTTTGATGTCTTCCCTCCAGTAAACGCCCTAAGCCGAGGCTCGTACCCCACAGGGGGTGCCCTTAGCGAGCGTTCACCTAGTTTATAAGTTTAGTTTATAAGTCCCTGGCTGGAGGCTTTGAGTGTAGCAGCTTAAGGCACCCACAGGTTTGCTCGGTTAAATAGTCATGGCCTCAGAGGCCAGATATGAGATGCCATAGAGAAAAAAAAAAAAAAAAATTGTTGAAGAATATCAAAGGATGTTTTGAGTAAAACAAGAAAAGAAAGAAAATTCGTTTATTTGCGGTAAACATGACGCAAAGAAAGATAAAAAAAACACGTGAATAACAAATCAGGGGAAAATATGCGTCACATCCACGCAAAACGGCCATCGCTCAGCATAAAACTGCGACCCCATGCGAGACAGAGCCCCAGCGCTGGTTTTCAGCGATAGCCGGCGCTGACGTGATGACGTCAACCGGTGCAGCATATAATGAAATAACAAAACAAAAAATAAAATTAATACAATAGGTACTAGTCCTAAATGTTTATACAAATATAATATTTAAAATGGCAACATTCCGTGCCGAAAACGTAAAACGATACTTTCTTTGTAATTCAATGATAGTGTTGCGAGACTTACTTTTAAATGTCGCAGCATTATGCTATCATGCTGAGTTATGAGCCTTTAGGCCTCGTACGGACTTTCTGCTTTCATTTTACTTTGTTTTTTATTGTATTTTTTATTTATATTTGGTCATTTGTTATAAATAAGTTTAATTTGTGATCTCCTGTGCGAGTCCCAATAAATACTTTTTCAGTCCTCTTGCTCAAAAAGTCCGTCATTGTAGCGTACCAGAGCGGGGAAAAATAGCATATCTTGCTCTAGGGGAAAAAGTAATTTTTGCCTGTAACCAACGAGCCTACAAAAACGAAAAAGTTTTCTTATGTAAAACTAGCTTTTTACTACCGCATACCGGGATAAAAAGTTTCCTTAAAAATTCAGATTGAACAAATTGTATATTTTTTTAAATAAAATAAACTATATAGAATTGTATTGGATTATTATTATTTTCTCGCAATCGTAGTGAAAAGTAGAGTGTAACGGCGCTAAAATCCACTATACCTCGGTTTCTATTTACTCCCTCGCTAAATCTCGGGAATAAAACTACCTCAATAGAATAGATTATTTTAGCCCCTCGTAACAATCTACTATTTCTTTCTTTCTATCAATTCCTTGCATGTTTTTGCACACAGATGAGACAATAACAACCCTGGTATTTTTGTCTGAATAATTTCATATTATTTGTTCCTACTGAGCATAAGGTCTTGGGTTCGGTCCCCAGGTTGTGTAAAATGTTATTGGGTTTTTCATTATGAATTTCTCAGTAGCAGCCCGGAGTCTGGATTTATGTCCTTGCCCTAATTGCGGAATACAAGATCAATCACAATTTGTTTCGATTTGAAATAGATTGCTAATCCATTGCTTCTTAAGTTGGAAAAAATATCTGCTCAACAACATAAATAACGCAATGAATGTTGTTGAACTGTCAAAATTAAACAAATTTGTCATAATCGTGTATAAAAATAACTTACGCAATACACGGGACTTTAATATAATTAGCGAACCGTGTGTGAACAGGATTTCAAGGTCCGAAGGCGAGAACACCCAATGAAAAAACTCACACAGTATCACTTAGGTTTAATTCACATGGAATAGTTCACAATTCTCTCACCAAATAATAAAATATTAAACTACATATGGTTTGCTCGGTAACGTAACCATAGCGAGATCTATTTCGATCCCAACGCCATCTAGGGAAGCGTCAGGTAAACCTTTGCACATAATATATGAAATATTAGACATACCGCCCACCAAGGACATATTGCAGAATGTCCTTCTCTTAATCTAAACCGTCCACCATGCAACATTTCTAATAATATCGGATGCACAGATACGCACTTATAATATTAAAATAACATGGGTGAAGGTTTATAAAAGACAAAAAAAACAATTTAGTAATGCTTACAAACTAGATACATTCGATTTTGAACAAACCTTAAAAATAAACCTGAACCTGAATAAACCTTATAAACACAAAGTTAAGTTGCTACAGGTAGAATAGCCAATTTGGTAATAGGTCTCTTTATCAGGGAATTTTTAGTTCTAACAGTAACGACTCGAGTGATTCCGTCGGGCCCAGGATGTTTTAACTCTATCTTCCCCAGCAACCACTTGCCAGGAGGTAAATCATCCTCCTTTATCAGAACTAGGCCACCTATGGCTGGTTCTGGATTTTTTAGAGCCCACTTATGACGTTGTAAAAATTGATTTAAGTAATCTTGTGACCACCGCCGCCAATAGTCCTGTAACATTCTTTGGGTAAGTTGCCACCGTCTGAGACTAGAAATATTGGCCTTTTCGAAATTCGAATCAGGTACTAGGACGAGTGGTTCCCCAACCAGAAAATGGCCCGGAGTTAACACCGTCAACTCATTTTGATCCACACAGGAAAGCGGTCTCGAGTTGAGGCATGCCTCAATTTGTGCCAACACCGTCGTTAGTTCTTCGAACGTTAATGTAGAATTCCCTATAACTCTTTTGAGATGGTATTTGGTGGACTTTATTCCTGCCTCCCATAGACCGCCGAAGTTTGGAGCGTGAGGGGGAATAAAGTTCCACTTTGTACCATTATTTGCCAAGCATTCAACTAATTCGGGAATAAAATTTGATTTTTCTTCATTAAATAATTCCTGCAGTTCTCGTGCAGCGCCAACAAAATTTGTGCCGTTGTCACTATGTAGTTCTGCACAGTGCCCACGCCTCGCCACGAACCTCTTAAAAGCGGCCAAGAAACCTTTGGACGTCATGTCACTAACTGCTTCAATATGAATCGCCCGCGTAGACAGACAAATGAAGAGCGCGATATACCCCTTGTACGACTTATTTCCACGTCCTTTAGACACTCTGACATTTATCGGGCCAGCGTAATCGACGCCACTGTGCAGGAAAACTTTATTTGGTGTAACACGAGGAGATGGTAGTTGTCCCATTAGTTGACTTCTGGCTTTATTTGTAAACCTAATACAAGTAACGCATTTTCTAAAATAGGTCTTTACTAAAGATTTAATCCCTACAACCCAATACCGTGATCTCAAGTAAGCGATCATAGCTTGAGGCCCCCCATGCATCGTTTTTTGATGCGCCTCGCTTATGAGAAGCTTCGTGAGGAAGGAATCCTTAGGTATAAGTATAGGATGTTTGCGATCATAACTCAATTGAGACATCTCTAATCTACCTCCCACTCTAATTACTCCCTTTGAGTCCAAAAATAAGTTTAACGATTTGTATTTTTTACCCTTTTTATCTAAAGATCCCGTCCCCTTAAGTTCTTGTATTTCTTCTTGTAACTCTTCTTCTTGACCCGCTCTAATACAGACCTCCATCGCCTCCTCGAGTTCGGTTGTAGACAACTGTTTATTTCTTTCCTTATTAGCACAATTGGTTCTTAAGTGCAAGAACTTCCTACAGTAGGCTACTACCCTGATCATCCTTGAAAGCGATGAAAATCTGTCCCATAAAGAAATGTCAAGGATACCCGAATGGACCTTCACTTCCTCCAATTTAGTAATCAAGTGTTTAGGTTTTTTATATTCTATCACTGATTGCCTTAAAAACTCTGGTCCATTAAACCATATCGTAGTATTGCCGAGTTCCCCTGGAGCCACGCCACGAGAGGCACAATCCGCTGGATTTTGTTTCGATGGAACGTATGACCAATATTGTGTGTCCAATGTGTTTAAGATTTCTGCAACGCGATTGGCCACAAACGTTTTCCAACGACTTGGATGACAATTAAGCCATGCGAGAACAACTTCGGAATCCGTCCAAGCGTGCACATCTAATACATTTACATCCAGAGTTTTAGCAACGTCCACCATCAACTTGGCTAATAGAACGGCTCCACATAGTTCCAACCTAGGTATTGACACCTGTTTGATGGGAGACACCTTGGTTTTCGAGGTAACTAACGCAACCTTTATGTTACCCTCTGCCTCTATAACTCTGACGTATACCACTGCAGCGTAGGCCATTTTTGAGGCATCCGAAAAACCGTGTAGCTCCGTCTTTACATTACTGGATTTAGTGTTAAGCCAACGTGGGATTTTAACATTCACTAAAGAAAATAAGTCCTTACGGTAAGTAATCCATTCTTTTAATAAACTACTGGGCAATTCTTCGTCCCAACCTATACCTGCTAACCATAGCCTTTGTATTAAAATTTTAGCTAAAATTATACAAGGTGACAACCAACCTAACGGGTCGAAGAGCCTAGAAATATCTGATATAACCTTCCTTTTAGTTACAGGTTCCGTCGGGAGAGGCAGTTCGACAGAGTACTGAAAAACATCAGCGCGAGGATCCCAGGTAAGTCCGAGTATTTTTGTAATGTTATCTATTTTTATTTTTACTTCCTCAGCTTTATCCCTTTTGCTTTCTCTTATCTTATGCAGTAATTCTTCGCTGTTACTTATCCATTTTTGCAATGGAAATCCCCCTTTAGCTAGAATCTTGGTTAGTTCTTTATGAATTTCATATCCTTCCTCAACACTTTCTGCCCCTGTCATTAAATCATCCATGTAGAAATCATTCTTAATGATTTTTGCTACTAATGGATGATCCTTCCCTTCATCATGAGCAACCTGATGTAAACAACGTACTGCGAGAAATGGCGCCGATGAAGTACCAAATGTTACCGTCACCAACTCAAATTCTTCTATTTGTTTTTCAGGACTATCCCTCCATAGAATCCTCTGAAACATTGTATCATCTCTATTGACAAGAACCTGTCTATACATTTTAATTATATCAGCACTTATACAAATTGGATGTGTTCTCCAACGCATGACCGTATGTCGTAATTCTGCTTGCAGTGTCGGACCAACTATCAAGTCATCGTTTAACGATACCCCGTTTATTCCCTTGCAGGAAGCGTCAAATACCACGCGCACCTTAGTTGTCTGCTTATCTTCCCGGAGTATTGCGTGATGAGGTAAGTACAACCCCTTTTTATTTTCTTCTGGAGATACCTTTACCATATGGTTAAGTTCTATATACTCCTGCATCACCGCAGTATAATCGGCCTTTAATTTGTGATTCTTTGAAAGTTTAAATTCTAAGCTCTTTAACCTTTTTTCAGATATGAACCTAGATTCACCATCCTTACAACTTCGGTTACCATCCCGGAACGGCAACCTTACAATGTAACGTCCGGTTTCGTTTCGCTTTGTGGTATTTGTAAAAATATTCTCACATTCCGCTTCCTCTATACTAAGTATTTTTTCAGTTCCCGATGGCTCCGCTTCTAGCTCCCAGAATTTACGTAAGAAGTCATCAGCCTGAACATTGGAATGCATGACAGTGATACAATGATATGAATTGATGTCGGACGAATTTTCTGTACCGACAACACCCGAAAGAATCCATCCGAATTCTGTTTGCTGTGCTACGAGCGATCCACTGGTACTCTTTTTGATGCCATCTTGGATAATTTGACTGAATATCTCAGCACCTAATAAAACGTCAATTTTATTAGGCCTGTGATACTCAGGATCGGCCAAATCGTCTTCATTCAACTTTACCCATTCTACCCTGGTTGCTGTTACAACTGGGAGAAGGGATGTGATGGACTTCAAAACGTATGCGTTTACTTTAACGCTGTAATCTGGATTCACTCGAGAACGTATATCAACAACTACTGAAGAATTAGACATAACTGTTTTATTACCACCTACACCTGTAACACGGTGTTTTGTTAAAGTTTTCTTTAACCCTAAATATTGAGCCATAGACTCAGTAATAAAAGATCCTTGTGACCCTTGATCTACTAATGCGCGAACTACCCGATATGTTCCATCCTTTGACTTGGCTTTTACTAAAGCCGTAGGTATTAAAACCGTATCCTTGCAATTTCCTGTCGAAAGGCATGAAATTATTGGCTTAGTAGATCCCTCCGCTTGTACAGCGGCCTTTTGAGTTTCCTCCATTGAGGTACTATTCCTAGTAGCAGCTGTCGCTGCTTCCTTCTGAACAACGCCCGTGTCCTCACCAACAGACCCAGAACCACCGCTAGGGTGGAGTAAAGTATGGTGGCGTCTTTTACATAAATGGCATTTGACGGTGTTTCTACAAAATCTTGCAGAGTGGTTACTACCCAAACAAATGAAACATAGCCCATTTTTCTGTGCGAAATCACGTCGAGTCTCGTTATTTTCTTTAGCAAAACCTTTACAAGCAGTTATCTTATGAGCGGCAGAACAAAAAGGGCAAGATAATTCCGCTTTTCCTTTTCCTACCACATGGAACGATTGCGAACTTTTTTGAACCTGAGGTTTATTTTCTAAATTTTCTAAACCTCGAAAGCGGCCAGTTAAAAAATCTGTAAATTGAGTAAAAGTAGGCAAATCATCGGTTGCCTCTGAAGCTACCTTTAATTCCCAAGCTTTCCTGGTGTCCTTATCCAATTTGGCACTAACAATGTGTATTATTAAGATGTCCCAAGACGTAACATCTATCCCTAAATTTTGGATAGAGCCTAAGCAATCAGATGTGGTGCTAATTAATCTTTTTATTTCAGTAGCAGATTCCACTGTTAAACCCTTTTGATTAAACAAACGTTTTAAAATTCCGTTAGCTAAAAACCTTTTATTGTTGTACATTGCCTCTAATTTTGCCCAACTAGCCGTATAATTATCCGATGTTACATTAATGTTTCTTAACAGGTGCTCTGCATCTCCAGTTAAGTACCCTTTAAGGTAATATAATTTTTGCGCATCGTCTAGAGTTTTATTATTGTGTATTAACCCTCCAAATAAATCCCTAAACGTCTGCCACTCACTATAATTTCCAGAGAACACAGGTATCTTAACCTCAGGTAACTTAAAGTTTCTAAATCCTGTACTACAGCTAGCTCCTGGACTAACATTACACATTCCACTAGACATTTTCATATTGTTTAGTATTTCTTTCAGCTCGCTTTTAAAATGTATATAAAACTCTTCGACCTCCTCATATAAGCCATTCTTATGATAATTTGAACTAAATAAATCAGACTTTCGTACCTCACTAATTATTTTTACATGTGTTTTGTAGAATAATTGCCATTGCTGTTCTAAGTTTTCAATCCTAGTTTCTATATAACTAACAGTTAGACGCTCTTTAGGACTTTTTTTAAAGTTAGAGTTTGACTTGAGCATTTTAGCTTTAATGTCTTCCTGAATGTCGTTAAGCGACTCCATTCTTAATTAAAAACAAGTAGGTTATTTCGCAAATATAAAATACACAATTTTATTAACTAGATACTCATAACACTATAAATAAACTTATTGTCCAATAAACACCACAAAAATTTTAAGTTTCTTCGAAGCACTTCGATATTTTTCTAAGTCCCAGATAACGTTTAAAATTTTACAAGTGTTTTAAACTTGTATTTCTGAGTAAAATCGGACATGGATTCCCCGTCAGAACCACCTTTTGCTTAAAATTAGTACAAGTCCAAACTAATATTTCCAATGACTAAGTTAATTATCTAGTGAATTTAAGGTTCAAATTTCGATGCACTTTCTTGAATTATTGAAGTTAAATTCTTCCTAATAATAAGGTCGAAAATGTACTCACGATTTCTCCACTATACACTCACTAACACTGATACTAGACGTCTCACGTCGCACTTGTGGCGCCCTCTGATGGCCACTCCGCGAACTCCTCTGCCTGGCTCCTCCACGCAACGTCACTCCTCCGGCATCCAGCCGGATCCTCTGCTTCGATGACGTCACCGCTGACGCCTCGCTGTAGGGATGCTCTAGGCAGCAATCCACTGCCCAGTACTGACGTTGCGGGGTGATAATCACCACCACCACCGATGACTACCACAAAACACCTTCAAGCCAATCCGGCTTCCGAAGGACCATGAACAGGATTTCAAGGTCCGAAGGCGAGAACACCCAATGAAAAAACTCACACAGTATCACTTAGGTTTAATTCACATGGAATAGTTCACAATTCTCTCACCAAATAATAAAATATTAAACTACATATGGTTTGCTCGGTAACGTAACCATAGCGAGATCTATTTCGATCCCAACGCCATCTAGGGAAGCGTCAGGTAAACCTTTGCACATAATATATGAAATATTAGACAGTGTGTGTACTGTTCACCTTAGCCTAACCCTGCGAGCACTACCTACAGTCTTAATGAGGACAGATAAAGACTCGATCCCGTGAGAATATTGGGATAAAAAGTATCCTATGTCCTAACCAAGGTCATGCAAGATCTACCCATAAGGCAAATTTACAAAAAAAAAAAAAATCAACCGACTTCCAAAAAGAAATACTATAAAGCGAAAAATAACTTTTATTTCGGAAGTCGGTGGCAAAAAACGAATATTCAAAACCAAAGACACCGACTTCCGAAATAAAAGTTATTTTTCGCTTTGTAGTATTTTTTTTTTGGAAGTAGATTGATTTTTTTTTTTTTTTTTCAAAGTGTTTGTACATTAATATAGTCCTAAACAAATGATGTCCACGACTAATCATTTCATAGATTGAAAACTAGCAACTTTTACGGCTTGACAAAACATGTGATATTTCTTTATCATAATTATGTAAGTTTAATTAGGTAACGTATTATACACGTAAACCTTTCGGAATAAATTTTGTTAATGATGGTGAAAACTGCATCAAAATGAGTTGCGTAGTTTAGAAGAACTACGCGGTCCAAAGATCATAGACAGACACAAAAAGCTACTGTATTTTATAACTAGCTGCGCCCCGCAATTTCACCCGCGTAAGTCTCAAGATAAATTGATATTCTATATCGCAATTCAGATCATGGTCTACCCATGTGCCAAATTTCATTTAAATCCGTTCAGCCGTTTTAGCGTGAAAGCGTAACAAACAAACAAACTCACTTTCGAATTTATAATATTATTTCGTAGTTACAATAAACTAGCTGACCAGACAGACGTTGTCCTGTCCAATAAAAATCGCAATCGAATTTTTCCGGCAACTTTTAATATTTTTTTTAATAACCTGATTCGGACTATTACGAACATTTTAAAATAAAAATTTGCCAAATTGGTGCAGCCGTTTTGAAGTGATGGGCTTACCACCGAATAGCATTTCTTTTTTATTATTATATAAAATAATATATGGATAATATGGATACATATACCTATATATGTATATAGATAGATGCCAGCTTCATTTTGAACTGATAGAAGCCAAACTGTTTGTTTCTGATTCTTGTTTAATTATGTGGAATTCCCCGAAGTATGTAAAACACGATCAGAGTATATAGGTATTCGCTTTCAAGTTGCTAATTAATCTTAACTGGCGCAATTACCTCGGCAATATATCAGTCAATTTGCGTAACATTACCAGCTTCTGACGTCGACTATCATTTTCTATTATACCTACCACCAACGCTAGATAATGTGTAATGATTATGGTGGGATTTATTAGTCATTACTCGGTCGTAAAGCAGCTCAATGTTAATTAGATCGACCAATCAGGAAGTGTTGTCATAGACAATTTAGGGGTAACCACAACAAAATGGCGTGACCTCCTAAAACCTTAAAATATTAGGATAACTACTCCATATCGTTGAACAAATTAAATCGTTGACGTGGCCTAAAAGGCTGCCCAACTTAAATGGAATTGACCAGAACACGTTTGCAACATTAGCTATCTGTGGGTCCGTAAAAATTCTGATTGGTGCCCTGAATGAGCGACATATCGCCGTGGCAGACCACGAAGGATATGGCGGGATGACCCGTTTCTTTAAGCTTCTAAGAGTTGGAGAGAAGGAGAGCAGAATCGTGACCGATGGAAGGAATGGAGGCAGGCCTTTTCCCAGCAGTGGGACAATTTGGGCTAGTAATATTAATAATACATCATTTTAAAAACAGTTATTGTAGTAGTTTTCGTAGATGGATTGTAGAAACCGCTGTTTTACATAACCGCTAGCCGTTTTACAAAACAGCTCCGTTATGTAAAATATCTGAACGACGCAGAATTGCATAAACGTTTTGCATTTATTAATACAGCGGGTCAACGTTTAGAGGTTATGTAAAACAGCATAAAATGATACGTCAGATT
This sequence comes from Agrochola litura, assembly GCA_949152395.1. Taxonomy (NCBI): domain Eukaryota; kingdom Metazoa; phylum Arthropoda; class Insecta; order Lepidoptera; family Noctuidae; genus Agrochola; species Agrochola litura. The sequence continues at coordinate 5,315,855 of OX424502.1, read as the reverse complement.
GTAGATTTTTGTTCTAAATTATGTCGCCCAGTCGTGGCTCTGTGTGTCATAACAACAATAATGGCGTCTGCAACAGAAATAAATAAAACAAGTAATATGGGAGAAAATTACCCTAACTCAAGTGAAAAGAAACAGTGATTATAAGGACAATTTTAATAAAAAGTTATCAGAATTTTATGAAAGTCAGTTCTAAAAATACTAAATAGCCAAGTAACAGCAACCAACTTATAAGTAGAAGTAACTTAAATAAATTGTTCAGGGTGCCCTTGATTCAGCATTAGAAGCCACCACCAAACGTTTACTGTGACTTCAGATAAGGCATTTTGTATTATGTTTAAACGTAAGTTGCAGTTTTGTTAAACATAACGCAATGACAATTCAGCTGAACGTTGTGCAGCTGTTTTATATAATGGAGCTGTTTTGTAAAACAGCTAGCGGTTATGTAACACAGTGGATTTGACAATCCATTTTCGAGATAGCCACCACACGAACTTGAATCCACTGGTATACCTATTATTAGATATACCTACACAGAAAAGGCTTCATTCATTCATTAAATCAAAAAGGTAAGTACGTTCATTCAAAAACTCCTTGAATGAGAAACAACTTCTGAAGTTGATTCAGTATTACTGATTGGGTCAGTCCTGTTTTGTACAAGTTAGCACTCAGGATGGAAAGTTGAAGCGGGCCCTGCGGGGAAAGTACCCGTTAGTGTATAGAGATGCTGCCAATGCTTACTCAAAGGAAACATTCGATTTTTATAAAAGTAAGTAAGTTAATTGATTCAGACGTGACCTTGCGGAAATCCATTATAAAATACAATAGACGTATTACGATATATTTAGTAACCCGTTCCGCTTAGTTATTTCTAAAGAGCCATAAAAAACTCCTGAAAGAAATCGACACGTGTTTCACCTCTCAACGAGGCATTCTCAGGATGACGATGGACTTGTCGCGAACCTGAACACGGCGTGTTGCCACACCGAGCGCAGCTTACAGCCAGAACGTGTTTCAGTCTGCGCTCAGCGCTTGGTGTGGCAACACGCCGTGTTCGGGTGTTGTATTTTTTGTTTAAAGTAAGTAAGTAAAACTGAATTTTTTTTAAAGGGGCCTGCTTCAGGTTTCTTCCATGTACATACTTATACGCGTGTAAGATGTGTCTTTAAACCTAAGTACCCACAATAGATACAAGACTAATGCCATGAAAAAGGACATTTAATAGTCTAAATAAAGGTAGTGATAGTTACCAAATACCTTCCATACATAAAACTCCCCTGAACATGAGTCTTAGCATTGTCTTGCGGATTAATCAGTGGCTACTTAGCCTTTTAATACACGAGAATGGTCCTTAAGTGTCCTAGTTTAGTACAAATGAGGCCGCTATTCCCTGTCATGGCCGCCGGGGGCTATTACGGCCATTTTATCGGCCACAAGGGAGCTATTACATAAAACGGTCGATCAGGCACGCGGTGGTCCCCAATCTTCTGTGATATTTTAATGGTTTTATGAAGTATGATATTAGATGCCTACCTATGTATTATCCTGCAGGTACAGTAAGCGATCAAAAGTGCATGAGCACGCTAAGAGTCATATTGCTGTGAACACGCGGTATAGCTCGTACATTTGTATGTGTAAGCAACACGATACACACACCACAGATAACGCAGTTTTGTTCTACACGAAACAACAATATATTTCCGTCGCTTTAAACATGCTAGCACACACGCACTATGCGCGTGAACTTGACCAGTTAATGGCATTGCTAAAATTCGATAGTATCTTAACAAGTGCAGATAGCAGAAAGCGTTAAGCGTTGGTATGGAATTCAAACTGCCTCAGGTTCTAATCTCGTGAAACACAGTGCGGTTTTTTGCAAATATTATTATTTTTGTTTTCGATACTAATATTTTTTAAATATTGCTGCTTTTTTATGTTGTTATTGCAATAAAGGTTTTAGAATAAAAAATGCGTGATATATGATAACAAACTTAAAAAATATGTTTATTCGTTATATTTATTTTACATAAGTTAACACACTGCTACAATTATTTATCATTACTTCAGCTGAATAAGATGTGAAATAGATGTCAAGAAACTAGAAGCAGTTTGTATTATTTTGACATATTTAAATTATGAAATATTTTAAATTTTTAATGGATTTTTTCACCATAAACATTAAGCTTTGATCATGGTCGAAGTAATTAAGTAATAAATAAGAATATTAGACTACTTAAAATGTAAAAAACTACTTACAGAATAGGTAATTTTAAGGTTAAATATGGGCAGTTTGTTTATATTTTATTTGTATTAATTATTTTACATTTTATTTGACTTTAGTAAATATTGGTTGTTATTGAGGTTAAAGCTTAAGTATTCATTTTCTTTACGAAAAGAAGATTGAAACTAAACCTCAAATTTTAATCCTAAAATAATACTATTACTAAAATAATATCAAACAATTTCGGTATATCTGCAAGAAATACGACAAACACCCTATTGAAACGTGCTTAAAAAATTCGTTACCATAAATTCATGCAATAACGAATCTGTTGTTTATTAAGTTGGTACGGTCAATATTTTAAGGTCAAAAACGGTTTTCTAGCTGGTCTTCAGTGATGCAAGCCTTCAGAGTGCACGGCGAACGGTTCATAATGACGTGTTTTTAATAATTCAGCAAAATATCTCGTTGGTATGAAACCATTTGTTTCATTCACCATTTGCCGTCGCTGCTACTCGATAATAAGCCCCTTCCTCATATCTCTTAACCCTCACAGTATTTCTCTAGAACAAAGAAAAACATTGTTTTTATTACACATAATACCTTATTATTTATTATTCACTAATCGAATTAAACCTCACAATGAATTTAAAACTTTAAAGGCATCTTCTGTCTCAACAATACCTCTGTTCTATCAACAATACCCTTGATTAAGATTTATGTTTAGTAAAATATGAAATATATAAATGATAACACTCACACTTAGTCCGGTTTCATTAGATATTCACTTCACTTTTACGCAGCGCAATAATATTCTCTGATCTGATCTGATCTCTTCAATATATTTTATGCCTGCTTTTTGATAATAATAACCACAACACTGCGCTAAATACTCGTCACCAATATTATCCACGAACCAAAAAAGTTCTATTAATTAAATACTCGTAACAAACTGCATCTACCCCACAGAAATCGAAATAATTTACTTAGTTTTTTGTGGTCTACCTGCTAAACTTTAATATTTATGTGAACAAGACGAATGAAACTAAAAACGAATGATGATTATTGAACTAGTCATTGGTTGCAGACAAAGTGAGTGTGTGTGTGTAATGTGCGTGTCTACAGTATTGTAACAACTTATAGAAGAAGGTCGTAAGTCAAACCGAAGCGTCAGTCTATTGCTTTGTGAGATTGCTCATGGACTTTTGGTCGGTACTGTACTTAGTCATTTTTGATAATGGGTTTTACTGTTTTTGTTTGTACAGGTTTTGATAAAATCCCAAGATAGATATTGATAGTTTTTAGTGTTACCTGATTTGCCTCCATGAAAAGCGAGAACAAACAATGACAAAACAAAACTCATTTATTAAAATTTGTCTGAGATTCACCAGTTTTTGAAATATTAATCACTACATTTGATAAAACAAGGTCCCCCACCGCGTCTGTCTATCCGAACACGATAAACTCAAAACTGCCGAACGGATTCTCATAATATATGGTTTTCACCTATAGACGGAGTGATTCATGAGGAAGGGTGGAGAGGATAGTTGAGGCTATTTAACATCACGCTTTACAACCTTTAGGAGTCGAGCAAAAAGACAAAATGTCGGCGCGGGCGGGCGATGCGATGCGATGGGTCGGGGGCCGAGGGGGTTTTAATAAAAATGTGATTGTGTATTTTACGACTTCCACGCGAACGAACTCGCGGGCAGAAGTTGGTAATAAATAAATAAGTAAATAAACTGAACGTCAAAATGACACGATACAGTCCTCCAAAACGCCTGCCCTTCACCACTTCCTAGTATTTTATGTTAGATGAAGTCGCGCTCTCTAGCAATACATTACACATCTGTCTGAGAACTCAGAAAATAGATGCTGAATCAACTTTAGTACCTACTTAAACGAACTGGCAAACATCTAGGAGTGTCCTTTATTTTATTATTTTTACGTCTTTGACATTTCTCGGGACCCAGGGGTCCCGGACCTTTGGAAGGCATACGAAGGGCCGAAGCAAACTCGCAGAGGCCCCTTAGACGTTTATAATTAAATGAGGTACCAACTGACGATTATCCCTGTTCGCACTATGCAAGTGCAGCCAAGGACAACCCCCGGTTGGTGTAGGACTATTGTAAGATATGGAAACAAAGATATCGGACTATGTGTTTGGGTTGCTAAAGTGAACTGGTCACCTGGAACTATGGAAGGACTATGGCCCCTGCCTGATCTATGTTTTATATGCACACGGATAAAATGGCAGGGGGTGACTTGCACACTCAATAATGGGCCCCCGAAAACGGTCGCTTATTATTTTTAAATGTCTTTAACATACCTCGGGACCCTGGGGTCCCGGACCTTTGGAAGGCGTACGAGGGGCCGAAGCCAACTCGCAGAGGCCCCTTAGGCCCGTATTACAGAACGTCACTCAATACTCAAGCATTACTTAAAACTAGATTCAAGCCATTTGATTGGTTGAAACTAGTTTTAAGTAATGCTTGAGTATTGAGTGACGTTCTGTAATACGGGCCTTAGACATTTTTAAGTATTGAGGCACCACCCGACGACTATCCCTGTTCGCACTACGCAAGGGCACCCAAGGACAACCCCCGGTTGGTGTAGGACTATTGCAGGATATGGAAACAAAGATATTTTGACTATGGGTTTGGGTGGCTAAAGTGGACTGATTACCTGGAACTATGGAAGGACTATGGCCCCTGCCTAATCAATGTTTATATGTACACGGATAAAATGGCAGGGGGTGACTTGCACACTCAATAATGGGCACCCGAAAATGGTCGCTAGCACAAAGTGTCGAAGCGACAAGGGGGCAACATGTCCTGAGGTGCTTATGCTTATTATTATTATAATTTTTTACGTCTTTAACATTTCTCGGGACCCTAGGATCCCGGACCTTTGGAAGGCGTACGAGGGGCCGAAGCCAACTCGCAGAGGCCCCCCTTAGACGTTTTTAATGAAATGAGGTTATTATTATTTATTTCAGGAAATTAATCCCATATTAATCATCACTACAAATAAATTATACATTAAAACCCACACATTAAAAATTAAACAATTACACATTAAAAATAATATAAAATAAATGTACAATTAATAAAGTTACTAGATTAAACTTCATTTGATTACATTAAAGTTATTATTTTAGTTTCAAATTTTTAGACTCCGAATTCACGGTAGTCAAAACAAATATGAAACTTCATAATGGCGAAGCGATGACAAAATTTTGAAACAAGTCACGCACGGTAAGAAATTACGGAATGCTCCCCAGGGGCGTCAGTAAACGAGCTGAAAACTTCAGGTTCCGGGAAAATTTCATACACGAAAGGATAAATAAATTATTAAGTAGGAAAACAATTTTGCTGATGACGTTACCAGATAGAGTCGCTGTCTGGAAGCAATTTGTAAATGCGATGGTAATGTTGTAGCTTTTTTAGGGTTCCGATCATTTTAGCTGAAAGACGTCCACTGCTGGACATAGGCCTCCCCCAAGCACCGCCACGTCAAGCGTTTCTGTGCTACCCGCATCCAGCGGATTCCTGCAGCCTTCACAAAGCTATCGGTCCACCATGTGGGTGGAAGGGTACCAAACGGAACCATATTACTAAGTCTCCGTTGTCCGTCCATCAGCGGGCTGTATCTCTTGAACCGTAATAAGTAGAGAGTTGAAATTTTCACAAAATCGTCTATTTATATTGTCGATATAAGAACAAATAATAAAAACTAAATAAAGTTAACCACCAAACAAGAAACGTGTTTTTTCGGTGTTTTTTGCTCGATTTTAATACGGTACGGAAACACTTGGCCGGTTTTTTTTTTGAGGGTTTTAGTGATCGGTAAACCGACGGATCAGTTTTAATGAAAAGTGGGTTCTACCAATGACTATCTGCGTCACCTATTGTAATTATATTCTGCCCATGAAACCCCATATTTATTTGGCACCGACACAGCATTTCCTGGAGGCTTCTGTTTCTGTAAAATTGACTTCGAAAGTGAGCTCAAAACTATTAGAAAGATAACTCTTTTGTTTATCAAGTTAAATCAACATAGATTCACGTTTTATTACTGTTCGAATTTCGAATTTCATAGCATAGGCTATTACCATTCGTTGCCAGTTCTAGAGGAAAAGTTGAAAAGTTTGACGACCTTCTTCCAGATAAATCGAAAATGCTGTACTGATCAAATACATGCGAGCGCCTCGGCTGGCAAAGTTAGTATGAAAATCCATAATTATCTGTCGTGATTAGCGTCCAAATAAATTGCTATGAAAACTCATAACTGTCGTGTAATTTAAAAATGGAACGAACTTTTTACTTCGGCACATGACAACCAAGAAGGTCACCTATCAAAGATTTTATTTAAATTTCGATTTGGCTTGCAAATAGAGTAAAAAGAAACAAATGAACATAATTATTGCCGCATGAAAAATTATTGTTGTTTGTACATTCCATGTTTGAATTTCCGCGCATTATTTGAGAAAAGAACTATACATATACAAGCTTTGGCCACAACAGGCCAAGGCTTGTATAGTAGCAGGCCGCGGCAGTAATGTACATTATGTGCCTGTATTTTTTATTTTGATGTGCACTATCCTTTACCCGTTCGTTATACCCATTGATTGGGAGCACCATGTACAACGATGGAATTTCCTGTGTATAACAAAGACTACAAACTTCGTTCCAATTAGAGCTTTGAGGTAGAAACCATCGGCCACATTGCACCAAAATGTACCAAATACTATGGCTTTAAAAGTGGTAGAGGTCTACCTAAAAGGTGATTAAATCGAATTGACCATATACAGGGTCAAATTAAATAAGCTAGTCAAACTCCGCAAACCTCATGGGTACTGAAATCTAAAAATGATAAAACAAAAAGCCGGCTAAGTGTGTGTCGGACCACGCACAATAAAGGGTTCCGTAGTTGGGAAGAATTTATTCCAAGACCAAACTTAACTTCGTAGTTGAGAAAGATGTTCTCCCATACATCGATATACGTCACGGCCAATTCTCCAACTGTAAATGTAAGTTTGTAATGGCATTTATTTTGTAGAAGTGAAAACTTCTTTGGGCGCGTTGGGCATTTTTGAGATGGGACTAAACCATTGATTTCGCGACACTGTAACGCAATTTACCAACACCGTGGAGTGAAAGACATCAACTCGTTGACTACCGCGGTGCTGACTGTTTTTTCAAGTTTTCACTTCTGTCGGCACTCCCGGAGTGCTACTGTTTTTTTTTAATGTGATAAAAATTCAAATGGTAAATTTTCGGACTTTTTCCTTTACTTGTGTTGTGAGACCTTCCTGTCAAATTTCAAGATTCTAGGTAAACGGGAAGTACCCTGTAGGTTTTGATTTATTTACGAGTATCAAATTAGGTCACATAAATGACCGTATTTTTTTATTGCGTTGACTTAGAAGCTTGATTTTTTAGAGCTCCAAGGGAACATAGATCTACGTATTTATTAATGAATCAACTTGATACCTCCACGTGTTTATGAGAAAATGGGTCTTGACAGACTGACGGACGGACAACGAAGGTTTTTTCCTTTTGAGGTACGGAACCCTAAAAAACGAGCGAGCCTTACAGTATATATGTATAACATCTGACATCTCACTTTGGTAATAAACAACATTAACAGGGTGGGGCCTCGTCAAGGTCATATCTGACGGCCAACACTAACACCGCGCGCGCTCATTGCTCAAATCAAAAAGCGCGCGCTTCCTCGGCTTCCTGTAATACACTTTCGTCCCTTTTCACGAAATCACTCCCACAGATTGCATTAAAGCGAGAAGAAAGATTTGCAGAAAACCGAGAGGAAAGTAGTAACACAAAAAAAAAAAAATTGATTACCTTTTTTTTTTGGGTCATCAACAGCCGGTAGTACCTATAGTCACTCAATGTCAGGTTTTTTTTTGTGTAAATTTCACAGACCTGATGGGTTTAGATGTCTCAACACGATAAAATAGATTTTATCAACTCACATTTCAAGTAACAAAACTACCAGCGATTATTGAACCCAAAAAAATCATCCAGTCCTTTTTTATTTTTTCGTGTTTATATATCGATACTCATTACGTCTGCTGAGTTTCTCTAGCTAATTTATTTGACCCTGTATAGCTTTTCGTCCATCAAAAGTTTTGATTTGATTCAAAACAAACAGACAAGGTCAATCTCTGACCTTTGACCCGTAAAACAAACAAGCAGGATGATTACATTGGAACTCCTTACCGTGCAACTATAAACTAAGTTTATGTGTTAACCAAGGTTTAGTGAGACGGTAATTGGATAACGTACAAACCTAACGTTAAACTGAAGTCTGTTTTCTATTCCCTGGAGTTTGGGTATTGCCTTGTTGCCAGTTGATTGTGTTCGTTGAGATGGAGAATAAAGCTGGGAACCAATTTGGTTTGCGGTTTTGGAACAAAACCTCTTTGAATCGAAGTTTTGGTGCGATTGCTTTGCGGGAACCAAAATGTGCTGTGGAATTGGTGAAGAAGAAATCTACCCACACACATGCTTCATGGTGGAAAAATGTTGTTTTATTCTTTACCGACTTCAAAAAAGAGTTTGTCGAATCCATAACATTTTTTTCGAAATGTTACCGCATGTCGCTTCTTTCAATGATTTTATTACAACTTTACTAGAATCAACGAAATCTATGTTCCCAAAAGCCCCACAAAAAAGTGACTGTACCAGTGTCAGTACTTAGGCCCACTTATACCACAAGTCACTAAATGCGTTTAGCGTTAAACCTATTTAAAACACCTTCGGTCTCTGTCATATTCGAATGATTGACAGAAATAGGACGATATTGTAAATTCGTTTAGAAATTATCATTTAGTGATTTGTGGTGCAAGGAGTCCTTAGGCTCCGCGCAAACGGACCGCCAACCACAGCCACTGATGGCTGTCGTGCGCCACGTCTTTTGGTACCACGCAAACAAAGGTGACCGGTGACTGCCACTAGTAGTCGGTGGCCGCTACAATTTGTAACACTCCTGCTGTACAGTCGCAAGTCACTCACACTGAGTCGCGAGTGGCCGCCACCGGTGGCGTGTCACAGACACTGAGCCGCGAGTGGACGCCACTCGCTACACATGTACGGCGATTCCATACAAAACTTATTAAAAATCATGTAAACAGCTTGTCACCAGCCATCGGTGGCTGTGGTCGGTGGTCCATTTGTGCAAAGCCTTAGTGTATTTAATTATTCCAAATAAAACTTCAAAATTCGGACGTCAATGGCCGTTTTCACATTGGACGATAACGAAAACGACACGATATCGTCGGACTGGTAGTTTCTTACAGTTACTACTAAACGCTTTCACAATGTGTCGGTGTAGTCAACGGTGTCGTCGCCGACATTGATTGTCGTGACGATATCGGCGGATGACATAGTGCACTTGTTCACTGCTGCCATTGCCTCGAATACACTATTACACTTGGAATCCCGATAAGGTGTTGGTTACATCTTGTCACATACTGATATCATCCCGATATTGCCGGCCGATATCGTTGTCGTTCGAGCTGACTACATGGCGGTGTCGTTGTCGTTGCAGTAAGAAAACGGCCATTGAAGTATGAATTCGCGATGATGAATTATTTTAAAATAAGTGAGGTCGGTGAGGTCGCTTTGCAAGTGTGTGCTGGTCACTATAGTGAGGAATATAAAAAAGCATAACATCTTTTGGAATTCATTTCCCATTTTTCTTCATTATTTTCCTTCGCAACCTTATTTAAAACCTTTAATACACAAAGTTTGTCAAATTTTAGTCTTTACTTTGTTTAAAACAAAACTTGGGGTCGCTGAATAAGCTCATCTTCGCGAGTATTCCTGAATTATTGATAAAATCTTTGCAACTTTGTGTTGACTGCGGTGTTATTAAAGATCGCTTCTTTGTTATAAGTATTTTAGGTACTGTGTACAATTTTCTTCTGTTCTGTTAGGATCTCAAAGAATTTTCCAACAAATTATGAATACCACTCTCTCTAGGGTTTTGTGAAAAGAGATTAACGAGCCGGGAGTGTTAAATTATGGTCGTGACCGCAAAAGTCACTTCTTTATTTTGATCTTTTAAAATAGAATTTTAAAAAGATGAATGGATTGTGTGAGGAATGATATAAAAGAGAAGGGAGTGAATGATAGTGTGACGGTTGACAGGGGAGAATGATAGAAGAAAATGTTAATCGATTTTTACGTGATTACTGGACCAATTTACCTGATTCTTTTCATTTTGTAGAGGAAGCTCAAGCGGTGGCCCAATATAAATTTCATCCAAATCCGTTTAGCCGTTTTAGCGTAACGCGTAACAAACATACAAACACAAAAATAAAATATTTTCTCTTTTTAAATATTATTCCTTATCATAACATAACGTCACACCTTATTTCCCCGAAGGGTTGGGCAGAGGTATCCCTGTAGTACACCCACATGTCGCTAGTTATGTTTAAGTCCCATGTAATATGGGGCGAGCCTATTGCCATCAACCGGGCACAAATCCAGACTCCAAGCTGCTACTGAGAAATTTTAGATAGAAAAACCTAATAACATTTTGCCTGACCCAGGAATCGAACCCAGGACTCGGGCCTCAACTTCATATTTATAATATACAAATTTCCGCCAGCGGCTTAGCCCGTGTGATGTCTTTTTAAATTATAGCCTATGTTACTCAGTGATATAGCATTCTGCAGGTGGAATAATTTAAAAAAAAATTGGTCCAGTAGTTTTTGAGAATAAAAATACAAATCTTTTCTCATACCTAATATTAGTGTAGATAAATAGGATAGTGCCTACCTTTTGTAGACCTTATATTCTTCGGCAAAGGATTGAATTGAAAATACCAAAATCTCATCCTCCCAATTCAAACTTACTTCTAAAACCCGAATGAATAATAATCAACTGCCTCCAGGAATAAGTTCTCGCATATATTTCCAACGTACACCCAACATAGCTACACATAGTACCTACAACTAAATACTACCCTCGTAAAGTTATCGGTTAATATATACGGGAAGGATCTTCCCTTCGAGAGTTCCAGCTAAAATAAAATCACTCGTGCGAGACTGAAGTCCTTTGGAGTGATCCTTCAGGCTTTAACTGTACGCGCTGAGAGATGGGAATTAATTAAAGCTAATACACATCGCTCACTGAATACAAAAGGGCCACAAATCAAAAAGCATAAATTTTATACGACAGCCAAAATAAAATTCAAACCACGATTTTCTTAAATATTTCATAATTTTTATTTGTTATTATAACATGTTAATATATAATTAGGTGCATTTTTACGTGCTCTATCGATTGAAAATATGAACATTGTAATAGCTGTTACTCATGAAGTTAAAAATGCACAAAAGTCTCTTTTGTATTCAAAATTTGGTTCAATGTCATAAACATTATGTCAAAATAAAACTCAATTTTACAAAAATAAATGATTTATTAAATCTTCTTCGTAGTAATTATATTCTCAAAAGTCTCTTATTAGTGATAGATAAATGATAGACAGTAAAACAGTTTCTAAAATAAATGACAACAATAAAATTACATCTAATTATAGTAGAATATTATGATGAAATTGAGAGAAAATTGGTGCGTGGACGTCTTTCGGCTGAAATTAATGAAAAGTCATTAATTCATTTCAGCCGAAAGATGTCCACGCTGGACATACGAGTAGGCCTCCCCCAAGCACCGCCACTTTGACCGGTTCTATGCTTCCCGTATCCAACGGATTCCTGTGGCCTGCAAAAGGTCATCGGTCCACCTTGTGGGAGGTAAAGACGCGAAAGCAACGCTTCATCTTCCGGTACGCGGTCGCCGCTCCAGAACCTTTTGGCCATCTGTTCTGCAAGCAATGTGCACTGCCCATTTCCACTTAAGGCGACAATAACCGACTTTTAATGATTTTATACTGAAGATGACGTCTAAACGGAGTGTTAATGATTTGGAAAAAATATATGTTAAAATAGAGCATTTTTTAATATTTTAATATAGGCATATTTTGGATTGTGTTTATATTACATAGTGAAATTAATTTGTAAAGTTATGTCTAACGCAGTTAAAAAACTGAGAATGACGCAAAATCTATCAAACGTATTTTTCTGAAACCTTCACCATTTTAACGATAATTTAACTATTGATCTTTTAGTATACGTGTTTTATTCAAATACCTTTTGTTTTACGTATAATAAATTAATAATGCGTTTAATTAGGGACAGCGCTCCTTGATGGGCGAGTCCTATTACCTACTGGCTGGACTTACAACGCATTGCATGAGCTCAGTACAGAACACGCAAGCAAACCACTCAAGGTCACTGTCATATATCTGCGTCTCAAGTTTGGCAGTTCTTCGGGCTATGTCGGTTACCTTGTTTCTCCTGCGGATCTCTTCATTTCTGATTCGATCGCGTAGAGAAATTCCAAGCATAGCCCTCTCCATTGCCCTTTGGGTGACTTTTAGCCTTCTAATAAGGCCCATTGTGAGCGGCCACGTTTCAGTGCCATAGGTCATCACTGGCAACACTCACTGATCAAAGACTATCGTCTTGAGACATTGAGGTCTATGGGACGATAGGATATTGCGTAGCTTCTCGAGCGCTGCCCAGCCGAGTCGGATTCGACGATTGAAATCTTTCTCGAAGTTGGACCTACCTAACTGGACAGTTTGCCCTTGGTAAACAAACTCGTCCACAACTTCGAGCGAAGCGTCTCCGATCTTCATGAGAGTGGGTGTTACATGGGCAGTTGACATAACCATTGTCCATGTTTATTTTAAGTCTCAGTCTTATAGAAGCTCTACTGAGGTCATCGAGCATTGTACTGAGGTCCTCCATAGTCTCAGCCATGACAACTATGGCGTCGGCAAACCGAAGGTTGATGATGCACTGGAGGATGTTATCAAGATTCTGGAACCTTGATTCTCCAGTGCAGCGGTGAACAGTTTCGGTGAGATAACGTCTCCCCTGTCTCGCACCTCACTGCAGAAGGATAGGTTTCGAAGTTTGGTCCTGGAGTCCGACTGACATAGCGGCGTTTTCGTACAGACACTTTAGCACCTCGAATCTTCGATGTACTGATAGTCGATCTGGCACCGTCGAAGAGACTGCAGTACAGCTCATGTCTCGATCGAATCGAAGGCTTTCTCGTAGTTCACAAACGAAGTTGCTGCATCAACCCTGTACAGGTATGGACTGATTATATTATACATTACCTAACCTAAACAGTTATTAAAAACGTTAAATATTACGAAAATAAGACCCACTGACTCACTATTTGTTATAATGGTGCCGACTCCGTTGTTCACAAACTAAACTAAATTTAAGTTCAGTGCATCTTTTTCTTTCTATTTCATTAAGAAAAGGACAGAAGATAAATTTTAGTTTAGTCCTGTCAAATTAATCAGCGCTTGACGTAAATTGAGTAATTTTAGTAGGCAAGTTTTTAATCACGTCTAAACTTGTATGGAGTAGTGACAGGTGCTGATTAATTTGACAGGACTAAACTAAAATTTGTCTTCCGTCCTTTTCTTAATGAAATAGAAAAAAAAAAGATGCACTGAACTTAAATTTAGTTTAGTTTGTGAACAAGGGAATCGGCACCATTACTTATTATTTATAACCCGGGCAAGCTAAAAACACAATACAGCATTTTTTTTTGCGTCACCGCATTCTAACAGCCTATCACAGTCCACTGCCGAACACAAGGTGTCTCCAATTATTATTAGATATTGTTAGTGGAAAATTAGTATGATTCTAAATTTAACTCTTTGAATGTCGCGTGATACCCCATAGCAATTGCTTAACAAAAGCAATTGCTTTAGCGTTTGTTTTACTGCCCGTAAAACAGCTGTAGAAAACACAATATAGCATAAACATTTATAATACAAAAAAATATAACATACCTAATCATAAATTATTTCTATACAAAACGGACACATTTCTAAATTTCCCACTCTAGTCTTCAAAAAATAACAATCAATCCATACATAATTCCATGCAAAACGAACGCATTTGAAATGTGGCACTGTTGTATTATAAAATATTACTACACTTACACAATTTTTGAATGCAATGCAAACGGATTTCAAATATGGCCCTGTTGTACTAAATAACATAATTACACTTACACGATGTTTGAATGCAATGCGGACGCATTTGAAATAATGGCCCTGTTGTATTACAAAATATGATTATACTTACTTGATGTTTGAATGCAAAACGGACGTTTTCCAAAATATGGCACTTTTGCAGAGAACTATGAATACGAAGTGCAGGATTCTTTTGGGTTGTGGCCTTTTTGTACGGAACTGACGTGCGTTAGTGTGGAGTTTCGGATCGCAACTCACAAAATGGCGGCCTTGCACTGAAATTAGCTAACAAAATGCTTCAATGCAAAAAAGGCGGTGAGCCAGTTTCGGAATAGTAACGCGAAAATGATGGGTGTCTTTTTTAAACAAAAAAATTTTGTCGATTTAGACCTCATTTTTTAAATAAAATTATTTTCAGATTTTTTTGATTTGTGGCCCTTTTGTATTCAGTGAGCGACATTCATGATAAAATATGTTAGCAATCTAAATTGTAAAAAGAACGCTGTACAAAAATATTAAGAAAACAAAGAAGAAAAAAATGTCAAAATTTTTTTTCGAAACCCCAATTCCCTCACTATGCGGAGGATTTTAAAAGAAATTCGTAATCCATTGCTACATAATAAAATAAAAAATCTGTTCGACTATGTTAATAACAAAGGTAGCCAAAATTAATGGCATCGTCATTGATAGTGTGTTTCATAATTACCTACCCCGCAGAGAAACCAGACTTTGACAAGAAAGGAATTTGTGGGAGGTGCAAGCTGTGAGCCCAGACCTTTACCCATTTTAAAAGTAGTACCCGGGTGATCGAGCTCTGCTCTGGTGAAAATTGAGAATGCTCATATAATAGTATAGGAAAGTACATACTAATTCCATGCTGCCATGTCATTATTCTAAGGTAGCCATCTTGTTCTAAACTTTGGGCGACCGAGCTCTGCTCGGATGAAAATTCGTAGAAAACGAATTTTCCCAGATATGAGACCTAGCTAGATCGATTTTTCATCCCAAAAAACCCCTATATTGCAACTTTCATCGAAATCGTTAGAGTCGGTTTCGAGAACGTGATTACAAATATACGTACAAATATTGCCTCGTTGGTCTAGTGGTCGCAAGCGCTACTGCTGAGCATGAGGTCCTGGGTTCGATTCCCGGGTCGGGCAAAGTGTTATTGGGTTTTTCTATCTGAAATTTCTCAGTAGCAGCCCGTAGTCTGGATTTGTGCCCGGTTGATGGCAATAGGCTCGCCCCCTATTACATGGGACTTAAACATAACTGGCGAAATGTGGGTGTACCTGCTACAGGGACACCTCTGCCCAATCCTTCGGGGAAACAAGGCATGATGTTATGTGTACAAATATTGCTCGTTTAATAGTATAGAACAGGATTTTACCAGTTTAGTTATTATGCACATTGGTCACAGAACAGATGACCGAAGGGGCCGAAAGGATCTGAAGTGGCGATCGCGTACGGAAGACGTAGCGTTGCAAGGCCTCCCACAAAGTGGACCGATGACCTTGTCACGGCCGCAGGAAGCTGCTCGATGCGAGAAACACACAACCGGTCGAAGTGGCGGTGCTTGGGGGATGCCTATGTCCAGCAGTAGACGTCTTACGGCTGAAATAATGATGATGAGGTAGTAGAATCACGCACCATTTTCATGTTAACATTATAAAGGAGTTTTTAATATGAAATATGTATAAAATCAAATATTACTCGCATTTAGATAAAAGCCCTGTATACTAATTTATTACACTAGATTATTATTCCAAGAAAACGGACTATCTAATTTCGTTTAAATCTATTGCTAGTTATGAATAAAGTAATAAGAACCCTAGTATGTATGTTTGGACGGCTCCATATATCTGCAGATTGGGTCAAACCAGACAGTTTTATTGTAGGCACTTCGTCTAGGGACTTTGATATTTGCTATCCCTAATCTGAACCTAGTTTAAGGATCGTAAATATGACGGATTACTTTGAACAACTGAAAAATATAGTTTGAGAAGAAAGAAAAACTGGCTAACAAAAAACCCGACTACTGAAAACTCACGCACTAAAACGTATGAAACAAGAAAATATTTCAGACAGAAATCAAGACATAGGTACAAAAATGGTCAAGGTAAAGCCGTTTTAGTTTTTGAACTTACTTTTTATTTACATTATTTTGGAGTTATAATTTTGTGATAAAGTATTTGCAGAGCAGTTAAATTTTTTTTGTTTGGATTTTATGGTTTAAAAGGTATTAATTTTACAGCCGCGCCGTCCGTAGCACAGTCTCACTCTTGCTTGTTTTTAACAATTTTAACATATTTTTCTAAGTAAATAAATATGTTAAAATTTATTCATATTTGTAATGTGCTCGTCAAGCCCTTTCATTTGGTACCCAACATGGCACAATTAAAAAACTATTTATTTTTAGTTCACTACTTTATGTCCTCTAGAGGGCGCCATTTTGCCTATAAACCAGCGGACGATCAAGACGCTTCCAATGATACCTCAATTGTCAAATTATGATCGGCAGTTTAGAATTTATGAAGTAACAGATGAACAGACATACTGGTCAAAATCATAACCCTCCTTTTTGCTTCGCCGTAGTCGGGTCGGGGTCGGGGCTTTTTCTTGACGGCATGTGAAGCCAAGTCAGAGGCCCATGGTTGGTATTCAAACTCTGACACCAGGTAAGTTAATATAACCACACGTAAAAGAAAGAAGCAGTGTTGTAAAATGTCAGGAAAATGAAAACTTAAATTATAAGTCTGCTTACTAAAATTATCGTAATTTAAAATAATCACAACTGATATTCTTTGACATTTGTATGGAATGGCTGTAATACGACCTACTGAAGAGTCTCTTCTTCATTTATTTAACTCACGTTACACAGACACACACATCATCATGCTATACATATGTTAAAGCTGGCAGCAGGCTTAACTAACCCTAAAATACGTGACAAAAATATAACACAAATAAAGCACGTCATTGTCAACGTACGCTTTCAAAGTGCAATCACCGCGAAACATTTTAACGTAATCAGCACAAAATGGCCGCCTTCCGTCACATTCACCCGAAAAAACCGTTCTCAAAGAAATGACGAACGTAACACGCATCCATTCCTCGTATTGCGTTATTTACATTTCGAGGTTTTTCACAATAAAAGGTTATACTGAAAATGTATTTTCGTTTTCTGTCTACTCTCTGGGGAATTTGTGTAAAACCTGCATGCTACGTCGAAAGAGAAGCCCTTGGGAGGTGTGCATGTACAGACCAAAAAAATATAGCGTTCTCTTTTCGAATGAAGAACTTTTCCGACACATATTCGTTTCTTTTTCTGTAGTCATGCATATTGGTATGGAGCCATCTAGTGTAGGCATTCAGCGAACGTATACGCTGCGTAAACGCGACGCTAACGCAGTAGCCACGCAGTTTCTACGCGACGACAGTATAACAACGCTAAGTATGAAAGTGTCCATTCTCATTTTCAGCAAATTATTGTTATTTTTTTTTAAATATTTGAACATAGAACTCATCACTCTTTGTTAGATAGACAAGATAATATGGAAAAAGTATGGAACCAAAACAGAATAAAGATAATGTAAGTAACTGACGCGAGAGCTTTTGTCTGTAAATATTTTACAAAGAAAATTCGGGATGCCTGGCCGTAATTAAAACGAATTGGGTTTCGAGATAGATGGAAAATTGCTAGAATAATTTTAGAAAACTGTGTTTCTCGCAGAGAATGAAAAAAAAAAAAAAACTTGTGGCACTCGGGGTCTGCCGCGGTAAAGCTATTGCATAGCATTTGTAACCTCCATACTTCCTATTTGTCAACGCTACACTTGGGATGATGACATAAAACAAAAATTACGTTGCGTATCACGCTGTCATGGGAACGTAATTTTTGTTTTATGTCATCATCCGTCATTACATGGTAGGCGGAGTGGGGGGTGTTAGGTTTTTTTCGTTACGGAATTTCTTGATTCGGTCGCCGCGCTCAAAGCCTGCGATAAATGCTATGCAATAGCTTAAAATCTTTCATCTAGCCATAGAGTTGAAGTCTGAAAGTTTCTGTAATTTTACAGATACTGGGGAGTTTGTTGCGCCACTTCTTATTCCCAGCTAGAGGAAGTGGTGAAGGGCGGGTGTTTTGGGGGACTGTCTTATGTGATTTTGGCGTTCAAAAAGGGATTTTTGGTAGAGGGTAAACTTATGAAATGAAATTGTTTATTCTGTAAATAGGATATTAGAATCACTTTTACACGTCATATAAAAATAAAAAATGAAAATAAGCTAGATGAGTTCGGCGTTTCCTATCTGACTACTCTGAGAAGAAAGGCCGAAACAAACTCAGAGGTCGCAGTCTCTTTTAAAGTCCAGACATAATCTTGGTCAGGCCATATGAGGACCATGTAGATTAGTGTCTGAAAAGGTCTTTTGAGGAAAGAACCACACAGATTTGAGTGGACCTGTCCAGCCAGTGCAAGCATTTGTCAATCGTGGAGCTAAACTCAGAACATAAGGAGCTCAAAACGGCGAACAATACCAAAGAAAGGACATTTGGGTAGGCCGCATAAACTACTCAAACTGCCAGACCATCACTAAAACTAGCAGAGAAATAAAAATAATATCCACATAGTCCTCACATTCACAATAATTAAAATAATATAATACTTTACAAAGTAATCATGTCATTTTTAATATAATTTTCAACAATGTCAATGTGTATATAAAACTGGAATATGTTGATTTTACATAATAATTAAAATGTCTATTTTAATTATTATGTAAAATCATATTTATTATTTTATGGTTTTATCACAAGGCTTAGCAGAGGGAGCAGTTCAATCCCAAGCTTTTCTATCTTCTAAATAATCTGAAATCTTCTAAATAATCTGAAAATGGATTCGCGTCACCTCACCTCATAAATTCACGGTTTCTTCCTATGGGGGAGGCAGAAGCTACAGAACACCACCTGCTACGATTCTTACAAACTCCTTTTACTTCGTTTACATTCTTACATCTTAGCAAAGAATCTTCTACAATATGTAAAAAAAAACCTGTCCGATCCAAAAGGGGCACATAGGTACTACAATAACAGTACCAAAAAGTTTTTTGTTTTTTATTATTGAAAATAAAAAGATAATGATACTTAAAATTCACATTTTTAGTATCAAAATGACCCCGAATCCATTAAAAATTTTCAAATTTTCAACAGGAGTCATGTTATGACTTGTGTAATAAACCGGTAAAATTACCCATTGAAAAAAAAATGAGGCAATATTTTTTTTCTTTTTTCCTTAAAATTTCCACATAATATACTTTCAGTACGATACTTAACAACACCCTCACTGATCGGATAGGGTTCTTTTTACATGTTGTATAGCCTTTAAACAAAGAATCTACATAATCTTTAACACTGAAAAAACTGTAGATAAGGGTAACATAAGCCGAGGTCCCACACACTTTTATACAAAAATATGTAAACAATTGCCCGACTTTCATCTGGCGGCAAAATTACCTCGTGGCTTCGTTGAAAAATAAAAAAAATAACATATGCGAAGCTCGGAGATTGCTTACCATACATAATAAATGTAGGGTAAATTTACACTTACATATGAAAGAATAGAGGTAATTTTTAGATAACATTTTCTTATAGATTATGCATAATAATGCTTTCTCCGAGCGTTGTTTGCATGACCCAATTTTATGCGGAGCCCTATTCGGAAAAAAATAAATTGGTTTTGTGCAATGATCTTTTTCTTGTCGGTGTAAGATTTTTCTTCTATTGGACCGCTTTTCTTAGAAAAACAGGAGTGTATTATGATTTTTATTATGTTATTTGAATTTTTGATATTATTTTATAATCTGTGACATTATTTATACTAAATGAACTTATTGTTAAATTTAAAAAATCAATGAATTTGAAGTAAATATATAATTCTAAGTAGGTACCTAATTGAATTTTTATAGGCATAAGTAATAATAATTTATAATGACGTATATCACAAGAAATTACATTATTTATTACAAATTGATAAAAAAAATTATGATAATTTAAATAACATATTCTATTTTTAAGTTATGACGTAAGTACGTACAGTTAATTTATATTTACTTAATGATTTTAAAGCATGTTTATTCTATTCATATTGTATTAAATTATTGTACCCTAGTCCATGTGACCTTTGAACTATTTTAAGATATTGTAAAACACATGAAATAAGCAATAAATATTTGAATTTAAATTTGAATTTGACTATTATAAAATATATACTTACTCAAGTCCAGCACCTTAATAGCGTAACACATGATCAATCACAATATGTTTCATTTTGACAGTTAAACAACATTCATTGCAAAAAATTGGTTATGAAATGCAATAATTAATATCGTAACACCGAATATTTAGTTTTAGATGTAAAGACAGTATTCGGAAACTTTAATTTTTATTCTTGCCTTTTTAGGGTTCCGTTGCCAAATGGCAAAAAACGGAACCCTTATAGATTCGTCATGTCTGTTTGTCTGTCTGTCTGACCGTCCGTATGTCACAGCCACTTTTTTCCGAAACTATACGAGCTATGCTGTTGAAACTTAGTAAATAGATGTATTCTGTAAACCGCATTAAGATTTTCACACAAAAATAGAAAAAAACAAATAATTTTGGGGTTCCCCATACTTAGAACTAAAACTCAAAAAAAAAATTTTTCATCTAACCCATACGTGTGGGGTATTTATGGATAGCTCTTTAAAAATGATATTGAAGTTTCTAAAATCATTTTTTTCTAAACTATAACTAACTATAATAGTTTGCGCGAGAGACACTTCCAAAGTGGTAAAATGTGTGTCCCCCCCTGTAACTTCCAAAATAAGAGAATGATAAAACTAAAAAAAAAAATGTGATGTACAGTAAGCGCTCAAAAGTGCATGAGCACGCTAAGAGTCGTATTGCTGTGAACACGCGGTATAGCTCGTACATTTGTATGTGTAAGCAACACGATACACACACCACAGATAACGCAGTTTTGCACTACACGAAACAACAATATATTTCCGTCGCTTTAAACATGCTAGCACACACGCACTATGCGCGTGAACTTGACCAGTTAATGGCATTGCTAAAATTCGGTAGTAACTTAACAAGTGCAGATAGCAGAAAGCGTTAAGAACGGCCAACCCGTCATACTTTTCATACAAACGCTCGTACGTGATTATGGCGTTGTAACACATCTTTCTTTAATTCTTTTAAACTAATGGGTATCTTGTGCACTATATCTAGGTTTCTATGAAATCAAAAAATAAAAATTTGGCGAAACAAATTCAATATAAGCCTCCAAAAATCTGCTTTTTTGCACAAATTTTACCTCAACTTTGACCGTTCATAATGTACTTATAAATTGTAAAAGTAAAGAAAACATCTTTACAAAAAACCTCGCCCATGTAATGGAGATTCTAAATTACAAAAAAATATTTTACAAACTTGTAAGGCGTATTCAAAAACACGTATTTCCTGAAACCAGTTATTTTTCGGACAATGTTATCGCGTTCTCACTTGCTTGTGTTAGGTTTCAATTTATTATACTGGCAGCACCGAAAGATTCGATGTGTCGTTCTGGGTTGGGCGCTCGTGACGGTAGGACGTGCTTAGTGGCGGTGTCGGTAAAAATACAGATTGGCATAGAATTGGTTGGAGATCTACTGTAAATTAAGGTAACCTATTAGTTTTATGGTAAATATAAGAATACTGATTTGATGGTGAAATGAATTGTGATATTATGTGGGGAATAGGAGATGTGATGAAATATAAATGACTGACAAATATCTTGGTGTTTCATATTACTTCCTTATCCCTGAAATACTGTAAATATGTAGTTTTATTATATTTCAGAAGTGGTATGTGGCCCGCTTATTTCTTTTGCATTATAATAGAATTCATTTAAAAGTATTATTAACGGTTAAAATTGAATTGTAGAAATACCTAACCTACCTACATCACATCTCTTTTGGTATATTCGAATTTTCGGTTACAAAAATTAAATAGACTGTGATCCGTATAGTACCACTTTATGAAGGTTATGTGAAAGTCACATTTTTCTTTTTCTAAATTTATCTCCTGGATAAGTTCACGGCGTGCAAGGGGAAGTAAAATCTTGTTATTTTTGAGCTACGACCTACCGTTTAGAAGATATTAGACATTTTAACTTTTTCACGGCTTGTTCGAAAAGGAGTCAAACCCGTTGTTATGAGTTTCAGATAATGTTTCGCGACAGTGAAGCGTCCTCACTGGGCACCGGCTGACGACCCCGGCCCGAGGTGGTATCCATTCAGGGGTAGAACTGGGAACTAGTCGCAGTCATAGCCGACGCCATGGAGGTCGCAGCCACCGTGGTCGGAGTCTCGTGTGCAGCGTCTATTGTGAGCGGACCGCGGGATGTGCGAGCGAGAGCCGGCAAAAGCGGTTACGCTGCTGCAGCTGGACGCCAGTGCAGCTGGACGCCAGTGCAGCTGGACGCCAGTGCAGCTGGACGCCAGTGCAGCTGGACGCCAGTGCAGCTGGACGCCAGTGCAGCTAGACGCCAGTGCAGCTAGACGCCAGTGCAGCTGGACGCCTGTACAGCTAGATGCCAGTGCAACTGGATGCCAGTGAAGCTGGACGCCTGTATAGCTGGATGCTAGTGCAGTCGCACTTGGTGCTGATAATCGGTGCTATTGCTTCAATATCTTTTCAACCATTTATTTGCAAATAAGGTACAGAAAGTTTTTAAGAAAATTATTTCTATCTTATATTATGCCTTTAATTACGGAGTGCACATACTATATTATTATTTTGAGAAATTAATTAATTAAGTTATATAATGGATGCGATTAGTAAATAACATTAAATTAAATCCTTATTCATAAATGGCATCAAAATACTACAATTTACAACTTATAACTTACTGTACTTGGGATTCAGTTATACAATTCGATACACATGATAAAGCTGTGTTTGGATCTGAGTGTGAGTTTCGTCTTGGGTTGATATAACTACATAGTTAGTATTACGAGATCAATACTCAATTCTTTATTGCGTTCCATATGTATTACATAGAAAACATAACAAAGTAATATCAATATGGACCTCAAGGGGGCATCAAGTCGGGCATCAAGGGGCATATAGTAGCTTGTTGCCTGCTGTTAGTTTCTTACGAGTACATTTGATTAATAGTACTTCCCAGATGTCATAAGGTAAACTAACTAAGTTTTAATGAGGACAAATAGGAGAAATCAATCCGGATAAGTTTATGTACAATTTTATTGTGTCTAAAGTTAGTATTCCTAGTTAATTATAATGTGTAGATTGACTGGTTTGAGATTTGATTAATTATATCTGGAACGATAAGGATGAGAATATGTATGTGAATATGACACATATGTAGCACACATGTATATATGTGTGTAACTGTTATTTTGTGATACTTCTGTGAATATCAAAATTATAATTTCGAACAATCAGTATATACTTATGTATTTATGCTTGTGAGAGCATTCACAAGTTATGAGCACGGTTGGCGAGAGCGTTCGCTACCACCGTGAGTTTATGATTATATTTATATATTTATGCTTGTGAGAGCGTTCACAAGTTATGAGCACGATTGGCGAGAGCGTTCGCTACCACCGTGACTTTATGATTATATGTATTTATGTACTTATGCTTGTGAGAGCGGTCACAAGTTATGTCGCCATGATTGGTGAGAGCGTTCACTACTATCATGACTTTATGATTATAATTATGTATTTATACTTGTGAGAGCGGTCACAAGTTATGTCACCATAGTTCGAGAGAGCGTACATTGCCACCGCGACTTAATAATTATTTTTATGTATTTAATATGAGAAGGAGGGTTCAAGAAATTATGAAAAGTATAGAATAGCTCTTTAGTTGCACAGAAAGTAGGTACAAGTTACAGATGTTAAGTTTAAAAGTGATCCTTATACTAACTACCTCAATTAAGGCATGCAAACAGTTTAAGCTATGATAAAGACTCCCTTAATATAATATTATTAAAACTTTCAATCAAAACAATAGAAGTTTACTATGTCAAGATGAAATTTAGTAAATGATTTGAAATAAGCAATACCTACAATACATAAAGTCAAGTTTACTAAAATGGGATCATAAATTCATCAAGTTCGAGGTCAATACGGTTAAATTAACATGATTTAGTACAAGTCAAGAGTACAGAGATTTATTTATTATTATTAGATATATAATAACAATTTACATTCTCATCAGAAAAAAAAAAAAAAAAAGACGCCTATTTATTTTATTTTATTTTCTTATTTAATTCGAACACAAATGATTCATATTGTTGTTACTTGAGTAATAACATTTATTAATTAATTGATCTGACAATTTATTTTTGAAAAGTGGAAATGTCTCATTTTTATTACATCGGGTATTTTGTTAAATATGGTTAGTAAGAAGCTACTCGTTAGAACATATACAGTTAGTTCTGATAATAATATCAAGGAATTGAATTGTTTTAGTTTAGAATCAGATTATAAGATAGATAGACAGTTAGATAGAATATTCTTTATTATGTACACCATAAAAATTATATTCAGAAATTTTACATTGGGTGTCACAATGGGCGGTCTTATCGCTAAAAGCGATCTTTTACAGACAACCTTTGGATGGATTTAAATGGCAAAGGAGAGACAATACTGCAGGTAGTCAGTGGTGTACCATTTACATATACAACAGATACACAGATACATAAAGCATATATTTACCTATATAAATATACATATATATTAGATAAATAACAGATACACCTATATAAAATTATAAACATGAAACAAGAGCAAGGAACTACATGTAATGATGATGTTTAGGGAGAGAGGAAGTGTTTAAACCCCAACAGAAGCTTGTTTGGTCGTAATTTAATCCTTGGTAGTGAGAATATTATGAATGAATTATTTTTAGATACAAGACGGTTATCTGAAAAATAATGATTAAGTTGATTAGGCAGGTGATGAATGAAATACGCCTAAATTGTGGAGTATGTAATTGGTCATAGGTTTTAAAAACAGAATAATTGTGTTGCATCAGAAGTTTATGATTTACGTTTCTTCATATGATACGGTTGACCTGAAAAAATAAAAATAATGATTAATAAGGAAATAGTAACAAATAATGTATGTTAATTAATCTATGAATTTTATGATTAAGTTATTGTTTGAAAGTGAAGAGGAAGTGTGAATTAAATATTATTATGCTGTTTTGTTAAAAGTGCTGCTGTGTTAAAAATAATAGAGGCAAATGTTATGTTTTTAATGAAACTGAAACTTTTAAGGGAAAATATCGATATTACTTAAGTTAAGCTAAAATGAAAATACATACTTATATATGATTGAGAGATGGAAGTCGAAGCATAGGCCATTCATTGGAAGTCGTACAGTGGCTGGCAAGTGAGAGTGCTTAACCAGTAAAGCTTGCGGTACAATGTTTGGCACGTGCAGGATGTTATGTCACTTATTGGAAATCGTACAGTGGCTGGCAAGTGAGAGTGCTTGTCCAGTGAAGCTTGCGGTGCAATGTGTGGCATATACAGAATGTAATGTTGACATATTAGGTCGAAGTCGAAGCATAGGCCATTCATTGTAAGTCGTACAGTGGCTGACAGGTGAGAGTGCTTGATCAGTGAAGCTTGCGGTGCAATGAGTGACGGATGTAAATTAATATTGAAAAGTCTGTATGAGCTAATCAAACTGAGAAATTAACAAAATGCGATAATGTAATATCTTACCTTTAAGCGTTTTTGGAGTAAATTGTCACTGACTAATGAATTTCATAGTTTTTGAGAATATTGTTAGCTCATGCTTGTAATATTTAACGCTAAATATTCAGGTCTTCTATAACATTGATTGAACAAACAAACAACATAACGTTTATTTTATAATATAAAGCTTACGGACAAACTTGATGTCAGGAAGGTCGAATGTTAGCTTTTAATTTTAACGTAACTAAATCTTGTTGATAGGATGCAGATTATTTTGTAAATGTTTTATTTAATTATTTGACACTTTCTGAAACCGACTTCCGGTGCTGTAATTACAGTCTCCGCGGGTTTATTACGTATCTTGCAGAAGCCTAGCGATAGCGAAATTTGCGCAATAGTTGCTCTTAAATTGCAAATCCGTATTATGTATCGGCGATAGCCACACCATAGCAAACTAGCGATAGTGCTGCCTCTAGAGAACAATCAGTCAACTGAAGTGTGCAGTGGTCGCATGGTGATCGCGATTATTTCGTATTATCTCATCATCTGTTATGACGCCTCATTAAGGTGGATAACAATTAAAATTCTATTGTGTCTCGTTAATGACAGTTGAAAGGGTTTTTGGTAGCCGAGAGACAGCCATTGGCGAGCATATTTGGCCGTCATATTGCGATAACCTTTTCCCGTGTTGTTGATCGCTTGCCTGTCGCTCGCTGATTGAAAAATGTAAATTGGTCTTATAATTCGAAGAATTTTAACTAAAATTGTGTACCTACATTAAATTTAACTACGTCGCGTGTTCATTAGAATAAACTGTGTGTAGCGTAAAAGACTATTCATTTAGTTATGTTTGCGTCTCTATTGATGTATTGGGTAAGGATGGCTAAGAAACTCTAAAAGTTCATCTAATTGATCATTGGATACTCTATTTGCCATTTTACACTGAAACAGGATTAGGTACTGTAAATTTTAAAGTTAACTTTATTAAGATAAGACATATTCATTTGCTCAAACATGTGTACACGTACAATAATAAAAACGTGCGAAAAGGATAACAAAAAAAATGCAAGTCATGTTTGCCACATGCTATGCGTGCAAATATGAATAGTTATGATTATTAATAATTAATTTCAAGTCAAACATTCATTTAATGTGAATTTAGCAAACAATAATAAATTAAAAATGTCGACATAAAAAATATATAGATATTCATAAAAATATCTAAGTTAAAATAAATGCTTCAGTCTTAAATTTATTAATATTACGTGTAACTCTTTGTTTCTCATATTATTAATGTTTTAAAACTTATTTTAACTTGTTGAGAACAGTCGAATATTGTTTGTAGTTCAAGTAAACACTGATTTCATCCACTTATCCATCTTGTAGCCGACGCTAAGCTATTTGGTAAATTTCAAGTAGAAAATGGATTCTTTGTTTTTTTCATGACAAAGATTTTGTTACATGTGTTTGAAAGTTGAATTTCTTATCACGTTAGTTTCGAAGATTGCTACTTATTTGTTTTGGCGCTAGTGTCGATAATTGCTGATTGCTATTTAATATGCGTAATAGACCTTAGGTTAGCGAATGGAAGTCGATTACAAACTTGATTGAAATAATATTTAATGTTTTATTTTGGAAGTTGCTTGGCACGCCACCTAGTTGCAGTTTTTAGATGTAGAAAGGTATAAAAGCAAATGTCAGTGCATTTTATAGTAAGTTCCGTGCAGAATAAAGAAATGTAAATGTGAGTACCATGTATCCATTTATAATGTTATTATGATGTTGTTAGACTTGAAAGTGAGTATGTCATGCACACTCAAATTGTTGAGTTAAATGGTGCATAGCCATGCGTCATGTTCATGAACGGGAGCCGTCAATTCAGACTGAACTGCCAGTGCTTATCTTTAATCGTGTGTTTTGAGTTGTTTGACATTGTTTTTTTTTTTACATTGTTCTCACATATAGAATCAACAATAATAATGTACCCAGGATTTTGTAATATCTTTATTTAAAAGAGTATCATTGGAGTTTATTGCCCGTTCTTCTCCATAGAGATCTACCTATGTTTTGGAATGGGCGACTAGCTTCAACTCTCTGAATAACTGACAACCCTTTGAAAATTTTAAAGTGCCTGTAAATGGTTTAATAGAAATAAATGTTTTGAGTTTTAGTCTACGTCATACCATCATATCACGACTAGTGGAAATTTCAATAATTTTTCTCTCATTTGCATTATGTTTTATATTCTGGCTAGAAGAACGGTTCTCAGTTTATAAGTTTTAGAAATAACGTATAAATAGTTGTAAGCCGAGTGTTAGGTTCTAGATGCTAATTCACTTGCGTGCATGAGGACATGCACGATGTCAGGATGGTCGAGTGTTAGGTTTCAATTTATTATACTGGCAGCACCGAAAGATTCGATGTGTCGTTCTGGGTTGGGCGCTCGTGACGGTAGGACGTGCTTAGTGGCGGTGTCGGTAAAAATACAGATTGGCATAGAATTGGTTGGAGATCTACTGTAAATTAAGGTAACCTATTAGTTTTATGGTAAATATAAGAATACTGATTTGATGGTGAAATGAATTGTGATATTATGTGGGGAATAGGAGATGTGATGAAATATAAATGACTGACAAATATCTTGGTGTTTCATATTACTTCCTTATCCCTGAAATACTGTAAATATGTAGTTTTATTATACTTGTTAGCGGTTCTCACTTGCGCTGGATGAAACAACAAGCGATTATTGAACTAGTCATTGGTTGCAGACAAGGTGAGTGTGTGTGTGTAATGTGCGTGTCTACAGTATTGTAACAACTTATAGAAGAAGGTCGTAAGTCAAACCGAAGCGTCAGTCTATTGCTTTGTGAGATTGCTCATGGACTTTTGGTCGGTACTGTACATTACCATTTAAACTTCCACCGAAAATTGGTTTGAACGAGATCTAGCAAGTAGAGTTTTTAATACGTCATAAATCGTAAACCGCAATTTACCTTTCATTCAATGTTACTTGCTGCTACGGAACCCTTCATGGGCGAGTCCTACTCGCACTTGGCCGCTTTTTTACACCTAAAACGGTTACAATTGTGTTATAATTGCAATTCATTATTAGTATTCTAGTTTACTAGAGAGATATTCATAATTTCCAAATTAATCAAAACAGGTAAATTTTTGACAGCTATTTGCGACGTTGTTGCCAACTTTTAGAATGAACGCTCTTATGCAACGTTTATATCTAAAGCACTCGCAAAGAAGCAAATTTTTTTTTGTTTTTTTGCAATTTTTTATAAATAAACCTCAATATCTACAACTGACTGAATTTATCCATCCCCTACACAAAAACCCCCTATAGGCTATTTAGTCTTCTTCAGGGTACATTATTCATGGCAGTTAAGTCCCAACGGCGCGAATTAGTTTTTTATTTCTATGTTCAAGAGCTAAACTTTATGAATAAAATTGAGATTTGTATTTTGAAGGAACACTTTAACGCTTATAAAGCGTCTTTTGAAACTCTTTTAAAGTCCATTCATTAGGTACATTGCATTGTACTAAGAAGATTTTATTGTTTATTTTCACAAGACTATTTTTTCACAAATTTTAATTCACAGTCTTAAAGTACAGTCCGACGGAAAACCAAAGTTGTCGACATACTCGTAGCTCACAGAATAAGGAAGGTTAAGTATTAATGCACCGGCCATATTAACTGTAGAACCGATGGCCATTGGGATAGACGTGTTCTTAAGTAGAGACCGCGAATCGGCAAATGTAAGGTAAGACGCCTTCAGGCTAGTGGAGCGACGATCTTCGCAGGGTGGAATCGAGCTAAATGGCGTGCAATCGGGGAGGCCTATGTCCAGCAGTGGACTGGGTTAATGATGATGACAGTCAGCGACAAATATTATTTTTTATTTAATTTACACACATGTAAACAGACAAGAAGAAAGGAACAGAAAAATACGTACAAATGTCATGCTTGTTTCTAAAGAAATCTCTTCCAGCATACCTGCGATAGAAAAGTGGGTAAAAAGATGTAGACAACGTGTGTAAGAGTAGATGAGAAAACAGAATATATAAAATAAAAAACTTGACTATTCACTAATTTAAATATAAACATACAGTGGTGCCGATTCCCTTGTTCACAAACTAAACTAAATTTAAGTTCAGTGCATCTTTTTCTATATATTTCATTAAGAAAAGGACAGAAGATAAATTTTAGTTTAGTCCTGCCAAATTAATCAGCGCTTGATGTAAATTGACGTAAATTTTAGTAGGCAAGTTTTCAATCACGTCTAAACTTGTATGGAGTAGTGACAGGCGCTGATTAATTTGACAGGACTAAACTAAAATTTATTTTCTGTCCTTTTCTTAATGTAATAGAAAGAAAAAGATGCACTGTACTTAAATTTGGTTTAGTTTGTGAACAAGGGAATCGGCACCAATATACTTAAATACATTCTTCTAAAATACATATCGCTAAAAAGAGATATAAATAATTAATTATAATGTAGTATAAAATAATAAATAAATAATATGCAACTATGACGAAGTGGAAAGATAGTATTCTTTCACTCTTCTTTTAAAAACTGCAACAGTGAATTCACAATCGAACCATGTAACAGAACCGTTTTAATGTCGTTTACCACTTAAGTTTTTTAATCTTAACTATTGAGCTACATATTTAATTACAATTGGAATCTCACCCAATCCACCTTTATTAAAATACATGAAACATTATAAGTACGGCAGCAAGGACTGCTTCGTTAGTGAGTGGTCGCAAGCGCTATACTGCTGAGCATGAGGTCCTGGGTTCGATTCCCGGGTCGGGCAAAGTGTTATTGGGTTTTTAAAACTGGAATTTCTCAGTAGCATCCCAGAGTCTGGATTTGTGCCTGGTTGATGAAAATTGGCTCGCCCCTATTACATGGGAATTAAACATGACTGGCGTAATACGGGTATCCTATGGACACACCTCTTTTGACCATTAAAAAGACATCAACGTGTTGATTACCGCGGTGCGTGGAGTAAAAGACATCAACGTTGAT
This sequence comes from Agrochola litura, assembly GCA_949152395.1. Taxonomy (NCBI): domain Eukaryota; kingdom Metazoa; phylum Arthropoda; class Insecta; order Lepidoptera; family Noctuidae; genus Agrochola; species Agrochola litura. Next base: position 5,284,740 of record OX424502.1, on the reverse strand, counting down.
TACCGCGGTGCCGATTTTTTTTTCAAGTTTTCACGTCCGTCGGCAGTCCCGGAGTGCCACTGTTTTTTTTTATATCCGTCTATATATATATATATAGGTACCTAAAAACACAAGCAATAGGCTTGACTCATAAGCCGTATTATAAGCTAACAATTGATCAGTCGATGATTGACCTTGAGCTGGCCTGGTGTAGTACGGAGTTAAAAGAGGAAGGCCTACTTATACTGAATTTATTACCACTGATACGTGGTAACTGACAGTTGATCAGTCAAAGATCGAATTTCTCGAAAAAAATAAACAAAACACTCCGGGAGTGCCAATAGAAGTGAAAACTTGAAAAAAAATCGGCACCGCGGTAATCAAGGCGTTTATGTCTTTTACTCCACGGTGTCGGTAAACTCGGTAACATTGTCGCGAAATCAATGGTTTAGTCCCATCTCAAAAACGCCCAACGCGCCTAAAGAAGTTTTCACTTCAAAAGTGCTTTACAAGCCTCTTACGTAATCTATGCTCCTGCTACTATTTGCGTCTTATTTTATTGCTGGAACGACGGAGCTAATCTGACGCGCAATTGACTGCAGTCTTTTTTTATGCCAATATCAGCAATTTACCTCAAAAGGATCGATTCATTCGTTTACGTGATAACAGGGTAAACTTCATGTGGTTGAATCGTTTGAATGCGGAGAAAAAGTTCTATTGAATTGGAATGCTGAAAGCAAGTCGAGATATTACAATTTTCGCATACCTACCTATACACCGTGAAATTTGAATCACAGTTTTGCTAGAACAAACTTGGTTCAGACCATGGTCTACTACCATACTACAGCATCCAATAAAAAAAAAAACATAATTGGTTTTTGAAAAAACACAAAAAAAAACAAAGACACCACGCATGGGACACAGCATTTTTTACAGGGAAATATACCTCCATAAACGAAATTTAGTAAGCAGTAGATAATCTTGACATTTTAAACTTTGTATTTTTGTGTTTTTGCAAAATCCAATTTATGGTTTTTTTTTATTGGATGCTGTATAATGGTAGTAGACCATGGTATGAATAACGTCTGTTCTAGCAAAACTGTGATTCAAATTTCACGGTGTATACGTAGGCAGAAACGCATAGGTATACATACCTACTCAATGCTCAATTCTTTATTGCATTCCATATGTATTACATAGATGGTATAACAAAGCAAAAGATCAATATGAACCCTGTCGGGCACAGCAAAATTAGGAGAGAGGAAGAGGGCTAAGTAGCAATTCAGTATTATTATAAATTATTAGATGTGTTTAATTGGATATAGGATCTTTAAGTTGATTGCGCGACAGTATCTAAATAATGTAAATAAAGTTTTCAATAGGTAAGTCAAATTATTATACAGGTACATTTTTTAACCAGTGCGCAAACTTTAACAGGTGACTTTACCCATCATTATGAACAACTTTTACTATGGGACCAAACCCGAAATCGCGAAAAAATGATCAGCTGTTCCTAACATTTTAACGAGTTATGCGAGCACAAATGCAGGGAACAACTGATTTTTTTTTCGCGATATGATAGATGTGGTGTAATGTGAAACATGAGTTTTTCAATTATTATGGATATGGAATGTATGCCAAAAGATGATTCTATCTGTAAACTTTCTGAGATTTGATAGTTCTGCCTTTTAATGATTATCAATATGAAATGTATGCCAAACAACGATTCTGACTGTGAACTTTCTGCGATATGATGGTTCTACTTTTTAATTATTATGGATATGAAATTTATGCCTAAAGATGATTCTGACTTACAAAATTATGAGTTTTGAATGTATGATAAATAAGTGTCTGCCAAAAGATTTTCTGCGAAATGAAGTTTATGCTATCCGCTGTTATGCAAAATAATATTACGATATAAAAAGATCTGCTATAAAGGGTGGACACGTTAAAAACTTACCCTGTATAGAATAACTCGACATTTTAAAGATTTTGAGAAACACTCTTTCTTCACGACCTCTTGGAACAAAATGTGCCTTAAAAACCTTTCGTGTGATTGGGTACGTAAATGGAAATTCAGTACCATCTAAAACCACCATTTACGTACCCAATCATCGAAGATACCACACCGAATAACAACGGTCTATCGAGTAACAACGCTCTATCGAGTAACAGCGGTCTGTTACTCGATAGGTATTTTCGGTTGAGCGAGTGCCCAATATTCCTTTGCGGCTTTCCAACTAACAACGTAACCATCACGAAACATAAAATGGACTTAAAATGGCGGATTTTTTTATCAAACGTACAATACAGAATAGATATTTGAGACAGGGGGGGTCACAAATGAATAAATACAAAAGGTTTACTCCGCATTTTAGTTAAGAAACTACAAGTACGCGGCGGGCGCAACTTGTTGGGCCAATTCAGTGAGTATAACGTGGTCAGAAGATCTTAGAGTTACGAGATAGAAAGAGAGGCAACTTCTAGGTGAATATAACTGTAGGTAATTAGCCCAGTGTGAATTGCACTTTATTGTGTCGTAGCAAGGCTTTTTATTTATATAATTTTGTGTGTACATCTGTGACGGAGCAGTAAGCTACCCTTACTACCCCGTCTCAAAAATCTACGCTTTAGGCTAGTCTATCCAACATAAAAAAATAAGTTGGCGTCTCATTTCCTACCTACCAAACGTATGGGAAAAGTTTGTCCGAGTTCTCACTGCTGGGACACAGGCCTTCTCTCAGCACGCGTAGCATGACGCTTTCTATCTCTACGAAGAATAGACATATAGCTCTTTCCATACAAAGTGACATTTCGTTTCTCTAAATTTGACATCGCACCGTAGAAATCTTTCTACAATCTGTCATTTTGTCTTTCGTTTCTAACGATCTTTGTCTAGGTCCTTTTACATGTAGACTATTTGAGAAGAAAGTTTTCTATCCAAACTGTCAAAATCACTAAGGTGAAGACAATATGATTTTGTTATCGCCATGCTAAAGACAGCAGAAAACTTTTTACTCGATGGCCACAAAGTATTATACGGTTATTTACAAAATCATAATTTCACAGGAGAGCGTTTTAAAAATTTTGATTGTTTATCTAAATCTGACTAAGTATAAAATCGCGATTAAAAAGGTGTGGAATAAAATATGAACCAAAATTCACACCAACACTTCAAATTCAGATGCAAAAACAGTACTGTATCTTTTTTTTTCTTTTGCTTATATCTCGAAAATGGCGTGTTCAATCGCAAAATTAATGATAATTTCGACTCCCTTTATAAAATCCTTAAACCCCTAAGACTCAACATGTAGGTAATAATTTTTCTAATTTTCCATACAAAAAGTGAAAAATTCAATTTAAATAAAATACGTCGAGACTGCGCGCCTCCGGCTCTATAAAACATTACCAAGGACCAAGGAAATGGTTAAATCCAATATTACTGTAATTTTTTTTTCTTCCAATATACTATACTTCGACACTGAGATTTTTTTTGTAGTTGACGGATAAAAATTGAGAATCAAACAGAAAAAAAAAGTCCTATGACAAAACAAAGAATTCTGAGTCGGATTATGAAAAGAGTGAATTTCGTAAAAAGTGCAGTTGAGTCTTTCTACTTTCCTGCCATCCTGTCTACACGGAACGTCATTTTTGTCTATTCTTCCGTCGACAAAACTCGTTTCTACGGTGGTCATGCTACGCGTGCTGGGACACAGGCCTTCTCTCTGTAAGAGGGAGTGAACCGTATTACATCACACAGACTAGGCTAGGTCGTTACGTGATTTTCGCGAAACGTAACGTAACACTAGTGAATTCGAAGGCCTGTTTTGAAAACACATGATTTTAGTAACTAGATATTTTTAACACGCTTTTATTAGGTCGACCTGTATGTAACTAACTATGTAATGGAATCTAAGGTAACTAATTTAACCATCTTCCAAGGATCGTAGCGTAATGAAAATTGGCAGCTGTATGTAGTTATGATGACAATACAATAATATGGTACTGTCGAACTGATCTGATGATGGAGCCGGAAGATATGAACTGAAACATCATGATGGAAAATCGTATCATAGCTGTTTTGGATTTCTTAGAAAAGTCTTGTAATGAACTTTGACCACGATTAGGTTTCAAGGTCTGATGATGAAGCCGGAAGATAGGCACTGGCATTCCATGATGGAATATCGTATCATAGTCGTGTTTGCACTTGTGAGAAAGGCCACGTAAGTGCATTTATAAAAGCGTGTTTTTCTAGTGTTTTTTTAAACTATTAATTTATTTTCAAATTCTATTCGGTGATTCAACGTGGTTATTCTATCGAAGTATTACAGTTATTTGCGAAACGAAAATATAATTGATTACCTTCGTATTACGTTACATGATCACAAGCTTTACGTTTTTGGAACGAATACATTTTTGTAGCTACATATATGCAGTTACATCATTAACGTAAGAATGACTCAAATAAACTTCCTTTCATACTTCATTACGGCTTAGGACTGTCTGCATAGAAATTGTAACTACTTACAAAATAACGTGGTATTCAGATTATCTCGAAACTAGCTCTTCGGTTATGTGATTCGTATCCAGTTATTGTAACAAGTGACGTTAAATAACGCCCATACCTAAAACACAGGCCCAGTACAGATTGGTAGATGTCAAACATTTTGTCTTCGCGTTTTTAGGGTTCCGTAGTCAACAAGGAACCCTTATACTTTCGCCATGTCCGTCTGTCTGTCTGTCTACGGTCTAGCGCCAAGACTGTAAGTACTAGAAAGTTGTAATTTGGCATAGGTATACTTATCAATCATGACGACAAAGCAGTAAAACATTTTTTTTTTCTATCCCTTAGTGTGGGGTATCGTTGGAAAGGTCTTTTAAAAACATTGTGAGTGTGTTAAAACCATTTTTGAATTCAGAGATCGGTTTGCGAAATATTAAGCTTTAAACTGCAAATTTTTGTTAGCCTGCCCTGCCAGCTAAATGGTTGGTTCTAGATATGTGAAAAAATTCACAGCAATAGTTTATATAACGAATTTAAAAGGAAAACTATCACTGCTAAGTAAACTTTACAAATTAACGAGTAATAATTGACCAACTTAGATTTGCGGTTGTAAAAACATGTTTTCCCATACATTCCGTATGAAAGAAAATGTTTTTCAACTACAAAGTTAAGTTTGTTCTTGGGATAAATTCATCCCAACTACGGAACCCTACATTGTGCGTGGTCCGACATGCACTGGGCTGGTTTTTTTGTTGGTTCTAGCACAGGCCATTTTCCTCACAATATTTTCATTTACAGTTTTGAGCAGGTACCTACATGATGTATACGTATTGTATAGATACTGCACAGTGCACGTGTTGGTTATCAATGCTTAATTTAATTACCTATACTATTAATCAGCGTTATTTCACAATCCTAATTATGTTAATTGGATTAACAGTGGATTTTCCGTGTTAGTGGGTTCATATTAAATGCGCATTAAGTATGCAGAAATATTTTCATCGTACCTATCTCGTTAAAGCGCGAATGTAAATTCAGTTTTTAAAGAGCGTTTCACTAAGAGTTACCCCCAAAACTGTTTTTATACCCTTTACCAGGTAGTGGTCATCGTATGAGTGATTGTTGAATCACTCATACGATGACCACTACTAAATACTTTATATAAATCGGAATTCTATACTGTGCATGGACCTTGTCGGTCCACGCACAGGAAAGGATTCCGTAATTGGCCGGTTTTTAACCGACTTCCAAAAGGAGGAGGTTCTCAATTCGTCTGTATGTTTTTTTTTTTTTTTTCTTTTGTATGTTTGTTACGCGATTACTCGCCAATTATGAATAGATTTTGATGATTCTTTTTTTGTTTGGTAGATCATACTTCAGAGGTGGTCACATATAAATTTTATTAACTTTGCTTGGGCAGTTTTTGAGTTAGCTTCAATTATACGTATTTTTTCCCACTTAGTATGTAGATGATATGATAAAAAAAAAACACTACAAAGTGAAAAATAACTTTAATTTCGGAAGTCGGTGACAAAGAACAAAAATTCAAAACCAAAGACACCGACTTCCGAAATTAAAGTTATTTTTCACTTTGTAGTGTTTTTTTTTTTAAAGTCGATTGTTTTTTTTTTTGTAAAAAGTTTATTTATTTATTTTTTCCTGGACGGTGACAAATTTTGAAATTCGTTAAATTTCTGAAGATTACTGTACGCCTTCTGGCATGTCAAAGTCAAATAATTTATTTCAATTAGGCACATCAAGAGACTTTTGAACGTCAAAATTTACAAAAAATTGAATCGATTCTAGTCGCCCCTTCTAAAAGGTAGTTTTTGTATGGAGAAGAATGGGCAAGAAACTCCATCGTTACTCTTTTAAAATGTCTTACAATCTTTTGTATACATTACATATAAAATTATATGTGAAGACGATGCACCTCGAATAAGATTACTTTACCACAATAGGTACAAAGAATTAAAAATGATAAATGATATACAATGATGAATGACAGATAAATTAATTATGTGATGGATACATGGTGCTCACATATTTACAAGCATTGTTAAAGTATACGATATTCCTAAATATTTTACAAGTAACACTAATAAGTCAGTGTGTGAGCATGAGATAGCGTACACTTCATTATTAGGGTTCCGTACCCGAAGGGAGCCAAACGGAACCCTATTACTAAGTCTCCGCTGTCCGTCCGTCCGTCTGTCTGCCTGTCAGCGAGCTGTATGTATCTCATGAACCGTAATAGATAGACACTTGAAATTATTACATTTCTATGGCCGCTATAACAACAATAAAGTTAAAAATTAAAACTTAAAAAGGGGTCCCCATACAAGAAACGTGTTTAAATAAAAATGTAGTATTCAATACTATGTGGTTGTACAGAACCCTTCGTGTGCGAGTCCGACACGCACTTGACAGAGTTTTTTTTAAACAGTATTTTCGTGTAGTTGTGTTAAATGAATCAATAAATGACTTGTTTTGCTAGATATTTCTAGTACTAAACCTAAGTACCAATCCGGCTATAACGAGAAATCAAAGTCATCCAGAATTCCAAAGTGATTGAGGGTAGGTTCTCGGCTCAATAGTGAATCAACTTGGTTCGCATTCGAGCGGTTTATGCAATCAAAGGAGGCATACGGAACCAAAGAGATATCATCGAACGTAAACAGAGAGATACATCCCTACTGCATAGAACGACAAAGTATATGAATTCGATTTTCTCTGTTGGTAAATTGTTTATTCATTTCCTTTGGAAGACTTACAGCTAAATAAAACAGACTCAGAACTTGAAAATGTGACTGACAGCCAATTACAAGTCTTCACATGTAATTAATAGAATAATATAAGAAATCTGTGAACAACACAGTACTGCCAACAAAAACAATAAACCGCCAAAGCTATACAAAAATATAGGTACATACAATAATTTAATATAAATATGGTAAAATCAGGCTACTGAGGCTAACATAATCTGACCAATAACAAGCATTAGCTAATAAAGTTAATGCTCAAGCACTTTCTGGCCACAGATACACCTGTTGTAAAAGGATCGAAGTCATGTTTAGGGATTGCAATTCGATAATCTGGCGCATCCGGAGTCATTATAAGTTTACCGGATCCGGTAACAATATACCGGACCCGGAATATCAATTGGCAATAAGGACTGGCTTTTAACTTGGTCAGAGGCGTTGCCATACAACGTGGCAATGCCACCAGTCTCTTGGGTACATTACCAGTCGACAGCGATGCGGAGGAATTTTTCGACGCCATATTTTAGTTTGTTAAGTAATAACAGCTGCACGGGTTGATCTATCAGGTTAAGCTACGCTTGCCGGGGTTGGTCTGTGGATGGGTGACCATCTTAACATACCGAGACTCCTCCGTGCCTCGGACAGCACGTTAAGCCGTTGGTCTCGGTTGTCATTCGTGGATCTTTGACAGTCGTTACGAGTCGTCAGAAGCCCGAAAGTCTGACAACAGTCTTACCAAGGGGTATCGTATTAAGGTTCTTTCAACCAGGCGCGACACGCGACGCGAAACAAAGGCACCGCTCGTCGCGCGACGAGCGGTGCCTTTGTGTCGCGTCGCGTGTCGCGCTGGTCTGCACGAGCCTTTACCCAGTTATTGGGTTGTGAAGGTCTGTAGCGGTTACACCGCCACATACAAACTACGCATCAAAGACATGACGTCACACAAATCCTGCATCGCGCAGTTAGAGAGCCGAGCGATCGACATACATACAAGATTTCAACTTCCAACCGAAGGGCAGTTGCCCACCAGACACAACAACCGTCTGGTCGGAGGATCCTGCCTTTTCTATGGTGGATGAGTGAACTTTACACCCTGTTCCTCATACCACTAAAGGTCAGATAGACAGTCGCTCCGTGTAAAATACTGGTATTCAGCTGCATCCGGTTAGACTGGAAGCCGACCCCAAAATAGTTGGAAAAAGGCTAGGCAGATTGGATTTTAATAGTTTTAGTCAGGTACGGATATTCAATTTTTAGTTTTGGAACAAGACTTTGTACAATATGAATCAAAAATTCTACAACTTAACAAAAAAAAATTGCAACAAAAGATTAAAATATGGAATAGGTACATTGTCTTTACATAATATAATTATAATTAATGTATATGTCACCGTAGAATTTATGAACTTCATTAGTTTATACTGTAGAAAAATTGTGAACTGCAACAAACCACAATTTAACGCATTATGTTTCAATAGTTTATAATCCATCCATGGGAAACCGACAAATTTTGAAAGTTAATAAATCATTTTTCGACAGTTTATAATCAAATGGCAATAATATCGATACATTAAAAACTAACGGTTCTTATTTTGGAAGGGGCGCCTGGAATCAATTCTATTTTCTTGTTTGACGTTCAAAAGTGCTCAACTCAAACTCAAAGCATTTATTTCAATTAAACCATTTACAGGCACTTTTGAATTGTCAAGGAATCAGTCAGAAATATGAAGCCAGTTGCCTTTTAATAGCCAACTTGAAATAAACATACCAGAACCACGACGTCCATAGATTCTCCAAAACGACCACGTTTAAGCAATACTAACAGTTATTATATTTTATTACGATCCAAAGTAGCCAAGCAATTAAATTAAATTACCTTATCCGCCAAGCAATGGAAATCGGAGCTAATTTTGCATACTTGTCGCGTCATGTCCCTAGAGTAAAATAAAGTCATAAAAAAATTCGGCAGGAAATGTCGATCCTCGACCATCGCTAGACAAAGCGACTATTCGCACTCTGTTGCGTTTTTTGTGAGAAGTTTCTGAATTTGACAGCTGATGAAACAAATGAAACGCGCAATGTATGCCGAAAAAGTTTTGAAGTCGTTCGTCGTTTGCTTAGAAGCTTTTTTATGCCAGGAAGTCAGTTTTAAGTAGGACATTACCCTTAAACGTCAAGATTCTTCATGTCGTTTATGAGTTGGGAGTGGAATCTATAAGCCTTCGTACCCAAGGGTGATTTTTTATCGCGTACTGGATTTTCAACGGTCTGCTTAGCGCTGAGAGTTGAAAATCAAACATTGAATTTTTTGGAACTGCACTCTATTGGATTCTCAATGTTCGGCCCAACACCGAGAACTGAAAATCCAGTGCACGACAAAAAATCGACGCGTAAAAAGCCCGTGCGTACCTGAGCTAACAGTGACAATGGGTCGCTTCCTTATAGCTGGGTCAAGGACCGAACAGAAGTAATATGGCAAAATTTTATTAAGTTGACCCTTAATACCTTTTCCTATTGACGAGAACACGTCATTTTCCTGCCCTTATTCCAATTTATTTCTAGCCAACACAGCATATGTTTTTCTTGCAAACATCTCTTATAGTCGTCACCTCATCTGACCTCCACAACCCAGTAACTGGTTAATACTATACCACTAAGACTGGTTGTCAGACTTTCAGGCTGCTAAGGATCCGTAACGACTGTCAAAGATCCACAAATGACAACTGGGACCAACGGCTTGACATGCTTTCTGAGGCACGGTCTTGGTTTGTAAAAATGGTCACTAATCCATGGATCAGCCTCGGCAAGCGTAGCTTAACCTGATCGATCAACCCGTGCGGCTGTTATTACTTAGTCACAAGCCTCATTGACTAGAATACTTAATTCGTTATTCGTAGTGGTAGTGTTAAAAAGTTAAGTGCACTAGACTTTCTGATATTCTTTTCGTCAAGCAGATAGCACACACACGTCAGTGGAGGTGAGGATTGAGGGAGCAGTTTTAATAACCGCTATTTTCAAATTGCGTCGATATTTCTGCTCCATTTCTTTTTTACAAAACGTAACGTTATGTTGAAAAAGAACGGTTGTAATAATTTAATTCGGTAATATTTATTTATTTATTTTAAATGACATGTCCAGTTTCTGCCCTCTGGTCGTGGTCTGAAACGATAATGTTCATGATCTAAGGTTTTACAGTAAGATTTAAAAATTTAGATTTAAATTATTATGGATTTATAAATTCAGTAGAGGTTGCGTAACATAATTCTCAAAAAAACAGTACTCAAATATAACTTCCGCCTCGCCATTTTTAACGGGAAGTACTAAAAATATTTTTGACGTTCCATTTTATCCCGTAATTACCTTTAAAGAGTGTGAACAATAACTATAAGCCGCTTATTTTAGATCTAAAGTGTTTATGTAATTATTGTAATGTAATTGCGTATAAAATATGACAATATTACTAACATGTTTTTGTGTACACATCAAAAGAGGTTTTTTTTTAAATTACCCACTTCTTAAAATTAAGGTAAGTATTTATTATTTCTTTGACATGACATTGACATATTATTTTGAATTGACATGACATTGACCAGTTTCTGCTCGCTTTGTAGTTCCACAGAGTACATTTTTATATGTGCAGTTCCAAGTTGCGTTGCGTTCCTTGCTTACTGTGCGATTATTTTCTGATATTGATATTTTCTTATAACGACCATTGCTATTCTACACGGACTGATATCATCTAGACACGATTACTATTGCTGCTCATAAAGGATTCTGTTTTGCTACTTGATTTGGATATTATGATGAGGTGCATCAATTGTGGCATCGCTGTGCAGTGGATTCGCAGACACATCGTGTCGAGGCTGGCGTTACCCCTGCAAGTGAGACTCGCTCAATGGTTAGCAAATCAGATACGCCTCTATACTTACTACGGCAGTCGCGTAAACCATGCCGTAAAGGCAATATTTTGAGTTATTGTGTTATAAATTGAAAAATACAATGATATTTGCTATTGTTCCAGCTCCCATTAGATGGATACGCTTGTTACGATTGTTTTAATTGATTAAATACCAAAACTGCTGACAGTGGGAGATTACTAGGCCATACAATGGTCTGCCGTGGATGTGGTGTGTCAGTCGGACTCACAAATCCAAGACGCCGACGTTTTTATACTGTTGCAGTGGACGGCCCTTTAGTACTCAATGATAATAATTATTAGGTGAATATTTTTTTTCCCCAACTACGTTTTTATTATATGTAGGTAAAGTCTTTGAAAGAAAATGGCTAAATGAATGGGACAAATCTCTCAAAACTGGAACAACGAACGATAGAAACGACAATCATGAAAGATTAAAGGAGTGTTCGTCGTGTAAAACTCAACATAAACATAGGTATAACATCACGCCAGCGATTTCCGAAGGATTTGGGCAAGTTGAACTCATCCCACATTTCGCCAGTTATGTTATGTCATTTTTAATCAAATGTATTTTAATAATATTTTCAGGATATGGCAACAATTATTCATGCCTGTTGGGTTCGAGCGAATCGACGCCGGATTCATGACGCATTAAAGGACTTGCAACAGGATGTTGTTCCATCCGTGGAACATAGATCATCAACACTGTCACCAACACTTTCTTTACAAACAATACTGCCGCTACCACTGTCTTCTTCTATTTAAATTGTTATTGTTCACACAAGTTCCCAAATGATTGGGTTCGTCCATGTATCGGTGAACACGCTCTATTATTTGCTGAACGTTTGGGTGGAATTTATTTAGGAGGGCTCCTGCTATTCTTAAATCAAGCATGAGATTACAAGAAGCAATATTAAAATATCTTTGGCGAAACATTTTAAAATCTCTTTTGAAGCGACCATTTATTATTTCAACTATCCATCTGCATAACGTAACCTTTCGACTTTGATTGGCCTGTGAGTAAGTTGATTGCTGTTGCCCCACATATAAAGACTCTGGTTTGTCATAGAAACCTTCTAGAAATGGAATCGCAGCCCGGGATCCTCTATCTAGTATACAAATATCGTTTGGCCTAAGTTACGAAACGGACTATCTCTAGTTACGAAACGGATTATCTCTAGTTACGAAACGGACTATCTCCAATTTCGAATAAACTTTTTATTATGTCAGCATCGCTTTGTGTAGCAGCATATGGCCCTAAAACATCAATTGTTTATGTCCATCGCACGAACATATCACGAAAGGTTTGACAAGATTATCGTACTTATGCAAACTGTAGTTAGAGCTCTGCTATAAAAAATATGTATCAATGTAGAAATAAGCCCAGCGCTCTGGTGTAATGAGTGCTAGTGAGTCCAGTCATTATTGGTCAGTGGGGAGTTGGGGACATCCTGTCGCATCATCTATTTTTTTATTTAAGTGTGTCTGTATACCTACAATAAAAGAATTTATTTGGCAATAAATACATAGTTTTATTTATTTTAATCCCAATTCAATACCAACAAGTTGGTAAATATAAATAATATTATGGGTATTGAGGATAGACACCAAAATACGGAATTGAGAAGATTAAAAATATCATTTTATGTGTATTTATGTATTCAACAGATATAAGAATTTGGGATTTAATAAAAAAATAGTAAAGCACTTATTCAATAGGTTCTTACGTACTTTTCTTACACAGCTAATAATATCCAAAAACAACTGCAGAATCTGATCCCAGATCAACAAAATATTAAATACCACCAATTAGTACATGTGCTCACTCACAGATGGCGTTATAATAAAGAAAAATCCCTAGCGTATAAACCTGATTTTGACCAGTTTTCGCAAGTTTTTGACTCCTGAAACTTATTAATTGATAAACTATAAAATACGACAATTATAATAATATAACAATCATTACTGAACATTGGTTTTGACTACCTAGGCAAACGTCCATTGCCCCACCAGACATGTCCTTTCATGGACACAAATGTACAGAGGCGGACTATTCGGAATATTTTATATTTGTTGTGTAAACTGAGAGACCACAGTTTAATCATTATATTATTTTTTCTCTTTAATTCTTTGTGGTCTGTTATTTAGTAAATATCATTACAAATTCCTTACTAAATGTAATCACAAAACCTTATTTTTAAGATACTTTCTGAGATCTGGCTAATGGTCTGTAAGAACTGAGGGACCACACTTGAAAGGCTGTAGTTTTTAATATATTTATTTACAAATTCCCAGATTCATTTTACAATTGTTGTAAGAATACTACTAAACCCTAGGATTTTTTTTGCGATTCCCAGTTTGGTCCTTCAGTTCAGACGCACATGTTTTTCTACCAAAGCAGGAATAACTTACATATAAGAGAGCGTCATGCCGTTTACAGTCACGGCATACGAGTCAGTTTTTCTCCCTAGTTAAACTCATAAAGCGGACAGTACTATCACGATCATGAATTCGTATTAAACTGCTAGTAACATTCCATTACCCCTTACAAAAAGGGCAAGGCATGATCCGATGAGAAAACATAAATCTAGAACACTGGACCGATTTACTCACAGAACACGGATACGCCTGCGCCGGCATCGGCAGCATCAGAGATGGAATACTAATAGAAGAAGACTGGGTTTTGTGGCACCGAAAGTGCGTTGAACGCAGTTCTGCTTTCACGGTCCTCTATCAATCAATCACCAAACCACAAAAAACACTTTCATCTAAATGAAAGCCGTTTGTTTTATACACCACTAGCTTCTACCCGCGACTTCGTCCGCGTGATTTTTTTTTGTTTTTCTATCGCATCGCATCCCATCGCCCGACCGGACTATTATGTAGGTACTACTCTTGCGAGCAAGTACGCGTACCTATGGCTCTGCGACGTTACTCGCCCGTGTGTCTTACTAAGTTCGCGTACTTTATAACCGCTGAGTAAGTTCGTTTTGTTTCGACATTTGTGTAATGTTTGTTTAGTTTAGTTCAGAACATTCGAAAACATCGCGATACAGCGTGAGCAAGCTTCACGTGTGTCACCGACGGCGAGCCGAGTAAGTTCGCGAACTTAAAAACCGCGTACTTTAAGTTCGCACGTTTATCTCCCACTTTAGCGTTCTTTCAAATTGTTTTCTTTTTGTTCTGCTCCTAAGGGCCGTAACGGGATGTTACATAGCCTATAACCTTCCTCAAAAATTGGGCTATCCAATGCAAAAATATTTTTTTTCAAATCCGACTGGTAATTCCGAAGATTATCCCCTACATACAAACTTACAAACAAACAAACAAATTTTACCTCTTTATAATATTAAATATTATAATGTATTATTATAAAATAAATAAAAATAAATATATTAATATGAAGATATATAATAAATTATATATAATACATATAATAAGTAAACGGTAACACGCTTGCTTTGTACGGAAAATGTTGACAATGCCGCCTCTAACAGCGGTCGCCGAGGCTTGTCTGTGCTCTATGGATTTGCCATTTGTATTCACAGACACGTTTCCTCTAACAATTCATGAAAATCTGTAAAAAGCTGTTCAGTGTAATTCAGTAATAGTACTGAAAATGTTATTTAAGTGGGGACTTGAAAATGATGGCCACTAAAATTCTGTAACAATATCCCCGTTTACGATGTTTGCCGTAAAAAAGATATTTCGTCTGTTTTGTTTGGAAGCATTTTTTTCTATTTAAAACCGTTTTTAGTTTGTGTTGTGTTATCTAGCTGTGTTTGAAAACCAATGCTACCGATTTCCGAAATTAAAGTTATTTATTTTTCAATTAAAAAGTGTTAATATATTTTTTTTTGTTGTAGTACCTACCGCACGTAATTTCAAAGTCAAAGTCAAATAATTTATTTCAATTAGGCACATAAAAGGCACTTTTGAACATCAAAATTTACAAAAATTGATTCTAGTCGCCCCTTCCAAAAGGTAGTTTTCGTATGGAGAAGAATGGGCAAGAAACTCCACCGTTACTCTTTTAAAATGTATATTTTGTATACATTAATTATATACTTAATTATATGTGAAGACGATGCACCTGGAATAAGATTACTATAATAGGTAAAAATAATTAATAATGAAACAATGACAGAAAAAATGATTATGTAGTAGATACATGGTGTTCACATATTAACAATCACTATAAAAGTAGGTACCTATACGATAATGATCTTCAACTTGAGACACACTACAAGAAAATCGATACCCCGCATGCAATGTCCTCAAGAGTACCTCAGATTCATATTTGTAACGGTTTCCTATATCGTTTCCTTAGTCAATATCGCCATATCGTCCGATGTCACAGTCAATATTATAGGATATTATTGACTGTGACATATTAGAATGAATATTGTAATATTAAACTGAGCCTTATATTTTTCCATGGCCATTGGTCACTTTATAAGACTTAAAAAAAAAAGAGGAAGTTCTGCATTCGGCAAGTTTTTTTTTTTAAGAAAGATTGAAAATGTATTTTTTGGGACTCGCACAGGCGATTACAAATTTATTTAACTAAACACACTCTTAGAAACAAAAAAAAACAAAGTAAAATGTAAATAAAAACTATGTTGCTGCGACATTTAAAAATAAGTGTCGCTGCGCTGGTATTCTGATAGGGGCCCGCTGTGGTGTCACGGATGGATACAAAAATAAATAAAAAATAATTAATTTTATCAAAACTTTGATATTCACAGCCGTTTCCGAGATATTTAAAATTAAAAAAAAAAAAGTGTCGTTACACAATAAAAAACTGTCGTTACAACTTTTGGTCTTAATTTTTTCCGTCTAGCCCCCTTTCGCAACGCGCGCTAAGGAACTTCGTTCCAAAACTTTGTTCCAATAAAATATTTATTTCATAAAATGTTTTTTTTTTAAATAATGTACACCGATTTCTGGGCCGATTTACGTGATTCTTTTTTCATTTGGTATATAGAAGAAGCTCGCGAAGTGGCTCTATACAAATTGTATTAACTTTGTTTGTATAGTTTTTGAGTTAGCTACAATAAATACGTATTTTTTCCACTTAGTGTATGTTGATGGGTGTTACTGGTCATATTGGTTCCATGAAGAAAGTTGTTCAGTTTGATCTGACATCCTTAAATTATAACCAGACTTTTTTATTTAACCACCACCGTTTAGCTAATTATTTATTTATTTATTTATTACAAGGTAGCTTCACAGCTGACAGTAAGTATAACATTATTATTATTCTAAACATTACGCCAATTACGAAGTACACAGAAAAATATGAAATACAGAGAGTGACACAATTATTAATATTTATAGTGTGTGCGGGCGTGTATCTGTGCAGTGTAGGTGTTGCAATGTGTGTGAAGGTGTGTGTATTTTTGTGTACGTATGTATGACTAAACTGGCACTACTGAGTTCGCTGGGTATCTGGCGTTTGATGGAGGATGTGGATAATTTCTTTTAATGGCTTGCATCTCACCTGATGGTAAGTTATGATCAGGCCGAAGGTGGAAGCGAGCTTCACCCGGAATCCAGAGGAGGGCTATCTTACCCTGTCGAGACACAACAATGCTGTTAACATTGTTGTTATGGCGACAGACTTAGATAAGATGGTGGTATCTAGACAGGTGGACTTAGAACAAGCCCTACCGCCATCAAAACCAAGCAGAACATTTTATTTTTATTTTTTTTATTTATCAACTTACATTTATCATTACAGGACCATTAACCCAATGCGATAAATGCGCTTATCCTAACTATAATAACATCTATAAATAATTACAAAAATTCGTTGTTTGTGAATTCACTCAGAGAACAACAGAATAAGTCTGTCTCACTCGCTATGAGGTTGAGCGTGCAGAGTGCACGCGTCGGGGCGTCTCACTTAAAGGGTTGGTGTTCACGCGCGGCTCCACCAGCAGTGGCGGCTGCCGTCGTTGCCACACGTACCTGTCTGGAACGCACAGACTCACCTGCCCTAAAATAACTGCATTATGCACCTTCCCTCTCAGTAACTTAAATACACTAGAACCCGTTTAAGACGACTTCACAGGGACCCAACTAAAAACGCGTCTTAAGCGAGAAAGCGTCTTATACAGAATAGGGGGTGAGGGAACAGTGAAAAATAAAATGTAATACACATACGTAGTATGATCTAATTTCGTATATTAACTGTGTTTGATTTTTTGGTTTGTGATTTTTCATCAAAAACTTTCAATATGTTAATTTTTTCTTGAAATGACAATGCCTTTCGCCTAATTGTAGACATTTTGTATCAAACAAATGATCAACACCGCTAAGACAGACGCTCGCCGCTGCCGCGAGAGACAACACGCGTGCGCATGTAGGCGTATTAAACGGGATGACGAATCTTAAGCGTTAAGAAATGTATGAGAACATGTCTCGAGTTGTAGGGACTGACGTAATATGCGGTGTTAAGCGGGTTCTACTGTATATACGAGGTGAGTGCCTTTCGCTCCGTCTGGGAATCGAATCTCTGGGTCTGAGACAGGTGGTCTAGCCACTAGACCACAGAGGCAGTTCGAACCTTTCTGAAAAACGCTGTATACCAGTTAACTTACTCTTGGTTAACTTGGTTATGAATAAGATACCTACCTAGTAGGTACACCTGGTAGATTAGTGTAGTCCCAATTAAAATATTTTTAACTACTTTAACTCACTTAATTTATTCAGTACAATTTACTTTTTAGTACAAATTAAACAGTTTTGAAAGTTTAAACGAATTGTCTCTCACAGGATTAAGGTAAAACTTTACAGACATAGCGACTTCATTTAATGTTACCTCTCAATATATTTTAGAGAAACAAGTTAACGAACGAAATACGTGACGTAGAGTTGTTTCATAATTAAAAGTTTCATTCGGAAACGTGTTTCAAGGAGTTTCAATAAAATTTAAAGCTTAATGTATTTGTTCACAAATTCTTACTTTATATTATATTATTATAAACGCGAAAGTTTGTGAGGATGGGTGGAAGTTTGTTACACTTTCACGCAAAAGCGGCTGAACGGATTTGGATTTAATTTGGCTCACTGATAGTTTATAACCTGGATTAACAAACAGAATACTTTTTATACTTTTAGCGCTACTGTTGAGCATGAGGTTCTGGGTTCGATTCCCGGGTCGGGCAAAGTGTTTATTGGGTTTTTCTATCTGGAATTTCTCACTAGCAGCCCGGAGTCTGGATTTGTGCTCGGTTGATGGCAATAGACTCGCCCCCTATTACATGGGACTTAAACATAACTGGCGAAATGTGGGTGTACCAGCTACAGGTATACCTCTGCCCAACCCTTCGAGGAAACAAGGCGTAATGTTATGTTATTATGTAATACTTTTTATCCCGGTAATACGTTTCCGTGGGATAATTTTCGACATTCACGCGGGCAAAGCTGCTTGCAAAAGCTAGTATGTTTATAATAGAAGAAGAAGTTTCATCCCAAAGTAGATTTCGGCTCGTATTCATTAACTGTTTTCGTTTCAAAGTACGTTTGTCTTCAGTCATCGAAAACCCTAAAATACGATAAGCCAACAATTTCATTGTGTTTTTATTATTGCTTTTTTCTTTTGACCGTTAGTTGTAGGCACATACATACCTTTTTTTTTGGGTGGGAAATTATCAAATAACTTTTCCCGCTCTGGGTGGAGCGGGAGGGCGTGTCAGACTCTTACTGACTAAAACCCACCCGTGTTCTTACTAACGGTCGAAATAACCAAAATAATAATACAAGAACGTCTAATTTGAATGCAGAACATGGTTGTTTTTTATTTTCGATAGCTGCTCCCCGCAGTTTCATTCTCGTAAGTTTCGATCCCATGGGAATATCGGGATAAAAAGTATTCTGTGACCTAACCCAGGCCCTGGTCTACCCATGTGCAAAATATCATCCAATTCGTTTAGCCGTTTTAGCGTGACAGCATAACACGGCGCGACGTTCGTGCTAATTCGGAAGCACGAAGATTACCGAAGCACATATACTTTCTGGTTTAATTGTATGACTTAAATAAAATTCAAGTGATTACAGTTTTTGCACTAATGCGTTTTTTTGCATAATCTCACCCAATCAGCTGATCAAGTTCTCAGAGAGGCAAAAGAAATTACAATTAAGGTTTTTTATTAGGGTTCCGTAACCGAAGGATGCCAAACGGAACCCTTACTAAGCCTCCGCTGTCCATCCGTCCGACTGCCTGTTAGCGGGCTGTATCTCATGCACCGTAATAGATAGGTAGAAAGTTGAAATTTTCACCGATTATTGCATTTCTATTGCCGCTAAAAGAAACCAAGAAACGTGTTTATTTCGGCGTTTTTTTGCTCTATCTTAATACGATGCGGAACCCTTCGTGTGTGAGTCCGACTCGCTCTTGACCGATTTTTTTAATATAAACGATTTTTATTGGTTGGACCCAGGAGTGAACATGAATTACAACTACATATTTTCTTTCTTAACAAGTTTAAATTTTTAAATTTAAATTATCGAAATCAATCGATGTTGCTGAGTATAGATATTACGAATATAGGTACTATGACTTCACGTTCCAATTAACTTATAATGCCAATAGAATACACAGTCTCGTGAGCGAAGCCGCGGGCACAGCTAGTCCCTATTTACATAATTTCACTCCGCACAACATTTCTGCCACCAATAATTCGCGTATTTATATTATATCGTCTGCTCGGCGTCCGTATGTCACTCGGATCCAGCAGACGGCGTCGTCACCTTCCGCCTGACATAGGTCCTCACCAGACACGGTTGTTTCGGGAGGTTCCTGTTCCGGATAAGGCGGCAGGAAACGCCCGGGTTTCACCATTGTGTGGATCGCTCGGAGGACACGGTGGAGCATACGGTGGGGGGCTGCCCGGCTTGGGTGGGGCACCGCCTTGTCCTCGTGGAGGCGATTGGCGGCGATAATCTCCCAGCTCTGATCCGGGCCATGGTACGGAACGAGAGGGCATGGAAAGCCGTCACCTCCTTCTGCGAAGCAGTAATGCTCGCGAAGGAGGAGGCGGAACGCGTGAGAGAGAGGTGAAGTTTATGCCTTTTACGCCCCTAACCGCCGCAGCAGACGCCCTGGGCGTCGGAAATCCCAGGCCGATTCCCGGCCACAGTAGGCGCGGGCTTGCGAGCGGTGAGCAATGGGCAGCTCGCCGTCCGATAAGGACCAGGCTCGGGTCAACGGAGCGTTGTGTTCCACGCCCACCTCATGAGATGTCAGCACAACGGATGGGGCCCGCTAGAGCTGATGCCTGCTGTGGTTGCGGGAAAGTCCAAAAGGGATACCGCGGCCCCTGGCAACATACAGGCAACTAAAGGAATACGGGTGGTTTTTAGTCAGTAAGAGTCTGACACGCCCTTCCGCTCCGCCCAGAGCGGGAGAAGTTATTTAATAATTTCCCACCCAAAAAAAAAAAAAGTAAAAAGGGATCCAGTAGAATATCAGCGTCAGGCACATGCGCCTGACACGTGCTAAGCTGCAGGGTAATTGCGTTACACACATAAAATGACAATCGATCACAATATCTTTCATTTTGACAGTTCAGCCAAGTTCATTTGCGATATTTACGTTGTACAGACGAATTTTTCAAACCTATGAAGCAATGGATGTCAAAAGGCATTGAAATCGATTGCCATTTCATGTGTGTTACGCACGCACACCGCACTTTTGTTGTTCTTTATTAGAATTTTTTTTTGTACTAAGTATGTCATAGTGTCACGTTCCTTCTTTTTTTTTTGTTAATGTGTTGTTTCCATATTATTTATTGGTATGGGACATGGCATATTTCGACAAGGAAATCAACTTTTGGATGGACACGGCTGAAGACCTATACAAGATCAAGTAGGCAGCCAACGAGATTTACAAGAAACCTAAAACGGACAACAGCAAGTTCTCTAACGAAGGCACAGAAAACAGCAAAGTGTAACAAAGCAAAGCAGTGAGACAGAAAAGAGTCGAGAGAGCAGCGTAACCCCGCTAAAAGATTCATCGGTGAAGATCAACCTGAGCCAACTGGCAGCGACGTCCTAAAAAGTGGATAGTGGAGACACGGGTGATATTTATCTATGGATGGGCTCCATAGATAAATATCACCCGTGTCTCCACTATTCCATTGCCTACTCTAGGATGCACATCCGGTACGGCTCGCAAATCATTCCATATCCTAAGGGCACGTCTTCCTTACAGAGCCCCCCAGTCTACTCTTTGATAGGACCTCTATTCTCAATGAGCTCTGTAGTTCCATGAGACATGATTCTCCAGGGGCTAGTACAAATCTTGGGGTTCATTTGATTTTTCGATTTTGGTTAAACCACGCTGGGGTCAGTAAAATTTTTTCATTCATTCATTGTTTTAATCTTTCTGCGAAAGTTTGTGAGGATGGATGGATGTTTGGTACTCTTTCACGCAAAAACTACTAAACCGATTTGGATGACATTTGGCATACACATAGTTTATAACTTGGATTAACACATAGAATACTTTTATCTCGATATTCCCACGGAATCAAGACTTATGCGGGTGAAACCGCGAAGCGCTACTAGTATTGTATTTTGGCACCTCTACTCTTTATGTTTATTACTTTTGTGTGTTGTGTTTCTTCTTCTGTGTTGCAATAAAATAAATTATTTGTCTATCTATCTGTGTCCACTAACATAGATTATTTTAAAGTAGGTAAGTACAAAATTAGACCCAATATTTCATTATAACTAATTATTGGAAAACCAATTATTGGTAAATTCTAATGAACACGTTGATTATTCCCACGATATTTAATTTGTTTTGATTACTGATATTCTAAAATCTATGAGGTATATATACATTGTTGTGAAAATTAGGATCTGGTTGTTTTCTCTAGTTTTTCAAAGCATCTGAAAATGATTAGTTTTTCTTTTACAAATCGTAAGAAATCATCACTTGGCTAGCTTTTTCCCAACTATGTTGGGGTCGGCTTCCAATCTAACCGGATGCAACTGAATACCAGTATTTTACATGGAGCGACTGCCTATCTGACCTGGAGGTCAGATAGGAAGTTATCCGTACCATCCCAGTTACTGGGTAATACTGGTAAGACTAAGGTAAGACTGGTTGTCAGACTGACAGAATAATGACAGCTGGGACCAACGGCTCAACATGCTTTCCGAAGCACAAAGGGGTCTTAGTATGTAAATATGGTCACCCATCCATGGACAACCGCGGCAAGTGTAGCTTAACCTGATCATTCGCCCCTTGCGGCTGTTTTTACTTAGCCACAAGCCCCTCTCGTAGTCAAGTCGAAAGAAATATGATAATAAATATTCGAGGACACAATACAGAATCTTTATAACAAAGATAATTTATTAATTTCATTGTAAGAATTAGGGGAATATGTGTATAATAGAAGTAATAACTCGTACTTAATTACATCATACAAGTAGGTACCTATTGTTGGTTGCCAAGGAACTGGTGGCCGATATTACATAAATTAATTCATAATTATAATAGTTATAATTACACTTTGTTATTGTTTTGTGTCTACAAGATAATTAAACGTTAAAGATATTATTGTATTATTTTTTGATCGTCTCGATAACTTGTCCTTCCAGGACCTTATAGTGACCTTATTGGTGATATTCTTCAGAAAGGTCAGGAGTGTAGTAGGTACTCGCAACCGGTGTGCGTGTATGACCAGTAGTCTATTCTACAATTTTCTATATTTTTTTAAATCAAATTAGATTTGTTACAGCTGTAGTGGCAATCATGTCATTTGGTTTAAATAGGTTCTTATTTTTATTATTTTGTTTATCTTTTACATAGATTCTTTTCTTTTCTTTTCTTTTAGATTTTGTGAATGTGAGAACGTTGTAGGCTGTAAACTTGTGTAACATTTTTTCTTTTACTAAGTACCTGGTACTTGTTGATAGGCCTACACTGTCCTCCCATACCTATTAACACTGTAGTTTGAAAACATTGTAGAAACAATTTATTTTGAAAAGAGTAACCGTGGAGTTTCTTGCCGGCTCTTCTCCATAGGAAGCGACCAATTGGAACCGTGCACCTAGCTTCTGACATTTCATAAGTGCCCTTGTAGGTTTATGTGAAATAAAATATTTTGATTTTGATTCTGTAAAAATCTCACCGTGATAGGTGAAGTGAGCTGCCAGTAGTGTCAATCCTTAGCACCTGACAGCTCACTCCACGCTCACTTCACCTAAGTTAACACGGTGAGATGGTTACAGAATAGCACTACAGATGTGATCGTAAACGAGGCAAAAAGAGTCACCCGTGGTTCTGGTGGGTCGACCCTGTGAGTATCGAAGCAGGTGGCATTCTGTCATTTCTGCCTACCCTCATGACAAGCAGGCATGAGTTTATGTGTGTTTCATCGGTCTTTCGGTTATAATTTGAGGCCAATTTTTTACAAAATGTCAAAAACTTAGGAGTCAAGTGAATTGTCAAGCGATTTTGAACCAAGTGCAGTACAACTACTGTGTTCTGCCACCTTGACTTTCCCTGTGTTTCAACTGCCCTGCAAACAGTGATAGTATCGGCTTTGCTACTATGGTGGGACTGATGCCTTGGTCACACGTACCGAGTAGATGGGTGAGACAGTGCTCTCGGTGCACGTGTAAACACATTACCGAATGCTCGGCCGAGTTAAACGGCGAGACTCTCGGACCCTGTTTTATTTAGTAGATCGAGTACCCACCCCCGTGCTTTCCCGCACTATTTGCTTGCCCACTCGGCAGGTATAAACATGCACTCAGAGTGTAGTTGCCACTCGGTACACTCACGTCACTCGCAGCATGCTATCGTACAATTTTTAGAGTTCCGCAGTAATTTTTAGAATTCCGCGGATCCGTTTGCGAACTATAAAGCTTTAATGTGATAATTTTTGTTGGAGTCAAGTGTCCCCTGCCAGCTACTCGTAAATGGTGGGTTTTGGATATGTCAAAAAAAAACATGGCAGTAGTTTATAAAAAGGAAATTAAAAGGAAAACTATCACAGCTAAGTAGGCTCTACAAGTTAACGAGTAATAATCGACCAACTTATATTTGCAGTTACAAAATCATGTTTTCCTATACATTTCGTATGCGAGAACATGTTTTTCAACTACTAAGTTAAGTTTGTTTTTGGGATAAATTCATCCCAACTACGGAACCCTTCATTGTGCGTGGTCAGACTTGTACTTGCCCGGTTTTTTATTATCTTTTTACCCGACTGCCCCAGAAGGAGGGTAATGTTTTTCGAGAGTATGTATGTATGTATGTTTGTATGTATGTATGTATGTATGTATGTATGTATGTATGTATGTTTGTATGTATGTATGTATGTATGTCTATTTCTTTGGCACGCTCTGTAGCCTAAACGGCTTGATGGATTTTAACATATGAGGTGTCGTTAGGTTCGTCTTAATAGTGGGAGTGACATAGGCTATATAATATTTATATATTGCATCTGCAAATAGAAAAAAGGAGGGGTAGGTTTAAAAAAAATACATTATTGGTATCAAATAAAAGTTAGAAATGAGTCAATTCCAATAAAAGCGAAAGGTCACTCACTCACTTACTCATTCATCACGAAGTATCGAAAACCACTTGACGTAAAAGATGAAATTTGGTAGGGAGGTAGTTTATACTTAGTAGACGTTCGCTAAGAACGGATTTTTGGAAATTCGACCTTTAAGGGGGTGAAAACGGGGGATTTAGTTTGTATGAAAAATGTTTTTCCTTGAGTTAATAAACTTGAAACTTGGCACGAATACTTATCTTTGTAAATTATAAAGTTTGCCATTTTTAGTTTTTCTAAAGTAAGCGAAAGGTCACTCACTCACTTACTCATTCATCACGAAGTATCGAAAACCACTTGACGTAAAAGATGAAATTTGGTAGGGAGGTAGTTTATACTTAGTAGACGTTCGCTAAGAACGGATTTTTGGAAATTCGACCTTTAAGGGGGTGAAAACGGGGGATTTAGTTTGTATGAAAAATGTTTTTCCTTGAGTTAATAAACTTGAAACTTGGCACGAATACTTATCTTTGTAAATTATAAAGTTTGCCATTTTTAGTTTTTCTAAAGTACCCTCTAAAGGAGGATTGGGGGATGTCAAAGTTTGTATGGAAGAATTTTAACGAGCGGTCTGATTAACTCGAAACTCAGTATTTATAATTAAAACTGAAAATAAATAAAAACGTATATCAGGGTTTTTTGAAAATCAACCCCTTACGGGGTGAAACGTCAATTTTACTGTGCGGTTTAATTAACTTGAAAATTGGTATAAATAATCTATAAGTCAAATAATGGAAACATCACAATAGATTTTTCAAAAATTATTATCACGCTATTTGCTATGGGGGATGAGCCATGTAGCATTATGTTCGTATTCTTCTATAGACCGCAAATTGTAAAAAAACTAGCCAAAAGGTTAGAATATTGCAGATAGTTACGGATTTAACCTTTTAAAAGATTATCATCACGCTATACCTTTTTCGGTAAGTAGTGGCTATTCGGACATCGTGAAATAGGCCCTTAGTCTATATTTCATTAAAATAGGCCCACTCTGTCAAAGTTCTCACAATTTAAAGACGTAAACTAGGTAACCTTTCTAACATGTGAGTTTTACTTCGGTTCAATGGCGGCACTAGAGTAGATATTACAATTTAATGGTGGTGATAATAGTAAAATGAATCATTATTTTAAGAAAGGCATTTAGAATCATATAAACCTGCTTTATTTATGTTAAAATGCCGGACAAATATGAGTACGATATACGCCCTAAAGGTTCCGTCTCAAAGCTGTGCTTGATCGGCTGCCTGAATTTCCAAATCAGGATTGAAGTACAAACTTAACTTTTCAATAGAAAAAGAACTTTTAATAGAGTGGAGAGTACCGATTTGAATGAAATACCTACATACTAAATGTTACTTCAAGACACGGTCTATACATTTTTGATCCCGGATTGAAGAACAAACTTAACTTTGCAGTTCATAAATTACCAATTTTCGGATTTTCCTCTTTACTTGACCTTGCTTCTCGCCAAACTTCATGCTGCTGGGCCAACGGAAATTACCAAATAGACTGGTTTATTTGCGAGTGTCAAAATATGCGGCATAAATGGCCGTATTTTTTTATTGCGTTGACTTGGAAGTTTGATTTCGTTACAGATCCAAGAGACCGTATATCTAAGTTTTTGATATCTATTTCAACTTGATGCCTCTTCGTTCCTGAGAAAAAGGGTCTTGACAGACAACGAAGTAGAAAAAATAAAATAAAATAAGTCATCATTTAAAGGTTAAAATTTTTCATTTTGAAATACGGAACCCTAAAATAGATTTATTATATTATCTGCCTGTTACCTATTCATGCCGTAAGGGTTGAACGGATTTCTAGGCATAGGATAGGCCATGACCTAGATAGGTTAGGGCATAGGATACTCTGAATCCCGGTAGCACGTTCCTGTGGGATATTTTCCGACATCCACGCGGGCGAAGCTGCGGGCAAAAGCTAGTTATTTATATATTAATAAAACTAAAAAGTTTGAAATAAAACAAATTATTAAAAAAAACAAAAAACCCGACTGCAAAAACTCAACAGAAAAGAGAAAAACAAGCATTATAATCTATAGGATTTTGGTATTGCAGGCGGGGGACAAACAAAAGTTTCACCAAAATTTCAGGTTATTGGTTTGTCCCCGCCTGCAATACCAAAATCCTATAGATTATAATGCTTGTTTTTCTCTTTTCTGTTGAGTTTTTGCAGTCGGGTTTTTTGTTTTTTTTAATAATTTGTTTTTGCTATCCAGTTCTCACTAGTCTGCAGCGTCAAAACTGAACTGACTGACCGACTCGGTGCCAAGTAAAAAAAATACGTGTAAACACCTACTCGTCCACCCAACTCTCTAGTAATCGCCTCGCCCATCGACTCGGTAGATGTGATCAAGGAAAGGCTGCCCAGGGTGCACTGAGACACCCATGAAGACTCTTTTATAGCATCACTTGGGTACAACATAAACCGCATCCATCGCTTTTCATCAGGCGAGATCCAGGTCAAGAGCGGTGGGGTAATTGCGTAACACACATAAAATGATAATTGATCGCAATGGATTTCATATTGAGAGTTAAAAAAAAAAAAAGAAAAAAAGTTGGTGAGCTTTATTTTTAACTGACTTCCAAAAAGGAGGAGGTTATATGTTCGTCGCCTATGTTGGTTTTTTTTTTATTTTTCCTTTTTTTTTATGTATGGCCACCGATTTCTCCGTCAATTGTGGACCGATTTTAAAAAATTCTTTTTTTGTTTGAAAGGGTATGCTCTCGAAATAGTCCCGTATAAATTGTATTAACTTTGCTTTTATAGTCTTTGAGTTAGCTTCAATAATACGTACTTTTTCCCACTTAGTATGTGGATGATATGATAAGTTCCTGTCACTGTTATTTACATAGCAGGTAGTGGTTTTCGAATTTGTGTGGGGTAGGTCCACCACAACTAAAAAGTGGAAAATAAAAACTTTTTACAAAAAAAAAACAACCGACTTCCAAAAAACACTACAAAGTGAAAAATTATTAGAAAACGATTATTTTTGAACCATCAGATGGACCAATTCTTCCTCAACCTAAATAAATAATTTAACAAACCCAAATTATGTATTTCTTTCCTTCATTTTCAGTTTTAAATTAACCGATCAAGGACCGCGGGTGGTCCGGGAAAAAATAACGTATCTTTGAGAACACTCAAAACCGCGATTTATCTACGCAAACAGAATAGACCAAATTCAACAAAAATTTATAGGTATCTAGTCATATAGTCATATCCTATAAATAAATGTCGACTCTGGGTTTTTGCCCATACAGTTATGAGCATTCTCTTTTGCCGTGTTATAGTCATTTCATACAACTGTCAAACAAGTGACAGTCGGGATAGGTAATAGGTAATAGGTAATACGGGCTGGTATCCGCAACTCCACGTCAAAGCGCGTATTTTGCGTATGGGTGGGAAAATCTGTTATTCGATCCACCCCAGCTCCTCAAAGAAGGCCAGCAACGCCTTGGTGTCACTGACAATCTCACGTAGGGTACCTGGGTTACCGAAGTACCAGCAGCAGATTTTGGGGGATAGGCCCCATTTCTTACCTATCATTCTCCTGCACTGCCAGAAGGTGATGCAGGCCCTGTTTAGCTTGTTGTCTACATGACTACTCCAGTTTAACTTACTGTCTAGAATGACCCCGAGGTACTTGACTTCGTTGGCCAACTGAAGTTCAGTATCGAACAGTTTGGGTAGGCGGAAAGGGCCTAATGCACGTTTTTGGGTAAACATGACTAGTTCAGTTTTAGTGGGGTTCACTGACAGTTCAAATTCCCTGCACCAACTTTCTACGATACGTAGTGCTTGCTGAGTGAGGTTACAGATCGTACCCGTCACTTTCCCCGATACAAGGATTGCGAGGTCATCTGCATACCCTATTGTATAATAGCGGTTGGCATTGAGTTTGGTAATGAGGTCATTAATTACCAGATTCCATAGAAGGGGGGACAGAACCCCTCCCTGGGGGCAGCCTCTGGCTATCATGGCCAACTGCCGCTCACCCTCAAGGCGAACCACCCGTTTGCTTAACATGTTTGTAATCCAGTCCGTAAGTACCTGTTCTACTCCATGCCTGGAGAGGGCGCTGCTGATGCTGGAGAAGTTGGTTTTGTCGAAGGCTCCTTCGATGTCTATGAAAGTACCCAGGCAGGTGCCTTTTTGATGAATCGCGTCCTCTATCTGACTGACCACTACATGGAGAGCAGATTCGGTCGACTTACCTGAGCTGTATGCGTGTTGATTACCATGTAGCGGTATGTTTTTCAGAGCGCCATCCCTCAGCTCTCTATCACATTGCCTTTCCAGAGTTTTTAGGAGAAAGGAGGTCAGGCTGATTGGTCGGTGGGATTTGGCGTTTGTGTAGTCACCCTTACCTGGCTTGGGGATGAATATTACTTTCACTTCCCTCCATCCTTTAGGAACGTATCTAAAGGCCAGGCACGCCCTCATTAAAGGCACTAAAACTTGATGGCAAAAAACTAGATGCAATAACGGAAACTATATTCTTAGGAATTACTTTAGATTCAAAATTACAATGGGGCGCCCATATTAGAACTCTTTCAGGTAGATTAAGTTCAGCTGCATATGCAGTAAGAAAAATAAGGCAGTTGACTGATATAGCCACAGCTAGGTTAGTATACTTTGCTTATTTCCACAGTATTATGTCTTATGGCGTCCTGCTGTGGGGATCGGCAGCTGACGTAGATTCAATTTTCATTTTACAAAAGAGGGCAATCCGCGCGATCTATAAAATGGGCCCTCGCGAGTCCCTTAGAGACAAATTTAAAGAAATTGATATACTGACTTTGCCTTCACTTTATATCTTAGAAAGTATTATGTATGTTCGCAAAAACTTAGGACTTTTCAAAATAAGAAGCGATTTCCATAATATAAATACACGTAGTCGACATGAAATTGTGATACCCAAATTTAGATTAACTAAAACAAGCAAGTCATTTCTTTTAAACAGTATCCGCTTTTATAACAAGTTGCCAAAGTCTGTGACAGAACTTAGCGATGGGAAGTTCAAAACCCACATCAAACGTGTCCTTATCAAGAATTCATATTATAAAATTAAAGACTACGTTGAAGACAAGGAAATTTGGCAATAATTCCTTCTGCACATGTGGCTTCCCTGGTACCTCATTAACGGCATAAATAAGTAAGAGTCTATTAACTGCTTCCAAATTACCATGTTTATTTAAATCTTTATTTTTTTTTTTACATTCGCCCTTGACATATTTACTATTCTATTATTTGACATTATATACTTTTTTTTTTTTTTGTGGCTTTTGTGGACATGATAATTATTCAGATTGATTACAGTTGTAATAGCAATCATATAATTGCGTTTTATTTAAAATAGGTTTTTTACTTTTTTTAATTAATTAATTTTTTTGTATAGATTCTTTTCTACATATTTTGTGAATGTGAGAACGCTGTAGGCTTAGTGGATTGTAGACCTGTTGACCATTTTCTATTTTGTTAAGTACTTGGTACTTATTGAAAGACCTACACTGTCCTCCCATACCTAGAAACACTGTTATTTGAAAGTGATTTACATCAATGTTTGAAAGTATTGTAAAAGCCAATTATTTTTAAAAGAGTAACCGTGGAGTTTCTTGCCGGCTCTTCTCCATAGGAAACGACCAATTGGAACCGTGCACCTAGCTTCTGACGTTTCATAAGTGCCCATGTAGGTTTATGTGAAATAAAATATTTTGATTTTGATTTTGATTTTGATTTTGTTTGGGTTTCATGTTGCCAGTCGATTACCTGCGCGAAGACGCAACCAGAGAAGTGAGTTTCAATTAGGATGCGACTTGTTTCCTCAGGTGACGACGTGAGTGTGTTATCAGGTTTGCGAAGGGTGGCGGGCCCAGATGTATTCTGTTGCGCCAGTACTTTCCTTACCCTGTTTGCTTGCTGACAGGATTCAATGCTACCACAGAATTTGCGCCATCCCGAGGTGCTCCTGAATCTGATGCATTTTTTGTAGCTAGATTTGGCCGCGTAGTAGTTATCCCAGTCCTCATCTGCACATGTGTTCATGGCTCTATTCAGAGCTGTTCTTACCTTGCTGCGCTTGCGCTCCAGATCAGCGCCCCACCAGGGTTGTTTGCCCGGTATGTTGCGCGGCGTGGTCTCTGGACAGGCAGTTTTGTAGCTGTCTA
The DNA here is from genome assembly GCA_949152395.1 of Agrochola litura. Classification (NCBI taxonomy): domain Eukaryota; kingdom Metazoa; phylum Arthropoda; class Insecta; order Lepidoptera; family Noctuidae; genus Agrochola; species Agrochola litura. The sequence continues at coordinate 5,253,814 of OX424502.1, read as the reverse complement.
TGATTGATTCTGTAAGATGGCTTACTTGTGCCTCAATCTGTGTCGTGTCCGCATATGTCACCGGATCGCTTAGTATCGCTAGCTTGGCATCAAGGCTGCGTGTGTAGGTGGCACGATCCGTTTTACGCGGATAACGCCGTGGTGGTATCGATGGAACATAGACCTGGATGTCGAAACGGATCCACCTGTGATCGGAGCAGGAGGCCTCCTTGGAGACCTGCCACCCAGTGGTGATTTCCGCCACGCCCTCTGATGCCAGAGTAAGATCTATGATTGTGCGGCTTCGCCTGGTTACGAATGTTGGTTCGGAGCCAGTGTTTAGTAGGGATAGGTTAGTCGAGAATAAGTAGTCAACCAAAGCCTTACCCCTCTCGTTTTGCGTGTCCATACCCCACAGTTGGTGGTGAGCATTGGCATCGGCCCCGACAACGACCTCAGACCCGCAGCTCTCGCAATGGTTCACGAGGCGGGCGAGTCCGTTGGGAGGCGGCGCCTCCGCTTCGGGCATATAGACCGAGGCGAAAACGATCACCATCTCTGTGGCATCGTCGCGCTGTATAAGCAGCCTAGCTGCAGAGATATCTCTGCAACAGAAGTCAGTTAAGAGCTGTGTTTTAAGGTTACCTGAGACATAGATGCACGATCTGGGATGATCATGATCTGAGGTGACTAGGAGCTTACCGCCAAGATTGGAGAGTCCTTGTATACGACCCGCCCTAATCCACGGCTCCTGGATTAAGGCAATGGCCATGTGTTGTACCTCCAGCCACTTGCGTAGCTGAGCCGTCGCGGTTTGACTGTGGTGGAGGTTTGCTTGGAGGACTCTACAGGCTGACGAAAGGGACGCCATCGCTGGTCGAACCCTCGTCTTCCCCCCCAAGTCTGAGCCCGGCAAACAGGTCGCCCTCGTCGAAGCCGTCCTCCCCCGGGCCCGAAGCCGGAGACAGGATCATGTCGTCCAGCTCCCCGCCCGATGAGGGAACTACTCCCACGGTGGCGGCGGCAGAGGCGGCTGATTCTGCAGCAGCAGGTTCAGCCGCAGATGCTTCCGGGTTGTGTGAAGGGGGAGTGGACTCCCCTGCTGGTGCTTGCGGCAGCTGTTCCAGCGTCTCGCAGACGGTTCCCGTGGCGGGGTCCCATCCCTGTGGAACGTCGGTGAACCTACCGTTCCGACCCTGGAACTTCACGTAGACCGCCCCTAATCCAATTGAGAGGCGGCGTCCGGCCTCCATCAGGGTCGGGATTTGGTCCACAGGGACACCGACCACCACGAACCACGCCGCGGCTTGTTTATCAGCGTGCAGCAGTACCCACCTCTTGATGTCTACCCAAGAGTTTTGGTAGCTGAGAGTACGCCCAATCATCGTCAACTCTCCGTAGACCCCCTGCTCGTCCGGGATCACGATGCCACACCGTGCACGCTTCTGGATCTCCGACTGACTCACGACGACTAACGAGGTGCTAGTTGAAAGAGTCAAGCCGGAGACTGTCTTCCTTAGCTAGGCTAAGGTGTGGTCATTACCGCACCACAGTTTAAGGATGCCCCCGGCAAACAGCGGCTTGGCGTTGAAGGTCGGCCCTGGGGTATCCTGTTTGGGGGAGCAGGCCTCGAGGATGATCTGCTTCTGGATAGCAGCGAGTACCTGGTCCGATGCGTCCTTGCTGAGGATCCCCGTGCGGTCGCAGGTGATAGCGACGTCTAGGGTTGCGCTGGCAGCTTGGGCGTAGCTTCGTTTGTCGACCCTATTGGATTGATCAAGACGCGGCCGCTTGTGCTCTCCTCGAGGTGTCAAGGATTCGTTGAGAGCTCGCTTGGCCGCGGCCTGATCCTTCCAATCGGGTCGCTGTGTAGTGTCACCTTTGGGTTTCACCGGAGCGCTGGTTGGCGGTTGACTGGGCGCTGGTCGGCTTGTGCCGGCCTCTGCCTGTGACCGCTTACCGGCGGAGAAGTTTAGCTGGCCGACTGTCGGTTTAACTGAGCCAGCGACAGTGGCCTGTTTGTTGCGGGAGCCTTTGCCCGACTTCTTTAAAGCTTGCCGGCGCTCCTTCCTCGTCAATCTGTCCCTCTTTCTGCCCTGTTCCGGGGCAGCAATTGGACCTGAAGGGTCAGTGCAAGAGCAATGGGCTTGTTGAGTATGTTTACCCTTGCCCTTGCGTTTCTGCACAAATTGCCAGGCGCGTGAGAACACGTCCTCGCTGCAACTAGCCGTCTCCGCTTGACCGGTGACGACCGTCTGGTGAGGGGAGGCTAGAGGAGCCACAGGAGGAGGAGGAGGGTGTTTGGCTGGAAGCCCGGTACCAGTGTTACCTGGCGCCGGGGCCTGTGTAGAGAGGGTCAGACCGGCAGTGGTATTAGTCGTCGCCTGTGCATCAGAAGGGTCGGTACTGGTCCCAATCAGCGCCGACGTCCTTTGTTTATACTGGGACTTTTTATTTTTGGTCTTGGCTGTGGTTCTCGCCACAGCCGGACCAGTGCCCGCGCTGGTACCCGCAGTGTTAGCTGCATGGCCACCAGGGGCAAGGGAAGTGCAAGCACCTCCCTTGGGAGTCTCATCGGCTTTCGCCTCCACTTCGGTGCTGTTTTTTTTAAATGGCCTTGTTAAATCCATATTATGTGTGTCCGTATGAATTGAGGAGCCATGTCTCATATTTAAACGCGGGTACTACCAATATTTAGTAGTAAATTAGGCGATTTTGTAGGCCCGATCCTGGAATTTGTAGTAAAACACTTTAAAAGATACACGACTTTTAAGGTGGCTCCTCAATTCAGACGTCTGAATTGAGGTGCCACCTTACAACTCTAAAACTAGCCGACGGATATTTTTGAAAATTTGGTAGGATTTAGTAGTACTTATGTGTAATCTCTACAAAAAAAATGGGTTTTGTACGGCTGAATTTGAGATAGCTACAATGTTTTGATTTTTCATAAAAATCCATAAATTTCACCGCGCTGTTTCTCGAAAAGTAATCAACCAATTATAATATATTTTTAGTATAATTTAGTAGTAAATACGTTCTAATTTGTAGTATAAAAATAAAATGAACAAACTACATAATTTCGCTAATACAGCACATTTTATGTGGCTCCTCAATCCTGACGGTCTGTAGAAAATATAAGTGCGTAGCTACTAAAGTAGTTGATCAAATCGAATAACAATAGCACCAATATTTAGTAGAAATTTCTACTAAATATTGGCGTAATCCAACATTTTGTACATTCAGTATTTCAAAAGTTATTAACAAAATAAACCTTCCTTAAAAATCTAGTGTGGTACAAGAGCCCACGACCAAAACCATGTCACATCGTTTTACGGCCAAAACCGTATAAAATCGTTAGTTAAGATGATTCTGAACCGATTCGATGGGAAGTACCGGTCAGAAACATTCCAGTTTTACGGGAGCCCATTTCTGCTTTAAAAAAATAAACTGGCAGTCGGTTTCATCACAATATGTCTGATATTTAAAATGTATAATAGGTTTCGTAATTTTATTACGAAAAAGTTTGTTTTCAGACATTTTTGCGTGTCAAATGTGGACTGAGCGCATTTTCAAAAAAAAAACAACCGACTTCAAAAAAAAAACACTACAAAGTGAAAAATAACTTTTAATTTCGGAAGTCGGTGTCTTGGGTTTTGTGTTTTCGTTTTTTGCCACCGACTTCCAAAATTAAAGTTATTTTTCACTTACAAAGTGAAAAATAACTTTAATTTCGGAAGTCGAATTTCAAAAAAAGAATTTTGAAAATCGGTCCACAAATAACGGAGAAATCGGTGGACATACATAAAAAAAAAAAAAAAAAAAAAAAAAAAATGCGCGTCGAACATATAATTTAACCTATCTGTCTCATAGCAACCTGGTTCAATTGAAAAGTTGTCTGATTAGTAACGTATTTTTTTCTTCTTTTACGTACCTAATCAAAAGATTACGGCAGGTCAGTGTCAGGTTGTATCTTGATCAAAAATAACTTTTCCATAAGAGATATGTTCTAATGGAACAAATCTATCTTACGGAGATGTATTAATGATTCAACCTACAAACTGCAAAAAATATAAGAACATTTTAATGCCGGTGGCTACAACTGCAGAAGATTCTAAATCCAAAAATTTTTGACATTTTCCGCGTCACGTCTGACCTAAGTGCATTTGAAATACCTATGTAAAAAATAATACTGAACTGTTTCATAGCAATCTGTCTGATTTTCAGAATGTAGTTGATTTTAGATACCGAAAACACCATTTTCTGAAACCAGTATATGTAGTAGCGTCACACCCAGAAGACCGTTTGAGAAAATCTAAAATGAGACAAAAAATAAAACCTATAGCAACCCGTCTGAAAATCTTGTATTCAGGTGATCATTGGCCAGTTGATGCGAATAAATCATTTTTCAAAATAAATCGTTTTTACGTACGATTAATAAAGAGCTTACCCGAAACCATCAAACTGAAATTAAAAGGTTTTTTTAAATAAATTGGACAAAAGGAATCTGGGATAACGTCTGAAAATAACTATTTATTGAAATAAAATTCGTCATTCTTTTTTTTACTGTCGGACTCTTCATCGGTGTCGTAAGCGTAACAAGCACCGTGCGTTATCCGGGTGACTCCGAAACGTTCTTTCTGTTTTTGGAGTTATATAATACGATATTTAAAATTTCTGAAAACAGATTTTCAGTAACTATAGAAAAGATTAAAAAAAATTGAACCAGGTTGCTATGAGAAAGATAGGTTACATTTTTTGAAAATGCGCTCAGGCCACATGTGACACGCAAAATGTCTGAAAAAAAAACTTTTTTGTAGTAAAATTACTTTATTTAGGCAACCAACAGCGATACATAATAGTATGTTACAGAATATGTGTTACTTATTAGTAACACATATTCTGTAACATACTATTATGTAAACCTATTATTATAGGTTTGTAATTGTATGGCTAATAATAGGTTTCCCTGTATAACTAGGATAAGTATAAAACATGCGAACGGACTGCTTAGAAATATTTAAATTCAAAAAGTGCAATTTTAGTAAATAAATAAAGTATATCATAAATCAAACACATGTCCATAACTTTGCGCCTTTCATTCAGTGTTAGCAGACCATGTGTTCGACAACTATTTTCATAAGCCATCCGAGGTTTACGGAGGCAATAGTTAAGATGGTTGATAAATTTTCTTTGAACCCGTTCTAGTTGTAAATTACAAAAACTATGTACATTTTTAATATCAGGGGGCTTACAGGGGGCTCATAAACAGTATTATTTTAATATTACTTCAGTGGGAGAAAGAGATAGCTATATAGCTAAAGAGAAGCTATACGACCTGTAGACCTGTACAGCATCTCTTTCCCACACAGAAGTAATATTAAAATAATACTGCTTTATGAGCAGGTGGTAGGCCCCCAGGCATATTGTGATGAAACCGTCTGCTTGTTTTTTTTTGACATAGCAGAAATAGGCTTCCGTAAAACTGAGACGTTTCTGACCGGTACTTCTAACCGAGTTGGGTTCAGGAATCATCTAAACTAATGATTTTATATGGTTTTGGCCGTGAAACGATGTGATATGGTTTTGGTCGTGGGCTCTCGTACCACACTAGATTTTTAAGGAAGGTTTATTTTGTTAATAACTTTTGAAATACTGAATGTACAAAATGTTGGATTACGCCAATATTTAGTAGAAATTTCTACTAAATATTGGTGCTATTGTTATCCGATTTGATCAACTACTTTAGTAGCTCTACGTACATATATTTTCTACAGACCGTCAGGATTGAGGAGCCACATAAAATGTGCTGTATTAGCGAAATTATGTAGTTTGTTCATTTTATTTTTATACTACAAATTAGAACGTATTTACTACTAAATTATACTAAAAATATGTTATAATTGGTTGATTACTTTTCGAGAAACAGCGCGGTGAAATTTATGGATTTTTATGAAAAATCAAAACATTGTAGCTATCTCAAATTCAGCCGTACAAAACCCATTTTTTTTGTAGAGATTACACATAAGTACTACTAAATCCTACCAAATTTTCAAAAATATCCGTTGGCTAGTTTTAGAGTTTTAAGGTGGCACCTCAATTTCAGACGTCTGAATTGAGGAGCCACCTTAAAAGTCGTGTATCTTTTAAAGTGTTTTACTACAAATTCCAGGATCGGGCCTACAAAATCGCCTAATTTACTACTAAATATTGGTAGTACCCGCGTTTAAATATGAGACATGGCTCCTCAATTCATACGGACACTATTATGTTGCTATAAAAATTTCGTCTCTCTGGCTCCCACCCACCATGGAGCCCGCAACTGGGAACGTCTCACTATAAAAAAGTTTGATCGTTAGGACTACCAGAGAGATATAGGGGCGCGAGGCTGGTTTACAGTGCGACATCAGGTGCTCGATCGGGTTGGCGTTGGCCAACGAACTGATCAACCCTCACTTACACCGTCAGCATGACCTTTACCTACCGCTTTGGCCGTCCAAGGACGACCTCAGCGGACCTCACGCACCTCGCCTGTGGCCCTCTGACGGGACACTGTGGCCATTTCCCTACCCCTGGCTACTGGGTAGGGCCACCGTTTCGCTTGAAATTCGGACCAAAGGGGGCGTGTTGCCTTACGGGCACATTACAGCCAGAGCCGCTCGTCTCAACCCCCCAGGACTCCTTCATCCCCACTCACGGCGCTCAACTGCGCAGGTCCTAGCGCAGGTGACTGCTTACTCCTACTCGACAATCAGCTGGTTTTAGTGACAGTCGAGCCCGCCACCACCCAGTCACAGGGGGTCACGGTTAGGAGTGGAAGTTGGAAAGCGGAATAGGGAGGAGTAGGGATACGGATAGGATAGAGTGGGGAGGATTTGTGAGATTTGGGACAGGAAGGCAAAAGACGGGACAGAATGGGGTTAAGGGAATTGAGGAAGGGATGCAAAGGCGCCTGGTGGTTTTAGTTACGTCTATTTCTTATGGAACTAGACCAAGAACGGGGTGGCAACCTCGGGAAGGTGCATCCGCCAGACTTGTCTTGAGGATCTACACGACTGTAGCGCTCACCCTCAAGACCCCGCCAACCCTACCCCCTCTGAAGGAGGCGGTAGGGTAGGCCTGCATCTATACTACCAAGCAAAGCAAAGCAAAGCATGTCGTTGTGCAACCGCGAAAGCATAAATCCAGACCCCCCCAGTCGGGATTTGAATATACGGACAATTTGAGTTTGTAGTGTAATTAATGATACACCAATCTTGCACACATACAAACTTGGTGTACACTTTTAGCATTATTTAACAAACTATTTAATTAGGTACTTAATATAATAACGTTATAGATTTTAGACTTCTTGAAGACATCCTTTAGGTTTCGAAGCTCAAATCGAACTGACGTAAAAGCTAAGCGACGCTCCAAACGTCATGTTTCCAATTCTGTTCCGTTACAAAACCAGTACTTTTACGGTAACTGTCAAATGGGATACTTTCATGATTACACTTATACAAAAATCATTTGAGACAAATCCGATAGTTTTTATTTTATATTTAGTAGTTAAAATCACAAAATCTAAATTTGGAAAACATGACAGTAGGTTGTCAATTTGCTTACAATTAATTTCCTTGTTTTTATTTTGCATTTACCTGATAGGAGTTACCTTGATGACTACTGTACTGCTTTACAATAGTCCTTTGTGTAGTGGGGATGTGGTGGCAGTTAATCACAATACCTTTTAATGTTTTTTCCTTATTAATGCTATTAATGTTTCTAACATCATCGATTTTAATTATACATTTCAAAAGAACTATATTCATTGAAATTTCCTATTAGGTATTTCTGTCATTGGGGTAAAAAAAAATCGGGTTTACCTCATTTGTTCTAATTTTAAATATTCCTTCTAAATTATACTTTTATTATTTGAAATAACTTATTTAGTTTTCGGAGACGGTGCTAGCACGGCGCGCTCCAATTTCAAAACGGGCCAATACAAGCCTAGGGGAGCGTAACGGGTAACCTCTTGGCCACAACAGCGTGTCACGTGTCAGCGCGATGCGATGCGACGGTATGCAGTAGCGGCGTTAGGGTAGGGCGCGGTTGGGCGACCGCTCATGGCGCCGGATATGCCCCGCCGGAGCCCCTTTATATCCCCTCACTCAGTACCGGCATTAGGGTATGGAGCGTATGGGTACCCGCCCAAGGCGCCCAACGCAAACCACCGGCCTTTTACTTCGATATATTTTCTGTTATTTAACTCTTTTTTTACCCGACTGCGCGACAGCAAAGACAGAGTTATGTTTTTCTCTAACTTTACTGTACAAGTCGACAAAGTTTAGGTACTATTTTCATATGAATGGGCCAAAGAAAAGACGCAGTCGGGTGCTAAAAAAATTCGAGCTTGCTTTTGCACCCTGCGTTCTCTGAAGTCTGAATTCTCAAACTTTTCTGAATAAAAGAAATCCTAAGTTTTTCGTGGCGGGGTGCTGAAAATTTTGAGCTCGCTTCGCTTAGCATACTGCATTTTTCTATTCCTCAAACAAGAACAAAAGCTACAATTTTCGCCCCTCTACCCTTCAAGAGTAGTGAGGGGCGCCACAGAAATCTCGCCCGGAGCGCCGGTATTGCTAAAATCGGCACTGACGGTATGGCACATGTTCCCCACGTGACTGAGACAACCAATCTATTCTGTAAAAACTTCATCGAAACAGGTAAATATTTAACAGCTATTTGCGACGTTGCCAACCTTTAGAATGGTACAAGCTAACAGAGCAGCGGCCGCGACTCCAGCGCGGGTGACAAGTCAACGTCGCACATCGCCACTGGTTGAGGCGTGGCATGCAATCGCTTGATCCAAATTGCGTCGCAAGTTAAATCGTCGGAGATCGTGACAGGGGTTGATGAATTAAGCTAATGTACAAAAAAAAACTTCTTTACAAATAAAAACAACCAACTTCCAAAAAAAACCACAACAAAGTGAAAAATAACTTTAATTTCGGAAGTCTGTGGCTTTGGTTTTTTTTTTTTCGTTTTTTATTTTTCACCGACTTCCGAAATTAAACTTATTTTTCACTTTTTAGTTGTGTTACCTATCCCACACAAATTCGTACTTACCACTACTTACTATATAATTAACATAACATCATCAACATTCACAAAGTAGAAAAAATACGTATTATTTAAGCTCACTCAAAAACTACCCACGCAAAGTTATTACAATTTATATGGGACCACTTCGCGAGCTTCCTCTATCAAATGAAAAATAATTACATAAATCGGTTCAGTAATCACGGACTATTATAGTAAATAAAGTAGGTATTTAATGATAAAATTCTATCGACCCGTACGAACAAATTCCACATACATATAACAGGAAATATTTTAATTTACTCCGTAAAACTATACCAGTAACATAACGAAACACGTTAGGATTTGCCTGTTTACTTGAAGCAGTTGCAATCTTCATGTTTTCCTGAACAGTTCGTTTTGTATAACGCGTACCTAGTAAAATATCATGTTATCATGTTTATGTCTAAATATAGATAAGTGATTAACTAATTGATTTAATCAAATATTACGAGGAAAATATGGAAGGTAAGTGATTTTATTTTAAACCTGCATTTCACCGATCAAAGGTGACGTTATTTTTTTGTTTAATATTAATAAACATGTCCCGGAATTAACGCACATCACCAAATATTACAATATTATTTTATAATCATAATACATACACTGAATATTTACTATTATGATTGTATAAGACATTGTTTATTTATTCAATTACTTTTATTGACTGTGGGAGAAAATTGTGGTCACTTAACAAATCAACGCACGCACACAGTCGCACTCGTTTATGGGTCTAGCGTAGTTGGTACTTCGTCCATTTTGGTTTATTTTGATTATATAGCGGAAGTGTGACTGTAATTTACGTATGTAATTTAATTATTTTTGGGAAAAAAATTACCTACATAAAAAATAGCAGAAATCGATTCAGTAAACGATTCTGACCAAACTGCGAGTACTTTCATATTATGCATTAATTCAGTTACACATTGTATATTGTCTTTGTCGATGGTATTTATTTTTTAACGACGAAAAATAAAATCAGCTGTTCCCATTTACGTTCGCATAACTCGTCAAAATGTAGAGAACAGCAAATTTTTTTTTTTCGCGATTTCAGTTTGGTCCCATAGTAAAAGTTGTTCATAATGATGAGTAAAGTCATGTGTTAAAGTGTTAAAGTTTGCGAACTGGATGAAAACTTACCCTGTAGGACTCGCGCAGGAAGTCGCGGGTAGAAACTAGTATAAAATAGGCTATTGACCAGTGCCAACAATATTCAAAGTCAAAGTCAAATGGTTTGTTTCAATTAGGCACATAAAAGGCACTTTTGAACGTCAAAATTTACAAAAAAATAGAATTGATTCCAGTCGCCAAAAAGTAGTTTTCGAATGGAGAAGAATGGGCGAGAAACTCCACCGTTGCTCTTTTAAAATTCAATCACAATTTATTCTACGCATTCATATTGTAAATTATTTTTCCTTTTAAAAACTAGTCCCGATCTGCCAGTGTGTTCGGGCTCCAAAGTAAGTAACCTCTTTGGTCAGAGTGCCGTGTGAATGTTTATCCATTTTTTCCAAGCTCTGTATCAATTAAATCGAAATATTATAAATTTAATTCCCTTTTCGTGTCTGACCACTTTGTTCTTCTAAACTAAGCAACGAATTTTAATGTAGTTTACACCATAATTTAGAGAATTTATTCCTGAAAGTTTATGTATACAGGGCTAAATTAAATTATAACTTTTAGCTATTTAGCTATATTTTGCCTTTTAGTTATATTTAGCTATTTAGTCATATTTAGCTACATTTAGCGATTATGGCTAGCGAAAATTTATTCTGTTTTTTTGTTTTTTGCCATCTTCAACAGCAGTTAGTGTAGTTCACTTGAAATATCAGTTAAAAAAACTGTTTTTTAATGTATACTTTACAGACGTGATGAGTATCGATATCTAAAAAGAATAAAACAAAAGAAAACAGATTTTCTCAACTCATACTTCAAGTAACACTATCAGCGATGGTTGACCCCAAAAAAAAATCATCAAACCTTTTTTTTTGTCGTGTTTAAATATCGTTACCCGTACGTGATGTATACGGAGTTTCACTAAGTAATTTGATATGACCCTGTGTATACAGGGAAAATACAAAAATACATCAATATTAAACTTACATACAACATTTTTAAAAATCCTTGTCAAGTACTAACAGCAGCTCAGGTCGATCTGTCAGGTTAAGCTACGCTTGCCGGGGTTGGTCCGTGGATGGGTGACCATTTCTACATACCGAGACTCCTCCGTGCCTCGGAAAACACGTTAAGCCGTTGGTCCTGGCTGTAATTTGTGGTTCTTTGACAGTCGTTACGGGTCGTCAGAAGCCCGAAAGTCTGACAACCAGTTTACCAAGGGGTATCGTATTAACCAGTTACTGGGTTGTGGAGGTCAGAAATACTGGTATTCAGCTGCATCCGGTTAGACTGGAAGCCGACCTCAAAATAGTTGGGAAAAGGCTAGGCAGATTGATTGATTGTATATTAGAGAAACCTCTATATTTAAAAAAACGATGCGAAGCTGTTGAACCAATAAAGTCCCTCTCGATATAACATTACGTACAGTCATGAGCATAAATACCTCCTACTTACGCAAGAGTCATAGGTGATCCAAACTATTGATAAAAATATATTGTAACGAACATATAATATGTTCGTTACAATATATTTCTATCAAAATAAAATCAAAATTAAAAATAAACTAAATACTAATAGTATTTAGTTTATTTTTTTGTAGATTATTAAATAAGTCATTCCATAAAGTTGCAATCGTGTTTTCATGAGAAAATCGATTTTAAATTTTATCGCAGTGTCTCAAGACGAAAGTCTTTTACCAGTGCGTGTTGCCAGTAATGACGTGCTTGCAACCACGAGACTAACGGATCAGTCAGACTTTATTTAGATTGCCATCGACGCACTAAGAGGAAGGGTGGTACCTACTGCTCAATATTAAATTGTTGTTATTTTACATTACAGAAAGAAAAATTTTTGCTGTTCTGGCCGTAGTCCAAGCAGTACAATGCGCTACTGGTATGTTCTTCCATGAACCATCAAATGTGGTCATCCAGTCTGACGTAGCGGGAAATGGCTCAGATTTTGGTTTTGCTATGACATATAGGAATATCATTAAAACTCTAGGTAAGAAACTTTGTATTTTTTCTAGACCTTGGACTCAAGGTCAGCTGCATATCATAGCATCATCAGCTTATAATGATCCTACTGCTGAGACACAGGGCTCGTCCTTGTGAGAGGGAGTGGGCGGTAAACCACCACGAGAGCCAAGTGCGGCTTGGTAGATGTCACGTTTTTGAAATTTTGGGTGTTGGAATTTTTGGTTCTATGACATTTCGGTTTCCTCACGACGTTTTCCTAGAGAGAAAAGTGGTGATAAAATAATTTACACAAAGTAAACTGCCTAACTACCCTACCTGCCTACTGTTAATGAATACGCCAGACTGTCATGTAACAGAACCAGATGGAGGGAGATCGTGAAGCGGCTAACGACTACACTTGCGATTGGACACAGTTCATTGTGACCACGACCGCTCTGTCAAGAGCGAAACGAAGAAGAAGAAAGTGCCTACCAGGGTTTAAACCCACGAACTATTCGTAGGTCACAGCCGGTTCCAATGGGACACCAATAGTTCCTCAAGGTCAGACAAAGCGTTATTAGGCATTCCTAATATATACCAAGTACAACCTCATTTCTTGAGTGGTCGTAAGTGCGGCTTTTTCACCAAATTGTATTGTAAGAAACTCGAGTCCTAAGTCTTACTATCAATTACATTATAAGTAAAAAGAGATACATAGGTTATGCGGCAAAACTTGGCTAATTAGCCTAGTTACTTATCCTCTTGTCTCTTTTACGCTTCCGATAATAACGACATGCTGTCCTACTTCCACGTGTCATCTAATAATATGAAATTGACATTGTGCCGTTATAGGACTCAAAAGACTCAAAGAACTTGTACTCGTGAGCCCCGCCGGGCGCACGACCATCAAGCCCCGCCGGGCGCACGACCATCAAGCCCCACTGGCATACATGTATGCCACTTTGTTCACACGGATTAAATCTCTATTTTTACTATAAACAAGGGCTAATAAAGTCTGTGAGCAGTTTCACTCTATGGCCTGACAAATATTCTCCTCAATTCAAAATCAAAAATATCGTTAGGCAAAAAAAATTGTTGAAAGTGACGTGGAGCGACTCGGGTCTTGACAGATTGACGTCATCGTAATCGGGTCTGATCGGTTAAGTCTCGAAATGAAGACTAAAGGACTGAAGTCTTTTGCAATACTACAACCAACTACAACTACTATTTGACCTAGGAATCGAACGCATGTGGTCCTGCGTTCGATTCCAAGGTCAGTTTACGACTGACAGCTGTCTAATTCTCTTGGTGTACTGAGTACTTTAGAATAGGCATGATGCCTGAGTCAAAATTCAGTCAGTATTTTTTGCTTTATCATATTAATCAAAAATGACTTAGATAAAACGCATTAAAGTTGGGAAGTGGGGGTTGCTACGTCACAAGTAAGTATAAAATCTACATACAAGTGACGTCACGGCACATTTTAACCCAATGTATTGCCGTAATCTTTTGACAACGTAAAAAAATAAAAAACATGTGTCCAATATTTTTTAATAATCTACAAGATAGACAAAAAATATTTTTTTAGTCGTCACCCCTATTTCAAGCATATTTTCACAAAAAAATGACAATCCTCTGCATTCTCGGCACAGCAATGTTTCATTTTGACAGTTCAACAACATTCATTGATTAGCAATATCCGTCAAAATGATTCAGATTGTGATTGATCGTCTGTTACGCAATTAGGGTGCAGGTGGTCTGTTCTGTAAATCTCACCGTGAAAACTTAGTTGAAGTGAGTAATAGTGTCAATCCCTAGCTTAAAGTCGAATAAAGCTCACTTCAAGAAATTTAATGAAATTAAATTGTTTATTCTATAAATAATAGGATCTGAATAAATTTTACACGTCATACTAAAAATAAGCTAGATGAGGTGGGCGTTTCGTCTCCGTCAGGATGAACGGTCACTAAGCGTATTTAACGGTGTATTTATGACCAAGAATTGCTTCCCTATTACTAATATTTGCTTCTTATTCTCAAACAATTGCTTCCATCGTATTCTAGAAGAAAAATAAACATTTTAAGGGTGACCGTTCATTCTGATGTCAGAACGGCCGGTCACCGAGTCGTAGTGTCCCTGATAAATATAATCATTAAAATTCAGGGTCGCCATTAATTACTTCCCATTTGCTTTTCCCAAAAGTTTTTATTACATTTGTATGAATTTTTGTCACTAAATACGATAGGCACTTCTTTTTTAATAACATAATATTTAGCTTTGGGCCACCGGTACAATACGATAGATTTATCGCCTACTCAAGGATAACTGCAATGTTAAATACCTAAGAGTTGTGCTTTAATTTTTGCCAGGCACTATTAATATGGATAAACAACACTTTTGTCGATATCTTTATTGCCGACATTGAGAGAAGCAAATGGGAAGTAATTAATGGCCACCCTGAATTTCAATAATTCTATTTATCAGGGACACTACGACTCGGTGACCAGCCGTCCTGACATCAGAATGAACGGTCTCCCTCAAAAATGTTTTTTTTTTTTTCTAGAATACTATGAAAGCAATTATTTGAGAATAAGAAGCAAATAAAAGCTATAGGGAAGTAATTCTTGGACATAAATTTAACGTTAAATGACGGAGACGGCGTTTCATAACTGACTACTCTGAGAAGAAAGGCCGAAACAAACTCAGAGGTCGCAGTCTCTTGTAAAGTCCGACATAATCTTGGTCAGGCCATATGAGGACCATTTAGGTTACTGTCAGAAATGGTCTTTTGAGGAAACAACCACACAATTCAGAGGGAAGCTCACTTCCCGTTAGTTTTCAAGGTCAGATTTTTATAAAATAGATTGCCAGTTCTTAACCTGTGGTTTTAGATCGTTTGTATAGTTTGACCGAGAGCACTGTTCGCGGAACAGTGGTCGCGGTCAAACTATAGTACTCTAACTTTATTTTGACAGTTGTCGGTGCCCCGAAAGCAGACTTCGTAGGAAAAGTATTAAATTGTGAAATTGAAAACGCTCGTGTCTCTAGAAGCATTTCTTGTGGAGAGCAAAACATGGACATCACTCCGTCCGAATATAATTCTGGTAAGAAAGAAATAAGTACCTACGCATTACACTCGGATAAATACATTCCCGAATTCCTAAGTCGAGCAACTGTTCGTTTCTATTTTAGGTATAAAGGCATTAAACATCAAAATATGATGTGTCAAAGAAAAAGTTTTTACGTAGTTTTGAAGCCGACATACTGGCCGTCATTTTGGTGTAATCATTGTTCCAATTTTGAATTCAAGTCCATTTTAAAGTTACAAAAAAATAACAGGGTGGCTCGATTTAGGAGTCCTGGAGTATAGTATAACTAGTAAAAAACATCAACACTATTTTATTTACATTTATAATCTAGCTTTTGCCCGCTGCTTCACCCGTGTGGATGTCAGAAAATATCGCACGGGAACGTACTAGGTACCCTACCCTAAAAGTACCCTATGTGATAGTCCAGTACCTTAATTGCATAACTTATTTTCGTAAACAATGATGACAAATTTGTTTCATTTTGACAGTTCAACAACATTCACTGCGTTATTTACGTTGTTGAGCAGTTTTTATTTTCAACTTATGAAGCAATGGATTAGCAATCTGTTTCAAATCAAGAGGGTAAAATTACTTGCATTGTTATTAAGACTATTTTTTATGGGTTAAGACTATTTTTTTATTTAAAACTAGCTTCTGCCCACGACTTCGTCCGCAAGCTTATAACCTTCCTCAAGATGCCAAGATGTAGAACAGCGTACTGCCATAAAAACACGAGTCGAATGGCAATACAGATATTTAATAATATTCCGAAGGAAATTAGAGAATTGCGAACCAGTCTATTTCAAAAGCATCTCAGAGCATGGCTGATAGAAAACTGTTTTTATAGTATTAAAGAATTTATGAATTCTAGAAAAAATAGGAAAATTGCAGGACATGTAAATTACATTTGACATTTTTTATTTTAAGCTATTGACATAATATTTTGTAATTTAATTTCCAATTTAATTTTAATTTTTAATTTTTGTAAGTCGATTTTTAGAAAATTTGTAATTGAATTATTTTTATTTGACATTTGTAATTAATTTATTTTTATTTGACATTTGTAATTTGATAATTTAGACAATTCTTGATTTAGTACATATTTTTTCTGACATTGGAATTTAATTATTTTGTTAAATTAGAATCATTGTGATTGTCACAAAATTTGCATGCCGAATTTAGTTGGCGGAATATGTAGAACTATTGTGTATTTGTTATAAAATCTGTAAAATACCATATTTCAGGAAAATAAATGAATCTATCTATCTATCTATCTAAGAATTGGGCTATCCAATGCAAAAATAGTTTTTCAAATCCGACTGGTAGTTCCGGAGATTACTCCCTACATACAAACTTACAAACAAACTGTACCTTTTTAGAATATTATAAGTAAGATACATTTAATTATTAAAGCTCATTTGATCAGCCAGTACTGATTATGTGGGATTAAAGGCAACCGTATCTTGTTGATGATAGCAATTTATAGGTCTGTATTATCTACGACTTACATAGCAAAAAAATATGAAGATGGAAATTAATATATTTTCGGACAGGTACCTACTAGGGATGTAAAACGGTAAAATTACCCTGGCTTAATACAGAAAAAAAAATGGTAATTTTCGGTAAAAAACGTATTAAACGTACAGTCATACCCACTAAAACACTACAAATACGAAAGTGAGTATGTTTGTGTGTATCATGTGTGTCACTACTTCACTATTAACGGATAAATGGATTTGAATGAATTTTTCCAGAGGTATAAGCAGTATTGGAACTTAAATAAAACAGAATACTGATCTCGTGCGACTTATGCGTACTAAAAATCCCTAAATATAAATCACACCATGTCATGGATTATAATAATATAATTTATGTGCAGAGGCAGAGCAGAGGACAGCACAAAGTAAAATTTAAAACTTCATAAGTCGCCGGTAATTTTACCGTAATTTATATAAATGACCGTAAAATACCCGTGTTTTCCCAGCGTTTTCAGTAAAATTATGTAATTTTGCAACCCTAGTACCTACTCGTCATTTCGCTATTATTACTTACTGATTTGACAAATCTTTATTCAACGAAAAACCTACTAATTACGCCAAAGGATCTATTTTCCGATTTGATCTTTGACAAAGTAAAAAACATCTAATTTTTTTTTTTCAGAGAAATTTCCTGAACAGCATTTTCATTTGGGTTCTACGATAGTTACCACAGATGAATACTTTTTTGTAAGTATATTTTTGCTTTGCTTTTTTATTATTCAGTTTTTTCGAACTTACGTGAAATCGGTAATTATTATAATCTGATGCTCATTGGACCCCTGAGAGTAGCGCAACAAAAAATTATTCCTTGTATCATTAGTCAATTCTCGATGGGTTAAAATTATTATTATTTATTTTATTTTATTTTATTATATTCGGGAAACTTACAGCTAACTTACACAGTGTTCTTAAATTATATAAAATTGAAGGCCATTTACAAGTTTCCACTGATAAACACGTGACATAAAAAAGTTACAGTTACAGTTATAGTTTTGCAGTGTATTACTAACCCTAAACTACCTAACAGCTCAGGGCAATCTATGGTACCATTTGCGATTTTAAGTAAATACGTTATATCTGCAATGCGTCTGCGCTCATGAAGTGGTAAGATGTGAAACCTTTTACATCGCGCTGTATAATTGGGAGTATATTTCCTAGTTTTGTACTGCAAAAAACGTAGAAACCGCTTTTGAATTCCCTCAATTCTGTCTATATAAATATTATAATTAGGGTTCCACACTTGCGAGGCGTACTCCAAATGTATATTATATACATGAACCCTGAAAACATTACACTCCTTTTTGAGCAGTCGTGTATATTATAAATGTGAAAGTTTGTGAGGATTGATGGATGTTTAATATTCTTTCACGCAAAAACTATGGAACGGATTTGGATAAAATTTGACCCACAGGTAGTTTATAACCTGGATTAACACATAGGATATTTTTTAACCCGATATTCCCACGAGATCGAGACTTATGCGGGTACCGCGAGGTATTTAATAAGATAATTAATTGTCCAAGAAAGAGATGGGGAGACGAGCTGGACGCGTACCGCGACTTCTGGTTCAAAGTAGGGCTGGAAAAGAGTTCCTGCAAAGATTTGGGGGAGGGCTTTGCCAATTAGTGAGAAAGGATCGCCAAAAAAAAATGCACAAATTTTTTGTCTTTTTTAGTTATAACAGACTTTTTATTTCACAGACATGTGCCCCTTTATGGACGACAAAAATAAATGCAACTGGGGAAAAAGGTAAAATGGTAGTAACCGATGCTTTTGGGACATGTTTCGTGCATAATAATGATGAAGACACATTTCGCTATAAAGGCCTTTTAGAGTATTACCTGAATTCCACTACAAAGCCGAAAGGTTTCAAACCAATAAAATCCCGTTCAAAACATGGTAAGTATTCCTGTTTTCTGATTTTAGGGTTCCGTACCAAACGAGTGCCATCGGCCCGTCCGTCTTTCACAGGGCTGTATCTTTTGAACCGTAATAAGTAGATATTTGAAATGTAGAATGTCTATGAGCACTATAACAACAAATAATAAAAATTATATAAGTTAAATATTATATTATTTACGAACTTGGTCCATATTGGCTCAGGATCGAGTTGAAAAATTGCAAAAAACCTCCCATACATTTCGTAGGAAATGAGAATGAACACAACATACCATTGTATGTTGAAATAACTTTTTAATGAGGTACCTACCTACTATTATTTAAATCACAATATACCACTATACAACAATCGAATTAGTCAAATCCTTCACTGGTCTGAATAGGGAATTAATTAAATGAAAAAAGTAATTGTTTATTCTGTAAATAAGATTTCGTAATCACTTTTACACGTCACATTAAAAAAAAGAATTAAAATGAACTAGATGGAGTCGACATTTTCTAGCTGAGTAGCCCTGTGAAGAAGTGGCGAAACAAACTCATGGGTTACAGGTAGTCCGGGGTTGCGGGAATGTCCGGAAGGGTTACCTTGGCCCCTTGGAACATACAGGTAACTGAAGGAACACGGGTGGGTTTTGGTCAGTAAGAGTCTGACACGCTCTCCCGCACCGCACAGAGCGGGAGTCGTTATTTGATAATTGAAAACCAAAAAAGAAAAGGTTTTCAGATAGCTGCAGATTTAACCTTTTAAATGATTATCATCCCGCTATACTTTTATGGAGCTAAGCAGTCAATCACGACGTGTACAAGAACGGCTATTTTAGTCATTTTTCAATAAAGCAAATACCTTAGCGGTTCGACGAATGCTTTGCAAAGCTAAGTTCGATTGCCAACAATTGATATTTTTTGTGCTTTTTTATATTAAAACGCACACAGAAAATTAAAAAAACCGGCCAAGTGCGTGTCGGACCACGCACAATGAAGGGTTCCGTAGTTGGGATGAATTTATCCCAAAAACAAACTTGACTTTGTAGTTGATAAACATGTTCTCCGATACGAAATGTATGGGAAAACATGTTTTTGCAACTGCAAAGTTAAGTTGGTCGATTATTACTCGTTAACTTGTAAAGCCTACATAGCTGTGATAGTTTGCCTTTTAATTTCGTTATATTATAACCTACTACTGTGATTTTTTTCACACATCCAAAACCAACGATTTAGCTGGCAGGGGGGGGGGACACTTGACTCTAACAAAAAATAGCACTTTAAAGCTTAATATTTCGCAAACGGATCCCTGAATCCAATAATGGTTTTCCCAAACTCACAATGTTTTTGAAGGACCTTTCCAATGATACCCCATATCAAGGGATAAAAAAAAAACATCACCACTTTACATGTATAAGAGGTACCCTAAAAAAAATGTTTTTCATAATTTTGTGTGTCGACCTGCAGGACGAGCTGCTGCAAAATGTGACTGTTATTTTAGTATATCGTGGTGCCTTAGGTCGTCCGCTGCGTTAAGCGGGTGCACGAAGCGGGCGCCCGCACGGCGTGCTGTTTTCTATTATCATCTTTAGAGCAGCGCTTCGTGAGGCGGGTCTCCCGTCGCATGCGGCGCGATAGAAAACAATACGCCGCGCGGGCGCCCGCTCCGTGCACCCGACCAATGCGATATAGGCTTGTTCAGGCACCGCCCGTCGCGCGACGAGCGGTGCCTTTGTGTCGCGTCGCGTGTCGCGCTGGTCTGCACAAGCCTTAACTCGGGCGCGACAGGCAGCGCGACCCATGATAATAATAATTTATTTAGGAACATAAAGGTTTTTTTAGTACATGAGGGACTTATAAAGTATACATTATTAATTACATGGTGTAGGTAGGTACAATTAATTGTTGGGTGAATCGCTGCTCTCCTAGCTAGATCACTGAGTAATCTGTATTTAGGAGAAAGTGCGCATATTGCGCCCGCGATATTGCGCTGGTCTGTACGAACCCGGCCTTACGACTTCCACGCGAACGAAGCCGCAGGAACAAGCTAGTCTTAAATATAATTCTTATTTAGTTGATAGATTTACTGGTGGAACTGGTTGGTCTACGCTACTTGACGAGGACAATGATCTGTTGCTGATAGCGAAAACGTCGTTGAATGGAGACTTTTTTACTTTACGCGCGTCAGATCCTTATAATGATATTAAATCATTGGCAGAGAAATCATTGTATACTAATTACTTACGAGGTTTTTGGAACATGGGTAAAGTTAATCTTACTTTATTATTATTAGCGCTAAGGCTGGGTTTTCACCAGAGCTGAGAGTAGAGGGTAACTGTGAGGTTTCTTGCTTATTCTTCTCAATGCGAAATTACCTTTTGGATGGGGTAGCTAGAATCAATTCTAAAGTGCCTTTTAGTGGCCTAGGAAAATCAATTCTGTTCGTAATTGCTTCATTTTGAATATGAAGCTTTGGTGAAAAGCCAGCCCAAATGCGAATTTTTTTTTTGTTTTTGTTTCTTAAAACTTTTTAAGCTAACAAGGTGGACCGGTGACCTGGTGCAGCGCTAGGCCTAGCCCTTGATCAGGGTAGAGTGAGATTTACTTTCGGTGCCCTTTGATCGACGCTTTCACTTCACGGTTAAATTCTACTTCGGTTTCATGATAAATAAATAATAACTTCTAAACAAAAATCAAATTTTTATTGCAAATGTTAACACTTATTGAATTTAAATAAAATTAAGTTGCTCTAATTAGTATACTCCTACTTACAGATTTAAAAAAATCTGATCTGGCAACACTGCTCCCGTCTCGCGCCTCTCAAAAGGCGCCACCAAATTTTTTTTTCGCTGGCAATTATTTTTCGCATTTGGATTTTTGCCGCCTAGAGCAACCGCTCCTCTCGCTCTACCCCAGGGCCAGCGCTATACTGGTGAAGGATACGGGAATCCGTTGGATGTTATGGCCTAACATTTTATCGAATTTGAATAGTTAAAACCCTCATAATATACAATACCACCCAGGGGGATGTGACCGCCCGTATTTTTCTAAATATTCATGAAAAATTTATCGAAAATTTATTTTATAAGGGGGTCATTCTTGTTTCCTTTTTTTTTTCAAAATCCCCTATGATTTGATGGACTTACTTACACTTGTGTTTTTTTTTTTAATAAACACTGATTGTTTTAGAAAAAAATGCTTCACCTCCGTTTTTTTTTTTGCGTAGCCGGCTATTTTTATAAAAATGTTTAATCCGATAAAATAACTCAAACTTGTAGAAATAATAAACAGAATCCAAATCGAGCCAATAACATCGGAGATATGGCAAATGCTACTCAAAAAATAAAATTAATTAAAAACACGAAAAATATTTAAAAAATTAATAACATGAAATATATTATTAAGTTATTTTTCGATAATTTTTCATGAATATTCAGAAGAATACGGGCAAGCACATGCCCATGGGCAACATTGTATGTATTATGTCATACCCTTTTGTAATTTTGTAGGTACTGTTTATTACCTTCTTGCAATCTAAGACTTAATATATTATGATACCTATAATCTTGACCTTTACCTGTTAGAGCCTTGAGAAAGAGCTTTGTGATCCGTAAGATTGTGCATTAAATTCCCAGTGCCAGTAATATTTTAAAATTTATGATTATGATTTATTCGATTTTATTGCAGGTTTTGGCCTCACTGCTGGAAAATTCTTTTCAGAAAAAACAGTGTACGCATTCAGTATGCTAAAGAAAAATATGGAAGGAGTTGT
Organism: Agrochola litura; assembly: GCA_949152395.1. Lineage (NCBI taxonomy): Eukaryota > Metazoa > Arthropoda > Insecta > Lepidoptera > Noctuidae > Agrochola > Agrochola litura. Next base: position 5,231,370 of record OX424502.1, on the reverse strand, counting down.
AAGTAATCAAATGAGATCTAAAAGTAATAAATCGGCCCCGAGACTCTTTTTCTTATAGTATCTTATATATAAATTCACCCTGTATAATTACCACTCACAACTTTAAACGATGTCAAGACTCGTACTAAAGTAGCTATAGGATATTTGACTGTTTTTTTATTTTTTATTATTAGATATTTCGACACTTAAAAAAATTGAGCCACTGTGAAAAACGTTTTAATATTTAAAAAAATAGCGAAGTTGTAAGCGTTTTAAAGTTTATTTAGACAGGGTCAGCACTGCTGATATCTGACGTCAGAAGACAGAAACACAATAGTATCCCGAAAAAGTCGTCCATATATTTGGTTGAGTTGGTTTTGAAGTTTTGTGTGGTATGACTTTTTCGCGGTTACGATGTTGATATAAGTTGTCCAGTTTGATGGTGTGTACCTACCACATCCTTAATTTTGACCACACCTTTCTGATACACACTGTATTTGAAGGGTGAAGAAATTTGTGAAGGGTGGGCGTTTTTGGAGGACTGTCTTATGTAATTTTGACGTTCGAAAATAAATGACTTTTGAATTTGAATTTATAAATGATACTACTAGCTGACCCGACAGACGTTGTCCTGTCTTAACTATATTTGCAGCGTGCATTCAGTCAATTGCGTCAACTGTCAAACGACTGACAGTTATGTCAAAAGCGCTAAAGTTACATTAGAAAAGTTAATATGGTCGTTAAGTTTTCTTAAATTTTCTATTTTTCCGCGCATCTTTCTAATTTTTTTCTTTCATAAGAACCTTCTCCTGGCAATAACAAATACAAAAAAAAAAAGAATTTGCTAAATCGGTCCAGCCATTCACGCGTGATGTCCAAAGGAAATAGGGATTCTATATAGATTATTTAATACTGATAATCATTTACCGATTCAATAACTTAAAATATCGTTTTTCAGGTATCCTTCCTCGTTCGAAATAAAGATGTTTCGTTATCTATGTTGGCCCGAAATCGCGCGGCGGAAACACATCTGGAGTTCATTCAGTTGCGCAGTGATGCTGTTGGCACAATGTTCGGGACGACAATGAGCGCTGCAGACCTCAATTTAGATGGACTAGACGAACTCTTAGTGGGTGCGCCTGCGCAGTCTGAAGACGAATGCTTCGAGTGTGGTGCCTTACATATTTACATAGGTGGAGACATGGTAAGATACACAAAAATGTTTTAATTGGTACAGTTGTGGAAATTAATCGTTAAACTAATTTACACCCTACGTCAATTTGCCGTGTTATAGCTATTTCATACATCTGTCCAAGAATGACAGTTGTGATTTGAATATACGGATAATTTAATATAATTGTAAATAAGCTTACCATTCAATTTCCCTGACTTTCCTTATATTATTTGAACTGGTGTTTTTGATATGCGCAGTAATGAAAACGAAGGTACAGTCAACAAAAGCTTGGTTATGTTGGCATTTTAAAGCAGGTACTGTAGTTTTAATGCTATACAGCATGTATCAGAAACTCTTAAATATGACGACACCTTTCTGATAATCATAATCATTTATATGCAATAAATGATTATGATTATGATTATCAGATACATGCTGTATAAGCTATAATATTTACTTATCGCCCACTGTTGTCCTCAGAGATCCATCAATGAAACGAAACGGCATCGTTCAATTTTTGCCAGTGCTTATTTTGGCCGCTTCGGCACAGCCATTGCTGCGAAAGACATGGACGATGACGGCAGACCAGGTTGGTATAATATAACAAAGAGATAATCATACTATAGAAAGGCCATCAGAAAAAATTTAAGAATTGAATTTATTTAATTAAATTGATTGATTGAAGAATTTGTATCTTATAAATGTATGTATAAGGTCCCATTAAAATAGATGGACAAACTTTTAGAGATCATTCAGACTACCAAAATAAGGACAATGGCAAAAAAATAAATAAGAAAAACGCATTAGATACTTAAAAGAAAAAAATCAGCTAACGAAAATACACTAAAAATATTGATTACTAATGTTAGTTAATTATTGTAGGTCAAAATAACATCACTTTAATCAGGGTTTTTTTTTTGCTAGGATATCTTTGGTTAAATGTACTGAACGCTATGTTAAAAAAAATCCATTTATTTTAATGGAACCTTATATATATACAATGTAGGTATATATTATAGTATATATGTTTGTATGTGTATTATATGTTCATAACCTATTTATGTACTATTTTATTTATAATGCTCTTTGTTATCTTTTTAATATTTATTATTATTATCTCCTCTCAATTAGAGCAACTGGCATCTTATTTCTTCACCACCCTTGGTTGACTGGTAGAGAATGCCTAAGGCATTAAGTCCGTCTTTGTACCTCATTGTGTTCGAAAAGTTTAAATAAATAAATGATACCAAAAAATATATGACATGATAAATGATGATAATTATGATAAATATATGACCAGGGTATCACAGTTATTCTATGGCATGTGATTGCGTAATACGCAATCATTCACAATCTGTTTCGATTTGAAACAGATTGCTAATCCATTGCTTCATAAGTTGGAAAAAAAATCTGCTCAACAATGTAAATAACGCAATGAATGTTGTTGAACGGTCAAAATGAAACTAATTGGACATAATCGTTTACGAAAATAAGTTACGCAATTAGGGTACAGGTACACGGCTGCTTCGGGAGGTTCCTGTTTAGGATAAGGCGGGAGGAAACACCCGGGTGTCACCATTGTGTGGATCGGCCTGAGGACACGGTGGAGCATACGGTGGAGGTCTGCCCGGCTTGGGTGGAGCAACGCCGTGTCCTCGTAGAGGCGATCGGCGGCGGTGATCTCTCGCGTCCGGCCCTGGTTCAGGCCATGGTACGGAGCGAGAGGAAATGGCAGGCCGTCACCTCCTTCTGCGAAGCGGTAATGCTCGCGAAGGAGGAGGCGGAACGCGTGAGGGAAAGGCAAATTTCGCGCCCTCACGCCCCTAACCGCCGCAGGAGGAGACGCCCGGGGCGGGAATCGCGAGCCGATTTCCGGCCACCGTAGGCGCGGGCTTGCGGACGGTGAGCAATGGGTAGCTCGCCGTCCGGTAAGGACCAAGCCCGGGTCGACGGCGCGTTGTGTTCCACGCGCGCCTCAAAGAGATGTCAGCAGAATTGACGGGGCCCGCTAGGGCCAATGCCTGCCGGGGGTTCGAAAAAAACCGATAGGGACATCGCGGCCCCCGGCAACAGGGCAACCGAAGGAACACGGGTGGGTTTTAGTCAGTAAGAGTCTGACACGCCCTCCCGCTCCACCCAGAGCGGGAGAAGTTATTTGATAATTTCCCACCCAAAAAAAAAAAAATAAAAAAAAATAAAAGGTCTCAATGGCGTCATCTAGCATAGTCTAGCATAGTATAGCAAATTAACATAATGGCCAAGTTTGACACGATACCCTTGTACCAACACCAACTATCAGATATTTCTAAAGGCGTGTATGCACGAACAAACAAAACGTGATGAACACGAACATCGAACACCGAACATTTGGTTCGTACGTGTGGACGTAAATTAGTAAAGTAAACATGAACAGTTTGAACATCATACGAACACAGTTCGATTTGTATTCACACTCAACCGCCCCCGCTCGCTTTAGTAGCCATAAATTCGTCACGAACATTTTTGACGAACACAATGTTTGATGTTCGTTAGTGGTACGCACATTAGCACAAAGTGTTGGATATTTGTGTTCACCATGTTCTTGTTCATTTGTGCGTACATGCCTTTTTTTTTGGGTGGGAAATTATCAAATAACTTCTCCCTCTCTGGGTGGAGCAGGAGAGCGTGTCAGACTCTTACTGACTAAAACCCACCCGTGTTCCTTCAGTTGCCATTTTGCCGGGCCATGACCTAATTGCTAATGCCTTAACAAGATTATTTAATTTATCTATATAAGTTAAGGAAAATAAACCTTAGTTAATTAAATCCAGTCATTTTGCCACTACGGGGTTTGCAATAACACAATGTACTATTCGGCATATTTTCTTCGTAATTAATTTTCTTTTGCCCACAATGCGGCCGCTGTCATATGGTGCGTATGACACGAGACATAGAATTAAACAAGGCGAGGTGTGACCTGTAGGGGTAATTCCTATAGTTTGACCGATACCCTTTTAAGTTCTGAGTTGAGCTACACGATTACTGACAAATGCCTGCCCTGACTGGACAGGTCCACTAAAATCTGTATGGTTCTTTCCTCAAAAGACCATTTCAGACACAAATCTACATGCTCCTCAAATAAAATGCTCTGAGCAAGATTATTTCCGGGTTTTTATATACACATTGACATTAATGAATTTTAAATATACAATGACATGAACATTTACTTTTAAAGTATTACACTTTTTTAATTATAATTGTGAAGACTATGTGGGTCATTCCATTTTGTTTTGTTTTTATTTTTTTCTCAGTTAGTTCTAATCATGGTCTGGCAGTTTGAGCAATTTATGTGGCCTACCTAAATGTCCTTTCTTTGGTTGTTACCAAACGAATTGGTAACAACCAAATTGTTCGTCGAATCGTTGAGCTCCTTAAATTCTGAGTTGAGCTGCACGTTATCTGATAAATGCGTGCACTGACTGGACAGAGACTGTTTGAGACCACTTCAGATACAAATCTACATGGTCTTCATATGATCTGACCAAGATTATGTCTGGAGTTTAAAAGAGACTGCGACCTCTGAGTTTGTTTCGGCCTTTCTTCTCAGAGTAATCAGATAGGAAACGCCGACCTCATCTAGTTTTTAAAATATGATTGACGCGTAAAAGTATTTGGACAAACCTACTTACAGAAATAAAATAATTTATCATTAATTATATTATCATTACCGCTGTTCCGCGCCTTAGGAATGCGTGGCAAGGTGGGGGGCAGTGTTGACGAATGAGCAGCGGGCGGAACGCCGCGCGCCTGAGCGTTGAATGAGGAACATGTACTGCCCCGTCTCGCCGCGCATATACCTAAAGCGTAGAACAGCAGTCCCGGTCAAACTATACCAGATTTGTTTTTATTGTAAATCCCTGGTATCAGGTGGAATGACAGCCGCGGAGTTTACCGTCGCGCTTAGCTTCATCTATACGAGACATATAGCACCATTCCCTTTTTGTGGGGTCTTTAATACTTTGCTAAACATATATGGCTCAGGAAAACCCCTGGTGTAAGAAATTATGTAAGGAGTCTCCAAGCCCAAAGTTTTAAATGGCTTTTAACTTTACAGAACTAGTAGTAAGCGCGCCATACGAAGACCGTGGACAAGGAGCCGTTTACATATTGTCCGGTTACGAGGTTTACAGTACCTTGATGAAGTCCCAAAACTATAAGGGTATTTATCTGTCAGACTTGAAACTGACGCAGCGGATCCAGAAGGAGTCTTATAGGACTCTCGGCTTCAGTCTTCAGTTTATTGATGATCTTGACGAGAATGGATGCGACGGTGGGATTAAAAACAATTTATTAGAAACCTATTTTTAGTAGTATAGTCCGTGCAATCCACGACGACGCGCCCCACTCCGCGATTACTGTGCTGTAAGCTGAACTCTAGTACGGCGCGGAGCGGAGTGGGGTGCGTATTCGTGGATTGTGCGGATTATACTAGCCTAAAGCTTTTAGAGCAAGATTCATAATTATAACCTTATTCTTAGCGCATAATGTTCATAGACGTATAAGCGAATGTGAGTTATATGGATAATTATGAATATCAATAGTTTTGTTTGTAACTTTCCTGTGCTAGTGCCAATAAACAGTTTGTCTGTCTTTCTTTCTTCCTAAAATTGAACTAATGTAAATAAAGTATTAAAGTTCACATTTGAATGAAACGCTTACTTTACTTGGTAAAATAAATTCAAAGTGGGATCTGTGAATCTTGCTGTTTGTGATGACGCTCATCCGGAAAAGTACTAACACTATACCAATTTCTGCCATAAAGCAGCGTTACTGCATTCTAATTTGAAGGATCACATTGTAGTGACAGGTACATGAGACATTTGTTCTGTATTTGGGAAGGGACTGTGTGTGCGATGCCTCTGATATTGGTAATGGTGGGGCGGAGACGATTGACCAAAACGCTGCTTTTCATGGGTCATATAGTCATAGAGTCTGGTCAGACACTAAGTCTGCAATTTAATAAATGGGCAACCCCAAAAAGTTTTATATATGGTATACTTTTACATGAGTCAGTTATGTCAGTTTCGGGGTTGTAAGTAGATCTAATGATTTTGATATTTTGCTTTTAGATTTTTGCTTATTAAATATAATGTGTAATAGAATATCGATAAGGGTATCGTATTACCTAATAACTGGGTTGTAAAGGTCAGATAGGCAGTTGCTCCATGTTAAACACTGGTATTCAGCTGCATCCGGTTAGACTGGAAGCCGACCCCAACATATTTGGGAAAAGGCTAGGCAGATTGATTGAGAATATATCGTACCTATGCGATGACAAAACTGTATCAAATCCACACTGCATCGTTCTAAAGTAACTATTCTGCATCGTTCTAAACAAACAAAGTATCAAATTCTTTTTTCCTAGGACAGGATGGTGTTGCCGTCTGTAGATTTTCAAATACCATAATTTTTTTTGCTAATTCAGACTTAGCGTGGCCAGACTTATTTATCCACAGAAAGCACTGCCACTGCCATTTTATGCCAACAGAATTGGCGGCAAGTGCTCCGGGCTCTGGTAAAGTGCTGCTGTTCAAATGCGTGCAGAAGATCAACGTGACACTGTCTAGCGAGCATCTTGGCGAGCAGGTATGTAGGTCTGTTGTTAGTGATGTGACAGTTGGACGAGCCAATAAAGGGACCATTCTGATAGACACTGTTTCCTTGTTATAAAATAACATCAGGTCTGAAATCCCCGAAGGGTTTAGCAGATGTGTACTATTACTACACCCACATTTCACCAGTTATGTTTAAGTCCCATGTAATAGGGGGCGAGCCTATTGCTATCAACCGGGCACAAATCCAGACCCCGGAGTCTAGATTTGTGCCCGGAGTCTGGTACTGAGAAATTCCTAATGAGAAAACCCCAATAATACTTTGCCCGACCTGGAAATCGAACCCAAAACCTCATGCTCAGCACCATACTTACCACACCCTCTCATACTTATTTATGGTTCCAACTATGTTGTGACGACTATTAGCTGCGTATCTACTTGAGCATTGCCAGGACCAGCAAGCAGCCTTGACATGAGACTAAGGCCCGTTTGGGCTGAATGGTGCTAATCCATGCATCATGTTCGTCAACGGGCGCTCGTCAGTATGGACTGGTCATCTCGTAACTGCCACGACTCATTTTAATTTAATTTTAAATTATTTTTTATATTTTTACTTGCTGAAATACAAGACGTTGTCGTGTCAAAATTTCATTTTCGTTTTTTCGCCTGTTCTTTTGGGCTTTTCCTCGTTTTCTTTGTTCCTAAATCACCCCAGATTTGAGGAAAAAAAAAAAAACAAATCCAACGAGTAATTTTTCAGTTTTTGCGAGACTAACTCACGGCGAATGATCTTTATTAGATTACGGAGGCTTTTAACGTTCTGCATCGTTCTCACATGTACAATTTCAACATGAATGACGTAACCAATATTTTGTAACCATATTTTGATCTAAAAGAGTGTCCGTGGAGTTTCTTGCCCGTTCTTCTCCATAAGTACCTACTACGCTTTGGAATGGGCAACCAGCTTCATTTTCCTGACTGACCGATCCCTTGACAATTCAAAAGTGCCTGTTTATTGGTTTGTTTATTATAAATGCTTTGAGTTTTGAGTCTTCCATGTCAAATCTATTAATAGGATCGGCGCTAAATGAATTTAAACACCGTTCTGTTTCTTTCAATCGTATGAAGTTGATAAAGGCAGAATGAAGTTTTAAATATTATGTTTAGCGCTAAACAAAGTGTCTTGCCCGTTCTTCTCCATAGATACCTACTACGCTTTGGAATGGGCAACTAGCTTCATATTTCTGACTGACCGACTCCTTGACAATTCAAAAGTGCCTGTAAATGGTTCAATTGAAATAAATGCTTTGAGTTTTAGTTTGAGTTTGAAACATTTCTTGGTTTTTTGTGTTACAAGTGGGCTTAACTGAGTTTTGGCTTTGTATGCACCCTTTATATTAAAATGTTTGTGTTTACACCCAAAAATGTAACATTTCCGTACAATATTCTGACTAATAAATGGACTATTACTATTACTAAAGTCTTAGGGATCTCGCATACTAGTCGGTCACGATCACTACCAGGTAAACTACAGTGTAAGTCTTTAAAATGTGCATATATCGAAATTAAGGAATCTATGTTTAATTTTATGGACGGTTTTTTTTTTGTAAAGGTATTGTAAGTTGGTCTTATTGAGAAATTTTACGATTGTTGTAAAATTTGATGAAAAAAACAGATTGTTGCTAAAAGACATAAATATGTTTATTTTCATTGACAGTAGTTTTTTTCCTCAATTTTATGAGGACGCCCAATTACTTTCAATCGTTATAGAGATTGTTTCATCACGATTAAACGTTTGACGTTAAAACGTTACACCGTTTTGTTTAAAAATTCCATAAAAATATAAAAAAATATTAAGATCTTTTTAAATATTTTTTCCGTGGATAAAATTAAGCATAGATTCCGTCATTTCGATATGTGCACATTATAAAGACTCGCACTGTATAAAAACCAATACGAATCGCGCTCTTGGTCGCACGGTCAACTAGCCGACCAAGTGACCATAATAGTCCGTACCTAATGTAATGTTTATGACGTGACAACGTCTTATAAATTGGTTTGCCGGGTGACACTTCAAGAAACTGCGTTACGCTCCGCTCACGTTATGCGCTCACAATGAGAGCGAGTGAGAGGCACGCGTGCATGGTTAGCCCGCCTAAGAGCGAGAGAGACAGACATAAAAAGTGAAAGGCACGCGTCCCTTCCACTCGAGCACAGTTAGCCCGCCTAAGAGCGAGAGAGACAGAGCGAGAGAGAGAGAGTGAGAGAGATAGGCATACACACCGGTTCATGTGTATAAATAAATGTTTTAAATTGTTACTATTATTTCATCCTTCTTCCTACTATACGAATGAATATTCACATTAAAATTATTTTACCACTCAAAGTCGTTGTCACGTAAAACTTTCGCCCGTATACCGACTTTACAGGCAACCAATTTTTTTTTTAAATGATTATAATTGAGATTCTGCTACAATGGAAGTTCGTGATTTAAATGTAGTATACTTACCTCTACTTACAATCCCTGAATGAAACATGAAATAACTAAACCATTTTGTTCACAGATAGTAAAAGAGCAAGATCAATTTTTCACTGTTCAAGTGTGCGCTCGAGTGCAGATGCCTGAACTACCCGCTGATATGATTGGAAGTAAGTAATTGAACAGTTTGCTCCTCCGACATGCGACAGAATATGTGACCAGGCCAGTTAATCATTTCAGCAGCTACGTTGCCTTTGTTGAAGTAAAAACTTCTTTAGTCGCGTTGGGCATTTTTGAGTTGGGACTAAACCATTGATTTCGCGACACTGTAATGCAATTTACCGACACCGTGGAGCAAAAGACATCAACGCGTTGATTACCGCGGTGCGTGGAGTAAAATACATCAACACATTGATTACTGCGGTGCCGATATTTTTTCAAGTTTTCACTGCCACTGTTTTTTTTTTTTGTTTTGTTTAAATTTAACCCTTAAACAAGTTGTGATACTTGTTTACGACTAGTCTTGTAACAGACTTGTCATAAACAGGTTGTGTATAAAACATGTATCATACCACTAGTATTGAAGTTGTTACTTAGAGGTCTTCTATACTAATCTATGTCTATACTAAATATTACAAAGAGAAATGATTTGTATTTTTGTATGTAACGAATAAACTTAAAAACCACTGCACCGATTTGAAAAATTCTTACAGCAATGGATAGCTGATAATGTATATCAGCGAATAACACAGACTATAACGGGAACTACGCGGATGAAACCGCGTGACGTCCGCTAGTGTTAAATATGTTTTGGTTCACTTTTTTGGCATTTTTGACAAGTTTTCTACGTTTTGTGTAAAACTAGTCTTTACAACTTATTTTAGGTGTAGACATGAACGAAAAGAGTAGACACAACGCGGGGTCACAATACTACACTACACTTTCTATCTTGTGGTCCTAATACTTGTTGATGTGTGTTTGCTTCCAGACGTTACCATCGAAAACAGTATTATCGGTGAAGCGGCCATCGTGCTGCAGCCCAATATTGTCATCGACATGTCTTGCTACGGCTGCAACAAAGACAGAAACCTGTGCGCGAATGTCACCGTGGAATTGGTAAATTACTAAAATGTTTTTATTTAAAAAAATACTTTTTTGTTATTGGGGTTTTCCATCTGGAATTTCTCAGTAGCAGCCTGACCGGACTTCTACCCGGTTGATGGCAAATTCAAATTCTAAATTCAAATTCAAAAGTCATTTATTCAAATTAGGCTGAGAATCAGCACTTTTCGAACGTCAAAATTACATAAGACAGTCCCCCAAAAAGCCCACCCTTCACCACTTCCTAGTGCCTTTCGCTGGGAAGAAGAAGTGGCGCAACAAACTCCCCAGCAGCACAGCTGTCTGTTCAAGTTAGAAAAAAATGATTCTATATAATTTACATTACGCAACACAAAACATAATTTAAATGATAAATGATTGGCCATATGTCAGCTAGCACACGCCAATATACCAACCAAAAACATCGAGAACTATACTCAAGCAGAAATAAAAAAATAAAAACTAAACGTAAACAGAACTAAATATCTAAATAAAAGCCTCCAGGCATAAAGGGCGTGCCCGCTTACATAAAGCTATTTAAAGCTGTAATTGGAAGTTATAAATGATAAACTAGGACCATCGAGGTAAAAATAAATAAACAGTTAATTACTAGTTACAATAACAAAACCATGATCAGCAAGACGACCAGTCACCACAAGCAGCACCCGTTCACGAGCATAACGCAAAGATCAGCCATTACCCCCCTCGCCATATTTGAGGGCAATAGGCTCGCCCCCTATTACATGGGACTTAAGCATAACTGGCGAAATGTGGGGACATATTTAAGGGTGTGGCCAAAGCCAGTGCTTTTTATCTACATAACATCACTCCTGTGATCCCCCGAAGGTCATAAAATACCCAAGGGGTTGCAGAGGTGTACCTATACAGCAAGTATTAGAAAAATGTGGTCATAATTAAGGGACGTGTGGTACAGTTCATCAAACTAAACAACTTTATCCATAGGGCCAAGGGCCAACATCGTTACCTCGAAAATATTACCAACTCTCCCATACAAATCTTCAATACCTACTCAACCCAAAGGAATTTTTGAAGTGAAAACTTCTTTAGGCGCGTTGGGTATTTTTGAGATGGGACTAAACTATTGATTTCGCGACTTGTTACCGACACCATCGAGTAAAAGACATCAACGCGTTGATTACTGCGGTACCGATTTTTTTCAAGTTTTCACTTCTATCGGCACTCCCAGAGTGCCACTGTTTTTTTTTTTTTTTAATTGAATCATGTAACAGTTCATCCATGGTATCAGGTTGCGTATCGATGTCTCGGCCTGCCCTGGCCATTTTTATGTCGAACTGATGAATGAATTTGATTGATATTTTATAAAAGAACGCATCATAAAAACATTTTACAAAAAGCAAACAACCGACTTCCAAAAAAAATACTACAAAGTGAAAAATTACTTTAATCTCGGAAGTCGGTGTGTTTGGTTTTGAATTTTTTTTTTGCCACCGACTTCCGAATTTAAATTTATTTATCACTTTTTAGTTGTGGTACTCACCCCACGCAAATTTACCACTACCTGTTAAGTAAATAACAGTGACAGGAACTTATCATATCATCCACATACTAAGTGGGAAAAAAATACGTATTACTGAAGCTAACTCAAAAAGTAGGTACCCAAGCAAAATTAATAAAATTTATATGGGACCACCTCTTAAATATGACCAACCAAACAAAAAAGAATCATCAAAATCAATTCATAAGTAACAAACAAACAAAAAAAAACCTGCTCCTTTTTGAAGTCGACTAAAAATACACAATTATCATTTAAAAAACAGCTATCAGTGCCAACTGGAGGATTATAGATCCCACTAATACCCTGAATGCTGCGAATGCGGTGCTTCTGACCAAGTCATGTCCCCTATTTTGGAGTATCCAAAGTGTCCATAAACCTGTACTTCTGAGGACCTAAAAACGCCACTGATGCCGCTATTGGCTGGGCCACCTTTGGGCCTAATTCATAGATTTTTTTTATTGTTTATTAATTATGGAACAAAACAAAATATAAACAGAAACATCACAAAAACTTCAATAGGTTTGTCCGGATGTTGAACCACTTTTAAGCAATCTTAATACTAACGAAATAACCATAACCATCGTAATTACCATAAATATTTACCATCGACTCGAAAATAAGAACTGCCAACTAGAGTGTTTAAGCAGTATAATTTTATGTCTACCTCCTAATGTTAAAAGACCCATTTTTTATTAACTCTCGGTTTACCAACTTGTCATAACGAAGGACTTATTCAATTGTTTTCCGATACATTTATTTTATTGCGAGCCTCTTTGAAAGATATCAAATAGTCGTAGAATTAATTTAGGAATTTAAGTGGCATCAATGTCAAGAAATGTCTCGATAAGTGGGCCTCGTCAAACTCGAAAATATCGGGGTATTCTAACGCAGTGGATTGGTTGGTTAGTCGGTTGGTTCGTTAGTTTGTTGGCTTTTTATTTGCGCGTTAAGAGCAAAGGTCAATGATATGCGTGGCATCTTAATTGCAGCTGTGTTGATCTTTTTCTTGTAAATTATGATGGAGCAGTATCGAGTGTCGAACAAACGAGAGTAAATGTGTGAGCTCGTGGCTAAACGATATAGCCACACGAGTCGATCGAAAGTTAAGCTACTCTTGCCGCGGTCGGTTCGTGGATGGGTGACCATCCATTACATTTGCTCTCCATGCCTCAGAAAGCAAATTAAACCGTTGGTCCCAACTGTCATTCGCAGATCTTTGACAGTCTTTACTTAAGGGTAATAATTAATTGATTCAGGCGTAACCTTGCGGAAATCCGTTATAAAATACAATATGTAGTAACCTGTTCCGCTTAGCTATTTCTAAAGAGTCATAAAAAACCGTGAAAGAAATCCACACGTGTTTCACCTCTCAACGAACCATCCTCAGGATGTCGATTGACTTGTCGCGAACTCTAAGGGTAATAGTCGGAAGCCCAAAATACTGATTAAACCAGTCTTAAAACAAGTGATATCGGAGGCCAGATAAGCAGTCGCTCCATTTAAAATGCTGGTATTCAGCTGCATCCGGTAATACTAAAAGCTGACCCCAACAAAGTTAGCAAAAGAGTACGCAGATTAATTGATGATGGAACAGTCCTAGGTTTAAAGAATAGTCCTATTTACCTACTATAGTCATTGTTAGTATCATCACTTAATTGGACAGCCCTAGACTTAAGTTATTCACGCGACTAATGGCAATTGGCAAGCCAATACATGTGATTAAAGCCGAACTTACACAAGCAAAATTCAAAAGTCATTTATTCAATTAAAAATGAACTTAGACAAATCTAATTTCATACAATTTAATAAATCTAAACATGCCAAAAACCATTTTAAACTTCAGGCGAAAGCGTCAGGGTAGCCCGCGAAATTCAAATTTTCTTACATTTTTTGCAATTTACAAGTCAGTATCATGTTGTATGTTGATCTAAATATGATCCACGGTCGTAACAAATATGGCTTGACTCAATTATAATCATTACAATTAGCAATACAACTCCATAAGTGTCATGATTTCATGAAATCATGACATTTGACACCTTTGACACTTTAAAGCTTAATATTTCGCAAACGAGTCTCTGAATTCAAAAATGGTTTTAACAGACTCACAATGTTTTTAAAATACCTTTCCAACGATACCCCACACCAAGGGATAGAAAAAAAAAAACATCCCCACTTTACGGGTAGGGGAGGTACCCTAAAAAAAATTTTATTGTACCACTTTGTCGGCATGATTAATATGTATACCCATGCCAAATTACAACTTTCTAGTACTAACAGTCTTGGAGCTAGACCACGGACAGACAGACAGACAGACAGACGGACATGACGAAACTATAAGGGTTCCTTGTTTACTACGGAACCCTAAAAACGGCAATTATTACATACCACGCATATATAGAATCCATTTTAAGTTACGGGCTTATTGTATGGGGGAACAGTATGGATAAGCATATGAGCATTTACTGCGCAAAAAAAATGCATCACCATTTGTGGACTCCGTCCTGATGAGACCTTTTTTTTTTTTTTTTTGTTTTTTTTTTTTTTGTGTGGGAAATTATCAAATAACTTCTCCCGCTCTGGGTGGAGCGGGAGGGCGTGTCAGACTCTTACTGACTAAAACCCACCCGTGTTCCTTCGGTTGCCCTGTTGCCGGGGGCCACGATTTCCCTATCGGTTTTCTTCGAACCCCCGGCAGGCATTGGCCCTAACGGACCCCGTCAATTCTGCTGACATCTCTTTGAAGCGCGCGTGGAACACAACGCGCCGTCGACCCGGGCTTGGTCCTTATCGGACGGCGAGCTACCCATTGCTCACCGTCCGCAAGCCCGCGCCTACGGTGGCCGGAAATCGGCTCGCGATTCCCGCCCCGGGCGTCTCCTCCTGCGGCGGTTAGGGGCGTGAGGGCGCGAAATTTGCCTTTCCCTCATGCGTTCCGCCTCCTCCTTCGCGAGCATTACCACTTCGCAGAAGGAGGTGACGGCCTGCCATTTCCTCTCGCTCCGTACCATGGCCTGAACCAAGGCCGGACGCGAGAGATCACCGCCGCCGATCGCCTCTACGAGGGCACGGCGTTGCTCCGCCCAAGCCGGGCAGACCTCCACCGTATGCTCCACCGTGTCCTCAGGCCGATCCACACAATGGTGACACCCGGGTGTTTCCTCCCGCCTTATCCTAAACAGGAACCTCCCGAAGCAGCCGTGTCCGGTGAGGACCTGCGTCAGGCGGAAGGTGAGGACGCCGTGGCGTCTCTCAAGCCACTCCTCAAAGAGGGGTCTTATCGCCGCAATTGTGGCGTGCCCAGCGCGGGGTTGCGACAATCGCACCCTCCATGACGCTATGAGATCCCGCCGGAGCTCTGTCCGCTGTGCCGCGATTTCTTGCGGCATCGGAGTTAAGCCCCGGCGTTTCGCCTCCTCGCGCCACTCCCAGATGTGTGCGAGGACCTTTGCCTCCAGATCCCATGGCGGTAATCCGGCAAGGAGGCTCGCCGCCTGGCAGGAGACCGTGCGGTATCCTCGGGCCAGCCGGATGGCCATGACCCTCTGGGACGCGTTCAACCGGCGGGCTGGCCGCAGCCTCAATGAACGCGCCCACGCCGGTGCCCCGTAAAGGGCCATGGACCGCACGATCCCCGCGTAGAGCCTCCGGCAGGAGGCGGTCCTGATGAGACCTGCGAACCGTTTTTTAAAAAGCTATGTTTATTACCACTTTACATATTTGAAATCTGTAAATTTGTGTACATTAATAAGGGATTGTTCAAAAAAGCATACGAAGTCATCTCTCGACCAACAAGAGATCCACACAGACTTATATTAAAGGATAATCCTAAGTCAGCCAAGTATGCTAAAAGCTGCCTTGTGATGTGTGTATGTTACGTATATACAATAAAATACCAAAAGAACTAAAACTATTAAATAATCCTAACTCATTTAAAAACCAACTAGGTATACGTATAAATGGCTAAACTATGGACATAATTTTATGACATTGATATTTCTATAACTTGAAAATATAAAATGTGTTTTTATATTTTCAAAGGCATTCATGAAAATGTTTGTGATGACTATTATTGTATTACCAATTAGTCAATTTGAATGACTATTATTGTATTACCAATAATTGATAATTTTGCATGCATTTAATACAATTATTCTGTATAGTTAAACATGTGGACATTATATCAAACCAGACTGTAACAACATAATACCATGTTTAAGGCAGATAAAGAATCTTATCTATCTTATCTTCAAACTAGGCTGAGAATCAGCACTTTTCGAACGTCAAAATTACATAAGACAGTTCCCCGAAAACGCCCACCCTTCACCACTTCCTAGTGCTGTAGCTAGGAAGAAGAAGTTAAGTTAGGCAACGGAAATTGCGCAATTCTTGACTTTTCCTAATTTCTAAAATTTCATTGTTTGCAGAAAGACAAGGGGCCAGGCGATTACACTTTTAAATCGAAAGCACAAATACAAAACAATTTTCTGTCCGACAGAAATATGACAGGTAATTAATTCATTAATCTGTACCCTCATTGCGTAACAAACAATCAATCACAATCTGTTTCATGTTGACAGTTCAACAACATTTATTGCGTTATTTACGTTGTTGAGTAGACACATTTTCCGAACACATGAAGCAATGGATTAGCAATAGTCTTCAAATTTATTCAGATTAGAGCATAAGTGGACAATCCCAATATTATTATCAAACATTTTTTTTACATACACTGCGTCGTCACTCACTACCCTAATAGTCTGCCTAGTTAGTCTAGTGGTGGCAAGCGCTACCACTGAGCACGAGGTCCTGGGTCCGATTCCCAGGTTGGGTACAGTGTTATTGGGTTTTTCTATCTAGAATTTCTCAGTAGCAGCCCGGAGTCTGGATTAGTTCCAGATCGATGGCAATATGCTCGCCCCCTATTACATGAGATTTAAACATAACTGGCGAAATATTGGTGTACTATAGATACGCCTCTGCCTAACCCTTCGGGGATTACAGGCGTGATGTAAGTTTGCTATGTTAATCTCAATTTTTTTTATCGGAATATTTTATCTACGTAATCAATTGTGTAGAAAACGGAAAAATGAAAATACCCATATTACATTTCCACAGGATTCAATTATACGTGGGTTGAGACGAACCCGCATAGTAAACTGGACACAAGTTTAGAGGTGTCCCGACATTGTAAAGGCAACGATTGCTTACCCAAGCTGTCTTTGGAACTTCTATGGTCTGGCAGGTAAGATAAATTGTTTGTTTCTCTACACAAATAATAATTGAAACAGGACATAAAATAGATTAAAACTCCATTGCCCTTTGGAAAAGTCACCCAAAGGGCAATGGAGAGGGCTACGCTTGGAGTTTCCCTGCGTGACTGAATCAGAAATGAAGAGATCCGCAGGAGAACCAAGGTCTGGGCACGCCACAATTGCGGCGATAAGACCCCTCTTTGAGGAGTGGCTTGAGAGACGCCACGGCGTCCTCACCTTCCGCCTGACGCAGGTCCTCACCGGACACGGCTGCTTCGGGAGGTTCCTGTTTAGGATAAGGCGGGAGGAAACACCCGGGTGTCACCATTGTGTGGATCGGCCTGAGGACACGGTGGAGCATACGGTGGAGGTCTGCCCGGCTTGGGCGGAGCAACGCCGTGTCCTCGTAGAGGCGATCGGCGGCGGTGATCTCTCGCGTCCGGCCCTGGTTCAGGCCATGGTACGGAGCGAGAGGAAATGGCAGGCCATCACCTCCTTCTGCGAAGCGGTAATGCTCGCGAAGCGGAACGCGTGAGGGAGAGGCAAATTTCGCGCCCTCACGTCCCTAACCGCCGCAGGAGGAGACGCCCGGGGCGGGAATCGCGAGCCGATTTCCGGCCACCGTAGGCGCGGGCTTGCGGACGGTGAGCAATGGGTAGCTCGCCGTCCGGTAAGGACCAAGCTCGGGTCGACGGCGCGTTGTGTTCCACGCGCGCCTCAAAGAGATGTCAGCAGAATTTACGGGGTCCGCTAGGGCCAATGCCTGCCGGGGGTTCGAAGAAAACCGATAGGGACATCGCGGCCCCCGGCAACAGGGCAACCGAAGGAATACGGGTGGGTTTTAGTCAGTAAGAGTCTGACACGCCCTCCCGCTCCACCCAGAGCGGGAGAAGTTATTTGATAATTTCCCACACAAAAAAAAAAAAAAAAAAAAAAAAGGAGAACCAAGGTAACCGACATAGCCCGAAGAATTGCCAAACTTAAGTGGCAATGGGCAGGACACATTGCTCGCAGAACGGATGGCCGATGGGGTCAAAAGGATCTGGAGTGGCGACCACGTACCGGAAGACGTAGCGTTGGAAGGCCTCCCACAAGATGGATCGATGACCATGTGAAGGCCGCAGGAATCCGCTGGATGCGGAAAGCACAGAATCGGTCAAAGTGGCGGTGCTTGGGGGAGGCCTATGTCCAGCAGTGGACGTCTTTCGGCTGAAATGATGATGATGATGATGATAAAATAGACTAATAAAATCATTGGTCCGTTTTGAAATATAACATGTAGTTTGTTGTTGCATTGATAATAATTCGTCTTCGAATACTCAAACGCCACATAATCTTAAACTCGTTCGTACTAATATTTTTATCTTTACACCTAGGTACGTTAAAACAATACAGACAACGTTGATGCTTTGAAACGGGCAACTTGCTCCATCTTTCTGACTGACCGACTCTTTGACTATTCAGAAGTGAAAACAGTATTTATATTTTCTTTATGTCCCTCGAGAATCATCGCGTTTCCGAATACAAACGAATGCTAATTTCTATGTCCATCAATTATTAGATTGATCGTGTACAATAATTTGAATTCAGAACTAAGTAGGTACTTTATTGTTGTTTTGTTTTGATTTCCATGTGAACTCTATAGAGCTGTAAAACAATTTTCCTATCTGTCGTGCCTACAACTTTAGCAGCTTTCTTCCCATTAAAAAAAAAATACATTAAGTTAAAAGAGTATTAACAAATCTATATACTTCCAAGTCGATTTAGATCGTCCGGTCTGCACCAAGTGCAAAGGGCAACTGATAGAAAGAAGTTTGCCGAGGCACATTAAGAAGTAGAAATACTGTAAATGCTTTGAGTTTGAGTTTGACATGACTAAAAAATCTTGCGTTTTAGTATTCGGAAGTACACAACAAAACAAAAGTATTATACTGTAGCTTAGCTCCATTGACTGAAAATTTTATTACAGCCACCCATACTTGCTGGGCTCCACTGCCAACGAGACCGTGACAATTAAAGTGTATAATAATGGCAGTGCGTCTTATTCAGCGTGCGTTTGGTTTCACGTGAGTGGTGCACCGCTGTCCCGAGGTTTTGAACTTTACAAAGAAGGGTACAGGTGCTATCTACCGAAACCATTGAAGAGAGATACAGAAGTAAATAAGTACCATTTTTGCTTAAAACGTTACGGCATGAAAACCTTTTAAACTTCGGTTTCCTTGAACAGCGATGGCCGCCACATAGCGTCTACAATAATAATTTATGTTAAGTTAAGTTATTCATGAAAGTGAGTTGGTGTGTTTTCCTAGAGAGCATTTTTTGACACCGTAAGCCTACGTGCCCACGGGCGTTTTGTTTAACGCGAGGTTTTTTGACGCGCGCTGGATTTTTAACGCTCGGCTTAGGGGCGTGACTTAAAAATCCAAATGTGCACTTGTTCATCGCGCTAGGGATGCAGTCTGTTGGATTCTCAACGTTCGGTTCGACACCAAGAGTTGAAAATCCAGTGCGCCTCGAGAAAGCGCTCGTACGAACGTAAGCTAAAGTGCCTGCTACACGGCTGCCAACCGCGTCCCCGACAGAGGTGACCTTGGTTGACGACAGGCAGAGCTGTTTGTAATTTGGCCGTCAACCACGATCTACATGGTTGTAAACCAACACGGTCACCTCTGTCGGAACGCGGTTGGCGACCGTGTAGCAGGCACTTTGAGACAAACCTCGCGACCATCATTTTCTTAACAACCGTCACTGTGGCTATTATGTGGCCACCGCTCTTCTAAGAAACCGTAGCTTTGAGTTGCAACATAACCGGGGTCAATTGACCTCGACCGTGACCTCAAAATATGTCTCTTAACTGTGCCTTTAAATTAATATAGAAAACTAGCTTTCGCCCGTGGAGATCGAAAATTATCCGAGAGAAAAAGTATCCTATATGTTATCCAAGTTATAAACTATCTGTGTGCCAAATTTCATCCACATCTGTTCAGCCAATTTTGCGTGATTGAGTAATAAACATCCAAGCACACAAACATGCAAACTTTCACATTTATTGTCAGCGGTCGTCAGTCAACATCCCACTCTTCATCTTCAATTTTTTCTCTCTTTGTAAAATGAAATGCTGTTCGTTGGTAAACGCATTACTTGAGAACGGCTTGACCGATTTGGATTTTTTGACGTGATAACGTCTTATAAATCGATGAACGCCGGCTGCACGCACGAAAAAGTGTCACGGTCCGCCTGAGCCAAGCGTGCAAGCGAGAGCGCGGAACAAGCGATAGAGAGGCACGATCGGCCTAAGCGTTTGGCTTATGACGTTATTACGTAAAATTATCGTCCGTAAACCGAGTTTACACACAACCAATTTTTTTTTTTTAATGTTTGTAATAATCAGAATCAGACCAGCAAAATTTGAAAAGTTCCCGGGAAAATATGGGATTTTGACAGGACGACGTCCGTTGGGTCAGGTAGTAATTATGATAAAAACAATAAATGATATTATATATAACCGTGTGGACGTGGGATAGCGACCGAACCCAATAACCTACTTTCAATAAAAGACAGATAAACAGTATAATACAGTACAATTACAGTACAGTATAATTTTCTATGTGTCACTGAATGTCACTTTTGTCTGTGCTAAATAAATGTATGTTCTTTCCTTCTTTCTTTTATTCCGTAAGATACCTTATTCTCTGACAGATTATTGGGACGTCAAAACCATAGATAGGTATGCTTTTCAATCTCCAGTATGCCAAAACTGGTGACAAATAGGCTATTGGGTTTGATCGTTAGTCACAAAATCGTCGATAAACCGCAATTGTCACATTTTTCCGTCAGGTGTTGTTTAAAAACGCAGAAAGCTATGAAAAAACTTACAATATTCTCGTATTGTTGGATTTTCGCCTGTCACCAGCTGTCGCCTGTCGGTTTATTAAATAGAGCCCTTAAGAAATAAACGCGCTATCAAAGTTATCACAGACCTGCAGTTGATTGTACCATCACTCGTAGGAGCTTTTTCAATACCTAAACTAATATTATTAAAAAAAAGATTAAATTTTTTGTATGTTTGTTTGTTTGTTACGCTTTCACGCTAAAACGGCTGAACGGATTTGGATAAAATTTGCCAAATGGGTAGACCATGATCTGGGTTAGGACATAGAATATTTTTTATTCCAATATTCCCACGAGACCGAAACTTATGCAGGTGAAACCGCGGGGCGCAGCTAGTATAAAATATGTCAAAAACATGTTATTCTTACAGACCTCCATAGACCTCAAGCTGAACATGACAAAGCCAACGAACGTTGAAGAAAATCTCCACGTCAAAGTGTTTCTGTATGAAAACTGTAATCGTGAAATTGATAACAATAGCACGAATCTAACAATACCATTTAAGTTAACTTCAGAAGGCGTCTTCAATGGTGGGTGAGTGTTATAATGAAAAATTTTCTGCGTTAAAAAGCGATGAATTTAAGCGCCATCTTGACGGGTGAGAGAATTGCGGCGATAGTCACGCGCTGCCATTAAATTGTTGTTGTGTCCACTGCAGGGCACTCCCATTACTTTTTCCACACAACTCGATCCTGAGCCAATATGGACCAATCCCTCATATAAGCGTCAAGTTCGTCCCGCCATCTACGCCTGGGTCTTCCACAATGCCGCTGGACGTTTTCAGGAACCCATGTTGTAGTGGTCTTAGCCCACAATGCATCCGACATGCGGCAAACGTGTCCGGCCCAGTCCCATTTGAGCTTGGCTACTTTTTGGGTGACACCAGCAAATTGCTGGCGTGTTTTAGAGTGCAATATCGTGTTCCGTATCCAAAAAGAAAGAAAAAAAACGTTTATTTGTCACAAAAATACGTGCATAAAGATAATTACTCGAGTAGCACAAGAAAGGAGTTCTTGGAGTTTCTGTTTAATTTGATAGCACAGTGTGAGGAGATTACCGCTGCGATTCACTCGCCCGTGAAAATGGTGCCTAATTCCAACCTGCATGATATTTATTAGCTCGTAAACAGCAATTTTTTTGTATGATATCATATATCTTCCATAAGCGTAAGCAATTCCAATCCTTGCAGGGACACTCACAAGCTGAACATCACGGACAAACAGATTTTGGAAAATACAACTGTTTATGACCATCACGAATACCAGGTAAGTTTTGATTAAAATAATATTGAATTGCCCCTATACTTTTTAAAATTTTAAAGTTTCGTATCCAATAGATACAATGGACCCTTACTAAGTCTACGCTGTCTGTTTGTCAGTCACAGGACATCTTTAGAACCGTAGTAGCTAACTAGTCAAAGGCCATAGACTTCTTAAAGGTTTTTCTGTTATCTATAAGTATAGAACAATTTTCAGTTTTTTTTTTCATCAGTTTTCTTAAATAACTTTAAAACTCTTTATTTTAAAAACATTTTTTTTTAATCTTGAGACCCTCACAATAAGCCCTTTCATTTGATATATCACATGATACAGTTTGCAAAACATTTTTTTTATTTTTCTTATGTGTTTCTGAAAAGTGACCCCCATTTTCAAAATTATTTTTTTACTTAACACGTCCATGTTTAGGTTACATGATACGTGTACCAAATTTCAACTTAAATGGTCCATTCGATTTGGATCAAATTATCTGTGACAGACGGACAGACAGACAGACACACGAGTGACCCTATAAGGGTGGGAGGTTTTCCATTCGGAGATACGAAACCCTTAAAACAAACCAAAAACTGCCTGATATTGACCTTTATCTGGCCAACAATTCTAACAATATGTCGTCTTTAGTCCTTTTAATATTTATTTACTTTTAGTTATCTACAAACTACCTACAAATAAATTTACTTTGTGTTTCATATAGATAAGGAACAACGGCAATATTACATGGATATACGTGGAATTCACTGTTGCAATGCCAAAGAAACCATACATTAATTCTTTCAACGTAAGTACTTTTTGTATCAACAAAATATTTTCTAATATCAAACCTCAATTTATTCAGCTTTCTCAAAGTATTTAAAGTCTATATAATCTGCAACACTAGCACATATTTTTTAAGAACTATTAGCACTAAATAGATTACAGTGTGGCCGTGTAGCAGTGGTGGCCCAGTGGTAACGGCCGCGACTTACGAGTTATATATACCTAGGTCGTAGGTTCGAACCCAGACAGGCGCTTTACTTTGTGTAAATTATTTCATCACCACTGCTCACAAAACGGTGAAGGAAAACATCGTGAGGAAACCGGCATGTCCTAGAACCCAAAATTTGAAGACATGTGACATCTACCAACCCGCACTGGGCCCGCGCGATGGATTACGGCCCACTCCCTCTCACAGAGAGGAGGCCTGTGTCCCAGCAGTGGGAACATTTATAGGCTGATGATGATGATGAGATTACAGTGCGCGCCTTTGCTCTTCTGAAGTTAGACGATCATTGCCGTGGCGCAAAACTTAAGTGGTAGTACTTTATACATAATAATATACGTGTTTTTATATTTAGATTTCAGCGGCGGATTTTGGAAATTGTACAACAAATAACCTAACAAATTCAAGCTTCATCGTATATCAATGCACCCTGGACTTACTGCCGAATACGACGCAAACAATCATCGGAACTACGGAAATATTTGCCGGCCGGTTAAGTAAGTAAACAATTAATTAGGAACCCTTATTACATGGAACTTAATCAATCAATTTGCCTCTAATTATGTTGGGGTCATTGGGGTCGGCTTCCAGTCTTACCGGATGCAGTTAAATACCAGTATTATACATGAAGCGACTGTCTATCTGACCTCTACAACCCAGTAACTGGGTAATACGATACCCCTTGGTAAAGAATGGTTGTCAGACTTTCGGGCTTTTAACTACCCGTAACGACTGTCAAAGATCCACAAATGACAGCCGGGACAAATGGTTTAACGTGCCTTCCGAGGCATGGAAGAGTCTCGGTATGTAAAGATGGTCACCCATCGACGGACCAACCTCAGCAAGCGTAGCTCCTGAACACACATGAAACTTAAACATAACTGGCGAAATGATCCCAGTAAATATTACATCTCTAGAGACATCTCTTTGAAGAAGGATGTAGCATCCTTTAATTCGACGTCCTTAGTCTCGTCACACAGTTTTGGTGTTCCTTCGAAGTCATATATTTGTGCTGCCACTTTTATAATTATGCGTTTCCACAAATGATCACACATATTTCCCGTCATCTTGACGACATGAATCATGAAATAAGATATTATTGTCGAGTGGTTCATAGTAACATATTTAAGATCGTGACTGTCTTATGGAGAGGCCAAACTGAAAACAGTCGAACCTGCGTTAAGAGGGCGCCCAATGAACCACTAGCGCCACTCCTTTAAAAAAATATTATCTCGTCACTGAGAAGGAATTATGAACAACAGCTAGTAAGGACCCTCGGTAAGTGTGTCTAGAATTTTCTAATACCTTTTATAAAATTTCATATTGAGACACGAAGCAACCTAATTCGATCTAGAGGAATGTCGCCGCTTTTATTCATAATTCCTTCTCAGTGACGAATTAATATTTTTTTAAAGGAGTGGCGCTAGTGGTTCATTGGGCGCCCTCTTAACGCAGGTTCGACTGTTTTCAGTTTGGCCTCTCCATAATACAGTCACGAGCATAAATATGTTGCTATGAACCACTCGACAATAATATCTTATTTCATGATTCATCCATGAATATCTGTCATCAAGATGACGGGAAATATGTGTGATCATTTGTGGAAACGCATAATTATAAAAGTGGCAGCACAAATATATGACTTCGAAGGAACACCAAAACTGTGTGACGAGACTAAGGACGTCGAATAAAAATTAGCGCTAGGACCATTGGGCGCCCCCTTAAGGTACCATTCCGTAGCTGACGGCAGGCGGCAACTGCTGGCGACATATCGCCGCGACCGACTGGTTTTTATGAATTTCTATGAAATACCTTCCGTAGCAAGCGACAAGTCGTCGGTTTCACAGAAATACATGAAACCAATCGTGTCGCAGCGACACGTCGCCTGCAGTTGCCGCCTGCGGTTGGCTACGGAATTGTACCTTTGGTTCAGTCATTTATGATATTGTATACCTACACATACACGAAATAGTCCATATAACAATTAAACAGCATTTGTTCAGTCGTTCTATTCTTTCTGATGAGACTGAACGTGAGAAAAAATTTAATAAAGCGGGAAATATTTTGTACTTATGCGTCAGAATTCCTAATTGTGACGTTTTTTACAGAAGGTTATCTCAACGGAGGAGAATTGAACGTAAGTTCCACGTCACAATTACTTCTGTCCGATCGAGTCCCGATGTTATCTGCCACGTAAGTTATTTAATTTATCTACATTTTCACTACAAAAAAGCACTTATCGCTTATTTTATTAACGGTATAAATAATACAGTTTTCGTGAAAGCCTATGCGAACTTCCTAGTTCTGGACTTTATAATGGTCTCAAATCGCCATCCCGCATTTTACAAGCATGTTGATCAATGGCCACCTTGCCTCACAATCAAACTATTTATCCACTACTACTGGGCAGATAGGCCTTTACCACACACACCACTCTATTGTCCACACCTCTCCTATTTTGCACATACCTCACCCTATGTCACCCACCTTTCTATTTTCCACACATTTCTGCATTTTCCCAACAATTATCCATTTGCCACACACCTCTCATATTTTTCAAGAGTGTCCGTGACAAGAGTGTCCGTGGAGTTTCTTGCCCGTTCTTCTCCATAGGTACCTCCAACTAGCTTCATTTTTCTGACTGACCGTCCTCTTGACAATTCAAAAGTACCTGTAATTGGTTTATTTGAAATAAATGCTTTGAGTTTGAGTTTTGAGTTCACATACCTCTCCCTTTTCACTCACCTCTCCCTACTCACTTCTGTCAGCTGTTAGTGCAGGCCCAATCTTTCGATCAAGCTCGTCCGGGTGTCTTTGCCTGGGTCTTTTGCGACACTGACCTGGAGATTCCTTTGGCCCACAGCTCATCTGAAATGCAGCAGACATAATGAAAACGATAGACTACTGAATAATGGAGTTTAATTCGATGGCACACGGTATCTTTTTGTATAATACGTTTTTATTTTTACTTTTAGATCATTGACTGAGATAAAAATACAAAAGGAAATCACATTTGCCAATAATAAATGGCTAATTATTTTGATAGCCATCATAGTCGCGTTAATCATACTGGCTATCCTGGCATTTGTTCTTTACAAGGTAAGTTCATACCATCATCACCATCGTACCTTTTTCTACGACGCACTTCTTTTTAAGCACCGTAAAGGACATCGCTCATTATAGCAGCACTGTGCCAACACGGCAAATAACTTGTCATTCAAGTTAGGATTTTAAACCAAAAGCATTAAAGTCTACTTTACGATAGCTATACAGAATAGTGGACGGCTCGCGGGCAGTGTGCGGCCCGCGATCTGTCACACGTCGCGCTGCCAGCACGCTTCAAGCGAGGATCTCGCTGCCCGGCGAAGAAACGCCTGCAGGCGGTATGCACGCCTCGCCGGCCGTGCGGTGATGCCAACGAAGAATATCACCTCACCGGTGGCGTGCCGGCAGCAAGCGGTCGCTTTACTGATGGCACGTTAACGACTAGTGGTCGCCTTGCTTACGGCGCGTTGGTGACTAGATTTTTCAAGGCGGTGCCGCATGCCGGGGCGTTATTGCTGGAGCGGTGCTGTTCTTATGGGCGATGTCCTTTACTGTGTTCCGATGGGTATAGATTCCAGTATAATCACAAACAGACAGTCAGAAAGAAAGAAAGAAAAAAAAGGCTCGTACAGGAAGATCACAAATAAAACTAAACACACTTATCAGAACATAAAAAAAAGTAAAATGAAAATAAAAACAAACAGAAAGTCCTGTACGAGGTCAAAAGGCTCCTATCTCATTATAATGTTGCGACATTTAAAAATAAGTGTTGCAGCGCCGGTATTCTAATAGGGATAGGTCAGCGTTGTCTCTGCAATGATCTAACATATCTGAGATAGTAGCATAGATAACATTTTACAGAGTGGAGACCCCTTACCATCATGTGGGCTGCAATCTTATTTACCCTATAATGTAAAAAAATATCAGTACAACAAGCTTATTAACATTTGACAGCTCGGAGAGTTCTCGAAATAAATATATCAAAGCTTTTTCAATATGTACCTATCACTTTTTTTTGACGTGATAACGTCTTATAAATCGATGAACAGCTGCACGCACGAAAAAGTGTCACATTCCGCTTGAGCCGAGCGTGCAAGCGAGAGCGCGGAACAAGCGATAGAGAGGCATGATCGGCCTAAGAGTTCGACTTGTGACGTTATCACGTAAAATTATCGTCCATAAACCGACTTTACAAACAACCAAATTTTTTAATTTAGATTTGTTTGGCTACTGATTTTTTTTACTTATTTTCCAGTGCGGATTCTTTAGAAGAAAACAAAAGCAACATCTAGTCGTTTTGCAAGAGAGCGTAAGACGAAAGAGTATTGTGAGTATTGACTAGGTACTAAACGTTAAAATAAATAAAATAAAATAAAAACTTTTTAATTCAGACTTGAAAATTCATAGAATGTTAGTACAGTAAAACTTATGAGACTAGTCATCATCTGCCTAGCCTTTTCTCGACTATGTTGGGGTCAGCTTCCAGTCTAACCGAATGCAGCTGAATACCAGTATTTTACATGGAGCGACTGCCTATCTGACTTCAACAACCTAGTTACTATATAACACAATACCCCTTGGTAAGACTGGTTGTCAGACTTTTGGGCTTCTGACTACCCGTAACGACTGTCAAAGATCTACAAATGACAGCCGGGACCAACGGCTTAACTTGCTTTCTGAAGCACGGAGAGGTCTTGGTATGCAAAAAGGGTCACCCATACACGGACTAGCACTGCGGCTCATCGCTTGCGGGGCACGGCGTAGAATCGTCAACGTGTGCGACCGCGAACATGCCCGACACACCGCACCAGCGTGGCAACCCCATTATCGCCCTGGACGCATTGTTATATTGGACGCGCAGGGCGCTGAATGATGATGGGGTCCGCTAGGGCCGATGCCTGCCGGGGTTGCGAAGAACTCTGAAAGGGATATCGTGGCCCCGACAATATGGCAACTGAAGGAACACGGGGGGTTTTTTGCCAGTAAGAGCCTGACAAGCCCTCCCGCTCCGCCCAGAGCGGGAGAAGTTATTTGATAATTTCCCACCCAAATAAATGATCTTTGCGTATAATGAGCCCACAAGCAACACGTATTTAGTGATGAACAAGGCTTCACTCGAGCATAACATAGTTTGAACCTGTGGGCTATGATCGACAACACCCTATGGTCGCTGTCCATGTCCTCATCGTCACACACGAGATCAGTGACTATGTTATACCTACCTACATATTGATGTACGTAGGTTCTTCGTAATGCAGAGCTCCCTTTTCAAACGCGTTATCTGTGGGATACACAAAGTGCATACATCGCCCTTAGAGTTCAGTATAATAATGCCTTCAGGATGTTATTGGGGCTTCCACGTTACTGCAGTGGATCAGGAATGTTTGCCGAAGCACATACTGATGGTTTCAATACCATCCTGCGGAAAAGGATTGTGTCCATGATGCGCAGTGTGTGTCAACGGCATTCTGGAGGTCATGAGTGATGTAATCCGTGTTGCGCCATACTTGTGGACCATTTTCTATTTTGCTAAGTACCTGGTACTTGTTGATAGGCCTACACTGTCCTCTCATACCTATTAACACTGTAAGAGTAACCGTGGAGTTTCTTGCCGATTCTTCTCCACAGGAAGCGACCAATTGGAACTGTGCACCTAGCTTCTGACGTTTCATAAGTGCCCTTGTTGTGATGAATTTGAATTTTGAATTTATGGCGCATAGAGTACATGTAAATTCATTCGTTTATTTAAATTGCTATTGACATTTTATTTTGATTTGAATTATGTGACCTTTATAATTTGTACCTATTTTAATTGCATTGACATTTTATTCCATTGTGTTTTGTTCTATTGTGTATATATGTATGTAAAAAATTTAAAAAGTTTAGCCTATTTTTTTTTTTTAATGTGCTTATGCCTGGCGCGTCAGGTTCGTGCAACAGATATTTGAATTGAAATCTTGTATTAAATTTTGTAACTAACTTATAAGTAGTGTGTATTACTAACATCATATGGATCAAGGTCTGAATTAAAGATTTTTATTTTTTTATTTTTATACTGTTTTGTGGCTTATTTTAATTTTGAACCCGTCTTTTGGAACGGGTACAATAAGTGAGCGCCATATTTAATATTTTTCTTTTTGTTCACAGAGGCGAAACACTCATGCTTCAGCGATGGATGGACCGATGGAAGGCGTAAGCACAATTTTCTTAAATCATTAATATTATTTTCTAACTGGACCACATTGTCCTGTAAAATATTGCAAACTACTTTAAGTTACACGGTTTATATTTTGTTGTTTCAATATAGTTCTACGGGGTCAAATTAAATGATCTAGCAAAACTCCGCAGACGTGATAGGAATCGATATCTAAACACGGTAAAATAAAAAATAAAATATTTGATGACAATTAATTTTGAGGTCAACACCCGTATGTAGTGTATTTGCTTGAAATATCACTTCAAAATTTTCTAGACAATGCTGACATTGAAAGGGAACGGAGGGCTCTTTCCGTGCGTGTGAATATGATAGCCCGCAGGTTTGCACGTTGTATTGCAGACATTAAGGTGATGATCTTTAGAGCTTTCTGTACCACCTTCTACACATGCAGCTTGTGGGAGAAACATTCGCGGGCATCGTATGGAGCACTTCGTGTCCAATTTAATAACGCGTTCAGGAAACTGATGGGGTTGCCATCTTGCCATGGCGTTGTAGTGCGTCAGGGATGTTTACGGCGGCGCGCGTAGATTGTTTTTACACAATAATGCACAAGCGCGCAGCATCGATGGTGGCTCGAGTTACGGCCAGCCCTAACAGGGTTCTGAAAATAATTGCTGACAGAGTGTACTGTCCGTATGTCATTCACATGTGCCAATTTTACATTGTCCTTAAAACTAAAATAATGTTAGTGTTGTTTACCAACACTTAGTATTAAAGACAATGTAACTAACCCTATATGAGTCTTCTCTCGAAATAAAGAATTAGAACTAAATTATGGCGAAAATTAATCTAAATTCTTGTTTTATTTATTTTTTTTAGTTGCAGATAGACGTGGTTGATGACTGCCCATTCGAGGAAGCTCGGCCAGTGACGACCAAAGACAACGTGGGTTTAGTAGTTGACGAAGAACATTAAGGCATTGTTTTTGAGAACAGTGGCCATTGAAAATAAAACAAAAAAATCTTTTTTTTTATTATAATATTTTTATGGGTTCAGTTAACTAATAAAGTAAGTAGTAAAATTAAAATTGGCTAGTTTTTTTTTTTTACTTTTCTAAATATACTCAATGAATTTCTGCTTTAACGTGACTGCGTGAAGAGATGGTTCAGGTATTAAAATCCGATGGGGTGAAAGACATCGCGAATGTGCAAGCAGTTCATTAACCCTTCGTATGTCGAACGTGGATCCTTGCGAGACACAGTGGCTTTTTATTTTTTCTGTTACTGCTGGATTTACGAAGGGTATAGGTTGTTTAGAAGATGATCTTTGGAAGACGCCTTTTTATCCAGTAGTGAAAGTATTTCGGCTAACATAATGATGGTAATGATCTGATAGAAAAGTATCTTGCGTAAATATTTAATTCCCATCGTGTCATAGGCCTTGAACACATTCTGAATCAAGACTAACCCCAATTTAAACTATTTTTTTGTAATCTGTTCAGGAATACAAGCTTTTGAACAAATTTAAACACATTTAAATACAAGCTTTTGAACTGCCTCGTTGGTCTAGTGGTCGTAAGCGCTACTGCTGAGCATGAGGTCCTGGGTTCGATTCCCGGGTCGGGCGAAGTGTTATTGGGTTTTTCTATCTGGAATTTCTCAGTAGCAGCCCGGAGTCTGGATTTGTGCCCGGCATAACTGGCGAAATGTGGGTGTACCTGCTACAGGTACACCTCTGCCCAACCCTTTGGGGAAACAAGGCGTGATGTTATGTATGATGTTTATGTTAAACACATTTAGAAATCCAACTTTTAAAATTAATGTCTGTGCCGTAGTCAGGTAAAAAAACACAACAAATTGTTATCACATTTTATTTATAGGTAAGGTATACAAAGAAGTCAAAAGTAAATTTCGTCATCAAACCCTTTTGTCACTCTTGTTCAGAAAATTGTAATTTTTCCTACAAGTAACCCAAATTTCGAGCCTCCTTAACAAGTCCGACCATCATTTGGGTGACCTCGTCTCCTTGCTCATAGATCCTGCTAGGAGGCCAGGAGAAGAAAACTCCTCGAAGCTCGTACACATACACCAGAGGAGTGCCCTGGGTGTGACGCACCCAGTCTATACTGCCTCCTGATGCCTTGTCTGAAAGAAAAATTTCTTGGCAGATACTAGGGTTGTAACGGAGGCCATCTTAGTGGATGCGGAGACGGGGCGGAGGCTTGTCCTCTGCGGAAGCGCAGGTTAACCAAGGCAGAGGCAATCATATGTGAAGGGAGGGCGTTTTTGGGGGACTGTCTTATGTAATTTTGACGTTCGAAAAGTGCTGATTCTCAGTCTAGTTTGAATAAATTACTTTTGAATTTTGAATATCTTATTGGTTCAATAATTAAACCAGTTTCACTTAACAGTTGTTTACTTGGTACCTACTGAACCTGGCGATGGCCGTAACAGAGGAGAAAAATGATGCAACTTCAAGTTATGTCTCCACAACATTAAGAGCGTTTATACAGAAAGTTGGCAACATCGCAAATAGCTGTCAAATATTTAGCTGTTTTAATTAATTTGGCAATATTACTGTATGGAAATAAGAAATATGGCTAACTAGTTAACTTAAATATTGATTATGAAATGCAATAATTAATATCGTAAAACTGAATGATGTAAAAAAAATATTTGGAAACTTTGCAAATGCCTTTTTTACATCTAAAACGGTTATAATATCAAATTCAGTGTTATTATTGCAATTCATTACTACTACTAGTTCACTAGTTAGCCATATTTCATACAGTAGTAATATTGCCAAATTAATCAAAACAGGTAAACATTTGACAGCTATTTGCGACGTTGCCAACTTTTTGGATGAATGCTCTTATAGGGGCTTCACTTAGTTGGAGCCAATTTTCTTTATCTCCGTTACAGTTTAATAAAAAATTTGCGAAGGTATGATACAGAGGTACGATTTCTTGCGGGAGTTCCGCATTTGTGGAGGTGGAAGCAAGGTTCCATTACAAGTCTACTATGTATGTAGTAAGTTTTTATATGTAAATTTATCAAGTTATCTTACACAAAATTTCGGCAGCTGTTCCTGGTCCATCGTACTTTGCCTTATTGACAGCGTAGCCGTAACGAAGAGATGTTTCACCGATTTTCTTCTGAGGTAAAAAATGCTGAAGTTAGGAATGAAAATGAGAGGGTGATTCTAAAGATTCTATGCGCTCCCTCAATGGGAGCATTCGCTTTTACAGTTCAGATTTGAGCATCACATCAATGAGTGAGGAGAACCAAGGTACTGGTAATATAGTAAAGTCCAAAATCATATCTTGGATTGTTACATTACAGGGTTTGGTTAACCTATTTATTTAAGCCCCATTGTTACTAATATAATTATGGATCTTAGTCTGAAATAAAGTTTTTTTTTATTATTATTATTTACAGGCGAATGCTCTTGGTGAGGGAGCGCCTTAAGGCAGAAGTAGAAACAAATTGCCATTGTCAGTAATGGCGGGACGACCTCATGGCCTTGGCAAAGTAACATTCTGTCAGCGATAACGATGAAAGAAAAGTCAAAAATATATTGAATTGACATAAGCTACAAAAAAAACTTATAACAGTCCTTTTGAAAGTTTTTTTAGAAATATGAAACGCTTTGAACGTGATCGCCACCCGGCCCTGGGGCTGCACCGCCATGGTGTACCGGCTTGGTAGGACGAATTTGCAAAACAGATCATCGGCCTTCAGCAGTCAGTTAACTGATTATTGGCAGTCTTGTTCTCCAACACTGCTGAGCACAGGCCTCCTCCCTGTGTTTCCCTGGTATAGGCTGTTACTGTGATCTGTATTGTGTGAGATTGACCCTCGGCCTCTCTCTGCCTGAGGATATCCTTAAGCGTCCTTCAGTGCGTTTGCCTAAATCGTGGTCTCCACTCAAGATAACAAAACAGTCGATCTCTGTCAAAATTTAATCGTAAAAACTCGGCGTGAAGTCAGCTGTCAATAGTGTCAATCTCTAGCCTCAAAGAAGAAGTTCAGGTGAAATGGCAGCTTACAGCAGCGCACACACAGTGCCGGCGGTACGGACCGCCGGCTTTTGCCGAACGGCACTCCTGTGTTTGGAAGCTCCTTTGTGTAGCAAGCCGGACGCACCACGGCTTGCCTGGCGGCAAGGCCGGTGGCAGTGCCGGCAGAAATGTCACCTGCCTTAAGTTTACGCGGTGAGAAATTTACAAAATAAACCGGCTGATCTATTTCTTAGAAATTCTTACCAAATCATCATAATTATCAACATGTTCGCTGGAGTCGGAGTACGGCAGAAGCAACGTCTGCGCTGTAGAATGGTACGAGATATAACCCAACATGTTCTCTAGTCCAGATATGTAATTAGACAGAGTTCTGGTCTCTATCTCCGAGAATGGTTTCGATCCAGCGTATAACTGGTAGTTGCATGGGTTGTTTGATGAACTGTAATCTGGAATAGATAATGGAATAACAATAAAGAGCCTATTTATATTGTTACACTGATAACATCACGCCAGTTTTCCCGAAAGGTTAGGCGAAGGTGTGTAAAGCTATCCTATAGTACACCCACATTTTGCCATTTATATTTAAGCGGGTTTATCCTAAAAGTTGGCAACGTCATAAATAGCTGTCAAATATTTACCTGTTTTGATTAATTTAGCAATATTACTGTATGGAATTAAGAAATGTGGCTAACTAGGAAACTAAAATATTGATTTTGAAATACAATAATTAATATCGTAATACTGAATATTTAGTTTTAGATGTCAAAAAAGTATTTGGAAACTTTCCTAATGCCTTTTTTACACCTAAAATTGTTGCAACATCAAACTCAGTGTTATAATTGCAATTCATTATTAATATTCTAGGGAACTAGTTAGTCACATTTTTTATTTCCATACAGTAATATTGCCAAGTTAATCAAAACAGCGAAATATTTGACATCTATTTGCGACATTGCCCACTTTTAGAATAAACGCTAATAAGTCCCATTAAATATAATTATATAATTGTATACCGGCAATCAAGCTATACAATCCCGGGTACATTTATTCCTATTCCTTCTGTATGTGACAACAATATAAAAAGAGAAAAAAATTAAACAATTCAAAATATAAGATTAATAAAAATAATACCTGGCAGTTAAGAGATGACCATTCAACTGACGGCGCCCGTTCACGAACATGACGCGTAGATCAGGAACCGTATATAGGCACATTATTGATCACTTTTTTATGACTGCCTGCTTATATTTGCCGAGCAATTATATAAAAACTTGCTCTTAAGAGGACACGTGGTCATGTGGTCGATGGCGTTCATTCCATACAAACGTATTCCTGATATCTCTTTGGTTAATGATGACATAACTGGTGAAATGTGGGTGTATTGGGTATACTACATAATTATATACGAGCACCTCTGCCCAACCCTTCGGGGAAACAATGAGTGATGTTATGTTATGTTAATGATTCTAGTCCAAGTATATTTTTATAATATAATTTTTAAAACACTATCACTGTCATGTGCCTATGTTCTGTTTTTTTGGTATTTCTTTTTTCAAAAATTTCTCCTCGGCTCTGACGTCACGATCCATGTGGTCTAGGAATTGAGATATGAGTTGTATGTTCTGTCAAAACGAAAAATGAAGAAATTGGAAGTATACAGGGTGTCAGGGATATCAACGCAAAAACTTTTACCATGGTTTCACTACATAATTCTGAAGCGTTGAAGTTTTTCGTCGATTGTGAAAAATTTCAACGCAGGAGGTTCAGAATCATGTAGTGAATATATGGTAAAAGTTTTTTTATTTGTAACCGACAAAAAAATTCAACGCAGGGTCGTTCATAATCCTGTCGGAGTGGCCCCGGCAACATGGCAACTGAAGGAACACGGGTGGGTTTTAGACAGTAAGAGTCTGACACGCCCTCGCACTCCACCCAGAGCGGGAAAAGTTAATTGATAATATCCCACCCAAAAAAAAGGGGCCTTCATAATCATGTTTTCCCCTGGCACCATGTAGGTATAATATATTTTTCATACTCATCCAGTTATAGTCCCAATTTCTGTTAGGGTCAGCCCCATAGCATCCGTTAGCGGAGCGCGATCGGGTTTTTCTCCACATTCGGTCCTGAAATTCATATTAAGAATAATGTTCAATGTGACTTTCAAATTGACATTTTCCTGTTTCATCATTAAATTTAGATTTATTACTTCCTCATACTAAGAACAGTTTGCGTTTTGATTAAGTACCTAACGCAAATTGTATCTATACAAGCCGTGCGTATGGAATTTGGGACAAAAATTCCATACAAACTTTCATTCCCATTTAACCCATTTAGAGGATTATTAACAAAAATTCTTCGGTAGTGCACTTCGTTATGTATGAAACTCTTGTGCAATATTTCAAACTTCCATACAGTTTAGGTTGTGCGGTTTCTTTCAGTATATTATATTTCAGATTTTTATTAAGTAGAAGATAATTAACCAATCAATCAAAAGTGGTTTTTTTTTTCAAACTAAGATTAGAATCAGCACTTTTTGAACTTTAAAATGACATGAGACAGTTCCCCAAAACGCCCATCCTTTACAACTTGCTAGTGCTAGCTGGGAAGAAAAAATGGCGCAGCAGCACAGCTGTCTGCTCAGGTAGAAAAACTTGATTACGCATCATCATCATCGGCCTATAAATGTTCCCACTGCTGGGACACAGGCCTCCTCTCTGTGAGAGGGAGTGGGCCGTAATCCACCACGCGGGCCCAGTGCGGGTTGGTAGATGTCACATGTCTTTGAATTTTCGGTTCTAGGACATGCCGGTTTCCTCACGATGTTTTCCTTCACCGTTTTGAGAGCAATGGTGATGAAATAATTTACACAAAGTAAAGCGCCTGTCTGGGTTCGAACCTACGACCTACAACTCGTAAGTCGCGGCCGTTACCACTGGGCCACCACTGCTCTTATTAGCATCATTGCTCTTATTGCATTACGCATCACAAAACATTAAATTAAATAATTTAAATAATATATGTCACTTACCACACGACAATATACCAACAAAAAAAAATCGAAAACTATACTCAAGCAAAAATAAAAATGTAAAGAGAACTTAATAGGTACCCAAATAAAAGCCTCCAAGCATAAAGGGCGTGCCCGCTTAAATAGCTGTAACTCGAAGTCACAAATGATAAAACTAGGACCATCGAAGTTTAATTAATAAACAGTTAATTAGTAATCACAACAATAAATTGTTAATCATTGCTTGTTTTAGTTGAGTTTTAATTATTTAATCTATTGCCATTGTTTTACAAATAATAGCTAAACGTAAGTCTTAAAATCCAATGTTTTTATCAGCTAGCTTATAATACGACAAATATATGTTTGCCCATACTTTTAGGTAGAATTTGTATGAGGAAGTCACTGGCAATAATAAGGTTCATGACGGCATCAGGATATTAATATCCTGGAACAAAACCGCATGGAATTTTGATTCATATTCCATTATAAATAGGTACTATTAATTGTTTCGTTCCCATTAGGCATTTTATAAGCAATTAGCCATTTTATAACCGACTAACTTTAGTGTAACTGTAGTGATATCCATCAGGATTGACAGAAGGGAAGATATGCCAATCAAACTGGTCCCTCATCGATGTTATCTCTGGGTCATTGCTGGTCAGAAGTTCATTGATAAAGTAGGTCGTCGTGGCTGGAGTGATCCATTCCCTTGCATGGATGCCTGTAGAATAAAAAAATGCTGTGTCAGTTTTCGCGCCTTTTGCGTTATAGCTGGCAGTGTTCCAAAGGAGGTTGCATAATACAGCAAATGTCATTATCATAATGCTGGCCGATGGTCATGAAAGAAAAGAAAATATATTTGAATTTGGTGTGTGAAGTGGCGAAATGTTTCATTCTTATACTATTGTAATAAGGAAGTAAGTACATAGTAACAGCTCAAACCAAAAAAATGTAGTTCGGCACAATTGCGCAATTGCGTTACCTGTGACAGCTACATAAATAATATAAATACAGCTTATCCATTCGTAAAATTACAGTTCCAGCAGTACGGAATTATAGCGGCCTGTACACAAATGTAGTACGGGATCTATATTAACATTAAGGCCATTAACGGAAATTCATAAAAACTTACAAACATCACAAGCCATCATACAGAGCCGCCATTGTAACTTCAAACAGTCTTCCTTGATTGTAACTTGTAGGTTTTGTCGAGAAATAAAACAGGCTAAATCCCCAAGTCCCCAAGATACCTATACCTAGTTTGGGGACCTACATATACACCTACAAATACACGTGTGATACTCCCTGGCCGCGCCACAGTGGAAAATTAAAAATACATGGTTCTAGATTAATTGTACCATTTATGTACTATACGGTACGTGTAATGAAAATAATTGTACCTCAACGAATAATGAAATATAATGAAGTTTTACAAATGAGGTATCATTGGAAGCGTCTTGATCGTCCTTTTTGCTTCGCCTTAGTCGGGTAAATAGACATGCAACTGCGACCAACTTGGAAATAGCGCTCGCCCGCAGCTGCCGCGGTACACTTTTGTGTAATTTTAGATGTCATGTAAAAGTAGCAGAGTTAACGACTTTCGTTGCTGACCGTACCTAACAAAAAGTACCTATCAACTTCTTATCTTCTTCTTGAAGGTCAATTATTCTTGTTATGCATCTAGATTCGTATTGTGTTGCATAATTCTAGCACTTCTATGCGACCATCTCACAGAGATAATTCCCTGTACTTCTAATTTGAAGGCCACATCTAGTAACTACAAAGATCAGCAAGTCTGCTGATGCGCATAATCTTGATTTGATGTTTTCTCTTAAGATATTACATTTTTCCGTAATATTATTACGTTTTTGGGTAGTACATAATGCGTACAATTATTTAGTGTATACTATGTCCAGGTACGCCTAACAACTCTTGGTGGCGCGGCCAGGGAGTATACTCCCTGGCCGCGCCACCAACGACAGGCTATAATTTCTAAAGTAATTAAATTTGCGAATCTCTTTATAGCGTACGGAAAAGAACAATTCCGGTACAATTATTTAGTGTATACCATGTCCTGGTACGCCTAATAACTCTTGGTGGCGCGGCCAGGGAGCATACTCCCTGGCCGCGCCACCAACACAAGGCTATAATTTCTAAAGTAATTAAATTTTCGAATCTCTGTGCAGCGATTGGAAAAGAACAATTCCGGTACAATTATTTAGTGTTTACTATATCCGGGTGCGCCTAGTAGTTTACAAAAACCGTGGTGGCGCGGCCAGGGAGTATACTCCCCAGCCGCGCCACCAAAACTAATGAAGTTTTGGTGGCGCGGCTGGGGAGTATACTGTACAGTATATTTCATTATTCGTTGAGGTACAATTATTTTCATTACACGTACCGTATAGTAAATAAATGGTACAACATTAATCTAGAACCATGTATTTTTAATTTTCCACTGTGGCGCGGCCAGGGAGTATCACACCAAATACACCTATAATATTATAAAGGCGAAAGTTTGTGAGTGTGTGTGTATGTTTGTCTCTTCTTCATGCTCAAATGGCTGGACCAATTTGAATGTAATTTGACACGCAAATAGTTTATAACCTGGATTAACACATAGGATACTTTTTATCTCGATATTTCCACAGGATCGAGACTTACGCGGGTGAAACCGTGGGGCGCAGCTAGTGAATAATAATGTTTTATGGTCATCTTTGTAATAATGAACAAATAAATAAATTCTTATTTACATAATTTTAAGCCGCTTATTGTGTCTGCCTGTGTGACCGCATTGTTCTCCTAAACTACGCAACGGATTTTGATGTGGTTTTTACCATCAGGTATTTAGATAAATTATCCGGAAGCTTTATGAGAATTAAACTTACATAAAACAGAAATCCTGATGTTTGGTCAAGGCGTAAAAACCGGGCGAAGCAATGGCGGGTCGCTAGTATTTTTTTACAAAACTAGTTTAATCATATACTCCATTTGAAATAAGATCAGATATTTAAACAAACCTTTTTTACTGTCCGTTCAACTGATTTTGATTTGAGAATAGCATTAAAAGCAAAAAAGTGGTTAAAACAATACCAACTGTTTACTGCAGCTGCCATTTGTCATGCCACCAACGCAATAGAAGTCAAAATCGGTTAAACGGACTGTAAAAAAGATTTTAAATGTCTTATCTTATTTCAAATGGAGTATTCTTTAGCAGAATTTGAAATACCAATACTTGCCTGATTCAATGAACATGACTGGTTTCTCTTCATCAGTCGGGGTGTTGATCCGTAACCCTAAGATCTGCCGACCCTCGTAACTTTGTCCACCGACTACCACCTGCGCCCACTCCGAGTGTTGTTTACTCATATTGTGAAGGTAGCCGTAAATCTGAAATTAGATATTGGGAATTTATTTATTGATGTGTAGCTACCTAACACCTTTCCACTCGCTTTCCTGCAATCTAAATCTAAAAGAATCTACATAATTAAATCTGTGGGAGTGATTTCATGATAAGGGACGGAAGTGTCTTACAGGAAACCAGGGAAGCGCGCGCGGTGCTAGAGTTGGCCGTCAAAAACGACCTTGACGAGGCTCCGCCCCTTTAATGTTGCTTATTACCAAAGTGAGATATCAGATTTTACACATCATATTATTATGCGACTACTGTAACGCTCGCTAGTAAATTTTTTTTTTAGGATCACCTCCTATTTGACCATTATTTGAAATTATTATAAAATTCTAAAATCTTTTAAAATTTCTAACGGGATGATATTATCGTGAACGTCGGCGTGTTGCCACACCGAGCGCTGGACGCAGAGACAGCACACCGTGTTCGGGTTCGCGACAAGTCAATCGTCATCCTGAGGATGCCTCGTTGAGAGGTGCAACACGTGTCGATTTCTTTCAAGGTTTTTTATGGCTCAACCGGAACATATCAACGTCGTACATATCAAATATATCAACGTCTATCGTATTCAATAATGGATTTCCGCAAGGTCAGCCTGAATCAATTAACTATCTAAAACACACCAACTTATTTTCATTCATAACGTTTCAGTGATGTCATTCGACGGTAAATTGCGGACGTTATGTGGCGGCCGCCGAAGTTTTGTGAAACTCTAGGTTTAGATTTATCTTGAACAAACAGACTTAAAAAATACAAGAATTATTTGAGGTACTCACATCATCAACATCGAAGTAAGCAGTCCAAGAGAAACCATCACTGTATTGTCTACTATTTTTTTCGTTGCGAATTAATCTAAAAATAAATCACATAAGTTTAACCTACATTACTCATTACTTTTAACCGACTTCCGAGAGCCAAAAGCGGTATTACATACATATATAAACTAATACATTCTTTCCACGATGGTAGGCAGAAACTAAAGAACGCCACCTGCTACGATCCTTACATACTCCTTTTGCATCGTTTACGTTCATACATCTGGTCATACATGGTTGCAAGTACTACGCGCCTAACCTTTCTGAAGAACATCACCAATAAGGTCAATATAATTATGTCCTCTAAGCATACTCTTTTCAATTTTTGCCTTTACATCTTCGTTCTATTTCTTCAAGTGGTATTATTGTTTTGTTTAATAGTAAAGTGTATTTTATCGCCTCGATGATAATCAATATTATCAAGATGTTTGCTAATCAGAAGTAGGCTTATAGATCGAGCGAATAATTTCTAACTTTCGGTAACCGTTAAGGTCACTGACGATGATCTTAAAGAACCACAAAATCGCACACCAACTGTGGTGGCAGCATCTGCTTTATAATAGTAGTTAAAACATTGGTCAGGCAGTGGCGATAGTCCTTCCATAATTCTAGTCAACCCAAACCCATAGTCTAAAATCTTTGTTTTCATATCTTGCAATAGTCCTACACCAACCGGGGTTGTCCCTCGTGTTGACACACTTGCACCCAAGTGCAAGTGCATCCAAGGACAATCCGCGGTTGGTGTGTGATGTGGGATAGTCGTCGGTTCATGCCTCATTTAATTAAAAACATCTAACGGGCTTTTGTGAGTTAGATTTAGCTTCGTACGCCTTCCAAAGGTCCAAGACTCCAGGGTCCCGAGAAATGTCAGACACGTAAAAATAATAATAACCATTTTAGTTCGGAAAATTCATGATTGTAAGTAAACATTAAACTTAATAACCATCTTAATAAACATGTAAGTTGGACAAGTAATGGACGAACGGGCAATCAAATTTCCCCGCAATGACATTCAGGAGACTGTTCGAGCTGCCTCGGACCCTCTATGCACCTAATATGATCTCTCTTTAAGTAGTGGCCGTTTTTATGTAGACAGAAAGGAGATGCGTGGTATACAGCTGGTGCACGAAGATAGTGGATACCCTGCTTTACAATCTATTATGAGACTGGCAGCCAAGAACCATTTTAATATATTATTTAAGCATATTAAGCATCTTTAACATCCACTGGTTATTATTTGCAGTAATATTGTCAGTAACGTAAGAGAATTTTGCAGCCACTAACGCTCTTGACCTGATCCCTATTTTTAATGTGATCGATTGAAATATACCAAGCTGATGTATGCACAGGAGCGTGGATATTGCTACAAAGAAAGAGAAGCTTATTCCCAGTAGGAGGTAGAATCGAGCTGAGGATGTTGGTAATGATGAGTAAATAAGTAATTTAACATTTTCACAAAAATATCCTTGAGTAAGAAATCAATAATCCAATTTAAATACATGAAAATATCAGCAATTCATATTCTACTTACTCAGAATAATCATCGAGGATCACTTCGGTGGTTAGGCCTTCAGTTTTGGCGAAATCTTCCACTATTGGCACCAAAGATGGCGCCACCAGCATATGACATCCTTTTGCTGTGGTCGAGTGGTATGGCAACTCCTAAACACAAAGTTATATTTTCACAAAGGCTAGGCCCATCGTCCACGAGCGACGCTACTCCTCTCTCTCTCAGGTGTCACAGCACTAGTATTTCAATGACGGTCCGAACACGACAATTGTTTGCTTCATGTCTAGGAACTAGGTTTTAACACGTTACTAAGTCACGTACGTTATGGAACACCATTGAAATACCAACTATACTTCATGATGTTACCAACCTACATGTTATTGTGTAATATTGTTCAAATTACTGAACTTTAGAGTAATTTTTTTAATGTAAATGGTAAATAGATTGCACTGCTTTGTATTTATCATGACATAACGAAGTTTATTATACGTTTTTAAAGGAATAACGAAAGAGTGATAACCGTTTTCTTCAAATGCTATATAATAATAAATGGAGTATTGTGCTGTAACATTCTATTTACTCATTAGTGATTTAAGTATGTAACACGTTACTTTTGTGTAGGGTCGTGGACGATGGTCCTCAGGTTCATCCGCGATTGAAAATTATTTTAGCATTATACAACAATATTAAACTTTGCGTGGATTTTTTGTCAATATCATTTGCCAAGCCCTTTCCCAACTATGTTTGGGTCGGTATCCAGTGCATCATATCTGTCTGTCTGACCTCCGCAACCCAGTTACTGGGTTTAATTGAAGGTCTGACACACCCTAAGTTACTCTCTCCATTACCACCTCTCTGACCGGCTTCTATTTTCACCACGAAATGGGCTATCCTTCAAAATTCGAGCCGATACAAAAGAAAAAGAAGACACTAAGCAGGTAGAAACTTTATGGAGTTTTTCTAAAGCATTCAAACAAGTGTAGGACCTACCTAATACCTTAGATGAATACAGATGAGACACTCCGCATTTTAGGTACCTATGAAACTACAATTAGGTACGCGGCGGGCTCGACTTGTCGAAACTGTGGGCGTAACGTAATCAAAAGATGAGTTACGCGATAGAAAGAGAGGCCACTTCCAGGTGAATATAACTGTAGGTAATTAGCGCTGTGCGACCTGAATTGCACTTTATTGTGTCGTAGCAAGAGTCGCATTTAAATGATTTTACGCAGTGTCCCATCTGTTCTAATCTGTGACCTTACGATGGTGTTAACCTCTGTGACAGATGGACAAAAAAGTGAACATAAGAACAGTCGAGAGGGGTCGTGGGAGACCCATTTGGAACGAAGTTCCTTTCGCTATTGATTGACTAAAGGACGTATCGTGACGATAAAAATGTTACACTTCGTTCGGTCTTAGCTTGTGGCTCAGTAATAACAGCCGCACGGGTCGATCTAACAGGTTAAGCTACGCTTGCCGGGGTGGGTCCGTAGATGGGTGACCATCTTTATGTACTGAAACTCCTCCGTGCCTCGGAAAGCACGTTAAGCCGTTGGTCTCGGCTGTCATTCGTGGATCTTTGACAGTGGTTATGGGTCGTCAGAAACCCGAAAGTCTGACAACGAGTCTTACCAAGGGGTATCGTATTACCCAGTTACTGTCAAAGTCAAAGTCATTTATTTGCTTTAAATGCGGTTACAAAGGTGTTATTTAAGTATTCTTGTGCGATGACACATTTCGCCATATTTTAGCATGCAAATATTACTGGGTTGTGGAGGTCAGATAGGCAGTTGCTCTATGTAAAATACTGGTATTCAGCTGCATCCGGTTAGACTGGAAGCCGACCCCAATATAGTAGGGAAAAGGCTAGGCCGATTGTTTGATTGGTCTTACTCTCACTCGCGAAGTGTGGAAAGTTAACGTGCGATAAGGAACTTCATTCCAAAAAGTTCCAATTTCCTTAAGATCGGAACCCTAAAATTTACTCACATGATTCTTCATTAGAAAGTCCAGCAGTTTATCCATTCCTTCCTTACTACCCTGTATATGATACATTTTATAATTTTTATACAAATTAAAATTATCGTCACTTTCCGTCAAACATGTTTGAAGTAAAGAAAAACTAACAAAAAGGTGAAATAATATCATTATGCTGGTTTACGTGTTAAGGACTAATCGATTGCTGCCCGCACTTAGGGCTTTTATTTAAAAGATAACAGCTGTTTACGTATAAATAACATTA
The DNA here is from genome assembly GCA_949152395.1 of Agrochola litura. Classification (NCBI taxonomy): domain Eukaryota; kingdom Metazoa; phylum Arthropoda; class Insecta; order Lepidoptera; family Noctuidae; genus Agrochola; species Agrochola litura. Next base: position 5,186,904 of record OX424502.1, on the reverse strand, counting down.
CTATAGAGATTCCTAGAATTGTTTGTTAACGCAATACATAACGGTGTGGTAAGTTAAGGTGGGGTCTGTTTCTAGGTATTTAGAATCTATGCAATAGGCCGACCGCTTAACTGAGTCCGTGCGCGGTGCGGGAGGGGTGACAGTTGTCACAAGTTGACGAATCACTGAACTCTCAAAGTCAAAGTCAAATAATTTATTTCAATTAGGCACAAAAAGGCACTTTTGAACGTCAAAAATATAAAAATAGAATTGATTCTAGTCGCCCCTTCCAAAAGGTAGTTTTCGTATGGAGAAGAATAGGGAAGAAACTCCACCGTTACTCTTTTAAAATGTATATTTTGTACATGTGAAGACGATGCACCTGGAATAAGATTACTCAAAAAAAAAAAAATGTAAATGTAATGGATACATGGTGTGCACATATTTACCTACAAGCATTGTAAAAGTAGATACCTATACGATATTCCTAAAAAAATTACAAGTGATACTAATTAGTGTGTGAGTTCAAGTAATAACTGAACGTAAAAAAAAAAAAAAAAATTACACAGTTAAATTAGCAACCAGTTTGATTTTGTCTAGACTCTGAATTGTTCTATGGAGCTAGACCAGCATGCTTCCAAGCATTCTTATCTAGGATATAATCCTCTAATTTGTAATATGCTTGTCTTGCATCACGACACCACACCCCTTCCGCACCGCGCAGTTACCTCAGGAATGGACTCAGTTAAGCGGTCGGACTATAAGGACGCATATTCCGTACGCAAAATACGTGCTTTGACGTGGAGTTGCGGATACCAGCCCGTATTACCTATTATCTAAGTACGCATATTCCTTAATTAATCAAAGTTTTGTCCCACTTGTCATCGAATGTTGAAGTCATTGGTATTAATTACAGAATACTGATAAGTTAATTCGTTTGTTCCTCTTCGTAGCTAATACATATGAACATTATTTTAATTTTTGTTTACTTCCCTTCTATTTATTGTAATAATATTATATTTTGCTTGCTGCAATTTCAATAAACAATATCCTTAAATGTTATCAACAGATAGAGAGGCAGACAGACAAACCGACAATTTTTCCAATAATTACTGAGTTTCTTTATGGTAGCTTTTACTTAAAGGTACCATAAAGAAACTCAGTAATTATTGGAAAAATTACATTTACCATCACCACCTTATACCTACTTATACTTATCATACATTGCGTAGACAATAGGCATGTTTTGTTCAAATACCGTGTCTAGGCCATGATTGCCTTGTTTCAGATAATCTCAAGTGAGTCAACTAATACTCACTATTTACAGTGGCAATGTGTGCGGGTTTTCAGGGTAACGTATTACAAATATACATCATAGTACATATTTCGCTTATCAACGAGTGAAAGCGAGTATAGTATGTCAAAGTCAGCAGATGTGTAAGAGCACATTTTGTTTCATTTATGCCCGATTTTCGAAGTAGGTGCCAATCCAAGGCCTCTCCCAGGCCGCGCTACAACACCCTATTCTCCACCTTCCGCATTCAGTCTATCCCAGCCACCTTTCAAAGGTCGTCGGTCCATCTAGCTTGGGGGGCGTCCCGCACTACGCTTGCCGATACGCGGTCTCCACTCCAGGACTCGTCTGCTCTCGCGCACATTTGGGAGCGGTGCGAGAAGGTGAAACCCCGGGGCATAAATCCGCTGCAGCGAGAAATCACGGTTCAGCGGACAGAGCTCCGGCGGGATCTCATGGCGTCATGGAGAGTGCGATTGTCGCAACCCAGTGCTGGGCACGCCACAATTGCGGCGATAAGTCCCCTCTTTGAGGAGTGGCTAGAAAGGCGCCACGGCGTCCTCACCTTCCGATAAAAATTTCAACCCCCTTTATAAAACCCTTAAAACTCTACATGTAGGTAATATTTTTTTTTTCATACAAAAAGTGAACATTCCATAAAACACCTCAAAGCTGGCCCTGAGCGCTGAGCGCTGCCGGCTCTAAAAAAAATTAGCGGGGTAAGGCAAACAAGTACCACGTGGAGTCGCGATTGTCAAATTCTAGTTAGTAATTTAAAAACATATTTTGGCAGAATAGCTTTAAGATTCTTATAGCCAAAAGTAAGGAATTTTAGTGATAGTTTAGTTAGTTTAGTTCGGTGTACAAGAGAATTGGCACCATTAATGGCCAGTATGTTCAAATCACAACTGTCATTCTTTGACAGTTATTATGAAACTAGCTTTTGCTCACGGCTTCGCATGCGTGTAAGGTCGGAAATTATTCCACGGGAATGTACTACCGATTTAAAAGTATCCATGTCCAAACCTAGGTCACGGTCCACCCATGTGCCAAATTACATTCAAATCCATTCAGCCGTTTTAGCGTGAAAGCGTAACAAACAATTAAACAAAAAAACTCAGTTTCGCATTTATAATATATACAGGGTGGCAGGAATATCGACGCGAAAACTGTTACCATGGATTCAGTACATGATTCTGAACCCCTCTGCGTTGAAATTTTTCGTTGGTTATTTAAACAAAAATCTGCTACAATTTATTACCCTGACTGTAGGTATATGCCTTTTCATTCAGTCGAGCCTCTGTCTAACAATAACCTGCTATGGGCTGATGATGATAATGAGTTAGAAACCATATCTTCTTCCAATGGTTACGTAATTAAAAAGTAATTTTATCTCCTGGTCTTTTTTTTTCATTCTGAATAGGCCTGATCTTGACCTCGATCTCGCCTAGTGGAAAGCGATGGATGAAGTCTATGACGGATCGAGCGTGCCCAGAAGATGCCTGTTCACTCTTGCTTTGAAGGTTATATGTGGAAGGGAACATAGACGCTAGCAGAAAGTTCCACACTTTCACTGTGCGCATTACAAATGTGGAGGAGAAGCGCTGAGTACGACTGGACGGGATATCAACCAAGTGCGGATGGTACCTTGCAGTAGTCCACTAATAAAAGGGTGGGATCAGATCGTGGAGCTCCTGCAAACACTCTCCGAAGTACAGTCTGTAGAAGACCGTCCGGCAAGCAAAATTACGCCGATAAGTCAGGCTGTGAAGCCTTAGCCCCGAACGTTTTGTCGCCTATAAGCCTTTTTTCTCTGCGTACCATCGGGTCTCCTTACAATGAAAGCATCATAAGATTTATGTAAATGGCAACTCTGAGTCGCCTATTTGTGATGTTCTTCAGACAAATCAGCACCCTAATCGCGTAACACACTTTGAATCACAATCTAAATGGTTTTGAAGGATATTGCTAATCCACTGCTTCATCTTCTTTATAATATGTCGGAGACGGGTATGCGACTTTCATTATTATCAGCGATATTTTAACTACTGTGGGCGTAGTGTGGGTAGTGTTGGTTAACGCGCAATAGAAAAATAGTTTGCAGTTCCGATCACATTATAATTTACTATCAAATGAATCACACTAGCTAAATTATACACACACTGGGTGCGACGGCGTTTATTAAAATCACCAATTAATAAAATAATCACAAATTACAACTAACACAATAACTGAGCACCACGAATCAAGAACAGTTCCGCGACATCCTGACTCCAATGTGACCAGAGGCTGAATGCCCTCCTTGCTGTGGCCTTAAAACATCACGACTCTGTAGAAGCGCGGCTTTTTTGGTGTACGTAGATCACTCTTAATGTCACCAGTGTCGGGCTTGCGATTCGTTTTGTGTCCGTACTAATGACCGGATCCGACATATATATATAATTCTTCTGTACATGTGTTTGTCACCTAACTCCTCCAAAACGGCTGGACCAATTTGGATGAAATTTTGTGTGTATATTTGAGTGGGTCCCTGGATGGTTTGGCAAAATACAATTGGACCCGGTAGGTGGCGCTGCTCGGACAGGACAACGTCAGTCGGGTCCGCTAGTATGTTCGAAAAATTTGTCTGCTCAACAACGTAAATAACCCAATGAATGTTGTTGAACTGTCAAGATGAAAACCTACTGCTAGTGTGTTACGCTATTACCCCGCTGGTCTCCTTAGCATGAAAGCGGCATAAGAAGGATGTAAATGGAAACGCTGGGACGCTCATCGGTGATGTTCTTCAGAAAGGTCAGGTGCGTAGTACCTTTAACCAGCGCGCGAGTACGAATTACATGAATATTGATAGAGGAGTAAGTATGAATCGTAGCAAATGGTTTTCTATAGTTTCTGCCTACCCCCATTGTAAAGTAAACATTTATTTTCATAGATTGCAGGTACAGTAAATAAGATGTGACAGTTGTAACATTGGAAACAGGCGTGAGTCAAAAAAACATTCAAATGCTCTAAAGACTGCGACTAATGAGTTTGTTTCGGCCTTTCTTCTCAAAGTAGTCAGATAGAAAACGCCAACCTCACCTAGGTTATTTTTAATATTTTTTTTAAATGACTTGTAAAACTGATTGCGATATTCTATTTACAGAATAAACAATTTAATTTAATTTAATATGTAGGTATATTAATTAATTATTACAGAAAATTAATATGTGCAGGTTAATTAACATAGGGTGCTTTTCCTGTATCATCGTTGTTGTATTGTTGTACTCCAGCCAATGACACCTCATTCTTTTGAAACAAGGATAATTCATAATTAATAATGATTTAAAACAGGAAAGTCATTCTGTCGTAAGTGAGAGCCCTAACTATGTGGACTACTGTTAGTTAAGAGGAATCATGAATAATAATAATTGTAAGTATTTTTTTTCTGCTAATTTTATTTTAATGAAATATCCTTTTTACTCTGTTATATTTTCCCGTCGTAGTAATTTAATTAACTGAAATATATTATTTTCTGCGGAATAAGGTCTGGGGAATGAGGTGTGATGTTATGTTATGTGTAATTGAGTAGTTAAAGTTTCACGATCTTTTTTTATAATTTTACCATTTTTGGTACATAACAACAGCTAAGTTGCCGTGCTAATTAGAAACGCAGTAAGAAAGGATTTTTGGAAAATTGAGTTACTTATTGATTCAAAATCCTCGTAAAGACCTCTACCAGGGTATCAGGGACATCGACGCGTTATCTTTTACCATGGATTCAGTACATGATTCTGAAGCATTTTGCATTGCAATTTATCGTTGGTTATTTAAAAAAAATCTGCTGTTTGCAAGAAGCAGCAGATATTTTTTACGATGAAATATTTCAACGCAGGGAAATTCAGAATCACGTACTGAATCCATGGTTACAGTTTTCGCATCGATGTCCCTGCCGCCCTGTAAAGTGATTTGATCCTTATTTTGATAGCTGTTCGGGAAGTGGTGCTTTGAAAAACAAAAACATAATTTATTGCAATAGTGAGAAACGCTCTAAGAATCACTTGCTTCTGTTATGACTTGTAAATTATGTGTAGTGAATAATTTAAGGGTACTACTTATAAATGCAGTAATATAGTAAAGTGCACTGTTTCTAAGTGCACTCCATTTCAATTGAAAGAAGAGACAATACTTATTTAAAATGCAGTAAGATCTTATAATTATATTATTATTATTTTAAGATGTGTGGCTGCGTTTATCTTAGTAAAGAAAGAAAAGTACGTAAATAACCTGTTATGAGATACAAATTAGAAATGCAGTATGTTTTATTGTGTTTACATTTACATTATAGTTTTTTTTTAAATATTCATTAGATACCTACGAGTACATTTAAATTAGCAGTAATATTTCTCACTGCGTTATTAGTGACCATAAGACCCGCAGTAAAAGAGTGACTAGCGATAGTAGCTTTTGAAATTAGCGTATAGACGTAAAAAAACACAATAACTTCGTTATATCTAGTTAATTAATTCAGGTACACAATACAATGGACGTAGATATATTTAGCAAACTGTACCCAAATTGCGTAACTTATTTTCGTAAACAATTTTGCCTAATTTGTTTCATTTTGACAGTTCTGTTGAACTGCGTTATTATTTGACACTGCGTTATTTACGTTGTTAAGCAGATTTTTTTTTTCAACTTATAAAGCAATGGATTAGCAATCTGTTTCAAATTGAAACAGATTGTGCTATTTATTACGCATTTAGGGTACTTTTCCGCTTAGCTATTTCTAAAGAGAAAATAGAAAAGCTAGAAATAGCTAAGCGGAACAGGTTACTAAATTTATCCACGTCTATTGTATTTTGGTTATATCTATATTTTCAACAAGAAGAGATAAATAATACAAATATTTTAATGTATTTTTTTTATTAGAAGAACTAAATAAAACTTAAAACTAAAATTATTATAATCACAGCCAAGTTATTTATTTATTTATTTATTTAATACTTCAAGCACACAAATGTACAGAGGCGGACTTAATGCCAAAGGCATTTTCTACCAGTCAACCTTTGGGTGATGCAGAGACAAACAGTGGTAGGTGCAATAGCGAGAATTGAGGAATAAATATTTATTTAAATATAAAGATATACATAAATATATATTTCCAATTATATATAAATATAAACAAAAATAAATACACATAAAATACTACTAAAGCAAATAAGACAAACAATGGGAAATCATTACCGCTGTGATGATACTGCCAGCTTCTTGCGAATGTGCTCGCGAACTTTGACTTTAAAAGATAATCGGTTGGTCGCCATCCTAATTTCCTGGGGGAGCGCGTTCCACAGAGAGATAGACTGAACGAAGAAGGAAGAGTGAATGAAGTCTGTGCGGTGGGTGGGACATTGAAGAAGACGATTGTGAGATGAACGTAGATTTCTATTGTGGTTGTCGCAAATGTACTGAAAGTGCGGGGCTAGATAACTAGGTGAAGAGGGAGAATCAAGAAATGAAAACAAGGTGGTCAGCGCCCTTTGCTCTCTACGCTGGCGTATGGGTAACCACTTTAGAAGCGATCGACGCGCAGAGACATGATCATATTTACGTAGATTGAAAACGAATCGAATGCAGTTATTGAGAAGACGGTCAAGTTTGTCGAGCAGATCTGCATTCAGGTCATAGTAGCACACATCACCATAATCGATGATAGGGAAAATTAAGGTCTGCACAAGCATTGTCTTCGTACTCAATGGTAATACATTTTTCAAACGGTACAGAGCTCGCAGCGTTCCAGTAACCTTCTGGCTTACCTTAGTAACTTGAGTACGCCAGTTCAGGGTACTATCGATGTGCAAGCCTAAGTCCTTCACGTCAGTGCTAAAAGGAACTATCGAACCATTGAAGAGAACTGCTGGCTAGGTTGTACCATCCACCTTGCTAATACCGCGAGGACTGCCAATGATGATCGCCTGACACTTCGTAGGGTTTACGGCTACACCAAATCTATCAGCCCAGGTTTTTATGGCTATCAAGTCCCTATTTAATTTGTCGATAGCGTCAGGTAATTCATGAACCGTTCCCCGACAGTACAACTGCAAGTCATCGGCATACAGATGATACGCACACTGAAGTTCGGAAGTTATAAGATTAATAAAAATAGAAAACAATAGAGGAGAAAGTATACCGCCTTGAGGAACGCCAGTTTCCAAATCACACCAGCATGAAGAAGAATCCCCAACATGAATAGACTGCTGACGTTCCTGAAGGTAAGAGGAGAACCATTCCAGAGCTTCAGGAGAGACCATAAGATATGAGAGAATGGCTAACAGGATGTCGTGACTGACTGTATTAAAGGCATTCGAAAAATCAACCAGCACTAGAGCAGTAACTTTGGTGTCTTCCAGTCCTGCCCTTATATCGCCAGTCACTTTAAGGAGTGCGGAAGTAGTGCTGTGCCCAGGCCTGAACCCAGATTGAAGAGGGCTAATGAGTGAGTTGCGATGAACAAAGTTGGAGAATTGTTTGTGGACACAGGCCTCAAGCACTTTGGATAGGAAGGGAAGGATAGAAATTGGACGGAAGTCGGTAGGAAGAGAGGAAATGGAAACCTTAGGTAGTGGACGAACATAGGCTTTGCGCCACAGGAAAGGAAATACTCCGGTGAATAGGGAAAAATTTATAATATGGGTAATCGCAGGTAGGAGATGATCTAGAATAGTAATGATCATACCACGGGTGATATTGTCACATCCTACCGCTTTAGATTTGATGGATAGAATTATTTTTTTGATCTCTCCCGGTTCAACTGGAACGAAACTGAAAGGATTAATATGAGGACGCGTTAGACCAGAAATTAGAGACAGAGTTTGTTGCTTGGTTAGACAATCCATGGTAGAAACAGTGGAGAAATGCCGGTTGAGATCGTCTAAGTCAATTGTATTAGGAAGGTCTAAATATCGCGATTTGCCGATACCAAGACTTCCAAGAAATTTCCAAATATCGGCAGAAGAAGAAGAACTAATAGTATCGAGAATGTGGCGGCGTTTAGCATTACGTATCATCTGATTGCATCTATTCCTTGCAGCCTTGAATAATGTCCAGTTCTCATCAGTACGATCCCTTTTAAATTTACGGAACGCCCGGTCCCTACGTCGCATAGCCATCTGTATGCCTCTTGTCATCCATGGTGCAGGTGGGCGTTTTAACTTTATTTTTTTGACAGGAGCATGGATGTTATACAGATTAATAACAACATCATTGAAACTGCCTCGTTGGTCTAGTGGTCATAAGCGCTACTGCTGAGCATGAGGTCCTGGGTTCGATTCCCGGGTCGGGCAAAGTGTTATTGGGTTTTTCTATCTGGAATTTCTCAGTAGCAGCCCGGAGTCTGGATTTGTGCCTGGTTGATGGCAATAGGCTCGCCCCCTATTACATGGGACTTAAACATAACTGGCGAAATGTGGGTGTACCTGCTACAGGTACACCTCTGCCCAACCCTTCGGGGAAACAAGGCGTGATGTTATGTATGTATGTATGTATCATTGAAGATCGCAACCTTGTCGTCAACTGAAGTGGCTTCCGTCATAGGCTCCCAATTGACCAAAGATGCATCGTCCTTGAGCTTATCGACATTCATCCGAGCAAAACAGCGCCTGTACAGAACCTTGGGTTTAGGTTTGGGAGGTTTCAGGATATAGGAAAGGAAAATCATGTCATGATGAGAAAAGCCAGGAGCGTCATGTTGACCATGGGAAGAAACGAGGGAAGGATTCGAGGTGAGGATCAGGTCGAGCCAGGTGTCATCGCCGACAGTGTTATGATGAGTAGGTTTGAGCGGCAACACGTGCAGACTAGCCGACTCGATAAGATGGAGGAGCTTACGGGATCGGGGGGAGTTTTGGGCAAGAAGGTTTGTGTTGAAATCACCCATGATGATGTGATGTGCATACTCCGAACCCAAGGATTCAAGTACTGATTCGAATTCAGTGAAGTAATCAACAGTGGGAGGACAGTAAACAACACCAAGAATGGTTTTAAATAAACTCGGCAGAAGCAGAATAATGTGAAGAGGAAGTAGCAAGTATTTTATAAGGAAAGTCACTGCGAAGGTATATGGCCACACCACCCCCTCCTTTACCAATCCGATCGTTCCGTATAAGAATGAAACCAGTAAGAGGGTAGGTGGTGGACAGGAGTTGCGGTTTGAGCCAAGTTTCAGAGATCAGGATGGTGTGAACATTGCTGTTATTAAACGCATCGTACAACTCGCTGTAGTGGCTTGGAACACTTTGAGCGTTAATATGACACACATTCACCAACCGATTTGACTGACCATTGAAATTTTGTTGTAAATAGTCACCAAGGGTGTAGCTGAAAGAACAAAAGCTTTCATCGCTAGAAGAAGCAGTAGATTGATTGGCAGAAAAATAAGACTCATTGTCTGACATAAATATAAGTAAGTAGTTATTAAGTTGAAATAAATATAATAATATATATAATAAATTATGCTATTGCTAAAAACGGCGCAACTAACACGTGCAAGGCACTGCACCACCCGCCAGCTAACACCAACACTAAAAACAATTAACAAATATGGTTAGTTAGTTAGTTAGTTAGTTACGCTGAGATCAATATCATAGATTACCTAATTATCACCAATTACACTGAAGCAATAAAATCTATAAAGTCTTCACAAAATCTCGGAATATTAATATAAAATAGGTAGGTAAAATACTGTCAAACTTCCTTGTGATCTCAACTTAAACCAAACTTCCTTCCTTGTTTCGAACATTTAAATCCTCTATTTATTATTTTAATCACAACAATATTTGTATATATATAATATATTTGTAATCACGTTCTCAAGAACTGCTCAAACGATTTCGATGACATTTGCAGTATAGGGGTTTACGGGGGTGAAAAACCAATCTAGCTAGGTCTCATATCTGAGAAAATTCGTTTTTTTCTATTTTCTCAGCCTCGGGAATATGATACAACGCTGATATAACTGGACAATAGGTTTATCTATTATTATCCGAGCAGAGCTCGGTCGACCAGGTCACAGGTCATCTTAATCACAGTAAAATAATCATTTAAGTTTATGGAAAACACGGAGAATAATCAGAGTTAGAATTATTCGCACGTCTGAGAACTTATCATTAAAAAGATCTATCGGACTTCTATGGAAACTATAAAAACACTTTAACAAAACTATTTAAAAAAAAATAAAAAATAAAGGACTATCAGGCCTCTTCGATATTATTTTCATTATTATTATTTACGGGTAAATTCAGACCAAATTTCTTCCTTGTATCGGGCATTGGATTTAAAAGCTTATCAATTTGGATGATTTGGTTGTCGCCTTTAGCCATTTTTTTTTTTTGGGTGGGAAATTATCAAATAACTTCTCCCGCTCTGGGTGAAGCGAGAGGGCGTGCCAGACTCTTACTGACTAAAACCTACCCGTGTTTCTTTGGTGGCCCTGTTGCCGGGGGCCACGATGTCCCTTCGGCCCATATTCGCAGCCCCGGGTCGCCTTTACCCCTAGGGATGTGTTTTTGTCTAACCTCAAACAAACTTTGACTCTTCATTCATTTTATTTGAAGAAAATCTAGGATTTAGTACTCATTTTCATGGTGGTTTGTTTTAAAATTTAACGTGTACGTGCACTTATTGACGTGTAAAAGTGTTTGTACAAACCTACTTACAGAAATAAAATCATTTATCCCTTTTCGCTACAACAACCAAGATATCTTTTGGCTGATTTTCTCAAGCGTAATTTTTAGGCGGCGCGACTGAAAAACGTACAATAAAGTTTTTTTTTTTAAAGAAAGTAGATGTACATAGGGTATCTTGATCAAGCCGTAAATATTTTAGTAGAAAACATTTTAGTAGTTAGAAAAAATGTTCTTTTGCATTATTCTAAGTTTGGTGACGCGTCCACAATCTGTTTTTCTGGGAATTAGCACCGTTTAAACGAAATTATACCAGTTTACTTGAAACGACAAATTTTATTTGAATTCAGTATTAGTTTTTCTATATGATGACAGTTTTACGTAGTCAGTGACTTCACCATGGCGTCCCAGTGTGTGAGCATTCTAAGGCCTGGCAGAATCTCATCTGACAGCACCCGTTCCCGAACATGACGCGTGGATCTGCTCCATCCATGTCAACCATTTTGAATTCACAACATAACATAACATCACGCCTTGTTTCCCCGAAGGGTTGGGCAGAGGTGTTCCTGTAATAGGTACACCCACATTTCGCCAGTTATGTTTAAGTCCCATGTAATAGGGGGCGAGCCTATTGCCATCAACCGGGCACAAGTCCAGACTCCGGGCTGCTACTGAGAAATTCCAGATAGAAAAACCCAATAACACTTTGCCCGACCCGGGAATTGAACCCAGGACCTCATGCTCAGCAGTAGCGCTTGCGACCACTAGACCCAATAAACACACAAATACCCTTTAAATTACTGTACACATAATATTTTTTCTTCTAGTACTAATTTGGGTGTGCCTGGCTCTGGCGGCATGGCCAAGCACGTTTGCACTATACTACACAAGAACAATGGAAGTTTTTCGACCACCAACAAAAGATTTAAATCACACCAATTCGTATTTTGGCTACAGTATCACTTACGGTGAACATAATAAAAAGTAAGTGGTTTTCTAAAAGTTTTAAGTTTGTGTATATTCGACCTCGTAACTGCGGTACCACCTTTTAAAGGCTCCAGCAGATAGGCGTGACGTGAAAACTCGCGTCATCCCTGTCTGCGAGAGCCTTAAGATTGTATGGCACTTGCACGTCATATTTTTTTAAAGTGTGTTACGCAATTATTATTATTATTATAGCAGTAGGTAACGCAATAAAGAGGTTGACTAAACATATTACTGAAAAGAGATAAATAATTCCTATTATTTATATTATTTTTTAAATAGAATTAACATACTGAAAGCGCAGCTACACGTTCGCGTACACACTCACACACTATACCTACACTACACACCACACACATTCACACCCTATACTTACACTACACACACCACACACACTCACTTACATCACTACCCGTTAAGTTTTAGATTTAAGTATTTTCTTTCATACTCGATAATTTTAAAATTTTGATGCATGTGATTTGTAAGTTTTTACACCTAATTTAGCACGGAAGAGCAAATTTAACCTAGTTTGGAATTCAGAGTTCATATAGTTTTAGCCGTCTAACTCACTTACATTATTTGTACCCTAGTTCTTAGGAATATAATTGCATTAAGCTATATTTTATTGAGTTCAAATAAACGTATTATTTTTATTCCAATTGTTTTAAAATTCTTACAAAAATACCTATATTGAAGTAGAACATGCCTCGATGTCATGTTAAATCGTCGCCATTTAAAATATTATCCTGATGACGGACGTACCTATCGTTTACCGTTTTTGTTTATATTGTTCAACTCTACAATAACTAATATTATTCCGTAACAGAACAATAACACAATTTAAGGAAAATTTATTTCGGTAATTCCAGATTGGTCATAAGTGCGCCGAGGATATCTGACATTGGAGAAGTATATGACTGTAATATCGAAAATCAAAAATGCGCCAAAATTACAAGGGATATAATTAAAAGGGATCCGGGAAGAGGTAAGATTTCTTTAAAAAACAAAAGAGGATTTTTTTATTTCCACGTCGATAAATATGCACACACGAATCAAGGGTCGGCTTCCAGTTTTGCATGATGCAGTTGAATGCCAGTATTTTACATGGAGCGACTACCTATCTGACCTCTACAACACAGTTACTGGGTAACACGATACCCCTTGGTAAGACTGGTTGTCAGAGTTTTGAACTTTGACTACCCGTAACGACTATCAAAGAAATACGAATGTCAGCCAGGACCAACGGCTTAACGTGCTTTCCGAGGCACGGAGGGGTCTCGATATGTGATATATAGTCATCCATCCACGAACTGACCGTGGCAAGCGTAACTTAACCTTCGATCGACTCGTGCGATTGTTATTATTTAACCAAGAGCCTCCAAAATAATATGCACACTCACAGTTTAGTAAATAGTATGAATATTTCAGCTGGCCAAAATTATACACATGACTTCTGGTTCGGAGCGACTGTCAAAGCCGGGCGAGACTACGTTTTGGTAAGTTTTTTGGTTACCTTAAAATCAAAGAAGAAAAAGAAAGAACACAAAAAAGGAACAAGTTGGGGGAGAATACACATCCATGCAAAACGGCCTTTACTCAGCATAACGCTGCGACCTTATGCGAGATAGAGCCCGAGCGCTGGTTGTCAGCAACAGCCGGCGTTAAAGTGATGACGTCGACCTGTGCAGCACATAATGAAATATAAATAAGCGTGTTTGTTGTACACTTCGTGTGATAAAAATACTGTATCAGAAATTTGTGATGGGTGAAAAAATAATAAGCTGTTCCATACATTTTGATCTAGTGGGTATTGAAGTTTTATATAGGACAAATAATATTTTTTTCGCGATTACGAGGTTGGTTCCGAGGAGAAAGTCGTTCAGATGGTGGTCTTTACCACACACTTAAATTATGACCACACATTTCTGATATCTATATGTACGTTGTATGTTCTCTGTCTTCCTCTGCATAATTATTATGTTGTATTCTAATTTCAGATGTGCGCACCAAGATATACGGAGTATGCTTTTCGTAAGTCAATCCACAATGATTAGTTATTTTTTTTTTATTTTGTAACATCTGTAAAGGTGTTAAAATTAGCAAGACGTCGAGCTCACTGTGACAAGACTTGTTCAGGGAAGTACTAAACTAAAATCTCTGCTTTTGCTTCATAAAAACCAAAAAAAAAAAACTTCTTTCTAGAAACAATCGTCTTCTACGATGTCCTTCTCACCGTTCTGGTTTTGTTCAATCTTCTTTCTTTGTCCAGGCGGTATTTCTTTGGAATGCGCTCCCTCTGAACATCAGGATGGCAACCAGTCGGTTATTTTTTAAAGTGCACGTGAACATATTCGTAAGAAGTTGGCAGAATCATTGCAACGATGATTTGCTGGATTTGTTTTCATCGTTATTTCTTCTGAGAAAGTTTATTCGGTTTATATGTATGTATGTTTGTATCTATGTATTAGTATATATTCTTTTTTGAGTTAACTATCCTTTATGTTGCACCTGCCATCAGACTGGTAGAAAATGCCTCAGGCATTAAGTCCGCCTTTGTACAGTATTTTTTTACTAGTGCATAAAGTTTGAATAAATAAATAAATAACTCATGTCACTGACGTCACGTAAAATCCTACATCGCGCAAGCAAAGTTTACCGTGCGACTAGCATATATACAGCGTCCCGATAACAATCGTCAGGCAGTAGCCCACCAGAAACAACACGCGGCTGACGGGAAGATCCATCCCTTTTCTATGGAGCATGAGTGAACTTTACACCCCGTTCCTCACCTCCATAGTCTTTTATCTATACCTATGCTATAAATCCTCTATAAAAGTTTCTGAAACGGTTAGCTTATGGCCAACATTAAAGCAGCCAGTGTCATTGTAACCATAATATCATCCAAATTAGTGTTATAATGTTGTACTGAATTTCATTATGCAACTCGTTTCAACGTTTAAGCGGGGGACACCAGCACCCGCTGCACGCATGTGCGGTGATGTGCTGCTACAGGCGACGTTCATACGTGCACTTGTACTGAATTTCGTGGGATTTTTTTTAAATTCTTGATCTTGAATTACAAACACCCATTGGTTTCGGAACCTTTTATAGAGGATTCATATCATGGGTGTAGATAAAGTCTTGTATGCAACTGTTGCCAACAGTTGCATAAATAACTATAAACACAATCCGAATTTAAAAAGAAAGAAAAGTTAAAAAAGTTAATTAATACTCAAAATATCATCGATTATAACTCGTATCTTACCAGCAAACAGAAATTAAATAGTTCGACTAACCGGTTTTTCCTTATAGGTTTCGACGATTATGTAACACACGGCAGATGCTATTCACACAACGGAACTGTTCTTACCGAAAGAAGTATTATAGATGAAGCAGAGAGAATTCGGGACTCGCCATCACCGTTGGGTAATTATATCAGTTTTTTAAACCGTTTCCCTAAAACGCTAAACAAAAGAGGAAGAAAGAAATTAAGTACACAATTGTTGAAAGACAACATCATCATCCGCCTATGATCTTTTCCAACTATGGGATTATAACTAAATAGTAGATTGTTTACCAAGGGAGCAAAGAACAATTATTAAGGCGAGAATGTTTCTTTGAATCCAGAGCGGAGCGAAGGATTCTAGAATAGAATCCCGAGCGTAGCGAGGGATTCTAAAGTAGAATCCTGAGCGCAGCGAGGGATTCAAAGTACGCCACTCGGGCTTAAAATAGTGTTGCTCCCGAGGTGAACACTCTACTTTTTATCACCCTCTATGAGAAAAAAAAACGTGTATGATCCGGCCCCCGTTAGGAACAAAGTTCCTTCGCAACTAAATTTAAAAAAAATCACTGCCACCATCGTGGATTTACATTGTGACCTCACTATAGACTTAAGCACCTTCGAAAACTATGAAAACGATACCCATGATGAAAATTTTTAAATTATTCGCAGCTGCCATCTTGGATTTACATTTTGACCTCACTATCGGTTTTAGCACCCTCGAAAACTATGAAAACGACACCCATGACGAAAAACTTGAAAATTTTCTTAGCTGCCATCTTGGATTTTCATTTTGACCTCAGCATCGGCTTTAGCACCCTTAAAAACCATGAAAACGATACCCATGACGAAAAATTTTAAATTTTTCACCGCCACCGTCTTGGATTTTCATTTTGACCTCACTATCGGCTTTAGCACCCTTAAAAACCATGAAAACGATACCCATGACGAAAAGTTTGAATTTTTTTGCATCTGCCATCTTGGATTTTTATTTTGACCTCACCATCGATTTTAGCACCCCTAAAAACCATGAAAGCGATACCCATGACGAAAAATTTGAAATTTTTTGCCGCCGCCATCTTGGATTTTCATTTTGACCTCACCATCGGCTTTAGCACCCTTAAAAACCATGAAAACGATACCCATGACGAAAAATTTTAAAATTTTTGCATCCGCCATCTTGGATTTTCATTTTGACCTCACCATCGGCTTTAGCACCCTTAAAAACCGTGAAAACGATACCCATGATGATAAATTTGAAAATCTTCAGAGCCGCCATCTTGGATTTACATTTTGACCTCACTATCGGCTTTAGCACCCTCAAAAACTATGAAAACGACACCAAAGACAAAAAATTTGAAAATTTTCTAAGCCGCCATCTTGGATTTTCATTTTGACCAAATTCACACTTTCTCTCTCTTGCCAGCCTGTTACTTGTTCATACAATGTTCGTGTTTAATCTCTTTGGTAATTGGAACTTGTACTAACAGTATCCACATTCCAAATTCAAATCACTTTTAATCCCTAAGGATTAAAAAGCTATTTTAGTCCCTGTTTACGAAGAACAAATTAGCTCTTTTTGAATAGATGTGATAAAAAATATTTTTATCTACTCTCATAGCGTAATATTCGAATTATGAACTTCAGAACGAGTTTATATTGACATACAATATAAACAGAATACCGAAATTTAAAAATAGAATCATGTTATAACACTTTTTCTCTAACAAAATAATACTATAAAAAAAAATTCTGTTACGATACAGCGCTAATCCAAGAAGTTAATATCACCAAAGAGTTTCCATCAACTTTTGGC
Organism: Agrochola litura; assembly: GCA_949152395.1. Classification (NCBI taxonomy): domain Eukaryota; kingdom Metazoa; phylum Arthropoda; class Insecta; order Lepidoptera; family Noctuidae; genus Agrochola; species Agrochola litura. The sequence continues at coordinate 5,169,889 of OX424502.1, read as the reverse complement.
GGGGGACAGTAGCACCCGCTGTAGCGCATGTGCGGTGATGTGCTGGTGCGACATTCATTTGTTTTTTAGTACTTACTGAATTTCGTGGGATTCCAAATTTATTCTTTATCTTTAACTTTGATTTTTTATTTAGTAGGGGGAGTACCCCTAGTGGCGGACACTTAAGGTTTTTTGGCGATAAATAAAAAATTACGCAAGATTTCTTACTATAATTTTGTAATAATTAAGTTAACAATATTTAAAATCAATACAAATGAACAAAAAAGGTAACTTCTGCGTAATTATTATAAAAACTACAATCAATCTTTGCCATATAATTTCTAAATGACATCAAGTGGCACCTAGTACCGGACACACTTATTCCGAAACCCCTAAAGCCGGACAACATACGTAAACGTATTGCAGCGATCGCTTAGGTAGGTATCAGAACATTCTAGAATATCAGCACAGACTTCTTGAGCCCACCCGTGACAGCTGCAGCACTGGATCCAATCTTCGTCATGGTCCTCTAAACACATTACACAAGAAGTTTCTTTTTTGGGACTTTTTTAACTTTCCTGCTCCCATTCTCTTCCATGCTTATTTTTGCATGGATCTTCTATCCTCTGAAACAATATATAGCAATAATTATTAAAACAAGTATAAAATAGACACGAAAAACCAACAAATTCACGGTTCGATGTTAAGGGACAACTTTTTGTCCGGTACCAGGGAACAGTCGATTCTCAAAATACAATGTTTATATTATAAAACCTCTTAGACAACAAACAAAAATTATTAGATATTTATAAAAATAAGGAAAATGACACCAAGCAACCCTTAAGCACTTAATCACAAAAACTTAGCAGTAACACTCACTTTGATTTTATCCGATACAGTATTTCCCCGCCAAACACAGCATTTGATGGCTCCCAGCTTGTCCTTGAGTGAGACTGGCGATCCGCGTTCCGTGTGCGTGTATTGCTACGCCCCCGCACCCATTTTACTATAACTTTATATCAAACGCGTTTCGACCTGCTGAGATAGTAGTTGTGTCCGGCGCTAGGTGCCGTCCAGCGTTAGGGGGACTCCCCCTATTTGTTTCAATCCCAATGTTTGAGAGTAGATAAACTAGTGTATGAAACTGCACATAACTAGGTATTAAAACATTCGAGTGATACTATTAAAAACCTCGCCTATGGCTCGGTTTTTAAACACACACTCATGTTTTAATACCCCTCATTATGCAACAGTTTCATAAACTACTATTATTGTCAGTCTTGTAGATTATTAAAAAATATTTAACACGAATTTTTACTTTTGTTACGTTATCAAAAGATTACGGCGATACATTGTGTTAAAATGTACCATGACATCACGAGTATGTAGATTTTATACTTATTTGTGACGTAGCGACCCCCACTCCCCAACTTTAATGCGTTTTATCCAAGTTATTTTTTATTAATATGATGAAGCAAAAATACGTGTCTAATAAAAACCGGCCAAGTGCATGTCGGTTTCGTAGTTGGGATGAATTTCTCCCAAGAACAAATTTAAAATTGTAGGTAATTGAAAAACATGTTCTCCCATACATTCCAGCTGCAAATATTAGTTTGTATGCATAATATTGACTTCTTATAGATTTTCCCATAATCTATAAGTAAAGAATAATTTTCAGTTTTTTTTTAATTTTTTTTTTTTTTTTTATAAGTTTGAAACGATATTCCAAAAAAATTGAGACCCTCATATTAAGCCCTTTCATTTGATAGTTATCATACGGTACAGTTCACATATATATTTCTAATTTGACCCCGAAAAGTGACCCCCTTATTCAAAATTCATTTATTTACGTTACACATCCATGTCTGGGTCACAAAAATTCATATATGTACCACATATTAACTTATTCGATCCAGCAGATTCCGAGCAAATTGGCTGTGACAGAAGGACAGACAGAAAGACAAACACACGAGACGACTCGTTTCTTCATTCGGACGTACATAACCCTAACAGAACACCGAATGCTAAATTATAAAAAAAAATACTTTTGTCAAGGTTCGCTAAAAAATCCCATAAGAGGTGTTGCCGATCACCGTTGTAAAACGGTAATTTTTGTAATTTTTATTAAAAATCATTACTGTGTATTTCGCAGAGGCAACCATGGATTCATTTGGTTGGAGTATTGACGTCGCTAGCGATGACTCGGTTATAGTTGGCGGCCCCGGCATGTTCCACGGTAAGTATAATTGCTGGGATATACTAGCCCTAGGGACATAATCATATAAAAGCGTAAAAACGCAGCAAGATTTCGCGCGTGTAATTCCAGAGGCATGATTTTTCTCTTATATATTGCACTTTTGGAACATTCTGATATTTTGCTATGATAGAGTGGAATTAGGTTTTAAATTCATCCCAGTCAGACCTTAGTATGTTTTATTCATCTCTATTCTTAGTATGTTTTCTACTATATCTGTGATGCTGCCGACGCCTATTTCATATTTAATCAAACTTTTCTGTTCATTCCCAGGTCGAGCAATGATTTATTATCAGCGACAAGGTGTTCCAAAGTTTATCAAGAATAATACAAATACTCCTAAATTTAATTTTGGTAAGACTGTAATTTTTTTTTTCAAACTGTTTATTTTCATTGCCGCTCGCAATCTCGCATCCGCTAGTCGCCTAGTCTTGTCTCAACCATGTTGGGGCCGGCTTCCAGACTAACCAGATGCAGCACAATACCCAGTATTTTTGCTGTCAAAATACTTTGCGTGCCGTCCACAACCGGTATGCGCCGGCCGTTTCAAACTCCATGTGTGAACTCCACTCTAGTGGAACCTCTAGTAGGGTTCTTGGAATTAGGTTTAAAACAGTGTTTCAACGATCACTCACGAAGCAAATACTAAACAAAATTCAAGTTTTGGAAAACATACTTATAACCAACAACGAAGTAGGTACATTACGATTTGTTTGGCAGATTCCTCTCTTGAAGGGAACAGAGCGCTCACCATGTTCCCTACAAACTGGGGCCGGAGACTCTGCGTCTGCAGGGGAGGCCCATGGGCGGAGTGGCTCCCGCACCATTTTATAGGGGCGTCCCCATGGGTCCTTGTTCAGAGTTCCCAGCGAACTGTCCTCACGGGCCTGTAGGATCTCCGCTTGGAGGGCGGTCTTCGCCCCTCTGTACCCCTCGTACAGTTCCGCCTTAATGGCTTTCGTATCTAGAGGGCGAATACGGAGCCTGCAGTACCTGGTGTACCGACGTCGCGCAGCAACGCACGCATTGCGCAGACTCGTCAGCTCCTGCGACCACCAGCACACCTGGTGCGAGACACGTCCGGGCTGGACCCGGGGCATTGCCACGTCACATATTTCGGACATGACCTCCCGGAACCACTCTGCCTCGTCGTTGATGTCAGCAGGCCTGTCAGGTGATGACACCCAAGCTTGCACGATCTAGGCTTCCAGGAGGAGCTCCCGATCCAGCTGCTTCAGCGCCCACTGCGGACCATTCAAGGCCTGTCGGACCGGCGCGCTCGAAGTCTGGGTGGAGACATCAAACGGATCTAGGTCTCCACCCTCTCCATGACGCGAAGAAATGTTATATGAGGTCCCCATTGTAATTTCTCGTCGAGCGTGATTCCTAGGAAAACCGTTTGATTAATAAATTCCAGTTTTCCATTTAATATGATGTCACATTCGCTTCTTCCAACATTAGGAAATTTAAATCTAATGCAATTGTTTTTATTTTATTTGATACCAAATTATTTACCGCAAACCAATCTTGGGCTTGAAGAATAGAGCTATTCACGTCGTCAAGATTTTATGAGTCCAAGGTCCACTGAAGCATCACGTGTCTTGTACGGTCAGTATTCTGCATTACCTGACCCCTCTTACAAAGAAGAAGAATGGGAGAGGGGTAGGGTTGTGCAGAGTACCTACTGACAGTCCAAGTATATTTTGCACCTTTTGAAGACATTTTACCTTATTTAAGGTAGACGTTTAATTCATAGGATATTCATAATTTTTTTTGTTAATCTATTTTGTCTCACTGCTGGACAAAGGTCTCCTCCATACTTTTCTAGTTTTTCTTATGTTGTGCCTTCTCCGGCCAATCGGTAGTAAGGAACGAGTTGAAATCGTAATTTGAAATGTAAAATTAAATTGTTATTTCAGGTTACGCTGTCGCCTCTGGGGCATTTGTCCACGCCGATTTGTCTTATGCCGTGGGTTCGCCGTATGGTCCTGGAGAGGTAAACTTATCGAATGCAATCTTTATACCTTGTATCTTAATAATATAGAAATGAGATGATTTTAAACATCCTTCCTCATCGCAGGTAACATTCTACAAAGGCCTCATATATCTACGTAAGTTGGACAAGAAAGTCGACAGTGAATTAATAGGTTCGATGTTTGGAGCGGTGCTATGTGCTGCCAAGTTGGTTGGCAAAAGGACTGACCTGCTCGTGGGAGCACCTACTTATGCCGAGAAAAATACCTTTAATGTGGGAGCTGTTTATGTTTATCTTGCCCTAAAGCTTAAAGTAAGTATTATTTCTGTTACCTACCTTAAAGTTTTATTTAAAAAAAAAAACTGTTACCCGACTACGGAAAAATAAAAGTGAACTAAAAAGTTAACAATTTATTTTTCCGTAGTTGGGTTACAGTTTTTAAAACTAAATTTTTTATTTTATGCTTTCCGTTTTAACGCTTGATATTAAAAAGATTTGATTAACTGTGCGTTGGTATAATTTTATTCATGCTTTTTGATGTATAATAGGTAGGTATTAATTTTACAGCCGCGCCGTACGTAGCGCAGTCTCATTTTTGCTTTTTTTTTTAACAATTTGGACATATTTATTTACTTTGATAAAATGATATATGCATGATAAATACATGTTCGTAATGTGCTTGTCAAGACCTTTCTTTTGATATCAAACATATCACGATTACCTCAATTTAATTATTTTCAAGGTCACAAATTTACGTATAAAGTAAAACATATTAAATTTAGGAATAATATATATATATAACCTATGTCACCCGGACCATTATTATAAATCTACTAATACCTCATTCATCAAAATCGGTTCAGTAGTTTAGACGCTACGGTGGAACACACGTAAATACAAACATACATAGACTGCTAAAATCATAACCCTTCCTTTTGGCTTTGCCGTAGTCGGGTAATAACTGTAAAAGTAATAGAACTTGATAGTTTTTAATAAAGGGTCGACAAGTTGCTCGTGGCTAAATAATAACAGTCGCACGTGTTAAGCTACGCTTGCCGAGGTCAGTCCGTGGATGGGTGACCATTCTTACATTTCGAGACCCCTCCGTGTCTCGGAAAGCACGTGAAACCGTTGGTCCCGGCTGTCATTTGTAGATGTTTGACAGTCGTTACGGGTTGTGTAGGTCAGATAGGCAGTCTCTCCATGTAAAATACTGATATTCAGCTGCATCTGGTTAGACTGGAAGCAGATCCCAACATATTTGGGAAAAGGCTAGGATGATGAATAAGGAGTCATGACACCAGGTGAGTTGACTTCACCTTTAACTTCCTCTTCATTAATGACTATGAAATGTTTTATTATATTAACCTGCTTGTTATTTCTTGCAGCAAGCGCCACAGTTTCGTAAAAAAATTGTTGGACAGACATCTGGATCAATGTTTGGTAGTGCAATTGTTAGCGTGGGCGATTTAAATGGCGATAGGAGTGATGGTAAGAGATAGCTTTTTTTCTTCGGAGATCAGGCCCACTCAAAATTGTGGCGTATATTTATGAAACAAATGTTGATTTTTTACTTATGATCTCTTGATTACAGTGATAGTAATAATTATACTGAGAAATACGATCATAACCAAAAATTCACTGATCTATTGTTTAGTGACTAGGTTGGTCCCATCAGTGTTATAAGATAAGATAAGATAAGATAAGATAATTTATTTGTCCAAAACATAAGTATACACACATGGCATGCAAGATGTTAAAATAAAATTATTGCACAGTCATGTTTTGCCTTAACGGCGTACAAATATAAACACGTTGGTTATTTTTATTACTAGGATATAAACATCAAATAGTTAAAAATTTTGTTAAAGATAAAAATTTGTCCATTATTCAAAGCAAATTAACATATTAAATTAAAACATAATCAATCAAATTATAATAAATATACTACAGAATAGTGTCATCAACTCGTCATAGAAATCTATAGTAAAACAAAAATTAGCAAGTCAAAAGTCAAAGTAATTAGGAATAAAAATCTACATATTATGTCACACAAGTCAGATTAATTAAATAACATTAGTAATGAACAAAACAAAAAATAAAACTATATCAATACTTTGTCTGTTAAAAACTCGGAAATACTATAATATGCTTTTGAATTAGAAAATTCTTTAATTTTTTCTTAAATAGATTAAAATTTAAGTCTTTAATGTGTGGCGGAATGTGATTAAATATATTTGGCGCCATACAGAACAAAAAAAAAAAAAAAAAAGAATAATGCACTACTCAGTAATCAATAGCAGGCATCTAGGATGTTGTAAACTGTAATTTTTTTTTCATGTATGTGTACGTGAAAATCACCTAAAAAAAAAACAACCCAAAAAAATCACCTAAAAAAAAACAACTCAAAAAAATCACCTTTAAGAGGAGGCTCCCTATATTATATGTTAATTTGCATTAATATTCTGAAAATGGATGGATTATCAAAATGGAACTTTAGTCATCCAGATATTACTTGATAAAAGTTATAGAAAGTTAATTAATGTTATCAGGACGCAAAGTGTTACTCTACAAAAAATAACTACGCTATGGATGTACTATAACATAAATACGTAATAAATCTAACTTGAACTAAGTGATATTTTCTCTACGCACTTCAACCTGAACAACAACCCCAACAACAACAACTCTAGAAGTGTACGAACCGTAAAAATCTACTTACAAAAATCACGATCTCATGATCGATTGACGAGTGATCCACGTGTGAGTTCATTGTAAAGAATACAGTTAATAATGCCCCATAATTATGTTTATGTTTATGATCAACATGCTAAAAGAAAAGAAAGAAAGAAAGAAAGAAAGAAAGAAAGAAAAAGTATTTATTGAGACTCGCACAGGAAATCAAAAATTAAACTAAACACCTTCACCTTAAAACATTAATAAAAAATAAAATTTAAAAAAAAAAGGTAAAATTAAAACAAAAGCAGAAAGTCCTGTACGAGGCCAAAAGGCTCCTATCTCAGAATATGCTGCGACATTTAAAAAATAAATGTCACAGCGCTGGTATTCTGATAGGGCCCACAGTGATGTCACGGATAGATAGATACAGAAATAAACATTAAATAAAATAAAATAAAAATAGATAAGTGAAATACTTTTAAAAATAAAATATAAGTAGTCCGCGTGTCTGCACCCGACGTAACAACAGTTACTTGTCTATGCCTTTAGTATCTGTGGTAGTCTAGGCATCGTTGAGACAAGTAAAGAGACGCAGACGCCGACACTGATGTGCTTTATCAAAAAAGACAATGTTTACAAGATATCAAAAAGTTGACGTGTCAACATTATGAAAGGCAAAATATCAAAATCATTAGATCTACTTAGATCTAATGATTTTGATATTTTGCCTTTTGATTTTTGCCTAATAGATTATGTGTAATATCGTAAATATGCTCTACCTCCATACGATGACAAAACTGTATCAAATCCACACTGCATCATGCTAAAGTCACTATTCTTTACCAGGAATAAATCAGAATACAAACAAAATAACCTATCCAAAATAAAAAGACAAATAAAGTACCAAATTCTTTTTTCGTAGGAACGATGGTGTTGCAGTCTACAGATTTTCAAATTCCACAGTTTTTTTACTTATGCAGACTTAGCGTGGCTAGACTCTATACAACAAGAAAAAAAACCCAGTCTGATCCGTGAGGATGTTGTTAGGTATCGTACTGAGAGTCTTTATACGTGGTAATTTTCAGGAAAAAAGAAAAAAAATTGTCTAATTTTATTTCAATGGGGAATTTTACCGGATTATTGCATGGGGCGCAGGCAGCCGTCGTTTAATGGGTGTCTACGAGTCATAAATTATGACCCCTGTTGAAAATTTGCTAATTTTTTTATGGATTTGGGGTAATTTTAGTACCAAAATTGTGATTTTGAAATAGCAATATCTTTTTTATTTTCAATAATAATAGGTTAAATTTCTTATTACTTTTATGTAATGTTATTTATTGCAGTACCTATGTGTCCCTTTTGGATCGGACAGGGTATATCTTACATATTATATTGTATAAATACGGTACTTATAACAATTTTTTTTTTTTCTGCCTCTCTGTTTATTCCGGCTAATCTCCAATTTCACTGGCAGATAGCTGATGTTATACGGGAGTAACTTACTTCTATTTCTAAAAAAGAATTAGGGTCCACGCGGACAAAGCCGCTTGCAGCAGAAATAAATATATTTTCTATTCCATTCTACAGAAATTGCAATTGGAGCTCCTTTTGAGAAAGATGACCTTGGCGTCGTCTACATATACAGTGGCGCCGACCTCATCAGTGAGCAGTCAGAAAGGGACTTAAAATGGCTGCAAAGGATCGAACCTGAACCTAGTTACAGCGAGTCTTTCGGCATGAGTCTCACGCCATTGTTAGATTACGACCAAAATGGATGCAAAGGTACCTTACACCATTTTGTTTTTAACTATCCATCTGTTGAACATGCTCTTAGAAACTATATTTCATGTTTTATTAATGTCATTCATAGAAAACAGTCCTCCCATAATTTTTAAGAGTGGGGACTAAAAATAATTTAGAAATTACCTCGTCTGAACGAATATGAAGATGCTCATGTCAATAAGAACCGCGTGGGTTCTACACGGTGCCAGAACCGCGCGGCTTCCGTCGTGTCTGAATACACATTTACAACCCCACAGATACATCTAACACCTCTCTTATAAAAGTTATTATTTCTTTATTAATTTTCTATCGTGTTTTTTTAATAGAATTAGCGATCGGCTCGCCTTACAAAGACACAGTAGTGCTCTTAAGGTGCATGGCAGCAAAAGTTGTGAAGACATCAGCGAAATTCCCCCAGTTACAGGTATATAATATTTTAAAAGAACACCCATTCAATTAAAGTAGGTATTAAATAAAATTTTACACCTCTTTCATTAAGATAAGCTCATCTCCCAACCACTGCAACTTCTTGAAACGACGGACGATGCTTATGTAGTGTTGGGATCTCCAGGAAAAGGCCAAATCGTTTAATCAACGTTTATTAAAAAATATTATACAATAGACGTGGATATATTTAGTAACTTGTTCCGCTTAGCTATTTCTAAAGAGCCATAAAAAACTTCTGAAAAAAAAACCGACACATGTTTCATATATCCACGTCTATTGTATTTTATAATGGATTTCCGCAAGGTCACTCCTGAGTCAATTAATTGTCAACGTTTATTTTAATTAAAAACACCTTAACAAACACCTTAGCATGTCTCTCATGAATCTCTGTCTCGCCATATTCCTTTCTTACTTCCTCTTTCACTCGTTCCGTTCACTCGTTCAGAAATATATTTTATTATAGTTCAGAAATGCTTAAAAAAAAATTGGCACTTTTTTTTGGGTAATTTATAACGTACAGCACGTTTTTTTATAGTAATGTCACGGGCGACTGTCCTTTAACGGGTGTCTACAAGTCATAACTTACTACCCCTGTTGAAAATTTTCTGATTTTGGGAATCTAATATACCTACATTTTTTTTTTTCAATCATAATAAGATTTATAATTTTTTGGTAATGTTATTGCAGAACCTAAGTGCCTCTTTCGGATCGGCCAGGTTTTTTTTTACCTATTGTAAATGTCTTGTATAGAAAGAAATATATATATTAAAGCAAAAAAAAACCTCAAAACTATAAATAACAGGAAAAAACAGTGTCGCGAAAGCACTGGTTTAGTCCCATCTCAAAAATGCCCAACGCGCCTAAAGAAGTGTTCACTTCAAAAATGCTTTTAATGCCAAAAGGTCTCCCAACTCAGTATAATATTAGGATGACAACACAACGTCATTCCATCACCTGACGCTGATTTTCAGCTGCAGCCCACGAGTGCCATACGCTAAAATAATAAACACAGCGGGAAGTGCATGCTATATCTCCGTTTATTTGCATAGCTTGGAACCCAAGTGATCCAACTAACATTTTGGCCAAAATTGACTTAAGCGTATTTTGGCATTAAGAAACCATTATAAATGCCAAAATGCACTTTACTCAATTTTACCCAAAATGTTAGTTGACTCACTTGGCTTTCAAACTATCCATTTCTTTCTCGTACTTCCGTGAACGCGCACCGTTAGTAGGGACTAGTAATATTTTAGCTGCCACGATTTATTTCAATTTATTTTAACTATGGACACTTTTATTGTGCACGCTGCACGTCTTTCTACATTGTTCTCACATGTATAATTTCAACATGAATAATGCAATCAATATTTTGTAACAATATTTTGAAAAAAACTTTTTACAAAAAAAAAATAACCGACTTCAAAAAAAAACACTTGAATTGAATTGAATTTTCGATCTTTGTCACCGACTTCCAAAATTAAAGTTATTTTTCACTTTGTAGTGTTTTTTTTTGAAGTCGGTTATTTTTTTTTTTTGTAAAAAGTTTTTATTTTTCACTTTTTAGTTGTGGTACCTACCCCACAGAAATTCGAATACCACTACCTGCTATGTAAATAACAGTGACAAGAAGTTATCATATCATCTACATACTAAGTGGGAAAAAAAATACGTATAATTGAAGCTAACTCAAAAACTACCGAAGCGAAGTTAATAAAATTTATATGGGACCACCTCTGAAGTATGATCTACCAAACAAAAAAAGAATCATCAAAATCTATTCATAATTGGCGGAGTAATCGCGTAACAAACATACAAAAAAAAAAAAAAAAATAGACGAATTGAGAACCTCCTCCTTTTGGAAGTCGGTTAAAAAAGAGTGTCCGTGGAGTTTCTTGCCCGTCCTTCTCCATAGGAACCTACTACGCTTTGGAATGGGCGACTATGTAGCTTCATCTTTCTGACCAACCGACCCCTTGACAATTCAAAAGTGCCAGTAATTGATTTATCTAAATATATAAAAGCGAAAGGTCACTCACTCACTCATTCATCACGAAATCTCGAAAACCGCTTGATGTATGAAGATGAAACTTGGTAGGGAGGTAGTTTATAGTTAGTAGACGTCCGCTAAGAACGGATTTTTGGAAATTCGACCTTTAAGAGGGTGAAAAGGGGGGATATTGTTTGTATGAAAAATCTTATTCCTTGAGTTAATAAACTTGAAACTTGGCACGAATACTTATCTATGTAAATTATAAAGTTTGCCATTTTTAGTTTTTCTAAAATACCCCCTAAAGGAGGATTGGGGGGTGTCAAAGTTTGTATGGAAGAATTTTAACGAGCGGTCTGATTAACTCGAAACTCAGTATTTATAATTAAAACTGAAAATAAATAAAAACGTATATCAGGGTTTTTTGAAAATCTACCCCTAACGGTGTGAAACGGTGTATTAATTTTTACAGTGGAGGATTTTACTGTGTGGCTTAATTTACTTGAAAATTGGTATAAATAATCTATAAGTCAAATAATCGTAACTTCACAATAGATTTTTCAAAAACTATTATCACGCTATTTGCTATGGGGGATGAGCAATATAGCATTATATTTGTATTCTTTAAGAGTTTACCGCAAATTGTAAAAAGGCTAGCCAAAAGGTTAGAATATTGCAGATAGTTACGGATTTAACCTTTTAAAAAATTATCATCACGCTATACCTTTATGGAACTAAGCAGTCAATCATAGCATTTACAGGGTGGATTTTGAGATGGAGCAATAAGGTACCTTAACCGTTGTCGCTACAAGAAAACAGTCTTAGGAGACTGTCCTTAACTTTTTGAAACATTTTGATCTGCATTCACAGATTTTGAAAAAAATTGTACAGTCAGCAAGAAAATGGCCAATTTTCACAAATCTTTTTTGATGCCGGTCTATCCTATTTCTTATTTATTACTAGAACCAAAAAACTATATTGGGCCAACTGAGGTTTGTTACTCCAAGACACGGCCTATGAGTTTTTAACCCCAGATTGCAGAAAAAACTTAACTTTGCCGTTCATTATAGAACTATAAATTACCAATTTTCGGATTTTCCTCTTTACTTGACCTTACTTCTCGACAAACTTCATGCTCCTGGACCAACGGGAAGTACCAAATAGACTGGTTTATTTGCGAGTGTCAAAATATGCGGCACAAATGGCCGTATTTTTTATTTCGTTAACTTTTTTTTTGGTTGGGAAATTATCAAATAACTTCTCCCGCTCTGGGTGGAGCGGGAAGGCGTGTCAGACTCTTACTGACTAAAACCCACCCGTGTTCTTTCAGTTGCCTATATTGCCTGGGGCCACGGTAACCCTTTCGGATAATAACCGCAACCCGCAACCGGCAGGCATCGGCCCTATCGGACCCCGTCAGTTCCGCTGACATCTCTTTGAGGCGCGCGTGGAAAACAACCCGCCGTCGACCCGGGCCTGGTCCTTATCGGACGGTGAGCTACCCATTGCTCACCGTCCGCAAGCCCGCGCCTACGGTGGCCGGGAATCGGCCTACGATTCCCGATGCCCAGGGTGTCTCCTTCTGGTACTATGCTATTATGATGCCTCCTCTTTCGTGAGCATTACTGCTTCGCAGAAGGAGGTGATGGCCTCCCATGCCGTCTCGCTCTCTACCATAGTCTGGACCAGGGCCGGACGCGAGAGATCACCACCGCCGATCGCCTCCACGAGGACACGGCTGCTCTGCCCAAGCCGGGCAGACCTAAACCGTATGCTGCGCCCGGGTGTCACCATTGTTTTCTCCCGCCTTATCCTGAACAGGAACCCGAAACAACCGTGTCCGGTGAGAACCTGCGTCAGGTGGAAGGTGAGGACGCCGTGGCGCCTCTCTACCACTCCTTAATGAGGGAACTTATCGCCACAGTTGTGGCGTGCCCATTATTGCGTTGACTTGGAAGTTTGATTTTCGTTACACTTCCAAGAGACCGTAGATCTAAGTTTTTAATATCTATTGATATAAATTGATGCCTCCACGTGTTCCTGAGAAAAGGGTCTTGACAGACAATGAAGTCATCCTTTAAGGGTTTTAATGTTTAAATTTTTAGGTACGGAACCCTAAAACAGATAGGCCATGACCTGGGTTAGGACATAGGATACTCTGAATCCCGGTAGCACGTTCCAGTGGGATATTTTCCGACATCCACGCGGGCGAAGCCGCGGGAAAAAGCTAGTTTAAAATAAATGCTTTGAGTTTGAGTTCCCTATACGGCTCAAGGATTCAAAATGGCGGTAAATTCCTTCTGCATTTTGTTTTTTTTTATTAATTTGTTATTTTCAGGGTCGCACTAGTTCTGGTAAAGAACAATTTGAATTCGATGTTCATTTATCAATAACATATTCGAGATTGCCGAAATTATTCACAGCGCGTAAGTATACGTCATACGATGTATTATATTATGGCACCTCAAATTTTATAAGAAGTTCGACTTTTTAGAGCGCCGTCTCTCTCACTCATTCCTGTTTGACAATCTCTTTCTTAAACTCGACTTGCCATAACAACTCCTGCCGGTCTATTTTGTAAAAATCTCACCATGAAAACTTAGGGTAGTGGTCGGCAAACCGCGGCTCGCGAGACGCATGCGTCTCTTTGGCCTATAGAGTGCAGCTCTGTACAATGTCGATGAGTGTGAGTGTAGATACGCGTTGTGGTCGGGGTTTCGGTCCTTAAGGCGCAACTAGCCGATACTTTTTCCATACAAATTTCGGGGGGGGCTTTACTCCACTGTTACACATTGTACATCCAAAGTAAAACATGAAATCGTTTTGTCTTATTATTAATTTTGTCTGTACAGAAGCAGAATAGTAAAAATAAAAGCAATTAAAAAGTTATGAGCCAACAAAGATTTTTTACCTGCTAATTTTAACGCAACTTTGGGAGTAAATAAGTAATAAAAGAAGTATAAAATCTCCAAAACAAAGACAAAGCTCAATTGTCGAAGATTATAATAAACTTTATTCGTAATTGATTTATGCAGTAGTTTTTTCATAAAACTCCACCTTCCAAAGGACTTTTCGTAATTTTTAAAATCGTTCTGAACGGTGTTTGTGTGCGTGCAAACTAGAGTTTGTGCATGTAGACTAGCGTCTAACTGCTCATCACTGATACTATCTCTGTCGGACACGATGCCAGGTGAGATAGCGTGCTTTTTGACCAAGCCCACCAATGAGTTCGAGCCCGCGACTAATGATTATCAAGTTTTATTCAAAATTCAAACTATATTTCGTATTTTCACCAAAAATTAACAGGTTATCGAAAATTAATCATTTAGGTACTGTACCTTTCAAAGTTTTCCAAGGATAAATTGTTAATAGTTAGATGCCTTCATCATAATAATTATTATCAGTCGATATGATGATGATGAAGGCATCCTACTTCTTAGCAAGTTCATTTTAAGAAGCTTTATGGAGTTAAAGAGAATGGGAGTTCACACAGAAAGGATTGGCTCTCATAAGAAATCTTAGTCCTAATAGTATTGATATTTGGCTCTATTGACTAATGAGTTTGCCGACCACTGAAGTAGGTAAGAGAAGTGAGCTGTCATTCTCCCTGATGCTAGGGATTGACGCTAATGACAGCTCATTTCATCTAAATTTCGGGTCAGATTTTAAAAAGCTGGGTACCTACTGCTGGTATATGAGTCCTAAAGAGTGTTTTATTTTCGTCAGGTATATTAACAACGGTGGAGATGAACCACGACTACGCTAAACTGATCGGCACCGATGGCAAAGGCCGCGTTACATTCAACACGTCCCTGGACAATAAAAAATCTGATTATCTCCAAAAAGTTCAGTTTTTTTTGCCTTTAGTGAGTACTCTTTTTGCTACAATAAAATAGAAAATCAGAATGTTTTTTTTTTCTTTTTCATAATTTTTGGGCAATAATATAAACCCAAGAAAAGCTTTGCTGATAATTAGTGAAAATTTTATTTTATTCCGACAGTTCAAACGTTCATTACTGTTGTGGCCATGATGTGACGTCATTATCCATGATACCACTGCTTGTTCGCCATGTCAGTCTGTCTGTCTATCCACGGCTTTGCTCAGAGACTGTTAGTAATAGAAAGCTGTAATTTGGCATGAGTATACATATTAATGACGCCGACAAAGTGGTTATATAAAACCATGAAAAACTTTTTAATTTCAGGGTACCTACCTACCTTCCCTACACCTAAAGTAAGGATGATTTTTTTTCTCGTCTATCCCATGACGTGGGGTGTCGTTCGAAAGGTCTTTCAAAAATATTTGCGTTTGTGAAAACCTCTTTGGATTCAGGGATCCGAAATAAAAAATAAAAAACTTATTACTTACTTATTGCTTTAAAATGCCAAAAACTCAACAAGTTAACGAGTAATAATCGACCAACTTACATTTGCAGTTGAAAAAACATGTTCTCCCTTCCATTCCGTATGGGAGAACATGTTTTACAACTACGTTGTTAAGTTTGTTTTTAGGATAAATTCATCCCATCTACGGAACCCATCATTGTGCGTGGTCCGACATGCACTTGGCCGGTTTTTTTCCTCAAATCATTTAAGTAAATTAAATTATTTTTTGTGCTTTATTCAAGCAGAAATCGCTCTTACTTACTTACCTTAGTGAGAATTCAAGCAGTTTGCAAGAATAGATGTTTATTCACATGACTTTTGATGTCACTTCCAGCATTTTCGAAGACGTCGCGTTTCGAGCTTGCATTCCGTTCCACCAAAAACACGCAACGATAATTAATAGTAAAATAAGTAATAAACAGAAAAAAAATCTTGACTATTCTACAATGTACAAAAATAAAAATCGTAAAACGAAACATAACGTTGTATTCAAAATTTAAAACAACTGGGGTAGGTACCCAATTGATGCAGCCCACCGTACATAATATTTAAATCAAGAAAAAGGTTTCAATTTCTTGCATATTCCTTATTGGACAATCTGTAGCCTAACTTTTTGAACTTCACTCCTCTTGCTAGTATAAAATGGGAATATTGACAAGATAAGACTAGATACTGAGGCCAGCTTCATAATACTGATAATATTTTCTTCAAAGGAAGGCAAATACGGGACGGAAATACGCTACACGATATCTTCGGAGCTGCAAGACGATCCCAGGAACCTCACTGATACGGCTTTTAATAGCTCTCGTGTGATCCTAAGCGACCGCAGTGTTTTGACAATCCAGGGATCGCTGTGGGCAGCCGAGTGCAATGGGAACAAGACTTGTGAGCCGAAGTTGGAGTTAGAACCCTATATCAGTTTCCAGTAAGTACCCTAAAAATTAAAGAATCTTCAACGATCGTCTCTCCTTTCTCTGGCTCGAATTTCGGACCAAATGTATTTTTTCGGCACATATAATTATTTTATACATCATTTCAAATACCCATCTTTATCTACTGACACCAGATAGCAGGTTAACTCAACAGCTAAAATAAATTAAATAAATGAAATATATTCAAGTTTAAAGTAAAATTATGAGTAACATTAATTATAATCGAGGAAATTTTAATTCTAACTGTAATGTAGACTAGATCTGATCTAGATTTATGAAAAGCTGAACTAAAAGATGAGACTAAAATTACAGACTTATAGGTTAAAGAGAAATAGCTAAGCGGAAAAAGTTACTAAATATATCCACGTCTATTGTATTTTATAATGGATTTCCGCAAGGTCACGCCTGAATCAATTAATTATTGACTTATAGGTTATCCAAATGCTACGATTAGTACTGAAACTTACCCACCCGTAAAATCATTAGGACTGTACAGTCAACGGTCATAAATAGAGTGCCACCGGAATGTTCATATTTGCCTGCACGCCAGGTCTGCGCCTATCTCTGTGTGTGTGATGTTTTAATGCAGACAGTTCCTAACGCGCACACAGCGTAGGGCACAACTACGAAAGAGCGATGTTGGTTGGTCAAATAAATGTGTGGTCACCTACTTATACTTGTTTTCTTCATAATTAATTATCGACAACAGCGCCTATTTAAAAGCAATGCTAAAATTCAACAAAGTAGTTATATGTAAAGATGGCAGGATCGCAAGAGTAGGTCGGTATA
Organism: Agrochola litura; assembly: GCA_949152395.1. Taxonomy (NCBI): domain Eukaryota; kingdom Metazoa; phylum Arthropoda; class Insecta; order Lepidoptera; family Noctuidae; genus Agrochola; species Agrochola litura. Next base: position 5,152,679 of record OX424502.1, on the reverse strand, counting down.
GTTGTGTGTGCATGAGAATGGTGAAGGTTCGAACCTCAGTGTGAGCTCTCGACTCTTTTTGTTTTTCTTGTTTTCGTGTCAGAGTTCAATTATTTGAATCTCGTCAATTTACAATGACTATAATTATGTTACGGAAGGTAAAAATAAAGTAGGGATAATAGATAATTTAATAATAATAAAAAAACACAATTTTACATAGGGATATTTATTTTGTTATTATTAACCTTTAAAACATAATAAGAACGATATACCAAACGTTGAAAAAAATAATTTGTAATTTGTTCATAAATCATTTTTGGTTGCTAATAAAATTGGATCTTACCTATTGTTTATTGAGGTTATAGCTTAATTTATTCATTTTCTCAAAGAAAAGAAGATTGAAACTTAACCTCAGTCCTATAATCTTATAATAATTATTAACTAACTTATTACTATGATGGCCAGTGTATCCCTAAATTCCCCTGATAACATTAAATATTACTTACTTATATATTTTTTATTAATATTTAGTGTGACCTCTGCTATTATTAAGGCAGTCAAGAAGACGTTGACGCATGGAGGCCACAATATTGCTACAACTATCTGTGCCACGTAAACTGTCCCACAACTCCATGCAATGGGACCTGAGCTGTTCGAGACATCTTTCGTCTCGTGCTTCCCATCTTTGCACCATTAAACCTCATACATTTTCATGGGTTTTCATGGGTTTAGATCAGGGGATCGCGCTGGCCACGGAATAACTTTAACATCCGAATGCTGACTAAACCACTCACGAACAATACCGGCACGATGTATCGGACAATTATCTTGAACAAAATAAAGTTCACCAATTTCATCCACTGGATAAACATTGCGCACAGTAGGAAGCATTATGTCGCTCAAAACCTCGACGTAGTTGGAACTGTTGGCCCGCGTCGGACTATAACCATTCGTTTCATATTCACCAACCATAAAACGTCGCTGAGGCTGGGTGGAATAAGTGGCGGCCTACCACTTCTTACACGGCTCTTCAGACTTCCCTCTTCCTCAAATCTTTTCACCCAACGTCTCACAGTATTTCTCTAAAAATAAAGAAATCCTTATTACTCACTTTGAACCACCACATAAAATATGAGATTAACAAATAAAAACAATCACAAGAAAATAACTTACACATAAACCGGTTTCATTGGATATTTCAGATATATTAAATCCATTGTTATGCATGGCTACAATGTTCGCCCTAGCTTCAACATTTATATTAGCTTGCATTTTGAATAAAAATCTTCGCACTAAAAATCACTAATAGCAATATCACAAACGCTCGTAACTAAGTTCACCAGCCAACAACGTCATACGATTCTATTACAGCCAGTAAATAAATTTTATTTCAAATCTACCTTCAATTTTTATGTTTTCTATGTTGACTTGTTTAAAATATTGAATTAAAGATACTTACTCATTCCTCGACATTCGCTGGCTTTTTCTCATTGCTATAATCAGAAAAAGACAGCGGGGCGCGATAAGCCTACGAAGTAAGGGAAACTGTTATATACCGCGCTCTTTCTGTTTGGTTCATGATGAAAGAGTGCAATAAATAGGTGTTTATGTGTGTGTATGAAATGCCTTATTAGAAGAAGGTCTCAAGTGCGAAGAGTTACGATGCGATAGCTTTGTAAGACTGGTACTGGACTTATGACCGGTACTGTACATAATAATAAATTTATAACTTCAGCCAACCTCATCAGCCAAAACCAGGCTGGTCAGCGGCTCGAATGGCTCTGAAAGAACGTTTGAAAAGAACCTTAAAGGTTAACATTTCGTGATTGACACCTAATTGTAACTAATTCCGTGATTACAGAAATGATTTCTACACGTACATAATTGGCTCGAGTGAGAAAGAAATGATAAACATCACTATGTACAACTACGGAGAGGTGGCGTATGACTCGTGCGTGCGCGTGTACATCGACGGTGCTAACGTGCTCAAGCCGGGGCTCTGTGTGTACGAGTCCTCGACTGATGAAAATAGACTGCGACTGGGACTTCGATGTGAGCCGCTGAAGCCCCTCTGGAACAACACAAATTGGGTACGTTAGCTCGCTTCATCATTGCATTACAAATCATATAACTTTTTTCCAATGGAAGTATTATGTGATCGTAGTCAAATGTGCACTTCAAGGCATTGAGAGTCTGTGAGAGGATGTGTATATATTCCCTGCCAAATTTTTCGGGGAATCTAGGCTTGATGATATATATGTAATCTAATGTAATATTCACAGAGCACCGATCATATTGAACTGGAGATGAACCATCTTACAAATATGCACGAGAGTATAAACATCACCATGGTTCTATATAATCGCTGTAATGATAACGATACAGTCTCCCACAAGGCGATTTCGATTCCTGTGAGAGCTGATCCCAGCGGAATTACCGCCAAGGGGTTCGTATTGTTATCATATTATTTCATTTTGGTTGTTTTTTCTCAAACTCAACTAAAATTAAAAGGGTCAATTATTTAAAATAATTTCCATAATATTTTCTTCGCTTACAGAGAGACTGATATCGGAAACATTGTTAAAATGGTGGAAAAGGATATAAAAGACAATGGCAAAAAGTTAACACACGTTTATGCGGTAAGGAATGTGACCGTTTTTCTGTAATAATCCGTCTCAGTAGAAATGGGAAGCTATGGTGCCGACAAAGACCAGGGTATGGGTCAAAATCCTAATCTAACCCTCCGCCAATCTCCGCCGTTAATCACCACCTCTCTTCCGAGGAGGTTTTTAAGTTGAATCGAGATTCCGTTATTTAGAAGCTGTTACAATCGCCGTGATCACGAGGTGATAGGAGGCTAGAGAATGCGAGTGGATGGTTAGACCTAATTTGGGCAGGCATAACAAATTGAAATATCATGTCAATTTTAGTCTAAAAATTAACAAAATGTTTTTAAATAGCCCTGCTGTGCTCCTTAGATCAAATACAAATACAAATACAAAATGTTTTATTTGAGTACCAACTAGTATACATTAGTTTAGATTGGAATCTCCTTTTAAGCATGATGACGCCTGTGTTAGGAGACTCCGCACTTCCTTAAGCTTTGGCTGTTTGTACAATTAACAAAATTATTAGATTTTTAGTTTCTAGAGTTACACATTTCAGTTATAGCTAGTTTACTATACTTACATATTTTACTCGAGCGCGCTATGCGTGCTTTATTGCCAATTACATAAATAAAGTGTAATTAATGTAAATTCAAGCACACGCTCGCTAATTTAAGAAAATGTATACATTAATGTGGGTGTGTTGGGTGTGCGGAGTGTGTGATGTGTGAGGGGTGTGTGAGGTGTGACGAGTGTGTGGTGTATGAAGAGTGAGGGGTGTGTGAGGTGTGTCAAGTGTGTGGTATGTGATTTGTGCGGGGTGCGTGAGGTGTGCGAGGTGTGTGGTTGGTGTTGATGTGAGTATCAGGGAAGATGTGCGTGTGGGTGTGGCGGTCAAGATCAAGCAATGACAATGACCAGCATGGAAAGTAGGTGCAATTAAACCATGGTTTTTGAGTTAAAGTGTGATTGTAGGGTATTTTGTAGAGAGCCTCCTGTCCTAACAAGCATATTTAATCAATGTTTGATAGCGGTACGTTTCCTGATTTAATGAAACATAGTAAAGTAATTCCAATTTTCAAATCGGGTAGTAAGTAGATCGACGATTGACGCAGGAGTAAAACTCATCAGTCACATTTTGGAATAACATCTCTTGCGGGGCGGTTAAGCTCGGCCGCTTATGCTGTTAGAAAGATAAGACAGTTAACAGATGTGGAAACCGCGCGTTTGGTCTATTTTAGCTACTTTCACAGCATTATGTCGTATGGCATTTTACTGTGGGGTCGGGCTGCTGACATTGAATCCATCTTTATTTTGCAAAAGAGAGCTGTCAGAGCCATTTATAATCTACGTCGCCGCGAATCTCTCAGGGAACTTTTTAAAAGGATTAATATTATGACGGTACCTTGCCAATTCATCTATGAAAATATTATGTTTGTAAGGAAAAATCCACATCTCTTTAATAAAATAAGTGATAGACATAATTTTAATACTAGAAATAAAGATAAACTAGATCAACCATTTTACAGATTATCTAAAGTACATACATCTTTTATGGGGTACTGTGTTAAATGTTACAACAAAATACCTTGTGACATATTGCAATTAAATGAAAGAAAATTTAAAACTCATATCAAAAGTGCACTTTGTAAACAAGCATATTACAAATTAGAGGATTATATCCAGGATAAGAGTGCTTGGAAACATGCTGGTCCTGCTCCATAGGACAATTTAGAATCAAGACAAAATCAAACTGGTTGCTAATTTAATTGTAAAATTGATTATTTTGTGTTTTATGACATTGATTTAACATTCTGTGATTACTTTCTCACACACTGACTTATTAATTACAAAATTTTAGGAAAATCGTCTACTTTTATAATATTTTTGCAAATATGTGAGCACCATGTATCTATCACATATTAAATTATCTGTCGCTGCTTCATTTTTAATTCTTTTTACCTATTGTGGTATAGTAATTTTATTCTAGGTGCATCGTCTTCACATATAATTATTTAACTAATGTATGTACCTATACAAACTATTGTAAAACATTTTAAAAGAGTAACGGTGGAGTTTCTTGCCCATTCTTCTCCATACGAAAACTACCTTTTGGAAGGGGCGACTAGAATCATTTTTAATATTTTGTAAATTTCGACGTTCAAAAGTGCCATACATGGGCCTATTTGAAATAAATGCTTTGACTTTGACTTTGACTTTGAATCCTGGGAGAAGTCCCAGGATTCAATTGGCATTTTCTGTGACCTCTCAAAAGCGTTTGACTGCGTTGACCACAAAACACTTATCTGTAAATTACACCATTACGGAATTCGTGGATAAGCTGCTGATCTTCCTTTTTCTTATCTATCAAACAGGCAGCAAAACAAAAACGTTAACGGGGCGACGTCCTCGGGGTCTCTAGTTAAATAGGCGTGCCTCGAGGACCAATTCTTGGCCCTTTCCTATTTCTAGTTTATATTAATTTATATTAATCTTCCCTACATGATAGCTAACATATCGGATATAATTCTATTCGCTAAATACACTTCTCTTATTTTTAAAATAAATAGAAAAGATACGAAAATCTACTATGATCGAAAAGATACGAAAATCTACTATGATCGAAAAGATACGAAAATCTACTATGGTCTACTATGATTGGTGCTATGTCAACGATAGTCTGGCAATTCTTTCGAAATGGTTCGCAGCTAATAATCTTTTACTAAATGCGAACAAAACTAAATGTCTTAAGTTCTCATTACCAAATGTATCTCAAATAGGTCTCAATTTAAAACTTGATAGTAACTATTATTTGAAACTAGATGCTATTACGGAAACTGTGTTTCTAGGAATTACTCTTGATTCGAGATTGCAATGGGGCGCCCACATTAGAGCTTAGTCTTATAGCGTTCTGCTGTTGGGATCGGTAGCTGACGTAAATTTAATTTTCATTTTACAAAAGAGGGCAATTCGCGCGATCAACAAAATGAGTCCTCGTGGGTCCCTTAGAAATAAATTCAAAGAAATTGATATACTGACTCAGCCTTCTCTTGACATCTTAAAAAGTATTGTGTATGTTCGCAAAAAGGACTTTTCAAAATAAGAAGCGATTTCCATAATATAAATACACGTAGTAAACATGAAATTGTGATACCCAAATTTAGATTAACTAAAACTAGATTAGAATAATTTCTTATAAACGGTATCCGCTTTTATAACAAGTTGCAAAAGTCAGTTGCAGAACTAAGCGATGGAAAGTTCAAAACCCACATCAAACGTGTCCTTATCAAAAAAGCATATTATAAGATTAAAGACTACGTTGAAGACAAGGAAATTTGGCAATAATTCCTTCTGCGCATGTGGCTTCCCTGGTACTTCATTAATGGCATAACAATGTAAATGTCTATTAACTGCTCCCAAATTACGATGATTATTTTATTTTACTTTTTTAAATCATACTTCATTGACATAATCTTTTCATTATTTGACATTATATACCTACAATTTTCTAATTTTTTTTATCAAATTAGATTTCTTACAGCTGTAGTGGCAATCATGTCATTTAGTTTAAATAGGTCCTTCTTTTTATTATTTTGTTTATCTTTTATATAGATTCTTTTCTTTTAGATTTTGTGAATGTGAGAACGTCCTCTCATACCTATTAACACTGTAATTTGAAAACATTGTAGAAACCATTTAAAAGAGTAACCGTGGAGTTTCTTGCTAGTTCTTCTCCATAGGAAGCAACCAATTGGAACCGTGCACCTAGCTTCTGACGTTTCATAGGTACGCGTTCTGTAGGTTTATGTGAAATAAAATAATTTGAATTTGAATTTGAGAGGACCTGATGTTGTTACCAGGATCGTTTCTGCACGAAGGATCCTGAATTTAAGTTTGCATATATGTACACGTTGAGATTGGTATCAAAACACAATAAAACATATGATCTCCCGCAGTTTAATAAAAGTTGGTTTTCTTTTACTGTAGATCACAAACAATGGTCCAACCAACTGGGTGAACCTTCGAGTTCACGTAACACTGCAGACGCAACCGTTCATCAAATATGATATAGTCACAGTAAGTTACTACATTATCTTCATTAAAAAAAACGATCTATGTGTTTTCCTTTTGAGGTATGGTCCCTTTCATGTAATGGAAAGTAAAACGATACAACTTAATTGTGTCACTTTTGTTGAAGTTAACTTTAAATTATGTTAAGCGATTGAATTTGTTTCATCCACTGCTGATGATGAAAATGAGTATACCTCCTCCGTCTTTTTCTGCCATGCTTGTCTGTTCTGTGCGTGTCTCACCCAGGTCTAAACCGCGATTTTATGGGTTGTTTCCATCTGGGTGTTGGTTTGCCAACGTAAGTTGATTAGTTGCTTCATCCATATTTGTATGAATCATGTATTATTGCCATATCGAATTTTAATATTTGACATTTATTTTCAGGTATACTTTTCCACGACGAACGTATATACTAACTGCTCATTTAAATTACAAGATACAACGTCAATGACTTACACCTGTCTGGTAGAAAGTTTGATGGCAAAGGTGGAATTTGCTAAGATCCTTATACCGATTACCATTTTACCCGGAACTCTTGGTAAGAATCATGACAGCAAAACAATTCAAACTCCCGGCTGTTCCTAAAAAAAATCCTTTTGGAAAAACCCTGTGACTCCAACATAAGCCTCCTAGTAAGCAAGCTGGTTTCTGAAAGTCTGAACAAGTTTAACTAACAAATTCAGAATAATATAAACTAATCAAGTAATCGCTCCCTATAACATGGGACTTAAACATAACTGGAGGAATGTCTGGAGATATATACCTAACCCTTCGCTGCTTCGCTGTGCCTAACCCTTGGGGGAATATTGGCGTGATGTTATGGTGTGTGTAAAACTAATACTGTGGACTAGATTGACAGTGAAATTCTTGTTGCTCTCGATCTTAACCTCACTCAACACGTTGTTTTAGCCTTAATCATCCCACTGCTGCTGCTGTTCCCCTTTTTCGATTTTCAAACTGCACAGTGTTGCGTTAAAGGTCAAGCTTTATTTTGATGTTCATAATCTGATGTTTCTTTTTCTTATTTCATTTGCAGAAGGACTTCTCGATAAGGATAAAAATGTTACGATAATGTCTGCTGTTCAACTAGAATTTTCTGATAAAGTTGAAAGGTAAATAAATAATTAACAGGAGGAATGATATGATAAGGCAATTGTGCGATTTAAAAGAAGATGTAGTGACAAAATTAAACAGAGTATGTTTGGATGGTTTGTTCATGTTGAGAGGATGAGTGAAAGGAGGCTAACAAAATATATTTACAAAGATGTGAGTGGTAACGCCGGGAGAAGGTGCAATAGAAAGACACATAATCACCGTATTGGTGATGTTCTTCAGAATGGTCAGGCGTGTAGTACTCGCAACCGGCGTGCAAGTATGACCAGATATATGAATGTAAACGAAGCAAAAAGATTTTAGAAGGATCGTAGCAGGTGGCGTTTTGTAGCTTCTGCCTAACTCAATGGGAAGAGGGCTTGAGTTTATGTATGTAAATAATTAACAAAAGATAGAAAAAGAAAAGAAAGAAAACTTGTTTATTCTGCACAAACAAAATGCACATTTAAAAAACTGGACATAATACACACTAAACAAAAGTAGCCAAAAGCCTCGTATTCAATCCGTTTTTTTTTTTTTTGACAATTTTTTTCATAGTAATTATAACACTGGTTCATTGGTTGATGTCAAGGCCACGGACCAAAGACAATATTGCGTAATTAATGTTACAACATTGGCAAATGACAACAAAAACAAAATGCCGATTGCAGAGTTAACTACTTTTGTTACAAATAACAACAAATATTAAGCTGTGTTTCGCATCTGTGCAAGAACAGGTCATTTGCTCAGCGAAAAGCTGTGAATTTAGACAAACGAAACTTCTACAGCGCTGGTTTTCAGCAATTACCTAAGGAATGACGTAATTACGTCTCCCTGTGGGATCCAAAGGATGAATGAAAAAGGATAAATGCTTTTTAACGTTAACTTTTTAAGTTCGGGGTACGGTTTTATCCCAGCGTCGAACTTACCCATACATACCTTATATTTCGCTAAGTTTGTTTGCTGCGTTGACAAAAGAAGATTTTTTTTTTTTTGTTTTTAGCACTACTTCCACTGTAGTGCTGCAAGAGGCGGAGGTATCGTTCGAGACGATAATAATAGCAGTTGTTGTCGGCCTCTGCATTTTAATCATCATCGCGTTGATACTCTACAGGGTACGTACTATAATTTCTAACATTTTTATATTCTTTCGTATCGGAACGATATATGTAGCTTCATAGTTAGTAAGGTGGCGTTCGAGCTGACCACCTAGAATGCGCCGGACATCCAATGTGGGGACTACAATACGACAATAAATGTAAACACTGGCAACACTATAATAGTGCGTAGGGGTATTTTAACATCATAAAATATTTATCTGCCTCATTGGGCTAGTGGTCGCAAGCGGTACTGCTGAGCATGAGGTCCTGGGTTAGATTCCCAGATCGCGCAGTGTTATTGGGTTTTTTCATTAGGAATTTGTCAGTAGCAGCCCGGAGTCCGGGTTTGTGCCCCTATTACATGGGACTTAAACATAACTGGCGAAATGTAGATGTAACTATAGGCATAGCTTCGTCTTAGCCTTCAGAGAATTACAGGAGTCATGTTATGTTATGTAAAATATTTAAAAACAAACATCGAAATAAAAAATCTAAATATGTATGGACTCTACTATGGGTTTTGCCTATCAGCTAACTAGCTAAACAACCTCCAACTGGCATTGTTAGAAGTCAACGCTCTGAATATAGCAGCAAACTGGGACCACAGGGGACATAAGGAAACTCAGCACATTGAAGTGGGAGAAGCCTTTCTAAGCAAAAGTTTTTTTTTTCATCAGCTACCTTATTTCTTTCAGATTGGTTTTCTGCAGCGTAAGAAGAGAGAGGAATTGCAAAAATTACGGGAAAGTGTTAAACGTCAAACTATTGTAAGTTTTATTGTTATTTATAAATTATGATCACTTGCCTAAAATAAAAACTATTAACATAGTTTTGAAATGCAATTGTAAATGTGGTTTTATACCGGCGAGGTGAGGCGTGAATAGGATGGGTGAGAATTGAAATTTGTGTAGCAAAATTTCTATCCACGCCCAGGCAAGAATTGAAATGTTTGTTAGTACAATATTGAACTTTATTGCTGTAAGCATAGAGCATTTATTTACTTTATAAAACGAATATACAAATCTCGCACCGGCCATCGAAGACCCGCACGGTCTCTCTCCTTCAAGCGCTGGCACGCTCCGGCTCGCTCCGACCATCACGAGACATCTCTGCATACCTACTATATTCTTGGCTGGTCGGTGCGCCAGACACGGCTGGCCGGCGAGAGACATCGCGAGCCGGCGCGAGACAGCGCCGGACATCTTTCATCCACGCCTCACCTCGCTGGTATAAAACCACCTTTATTGAAATGAAACCAAATCATATTGTTGGTTCTGTAAATAGGATATCGGAAACACTTTTACACGTCATATTAAAAAATAATAATACTGAGCTAGATGGAGTCGACATTTCCTGACTACTGAGAAGAAATGGCGAAACAAACTCAGGGGTCAAAGTCTCTTTTAAAGTCTAGACATAATCTTGGTCAGATCATGTGAGGACCAGTTAGATTAGTATCTGAAATGGTTTTTTGAAATTATTGCAAAAGTAAGATAAATAAGTGTCCTGTAAAAGAAAAGTGTCGGTTTAAAATAATTAATATTTCATTCTTCAGCTGAGGCGTTCAACGATGCCGTCTCAGACTTCGACAGCCGAAGACCGGAGGCAAATCCTGGAAGGCATGAACGAAGAAGACGAACATGATCACCCCCAAGCCTTATGTAAACGTACCACCAAATAAAACTGTAGTGTATATTTGCAACTGTGTAAATTCGATTAAATTAAAAACAGAATTGACCTTGAAAAAAAATCTTATATTTTTAATCTCAGATAATTTACATTCACTCACTCAATCATATCTGCTTAAGGGGGTAGCCATAAATGGTCATTATCATTTGAATTTCGCAAAATTCAAATGATGATGACCATTTATGCCCTAATCATGTTCAGCCAATTCATATTTATAAGTATCCTTTATTTATTCAAACTAGATTTAAGATTATAGTATATGTAGAGTCAATCAAAGCATTTGATTAAGATTTAATAAAAATAAATATTATTCATAGTTCCGGTTACATTTTCGTTTTAATGACGACGATAAGTGAAAAATTACAGTTCATTCCGTTCATTCGGTCAATGAGATCAGATGAATGGTAAGAGTATACTTTATTGTTAGGTACAGGAGACAACCACGGAGGCCACCATTTATTTATTTATTGTTATGGCTCTTCAACGATTAACTCACTAAAACATACACTAACAAAAATCACATACAGTTTTAGGTATTGTGAATTTGTCCCTTGCAGAAGTGTGTAACACTATAACAGAGAACTTAGTCATTGTAAGATGTGTTGTAAGATAACGTTAATTGAATTATGTAGATAGGTTGGCTTGGATTTGTTTATTTTTATTTTAGGTTAGAATAACATTTGGCAGTTATTTAATATCTGAATTTAATGTAACTCAATATTGAATGGGTAAAAAAAATACAACCATCTGGAATTGATTGTAGTTGTCCCTCGCTCAATCAATTGTAGTTGTCATTCGAAGTGATTGTAGTTGTCACTCGCTCATTCAGTCACTTGTCACTCATCGCCATAGAAACCTACTATTACGTTCAAACTTGTGTTCTGTGCGTGTTTTTGTTTGTTTGATTATTTATTGTTTATTATACGCTTTTTTGCACATTTTAGCTCGAAATGCATATTCTTGAAAGCGATATCACATTGTCGAATTTGGTTTTCCCACTGGACTTACGATACGTGTCAGTTTGTAGTTGAAATACGATATTGCGGTGCTGAGTTGATTGAAATCATCCATCAACGTTTCGGTGCATCATCGTGCAACGTATTTAGAGACGTGCAGCCAGTGAACTATCCGTGGAACTGCAAAGCTTCTTGATGGAGAACAAAACAACATAACGTGTTGAATTGCATTCAGTTCCCTTAAAAGTGGTTAAGCTAAATGGTGTTGGAACTAGGTTGTTAGGACTGACCGTCTCTTCACTGCCTTGGCTTATATTTATTTAGGTTTTGAAATAAATACTTTAAGATTTAATAAATAACCCTCCTTTTTTGGATTCGCCGTAGTCGGGTAAAAAGGAGTATCTACGTTGTTAGTGACAGATTTGTTTTATTTTCTTTTACACTGTTTAATCGCTTTATTAGTATTTGGAATTCTAAGTTATAACTTATAAGCATCTGGTAGGCCCCACTCCAGATGTTTATAACTACCCTAACTACCTTTTCCACCAGAGATGTGCTAAGCTGCTTCGCAATCGATTCAATAGAATCGTTTGATTTTCATATTTTATAGTATTTGCATAGTTTGGTTTAATTCTGGTCGAAAAGGGTTAAATGAAACGAAGGACCTACACATAGTGTCGTAGTTTAGCTTCTCCTTTAGCAACCTCACACATTCCTGATGGAAAGACTGCCTAATTCTCAGGTTTTAAAAATATAGGTACCTACATAGGTAGTTCTGTGCTTTTAAATGCACCATGTGTAGCTTTTGGACATGATCGTTTTGATTAGGGTTTGGTCATGGTCCTTTTCTTAAGTTTTTTGAAATTTGCACGTGAGTGTCAGGTTGTATGTTGATTAAAATATGATTCGCGACCGCAACAAATATGGCTTTACAGAATTATAATCAGTATCAGCTATATAAGTTTAGTAGAATTGAATCTCATAAAAGAGTAATTCAATAGGGTAATAGGAACTTAGAGACTTGTATTGATGATTTTTATGATTATAATTCTATACATAAATATTTGTTATGGCGCTTAACATAACTGGCGAAATGTGGGTGTACCTCCTACAAGGACTACTCTGCCCAACTCTTCGGGGAAACAATGCGTGATGTTATGTGTGTGTTGTTATGGCCACGAATCATATTTAGATCAACATACAACCTAATACTGGCCTGTGGATTGCAAAAACCATAAGAAAAAGAACTTCGCGGGCTACCCTGACGGTTTCGCCTAGGCTATGGTCTTCTATGAACGCCATCGACCGCTTACGGTGTCACGCCGTACGCCACGTCACGATGCTTACTATAGAAATGTACTGTTGTGGTCTCTTTCACACGTCGACGTCAACGTCTTGACGTCGTACGCGTAACCCTTCGCGTCGCGTGTCGCGTCTCTAGTTATTTCGAACCATTGCAGCGTCAAGTCGTATCAAGTGTCACACGACCACTCGCGAGCAACGACTGAAACGTCATCGTCCACTGCGGACGCATTGACCGCCGACGCTGTGCGTAGCGTTCAGACGTCGATCGGAACGTTGACGTTGAAGTCAGATGTCGCTACATGCGACATCTGACTTCAGCATGCACAAAATAGGAGACCTGAGATTTCAACTATGGTTAACTTGTTAATAAGTAAGATCCCTTCATCAATATATATATGCTAGCTTTTGCGCGGGCTCAAGCTAATATATAAGCCGCGGGGTTTCGCCCGCGTGGATGTCAGAAAATATCCCACGGGAACGTACTACCGGGAGGGATTACATACCTATAGCCAAGGAAATATCATTGATTAATACCGCTGCGCCCGCGTTGTCGTCAACCATAATTATGTAGTTACGCGTAATTTTGAAACTGTGATATTTTTTTAACTATTCATTTAAATGACATGATTTCAAGGCATATTTTAATTTAAATTAAATGCCAAATTTTATTGGATAAGGATTAATAGAATACCGATCAAAAAAGCTTCGGAAACAACAATAAAATTTTCATCCAATTCTGAAAGATAAAAATGGTTATTGTGGGTCATCCTTAGAAAATAGACATATGAACTTTTTAAGATAAACAATACTGTAGAACATAAATTTTATGTAACTTTTACGATTTCCGTGGCGCACGCCAATAAAGCTCCCAGTCAGCATGATTTTTTCCAACATTTTCAACAATAATCGTCAAATTTCAGCCAATTTACAAAAAACCTTAATGAATTTCACACTAAAACCTTTCGCGTGAATCACTTCGTCCATTGGTGAAAACCGTTTGAAAATCCGTTCGGTAGTTTTTGAGTTTTTCACGTTCAGACAGACAGACAGACGCGGTGGGGGACTTTGTTTTATAATATGCAAGGATGTAAGGATGACGGATACTGGTATGTGACTCTTTCGTTATTATCAGCGATATTTTAACTCTGTAGAAACGCGCTTTTGGTGAAGGTAGATCACGTGATGTCGCCAGTAGCGCGCGTGCGATTCGTTTCGTGTCCGTACTAATGACCGGATCCGATAAATATATAATGAAGGTAATGATAAACTTCTTAGCAAGTTAATTTTAGGAAGAGTTTTGAAGTGAAAGAGGATGAAAGTTTCAAGGATTAAAGAAAAGTGTATTGAGACAGGTTGGTCACACCGAAAGTCGTTATAGTATTGATATTTGACTCTATTGATTAATAAGTTGCCGATTACTGACACAGACAAAATTAATATACCTTGTCGTTTTATGACATTCAAGTTACACTCAACCCTAAGGTGACAAAGCAGTAGGTAATTATGATGTCGACTATTTATACATAATCTAATAAAATAGTAACGAAGTCAAAATCATTCATTGAATATTTGAAAAATTCATTGCTAAGAGGTATGGGAACGAGTCTGATACCGAAAATATAGTTAAAGAATTTTTGTCCTTTTCTCTGAATGTATGTTCCAAATTGGCGCAAAAACGGCTGAACGGATTTGGATGAAATTTGAAACACAGTTTATAACCGGGACAGACAGTTTATAGGGTACTTTTAATCATGGTTGCACGTTCCCGTGGGATATTTTCCGACATGAACGCGGGCGAGGCCGCGGCCAAAACTTATTAAATAATAAAGGAGGATAAATAAATATTGCTGTAAAATCAGCCTTCGAGGTTCGAAACGATGCTTACAGAACAATATTGCAGTTTCAAAGATAAATTGAATCAAACACTTAATGGATCTATAGTGTTTTCAAGTGCAACACTTGAATTAAACTGAAACATAGGTAAGTTAAATTGATAATGTTTAAATTGCGATGTATGATCACTGATAGTGGCTATATGATAACAACCGCATGAGTGGATCGAAGGTACAGCTACGTTTGTCGCGGTCAGTTTATGGATTAGTGACCATCCAATACATATTGAGACCCCTCCGTGCCTCGGAAAGCACGTTCAACCGCTGCACGCTGGTCCCGGCTGTCAGTAGCCCAAAAGTCTGACAAGCAGTCCATCCAAGGGGTATCGTGTTACCCAGTATCTGGGTTGTGGAGGTCAGATAGGCAGTCGATCCATGTAAAATTCTGGTATTCAGCTGCATCCGGTTAGACTGGAAGCTGACCCTAACATAGTTGGGAAAGGCTAGGCGTACACAAATTTAATCTCTGATTGACTATTTGAGAGTGAGTTCAAAATGGTGGAGCTGAACGGTGCTAATCAGTTGGGACTGGACATTTCTTAGCTGCCATGGCTTATTTTTAATTTATATAACAATCTTTCTCTGTAAGTCTGACCAGGAAAAACTAAGAATAACTAATAATACCAGAACAAAAATGAGTAGGTATCTCTTTTGCTATAAAGTTTATTTTCGATGTGTAATAATAATATGATGTGCACGTGAATTGAGGAAAATTGATCATTTTAGGCCCACTTGCATGATCATGGGTAATCCTAAATAACTCAGACTTAACAGCTAACTCAGGGTTAATCAAATAATTCATCTTGCGCCACCAAAAGTTAGAGGTAAACCTAGGGTTAAACTTTTAAATATTTAACCCGATGTGAGAGAGTTAAGTCGCAATCTCTGGGTTACTGTAAGTAATGTCAAAATAAATTGACATTATGAGGTACCGCTTATAACTTATTTTGTATATAATATTGTTCGACGTTATAGTAAATGAAAATTTGGTACTACATCATCATCATCTTCCTGCCCTTGTCCCATGTTATGTGGGGTTGGCGCACTCGTTTTCTTTTTCCACTCTCCCCTGTCAATCGTCATGCTATCATTCACTCCCTTCTCTTTCATATCATTCCTCACACAATCATTCCATCTTTTCTTTGGTCTTCCTCTCCCGCTTCAACCATCAACATTAATGTTCATCACTCTTTTAGTCACATGCGTTTCTTCTCTCCTTATCACATGCCCATACCAGGCCAAGCGATTTCCTTTCAACTTTTCAGTCACTGGCGCCACTTTTAAACTTCCCCTTATATACTAATTTCTTACTTTATCCATTTTCGTCACTCCACACATCCATCTCAACATTCTCATCTCCGCTACATGCAATCTTTATTCATACGTGTTTAAATTTTTTTAAATTGTACTACATCAGCTGGCAATAAATTCGCGAACTCATATAAAAATACCTACATATATTGTAAAAAACTTAAAACATATTTTCCATATCTGACGTTTTCGTCAATCAATAAACAAAATCTCCATGGTAACCATATACAATACAATTAAAATGAAATATCATATTATTAAATTCAAAGACAAGAAAGTATATCGGAAAATCGTAATGTAGTGTAAAAGAGATGGGTATATAATTTCTGTTCATTGTTCGTTCATCCATTTTTGGTCGGATTACATAACAGGCACAGACATTGCAATTCTATTTTATATTTCGTCGATTGAACTGCAATGTTCCCAACTCATTAAAACAAATGTCAGGTTATTTAGTTTTTAGTGGCGCAATGCATATTAAGAGTTAAAATATTAATTACCTACCTCCGAGTTTACAAACTCTACATTTATTTAATTAACCTGACTAAACTTGCAGTAGGTTAAGTCAGAGATATTGTTTAGCAAATGTGCGCTTTTATAATTTTTTACGTGACGATATTATCGTGGACGTCCACGTCCATTAAATATATGGAAATACGTGCACGTTATAACATTATCGCGGACGAGAATTTAAAAGCGTCTTCACAATATTTTCAAACAGTTTACTTCCCTGTGTTATCGTGATGCCGTGGAAATCCACGATAAAATGACGTCACGTTAGAAATTATAAAAGCGGATATTAATGGTCAGTATATTCGAATCACAACTGTCATTCTTTGACAGTTATATGAAACTAGCTTTCGCCTACGGTTTCACCCGCGGCTTCGACCGCGTGGAGGTCGGAAATTGTCCCACGGGAACGTACTACCAAGATAAAAAGTATCTTATGTCCTAACCCAGGTCACGATCTACACAAATTCACTTTAGTATTTGTAATAATATTACTAGCTGTAGTGCTATTCTGTAAAAATCTCACCGCGATATCTTAGGTGAAGCTGCTAATAGTGTCAATCCTTAGCAACTGACAGCTCACTCCATGCTCACTTCACCTAAGATAACACGGTGAGATGGTTCAATTCAATTCAAAATATTTTATTTCACATAAACCTACATGGGCACTTATGAAACGTCAGAAGCTAGGTGCACGGTTTCATTTGGTCGTTTCCTATGGAGAAGAGCCGGCAAGAAACTCCACAGTTACAGAATAGCACTACTGTTGTCCACGACTTCGTCTGCGATCCAGGATAAAAAGTAGCCTATGTCCTTCTCCAGGTCAAGGTCTATCCTGTGCCAAAATCTGTGACGAATTATAACATTAGTTAGGATTTAAGTTAGTACGCTTAACAATTTATTACCCTGACTTTACATGCGTTTTCATTTATTCGAGCCTATGTCCAGCAATGGACTGCTGTGGGCTGATGATGAGTTTGAATAAAGAATAGTAGAATATCATTCTTAAACTCGATAACCACAACGCCTAGCGCTATCATATCGAAAAGCAGAGTAATTTATTGAAAATGTATCTTTATTTTTCTCAGTTTCCTATTTTTTAGACTCGTGAAACTTTTTTATCTGTAAACTATAGAATACAAAAATTGCAAAAATAAAACAATATTTGCTGCACATTGATTTTGACACCTAGGCAGGTGCCCATAGTCCCACTGGTCATGTCCTTTTTTTTAAATGGTAACGTAGTTAAAAGTTATTTCATCTCCTGGTCTCCTTACAATGAAGGCATCATAAAACTAATGTAACTGGCAACCCTGGGACGTCTATTGGTGATGTTCTTCAGAAAGGTCAGGACCCTAATCGTGTAACACACTTTAATCACAATTTGAATGATTTTGAAAGATTTTAAGAAGGCTAATCCATTGCTTTATATTTTCAAATAATTTGTTTGCTCAATAACGCAAATAACGCAATGAATATTGTTGAACTGTCAAGATGAAAGCCTATTGCTAGTATGTTACGCTATTACCCCGCTAGTCTCCTCGACATGAAGACCAGCAGATGGATGTAAATAGAAACGCTGGGACGCTTATTGGTGATGTTCTTCAGAAAGGTCAGGTGCGTAGTACTTTTAACCAGCGCGCGAGTACGAATTACATGAATATTGATAAAGGAGTAAGTATGAATCGGAGCAAGTGGCATTCTATAGTTTCTGCCTACTACCCCCATGAGAAACAGACATGAATCAAAAAAACATTCATAGCTCAAAAGACGATTTCAGACACTTATCTACATGGTCCTCTTATGGTCTGCTTAGGAAAGCAAGATATTATTAAAGTAAAAGAATAATATGTGACATGAAATCTTCATTTATTTGAATCCATAGAGAACATGACGGACTCAGCCGCCTCTACCCATAGACCAAAGTAACTTAACCCTACACTGGCAACTAAGATCACCCTACACCATTCCCCCTTTAATAAAATTTTGCCAACTACTAAACTAATACATATTCTAATTACTTACTCACTACTGCTAATACAATTTATAAAATACATCTTATTTGCACAGCATATCTCACAGCAATGAATCTTTAAGGGTATAAGGTGTCTATCATGATGTTGCAATGGATGATATGATATCTAACGCATCATATTCCGTCATATTTGAAGAATCGGAAACTAGACAGTTTCAGAAGTCTTTAACGTCAGAACTTCTGAAACTGTCGCAACTACCAAGGTCGGTTCGGGTATCTTTCCTCGCGCCAGGTCCCTCATATTTTTAGTAGTTGCGAAGCCTTCTGGTTACCAAGTTCCATCTCCCCCAACAACTTCTGAAACTGTATAGTCTCCGGTTCTTCAAAAACTTAGAGCAATCTGTCTTTCATGGTCTGATATTTCCGTGTTTCTTGTGGAGCTAATAATAAATCACTGATTTGTTGTATAGCACTTTTATTTAGCTTCGTAACAACTAAGTTTGACTTCGCGGTATCGCTGAGTTTTTGATTGTCCACCACTGCCTCAAATTGGACGAACCACAGTCGCGGTTGGTCTGCCCAAAACTCTGGTATTCTCGATAATACGGTTATGCTGGCCAACGGACTTCGAATCTGTAGCATGCATTGCAGATGGACCCATGCCTTGAAGAGCCATGGTTCAGAATGAATGTCACTGAGTTGATTACGTCGGGGTCACCAGTTTAGGAAAGCAAGATATTATTAAAGTAAAAGAATAATATGTGACATGAAATCTTCATTTATTTGTATCCATAGAGAATATGACGGACGCAGCCGCCTCTACCCATAGACCAAAGTAACTTAACCCTACACTGGCAACCCTACAGCCTGACCAAGATTATGTCTGGACTTGAAAAAAGACTGCAAATTCTGGGTTTGTTTCGGCCTTTCTTCTCAAAGTAGTCAAATAGATAACGCCAACCTCATCTAGCTTATTTTTAACCGACTTCCAAAAAGGAGGAGGTTATATGTTCGACGCGTATGTTTGTTTTTTTTTTTATGTATGTCCACCGATTTCTCCGTCATTTGTGGACCGATTTTGAATTTATTTTTTTTATTTGAAAGGGTATGCTCCCGAATTGGTCCCATATAAATTTTATTAACTTTGCTTGGGTAGTTTTTGAGTTAGCTACAAAATATGTATTTTTTTCCCACTTAGTATGTAGATGATATGATAACTTCCTGTCATTGGTAGCAGGTAGTGGTATTGAAATGTGTGTGGGGTAGGTACCACAACTAAAAAGTGAAAAACAAAAACTTTTTACAAAAAAAAAAACAACCGACTTCCAAAAAAAAAAACAATACAAAGTGAAAAATAACTTTAATTTCGGAAGTCGGTGGCAAAAAACGAAAACACAAAACCCAAGACACCGACTTCCGAAATTAAAGTTATTTTTCACTTTGTAGTGTTTTTTTTTTTGGAAGTCGGTTGTTTTTTTTTTGTAAAAAGTTTTTTTATTTATATTTTACCCGACTATGGTGAAGGAAAAAGAAGGGTTATGTTATATATTGACCGGTATGTATGTATGTTCATCTATTACCTCATGACTTCTAAACAGCCGATCATAATTTAACAAATGAGGTATCATTGAAAGCGTCTTGATTGTCCGCTGGTTATAGGCAATGTGACGCTACATTAAATGTAATATGGCGCCCTCTAGAGGACATAAAGTCATGAACTATTTTTTTATTGTGTCATGTTGGGTATCAAATGAAAAGTGCTTGATGAAGACATTACAAATATCTATATATATCATATTGCAGTAAATTTTAATTTTTTTAAAACAAGCAAAAGTGAGACTGTGCTACGTACGGCGCGGCTGTAAAGTTAATACAAAGGTTAAAAGGTAAAGCCGTGGTCGCATGCCTGTATACCTACAAAATTATAATGGCATGCGACTACGGCTTTACCTTGACCATTTTTGTACCTATGTCTTGATTTCTGTCTCAATTTTTTTCTTGTTTCATACTTTTTATAGCGTGATTTTGCAGTAGTCGGGTTTTATTTTTTTAAAATAATTAATATAACGTGTAAAAGTGCTTCCAATATCCTATTTGCAGACTAAACAAATTCATTTCATATGTAGGTATATTATAAGGCAAGTTAAATTAATATAGAGCACTTTTCCTGTATCGCCATAGTTGTATTGTTGTACTCCATAACAATATAAAATATGTTCACCAATGACATCAGGATTAATAATTTAAAATAAACAGTATGACCTCATTATTGATGCGAGGATAATTAATAGCTATTTGAAATATAGGAAAAATCATACTGTCGTGATTGAGAGCCACGAGTATGTGGACTAGTGTTTGTTAAGAGGGATCATGAATTGTAAGTTTTTTTTTTAAATTTAGTTATTTTATTTTATTGTAAAAAAAATTTTACTCCATTATATTTTCGCGTGGTAGTTATTTAATTGGAAGCTTAATTAACCGAAATATATTATTTTCTACCCTAACCCTTGATTTGTTAGTATATGTGCTCTGCCCTGGGAATTACAGGCGTGATGTTATGTTATGTGTAATTGAATAATATAACAGTTAAAGTTTCAAGATCTTTTTGTCCTTTTACCATTTTCGTGACATAACAACAGGGGTGTGGCAAAACGTTATCGATGCTGTGAACATTAATTTGATGCGTAATGTGTATCTAGTGTAACTCTCCCAGGAATAACCTAACACACAAATACATGACAAATATACTTTCACGCAATAGTAGTACCGTGCTATATATACAATATTTAAATATATCTTTTTTTGTTTAATTTTGTTTTAACTTAAAAGAAACCTTGTATAATTCTGGATTTAAACACCACTTTAAAAAGTGAAAAATATCTTTTCTTTCCTCTTTATTTTATTTTTTGTGTTGTCATAAAACAAAAAAAAAAGTATCTTTTTATTACGGGAGGACCCTGGCTCCTGCAACACAATTATTACTAGCGCAGGAGTCAGAGAATTTTATATCTATAATATCATCTATCTATCTATGTATATAATCTATCATAGAATGTATATCTATATTTTTTTTCTTTCTTTAAACACACTTAACTTTAGGGGACAGTATAATGTCGTTGAACTTGAGAATAACAGTGATAATTTATCATATACTAGCTGCGCTCTGCGGTTTCACCCGCATAAGTCTCGATCCTGTGGGAATATCGGAAAAAAAAGTATTTTATGTCCTAATCTAGGTCATGGTCTACCCATGTGCCAAAATTCATCTAAATCTGTGCAGCCGTTTTAGCATGAAAGCGTAATAAACAAACAAATTCACTTTCGCTTATATAATGTTACAGATATGGTGATATTTATTTCTGTAAGTAGATTTGTAAGTACAAACACTTCAAAAATAACTCTTCGGTCCTCACAGGGGTCACATTCTGATATAAGATGAGATCTTTCTATTTTGTGAATGTGAGAACGCTGTAGGCATAATGGATTGTAAACCTGTTGACCATTTTCTATTTTGTTAAGTACTTGGTACCTATTGAAAGACCTACACTGTCCTCCCATACCTAGTAACACTGTTATTTGAAAGTATTGTAAAAGCCAATTATTTTTAAAAGAGTAACCGTAGGAGTTTCTTGCCGGCTCTTCTCCATAGGAAACGACCAATTGGAACCGTGCACTTAGCTTCTGACGTTTCATAAGTGCCCATGTAGGTTTATGTGAAATAAAATTAATTTGAATTTAAATTTGAAGATATATATTTATTTGCTCAAATATGTGTACATATGCAGAAATAAAAACGTGCATGCAGGATAACATTAAAAAAGTACAGGTGCAGACATGTTTGCCACATATTATGGGATGCAAATATTAATCATTTTATTATGATTGTTAATAATTTAGGTAGTCAAGTCAATATCATTAATTTACCTTGAATTTAGTAAACATTAACAAATTATAAATGTCAACAGTAAATAAAAATAAATTTATAATAATTTGTTTTCCATTTATTTTCTGACCGCCAAAGCATATGCCTTGGCGGTCAGAAATGACTTCAGTTGTTTCTTCAATTGTATATTATTAAGCTCCCTCCAACTTTTCGGTAACTTATTATAAATGATTGGGGTGCATGCAAAAAACACTCTTGGGCATAAGTGCAGTCCTACTACTATGCAGACAGAGCTGACTTTGATCACGCCTGTTTCTGGGAAATTTATCTGCCATACGCGAAAATAAATTACTATTATATCTAACAAACATTACTGATTCCAGAATATAAAAAGATGCCAATGTCATTATTTTATAGCGTATGAAATAGGGCTTACCACTATCAGTAGTTTTTAACTTAAACATGACTCTGAGGTATCTCTTTTGTACTTTAAATACAACTTCTTTGTTAGTTGAGTTACCCCAAAAGATAACACTGTATCTGAGAACAGATTCAGTTAGCCCACTACTGATTATTCTTTCAGTCAGGGTCTCTACATGCGCCTTCCAATTTAAATTGCGATCTATTTTAAGACCTAGAAACTTAGTTGTATTAACTATGTCAATTATTATGTCCTTATATGTTATGTCAAGATTGGAAAGAGTCAATGCGCGCTGGCTAATCTGCATAATTACAGTCTTATTTAAATGTATGTATTATTATTGTCTAACCATTCTATCGTTTCTTTTAATGTATTATTGTATTATTTATGTCCTCTTTATAAAAATCTCTTTGATTACTGAGTGTAGTTATTGTACTGTCATCCGCGAACAGTGTCATAGGATTTTTGATTGCCATTGGAAAGTCATTAATGTAAAGTGTAAAAAGCGGTGGTCCTAGTATACTTCCTTGTAGAACTCCGTAGATAACGTTACGTTCCTCCGATAGAAAAATTTCTTCTCTTTCGGTGCTTATATTAATTCTGCTTATTTCCATCATTTGTTTTCTATCGTGTAAGTACGATTTTAAGAGCTCAAGGATATTTCTTCTTACACCGTTACACATCAAGTTTTTTTTAGTAAAATATTATGTTGCACATAAGCAAATGCCTAGGTGACGGAAAACATCGTGAGGAAACCGGCATGTCCTAGAACCGAAAATTCGAAGACATGTGACATCTACCAACCCGCACTGGGCCCGCGTGGTGGATTAAGGCCCACTCCTTCTCAAAGAGAGGAGGCCTGTGTCCCAGCAGTGGGAACATTATAGGCTGATGATGATGATGATGATGAAATGCCTAGGTCATGTCACAAAATGTAGCACACACTGGAGTGTCTTTATCTATATTTGTCATAACAGTACCTATGTAAAAAGTCAAATTTTTACAATCAATTTTCAGCAAAATTTACTAATACATTCATTGAAATTATTGGCAATCGGTACTCTATAAATCTTTCAATCCGTCAAAACTAACTCCATAGCCCTATTTCACCGTGCACAGTTTACACGATTTTTAGGGTTCCGTAGTCAAGAAGGAGCCCTTATAGTTTCGCCATGTACATCTGTCCGTCTGTCAAAAAAAAAAAAAACAAATTATTTTATTTCATATAAACCTACAAGGGCACTTATGAAACGTCAGAAGCTAGGTGCACGGTTCCAATTGGTCGCTTCCTATGGAGAAGAGTCGGCAAGAAACTCCACGGTTACTCTTTTCAAAATAAATTGTTTCTACATTGTTTTCAAATTACAGTATTAATAGGTATGGGAGGAAAGAAAGAAAGAAGAAAGAAAATACATTTATTTTTATTAGAGGACAGTGTAGGCCTAACAACAAGTACCAGGTACTTAGTAAAATAAAAAATGGTACACAAGTTTACAGCCTACAACGTTCTCACATTCACAAAATCTAAAAGAAAAGAATCTATATAAAAGATAAACAAAAAAATAAGAACCTATTTAAACCAAATTACTTGATTGCCACTACAGCTGTAACAAATCTAATTTGATAAAAAAATATAGAAAATTGTAGATATATAATGTCAAATACTGAAAAGATTATGTCAATGAAGTATGTAAAAAAAGGTTAAATAAATATCGTAATTTGGGAGTAGTTAATATACATTTACATTGTTATGCCGTTAATGAGGTACCAGGGAAGCCACATGTGCAGAAGAAATTATTGCCAAACTTCCTTGTCTTCAACGTAGTCTTTAATCTTATAATATGCTTTTTTGATAAGGACACGTTTGATGTGGGTTTTGAACTTCCCATCGCTTAGTTCTGTAACAGACTTTGGCAACTTGTTATAAAAGCCGATACCATTTATATGAAATGACTTACTAGTTTTAGTTAATCTGTCTATCTTTAATTTTAGTTAATCTGTCTGTCGGCGACTTAGCTTAGGGACTGTTAGTAATAGAAAGGGCAAGGGCAAGGTGAAGGGTGGGCGTTTTGGGAGACTGTCTTATGTAATTTTGACATTCGAAAAATGCTGATTCTCAGCCTAGTTTGAATAAATGAATTTTGAATTTTAAAGCTATAATTTGGCACGGGTATACATATTAATCAGGCCGCCAAAGTAGTAAAAGTTTTTTTTTTGGATGCCTCGCCTCCACGTAAAGTGGGTATGTTTTTTTCTCGTCTATCCCATGGTGTGAAATTGGAAAGGTCGTTCAAAATTATTATGAGTTGGATTCAGGGATCCGTTTGCGAAATATCTAATACCTTTAAACGAGCAATTCTTGTATATATTTATTTATTTATATTTTTTTTTATATGTATATTTATAATCTGAATCTCGGAAACGGCTCCCACGATTTTCATGAAATTTTGTATGCAGGGGGTTTCGGGACTGACGGGGTCCGCTAGGGTGAGTTTTATTTAGTAAGAGTCTGACACGCCCTCCCGCTCCGCCCAGAGTGGGAAAAGTTATTTGATAATTCCCACCCAAAAAAAGAAAAAAAAAAAGAACCGGCCATCCAGATATTTAAGCTTAAAAGTGCTGCAGCGGTGTATATATAACGAAATTAAAAGGAAAACTATCACAGCTAAGAAGGCTCTACATAATAACGAATAACAATCTACCAACTTACATTTGCAATTAAAAAAACATGTTCACATTTCGTACATACATGCATACATTGGGTACAGACGCCAAGACATCAAGCTACCCGAAACTGTCAAATTTTCCCAATCAACTTTGAACCTTACACTTCAGCGATAAAGTTGAAAATCTATTAAATAAATTTGACAGATTGTAGTAGCTTGATGTGCTGGCGTCTGTACATTCCGTATGGGAACATGTTTTTTAACTACTATGTTAAGTTTGTTCTTGGGATAAATTCATCAAATCTACGGAACCCTTCATTGTGCGTGGTCCGACACGAACTTGGCCGGTTTTTTTTATCTTGGGATAAGATCTGGCAGAGTCTCAACTGACGGCGCCCGTTCACAAACATGACGCGTGAATCAGCTCGATCCAGGTCTATTTTGAATTCCCAAATACCCTTTCAAATGTACACATAATCTTTTTTCTTCTAGTACTAATTTGGGTGTCCCTGGCTCTGGTGGCATGTCCAAGCACGTTTGCACTGTACTACACAGGAAAAAAAGAAGTTTTTCAACCACCAACAAAAGACAATCGCAACGATTCGTATTTCGGCTACAGCGTCACTTACGTTGATTATAACAAAAGTAATAAAAAGTAAGTAATATTCTTAAACAGTTAAGTTTGTGTATATTCGACCTCGTAACTGCGTAACCAATTTTTAAAGCCCTTAAAGCTGCCGCAGATAGGCGTGACGCAACTCTGGTGGAATAATTTCTATGAAAATTTCACGAAAATTGTACTACCGCGTACCGGTGTCGCGTCGTGCCGTCGTCGCGCCTGTCTTCAATCATTAAGGTTGAAATTCACACAACAATTGTTATATTTTTATGTGTGTTACGCTATTACCCCACGGGTCTATTTCTAGGTATGTGATAGACTCTTTCAAACTTATTGAAATTTTAATTTACAGGAAATTGTTGTCAAAACTGGTAACGCAATAACGAGGTTGACTAAGCATATTATTGAAAAGAGTTAATATATTCCAGTTATTTTAAAATCCCTGACAAGAATACCTAAATTGAAGTAAAACATTCGATGTCATGTTAAATTGTCGGCATTTTAAATATTACAATGATGATTGACGAACCTTTTCTCGTACCGCTTAGGTTTATACTACTTTGTTTAACTCTACAATGGTGCCGATTCCCTTGTTCACAAACTAAACTAAATTTAAGTTCAGTGCATCTTTTTCTTTCTATTTCATTAAGAAAAGGACAGAAGATACATTTTAGTTTAGTCCCGTCAAATTAATCATCGTTTGACGTAAATTGACGTAATTTTAGTAGGCACGTTTTTAATCACGTCTAAACTTGTATGGAGTAGTGACAGGCGCTGATTAATTTGACAGGACTAAAATTTATCTTCTGTCCTTTTCTTAATGAAATAGAAAGAAAAAGATGCACTGAACTTAAATTTAGTTTAGTTTGTGAACAAGGGAATCGGCACCAATACCTAATTATATTCCGTAACAGAACAATAATACAATTCAAGGAAAATTTATTTCGGTCATTCCAGATTGGTCATAAGTGCACCGAGGATATCTGACATTGGAGAAGTATATGACTGTAATATCGAAAATCAAAAATGCGCGAAAATTACAAGGGATATAATTAAAAGGGATCCGGGAAGAGGTAAAATTTCTCTAAATAACAAAAGACGATTTTTTTATTTCCACGTCGATAAATATGCAATCTGCCTAGCCTTTTCCCAACTATGTTAGGGTCGGCTTCCAGTCTAACTTGATGCAGCTAAATGCCAGTATTTTACATGGAGCGATTGCCTATCTGACCTCCACAACACAGTTACTGGGGAACACGATAGAAACCCCTTGGTATATTCAAGGGAATGGCACGTAATTTTTTATTGGAGAGGCAACCGGATGGCGAATGGTAATTTGGGTCTTGAAGTGATACCGAACCCCCCTGTACCGTCCGAATGGACCTCAAATGGACGGGGGCGGAGATAGGGGGGATGGGGGCCTAACATTTTTTTTTTGACATTGCATTCAAAATTTAAGCTCTATTATGTGCAAGGAATTTGTGTGTATCAATGCCCTCTGGTTTTGATAAAATGAACCCTCATTTTCGGTGATAAATCATCGGTAAGGAGTTAAAAGAATTATACAGGGTGATTGGAAGATGGGTGCAAAGCTTTAAGGTGAAGATAGTATAGACAATTTAGAACAATTTATTGTGTAATTAAATATTACTACATTTTTTTTTTTTTTACATTATGTGATTACTTGAACTCACACACTGACGAATTAGTATCACTTGTATTTTTTTTAGGAATATCGTATAGGTTTTACAATGCTTGTAAATATGTGAACACCATGTATCCATTACATAATTATTTTTTCTATCATTGCTTCATTTTTATTTTTACCTATTGTGGTATATAAATCTTATTCCAGGTGCATCGTTTTCACATATAATTATATAATTAATGTATACAAAATATTGTAAAACATTTTAAAAGAGTAACGGTGGAGTTTCTTGCCCATTCTTCTCCATACGAAAACTACCCTTTGGAAGGGGCGACTAGAATCAATTCTATTTTTTGTTTTTGACGTTCAAAAGTGCCTTTTTGTGCCTAATTGAAATAAATTATTTGACTTTTTTGACTTTTGAACCATTTAAGCCATGGTTGTCTTAGACGAAGTCTTACCAAATTTTTTAATTTTTAATAAGGTTTAGAAGACGTATTGTACAAATTTTTTATTTTTTCTGAGCTTTATATGTCTGTAAAAAAAATGTCTAATGACACAGAAGCCTAAAACACGTTTTGCTTGATTGCTTACACATTACTTTAATTAAATAAATAAAAAATGAATTCATTTATCATTCAATTTGGCCATAATTATGCAGTTTACATTAAATTTTGAGAATTTCCGAAAAAAAACTTAAAAATTTGGTTAAAAATATTTGGTAAGACTTCGTCTAAGACAACCATGGCTTAAATGGTTCTAAATTGTCTTTACTATCTTCGCCTTAAAGCTTTGCACCCATCTTCCAATCATCCTGTATATGTCACCGTAAGATTGTGAGAATCGTTAGTTTATAATCTGTCGGAATTATTTCCGTTAGATTATAAATTGTCGAAAAATTGTGAACTGGGTGAAATGGGTTAGGTCAAGTTAGAACTGTGACCAACCGCGCGCGAGCCGAGCGAGCGAAGCGAGCGGTGCCGCGGTAGTGGCCGGCGAGCGCTACTTCCAAGTTGCTCGCAGTCAGGCAGGCTATTTAATATTAGCGCAAGGTGCGTTACGTCGCAAGCAAGTTTGATACCAGTTCACAATTTGTCGGTTTCCCATGGAAAGATTATAAACTAGCGAAAAATAAAGCGTTAAATTGTAAATGGTTCATTGCAGTTCACAATTTTTCGACAGTTTATAATTTAACGGAAATAATACCGATAGATTATAAACTAACGAAGTTCATAATTATACGGTGACATATACATTATTTCAATTATAACGATGTTGGGGGGTGGCAACCAGATGGCATAGATACAAAGAAATTCCTTGCATGTTCTATGTTCTATGTTATGGGATTTGGTTTCCGCACTTAGTCCGTCAGGTGGACCATTGTGCGTGGGCCATGGCGGCCGTTTGGTAGTTATTCCAACCAGCCCACCTCCCTCCAGAAGTTAATCAAAACTCCTGGTTTGTTCAGAACATCTGTGAAAGATCTGGGTGACCCGAGGGTTTCTGTTCTCATCTGGGTGACGCCTGTGCATTCGAAGAGCACGTGCGCGACGGTTTCCTCAGCCTCCATGCATGCCCTGCACAGAGGGCTGTCCGTTATGCCTATTGTGTGGAAGTGTTTGTTTAGCGAGCAGTGTCCCGTGATGGTTCCCGTCACCAGGCGCAGGCCGTTCCTGTCCAGGCGTAATAAGCGCCTGGTTAGCCTGCTATCCAGGGATGGCATAGCTTCCTTGGACTGCCTGCAGCCCGGTGTCGAGGTCCACCAGTACTCCGCTTGTGTGAGGGTGAACTCCTGTAGCCACCTGCGTATTTGGTTGAAAGGTATTGGTACGATAGGTTCGGGTCCACAGACTGCCGTGCCAGAACCTCTTCTAGCAAGTTCATCAGCTACGTCGTTACCTAGTGAACCGCTGTGTCCTTTTATCCATTGTAGCGTCACCGTGTTGCGACTAGATACCGTTAATTGTTCTAGTGCATTGTGACATTCTAGTATTAACTTTGAGGTAATATATTTTTTCTTCAAGGATTGGAGAACTGAGGCGCTGTCAGAGAGTATACGTATGTGAGTGTCCGTAACTCTCCTGGCTTCAATGGCGTGGACCGCTTGTATGATGCCCACACACTCCGCCTGATAGACGGTGTTGAACATTCCTAGCGGTCGGGATATCTTAATGTTGAGGTCGTATGAGAAGACTCCGACCCCGGTACCGGAGTCGGTCTTCGATCCGTCAGTGTAAACCCTCAACTCTTCCGAGCCTGAGTGGTCACACTGTTCTTCTGTAAGTATTATGTTGTAGCGCCTTTGAAAATGGTGTGATTTCGGGGCTTTGTCGCAGGGTGATGCCATCATTGGCCGACGTTTGATTACATCTTCCTTTATGCGTGTGTGCTTAATTCTAGAATCTCTGCTTAGAGTTCCTGATAAATGCAGCCTAAAGGCAGCCAGAGCCGCCTCCTCCCGCACAATGAGGTGCAGAGGCGGCAGTCCAAGCATTGCTTGTAGGGCGGCTGTGGGTGTAGTTCTCATGCTGCTAGTGATTGCAACACAAGCAAATCGCTGCAGTTTTTCGAGATCTCTTTGGGCTGTACTCAGGTCTGTCCTGGGCCACCAGACCAGTGAGCCGTATGTGATAAGCGGTCGAATGACTGTGGTGTATAACCAGTGGGTGACCTTGGGGCTAATCCCCCAATTCCTGCCAAGCAGTCGCTTACACTGCCACAGGGATATGCTGGCTTTAGTTGTGACATAGTTCGTGTGTTTTGCCCAGTTCAGTTGCTTGTCCAAAAAGATGCCCAAGTATTTGGTTTCAGTTGAGAGGCTTAGGGTTGTTCCAAAGAATCGTGGTAGCTGTAGTGTCATCAATTTCCTCTTTTTTGTGAAGAGGATCAGTTCGGTTTTAGTGGGGTTCACTGAGAGTTGGTGCATGCTGCACCATTCCTCTACTATTTTCAGAGCTTGACGCATGAGATTGCATAGGGTGTTTTCGTGTGTCCCGTTTATTATTATGGTTATGTCGTCGGCGTAGCCTACGGTAAAATAACCTTTGTCATTAAGTGTTTTGATGAGGCTGTCTACTACCAGGTTCCATAGCAGTGGCGAGAGGACGCCCCCTTGTGGGCAGCCCTTCGCAACGATGGCTCTCGTAGTGTCATTTACTGTGACTTGTACAGCTCTCAATTTGAGCATGTTGGTGATCCAGCCACTCAGGGTCGAGTCTATGCCGTATTGGTCGAGGGCCGTGTTTATACTGTTAAACATGGTTTTGTCAAAGGCGCCCTCGATGTCAATGAAGGCAGCCAGTGCTGAGCATTTGTGGTCCACTGCGCATTCAATTTTACCAACCACGCTGTGCAGCGCTGATTCTGTTGATTTGCCTGTGGAGTACGCATGCTGTTGTTTGTGAAGTGGTATTGCCCGGAGAGGTCCGTCTCGGATGTGCCGGTCACAGAGTCTCTCGAGGGTCTTCAGTAAGAAAGATGTAAGGCTTATAGGCCTATAAGCTTTGGGTTGTGTATAATCGGTTTTGCCAGGTTTGGGTATGAAAATGACTTTCACCTCGCGCCATGCGAGAGGTGTGTGTCTAAGTGCTATGCAGGCTCGATAGATCTCCACCAGCCATGGTGTCAAATAATCTACCCCCCACTGCAGCAGGGCTGGGAAGATGCCATCCAGCCCTGCCGACTTGTATGGCTGAAAGGTGTTGATAGCCCACTTTACTCGCTCTTCTGTCACTATGTTGCGGGCTCTTGACCAGTCTTGATCCGTTGGGGTCCATTCTGGTTCAGCCTCCCACGACCTGTCCTCCAGGATTCTACAGTCTGGGAAGTGAGTTTCGAGAAGGACCTTACTGGTTTCATGGTCAGTTAGTGTGTATGAGTTATCGGGTTTTTTAAGCGCGCCGAGGGTTCGGTCCTGATCGGTTGATAGGATCTTCCTTACCCTTGCTGCTTCGTTATTTGTCTCGATAGACTCACAGAATTTACGCCATGCTGTCCTCCTGGCGGTTCTGATTTGCTTTTTGTATAAATATTGGGTCTCTTTGTATGTCTCCCAGTCGTCCGGGAGTCTGGTGTTTTTGGCTCTGTTAAATTGTTTACGTAGCGCATCTCTGAGTTTACTGAGTTCAGCGTTCCACCAAGAGCTTCTCTCGTTCCTGGTTTTTGGCGCTCTTAGTATACAGCATGCGTGGTATGCTTCAGTTAGGTATTCTGATAGTTTTGTTACGGTGTATTCTAACTGTGCTTGGTCTCTTATGGTTACCTGTGTTAAATGTCTAGCTAATAGGGAGGCCAGGAGACGTTTGTACCCGGGAACATTAGTGCGCCTCGGGTTTCGCCTTGATTCTGGTTTCCTAGTATTGGTAGTTAGGGTAAAGCGGATCCTTCTGTGATCTGAGCAAGAAGGCTCGTCCGATACGTGCCAGTTTGTAATAAGGTTTGTCGCGTTTTCCGTAGCAAGTGTTAGATCTATAATCGTTTGTCCTCGGGCTGTGACCCAAGTGGGTTCTGAGCCACGGTTTACAATATTAAGGTTAGTAGAAAATAAATAGGTGGATAGTACCTCTCCTCTGGAGTTTGGTGCATCGCTGCCCCAGAGCGGGTGGTGTGCGTTTGAGTCGGTGCCGATGATCAGGTCTAGTTCGGCGCGTTCACAGTGCTGTACCAGATCGGCCATCTCCTTCGGCGGGCAGTCCGCGTCCTCGCCTGGCATGTATGCCGAGGCCAGTACAACATCTGGAACGCTACCTTCAGTCTGGAGCCTGACAACTGTCAGGTCTCTGGAACAGAATTGAGTGAGTGGTGTGATAGGAATTTCTTTGGGTATGTAGACGCAGGTTCTTGGCTTGTCTGAGCTGTGTGTGTTGAGAATTAGCTTACCTCCGATGTTACCGAGGCCGCATACTCTATTGTTCCTGATCCACGGCTCTTGGATCAGTGCGATCGTTCGGGGCTTTACCTCCAGTGCCCTGCGCAAGCTAGCCGTGGCAGTCTGGCTGTGCTGGAGGTTGGTCTGGATGATGTTGAGGGGTGGTGACGACGGTGGAGAGGAGTTAGTCGGAGATGGATCCATCGGACTGCCTCTCCCCTAACTCCTCTCTATAATTGTCGTCGTGTGGTTCCACCGGCGACGATGCGAGTAGGCGCTCGTTCCAGCCAGGTGATTCGGGCGGAATGGTGTCGACGACGTCAGCCATAGCCGCTCGGGCCATGACCTCCTCCAGTTGGTCTATGTCTGGGTCGTTTGTCTGTGCCAACGTCGGTTGTACAGTCTTGGTGTCGCTGTCGGTCTGGTCGTCAGAGGGTTGGGTCGAGGGCCAGAAGCGTACGTATATCGACCCGAGTAGGTAGTATATACGTCGCTCCCGGGCCCGGACCTTTACGGCTTCCTCCGGTGGGATACCTAGGGTCAGATAAGTCCCATAGTTATCGCCACCGACGGTAGTCGCCCTGTACAGTGACCACCTGGCAATGTCAAACCAAGTATTCTGACGGATCAGAATACCCTGGAGTCTGGCTACGTCACCTCTGTACCGAGGGACAAAAAGCGAGACTCGGACACGGGTGGGCACGTCTGATTGTCTCAGTACCGTGAGCGTCAGGTCATTGTTTGGAAGTCTTATTTGGGGTACATTTTGGGTCAGCCAGGTCAGTGCATGGTCGTCTTCACACCACATCTGAACGGTGCCATCCGCTACCCGTGGGTACCCGCGGAAGGCAGGGAGTGGTGCTGTCGAGTCTGTGTCCATAACACGGTTCTCTAGGTCAGTTTTGATAAATTCGGCCTCATCCTTAGTCAGGTCTCTGGAGGGGGGGGGGAAGGCAGATTGCTACGGCCAGCCGCGCAGGGATGTCCTTCGTTGCTCGCGCGTAGGTCCTCTGCTCCCCTTGAGCGGAGTGGACCCTCACCCGTTTGGCATCCCCCTGGACCGTGCTCGGCGAAGCCGAGTCGTCAGGGCGCCCCCTCTTCACCGGCCCTGTACCGCTCGGTCCAGGCTGCGGCTTAGAGGTGCCAGGCTGTGTCACCGGGTGTCGGGTACCACCTCGCTTACCCCTGCTGTGCTTAGGACGAGGTCGGTCGTGGGATCCGTTAGTGTCATTGGGTCGGCTGTCGGTCCCGGCGGACTCAGTCGCATGCGGAGGCTTTTCGCGCTGGGTTGCCCCTTCGCAAAATTGCTCCCGCACGCGCGGTTCCGCGTCCGGCCGCTTTGCGCGCTGAGTTTCCCCTTCGCGCTCTGGCGGCCGGTCGCGTGCGTCCGGCCTCGTTTCGCGCTGGGTTTCCCCTTCGCGGACTTGTGGCCGGTCGCGCACCTCCCCTTCGGCGTCCGATCGCGCTCCGCGCTGGCTAGTGCCTTCGCGGATATTGCGCTTACGGTCGCCAATTCTCTTCTTCCGGGCCAGGATTTTTTCGCGCTTTGTCAGCGGGCGTACTTCATCACTGGCAACCGGAAGAGTGTTAGAGTTGCCAGGTCCGTCATCTTTCCCCGTCTCAGTAAGTTTGTGTTGGTCTTTGTCTTTGTCCGGGTTCGTTATGCTGTTCCGCACGATGCTCTGTTGCCAGAGGCTCGTGGGAGGCATAGCCCGTGTCGTGAGTGTTGGCGCGTTGGTCGCAGCCGTTGTGGTAGTTAGAAGCGCGTTGGTCGCAGCCGGGGTTGGGAATATGGGCGCGTTAGTCGCAGCCTGAGTTATGGGCGCTAGGTCAGCAGCCGGCCGCGCTAAAAAGCGCGGCATCAATGTTTCCATCGTGCAGGTTGAGGCCCCCCCCATAATACGATGGGGGCTAACCGCCGAAGCGGTGTGGGATTCCCCGGCTTGGCCGGGACCCACCTGGGTAGTTTTTTCACAAGACTGCATTTTCATGGATGTTTGGGGGGTGGGCGTTTTTTGGAATAGAGGTTACCCTTCCTCTGGGACCGACGGGATAAGGGGAAAGGAGGGAAGGCATTTGATGGGTGGAGCGTGTGGGTTCGTTGGGGGGTCACCCTAGACCTGGGAGTTGGCCTAGGGATTTAGGATCGACGGGATATGTATGGATAGGGAGGGTTGGCTTGGTTTAGTGATGGGAACATAGGAAGGGGTATAAGGGTTACCCTAAGCCTGGGATTTGGCTTTCGGGAACTTCTCTTGTCCGGGATCTCTTTAGAAGATGCTCCAAGTGCGGGATCGCCCACTAACGGTCAATGTAACCGTTAGTGGTCGGTCCCGCAGCCGGAGTTGGGCTATCCGCAACCTGCCCACCCGCTCGGTTGCAAGAGAAGAAGTGCCTGGCAGTCTGGGTCACCCCACCACGGATGTACGTATACATTCGCGTTGTAGCGATCCAGCCTCCCCCGAGAGAAAAAAAAATTCCTTGCATATTTAGAGCTTAAATTTTGAAAATTAAGTCATAAAAATAATATTTGCTCTCCATCCCCCATATCTCCGCCCCCGTCCATTTGGGGTCCATTCGGATGGTACGGGGGGGTTCAGTATTACTTCAAGATCCAGATTACCACTCGCCATCCGGTTGCCTCTCCGATAAAATTTTACCTGCCATTGCTTTAACTAGTAAGACTGGTTGTCAGACTTTTGAGCGTCTGACTATCCGTAACGACTGTCAAAGATCTACGAATGACATCCGGGACCAACGGCTTAACGTGCTTTCCGAGGCACGGAGGGGTCTCGATATTTAATGGATGGTCACCCATCCACGAACCGACCGCGGAAGCGTAACTTAACCTTCGATCGACCCGTGCAACTGTTATTATTTAGCCAGCAGCCCCTCTAAAATATGCACACTCACAGTTTAGTAAATAATATGAATGTTTCAGCTGGCCAAAATTATACACATGACTTCTGGTTCGGAGCGACTGTCAAGGCCGGGCGAGATTACGTTTTGGTAAGTTTTTTGGTTACATAAAATCAAAGAAGAAAAAGGAAAAAAATACCTACGTTAATTTGCGGTAAAAATGACGAAAAGAAAGAACACAAATACAAAAAAGCGGCCAAGTGCGAGTCGGACTCGCTAATGAAGGGTTCCGTAGCAGCAAGTAACATTGAATGAAAGGTAAATTGCGGTTTACGATTTATGACGTATTAAAAAAAAACTACTTGCTAGATCTCGTTCAAACCAATTTTCGGTGGAAGTTTACATGGTAATGTACATCATATATTTTTTTTAGTTTTATCGTTCTCTTATTTTAGAAGTTACAGGGGGGGGGACACATTTTCTGTTCTAAGTATGGGGAACCCCAAAATTATTTGTTTTTTTTCTATTTTTGTGTGAAAATCTTAATGCGGTTCACAGAATACATCTACTTACCAAGTTTCAACAGCATAGCTCTTATAGTTTCGGAAAAAAGTGGCTGTGACATACGGACAGACAGACAGACAGACGGACAGACAGACAGACATGACGAATCTATAAGGGTTCCGTTTTTTGCCATTTGGCAACGGAACCCCCATGGCCCTAGTGTTTCAACCCCAAACGGCTCAAATATATAATTCCCAATAAGATTGGAGTATTTGCGCCGTTTGAGGTTTTCCTCACCTGCAGCAGCAGCCCCAGCACAGCCCGCCGTGCTAGGAAGACGGGATGGCGTAAGGGTGTCGACAGACGTTGCATCCCACACTAAAGGCCTACCTACCTTCTAAGGCATTATGGTCATTCCGTCTGGTCTCTTCCCATAGTCGCGTGCCAAGCCATTAAAACAAATTATAATTCGCGATAACGATGTTGGTCCCGTGGAGAAAGTTGTTCAGTTGGTGGTCATTACCACACTCTTAAATTATGATCACACATTTCTGATATATGTACGTTGTATGTTCTCTGTCTTCCTTTGCATAATTATTATGTTATATTCTAATTTCAGATGTGCGCACCAAGATATACGGAGTATACCGAAAGTAAGTCAGACGATGAGGTTAGCTTTTTTTTTTTTATTTTTTTTTTTTTTTAAGAAGACGCAGAGCTCACTGTGACGGGACTTTTCCGGGGAAATACTAAATAAACTAGCATCCCTGTTTTTGCTTCTTATAATTTATATAACTTGCTTGTTCATTTATTAACAGCGAAAAGACCGCCCATGTGTCGCCCTAAGAAAAAATTCTACATTAGTATCTGTAATTCATATGGTGTACATAATAAACGGCAGTGGTGGTGGTGATGGTTATAGCCACGACTTACGAGTTGTAGGTCGTAGGTTCGAACCCAGACAAGTGCTTTTTTTTGCGTACATTATTAATTTTATTACCACTGTCAGCTCTCAAAACGGTGAAGGAAAACATCGTGAGGAAACCAGCATGTCCTAGAACTAGAAATCCGAAAACATGTGACATTCACCAATCCGCACTGGGCCTGCGTGGTGGATTACAGCCCACTCCCCCTCACAGAAAGAGGAGGCCTGTGTCCCAGCAGTGGGAACAGTATTAGCTAATTAAGCTGTATCAAAAGAAACAAGATGGCAGCGTTAGTTCCGTTTGTGGCCACATGCCAAAAGATCTTTGTACAACTATAGGTAGATTCAAATATCAATAATCACATTTGACCGTAACTGCCCGACAACAATCGTCGGCCCACCAGAAACTACATGCGACTGGCGGGAGGATCCTCCCTTTTTGTAGAGGATGAGTGAACTTTACAACCTATTCCTGATACTTCTAATTTGTTTTGAACACAAACCGAATTTAAAACGAAAGAAAAGTTAAATTATAAAATAAAAAACGCGTAACCGCGTTAAAATAACTCGTAACTTACTCACAAACACTAATCAAATGAAATTAAATAGCCTTGTTCAATTAACCGGTTTTTCCTTATAGTTTTCGACGCTTATGTAACACACGGCAGATGCTATTCACACAGCGGAACTGTTCTTACCAAAAGAAGAACTATAGATGAAGAAGACAGAATCAAGGACTCGCCATCACCTTTGGGTAATTATATCACTTTTTAAAACGTTTCCCTTAACACGAGAAAGATGAGGAAGCAAGAAATTAAGTGCGTAATTAAGTGTTGAAGGTCATTGTAATTGGGAGCTCACGCATGATGGGAAAGGTGACCCTTAGTTCTATTCCTCCTCTTATTTTCAATGGTACCGTCGTACCCATTACCTCTACTGTGAAAGATCTCGGTTTGCATCTGGACTCGACACTTAGCTAGCAATGCCAGGTCTCTAGTGTTAGTCAAGGGTCAACGGTTCTTTGCGATCCCTGTTTCGTCTGAGAAACTTTTTGGCCGCTAAGACGAAAACTATGCTTGTGCAGACTTTGATTTTCCCTATTATCGACTATGGTGACGTGTACTACTTTGACTTGGTTTTGCTGTATAAGCTCGACAAACTGCTCAACAATTGTATCCGGTTCA
This sequence comes from Agrochola litura, assembly GCA_949152395.1. Classification (NCBI taxonomy): domain Eukaryota; kingdom Metazoa; phylum Arthropoda; class Insecta; order Lepidoptera; family Noctuidae; genus Agrochola; species Agrochola litura. Next base: position 5,114,617 of record OX424502.1, on the reverse strand, counting down.
TATATTCAACCTCAGAAAATATGACCATGTATCATGTATGCTCATGTGTCAAAGTGGATGTCCATTCAGCAAAAAAATTTGCGCGTTTTGACCACGTCTTTCTCTCTTCTCAACTCTCCCAGTCCTCCTTCTTATCTTGTATCTCACTTCCAATATCTATGTTCTTCACGCATTAAGAATCTGCGTTCTTTTAATAATCTTTTCCTACTCTGTCTTTCTCATACTTCTGACTTTGATCATTCTTTCTTTCATATTCAGTCTATTTGTCTTTAGAATGCACTTCCTCTTGATATCAGGACGGCCACCAGTCCGTATACATTTAACCTGAAATTGCGGAGTTATTTTCAAAATAAATAGAGTAGAGTTATCTCAAAACCTCTCTCCCTTGAATTCGTATATATGTATGTAAATATTATACTAAATATGTATGTATATTATAACCTATTAATGTACTGTTGCACCTATTTTATTTATAATGCATTATGATATATTTTTTATGTATTTTTTCTTTGTTTGTTCCTCTCAAACAGAGCACCTACCATCTAATCTCTTCACCACCCTTGGTTGACTGGTAGAGAATGTCTGAAGCATTAATTTCGCCTTTGTACCTTTTTTAGAGTGCGAAAAGTTTAAATAAATAAAAATATATTGGGGTGGGCTTCTAGTCTAACCAGGTGCACCTAAATTTATATTCTACATGGAGCGACTGCTTATCTGATATCCACAACCTAGTTTATACTGGATAAGACGATACCCTTTGGTAAGACTAGTTGCCAGACTTTTGGGTTTCTGACTACCAGTAACGACGACGGTCAAAGACAACTGTTACCAAAGTTCGTGCAAAGATAATTTTAAAATAAAAACCGGCCAAGTGCGTGTCGGACCACGGACGTTGAACGGTTTCGTAGTTGGGATGAATTTATCCCAATAACAAACTTAACATTTTAGGTAGTTGAAAAACATGTTCTCCCATACATTCCAGCTGCAAATATAAGTTTGCATGCCCAATATTGAGTGATTGACCATGTTATTTGAACCCCAAAGACATCTTATAGGTTTTCCTATAATCTATAAGTAAAGAATAACTTTCTAAATTTTCTTTTTATCTTTGGGTTTTACATAAGGGGGGAATGGTATTTTTTTAATATTTATTTAAATAAGTTTAAAACAATTTACAAAAATATTATAAAAATATATTTGAGACCCTCAAGCCCTTTCATTTGATATATCACACGGTACAGTTTGCATTTTTTTTTTTCTAGTTTTCCCCCTAATAGTGACCCTTTTATTCAAAATTCATTTATTTACGTTACACATACATGTTTGGATCACATAAATTCATATATGTGTACGAAATATCAACTTATTCGATTCAGCAGATTCGGAGCAAACTGGCTGTGACAGACGGACAGACAGAAAGACACACGAGTGATCCTATAAGGGTTTTTTCATTCGGACGTACGTAACCCTAACAAAACACCGAATACTAAATTATAAAAATAATACTTTTGTCAAGGTGCGCTAAAAAATCTCAGTTCAGCAAAAAATTGTGTGTTGCTGATCACCGATGTAAAACGGTTAGTTTTGTTAATTTTACAAAAAATCATTACTGTGTGTTTCGCAGAGGCAACCATGGATTCATTTGGTTGGAGTATTGACATCGCTAGCGATGGCTCGGCTATAGTTGGCGGCCCCGGCATGTTTCACGGTAAGTATAATGGCTGGGACATACTAAGCCTAGGGACATAATCATATAAAAGTGAAAAAACACGGCAAGGTTTCGCGCGCGTAATTCCAGATGCATGATTTTTCTCTTACTTAATGTACTTTCAGAACATTCTGATATTTTGCTATGATGGAGTGGAATTACCGTGCAGGCCGAATTCAGGTGGTGTCCGTCTATGAGGTTTTAAATTCATCCCAGGCCTTAGTATGTTTCCTACTATATCAGTGATGCTGCCGACCTATTTCATAAATATTCAAACTTTTCTATTCATTCCAAGGTCGAGCGATGATTTCAATGCCACAAGGTGTTCCGAAGTTTATCAAGAAAAGTAGAAATACTCCTAAATTTAATTTTGGTAAGACTTTCTTTATTTTATTTTTTCAATCTGTTTATTTTAATTGCCATCTTCCACCTAGTTTTGTCTCAACTATGTTGGGGTCGGCTTCCATACTAACCGGATTCAGCACGATACCAGTAATTTTGATGTCAAAATAATTTGCGTGCCGTCCGCAACCGGTGTACCGGCCCTCACAAACTCCATGTGTGAACATTTACATGCTTGCGTACATTGCGTTACTTGCATGTGCCTTAAGTTATCTTACTTAACACATTCGACTCCACACCCACATTTCATAGAGCCCAAGCCACTCTAGTGGACCCACCAGGAGGCTTCTTGGGATTAGGTTTACAACAGTGTTATAAAAACAGGGTTGGTACAAAGCTTGTGGGGGACGTGGTGAGCGCTCTGTTCCCTTCAAGAGGGGAACATACCTCCGCCTACTATGGTGTCCGATCTGGACCACACCGCCGACGACAACGACGATGTTCCGGAGGTAACCGAGGTAGAGAGTATTCAGCCTACCGCCGTAGGCTGGAGGTCTGCCCGGCTTGGGCGGAGCATCGCTGTGTCCTCGTGGAGGTGATCGGCGGCTGTGATCTCTCGCGTCCGGCTCAGGTCCAGGCCAAGGTACGGATCGAGAGGGCATGGAGGCCATCACCTCCTTCTACGAAGCAGTAATACTCGCAAGGAGGAGGCAGAACGCATGAGGGAGAGGCAAATTTCGCGCCCTCATGCCCCGAGACACCGCGGGCGACGTTCTGGGCATCGGGAATCGCAGGTTGATTCCTAGCCACCGTAGGCGCGGGCTTGCGGACAGTGAGCAATGGGTAGCTTGCCGTCCGATAAAGACCAGGCCCGAATCGACGGCGCGTTGTGTTCCACGCACGCTTCAAAGAGATGGCAGCAGAACTGACGGGGTCCGCTAGGGCCGATGCCTGCCGGGGTCGCGGGAAAGTCCGAAAAGGATACCGTGGCCCCTGGCAACATACAGGCAACTGAAGGAACACGGGTTGGTTTAAGTCAGGAAGAGTCTGACACACCCTCCCGCTCCGTCCAGAGCGGGAGAAGTTATTTGATAATTTCCGACCCCAAAACAAAAAAAGTTTGGCATAAAACAAACAAGTTGTTTCAAAACACGTATTTTAAAACAGTTTCAAATAAAACAATGTTGTTTATTAAGTGTTTAAAATCATAGTTTAAAACAAGTTTTAAACAATGTTTTAAATATTATGAAAAAAAAAAACATGTTTAACACAATATCAAATATAATTATAAATGTTTGGGACTTGAAATAACTCAAAAAGAAATTAAACGAAAAGGGTAGATAATAGATTAGATTATTAGAGCTTTTTGTCATAGTATGAAGTAATTCCCTGCAACTATTTTGGGGATTCCCCGTTATTAAATATTTTTCGTCCTACCTATGTAGGTATATACATCTATTCTTCGTCGCCGGTAAAGTCCCGTTCTGTCTCTTGCCGAAAAGAAGTAATTTCCCGCAATTATTTTAGGGACTTATTATTTAAATATACTTTTGGATAAGGTAATTAGTTCCCCGTCTAAGAACGAACATCGGAATTCGCAATTGGGAACGTACAGGGTGTATGTAATTGATTTAGAATCTGTATTACATACTTAGACTGATTAGAAAAAAAGTAAGTGTTCACAGATTCGTTTCTTCTTAATAGTGTAAAATTTAATTTTAACATTTTTTTATAGTAAATTTGAAAAACCGCTCAAAAGAAAAAATAATCCTTAAAACATTTTGGATTGTTTGTTTTATAAAATTAAAAAAAAAGGTTTTTTTTCAAGCCTATATAAAAACACTGTAAAACGTAGTAAAATTGTGTTTTCTAAGGATCTGTATCCTAATTAGGTTACTTATTTTAGTAAACGATTATGACTAAATTGTTTCATTTTGACAATTTAATAACTTTCATTTACGTTGTCGAGCAGATTTTTTTTTCCAACTTATGAAGCAATGGATTAGCAATCTGTTACAAATCGAATCAGATTGTGATTGATCGTGTATTACATAATTAGGGTATTGATCGATCTATTTAGTATCTCTGAAGGTATTTTCATATACCTAGCTGGGGACGTGGAATAAAAAATATAAAAATTAATCGGTCGCTCTGATTCCGTGATGTAGGTCAACCTTTTTCCAAATATTCATGGAAACTAATAATTGTAATTTTTTATTGTGTAAGGTTCACTGTAGTCACATGTCTTGTACGGTCAGTACTCTGCATTACCTGACCCCTCTTACAAAGAAGAAGAATGGGAGAGGGATAGGGTTATGCAGAGTACCTACTGACTGTACAAGTATGTCTTTTGCACCCTTTGAAGACATTTTACCTTCTTTAACCCTTCAACTGTTATTAACGAGACACAATAGAATTTTAATTGTTATCCGCCTTAATAAGGCTGCTTAACAGGTGATGAGTTATATAGACGTTAAGTTCATAGTATTTTTTTTGTTAACCTGTTTTGTTCCACTGCTGGACAAAGGTCTTCTCCATAATTTTCTAGTTTTCTTTATTTTGCGCCTTCTCCGGGCAATCAATCGGTCAGGAACGAGTCGAAATCGTAATTTGAAATTAAATTGTTATTTCAGGCTACGCCGTCGCCGCTGGGCAATTTATCCACAAAGACTTGTCTTATGCCGTGGGTTCGCCGTATGGTCCTGGAGAGGTAAACTTAACGAATGCAATTTTTATACCTTGTATCTTTAATTTTTGTTTTTTTTTTAATCTTTATTTATTTACAGGGTTTTTTCAATAAAGAATATGTTACGCCGATTATTGATTACAATAAGTACTTTTAACAATAGTTTGTTAAAAGTACTTATTGTAATCAACTTATTGTAAGGCTAGTGCCTACCAGCAACCTTGTACCCATAATAATAGTATGATAAAGTGTTCTGGCCTCATCTGACAATGGTGAAGCCAGAACACTATTATAGAAGCCTAAATTAAGATTGTTGCCAAAAGTTTGACGTCTTTGGATTCCATCAAGATGTGATGCACATCTTCTATGACTCCACATACAGCACAATTGGGAGAATCAACTTTGCGCATCATAAAACCAAAACTATTGAGAGGAACGTGACCGGATCGCAGTCTCAAACCCATCATAACTTCTTGCCTATTCATCCTGCCCTCGCTGAATCAAAGCATACGCGAAAGAGATGGCTGAATTGTCCTGTACCAAATGCCCTTCGTTAAAGATCTTTTATCAAAATACTCTGACCAAGATAGAATACATCTGTCTCTAACTAGGGGTAAAAGCTCGGTATGCCATGGAGGACAAGCATGGTATTCCCCATCAGACGCGACTTCATTTGCCAAACAATCAACCACCTCATTACCATCTAGTCCAACATGAGAAGGAATCCATTGCAATACAACTGTTTTATGTTTGGCAACAAATTTAGTAATAGGTAGTTCTTAAGATACTATACGCCAGTGGAAGCCTCCTGAACGGTTAAGTACTCGTACATCTCATCAAATGAAGAAGAGCACTTTTCGAGTTAGTGAAAATGACAAACAGATCGCCGTCTAAAGATTTGATATAAGCCAAAGCTTCAGCGATAGCGATCAACTCCAAGTGCATTATTAATGAAATACGGAATTTGAAATAGGTACCAACTTGTGAGTGGTGCACCGCAGTAGTTCTCATGTCTAGAACCGTCCGTATACACACGGTAAAAACCAGAATATTGTTTATTTCGAAACTTACAACATATTGATCTTAAATTATGTATATAATAACAACGCTTTGGTTTATCAACTGAATCTAAACTAGGCTTTACAATACGCAATAAGTCCATATTACTGACCCAAGTATCCATGGAGAACATGCCTATGTTATTACTGCAGTACATATGTTCTTGCTTTAGGACATCGTGAAACATAACTAACAGTGTTTTTTTCTTATTTCTCCAATAAGAATTATCACCACAAAGACCATGAAGCTTATCCAATATGCCTATTAAAGGAAAATCGTAACACTTAGATTTTAAGTAAAACTTACCAGCCAAATATCGGTGGCAAATAAAAAGAGGAGGCAATATCAATTCGGATTCCATCACGTGAATCGGAGTGCTTTTGATAAACCCACCTACAACCCGTGCGCGATAAGTTGGGACCTGGAGGCCTACCACAAGCTCATAAAGCAGTATTATTTTAATATAACTTCAGTGTGGGAAAGAGATGAAGCTCTACAGGACGTATAGCTCCATCTCTTTCTCCCACTGAAGTAATATTAAAATAATAATTGCCCCTGCTTGGAATTCGACGTCACCGCGCTCAGGTCCCAACTTATCGCGCACGGGTAGTACTAACCGCAGGCAAATGTGTGTCGGCGCTATTGTCCAGTAAAAAGCTACCAAAGTCGATATGACCACGAATAAGAGATATATATAAAACCGTCTTAAGTGGTTGGGATGAACACCCCACCCGGGTCCTACTAAAACCTTAAAAATAATAATCAGTTTAAGTAGTCGCTCACGAACCTCATTTATATGTTTCTTCCATCGAAGACCCCTATCTAGCCACAATCCCAAATAACTTTACATGGTCTACTAACTCTAACAATGTACCGTTTAAACGGACGTCTATAACTGGCCTACGAAATAAACAAATTTTACTTTTAGCGGTAGAAATTTCTAAACCTACGTGCATTAACATGCTGTTGATTAGATCAAGAGCACGCTGGATCTTGTATTCGCTCTCACTAACAGAAGAACACTGCACATATATAGCGAAATCATCCGCATACTGAGACATGCAAATATTGTTCTGCAAAATACCTTGTACCTTAATAATATAGAAATGAGATGATTTTAAACATCCTTCCTCATCGCAGGTAACATTCTACAAAGGCCTCATATATCTACGTAAGTTGGACAAGAAAGTCGACAGTGAATTAATAGGTTCGATGTTCGGAGCGGTGCTATGTGCTGCCAAGTTGGTTGGCAAAAGGACTGACCTGCTCGTGGGAGCACCTACTTATGCCGAGAAAAATACCTATAATTTGGGAGCTGTTTATATTTTTCTTGCCTTGACGTTAAAAGTAAGTATTAAATTCTGTTAACTTTAAAGCTTTAATAGAAATAACAGTCAAAGTAACTGTTGATAATTTTTACTGTGCAATAAGGAGTCGACAAGGGGATCGTAGCTAAATAATAACAGTCGCACGTGTCGATCAAAGGTTAAGCTACGCTTGTCGAGGTCAGTCCGTGGATGGGTGACCATTCTTACATTTCGAGACCCCTCCGTGTCTCGGAAAGCACGTGAAACCGTTGGTCCCGGCTGTCATTTGTAGATATTTGACAGTCGTTACGGGTTGTGTAGGTCAGATCAGTCTCTCCATGTAAAATACTGGTATTCAGCTGCATCTGGTTAGACTGGAAGCAGATCCCAACATATTTGGGAAAAGGCTAGGCAGCTGATGAATAAGGAGTCATGACACCAGGTGAGTTGACTTCACCTTTAACTTCCTCTTCATTAATGACTATGAAATGTTTTATTAAATTAACCTGCTTGTTATTTCTTGCAGCAAGCGCCACAGTTTCGTAAAAAAATTGTTGGACAAACATCTGGATCGATGTTTGGTAGTGCAATTGTAAGCGTGGGCGATTTAAATGGCGACAGGAGAGATGGTAAGAGATAGCTTTTTTCTTCGGAGATTTTGATTTTGAGTGTGCCTGCCCACTCAAAATTGTTACGTATATTTATGAAACGCATTTTGTTTTTTTCCTTATAATCTCTTGATTACAGTGGTAATCATAAAATAAAAAACATTAAAAAAAATTAATTAAGTGCATGCACTTCTAAGTAATCAATAGCAGGCATCTAGGATGTTATAAACCGTATTTTTTTTTCATGTACCTACGTGAAAATTACCTAAAAAAACCACAAAAAAATCTCCTTTAAAGAAAGAAAATACGTTGTTTTGCGGTAAATATGACGCAAAGAAAAAACACAAACACAAAAAAGAACAAGTTGAGGGAAAATATGCGTCACATCCACACAAAACGGCCATCGCTCAGCATAATGCTGCGACCCTATACGAGACAAGGCCCCAGCGCTGGTTTTTCAAAAATAAACCACTCGCCTGCCTTTAAAAAAATATTAACGATTCTAATACCAATTACATTACTGATACGCGGTGACTAACATTAGAGAAAAGAATCATCAAAAGTTTTACTTCTGGCCATAAAGGTGCATCCACACCGAAGTTACTAGATACTTTTTGTGGAGAAACATTTAAAAGTGTTAATGGGCAACAACGGATACCAAAAAGTATTGAGTACCGATACTCATTTAAAGTTATAGAAAGTTATCTAAGGTTATCATGACGCAAAATGTTGCTCTACAAAAAGTAGCTTCTGTACTATAAGATTTACTTAATAAATCTAAATTGAACTAAGTGATATTTTCTCTACACACTTCAACCTGAACAACAACAACTCTAGAAGTGTACGAACCGTAAAAATCTACTTACAAAAATCACGATCTCATGATCGATTGACGATTGATCCACGTGTGAGTCCATTGTAAAGAACACAGTTAATAATGCCATAATTATGTTTATGTTTATGATCAACATGCTAAAATGAACCTTTTTTTATCTTTTTTCTACAAGGATTCTTCAACATTTGTAACAAAGATTTTTACATTCATCTATAATAATCTATACATACCTACATACATGCAAACAAATAAAATTCAAGTGTCTGTTTGTAATGTCAAAATAACAGCTCTTTACTAAATGCATAATATAAAAGTATAAATATACGGTACTTATAACAAAAATCTTTTTGTTTTTTTTTGTTCCTAAATATATTTTCTATTCTACTCTACAGAAATTGCAATTGGAGCTCCTTTTGAGAAATACGACCGTGGCGTCGTCTACATATACAGTGGCGCCGACCTCATCAGTGAGCAGGCAGAAAGGGACTTAAAATGGCTGCAAAGGATCGAGCCTGAACCTAGTTACAGCGAGTCTTTCGGCATGAGTCTCACGCCATTGTTAGATTACGACCAAAATGGATGCAAAGGTACCTTACACTATTTTGTTTTTAACTACCTATCTGTTTAACATGCTCTTAGAAACTATATTTCATGTTTTATTAAATTGTCATTCATAGAAAACAGTCCTCCCGTAATTTTTAAGAGTAAGGACTAAAAATAATTTAGGAATTACCATGTCTGAACGAATATGAAGATACCCATGTTAATAAGAACCGCGCGGGTTCCACGCAGTGCTAGAACCGCGCGGCTTCCGTTGTGTCTGAATACACCTTTACAACCCCACAGATGCATCTAACACCTCTCTTATAAATGTTATTATTTCTTTAATAATTTTCTATTTTGTTTTTTAAATAGAATTAGCAATCGGCTCGCCTTACAAAGACACAGTAGTGCTCTTAAGGTGCATGGCAGCAGTGGTTGTGAAGACATCAGCGAAATTCCCCCTTTTACAGGTATATAATATTTTAAAAGTCCATTCAATCAAAGTAGGTATTAAATAAGATTTAACACCTCTTTCATTAAGACAAGCTCACCTCCCAACCACTGCAACTTCTTGAAAACGGACGATGCTTATTTGTAAACAGGTTATTGGTTATAATCGGCAATCCACTAAGAGGATGTAGGAGAGTCAACTGAAACCAAATTACCCCTGATGTCCCCTATACCAATGTCAACCATTTTCGAGTAATTTGTAATTTTTTTTAATGCATATAATAAAATGTACCCAATAATCCCGATGTAGGGTTAATGGTTATACGTAACTATTTTCAAGTAATTTAACATTTTATACTTTAAAATGTATGAAATAAAAATGTAAAATGTAACCAATAACCCTGATATACAGGGTTAATGGTTATACGTCGGCAATACATTAAGGGGATGTAGGAGACATCATTTACAACCAAATGACGCTTATTGACTCTTGTGCAAATGTCAACAATATTCGCGTAATTTGACATTTTATATTTTTACTTCATACATTTTAAAATATAAAGTGTCAAATTACTCGAAAATGGTTGACATTGGCACCTATGCCAATGTCAACCATTCATAGTAAAGTGTAGGTCATTTGCAACCAAATAACCTCTCCTACATCCCCTTAACGGATTGCTGACGTATAACCAATAACCCTGTGTCTTGTATAAAAAGAAATAAAAATGCGTTTATTGGCATTAAAATAAAAAAAATACCTTAATCCTATAAATAACAGAAAAAAAATGCTTTTGATTCCAAAAGGGCGTCAACTCAGCATAATATCAGGATGAAAATACAATGTCACCACCTGACGCTGATTTTCTGACCTGACGCTAGAATAATAAACACAGCAGGAAGTGCATGATATAGCTCCGTATATTATTATCTCTATTTACATAGCTTGGAACCCAAGTGATCCAATCCAACTAATATTTTTGCCAAAATTGACTCATGTGCATTTTAATTTTTAACCCTTAATTACTCGCGTGGGGTCTGACAGACCCAGGCCGGTATTTAAGCATTCATATTTCTGAGATTTTAACGTCTACCGACTTTTCCTTCCTGATAGCTTCTTAAATATTACTAACCTTTGAATATCAGTAGCGGGACTAGCGGGCGTGTCGCCAGTGTGTGAGAAGAATGAATTTGGGGTCTGCTGAACCCCACACGAATAATTTGGTTGTAAAATTTTCAACATCACACGTCTAGGGACTCATCTTTTAGCTACTATGGCTTATTTAATTTTTTTAATTGTTTTATCTTTTTTTTACGGACACTTTTAACGTGCACGTCTTTCTACATTGTTCTCACATGTATAATTTCAACATGAATGATGCAACCACTATTTTGTAACAATATTTTGATAAAAGAGTGTTCGTGGAGTTTCTTGCCCGTCCTTTTCCATAGGAACCAACGCTTTGGAATGGGCAACTAGCGTCATCTTTCTGACTGACCGACCCCTTGTCAATTCAAAAGTGCCTGTAATTGGTTTATTTGAAATAAATGCTTTGAGTTTGAGTTCCCATAACGGTTCAAGGATTCAAAATGGCGGTGACTTCCTTCTGCATTTTGTACACATTTTTTTAATATTTACTTGTTATTTTCAGGGTCGCACTAGTTCTGGTAAAGAACATTTTGAATTCGATGTTTATTTATCAGTAACATATCCGAGTTTGCCGGAATTAGTCACAGCGCGTAAGTATACGTCATACGATATACTAAGGCACATCAATTTTATAAGAAGTTCGACTTCTTAGAGGGTCGTCTCTCTCACTCATTCCTGTGTGACAATCTCTTTCTTAAACTCGACTTTCCATAACAACTCCTGCAAGTCTATTTTGTTAAAATCTCATCATGAAAACTTAGGGAGAAGTGAGCTGTCATTCTCCCTGATGCTAGGGATTGACGCTAATGACGGCTTATTTTATCTAAGTTTTCACGGTGAGATTTTAAGAAGCTGGGTACTTACTGGTGTATGGGTGCTAAGGAATGTTTTATTTTCGTCAGGTATATTAACAACGGTGGAGATGAACCACGACTACGCTAAGCTGATCGGCACCGATGGCAAAGGCCGCGTTACATTCAACACGTCCCTGGACAGGAAAAAATCTGAATACTCCCATAAAGTTCGGTTTTTTTTGCCATTAGTGAGTACATTTAAGTGAATTTTCATTTTTGATCAGCGTCAATTTATTGCGAAATATGGTTTTGGGATGAATTTATCCCGAATACAAACTAAAATAGAGAACCTGCATGTTTTTTTTTTCACTTAATAAAGGGCAATAATGCGGGGTGGCAGGGACATCGACGCGAAAACTGAAACCATGGATTCAGTACATGATTCTGAACTCCAATGCGTTGAAATATATCGTCGATTATTTAAAAAAAAATCTGCTGTTTCATAGAAAAGTGCAATACCTACGCGGTCAAAATGTATGGAACAGCTGATTTTTTTTAATAACCGACGAAAAATTTCAACGCAGTGGGGTTCAGAATCCATGGTTTTAGTTTTCGCGTCGATGTATAAACCCAAGACAAGCTTTACTGCCAGTTGCTCAATTTTTTTTTTTTATTCTTGAATTTTCTACTGCAGTTCAAACGTCCGTTACTGTCGCGGCCATGATGTGACGTCAATATCCACGATACTGCTGCTTGTTTATATCGCTTTTTTTGCCTCAAATATTTTTTTGTGCTTTATTCAAGCAGAAGTCGCTCATACTTATTAGAGAATTCCAGCAATTTGCAAGAATAGACGTTTATTCACATGGCTTTTAACTTCACTTCCAGCATTTTCAAAGACATCGCATTTCGAGGTTGCGTTCCGTTCCACCAAACACAACAATAATTAATTGAAAATAAGTACTGGACAAAAAAAAAATCTTAACTCTTATACAATGTACAAAAGTTTTGAATTTCTTGCATATATTTTGAGGAGTTAGGTTACAGATTGTCCAATATTCCCTATTGGACAATCTGTAGCCTAACTCCTATTTCTGGTAAAAAATGGGAATGTTGACAAGATAAGACTAGGTACTGAGGCCAGCTTAATAATACTAATAATATTTTCTTCAAAGGAAGGCAAATACGGGACGGAAATACGCTACACGATATCTTCGGAGCTGCAAGACGATCCCAGGAACCTCATGGATTTTAATAGCTCTCGTGTGATCCTGAGCGACCGCAGTGTTTTGAAAACCCAGGGATCGCTGTGGGCAGCCGAGTGCAATGGGAACAAGACTTGTGAGCCAAAGTTGGAGTTAGAACCCTATATCAGTTTCCAGTAAGTACCCTAACCCTTAAAGAATCTTCAACGATCGTCTCCCCTTTCTTTGGATCGAATTTCGGATCAAATATATTTTTTCGGCACATGGAATTATTTTATGTATCATTTCAAATACCCATCTTCACCTACTGTCACCAGATAGCAGGTTAGCTCAATAGTTGAACTAAAAGATGAGACTTAAATTAAAGACTTATCCAAATGCTACGATTAGTACTAAAACTTACCCACCCGTAAAATTATTAGGACTGTACATAATAATAATTTAGAACTTCAGCCAACCTCATCGGTCAAAAATCAGGCTGGTCAGCGGCTCAAGTGGCTCTAAAAGAACGTCTGAAAGAACCTTAAAGGTAAACATTTCGTGATTGACACCTAATTTTAACCAATTCCGTGATTACAGAAATGATTTCCACATGTACATAATTGGCTCGAGTGACAAAGAAATAATAAACATCACTATGTACAACTACGGAGAGGTGGCGTATGACTCGTGCGTGCGCGTGCACATCGATGGTGCTAACGTGCTCAAGCCGGGGCTCTGTGTGTACGAGTCCTCGACTGATGGAGACAGACTGCGACTGGGACTTCGATGTGAGCCGCCGAAGCCCCTCTGGAACAACACAAATTGGGTACGTTCTCTCGTTTCATCATTGCATTACAAATCATTTAACTTTTTTCCAATGGAAGAATTATGCAATCGTAGTCAAACGTGCACTCCAAGGCATTGAGGGTCTGTGAGAGGATATATGTAAATGTATATATTCTCTACCTACCGTTTCGGGGAATCTAGGCTTGATGATATATGTATATGTAATCTAATGTAATATTCACAGAGCACCGATCATATTGAACTGGAGATGAACCATCTTACAAACCTGGACAGGAATATAAACTTGACCATGGTTGTATATAATCGCTGTAATGATAACGATACAGTCACCCAGAAAAACGCAATTTCGATTCCTGTGAGAGCTGATCCCAGCGGAATTACCGCCAAGGGGTTCGTATTGTCATCATATTATTTGATTTTGGTTGTTTTTCTCAAACTCAACTAAAATTAAAAGGATCAATTATTTAAAATAATTTCTATACTTTTTTCTTTGCTTACAGAGAGACTGATATCGGTAACATTGTTAAAATGGTGGAAAAGGATATAAAAGACAACGGCAAAAAGTTAAAACACGTTTATACGGTAAGGAATGTAACAGTTTTTCTATAATCATCAATCTCGGCAGAAATGGGGAGCTATTGGTGCTGACAAAGACCAGGGTATGGGTCAAAACCCTGATCCAAACCTCCACCTTTCTCCCGAGGGTTTTTAGTTGAATCGAGATTCCATTATTTGGAAACTGGTTCAATCGCCGTGATCACGAGGTGACAGGAGCTTGGAGAATGCGAGTGGATGATAAGACCTAATTTGGGCAGGCAAAAAGATCGAAAATATCTTGTTAATTTTTTTGTACCTAAGTATTGTAGCAAGATAATGTTGTTCTGCCTCATTCAAGTCAAATGTCGCCCGGGAGTCAAACCCGAGACGACGTAGGCCATATAATAAAACGAAATATCTAGGTGAAGAACACAAAGTATTTTGGAATAACTACTGACCGAGCGAGCGTAGCGTCTCTGGACCAAGTCTGGCAAAATTAATTTTCGTGTGTCAGTTTGTACGTACTACAGGTAGTATTTTACAACCCATCTGGACGAAATTTTTTGTACAGGTTTGACGATTTTTTTTGTATTTTTTGTTTATCGTCCTGCAAAATGTGGCAAAAAAGGGGGCTACTGGATATCTCCGCCTTATGAGATCCGATTTTCTGGTTTTTAGGGTTCTGTAGTCAACAAGGAATCAATATAGTTTCGCAATGTCCGTCTGACTGTTTGTCTGTCTATCCGCGGCTTAGCTCAGAAATTCTTGGTACTAGAAAAGCTGTAATTTGGCATGGGTACATTAAACACGCCGGCCGACAAAGTGGTAAATTAAAATCATGATTAATATTTGTTTTTAGGGTACCTCCCCTTCCTACACGTAAAGTGGGGATGATTTCCTATGTTATGGGGTGTCGTGTGGGTGTGTGAAAACTATTTTTTGACTCAGGAATCCGTTAGCGAAATATTAAGCTTTAAAGTGCTATACGCTTTTCTTTATGGTATTTACATTGAGATTGGTATCAAAATGCAATAAAAATATGATCTCCCGCAGTTTAATTAAAGTTGGTTTTCTTTTATTGTAGATCACAAACAATGGTCCGACCAACTGGATGAACCTTTCAGTTCATATAACAGTGGAGACGCAACCGTTCCTCAAATATGAAACAGTCACAGTAAGTTACTACTTTATGTATCTTAAAAAAAACTATTCAAGTGTTTTCCTTTTGAGGTACGGAACCCTTTCACGTAATGGAAAGTAAAACAACGGTTCAAATATTTTTTTTCACTTTTATTGAAATTCACTTTAAATTATGTGCGATTGAATTTTCTTCATCCACTACTGATGATAATAATGAGTATACCTCCTCCTCTGTGTTTTTGTGCCATGCTTGTCTGGTCTGTGTGTGTCTCACCCAGGTCTAAACCGCGATCTTTTATGGACCGTTTCCATCTGGGTGTTGGCATGCCAACGTAAGTTGATTAGTTGCTTCATCCCTAATTGTATGAACCATGTATTATTGCCATATCGAATTTAAATATTTGACATATTATATTCATTTATTTTCAGGTATACTTTTCCACGACGAACGTATATACTAACTGCTCATTTAAATTACAAGATACAACGTCAATGACTTACACCTGTCTGGTAGAAAGTTTGATGGCAAAGGTGGAATTTGCTAAGATCCTTATACCGATTACCATTTTACCCGGAACTCTTGGTAAGAATCATGACAGCAAAACAATTCAAACTCCCGGCTGTTCCTAAAAAAAATCCTTTTGGAAAAACCCTGTGACTCCAACATAAGCCTCCTAGTAAGCAAGCTGGTTTCTGAAAGTCTGAACAAGTTTAACTAACAAATTCAGAATAATATAAACTAATCAAGTAATCACTCCCTATAACATGGGACTTAAACATAACTGGAGGAATGTCTGGAGATATATACCTAACCCTTCGCTGCTACGCTGTGCCTAACCCTTCGGGGAAAATAGGCGTGATGATAAATAATGTGTAAAACTAATCCAGTGGACTAGATTTACGTAGTGAAATTCTTGTTGTTCTCGATCTTAACCTTATTCAACATGTTGTTTTAGCCTTAATCATCCCACTGCTGGAAAACGATATTTCCCCTTGATTTCCAAACTGCACGGTGTTGCGTTAAAGGTCAAGCTTTACTTTGATGTTCATAATCTGATGTTTCTTTTTCTTATTTCATTTGCAGAAGGACTTCTCGATAAGGATAAAAATGTTACGATAATGTCTGCTGTTCAACTAGAATTTTCTGATAAAGCTAAAAGGTAAACAAATAATTAACAGGAGGAACGATGTGATAAGGCAATTGTGCGATTTAAAAGAAGATGTAGTGACAAAATTGAAAATAATATGTTTGGATGGTTTGTTCATGTAAAGAGGATGAGAGAAAGGAAACTAGCAAAGTATATTTACAAAGATGTGAGTGGTAACGCTAGGAGCGGGCGCCATAGAAAGACACATAATCACCGTATTGGTGATGTTATTCAGAAAGGTCAGGCGCGTAGTACTCGCAACCGGCGTGCAAGTATGACCAGATGTAAGAACGTTAATAAAGCAAAATGACTATGCAAGGAAGGTGGCGTTCTGTATTTTAAGCCTACCTCAATGGGAAGAGGGCTCGAGTTTATAATTAATGATTAACAAAAGGATGAATGCTTTTTAACGTCTTTAAATAATCAAAGTATGTTGTAAATTCGGGGTACGGTTTTATCCCAGCGCCGAACTTACCTCTATATACCTTATATTATTTCGCCAAGTTTGTTAGCTGCGTTGACAATACAAGATGTTTATTTTTTTTATTTTTAGCGTTACCTCCACCATAATGTTGCAAGAGGGAGAGGTATCGTTCGAGACGATAATAATAGCAGTTGTTGTCGGCCTCTGCATCTTAATCATCATCGCGTTGATACTCTACAGGGTACGTACTATAATTTCTAACATTTACATATTCTTTCGTATCGGAACGAAATATGTAGCTTCATAGTTAGTGAGGTGGCATTAGAACTGACCACCTAGAATGCGCCGGACATACCATATGGGGACGACAATACGACAATAAAATTGGCAACACTATAGTGCGTAGGGGTATTTTGAAATCATAAAATTTCTAACTGCCTCGTTGGTTTAGTGCTCGCAAGCGCTATTGCTGAGATGAGGTCCTCGGTTCGATTCCCAGCTCGTGCAGTGTTATTGGGTTTTTCCATCAGGAATTTCTCTTATTACATAAAGAAAATAAAGAACGTGGACGTTTATTTGAACACAGTTCGTGAAACATAAAATACAGACAAAATAAAAATTGTTACATGTTTGTACATGGGAATTAAACATAACTGGTGAAATGGGGTGTAACTATATAGGCACACCTTCACCTAACCCTTCGGGGACTTACAGGCGTCATGTTATGTTGTGTAAAATATATAAATACAAACAATGAAATAAAAAAAATAACAGTCTAAATATGTATGGGCCCACTATGGATTTTGCCTATCAGCCAACTACATAGCTATAATAATTAATTAGAAATTTCAAATTCAAAATTCAAATTCAAAATATTTTATTTACACCGTTACTGACACCGTTGTCACCCTAATAAAGAACATTTTTAATGCCTGGGAAAAGCACAAGATACCTTTGGAATCTTTTGCTACCTCTCGAAGGCGTTCGATTGTGTAAACCATGAAACACTTCTTCTGAAACTAGAACACTATGGGATTAGAAATACAGCTCTTGATTTACTAAGATCATACCTGAAAGATAGAAAGATTAAAGTTCAAGTAAACGGCGTAAACTCATTGGGGTCTGAAATGGCAATGGGCGTTCCTCAAGGTTCGATATTGGGTCTATTCCTCTTTTTAGTTTACATTAATTATTTACCCCAATTACTTCAAAATCAACCGAAGATATCATTGATCTTTATAATAGACCGACGGTCACAAAATCTTGACGACGTGAATAATTCTATTCTTCAGGTCCAAGATTGGTTTACGGTAAATAGTTTAGTACTCAATGAGAAAAAAACCAAATGCATTAGATTTAAATTACCGAATGTTAGAAGTAGCGAATGTGGAATTTATTAATCAAACATTATTCCTAGGAATCACGCTAGACGAGAAATTACAATGGGGGACCTCATATAACATCTCTTGCGGGGCGGCTAAGGTCGGCCACTTGCGCTGTTAGAAAGATAAGACAGTTATCAGATGTAGAAACCGCGCGTTTGGTATATTTTAACTACTTCCACAGCATTATGTCGTATGGCATTTTACTGTGGGGTCGGGCTGCTGACATTGAATCCAGCTTTATTTTACAAAAGAGAGCTGTCAGAGCTATTTATAATCTATGTCGTCGCGAATCTCTCAGAGAACTATTTAAAAAAGATTGATATTATGACGGTACCTTGCCAATTCGTCTATGAAAATGTTATGTATGTAAGAAAAAATCGACATCTTTTTAATAAAATAAGTGATGGACATAATTTTAATACTAGAAATAAAGATAAAATCATCAACCTATTTTCAGATTATCTAAAGTACATAAGTACATCTTTTATGGGGTACTGTGTTAAGTGTTACAACAAAATACCTTGTGAAATATTACGACTAACTGAAAAAGAAAATTAAAACTCATATTAAAAGTACTCTTTGCAAACAAGCATATTACAGATAAGAAGATTATATCCAAGATAAGAATGCTTGGAAACATGCTGGTCTAGCTCCATAGGACAATTTAGAGTCTAGACAAAATCAAACTGGTTGCTAATTTAATTGTATAATTTATTATTATTATAACATTGATTTTACATTCTGTGATTACTTGAACTCACACACTGACTTATTAGTATTACTTGTAAATTTTTTAGGAATATCGTATAGGTACTTTTACAATGCCTGTAAATATGTAAACAACCTGTATCCATCACATAATACATTTTTCTATAAGTTAATTTTTTTTTTTTTTTACCTATTTTCGTATAGTAATCTTATTCCAGGTGCATCGTCTTCACATATTATTATATCATTAATGTATACAAAATATTGTAAAACATTTTAAAAGGGTAACGGTGGAGTTTCGCCCATTCTTCTCCATACGAAAACTACCTTTTGGAAGGGGCGACTAGATAATTAATTGATTCAGGCGTGACCTTGCGGAAATCCATTATAAAATACAATAGACGTGGATATATTTAGTAACTTGTTCCGCTTAGCTATTTCTAAAGAGCCATAAAAAACTCCTGAAAGAAATCGACACGTGTTTCACCTCTCAACGAGGCATCCTCAGGATGACGATGGACTTGTTGCGAACTCGAACACGGCGTGTTGCCACACCAAGCGCTGAGTGCAATCAATTCTATTATTGTAAATTTTGACGTTCAAAAGTGGCTTGTATGTGCCTAATTGAAATAAATTATTTGACTTTGACTTTGTCACAGGGCAACACAGCATATTGAAATGGGACTAGCCTCTTCCTTGGCAAAAGATTTTTTTTTCATCAGCTACCTTATTTTTTCAGATTGGTTTTCTGCAGCGTAAGAAGAGAGAGGAATTGCAAAAATTACGGAAAAGTGTTAGGCGCCAAACTGTTGTAAGTTTTCTTGATACTTATAAATGATGAGCACCTGCCTACAATAAAAACTATAACATAGTTGTGACATGCAATGTGTGTGTATGCAATTGTTATTGAAATGAAACGAAATGATATTGTTTGTTCTGTAAATAGGATATCGGAATCACTTTTACACGTCATATTAAAAAAGAATAATACTAAGCTAGATGGAGTCGACGTTTCCTGACTACTGAGAAGAAATGGCGAGTCAAACTCAGGGGTCAAAGTCTCTTTTAAAGTCTAGACATAATCTTGGTCAGATTATGTGAGGACCAAGTAAATTAGTGTCTGAAATGGTTTTTTGAGCTGATTGCAAAAGCAAGATAACTAGGTGTCTTGTAAATGAAAAGTGTCGGTTTAAAATAATTAATATTTAATTCTTCAGATGAGGCGTTCAACGATGCCAACTCAGGCTGCGTCAGCCGAAGACCGGAGGCAAATTCTGGAAGGCATGAACGAAGAAGATGAACATGATCACCCACCAAGCCCTAAATAAACGTACCACCAAATACAACAGTAGTGTTACATTTGCAAGTGTGTAAATTTATTCAAATTAAAAAGAGGACTGACCTTGGAAAAAAACCTGAATTTATAAACTCAGATAATTTACATTCACTTACTCAACTATCTGCTTAAGGACGCGTTTACAAATCTGACCAAAATAAGCAGTTTTTCGGTACATTTTACGGCAGAACTGAACCAAACTAAATGCAAATAATAATTACCACAGATAGATTACGCCTTCATCTTTAAATTTTGGCAATTTTTTTTTTGAAAATTTTGTTTTATAATATTGTAAAAAATCATTTCCGGTGCCTCTTCACACAAAATTGACAATATCGTATTGAGTTTAGGAACATTTTTCTTCTATTTAATAACAGAAATGTATTTATTTAAAAATATTTAATGTAAGCAGACATGATCAAATCAAAAATGTGGTAGAAAAAACTACCAAAATGTTCTAAATAGTCTCCAAAAAAAAATCAAATCTATTTTAGTTTTTTAACAAATTTAGCTTTATCGCAGGCATCTTAACTGCTTGAATATAAGGGTTATTTTACTGGTCATTGTCGTGATTTATTGCACAAAAATTTGTAACGAAATATTAGTCTGCGCTCGGCCGCCGTCGTGAGTGGACACTGTGTCGCTTGTAACCACCAGCTCGTGTTGAAAAAGATCGCTGTACGAATACAAAATATTTGACATACCAAACTTGATACTTCACGTGTTTTGTGCGGACTACGGACAATCAAGGTTAGTTTTTTATATTTTTTCTTGAATTACCTACGGATTATAAATTTACATTTCGTTTCGGACTTGATGGAGTGACCTGAAGGTATACTTCGAAGACTGGAACTGGAATCAATAAACGAGTGGAGCTAGGTGTGCCGAGTTTGGGCTCGTTGTGTTAGTTATGATGAGACCTTACCTTAGGTCTTGATGGAGTGACCTGAAGGTGTACTTCGAAGACTGCTACTGGAACCAATAAATGAGTGGAGCTAGGAGTACTGAGTTTGGGCTCGTTGTGTTAGTTATGATGAGACCTTACCTAAGGTTTTGATGGAGTGACCTGAAGGTGTACTTCGAAGACTGCTACTGGAACCAATAAACGAGTAGAGCTAGGTGTACCGGGTTTGGGCTCGTTGTGTTAGTTATGATGAGACCTTACCTTAGGTCTTAATGGAGTAACCTGAAGGTGTACTTCGAAGACTGCTACTGGAACCAATAAACGAGTGGAGCTAGGTGTACCGAGTTTGGGCTCGTTGTGTTAGTTATGATGAGACCTTACCTCAGGACTTGATGGAGTGACCTGAAGGTGTACTTCAGTCACTACTAATGGATCTCCTCGACTACTAGAACTAGGTGTGCCGAGTTTGGGCTCGTTTTGTTAGTTATGATGAGACCTTACCTCCGGACTCGATGGAGTGACCTGAAGGTGTACTTCGGTGACTGCTAGTGGAACTCCCCGACGAGTAGAACTAGGTGTGCCGAGTTTGGGCTCGTTTTGTTGGTTATGATGAGACCTTACCTCCGGACCTGATGAAGTGACCTGAAGGTGTACTTCGGTGATTACTAATGGATCTCCTCGACGAGTAGAACTAGGTGTGCCGAGTTTGGGCTCGTTTTTTTAACTCATGATGAGACCTTACCTCCGGACCTGATGAAGTGACCTGAAAGTGTACTTCGGTGACTGCTACTGGATCTCTTAGACTACTAGAACAAGGTGTGCCGAGTTTGGGCTCGTTTTGTTAGTTATGATGAGACCTTACCTCCGGACTCGATGGAAGGACCTGAAGGTGTACTTCGGTGACTGCTAGTGGAACTCCCCGACGATTAGAACTATGTGTGCCGAGTTTGAGTTCTTTTTGTTAGTCATGATGAGACCTTACCTCCGGACCTGATGAAGTGACCTGAAAGTGTACTTTGGTGACTGCTACTGGATCTCCTAGACTGCTAGAACTAGGTGTGCCGAGTTTGGGCTCGTTTTGTTAGTTATGATGAGACCTTACCTCCGTACCTGATGAAGTGACCTGAAGGTGTACTTCGGTGACTACTAATGGATCTCCTCGACGAGTAGAACTAGGTGTGCCGAGTTTGGGCTCGTTTTGTTAGTTATAATGAGACCTTACCTCCGGACCTGATGAAGTGACCTGAAGGTGTACTTCGGTCACTACTAATGGATCTCCTTGACTACTAGAACAAGGTGTGCCGAGTTTGGGCTCGTTTTGTTAGTTATGATGAGACCTTACCTCCGGACTCGATGGAGTGACCTGAAGGTGTACTTCGGTGACTGCTAGTGGAACTCCCCGACGAGTAAAACTAGGTGTGCCGAGTTTGGGCTCGTTTTGTTAGTTATGATGAGACCTTACCTCTGGACCTGATGAAGTGACCTGAAGGTGTACTTCGGTGACTACTAATTCATCAGGTCCGGAGGTAAGGTCTCATCATAAATAACAAAATGAGCCTAAACTCGGCACACCTAGTTCTAGTAGTCTAGGAGATCCAGTAGCAGTCACCGAAGTACACTTTCAGGTCACTTCATCAGGTCCGGAGGTAAGGTCTCATCATGACTAACAAAAAGAACCCAAACTCGGCACACCTAGTTCTAATCGTCGGGGAGTTCCACTAGCAGTCACCGAAGTACACCTTCAGGTCCTTCCATCGAGTCCAGAGGTAAGGACTCATCATAACTAACAAAACGAGCCCAAACTCGGCACACCTAGTTCTAGTAGTCTAAGAGATCCAGTAGCAGTCACCGAAGTACACTTTCAGGTCACTTCATCAGGTTCGGAGGTAAGGTCTCATTATAAGTAACAAAACGAGCCCAAACTCGGCACACCTAGTTCTACTCGTCGAGGAGATCCATTAGTAGTGACCGAAGTACACCTTCAGGTCACTTCATCAGGTCCGGAGGTAAGGTCTCATTATAAATAACAAAACGAGCCCAAACTCGGCACACCTAGTTCTAGTCGTTGGGGAGTTCCACTAGCAGTCACCGAAGTACACCTTCAGGTCACTCCATCAAGTCCGGAGGTAAGGTCTCATCATAACTAACAAAACGAGCCCAAACTCGGCACACCTAGTTCTAATCGTCGGGGAGTTCCACTAGCAGTCACCGAAGTACACCTTCAGGTCACTTCATCAGGTCCGGAGGTAAGGTCTCATTATAAATAACAAAACGAGCCCAAACTCGGCACACCTAGTTCTAGTCGTTGGGGAGTTCCACTAGCAGTCACCGAAGTACACCTTCAGGTCACTCCATCAAGTCCGGAGGTAAGGTCTCATCATAACTAACAAAACGAGCCCAAACTCGGCACACCTAGTTCTAATCGTCGGGGAGTTCCACTAGCAGTCACCGAAGTACACCTTCAGGTCACTCTATCAGGTCCGGAGGTAAGGTCTCATCATAACTAACAAAACGAGCCCAAACTCGGCACACCTAGTTCTAGTAGTCTATGAGATCCAGTAGCAGTCACCGAAGTACACCTTCAGGTCACTCCACCAGGTCCGGAGGTAAGGTCTCATCATAACTAACAAAACGAGCCCAAACTCGGCAGACCTAGTTCTAGTAGTCTAGGAGATCCAGTAGCAGTCACCGAAGTACACCTTCAGGTCACTCCACCAGGTCCGGAGGTAAGGTCTCATCATAACTAACAAAACGAGCCCAAACTCGGCAGACCTAGTTCTAGTAGTCTAGGAGATCCAGTAGCAGTCACCGAAGTACACCTTCAGGTCACTCCATCAAGTCCGGAGGTAAGGTCTCATCATAACTAACAAAACGAGCCCAAACTCGGCACACCTAGTTCTAATCGTCGGGGAGTTCCACTAGCAGTCACCGAAGTACACCTTCAGGTCACTCTATCAGGTCCGGAGGTAAGGTCTCATCATAACTAACAAAACGAGCCCAAACTCGGCACACCTAGTTCTAGTAGTCTATGAGATCCAGTAGCAGTCACCGAAGTACACCTTCAGGTCACTCCACCAGGTCCGGAGGTAAGGTCTCATCATAACTAACAAAACGAGCCCAAACTCGGCAGACCTAGTTCTAGTAGTCTAGGAGATCCAGTAGCAGTCACCGAAGTACACCTTCAGGTCACTCTACCAGGTCCGGAGGTAAGGTCTCATCATAACTAACAAAACGAGCCCAAACTCGGCAGACCTAGTTCTAGTAGTCTAGGAGATCCAGTAGCAGTCACCGAAGTACACCTTCAGATCACTCCATCAGGTCCGGAGGTAAGGTCTCATCATAACTTACAAAACGAGCCCAAATATAATATAAACAGCAATACGGAATGTTTTTTGTAGGTTCTCATGTATTATAACATAAACAAATAAAAAATAAACTTTCAAATATCAAAATTTGTTCACTTGACTACTATTCCCGCAATTTACCGTGCTTACACTTGTATGTGTGACCTGTGTCAATGTAGTAGCTCGATTCTTTACCTATCAATTTTGTAAACGCGTCCTTAAGAGGGATGCGCTAAGGTAGCCCGCGAAATTCAAATTGTCGCGAATCATATTTAGATCAACATGCAACCTAATAGGTGACCTGCAAATTGCAAAAAAAAAAGTAAGAATATTTGAATTTCGCGGGCTACCCTGACGCTTTCGCCTTAAGCGTTGTGTACTGTCAAAAAGTTTGGTTATAATAGAATTTAAACTTTGTAATGGATAACATAGAGTTTATTGTTCCAAAACATGATAATTATCTTGGATTCTAAATTCAAATATAGGCGACTTATATGAGTAAAGTTTCACAGTCAAAACATCAATGGCGTCACAACATGGCTTAAGCCACCTACCATGACCTTGAGGGTCAATCCAATTTTTTTGTAAACTACTTTTAGGTTATAAAAATGCATAATATTTAGAACGTGAAAATTTTATAGTTTTTGTCATGTTTCTCACGAAAGTAAGTTACAATCTTAAAAGCCCATATACTACCTCAGCTCAAATTTACTTTTATCTCGCTCGCACCATACTGCTTGCAGCGTGAGTGAGAGCGAGATGGAGTGGAGTGCAGGTGGCTCCAAGGCGCCAATAGTTTAGGTAATTGCTTTTTACGGCGAAACAGTGGTAAAAAAAAAAATCGTCATCGCTACTTTATAGTTAGTTCAGTTCTCATGCAAAGTTACATGATCTAATTTGAAGTTTTTTTTTTTTTAATACCAGCTGTTTATTGTTCGGTTTGGAGATAACTTTGGAAAAAAAATCTATCGAGAAAATTTTATGGAATCATGTTTTCGTCAAACATAGTAATTAAAATATGAATCCTCAACTTTAACATAATATAAATGTATTTCGAAATGAATGCTGCAGTATTTTCGATATACCAGAGGCTCATGCTAAGCGATTTGAGGTAGTATAAGCCCTTAATACAGTAAATAATGGAAGAAGATTATGGAGCTTTCACCATCATGAAATGCTTTAAAATATTAGTAGGTTATTCGTTTATTCATCTAGTTTCTTATTAAATTACATTTTTAAATATTTCTTAAAATAAAAGAATTAAAAAAACATTTAAAAATATAAAAAAAATAGAGGTCCGCCGGTGTCGGGAGCAGGGTCCAAGCTTAGTAGGTTTATTTTTAGTTTATTTGTTTCTGTAGTACAGTTGACGGCACGTCAGTGGTAACACTTTTCCTTTAGCTGACCTAGCGTGGTACGGTTTCAATAGAATAAGAGACCAGTATAAACTGGTTTCGTTACCACTGATATGCGGCCTACCGTACCTACATTACCTTCTTACGTAGAAAATTCAGATATTGTACAGTATTTCTATTTTCTTAATGTCTCTTGGGTATCATCGCATTTCTGAATACAAACGAATGCTAATTTTCATGTCTATCAATCATTAGATTTATCGTGTATAGTCATTTGAATTCAGAACTAAGTACTTTATTGTTGTTTTGTTGATGAGAGAGAGATGAGATCTTTATATTATTTTTAGACACTTTTTACGTATCTATGACGTAGCCGGTTTACCTTGTATACCATGTATAGTGTTGGAGATACAAACAAAATAAAATCTTTACCCGCATTTTCTCGAAATCAGGTTTAACCTAGTTATTGCACTTTTCGTAAAGATGGCAGAGCTTTCCTCCCATTTTTTAATAAATTACATTAAGTTAAAAGAGTATTAACAACTCTTTATACTTCCAAGTCGATTGTCCGGTCTGCACCAAGTGTAAAGGGCAACTGATAGAAATCCGACAACTGACGAAGCACGAAGTTTGCCGAGGGACTTTAAGAAAATAAAAATACAGTAATATCCTAGCAAAGGGCCAACATTCCATTAGATTACCAATTTATTTATTCTGATTGTTTAATATTTCTTGTTAATATTAGCTTATAAATGACCGTGTACCCAGGTGTTGAAATTTTATAGGCTGACAAACAGTCCAGTATGCATTGTTCTTATCACCAAGTTGAGGAACCGTGATCGGTGAAAGTAGCTTAGGGTAGGAAAACAGGAGGATACTCCTCTCCTTCTCGTTTTGTTAACTGTATAGTTTAGGGTATTGCTAATTTTAAGGTTGAAATAAAAGTCTTAATATATATAATTATGCAGTATTTAATTGTTACATACCCACTATAACGTACCATACTAGACATGAATTTCATTATTACAACAATAAACATACTCACCTAAATACAAAAGATCGGAAGGAATAAAAACTAGAATCGAGTTCTTCTAACTGAACAGACAGCTGTGCTACTGGGGAGTTTGTTGCGCCACTTCTTCTTCCCAGCTAAAGCACTAGGAAGTGGTGAAGGGCGCGTTTTGGGGGACTGTCTTATGTAATTTTGACGTTCGAAAAGTGCTGATTCTCAACCTAGTTTGAATAAATGACTTTTTTTTTACAACCTACAAATCTCTAAGTGAAGTTTTGTGAGATTGTAAAACAAAAGGTCATTTATGTGAAAATCTTGCCGAGCAGAATAGTTTTTTACACAGATCACCTCAAACCAAACCTCTGGTTTTCCCCTGATATTCTAATCAGAAGCCCATCAACTATTTCGGCTGATGCATATCTACAACTAGATTTAAATGAACTGTAACTAAACGTTTTATTTTAATTGACCGAGCGAGCGAAGCGTCTCTGCTTTAAGTCTGGCAAAATTTGCTTTCGTGAGTCAGTTTGTTGATACTCCTCTACAGATCGTATTTTTCAACAAATCTGGACGAAACTTGGTTAAAGATTTTAAATCAAATCAAATCAAATCAAAAATATTAATTTGCTAGAATATGGTACATAAGGTGTTACAGTAAATTTGTTTCAGCATATCCTGCCATAACATTATTTTAGGGCCATATAATTTTTTTGTCGCCGGAATTTTGATTCAGATTCAAATTCATTTATTTGCAAAAACATGTGTAGATAATATACATGGTATGATATTATAAGTGATACAAGGTATTTTTTGGCTCAACATGTTTGACCATGGCTGGTGTACAAATTAGGTCGAAAGACAATAGGATTTCAAAATTAAGATACAATAATATAAAAAAATCAATAATTAACAATAATATAAATAAATTAACAATAAACTTAAATGAAATAACGTCAATAGACATGATTTAAAATAAATAAAATAGATTCAGTCAAAGTCAAAGTCAAAGTCAAATAATTTATTTCAATTAGGCACAAAAAGGCACTTTTGAACGTCAAAAACAAAAAATAGAATTGATTCTAGTCGCCCCTTCCAAAGGGTAGTTTTCGTATGGAGAAGAATGGGCAAGAAACTCCACCGTTACTCTTTTAAAATGTTTTACAATATTTTGTATACATTAATTATATAATTATATGTGAAAACGATGCACCTGGAATAAGATTACTATACCACAATAGGTAAAAATAAAAATGAAGCAATGATAGAAAAAATAATTATGTAATGGATACATGGTGTTCACATATTTACAAGCATTGTAAAACCTATACGATATTCCTAAAAAAATTACAAGTGATACTAATTCGTCAGTGTGTGAGTTCAAGTAATCACAGAATGTAAAAAAAATGTTGTAATATTTAATTACACAATTAAATTAGCAACCAGTTTGATTTTGTCTAGACTCAAAATTGTCCTATGGAGCTAGACCAGCATGTTTCCAAGCATTCTTATCTAGGATATAATCCTCTAATTTGTAATATGCTTGTTTACAAAGAGTACTTTTAATATGCGTTTTAAATTTTCTTTCAGTTAATTGTAATATATCACAAGGTATTTTGTTATAACATTTAACACAGTACCCCATAAAAGATGTTTGTACTTTGGATAATCTGAAAAATGGTTGATCTATTTTATCTTTATTTCTAGTATTAAAATTATGTC
Source organism: Agrochola litura (assembly GCA_949152395.1). NCBI lineage: Eukaryota > Metazoa > Arthropoda > Insecta > Lepidoptera > Noctuidae > Agrochola > Agrochola litura. Next base: position 5,086,132 of record OX424502.1, on the reverse strand, counting down.
TATCACTTATTTTCTTAAAAAGATGCAGATTTTTCCTTACATACATAATATTTTCATAGATGAATTGGCAAGGTACCGTCATAATATTAATCTTTTTAAATAGTTCCCTGAGAGATTCGCGACGACATAGATTATAAATGGCTCTGACAGCCCTCTTTTGTAAAATAAAGATGGATTCAATGTCAGCAGCCCGACCCCACAGTAAAATGCCATATGACATAATACTGTGAAAGTAGCTAAAATAGACCAAACGCGCGGTTTCTACATCTGTTAACTGTCTTATCTTTCTAACAGCATAAGCGGCCGAGCTTAGCCGCCCCGCAAGAGATGTTATATGAGGTCCCCATTGTAATTTCTCGTCTAGCGTGATTCCCAGGAAAACTGTTTGATGAATAAATTCCAGTTTTTCTCCATTCAATATGATGTCACATTCGCTACTTCTAACATTCGGTAATTTAAATTGCATTTGGTTTTTTTCTCATTAAGTACCAAATTATTTACCGTAAACCAATCTTGGACCTGAAGAATAGAGTTATTCACGTCGTCAAGATTTTGTGACCGTCGGTCTATTTTAAAGATCAATGATGTGTCATCTGCAAATAACACCATCTTCGGTTGATTTTGAAGTAATTGGGGTAAATCGTTTATGTAAACTAAAAAGAGGAATGGACCCAATATCGAACCTTGAGGAACACCCATTGCCATTTCAGACCCCAACGAGTTTTCGCCGTTTACTTGAACTTTAATCTTTCTATCTTTCAGGTATGATCTTAGTAAATCAAGAGCTGTATTCCTAATGCCATAGTGTTCTAGTTTCAGCAGAAGTGTTTCATGGTTTACGCAATCGAACGCCTTCGAGAGGTCGCAAAAGATTCCAATGGCATCTTGTGCTTCGTCCCAGGCATTAAAAATGTTCTTTATTAGGGTGACACCGGCGTCAGTGGTACAACGCCCTTTGGTGAAACCGTACTGTTGTTCATGAAAGATGGAATTTTTATTAAAGTGACGTAACATTTGATTAAGCATCAACTTTTCAAACACTTTACTGAGAACTGGCAGAATTGACACGGGCCTATAATTGTTGGGTTCCTTACTATCACCGGACTTGAACAATGGAACTACTTTACTGAGTTTCATGAGATCCGGAAAGACTCCTTGGTCTACACTGGTGTTAAATATGAAAGCTAAATAGGGCGCAATGGTTTCGATGATAGATTTACAGACTTTTACAGACATTCCCCATAGATCTTCTGTTGATTTAATTTTAAGATCTTTAAAAGCTTTTATAACAGCCTGGGGGTTTGTATGCTGAAACCTAAACTCTAAAGGGCATGCATTTACATTATTTCTAAGTAAGGCGGCAGAAAGCGCGGGTGATGAATTTAAATTTTCGGTAGTTTTAAGGGGAACATTAGCAAAAAAGTTTTCAAATTCCTGAGCTATTTCTACATCTGAGTTGATGGGGCCATGTGCAGTCTCTAAATTTAATTCAGTATTACGCTGTTTTTTCCTACCTGTTTCATTATTTATTATTTGCCAGGTAGTTTTTATTTTATCATCAGCTGATTTTATTTTATTGCTAATGTAAAGAGCTTTAGCTATTTTGCACACACTTTTAAAAGTTTTAGAATATTTTGCGACATACTGATGAAAGCTTGTATTATTCATATGTTGCTTTAGGCCATAAAGTTCAAAAAGTTTTTCCCTGCTTTTACGAATACCTGGAGTGGCCCAATCACTAAATAAGAACTTTGTGTAAATAGTTTTAGTCTTTAGTGGAAAAGTGTCAATAAATTGCTTGTTTAATAGTGAAAAGAACTCGGCGTAAAACTCATTAGGGTCAAAAATATTATTAAAACTCTGAACACATAATTTACTTGCCAAAGAGTTATCTAATTTCTCTAAGTTTTTACATGTAATTGGCCTAAACCTTATTTGAATTTTTTGTAAAGGCATGTAGGTACAAAATGTTACTGTTTGACCACTGTGATCAGATGGCAACTTATTTACAATTTGTTTATGTAAGTAATCACAATTACAAAATATATTATCTATACAAGTGGCAGAAGAAGCTGTCACTCGGGTTGGTTCAGTAAAAACATTTGACAAATCAAATGACCTAAAAAGACTTAATAATCTGATAGTGTTCGAGTTATTTTCTAATAAATTAATATTAAAATCACCACATATGATTATTGACTTACTACTAGCACTAAGTTTCTTTAGTACATCTTCCATTACAGAATCAAACATAGATAGATTCTGGTAACTTGGAGGTCTGTATACGCATACTATAACATGCTTATCAAGCTCAACACAGGACAATTCAATGTTGTGTTCAACAGACAGTCCGATAATGTCTTTTCTTTCTTTCGATTTAATAGAATTTTTTATCAATATTAATGACCCGCCATGTATCATACGTTTTCGGCTGAAATGGCTAACTACACAATAATTTTCATAATTAATTGACATTACTTGATGATCTTTTAACCAATGCTCTGTTAAACAAATGACATCAAACTTGGTATTTTCTAAAAACAATTCCATTTCCAGTAATTTGGAAGAGCAACCTTGGATATTTTGATTAAATAATTTTAAAGTAAGTTGCCCCCCCTTTGGTTTTTTATTATTATTATAATGTAAAATATTGCCAGAAGATACCTTTTTATTATTCTCTAATAATAATTGGTTATTTGAAGGGGTAACTTCTGTTGTCTTACTAACTAGTTTAAAAAGTTATCCGGAGTGAACTCCACAACTACAACTGAAGAGTCTAGAATGCCCGTATGAGTTCCAGCAGGAAGAGAATTCCCTATCTGACTGGTAGTGGCCTCCAAAGATGTTGGTATTGTAGGTGGATCCTCCTTCGTACAACATGATGCTTCAGAATTAATTACTATGTTGTTAGTATAACTAGACAACACAGACTCGTCACTAATACTACAATTTGTTATATTTGCTATAACCTCATTTATATTATGTGCTATCAACATAGCAATCATATGTCTACATTCCCAAGACAGAGATAAAGTTCTCCGAGTTAACTTAAAACCACTAACAAACTTGTTAGTGTCAAAATACAATAATTTGTCACTATGACAACATGTCAGCCTGTGAATAATACTATTCAACTTATAAATATAATTATTTTCGTAATCTGATAAAGTATCAGAGTAAGGTAAAGCACACAACATTAGCTTTCCTATATTTAACTTTAATAAGGTGTCCACACCATCCACTATGTCCTTTCTAGTAATACCAGTACTATTACCCAATAGCAAAACCATTGTAGAATAATTATCTAGGTTTGTGCTTTCAATTCTTTTAATCATTTGTTTGAAACTTATGTTATGATAACTATGATTGGTAAAACTATGGCTAAGGTAATTAAATAAAATTTTTCCAAAGCCAGAACCTAATTCGTCACAGAAAAATATAGATTGCTTATTATTATTCTGTGTATTAACACTGGTCTCTGCAGGAAGAGACAACACCGGTGGAGGCAAGTCAGGCTGAGGCTGAGGAGGTGATGGTTGGTTGACACAACTGCATGAGAGATTATTAGTCAGGGACTCATACTTCTCAGCATTCCACTTCACCAAATCCAGTAGTTCTCCAGCCTCAAACAAGCGCTCACTTAGTTGTTGTTGTGAAGTCTCATATTTCTCAAAAATATCCTTCAGCAAGTGCTCCTTGTGTTGAATATCATTATAAAGGAGCTTAGTATCAATATCATATTTTTGCCTACATTCATCTATCTCAACAATACAACTATTTAAACTTTTTGAAAGGATAACACGTTCCTTTCTAAGGGAAAGATTTAATTTTAAAAGTTTTTGTTTTTTAATTGCTCTCTGTGACCGTTTAATTATTTTCTTAAATTTAATATATTTCTTTAATTTCTTTAATTTATTATGACTCATAATAATAGTCATTATCTACAGAGGGATTTATCATTTAAAATTCATTAACATTATAATAAGCTTTTTCTGCCAGTATTTTTTAAATGTTTTCTTAATCTGATCTATATTTAATTTCTTAACACAGTTAGGGATATTATTTGGATTGGAGGGGTACTTCCTCTAAAAAGGGTACACAAGGGGGCTACTAGATATCTCCGCCTTATAAGATTCGATTTCGATGGTTTGATTTTAGTTTATTTCTGTTTAATTATGTTCTTGCCACCATATGCTTTTTAGTAACCTACAGCAGTCGGGTTTTTTTTCAAGTTGGAGAGTTATATTAAATTAATAAGTTATAGAATTTTAAACTGACACGGTTAATGTCACTACTAAAGTTATTTAAAAAAGAATGTTTACCATGTTTTTAAAAACAAAAAACTTGGTAAATATCACGTCATCTCATAATCCTAACAAATATTGTAAATGCGTAAGTGTTTGCTGGTTTTTACGCTTTCACATTAAAATGGCTGAACGGATTTTGATGAAATTTGGCACATGGGCAAACCATGTCCTGGGTTAGGACATAGGATACTTTTTATCCCAATATTCCGATTCCGAGTCCGGATCGAGACTTATGCGGGGGAACCTGCGGGGTGCAGCTAGTTTTACTATACCATTTTAAGAGAACAAATTCCAGAGAAGACATCTTCATTTAATCAGCTATATTAAGGAGTAACAAAATTTTAAAAAAAAATTGAGGTGCCTATGAAACAGTCGATAATGCTGCCAAAAGTCGAATTTGCACGTGCATGTAACGTAGATGATTTTTGAAAATGGTTAGTTTGTAACTTCTTCCTTTAACTTTTACCTATTTGATGTTTTAAAAAATTTGGTTACATCGAAAGGTTTGTTAAAGTATTAGGTGTACAAAAGACTTTCTGATTACAGAGATATTGAAGGTTTTAAGTTCCAATATTTTTTTATGTTTTTTTACGAAAACAAGTTCAATACATCATGTAAAAAAAACGCTGTCCGATCCGTGAGGGTGTTGTTAGGTATCATACTGAGAGCCTATTTATGTGGGAATTTTCAAGAAAATCAAAAAAATAAATTATCGTCTCTTTTTTTTTATGGGGAATTTTACCGGGTTATTACATGGGGCGCGGGCGGCCGTCGTTTAGCGGGTGTCTAAAAGTTATCTTAACTTATCACCTCTATAGAAAATTTGCTAATTAGGGTTCCGTAGTATAGTTTCGTCATGTCCGTCTGTCTGTCTGTCCGCGGTCTAGCTCCAAGACTGTTAGTACTAGAAAGTTGTCATTTGGCATGGATTAATCATGCCGACAAAGTGGTAAAATAAAATTATGAAAAATATTTTTTTGGGGTACCTCCCCTACACGTAAAGTGGGGATGTTCTTTTTTTTTTCTATCCCTTATTGTGGGGTATCGTTGAAAAGGTCTTTTAAAAACATTGTGAGTGTGTTCAAACTATTTTTGAATTCAGAGATTCGTTTGTGAAATATTAAGCTTTAAAGTGAAATTTTTTGTCAGAGTCAAGTGTCCCCCCCCCCCCTGCCAGCTAAATGGTTGGTTTTAGGTATGTGAAAAAATTCACAGCAGTAGCTTATATAACGAATTTAAAAGGAAAACTATCACAGCTGAGTAGGCTTTACAAGTTAACGAGTAATAATTGACCAACTTAGATTTGCGGTTGTAAAAACATGTTCTCCCATACATTCCGTATGAAAGATTTTTTTTTTCAACTACATTGTTAAGTTTGTTCTTGGGATAAATTCATCCCAACTACGGAACCCTACATTGTGCGTGGTCCGACATGCACTTGGCCGGTTTTTTTAATGAATTTAGGGTTATTCTGGTACTAAAATTGTGATTTTTAAATAGCAATAACTTTTTATTTTTAATACCTAATAATTAGTTTTTTTTATTACTTTTAAGTAATGTTATTGCAGTACCTATGAGCTCCTTTCGGATCGGCCAGGGTTTTTTTTACATATATAAGGGTATTTTGTTCAGTAGTTAGGTGAGGTGATACCGTCATGTCAATCAAACACAATTCAGTTTCTCTGTAATAAAAGATTTATGTTTGTTATTTACATGTTTGTTTAACACTAATTACAAAATATAACATTCAATTAACTATAAAAACCTTACCTGTAATAAAAGAAACGACATTGAATGCTATTAATTACGGTATCAATTCCTAACAAGTAATAACTTTATAGTGTTCACGACGATGGTTCTAATTCGACCACAGATTAAATAAAAGCTGACGACATTGCAGTCTACCACTGTAATGGCGCTAGTAGCGCGGCCTTTATTCTAATTTTTTTTTAAATATTTTTTTACACATATTGTATGTTATAACTTAACTTTAAATACTCACACGATCCCTGTACTGCATGCATGCATGCATGGTGAATATGGTCACCATGTTTTGAGCACACTACGCAAACAGCGAATATTCACACCAAAGATAAAAGTCGTTTCCCAGTCATTATGTTTGCACAAACTTGCTTAGTTTTGATGTACAGAATGCGTAGAGGACGGCTTCGTGATGGTTCTTTTTTACACCCTATATAAATTCTTTTCTGAGACGGTCACGATAAAACCTCCAGCCAAACTTAACAAAAGAGTCCAAACAATAATAAACGGGATAATCGCGCCGGTAGGGGGCGCCACAATAGCCACAACTTTAAGGTCCTTGGTCTTGATTGATGGCTCAAGTTCGGGCCACAGTAAGGTCGGGCTACTGTATTGTCTTCTTGGTGACGCAAGGGATCTGGTAGGCTTGAAACTGTAGTTAATGTTGCGTTGTTGGAATTTTCAGTGTACGCTGGACTTACTGTTGAGCTGTTTCTAGGTAGGGCAGATCAATTGATTTTCACACAAAAGAGGCATGCTTTGGACAAAACAAATCAGTAGCATACTACAAACACTTTGCTTTTAACAGACTTGGAAAGTTTAATAGAATATAACCTAAGAGTACTTCTTTCATGATTTACTATCAGAAAAGTCCTCAAGTACGTACGTTAGCTGCGCGGTTCGTTTGTTAGCTAACCTCGCAACCAAGCGTAGCGTAGCCGTGGGCAGCAATGGAACTGCACTAAAAGCACAGTATAAGTAAGTAACAGTATTATATCTTCATACAAACCGCCCGAAACGACGCGCTTTGAAATCTCAATGTATATCAATAGGTACGCAACAGTATCGAATGCGCGGCAGTTACGCACGGACGCGGAAGGTTTATCTACCGAACGACCGTAGGTAATTATTTCAAGGTCACTGCCGAGATATAATTCTGTTACTTATTTATATTGTACTAAAAGACTGAAGTTACAGTTAGAATAAAAGTCAAAAACCTACGTTTACCATAACAAAATATATACCTCAAGTGATATTAAACTCAAGCAAGACCGAATAACCTTTATAAATGAAAGTAAGTACAGCCTACTCAAACCATTCTTAGAAAAATGGATCAATTTGCCTAGCCTTTTCCCAACTATTTTTGGAACGACTTCCAGTCTAAGCGGATGCAGCTGAATACCAGTATTCTACATGGAGCAACTGCCTACCCTGACCTCCACAACCCAGTTACTGGGTAACATGTTCAGAGCTGGCTTTACCTATGGTGCAGGGTGTGCGGCGCACACGGGCGCAGGGTCTTAGGGAGCGCCGAGGGTCGCTCGCGACAACTTTTTAATCAAATCCCAAACAAGACCAAAACATGTTCAGTAAAAAGGCAGTTTGTAGTTGGAGGCCCCCTACGCTAAATATGAACTTAGGGTGCTAAAATGACGAGCTCGCTACGCTTGCTCTTGCAACCTCAACATTCTCTTTTTTCTTAGAATTCTCTGAGTAAATGGACAATGTAATTCCTATTCACGTATGAATGGTCAAAAAAAAAACTGACCTATCTGGGGCGAGGTGTTAAATTTTCGAGCTCGATTCGCTCGCTCTCGCATCCTACATTTTCAAACTATTTTGTATAGGTCAACAAAGTAATTCCTGTTTCCCTATTTCTGTATCAATGGTCAAAAGAAAACCTATACTATTCGAGGCAGTGTGCTAAATATTTCAACGTCTGATTCCTGGGCCCCATTGAGTTTCGCCGCCCCGGGCCCCCGATAGGCTTAGTCCGTCACTGCTAGAGGGCGCCAAGGTATTGATTGCACACGGGCGCTACATCGGCTAGAGCCGCCTCTGAATATGTTACCCTTTGGTAAGACTGGTTATCAAACTTAAGAACTGATCCTGACTACCTGAAAAAACAGCGGGTATCAATAGCTTAACGTGCTTTCCGAGGCACGGAGGGGTCTCGATATGTAATGGATGGTCACCCATCCATGAACCGACCGCGGCAAGCGTAGCTTAACCTACGCTTGACCCGTGCGGCTGTTAGCCACGAGCCCCTCTTAGCAAAATGGATACCTAGATCTTTGGAACAATCGCGCCAAAAATTGTTGACATCGAAACAGCTTCAATTACAGAAGAACCCATATGAGTCTGATTGCAAGTCATACAATATCTTCGACCCTTCTTTTCCGCTAAGTTGGCATTACTGCTCGTTGGATTTTTACTCTGATGTTGCACAATTGTTGTTTGTTGATACATATTTTTAAAGGAATTTGTCTGCAGAAAAGGTTGTTAGGGATTTTAGCTTCATCACCTGTTTTTTTTCAGTCAATTCTAGATAATATATGTCAAGCAAATATCTCTTCCACTTTTGGCATGTTGACTTGATTGGTTTTCAGATAAAAAGATGATGTTTTATAAGATGATACTTATGACGATTATGAAGGAACTTATAAACTTTTGATACAACAAGCATACTTCTGTACCTTCAGTGAAAAGTGATATATCTTGACCTATATCAGTTTTAATATTCTTACACTAAGTTTAACAGTAAAAAAAATGCAATTTTTGGTCTAATTTTCTACCCCTCTAACATTAAAATTGAGCAAGCTTATTTTGGTGTAAAGTTCTCTAACTAAGCATTTTTTACATTTATTAATGTGTAATAAAATACATTTTAAATAATATCAATGTGAACTGAACAAATATTTCAAGTACCTTAATGTATATTAATACAAATGTATGTGACTCTTATTACGCGATCTATGTGAATTAGTACAAACTGATAAATTTAGGTACACATAATCATCCAACACCAACCAATAAATAATGTGTAAAATGGTTCAAGTCATTTTAAATTAATTTACAACGACTTTAATATATATTGTGTTAGGTGATACAACTGGTTTTTTTTTTTTAATTATTAAAAACTATACAAATTAATCTGTTTCTTCTTACACTAAATCTTGTTCCAAGATATTGTTTACCAATTTCAATAATCAGTACTCATTTTAGTGAAGTAGACAAAGAGTCAGATTTTTTTTAAACTTTAATATTAATATTCTTAAAATCATGATTTTCCAGTTACATCACTTTTCACTGAAGGTACAGACTTGTTGTATCAAAAGTTTATAAGTTCCTATCGACGGTCCCTACGTGTATATAGAGAGTGAGGGAAGAGAGAATGCTCCTGTGTCTGTTGCTCACACCTTGTACACTTTAATAGCACCAGCATCGAAGACGCATACATAAACTCACGCCTTCTTCCCAAGGGGGTAGGCAGAAACTACAGAACGCCACCTGCTACAATCCTTGTATACTCCTTTTGCCTCGTCTACGTTCATACATCTGGTCATACACGCACGCCGGTTGCGAGTACTACGCACCTGGCCTATCTGAAGAACATCACCAATAAGGTCAGTATGTGTCTTCCTAGGGCGTCCCGCCTGGCCTTTCCCTTCACATCAGCCTTGTATGTAAATACATTTTGTTTGCATCGAAGACACCTCCACAGAAATTGGTCGCCATGTCCGAAATTAGGTATAGAGGACTATTATTATTACACAATTATGTAAAACAAAACCTGTCTGATCTGAAAGGCGCACATAGGTACTGCAATAACATTACCAAAAAGTATATTTTTTGAAAAATATTATTATAAATAAAAAAAATATTGCTATTTAAATTTCACATTTTTAGTAACAAAATTAACCATTAAAAAATTTGTAAATTTTCAACTGGGGTCAGTTTATGACACCCACTAAACGACGGCGCTCCATGTACCCGGTAAAATTCCCCATTGCAAAAAAATTTGGCGAATTTTTTTTTCTCTTTTTTCTCAAAATTACGTCATAAATCAGAACGATACCTAAAATCACCCTCACGAACCAGACAGGGTTTTTTTACCCGACTACGGCAAAGCCAAAAGGATTATTTACATGTTGTATAAAGACATCTAAAAAATGAGTTTCTTCTTAATGTTACTATCTTCTGTTTATCGGTACGCATATTATACTTTATTTATTAAACGAACAGATGCTAGCTGTCCTAATTATAATCAACTGCGCAAAAGACTAACTCGAAAATTATTTAATCGTTTGTTTAAAATTTAAAAAGTAAATTATTATTAACCATACAGTTCAACAGCAAAATTGCAAGCGATTGTAATAAATTCGCTTGCTTTAGTACCCCGGTAAGTTGAGAAACGTGCTCCATAACACAGGTCGTGGTCACCAACTTTATGAAGGACATCGACCTCGGAACAGCCAATAAATACGTGCCTACGGCATGTTTTATTTATTGGTTTCGCTAAAAATTAAATAAGTAGGTATGGGCGTTATTTAACGTCACTAGTTACAATAACTGGCTACGGGCCATGTAACGGAATAACTAGTTTCGAGTCACACACAAACACGTGATTTTTGTAACTAGTTCCATCACAATGCAGTGATCGAATGAAAAGAGTGAAACGAAACAAGCTTGTGTTATGTAACGTATTACGTAGGTAACCATTTACATTTTTGTTTCGCAAATAACAGTAACACTTCAATGAGAATAGAATTTGAAAAATAACTAGTTACTAAAATCACTAGTTTTTAAAACCGGTGACGTCCTCGAAGTCACTAGTTACGTTACGTTTCACAAAAATCACGACCCACCCCTATAAATAAGGGATATTTAGACATGTTTATTTTAATTATTAGATTACAGGTAACAGATCAGTGGTGGCCCAGAGGTAACGTTTTACGCTCATAGATTCGAAGCCAAGCAAGCGCTTTACTTTGTGTAAATTATTTCAACACCACTGCTCTCAAAACGGTGAAGGAAAACATCGCGAGGAATCCGCCATGTCCAAGAACCAAAAATTCGACGATGTGTGATATCTATCAACCCGCACTGGGCCCGCGTAGTGGATTACTGTCTACTTCTCACACAGAGTAGGCCTTTGCCCCAGCAGTGGGAACATTATAGACTGATTATGCATATTATTATTATGCATATAGGTAACAGGAGAAGATTCAATAAAATGGTATAAAGAAGTCACTGGAGCATTTAATACAATTTGAAATAAATAATTAAAATTAATCTAAAATTCTCTGAAAATAAAAACAAAAACTAAACAGAATTTTAATACAATTACTATTTTATTTAAAGCAGAGAAAACAAAGAAAGAAAAAAAACTCGTTCAATAACAACAGACCCAATCCATTTTCCAATTTTAAGAGCAAAACGTTTGACAAGTCAATCCTCTTCGAGGAAAATGGCGACGTTTTCGAACGATTGTTTTGATTAAAAATATGTCAAAATGGCCACTAAACGGTTGGACCACTTAGCTAACAAGAAAGATGTGAAAAGTGTTCGTTCCTCCACACTCTTCTGAATTCCTCTTCACTCCCCTACGAACTACGATCCTCCATTTCGTTCCTTCCCCCCTTACTTTTTGAGAAGTAGGTATACTTAGTATTGTTAATATAAATTGTTAATGGGACTCAATCGATGTGAAATAGTCCTCAGTAATTTGTCTTTATGTTTGTCCTTAATAATACTATTGAGTGAATGAGGCATATTTTGGAGTTTTATAAAAGAGTTTCGGCAGTAAAACGAAACAAAAAAAAAACATTATGTGGATACTTACAGATACAACTCAAATCAACACAATCTGTTTGGCATTTATTTGCCCAAAAATACTTTATTAAGTAATTAGGTGCGCCCCGCGGTTTCATTCGCATAAGTCTCGATCCCGTAAGAATATCGAGATAATAAGTATCCTACGTCATGACCCAGGTCATGATGTACTCATGTGCTAAATTTTGTCCTAATCCGTTCAGCCGTTTTAACGTGAAAGCGTAACAAACAAACAAAATCACTTTTGCATTTATATTTATTAAGTTAGGATGTTGGTAACACAAGCATTTGCCAGATTTTAAACCCACCACATACAAAACAAATCCCTTCACATACTTTTGTTACATTTACACTTGATTAAGATAACTACCAAAAAATACACTTGGATGATAATGAAAATCAACCCCACTAACACACCTGGGCAATGTAACTCAGCCCTAACAACGTGTACCCAAGTACACACGGCTACATATCAAACTGTACATTTCCAGTATAAGCTGCCCTCTCATTGTACGGACATCCTATACAATGCGAGATCAGCGTATACCTACTGGAAATGTACAGCTTGATATGTAGCCGTGTGTACCTACATTATGATGTCCTTGCAACAAACACCAGGTGTCGGTAATAAGAATTTATGTTACGACCAGAACATTTTTACAATGAACTGGGTTTTATGGCAGCCTTGCCAATTTGCTCCATCAAGTTATTGCTAGTCTTGTGATGACACTATTACATTACGGGGGTAATGAATAAAGGAATGCAGTGGCTGTAAAAATGATGGGCTCGAGTTTAGAGTAAGATTGGTGGTACAAAGAAATTATAAACGAAGAATTTAATAAAAGTGTGTGTGGAAATAATGGTACATAACATAAATCAAGCGGGCCTAAATAAATTAGTGACATAACTACTATCAGCGATAACGATGATGGATAAGTCAAAAATGTATTGGATTGACATAAGTTAAGCTATGTACGGTTGCCTAGAAAAGCGATGACAGCTGTCATGATTAAAATCGTTAGATTCGCCCTACCACGTCAAAAGATAGTCGTACTTCTACTAAGCTATGTACACTTGATTATCATGGAAACGCTATTCAATAATGTGTGAGCTCACTCTTCTCAGTATGGAAACTTTTTCTTGTGACTAAGTACGGTGAGGGCAAATCTAGCGATTTATTTATTTGGGCAATGTGAGAACGCTGTAGGATCTTAGTGGATTGTAGACCTGTAGACCATATTCTATTTTGTTAAGTACTTGGTACTTATTGAAAGACCTACACTGTCCTCCCATACCTAGTAACACTGTTATTTGAAAGTATTATAAAAGCCAATTATTTTTAAAAGAGTAACCGTGGAGTTTCTTGCCGGCTCTTCTCCATAGGAAACGACCAATTAGAACCGTGCACCTAGCTTCTGACGATATTATTATTATAGATTATATGAAATAAATATTTTGAATTTGAATTTGGCAGCGGGGTTTAACTTAATGTCAAATACTGCTGGAAATGACAAAGTTTCATAGCGGCTGTTATAATATTACGGACGTTATATTATTCCTAAGAAACCAAAGCTTTACCAAAAAGCTTAAATGTCAATCATGTTGAAAGTTGTTATAAATTATAATAATTGTATTTCTGTAAATAGATTTGTACTAACAGCACGTCAATCATATTTTAATAAACTAAACGAGGTCGGGGTTTCCTATCCAACTACTCTGAGAAGAAAAGCCGATACAAACTCAGAAAACTCCATCTTTCCATTTCGTCATAGTTGCATAATATGTGTTTATTATTTTATAAAGTAGTTTTATCTATTTTAGTGATATGTATTTTAGAAGTATGTATATTCTCATGTTGTATGTTTATATTTAAATTAGTGTATAGTTAAGTTTTTTATTTTATGTATTCTGTTTTCTCATCTACTCTTACACACGTTGTCTACATCTCTTTAACTACTTTCCTATCGCAGGTATGCTGGAAGAGATTTCTATAGACATAAGCATCACCTTTGTACGTATTTTTCTGTTCCTTTTTTCTTATCTGTTTATATGCGTGTACATAAATTATTAAATAAAAAAAAATAAAAAAAAACTCTCTGTTTAATACAAAATGCTTTGAAAGCGGTTGCCAAATGTCTATAAAGGCCCTTAGGATTTTGATCGTTAGAATTATAATTGAGAGCAGCGGTGGCCTAGTGGTAACGGCCCCGACTTACGAGTTGTAGGTCGTGGGTTTGAACTCAGGCAGGCACAGCACTTTGTGTATTTAATTTCATCACCACTGCTCTCAAAACGGTGAAGGAAAACATCGTGAGGAAACCGGCATGTCCTAGAACCAAAAAATTCGAAGACATGTGACATCTACCAACCCGCACTTGGCCCGCGTGGTAGATTACAGCCCACTCCCTCTCACCGAGAGGAGGCCTATGTCCCAGCAGTGGAAACATTATAGGCTGATTATAATGACATTTTATCTTTCCATCGTAGCAAGCATGTGTGTATGAAGTCAAGGTGCTATGCCCATGTCTATCTAGTCATTATTATCTATCATTGCCAAGATCATACATACATGAGTAATTCCATTCATTACAATATATATATATATATCTATTACATACATAAACTCATGCCTTCTTCCCATGGGACTAGGCAGAAGGTACAGATCGATCCTTGCACACTCCTTCGTTCCTGCTTCGTTTACGTTCAAACATCTTGTCATATGCGCACGCCGGTTGCGAGTACTACGCGCCTGACCTTTCTGCAGAACATCACCAATAAGGTGATTATGTGTCTTTCTATGGCGCCCTCTCCCGGCGTTACCACTCACATCTTTGTAAATACTTTTTGTTAGTGGCCTTTCACTCATCTTCTCAACAAAACCAAACCATCTAAGCACTCTTTAAAAAACTGGCCTAGTGCGTATCGGACTACGCATAATGAAGGGTTTATCCCAAGAACAAACATTTTTGGTCCAGTAGTTTCAGAGATAAGGGGGAGTGGTCAATTTTCATCGAATTTCTTAAATATCTTTAAAAGTATTTTTAAAATTATATAAAAATATGTTTAAAATTCTCGCAACAAGCCCTTTCATTTGATATGTCACACGGTACTGTGAACAAAACTTTTTTTTTTTAATTTTCTTCTTTGCCCCCAAGAGTGACACCTATATTCAAAATTCATTTATTTACGTTACACGTTCGTGTTTGGGTAACAGAAATACATATGTGTACCAAATTGCAACTTAATCGGTCCATTAGATTCGGAGAAAATTATCTGTGACAGACGGACAGACAGACACGAGTGAACTTATAAGGGTTCCGTTTTTTCCTTTTGAACCCAAAAAAATTTCACTATAATATATTCTTTATACCTATCCTACACATCTATTCTATTCTACTATATATTATACGAAGATCTTCTATATATTCTACTATATATATTCTCATTCATATCTCACACTACAAGTAACTACAACCCACAAACTAAACACTTTATCTCAGATGAGAGCAACGTGCAAAGAAAACACAGACTGGCACAATAGGGTTGTACAATCGCAGAATAGTGCTGTCCTCAATTCCGTATTTGCACAACAATTGAACTGTAGAATTTCATTACGGGAGCGCACGCGATGTTTGTCGGTCGTGCCAGCCCAGAGTCTTGAAGTTGAGTGACTTTTGTTTTAGCGTTAGATTTATTCTCAATACGATATCAATGTTGTCTCTATAAACGAAAATAATAGGTATGGTTAACTTAACGTACTTACTAGGATTATAACAAATCTTTAGAGGTATGAGGAACAGGGTGTTAAGTTTACTCATCCTCTATAGAAAAAGGAGGATCCTCCGACCAGACGGGTGTTGTGTCTGGCGGGCAACTGCCCGATGGTTGATGTCAGATAGTCTCATATAATATGTCGTTCGCGCGGTAAACTCTAATTGCGCGATGCAGGATTTGTGTGACGTCATGTCTTTTGATGAGTAGTTCTTATGTGCCAGTGTAACCGCTACAAATCTGTTTTAAGAGGGAACAGGGCCTGCAATTCTCCATACAAATGCATTTCCCTTTTTTAAGCGATTTCAAAAAAAGGAGGTTACTCAATTCGACCGTATATATATATTTTTTTATGTGTGTTCGTGGATAACTTCGTCGTTTATGAACCGATTTTGATGATTCTTTTTTTGTTGGAAAGGAGATATCTCAAGAGTGATACCATGATAAGGAAACAAGGATCTAATTATGGTATCCCAGAGAAATCGAGGGAACTCTTCAAATATTATAGGCAAACCTATAGGGATTTGGGTATTTTTTTATAGTAACTCGTGCAGTTGCTCTTGGAAAGCACCATTTAGTTTAGTGGAACTGATGATAAAGACCACAAATAGTCACCGGAACTACTCAATAATAAGTATTTCATGGTTTGCGATTCGATTACTTTAATATGGTTGCAATGCAATTTATGCTCATCACAATGCATATGGAGAAGTGGAGCTGATGGTGAAGTACCAGGAGAACTCAACGATGAACGTCTCTGCATCGGGAAAAGCAATATTTTGTAAAAAGGTGATGAACAGTTGGCATTAGGCTAATGTAACTTAGATAAATTACAAATTGACCCACTAAAAAGCGAGAAATAAAAACTTTTTTACAAAAAAAACAACCGACTTCCAAAAAACCACTACAAAGTGAAAAATAACTTAAATTTCGGTTTAATTTAACTAAAAGTCGGTTGTTTTTTTGTAAAAAAGTTTTTATTCTTCCTGAATAATGCCTCTAGAGCAATATTTTTTTAAATAAAATCAATGTCTGCTGTAGACACGTCCCTGTTATTTCCTTTTTTCTTTACAAAAATGCCCCATTTTTTACTGCCGTGATTAGAGGACTACCAGACAAATTCAAAAAGTTTTTAACATAAAATAAAATGATAGGTACCTAGACATACTCTTTCTTAAATTTTTATGTAATATATCATTGCATCGGCTCAGTTTTTGAGGAGAAAAAGGGGGAATACAAAACGTCGATCTCGTCAAATTTTTTGTGATGTAATAGGTCTGAGCTACAGCTGTCCCTATCGTACTCTACCGAGGCAGACTTGAGGTAAGACGACAGCAATAAAAAGAAAAATAATAGACGTGTATATATTTAATAACGCAGAGAACTCTGCGTTCAGCGCTCGGTGTGGCAATACGCTGTGTTCTGGTTCGCGACAAGTCAATCGTCATCCTGAAGATGCTTCGTTGAGAGGTGAAACGAGTGTCGATTTCTTTCAGGGTTTTTTTATGGCTTTTTAGAAATAGCTAAGCGGGACAGGTTACTAAATACATCCACGTTTATTGTATTTTATAATGGATTTCCGCAAGGTCACGCCTGAATCAATTAACTATCTTAATAGGCGGCAATAGTTTCTTCAAATACCTATTTTTCAAATTTCTTGCAGGATCTGTTCCCTCTTAATACAGGGTGGCGATTTAGTGACCTGCTTCCATCAAAGGGGTGATTATACCTGTCATATTAAACTGTATTGCATTTGGTGGCCCAAGTCTTGAAGGTTATATGCTATTTACGTTACGACACGAAAAAGGAAAAACTCGGAAAGAATGCTATGCCTTAAGGACAATGACGATATTGAGAGAAAGCGGAAGGCACTGTCGGTCAGAGCAAATATGATTGCTTGCAGGTTTAAGCTTGCTTCTACGGAGGTTAAAAAAACACTTTTTAGAGCCTCCTGTTCCTCATTTTACACCTGTGGCCTGTGGGTACGTTTTACGCAGAGATCGTACAGTGCCTTTCGCGTGCAGTACAATTATGCTTTCAGGGTGTTGATGGGGCTGCCTCGCTTCTGTAGCGCATCAGGGATGTTTGCGGAATTGCGTATTGATTGCTAATATGCATTAATGCGTAAAAGATGTGCGTCCTTGGTGCGCAGGGTCCGAGGTAGTTCTAACAGCATCCTGAGAGTTATTGCTGACAGGCTGGACTGCTGTATTGTAAGTCGTTGCTCCAGTATCTCAGCTGGAATGCTGAAGCAGTGACTATTTTGCTTGTGTAATTATTGTTGTAATTGTATCACTAACATAGTTGTCAGTTTATTTCGTTATTACTAACATTGTATGAGTCTCATAGTTACTCTTAATAAAGAATTTTAATTAAGGGAAAACGAAGTTATAGCGCAGGCGGGCGATACAATACGATGCTACGCGGTGACTCGGGGAGCAAGAAATCTCGCGGACAAAGTTGCGGACAGGAACTAGTAATATTATAAATGCAAAATTAACTCTGTTTATTTGTCTGTTACCAAACCACAGAACCGTTCGTTTGACAGATACGTAGCGTAGCCTGGGACCTGAATCTCCAGGTAGCTCCGATAGGGACATCGTGGCCCCCCGGCAACATGGCATAGGAAGGAACACGGGTGGGTTTTAGTCAGTAAGAGTCTGACACGCCCTCCCGCTCCACCCAGAGCGGGAGAAGTTATTTGATAATTTCCCACCCAAAAAAAAAAAAAAGGCTGCGTATTTGTAAAATTTTACAAAAGCATCTTTTAATCAAAGATTGCAGACAAAGTCGCGGGCTACAGTAGTAATGTTAGTGTTTTCATATTATTTTACTCGGAAAACTAATATCCAGTACTCAGGATATTGGGAACGAATTATTTACTTAGTTTATTTACATAGCTATTCGTTTTTTACATCATGGTAGTAGTTATTCAAACAGAGTTTGTTTACTGACTAAACAGGATGCAGTTCGAGCAATTAAACTTTATTTATCAAATAAAATATGTGAATAAAAGCAAAATTTAAATTTTTGAAAAAACCCACGACGGTTAAAAGGATAAAATTTAAATGTATTTAATATGTAGCAGCTAATATAAAACAATACTGCAGCGCCCTCTAGTGAGTTACTACCGAAACATCTATTTAAGAACCCTCACTAATCAACCACAAACTGCATCAAAACCGGACTAGTAGTTTTGGATTTGCACAAACAATGTTTGCTGCAGCGCCCCCTGGTGAGTTGTTACCGTAACACCTATCTAAGAACATGTACCAATCAAACCCGAACCGATAACTGAAAACTGCATCAAAATCAGACTAGTCGTTTTGGAGAAACATGGCAACATGGATTTGCACAAACAATGTTTGCTGCAGCGCCCCCTGGTGAGTTGTCACCGTAACACCTATCTAAGAACATGTACCAATCAAACTTGAATCCATAACTGAAAACTGCATCAAAATCGGACTAGTAGTTTTGGAAAAAAATGGCAACATGAATTTGCACAAACATCCTCTCACCCCAAACGCATATACCGTCTTCGTTCCGTCGTGGGTAAAAAACACTGTCCGATCCGAAAGGCGCACATAGGTACTGCAAGAACATTACCAAAAAGTTTATTTTATTTTATTATTATTAAAAAATACAATAGACGTGGATATATTTAGTAACCTGTTCCGCTTAGCTATTTCTAAAGAGCCATAAAAAACTCCTGAAAGAAATCGACACGTGTTTCATCTCTCAACGAGGCATCCTTAGGATGACAATTGACTTGTCACGAACCCAAACACGGCGTGTTGCGCTCGGTGTGGCAACGCGTCTTGTCTCTGCGTCCAGCGCTCGGTGTGGCAACACGCCATGTTCGCGACAAGTCAATCGTCATCAGAAAAAAATTTTTTTCTTCCTTTCTATAAACTGGTAATAAAATAATTTAATCTTGAAAGTTAATTATGAAAACAAAATATTAACAAGTACGTGTCGGACCACGCACAATGAAGGGTTCCGTAGTTGGGATGAATTTATCCCAAAAACAAACTTAACTTTGTAGTTGAAAAACATTTTCTCCCATACTGAATGTATGGGAAAACATGTTTTTGCAACTGCAAATATAAGTTGGTCAATTATTACTCGTTAACTTGTAGAGCCTACCTAGCTGAGATGGTTTTCCTTTTAATTTCGTAATATAAACTATTGTTGTGTTCACACATCCAAAACCAACCATTTAGCTGGCAGAGGGGGGACACTGACTCTAACAAAAATTAGCACTTTAAAGCCTAATATTTCGCAAACGGATATCTGAATCCAAAAATGGTTTTAAATGCTCACAATGTTTTTGAAGGACCTTTTCAATGATACCCCACACCATGGAAGAGCACCTTAATTTTGTTTTATTTATTTATTTAACAATTTACTCCTTACCACTTTATCGGCGTAATTAATATGTATACCCATGCCAAATTACAGCTTTCTAGTACTAAGAGTCTCGGAGCTAGACCGCGGACGGACAGACAGACAGACAGACGGACATGACGAAACTATAAGGGTTCCTTGTTTACTACGGAACCCTAAAAATGGACTCAATAATAAGTTTTAATTAAGAGTGGCCCCCTAAAAACTTCATCACGACCAATAAATTAAAGCAATAACGGGATTAAAATTGACAGAAATAATTTCATTAAGCACGTTTGAATTTTAATTAAAAATTCAAACACATCGTTAAGAAATTATTTTCACGTCGAAGGACGAAACGCGGCCTGTTTCTTACTTTATCGACTTTTTTCTGAATATCGTCGTCGTCGTTGACTATCGATATTTAGTTATCGATACTTGCTAGTGGTGAACAACCTAAGTCCCTTTCCTCAGATTTATGACTTCAGGCAGCGCTGTGTAATAAGATTTTCTGTGACGAAATGATTTGTAGCAGCCCGAGGTTACTTTCGATGTGCTTGGTCAGTGGTATTAAACTCGCACTTGGGAATAAAATAAATATATATTATCCGATCCTAGATTAAATGAATGGAAAAAAACTGGAATTTATTAATCAAACAGTTTTCCTAGGAATCACGCTAGACGAGAAATTACAATGGGGACCTCATATAACATCTCTTGCGGGGCGGCTAAGCTCGGCCGCTTATGCTGTTAGAAAGATAAGACAGTTAACAGATGTAGAAACCGCGCGTTTGGTATATTTTAGCTACTTCCACAGCATTATGTCGTATGGCATTTTACTGTGGGGTCGGGCTGCTGACATTGAATCCATCTTTATTTTACAAAAGAGAGCTGTCAGAGCCATTTATAATATTTATGTCATCGCGTATCTCTCAGGGAAGTATTTAAAAAGATTAATATTATGACGGTACATTGCCAATTCATCTATGAAAATATTACTATGTATGTAAGAAAAAATCTACATTGTTTTAATAAAATAAGTGATTGACATGTTACAACAAAATACTTTGTGATATATTACGACTTAAGCAAAAAAAATATTAAAACTCATATTAAAAGTACTCTTTGTAAACAAGCATAATAAAAATTAGAGGATTATATCCAAGATAAGAATGCTTGGAAACATACTGGTCTAGCTCCATAGGACAATTTAGAGTCTAGACAAAATCAAACTGGTTGCTAATTTAATCGTACAATTTATTATTATTATAACATTGATTTTACATTCTATGATTACTTGAACTCACACACTGACTTATTAGTATTATTTGTATTTTTTTTTAGGAATTTCGTATAGGTACCTACTTTTACAATGCTTGTAAATATGTGAACACCATGTATCCATTACATAATGTTGATAGTGAGGTCAAAATTTTATTTTTGTTTGAAATTATACGTGAAAAAGAACTTGGTTCCCTTATTCATTTATTCATTTTGTTTACATGATTAATGTTTACTATGTTAACATATAATATACACAAACATATTTACAACTAACTACTATATATAAGATGTTTATTTTCTCTACACAAGTTATGTACTTAATGTATATGTGTAATATATACTATTATACAACATGTCCCAAAATTCAACGATAAGCCGGCACCAGAGGATGGACCTACTAATGACTACTCGAGAAAAAAAAAGAAAAAAAAAATACCGCTACTTTTTTTAAAATTACTTAAAAAAATGGAAATTCTTCGAAAATGTATACCCCTTATGACACTTTTAACTACCATGACCACAATTTTTCAAATATTTCAGTTTTTTTGTTTGTATCGGCAACCTAAGTAGTACTACTATTCACCATAATCTTTGAAAATTACAGAATTTTCGTAGTTTTATACAAAAAAACAACCAAAAAAAATTATTTCCCTAAAATTTTGAAAGATTTTAACGTTCAGTACACTTTAATTCATCGTAGTGTAAAAAAAAAATGTGGACACTACTATGGCAAGTTTTTTAAAAAATTAGCGCAACTAACCTAGATTTTAAAATGGTATAATAACTTAGGAAAACTAGCCACAAAAAAAAATAATGACACTTTTTCTAATCAAGAACCAAATTTCATAAGTTGTTGTTAATAGTAATCACTTCTACTATGTGCCCAAAATAGATTTTTGTTGTAAAAAAAGTTGTTGAAAAAAAGTAGAGGTATTTTTTTTTTCTTTTTTTTTCTCGAGTAGTCATTAGTAGGTCCATCCTCTGGTGCCGGCTTATCGTTGAATTTTGGGACATGTTGTATATATCATGTACAAGTATGTAAAGGAAAAAAAAACACTACAAAGTGAAAAATAACTTTAATTTCGGAAGTCGGTGTCTTGGGTTTTGTGTTTTCGTTTTTTGCCACCGACTTCCGAAATTAAAGTTATTTTTCACTTTGTAGTGTTTTTTTTGGAAGTCGGTTGTTTTTTTTTGTAAAAAGTTTTTATTTTTCACTTTTTAGTTGTGGTACCTACCCCACACACATTCGAATACCACTACCTGCTACCAGTGACAGGAACTTATCATATCATCTACATACTAAGTGGGAAAAAAATACGTATTTTGTAGCTAACTCAAAAACTACCCAAGCAAAGTTCGGTCCACAAATGACGGTGAAATCGGTGGACATAAAAAAAAAAATAAAAAAACAAACATACGCGTCGAACATAAACCTCCTCCTTTTTGGAAGTCGGTTAAAAAGTTAAAAATAAAGACAAGAGCTCATTGGGCGTCAAAAAATTCGTCCGCATCGCTGTCAGCGGGAAAAGTGCCCAAAAGGCTGGCAGCATTGCCACGTTGGGTGGCGATGCTGATTCTTTGGCCTAAGAATTGGCCAGCCCTCTGGTCACGTAAAGAGTCGACCAACCGCTTGGCGATGTTGATTACATAATTAGTTTTTCTGTCATTGATTCATTTTAAATTATTTTTACCTATTGTGGTATGGTAATCTTATTCCAGGTGCATCGTCTTCACATATAATTATATAATTAATGTACGTACCTATACAAACTATTAAATTAACCTATATTACTGTAAAACATTTAAAGAATGACGGTGGAGTTTCTTGCCCATTCTTCTCCATACGAAAACTACCTTTTGGAAGGGGCGACTAGAATCAATTCTATTTTTTTAAATAAATTTTGACGTTCAAAAGTGCCTTTTATGTGCCTAACTGAAATAAATTATTTGACTTTGACACAGTATTAGGTCTGAAGGGTCTGAATATGATGAAAGTACGACTTCATTGCCAACATTTATTGTACTGGGAAATTTAATCCTGACATATTTACAAAAACGTCAACAACTACAGGCCCACTTGCACGTTTAGTCGGGTTAGTTAAATAAATGTAGAGTTTGTAAACTCTGAGTTTAAGTAATTGACATTTTAGCTCAAAGTACCTACGCGTTGCGCCACTAAAAAGTAATACTGGGTTAGATTGGGTGTTGGGAACTTTGCAGTTCAATCGACAAAACAAAATAGAATTGCAATGTCTGTACTTACCCACCCTGTTAAGTAATCCGACCAAAAATGAATAAACGAACAATGAACGGAAATTGTATACCCATCTCTTTTACACTACATAACGATACGTAATACTTTCTTGTCTTTGAATTTTGTAACATGAACATTTCATTTGAATCGTATTTAAAGTGGTTTCCATCGAGATTTAGTTTATTGATTGACGAAAACGTCTTATGTTTATGGAAAAATATGTTTTGAGTTTTTTATAATTTGTAAACATATAGATTGCCTGCTGATATAGTACCGAATTTTCACCTACTGTGTAACATCGAACAATACAAAATAGAAAATAAATTATCAGCGGTACCTCATAACATCATTTTATTATGTCACTTCTTACACTTACCCAGAATTTACTGACTTTCTCCCACATCGCTGGGTCAAATATTTAAAAGTTTATTAACCCTAGGTTTACCTCTAACTCTTGGTGGCGCAAGATGAATTATTTGATTAACCCTGAGTTAGCTGTTAACTCCAAGTTATTTAGGACAACCCATGAACGTGCAAGTGGACCTTATGAAATAAAAATTATATAATTTCGTATCTTTCATCGACTGCCTCGTTAGTCTAGTGGTAGCAAGCGCTACTGCTGAGCATGAGGTCCTGGGTTCGATTCCCGGGTCGAGAAAAAAGTTATTGGGTGAGTTATTCCATCTGGAATTTCTCAGTAGCAGCCCGGAGTCTGAATTTGTGCTCGGTTGATGGCAATAGGCTCGCCCCCTATTACATGAGACTAACATAACTGGCGAAATGAAGGTGTACTAGGTACCCGGGTCGACGGCGAGTTGTGTTCTACGCGCGCCTCAAAGAGATGTCAGCAGAATTGACGGGGTCCGTTAGGGCCAATGCCTGCCGGGGGTTCGAAGAAAACCGATAGGGACATCGTGGCCCCCGGCAACAGGGCAACCGAAGGAACACGGGTGGGTTTTAGTCAGTAAGAGAAGTTATTTGATAATTTCCCACCCAAAAAAAAAAAAAAAAAAAAAAAAATTGTTGTACTAGGTAGATATATCTTTGCCTACATTCTTACATACTCCTTTTGCACGAACATACTCCTTTTGCACGAACATACTCCTTTTGGACCAACATACTCCTTTTACACCAAATTACCTTGTAGGCACGCACCTGACCTCAATTATAATGACCATAAAACATGCCTACCATAAACTCAACTCTTATCAACTTCAAGCCAGATAACATGGACCAGCCACAAGATGCTGTCACATGAAAAACACCATCCACTTATCATTACGACCGGCGGCGGCATACTCCACATTTGTCAATGTAATTATGTTACTCCACAACCAAAATGTATGGAGGAGTATGTGTGTTTATCTCCACAAATTACACTAGTTAAATTAAGTTGACAGGTATTTTGTCAAAAATTTGTAATTTGTGTGAGATCTGGGGTCTAAACTAAACCTATATAGGCCTGTATTTTAGAACTTCAGGCTATTATATCACATATTAAAGGTTGTTAACGTGGTACAATTGATTGATGATGTGTGTGTAAGGGTGTGTGTGTATATATGTGTGTGTTTGCGTGTAAGGGTGTGTTTGTGTGTATGTCTACATTTATTGTACACAGAATGTTTCATATAACTTTATGAAAAATACCTTCATTCCGATAATATCATTCCAATACATTAATTCCGCTTTTGTCAACGTAATTATGTTCCTCCCCAGCTAAAATTGACCTTGAAATATGTACGAATATTATGAATCTGTGTCCATTTTATAACGATTAGTGTCCAGTTTGTGTCGAAAATACAAATCTGCCTAGCCTTTTCCCAACTATGTCGGGGTCGGCTTCTAGTCAAACCGGATGCAGCTGAATACTAGTATACCTATTACATGGAGCGACTGCCTATCTGACCTACTGAACCCAGTAACTGGGTAATACGACACCCCTTGGTAACACCGATTGTCTGACTTTCGGACTTTTGACGACCCGTAACGACTGTCAAAGATTTACGAATGACAGCCGGAACCAACGGATTAACGTGCTTTTCGAGGCACGGAAGAGTCTCGGTATGTAAAGATGGTCACCCATCAACGGACTAACTCCGGCAAGCGTAGCTTAACCTGATGTATTGATCCAGGCGGCTGTTATTACTTAGCCATAAGCTCCTCAGTTTGTGTTGAAAATAATGATGAATATTGAAGTAACATGACGTAACACCACGCCAGTCGTTCCCGAAAGGTCCAGGTGTCGTCCTGTAGTTTTTACCCTCATTGAAAAAAGGTGTAAGACTGTCTGTCCACTGAAGCGAAGCGAGGCAGCGGAGCGGAGAAATGTACCAATATTAACGTGGTACCCTTCTTCTTCGTAGTAATTTAATTTTATTTATATTATTTTATATTATATGAGCCCAGTACCTAGTTGATTGCGGCATCAGTGGCATTCTTTAGGTCATCCGAGGTGCAGGTGAACGGGCACTTTGGACACTCCAGCAAATGGGGCAGGGTCCTATTGATTAATATTGGTACATTTCTCCGCTCCGCTGCCTCGCTCCGCTCCAGTGGACGGGCAGCCTTAGTGTATGATGTATAAATAAGTATGTAAGTATTCTTGAATATGTCACAGGGTGATCTAGTAATTACCTACTCGTTTCCTTTATAGAAAAATAGCTTTGGTTGTCGGAAAATGAAATGTTAGACTAAAAATGTTGCTAAGTTGAAGCGTTGAAGGGTTGGTCGTCATGTTACTAATGTAAAAATGGGTGAAAATATTCAAAACATCTTTTTGATTTGTCAATTGCTGGGAATTGAGAGCAAGAGATCGATAATTCGACTTTAAAATTGTTTTCAATTAGAAAATAAATTGGTAATAAAATAAAATGTTTTTATTTTAGGCCCTCCATAAGTTGTTATTAGTAAAAAAATATGCTCTTAGGCTATGTTAGTGATATTAATAGTGCCCATGTAGGTTTATGTGGAATAAATTATTTTTAATTTAGTTTTTTTTTTTTTGTAACTGCTTAATGTATGATTTTTTTTTCGAGTAGAGCAGAACGTACTTAGTAACTGGTCGTGCAAACGAACCTGAATCACCCAACTAGATAAAATTTAATTAGCAGTAACTGGCAGTATATTAATTCACGTAGTACGTGGGTAATGCTAATAGTCTTCGTAAAAGGGCACTATTATTTTAGTCTGTGGTTCAAAGACGCGAGGAACGCCACGATATATTAGGGTACGGTTTTTGTGCAAAGTAATTAATGGACCCGCATAATTATTACCTACTGTGATTCCAACGTACTTTTAAGTATACTGTGTAGAACATTAAGTTCTAACGAACCTGTGTTAAACTGATAAGGACTGATTTACATTATCTACTCTACTTTGGTAATTTACTTGGTTTACGGTGATTTGGGGTTACTTATGCTTAAAAGGGAAACTTCTCCTTTCATTTATCGGTCCCTCAGGTAGGTACTTAACAGGTTGGCAAATAGGCTGGCCGGCAAAAATTTACCACATCATAAAGTCAAAGTCGAATAATTTATTTCAAGTAGTAAAGACTGGCAACATTGCCAACTTGAATGGCAATGCTTATTCTTTGGCCAAAGAACAGTCGAACGAGTCGGACCCGCACACGAATGGTTCCGTACTATCGTTTCATGTGTCTACCTATTACGCCTCAAAAGATACAGCGATTAAAACCGAGAAAAAAACGCCGGAAAAATCACGTTTCTTGTATGGGGCCCTCTTTAATTTTTTATTTTATTTTATTTCTTGTAATAGCGGAAATAGAAATACACAATCTGTGAAGTTTTCAACTGTCTACCTATTACGGTTTATAAGATATAGTCCGCTGACAGATAGACGGACAGCGGAGGCTTAGTATTAGGGTCCCGTTTGCACCCTTTGGGTACGGATCCCTAAAAAAGGAGTCACGCACTCGGGCTTCATGATCCGAGTGTTTCGACCCCAAACTCAAAACCGTAATGTACCGCTTGAGGTCTTGGCAGCCGCAGCGACAGCGCAAGCACCTCCCGCAAGCGCCTCCAAGCAGTTTGGTATATTTACTAGTTTTTTTTGGCTTATTCCACTATTCCCCCCTGAGAGAATCCCCCTCAGGGGGGAAAACTGGACTCTAATTTAAAAACAGTCCAGAAAGTCCCCTTGTCATTTTAAGTTATTCCACTATTCCCCCTTGAGAGAATCTTCGTCAGGGGGGAAAACTGAACCCTAATGTAAAAAAATCCAGAAATCCCCCTTTTCATTTTGGATTATTCCACTTTTCCCCCTTATTTTTATTTTTGATTTCTACCAGAAAGTAACAATGAAGTACAAAGAGATAAAGAGAAAATATAAAACCATCACTAGTAGACGACAACACGGTTGACTAGTAATTAGACAGTTTACGAATACTAAAAAAAAATATCATTACGTATACGTACAACAATAAAAAGAACTCATAAAATAAATCATAATAGGTAATGCACCGAGAATAAAACAATCATTATTATTTTTTAGGTTTGACTGAGCTGACTGTACCAAATTCAAGTTGTTAGTATTCGTTCGCAAATTAATTTCATTATTTAAAGAGAAGTATCCGTTCGGTGGACTGCCTCGTTGGTCTAGTGGTTGCAAGCGCTACTGCTGAGCATGAGGTCATGGGTTCGATTCCCAGGTCAGGCAAAGTGTTATTGGGTTTTTCCAGCAGGAATTTCTCAGTTGCAGCCTGGAGTCTGGATTTGTGCCCGGTTGATGGCAATAGGCTCGCCCCCTATTACACATACTAACTGACTGACATGACTTAAACATAACTGGCGAAATGTGGGTTTACTATAGGTACACCTCTGCCTAACCCTTCGGGAATTACGTGATGTTATGTTATTATATTATCTGTGATTATGTGTTATCGGAATTCATTCGGAATTGAAACAAATACCAGTGGTATTATAACAGAATAAGTCAAAATGTTCCCAAGCTCGCTTCGCTCGCTCCTGCATTCTAGGTTATCTAAGTAAAATATCCGCCGGCGTCCGCGGTAAATATTTTGGCAACCAGCACCGGCGAACAAATCGACGCCCAGCTCAGGTAGCAGAGCACTCTTTAAATTTTAAGGACCTCAGTGGGGATTTCTGGACGTTGGTTTTTCAGATTCCAGTTTTCCCCCCTAAGGGGGATTATCAGGGGGGAATTCTAGACTTTTTTTTTTGTTGAGTCCAGTTTTCCCCCTCAGGGTGCACTTTCAGGGGGGATTTGTGGAATAAGTATTTTTTTCGATTCCAGTTTTCCCCCCCAAGGGGGATTTTCAGGGGGGATTTCTAGACTTGTTTTTATAAATTCCAGTTTTCCCCCTTAGGGGGGATTTCAGGGGGGATTTCGGCTTATTCCACTATTCCCCCCTGAGAGAATCCCCCTCAGGGGGGAAAACTGGACTCTAATGTAAAAACAGTCCAGAAAGTCCCCTTTTCATTTTGAGTTATTCCACTATTCCCCCCTGAGAGAATCTTCCTCAGGGGGGAAAACTGAACCCTAATGTAAAAAAATCCAGAAATCCCCCTTTTCATTTTGGATTATTCCACTTTTCCCCCTTATTTTTATTTTTGATTTCTACGCTCTTAAAGTAAAAAAAAGTGATTAGGTAAAATGCAATAAACAAAAAAAAACGACAGTATAATTAATGAGTCTTATTTTTCACAGAATTTTTTTATACATAATAAAATGTGATGAAGAGTAAAAACAATCACAAACAAACAGCGATAAGGTAAATCGGTCGATATTAGTAAAAATAATAATTAAAACAGTTTAAACAAAGTAGTTTAGCATACACCCCCCCCCCCCTGAACATCACATATTTCAATATGTAACAATTATCTAGTTTTTCGGCAATTTGAAGAAAGTAACAATGAAGTACAAAGATAAAGAGAAAATAAGAGAAAATATAAAACCATCACTACAATACTACACCACACGAATACTAAAAAAAAAAAATATCATTACGTATACGTACAACAATAAAAAGAACTCATAAAATAAATCATAATAGGTAATAAAACAATAATTATTATTTTTTAGGTTTGACTGAGCTGACTGTACCAAATTCAAGTTGTTAGTATTCGTTCGCAAATTAATTTCATTATTTAAAGAGAAGTATCCGTTCGGTAGACTGCCTCGTTGGTCTAGTGGTTGTAAGCGCTACTGCTGAGCATGAGGTCCTGGGTTCGATTCCCAGGTCAGGCAAAGTGTTATTGGGTTTTTCCAGCAGGAATTTCTCAGTTGCAGCCTGGAGTCTGGATTTGTGCCCGGTTGATGGCAATAGGCTCGCCCCCCTATTACACATATTAACTGACTGACATGACTTAAACATAACTGGCGAAATGTGGGTTTACTATAGGTACACCTCTGCCTAACTCTTCGGGAATTACGTGATGTTATGTTATTATATTATCTGTGGTTATGTGTTATCCGAATTCATTCGGAATTGAAACAAATACCAGTGGTATTAGAACAGGATAAGTCAAAATTTTCCCAAGCTCGCTTCGCTCGCTCCTGCATTCTAGGTTATCTAAGTAAAATATCCGCCGGCGTCCGCGGTAAATATTTTGGCAACCAGCACTGGCGAACAAATCGACGCCCAGCTCAGGTAGCAGAGCACTCTTTAAATTTTAAGGACCTCAGTGGGGATTTCTGGACGTTGGTTTTTCAGATTCCAGTTTTCCCCCCTAAGGGGGATTATCAGGGGGGAATTCCAGACTTTTTTTTTGTTGAGTCCAGTTTTCCCCCCCAGGGTGCACTTTCAGGGGGGATTTGTGGAATAAGTATTTTTTTCGATTCCAGTTTTCCCCCCCAAGGGGGATTTTCAGGGGGGATTTCTAGACTTTTTTTTATAAATTCCACTTTTCCCCCTTAGGGGGGATTTCAGGGGGGATTTCGGGAATAAGCCGGGATTTCGGGAATAAGCCTTTTTTTTAAACTCCTAAATCAAAATACATGATTATTTCATTAAAGTAGCGACGGATCTATTGTAGAATTGTATTGTTACTAACATTCACGGCGAGCTTGTTGCGTAGCCGACTATAAGACTACTTGTCTAGGAGTGGAGCTCTGAAGCGGAGTTTAGATACTATTGATTAATTTTGGCTTATTTCTCCGCTCCGATGCCTCGCTCCGCTCCAGTGGACAGGCAGCCTTACAGTCGGTAACATTGCTCGTTTCGAATAACGCAACACTCAAAGAGATCTGTTAACAATGCAACAACCGATTAGAGCACTCAGCACGCTCCACAGACCCTACACCCAATAGGCTCGCGTTCGAAACTTCCTCACCTGATGGTAAGGAATGTTGCAGCCGACGACGGTGCGTCTTTCCATTCTATACAAGGCTAAAACGCAGCCATAGGAAACTGCTCGCGTATAGATTGGAAATCACTTTTTTACTAAGGTCTTCCAATCTATACAAGAGTAGTACGCAAATACTCGCGTATACTTCGTAGTGACCAAATTAACTACCTCATTCCATAGTATCCAGTGCCAGTACGCATACGGACTAATCGAGTTTAGATTGCGAAAAATTGTGAACTTGTTTGCACCTTGCGCTAATATCCAAAGTACAAACATCTTTTATGGGGTACTGTGTTAAATGTTACAACAAAATACCTTGTGATATATTACAATTAACTGAAAGAAAATTTAAAACGCATATTAAAAGTACTCTTTGTAAACAAGCATATTACAAATTAGAGGATTATATCCTAGATAAGAATGCTTGGAAGCATGCTGGTCTAGCTCCATAGGACAATTTTGAGTCTAGACAAAATCAAACTGGTTGCTAATTTAATTGTGTAATTAAATATTACAACATTTTTTGTTTTTACATTCTGTGATTACCTGAACTCACACACTGACGAATTAGTATCACTTGTAATTTTTTTTTTTTTTGGGAATATCGTATAGGTTTTACAATGCTTGTAAATATGTGAACACCATGTATCCATTACATAATTATTTTTTCTATCATTGCTTCATTTTTATTTTTACCTATTGTGGTATAGTAAGCTTATTCCAGGTGCATCGTTTTCACATATAATTATATAATTAATGTATACAAAATATTGTAAAACATTTTAAAAGAGTAACGGTGGAGTTTCTTGCCCATTCTTCTCCATACGAAAACTACCCTTTGGAAGGGGCGACTAGAATCAATTCTATTTTTTGTTTTTGACGTTCAAAAGTGCCTTTTTATGCCTAATTGAAATAAATTATTTGACTTTGACTTTGACTTTGACTTTATTAAATAGCCTACCTGGCTGCGAGTAACTTGGAAGTAGCGCTCGCTCGGCTCGCGCGCGGTTGGTCACAGTTCTAACCTAACCTAACCTAAACCATTTATACTATATCTTTAAAACTCTTATCAGGCGTAAGTGATGTAGTATAGTTTGGAACCAGGACGCGCTTGTTCACGTTACAAACTATACACCAGCAATACGCAAAATTCGTGTATACATTGTAATCACAGATTTAAAAATAGCATCACAATGTATACGCGAGCAGTTTCCTATGGCTGCGTTCTGGCCTTGTATAGATTGGAAATACGCGACGACGGTGCACGCCTTCCCGGAATTTACGTATTCAGTCGAGACGTGAAGACTCCTAGGTTATATACAGTGTAAGTCTTTATAATGTGCACATATTGAAATGAGGGAAACTATGATCGAAAAAAATATTTTAAAAAATCTATATTTTTTTTTAATATTTTTATGGATTTTTTAAACAAAACGGTGTAACCTTTAAACTAAATGATCTATCGCGATGAAACAAACTCCGTAATGATTAGAAGTAATTAGGCGTCCTCATAAAATGGAAATTGCGGAAAAAAACTACCCTCAATTGAAAATAAACATGTTTTTTTTTTTGCAAAAATCTGGTTTTTTTCATCAATTTTTAAAATAATCGTAAAATTTCTCAATGGGTTTTTAAATGTTTTTCCGTCGACAAAATTAAGCTTAGATCATTTCGATATGTGCACTGTATAGCTGTCCGTAAACACAGCAAGGAGTTCCAGTCCTTATTAGCAATACGCACTATGAATGTGTTGCAAAAACGCTTTGTAAGTGCATGGAATATAGGTACCGCATGTAGTGGCACTCGGTAGTACCATATGATCGTGGAAAGGGCTGGAGTAGCTGAATGGAATTAAATTTAGCTATTTCAACGCACACTATCCGAAATGTATCCGATAAAACATCGATGGGCTCGCGGTGTATGTCAACTCTACTTTGACAACATGTAAACATCGCCGATTTCGTATTTACCTACTAGAGATGGGCCGACCATGAATGGCCGCCTAGTCGGATACAAAAGGCTGTCCAGTCGTTGGAGAAGCCAAGCATTTTTCGGTGGAGTTTGGATCGTTTTAAGAAGGTTTAAGGCTAATTTTGATTGTTAACCTAAAAGATATCTTCTTGATTTAAGTTGAATTATTGACTACCAAACGAACATTTTCAATTCCTAGATTATGTAACAAACTGTAAGGCTGATTCTAAAATAAAGATTATAAACAATAAGTAAAGGTCACAATTTTATTTCAATCACCCTATTTATAAGTATAGCAATCCGCAATAATTTTGACTGTCCGGACTTAGTTGGGAGTCTGTGTTACCTGGTTCCTCGAACAGTTCATGTACGAGAGGTACGCTCTCGACGTCTATTTGCTACTCGCCTTTGTAAAACCAACGCTGGCTCGCCACTTTATCGTTTAGTTGAGACATATAACAATGAGTTTAATTCAATCGACGTTCTTTTTCTTAGTAAAAATGCATTTAAGAAGCAAATCCGAGCAACCCTAAAGGATCAGCAAAGTATTGTATAATGACGTAATGTTTGATATTAGTACGCACACAAACTTACTTTTTATTTTTTTGTTTCTGTTATAAATAAAAAAATCCAGATATGAGTTCCAGGATAATGCCAGTCGTGTAGGTATTGTATCTGTGTTACTAGCTAGTTTTTAAATATTTCATATTGTAATCTATGGAAAACGTAGTGGGTAGCATAATTGTTTAAAATGTTACATCTAAAATATTATGACTGTTTTTTATTGTGCTACTGTTTGTTTTTCCTTAAATAAATAAATATAAGTATATCAATATCCCACCAAAAACATTCTGTAAAAAACTAGCCAAGTCTCGATGGAGCTGCTTGTTTATCTCTAAAAAGTAATGAAATCTAGACAAAGTCGTGCAAAGTCTAAGGTTCCTTACTGCGATTTCTTTATTATTATAGTTAATGTTGTGTGACTTGGCCGTTGAACAGTCTTTATACGTTAGTGGGTACAAGTAAATTTTGTTTACACGTAATGTTATATCTGTTGTAACTACCTATGTTTGTTATGCGAGATAATAGCCCATTCTGGTATTGGTAAGTGGACACTAGTGTTTCATTTTAGGCTGTTGTTGATTGTGCAACACATGCATTCAGCATTGCCAATGCTGACTTCTGCTCTCTTCTTTTTGGAGCGTCAAATCGACCACCGATCTAACATAAAATAGACGTACAGACGGACTTCTATCAATTATTAGAAGTCCGTCTGCACCGGAAAAAAAAATTATACTATTTGTTTCAGGCTCGCCTATACATAAGTATTATTGAAATACGCAGCTTTATCAAGCCTACAATTGACTGGTTATTGAATCAACGTTTTCCAAGTGGCAATTTTCCATCGTCAATGGGTAGCGGTTCTGGTGACAGATTGGTGCAATGGTGTCATGGAGCACCTGGTTTTGTACCCTTGTGTACCCTTCAACGGCCAAGTCACACAACATTAACTATAATAATAAAGAAATCGCAGTAAGGAACCTTAGACTTTGCACGACTTTGTCTAGATTTCATTACTTTTTAGAGATAAACAAGCAGCTCCATCGAGACTTGGCTAGTTTTTTACAGAATGTTTTTGGTGGGATTTCACTTCTTTTTGTAGAAACGTGGGCATATTGATTTATTTTATTAGATTTTTTTATTTGACACAGTTTTTTTCTTTTTAGGTGTAGTTTTTTATTATTACAATTCTTTCTTTTCTCTTTTTCCGGTTCTGATTCTTGTACAGTAGCAACAGTTTTTCGTATTGCCCATTCGCGTTCATTATTTATTCTTTTAGACGGTTTAATTTCTGAAAGATCGGCGCGGTATTTACGCCTAAGCCGGTTGTATTCGGTGATTGTTGAAGCTTGAGCTTTAATACTCTTGAAAAACAAACGTGAGCGCGTTTTAAAACACAGTCAGCGCTATCTAGCGACGTGTGCGGGTATCACCGCCACTCTTACTC
This sequence comes from Agrochola litura, assembly GCA_949152395.1. Classification (NCBI taxonomy): domain Eukaryota; kingdom Metazoa; phylum Arthropoda; class Insecta; order Lepidoptera; family Noctuidae; genus Agrochola; species Agrochola litura. The sequence continues at coordinate 5,051,230 of OX424502.1, read as the reverse complement.
CAATGCATTATGTTTTGACCAAATTTTGAGTGAAATTGAGCGAAATTAATATTTTAGTGTAATTTGTTTATTTCATTTGTGTAATGTTCGAGTAGAATAAAGTGAATCGTTCGACTATTTCTTCTTGTAAACTTGTAAATATAAGTATAAGACTAGACTGGCTTCTTTTTATCCAGAGTTTTCCTTTAATTTTATTTATATGCGTATTAAAAGCAGAAGGGGAGGCATTCGCCCAGCAGTGAGACGCTATAGGCTAGATTAAATTAGATTAGAAGACATGTCCCATTACGCTGGATTTTTTTATGTACAGACGCCGGTACTTCAAGCTACTACAATCTGTCAAATTTATTTAGTAGATTTTCAACTTTATCGCTGAAGTATAAGGTTCAAAGTTGATTGGGAAAATTTGACAGTTTTGGGTAGCTTGATGTGCTGGCGTCTGTACCAATAGTAGAAGGGGGCATTACCATATCTCTAATACAGCTGAGACCAGCTGAGGGTTCTTCATCAGATACTTCAGACCTTCGATTTTTGACATCAAATGAAGCGGCCCACCAAGTTGAATATTTTTTGTAAAGGCGGTATGTCGATCTTTAATAGTTTGGTTGGGCTCTTATGTTTTCTAATCAGAGTCACCAGGTACTCCACATCTTCGATCATCCTAATTTTTATAGTTTTTCCTTTATGTGGCCATTAAACCCTAACTCTGTACCAAATTTCAGCTCTCTGAGTTTATGGGAAGTACTAGTTCTATTCTGATGATCATGAGTGAGTGAGTGTCATAAATGCGAAACTTTGCTTTCGCTTAACTTCGGAACTAAATGACCTACAGACTTGAAATTTTGGATTTTAAGTATGTAATTATAGCTTACTGGATGACAAAAATTTCTGCGTTCTGGTCTTATCCAGAGGTTCTCAAATAGGGGCCTGAAAATGCGGCGAAATGGTTCCAGTAAAGGATGGTACGGCAGTGTTTGCTTCGCGCTCGACTTGGCGGGGGCACTGCCGTGCCCCCCGATCAATAAAGCAAAGAGTCAACTAGTCGGGGCTTTTTGCCGACTAGTTGCCGACTGGCCGCCGCCTACAAATATGGCCGAATACTCGGCTTTCCCGACTAATCGGTACATCTCTAATCCCTGTCACCCAAAAAGTAGACTTTGTTTAGATTTATATCCAAATACAAACGTAAACTTCTACTTTATAGTATTAATTTGTGTTAAGGCATGGTTTTAATCGAATTTTAGTGTAAAAGGCAGTCGTTAGTCGCCACAGCAGTACTGTCACAGCTTGATACTGTGCTTGTCACATCAGTCAGCTGTTGCTGTTATCATCGAACTAATTGAAACTAATTAGTGTGTTTAACGTGGTTATAGCTAAATAAATAATTTTAATTCTTAGCGAATATTCAAGAACTACAGTCACGGTGATATAATTATGTGGAATGTTTTGGTTTTACATAAAATTCCCAGACTTAATTAGCGGCAAACCATTTTTTTGCGGCGCTGTTGTTATTTTTAGTTCACCTTATTACCATGTCACTCTCTGTATTTCTTATTTTTCTGTGTATTTCGTAATTGGCGTAATTTTATTAACAATAATGTTATATACCGACCTATTATTTATATACCTACGTATTGCATATAATTATTACTTAAATAAACGTTAATTTTTACAGGATACAAAGAAACAGACCAAATTATACAGATTTTGTATTCAATTATAAAAACTGCCAGCCTGGAGCTTAATGTTGCCTCGCGGCGTGAGCCCCCGGCAGGTGCGGCCGGAGACGCCGCGACGCCCTAGCATCTCCACAGCGTCTACTTTGGAAATACCTATTTCAGTATTCTTTGGGCGTTTTTTTTATTGCCGTAAATAACGTTTTTATCCTCTCTACTTTGGTCTATACACATCTAGGCATATTTTGAAATCCTAAACTTGGCTTATGTATTTTTCAATGTATGTACCTACATAGTACATGCGAGCTCAACACTAAAGATTGTTGGATGCTCTGCGCGAGTTCTCTTTTTATCATGTTTTATCATGTTTTATCATACTGTTTCAAGCTAATGGCTGCGCTTCAAGTCATATTGTTATATCAAGTTGCGCACGCGATGCGGCTCACGAGCCCGAATACTTTATCTCGAGGGTAGTGTTCGAGACTTTTACTTCGACAGACTAGCTGCACTGGCTTTAAATATATCTGATTGGAATGGAAACAGAATGGAGAAAATAACCGTCGCTATAAGAGTATCAGAAGTTGTTCAAACTTCTGATCGAATGCTAATGTCTTTGTCAATCCCTTCTGATCCATTTTGCAAAATTAAAATGTTCTTACACTTATTAATATCTTCAGTTCTTTCTGTTCAGAAAGACCTGTTGATATAAATACCGACGATTTAAAAGATAACAAGGACATGGACGGGGAACGTAGATCGCTGTCGGTACGCTGCAACATGCTGGCCCGCAGGTTTGCATGATGTACAGAGGCGGTAAAGATTACTTTGTTTAAATCGTTTTGCTCGTCATTTTACACGTGCAGCCTGTGAACTAGTTATAGTTTGCGTGCATATAGCGATCTACGTGTCCAGTATCATAACGCACTCAGGATACTGTTGGGGTTGCCATAGCGATGTAGCGCGTCAAAGATGTTTGCGGAGAGGCATATGGATGGTTTTGCGGCCATCATACGTAAAAGAAGCGCTTCTCTGCTTGCTCTTCTTCGTAGCGGTACCAACACTATCTTGAGTTTATTCGCAGATAGATGGGAGTCTCCAATGCTGCGACATTGGATGAAACTCCACACTAAATAAAACTTGTGTGTCTATTAACACTAGTTTATAAGACCATTGTTACTAACACTATGGGTGTAGCCCGAAATAAATGCTTTAATAATGTTATTATACAATAAACTGAATATGACCCAGACGAAGACGGAGTGGTTGATTGTGACGCGTGGCTGCCACGACAATAGGGACATTTTATTTGCATACGAAATAAAAACAATCGCACGACGATGGCATCCGGTGCAATGTTGGTGTCGCGTGTGTCAGAAAGAGGAATAGAGACTATATGTACCTATAGATCATGATATTCCCTATCTTAGTAAGTTTTGAGTGTCAGAATGGTTACTAGTTAATTATTATGTATGTAGGTGTCTTTGAATACTTGTGTGTAGGGAAAGGATTTTATGAAGAAAAGCACATAAAGACAAGACTAGGCATTTATTTCAATTCGGCTTGTCAATAAATAGGTAGGTATCGTTAATGAGAAAGCTAGTTTTCCGTTCCAAAACTAGGTCATCATGGAGAAAGAAGGACAAGAAAACTCCACGGTAGCTTGTTTTTAAAGTATTACACATTCTGTTACATTGGCATAAATCATTGTTACCTATCTCATTAATCTCTTGGGTATTTGAGAATAGGTCTCTCATAGATATAGCAAAACATATAAACGAAAAGGAACAGAACATGAATATTTCCTAATTCGATTTAACACATATAAGACAATACATATTATAACACATACAGAAAAACAGTTATCAGCAATAATAAAGCTATGTGATCAATTAACTTACGTGAACCATATAGGTAGTCCAACTTTCACCACAGTTAAATCAAAAAGTTCCAGAATTGTCGGGTACCCCTATTCTTATAGTCTCCCCATATTACCCTCCCGACATATCATTGCCGCCATTTTTTAACCAACCCTAGATGGTCATATATAAATGCTAAATAACATCTCAACTAAGTAATAATTAACAAATCATATGTAGTGGAACTATCTTAAAACTTAACAAGATTATATAGCAATTTAGTATGTATTTATTAACAATCTCTAAGTAAAATATCATAATATAATAACATCTATTGGATGTTCCGAAAATCGTTTCCAAACACCAATTTAACATCATGTTACTCTAAATTGCAATATAAAATCGTGATAAATATTATTAGTACCTTATTAATTATTATATAATCATTTATTGTACTGTTAATATATTAAACATTTGTTTTGATCTCTCTATACCACAAATCATGACTTGTTCGAAAACTAAAGAATCGTTGTTTGTGAAACAGCCTTTTAAGTCACATTATTAACTATTTATAGGAAATACATCTGTCTATGAAATATTAATTAAAGAAATGCAAATCAAATAAATACAACCTTTTTTATTCACAAAACATTAGATTAAGTTTATTAAAATATTGTTGAAATGGAACGTTTCCATACGTCAATGTCATCTATCATTCTGACAGCTGACGTTCATACTGTGATAAATTCTTGTAAACAATCATTAATGTGATCAATACAATTAGATATTCTCCTAAAATCTCCTACACATAATGAGTAATCTCACACGACCATCCATATACATTACATAATTCTATTATCATAAAATTTTAGGTAAAAGTAAATAAGTTTTTGTATTTATTTAGACAGATTTACAGATCACAGGTTTCGTTCGGTATTACTTGTTCATCTAGAAATACTGCGACAGTTTGGAATAAGAATTAAATCGAAGATTAATTTAATTTAATGCTACATATTCCGACACGTGAGAAGTTATTCGGTGTGGGTAGTTTCCTATACTTCAGAGGGGAAGAAAGCAAATCGGTATACCTTATTAAAACAACATTTATAATACCTGCACATACAATGTCGCCCATCAGCATGTGCCCGCCTGCATTTATCTGAATAATAAAATTAAAAAACCATCATCATCATTAATCATTCATTTTTTATTTTGCACCTTTTTACACCATCCTTGCTCAAGACGAGTTGGCGTTATTAGACTTGTATTAACTAAAAGTCCAGGTTTCTTCACGATGTTTTCCTTCACCGATGTCAATAATATCTCTGAAAGTACTTAAGAATTGAAATGGCCACATTAGTACTGTCTGGATTAAAATCCACAACGTCGTGCATAAGAGGAGAGGCCTTAAACACTCCATCACGATATCTCACAAAGAATAAAAAGCAAAAAATCTTCCTTTATAAACACACGGCAATAGCCATCGCAGTATCCAATTATTTGCCCACGAAAGTGCTTTTCAGGTTCAGAACACTATCCCTTTAGTTACCTTTAACTACAGCCACGTGTCACCGATAAAGTAGCGTGTACACGTGTTACCAAGTCGTCCGGAATATGCAAAGAAATTCAAGCTCTAACTAAAGTAACCTTTTCACTTCATTCGTTTCTGTTTGATGCTCGTGGAAGCATAACAAACTTTCTATTTCTTTTAACTTTCTTTTCTCGGATATTCATAATTTTATGTAAGACGAGTATCACGACAATATCGTTGTACCGAGTTGTTTTGTAATATTATGAATGGGCAGTGTTAGCACTGAGTGCGCTGACCGTACCGGGTCGAAAATACTTATTTAGTATCGAACACGTAATTAATTCAATCAAATCAACAAATTTATTTTACATGAGCGCTCTGACAGCTCTCCAAGCTGAATCTATTATTTTCTAATATTCTGAATACGAAATAGTATTTATCTCAAGATATTATGTCATCAACTTATAAAATACTCGCAGAGGTTACATGGAAATGCCATTCAGATTTAAGTTTCTATAATACCCACAAACCATAATATAATTGTTTCCAAAATCCATGAAATGTCGTGATTTAAAACACAAAATCACGAGAAAAAGGATATGCGAACAGAAAAAAAAAACTCAAAGCATTTATTTTAAATAAACCAATTACAAAGTAGCCTATTCCAAAGCGTAGTAGGTACCTATGGAGAAGAATGGACAAGAATAATAATAAGAGCATTGTTTTAGTAATAAAGCCTAATTTCTTTTAGTATGACGCCCAAAATGTAAGTCAGTCCTTAAAATTCAACCCATCGAAGGTTATACCTAATTACTTTAACAATCATTGTTATAATCATCGCACAATAACTTAAACTAATCCCTATTTGAATGGTAACGTACCGCTATCGTCACAACCCAGGAGTCCGCAATTAACATCCAAATGTCCTTCGGAAAGTTCTTGAAGTCTCGTTCGCACGATACTTTCGCGGTAATAAAATCACGGGCTGTCTACAATGAAACTCTGGTACTTTAAAAAGTAACAAAGTTTAGAGCACGACACCGGCTGCCAGAAGGACGTGAGATGCAACATAAAACCGTCACGTTTTAAAACCGGAATGGGCCAGTGGATACGGTTCTTTAAGGGGAATTTTGAACTTTTGGACGTAATAAAATCGGATTGCTAATCTCTTTGAGCTGTGATGTGGGGCTACGCGTAGGCGATACGTGCTTCGTGCTACGTGCTACGAGCTACGTGGGTACTACGCAGTGTTTTTTGGTCTGACCTTCAGTCAAACGTAGTGTTAATAATTCATGAGATAATATATATCTGTTCGCAGTCTTAGTTTTTATATGAAATTGCGAAGCAGTAAGCACAACGTAAAAAGGTATCAAGCAATAGTTCTTACTTGCACTTGGATAAAAAAATTACATACCCTCCATTTTCCCACTAAAATACAGAAATCATCCTACTAAATCTTCTCTACAAAAAGTCTATTTTAAACACTACGCACACCAAAAAAAGGCCATTTCTAAAACGCCACTGTATAATAATTTACGAACAAATGCCGTGGACGGTTGGTCAGCAAGAAACAATTGAAATGTTAAGGGTAGGGTCTCACTATCTGTTGACCACGCTTCGCCGGGTTCACACGACGGGAAATTAGGGCTCGGACCCATTAGCTGGTTGATGATGGTGTTAATGAGAATGTCCATTGAAAGTGGACGGCTTTGGACGTGTGTATAGTTAGTTTGAATAGCCGGGGATGGGTGAAATGGATGGTTAAATAGTGGTTGGTATAGAGGAAGTTTAGGTATGTAGTGCTTTTGATTAGGCTTTTCGTTTATAAAGAGAAATATAAAAAGAAAACTTTTTATTCTGCACCATCAAAACGCACATTTTAAAAAACTAGACAAAATACACACAATACAAAAGTAGCCAAAAGCCTCGTATTAAATCAGTAAAAAAATTTGACAATATTGTTCATAGTAATTATAACACAAGTCAAGGCCACGGACCAAAGCCAATATTGCGTAATTACTGTTGCAACCATCACCTCTCTAGTCTCCAATATGGAATTCGTACCCCGAGCCCCAAGATACAGACTAACTGTCTAGTTTGGGGCTCATTGGTAAATAATATTTTGTAACCTAGCAATGGCTAATATTTTAAGCTACTCATGTCGTCTCAACTTGGTGTTAACCTGTAAACCTGCTTATTGTATTACCTGGACAATAAACTATTTCTATTCTAACATTGGCAAATGACAAAAAAACCAAAAATGCCGATTGCAGAGTTAACCACTTTTGTAACAAATAGTGGTTGGTATGTATAGAGCAAGTTTAGGTACTTATATAGTGTTTTTCATTAGGCTGTTAGTTTATCTATTACGGGCTTCAGCCAGCGGCTTCACCCGCATGATATCTTTATAAATTATAGCCAATATTACTCAGTGATAATATAACATTCTACTGGTGAAAGAATTTTTAAAATCGGTCCAGTAGTTTTTGAGTTTATCCATTACAAACAAAGAACATACAAAAAGTCAAACCTTTTCTTTTTATGATATTAGTTTAGATATATCTAGTTTTTTAATTAAACTCATTGTCATATGTCTCACCAAACGATGAAGTGGTAAACGCGAACCAGCGTTGGTTTTATGTTTTCAACACACTAAAACTTGCGTTTAGCTCCTATAGTCCCCTTGAATTGCAAAGGCTTTATACACGTAAATTAAATAAACATCAACGAATCTGAAAGTCAATTTTAATTTATATCAAACATGCTTAACATAAGATATTGCGAGTATTCCCCGAAGGGTGAGGCTGAGGTAAACTACCTGATAGTACACCCACATTTTGCCAGTTATGTTTAAGTCCCATGTAATAGGGGGCGAACATATTGCCACCAACCGGGCACAAATCCAGACTCCGGGTCAGTAGCAGCCCGGAGTATGGATTTTAATTTATATTTGTCAAAATCTAAAGTTACGCGTTTTAACCGTCTTTTGTTATTTTTGACTGCCAATTAAAACATGACTTATTATAAACATGTTTTATTACATGAGCAGCTTATTTGAGAGAAAATACTGACACAGCCTTGTAGGACCAGAAAAAGAAAGAAATAAATAAAAATATTTTATTTGGGACACGCACAGGAAATAGAAACCGTTAACAAAAGGAGCACTTAAAACTAAGAAAATTAACATATTATTAGAAATTAAAAATAATAACGACCTATGTGAGGCCAAAAAGGTCTTATCCAACGATTGGATAATTACAGGACAGCTAACCTATTTGTACCCTACACCTCATTATTATTCTGTTCCCCTCCTTCCTCAGATAAACTAAAGTCTATAAATTCGAGTACAAATCGAATTCGTCGACTCTTTCGATTGTATCGATCCATTTGATTTATTGCTCGTTGAGGTAGTCACGTCCCTATAAGGGTCTGGCAGTCCCTGAAAAAACAAACGGGCCTCTTCCTGAAACCATTAATCTGATCATACTTTTGGAAAATAAAGTTGTACGAAATGGCTTGTTTGGACATGTTTTGTATTTTTGTGTGTTTATTATTTGATTAAAATCATTGTTTGCTGAAGGTTTTTTTTGTGAGGATTAAGTTTTCAAATTCTACAAAAAGATTTAATTTAAATGGAAAAATTCTTCTCTGTGGCTTCAGGAAAGTTAACAATAGGATCGGTTTGTAAAAACAAAACTTTTTGCCCGCTTTCATCATCGTGACCTACTTGAATTTCAACTCCGGTTTGTGGCTTGATAAGTAGGTCTATAATAATTTTTAATATGACTTTATAGAAATTATCTATCCAACAGAAATAAAATTTATAATATATTCAGGTAAGAAATCAGTTCAAGTATCGAGCTGAAAAACCATAAAATAATTCTCTAAAATAACACAGAGGATGCATCGTGTGTTAACGTTATCAAATCGATGGCGTAATATGACAACAAGTAAGAAATTCCAATGCACAACTCGAAGATTCAACAACACATTGACATACAGCCAGTAAGAAAAGTGGTTAATACAGATAAACAGTTTTAGAAGAGATTTAGGACTGAAACTTGCTTAATCTGACCTAATTGTAATAAATTATTGAAGAATACAGATTAAATGAAGACTTGTGTTTTGATTTATTTAAAATGTTAATTATATTCTAGGACATTAATATTCAGTAGTCCGAAACGATCGGTGAAGTTTTTTTTTTTCTGTCAATTGAGCCGTTGTCGAATATACGTGAAATATTTGTGAAAAAACTGATAATATAATCGACAACGGCTCAGTTTTCGATTATCAGTCCTTTCACAATAATATTTAACCTCTGATTTTGCATTACTTTCAAATTAGTCGGTTAAAAATAAAGATCACTGTATCTTTATTTTTAACTGACTTCAAAAAAAGAAGGAGGTTCTCAGTTCGTCGGATTTTTTTTTTAAGTATTTTCCCCGATTACTCGAAGACAGCTACCTAGTATTTTTTTTTGTTTGAATTGGTATAATACTTCATAAGTAGTCCCATATAAATTTTATCAACTTTGCTCGGATAGTTTGAGTTAGCTATATCGTATTTTTTCCACTTAGTGTATGTTGATGATTATAACAACTACATGTCACTGTTATTTACATAGCAAGTAGTGGTATACAAATTTGTGTAAGGTAGGTACCACAACTAAAACATGAAAAATAAAAAAGGTTAAACAAAAAAAAAAAAACAACATCCAAAAAAGCACTACAAAGTGAAAAATAACTAATTTCGGAAGTCGGTGGTAAAAAACGAAAATACGAAAGCAAAGACCACCGACTTCCGAAGTTAAAGTTATTTTTCACTATGTAGTGTTTTCTCGTTACAATAAGGTTGCTGTTGAGCTGCTGGTGTCAGTTGTAAAATATATGTGAAAGGTATGTATGTAGAGTGGCTCGGCAATGTTTGTAGCTGACTGTACAGTAAGGTTGTCACTAACACACAATATATCACACTGTCATGTCGACAGCTTGGCACACGCGGCGTCGCGTCGGCCACTTTGCATTGTGCGACGATTCAAGTACCCTCCTTCTGGTTACATAGATTGAGCTAGATATTGTCGAGGGACATATTTAGTTTTAAAAATTACTTTCTAAGTAGGGTAATAGACCCAATTAGCAGCACTTTAAGAAGTCCTCTAATTGATTTATTTTCTTATACATAATACTATATATTATTCCCTAAATTTATGTATCCATAAAACTTCTTGTTTAATGATGTTTAATATTTAAAATACTTTTCATCGGATTTTGCAGCTAATGAAATAGCATTTAAACTACAATTGAAAAATGAACCTACCTCCATTTACTGTCACAATTGTTACCAGTTATTGCCACCAAATTACCCAATTATCAGCACTTAGACTTAGGGCAAATAAAATACATTTTACAATAAAATTATGAATAAAATGTTTTTTATTGCTATTAATATTAGGAATTTCCTAGAAAAATACTTCACAAATTACAATAATTGTCGACACTCAACAAACAGTTCAAATTAGATAAATCCATTTATCGGCATAAAAGTTAACCAATAAAATTATCAGCACTATGCGGATAAATGGCCGAAAAACCCCAACAACTGCAGACTGACTTTTTTGAGCTTGAAAAAAAATGTAAAGGTAGGGTGAATCACTCAATTGCTAGCACTACACCAACTATCGGCGAATAAGTAAAAAATATCAGTTTCTCTTTTTGGTTGTGGGTGGTACTACAAAGTAAAACAAATACTAGGTAAATATTACTTTATGCAGTGGCAACCATTTCAATACGTAAACATCAAAAACGGCGGCAGGATCGTAATTCAAAAAGTCGGTCTGCAGTTGTTGGTGTTTTTCGGCCATATCTACTCATTGGAGGTAAGATTGGAGATCAATTTATCATTCTGTTTCTATTATTTTATGAGAATTGTAATGAAATCTTAGTTTTTATACGTTTTATGAGGTATTTTTAGTTAGTTATTTCAATAGAATTTTAAACATTTCCATTAGATTATTTCAAAATATGGGGTGCCAACATCTGGGTATATTTTTAAACAGAAATCCAATTTATCAGCACCCATGCTGAAAATTTTGTTATTTTAGTGTAGACTAAATTACAGGTTCTTTTTAAAATTTTAGTCTTTTTCAGTACAGATTAAAAATGAATTTGAATGTAAAAAACTTAATGTGAAATCATTTTCCAAATGCCACCATGCTGAAACTACATTTTACCATTTATCCGATAAGTAATACGGAAAATTATAAAAGAATTTCAAACGATTTATTAGATTTTCGCCTTAAATACCTAATCGTTCACACACTTAAGAAAGCAAAATAGCTATAAACGTATAAATAGTAATACGTTGTGTAGCTATACGTATCTGTATATCTTCATTAAAAACTAATTGACAAGGCTAAGTGTTCAACTCAAAAAAGATAAACAAAATATATCTACTAAATAATTCCTTAATTTACATAAAGTAATTAGACGAAATTCAGAGCCACTTCAAATAAATCTCCAACCAAATTAATAGGACTGAATGAAATCAGTTTTACTTCAAAATATTCGCCCCAAATGCGAATTGTATACTGTATCAATTACAACAGCTTAGCCGATGTACGCGCGGACGTAATAAAATCGCAGCGGGATTTTATCGCGCACTGGATTTTCAACTCTCGGAGTTTAACCGAGCGCTGAGAATCCAACGCGCTGGGACGCACTCGTGTCCCAGCGCGTTGAAAAACACATGGTTAGATTTTCAACTCTTGGTGCTAAAACAGAGCGTTGAAAATCCAGTGCACGAAAAAAATCGCCGCGATTTTGTTACGTCCGTGCGTACGTGGGCTTGGGGTCTAATCAATCTTGAACGACACTTTGGAGCGACTGCCTATCTGACCTCCACAACCTAGTTACTGGGTAACACGATACCCTGGTTCAGGCCATGGTACGGAGCGAGAGGAAATGGCAGGCCGTCACCTCCTTCTGCGAAGCGGTAATGCTCGCGAAGGAGGAGGCGGAACGCGTGAGGGAGAGGCAAATTTCGCGCCCTCACGCCCCTAACCGCCGCAGGAGGAGACGCCCGGGGCGGGAATCGCGAGCCGATTTCCGGCCACCGTAGGCGCGGGCTTGCGGACGGTGAGCAATGGGTAGCTCGCCGTCCGATAAGGACCAAGCCCGGGTCGACGGCGCGTTATGTTCCACGCGCGCCTCAAAGAGATGTCAGCAGAATTGACGGGGTCCGCTAGGGCCAATGCCTGCCGGGGGTTCGAAGAAAACCGATAGGGAAATCGTGGCCCCCGGCAACAGGGCAACCGAAGGAACACGGGTGGGTTTTAGTCAGTAAGAGTCTGACACGCCCTCCCACTCCGCCCAGAGCGGGAGAAATTATTTGATAACATCACGCGCTTAAGAAAAAAGCACACCATTCTTTCAATCAGCGCTATGTTGTGGATCCCTATGGCACAGCATCATGCTGAGTGGAAGCCTCTTTGTTACAGTCACGACTTGCAGCTGCCAATAATTTCTGTTGTGTGCTTGTAGTTGTAGATCTATTTAGTTTTTTTATTCTTTATTTTTCAAGTTAACAATATTTTTATATAGGTACACTTGTTTCTGTGACAAATCTTTCCATCATACATTCCAAAGAGGTACTTTTTCAAGCACACGTTCTGTTAGATGACTTTTCAGTTTTTAGAAACTCAAAGTAACGTCCTTTTGAACCTGACAGTACACGTACAATCGCGAGTAAAGTGCGCAATTTGAGCCCAAAAGCCATGGCACTCATAGCTCTCTATCGGCGTTGAACAGTGGGGAGTTTAACGCAATTTACCGGTTTAATCCGGATCACGTACCGCCCGCCGGCGCATTGTTAACCACTGTACCGAAGAAATGCAGATATTTCAAGCTAGGTATTGCAAATTATTACTTTTTTGGAATACTGTTGCGTTTGAAGGGCTCGTGGCTAAATTAGAACAGCCACACGGGTCGCGTTAAGGTTAAGCTACACTTACCGTGGTCGGTTCGTGGATGGGTGACCATGCATTTCATATCGAGACCCCTCCGTGCCTCGGAAAGCATGTTCAGCCGTTGGTCCCGGCTGTCATTCGTAGATCTTTGACAGTCGTAACGGGTAGTCAGAAGCCCAAAAGTCTGACAACCAGTCTTACCGAGGGGTATCGTGTTACCCAGTAACTGGGTTGCCGAGGTCAGATAGACAGTCGCTCCATGTAAACTACTGATGTTCAGCTGCATCCGGTTAGACTAGAAGCCAACCCCAACATAGTAGGGAAACGCTAGGTAGACTTTTTAATACAGTCGCCTTTGTGTACGACTGTACTGTGAGTAATTGAGTTTGCTCCTGTTTTTTCCTTTTAATTAAATTGGTAACGATAAAATTAAATATGGCGGAACAGTAATTAAATTTTGTGTCTTTGTACTTTTTATTTTATGTACTTTCCTGGATTAAGGGCGCTGATTATTTGTGTAGGATGGAAACATTTTTAACTTTTTACGCGTGTATTTTATGGAAATGTGTAATTGGGTTAGGTATTCAATTAATTTAACATTTTATATCTAGGGCGGTAGTCAAACATAACAACCCTGAAAGCTTCTTAATATAAAACTACACTAATAATAACTACAAAGAAGTTCCCTGAAGTACATTGAAAAAGAGAAAACAATAGACGATCTCAGAATTTAAAAGATTTTACAAATTTTCCGTTTAGTTTATTGTTCATTCTATGTATACAGCATGTTTTTGTAATCGTCATGGATTTTTTTATATACCTCCGCGAGTTTATCATTAGTAAAATTAAATGGCAGATTGGATACCGAAAAATTTTGACAGTCGGCACCTGAAGTGACAAGCAAATGTCATGAAAAAGAAAATGTTAAAATAGATTTACATTCTAAATAATTAATAGAGTTAAATCACAAAGAAGTGTTTGATTTACGATCCGGTACCATAATAACGACACTTATTATTGTTTTGGAGCACATAGGGCAGGACATTATTTTGTGAATGTGAGAACGTTGTAGGCTTAACAGACTGTAGATTTGTGGACCATTTTCTATTTCGCTAAGTACCTGGTACTTGTTGAGAGGCCTATACTGTCCTCTCATACCTATTAACACTATAATTTGAAAACATTGTAAAAGCCATTTATTTTTAAAAGAGTAACCGTGGAGTTTCTTGCCGGCTCTTCTCCATAGGAAACGACCAATTGGAACTGTGCACCTAGCTTTTGACGTTTCATAAGTGCCCTTGTAGGTTTATGTGAAATAAAATATTTTGAATTGAATAGGTGGGCATAGTTTGTGACACAGCTCCACATCCACACTCTGCTGCCGTTCCGTTGAGGTAGCCCCACTTTACGAGGTTCGACTTACACCTTCTTGGATTCGGAGCCGGTTCAGAGACTTCTAAGGGACCACAGGAGAGCAGTAGTGGCGCAGTGGTACCAACCCTGACTTACGAGTTATTGGTTGTGGGTTCGACTCCAGGCAGGCGGTTAAATTTGTGTAAATAATTTCATCACCACAGCTCTCAAAACGGTGAAGAAAAACATCGTGAGGAAACCGGCATGTCCTAGAACCAAAAATACGAAGAAATGGGACATCTACCCACCCGCACTGGGACCGCGTTGTGGACAGCCCACTCCCTCTCGAAGAGAGGAGGCTTGTGTCCCAGCAGTGGGAACATTATAGGCTGATTATGCTATAGAAGGAGATATTTGTTTATTTATACAGGGTTGTTGGTTATTCGTCGGCAATCCGTTTAGGGGATGTAGGAGAGGTCATTTGTAACCAAATTACCCCTGATGACCCCTATGGCAATGTCAACCATTTTTGATTAATTTGACTTTTTTTTTGTTATGTATGAAGTAAAAATATAAAAGTAACCAATAACCCTGGTACATAACATAACATCACGCCTTGTTTCCCCGAAGGGTTGGGCAGAGGTGTCCCTGTAGCAGGTACACCCACATTTCGCCAGTTAGGTTTAAGTCCCATGTAATAGGGGGCGAGCCTATTGCCCTCAACTGGGCACAAATCCAGACTCCGAGCTGCTACTGAGAAATGTCAGATAGAAAAACCCAATAACACTTTACCCGACCCGGGAATCGAACCCAGGCCCTCATGCTCAGCAGTAGCGCTTGCGACCACTAGACCAACGAGGCAGTTACCTAACCCTGGTATACAGGATTAATGGTTGTACGTAACCATTTTCAAGTAATTTTATTTTTTTAAATGTATGAAATAAAAAGGTAAATGGCATCATTTACAACCAAATGACGCCGATTGACACCTATGTAAATTTCAACAATATTTGCGTAATTTGACATTTTATATTTTTACTTCATACATTTTCTAATATAAAATGTCAAGTTACTTGAAAATGGTTGACATTGGCATAGGGGTCATCGGGGTAATTTGGTTGCAAATGACCTCTCCTAAATCCCCTTAACAGATTGCCGACGAATAACCAACAACCCTGTATAACAACTGCTTGCTGTACTTACAGTAAACACCAAAGCGCGCAGCATAATTATAGTATCTATTCTTTGTAGAGGTAGAGATAGGAGTAGGCATACTACGAGAAGGCAGTACCATTGGGGTAACACATATCTAAGCATTTTGAAAACAAAATCCCGTGCACACGACCCTTTTTTTTCGTAGGTTAGCGATACTATAGCGGTCGAGCGCTGCAAGCAAGAATAGTCCTTACAGTGTACAGAATTGCGTTTCTTCGATTCTTAATGTGTCGGTTTTATAACTAAAACATCTCTTCAATTTAATCTCCCTAATTCATATTTCACTCTCGACATTTCACAAATCCCAAGCCACCAATAAAATAGTTTGAATAACCATACAGTGCTGTAACTCACTTCAAAACACCGCTGTAAAATCAGGCCAAACTCACCTACTTATTATTCAAGCAAAGTCAGATGTTTTTGAAAGTTTTCATAGAAAATACGTAATGGCCGCAGAAATTAGTTAGCGGACACTGTAGATTGATGAAACAGTAGACGAACTTTGAATGATACATACTTCCTTGACATTCACCTACAATATTCTTTATTTTTTATCAAATTAGATTTGTTACAGCTGTAGTGGCAATCATGTCATTTGGTTTAATTAGGTCCTTATTTTTATTTATCTTTTTTATAGATTCTTTTCTTTCAGATTTTGTGAATGTGAGAACGTTGTAGGCTGTAGACTTGTGGACCATTTTCTATTTTCCTAAGTACCTGATACTTGTTGATAGCCCTACACTGTCCTCTCATTGCTATTAACACTGTAATTTAAAAACATTGTAAAAACCATCGATTTACATCTCATCTGGTTGAAATGTGAGTGTACTATCGGTACACCTCTGCCAAATCCTTCGGGAAAACAGGTGAGATGTTCTGTCTGCAATGCTAAATTTTATTACCTAGAAACAGCCAATTCCCTACTTCTGAACTTACTCCTCTATACCCGCTTGTTTTAAAACACAGCGTCACTCCAACCAAGCGAAAATAATTCACAAATACGGGCTAGTTA
Source organism: Agrochola litura (assembly GCA_949152395.1). NCBI lineage: Eukaryota > Metazoa > Arthropoda > Insecta > Lepidoptera > Noctuidae > Agrochola > Agrochola litura. Next base: position 5,034,624 of record OX424502.1, on the reverse strand, counting down.
CGCTACTGTTTTCCACACTGTACTTCGGCCCACTAACAATCTCTTTGTCGAGTTCCTGCCACAGGAATGTAATCGGTTTAACCCCCTCGCCACAAAACAGTTAACTACAGAAGGTCAGCGTCTTACAACGAGTGGAAAATATTCGCACGCACACAAAGACGACACACGCACGTAAGTTTTAGCAAAACCTGTATAAGCTGGCCACTTAACAACACATAACATGACATCACGCTTGTAACCCCCGAAGAGTTAGACTTAGGTATACACATACATCCACATTTTGCCAGTATTAAGTCCCATGTAAGGGGGGCGAACCTATGTGCCTTCAACCAGGCTTCTTATTTTATTGAAACCCCGTACTTACGCTAAGCCAGCTTAAAGGTTAAATTCTTACCACCAAAGTGCGATCGACTTACGAAGAACTTACTTAGTCTATCTCAATCTAATGCCAGTTGCGTGTGCACCCGCCCCGATCCTTGCTCGAGCCAGCCCGCGCTGCTAAGCCTGTAGCTTTAAATTTGTCCCACGCTAATCTAAATCCGACCCAGCTTGTTCCTTGCTGCACTCCCCCAGTAACACCCTAAGCCGAGATCCGTACCCCACAGGGGATGTGTAGTTGCTTAATTTTTAAGTTTCATGCCCTGGCTGGAGGCCTTAATTTATTGAGGCGCCCACAGGAAAGTCCAGTTCAAGCAACCGACAACCTCCTAGGTTGTCGGTTGCTAATAGGTGTGAAATGAATACCAGCATGATACCAATTAAAAAAGAATCGCGTGTGCGCTTACACTCGCTGTACGTGAAGTGTGTCTATGTTTGTATGCGTTTTCTTGCGTTATATGAAGCCGAACTTCTGTTCCTATTTATTTTGTGCTCTCGCTGCGGACGGCACAAGCAATCGAGAAAACTTTGAGTCATTTGCTTCATTGCAGGCGGAATTTTGCAGATTAAATTATGCAATTAACGTATTTTTGACTGGGGACGTTGTTGTCTTGAGCTTTGACAGGTCTGTCTGAAGTTTGACTTTAGTACTCTTTTGAATGGAAGGTTTTAGGTCACGTCAATTTTATAAACTTACTAAGTCGTCTATCTTACTTAAGTTAACACCGCAGAATCGAAAGCACTAGAAATTAGTTATGTAAGTAATATCAAATACGGGAGTTATAAGTATAATATTGAGTTGAATTAAAACTGTTTTACGATTTCCTCTCGTCAAGGCTTTGTTTGTAACAATCATAACACAACTTTCACATGAAATACGCTACCGATAAGTACTCGATGCTAATGACGACACGTTGAGTGCACCTAATTGAAACTAGGGCACAAAACGAATCATGTCAACGGACCAGCTAAGGCAAAAAAGAAATGCTTGAAAAAACTGTTTAAGTAACCATCGATGCAAAAATAAAAGACACGTTTAAGTCTCAAAACAAATGACCCATTTCAAGAAAGTTACACCTATTGTATTTCGCTTGCAATAAATCCGGTAATATATCAACGTATTTAACAAACAATTTATCCAATTTTATAGCGAATAAATTTTTAACGAACCATAATGCAGCTATTTTCTGCAATGTTTTGTCTTTCGTGTCACATTCTTTGGGAGCAGCGGGCACTGGATTGAACGCGACTTGCTGCAAGCAGTTTTTAAGTAGACCAACAAAGTTGTTGGAAGTTATACCAGGCTATTTGATTTAGAGGCTTTCTTTCGCACTCTCCCTCTCGTCGAACTTTCCCATTTTACTAGTTTATGACCAGAGCTGGACAGAGCATGATGCTCTCCTCAAAAGAGGTCTGCATTTGGGCAATAGTTCAACTTAGGGCTTCCTTTTTTTCTTTTAGATTAGTTTATAGTCTACAAGATTATTCTTCTACCTCAGTTCAAACTACTTTCTGTGTTACTAAACTTTCTAAAAGATATACTAAACTTTCGAAATAGGCTATGGAATATCACATTCACAACTGCCAAATCGCCTAACTGACCATGCAAAATAAACGCCTAACACAATTTGCCGCGGCGCGGTTTCCTGCACAGTGTACGTTACCCCTAAACCGGTACCATTAGTGGTTCCCAGGTTGGAATGCACCTCTCGCCCAGCGAGAACTTACTTTGGCCGGTCGCCAAACAACTACTATCAGTTTTTACTAGTTTATCTCGTTGTGAACTCGCTCTGCACTCTATATTTTTGTTACGGTAGAATTGGTACTTATTTGCTTGCAGTTTCAACTTTTTCCGATTGCAATTAAGTGGTACACGATACATCACGTAGAGAGTGTGGAACTATCTATTTGCACCTAGAATTTACCACTGACAACGAACAATTACTTCCTTCATTAGCTCCATAGGACAATTTAGAGTAGACAAAATCAAATTGGTTGCTAACTTAATTGTATAATTAATTTTATTATAACATTGATTTTACATTCTGTGATTACTTGAACTCACACACTGACTTATTAGTATTACTTGTAATTTTTTTAGAAATATTATTATTATATCATTTATTTCGGGCTACGCCCATAGTGTTAGTAACAAAGGTCTTATAAACTAGTGTTAGTAGACATACAAGTTTTAATAAGTGTGGAGTTTCATCCAATGTCGCAACATTGGAGACTCCCATCTATCTGCGAATAAACTTAAGATAGTGTTGGTGCCGCCACGAAGACGAGCAAGCAGAGAGGCACTTCTTTTACGTATGATGGCCGCAAAACCATCTATATGCCTTTCCGCAAACATCTTTGACGCGCTGCATCGCCATGGCAGCCTCAACAGTATCCTGAGTGCGTTATTATACTGGACACGCAGATCGCTATATGCACGCAAACTATAACTAGTCCACAGGCTGCACGTGTAAAATGACGAGCAAAAAGATTTAAACAGAGTCTTCTTGACCGCCTCTGTACATCGCGCAAACCTGCGGGCCAGCATGTTACAGCGTACCGACAGCGACCTACGTTCCCTGTCAATGTCCATGTTGTCTTTCAAATCGTCGGTAACCCAATGACCCAAGTACTTAAAACTGGTCACCCTATTTAAGGGTGCTCCGCAGAGCGATATGTCTGGTATAGTTGGGTAACCTATAGCACCTGCTTTAAAAACCATAATTTCACTCTTTTTGGTGTTATACTTGAGTCCTTGAGCTACCGCGTATGCTTCACAGATTGACACCCAGTCGCCTCAAGGCACCGATCGATGGGCTCAGCAACACCATATCGTCAGCATAACTAATGTTGTTAACACACACTCCATCTATATGACAACCGATATTCGTGTTGCTGAGCTCAACGATCAGCCGATTCATGTACAGATTGAAAAGTCGAGGTGAGCTCAATCCCCCCTGCCTCACCCCGCACTCCAACCGATACACATCAGAGAACGACCCCTCCCACTTCACACTGTTTTGTTGATTATCATACCAATATTTTAACAATTTTATGATGTCACTAGGCAAGGCAGTATCTTCTTGTAGCTTACGCCACAGTGCTTTATAATTAACCAGATCGAATGCCTTTGACAAATCCAGAAAACAGGCAAACACAGGCGTTTTTCTGTCAGTATAGTACTGTACAGTCTGCTTGAGGCATAAAATCGCACTCTCTGTGGCAATATCGTATGAGTACCACTTTTACAATGCTTGTAAATATGTGAACACCGTATCCATTACATAATATTTTTTTCTGTCATTGCTTCATTTTTAATTATTTCTACCTATTGTGGTATAGTAATCTTATTCCAGGTGCATCGTCTTCACATGTAATTATATATTTAATGTATACAAAATAATGTAAAATATTTTAAAAGAGTAACGGTGGAGTTTCATGCCCAGTCTTCTCCATACGAAAACTACCTTTTGGAAGGGGTGACTAGAATCAATTTTTTTTATAGATTTTGACGTTCAAAAGTGTCTTTTATGTGCCTAATTAAATTAAATTATTTGACTTTGACTAGAGAACCCTATTTTCTAACCGAAAGCGGACCTCACACTTGATGACAATAATATCTTAAAGATGGATCAAGAATTTATTTTACTAAGAACAAGATCTACACTGTATCATAGACCAGAAGCGAACGTACTATAAGAAATGTATATCTGTACACTGTAAGAACTATTCTTGCTTGCAGCGCTCGGGTGCTATACACCGTGAAATTTGAATCAGTTTTGCTAGAACAAACGTTGTTCAGACCATGGTCTAAAAGTTTAAAATGTCAAGAGAGAGTTTAAGATGCCATAAACGAAATTTAGTAAGCAGTTGATATGCTTACTAAATATCGTTTATGGAGGTACATTTCCCTGTAGACAATGCTGTGTCCCGTGCGTGGTGTCTGTGTTGTAGGGAGTAACGATAATCTTGACATTTTAAACTTTGTCTTTTTTGTATTTTTTTCAAAAACCAATTATATTTTTTTTTATTGGATGCTGTAGAATGGTAGTAGACCATGGTCTGAACAACGTTTGTTCTAGCAAAACTGTGATTCAAATTTCACGGTGTATAGTATCGCTTACCTACGAAAAAAAAGGTTGGTACCTCATCATTTCCCTACCCTTATCGCAATTTACTGTTGTGCGAACCCAAGTCGGAGCAATGTCTTTTCTTCGATAATTCTCTATTAGTCGTCATCTCGGTAGTCCCCCCCTTCCTAGCCATATCATCTTCCACACAGTCCATCCATCGTTTCTTTGGTCTTCTCCTACTCTTATAGCCATCCACATTCATACTCAAGATATACGTATCGTTTTTAATGTAGTAGCAAATGTACCTGACTTCTACCTAGCCTTTTCCCAACTATGTTGGGATCAGCTTCCATTCTAACCGGATGCAGCTGAATACCAGTATTTTACATGGAGCAACTGCCTATCTGACCTCCACAACCTATTACTAGGTAACACGATACGCCTTGGTAAGACTGGTTGTCAGACTTTTGGGCTTCTAACTACCCGTAACGACTGTCAAAGATCTACAAATGACAGCCGGGATCAACGGCTTAACGTGCTTTATGAGGCACGGAGGGTCTTGGTATGTAAAGATGGTCACCCATCCACAGACCAACCGCAGCAAGCGTAGCTTAACCTGATCGATCGACCCGTGCGACTGTTATTACTAAGCCACAAGCCCCTCAGTAGCAAATGTACCTATCGTTTTTAAAAGCCTAATAAAACACTAAAAAAATATTTTAGCCCATCTAGATGGACTGACGACCTCAAAAAAAGGGCTGGAACAAACTGGATGCGGAAGAACCGGCTGGGTGTTGTGGCGCAGCCTGATAGAGCCCTATATCCAGCATTGGACTGCAATAAGCCAAGTTTATTGATTATAATTCATCCACGCAGATTGGTAAAATTGCCACCGCAAACTCGAAACCAACTTTCTCCCATAGTAAGAACCAAAGAGATCACGAATTTTCGCCAGTTAATTGTGGTGGACAAAGTTGGCGAGCCAACATCCAGTGCAGGCTTACCTTCGAACTTGTGACCTGCTTGCCAAGACAACTCAAACATGCGACCGAGTTTCAAGCAGTATGCTAGTTTTAGTATACTGCTTGAAACTGGCAGATTTACTTTTGAGTTTCTTTTGAAAGATTCTTGGTTTGTTTTTGAAGTGAAAACTTCTTTAGGCGCGTTGGAACTAAACCATTGATTTCGCGATACTCTGACGGAATTTACCGACACCGTGGAGTAAAAGACATCAACGCGTTGATTACCGCGATGCCGTTTTTTTTTCAAGTTTTTACTTCTGTTGGCACTCCCGGAGTGCCAATGTCTTTTTTTGCCAGGTTTCGAGTGAAAAGTTGACACTTAACTTCCGAATTCACAACAAAACTCAAACTCAAAGCATTTATTTCAATTAAACCATTTACAGGCACTTTTGAATTGTCAAGGAATCGGTCAGTCAGAAATAGGTATGAAGCTAGTTGCCCATTCCGAAGCGTAGTAGGTACCTATGGAGAAGAACGGCCAAGAAACTCCACGGACACACTTTTAAATAAAAAATTGTTACAAAATATTGGTTACATCATTCATGTTGAAATTATACATGTGAGAACAATGTAGAAAGACGTGCACGTTAGAAGCGTCCGTAATAAAAAGACAAAACAAAGAAGAACTCAAAAAAAAAAAAAAAAAAGCCCTGGCAGCTAAGAGATGACCAGTCCCAACTGACGGCGCCCGTTCACGAACATGACGCATGGATTAGCACCATTCAGCTCAACCATTTTGAAGGGAGCTAAATGATCCAACACACGCGCCACCATCAGCGAAACATTTGAGTGAGCATGACATGCTCACAGCCGCCAGGGCACATTCAAGTCAATGCAAGACATATTACCCGGTAAATGGTAACTCTTTAGTACATAGTGCTCACAGCTGTGCTATGCAATTATATAATACAATGGAGATTGAGTTTATATAATGCAAAGATAGTCTTACAATCTTCAGCAGCTCCAACAGTATTTGCAAATGTTAATCAATTAGTTGTGGAGCAGGACCAGCATTTCAAATTACTTTAGGTAATCATTCAATTATTATTTTTGTTTCTCTCTTTTATTCATATTGTGTCTGGAGTGGCGACTGTGTACGAGAAGACGTAGCGTTGGAAGGCCTCCCACAAGGTTGACCAATGACCTCGTAAAGGTCGCAAGAATCCGGTGGATGCGGGAAGCACAAAACTGGTCGAAGTGGCGGTGCTTGGGGGAGACCTATGTCCAGCAGTGAACGTCTTTCGGCTGAAATGATGATGATGATGAGCAAATAGATAAAAAGGTGCGCACTATAACACTATTATACATTTCGATACAGAAAAAAACTGGTTTTTAATATAACATAACATCACTCCTGTTATCTCACAAGGGTTAGGCAGTATGTTACCCATACACCCACATTTGGCCAGTTATGTTCAAGTCCCAGGTATCTGCGTAAAATAAGGGGCGAGCCTATTACCATCAACCGGGCACAAATCCAGACTCCGGGCTGTTACTGTTAATTCCTAAGGTATGTAACTTATGTATGACATTTCAAATAAAACAGTATACCGATCCAAACATAAAGTTTGAATCCTCAATATTTATGTAACTTGATAACTGTAGACCAACTCCACCGTCGGTACTGATAAACCTCGATGTAAAATAACTCCAACACCAAGTTAACAACTTTACACACCCTTACGTCAAGAAACACAAACTTTAATAAACTAGTTGGTTTACAAATACAACCAGTAACTAGTATCGGATATACTTCACCTTACTGAAATTATAAATTCGAAAGTTTTTTTTTAAATATTATATATTGATACGATTGCTACTAACCTTCCTTTCCTTCACCGTTTTGAGAGCAGTGATGATGAAATTCTTGTTTGCTACAAGATAAAATCACAAAGTAACTTGGTTTATTGAAATATGACGAGTAACTTGATATCTAAATAAAATAGAACAGAATTTCTTTATCTTGGAAAATAAGAACAATTTCAGCTTAAGGCGACAGATGGAAGCAAATTCTAATATAAAACCAGAATATTTCAGGAATATCAGATGTAACATGTTCACTTTGGTTAGGAACATATTGAGTTATTTGTTTGTACCTAGGTATTTGAGATCCACAGACGGATGATCGTAAAAGAAGAGACAATAACTAGGAAGTGGTGACGGGTCCTTTGAAGTCTGTCTTTTGTTAGTTTTGACGTTCAAAAAGTGTTTATTCGTAGGCCCACCTGCACCACAAATCACTCCATGAATTTAACGCTAAACGTATTATAATGTATTTCGAACATCATTCTGTCTCTGTCATCTTCGAAGTACCGACAGAAATATAAAGTTGTTTTTAATTTGTATAGCGTAAAAATATGAAAAACAGGGTGTGAAGTTCACTCATCCTCTGTAGAAAAGGGAGGATACTCCGACCAGACGGGTGTTGTGTCTGCCCGACGATTGATGTCGGGACGTTGTATTTATATGCTAGTCGCTCTGTTTGCACGATGCAGGATTTTTCATGACGTCAGTGAGATACGTAGTTCACTTGTGACGATGTAGATGCCACCACAAACGCTAAATGCATTTATTGATTTGTGGTGCAAGTGAGCCATAGACTAGTATAAATTAAGTTTGAATTTGAATTCAGTTGAACGATACGAGTCAATAATATTATTATTTACCTGTGTGCAAAATTTCAGCCCAATCCGTTCAGTGGTTTGAGCTGTGCGTTGATAAATCAGTCAGTCATTCAGTCTGTCACCCTTTCTTTTTATAAATATAGATAGATATGTAAGTTACTTTGTCTATCTGTCTGTTTGTTATCTTTTCACGCCTCCGTAACGGTTGAACGGATTTGCATGAAGTTTGGCACACGGATAGACTTTTTATCCCGGTAGTACGATCCCGTGCGATAATTTTTGACCTCCACTTGGGCGAAGCCGAGGCAAAAACTATGGTTAGATATAAAATTGGACAGACTTAAACGGTGGTGTTTGAAATCAGTAAAGAGAGAGACAGAGCGGTTTTCTACTACTCCGATCCGACTCTGGAACTCACAGTTTGTTCACACTCTGTGTTGAACTATGAATCACAAGACCACAACAATCAAACATTCTTCAATGAATGTTATGTAAAAAAATAAATTAAAATCTGCCAATGTGAATACGTCCAAATTGGCCAAACCAACACTGGCCACCAATGTGGTAATGTTTTAATTTGTATTACTTCTCCGTACTTTATACTGTGGGGGCTCTCTCAAAAGGAGGAAAACTGGAATAAATCGCGCTATGAAACGAAAGCCATGTTTTTAAGCTTCATTGAACTTTAATTTTTCCCTTTATATTTATTTGTTTATAAGAGTTATTTATGCTTATAATACTCGTGGAAAATGTTAAAGAGAATTTTTACGGTTTCAAACAAAGTTTGGGTGAGAAGGTTTTGTAGGTTTTGTATTAATATTTGAAAGGTTTTTTTTGTGAACTTTTTCTGTGTAATGTATGAAGCAATAAGTAAATGGGAGGAAAGTATTATTAGGGGTATAAACGATTAAATTGAGTCTTATTAGATGACCATCAGTTGACTTATGAGTACCTACTGCTACGGCTCGTAGCCATGGCTCATAGCACGTAGACACGGTTGGCAGAGAGAGAAGCGTGGCGTAGCAACTACATCTGTGTTGAATTAAAAATAATACGATAGTTAAGTTCTTTAATACAAAAACATTTTTGAGCTAAAGAACCAAGTATAACTTGCTCTATAAATCAATAATATGGTTTCACCACGAACTTTCGCACTAGAAATAACCAAAATTCTCTAAGATTACATTGTAAACATAACCACTTAATAACTGCCAACGTACCTGAATAAACAGCCATAACTCAAATTACATTACGTACTGGGCATGCCTGACAAACTCAATCACAAGGGGCCTATGTGCCCTTCGTCCAAGTATTGGAAGTTGGTGACACTACACACAGATTTGCCAGGAGATTGAAATCGAATGAACTTATCAATAGGTTTTGAAAAGGTCATTATTCGATTAATTTAAGATGATTCCCTTAATATCCGATTTAAAAACACGCTTAACAAAGCCGAGAGTTACTTGTTCTCAGAAATTGTGTTTTATTTGTGGGCTGGTGCATACCTCTGGGAACCGTTTGGTTGCGGTGATATTTAAGGCTAAGGTTCCACTTTTTTTCACGAAAATTTGTTTAAAATCTAATTATATTAATAAAATAAAAAAAAATAAAAAGCCTTTTATTTAATGCATTAGAAAGAAGATAAGATTACAATTATTAACATTTTGTTTTTAAATTATTATTTTTCTACAAGTATTATGTATGTAATACACAGTAGTTTTTGCTATCATTCCATAATTGTTTATTAGTGTTTTCCTATGGTAATTAAAATTAAATTATAATAATAACAGTTATAGTAATAATAGTTAGAAAAAAAAGTATATATTAAATTACATTGTAAATATTTATAAAAAAATCGTTGAATTATTAATTGAAATTAAATGTTAATAAAAAAAATAGCATGCATGAACCCCTCAAGTAGTGAGGGTAAAGGCCTCCTCCAGAGAACACCAGCGGTCTCGGTCTTTGGCTTCTGTCAGCCAGTTTTTGCCTGCGACTCGTGTGATGTCGTCCGCCCATCTAGTTACAGGTCTACCTCTTTTCCGAGTAAGACCTCTAACTAGAATTATATTACCTACTTTAAATTCCCCTACGACCCCTGTTCCATTGCTTGCACCCAATAGCATAATATTTTGCGTGAGTCATATTATGCGCTGCCGTAAACAGCGATTTTTCACACCAAAAATAATAGCCGTTATGTAGCAATAATTTCTGCTCAATGCAATAGTTTGATGTACAGAATGCGTAGTTAACGGCTATGTGATGGGACTTTTTACACCCTGTATGCCAAACGAGTATATTAATGTCGTAACAACAAAGTCAATGACTATTAATAAATAATGAACCACTTTCTATTAATTTAGTGAGCTAAAGTTTTTTTCTTTCTTACTTTTAACTCTTACTTTGTCGTCGTCACCTAAACACACAACATTACAAGTAAAAATGTCTCCAATAAAGTGGTTGAACAATTTACTGTTTATGGAGAATTTCTTAGGCATATACAGAAATTATTGCAGCCAGAAGAAGATGAAGAAATATTTTATTAAGCTACAAATATTCGTCCAAACAATATTGCACACTATACTTGTAATATATGAAGTTAATCTGGTGTTAGGAAAAGATAATCATAATCAAAAGAACTTAATTTTTCCTTGGTTTGGTGTTATCACGTATATTAACTCTGTGTCATCCATTTTGACCGGTATTTGTTATAGCCACGCCTTCCAATCATATTTCAGAAGTATCATTCGTGTTTCAGAATGTTTTAAAGATGATAAAAAATTTACGAATTCTTTAAAGAAAATATTCTACTACGGAATTTCTTTTATTTTATTTTCTTTCTTCTTTTCTGTCATCAGGTCTGCGGAAGTTTTAAAATCATTCGCACCGTCAGATCCGTTGATAATTTTGATTCCCATAATGGTATCACAAGCAATTTTAAGAATTACTGGAGTGTTTCAAAACGTCATGTTGTTTTTTGTTACTATCATAGTTGTTCATTTAACCAAATGTCTGAGTTTGTTGGTATCATCTGTTCAGGAGAGAGTAGGGAGCCGTGATATTAGGTCGGATGAGCATTGTAATATCACAAGGGAGCAGATTCAAGAATGGGTTGAACTGTATCGGGAATTAGTAAATTGTTGTGAAAAAGTAACGCTTTGCTTTGGACGCCAGGTATTTTATTTTATTTATAAATGACTAGTATCGAATTTTTATTCATTAGTAATGATTTAATAATTTTGTTTCAGTATTTCTATTCGTTGATCATGTTAATATCACAATATATTTTGGTGGCGTACCAAATATTTTACACGTATGCTTTTAATGTGAGTAATGAATGGCCTTTTTTATTTATTTAAACTTACACACACTGTCTTTACAGGATGATCCCAATATAATCTATAAAATCTTAACCTAAAATACCAAATCAGACTTAACACAAAATATTAATATTTAAATATAACTAACAAAATTCAACAAAACTCTTGCGAATTCACTCAGATTGCACGAAAATATGTCAATTCTCTCATGCACTTCGTTTAGTACACATATTGTGCGGGTGAGGGGTGTTTTTGTTTCTGTACGCCTTCTTGCAAATCTTAACTATATGATCCCGCAAAATTAGATCCGGGGTAAGCAGTACTCCTAGATCTCGTACCTGAGACACTCGCTGCATCGGCGCTTCCTCTACTTTGTATTTGTAGGCTAAGACAGTCTTCGCGCGCGTAAATGTCATCACTGAGCATTTCGCTGTGTTGAAATAGAGTTTATTTTTATGGATCCACTCTACCACTCTATCTATGTCTTCCTGCAATCTCTCACAGTCCGACTCACCCTTGACCTCGAGCAGCAATTTGAGGTCATCTGCAAACAGTAAAAACAAACCATGTTTGACTACGTCTGGTAAGTCATTTATCGTTAAAATAAATTCGAGAGGACCCAAATTGCTGCCCTGCGCCCAACCTGGTGTAGTATGGCTCGGATTCGAACCCGTTGTAGTCAACGTACTGCTGTCGGTCTTTCAAGTAGCTGGCGAAGAACTGTAGTATGTGCGGAGCGCAGCCAATTTTTGCCAGCTTCATTAGCAGTACATCATTGTCGACGGTATCATTGTTCTTAAGATTAGAGAGATTAGAAAAAATATATGTTCTTACGATATGTTTGTTCTTAAGATCGTGTAGGCTAATTATATATGAATATGTAGGATACAAATTTAAAGCAAAAGAGGTAGTTGAGCTGACTACGCTATTTGTTTTGAAAATGTTCAATTCAATACGCAATTCTAAGTAGCAGTGGAAGGTTGAGTTTATTTGAAGGAGAAAGCTAAAGTCTTATTTTTTTAATTATAGGTGGGGTCCACCCGAGACGCTGACGCTGCTAGAATTGCAATTCTTCTGTTCAGTTACATCGCAGTGACGATAATGCCATTAGTTGCCGGACAAATGATGAAAAACCAAGGAGTGAAGTTCCACCGGGTGTTGGTTCGACTTTACAATACAATGATTACTGGTAAGACTATGTCAATTAAAGATTTCCTATAATTCAGATTTACTTGTGTAAAACTCAGTGACATTTTGCTTCAGATGCAAGCGAAGCTGACGCAAAATTGATAAAGGACTTTTTACGTCTGCTCAAGAAGAATCCACTAGAGATTAAGCTTTCGACCAAGATTCCTGTTGGGACGTACATGCTGCCAGTTGTGCTCACATTGACTGTCAACTATCTTATTGTTATGCTGCAGTTCAATCATGTCATTTAATTAATTGTACTGAATGAATTAATGTTTATTTTTGTTAAAAATAGTGCTTTACATTTCCTTATAGTCTACATTATTAGCTAGGTTTACATTCTTTAGTGAAATAAGACGCAAAGGAAGTACATTGCTTATGAACTCCACACTAGGACGTGCCTGTCTCGTGGAGTCCTTGGGTGGTATTGCCATATGAAAATGCGTATTACATTTTTAATTATTTCTACAAATCCAGAAGCACATAAAAAAGTGTTATTAATAAATAGCAATCAAAACATTGTTAATGTAACTTACGACTTATGCCGAATATCCGCGAAAATTCTCGGAAATATATTATTTTGTATTTTAATTCATATTTTTTATAGCACCTCTTGACCTATCATGACCTATCCGAATTTCAAATAATATTTGGTCTAAAACTGGTGGAAATTGATTCTGTCAGATAGATATTGTATTTCTTATGTTTATATCTTTATTTCATTTCAGAACATAGATAATGTTTTTTTAAGTTTCACATTTTATTCCAAGATTTCTGAAGCGACCGGCACATTATTGTGTCGAGTTGTGTCGTACGCGAGATAGACTAATTACACAAAGTTTAGGAGTGTTTCATATCACAACGAGTTTTGATTGGCTAACACTGCGTAGGCGTCACGACATAACACAATAATGTTTAATGAGTATCCGGCTTTAAATGAGACATGATGGTAGGAGCTGTAATAACCTTGAATTGTAACAAATAAATAAATAAACGAAATCTTTTGTGCAAGGACTATTAGTGTTAATTATTATACCCTGTCACACACAGCGAATTCTTGCAGCGAGTGCGCATTCGCAGAGAGTAAAATTTAACATGTTCAATTCAAACCGCGGCGAATTCAACTAGCAGCGAATGAATCTATTCGCAGCGAATACTTAGTCTGTCACACACAGCGAGTGCCTAATCGCAGCGATTATTCGCTGTGTGTGAACGAAGATTTATAAGGGTCGTACCGTGATGTTAAATAGCGTATATAACCTTCCTCAAGAATTAGGTCATCAAATGCAAAAAGAAAATTTCAGACTCTGATTCAAACACGTTCCAGAGATTAGCGAGTTCAAACAAAAAAACAAACTCTCCAGCTTTATTATATTAGAATAGATGTGAAAGTTACTCTGTCTATCTGTATGTATGTTATCTTTTCACGCCGCCGTGTTACGGCGGCGTGAAAAGATTTGGATTAAGATTTGAACGGATTTGGATGAAATTTGGCACACGGATAGACTTTTTATCGCGTTAGTACGATCCTGGCGAAGTGTTCTACGAAATTCCACCGGCTGTCGAGGACGAGTCCCAGATACTTCATCGTCGACTCAACACCGATGTGAACCCCTCTCGTCTTTACCTGGGAACCCGACGGTGGCGCATTCCGAGGACCATGAAAACCCATGGGCTCGGACTTGTGCAGGGCCACCTCGATCCTGTCAACGATTGTCGTAACCCCGCGTGTCGCTAAGTCGGCCGCCGCCTGGTACGACCTCCCCTGCGCCAGGACCAACGTGTCGTCAGCGTAACAAACGCCGCTAGGGAGGTCGGCGCGCAGCACCCAGTCGTATCCGATGTCCCACAGATCCCTGACCCTGTGGGACACCCCACGACGTCTCTTGCCGGTTCCACTCTCCTTGGTGACCGGGGTAGATGACGGCCCTGTCCGTCAGATAGGCCTCGACCACACGACAGAGGTAGGTCGGCATCCGGTGATACCGAAGTGTCTCCCTGATGCAACTCCAGGGCAGGGTGTTGAAGGCATTGGCGATGTCTAAAGACACCGCCAAGACGACCCCACCCCGGGCCACAGCATCCCCCGTCGACAATCAAACATTCTTCAAGTAATGTTGTAAACCAAACAATTTTAAATAAAATTTAAAATCTTCCAATATCAATACGTCCAAATTACGCCAATATTGGCTACCAACACTGGCCACCAATGTGGTCCTCAATAATGTTTTAATTTGTATTACTTCATCGTTCTTTATACTGTGGGGGCTCTCTCAAAAGGAGGAAAACTGGGATAAATCGCGCTATGAAACGAAAGCCATGTTTTTAAGCTTCATTGAACTTGAATTTTTCTCTTGATATTTATTTATTAGAGTTATTTATAACACTCGTGGAAAATGTTAAAGAGTATATTTACGGTTTCAAAAAGAGTTTGCTTGGGATAGAACGTTTTGTGTTAATACAATTTGAAATGTTTTTTTGTTATGAATTTTTGCTGAGTAATGTATGAAGCAATTAGTAAATGGGAGGAAAGTTTTATTACGGTATCAACGATTATATTGAGTTTTGCTTGTGGGTGTACCGCGTGTACCTCACATATTAGATGACCATCAGTTGACTTATGAGTACCTATTGCTACGGCTTGTAGCACGTAGACACGGTTGGCAGAGAGCGTAGCAACTACACCCGTGCTGCATCGAAACGAATAATATATGATAATTACGTTCATATATAAAAAAAAATATTTTCGAGCTTACGATTCAAGTCTTTCTTTTTCGTGTAGATAGTAACTAATAGGGTGTCAAAGTTTTTATGCCCATCTCTGACTTGGCTTCACATGCTGTCGAGAAATATATCTCAGGCATGCCGGTTTCCTCATAATGTTTTCCTTCACCGTTTTAGAAGCAAGTGATAATTTATACAATACGCACATGAATCCGAAAAGTCAGAGGTGCGTGCCTTGGGTTCGAACTCGAGACTTATGACTTGGTAGTCCGACGGTCACACCACTAGGCTATCGCTTCTTAAAGAACCCAGTAAAAGTTGCTCTCTAAATAATAAGGTTTAAAAACAACGAAATTTTGCAATAAATGTAACTAGAATTCTCTAAGATTACATTGTAAACATAACCATTTAATAACTGCCAAGGTACCTGAAGCAACAGCCATTACCTACTCAAATTACATTACGTACTGGGCATGCCTGACAAACTCAATTACAAGGGACCTATGTGCCTTTCGTCCAAGTATTGGAAAATGCTGAAACTCCACACATTTGCCAGGAGATTGAAATCGAATAAACTTATCAGTAGGTTTTGAAAAGGTTTTAATTCTATTAATTTAAGATGATTTCCCTTAATTGCCGAAATTTGCGCAGAATTGCCATTCAAAACATGCTTAACGAAGCCGCGAGATTCACTTATACTCCGTTATAATTTTTATGTGGTGCTACATGGGAACCGTCTGATTACGGAGATATTTAAGGTCAAGGTTCCACTTTTTTCACGAAAATTAGTTTCAAATCCAATTACATTACTTTAAATTTCTCCACGCCCCTGTACCGTTGTATGCACCCAAAAGCACAATGTTTTGCGTGCGCTGCCGTAAACAGCGATTTTTCACACCGAAAATAAAAGTCGGTATGTAGCAATAATTTTTGATCAATGCCACTTAGTTTGATGTACAGAATGCGTAGTTATCGGCTATGTGATGGGACTTTCCACACACTGTATGTTAAACGAGTATATTAATGTCGTAACAACAAAGTCAATGACTATTAATAAATAATGAACCACTTCCTATTAATTTAGTGAGCTAAAGTTTTTTTTCTTACTTACTTTTAACTCTTACTTTGTCGCCGTCACCTAAACACACAACATTACAAGTAAAAATGTCTCCAATAAAGTGCTTGAACAATTTAATGTTAATGGAGAATCTCTTAGGCATATACAGGAATTATTGTAGTCAACAGAAGATTAAGAAATATTTTATTATCTTTCAAATATTCGCTCAGACTACACTGCATTCTACCATTGTTATATATGGATTGTATTTGTTGTTGGGAAGAGATGACTACAGTCAAATTAAAACAGTTTCTGCAATTTTTGGAGCTTTGGCTTGTGTAAACTCTGTGTTATCCGTAGTGACTGGTGTCTGTTACAGCCGCGACTTCATGTCATATTATAGAAGCATCACTCGTGTCTTTGAATGGTTTAAAGACAATAAGCAATTAATAAATTCTCTAAAGAAAGTATTCTGCATCGGCATAACTTTCAACAGTATTTTTTTTTCCTTTGTTGCCATCAAAATAGCTCGTGGTTTAATAAAAATCTTACCGTCACATCCGAAAATAAATTTGGTTCCCATTTTGGTATCTCAAGGGGTTATAACATATACAATAGTATTTCAGCATCTAATGTTGTATTTTATTGTTATGATAGTTGTCCACTTGTTTAAATGCTTGAATTCGTTGATATCAGCCGTTCATGAAAGAGTAAAGAGCTGTGATATTAGTTCGGATGAGCAATGTGATATCACAAGGGAGCAGATTCAAGGATGGGTTGAACTGTATCGGGATTTAGCAAACAGCTGTGACAAAGTGTCGCTTTGCTTTGGACGTCAGGTACTTCTTGGAAATTAATTATGTAGAATATAAGTGCCATCTGTAGAGTTCTTGGGGCTGCCTTTTAAATTTTTGTGAGAATAACGTAATGTATTTTATGTTTCAGTATTTATTTTCGTTAGTCTTGTCAGTATCACAATACATTTTGGTGACGTACCATTTGTTTTACGCGAATTTTTTTAAAGTAAGTACCTATATCTTGACGATCTGTTTTTATTTTCTCGAGAAAAGAACAATTAAAGTCTGACAAAGTACATTTTGCAAATAAATAAACACGTGCACCAGTGCAGTGCTACACTAAACTAAAATCTGCTAAGACCACCGTCCCTTATCCCCAATCTTATCCCCATTTACTTGGGGTTGGCGCAGCAAGATAAGATGTGCCAAGTGACAGGATGTTTGACAAAAATATTTACAATCATCTTTATTCTATTACTGTCTATCAAAAATAATAAGCAAATGAAATGATTACAGCTAGTTATATTTATGTAGCATTTAAAGCTTAGCTTAGCTTATTTTCCTTAAATTGCAGTTTGAAGACAGTAACGACTACATGAGAATTGTAGTTATCATATTTAGTTACATAACAGTAATGATAATGCCTTTAAGTGCTGGACAGATGGCGAGTAACCAAGGATTGAAGTTTCACCGGGTGTTGGTTCGACTTTACAACACAAAGATTATTGGTAAGACTACTTATATTTTTGATTTTCATAATTAAATAGTCGTGTAAAAACCACAGACATTTTATTTTAGATTCAGGTGAAACTGAAGCGAAATTGATGAAGGAATTCATACGTCTGGTAAAGAAGAATCCAATACGGATCAAGTTATTATCTAAGATTACTGCTGGGATGTACATGCTGCCAATCATATTCACGTTGTCTAGCAATTATGTTATTGTAATGCTGCAGTTTAATCATGTTATTTAATTTCATATTACTTAGTTTGATGTCGAATTTTATAGACAACATATTGTGTTTAATCGAACCTCCAAATAATATATGACTCCGTTTGCCATGTTTACTAGTCACATCATCTGTGGACAGAAGAAAGACGTTGACGTCATTTGTTGTTGTAGTTTGCAATGTACAGATAACGCTATGCTATAAAAATAGTTTAAAATATTTTGGTCTTCTATGGCAATAGCCGCAATTGATTGAACTAAAACTCAACTTTATTAGTATGGGAAAAGATCTAGTTGGTTGCATGGTGACAGTAAAAGTGCCTACAAATGATAAAAATTAAAACTCCAAACGTGGAAACTGTTTGCTGTAATTTACATAATGGCATGGTTTCTAAAGATCGATATAATTAAGCAAATGATATTTGACTGAAATTATCTATATTATGTATATAATATTACTTTTAAGAATAATATGTTTTATCGTCAAAATTATTGACAGATAATAATCAATCTAGTGAGTACTACTACATAAGATAACATCACGCCTTGTTTCCCCGAAGGGTTGAGCAGAGGTGTACCTGTAGTAGGTCACCCACATTTCGCCAGTTATGTTTAAGTCCCATGTAATAGGGGGCGAGCCTGTTGCCATCAACCGGGCACAAATCCAGACTCCGGGCTGCTACTGAGAAATTCCAGATAGAAAAACCCAATAACACTTTGCCCGACCCGGGAATCGAACCCAGGACCTCATGCTCAGCAGTAGCGCTTACGACCACTAGACCAACGAGGCAGTTACTACTATTAAATTAAAATAATAAAATGTTTTGCTTCCGTCTACTTGAACAATCATTTACGTCGTTGTTGCTGGCACACACACCACTGGAAACAAAATGACTCCATTAAAATGGCTGAACAATCTTTTGATTATGGAGAATTTCTTAGACGTATACAGAAATTATTGCAGCCAGATGAAGATGAAGAAATATTTTATTATGCTACAAATATTCGTCCAAACAATGTTGCACACTGTAATTGTAATTTATGAAGTTCTATTTTGTGCTAAGAAAAGATGATTATAATCAAATGAAGTTATTTTTTCTTTGGTTTGGTGTTGTCACGTATATTATCTCTGTGTCATCCATATTGAATGGCATTTGTTACAGCCACGCTTTCCAATCATATTTGAGAAGTATCATTCGTGTTTCAGAACATTTGAAAGATAATAAATTGATAATAAATATTAACACATTCTCTAAAGAAAATATTCTACTACGGAATTTCTTTTATTTTATTTGCTTTCTTGTTTTCTGGCATCAGGTCTACGGAAATTTTAATGTCATTCTCACCGCCAGATCCGTTAATTAGTTTGATTCCCGTATTGGTATCACAAGCTAAATTAAGAATTATTGGATTATTTCAGCACGTCATGTTGTTTTTTGTTTTTATCATTGTTGTTCATTTAAACTGAGAAATGTCTGAGTTTGTTGGTATCATCAGTTCAGGAGAGAGTAGGGAGCCGTGATATTAGGTCGGATGAGCATTGTAATATCACAAGGGAGCAGATTCAAGAATGGGTTGAACTGTATCGGGAATTAGTAAACTGTTGTGAGAAAGTAACGCTTTGCTTTGGACGCCAGGTATTTTTTTATTTTTTTTTTTTATAATAGACCAATATCGAATATTTATTCGTTAGTAATGATTTAATAATGTTGTGTTTCAGTATTTCTATTCGTTGATCATGTCAATATCACAACATATTTTGGTGGCGTACACAATATTTTACGCGTATGTTTTTAATGTAAGTAATGTATGTTACCATATGTTTGTTCTTAAGAACGTATAAAGGCGCCGCTCTACAGCGGCTCAAGTACGCACTTTTTTTTTGGATTGGAAATTATCAAATAACTTCTCCCGCTCTGAGTGGAGCGGGAGGGCCTGTCAGACTCTTACTGACTAAAACCCATCCGTGTTCCTGCAGTTGCCTGTTTGTTGCTAGGGGCCACGGTAACCCTTTCGGATAAACCCGCAACCCCAGCAGGCGTTGGCCCTATTGGACCCCTTCAATTGTGCTGACATCTCTTTGAGGCGCACGTGGAACACAACGCGCCGTCGACCTAGGCTTGGTCGTTATCCGACAGCGAGCTACCCATTGCTCACCGTCCACAAGCCCGCACCTACGGTGGCTGGGAATTGGCCTGCGATTCCCGATGCGAGGCGACTCCTGCGGTGGTTAGGGGTGTGAGGGCGCGAAATTTGCTTCTCCCTTACGCGCTCCGCCTCTTCCTTCGCGAGTATTACTGCTTCATAAAAGGAGGTGATGGCCTCCCATGCCTTCTCGCTCCGTACCATGGCCTGTACCAGGGCCAGACGCAAGAGATCACTGCCGCCAATCGCCTCCACGAGTACACGGGGATGCTCCACCCAAGCCGGGCAGATCTCCACCTTATACTCCACTGTGTCCTCCGGGCGTTCCACACAGTGGTGACACCCGGGCGTTTCCTCCCGTGTTATCCGGAACAGGAACCACCCGAAACAACCGTGTCCAGTGAAGACCTGCATCAGGCGGAAGATGAGGACGCCGTGGCGCCTCTCTAGCCACTCCTCTAAGAGGGGACTTATCGCCGCAATTGTGGCGTGCCCAATAACTTCACATTGTTAGAAAATGTATACGGAATCGTCCCGTGGTGAACGCCATCTGCATTTTTTACACACCGGGATTTTTTTTTATTACAGGTGGGGTCCACCCGTGACGCTGCTAGAACTGCTGTTGTTCTATTTTGTTACATCACAATGGCCAAAATGCCAGTAGTTGCCGGACAAATGACGAAAAACCAACTTACTTGTGTAAAACCCAGTGATATTTTGCTTCAGATGCAAACGAAGCTGATGCAAAATTGATAAAGGACGTTTTACGTCTGCTCAAGAAGAATCCACTTGAGATTAAGCTTTCTACCAAGATTCCTGTTGGGATGCACATGCTGCCAGTTGTGCTCACGTTGACTGTCAACTATCTTATTGTTATGCTGCAGTTCAATCATGTCATTTAATTAATTGTAATAACCTTGAATTGTAACAAATAAATAAATAAACGAAATCTTTTGTGCAAGGACTATTAGTGTTAATTATTATACCCTGTCACACACAGAGAATTAGTGCGGCGAGTGCGCATTCGCAGAGAGTAAAATTGAACATGTTCAATTCAAATCGCGGTGAATTCAAATAGCGGCGAATGAATCTATTCGCAGCGAATACTTAGTCTGTCACACACAGCGAGTGCCTAATCGCAGCGATTATTTGCTATGTGTGAACGAGGATTTATAAGTAAGTAAGTATTTATTTGCATAAAACATGGTATACATGGTGTTACAATAATTTACAATAAAGATCTTACATGTTTTGCCAGAATTGTACTTAGCATGCATATGTTCACTTAATACTAACATGAGAATTTGTTATCCATAAATTCTTTAAGACTATAGAAATTTTTCAAGTTTAACCAGTCAAACAATTTTCCCTTAAATAATCTGGAGATTAAGTTTTTTATGCTACTCGGTATGTTATTATATATACTAACACAATTATATAAGCAGCTTTTATTATATTATAAGGGTCGTATCGTGATGTCAAATAGCGTATACATAACCTTCCTCAAGAATTAGGTCATCAAATGCAAAATGAAAATTTCAGACTCCGATTCAAACACGTTCCAGAGATTAGCGAGTTCAAACAAAAAAACAAACTCTCCAGCTTTATTATATTAGAATAGATGTGAAAGTTACTGTCTACCTGTCTGTATGTTATCTTTTCACGCCGCCCCGTAATGGTTGAACGGATTTGGATGAAATTTGGCACACGGATAGACTTTTTATCCTGTTAGTACGATCCTGTGCTATAATTTATGACCTCCACGTGAGCGAAGCCGAGGGCAAAAACTATAGTTAGATATAAAATTGGGCAGACTTAAACGGTGGTTTTTGAAATCAGTACCTAAACTTCTACTGTTCTACTACTCCAATCCGACTCTGGAACTCACAGTTTGTCCACACTCTGTGTTGAACTATGAATCACAAGACCACAACAATCAAACATTCTTCAAGTAATGTTGTACACAATTTTAAATAAAATTTAAAATCTTCCAATGTTAATACGTCCGAATGTTAATATGTACGAACTGAAAAATCAGTTACAATATTCCAAAAAAGGCTAAAACTATACCTAATCCAAAAATGTTTCTACTCGGTAAAAGAATATTTAGAGTCTAGCTTAAAATAAAGATTTTCTCTCATGTACAAAAGTGACGATCTGTTCTATGCTAACAATAAGATTTAGCTTATCCTATTTGACTTTATATAAAATTATAATTTGTACTATTTGAAAAGGATGACATTAATATTGCTGAATAATTGTATTAAATTTATTATTATTGACATTTAATTTTGACATAACTATCATTTCTCTATTTAATTGTGCTAATATAAAAGAAAATAATTAAGTAATAATAATGTTTAATGCATGCTTATTTAAGATGATGAGGGCAGGCGAATGAAAATTGCAATGCTTGTAAAAGGCTGCTAAGTCATAAGTACTAACATACCATAACACCAACATTATACACTTAGTTCGCAATAAACGTTTTTGACTTTGACTTTGACCAACACTGGCCACCAATGTGGTCCTCCGTAATGTTTTAATTTGTATTACTTCACCGTTCTTTATACTGCGGGGGCTCTCTCAAAAGGAGGAAAACTGGTATAAATCGCGCTATGAAACTAAAGCCATGTTTTTAAGCTTCATTGAACTTGAATTTTTCTCTTGATATTTATTTATTAGAGTTATTTAT
Source organism: Agrochola litura (assembly GCA_949152395.1). NCBI lineage: Eukaryota > Metazoa > Arthropoda > Insecta > Lepidoptera > Noctuidae > Agrochola > Agrochola litura. The sequence continues at coordinate 5,011,652 of OX424502.1, read as the reverse complement.
GCTTATAACATTTGTGGAAAATGTTAAAGAGTATATTTACGGTTTCAAAAAGAGTTTGCTTGGGATAGAAGGTTTTGTGTTAATACAATTTGAAATGTTTTTTTGCTGTGAATTTTTGCTGAGTAATGTATGAAGCAATTAGTAAATGGGAGGAAAGTTTTATTAGGGTATCAACGATTATATTGAGTCTTGCTTGTGGGTGTACCGCGTGTACCTCACATATTAGATGACCATCAGTTGACTTATGAGTACCTATTGCTACGGCTTGTAGCACGTAGACACGGTTGGCAGAGAGCGTAGCAACTACACCCGTGCTGCATCGAAACGAATTATATATGATAATTAAGTTCTTAAATAAAAAACATATTTTCGAGCTTAGGAACCAAGTCTTGCTTTCTTTCTTCTTCGTGTAGATAGTAACTAATAGGGTGTCAAAGTCAAAGTCAAAGTCAAATCATTTATTTCAAATAGGCCCATGTATGGGGCACTTTTGAACGTCAAAATTTACAAAATATTAAAATTGATTCTAATCGCCCCTTCCAAAAGGTAGTTTTCGTATTGAGAAGAATGGGCGAGAAACACCACCGTTACTCTTTTAAAATGTTTTACAATAATTAATTGATTCAGGCGTGACCTTGCGGAAATCCATTATAAAATACAATATACGTGGATATATTTAGTAACTTGTTCCGCTTAGCTATTTCTAAAGAGCCATAAAAAACTCCTGAAAGAAATCGACACGTGTTTCACCTCTCAACAAGGCATCCTCAGGATGACGATGGACTTGTTGCGAACTCGTTGCCACACCAAGCGCTGAGTGCAGAAAGCGCGCTTGGTGTGGCAACACGCCGTGTTCGAGTTCGCAACAAGTCCATCGTCATCCTGAGGATGCCTCGTTGATTGGTGAAACACGTGTCGATTTCTTTCAGGAGTTTTTTATGGCTCTTTAGAAATAGCTAAGCGGAACAAGTTACTAAATACATATATACACGTCTATTGTATTTTATGTTTCACAATAGTTTGTATAGGTACGTACATTAGTTAAATAATTATATGTGAAGACGATGCACCTAGAATAAAATTACCACAATAGGTAAATTGAATTAAAAATGAAGCAACGACAGATAATTTAATAAGTGATAGATACATGGTGCTCACATATTTACAAACATTGTAAAAGTAGACGATTTTCCTAAAATTTTGTAATTAATAAGTCAGTGTGTGAGAAAGTAATCACAGAATGTAAAATCAATGTCATAAAACACAAAATAATCAATTTTATAATTAAATTAGCAACCAGTTTGATTTTGTCTTGATCCTAAATTGTCCTATGGAGCAGGACCAGCATGTTTCCAAGCATATCTTGGATATAATCCTCTAATTTGTAATATGCTTGCTTACAAAGTGTACTTTTGATATGAGTTTTAAATTTTCTTTCATTTAATTGCAATCACAAGGTATTTTGTTGTAGCATTTAACACAGTACCCCATAAAAGATGTATGTATTTTAGATAATCTGAAAAATGGTTGATCTAGTTTATCTTTATTTCTAGTATTAAAATTATGTCTATCACTTATTTTATTAAAGGGATGTGGATTTTTCCTTACATACATAATATTTTCATAAATGAATTGGCAAGGTACCGTCATAATATTAATCCTTTTAAAAAGTTCCCTGAGAGATTCGCGGCGACGTAGATTATAAATGGCTCTGACAGCTCTCTTTTGCAAAATAAAGATGGATTCAATGTCAGCAGCCCAACCCCACAGTAAAATGCCATACGAAATAATGTTGTGGAAGTAGATAAAATAGGCCAAACGCGCGGTTTCCACATCTGTTAACTGTCTTATCTTTCTAACAGCATAAGCGGCGGAGCATAACCGCCCCGCAAGAGATGTTATATGAGGTCCCCATTGTAATTTCTCGTCTAGCGTGATTCCTAGGAAAACTGTTTGATTAATAAATTCCAGTTTTTCTCCATTCAATATGATGTCACATTCGCTACTTTTAACATTAGGTAATTTAAATCTAATGCATTTGGTTTTTTTTTATTAAGTACCAGATTATTTACCGTAAACCAATCTTGGACTTGCTATTCACGTCGTCAAGATTTTGTGCCCGTCGGTTTATTTTAAAGATTAGTGATGTGTCATCTGCAAATAACACCATCTTCGGTTGATTTTGAAGTAATTGGGGTGAATCATTAATGTATACTAAAAAGAGGAATGGACCCAATATCGAACCTTGAGGAACACCCATTGCCATTTCGGACCCTAATGAGTTTACGCCGTTTACCTGAACTTTAACATTTCTATCTTTCAGGTATGATCTAAATAAATCAAAAGCAGTATTCCTAATCCCATAGTGCTCTAGTTTCAGCAGAAGTGTCTCATGGTGTACACAATCGAATGTCTTCGAGAGGTCGCAAAAGATTCCAATGGCATCTTGTGCTTCTTCCCAGGCATTAAAAATCTTCTTTATTAGGGTTACACCGGCGTCAGTAGTACAACGCCCTTTGGTGAAACCATACTGTTATTCATGAAAGATGGAATTTTTATTAAAGTGACGTTACATTTGATTGAGCATCAACTTTTCAACCTAACTGAGAAGTGGCAGAATTGACACAGGCCTATAATTGTTGGGTTCTTTACTATCACCGGATTTGAACAATGGAACTACTTTACTGTGTTTCATGAGATCCGGAAAGACTCCTCGGTCTACACTGGTGTTAAATATGTAAGCTAAATAGGGCGCAATGGTTTCGATCATAGATCTATAGACTTTTACAGACATTCCCCAGAGATCTTCTATTGATTTAATTTTAAGATCTTTAAAAGTTATTATAACAGCCTGGGGGTTTGTATGCTGAAACCTAAACTCCAAAGGGCATGCCTTCACATTTTGTCTAAGTAAAGCAGCAGAAAGCGCGGGTGAGGAATTTAAAGCTTCAGTAGTTTTAAGGGGAATATTAGCAAAAAAGTTTTCAAATTCTTGAGCTATTTCTATATCTGAGTTAATGGGGCCATGTGCAGTCTCTAAATTAAATTCAGTATTTTGCTGTTTTTTCCTACCTGTTTCATTATTTATTACTTGCCAGGTAGTTTTTATTTTATCATCAGCTGATTTTATTTTATTGCTAATATAAAGAGCTTTAGCTATTTTGCAAACACTTTTAAAAGTTTTTTAATATTTTGCAACATACTTATAAGCTTGTATTATTCATATGTTGCTTTAAGCCATAAAGTTCAAATAGTTTTTCCCTGCTTTTACGAATACCTGGAGTCGCCCAATCACTAAATAAGAACTTTGTGTAAATACTTTTAGTCTTTAGTGGAAAAGTGTCATTAAATTGCGTGTTTGATAGTGAAAAGAACTCGGCGTAGAACTCATTTGGGTCACCTATATTATTAAAAAACTCTGAACACATAATTTATTGGCCAAAGAATGATTTAATTTCTCTAAACTTTTACATGTAATTGGCCTAAACCTTATTTGAATTTTTTGTAAAGGTATGTAGGAGCAAAATGTTATTGTTTGTCCACTGTGATCTTATGGCAACTTATTTACAATTTGTTTGTGTAAGTAATCACAATTACAAAAAATATTATCTATACAAGTGGCAGAAGAAGCTGTCACTCGGGTTGGTTCAATAAAAACATTTGACAAATCAAATGACCTAAAACGACTTAATAATCTGACAGTATTTGAGTTATTTTCTAATAAGTTAAAATTAAAATCACCACATATGATTATTGACTTACTACTAGTACTAAGTTTCTTTAATACATCTTCCATTACAATCAAACACGGATAGATTCTAGATAGATCAAACATGCCATACATGCCAAAGTTTTTATGCCACCCATGGGCCTCTGACTTGGCTTCACATGCCGTCGAGAAAAATATCTCAGGCATGGCTGGTTTCCTCATGATGTTTTCCTTTGCCGTTTTAGAATCAAGTGATAATTTTATTTATACAATACGCACATGAATCCGAAAAGTCAGAGGTACGTACCTTAGGTTCGAACTCGAGGCTTATGACTTGGCAGTCTGACGGTCACACCACTAGGCTATCACTGCTTGAAGAACCCAGTAAAAGTTGCTCTATAAATAATAAGGTTTAAAAACTACGAAATATTGCAATAAATATAACCAGAATTCTCTAAGATTACATTGTAAACATAAGCATTTAACTGCCAAGGTAAAGAAAGAAAGAAAAATATTTTATTTGGGACACGCACAGGAAATATAAAACAGTAATAAAAAAATAAAAATTAACAAATATAAAAAAGGAGCATTTTAAACTAACAAACAATAATAACGACCTGTGCGAGGCCAAAAGGGCTCCTATCTCAGCATGATGCTGCGATATTTAAAAATAAATAAATACCGCAGCGCTGGTATTCTGATAGGGCCACATACATAGGGTACATAAATCCCACAAGGGGATTACAAAATAAAACAATGTCAATAATAATATAAAAAAATCAAAACTATTGTATAAATAAAAAAAATCGACGCACACCCTTTTTTTTTTTTTTTTTTTGTGGGGAATTATCAAATAACTTCTCCCGCTCTGGGTGGAGCGGGAGGGCGTGTCAGACTCTTACTGACTAAAACCCACCCGTGTTCCTTCGGTTGCCCTGTTGCCGGGGGCCACGATTTCCCTATCGGTTTTCTTCGAACCCCCGGCGACACGACGTTCCAACAACACTAAACTTGTCCATGTATGGTGACAAGCGAAGGGACGCGCGCAGGAGTGTATCTGTATTATATACTCTGCGATGCATTAAGTACTCTGTGGATGCAATCGGCTGTCAATTTATCTGTGCAAAGTATTCTTGGAGTAAATAAAGAAATTATATAATATTGATCAAAGAATTTAAGTACCACTCTTTACAAGAGGTATTAATATAAATAAAGCAGTGAGTGAACAATATAAAATATGGCAAGAAAGTGGTGCAAATAAATAATAATTATAAAGTGTCGTTGTGTTGTGATTGACTGTGTTCTGTTGTGTAAATCGGAAGAAAGAGATTCAGTAACCGAGCAAAACAAAGCGATTGAGCAAAATCGTGCTGCTAGGAAATACGACACTGCCTAAGGTCACCAATACCAACTGCGTGCAGTCCCAGGGTGAGTTTAGAAACTGGTTTCCTTTTGTACTCTTATCAAGTGTTGCTTATATTTAGTAAGTACTAAAAGTTCCAACTGTTTTTATAGCACGAAAAGGAGGTGGCAAGTCGTTCCAGCAGCGAGACGCAGCGAATTTAAAGCTTCCACGGAATGCAGCAGTTCTGTGCGTTGAAGCCAACAGAAGGTAAGAAGATGCTCTTGTTTTAACTTTATTTATGTCACGTGACCAAGTTAATTTCCTATATAGATATTCTGGACTTTTTGTGAGAATGGTGCCAAAGAGTAGGGTAGCCAGATGAAGCTTTCTGCGATCTGACATTCTCATCAAATTACCCTTATTTAATAATGGTGTTATGTGAGATCGAGGAGGGACGTTAAAACAAAATCTCGCACAAGCATTCTGTACTCGCTGGATCAACTTTTCACTTCTACCGAGAATGCACGCACCATACACAGTGTCAGCGTAGTTCAGCTTGGATAAAACAAGTGACTCACACCGCATGACACAAATATCCACACTTATGTAAGGCCGTACACGGTACAGAAGCTTTAACCGGTAAAAACAGTTTCGCACAGCCTCAATGATGTGTGTCTCAAAATGCAGGTGCTCGTCAAACACCACCCCTAGATTACGGGCTTCTTGCACCCTATCTATAGAATACCCATCAATCTTCAAGTCTAGATTGTACCCTAACATTTTATTTAGAAAATCTCTTGATCCCATGAGAATGTACTTGGACTTAACTGGGTTTAGAACCAGAGAGTTTCTCACTGACCATGCTGAAATCCTATCCAAATCCTCATTAATTCTTTTTACAGCTTCAGCAGACTGCTGAGGGCGGAATGAGAGATACATCTGCAGACCGTCAGCATATAGGTGGAACTTTGTGTTGATCAGACAGTTGATGATGTCGGCACTGTAAAGAATGAAGAGAAGTGGGCCAAGGGTCGATCCCTGCGGTACGCCGCGGTTCACTTGCTTGGGACTAGAGGCTATAACATCTCCAAAACTGTCACTTGCAACCTGGACAAATTGAGAACGGTGACTCAGTTAACTCTGAAACCATTGTACTGTTTCTGGCTGACATCCGTAGTAAGCCAGCTTGGAGAGGAGAAGGGAGGTATTGATTGAGTCGAAGGCACGTGAAAAATCTAGGAGCACAAGCATGGTTCCCATGCCCTGTTCGCTGGCTTCCACAAGACTAAACTACATCAAGAAGAGCTGTGGCTGTGCTGTGCCCCTTACGAAAGCCTGATTGGGCCTTTGGCAAAATACTGTGCTGCTCAAGATATGCCCGAAGCTGGTTAGACACAGCTTTTTCAAGAATCTTTGAGAGACACGGTAAAAGGCTAATTGGGCGTAGATCTTTCACACTGGCGGGATTAGACACCTCAGGGATGGGCCTAACATAACATAACATCACGCCTTGTTTCCCCGAAGGGTTGGGCAGAGGTGTACCTGTAGTAGGTCACCCACATTTCGCCAGTTATGTTTAAGTCCCATGTAATAGGGGGCACAAATCCAGACTCCGGGCTGCTACTGAGAAATTCCAGATAGAAAAACCCAATAACACTTTGCCCGACCCGGGAATCGAACCCAGGACCTCATGCTCAGCAGTAGCGCTTACGACCACTAGACCAACGAGGCAGTTCAACTTATCAGTAGGTTTTGAAAAGGTTTTAATTCGATTAATTTGAGATGATTTCCCTTAATTGCCAAAATTTGCGCAGAATTGCCATTCAAAACATGCTTAACGAAGCCGCGAGATTTACTTATACTCCGTTATAATTTTTTTTTGTGGTGGTACTTGGAAACCGTCTGGTTACGGAGATATTTAAGGTCAAGGTTCCACTTTTTTTCACGAAAATTAGTTTCAAATCTAATTACATTACTTTCAATTACCCCACGCTATGCATACGCATACCGTTGTATGCACCCAAAAGCATAATGTTTTGCTTGCGTCATATTGTGCGCTGCCGTAAACAGCGATTTTTTACACCGAAAATAAAAGTCGTTATGTAGCAATCATTTTTGATCAATCCCACTTAGTTTGATGTACAGAATGCGTAGTTAACGGCTATGTGATGGGACTTTCTACACCCTGTATGTTAAACGAGTATATTAATGTCGTAACAACAAAGTCAATGACTATTAATAAATAATGAACCACTTTCTACTAATTTAGTGAGCTAAAGTTTTTTTCCTTCCTTACTTTTAACTCTTACTTTGTCGTCGTCACCTAAACACACAACATTACAAGTAAAAATGTCTCCAATAAAGTGGTTGAACAATTTAATGTTAATGGAGAATCTCTTAGGCATATACAGGAATTATTGTAGTCAACAGAAGATTAAGAAATATTTTATTATCTTCCAAATATTCGCTCAGACTACACTGCATTCTACCATTGTTATATATGGATTGTATTTGTTGTTGGGAAGAGATGACTACAGTCAAATTCAAATAGTTTTTGCAATTTTTGGAGCTTTGGCTTGTGTAAACTCTGTGTTATCCGTAGTGACTGGTGTCTGTTACAGCCGCGACTTCATGTCATATTATAGAAGCATCACTCGTGTCTTTGAATGGTTTAAAGACAATAAGCAATTAATAAATTCTCTAAAGAAAGTATTCTGCATCGGCATAACTTTCAACAGTATTTTTTTTTCCTTTGTTGCCTTCAAAATAGCTCGTGGTTTAATAAAACTCTTACCGTCACATCCGAAAATAAATTTGGTTCCCATTTTGGTATCTCAAGGGGTTATAACATATACAATAGTATTTCAGCATCTAATGTTGTATTTTATTGTTATGATAGTTGTCCACTTGTTTAAATGCTTGAATTCGTTGATATCAGCCGTTCATGAAAGAGTAAAGAGCTGTGATATTAGTTCGGATGAGCAATGTGATATCACAAGGGAACAGATTCAAGGATGGGTTGAACTGTATCGGGATTTAGCAAACAGCTGTAACAAAGTGTCGCTTTGCTTTGGACGTCAGGTACCCACTTCTTCTTGAAAATTAATTACTTAGAACATAAGTGCCATCTGTGGAGTTTTTGGGGCTGCCTTTTAAATTTTTGTGAAAATAACATAATGTATTTTATGTTTCAGTATTTATTTTCGCTAGTTTTGTCTGTATCACAATACATTTTGGTGACGTACCATTTGTTTTACGCGAATTTTTTTAAAGTAAGTACCTATATCTTGACGATCTGTTTTTATTTTCTCGAGAAAAGTACAATTAAAGTCTGACAAAGTACATTTTGCAAAGAAATAAACACGTGCACCAGTGCAGTGCTACACTAAACTAAAATCTGCTAAGACCACCGTCCCTTATCCCCAATCTTATCCCCATTTACTTGGGGTTGGCGCAGCATGATAAGATGTGCCAAGTGACAGGATGTCTGACAAAAATATTTACAATTATCTTTATTCTATTACTGTCTATCAAAAATAATATGCAAATGAAACGATTACAGCTAGTTATATTTTTGTAGCATTTAAAGCTTAGCTTAGCTTATTTTCCTTAAATTGCAGTTTGAAGACAGTAACGCCTACACGAGAATTGTAGTTATGATATTTAGTAACATAACAGTAATGATAATGCCATTAAGTGCTGGACAGATGGCGAGTAACCAAGGATTGAAGTTTCACCAGGCGTTGGTTCGACTTTACAACACAATGATTATTGGTAAGACTATTTATATTTATGATTTTCATAATTAAATAGTCGTATAAAAACCACAGGCATTTTGTTCTAGATTCAGGTGAAACTGAAGCGAAATTGATGAAGGAATTCATACGTCTGGTAAAGAAGAATCCAATACGGATCAAGTTATTATCTAAGATTACTGCTGGGATGTACATGCTGCCAATCATATTCACGTTGTCTAGCAATTATGTTATTGTAATGCTGCAGTTTAATCATGTTATTTAATTTCATATTACTTAGTTTGATGTCGAATTTTATAGACAACATATTGTGTTTAATCGAACCTCTAAATAATATATGACTCCGTTTGCCATGTTTACTAGTCACATCATCTGTGGACAGAAAAAAGACGTTGACGTCATTTGTTGTTGTAGTTTGCAATGTACAGATAACGCTATGCTATAAAAATAGTTTAAAATATTTTGGTCTTCTATGGCAATAGCCGCAATTGATTGAACTAAAACTCAACTTTATTAGTATGGGAAAAGATCTAGTTGGTTGCATGGTGACAGTAAAAGTACCTACAAACGATAAAAATTAAAACTCCAAACGTGGAAACTGTTTGCTGTAATTTATATAATATATATGGTTTCTAAAGATCGACATAATTAAGCAAATGATATTTGACTGAAATTACTAATATTACTTTTAAGAATAATATGTTTTATCGTCAACATTTTTGACAGATAATAATCAATCTAGTGAGTACTACTATTAAATTAAAATAATAAAATGTTTTGCTTCCGTCTACTTGAACTATCATTTACGTCGTTGTTGCTGGCACACACACCACTGGAAACGAAATGACTCCATTAAAATGGCTGAACAATCTTTTGATTATGGAGAATTTCTTAGGCGTATACAGAAATTATTGCAGCCAGAAGAAGATGAAGAAATATTTTATCATGCTACAAATAAACAATGTTGCACACTATAATTGTAATTTATGAAGTTTATTTTGTGCTAAGAAAAGATGATTATAATCAAATGAAGTTATTTTTTCTTTGGTTTGGTGTTGTCACGTATATTATCTCTGTGTCATCCATATTGAATGGCATTTGTAACAGCCACGCTTTCCAATCATATTTGAGAAGTATCATTCGTGTTTCAGAACATTTGAAAGATAATAAATTGATAATAAATATTAACAAATTCTCTAAAGAAAATATTCTACTACGGAATTTCTTTTATTTCATTTGCTTTCTTGTTTTCTGGCATCAGGTCTACGGAAATTTTAATATCATTCTCACCGTCAGATCCGTTGATAAGTTTGATTCCCATAATGGTATCACAAGCAATTTTAAGAATTACTGGAATGTTTCAAAACGTCATGTTGGTTTTTGTTATTATCATAGTTGTTCATTTAACCAAATGTCTGAGTTTGTTGGTATCATCTGTTCAGGAGAGAGTAGGGAGCCGTGATATTAGGTCGGATGAGCATTATAATATCACAAGGGAGCAGATTCAAGAATGGGTGGAACTGTATCGGGAATTAGTTAACTGTTGTGAAAAAGTAACGCTTTGCTTTGGACGCCAGGTATTTTTTTTATATTTTTTTTTATAAATGACCAATATCGAATATTTATTCATTAGTAATGATTTAATAATTTTGTGTTTCAGTATTACTATTCGTTGATCATGTCAATATTACAACATATTTTGGTGGCGTACAAAATGTTTTACGCGTATGTTTTTACTGTAAGTAATGTATGTTACCTATGTTTTTTCTTAGGAACGTATAAAGGCGCTGCTCTACAGCGGCTCAAGTACGCACTTTTTTTTGTGGATTGGAAATTATCAAATAACTTCTCCCGCTCTGGGCGGAGCGTGAGGGCGTGTCAGACTCTTACTGACTAAAACCCATCCGTGTTCCTTCAGTTGCCTGTTTGTTGCTAGGGGCCACGGTAACCCTTTCAGATAAACCCACAACCCCGGCAGGCATTGGCCCTATCGGACCCCTTCAATTGTGCTGACAGCTCTTTGAGGCGCACGTGGAACACAACGCGCCGTCGACCCAGGCTTGGTCGTTATCGGACGGCGAGCTACCCATTGCTCACCGTCCACAAGCCCGCGCCTATGGTGGCCGGGAATCGGCCCGCAATTCCCGATGCGAGGCGTCTCCTGCGGCGGTTAGGGGCATGAGGGCGCGAAATTTGCCTCTCCTTTACGCACTCCGCCTCCTCCTTCGCGAGTATTACTGCTTCGTAGAAGGAGGTGACGGTCTCCCATGCCCTCTCGCTCCATAACATGGCCTGTACCAGGGCCGGACGCGAGAGATCACCGCCGCCAATCGCCTCCACGAGTACACGGGGATGCTCCGCCCAAGCCGGGCAGATCTCCACCTTATGCTCCACCGTGTCCTCCGGGCGTTCCACACAGTGGTGACACCCGGGCGTTTCCTCCCATATTATCCGGAACAGGAACCTCCCGAAACAACCGTGTCCAGTGAAGACCTGTGTCAGGCGGAAGGTGAGGACGCCGTGGCGCCTCTCTAGCCACTCCTCAAAGACTTATTGCCGCAATTGTGGCGTGCCCAATAACTTCACTTTGTTAGAAAATGTAGGCGGAATTGTCCCGCAGTGAACGATCCCGTCTACATTTTTTACACACCCGGATTTTTTTAATAACAGGTGGGGTCCACCCGTGACGCTGCTAGAATTGCTGTTGTTCTATTTTGTTACATCACAACGACGATAATGCCATTAGTTGCCGGACAAATGACGAAAACCCAAGGATTGAAGTTTCACCGGGTGTTGAGTCGACTTTACAATACAATGATTATTGGTAAGACTATTCCTAAAGGTTTCCTAAAATTCAGATTTACTAGTGTAGAAAACCAGTGACATTTTGCTTCAGATGCAAGCGAAGCTGACGCAAAATGAATAAAGAACTTTTTACGTCTGCTCAAGAAGAATCCACTAGAGATTAAGCTTTCGACCAAAATTCCTGCTGAGATGTACATACTGCCAGTTGTACTCACGTTGACTGTCAACTATCTCATTGTTATGCTGCAGTTCAATCATGTTATTTAATTAATTGTACTTATACATTGTATTTTTTATGTTTATATATTTATTTCATTTCAGAATATAATTATTGTTTTTTATGTTTCACATTTTATTCCAAGATTTATGTAGCGACCGGCACAGTATTGTGTCGAGTTGTGTCGTGACGCGGGATAGGCCAATTACACAAAGGAGTGCGACATACCACAACGAGTTTTGATTGGCTAACACTGCGTAGTCGTCACGACTTAACATAAGAATTTAAATACGGCTACGGCTTTAAATAAGACATGATGGTAGGAGCTGTAATAACCTTGAATTGTAACAAATAAATAAATAAACGAAACTTTTTGTGCAAGGATTGTCCATGTTAATTATTATAATATGTACAAAACTTTTATCTCCGAGCCGATATTATTTATTTTAATTACATTCTTATAAAATGATAAATATATTTTTGACTTTATCACAAGGAGTATTTTAACACGGTCCAAGTTAATTATAAAAAGCTGTTATTCCTGGGCTGATAATACACATTTACATATGTACATATTTTTCTGTTCCTTTCTTCTTGTCTGTTTATATGTGTGTGCATAAATGGTTAAATAAATAATTTTGTATTACCTTTATTTCATTTCAAAACATATCATTTACATTTTTAAATATTCTTATAAAAAAATTAAAAAAACATTTAAAAATATAAAAAATTGTCGCCCACCGGCGGTGTCGGGAACAGGGTCCAAGCCACCGGTGGTCAGGGCTCCTGAGATAGGAACCTCCTAACAATACGCGCCGTGTCCAGGAGTACTGCTTTCTGGATCAAGCCTCTGATCCAGCTGCCTAACGAGAGCCTTCTCAGGTGTTGGTCGAGGCTCTTGGCTATTATGCCATTGGCCGTCACGACTATCGGCACAATGATTGCTGTATCCACATCCCACATGTCGACAACCTCGCGAGCCAGGTCAAGATACTTAATCTGTTTATCTTTTTCAGCTTTCACGAGGTTCTCGTCATGCGGGACCGCTATATCAATAATCATTGTGCGACGCTCTAATCGATCTATCACCACTATGTCTGGCTTATTGGCAACAATAGTCCTGTCAGTGATGATAGATCGATCCCAACACAATGTGATATTGCCATTTTTGGTCGGGCACATATCTATAGTACGGTACTTCCGATTCCACAAGATTGTATTTCAGAGCAAGTTGCTGGTGAATAATCCTGGCTACAAGGTTGTGCGTATGCAAGTAGTCTCCGTTAGCCAGACGAGAACAGCCAGAAATAATGTGTCGGATTGATTCTCCGGGCCGGTGGCATGCCCGACAGATGTCAACCGTGCCGTCTTTCACAATATATTTCCGGTAGTTGTTCGTCATCACGTTTATTATTATTGTGCTCTTTGAGTAATCAGGTCCACAGAAGCTTTTGATTCCCATTTTTATTTCCTCATGTTCCGTGATACAATAATAAATAAGTAATTTTGTAATGTAAATAGAATTCGACAGACGTGAATGTCATGAATAAAGAATGAACATGGAATATTTTATTTGTTTTTTTTTGAGGGCCGTTTTATTTAATTAATGACTCGTTTCATTTAATTAATTTATGTAAACGGCTCATTCCCAAATACAACACAGTTTAAAGATGTTGTTAGGTCTCAGGCTGTCTCCGTCATTTTAAGTGTATTGTAGGGACGGAAAGAGTGAAAAATAACTAAGAGTCGTATAGGAATCCGCTGGGTAAAAGACAGAATTGCCTAGAAAGTTTCAAGTCGTTATAATAACAACGGATTGGTGACGCAATGAATAAATAAAAACAATCTGCCTAGCCTTTTCCCAACTAAGTTGGGGTCGGCTTCCAGTCTAACCGGACGCTGGTGAATACCAGTATTTTACATGGAGCGACTGCCTATCCAACCCAGTAACTGGGTAATACGATGCCCCTTGGTAAGACTGGTTGACAGACTCTCGGGCTTCTGACGACCCGTAACGACTGTCAAAGATTCACGAATGACAGTTGGGACCAACGGCAAAGTGTTTTCCGAGGCATGGAGGAGTCTCGGTATGTAAAAATGGTCATCCATGGACTAACCCCTGCAAGCGTAGCTTAACCTGTTGTATCGATACGTGCGGCTGTTATTACTTAGCCACGAGCTCCTCATTGGTGATGCAATAAATAAAGTCAATTAAATACAAGCAAAAGCTATTCATAATGATTTTAAATATGATTTATCTTTATCTGTTCATTCATGTAAGCTTTTTCAACGCGGAACATCCGACATTTTAACTAAAAAACATAATTAACTTTAATAAACGTAAGGTTTTAATTAAACCAGATTAAGATTTATAGTCGTTCGTATTACGTAGTCAGTATAAAAATGTAATTTCTTCTGCGAAGTTATCCTTTTTAATTTTGTTTCAAGTTAGGGAGCGAGGCAACTAATTCGATTTAGTAAGTGCGTTATATTACTTTATTAACTTTACCGAGTTACAGGATACTAGCTGTTCTCGTGGCTTCGTCGTCAAGATTTTTATTTTCTGTTGTGAATCCTCAGAGTAAGCGTATGCTGAGACGCAGGTGACGCAGGTCCACGCAGCGCAGGGCAGAACAGATTTTGTAATGCATGAACGTACTGACAGCTGCGTACGCTGCGGCGCAGGCACGTGCGACGCAGACATGTGTCTGTCCTGCTCTGCGTCTCGTTGTAGAGCCGGCACAGATGTCTGCGCGACGCGTGCAGATCGTCACTTGTTTTTTACCACTGATTCATAATTTTGTTTCAATGACAGATTGTTTGTACTAGCTAGGACGTGAATGTGTGTGTTAGCTGTGTTGCAGCATGCGCTCGCGGCCTGTTTGCCTCGCCTGCCCTACCCTGCAAAATCTGTACTGTGCTGTGCTGCGTCACCTGCGTCTCAGCATACGCTTAGCCTCATCCTTTTGCAGAAGTCAAAAAAACTGTCTATCTGCCAAAACATACCAAAACCACGTGACAAATTGACAGACCTTGATTTGAAAAACTTTTTACAAAAAAAACACAACCCACTTCCAAAAAAAAATTCGAAAAAAAATTCGGAAGTCGGTATCTTTGGTTTTGAATTTTCGTTTTTTGCCATCGATTTCCAAAATTAAAGTTATTTTTAATTTAGTAGTGTTTTTTTTGGAATTCGATTGTTTTTTATTTTTGGAAAAAGTTTATATTTTTCACTTTTTAGTTGTGGGACCTACCCCACACAAATTCGAATACCACTACCTGCTATGTAAATAACAGTGACAGGAACTTATTATAACACGATTACATCATCCATTTAAACAAGTGGGAAAAATACGTATTTTTGAAGCTAACTGAAAAATTACCCAAGCAAAGTTAATAAAATTTATATGGAACCGCCTCTGAGGTATGACCTACCAAACAAAAATAAATCATCACAATCAATTCATAACAATTGGCGGAGTAATCGCGTAACAAATACCTCCTCCTTTGTGAAGTCGGTAAAAAAATGTAGTAAGGAGCAACACAAATTTTTGTGGATTCCTCTTAGTGTGAATTTACAGTGGCATCGGGGCGGGCAGCGGAATCCGCTGGCGGGTAACGCAAACACATTTAGCTTCTGGAGGAAGGGGCTGGTTGGAACAACCACCAAACGGCCGCCATGGCCCACGCACAATGGTCCACCTTACGGACTAAGTATGGAAATCAAACCCTATAACATAGAACATAGAACGCAAACACATAGTTTTTGACTAAGGTGCTCCAAGTGTGGGCGGGGCGGGTGAGAGGGAATCGCAGCGGGACAAGCGGGTGTCGCGAGCGGGGCGGGTAAAAAACTCCTGAAAGAAATCGACACGTGTTTCACCTCTCAACGAGGCATCCTCAGGATGACGATGGACTTGTTGCGAACTTGAACACGGCGTGTTGCCACACCGCTCCGTCACCGTCTACACTCAGCGCTCGGTGTGGCAACATGCCGTGTTCGAGTTCGCAACAAGTCCATCGTCATCCTGAGGATGCCTCGTTGAGAGATGAAATACGTGTCGATTTCTTTCAGGAGTTTTTTATGGCTCTTTAGAAATAGCTAAGCGGAACAAGTTACTAAATATATCCACGTCTATTGTATTTTCAGCAACCTAATTGCGTAACATATTTTCAATCAGAATCCAAAAGAAATTGCTAATCCATAATTGCTTCATAAATGTTTGATTTTTTTTCTGTTCAACAACTTTAATAACGAAATGAATGTTTTTGTACTGTCAAAATGATAGCCATTGCCATTGTAAGTGTGTTACGCAATTACCCCGCAGTTTACCTATACGAACTAAAAGCTAAGCTTAATCTAACTTGTATCAAGTTGCTGTAACTAATCTTTTCCGATTATTTTGCACATTTAACTAATCTTTTCCGACTATTTTGCAACCTAAACAAAAAAAGACTAAAAATTAAAAGATTAAAATTACGAAATTACGCCTTCATTTTTAATCCCAACCTCATCTCGATTTCTCAAGTTCTCAAAGCCTTCCTAATCAGGTCTTGGAAGTCGTAACTCCGCCCAGAACGTTTCGTGAGAGAAATTTTGATCCAGTCTCATTTATTGGACCGAGCAACTTGCTACGGACCAAATTAATGTGTACGGGGACTTCATAAATTAAGGGGGTATAGATCAAAGGTCCTCTTACAAGCCTCTTGATTAAGAAGCTCTTGAATATATTTGATTTTATTTCATGTTTGGTTCGTAATTTGATTCTTGGACGAATTAACATTGAATTGCTTTTTAATTAGGTTCTTGAAATCAAGCCTTAACAAGCATTTTAATTTCCATGATAATGTTTACATAATTTAAAAGCTAACAGTCCTAAAATATTAATAATATGTACAAGTATATAAAAACTAGCAAAGTGCATGTCGGACCACGCACTATGAAGGGTTCCGTAATTGGGATGAATTTATCCCAAAAACAAACTTAACATTGCAGTTGAAAAACATGTTAATTCTCCAACTGCAAATGTAAGTTTGGGCAAAAAAAAAAATTTTTTTGTGATAAAACTACAAATGAACTATTTTCGGACATTTTCCTTTACATGTGCTGTAAGACCTTGCTTCTTGCCAAATTTCATGATTCTAGGTCAACGGAAAGTACCCTGTAGGTTTGATTTATTTACGAGTACTAAAATATGTCGCATAAATGACCGTACTTTTTTATTGCGTTGACTTAGAAGCTTGATTTCTTTAGAGCTCTAAGAAACCACAGACTTACGTATTCGATATTAATTGCAACTTGATACCTCCATGCGTTCCTGAGAAAAAGGGTCTTGATAGACTGACGGTCGAACAACGAAGTGATTCTAAATCACAGGGCATAAAAAAAAATGCATTGCCATACAACGTGGCAATGCTGCCAGCCTTTTGAGTACTTTTCCCATTGGGTTCTTTAGTTTATGGAAGATGAAATGCAAACTGGCGGTCTCATTATTAAACAAGTTGGTACTTACCAAAGTAAAGTAGGCCCCGTATAGAGGGCGATGATGCAAGTACGATAATTTACGGTCAAAAGTTGGGATCACACTTCAACATTCAAGTGTTTGTACGGTTAAAAACAACAGTAGGTGTGATACTGTGATATATCTCAAAATTTTACAATATATTTCAGCAAAGCGACTGTTATTTGATTTGTATAACCTAGAAATATCTTCCATATTTCTAGCACACCACCACTATACCCAACACACCTATCACCTCCCAACACCACCACCCCTAGAACACCAGGAACACCTCTACCCAACCCTTCGGGGAAACAAGTCGTGATATTATGTTGTGTGTGTTACCAACACCACGGTTCGTTTTTATTAGTAGTCAGAGTGACAACTCGAGCGTCCTTTAACAAGTCACAATGACTTCATCGTGCATGTTGTTAAAACGTTCAATAAGGAAGAAGATGGTTGTCTCGTTGGTCTAGTGGTCGCAAGCTCTACTGCTGATTATGAGGTCTTGGGTTCGATTCCCGGGTCGGGCAAAGTGTTATTGGGTTTTTCGATCAAGAATTTCTCAGTAGTAGCACAAAGTCTAGATTTGTGTCCAGTTAATGGCAATAGACTCGCCCCCTATTACATGGGACTTAAACATAATAGACGAAATGTAAGTATGACACACCTCTCGCTAACCCTTCGGAGATTAGCGGCGTGATTTTATTTTAAGTATTCAGTTCTACTCTTCACCAAGTCATCGCAAAGGAAACCGTATTTCCAGTTACAATACATTCCAAATCTGAATAAAAACATGAAAAAAAATAACCTTTTTAGTCAATCTAGCAACAATATCGAACTCAGGACGGTTGCATTACGGAAATTTGAGACTGTTTACCCCTCAGGGTTATACCCTAAGGGATAGAATGAAATATAACTGCATTCCCACTCAATCAAGACACAACGGATCAATAGCACTGTGATGCAGGGACAAAGCAAGTGGCTCGCTGTTGTGCGAAGAGATTGATTGATATCGTTGAGCTCCCTAAGGTAGGGTTGAGCTGAACAATGATTGGTGTATGCGTACCATCTGTCCAGATAGTGAAATGTATGACTTTTCAAAAACCTAGATGCAAATATAACATTACGCCTTGTTTCCCCGAAGTGTTGGGCAGAGGTGCTGCAGTACACTCACATTTCACCAGTTATGTTTAAGTCCCATGTTAAAGAGGGCGCGTCAATTGTCATCAGCCGGGCACAAATCCAAACTCCTGGCTGCTACTAAAAAAATTCAGATGGAAAAACCTAATACACTTTGCCTGACCTGAGAATGAGAAAAAGCTAGATCTTGTTGCAGAAAAACCTACATAAACATAACACTACAAGAATATTGTTATGGAAACTTTTTAAATGAGCTGCGGTGCAGTTTCTTGCGTGACTTAGCATGAAATGACACGCCAAAATATCTCCTGTCTGCGCAGACCCTAAGAACGGTTTTGCACTACGTCCAATCTGAATCCGATTCAAATCCGAATTCAAGATCAGAGTTCAATCCGAATTGGTAATGTTCTAGAGTTCGGATCCATTGCGCAACCTCTAATACAAAATAGTACTATGGCTACTTCAGACCGACATTTTCCGGATTCGAATCGGATGTAGTGCAAAACCGCTCTAAGGCTTTCTGTACATGACGCCGGAAGCGCACTAGAGCCGCACCTGAGCCACGCGCGGAAACCGCGCGTTTTCGGACCACGAGATGAAAAAAAAAACTGCCACTCCGGGAGTGCCGGCAGAAGTGAAAACTTGAACAAGATCGCCTTGGTGGAAGAAAAATACTTGTATAGAACATTGGTCCGTAACCTTATCTAAATAAAGAGCACAATCGCGTTTACAAAAACTTTAAAGTGTAATACTTGCATAGAACATTGATCCGTAACGCAATATAAATAAAGAGCACAATCGCGTTTACAAAAATGAGGTGTCGTTACAGTGTCACGAAATCGATAGTTTAGTCCCATTACAAAAATGCCCAACGCGCCTAAAGAAGTTATTTCAGAATGAAAATATAAAAGCTACGCGGCGCCGCGCTGGTGCGGCGGCGACGCGGTTCTCTTGCGGCGGCGGTGTAGCGGCAGTGCGGCGCATGAGCGATATTCGTTCGTATACACAAACATGCGGTCCGGCTCCGGCTTCAGCGTCGTGTTCGGAAGCTTTATTTGGTTTTATAAATATGACTGCCTATTTTTTCTAGTTGTCGCAAGCACTACTGCTGAGCATGAGTTCCTGGGTTCAGTTCCCAGGTCGGATAAAGTGTTATTGGGTTTTTCCACCGGGAACTCCTCAGTAACAGCCCTGAGTCTGGATTTGTGCCCGGTTGATGGCAATAGGTGGTTTGCCCTTTATTACATGGGACTTAGTGCCTAAGCACACTATGCCGAAGATACGCGACCAAACTTGGGCATGATTGCGCTTGCAATGCTCTATCAATTACTAGCAACACATATGCTGAAATTACGTCCCGTTTTGGCGTACAACCGAACTTCGGTCAGGCGTAAGTTCAGCGGCAAGGCATTCTATACAGCAACACATTATACGCAACGGAAGTTCGGTTCGGTTCGAACGTTGAAACTGGCCATCTTGTAGTCTTGTAGAATTCAATGGGTGCACCCAAAATTCTTTCTTGTAGGAGAGAGGACACTCTTCTAAAGCCTCTGAAATCGTTATTACTGTATAATCATCCATTTTTTTAGACAACAAGACACCAGACCACCACAGCGTTCGAGACACTAAATTCACACAACGGTGCGCAACCGAATTTCTGTCGCGTAATTTCCGCGCCAGCCAAATACGTCGGAACGTAAAATCAGTTGTGGAACTTCGGTCGCATACCTTCGGCATAGTGTGCTTAGACACTTAAACATACCTGGCGTAATGTGGGTGTACGTACCTACTATAGGTACCTACATCTCTGCCTAACCCTTCGGGGACACTGGCGTGATGTTATGTTATATGTTACATTGTAAATATGAACTGTACGAACTTACAATACATTTATGTGAACGTTTTTAACTACTCGTATGTTACACACAAAACATATTTCATCCCGCCTCGTCTGTTTTGCATTCGTTTTTTTAATAGAAAAGTTAGAATCCTCGTAAATCTACGTCTTGTTAATCTTCTTGTTATACAAACTGCTTGTCGAAGGCAGAAGTCGCTGTTTGGATGGCTCTACTTTTGTACTTTACCAACTTATAACTTTCAATCAAATTTTAATTTCACAACTCTTATTGTGACGGCGTAAGGTTCAAGATTTCATACGTGTGTGTTTTCAGGTTTTGTAGTGTTCTGGTAGGTATTTCAATTTTATCTCGTTTTTACGCGTCTCGTTTCCGACGTGACTAACTAGAATGTTTTAATGAAAACAACATGTAAATATCGTAGTTTTCTCATCGTGTTGGATTGTGTTAGCTGTCATACAATGGTAGAAATTGTATTAAATAATATTTTGTATAAACCTTTTACCGGAGACATGGATTAAAGTAATTTGGTAAAAAATTTTTTTTTTACAGATAGCCGGAATTTGTGTTCAGAAATTAAGCTTGATTGTCAGAAAATATTTGTTTTATTTGACACTAGATGACCCGGTGAACTTCGTACAACGTGAGATCGATATAAAATTTAGATTTTTTTCGATTTTCGGCTGTTCCTTTGAGTTTTTCCTAAACTACCCCAGTATTGAGGAGAACAAAACAAAAAAAAAAACGAGCGAACATTATTTTATCATCTCACCTTGGTAATAAGCAACATCAAAGGGACGGCGCGGCGCCTCGCCAAGGTTGTTTCTGACGGCCAGTACTACGCGCGCTCATTGGTCAAATCAAATAGCGCCACAGATTTAATTATTTCTATTTTTAACCGACTTCCAAAAAGGAGGAGGTTATAATGTTCGACGCGTATGTTTGTTTTTTTTTTTTTTTTTTTATGTATGTCCACCGATTTCTCCGTCATTTGTGGACCGATTTTGAAAATTCTTTTTTTGTTTGAAAGGGTATGCTCCCAAATTGGTCCCATATAAATTTTATTAACTTTGCTTGGGTAGTTTTTGAGTTAGCTACAAAATACGTATTTTTTTTCCCACTTAGTATGTAGATGATATGATAAGTTCCTGACACTGGTAGTAGGTAGTGGTATTCGAATGTGTGTGGGGTAGGTACCACAACTAAAAAGAGAAAAATAAAAACTTTTTACAAAAAAAAAACTACCGACTTCCAAAAAAAACACTACAAAGTGAAAAATAACTTTAATTTCGGAAGTCGGTGGCAAAAAACGAAAACACAAAATCCAAGACACCGACTTCCGAAATTAAAGTTATTTTTCACTTTGTAGTGTTTTTTTTGGAAGTCGGTAGTTTTTTTTTTTGTAAAAAGTTTTTTTAGATTTAGATTTTGATTGCAGGAAAGCGAGAGGAAAGGCAAAAAATTTAAAAAAAATCGATTGAGTCATTTTCGAGTTTTTGCGGGACTAGTGGGCACGCACAAGTTTCACCACAGTTTTGCCTGCGCAAGCTTCTCGCATGACAAATCTATACACGGACGGCGTTACCACACGGCACGCGCAAGCTACATTCTTGTCAAAACCGTCAGCGTTTCCCAATAAAGAACTATTACTTCTGCTACTATTTTTCAAGTGTTTGCTGGTGAAAAAAAAGACAATGCAAAAGTCAAAGCGTAAACGATCAAAGTGGACAAAGAAATGGTTGCTGAATAGAAAAATTTATTCACATATAAATCTACTCAAGGTTTTAAAAGATAATCCAAGCGATTGACGGAATTATTTACGGATGGATGAATTTTTAAGTGACGGACGACTAGGTAATCACCGAACGACGACTAATCTAGACTGCGGCTTGAACACTGAACGCCCAACCACACGCGCAGGCAACTACGCGCAGGCCGGGCTTGCACAGGCAAAATTTAAGCAAGTCGAAAAGTGCGCAGGCCGCGCTGTGGGGTTGGCACGTGAAATACCTCACGCTCATGGTTCACTACAGTTTTGCCTGCGCAGGCTGGTTTGAACACGGAACACCGTGCGTGTGGTCGGTAAAACTCGCCGATTTGCACACGGTGTTCCGTGTACAAACCGGCCTGCGCAGGCACAACTGTGGTGAAGCTTGAGCGTGTGGTAGGCCCATAAGGCCTCGTAGAAAGCAACATAACTGGTAGCGAAACGTGATTCTTCATCGCTTTCTCTCTCACCCAATCCTTACTTCCCTTTCCAAAATTGATAACAAGCGTCGAACGTGCTGATCAAATTACACTCACATAAAGTCCCCTTTCGATCCTAATTCAAACTCCTTCAACATAACTCAAGCTTCCTCAAAACATAATTTGTACGGAACTCAATTTTAAGCACATTGGAGTTACCGAGAAGGTTTTAAACAAAATTTTACTCGATATAGCAAGAGTAAAGTTTTGTCTCGTCAAGTTTAGGGGTATTAGCAACTCTGTAACTTGCCTTGTTTGAACTAAATAGCCTCGGTTCTAGGAGTTGAGTGAGTATGATATAAGTAAAGATAATACTTATTAAGTTATAGATAGGTACAGTCAGCCCCAAAAAGAAGTATACACTGTTCACTATCTGTATTTTGGGGCTGACTGTACCTGCGTGGGAGATTTTGTTATTAAGTAGCAGTGGTTCCAGGATTGTCATTTGGGAGGGGCTTGACCCCGCTGAGGGTAGGTTTTAGTAAAGTAAACACTAAATAGCACTCTACATTTTTTACAAGCCTCCTTGGATTAGTTTTCGCAAATTCCTCAATGACTTCGTTGGGTTGTAGACTACCAGAGATATCTCGGTGAATATACCTACATGGCGGCCAAACCGGGCAGCGTGAGTGGCAGAATGAGTAGCGCAATTGATGACAATTGTACATTAGGAATAAGTAGTGTTATACTTGCTAAAAAGTTTAATTAGAATAATTTCAAGTTCACTTTAAGATTTGTTACGGAAGAACTCAGACGCTTTTGGGGGGAGCTTGAACCCCTTAGCCCTCCCCTGGATCTGGTAGTTTGTATGGGTGTACTATAGATAGCCCTCTGCCCAACCCTTCGGAGAATTCTGGCGTGATGTAATGTTTATGTTAGTTGTTTGTGTTATCCTATACTATTAAACGAGCAATATTTGTATACATATTTATTTGTTTGTATTTAGATTAATTGTCCGTGTGGTGCCGGACTTAAAGAATAGCACTACCCTATTTCTTCCCATGGGTTTCGTAAAAGGCGACTAAGGGACTTACTAGAGAATGGGCAGCAGCGTTCTCTATGCATTTTTAACACCATACTGCGATCGCCAACCCGCCTGCCAAGCGTGGCGATTATGGCATACCCCCCCCAAAAATGACAAGCACCAAAACAAAATGGCCCCTAGTGCCCGGCGGCCCACCGGCCCTTGGCTACGGTAGCGGTCAAGGCCACGGTGAGGCAAGGGGTGCGAAGAATCCCCGGAAGAGATCCGGCTAAAGCACAGAATCGGTCGAAGTGGAGGTGCTTGGGGGAGGCCTATGTTCAGCAGTGGACGTCTTTCGGCTGAAATGATGATGATGAGATTAATTGTACTCACGTTCTCGAAATCGGCTCTAACGATTTCGATGAAAGTTACAGTATAGGGGTTTACGGGGACGAAAAATGTATCTAGCTAGGTCTCATATCAGAGAAAATTCATTTTCTCTATTTTCACAGCCTCGGGAATATGATACAACGTTGGAATACCTGGACGACATGTTTATCTATTTTCACCCGAGCAGAGCTCGGTCGACCAGGTACTTTTAGACTAAAATATAACTGGACATTTATGAGAACCTTAGATTGGGAATTAGTATCTAAAGGTGATTAAAAATCCTCAAAAAGTCATGATACCTAAATGTTGATAGACCCATTTTGGGCCCAGTATCTTGCTTTCTTTGCTAAACACGGTATGAACAATTTTTGTGTTCATGAAGGTTTTTGTACACTTCTAATTTTAGCCGACCGAAGTTGGATAAGTTATACAACATGTAAAAAAACCCTGTCCGATCCGTGAGGGTGTTGTTAGGTATCATACTGAGAGTCTATTTATGTGGTAATTTTAAGAAAAAAATTAATTAAAAATCGTCACATTTTTTTCAATGGGGAATTTTACCGCGAATTATATGCGCGGGCGGCTTTCGTTTAGCAGGTGACTACAAGTCATAACTTACGACCCCTGATGAAAATTTACAATTTTTTTATGGATTTGGGTAATTTGGTACTAAAAATGAGAATTTTAAATAGTAATAACTTTTTTATTTTCAATAATAATTTAAAAAAAAACTTTTTGGTAATGTTATTGTAGTACCTATGTGCCTTTCGGATCGGACAGGTTTTTTTTTTACATATTGTATAATACCTAATGATCCTCCGGCCCGAATTTCTGCCATTGCAGCCAATCAGAGACTAGTCATCTACGCGGGAGATATTACAGTGCACAAGTGTGTGCGCAGACACAGGTGCACTCTCTCTTCCCTCACTCTCATAGTCCGATGGGGCGGCAATCCGACGCGACCGGAGAGCCGCGGGTATAATACCTACATATCTGTTAAAACTCAAATCAAAATCAGGTTTTGCTGTAATTCCGGTATCACATAAATAATCCCAGACACATATCTACTTTTTTTACAAACCAAAAGATCTTTGTTTTATTTTGTAAAAACTTTTTAAGCACATGAATTTTTGACAATACAGAGAAAAGGGGTGTTTGCACACTCGGTAATGAAAAAAGTTTACAAATATCAAACAGCTTTTCACGTGAAACAGTCTGGTTTGGCAAAATATTTTGTTTTAGGTTATTTTGTTCGCTGATGGTAACTATTAAAAAAAATGTGTTTGGTGTCAGATAGTTTACAATTGAGTGGGCAAATTCCACGTAATGTAATGTAATTTAATTTAATTTCACATGAATGCTCATCTCTGTCTATTATATTTTCCCTTTAAATTAAAAACCCGATGGGTTTCTTATGGAATGTTCGGAAAGTCTGCCTGCTGGGACATTATTTGTTCCACTTCGAGAGTTTTACGACGATTTTGTGGAAGTTAAATCGGGACATAAATCAGGGAGACTTCTTTGCTGTTGTAATGCCGGTTGGTAATTGCCTTCCGTCACTTCCTTTCTGTAAAATTAATCAATATTATTTACTATGACATGAGCTAATGTCGTATCGCTCGTGCCAACACAAGAGATCGAAAATTAATTGTCATTGATAAATAGGTTATAAGTACCAATGTTTTATTAGGTGGGAGGTCGGAATATGCACAATAATATTTCGTTTGATCTTACCAGGCGCGGTCCGAGGGGGGGGGGGTCCTGGGGGTCATGACCCCCCCCAAAATCTATCATGCTGTCGGCAGTCTTAATGAGAATTCTTGAGCTTTTCTTCATAAGTCGACATAGCAACTAATTCCTAGTTCTTCTTGAATAATCAAAAGAAAATCTAACCTATCCGAGTGTGTGCAAAATTTTCGAGCTCACTTCGCTCGCTTTTGCATTCTGCATTCAGTTCAAAAGTTCTTAGAATTGAAAATATCTAACAAAACCTAACCTAATCAAGGCTGGTTGATCAAAAAGTGCTGCTACTGCGGCTAATTTGCCCGCAACTACAGCCTCCCCTCCCCACCCCGCATGTAAAAACTGCGTCCCTGAATAGCATAAGTAATGTGGACCTGGAGATATTATTATATGCACAAAAATATTCCTCGGCACCCATGGTGACCCCCCCCAAAATCTTCGGCTGCGACCGCGCCTGCATCTTACCCTACCTTACCCTACACTTACCCGTACCTTTCTTGTTAATATTACATGGGACTTAAACATAACTGGCGAAATGTGTGTTCTTTAGGTATAGGACCTCTGCCTAACCCTTCGATTATGATAACTGTGTAGTTACTTCTCATCCATTTTCAGTCAGCAATACAGAAAAATCCATAAAATATAAAATACAAATTAATGAACAAAATGCAAGTTTGAAAAGCTTCCGTTGGAACTAGAAAATATTTTCCAGGAATAAAACTGTTATAAACAACCGATCGCCGGTTTCATTTGTCTCGCGTAACGACGCATGTGCATAGGAAAAAAATAGAAAAAGAATAAAAAGGTTTTATCGCGTCGGCTGTCACGGACATATTCTAGATAGGAGGTTTTGCGTTTCAAAAAGTTTTACGTACCGAGAAGGTTGAAGCCGAATGTAGTGCAAAATTCAAAACGGCCAGCTGTGAAATAAACGCATGACCGATCACAGTAAATCTGTATTTTGACAACCGCAAAAAAAAAAACAAAGAGCCTTGTGTTGACTTTTAAATCTGGTGCCAGATAAAAACTGACGTTTGTTTGACACGGATTTTTAAGCGCGGGTTCAAAAACGGCTCTGTTGATTTTACTACTATGATAGTGGTTTTTTTTTGCGCTATGTTCAACTATTTGGTACGCAATACAAAACCAAACGATTTTGCATTTTTAGGGTTCCGTAGTCAACAAGAAACCCTTATAGTTGCGCCACGTCCGTCTGTCCGTCTGTCCACGGCTTAGCGTCTTTTCATTCTATACAAGGCCAGAACGCAGCGTATAGATTGGAAATCACTTTTTTACTAAGGTCTTCTAATCTATACAAGAGTAGTACGCAAATACTCGCGTATACTTCGTAGTGACCAAATTAACAACCTCATTCCATAGTATACAGTGCCAGTACGCATACGGACTAATCGAGTTTAGATTGCGAGAAATTGTGAACTGGTAACCAACTTGTTTGCGACGTAATGCACCTTGCGCTAATATTAAATAGTCTGCCTGGCTACGAGCAACTTAGAAGTAGCGCTCGCCGGCCGCTGCCGCGGCACCGCCCGCTTCACTCGCTCGGCTCGCGCGCGGTTGGTCACAGTTCTAACCTAAGCCATTTCACCCAGTTCACACTTTTGTTATTTTCTTTTTTTATAGACTATATCTTTAAAATTCTTATCAGGCGTAAGTGCGCGTTACAAACTATACACCAGCAATACGCAAAATTTGTGTTTACATTGTAATCACAGATTTAAAAATAGCATTACAATGTATACGCGAGCAGTTTCCTATGGCTGCGTTCTGGCCTTGTATAGATTGGAAATACGCCACGGCTTAGCTCTGAGACTATTAGTACTAGATAGCTGTAATTTGGCATGGGTATACAAATTAATCACTTCGACAAAGAGCTGAAATAAAATAATAAAGAAACATTTTTTTTAGGCCTTTTCTTTTTCTCGTCTATATCAAGGTGTGGGTGGGTGTCGTTGGAAAGGTCGTTCAAAAATATTGGTAGTTTGTAAAACCATTTTTTGGATTCAGGGATCCGTTTCCGAAATATTAAGCTTTAAAGTGCAATTTTTTGTTAGAGTCAAGTGTCCCCCCAGCTAAACGGTTCTGGAAATATGGAAAAATTCACAGTAGCAGTATATAAACTAAATTAAAAGGAAAACTATCACAGCTAAGTAGGCTCTACAAATTAACGAATAATAATCGACCAACTTACATTTACAGCTGAAAAAACATATATTCTCTTATACATTCCGTATGGGAGAACATGTCAAAAACTCAAACTCAAACTCAAAGCATTTATTTCAATTAAACCATTTATAGGCACTTTTGAATTGTCAAAGAATCGGTCAGTTAGTCAGAAAGTTGAAGCTAGTTGCCCATTCCAAAACGTAGATCTCTATGGAGAAGAACGGGCAAGAAACTCCAAGGCCACTCTTTTAAATATAGATATTACAAAATTCTGGGTACATTATTCTTGTTGCTTCTATATGTGAGAACAATGTACAAAAAATAATCAAAGCAGTTGCAAATATATGATTAAAAATAAGCCCTGCCAGATAAGAGATGACCAGTCTCAACTGACGGCGCCCGTTCACGAACATGTTTATCAACTACAATGTTAGGTTTGTTATTGGGGTAAATTCATCCTATCTACGAAACCGTTGATTGTGCGTGGTCCGACACGCACTTAGCTGGTTTTCATTCTATAGCAGCGTTTCGTATTTCTATAAAACAATGCGTAAAAACACTAGGTACCTACTTCGACGGTATCTCAACTCCTAATATCTTATAAAATTACTTATAAATAAAGCAAATCGACACTTATCTGCAATTTTCCATGCAAAATGCGATAACATACAACAGCTGCCTTAAAACAGTAATAACGTCGTCGTTTGCCAAAATGTCACTACATTACAACTTACATTTATTTCTCTAGTCCGGGCAAAGATAACACGCTTTTCATTCTGTGCAAATGTGGTGCGGCGTGTGCACTTAAGTATATGAATAACATTAAAATGTGGACGAACACGACTCGACTCGACGAGAGAAAGAACGCCATGTTACTTTTGTTCCATTTTTGAATATAATTTTTTTTATAGCTTTCGTTGAAATTTTGATGCGTTCATATTTTGAAATATTGTTCATTGTGATTTTCGAAGCTGAATAAAATTCTGCTATAAATATTTTATTTATGTCCAGAATTTTCGCAACAGCCAGGTCGGAATAACAAAAACTTTTCGGTAAGTAGAACAATAACAATAGTCTGTTATTCTGATATTCCGAGTGAAACCAGAAACTCGTTTATCATGGTTGACGGATTTTATACGCACGAGCGTCTCCTCTAAGTAGGTACGCGCGTGGATCCCTATTCCCTGGTATCAGGAGAAAACAAACCACTCAAACCTTAAAAAAACATTTTGTAACTAAAATTAAATTCAGCCTTTTTATATTATAATAAGTATTTTTTTAAATAAATGTTCACTATCCAAGAAAGGAGGTTTATACCAAGTACCTAGTAGGTAATTCCGGCCCGAGGTGATAAAGATTTTGAGAAACGCAACTCTATGTAAATAAATCCTAACCTTTACAGAAAAATCCTTCAGTAAATAAAAAACGTGTAACACAGCCAAATAGAAATAACCACGTAATCCAAGAGGGCGTCAATCATAATTTTAATAAAACGCCTGTATTATGTATTTCCCTAAAGTAGCGATATTTATACGTGTTTTCTGTGAGCAAAGCCGGGCTCAACGAGATCTCAATTTGTAAAGACAAAGCCCCTATCCATCATCCGAAGGGAGCGAACTGAAAGAAAACCCGCCTCACCAATTTTTTGGTAAGAAAAAAGGTTGGGTTCCGTATAGTTGAGGTTCAAACTAAAATATTATTTGGTACTAGCTGGTGCTCGCGGGTTCGTCTACGTGGACCCTAATTCTTTTTCTAAAATAAAAGTAGCCTAAGTTACTTCTTATAACAGGTAAAGTGCCGTCAAAATCGGTCCAGCAGTTTCGGACATTAGCCGGAATACAGACAGAAAGACAAAAATATAAAAATAGTTTTTTATTTAGGTACCGTATATACTTTCAAGCCTTTAGTAATAAAGCTGTTATTTTGATATTATAAACTGACACTTCAATTTTATTTAGTTGTACAGTTATATATATATTTTAGTAACGATCCAACGGTGACAGAGAAATGTGTTTTATATGATGATGATGATAAAACTTCGTTCCAATAATTCGACACACGACATTATTCCAATGCAAAAAGGACCAAGTTTGAATAATCATTTATAGAACAGGGCTGATTCGACGTCTTTAAGAATATATCTTCGAATAATTAATTGTCTTTTTTCACTATCATTAGAACAGTTATAGAAACCCATTTTACAGCAAAATTAATCACGGAAAAAAAAAACTTTATGTCAAACTGACATCTGTCAATTTTCATTCAATTGACGATACATTTTTTTTTCATAGTTATAACATAATCCATAGAGGAAAGTAATTTAAATGACATAATCCGTCCACTTACTATCCGAAGAACCTTGTCCACGACATTCGCCTTTACGTGGGAATTTGTAAGCAATTACGAATATAAAGTATGTAATTCCTGATATCCTCGTGCCTCCAAGTTACAACCGTGCCCTGAATAACTTACGCGAGTCAGCGGACGTGGGTAACTGAATACGACTGCTTCCAACAATCAGTTAGGTAGCCATTTTGAAGAAGAATATTTATGTGTTCTTTACAAGCATAGTTTTTTTTTAGTTTTAGGATACCTTTTGTTTTAGGAGGAGCTCGTAGCTAAGTAATAACAGCCACACAGGTCGATTCATCAGGTTAAGCTACGCTTGCCAGGGTTGGTCTGAAGATGGATTTTTGTAACCATATTTTGATTTAAAAGAGTGTCCGTGGAGTTTCTTGCTCGTTCTTCTCCATAGGTACCTACTACGCTTTGGAATGGGCAACTAGCTTCATCTTTCTGACTAACCGACCCCTTGACAATTCAAAAGTGCCTGTAATTGGTTTATTTGAAATTAATGCTTTAAGTTGAGTTTTGAGTTTGAGTTTGATGGGTGACCATTTTTACATACCGAGATTCCTCCGTGCCTCGGAAAGCACGTTAAGCCGTTGGTACCGGCTGTCATTCGCGGATCTTTGACGGTCGTTACGGGTCGTCAGAAGCCCGAAAGTCTGACAACCAGTCTTACCAAGGGGTATCGTATTACCTAGTTACTGGGTGTGGAGGTCAGATAGGCAGTCGCTCCATGTAAAATACCGGTATTCAACTGCATCCGGTTAGACTGGAAGCCGACCCCAATATAGTTGGGAAAAGGCTACGGAGATTGTGTGAGACTTCTAGTTGTCCTACTAAAAGGGGGACGGTTACTTTAACACTAATCTATTCTTAATAATATTATAAAGAGGTACAATTTGTGAGTTTGTATGTAGAGGGTAATCTGCGAAAACACTGATCAAATTCCGAAAATTCTTTGACTAAGTGCTTAAATACACGAGCGGAACTTTGTCGCTGGCAGAAGCTAATACGGCATACAGGGCGGCAGGGGCATTGAAGCGAAAACTGTTACCATGGATTCAGTACATTATTCTGAACCCCCTGCGTTGAAATTTTTCGTCGGTTATTTAAAAAAAATAACTGTTTCATAGAAAAGTGGAATACCTTCGCGGTCAAAATGTATGGAACAGCTGATATTTTTTTAAATAATCGACGAAAAATTTCAACGCGAGTTCAGAATCCATGGTAACAGTTTTTGCGTCGGTGTCCCCGCCGTATAACTTTGCGACATCAATCGTTGGGCGGTTGCCCGCAGACACGGCACCCGTCTGGTCGGAGGATCCTCCCTTTTCCATAGAGGATGAGCGAACCCTATTCCTCATGCCTCTCATTTATAATCACTCATTTAAAAAAAAAAAATTGAAATGTCTGAAAGAACATATGTTTTATGATATTAAAGATTTTTTTAACAATAAATTATAAATTTCTGAACATTTGTCATTATGGATACTAAAACCATTATATGAATTGACTTTATATCTGTGACATTGAACAACAATTAACTAATAATTACAATTTTGCATGCAATTGATACATATCCTGTATAGCTAAACATGCTTTAGATTAATACCTGACTGTAACAACTTTATACCATGTTTAAGGCAAATAAAGACTTGTCTTATCTTATTATCTAATATGTTATTTATTAAAGCACAGCGTTCCTTACATGATGTGAAAGGTGATGTTATAGAGGTTTGAGGAACAGGGTGTAAAGTTCACTCATCCTCCTTAGATGGAGGATCCTCCGACTAGACGAGTGTTGTGTCTGGTGGGCTACTGCCCGACGATTGATGTTCGGACGTTGTATATATCCTAGTCGCGCGGTAAACTCTGCTTGCACGATGCAGGATTTTGCGTGACGTCAGGTTGTCGTAGTTCACATGTCGGGATGTAGATGCCGCCACTAAGGGCCGGTTGTTTCAAACGGTTGGTTAACGTAATATACGTACGTCAAATAATAACGATTACGTAAGATGTTTAACTTTCGTTAAATACAAAGCGTTGTTTCACTGTTTATAAAACCAATTGTCAAAGTTATTCGGGCTGCCAGTAAAAAGTAATACTTTTCCCATTAAAAATGGTTGGGAGATTGTTATATTAAGGCAACATTTCGAAGTTCACGTAAAATTTTCAAGTGACAACTAATTAATTTGGTTATGAGTACAATCAATTGCTCCCAATACTTTTGGAAATCTAGATATTTTGTAAAAGTCAGCTAATTTTGTTAATTCAACAGTCAATTTTTTTTTTATCATACTATATAATTTAACAAAGTCACGATTATTGATGTAAAACACCATAACGTGAGTTATTTAAAAAAAAAAAATCTTAATTCACTTAATTTACTCTTTCATCTTAATTTACTTTCGGCCAAAAAAATAAAATATGACAACGTGGCATTTTCAATACCAATAGAGCTACTTCCTTTGAAACACGGTACCTTGCAATAAATTCCTGCTCGTCGATTTAGGTTATTAACACGAGTTATAAATACTTTTTTCTTTCTTTCTACATTATTTGTTTCATTGTCGAATAAACTATTGTCGAACAAAGACGAATATAACAAAAGAGAGTCCATATTTGACTGTTTGGTGCAGATGTTTGAGAATAAAATGACGTTAACCAGTGGGTATGGCACCGGTTACTGTAATCGTTAGTTTGTAACGGACGTTAAGGCCATCATTTTGTGAAACAACGCTTTTTTTGGTTTGACGATAGTTAACGCCATTTTTGACGTATACCCGTGCGTTAAGTGGACGTGAAACAACCGGCCCTAAGAAATGTACACTTTTCACACTGTGAAATTATTTCATTGATTTCAGTTACTTTAATAATTGATTACTATAACCAACTATTTTCCCAATTAAACCATATTTTAGAACAGTTATTCTTGTCCAGGCTCTAGAGCCTGGGTTCCGAACCTGGGGGTAATTACCCCCGCGGGGGTAAATCAGCTATTCTGTGGGGGTGACAAAGAACCTAATAATTAAGACCTAATCTAGTGGGACCAAAACTGGTACCGAATATACTGTTAATAGCTAACAAAGCTTTAATAAAAATGCTTATGAGTACCCGTTGCCACCACCTATAGATGTGAGAGTGGTTTTTCACCTTTGGTTACACTGAAAACAAAGGCCGGACCGTTTCAATGTGGAACATAACTTAAGATGCGCTTTAAGCGAAACTAAACCTTACATAAATACCTCAGGATGACGATTGACTTGTCGCGAACCCGAACACGGCGTGTTGCTACACCGAGCGCTGAACGCAGGGATTTGTTTGTAAAAGACAATTGTAACACTTGAGTGACACTTTTAGGATACTTTTTATCCCGAAAAAATGCATGGTTCTTGTGCGATAAATCACAGAAGCAATCCCGTGGGTAAAAGCTAGTACTTTTCATTCATTAATTTCATAAGGACAAGGTCATTTCTAAAGGCCATTTCTCTCCCATATATCTGGGCATTAGGCCTTAATTGTGGTCTATTTGTGTGCTGAGCTTCCCCAAACGGAATAATTGTCAATCAGTTTCTCGAAACATATTATTCGTCAATTAATTTATTAACCTTGGGTTGATAAATAATATCGACATGACGATATATTCGTTCAATAAGCAATAGTGATTTAGCCACATAAATAAATATAAGTATTTCGACGTAGCGTTGAAATGCCTCCTACAAGGTGGACCGCTGACCTTGTGAAGACCGCAGGAATCCGCTGGATGCAAGAAGCACAGAACCGGTCGAAGTGGTGGTGCTTGGGGGAAGCCTTATGTCCAGCAGTGGACGTCTTTCGGCTGAAATATTTCAGCGTACGACTGAGTTAATTGGATATCCGCTCAAAGAAAGGAAAAGCACAAAAAATCCAATATTTAATCCAATAAACACAAAACATTTCTCGTAACTAATCAATCAACGACTTGACAAACGCAATCGGAAATCAAAAGAAAAATAATCCTTGAAAAAATAGAGCTTAGTTTCGGTCTCGGCTTAGACCAATATTCGGCAGTTCCCGAATGGCTGCCGAGGTATTGATCAAACTTATCCGGTGATAATCATCGGCTCGGCCGAAACACGACCTTCTATTCTTTCTCTAGGGTTCCGTGGTTATTAATGGCTTTAACTTGCGTAGAATATTTAATTAGGTACCTTTTTGTTTCTTGTTATTTTGGGAATGTTGCTACTTTTAATTATGTATTGAACTGGATTGGGGAGGTGGAAATTGAGCTAGATATTTTTTAATTTGTGTATTTTAGAATATAAACCAGCATGAATTTGAAAGGGATGATTGTGGATAAACTAATCTACTTGATTTTTATTATATTTATATAAGAAAACAATAAGTCACGCCTCACGCCTGACGCCAATAGCTAATGGAATTAATTAAGATTTTCAGAGTTACTCTACATTTTTACTTAAACTAGTTTTTCTGTCTCTCCAATAAACCTTAAATTGACAAGGACAACATGACTGGCGACTTAAAATTGTCAAATTGTGTGTAAAATATGTATACAGGGTGGCGGGGACACCGACGCAAAAACTGTTACCATGGATTCTGAACTCGCGTTGAAATTTTTCGTCGGTTATTTAAAAAAAATAACTGTTTCATAGAAAAGTGGAATACCTTCGCGGTCAAAATGTATGGAACAGCTGATATTTTTTTAAATAATCGACGAAAAATTTCAACGCGAGTTCAGAATCCATGGTAACAGTTTTTGCGTCGGTGTCCCCGCCACCCTGTATACATATTTTACACACAATTTGACAATTTTAAGTCGCCAGTCATGTTGTCCTTGTCAATTTAAGGTTTATTGGAGAGACAGAAAAACTAGTTTAAGTAAAAATGTAGAGTAACTCTGAAAATCTTAATTAATTCCATTAGCTATTGGCGTCAGGCGTGAGGCGTGACTTATTGTTTTCTTATATAAATATAATAAAAATCAAGTAGATTAGTTTATCCACAATCATCCCTTTCAAATTCATGCTGGTTTATATTCTAAAATACACAAATTAAAAAATATCTAGCTCAATTTCCACCTCCCCAATCCAGTTCAATACATAATTAAAAGTAGCAACATTCCCAAAATAACAAGAAACAAAAAGGTACCTAATTAAATATTCTACGCAAGTTAAAGCCATTAATAACCACGGAACCCTAGAGAAAGAATAGAAGGTCGTGTTTCGGCCGAGCCGATGATTATCACCGGATAAGTTTGATCAATACCTCGGCAGCCATTCGGGAACTGCCGAATATTGGTCTAAGCCGAGACCGAAACTAAGCTCTATTTTTTCAAGGATTATTTTTCTTTTGATTTCCGATTGCGTTTGTCAAGTCGTTGATTGATTAGTTACGAGAAATGTTTTGTGTTTATTGGATTAAATATTGGATTTTTTGTGCTTTTCCTTTCTTTGAGCGGATATCCAATTAACTCAGTCGTACGCTGAAATATTTCAGCCGAAAGACGTCCACTGCTGGACATAAGGCTTCCCCCAAGCACCACCACTTCGACCGGTTCTGTGCTTCTTGCATCCAGCGGATTCCTGCGGTCTTCACAAGGTCAGCGGTCCACCTTGTAGGAGGCATTTCAACGCTACGTCGAAATACTTATATTTATTTATGTGGCTAAATCACTATTGCTTATTGAACGAATATATCGTCATGTCGATATTATTTATCAACCCAAGGTTAATAAATTAATTGACGAATAATATGTTTCGAGAAACTGATTGACAATTATTCCGTTTGGGGAAGCTCAGCACACAAATAGACCACAATTAAGGCCTAATGCCCAGATATATGGGAGAGAAATGGCCTTTAGAAATGACCTTGTCCTTATGAAATTAATGAATGAAAAGTACTAGCTTTTACCCACGGGATTGCTTCTGTGATTTATCGCACAAGAACCATGCATTTTTTCGGGATAAAAAGTATCCTAAAAGTGTCACTCAAGTGTTACAATTGTCTTTTACAAACAAATCCCTGCGTTCAGCGCTCGGTGTAGCAACACGCCGTGTTCGGGTTCGCGACAAGTCAATCGTCATCCTGAGGTATTTATGTAAGGTTTAGTTTCGCTTAAAGCGCATCTTAAGTTATGTTCCACATTGAAACGGTCCGGCCTTTGTTTTCAGTGTAACCAAAGGTGAAAAACCACTCTCACATCTATAGGTGGTGGCAACGGGTACTCATAAGCATTTTTATTAAAGCTTTGTTAGCTATTAACAGTATATTCGGTACCAGTTTTGGTCCCACTAGATTAGGTCTTAATTATTAGGTTCTTTGTCACCCCCACAGAATAGCTGATTTACCCCCGCGGGGGTAATTACCCCCAGGTTCGGAACCCAGGCTCTAGAGCCTGGACAAGAATAACTGTTCTAAAATATGGTTTAATTGGGAAAATAGTTGGTTATAGTAATCAATTATTAAAGTAACTGAAATCAATGAAATAATTTCACAGTGTGAAAAGTGTACATTTCTTAGGGCCGGTTGTTTCACGTCCACTTAACGCACGGGTATACGTCAAAAATGGCGTTAACTATCGTCAAACCAAAAAAAGCGTTGTTTCACAAAATGATGGCCTTAACGTCCGTTACAAACTAACGATTACAGTAACCGGTGCCATACCCACTGGTTAACGTCATTTTATTCTCAAACATCTGCACCAAACAGTCAAATATGGACTCTCTTTTGTTATATTCGTCTTTGTTCGACAATAGTTTATTCGACAATGAAACAAATAATGTAGAAAGAAAGAAAAAAGTATTTATAACTCGTGTTAATAACCTAAATCGACGAGCAGGAATTTATTGCAAGGTACCGTGTTTCAAAGGAAGTAGCTCTATTGGTATTGAAAATGCCACGTTGTCATATTTTATTTTTTTGGCCGAAAGTAAATTAAGATGAAAGAGTAAATTAAGTGAATTAAGATTTTTTTTTTTTAAATAACTCACGTTATGGTGTTTTACATCAATAATCGTGACTTTGTTAAATTATATAGTATGATAAAAAAAAAATTGACTGTTGAATTAACAAAATTAGCTGACTTTTACAAAATATCTAGATTTCCAAAAGTATTGGGAGCAATTGATTGTACTCATAACCAAATTAATTAGTTGTCACTTGAAAATTTTACGTGAACTTCGAAATGTTGCCTTAATATAACAATCTCCCAACCATTTTTAATGGGAAAAGTATTACTTTTTACTGGCAGCCCGAATAACTTTGACAATTGGTTTTATAAACAGTGAAACAACGCTTTGTATTTAACGAAAGTTAAACATCTTACGTAATCGTTATTATTTGACGTACGTATATTACGTTAACCAACCGTTTGAAACAACCGGCCCTTAGTGGCGGCATCTACATCCCGACATGTGAACTACGACAACCTGACGTCACGCAAAATCCTGCATCGTGCAAGCAGAGTTTACCGCGCGACTAGGATATATACAACGTCCGAACATCAATCGTCGGGCAGTAGCCCACCAGACACAACACTCGTCTAGTCGGAGGATCCTCCATCTAAGGAGGATGAGTGAACTTTACACCCTGTTCCTCAAACCTCTATAACATCACCTTTCACATCATGTAAGGAACGCTGTGCTTTAATAAATAACATATTAGATAATAAGATAAGACAAGTCTTTATTTGCCTTAAACATGGTATAAAGTTGTTACAGTCAGGTATTAATCTAAAGCATGTTTAGCTATACAGGATATGTATCAATTGCATGCAAAATTGTAATTATTAGTTAATTGTTGTTCAATGTCACAGATATAAAGTCAATTCATATAATGGTTTTAGTATCCATAATGACAAATGTTCAGAAATTTATAATTTATTGTTAAAAAAATCTTTAATATCATAAAACATATGTTCTTTCAGACATTTCAATTTTTTTTTTTTAAATGAGTGATTATAAATGAGAGGCATGAGGAATAGGGTTCGCTCATCCTCTATGGAAAAGGGAGGATCCTCCGACCAGACGGGTGCCGTGTCTGCGGGCAACCGCCCAACGATTGATGTCGCAAAGTTATATATATATATATGTTGATCACGCGGTAAACTCTGTTAGCGCGATGCAGGATTTGTGTAACGCGTAGTAGCGATGTAGAGGCCGCCACACGTACTACTTAAAATAACATTTAATTTAAGTACTTAGCTTCGTTCTTAGATGTACGCCTATAAGTACACACTTTGAAAAACAAACAGCGTCTTTGCCAAAGCCTTAGAACTTAGAACAAAGTACATAACTGGAAATCAATGAAGGTCACGAAAGTAAGGACCTACGTGATGTGCGTACAATGTACACGCGCTTTAGATGTCTAGAATGTTATGTAAACAGACTTGAACAGAAGTAACTATGTGCTGTCCTCCAAAGAATGAGGAGTTTCGGTGACTTTTAGTTTTATTTTTCGAAAAGGAACATAGTCTCGTCATTTTCAAACATTCAATACTATTAAATGAGCAATATTTTTATATGTATTTGTAATCACGTTCTCGAAAACGGCTCTAACGATTTCGATGAAAGTTGCAATATAAGGGTTTATGAGGGCGAAAAATCGATCTAGCTAGGTGTCATATCTGGGAAAATTAGTTTTCTAAATTTTCACCCGAGCAGACCTCACGTAGGGGAGACCGAGGGGTTTTGAAACAGAGGGGAGTTGAAACAACGTCAATTGCGCGGAATCTATAACCGTTATCGAGTTGGCAACAGCGCTGTTTAGCCGTGCCCCACCGCCCTCGGGCCCCTCAGTATGCGTCCACGCCTCAAGGCGCGCGGTTGTGGAGATCTGACACCCATGTCAAAAAAAACACGAAAAGTAAGTTTTGTTCGTTTTTTTTAGCCACCTATAGTTTGATAATGTCTTAGTGTTTTGGCTTGTGTTATGTATGTTTCGAAAGCTCATTAACTAAGGATTGAATTATTAGTGATGGTGCAAGTCATTGTTTTGTGGTTTGCTTTTAGGTTGTAATTTTCTAACGAGTGGAACGATTTTTGTTACTGAGGGGATTTGAAACACCTTGTTTCAACTCTCCTCGGTGCTATTTTGTATGACTGATTTGCTAATATGGTGTAGGTAGTTAACTTTTTGTTTCGCTTTTTCTTGTTTTAGCATGCTTACGGACTACGAAAGAAAAACTGACAGAGGTACGGCGAGCCGAGAAATGTATGATCTCGCGGCAGATGAGGTGATATTGCGCCAAAAAAGTCTTCTGGATGCTGCCTCCAGCTATAACTTCAACCATACGTCATTGTACAGACGCCAGCACATCAAGCAACCCGAAACTGTAAAATTTTCCCAATCAAATTTGAACCTTACACTTCAGCTATAAAGTTGAAAATCTATTTAACAAATTTGACAGATTGTAGTAGCTTGAAGTGCTGGCGTCTGTACAGGTAAATTAAGAAAAAAAGGCTTATGACGCTCATGAAACGACTGTTCTTCCGACTGTAGGATACCCAGAAAAGACCGTTTTTACATCTTCAGAGGAAAAGAAACTCTGCGAATATCTATTAATACCCTATTTTAATGTAAATTAAAATAGGGTTAGTTTTTTCGTTTAAATTGAGTAGAAATTACTTAAAAATATGTATGTTCATTTTAGATTTTTATTTTTTAATAAAACCCTTTAAATTTTATCGTTTTTTTCTAATATATAACCCTAATTCTCCAAAACTAATACCTGTTTCAACTCCCCTCGACCCTTGTTTCAACTTACCTCGGTATTAGGGGATTTGAAACAGAATGACTTGTCACGTTTAAGTTAAATTTTCGCGGTAGCATTCATACTTACGCTTTTTTTGTTGGTCTCATATAATAGTGAACGAAATGTGCTATCGATTGGTACTAATATCGTATAATTCTAGCTAATAGATTTTTGTGTACGACGAATAATGTCAAAATTGTTTCAACTCCCCTCGGTCTCCCCTACTAAACTACCTTCACGTTCGATTTTAATATAATCAGCAAGAAACCTGAAATATTACAAGTGACTGTTGACCTACAAAACCGGCTACCTTTCAAACTGAAAAATATGAATGTTTCGATGATTCGAATTATGACCACCATTAAAGATGATCATTTAGGGGTATGAGGAACAGGGTGTAAAATACACTCATCCACCATAGAAAAGGGAGAATCCTCCGACCAGAGGGGTGTTGTGTCTGGCGGGCAATGCCCAACGGTTGAAGTCGAATAGTTTTATATAAGCATATCGTTCGCGCGGTAAACTCTAATTGCGCGATACAGGATTTGTGTGACGTCATGTCTTTTTGATGCGTAGTTCGTATGTGGCGGTATAACCTCTACTATCACAATAACTTATAACTAAGTTTAAAAAAAAAGGAAGCAGTGGTGGCCCTGTGGTAACAGCCGCGACTTACGAGTTGTAGGTCGTAAGTTCGAACCCTG
Organism: Agrochola litura; assembly: GCA_949152395.1. NCBI lineage: Eukaryota > Metazoa > Arthropoda > Insecta > Lepidoptera > Noctuidae > Agrochola > Agrochola litura. Next base: position 4,970,989 of record OX424502.1, on the reverse strand, counting down.
ACAGGCACTTTACACTGTGTAAATTATTTCATCACCACTGCTCTCAAAACGGTGAAGGAAAACATCGTGAGGAAACCTAAACATGTCCTAGAACCAAAATATCGAAGACATGTGACATCTACCAACGCGCACTGGGCTCACGTGGTGGATTACGGCCCACTCCCTCTAACAGAGAGGAAACCTGTGTCCCAGCAGTGGGAACATTACAGGCTGATTATGCTTATGAAGTTAAAAAAAACTACTAGTAGCTTATCAGCTGTGCGGATCTGAGGAAGAGGCTGTAAATGATACTCCTCACTCTGAAAGGAGAAATAACTAAATTAAGTATAATACTAACTTATGCACACAGTTTCTCAAGACGTATTTTTTTAAATTCTGCTGGAGCACTGAAACTTAATTAGAGAACTGATTAATTAACTGAACGTGACAAGGATTGCTAACGATAGTTTGTTTTATTAACCGACTTCCAAAAAGGAGGAGGTTATATGTTCGTCGCGTATGTTTGTTTTTTTTTTTTTTTATGTATGTCCACCGATTTCTCCGTCATTTGTGGACCGATTTTGAAAATTCTTTTTTTGTTTGAAAGGGTATGCTCCCAAATTCGTCCCATATAAATTTTATTAACATTGCTTCGGTAGTTTTTGAGTTAGCAACAAAATACGTATTTTTTTCCCACTTAGTATGTAGATGATATGATAAGTTCCTGTCACTGGTAGCAGGTAGTGGTATTCGAATGTGTGTGGGGTAGGTACAACAACTAAAAAGTGAAAAATAAAAACTTTTTACAAAAAAAAAAAACAACCGACTTCCAAAAAAAAACATTACCAAGTGAAAAATAACTTTAATTTCGGAAGTCGGTGGCAAAAAACGAAAACACAAAACCCAAGACACCGACTTCCGAAATTAAAGTTATTTTTCACTTTGTAGTGTTTTTTTTTGGAAGTCGGTTGTTTTTTTTTGTAAAAAGTTTTTATTTTTCACTTTTTATTTTAAATCATTTTGTTTTACTGCGTTTCTTTGACAGTATTTGTGCAGGCATTTTCAGTCAGTCGAGCCAGCTTTTGCATGACTTCATCATCTACCTAGCCTTTACTTACGATACCAGTATTTTACATGGAGCGACTGCCTATCTGACCTCCACACCCAGTAACTAGGTAATACGATACCCCTTGGTAAGACTGGTTGTCAGACTTTCGGGCTTCTGACGACCCGTAACGACCGTCAAAGATCCGCGAATGACAGCCGGTACCAACGGCTTAACGTGCTTTCCGAGGCACGGAGGAATCTCGGTATGTAAAAATGGTCACCCATCAAACTCAAACTCAAAACTCAACTTAAAGCATTCATTTCAGATAAACCAATTACAGGCACTTTTGAATTGTCAAGGGAATTGTTAGTCAGAAAGATGAAGCTAGTTGCCCATTCTTCTGACGAACCGTAAAGCCTGTCAAAGACGTACGAATGACAGCCTGGACCAATGGATAACGTGCTTTTCGAGGCACAGAGGGGTCTTAGTAGGTAAAGATGTTCACTCATCCACGGACTAACCACAGCAAGCGTAGCCCTGATCGATCGAGCCGTGTGGCTGTTATTACTTAGCGACAAATCTTTGTCATGACTTTTGCTTTAGCTTTTTTTTATTGAAAATAGTCATAATTATTTAATAAAATTTTAATTTTTATATACGGTGTAAGGGACGTCGAAGTACAAACTGTTGCCTGGAATTCAGCACATGGTTTTAGATACTGTCACCTTATTTTTTGCCGGTTATTAAAAAAAACAGCTGTTTCATATAAAAATACAATACCTGTGGCGGCATCTACAACGCCACGTACGAACTACGCAGCACACAAAATAATTATATAACGTCCCGGTTAAAATGTATGGAACAGTTTCATCTTTTTAAATAACCGACGAAAATTTCAACGCTGATAATAGAATCATGTACTGAATTCATAGAAACAGTTTGTGCGTCGATGGCTCTTACTGCATAGAATCCCTCTCATTTTCAATTTAAATAGCTTGAACATAACGTATGCTTCGCCATTAGTAGTAAATTCTAAACAAAATATAAAGCCTCTAAATGCTGATGGATTGCAGAGTCTGTCACATAAAACACAAATTATATTAGCAGCCATAATATGAATACTAAATTGTGTTATACACCAAAGATTTAAATTGTTAGATTCGCCCTACTGCGTCAAAATATAGTCGCGTTAACACCTCTGATACACAATGACGCAGTGGTTTGACTTGATTGTCAGGGAAACGCTATTTAATCATGAGTGAGTTTACTCTTCTCAGTATGGACACATTTTCGCGTGACTAATTACAGTGAGGGCAAATCTAGCTATTTAAATCTTTGGTATAACACCACATTAATAATTTTAAAGTGTTTACGAGACGAATACACGATGAGATCAATAAATTAGAACTAACGAACGATGTATTACATAAATTGTGTTCGTGCTTAAGTGATTTAATGCAGGCTTTAAATTTTAATGTACTCGTATTAAAATTAAAAATGGTTTTAAATATTTTTGGAGATGTAACTGTACCTAATTGTATCCCTAAAAAATAAGTACTACTTACTTACCTGTAATCTTGTATAATGGACAGATGGATGACCCCTGTAACATAGGCTCCACCTAGCATGGGGGTCATTGATCAAACTGGGCACTTTTAAGTCCTACGCTGTAAATGCTGGGCATACTCGTACCTACTTTGTACATTACTTTTACTGTCAAGCAAGGTCAGTAAAAACCAGTACCCTAATTGCGTAATACACGATCAATCACAATCTGTTTCGATTTGAAACAGAATGCTTCAAAAGTTGGAAAAAAAAAATCTGCTCAACAACGTAAATAACGCAATGAATGTAGTTGAACTGTCAAAATGAAACAAATTAGTCATAATCGTTTACGAAAATAAGATATGCAATTAGGGTACTGATCTGCTGTTCCATACAATTGTGTTCACATAAATGTATGGAACTGTTGATAATTTTTCTTCGGGGCCTTTATTTTGTGGGTGATGCGCTTAGCAAAAGTTGTTCATAATGAAAAAAAATATCAATGGAACCTACTCATGTAGGTTAATCATGGCCATAATGTCAATGGGGATGTCGCTTGTAATAATTGAATAAATAAAGTATGAAGCGAAGATATTTTTGTTTGATTCGAATACATTTTATTTTGGACGGATGTGAAAGGATGTAGAATATCATTATGATATTTTGGATATCTTTTCCGATAAAAATTTAACTTTTAACTTTTTTATTTTTTTTATTTAACTTTTTATTTTCTTTAGAAGGAAGAATTATAAGACATTATTTATTCTAACTGCCTCGTTGGTCTAGTGGTCGCAAACACTACTGCTGAGCGTGAGGTCTTGGGTTCGATTCCCGGGTCGGGCAAAGTGTTATTGTGTTTTTTTATCTGGTATTTCTCAGTAGCAGCCCGGAGTTTGGATTTGTGCCCGGTTGATGGCAATAGGCTCGCCCCCTGTTACCAATAGAAATGTGGGTGTACCATAGGTACTCTGCTCAACCCTTCGAGGAAACAAGGCGTGATGTTATGTGGTGTTATGTTATTTATTCAAAAATAAAATGAAATATTCATATATTTTGAAGTGCAAACATAATGACATGTGAAAAATATCAGCCAATATAAAATGATCAAATATTTTCATAAAAACATTTATTTAAGACATAAAAGGTCATTATGACCCGGTAACCTTTGATATTGGCTGGCGGCATCTTTTGTAACAATATCACATGTAGACATAAAAGCCGCGATAACGGCACACGGCTACGTGAAAAGAATTTAGTATTTTGATTGTCCCTTACAGTTTTTGGACAAGTACTCGTAGGTACAAATATTACTATGTGTTTCAGGGAGAAAGTCGCTCATGATTTTTATTAAACTCGATAACTTTTGTTAAAGGTTTAGTTACTCGTAATTATGCTGGGTGAGGTTATCGCTCAGAGATAAAACCCTCAAAATTAAGAAAAAAAAATAGGTTTTGTAAGGGCACCTCTGCCTAACCCTTTGAGGAATACTAGCGTGATGATATGGTATGTTAAGTATGTTGAATGAAAAATATTGACAAAAAATTGCGATAGTTTTCAAACTACTTCAAAAATAGTAGGCGCTATAGTTGTCATTCAGCAATATACAGAACGTGAACAGTGGTGCGACTTACGAGTTGTAGGTCGTGGGTTCCAACCTAGGCAGGCGCTTTACTTTGTTTAAATAATTTCATCAACACTGCTCTCAAAACGGTGAAGGAAAACGTTGTGAGGAAACCAGGCGTGTCCTAGAACCAAATATTCGAAGACATGTGACATCTACGAACCCGCACTGGGCCCGCGTGGTGGATTACAGCAGCCCACTCCCTCTCGAACAGAGAAGGCCTGTGTCCCAGCTGAGGGAGCATTATAGGCTGATTTTGCAATATACAGAGCAATGGGCAATAAGCACAGGTGTTCCAAATATTCAATTTAGATAAGAAAGCAGTTTTTGAAAGTCTCCTTCGAAATACATTGAAGTGAATGGCCCATTGGCACCGTTTTTGCTGCTCTGTAACTAGTTTAATTCCGTAAAATGCATGTTTGCGCTCGTGTTGGCTCGGCAAAGTTCGGAAATTGAACATTGTGCAGTTGATTACGTTACGGTAGTTTTTAGGGTTCCGTAGTAAACAAGGATCCCTTATAGTTTAGCCATGTCCGTCTGTCTATCTGTCCGCGGCTTAGCTCAGAGACTGTTAGTACTACAAAGCTGTAATTTGGCATATTAATCACGCCGACAAAGTGGTAATATAAAATTACGAAACAAAAATTTTTTTTTTTAGTTTACCTCCCCTTCTCGTAAAGTGGGGATATTTTTTTTCTTGTCATTCCTATAGTTATCGTTGGAAACGTCGTTCAAAAATATTGAGAGTTTGTGGAAACCATTTTTGGATTCAGGGATCCGTTTGCGAAATATTAAGCTTTTAATTAAGTGCAAATTTTTGTTAGAGTCAAGTGTGTGTGTCCCGCCAGCTAAATGGTTGGTTTTGGATATGTGGAAAAATTCACAGATGTTATATATATGACGAAATTAAAAGAAAAACTGTCACAGCTGAGTAGGCTCTACAAGTAAACGAGTAATAATCGATCAACTTACATTTGCGGTTGCAATGTTGTTTTTCAACTGCAAAGTTTAGTTTGTTCTTGGGATAAATTCATCCCAACTACAGAACCCTTCATTGTGCGTAGTTCAACACGTACTTGGCCGGTTTTTTTTTATTTGTTCACTTTGTTGAATTTTTTTTTAATTAAACTTTGTCCTTTTCTAGTACGTGGATTTCTCTTACTTTCACGTATAAGTACTAGTACTCTGGCCCGGGACAGTCTCTGTTGACTTAAGTAATGAACTCTCGCCGCGTAGCGCAGGAGCCGATGTGTACAGTAGGCGCGCGTCCTTGAACTGGCCCAACGTAGTGAGGAATTTCAATAAAATAACAGGCCGGTTTATACTGGTTTTGTTCTTGGAAAAAGTAGACGTTAGATTTCCCTTAAGGACCAAATATGAAGCTGTACTTTGCTTGTGGGTGGATGTCGCAAACGTCTTTCTGCAATAATAGGGATGACGATTGACGCCTGAGTAAAAAAAATAAATTCTATTTAGTCCGCCAGTCAGATAATAAAAAAATATTAGACACCTATTTTTTTCTTTATCATATTAACAAAAAAAGGACTGAGATAAAACGCATTAAAGTTGGGGAGTGGAGGGTTGCTACGTCACAAGTATAAAATTTACATACTCGTATCGTACGTCATGGAAAAAATACGCGTCAAATATTTACTTTTTTATTTAAATTATTGTCACCAACCCTATTTATAAATGGCTATGCTCCCGAAATAGGTAAACGATGTTATAGGGGTCGAAAATGGCCATGGCATGGTACAGCCGTGCCGCTTTTATTTGCTCGACTTAGCGGGGGCACTGCCGTGCCCCCTGATGGAGCAAATAAGTACAACCAGAAACACAAAAAAAAAAACTAAAATGAACTATCAGGCTCCTACATTGTGCTCTCAAGAGCATCTCCATTTCACAATGAGAATAATATCAGTCAACAAATGTTGTCGTAAGACTGCACTGCATTCAACCCTACGTGGCCATCCCCTTGAGAAATGGACGCGATTTTCTAACAAAAGAGCCCGATATTATGTCATATGACTGTCCGAAGTTAGCTCTAAGCCTACGCCCAATACCGGCCATCTTACACTGACCCTTCCAATCTTCATAATTCAATCAGAATGGGAAATATTTGGGGGTCTAAGAAAAATGGTGACTTAACTGCAAAATGACCATCGATATATGAAATGGTGATGAAGTAGGGACGGGTTTCTTATAAAAATATGGAGGACTTAGGTTTTGAGAGGGTATCAAGTCTAGGTTTTATTTAAGGACTTGATATTATGAAATACTATACATTAAAAGATTATGGTCGGAATATTCTGTGGACTACCCAAATATCTATAAAAAAGACGCAACTTTTTGATAAAAATCTAAGCTAATGTTGCAAAGGATATTATGTATTTTCCAGTGGCTTGTTGACACACACAATACTCCATGTCATTTTTCCAGAAACACTTGAGAACGGTATAAAATGTTCAAAGTGAATACATCTTTATTGGTACAGAAATGTGTTTGTAAATAATATTCTTTCAATTTAGTAGATCAAAGGCTCCGGAAATCCGGAAAGGTACACGACTACACGTGTTTCAGTCTCGAACTGAATTGAACTCAGAAATGTATGTACCTATACACTTTCCTTCGATATTTATTTACCAGTTCCCGGGATAATTGCGTAATTATAATTATTTATTTATTTATTCAAAGTCCATAATTGTTAGTCACATGAAATATCTTACAAGCTATGTTAGTACAGACATAAATTACAAAAAGTGTATTAAAGGTGTAGTCATAAAACCTCCCGCTCGAGTTCAGGATAGATTGCCACGCTATCTGACCAGAATCCGAACGAAAGCCTTCATGACTACCGAGTCATACTTCTCAGCAATTACTTGAAGGATACTGTTAGTGCTGCCCCACACTCTGCTTAGTAGGGAGGCGGTTCGCTTGCGCATTATAGCATGGAAGCCATCAACCCGAGTCTCCACAAACATATCCGAAGCGCTACAAAAGCGGGGCAGCCCCAGCAGCATCCTGAATCGATTATTATACTGGACACGCAAGGCATTGATCGACTTTTGAGTACAGCTGACCCACAGGCTACTCGTGAAAAAGTTTGGTAGTAAGCTTTAAAAAGTGTAACCTTTACCTGTTTACTGCAGCGAGCGAACCTGCGTGCCAGCATATTATATTAATGCACGTTCAATTACAATTTGTTTCGATTTGAAACAGATTGCTAATCTATTGCTTATGAAGCAATAGATTAGCAATCTGTTTGTTGGCAAAAAATCTGCTCAACAACGTAAATAACGCAATGAATCTTGTTGAACTGTCAAAATGAAACAAATTTGTCATAATCGTTTACGAAAATAAGTTACGCAATTAGGGTACAGGTTACATTACACAGGTACAGATTTTTATAATTTCAATGCATGGGGCCCAGAATCCTGTTCTGAATTTTATTTATGGTAATAGGTTGCGAGTTGGTGTCCCTGCCCATTTCGTGTTGTGAAACGATGTCTCCAAGTCACTATTAAAATTGCGCCACATGTTTTATGTAGTTACATTTGATATATTTATCAGCACATCTATACTTACTAATATACCCGTAGAGACCCAACAAGATTAAGAATGCCCACACACCAAAGTACATTATGCCATAAAAATTGTTTTATCGCTGTCCCCGGTGATAAAATCGTAATCGTAACAACTAAATATTACAGGAAAAATAAAAACATATTTTGTGAATATCTTATTAAATAATTACATAGCGAAATTGTTCAAATACCAAAAGAAAAGTGATTTTTTACATTCATTATAATACACCTTAAAATCTCGTAACTTCTGAAATAACCGTAGGAAATGAATGAAAAAAATTATCACAGCAGTAAACATTTTTTAAAATATCCCAAAAGATATTAAAGAACTCCCTCTGAAATATTTAAAGTCTAAATTACATAAATGGCTCACAGGTTTTAATGGTGTAAAAGAGTTCTTTGATAAAAAGTAACTGAAAAATATTGTTTACTGATATTTAAGATAGATACTGCATAGATTTCTGTTATTTAACATTGTTAACATTTTAGAATTAGGTACCAACAGTACCATTATGTACTAGTAGGTATAATTAATTAATTACTATTACCTACACTGTTATTATTATCGATGCTAGTTGCATAATTATAAGGAACGCGTTTCCTTTAAAATATTTGTATGCTAGTCCATGGCGAGACATGAAGATCGTAACCCAATAGGGAAGATCATATCTTCATCAATAATAATTAAGACCATTATTGTACCATGTTTAATGCAAATATATATTCTTATTCTTATAATAAAGCTTTTTTGTTTGAACGCGTTAATCTCTGGAACTACCTGTCGGATTTGAAAAAATCTTTTTGCATTTGATAGCCCAATTCTTGAGGAAGGATATATTACTATTTAACATTACTCTTCGATCCTTAGGAGCCGAGCAAAAATAAAAAAGTCAGAAAGAACGCCAAGCGAAAATGAGGTGAGAAAGAAAAAGGACGGGCAGAAGCTATCTTATAAATACCTTCCTGATTTATAATTATTTTAGGCCTGCTTGCTTAGTTTCCTAATTATTCATCATTATTTTAGGCTCACTTAACCTTTCTTACGTTCATACACGGTGTATAATTTATACCCATTATAAATGCAGAGTCGTCGAGAACAAACACATTTTGTTCATTCCAGTGTGTTTGTTTAGGTACCTCCTACCATATAACATGAAAGTATAGAAGCGACACTTTCATTTCGAAAGCGTCTACCTTCACTGAGGGCTGCGGAGTCGGGTCTGGTTGGGCAAAGTGTTATTGGGTTTTTCTTAGTAACAGCCCGGAGTTTCCCCCGTGCCTCGGAAAACGAGTAAAGCCGTTGGTCCTGCACTAGATCTCCGGTCGTGTCCGATTGCCTTGCAATCGGACTATGAGAGTGAGGGAAAGAAGTGTGCTCATTTGTGTGCGCACACACTTGTAACCCTGCTTTGGCTGGGTCAAAGTAGTGGTGGGCGTGGGTAGGTAGGTAGGTAATTATTTATATGGAATCGCGCTCCTACAAAAGAAAGTACATGTCGCTTCTCTACAGTTTTTTTGTTCTATGGCATATTAACCTACTGTTTGTTTTTCTCTTCAGAACAACCCTCAAGTACGGTGATATTGTTACAAAGAATCGTGCAGTGCAGGTAAGTAAATTTTGTAAGAGTGCAGGTACAAATTTTTCATAAGATATAGGCATCTAAGGTCACTGAATGCTTGTATCATAATGGGGATACAAAGGAGAAACAATAATAGGTACTTTCAATGTGTTTTAGGTGGCTCAGAAAGTGTGGCTTATATTTTCTGTTTCATTTAATTATGAATTGGGTAAATAAGTATTTTAACCCGCACTAGGTCCGCGTGGTGGATTACAGCCCACTTCCTGTCAGCTCTCATACCGAGAGGAGGCCTGTGTCCCAGCAGTGGTGTAGCGGTTACACCGCCACATACAAACTACGCATCAAAGACATGACGTCACACAAATCCTGCATCGCGCAGTTAGAGTTTACCGAGCGATCGACATACATACAAGATTTCAACTTCCAACCGATGGGCAGTTGCCCGCCAGACACTACACCCGTCTGGTCGGAGGATCCTCCCTTTTCTATGGTGAATGAGTGAACTTTACACCCTGTTCCTCATACCATTAAAGTGGGAACTTATTTAGCATAATCAATATAGGCTGATTATGCTACATAAATATTTAGGAACAGTTCGCGTCCTAACCAAAAGCAATCGTCACGCTCTTTAAGAAGAGGCTCCCTAAACTGTACGTTAATTTGTATTAATATTCTGAAAAAGTCACGTAAAACAAGAATACTCGGCTTTTATGTCTAAAATAATTATTGACAGTAATAATATATAGTTTATTATCCAGATATAAGATATTTTTTCTCTAGATCAATAATTACTTTAGTTAGAAACGAAATAAGAATTGAGACTTGCGACATTTAGTTCCGTGCTCGAACACGACTAAAAAGTGCACGCGATATTCAACTTTATAACTGATGTGTTAGCGTTTAGCATATAGTGAAGTGTGAGTTTGCATGGAAATTGTCTTTACATAATCGCATTATTCGGATAAATGATCGCGTAATCAGAAATTCGTGCTACAGTCACTTTTGGTAAGGACACACCCTGTGTGCGGCAAATGATTAAATACAGGCGATAAAATTAATGAATGAACGAAGTAATAAAAATGATTTATTTCAAATAAAATGTAATAATTAATTAATTAATGTTTATTAAAATGTAATGAATTGTTAAATTAGAATCAAAAAGTTATGTAATCATTTGATATGTAACCATTTGCAGTGCCCTTACAGGGTGCATGTCTTAACACTGTGTCATGAAATTTTAATTATGCCCACTAACCAGTGTTTTACAAGTAAATAAATTACCAGTTAAGCTTTTGATGTGCTTTTTGACATCTTTCCTCTCACTTTCCTGCAATCTGTGGGAGTGATCTCGTGAAAACGACGGAGACAGTGATGCTGATGATGAATATTGTTTACATATATCATATACAGGGTGTTAGGCAGCCGGTTGATCATACAAAAATGGCGGATCCGAGGGGCCGTCTGCTACAACGTTAGGCCAAATAACAAGACCCAGGCCCCACGGATGTACTTAAATGACTTTCTAAAATTTTGTTCGAAATTCGTCGTTGCTCAGTTATACAGTTTAAGAACATTTATTTCACTCAAAAAGAATACAATTATTCACTCCACATAATAATTGAGATTAGCGACGGTTTCGCTTGGAAATAAACTAAAATAAAATAAAGTTATAAAAACGGTAAAAAACGTACAATTCACACATTATTCAGGTGGTGCTTTAATAGCCTTTTAAAAGTTGGAAGTGATTTCGATTCCTTAATTACTTTAGTTATAGAGTTCAGCCCCCTCATATGCGACAGTCTTATTCTACTCTAATTCTAAATGAAATATATATAAAAATTTGCCAGTTTTGAGATTTTTTAAACAAATTATTGAGGTTTGAAATTTGAACGAATTAAAAAAGAAAATTTAAAAAAATGTCATTTAAAAAAATCCGTGTGGCCTGGGTCTTGTTATTGGACTTAATCACGTAGCAGACGGCCCCATGGATCCGCCATTTTTGTATGAATCAACCGTCTGCCTAACCCCCTGTATACGTTAGCCAAGATGTCAGATGTTACTACTGCAAGGCTCTCTCGTTTTTTAATTAAATTTTGTTTTTATGTTTCTTAAAAATTGTTTTTCTAATCCCTGTCGAACCGAACCGCAAACAAATAATTCATTTAATTTCACAAAATCCAATAACTCAAGGTCTCTACAAAGTCGAGATTTAGCTGTGACGCAGACCAAAATCAGGCACTTAAGAAAAGAGGCCCTCAACGTGACCCCTTAGCACGGACTCTTAAATCATTCCTTCTTTTAATTAAAAATTTTCATCTCGTAGTTTTTCAATATTTTCTACTGTAACAAAAATATTCAAGTTTCATCGGCACTTAGTTTCAAGTGGTCCCACGATGAAAGTTAAAGAGAAATAATGCCTTATTGTGAATTTCCTTCTATTCTCTTTTTAGCATGAACTATTTATTTATAGAATGGCTCATGCCCAAAAATATCTATACATATCCTAATAATATTATAAATGCGAAAGTGAGTTTGTTACGCTTTCACGCCAAAACGGCTGAACGGATTTGGATGAAATTTGACACATGAACAAACAGCCATGGAAAAGGACATAGGGTACCTTTTATCCTGATATTCCCACGTCATCGAGACTAATGCGATTATAAACTAGCAGCACGCCGCGGTTTCACCCATAAAATAAGTATTGATCCTGTAGGAACATCGGGATAAAAAGTATACTTTGTCTTAACCCGGGTAATGGTCTACCCATTTGCCAAATTTCATCTAAATTCGTTCAGTCGTTTTAGAGTGAAAGCGAAACAAAAAAAAAAAATTGCCACTCCGGGAGTGCCAACAGAAATGAAAACTTGAGTAAAAATACTTGCATAGAACATGGATCCGTAACGTAATATAAATAAAGAGCACAATTGCGTTTACAAAAATGAGGTGTCGGTAACGGTGTCGCGAGTTCAATTGTTTTTTCCCATCTCAAAAATGCCCAACGCATCTAAGAAGTTTTCACTTCAACAAAATACACACTGCTATGGATTACATTTGGGCCATAAACCTGAACAGACTCTTTGCATCGTCACCATTTGGTTGAGACAGAATTCTATGAAATATGCTTAAATCAAGTCGGTTCAACCTGGTGGTTCTGGTTGTCGTGCAGTCCTGCGTGCTGTGGTTGGGTGACCATTTATTACGCATCAAAATTGACACCCATATACGAAGAGTACTCTATGTATAGCGATCGAGTCATTTATAAAACGTCTTCAATGCTTTTTGTTGCGTTTGTTAAGACGAAAAGCCATCCTCAACATGGCATCAGACAAAGACGATGACATTACACATTTACGAATAATTTTATTCAATGTTTTAATGCTTTTAACAAGCTGCTGACGATAATTATTATTCTGGAGTGTTCCGCGCTGATTTGATAACATCTCTTCACGCTCGCTTCGCGGTGAATGTGTCATTAACTGACGTGTTAATGAATGAATAAATGTTTTCACTGTCTTTGGTTACATAGAAACAGCTGTTTTTAATTTAAAAGTTTTGATTTAATATTTTTGTAGGAATATTTTGACTCGGTTTCCAAAGGATTTATTTTTTTAGTTATAATCATCAATTTTAATTTCATTTAAATGTACCTTTTTACCGATGTCATTAATTTTACAATATTAGCGCTTATTACATTGTTTTATGCACTGGTGTTTACCTACTTATAAGTAATTGTTGCACTGTTTTTTTTTCTTGTATTATCTGTATCAGTTTAAAAAATTGCTAGTAAATAAAATAAAAAAAGAAGGTGACTCGTCACGTTTGACCACCGGGCTGGCTCGTTCTTTGGCCAAAGAATTCTTCTTCTTTTCGTGTGGTCAGTGACTAACCTGTGGTGCTATTCTGTAAAAATCTCACCGTGATATCTTAGGTGAAGTGAGCTGCCAATAGTGTCAATCCTTAACAACTGACAGCTCACTCCACGCTCACTTCACCTAAGATAACACGGTGAGATGGTTACAGAATAGCACTACTGGTGTCAGAGTTTTAAAGCCACCCATGTGCCTCTGACTTGGCTTCACATGCCGTCGAGAAACATCTCTTAGGCATGCCAGTTTCCTCCCGATATTTTCCAAGTGATTCATTTGATGATTTTTTCATTTGATGGCCAAAGAATTATAGCTTTGCCATTCAACGTGGCAATGCTGCCAGTCTTCTGGGAACGTTTCCGGATGACAGCGATGCGGACGAATACTTCGACGCCCAAGTGTCCGTTTGTTTTTGTATTTATTTGTATAGTTATTTAGTAAGTCATTTAAATTAGTACCCAGTGTAAATAGTTAGTTGTGTTCAATATTGTAAAACAACGAATAGTAATAATAATGATAATCGTTACGGTTAATGGCCTAATAGCGAAGAGCCTCGACCAACACCTCAGGAGGCTCTCATTGCGCGGCTGGGTCAAGGGCTTGATTCAGAAAGCAGTACTCCTAGACACGGCACGCATAGTGAGGAGGTTCCTCTCTCTAGAGCCCTGACCACCGGCAGCTTGGACCCTGTTCCTGATGCCGATGGGCCACTATTTTTTATATTTTTAAATGTTTTTTTAATGATTTTTATAAAAATATTTAAAAATGTATTTAATATGTAAAAAAATGAATAAATGAAAAATAATAATAGACTTACAAAAATTCAAAATAAATAAATCATGCTGATTGAACATAGGTGGCCAAAAATAACTGTTCATAACAATACATTCATAATCGTATTACAAAATAACGCTCAACAAACCCCAATGAGCACAATTCCATCCAAATCTTCATTCAAATAACATATTCGTCTAAATATTACAAATGTTGATACCCAAGACAAAACATTTAAAATCCTACGCAAGGATTCCACATTCCTCTGAACAAGAAGAATCCTCTTTTATGCTAAAATTGAATATTTTTGTGAATAAAAGCGTGTTGATATTAGCAAACGTCGTGTATTTGAACAAAGGGCTGGCTGCGGTCTTTCATTCACACACTTTCCCTAAAGTAATGACGGACACATGGTTTGAATTTGTGGAAAGCTTATGTTTTTCTTCCAAGGTTTTTCCTCCAAGGATTCCTCCATCATTTTGTTTAGCTATTCATAATCTTCCATAATGCTCCCACTGCTGAGACACAGGCCTCCTCTCATCGAGAGGGAGTGGGCTATTTTCTACCACGCGGACTCAGTGCGGGTTGGTAGATGTCACATGTCTTCGAATTTTTGGTTCTAGGACAGTATTCACAAGATGTTTTCTTTAACCGTTTTGAGAGCAGTGGAGATGAAATAATTTACACAAAGTAAAGCGCCTGTGTCTGTAAGTCGCGGCCATTACCACTGGGCCACCACTGCTCTGTTTAGGTATGTTGATCAACAAGGTCCGTGACATAAAGTAAGATAGGGATTGTACAACTACGACTGTCACCTGAATTATTAAAACTAACACTGTCTATTCATTCCATTTCTGTTTGAGGAGCCATTATGAGGGCATTTTTTTTTAAACCTCTCCATTGTAATTATTGTACGTTAGAAGGTCCGCGGAAAATATGGAACTACATTTTTTTAATGCAATGGCAAAGACACTAGCGCCGCGTCAAAGGGCCTTCTTTCGTGGCGCGCACTACATGATTTATTTTAGTTTGGTTTCTGGAATGCACGCACCTGCAAAGCCTCTATGTAGCAGGCATCCAAAGGCGGTGGTGAACACTTAGTTACCATAATGTGGGCCGCCTACATGTTTGTCATCATTATCATCATCATTTCAGCCGAAAGACGTCCACTGCTGGATATAGGCCTCCCCCAAGCACCGCCACTTCGACCGGTTCTGTACTTCTCGCATCAAGCTGAACTTGTTTGTCTTGATAACTGTTTGTCACCTGGTAACTTAAAAAAACTTTTACAAAAATCAACCGACTTCTAAAAAACACTAGATCATACAAAGTGAAAAATCACTTTAATTTCGGAAGTATTTGGTTCAATATTTAAAAAAAAATTGTGTTTAAAAATTAACTTCCGAAATTAAAGTTATTGTTCACTTCTGTTTATTCTTATAAGTTTTTTATTTTTAAGCTATTGCATAGCTTTTATCGCGGGCTTTGAGCGCGCCGACCGAATCAAGAAATTCCGTAACGAAAAAAACCTAACACCCCCCACTCCGCCTACCATGTAATGACGGATGATGACATAAATCAAAAATTACGTTCCCATGACAACATCCGTCACCATCCCAAGTGTAGCGTTGACAAATAGGAAGTATGGAGGTTACAAATGCTATGCAATAGCTTTACCGCGGCAGTCCCCGAGTGCTACACGTTTTTCATTTTTAAGTTGTGGTACACACGGCTACACATCAAGCTATACATTTCCAGTTTATGCTGATCTCGCATTGTTTAGGATTTCCGTCCAGTAAAACTCAAAAACTATCCAAGCAGTTAATAAAATTTATATGGCACCGCCGCGCAAGATTCAATTACAAAATGAAAAAAAAAAAATTGGTCTGCAGTTGAAGAAAATATTGATGAAAATAATACCAAAAAAAAAACAAGTCGGTTAAAAAGGAGCATGTAAGTGTTACTTTACTGTTATCATACAAAATATGTTAGCATAATTAGCATGACATTCTTTTCAGCAGTATGTACAATATCTTAACAGAAGCGCCTATCGCTCCAGGTAACATTTGAATTTCTTTTATCAAAACGAACATTAAGCGCTCTGAGAGTCGTTACATTACACTGACTTCCGCGGAATCTTATTATCTAGAGCATTATAGTGATAAGCGAACTTAGTGATAAGGGAACTTGGGGATAAGCTGCATAATATAGCCGTTTTAGTTGCTAATACCTGGAATAAGCATTAAGATAGACATAAGCTTCGGTTCAGATTTAATGGAAGCATTAACGGTTGTCAAGCTAGCTTAGGTTTGTATGAATGGAATCACATTTACTAGCCTAAATAATATTAGGAATAATAAATATTAATTACGTAATAAATAAAAATAATAAGCACACGAGGTTGTCGACATATGGAATGTGAGCTCAGCTATTATTGTGCCGACTGTCGTTACGGCCAATGGCCTGATGGCCGAAAGCCTCGACCAACATCTCTCGAGGCTCTCGTTAGATGGTTGGATCAAGGGCTTGATTCAGAAGGCAGTACTCCTCGATACGGCTCGCATTGTGATGAGGTTCCCGTTTCTGCAGCCCTAACCACCGGTAGCTTGGACCCTGCTCCCGAAACCGAGGGAACTCTATTTTTTTATGTTTTTTTATATTAAAAAATATTTAAAATGTAAATGAATAAGAATTAAAATGAATGAACGAAATATTAAAATAATAATAAGTAAATAAAACAATAACGAATAATTTAAAAACATACATGGTTTTTACTATGTTACTAAATAAATAAATGTGTATAATTTATAAAACAAAAATTATGATTCTGAAATGCAATTCTGTATTAATAAAACAGTATAACTTACTAACTACTTAACTAATAATAAAATTTATCACATTAAACACCCAGTACTCTTCCTCCTCTCTCCTACTTGATCTATGCTGTGCCCGACCGGGTCCATAATTGTGACTAATATAATTATTTCCCTACCAACTGTATACATTATGGTAAAGAAATAAAAGAAAAAAAAGAAAGAAAAAACGTCTATTGGCGGTAAACACGACGCAAAAAAAAAAACGCAATAAAGAATTGACAATCGACAATTGAGAATTGACTAAACTTAGTGGTCTATGTAGTCTAATAAACGGCGCCGTTAATGCTTCTATTAAATCTGAACTAAGGTAGTATATGTAATCTGTGACTGAGGCTTGGGTCTATCTTAAAGCTCATTCCAGGTATTAGGAACTAAAACGGCTGTGTGGCAGGCTAGATTTAGTCTAATCTTTCCTACCACAACAGTTGTGATAGTTTTGATTTTGAGTAATTTATTTAGTACGAAACACATCAGCCTCTAATGAAAATGTAGTTTTTTTAAGGTCACCAGAAAATTATGGAAAGCAAATAAATTCATGATGTGGTAAGTTTCTGATAAAAATTATTACGATAACTTATAATGTGATAATGGTTGATAACCTATAATTTTTTTATGTTACATCGAATACATTTACATTGATTTTGTAACATGCAAAAGTAAACCACGCTTTTCAGAGATTCTACTAAAAAAGTCATTTTTATTAAGCGTCCACCAGTTTGTATGACAATTGAAGCCGAATCTGACATCAAAGAGGTTTTGTCACGTTCCCGCACGTCCCAAAGGTACAATATTTTGTTGTTTTGATATTTCCCCAAAAATACGATTACTTCCCGTTTCGCTCAACACGTCCAATTTAAAATTTGTCATTGTTCCCTCCAGACGTATGTTGTTGACGGTTGCTGAGCTTTGTCCGGTGTGGGTACACAATTGGATGAAAACGCGACTATTTGGTGCGGTCAGCAACGTAACGATATTTTTGCGTTGCGGTTTGCGATAAATGGCATAATTTAGCCTTGTGTTACCACACCATTTTAATTTGTTTGCACCTTTACATTTTTATACATTTTCACGCGTTTATTTTAATTGTCGAAGCTGATTGCTAACGTTTAGAAGACTATAAATTACACGGTTAGTCCCTCTAGGCTCTAGTCCCGCTATGCTCGACTCGTAAAATACCTACTAAAAAGTTTCGCTATGCACGAAATCACATTCGCGGGCAGTGATGAAGAAAATTGTGACAGTGTAATATTTTATTTAACCATTTAAAAAGTAAATTAAGAAAACCTAGTATATAAATATGTTATCCTATTCTTAATCATCATTAAATATATTATAAAACAGGTCAAGCTTTGCGCTTGTTATGAGAAGCATGTGTCGAACTGGTTTTTTCAGGGTAACCATAACAATGAGCCCTTCCGCGAATCTTTACCTGGTCCTTCTCTTTCGCTATTACGTAAATAGGTAGAGACAATATGATTACTTACCTTATTATTTTGCAGCTGCAACTTACTAATTGCAAAAAACGTAATTAGGTTGGTTGTCGGTTAGTTCTTCTATGACAATGTCGGGTGCAAATTGTTCAAGTGGTTCGGTTCAATTTTTCTAAATAATTGACAGTAGACGTGGTGGAAGAACTTTTACAATTATTTGGTATTTATTGTACATATATGTCGGAGACGGGTATGTGACTTTCCTTATTATCAGCGATATTTTAATGGGTAGTGTTGGTTAATGCGCAATAGAAAAACAGTTTGCAGTTCAGATCACATTATAATTTACTATCAAATTAATCACACTAGCTAAATTATACACACACTGGGTGTGACGGCGTTTATTAAAATCACCAATTAACACAATGATCACAAATTACAACTAACACAATAACTGAGTACCACGAATCGAGAACAGTTCCGCGACGTCTTGACTCCGATGTGACCAGAGGCTGTGACCGATGTGGCCGTAGTCTTAAAACATCACGACTCTGTAGAAGCGCGCGCTTTAGGTGTGGGTAGATCATGTCTTATCGCCAGCGGCGCGCTTGCGATTCGTTTCGTGTCCGTACTAATGACCGGATCCGACATATAAATAAAAGAAATAAAATTAAATGCACTGGGAAACTAATTCTGGACATTGTCAGTCATGAAATAGTTCAATAAAATAAACACAGCAATCAATGCATGCTAAATTTTGAAGACAGTGAGGTTCAAAAAAGTAAAACTTTATTGTAACAAAAAAAAACTCAGTTTACAGAAACTCTGTGTTCGATAACAAATGCATTAGTATAATACTGTGTCGCAGTCATTAACGCAGTCATCATTAAAAGTCAGAGGCAAAATCTAAACTAAAACAAATCAAATTAAAAATATAAATAAGAATAAGAAATAAAAAATATACATTAGTGAGTGCAAGAGAGAAGTTAGTGCAAATTATATATGAAATATTATGAATACAAGAGATTTGACTTTTAGAACGGACTTTTTATTTACGCTCTTTTATATTTTACTAGTTTTCTGCCCGTGACTTCATCTATATGTTAATTTAGGATTTGAACTACTCGTATCTGTGTAACTTTCATCCCGATCCGTCCAGCCGTTGAAGCATGAGTGCGTAACAAACATTCAAACATCGTAACTTTCGCATTTACAATATATGTAATATTAGTAAGATAGGACTTGTAGCGAAGTCAACAGACTTCGTTAAATCTTGTGGGTCCAGTATTGACTTATAGCTCTATTCATAATCATTTCTTAACTTAGAATTGCTCTGTAATTCGTTTGTCCTTAGCTGTCATTTTGCCTTTTTTGATTGTCAGAACGAGACAAAATATAAGAATAGTGCACACTTTTCTTTGCAACTGTACCCTTCATTGTTTACGTGGAATTGTGAACAATGTTGGGTTGTTTCCAAGAATTTCGTGCATTGCGAAACTTTTTGGTAGGTATTTTTCGAGTCGAGCATAGCGGGACTAGAGCAAAGGGGGACTAACCGAAATTAAGTTCGGCCGTCGACAGAATGCGATCTGTCAGTTGGACCATTTCTAGTAGTATTATCGATCAAATTCGCAAAACACATATTTGTTGGTATGAAACTGACAGGTGTCAATAATACATTTTCTCGACGGCCGGACTGTATAGTAAAACAATTATTAGTTTTGTTTGACCTTATTTAAAATAGGAATGCTGATAAAATTCCAATGTCGCCCATCGGCATGTGCCCGCCATATTTTTCTGAATATTCATGAAAATTATAAAATATAAATTAAATTAATATAATTATAAGGGGGGTCTATCTTTAATATGTTTCATGTTATTACATTTTTTATGTTTTGAGTAGCGTTTTCCATATCTCCGATGTTATTGGCTCGATTTGGATTCTGTTTATTATTTCTAAAAGCTTATGAGTTATTTTATAAAATTTTTCGACTGAGACAGTATTTTTTTTAAGTATAAGTTCATAAAACAATAGGGGATTAAAAAAAAAAGCCAAGATAGACCCCCTTTTAAAGTTATTTTTCGATAATTTTTCGTGAGTATTCAGAAAAATGCGGCGGGCACATGCCCATGGGCGACATTGTATAGTAGCCATTTTGTCTTAGCGACATCCACTTGCAGTGGCAGCATAGGTTAGCTCCTTATTACAAATTGTTTTCTACCGTACTGTATCAGTTTACAGTCTTCGTATACATACCATTCCCAAAATAGCGACACAAGACCGCCACAAAAACCTTATTATCTGATATATTCAGACAAAACATCACTACACGTGTCAATAATAGCGTCCGGATCACCGCACACAGCTGTCCGGTGTCCGACCCTCGTCCAGCGCGACCGGCCGTCCGATTACACGCGACCAGATCTGTCAGGAGCGCGCAAACTATCCGTTTCAGAAAGTAATCATGTGTCCGCGGTGCTAACTGACGGATGGTTATTTCTGTTGAGTGTTTCTGTTTTCCTTGTTTTTTGTGGAAATTGGCGTGATAATGAGGAATCTATGGTTGAACATGATATGGGTTAGGAACGCTATTTTCCTTGGGACGTTCCAAAGGCGCTGTAGTATAAAAGGTGTTTTCGACCGGGGCTTCTGGAGCTCCCTTCCAAATAATCCTTCTAAAAACGGCCGATCTCAGTGGATCTCATTAGTCATCGACGCGGGAGATATTGTAGTGCACAAGTGTGTGCGCGACACAGGTGCACTTTTTCTTCCCTCACTCTCATAGTCCGATGGGGCGGCAATCTACACGACCGGAGAGAGATCAGGCACTGGTCGGTGGCAGCTGTCGTTTGCATAATTAAGCTTCAGATATTCTTAAAATCTACAGAAACTTAGGTTGGTATATACTTAATGAATCACTATGTATGAAAAACTGTTTAAATTTTCAGTAACTTAACAGTAGGTTGCGTACCAAAAGTTTCTCAAAGTGAAGACAGTTTCCACTTCGTAAGCTTCGTCACACTCCGTAAAAGGACCAAAAAATACATTCAAAATGATATTCGGTAGCTTAGAGAGAAAAACTTTCCTTGAAAGGTCATGGTCAAGATATTTGACTTGAGTTCTGAACTAAACTGTGGAGTTATAATTTCTCTCTAGGGTCTAGTAAAAAGATAACGTTTCGTTCAAGATGTTTATACAAAGTTTTAGAATTCAGCTGAGAAAACTTTGTGGCTGAATAAAAATAATAATTTTGATTTTCTGAGGTCAGTTTGTTTTTATTACTTTTTGGGGTTTGGTATAATAAATGCCGGGATGTTCAAGAAGAAGGTTGGGCTGAATTCGTAATACTTAGTATTATTTTAAAAATGAGATTTTGGAATAGGATATTAATACCAGCCTTATTTTGACCCACTGCAGGCAAAGGCCGTTTCTCATACGGAGAGGGCACGAGCATTGATCACCACGCTCAAGACGGGTTGGCAATTTCATACTTAAATATTTCAATAAGATAGGTTGCAGAATTAATTGGTGTTGGATTGGTTTAAATAGGTCTTTATTTTTATTATTATTTTGTTTATCTATTTTAAAGATTCTTTTCTTTTAGATTTTGTGAATGTGAGAACGTTGTAGGCTATAGATTTGTGGACGATTTTCTATTTTACTAAGTAGGTACCTGGTACTGTTTGACAGGCCTATACTGTCTTCTCATACCC
Source organism: Agrochola litura (assembly GCA_949152395.1). NCBI lineage: Eukaryota > Metazoa > Arthropoda > Insecta > Lepidoptera > Noctuidae > Agrochola > Agrochola litura. Next base: position 4,948,969 of record OX424502.1, on the reverse strand, counting down.
ATTAACGCTGTAATTTGAAAACATTGTTAAATCATTTATTTTCAAAAGAGTAACCGTGGAGTTTCTTGCCGGCTTTTCTCCATAGGACCAATTGGAACCGTGTACCTAGCTTCTGACGTTTCATAAGTGCCCATGTTTATGTGAAATAAAATATTTTGAATTTAAATTTGATTTCGTGACCAGTATCTTTCTAGGCTCTCTTCCATTATATTACGCGTCTGTCTGCTTTTACTCTGTTTCCGTTGCATGAGACAGCATATTTTATTTGTTTTTTCTATTTCTCTATTAATCAATAATCAAATAATTTATTTTATTTAAACTGCCTGTTCTCTAAAGCTTTGTTTTCCTAAGAAAGCGATAAACGGTCACATAATAACGGCTGTTGGCTGACGGTTTCTGACATTTTAACACGTTCAGTGCCGGGAGCCCTCCTGGAGGGTTTACTCAAGTTGTCTACGGGATTCCAGAAGTCCTCGCGGAGGACTCATTTTAAATGTGCGTTTTTCTTAGCGAATACAGAATTATACACTGTGAAAATAAAATCAGTTGTATATTTTAACAGTTGTATTAGTATAGGTACTCATTGGTTTTCGAATACAAATCTTTTTTTTTTTGGGAGTCAGTATGCCCGTATTTCAGGGGTGATAAACTATTTTACGGTTATAAATATTCACAAATAGTCACGCAGACATGTAACGGGAGCGGAGGGCGTTGTCTGTGAGCTAACATGATCGCCCGCAGATTTGCGCGGTGCTCTAAGTGAGGTTAAGGCTACGCTCTTTAGAGTGTACTGTACAGTAAGCGCTCAAAAGTGCATAAGTACGCTAAGAGTCGTATTGCTGTGAACACGCGGTGTAGTCCGTACATTTGTGTGTAAACAGTCAGACGTCTGTGGTGTGAGTGCCGTATACACACTACAGAGAACGCAGTTTTGCACTACACACTGTCGTATCGTCACGGTTCGCGGGCGCCGCACTTATATTTCCATCACTTTTGTTAGCACGAAACTAAACCTCAAATTTTAATCCTAAAATAATAATAGTCTTCTATCAGGCGGAAACAAGGTGCGCGCTTTCAACGGTTGGGTCATGCCGGTTCTGATGTACTCTTTCGGCATACTCAAATGGACTCAGACCGAACTAGACGCCCTGGATAGGAGGGTCCGTACACTACTGACTGCATATCGAATGCATCACCCACGATCATCAGTAATGAGACTATATCCCGCGAAAATGTGGAGGTCGAGGCTTTTTAAACGCTAAGACACTCCACAATCGCGAGATTTGCAGTCTTAGGGAATATTTCCTAAAAACCGACGTGGGGATGCATCGAGATGTGGTTGCGGTGGACAAGGGCCTTACCCCGCTCTCCTTGGCTAAAGAGAACTGGCGCAAACCTGTAGTGCTTGACACTAACGAACGCAGGGAGATATGGCAGAGTAAGGAGCTTCATGGGCGCTTCTTCCGGGCCCTACATGGGCCCGATGTAGATTTACTAGCGTCCGTAGCCTGGCTGCGTTTTGGTGACCTCTTTGGGGAAACCGAAGGTTTTGTCTGTGCAATTATGGACGAAGTTATGATGACGAACAATTACCGGAGATTCATTGTAAAGGACGGCACGGTTGACATCTGTCGGGCATGCCACCGTCCGGGAGAATCAATCCGACATATTATCTCCGGGTGTTCTCGTCTAGCTAACGAAGAGTACTTGCATAGACACAACCTTGTAGCCAGGATTATCCATCAGCAACTTGCTCTGAAATACAGCCTTGTGGAATCGGAAGTGCCGTACTACAGGTATGTGCCCGACCCAGTTCTCGAAAATGGAAATATCACATTGTACTGGGATCGATCCATCATCACTGACAGGACTATTGTTGCCAATAAGCCTGATATAGTGGTGGTGGATCGAGGAGAGCGGCGCGCAATGATTATTGACATAACGGTCCCGCATGACGGGAACCTCGTGAAAGCCGAGAAAGATAAACAAATCAAGTATCTTGACTTGGCTCGCGAGGTTGTCGACATGTGGGATGTGGACTCAGCAATCATTGTGCCGATAGTCGTATCAGCCAATGGCTTAATTGCCAAGAGCCTCGACCAACACCTAAGGAGGCTCTCGTTGGGCAGCTGGATTAAGGGCTTGATTCAGAAAGCGGTACTCCTGGACACGGCTCGCATTGTTAGGAGGTTCCTTTCTCTGGAGCCCTGACCGCCGGTAGCTTGGACCCTGTTCCCGATACCGGTGGGGATACTATTTTTTATATTTTTAAATGTTTTTATATTATTTTGTTCTAATATTTAAAAATATAATTTATATGTAATTAATTAATAAAGGTCATAATATTACTAAAATAATATTAAACAATTTCGGTATATCTGCAAGAAATACGACAAACACCCTATTGAAAACGTGCTTAAAAAATTCGTTACCATAAATTCATGCAATAACGAATCTGTTGTTTATTAATTTGGTACGGTCAATATTTTAAGGTCAAAAACGGTTTTCTAGCTGGTCTTCAGTGATGCAAGCCTTCAGAGTGCACGGCGAACGGTTCATAATGACGTGTTTTTAATAATTCAGCAAAATATCTCGTTGGTATGAAACCATTTGTTTCATTCACCATTTGACGTCGCTGCTACTCGATAATAAGCCCCTTCCTCATTTCTCTTAACCCTCACAGTATTTCTCTAGAACAAAGAAAAACATTGTTTTTATTACACATAATACCTAATTATTTATTATTCACTAATCTAATTAAACCTCATAATGAATTTAAAACTTTCAAACGTCTACCTGCTAAACTTTAATATTTATGTGAACAAGACGAATGAAACTAAAAACGAATGATGATTATCGAACTAGTCATTGGTTGCAGACAAAGTGAATATGTGTGTGTAATGTGCGTGTCTACAGTATTGTAACAACTTATAGAAGAAGGTCGTAAGTCAAACCGAAGCGTCAGTCTATTGCTTTGTGAGATTGCTTATGGACTTTTGGTCGGTACTGTACATCGTTTTACTCATGCAGTCTGTAGGCTCACTACTTTAATAGAAGTTACAGCCCCAACCGCGTCCAGTACAATAACGTGACGGTGATGAGGCTACCCCGATACTGCAGCACTTCGGGTATGTTCACAGAGGCGCGTACCAATTGCTTTCACGCGACCATGCGCAAGCGCGCCGCGTCCTTGGTGCGCAGGGTACGAGTTAGCCCCAACATCGTACTGGCGATGGTTGCGGGAAGGCTGGACTGGCTCTTCATCCGGCATTGTTCCAGAAGCCTGCTGTGTCGGAGAGAAGGTATTCATTTGATTTTTTTGATTATGTATTTATTTTCATTTGATTTGATTTGATTTATTTTGATTTAATTTCATTTGATTTATTTTGTTTCTATTTAATCTGATTTATTTTGATTTGATTTCATTTCATTTGAAGTTTGATTTTGTTGTATTTTATTTGATCTTATTTGGTTTTATCTGATGATTTCTATCAATTTACGTTTGGCAATGGGTGTTATTTACCTGCAATAAATGAATTTATTTATTTGAATATTTGAATGATGACAATATAGAAAATATTGTCATGATGTTGGAGGAGTCGCCGTTAAATCTTTTTTATGAATACGAGATAGAAAATGATGTTATGTCTAACACGGAAATTATTGGGATGTTGCAAGGAGACTATCGTGCCTTATAAGATACGGATGAAATGGTGCTCCTTCACTATACATTAGGGCTACCAGCAAACCCTGTTGTTGGAATTGACTTTGAACATGGATATGAACAAATGGGTTGAAGAATGGGTTATCCATCTCGAAAACCCAAAACCCATTTCCATTTATTGGGAACCCGGGACTAAAAATATGTTTAGGTAATTAACAGTTAACTACTTCAGAGGAATCATCATCATCAGCCTGTAATGTTCCCACTGCTGGACACAGGCCTCCTCTCTGTGAGAGGGAGTGGGCCGTAATCCACCACGCGGGCCCAGTGCAGGTTGGTAGATGTCACATGTCTTGGAATTTTCGGTTCTAGGACATGCCGGTTTCCTCACGATGTTTTCCTTCACCGTTTTGAGAGCAGTGGTGATGAAATAATTTACACAAAGTAAAGCGCCTGTCTGGGTTCGAACCTACGACCTACAACTCGTAAGTCGCGGCCGTTACCACTGGGCCACCACTGCTCTCTTCAGAGGAATAACCAATAGTTTTCTTGAAACGTTGCTAAAGTGCACAAACGAGTACGGCAATAAGTTCAAACGACAATCTGCCCCACAAGCAAGAGCCGCTTCCTGGAAAGATTTAGATATGGAAGAGTTATCGTTGTTTTTAGGACTCCATTTCTACGTGGGATTTGTGAAAATGAATAGAGTAGGCCTGTGTCCAATTTTTTTTATTTTTAGTCCGTCTTTTAGATAGTAAAAAAATATTGAACACGTATTTTTTCTTTTTTGACGTAATCAAAAGATTACGGTGATACATTGGGTTAAAATGTGGCATGACGTCACGCCTTGCTAGATTTAATAGTGCGTTGTGATGTAGCGAGTCCCCACTCCCCAACTTTAATGCGTGTTTTCTAAGTTATTTTTGATTAATATGATAAAGCAAAAAATACGTGTCTAATATTTTTTTATTATCTGAAAGACGGACTAAATAGTATTTCTGTTTTTTTACCTAGGCAACTACCCTGTTATAGATTACTGGAAGAAAGATATACCAATTTTTTTCAACAAAATATACCTGTATTCTTCTATTTGTATTCTGTATGTCATGTTGTAATAGCTATTACAAGGTAAAACATGTGCTTAGCTTTCTAAAGAGCCCGTGTTCGGGTTCGCTACAAGTCCATCGTCATCCTGGGGATGCCTCGTTGAGAGGTGAAACACATGTCGATTTCTTTCAGGAGTTTTTATGACTCTTTACAAATAGCTAAGCGGAACAGGTTACTAAAATATTTACGTTTATTGTATTTTATAATGGATTTCCGCAAGGTCACGCCTGTATCAGTTAACTATCTATATCTACGTCTATTGTAAATAACGTCTTTTAATTTTTTTTTAATAACGCGATTTATTAAACAAAAATAAAAACTAATACTTTGCATGCAATAAAATCTATAATCTGCTGCGCTATATAATAAAATCAATAAATACATCTCCATTTATCCCAATAACTACTATGACAGTAAAAAAAATATTATGGAATGGATACAAAAGCTTACCTACAATTATACTGAAACACTTCTGAAACCTTGACACATCCTCACACTCATGTACTCTCAGTCACACCTACAGGCCGCACTTTCAATCACAATACTCACACACATACTTACACCCACGCATACACACATTTAATTTAAGTTAATGTTAATTTATGTAGTTTTAGCATCTTTATACGATTTGCTATTTATATAACACGTCTTGCTATGGAAGAGCGGACTCTCCTAATACAGGCACTGGTGCCGATTCCCTTATTCACAAACTAAACTAAATTTAAGTTCAGTGCATCTTTTTCTTTCTATTTCATTAAGAAAAAAACAGAAGATAAATTTTAGTTTAGTCCTGTCAAATTAATCAGCGCTTGACGTAAATTGATGTAATTTTAGTTGGCAAGTTTTTAATCACGTCTAAACTTGTATGGAGTAGTGACAGGCGCTGATTAATTTGACAGGACTAAACTAAAATTTATCTTCTGTCCTTTTCTTAATGAAATAGAAAGAAAAAGATGCACTGAACTTAAATTTAGTTTGGTTTGTGAACAAGGGAATCGGCACCACTATCTGCCTAAAAGGAGGATCCAATAAAAATTTTTATTATTATTTATTATTGTGTAAAAATCACAAAGGCACTTAGACACTTCTGTCTCGGGATCTTAGCTCAAACGTAATGCCGGTGACTCTTCCGGAGGGTCAATTTGCAATATGTACGTACCTATGTATGGCGGCACGGTGTATGAGCTCTACGAAAAGTGGGTGAAGTCGAAAGTATTAATGATAAATACTTGTGAAAATGACAGATTTTGACGTGACAACGTCTTATAAATTGGTTTGCCGGGTGACACTTCAAGAAACTGCGTTACGCTCCGCTCACGTTATGCGCTCACAATGAGAGCGAGTGAGAGGCACGCGTGCATGGTTAGCCCGCCTAAGAGCGAGAGAGACAGACATAAAAAGTGAAAGGCACGCGTCCCTTCCACTCGAGCACAGTTAGCCCGCCTAAGAGCGAGAGAGACAGAGCGAGAGAGAGAGAGTGAGAGAGATAGGCATACACACCGGTTCATGTGTATAAATAAATGTTTTAAATTGTTACTATTATTTCATCCTTCTTCCTACTATACGAATGAATATTCACATTAAAATTATTTTACCACTCAAAGTCGTTGTCACGTAAAACTTTCGCCCGTATACCGACTTTACAGGCAACCAATTTTTTTATGATGGCAGCTAAAATATGACGGAACCGGTTTCCTGGAAAACCAAAGCTTAAAGGTTCATGGATACACTTCAGTCACGTCAACGGCAAGTCGCTGATCAGTCACGTAAATTTAAGGGATTTGTGTGAACAGATTGCAGTCAGTCAGTCATAGCTACGCCTTCTATATCCATGTTTCGTTCGTAGCAATACAAGGTTTGATTTTCCGATGACGCGACGTCGACTGAGACGCGGTGGTAGTGATGTGACTGATGTGTATAGCAACGTCCTACATCGTCTAGGTAACTATGTTCTTTGACGTGATTGATCGGCGAATTGACGTTGATGTGCCCTGGCGGCTGTGAGTATGTCATGCTCACTCAAATGTTTCGCTGATGGTAGCGCGTGTGTTGGATCATTATTTAGCACCCTTCGAAATGGTTGAGCTGAATGGTGCTAATCCATGCGTTATGTTTGTGAACGAGCGCCGTTAGTAGGGACTGGTCATCTCTTAGCTGCCATGGCTTATTTTTAATTTATTTTAATTTTTTAATGTTTCTTTGTTTTATCTTTTTATTACGGACGCTTCTAACGTGCACGTCTTTCTTTCCTATTACGTGGGACTTAAACATAACTGGCGAAATGTGGGTGTACCTGCTACAGGGACACCTCTGCCCAACCCTTCGGGGAAACAAGGCGTGATGTTATGTTATGTATTTTTATTTAAGAGAGTGTCCGTGGAGTTTCTTGCACATTCTTCTCCGTATGTACCTACCTACTACGCTTTGCAATGGGCAACTAGCTTCATATTTCTGACTGACCGATTCCTTGACAGTTCAAAAGTGCCTGTAAATTATTTAATTGAAACAAATGCTTTGAGTTTGAGTTTGTGACTGACCTGACGTGTGTGCATGAACCTTTACAGTCATATACAATTTTTTTCGTCACAGAAAATATTTACTAAGTATGTATTTATTTCAGGTATTTTTACTAGAAAGATTAATTACATTTAAGACCCGGATTATCTACGGAGAAATAGATTAAGCTGACTGTCAACAAGCGGAGATGAGATAGTGAGATTAATTCCCAAGTTTCCCCACAATTTGGTACATAACCTGTTTCGTTTGTATTTTTACGGCAGACATTTTATCTTCGCGGTTTATTTATTGCTAGCGTTTGGGGTTTCGAGACAATATCGTTTAAACTTTTTCGGTAACTTGGAAATGGAACATTTATTCACCGACAACTAAGTGACACCTAATTGAATCCCTAAATAAAAGTGCATTGTTGGATTTTCAACTCTCAGCGCTGAGCTTAGCATTGAAAATCCATCAGTTATTTAGGAACTCATTTATGTGACACTTATTGTTGGCGAAAACGGGCATTAGACTCTTTGTAGATAAAAATAAAGATATTTGTTCAAACATGTGTAACATGATATATATGTCACCGTAAGATTGTGAGAACTGTAAGTTTATAATCTATCGGTATTATTTCCGTTAGATTATAAACTGTCGAAAAATTGTGAACTGGGTGAAATAGGTTAGGTTAGGTTAGAACTGTGACCAATCGCGCGCGAGCCGAGCGAGCGAAGCGAGCGGAGCCGCGGTAGCGGCCGGCGAGCGCTACTTCCAAGTTGCTCGCAGCCAGGCAGGCTATTTAATATTAGCGCAAGGTGCGTTACGTCGCAAGCAAGTTTGATACCAGTTCACAATTTGTCAGTTTTTCATGGATACATTATAAACTATCGAAAAATTATGCGTTAAATTGTAAATGATTTGTTACAGTTCACAATTTTTCGACAGTTTATAATCTAACGGAAATAATACCGATAGATTATAAACTAACAAAGTTCATAATTATACGGTGACATATACATGAATATGCACATATAGATGGAAACATAATTTTACCGGACCAACATGTTTTGCCTCACTCATCGGACAAAATGTTTATTTGTTATTAATTAAATTGGCAATTATAAATTATTTATTAATGATAGTTTCATAAATAAAATTTGAATCAGTACAAAATATAGTCAATAATTAAATATACAGTTTATTTTAAAATGTTATTTTATTGTGGAATATATTTAATGAATTTGTTTCGAATGTGATTTCAGATCTTTTATGTTAATTATGATGAACTTGTAAACTTTACAGTTTTTAATATAACTAACTATTTACACTAGGTACTAAATTAAAAGAATACCTAACTATCTGTATATATACAAATAAAAAACAAAACTTAGGCATCGAAGTATTCGTCCGCATCGCTGTCATCCGGAAACGTGCCCAGAAGACTGGCAACATTGCCACGTTGAATATATAATTAGAGTCAGTACAAAAAGTAGTCAATATTAATTACAGACGAAATAATTAAGAAATACAATAGACGTTGATATTTATTTAATTACCTGTTCCGCTTAACTATTCCTAAAGAGCCATAAAAAACCCTGTAAGAAATAGACACGTTCTCACGTTCGGCATCCTCAAGATGACGATTGACTTGTCGCGAACCCGAACACGGCGTGTTGCCACACCAAGCGCTGGTCGCAAAGCATATATCAACGTTACGCCTGAATCAATTCACTATCAGGTTTTTGAGTGTTTTTAATAATAGAGACAGTCGTTGATGATACTTGGCAAATATTTTGGATAAAATAATAAATTAATGTGTAACATCACATAACATCACGCCTGTATTCCAGGAAGAGTTAGGCAGTGTTATTTACCTACTGAAATTTTGTTAACGATACAATAAGCTTTTGTTCATTAATGTTACTTTAGTAATTACATTGTTTATCCTATTGTTTTCTCATCGTCAGGAGCGAATAAAATATCGTTTTGAAAATTAATTTAAAAAAAAACACGAAAAAGGCGTATTAATAGGCGTATTAGGCTGAGGAATGATGTGATAAGACAGCGGTGTGATTTAAAAGAAGATGTAGTGACAAAAATTTAAAAGGGTATGCTGAGATGGTTTGGGCATGTTGAGAGGATGAATGAAAGGCGACTAACAAAATGTATTTACAAGGCAGATGTGAAGGGAAAGGCCGGGCGGGGACGCCCTAGGAGGACATATACTGACCTTATTGGTGATGTTCTTCAGAAAGGCCAGGTGCGTAGTACTCGCAACCGGCGTGCGTGTATGACCAGATGTATGAACGTAAACGAGGCAAAAGGAGTAAGTAAGGATCGTAGCAGGTGGCGTTCTGTAGTTTCTGCCTACCCCCATGGGAAGAAGGCGTGAGTTTATGTATGTATGTGTAATAACTATACATTCCCGGGTTTCACGGGTTAAAGTGTTTTTCCATCTAAAATTTTTCAGTAGCAGCCCAGAGTGCCCAATTGATTACAATGGACCGCCCCTATTAACATGGGACTTAAACATAACTGCCAAAATATGGGTGTCCATTATCCCTACCTATGTTTATCCCTTTGAAAGAATAGGCGTGAGGTTACGTAAGTATGTTCATAGAAGCTTGACATCTGTCACTTTATATTACTGCTCATATCCACGTACAGTGACATCACATGAATTTGATTCGAACGCTATTGGAATAGTTGGGACATCGCGCCAACTATGTGTAATTTGCGTCGCAGTTATTGCTGCGCGTCCACGAATTAACAAACTATTGTTTGTGATCGGTATTCGGTTATCAAATGACGCTATTATCATGACTCAAACTGCTGACACGTTGGACAAGCTTTATAAGCACGTTTTATTGCGAAATTAACGTCATTGTGGGTGGTATAATAATCGTTAAAAGTGTTTGACATTACGCGTATGACGTTCTTGGAATAAAGTTTAGCTGAGACTCTCGTCATCTATCTATTTCTACGTACTTTGATGATGCAAATGTAGCAAATCGTTAAAGATTTTACATTCCGAAGCCGCTGATGGCAAATCAGCGACTTCGGAATTTAAAATTGTTGTCCAATATCATCAGCAGAGGTTCAGAATTTTCACTAACCAACAAGCAGAGCCAATCTGTAAACCAAGAAATAATATTAAAAAAAAATATAGACATAATACAATTTTATTTAGGTTGATAAGTTACCTACTGGTTTAATTATGGTTTTAGAACAGAAAGACAAGAGCTATTACATGAAATCCACTTGATATTTTACAAGAGTTGATATTTTTAGGGTTCCGTACCTCAAAAGGAAAAAACGGAACCCTTATAGGATCACTCGTGTGTCTGTCTGTCTGTCTGTCTGTCTGTCTGTCTGTCCGTCTGTCACAGCCAATTTACTCCGAATCTAATGGACCGATTAAGTTGAAATTTGGTACACATGTGTATTTCTGTGACCCAAACACGAATGTGTAACGTAAATAATTTAATTTTGAATATAGGTGTCACTTTTGGGGCGCAAACAAGAAAATTAAAAAAAAAAGTTTTGCTAACAGTACCGTGTGACATATCAAATGAAAGGGCTTGTTGCGAGGATCCTAAATATATTTTTTATATAATTTTAAAATAAATACTTTTAAAGATATTTGATAAATTCAATGAAAAATGACCATTCCCCCCCCCTTATCTCCGAAACTACTGGACCAAAAATTTTGAAAAAAATACATAGTATGGCTCTTTACTCATAGATTACAGGAAAACCTATAAGAAGTCTATGGTCTTAAAATAACATGGTAAATCTCTCAATATTGTGCGTAAAAACTTACATTTCGTCGCTCGGCATCCAAAAGGCCCAATGGATCTCTAGCTACTATAATATCAAAATATCAAAAGTGTTTGACCGTCTGCTTAATACACAAATAAATAAAACTGTAAATGTTCATGACAACCAATTCGGGTTTCGGCGTGGTTTGTCAACAGAAAATGCAGTGTTGTGCCTTAAGCATACTATCACATACTTACTATACACAGCGTAGGACGCCGATTTATGCTAGGTTCATCGATTTATTCAAGGTTTCTGATCAGGTTGCTTATGACGTATTGTGGAGAAAGATGGAGAAAATAGGTTGCCAACGGAGCTTATAAACATCTTTAAATAGTGGTATGGTAATCAGATCAATAGTGTACGATGGGCTGGAACTTTTTCCAAGCCATACAGGTTGGAATGCGGGGTGAGGCAGGATTGGCGAGCTCATCAGCACCAGAGTGGGTTGCTATATAGATGGTATTTGTGTAAATAATATTAGCTATGCAGATGATATGGTGCTTCTGAGCGCGTCAATCTGTGGTCTCAGAAAGTAATTGGTCGCCAAATGTGAGCAGTATGCCAAAACACATGGTTTGATGTATAACTCCAATAGGTCGGTGCTGCCCCGTTTTTGTAGCGCATCGGGAATATTCGCGGACGCACATATTAATTGCTTTTACGCAACGATGCGAATGAGGTGTGCATCCCTGGTACGCAGAGTACGGGCCAGCTCCAACAATATCGTTAGCAGTCTGGATTGCATGTACATCAATCACTGCAGTGCCGTCTCCCATGGGGTGAAATAAATTTAAACTAGATTACGTGGGGCACTCAGAAAGTTTTGTGATACTAGAAAAAAATATACTACAGGTTATATTTTTTTTTATTAAATCTTTTGAAAGAACTCTCCATTGGCATACACAGTTTTATACGTCTAAACAAATTTTCATAACACATTTTCCAGTCCGCATCAGACACCTCTCCAATCTCCTTCTCAAATGCACCCAGTGCATCTTCAGGTGATGAAAACTGTTTTCCTTTGAGTTGATTTTTTATTTTGGGGAACAAGAAAAAGTCGCACGGAGCCAAATCGGGACTGTAAGGAGGATGACCTATAAATTTGACCGGTGTGCTGTCCAGAAAGTCCCTTGTTTTGAGCGCCGAGTGAGCCAGCGCGTTGTCGTGGTGAAGCAGTAGCCCACGGAGGCCAGTGTTCGGTCGCTTGCTGCTTGCAGTAGTAAAAACTTCTGGCAAACATTTGGTAACATACCATTCAGCATTGACGCTTCTTTGATCTCGTCAGGGTATTGACACCAGATAAACTGGTAGAAAAAAAAAAACTTGCGATCAACATTTTGCCTGCACTTCTGGCTCGCTTCACTTTGGTAGGCGTTTCAAAAACCAATTATGTTTTTTTTTTATTGGATGCTGTAGAATGGTAGTAGACCATGGTCTGAACAACGTTTGTTCTAGCAAAACTGCGATTCAAATTTCACGGTGTATGCTGAACCTCTTCATATGTAATTCGCCTATTCTCTTGAATTAAATTTTTCACAGCCAGCACTTTTTCAACAACCGTCATAGGGCGGCCACTTCTTTCTTTGTCTGCCAAAATTACTAGACCACCCATAAATTCGTTGAACCAGCGAAAAACAGTATTTTTAGAAGGGCTTTTTTCTATGAACACCATTCGAAGTCTTTCAAACGATTCTTTTGGTTTTAGTCGACATTTGAAATCGTACAAAATCATCGCGCGAAAATGTTCTCGTTATAAATCCAGTTTTCAGTAAGACAGACTATTTTGATTTTGCTCGTAAAAAAATGTGGAGGGAATTTCGAATTTGGAATGTCATGTTTTTTTGTAATAAATAGTCATCGTTTTAATTGACATCAAAACCAGCCAGTATTCTATAGACAAAAACTGTTAGTCGCAAAACTTTCTAAGTGACCTCGTAAAATAAGTTTTAACATAGTTCATAAGTTTACTAACGCAATGAGTCCTTGTTACTTGAATAAAGAAAAATATCTGGATTATAATTTTTTTTGAACGACGTTTTCTAAAAATGAAACCTAGCTAGATCGATTTATCGCTCCTGAAACCCCCTGCATACTAAATTTAATAAAAATTCTTGGAGCCGTTTCCGAGATTCAAATTATAATTATACATAGGTATATACAAGAATTGCTCGTTTAAAGGTATTATTATTATATTAATACCGCGAATGTGAATTTTTTTACGAAAATCTGATTTTTGTTTTATTTCATTCTACGCGTTCAAATAAGTGACCCTGCAATTTAAAAAAAAATGTCACAGTCGCGGTATTGGATGCCGAGCGATGATTTGCAGTTGGAATGTATGGGAGAACATGTTTTTCAACTACAATGTTAAGTTTGTTCTTGGGATAAATAAATTCATCTCAACTACGGAACCCTTCATTGTGCGTAGTCCGACACGCACTTGGCCGGTTTTTATTGCTCAAAACAAAAGAAACAGACTCAACTACTACAAAACAAAAACCACTACCATAGGTAGTCCTATAAACAGCAGACAAGATGTAACATTATATCCATCTATTCGAGCACTAGTCCAGACGAGAACATAACTTATCCCTGCGTACGACAGTATATACGACGTACATCTCGTCTAGAAGCACCCTTAGCCCAATACTCTGCGATGTCTGGTTTTGTATATGACAGGACCTTTACGATATTTTACGCATTTTTATGTGTGACAACAAATTTCCTCCTGGTTTGTGTGAAGCCTTTTTGTTGTATATACCTACTTAGGGAGTTTTGTGTGTGATTTGGCAATGTTTCCGATTTGTTGTACTTAACATAAAACACAACATGACGCCTGAATATTACCCGGAGGGTTCAGCAGAGGTGACAATAAATAAGACATACACATAAGACATAACATCGAATTTCAAATTTATTTATTAATAATCTGCTATCTAATTGCTTAACACAAATCAATCTACCTAGCCTTTTCCCAACTATGTTAGGGTCGGCTTCCAGTCTAACTGGATGCAGCTGAATACCAGTATTTTACATGGAGCGACTGCCTATCTGACCTCCACAACCCAGTAACTAGATAATACGATACCCCTTGGTAAGACTGGTTGTCAGACTTTCGAGGTTCTGACGACCCGTAACGACTGTCAAAGATCCTCAAATGACAGCCGGGACCAACGGCTTAACGTGCTTTCCGAGGTACGGAGGAGTCTCGTTATGTAGAAATGGTCACCCATTCACGGACCAACCCCGGCAAGCGTGGCTTAACCTGATGGATCGACCCGTGCGGCTGTTGGTACTTAGCCACGAGCTCCTCGAGCTATCTAATTGCTTAACACATTTTCGGTAAATGATTTAGACTAATCCTGTTTCATTTGACAGTTCAACAACATTCATTGCGTCATTTACGTTGTTGAGCAGATTCTTTTTTCGAACTTACAAGGCTATGGATTAGCAATCTCTTTCAAAATGTTTCCGATTGTGATTGATCGTGTAATACGCAATACGTTGCAGGTTGAACAAGAAATTATTGGACGGTGCCTCCGAAACTAGGCATTTGTCTGTATCTTGGGTTCAGAGACCATCATCGCACCTGAAGATGCCTTGAGACGAACGAGGGGTAGTCTATTACAGCTACATTTTTTGAGTTTGTTTAGTCACATGTAATACTTAGATGACGAGCTTTTTGCCAAAAATTTAGAAGAAGGGCTGCTGCCAAATAAAATCTAGCTAGCTATACCAAAGCTCAATAAAAAAAATCCGAACCCGGGGAACAAAGAATTTAAAACGATACAGCTGAAAAATGTCATCGACATCTTTATTTACCTGCTTAATTTCCCGCCTTAAAAGGATCACAGACAAGGAATTTTACGTCACTGTACACAAAGCCGACAGGTTCTCACGCTTAAAACAGATGACGTAGACGCCAGTGTTGTCACTAATCGTTCGGTAATGCCAGCCTCTGAGATAGGGGTGTGCCTGCAAATTTGTTAATCGCAATTTAAGTAGCTTTTAGAGCATCCCCTTATCGTGCAAACTTGCTTACCACCCGACCCCCTTAGGCTACCGTTCCACAGAGATGTGGTAACTAAGCGGTGAAGCTAAGCTACGAAACTGTGTGTCTATTTCCACCAGAACTATAAGTCGTGGGGGTAAGATGTGCTATGAAGATGCGCTTTGTTAGAAACTTAACTACGTTGAACCCTTTTCCATCACAATCAAGCTACGCTATGAAAATCAAACGGTTGTATAGGTTGATATTATACACTTTCATCACTATAGTATGTTCGAAAAATTTCAGATAGAAGTATAAACAAACCTAGCTCAGGTTAAATTCTTACGCAATCAATCACTAATTAGTAACACATTCATCTGTATTTAGAAGGTTTCAAATTCATAATCTCACCGTTTTTACAAACAATTTTTGTTTGAATAACATCATTAAATTGTAATTGAAAAATTATTGACGAACATTGAGGTCCTAAAATTAACCTTAAATCGAATGAAAAACATCTTTAAGGTGATTTAAAAAATATATTTAACATAACATAACATCACGCCTTGTTTCCCCGAAGGGTTGGGCAGAGGTGTCCCTGTAGCAGGTACACCCACATTTCGCCAGTTATGTTTAAGTCCCATGTAATAGGGGGCGAGCCTATTGCCATCAACCGGGCACAAATCCAGACTCCGAGCTGCTACTGAGAAATTTCAGATAGAAAAACCCAATAACACTTTGCCCTTTGTTTTAATTATTCAAATAATCAAATTAAAGCACTCAATTTGTAAGTGACGCTACAAATTGGCATCCACAGATATGTTTTCTGATAGTTTGTTTTTATTTTCATGTGATACTTTTGGAACAAGCCATACGCAGCTTTCCCTGGTGGAAAGGTCGCCTTAGGCAGATTAGAGACAAAGAGATTAGATTTCCGAAATAATGGGAGTCATCCGCGGTAGCTGTGTATTGTAAATATGCTGGAGGGATGTTGGGAAAGATGACGGAGGTTCTTCGTGGCCTTTCAAGTTGGTACTTTTTATTTATCTAAGTGACAGACCAGCGGAGGATTCGCTTAATTAAATTGAAGCTTCTGCGTTTTGTAACTGCGATTAAATACTCCAAAGATTGCCTACCTTTGAAGTGTTTTTCATTGCTTTCATCATCTTAAAGTTGAATGTCTAAAGTTTTTGTGATTTTAGCGGCATGTTTTTGTTACCAGAACCAAGTTAGTTTTTTTGCGATTATAAACATTAGGACTTTACTTGTTCTTCTGGCCAACAAACGAACATGAAAGTTAACATTATGAGGTGGCTCCCTAAATTGTATGTTAATTTGCATTAAATATCTACTCAAAATTAAATTATTAGAAATTTTCAATAAATTATTTATCTATCTCTGTATGGTTTCTATTTTGCCATTTTCACACTAAATAAGTTATTTATTTACGCCCAAAGATGACTTAAAATTAGTGTTGAAATATGGAAGTTTTGACGCTCATAAATTCCAAATAAATACTTTTTTCTCAATTCTGCTTCTATACCTACAGGGCTAGATAATGAGGGCTAGATATTTTTTAGTTTTGAACGTACACCGTCAAATAAACGAGTAATCACCATACTACGTTTGTATGGAAGTGCGACCGACTAATGTACCCTTAAGAGGCGATTCTAAGGCATTATCTGTAACCATGGTGTTTTGAACGCTGGTCCTGCTCCACAAGGGCGAATAAACTAATTGATTAGCATTTGAAAATACTGTTGGAACTGCTGAAGATTTTAAAAACTATTTGCATTGTATAGATTCAATCCCTTAGCATTGTATAATTGCATAACACGTGTGAGTACTATGTACCTACTATAAAGCTACCATTTATTAGGTACGTCTTTCATTGACTTGAATGTGCCCTGGCGGCTGAGAGTATGTCATACTCACTCTAATGTCTCGCTGACGGTGGCGTGTGTGTTGGATCATTTAGCTCCCTTCAAAATGGTTGAGCTGAATGGTGCTAATCCATGCGTCATGTTCGTGAACGGGCGCTGTCAGTAGGGACTGGTCATCTCTTAGCTGCCATGGTTTATTTTAATTTAATTTTTGAATTGTATTATTTGTTTTATTTTCTATTACGGACGCTTTTAACGTTCTGCATCGTTCTCACATGTATAACTTCAACATGAATAATGTAACCAATATTTTGTAACCATATTCTGATTTAAAAGAGTGTCCGTGGAGTTTCTTGCCCGTTCTTCTCTATAGGTACCTACTACGCTTTGGAATGGGCAACTAGCTTCATCTTTCTGACTGACCGACCCCTTGACAATTCAAAAGTGCCTGTAATTGGTTTATTTGAAATAAATGCTTTAAGTTGAGTTGAGTTGATAAACATCCTACTGATGACTAAACACATTACAAGAGTGACATAAATAACTATTAGCCGTAACAACAGTTACAAAACAAAACAGTGTGGTTCCGTATCTCGGAGATCATTAACGTAAACTTTGTCACCCTGAAGTGACATGCGTGTAATTTACGGCCCCCGCTGTAATTTGTCATTTACTGTCAGTGCTATCAATGTGTAGAGTTGCTGTTTAAAACAATAGATTAGTGTAGGTAAGTATATAAAATAAAATAAAAACAAAAAAGCCTTTTATTTCTTACAAACAAAAAAGTAAATAACAGTGAATTGTAAAGCTAATGTATATATTACCTACCTATGATAATATCTCTTCTATGTATTTATCTATCTATGATTTTAATATCTAATTTTTATCTAGTTTATACCAAATCTTAAATGCTATTGCTGCCCGTTTCGACTGTCCTTTCCAAAATCAGTGGATAAGGACAGCCATAGGCGTCCGTTAGGTTTAGATATTAAACAATACTAACATAATTTTTGATGCAAATCTGGTACTAACACACTAACATTTATGATTTTATGTAACCTATTATGGAGTTTTCTCTGAAATAAATAATAATAATTCTCTACGTTGACGTCGTGGTGGGGCTTGCGCGCTCCGAACTCTAGGCCTGAGCCAGTAGAGTTTACTTTGCCGGAACGGGTCTGAAATGAGGAGCCAGACCAAGAGAGATACAAAATCCGCAGGGCAGCAGGTGGCGAGCTGTTGGGCAGTAGCGACCCCACGGACCCTTTCTCCCGGGAGAAGTCTTGTTTCTCACCTCTGGCTTGCCTTTATTGGCCGGCTTGAGTGGAGATTCGCAAGAGCAAACATGCTCGGAGGAAGGAAGTATTCCAGTAAGATGCTGGTAGGGACCTTGACCGTACTTCCGGGATTGTCCTGATAGCCGTGGAATACCTTTCTACTCCTCATAAGCACCTCAAGACGTGTTGCCCCCTTGTCGCTACGACACTATGTTCTAGCGACCGTTTTCGGGGGCCCATTATTGAGTGTGCAAGTCACCCCCTGCCATTTTATCCGTGTGCATATAAAACATAGATCAGGCAGGGGCCATAGTCCTTCCATAGTTCCAGGTGACCAGTCCACTTTAGCAACCCAAACCCATAGTCCGATATCTTTGTTTCCATATCTTACAATAGTCCTACACCAACCGGGGGTTGTCCTTGGCTGCACTTGCATAGTGCGAACAGGTATAATCGTCGGTTGGTACCTCATTTCATTAAACACGTCTAAGGGGCCTCTGCGAGTTGGCTTCGGCCCCTCGTACGCCTTCCAAAGGTCCGGGTCCCCTGGGTCCCGAGAAATGTCAAAGACGTAAAAAGTTATAATAAATAAATCTTTATGTATTTTTATTTTGTATATAAAATTAAGTAATGATTATATATTAAATAGTGATATGTAACGTTTATATTAGTATGTATTAGATAATATAATGTACAAGAGGAGAAATGTTCATTATTATTATTTTCAAGTTGTTCGTTGATGAAGAGACTCGTGGCTAAATAATAACAGCCGCACGGGTCGATCGTAGGTTAAGCTACGCTTGCCGCGGTCGGTTCGTGGATGGGTTACCATTACATATCGAGACCCCTCCGTGCCTCGAAAGCACGTGATACCGTTTATTCCGGCTGTCATTCTTAGACCTTTGACAGTCATTACGGGTAGCCAGAAGCCCTAAAGTTTGACAACCAGTCTTATCAAGGGGTATCGCGTTACGCAGTAACTGGTTTGGTACGTCTTAACATTCAAATTCAAAATATTTTATTTCAATTAAACTTACATGGGCACTTATGAAACGTCAGAAGCTAGGTGCATGGTTCCAATTGGTGGCTTGTTATGGAGAAGAGTCGGCAAGAAACTCCATGGCTAACTTTTTCATTTTTTTTTTACAATATTTTCAAATAACAGTGTTAATTGGTATAGGAGGTCAACCAAGTGCTTCACAGTTTGGTATTTCTGCACAAAAGATACAAAAATGTCCCTCTCATGTATAGAAAAGTTTGCACTTCTATTTCTTTTAACTTAATCCATGCTAATTAAAAATATATGTAATCATACCTAATAACAATCACACGTTTTCTAAACCAGACACAAAAACACCACAAATGACAACTGCCAATGGCGTTTGACGAGTAACATTGACATATTATTAAACGAATGTAACGTATGATTTGTTCTGTCATTCACCTAACCAGTAAGTTGTTACTCGGAGCTTTATTTTCGTTTGTGAAATTGACAAAAGATACTCGTAACTTTAATTTGCCGATTAACATTAACTAGAAAGTAACTAATCAACGCTTTACTTGGAGATGGTGAACGAGGCCCTGAGTGTAATTTGCTTTACTATTCATTGGAACACCTTATGATACACGCTTATCTATACAGCGTGTATCACAAATGTGCGTTCATATTTAAGACGCAGATAATTATATGCCAGTGACCTTGAGTGGTTAGCTTGCGTGTTCTGTATTCTCACGCAGGACGTAAGTATTATACGTCCAGCCAGTAACAGGACTCGCCCATCAAGGAGTGCTGTCCCAAATCAGACGCATTATTAATTTAATATACATAAAAGAAAAGGTATTTTAATAAAACACGTATACTAAAATATAAATAATTAAACTATCTTTAAAATGCGTATTTTTCTGAAACCTTCACATACGCTTGATGGATTTTGAGTGATTCTCAGTTTTTTATCCGCGTTAGACATAACTTTACAAATTAATTTCACTATGTAATATAAACATAAATGGTAGGTACACCACTGACTGCCTGCAGTATTGTCTCTCCTTTTCCATTTAAATCCATCCAAAGGTTGTCTGTAAAAGATCGTTTTTAGCGATAAGACTGCCCATTGTGTCACCCAGTGTAAAATTTCTAAATTAATGTCTGTAATTTTTATGGTGTACATTATAAAAAATATTCTATCTATCTATCTATATTAAATTATTAAGAAAATGATTTAATTTATAATTTTTATTTATATAAAACAGGCTGTAGTACCTACATGTGAATGCTCTAATTTAACATAATTATATTTTTTCCAAATCATTAACACTACTCGTTTAGATGTGATTTCCAATATAAAATCATTAAAAGTCGGTTGTCATCGCCTTAAGGGTGTGGTCTAGACAACAAAACAAACAAACAAACTGAACAACTTTCTCCGTGGGACAAAAACAGTAACCTTGAAAAAAAATTGTTGAATTTATTTGCTGCATATAATTCAAATAAATTGTTGAATGTTATTTGCTGCATATAATTCAAATAAATTGTTGAATGTTATTTGCTGCATATAATTCAGTAGGTAGGTAGCTTGTTTTGTTTGATGTTAGAGTTTCGCCTGTTTGTGGTATTATTTGCGGTTCTGTGTTTAAAACAACGATATTGTTTTCGTTTTGGTCGAGTAAACAATGATCATGAAGTGATTGTAACTATTATTTTAGTATGGTATGTATTTGATCGAATCTATAATAATTCCCGTTTTGCTTTCCTAAAAATATGATTGAACACTCTAATGTGATTGATTGCGCCTCTTTTTGTGAGCTTCAATTAATTCCTATTCTGGGGTCCTAAAAATACTAAATAGCCAACTAGGACTAACTCGCTCAGCTCGCGCGCGGTTTTCACAGGTCTATAACCTAAACCATTTGGTTGGAATGCTCTACCTTAGTTAATACAACCAACTGTGAAAAATGGCCAGATAGTTAAAAAGAGGCTCAACTATTAATAAAAGTGTGCATAATTAGATGCGCTAATTTTTTTAGAGGAACGGTAAAATATATTCCTTTTAGTAGTATGATTAATATTAGTTAATTGTTTACGAGTATGTGATGCAAGAACACAAGTAGTAAAAAGTTAGCAGGAACAAGAATAAAATATCTACATCAATGAATCTGTCTTATGTTTTCCCAACTATGTTGGGGTCAGTTTCCAGTCTAACCGGTACAGCTGAATACCAGTATTTTACATGGAGCGACTGCCTACCTGACCTCCATTGGCCAGTTTCCGGGTAACACGACACCTCTTGGTAAGACTGGTTATCAGACTTTTGGGCTTTTAACTACCCGTAACGACTACCAAATAACTAAGAATGACAGCCGGAACCAACGGATTAACGAGCTTTTCGAGGCACAGAGGGGTTTCGATATGTAATGGATGGTCACCCATCCACGAACAGACCGCGGCAAGCGTAGCTTAACCTTCGATCTACCCGAGCGACTGTTATTATTCAGCCACGGGCTAAGAATAAAATACATATTAATATTAAAGAAAGGAATCAGCTTATAATGTTCCCACTGTTGGGACACGGGCCTCCTCTCTGTGAGAGGGAGTGGGTCGTAACCCACCACGCGGGCCCATTGCGGGTTGGTAGATGTCATACGTTTTCGAATTTTTGGGTGGTCGTGCATGCCGGTTTCCTCACGATATAGTTTACACAAAGTTAAGCGCTTGTCAGGGTTCGAACCTACGACCTACAACTCGTACGTCGCGGCCATTACTACGTGGCCACCACTGCTCTAAAGAAACGATAAGAACCTAGTTAGCCAGGTAACCAGTATTTTAAATTAAAATAAATGAGCCACTCCATTGTGTTGTTCCTCAACCCAGCCATTTTAAATGCTCTATTTTCAAGACAAATGTCGTCAGTGCTACATCGGTTTAGTTGTTGGAAACACTAGGTGTGAAGTTAGTGGTCCATTTACAAAAGATAATTACACATCACATAATAAATATCACGACTGAATTCTCCGAAGGGTTAGGCAGAGGTCTATTTATTAGTTTATCTATTTCGCCAGTTCTGTGTCCCATGTAATAGGGGGCGAGTCTATTGCCATCAAGCACAAATCCAAACTACGGGCTGCTACTTAGAAACTGCATAGATATTGTATGACAAACATATCTTATACAAATAATAACATTAGTGTTCAGTATTTCTATTTTCTTAATGTCCCTCGGGTATCATCGGATTTCCGAATACAAACGAACGCTAATTTCCATGTCCATCATTTATTAGATTTATCATGTATAATAATTTGAATTCACAACTGATTTCCGTGTGAACTATATAGAGCAGTAAAACTATTTTCCTATCGGTCGTGCCTGCGATTTTAGCAGCTTACCTCCCATTTTTTAAACAATTAACATTAAGTTACAAGAGTGTTAACAACTCTACATATACTTCCAATTCGATTGAGAGTAACTGATAGAAATCCGACAATTGACGAAACACGAAGTTTGCCGAGGGACATTATGAAAATACAAATACAGTAAGTACTATTCATTTTAAATTCTTATACCATTCAAGTTGATTCATGATTAATTTTCAATGGTAGGGTTGTCTCAGAAGAAAAATATTTTAGAACTAACTTGCAGGGGCTCTTGGCTAAAGAATAATAGCCGCACTGGGCCGCACAAATCAATCGAAGGTTAAGCTATACGCTTGCTACGGTCGGTTCCTGAATTGGTGACCATCTATTTCATATTGAGACCCCTCCTTGCTTCGGAAAGCATGTTTAGCGGTTGGTCCTGGCTGTCATTCGTAGATCTTTGATAGTCGTTATGGGTAGTCAGAAGCCCAAAAGTCTGACAACGAGTCTTACCAAAGCGTATCGTGTTACCCAGTAACTGGATTGTGGAGATCAGATAGGCAGTTGCTCTATGGAAAATACTGGAATTCAGCTGCATCAAGTTAGAGTGGAAGCCGACCCCAAAATAGGTTGGCTATGATTTTGCATCATACATCAACTTGGGCTCATTGTGTAGTAGCAATGTACTGCGATAAGCTTTTATTGATAAGTTCCTCGACGAATTGTTGTAATGAAATACCTCTTACTGTAAAAATACTAATTGTATTAAAACAAACGACCTCTAAAAAAAAGCACTACGTAAAGTAAAGAGAGACTTTAATTTCGGAAGTCGGTGTCTTTGGTTCTGAATTTTTGTTTTTTGGCACCGACTTTTTTGCTACTCTTACAGGCAAATTATTTGTTTGCGTAGTTAATTGATTCAGGAGTGACCTTGCGGAAATCCATTATAAAATACAATAGACGATATTATTTATTCTCTCAACGAGGCATCCTCAGGATGACGATTGACTTTTCGTGAACCCAAAAACGGCGTGTTGCAACACCGAGCGCTGGACGCAGAGAGCAGCGTTGTTTGCAGCATCCAGTTCATGCAATCCACCGTTTGCAAAATTACCTTCTACAAATGCCAGTAGTTAAAAGCGAGGAGCCGCACGATTCGATCCATCAGTTTAAGCTACGCTTGCCGGGGTAGGTCTGTGGATGTGTGCTGTGTGTGTGTGTGTGTGTGTGTCTTAACATACCGAGACACCTCCGTGCCTCGGAAAGCACGTTAAGCCGTTGGTCCCGGCTGTCATTCGTGGATCTTTGACAGTCGGTACGGATCGTCAGAAGCCCAAAAGTCTGACAACCATTCTTACCGAGGGGTATCGTGTTACCTACTAACACCAGTTGTGGAAGTCACATAGGCAGTCGCTCCATGTAAAATACTGGTATTCAGCTGCATCCGGTTAGACTGGAAACCGACCCCAACATAGTTGTGAAAAGGCTAGATAGATTGATTGAATTGCCAGTAGTTAAAAACACACATAGGGCAGCCCTGGCCGTTATAAGGGTCGATTCCATTAACGGCCCTGGTCCAACGTGTCACCTAATTGAATTCCTTGCACGGGCTATTGCGGCCTTTGCCGTGATTAAGACGTGCTGGTTTTGGGCGTAAATTGCTTGTTTATTCGGCTATTGTCGGACGGAGGGTCACCCGGGTTGATTGATGGTTTCGCTATAATTATACATAGTTAATTAATTATGCTATATAAATATTTTGTAACTTAGTTGAAATCACTATTTTATTGCGTATTTATTTCTGTAAGAGGTTTTCAGCATCACATTCTATAATCATCAAAATTCAAAAGTCATTTATTCAAACTAGGCTGAGAATCAGCACTTTTCGAACGTCAAAATTACATAAGACAGTCCCCCAAAAACGCCCACCCTTCACCACTTCCTAGTGCCTTGAGCTGGGACGAAGAAGTGGCGCAACAAACTCCCCAGCAGCACAGCTGTCTGTTCAAGCTAGAAAAAAATGATTCTGTACAGTAGTATGCAAAATAATTTACATTATGCAACACAAAACATAATATAAATGATAAATTATGACGTAGGCATCCACTAAGAAAGGGTTTTTGGAAAATCGACCTTTAAGGGGTGAAAAGGGGGGATTTTGTTTGCATGAAAAATCTTATTCCCTGAGTTAATGAACTTGAAATTTGGCACGAATACTTATCTATGTAAATTATAAAGTTTTTCATTTTTAGTTTTTCTAAACTACCCCCTAAGGGAGGATTGGGGAGTGTCAAAGTTTCTGATTAACTCGAAACTCAGTATTTATACTTAAGACTGAAAATAAATAAAACGTATATCAAGGTTTTTAAAAAATCTACCCCTAACGGGGTGAAAAAGGGTATTCATTTTTACAGGCGAGGATTTTACTGTTTGGCTTGATTAACTTGAAAATTGGTATAAATAATCTATGTCAAATAATGGAAACGTCACAATAGACTTTTTCAAAAAATATTATCACGCTGTTTGCTATGGGGGCTGAGCAATATTGCATTATGTTCGTATTATTCTATAGTTGACCGCAAACTGTAAAAAGACTATCCAAAAGGTAACAATTACGGATTTAACCTTTTAATAGATTATCATCACGCTATACCTTTATGGAGCTAAGCAGTCAATTATAACACATACAGGGTCCATGTTGAAATGGGGCAATAAGGGCAGGTCTCTTAACCGTTGTCGCTACAAGAAAACGGTCTTAGAAGACTGTCCTTAACTTTTTAAACATTTTGATCTACATTCACAGATTTTGAAAAAAAATTTACAGTCAGCAAGAACATGGGCAATTTTCACAAAAACTTTTTTGATGCCAGTCGATCCTATTTCTTATTACTAGGGTCAAAAAACTATATCGGGCCAACTGAGGTTTGAGTACAAGAAAATTCAGAAATTGCAAAAAACTTTCCATACATTTCGTAAGAAATGAGCCTGAGAGGAAATAGAACAACACTAATTTATCTGCAACGATCAAAATCCGTAGTGCGCGCTTAGCCTAAGTTTTTAATATCTATTTCAACTTGATACCTCCACGCGTTTCTGCGAAAAAGTGTCTTGACAGGCAACGATGTCATCCTTTAAGGGTTTCCATTTTTCATTTTGAGGTACGGAACCAAATCAAATCAAATCAAATCAAATTTATTCGTAAATGTAGGTTTCAATACAATAGGATGTTATAATAAGATGGTCAGTTCGCTACATTTTACTCGAGAGCATACAAATAATATAAAATTAGTAGTGGCGAAACAACAGACACACATTTAAAATGAAACACCTCAATTACTTACATAATAACACACAAATCCTTACGTACTAACACACAATTACCAATGTCAAAATTAAATAATAATAATCTAAATGTAATGCTAAATGTCAGTGGTGTCCTCCATAAACTCAGTTGTGGAGTAGTAACATTTATGAATTAAGAATTGTTTCAGTTTCTTTTTAAACATATTGTTATTAAGATTCTTTATCTGTCGTGGAATTTTATTGAAAATAACTGAAGCCATTCGATAAATACTTTTACGTAGGAGGGCTGTTTAACCCTAATACAGATTTATTATCTATCTGTTTGTAACCTTTTCATGCCGTAACGGCTGAACAGATTAAGATGAATGGCATACGGATAGGCCATGACCTGGGTTAGGACAACGATAAGTACTCTGAATATCGGTAGTACGTTCCTGTGGGATATTTTCCGACCTATACGCGTGCGAAGCCGCGGGCAAAAGCTAGTTCTAAAATAATAAAGCTGAAGAGTTTGTTTTTTTGTTTGAACTCGCTAATCTCTGGGAAGTGTTTGAATCGGAGTTTCAAAATTATTTTTGCATTTGATGACTCAATTCTTTAGGAAGGTTATACGCTACTTAACATCACGCTACGAGCCTTATATATCCTCGGTCACACACAGCGAACATACGCTGTGTGTGAATAGATTTATTCGCCGCTAGTTGAATTCGCCGCGATTTGAATTGAACATGTTCAATTTCACTCTCTGCGAATGCGCACTCGCCACAAGAATTCGCTGTGTGTGTCAGGGTACTCGCTGCGAGTAGCCATTTGGCTCAGCGCGCCGCTCCAGACTACACGCTTCTGTTATACGTAGAAAGTTTCTGTAATCTCCTGTTTCCTCTGCAGCCAATTCTTATAAAAGACTATTAGAATCCCCAAACTGCTCTCTGCGTTCAATCCATTCACGAACCCATTTTCGGTTCTAAAACAAATAAGACATTCCATGTTCATTCTGTATTCAGGACATCCACGACTGTCGAATTCTATTTACATTACATAATTACTTATTTATTATTGTATCACGGAACATGAGGAAATAAAAATGGGAATCAAAAGCTTCTGTGGACCTGATTACTCAAAGAGCACAATAATAAACGTTATTATAAAATTATAATCAGCCCAGGAATAAAAGCTTTTCATAATTAACTTGGACCGTGTTAAAATACTCCTTGTGATAAAGCCAAAAATATATTTATCATTTTACACGAAAGTAAAAATACTCGCGAAGGAAGAGGCGGAGTGCGTAAGGGAGAGATAAATTTCGCGCCCTCACGCCCCTAACCGCCGCAGGAGTCGCCTCGCATCGGGAATCGCAGGCCGATTCCCGGCCAACGTAGGCGCGGGCTTGTGGACGGTGAGCAATGGGTAGCTCGCCGTCCGATAACGACCAAGCCTGGGTCGACGGCGCGTTGTGTTCCACGTGCGGCTCAAAGAGATGTCAGCAGGGCCAACGCCTGCTGGGGTTGCGGGTTTATCCGAAAGGGTTACCGTGGCCCCTAGCAACAAACAGGCAACTGCAGGAACACGGATGGGTTTTAGTCAGTAAAAGTCTGACAGGCCCTCCCGCTCCACTCAGAGCGGGAGAAGTTATTTGATAATTTCCAATCCAAAAAAAAGTGCGTACTTGAGCCGCTGTAGAGCGGCGCCTTTATACGTTCTTAAGAACAAACATATGGTAACATACATTACTTACATTAAAAACATACGCGTAAAATATTTTGTACGCCACCAAAATATGTTGTGATATTGACATGATCAACAAATAGAAATACTGAAACACAACATTTTTAAATCATTACTAACGAATAAATATTCGATATTGGTCATTTATAAAAAAAAAAAAAAATTAAAAATACCTGGCGTCCAAAGCAAAGCGTTACTTTCTCACAACAGTTTACTAATTCCCGATACAGTTCAACCCATTCTTGAATCTGCTCCCTTGTGATATTACAATGCTCATCCGACCTAATATCACGGCTCCCTACTCTCTCCTGAACTGATGATACCAACAAACTCAGACATTTCTCAGGTTAAATGAACAACAATGATAAAAACAAAAAACAACATGACGTGCTGAAATGCTCCAATGATTCTTAAAATTGCTTGTGATACCAATATGGGAATCAAACTAATTAACGGATCTGACGGTGAGAATGATATTAAAATTTCCGTAGACCTGATGCCAGAAAACAAGAAAGCAAATGAAATAAAAGAAATTCCGTAATAGAATATTTTCTTTAGAGAATTTGTTTATTTTTTATTATCTTTCAAACATTCTGAAACACGAATGATACTTCGCAAATATGATTGAAAGGCGCAGCTGTAACAGATGCTGGTAAATATGGATGACACAGAGGTAATATATGTGACAACACCAAACCAAAAAAAAAATAACTTCATTTGATAATAATCATCTTTTCTTAGCACAAAATAAACTTCATAAATTACAATTATAGTGTGCAACATTGTTTGGACGAATATTTGTAGCATAATAAAATATTTCTTCATCTTCTTCTGGCTGCAATAATTTCTGTATATGCCTAAGAAATTCAAAATGGCTGAAAATCAAAAGATTGTTCAGCCATTTTAATGGAGTCATTTCGTTTCCAGTGGTGTGTGTTCCAGCAACAACTACAGGTAAAGTAAATGATAGTTTAAGTAGACGGAAACCAGACATTTTGTTACTGTAATTTAATAAGTATTAAGTAGGTACTCACTAGATTGATTAGATTGATTGACTGTCAATAATTTTGACGATTAAACATATCCTTACATATTATAAAACAAAGTCCCCCGCCGCATCTGTCTGTCTGTCTGTCTGAACGCGATAAACTCAAAAACTACCGAATGGATTTTCAAACGGTTTTCACCAATGGACGGAGTGATTTATACGGAAGGTTTTAGTGTATAATTCATTAAAGTTTTGTGTAAGTTGGCTGAAATATGACGATTATTGTTGAAGTAGTCGGAAAAAATCATGCCGACTGGGAGCTTTACTGGCGTGCGCTGCGTTAACCGGAAAAGATACAGCAAATTTATGTTCTACGATATGGTTCATCTTAAAAAATTCAACAAAAAAGTCCGCGATGGCATATGTCTATCTTCTAAGGATGACCCACAATAACCATTATTATCTTTCAGAATTTGATAAAAATTTAATTGTAATTTCGAAGCTTTTTTGACCGGTATAGTATTAATCCTTATCCATAAAAATATGTTACCTAAATTGGGCATTTAATTTAGATTAAAATATGCCTAAAATCATATAATTTCAATGAATAGTTTAAAAGATATCACAGTTTCAAAATTACGCGGAGCAACGCGGGCGCAGCGGTAGGAGTCACTGACGTTTTCCTCTGTTATTAGGTATGAAATCTCAGTAGTACGTTCCCGTGGAATGGTTTCCGACATCCACGCGGGCGAAGCCGCGGGCAAAAGCTAGTTATTCTATAAAGTAATATTAGTAATTTCGGTCAAATATCATTTGCTTAATTATATCGATCTTAAGAAGCCATGTATATTGTGTAAATTACGGAAACAGTTTGGAGTCTTAACTTTTATCGTTTGTAGGTACTTTTACTGTCACCATGCAACCAACTACCTCTTTTCCCAGAATTATAAAGTTGAGTTTTAGTTCAATCAAATAAAGTTTATTAATCAAAAAGTAACAATACAATTTTAGCGAAATTCGGTGAGCCACAAACTAAGCATCGCTTGTGTCTTGTGGCTCAGGAGTGCGATTAACAATATTATGGTTACCTTACAGTGTGAGGGTAATAATAAAGACAAGATATAGAAAATAAAATTAAATTAAATAAAACATTTGTCAAATTCTAGACTTAAATTAAAGAAAAGTAAAAATAGTTTACATTTTATTGGGCTTGTATAGTTTTGTAAAGTTTGAGTGGGTGTGATGGTGTGTGTGAAGGTGTATGTGCGTGGTGTAGGTTCTATATCAAGGCTTCGGTGTGGTCGTGTGATAATATTGGAAGGGTTGAAGTAAGGATTTTCTTACAGGTTGTAGTTGAGCAGTATCTTAGGTCGCAGATTTTACAAACTTTATTGTAAGTGTTGGAAAAGGAAAAATAGGTACAACGTCGAGCTAGTTCGGATTTGGCGTTTGGTATGAGTACCCTGAAAACACGTTTATTTATTATTTCGCTGTAGTCAGGCCATTTTATTATTTTAGCGTGGTATTAAGAGTGGCTTGGAGTATAAAAATTTGTCGTACGCTGAGGACTTCAAACTCACGGTAGACAAGGTCTGTAGGAAACCTGAATTTATTATTTAGTGGTTCGATTAAACACAATATGTTGTCTATAAAATTCGACATCAAACGAAGTAATATGAAATAATACGTATGAAATTAAATAACATGATTAAACTGCAGCATTACAATAACATAATTGCTAGACAACGTGAATATGATTGGCAGCATGTACATCCCAGCAGTAATCTTGGATAATAACTTGACCCGTATTGGATTCTTCTTTACCAGACGTATGAATTCCTTCATCAATTTCGCTTCAGTTTCACCTGAATCTAAAACAAAATGCCTGTGGTTTTTACACGACTATTTAATTATGAAAATAATAAATACAAATATAATAGTCTTACCAATAATCATTGTGTTGTAAAGTCGAACCAACGCCTGGTGAAACTTCAATCCTTGGTTACTCGCCATCTGTCCAGCACTTAATGGCATTATCATTATTGTTATGTAACTAAATATGATAACTACAATTCTCGTGACTATCACGTTACTGTCTTCAAACTGCAATGTAAAGAAAATAGCGACGCTAAGCTTTATATGCTATGTAAATATAACTAGCTGTATGAATAAAAATAGCAATCTTTTCATTTGCTTATTGATAGACTAATAGAATAAAGACGATTATAAATATTTCTGACAGACATCCTGTCACTTGGCACATCTTAGCATGCTGCGCTGACCCCAAGTAAATGGGGATAAGTATGACGGTCTTGGCAGATTTTAGTTTAGTGTAGCACTGCACAGGTGCACGTGTTTATTTCTCTGCAAAATGTGCTTTGTCAGACTTTAATTTTACTTTTCTCGAGAAAATAAAAACAGATCGTTAGGATATAGGTACTTACTTTAAAAACATTGGCGTAAAACAAATGGTACGTCAACAATATGTAATGTGATACTGACAAGACTAACGAAAAGAAATACTGAAACATAAAATACATTACATTATTCTCACAAAAATTTAAAAGGCAGCCCCAAGAACTCTACACATGGCACTTATGTTCTACGTAATTAATTTCCAAGAAAAAGTAAGTACCTGGCGTCCAAAGCAAAGTGACACTTTGTCACAGCAGTTTGCTAAATCCCGATACAGTTTAACCCATCCTTGAATCTGCTCCCTTGTGATATCACATTGCTCATCCGAACTAATATCACAGCTCCTTTCCTTTTCATGAACGGCTGATATCAACGAATTCAAGCATTTAAACAAATGGACAACTATCATAACAACAACATACAACATTAGGTGCTGAAGTACTGTAGTAAATCTTATAACCGCTTGTGATACCAAAATGGGAACCAAATTTACTTTCGGATGTGACGGTAAGAATTTTATTAGACCTTCAGCTGTTTTGAAAACAACAAAGGAGAAAAAAATACTGTTGAAAGTTATGCCAATGCAGAATACTTTCTTTAGAGAATTGATTAATTGCTTATTGTCTTTAAACCATTCAAAGACGCGACTGATGCTTCTATAATATGACATGAAGTCGCGGCTGTAACAGACACCAGTCACTACGGATAACACAGAGTTTACACAAGCCAAAGCTCCAAAAATTGCAGAAACTGTTTTAATTTGACTGTAGTCATCTCTTCCCAACAACAAATACAATCCATATATAACAATGGTAGAATGCAGTGTAGTCTGAGCGAATATTTGGAAGATAATAAAATATTTCTTAATCTTCTGTTGACTACAATAATTCCTGTATATGCCTAAGAGATTCTCCATTAACAGTAAATTGTTCAACCACTTTATTGGAGACATTTTTATTTGTAATGTTGTGTTTAGGTGACGACGACAAAGTAAGAGTTAATAGTAAGGAAGAAAAAAAACTTTAGCCCAATAAATTAGTAGAAAGTGGTTCATTATTTATTAATAGTCATTGACTTTGTTGTTACGACATTAATATACTCGTTTAACATACAGGGTGTAGAAAGTTCCATCACATAGCCGATAACTACGCATTCTGTACATCAAACTAAGTAGCATTAACGACTTTTATTTTTGGTGTGAAAAATCGCTGTTTACGGCAGCGCACAATATGACGCACGCAAAACATTGTGCTTTTGGGTGCATACAACGGTACAGGGGGCCTACCACCAGCTCATAAAGCAGTATTATTTTAATATTACTTCAGTGTGGGAAAGAGATGTAGCTCTACAGGTCGTATAGCTCCATCTCTTTCTCCCACTGAAGTAATATTAAAATAATACTGTTTATAAGCTGGTGGTAGGCCACCAGGGGCGTGGGGGAATTTAATGTAATGATGATTTGAAACTAATTTTCGTGAAAAAAAGTGGAACCTTGACCATAAATATCTCCGTAACCAGACGGTTCCCATGTAGCACCACAAAAAAAGATTATAACGGAGTATAAGTGAATCTCGCGGCTTCGTTAAGCATCTTTTGAATGGCAATTTTAATTAATGGCAAAATTAAGGGAAATCATCTTAAATTAATCGAATTAAAACCTTTTCAAAACCTACTGTTAAAATAAGTTAATCGCAAATCATCTTGCTATTTTATCTGTTTACTCAAGTCTACTGTGTTGATGTAATCTGTGAATATACTTGTCATTTTGTTGCATAGAGGAAAGTTTTGTTCTCATTGTACAACCGGCGTTTATTTTTTCCAAAAATCTTAAACTAGATAATTAGATCACTAATTACTTAAATACTAGGTTCAATTAACAGGTTATGGGCCACTATTGAGCCTCAAGTAATAAAACATTGTGTTCTACCGAAATAGTTCCGCGATTCAGTTGGATAAAATTTGCGTGTGCAACCACGCCGGTTCACGCCGTGTCGAAATTTTTTTTCAGCTCATCTCAAGTAAATCATGGCTTCCCAAATATCAATTGGTACAGTTGAGAAGCTGATAGGCAGGGCAAATTATCCTACATGGAAATTTGCCGTCAAAAATTACTTGGAGCATGAAGATTTATGGAACACAATCGAACCCAGTGCAGATTATCTACAAGACAGCAAAAGAGATATAAAAGCAAGGTCAAAGATAATACTTCTAATCGATCCAATTAACTATATCCATGTTCAGGAGGCGACTACGGCTAAACAGGTATGGTCAAAGTTAGAGCAGATATTTGATGACTCCGGGCTCAGTAGAAGAGTAGGTTTGCGGCGTGATCTGATTACAACCACTTTGGATAACGGCTCTAGTGTTGAGGATTACATTAACAAAGTAATGACAACAGCTCATAAGCTTAGAAATATTATTTTTGTAGTAGGAGACGAGTGGCTTGGTACTTTGCTGCTCGCTGGCCTCCCTGATGTATACAAACCGATGATCATGGCTATTGAAAGCTCAGGTGTGTCAATTACCGCTGATTTTGTAAAAACAAAGCTGCTACAGTATGTAAAAGTGACAGATTCTTCAGCCTACTATATTAAGTCTAATAAATCCAAAAATTTGTCAAAGTCTTTTAAAGATTCACCCGATACCAACGAAAAGAAAGGCCCACGTTGTTACAATTGTAACAAATATGGTAATTTTGGTAAAAACTGCTACTTTCAGAAAAAAAAGAAATCACCACCAGATAATAATACAAAAAATAATGGATATTATGCTGCTTTTTCAGCTGCAGAAACATTGGACAAAACCAGTTGGTACATTGACTCTTGAGCATCGCAGCATATGTGTAGAGAGAGAAGATGGATGTATGATGTTTGTCCTACAACAGTAAATAATATAAAGGTGGCAGACAACAAGACTGTAGTAGTAGAAGGATGTGGTAATGTGAATTTGCAAATAAGAGACTCCGAAGGCAGACCTCAGACTATTCAAGTAAGAAATGTGCTGTATGTACCTTCTTTGACAACTAATTTACTTTCTGTAAGCCGGATGACAAAAAATGGGTGTGAAGTTGATTTTGAGAAACACTACTGTAAGATTTACCAAAATAAGAAATTAATTTTGACTGCTTTGCAATATAATAATATGTATGTATTGAAAGATTTTTCTGAAACACCAGCATTGTTGTCAACAGTAGATAAGAATGATATAAATTTGTGGCATCAGAGAATGGGCCATCTTAACTTCACAGACTTACAGAAAATAGAGAGCAGTGCAGAGGGGGTAGAATTATCCAAAAAAGCTTCCCAGATGTGCATAACATGTATGGAAGGTAAAATGAATAGACTACCTTTTAAAAATTTTGGTACTAGAGCCTGTGAACCTCTCCAATTAATTCACACTGATCTATGTGGTCCGATGGAGACTAGCTCTATAGGAGGTGCCAAATATTATGTCACTTTTATATATGATTTTAGCAGAAAAGTGTATGTCTACTTTATGAAAAATAAATCTAATACTTTAGAAAAGTTTAAGGAATTTAAAAACTTAGTAGAAAATGAGACTGAAAAAGGAATTAAATTACTTAGATCAGACAACGGAAAAGAATATATAAATAAAAAATTTCAATTATTCTTACAAAAATTTGGTATACAACACCAAACCACCAATCCGTACACCCCAGAACAGAATGGGTTAGCGGAAAGAATGAATCGCACACTTGTAGAACGAGCTAAATGTTTGCTTCTGAATTCTAGTTTGGCAAAACCGTTTTGGGCTGAAGCAGTATCTACAGCTGCTTACATAATTAACCGGTCACCAACCAAGGCCCTAGACTACAAGACGCCTTATGAAAAGTGGTCGGGTAAGAAGCCAAATATTAAGAATATGAGAATTTTCGGATGTGATGCCATGGTACATGTGCCCAAAGAAAAAAGGCAAAAATGGGACTCTAAAGCAGTCAGAATGTTATTTGTTGGGTATTGTGAGTACACAAAGGGGTACAGATTTTATGACAGAAACAAGAACCAAATATACAAAAGTAGAGATGCAATATTTCTCGAGCATACAATTAAAAATAACAGCGTTATTGTGCAGCTATCTGAATTGAAGGGAAATGTATCTGAAGAATCATCTCAAACAGATGATAGTCGCAGCGAGTCTTCAATTGACTCACCTGAGACTCCGAGTTCAGAGAACATGACTCTAAATGAGAATACAAAGAAAGAAGTATCATCTGATGATGATGGTAGCGCTACCACACTGATAATGTTGATGATGAGTATATACCAGATAGAAAGATAAGTGATGTACCATCTCGTAAAATAATGCTGAGACCGAGGAATAACAAACATACTACCTACTTATGTGAAAGCTCGAGTGAGTCAAAACAAGCTATAGCTTTATTGGTTAAAGAGCCAGAAACTATGGAAGAAGCTCTTTCAGGCCAGAATGCAAAAGAGTGGAAAGATGCCATGAATAATGAATATGAGTCGCTCCTCCAAAACAATACATGGACATTAGTTACTCTACCAGAAGGTAAGAGAGCCATTCCGTGTAAATGGGTCTACAAAATTAAAACTAATACTGATGGTGAAGTTGTACGATATAAAGCAAGACTGGTCATTAAAGGTTTTATCCAGAAGAAGGGTATTGATTATAATGAGATATTTGCTCCTCTAGTTCGTCATACTTCAATCAGATATTTATTAGCATTGGCTGTCAAGTACAATTTATTTATCGAACAAATGGATGCAGTTACCGCTTTCCTACAAGGCAACATTGACACAGAAATATACATGTTTCAACTACCATCTTATGAATATGGAGAAGAAGTTTGTAAGTTGAATAAATCCATTTATGGTTTGAAGCAGGCAAGCAGACAATGGAATCTGAAACTTACATCTGTGTTAAAGGAATTGGGACTGAAAAGTACATCTGTGGACCCATGTATATGTATATCACAAAACTTATAATGGAGTTATTCTATTTATACTCATATATGTTGATGACCTGTTAATATTTTATAATAATGAAGAAACAGGAAAAGAAATTAAACAACAATTGAAATGTAAATTTCAAATGAAAGAACTTGGCTACGTACATCATTATATTGGTTGGAGGATTGAACAAAACTTAGATAGAAATGAAATTAGAATTGATCAAACTGACTATTTTGTGATACATGTGATCCTAATGTTAAACGGATTAGTACAGAAAATAAATATATTATACTAACAGACATACCATATCAAGAGGCTATTGGAAGCTTATTATATTTATCGCAATGAACTAGGCCAGACATATGTTTCATAGTGAATAAACTAAGTAGCTTCAATAACAAACCAGACAGCAACACTGGCTGGCACTTAAGAGAGTACTACGTTACATAAAGGGAACTAAGGATTATAAATTGATATTTAGCGAAAACAAAGAAGACAAAAGGGTGTTTGGCTACTGCGATTCTGATTTTGCTTCAGATATTGATAGTCGGAGATCTTGTTCTGGCAACACTTTTATGTTTCAGGGTGCAGCAATTTCATGGTGTTCAAAACGACAGAGCACTGTTGCCTTGTCAACCATGGAGGCAGGAGTATATGTCACTTGCGACCGCTACACAAGAAGCAATGTGGCTTAGATATTTGGAGTCTGAGTTGCACTGTGATACAGGAACTTCACCCACTGTTATATACTGTGATAATCAAAGAGCAATTCAATTTGCAGATACATAATCTTACTGTGCCCGCAGCAAGCACATTCATATCAGATATCATTTTCTTCGAGAGAAAATTGCTACGAATGAGATAGAAGTTAAATATGTTGGTACTGATAGTATGGTCGCTGACATCCTGACAAAATCCACTTCGCAGATGAAGATTCAAAAATGTTCAAGAGCCATGAGTTTGCGCTTAAAGGGAGGATGTTAAAATAAGTTAATCGCAAATCATCTTGCTATTTTATCTGTGTACTCAAGTCTACTGTGTTGATGTAATCTGTGAATATACTTGTCATTTTGTTCAATACTTGGACGAAAGGCAGATAGGTCCCTTGTGATTGAGTTTGTCAGGCATGCCCAGTACGTAATGTAATTTGAGTAGGTAATGGCTGTTGCTTCAGGTACCTTGGCAGTTATTAAATGGTTATGTTTACAATGTAATCTTAGAGAATTCTGGTTATATTTATTGCAATATTTCGTGGTTTTTAAACCTTATTATTTATAGAGCAACTTTTACTGGGTTCTTTAAGCAGTGATAGCCTAGTGGTGTGACCGTCAGACTGCCAAGTCATAAGCCTCGAGTTCGAACCTAAGGTACGTACCTCTGACATTTCGGATTCATGTGCGTATTGTATAAATTATCACTTGATTCTAAAACATCATGAGGAAACCGGCCATGCCTGAGATATATCTCTCGACGACATGTGAAACCAAGTCAGAGGCCCATGGGTGGCATAAAAACTTTGACACCCTATTAGTTACTATATACACGAAAAAGAAAGACTTGGATCGTAAACACGAAAATTTTTTTTTTTTATTTAATTAAAAACTTAATTATCATATATTATTCGTTTCGATGCAGCACGGGTGTAGTTGCTACGCTCTCTGCCAACCGTGTCTACGTGCTACAAGCCGTAGCAATAGGTACTCATAAGTCAACTGATAGTCATCTAATATGTGAGGTACAAATTCAAATTCAAAAGTCATTTATTCAAACTAGGCTGAGAATCAGCACTTTTCGAACGTCAAAATTACATAAGACAGTCCCCCAAAAACGCCCACCCTTCACCACTTCCTAGTGCCTTTAGCTGGGAAGAAGAAGCGGCGCAACAAACTCCCCAGCAGTACAGCTGTCTGTTCAAGTTAGAGAATGATTCTATACAACACGCGGTACACCCACAAGCAAGACTCAATATAATCGTTGATACCATAATAAAACTTTCCTCCCATTTACTTATTACTTCATACATTACTCAGCAAACATTCACAACAAAAAAAAACATTTCAAATATTAATACAAAACCTTCTATCCCAAACTTTGTTTGATACCGTAAAAATACTCTAACATTTTCCACGAGTATTATAAGCTTAAATAACTCTAATAAATAAATATCAAGAGAATAAAACAAATTATTAAAAAAAACAAAAAACCCGACTGCAAAAACTCAACAGAAAAGAAAAAAACAAGCATTATAATCTATAGGATTTTGGTAATGCAGGCGGGGACAAACAAAAGTTTCACCAAAATTTCAGGTTATTGGTTTGTCCCCGCCTGCAATACCAAAATCCTATAGATTATAATGCTTGTTTTTTTCTTTTCTGTTGAGTTTTTGCAGTCGGGTTTTTTGTTTTTTTTAATAATTTGTTTTATTTCAAACTTTTTAGTTTTATTAATATATAAATAACTAGCTTTTGCCCGCGGCTTCGCCCGCGTGGATGTCGGAAAATAACCCACAGGAACGTGCTACCGGGATTCAGAGTATCCTATGCCCTAACCTATCTAGGTCATGGCCTATCCTATGCCTTTCATTTAGAAATCCGTTCAGCCCTTACGGCAGGAAAAGGTAACAGGCACATAATAAATCTATTTTAGGGTTCCGTATCTCAAAATGAAAAATTTTAACCCTTAAATGATGACTTATTTTTTTTTTTCTACTTCGTTGTCTGTTAAGACCTTTTTTCTCAGGAACGAAGAGGCATCAAGTTGAAATAGATATCAAAAACTTAGATCTACGGTCTCTTGGATCTGTAACGAAATCAAACTTCCAAGTCAACGCAATAAAAAAACGGCAATTTATGCCGCATATTTTGACACTCGCAAATAAACCAGTCTATTTGGTAATTTCCGTTGGCCCAGCAGCATGAAGTTTGGCGAGAAGCAAGGTCAAGTAAAGAGGAAAATCCGAAAATTTATGAACTGCAAAGTTAAGTTTGATCTTCAATCCGGGATCAAAAATTATAGACCGTGTCTTGAAGTAACATTTAGTACGTATTTCATTCAAATCAGTACTCTCCACTCTATTAAAAGTTATTTTTCAATTGAAAAGTTAAGTTTGTCCTTCAATCCTGATTTGCGAATTCAGGCAGCCAATCAAGCACAGCTTTGAGACGGAACCTTTAGGGCGTAAATCCTACTCATATTTGTCCGGCTTTTTAACATAAATAAAACAGGTTTATATGATTCTAAATGCCTTACTTAAAATACTAATTATTATTCATTTTACTATTATCACCACCATTAATTTGTAATATCTACTCTAGTACCGCCATTGAACCGAAGTAAAACCCACATGTTAGAAAGGTTAGTTTACGACTAATTGTGATAACTTTGACAGAGTGGGCCGATTTTAATTAAATATAGACTAAATTATATAATTCAAGATACAGACTATGGCTATATTTCCAATTTCCTTAAATCTCTTAAAAAGAAGACACAAAAAAAATCAATTTAACATGTGAATTTTAAAATCATCCCCCAAACAGGTAAAATAGGGGGTTTACCGGTTTGGGGGATGATTTAAAAAAAAAACGCCGAAATGTGTACTTCTTTATTTCTTAACAAAAGCATAAATTTTAATTTTCATATCTCTAACTTAAGAAATGCTGGATTTGCCATACAAACTGTCATCCCCTGTAGGATCTCTCATCTCATGCCCTTTAGGATTATTTTTGAGACAAAAAGTACCCTATATCCATCTCCAGGATGTCATCTATCTCTTTACCAAATTTTATCGAAATCCGTTCAGTGGTTTAGCCGTGAAAAGGTAACAAACATACAGGCACAGTTACTTATAATATTAGTATGGATGAATTGATGATTGACTGCTTAGCTCTATAAAAGTATAGCATGATGACAATCATTTAAAAGGTTAAATCTGTAACTATCTGCTACATTCGTTCCTTATTCAGCCCAGTGAAGTATTGGAATAATTCAACTGTTGTATAGTGGTATATTGTGTTCATTTAAATAATGGTAACCTCATTAAAAAGATTTTTCAACATACAAAGGTATATTGTGTTCTATCTCTTCTCATTTCCTACGAAATGTATGGGAAGTTTTTTTTGCAATTTCTGACTTTTTTCGTACTCAAACCTCAGTTGGCCTAATATAGTTTTTTGATCTTAGTAATAAGAAATAGGATCGACCGTTATCAAAAAAGTTGTTGTGAAAATTGGCAATTTTCTTGCTGACTGTACAATTTTTTCACAATCTGTGAATGCAAATCAAAATGTTTCAAAAAGTTAAGGACAATCTTCTAAGACTGTTTTCTTGTAGCGACAACGGTTTTGTACCTGCCCTTATTGCCTCATCTCAAAATCCACCCTGTATATGCGAATTTCCAAAAATCCGTTCTTAGCGAACGTCTACTAAGTATAAACTACCTCCCTACCAAATTTCATCTTTTTACGTCAAGTGGTTTTCGATACTTCGTGATGAAGTCAGTGAGTGTGAGTCGCGTAAGTGAGTGAGTGACCTTTCGGATTTATATATTTAGATTATACATATGTATTTGGAATTGACTCATTACTAACTTTTATTTGATACCAATAATGTATTTTTTTAAACCTACCCCTCCTTTATTTTATTTGCAGATGCAATATATAAATATTATATAGCCTATGTCACTCCTACTATTAAGACGAACCTAACGACACCTCATACGTTAAAATCCATCAAGCCGTTTAGGCTACAGAGCGTGCCAAAGAAATAGACATACATACATACATACAAACATACATACATACATACATACAAACTCTCGAAAAACATTACCCTCCTTCTGGGGCAGTCGGGTAAAAATTCAAGTTCAATGAAGCTTAAAAACATGGCTTTCGTTTCATAGCGCTATTTATACCAGTTTTCCTCCTTTTGAGAGAGCCCCCACAGTATAAAGAACGGTGAAGTAATACAAATTAAAATATTATGGAGGACCACATTGGTGGCCAGTGTTGGTAGCCAATATTGGCGTAATTTGGACGTATTGACATTCGCAGATTTTAAATTTTATTTAAAATTGTATACAACATTACTTGAAGAATGTTTGATTGTTGTGGTCTTGTGATTCATAGTTCAACACAGAGTGTGGACGAACTGTGAGTTCCAGAGTCGGATCGAAGTAGTAGAAAACCGCTCTGTCTCTCTCTGTTTACTGATTTCAAAAACCACCGTTTAAGTCTGCCCAATTTTATATCTATCTATAGTTTTTGCCTTCGGCTTCGCTCACATGGAGGTCATAAATTATCGCACAGGATCGTACTAACGGGATAAAAAGTCTATCCGTGTGCCAAATTTCATCCAAATCCGTTCAACCGTTACGGCGGCGTGAAAAGATAACATACAGACAGATAGACAGAGTAACTTTCACATCTATTCTAATATAATAAAGCTGGAGAGTTTGTTTTTTTGTTTGAACTCGCTAATCTCTGGAACGTGTTTGAATCGGAGTCTGAAATTTTCTTTTTGCATTTGATGACCCAATTCTTGAGGAAGGTTATGTATACGCTATTTAACATCACGGTACGACCCTTATAAATCCTCGTTCACACACAGCGAATAATCGCTGCGATTAGGTACGCGCTGTGTGTGATAGGCTAAGTATTCGCTGCGAATAGATTCATTCGCTGCTAGTTGAATTCGCCGCGGTTTGAATTGAACATGTTCAATTTTACTCTCTGCGAATGCGCACTCGCCGCACTAATTCTCTGTGTGTGACAGGGTATAATAATTAACACTAATAGTCCTTGCACAAAAGATTTCGTTTATTTATTTATTTGTTACAATTCAAGGTTATTACAGCTCCTACCATCATGTCTCATTTAAAGCCGGATACTCATTATTGTGTTATGTCGTGACGCCTACGCACTGTTAGCCAATCAAAACTCGTGATATGATGCACTTCTAAACTTTGTATAATTAGTCTATCTCGCGTCACGACACAACACGACACAATAATGTGCCGGTCGCTTCAGAAATCTTGGAATAAAATAACATAACATAACATCACGCCTTGTTTCCCCGAAGGGTTGGGCAGAGGTGTACCTGTAGTAGGTACACCCACATTTCGCCAGTTATGTTTAAGTCCCATGTAATAGGGGGCGAGCCTATTGCCATCAACCGGGCACAAATCCAGACTCCGGGGTGCTACTGAGAAATTCCAGATAGAAAAACCCAATAACACTTTGCCCGACCCGGGAATCGAACCCAGGACCTCATGCTCAGCAGTAGCGCTTGCGACCACTAGACCAACGAGGCAAGAATAAAATGTGAAACATAAAAAACAATAACTATGTTCTGAAATGAAATGAAGATATAAACATAAGAAATACAATATCTATTTGACAGCGAATTAATTTCCACCAGTTTTAGGCCAAATATTTTTTGACATTCGGATAGGTCATGACCTAAAGGTGCCATAAAAATATGAATAAAATACAAAATAATATATGTATTTCCGAGAATTTTCGCGAGTATTCGGCATAAGTCGTAAGTTACATTAACAATATTTTGATTGCTATTTAATAATAACACTTTTTTATGTGCTTCTGGATTTGTAGAAATAATTAAAAATGTAATACGCATTTTCATATGGCAATACCACTCAAGGACTCCACGAGACAGGCACGTCCTAGTGTGGAGTTCATAAGCAACGTACTTCCTTTGCGTCTTATTTCACTAAAGAATGTAAACCTAGCTAATAATGTAGCCTATAAGGAAATGTAAAGCACTATTTTTAACAAAAATAAACATTCATTAATTCAGTACAATTAATTAAATGACATGATTGAACTGCAGCATAACAATAAGATAGTTGACAGTCAATGTGAGCACAACTGGCAGCATGTACATCCCAACAGGAATCTTGGTCGAAAGCTTAATCTCTAGTGGATTCTTCTTG
Organism: Agrochola litura; assembly: GCA_949152395.1. Taxonomy (NCBI): domain Eukaryota; kingdom Metazoa; phylum Arthropoda; class Insecta; order Lepidoptera; family Noctuidae; genus Agrochola; species Agrochola litura. The sequence goes on along the minus strand of OX424502.1, from coordinate 4,906,062 downwards.
AGCAGACGTAAAAAGTCCTTTATCAATTTTGCGTCAGGTTCGCTTGCATCTGAACCAAAATTTTACTGGGTTTTACACAAGTAAATCTTTAATTGACATAGTCTTACCAGTAATCATTGTATTGTAAAGTCGAACCAACACCTGGTGGAACTTCACTCCTTGGTTTTTCGTCATTTGTCCGGCAACTACTGGCATTATCGTCACTGCGATGTAACTGAACAGAAGAATTGCAAGTCTAACAGCGTCAGCGTCTCGGGTGGACCCCACCTATAATTTAAAAAATAAGACTTTAGCTTTCACCTTCAAATAAACTCAACCTTCCACTGCTACTTAGAATTGCGTATTGAATTGAACATTTTCAAAACAAATAGCGTAGAGTCATCTCAACTACCTCTTTTCCTTTAAATTTGTATCCTATATATTCATATATATATTTTATATATACCTATAATAAAATAAATAAATAGTAATAAATAATGTACATGTGCCCCTATTTTATTTATAATCCATTTTGTTATATTTTCATATTATTATCTCCTCTGAATCAGAGCACCTGGCATCTTATCTCTTCACCAACCTTGGTTGACTGATAAAGAATGCCTAAGGCATTAAGTCCGCTTTTGTATCTCGTGGTGTGCGACAAGTTAAAATAAATAAATTGCACGAAGAGGATTGTCACGTTAGCTGTGTGATTCATTTATTGGCTAGCCAAATTAACCACTAAGCTGACGAACGCATCCGTGCTTAGCATGACCGGGAGTGTATAAAAAATACAGACAGGATCGTCCATCGCGGGACGATCCCGCCTAGATTATCATATAAAGTGAAGTTAAGTGCATACGCTTAACCGTGGGCCGCTGTAGAGCGGCGCCTACACGATCTTAAGAACAAACATATCGTAAGAACATATGTTTTTTCTAATCTCTCTAATCTTAAGAACAATGATACCGTCGACAATGATGTACTGCTAAAGACCGACAGCAGTACGTTGACTACAACGGGTTCGAATCCGAGCCATACTACAACAGGTCGGGCGTGAGCCAAGGCAGCAATTTGGGTCCTCTCGAATTTATTTTAACGATAAATGACTTACCAGACGTAGTCAAACATAGTTTGTTTTTACTGTTTGCAGATGACCTCAAATTGCTGCTCTAGGTCAAGGGTGAGTCGGACTGTGAGAGATTGCAGGAAGACATAGATGGAGTGGTAGAGTAGAGCCATAAAAATAAACTCTACTTCAACACAGCGAAATGCTCAGTGATGACATTTACGCGCGCGAAGACTGTCTTAGCCTACAAATACAAAGTAGACGAAGCGCCGATGCAGCGAGTGTCTCAGGTACGAGATCTAGGAGTACTGCTTACCCCGGATCTAACTTTCCGGGATCATATAGTTTAGATTTGCAAGAAGGCGTACAGAAACCTAGGTTTCGTGCTGAGACAGTCGCAGGGATTCACAAACGTTACCACGCTTAAGATGCTGTTTGACGCTTTGGTAAGGAGTCACTTGGAAAACAGTGCGGTGATTTGGGCTCCTCATGAAACGAAATACAATGTCATATGTCATGCTGGAACGAGTACAGAATATATTTACAAGACACTTGTATTTTAAACTTTATGGGGTTTACCCATTTTACCCGCTGATGTATCCGACACTGTTTGTACTGGGTATGGTGGGGTACAACGAACTCAGAGTGCGCCGGGAATGTACACTTGCGGCGTATGTGCTAACGCTCCTGCGTGGAGTAGCTCATAACCCGGGTGTGTTGCGTCACCTGGATCTGTGCGTGCTAGACCGGTATGTAGAGAGGCGGCGGCGACTGCCACTACTGGCCGTGCCTGCTGCCAGAACCAACCTGCTGTCAAAAACACCCCTCACCCGCACAGTATGTGTACTAAACGAAGTGCATGAGAGAATTGACATATTTTCTTGCAATCTGAGTAAATTCGCAAGAGTTTTGTTAATTTTTGTTAGTTACATTTAAATATAATATTCTTAGCCCCGTGCTGTGAATTCACTCGACAGAGTTTAGGTAAATTCTTGCGATGCTATGTTTGTGTGCACCGTTCACGCACACACGCCTAAACATAGAGCGTAGTGATCGCTTAAACAGTTTTGATCCTATAGACGGTCTGATTTTGTATTTTAGGTTAAAATATTAATGACAATTATTATTATGATTAATGATGATGATGATTGATGATGATTGATTAATTATGATTATTATTTAGTGTTGCTTTGTATTTTTTAATTAAGTTTAGATGTTTAAGTATTAGCCGTAAGTTGATTTTCAATTTATTTGGTGTGTTGGCAAACCATTATTGTATTGAGGTCATCCTGTAAAGATAGTGTGTGTTAGTTTAAATAAATAAAAAAGTAACATACATTACTTACATTAAAAGCATACGTGTCAAATATTTGATACGCCACCATAATATATTGTGATATTAACATGATCAATGAATAGAAATACTGAAAGAAAATTATTAAATCATTACTAATGAATAAATGTTCGATATTAGTCATTTATAAATAAAATAAAATACCTGGCGTCCAAAGCAAAGCGTTACTTTTTCACAACAGTTTACTAATTCCCGATACAGTTCAACCCATTCTTGAATCTGCTCCCTTGTGATATTACAATGCTCATCCGACCTAATATCACGGCTCCCTACTCTCTCCTGAACTGATGATACCAACAAACTCAGACATTTGGTTAAATGAACAACAATGATAATAATAAAAAACAACATGACGTTTTGAAACATTCCAGTAATTCTTAAAATTGCGTGTGATACCATTATGGGAATCAAACTTATCAACGGATCTGACGGTGAGAATGATATTAAAATTTCCGCAGACCTGATGCCAGAAAATATGAAAGTAAATAACATAAAAGAAATTCCGTAGTAGAATATTTTCTTTAGAGAATTTGTTAATTTTTTATCATCTTTAAAACATTCTGAAACACGAATGATACTTCTCAAATATGATTGGAAGGCGTGGCTGTAACAAATACCGGTCAAAATGGATGACACAGAGTTAATATACGTGATAACACCAAACCAAGGAAAAATTAATTTCATTAGATTATGATCATCTTTTCCTAACACCAGATTAACTTCATATATTACAAGTGTAGTGTGCAATATTGTTTGGACGAATATTTGTAGCTTAATAAAATATTTCTTCATCTTCTTCTGGCTGCAATAATTTCTGTATATGCCTAAGAAATTCTCCATAAACAGTAAATTGTTCAACCACTTTATTGGAGACATTTTTACTTGTAATGTTGTGTGTTTAGAGGTGACGGCGACAAAGTAAGAGTTAATTAAGGCAAAAAAAAAACATTATTTCACTAAATTAGTAGAAAGTGGTTCATTATTTATTCATAGTCATTGACTTTGTTGTTACGACATTAATATACTCGTTTAACATACAGGGTGTAGAAAGTCCCATCACATTGCCGCACGCATTTTGTACATCAAACTAAGTACCATTGATCAAAAATTATTGCAACATAACGACTTTTATTTCTGGTATGAAAAATCGCGGTTACGGCAGCGCACAATGTGACGCACGCAAAACATTGTGCTTCTGGGTGCAGTCAACGGAACAGAGGTCGTGAGGGAATTGGAAGTAATGTATTAGATTTGAAACTAATTTTCGTGACAAAAAGTGGAACCTTGACCTTTAATATCTCCGTAACCAGACGGTTTCCATGTACAGACGCCAGCACATCAAGCTACCCGAAACTGTCAAATTTTCCCAATCAACTTTGAACCTTATACATCAGTGATAAAGTTGAAAATCTATTAAATAAATTTGGCAGATTGTAGTAGCTTGATGTGCTGGCGTCTGTACCACCAGAAAATAATAATATAACTGAGTACAGGTGATTCTCCCGGCTTCGTTAAGCGTGTTTTTAATGGCAATTCTGCGCTCTGCAATTAAGGGAATTATCTTAAATTAATCGAATAAAAACCTCTTCAAAATCTACTGATAAGTTCATCCGATTTCAATCTACTAGCAAATCTGTATGGAGTTTCAGCAATTTCCAATTCTTGGACGAAAGTCACATAGGTCCTTGTAATATAGTTTGTCAGGCACACCCAGTACACAATGTAATTTGAGTAATGGTTTTTACTTCAGGTGCCTTGGCAGTTATTAAATGGTTATGTTTACAATATAATCTTGGAGAATTCTGGTTACATAAAGTGCAAAATTTGTGGTTTTGAAACCATATTATTGATTTAAAAAAAATTTTTTTTTTTAGAGAACTTAATTATCTTATTATTTTCGGTACATCGACTCTAACATTCTCTCCATAACAAAAGGTGAAAAAAAACACGAATTTTTATCATTACTTGAAGAATGTTTGATTGTTGTGGTCTTGTGATTCATAGTTCAACACAGAGTGTGGACAAACTGTGAGTTCCAGAGTCGGATCGGAGTAGTAGAAAACCGCTCTGTCTCTCTCTTTACTGATTTCAAAACCACAGGGGAAAAGTTAGTTAGATATAAAATTGGGCAGACATATAACATTTTACAATTACAATAAGTACCTACACAATTAGTTTACAATTTTATATCAAACTAGCTTTTGTCCTTCGCCCGCGTAAATACACTGGGATTCATAGTATCCAATGTCCTAACCCAGGTCATAGCTTATCCGTATGCCTTTCATCTATATCTGTTCAGCCGTTACGGCATGAGACAGTAGTTACTTTCGAATTTATAATATACACCGTGACATTTAAGTCGTCTTACAAAAGCAGCCCACTTCATATATCCAATGACTACTAAAAAACATTCATTTAAAAAAGCTACATTGTAACAATTTTTAATTGCTCCTAGAGGTATTTTAAGTCGGTTACATTGAGTGGCCCTTTGTAAGACGACTATACTATCACGGTGTATATATGAGTAAATAAGTATATACTTAAGTAATAAGTAATATAAATATAGATACTATTGATCGTATATCCAAATGTAAAAAAAGAAGCCTCGTTGGTCTAGTGGTAGCAAGCGCTACTGCTGAGCATGAGGTCCTGGGTTCGATTCCCGGGTCGGGCAAAGTGTTATTGGGTTTTTCTATCTGAAATTTCTCAGTAGCAGCTCGGAGTCTGGATTTGTGCCCGGTTGATGGCAATAGGCTCGCCCCCTATTACATGGGACTTAAACATAACTGGCGAAATGTGGGTGTACCTGCTACAGGGACACCTCTGCCCAACCCTTCAAGGAAACAAGGCGTGATGTTATGTTATGTTATGTAAAAAAAGAAGCACAAAAAATATCAATTCTTGGGAATCGAACTTAGGTTTGCAAAGCAGTCGTTGAACCGTTAAAATATTTGATTTGTTGAAAGTTGAATAAAATGGGTGTGTAATGTATGATATAATAACAAATGCTCTAATTTCACTTGAAATAACGTTCATATAATATAATTTTCATATGCTATAAAATCATATAACCTACTCGTAATTTCATATGACCTAATGTTTCATATGATATAATTTTCATTTAATATAAAACATTTAGTATAACGTTCATTTTATATAATTTTCAATATGTATAATATTCTTTTTATATAACATTCATTTGACCTAATGTTCTTTTGACCTAATTTTCATGTTTAATGGTCACAGTTCTAACCTAACTCAAATGGCACCTAACCAAATCTTAAAATATTCAATGCATGGTCGAGGGTGGGCTTGGTCGACGGAGCCCCGCTTCGCGGGGCTCCTACTTCTGGATGGTTTATAAAAAAATAACCACGAAGGGGATGGCGGGGTCTATTCGCTCGCTTCGCTCGCTCACACGACCCCGCCATCCCCTTCTAACCTAACCTGTCCGAGTCGGGGTGCCCTAAAGTCCAGATTGCATCCAATTTCTACTGGTTACAATAGTTGAGGGTGGTAGGTGTATAGGGTATAAAGCGAAGAAAAAAAAAACAATATAACAATATTATAGTAAATGAATAATATACTACATGAATATTATGTTAAATGTGCATTATAGGAAATGTTTATTATATCATAAGAAATTAGATAAAATGACATTATATCAACAATTCATTATCTCAACTGATCGTTATATTAAACAAAAGTATATTAACTGAAATTAGGTCAAGTGAACGTTAGATTTTTTGTTATTATATCAACCGTTACACACTCGAATAAAATACCCGTTTTTATATATTTAATGAATTCATGATTGACTGCTTAGCTCCATAAAAGTATAGCGGGATGATAATCATTTAAAAGGTTAAATCTATAACTATCTGCTACATTCGTTCCCTATTCAGCCCAGTGAAGTATTGGAATAATTCAACTGTTGTTTACTGGTATATTGTGTTCATTCAAATAATAGTAAGTACCTCATTAAAAAGTTTTTTCATCATACAAAGGTATATCGTGTTCCATATCCTCTCAGGCTCATTTCCTACGAAGTGTATAGGAAGGTTTTGCAGTTTCTAACTTTTCTCGTACTCAAACCTCATGTAATATAAACTATCCATCTCTAAAATAACTAACTTAATGCCGAATATAATAATTTACCCTCAAAATGGATACTAATCCCCAAATGAATCTTAAAGTTGTTACCCCAATATCATAATCTAAAACTGTTTAATAAAACTACATATCTACAGTAATTCAGGGATAAGGAAGTAATATGAAACACCAAGATATTTGTCAGTCATTTATATTTCTTTGCCAACATTAAATTCAATATTCTACACCATACCATCACATCTCCTATTCCCCACATAATATCACAATTCATTTCACCATCAAATCAGTATTCTTATATTTACCATAAAACTAATAGGTTACCTTAATTTACAGTAGACATCCAACCAATCCTATATCAATCTGCCTTTTTACCGACACCGCCACTAAGCACGTCCTACCGTCACGAGCGCCCAACCCAGAAGACGCTATCGAATCTCTCGGTGCTGCCAGTATAATAAATTGAAACCTAACACTCGACCATCCTGACATCGTGCATGTCCTCATGCACGCAAGTGAATTAGCATCTAAAACCTAACACTCGGCTTACAACTATTTATACGTTATTTCTGAAACTTATAAACTGAGAACCGTTCTTCTAGCCAGAATATAAAACAATGCAAATGAGAGAAAAATTATTGAAATTTCCACTAGTCGTGATATGATGGTATGATGAAGACTAAAACTCAAAACATTTATTTCTATTAAACCATTTACAGGAACTTTAAAAATTTCAAAGGGTTGTCAGTTATTCAGAAAGTTGAAGCTAGTCGCCCATTCCAAAACGTAGGTTCTCTATGGAGAAGAACGGGCAAGAAACTCCATGGATACTCTTTTAAATCAAGATATTACAAAATCCTGGGTACATTATTATTGTTGATTCTATATGTGAGAACAATGTAAAAAAAAACAATATCAAACAACTCAAAATACACGATTAAAGATAAGCGCTGGCAGTTCAGTCTGAATTGACGGCTCCCGTTCATGAACATGACGCATGGATATGCACCATTTAACTCGACCATTAGAGTGTGCATGACATACTTTCTTTCAAGTCTAACAACATCATAATAACATTATAAATGGATACATGGTACTCACATTTACATTTCTTTATTCTGCACGGAACTTACTATAAAATGCACTAAAATTTGCTTTTATACCTTCCTACATCTAAAAAAAACTGCAACTAGGTGGCGTGCCAAGCAACTTCCAAAATAAAATATTAAATATTATTTCAATCAAGTTGGCAATCGACTTCCATTCACTAACCTAAGGTCTATTACGCATCTTAAATAGCAATCAGCAATTATCGAAACTAACGCCAAAACAAATAAGTTGCAATCTTCTAAACTAACGTGATAAGAAATTCAACTTTCAAACACATGTAACAAAATCTTTGACATGAAAAAAACAAAGAATCCACTTTCTACTTGAAATTTACCAAATAGCTTAGCATCGGCTACAAGATGGGTAAGTGGATGAAATCAGTGTTTTCTTAGACTACAAACAATATTCGACTGTTCTCAACAAGTTAAAATAAGTTTTAAAACATTAATAATATAAGAAACAAAGAATTATACGTAATATTAATGAATTTCAGACTGAAGCATTTATTTTAACTTAGATGTTTTTATGAATATCTATATATATATATATTTTGTTTACTGTCGACATTTTTAATTTATTATTGTTTGCTAAATTCACATTCAATGAATGATTTGACTTGAAATTAATTATTAACAATCCTATTCATATTTGCACGCCATAGCATGTGGCAAATATGTCTAACTTGTATTTTTTTATTTTTTTTATTATCCTGCACGCACGTTTTTATTATTGTACGTGTACACATGTTTGAGCAAATAAATATATCTTATCTTAATAAATTTAACTTTAAAATTTACAGTACCTAACCCTGTTTCAGTGTAAAATGGCAAATAGAGTATCCAATGACCAATTAGATGAACTTTTAGAGTTTCTAGCCATCCTTACCCAATCCATCAATAGAGACGCAAACATAACTAAATGAATAGTCTTTTACGCTACACACAGTTTATTCTAATGAACAAGCGACGAAGTTAAATTTAATGTAGGTACACAATTTTAGTTAAAATTCTTCAAATTATAAGACCAATTTACATTTTTCAATCAGCGAGCGACAGGCAAGCGATCAACAACACGGGAAAAGGTTATCGCAATTTGACAGCCAAATATGCTCGCCAATGGCTGTCGCTCGGCTACCAAAAACTATGCATAATACGAAATAATCGCTTTCACCATACGACCACTGCACACTTCAGTTGACTGATTGTTCCCTAGAGGCAGCACTATCGCTAGTTTGCTATGGTGTGGCTATCGCTGATACATAATACGGATTTGCAATTTAAGAGCAACTATTGCGCAAATTTCGCTATCGCTAGGCTTCTGCAAGATACGTAATAAGCCCGCGGAGACTGTAATGACGGCACCGGAAGTCGATTTCAGAAAGTGTCAAATAATTAAATAAAACATTTACAAAATAATCTGCATCCTATCAACAAGATTTAGTTACGTTAAAATCAAAAGCTAACATTCGACCTTCCTGACATCAAGTTTGTCTGTAAGCTTTACATTACAAAATAAACGTTATGTTGCTTGTTTGTTCAATCAATGTTATAGAAGACCTGAATATTTAGCGTTAAATATTACAAGCATGAGCTAACAATATTCACAGAAAGTATGAAATTCAACAGTCAGTGACAATTTACTCTAAAAACGCTTAAAAGGTGAGATATTACATAATCGCATTTTGTTAATTTCTCAGTTTCATTAGCTCATTCAGACTTTTCAATATTAATTTACATCCGTCACTCATTGTACCGCAAGCTTCACTGATCAAGCACTCTCCCCAGTCAGCCACTGCACAACTTACAAAGAATGGCCTATGCTTCGACTTCGACCTAATATGTTAACATTACATTCTGTATATGCCACACATTGCACCGCAAGTTTCACTGGACAAGCACTCTCGCTTGCCAGCCACTGTACGACTTCCAATAAGTGACATAACGTCCTGCACGTGCCAAATATTGCACCGCAAGCTTTACTGGTTAAGCACTCTCACTTGCCAGCCACTGTACGACTTCCAATGAATGGCCTATGCTTCGACTTCCATCTTTCAATCACATATAAGTATGTATTTTCATTTTAGCTTAACTTAAGTATCGATATTTTCCCTTAAAAGTTTCAGTTTCGTTTAAATCATAACATTTGCCTCTATTATTTTTAACACAGCATGACTTTTAACAAAATAGCATAATAATATTTAATTCACATTTTTTTTTCTTCACATTCAAACAATAACTTAATCATGAAATTCATAGATTAATTGACATACATTATTTGTTACTATTTCATTATTAATCTTTATTTTTATTCTTTCGGGTCAACCGTATCATATGAAGAAACGTAAATCATAAACTTCTGATGTAACACAATTATTCTGTTTTTAAAACCTATGACCAATTACATACTCCACGATTTAGGTGTATTTCATTCATCACCTGCCTAATTATCTTAATCATTATTTTTCAGATAACCGTCTTGTATCTAAAAATATTTCATTCTTAATATTCTCACTACCAAGAATTAAATTAAACAAAGCTTCTGTTGGGGTTATAATCTGGTTCTAAACTAAAACAATTCAATTCCTTGATATTATTACCATAACTAACTGTATATGTTCTAACCAATAGCTTCTTACTAACCATATTTAACAAAATACCCGATGTAATAAAAATGAGACATTTCCACTTTTCAAAAATAAATTGTCAGATTAATTAATTAATAAATGTTATTACTCAAGTAACAACAATATGAATCATTTGTGTTCGAGTTAAATAAACAATAAAATAAATAGGCGTCTTTTTTTTTTGACAAGAATTTAAATTGATATTATATATCTAATAATAATAAATAAATCTCTGTACTCCTGATTTGTACTAAATCATGATAATTTAACGGTATTGACCTCGAACTTGACGAATTTATGATCCCATTTTATTAAACTTGACATTATGTATTGTAGGTATTGCTTAATTCAAATTATTTACTAAATTTCATCTTGACATGGTAAACTTGTATTGATTTGATTTAAAGTTTTAATAATATTATATTAAAGGAGTCTTTATCATAGTTTAACCGGTTTGCATGACTTAATTGAGGTAGTTACTATAAGGATCATTTTAAACTTAACATCTGTAACTTGTACCTACTTTTTGTGCAAATAAAGAACTATTCTATTCTTTTCATAATTTCTTGAACCCTCCTTCTCATATTAAATACATAAAATAATTATTAAGTCGCGGTGGCAATGTACGCTCTCTCGAACTATGGTGACATAACTTGTGACCGCTCTCACAAGTATAAATACATAATTATAATCATGAAGTCACGGTGATAGCAAACGCTCTCGCCAACCACGGTGACATAACTTGAGACCGCTCTCACAAGCATAAATACATAAATATAATCATAAAGTCACGATGGCAGTGAACGCTCTCACCAATCATGGCAACATAACTTGTGACCGCTCTCACAAGCATAAGTACATAAATACATATAATCATAAAGTCGCGGTGGTAGCGAACGCTCTCGCCAACCGTGCTCATAACTTGTGAACGCTCTCACAAGCATAAATATATAAATATAGTCATAAAGTCACGGTGGTAGCGAACGCTCTCGCCAACCGTGCTCATAACTTGTGAACGCTCACACAAGCATAAATACATAAGTATATACTGATTGTTCGAAATTATAATTTTGATATTCACAGAAGTATCACAAAATAACAGTTACACACATGTATACATGTGTGCTACATATGTGTAATATTCACATACATATTCTCATCCTTATCGTTCCAGATATAATTAATCAAATCTCAAACCAGTCAATCTACACATTATAATTAACTAGGAATACTAATAACTTTAGACACAATAAAATTGTACATAAACTTATCCGGATTGATTTCTCCTATTTGTGCTCATTAAAACTTAGTTAGTTTACCTTATGACATCTGGGAAATACTATTAATCAAATGTAAGAAACTAACAGCAGGCAACAAGCTACTATATGCCTCTTGATGCCCGACAGGGTCCATATTGATCTTTTACTTTGTTATGTTATCTATGTAATACATATGGAACGCAATAAAGAATTGAGTATTGATCTCGTAATACTAACTAGTTATATCAACCCAATACGAAACTCACACTCAGATCCAACAACAGCTTTATCATGTGTATCGAATTGTATAACTGAATCCCAAGTACAGTAAGTTATAAGTTGTAAATTGTAGTATTTTGATGCCATTTATGAATAAGGATTTAATTTAATATTATTTACTAATCGCATCCATTATATAACTTAACTAATTAATTTCTCAAAATAATAATCCAGAATGTGCACTCCGTAATTAAAGGCATAATATAATATAGAAGTAATTATCTTAAAAACTTTTTGTACCTTATTTGCAAAATAAATGATTTTGATTAAATACATAACTAAAATGATATAATGAAAATATATTGAAGCAACAGCACCGATTATCATCACCAAGTGCGACTGCACTAGCATCCAGCCATACAGGCGTCCAGCTGCACTGGCATCCAGCTGCACTGGCGTCCAGCTGCACTGACGTCCAGCTGCACTGGCATCCAGCTGCACTGGCGTCCAGCTGCACTGGCGTTCAGCTGCACTGGCGTTCAGCTGCACTGGCGTCCAGCTGCACTGGCGTCCAGCTGCACTGGCGTCCAGCTGCACTGGCGTCCAGCTGCACTGGCGTCCAGCTGCACTGGCGTCCAGCTGCACCAGCGTAACCACTTTTGCCGGCTCTCGCTCGCACATCGGGCGCTGCACACGAGACTCCAACCACGGTGGCTGCGACCTCCATGGCGTCGGCTATGACTGCGACTAGTTCCCAGTTCTACCCCTGAATGGATACCACCTCGGGCCGGGGTCGTAAGCCGGTGCCCCATGAGGACGCTTCACTGTCGCGAAACATTATCTGAAACTCATAACAACGGGTTTGACTCCTTTTCGAACAAGCCGTGAAAAAGTTAAAATGTCTAATATCTTCTAAACGGTAGGTCGTAGCTCAAAAAACCGGCCAAGTGCGTGTCGGACTACGCACAATGAAGGGTTCCGTAGTTGAGATGAATTTATTTATTTCAAGAACAAACTTAACATTGTAGTTGAAAAACATGTTTTCCCATACATTTCAACTGCAAATCGTCGCTCGGCATATAATACCGCGAATGTGACATTTTTTATGTTTTTATTTTAATTGCAGGATCACTTATTTGAACGTGTAGAATGAAATAAAACAAATCTGATTTTCGTAAAAAAATTCACATTCGCGGTATTAATATAATAATAATCTAACTAATCTAATCTAAATCTAATACCTTTAAACCAGCAATTCTTGTATATACCTATGTATATATAATCTGAATCTCGGAAACGGCTCCAAGAATTTTTATTAAATTAAGTATGCAGGGGGGTTTCAGGAGCGATAAATCGATCTAGCTAGGTTTAATTTTTAGAAAACATCGTTCAAAAAAAAATTATCATCCAGATATTTTTTTTTTTATTCAAGTACTCATTGCGTTAGTAAACTTATGAACTATGTTAACTTATTTAACGAGGTCACTTAGAAAGTTTTGCGACTAACAGTTTTTGTCCATAAAATACTGGCTGGTTTTGATGTCAATTAAAACGATGACTACTTATTACATAAAAAAACATAACATTCCAAATTCGAAATTCCCTCCACATTTTTTTACGAGCAAAATCAAAATACTCTGTCTTACTGAAAACTGGATTTATAACGAGAACATTTTCGCGCGATGATTTTGTACGATTTCAAATGTCGACTAAAACCAGAAGAATCGTTTGAAAGACTTCGAATTGTGTTCATAGAAAAAAAACCTTCTAAAGCGACTGTTTTTCGCTGGTTCAACGAATTTATGGGTGGTCTAGTAATTTTGGCAGACAAAGAAAGAAGTGGCCGCCCTATGACGGTTGTTACATAACAAAAAGTGCTGGCTGTGAAAAATTTAATTCAAGAGAATAGGCGAATTACATATGAAGAGGTTCAGCATACACTGTGAAATTTGAATCACAGTTTTGCAAGAACAAACGTTGTTCAGACCATGGTCTACTACCATTCTAAAGCATCCAATAAAAAAAAATATAATTAGTTTTTGAAAAAACACAAAAAAAGCAAAGTTTAAAATGTCAAGATATATAGATGTATACTGCCGATTGGATTGGGAAGTGTGCATGAAATTCTACACAGGCATCTTCGGTTATGAAAGATAGTTTCACGCTGGTACCGTAAAATCTAACGCAGGGTCAGAAGGAGGTTCGGGTAGAATGGTGCCGACACATGATAGCAAAATTGGTAGCAGGCTCGTCTCGGCGCGTTTAAGATATCATTACGGGTGATGAATCTTGGATTTATCAATATGATCCAGAAATGAAGCGTCAGTCGACCGTGTGGCTGTTGAACCAAAATGAACCAACGCCTACCAAAGTGAAGCGAGCCAGAAGTGCAGGCAAAATGTTGACCGCAAGTTTTTTTTTTCTACCAGGTTATCTGGTGTCAGTACCCTGACGAGATCAAAGAAGCATCAATGCTGAATGGTATGTTACCAAATGTTTGCCAGAAGTTTTTACTACTGCAAGCAGCAAGCGACCGAACACTGGCCTCCGTGGGCTACTGCTTCACCACGACAACGCGCTAGCTCACACGGCGCTCAAAATAAGGGACTTTCTGGACAGCACACCGTTCAAATTTATAGGTCATCCTCCTTACAGTCCCGATTTGGCTCCGTGCGACTTTTTCTTGTTCCTCAAAATAAAAAATCAACTCAAAGGAAAACAGTTTTCATCACCTGAAGATGCACTGGGTGCATTTGAGAAGGAGATTGGAGAGGTGTCTGATGCGGACTGGAAAATGTGTTATGAAAATTTGTTTAGACGTATAAAACTGTGTATAGACGCCAATGGAGAGTTCTTTCAAAAGATATTATAAAAAAAATTATAACCTGTAGTATATTTTTTTCTAGTATCACAAAACTTTCTGAGTGCCCCACGTAATCTAGTTTAAATTTATTTCACCTCATGGGAGATGGCACTGCAGTGATTGATGTACATGCAATCCAGACTGCTAGCGATATTGTTGGAGCTGGCCCGTACTCTGCGTACCAGGGATGCACACCTCATTCGCATCGTTACGTAAAAGCAATGAATATGTGCGTCCGCGAATATTCCCGATGCGCTACAAAAACGGGGCAGCCCCACCAATACCCTGAAAGCGTTGTTGTATTGGACACGAAGGGCGTTGCATGACCTTTGGGTATATCTAGCCCACAGGCTGCACGTGTAAAACGTTGTACAATAAGCTCGAAAGAGTAATTTTGGCTTTTTTAGTGAGCAGCGTGCAAACCTGCTAGCCAGCATGTTTGCCCTTATCGACAACGCCCTTCGCTCCCGCTCAATATCGAGTCCGTCATTGAGGTCAGGGGTCAATATATGACCAAGATATTTAAACGTAAATACTCTTTGTAGTGGAGTCCCATTGAGTAATACAGGTGGTACATAACCCGGTCTGCCCCCAGCCTCAAAGACCATGATCTCCGACCTATTGGAGTTATACATCAAACCATGTGTTTTGGCATACTGCTCACATTTGGCGACCAATTACTTTCTGAGACCACAGATTGACGCGCTCAGAAGCACCATATCATCTGCATAGCTAATATTATTTACACAAATGCCATCTATATAGCAACCCACTCTGGTGCTGCTGAGCTCGCCAATCCTGCCTCACCCCGCATTCCAACCTGTATGGCTTGGAAAAAGTTCCAGCCCATCGTACACTATTGATCTGGTTACCATACCACTATTTAAAGATGTTTGCTCCGTTGGCAACCTATCCTTCTCCATCTTTCTCCACAATACGTCATAAGCAACCAGATCAGAAACCTTGAATAAATCGATGAACCTAGCATAAATCGGCGTCCCACGCTGTGTATAGTAAGTATGTGATAGTATGCTTAAGGCACAACACTGCACTTTCTGTTGACAAACCACGCCGAAACCAGAATTTTTTGTCATGAACATTTACAGTTTTATTTATTTGTGTATTAGGCAGACGGTCAAACACTTTTGCTATTTTGATATTATAGTAACTAGAGAGATGGGCCTTTTGGATGCCGAGCGACGAAATGTAAGTTTTTACGCACAATATTGAGAGATTTACCATGTTATTTTAAGACCATAGACTTCTTATAGGTTTTCCTGTAATCTATGAATAAAGAACCATACTATGTATTTTTTTCAAAATTTTTGGTCCAGTAGTTTCGGAGATAAGGGGGGGGGAATGGTCAATTTTCATTGAATTTCTTAAATATCTTTAAAAGTAGTTATTTTAAAATTATATAAAAAATATATTTAAGATCCTCGCAACAAGCCCTTTCATTTGATATGTCACACGGTACTGTTAGGAAAACTTTTTTTTTTAATTTTCTTGTTTGCGCCCCAAAAGTGACACCTATATTCAAAATTAAATTATTTACGTTACACATTCGTGTTTGGGTCACAGAAATACATATGTATACCAAATTTCAACTTAATCGGTCCATTAGATTCGGAGTAAATTGGCTGTGACAGACGGACAGACAGACAGACAGACAGACAGACAGACAGACAGACAGACAGACAGACAGACACACGAGTGATCCTATAAGGGTTCCGTTTTTTCCTTTTGAGGTACGGAACCCTAAAAATAACAAGATTTTACTTCCCCTTGCACCCCGTGAACTTTTCCAGGAGATAAATTTAGAGAAAGAAAAATGTGACCTTCACATGACCTCCACTTCATAAATTGGTAATATACGGATCACAGTCTATTTAATTTTTGTAACCGAAAATTCGAATACACCAAAAGAACACGAGATGTGATGTAGGTAGGTTAGGTATTTCCACAATCCAATTTTAACCGTTAATAATACTTTTAAATGAATTATATTATAATGCAAAAGAAATAAGCGGGCCACATACCACTTCTGAAATGTAATATAAACTATCCATCTCTAAAATAACTAACTTAATGCCGAATATAATAATTTACCCTCAAAATGGATACTAATCCCCAAATGAATCTTAAAGTTGTTACCCCAATATCATAATCTAAAACTGTTTAATAAAACTACATATCTACAGTAATTCAGGGATAAGGAAGTAATATGAAACACCAAGATATTTGTCAGTCATTTATATTTCTTTGCCAACATTAAATTCAATATTCTACACCATACCATCACATCTCCTATTCCCCACATAATATCACAATTCATTTCACCATCAAATCAGTATTCTTATATTTACCATAAAACTAATAGGTTACCTTAATTTACAGTAGACATCCAACCAATCCTATATCAATCTGCCTTTTTACCGACACCGCCACTAAGCACGTCCTACCGTCACGAGCGCCCAACCCAGAAGACGCTATCGAATCTCTCGGTGCTGCCAGTATAATAAATTGAAACCTAACACTCAGTTGGCCTAATATAGTTTTGCCCATTTTCTTGCTGACTGTACAGTTTTTAAAAAATATGTGAATGCAGATCAATATGTTTCAAAAAGTTAAGGACAGTCTCTTATGACCGTTTTCTTGTAGCGACAACGGTTAAGGTACCTGCCCTTCTTGCCCCATTTTAAAATCCACTCTGTATTTGTTATGATTGACTGCATAACTCCATAAAGTTATAGCGTGATGATAATCTTATAAAAGGTTAAATCCGTAAATATCTGCAATATTCTAACCTCTTGGCTAGTCTTTTTACAATTTGCGGTAAACTATAGAAGAATACGAACATAATGCAATATTGCTCATCCCTCATAGCAAATAACGTGATAATAATTAAAAAAAAGTCTATTGTGACGTTTTCAACGTTTATTTGACATAGATTATTTATACCACAAGTTTGAAACACACTCAATCCTCCCCTGTAAAAATGAATACCTCTTTTCACCCCGTTAGGGGTAGATTTTCAAAAAACCTTGATATATGTTTTCTTTGTTTTCAGTCTTAAGTATAAATACTGAGTTTCGAGTTAATCAGACCGCGCGTTAAAATTCTTTCATACGAACTTTGACACCCCCCAATCCTCCTTTAGGGGGGCAGTTTAGAAAAACTAAAAATGGCAAACATATAATTTACATAGATAAGTATTCGTGCCAAATTTTAAGTTAATTAACTCAAGGAATCAGATTTTTCATACAAACAAAATCCCCCTTTTCACCCCCTTTTTTTTTTGGGTGTGAAATTATCAAATGACTTCTCCCGCTCTGGGCGGACTGGGAGGGCGTGTCAGACTCTTACTGACTAAAACCCACCCGTGTTCCTTCAGTTGCCATGTTTCCGGGGGCCACGATCTCCCTTTCGGTTTTATTTGCAACCCCGGCAGGCATCGGCCCTAGCGGATCTCTTTAAAGGTCGAATTTCCAAAAACCCTTTCTTAGTAGATGTGTTGGCGTGGGGAGCAAGAAAAGAGTGGACTGTATTTTAGGCAATGGTTTATTGCCGTACTTATTTAACAAATTATAAACTGTCCTGGACAAACAATTAAATATTAAGTTTAAAGAGAAAAATCGTCCGTCGCGGTGGAGTCCGTGGAAGCGAGTGGTCGTCGGGCCGAGCCGTGCCGCCGCCGCGCCGCACCTCAGCTACCCGATGACGCGCTGATCATGCTGCCTGCGCATGCAGCCTTAGTGCAAAGTGTTGTGTTGGGTTCGATTCCCGACAGGATGCCTATGTCATAATAATTACCTGTGTGTCAAAGGAGACGGAAATGATTACATACTCGTACACTCTTGGGCCTAATGAGATGAAAATGGTGTGAATTTATAGATTCAAACATACATTAGTGTTTTGCAGTGACTAGTTACTATCCCACAATTCACACAGCGATCCATAGTTTCAACAATATCCAATCCACAAAGCAGCAGTAAAATCCAAAATAACAATTCCAAGTCGTGTAAGTGATCTTCGGTGTCCAGTGTGAAAGCATGGGTCGTACAAGGTAGGCAGGGTTAGAATCCATAAAAAACAAAGCAATGGTCATTGAACATGAAAAATTATCGAGAAAGCACTCAAAACGCATCGGAAAACACTAATCAAGTGGCAGCTGTCTAGTAGGGGTGGGCTTTGCGACGACGAACCGTTTACAAAGATCGTTTTGTGTTGAGATCATGAAACCGTTTTACATCTGGGGTTCAACTTCAAACAGTTTTCAATGCACAAACCAGTCTTTGAATTATTTGGTGCGATTTTTTATTTTACATCTAAGAAAATACAGTCGGGTACAAAGATTCAACTATCTATCGCACTCGTAAAACAGTCCTTCCAATAAACTCTTTGTCAATGAAATACAGTCAATAATGTATTACCGGTTGTCAATGCTGTGGTTTGTGATGCGAAAAAACCATTTCAAATCGTTGATTGTTGTAAGAAACTGCACTCGACGAAAAGGCAATACTATTCCATGTTGGATAAGTTTCATCCTTTAACCGTTTTCTGCAACCGTTTTCGTCGTCGAGAAAACGGTTTCGTCCGTAAAAAATTCGACAACGACTCACCACTAATGTTTACTGTCAATGTCAGTCAGCTCATGCCAGTGCAGAACATGCACTGCCAGTGACATATACTAAAAATATAAGACTGATTTTAATCGATATGAAATTGATAATAATTATTTTGGTTTTTCAGTAATTAATGATATTTTATTTAAATTAAATGCACTATATTGTATAAAAGTATAAATAGTGCATTTAATTACTTTGAGTTAATTATATTACCTAGTGCTACCTAGTGAGCAGGTTTTCTTTTTGTAGTTGTGTGATCGTTTACTTTAATCGATAATCTTACGAAAACTATCTTTATCATATTTCTCCGCTTCCAGATTGAGAATTGAGCTGATTTTTGATATTAAAGGATAAAAAAATATGACAATTTTTTTAGATCATATCTCAACTTATTACATTTGGGCCCACCGTTTCCCATCTCCTTTCAGCCCAATCCATTCAGTGGTTTTAGCTGTGCGTTGATAGATCATGGAATTTGAAAATTTATTTTTGCATTTGATGACCCAATTCTTGAGAAAGGTTTTATGCTATTTTAACATCACGCTACGACTCTTATAAAGCCGCGGTCACACATAGCGAATACTCGCGACGAGTAAAATTGAACATGCTCAATTCAAATCGCGGCGAATTCAACTCGCTAGTTCACGCTGCGAGTGCCTAATCGCAGCGAGAATTCGCTGTGTGTGACCGAGGCTTTCGAAACGTGATGTTAATGTGAAACCGCGAGGCACAGCTAGTTTATAATCTTAGTATGAATATAGATGTTTGCGTAGTTAATCAATTCGCCACGTGCCCGAAAATAGGGCGGCCCAAAAAACGTGACGAGTCGACCAACACTGGTTTTATGAATTCGATTACGTTGGATAACTTAATCCGTGTTCGGGACTAGTGGTTCGTTACTGATTGCTACAGGTTCCACGTGATTGGCCAGATGAGAGGATTTTTGAGATTTATTGCTAGGTCAAACGTAGTGGGATTTTTGGAGAGAAATGTTACGCTGGTTTGATGTCTTTTTTTAAAGGTTAAACGTTTTTATTTGGATTATAATAGTTCTTTATAGAGAACTTACCTAATTGGTATGACAAGAATAAGATGCAGCATAGTCAAAATCCTACATGCCTAGCCTTTTCCAAACTATATTAGGGTCGGCTTACAATCTAACCGGATACAGTTGAATACCAGTATTTTAATGGAGCGACTGCCCTCGTGCACACAGGCGCGACGCGACGGCGTAACACGACACCGATAATTGTTCTACCATGAAGTTTTCTTAGAAATAGTTTTGTTAGAGTCGCGTCGCGCCAGTCTGCACGAGGATTAAGGCTAGTTATCAGACTTTTGTGCTGACGACAGCTGGGACCAACGGCTTGGCGTGCTTTCCAAGGCACGGTGGGGTCTCGATATGTAATGGATGGTCACCCATCCTTAAACCGAACGCGGCAAGAGTAGCTTAACCTCCAATCGATCCGTACGGCTGTTATCATTTAGCCACGAGCCCTTCAGGATCAGCATAGTCTGGACAAATATTTGAAGCTCAATTAAATATTAATTCGTCTTCTTCTACAATTATAATTCCCAAGAGATTCTGCACAAACTTGTTCATCCGCTGTATTGGAGACATTTTTGTTGGCAATTTTGTGCGACGATACGGTTATTAACGGACTGAAGCTAAACATTTTGTTATTTCAATTTACAAAGAAGTTTTACTGAAATAATTGACTTAGTAATAATGACAACATAATTTTAATCTATAAGGTCAAACTAAAATAACTAGAGAAACTCCGCAGACGCGATGGAACAATATCAAAACTTGATATAAAAAAGAATTTAATGATTTTTTTATGAAGTCACCGACCCCATCTAGTGTAGTCACTTAAAAATAGATTTTCTCAACTCATATTTCAATTAACAACAATACTAGCGGTCGTTGACCCCCCACAAAACTTTATTTTTATTGTGTAGATATCGATACCTATCACGTTTGCAGAGTTTTGCTAGCTAATTTAAATTTGACCCCGTATATTAATATCGTGTACACGCGTTCGTTTTCATGATCGCTACGATCAATGTTCCTATTGTCATGTTACTGAAGTTCTAGGAACAGTGTTTGTTCCACGATTACCAGTTTTTTGTGTTAATTAGAACCACTTCATTAGTCTAGTGATCGCTACTGATGAACATGAGGTCCTGGGTTCGATTCCCAAGTCGGGCACTTTGCCCGACTTGGGAACCGGTCACAAATCCAGACTCCGAGCTGCTACTGCGAAATTTCAGATAGAAAACACACTTTGCCCGACCCGGGAATCGAACCCAGGACCTCATGCTCAGCAGTAGCGCTTGCGACCACTAGACCAACGAGGCAGATGCAAATGCAGAGGTAAATGTAATTAAATATGACAGAAAATAAATAAACGTTAAAATAATAAAATTCATAAATAACGATTATATTTTGCAACATAGTCTGGACGAATAATAGGAAGATAATAAAACATTTCTTCGGCTTGTTCTGACTACAATAATTTCTGTATATATATTCCGAAAAAAATCTCTGTTAACAATAAATTGTTGAAAAATTTTACAGGAGACATGTTTATTTCTAATGTTATGTGCGTCAGCAACGACGATATTTTTTCTGTTATTATAAATAACTAGTGGATACTAAGCAGTTGCTTAGTAAGTAATGGACTGTCAATTATTTTGACGACACGACATTAAACATGCTCATTTAAATATATATCCCTTCAATCAATACTTCTAAACTATGTCATATCACTAAAATAGAAATGTTTTAATCATGAATCGTCGTTGGTCTATAGGGGTATGAGGAACAGGGAGTAAAGTTCACTCATCCTCCATAGAAAGGGGAGGATCCTCCGACCAGATGAGTGTCGTGTCTGGTGGGCAACTGTCGAAATGTCGGGAAGTTATATAAATGCTTATCGGGCGGTAAACCCTAGTTGCGCGATGCAGGATTTGTGTGACGTCAGGTCATTGATGCGTAATTCGCATGTGGCATTGTAGATACCGCCACTGGTCTTTTCGTATGTAATTGTAAATAAATGTACGTGTACATTGAGGCTTCGTGAGTTAAAACACCTCGAACAGGAAAACTCGTTTGTTCAAGATTCACGTTCTTTTACTGGCACATTGCAATCAACTTGTCTTCTGATAATTCATTTATCTTTAATCTCATCATAGTACAATGTGGATGAATTGTCATACTTTCTGGTTACTGAACTGACCGTAAATATTGCATAGGTTAGGGGTCATTTATTTGGTTTTAGAACTTTCATTAAAAATCTTGTACGGAACTTTGATCGAGCCGAGTGCGAGTTCTAATAGGATTTTTTTACGAAATCATAACTGCCAGTAAACAATTAAAATCTATAAGAAATTATAATTATATAATTTAATAAAGTTAACACAAAATTAAATAAAATCCACTCATAAATATGACACATAATATAAATATAATTATCTACACTTTGAAAGTACTGACAAAAAGTGGGCGTATTGTAGGTACACCTCTGCCTAACCCTTCGGGGAATACAGGCGTTATGTTACGTTAAAAGTAATTTTATGAAATCTACCTCATAGTGGTTAAATGATATGGTTAAATTGCAACATAACTATAAGATAATTGACAAACAACGTAAGTATAACAGGCAGCATGTACATCCCAGCAGGAATGTTGGTCAGTAGCTTGATTTCTATTGGACTCTTCTTTATCAGTCGTATAAAGTCTTTTATCAGTTTCGCTTCAGCTTCACCTGAATCTGTAACAAAAGGTAAGTGAATTTTACGCGAGTTTTTGAAGTGTAACATCTTTCCTCTCGCTTTTCTGCAATCAAAATCAAAATTTAAATAATCAAATCTATGGGGGGGATTTCGAAGAAGCCGGAGAAGCGCGCGCTATTTGATTTGACCAATGAGCGCGCGCGGTGCTTGAATTGGCCGTCAGATGGTACCAACCCATTTTCCGAGAGGTTGTAAACAAGATGCTGATGACGATGACGATGACGGTGACGGTGATGGTGATGACGATGAATATTATTAATATCATATATACGTCAGCCAAGATGTCAGATGTTACACATCATATGCCACTAGTGTAAGGCTCGCTCGTTTTTTTTGTTCACAAACTCGTTTATAGAAATTGTCCTACCAATAATCATTTTATTGTAAAGTTGAACCACCACCCGTCGAAACTTCACTCCTTGGTTACCCGCGGTCTGTCCAGCAACTAATGGCATTATCATCACTGATACGTAACTAAATAGAACAATTAGAACTCTCGAATACTCTTCGGTGTTCCCAATCTGTAATTTCAAAAACTATCCTCACGCGACTGACAACCTGATCTGAGCAAGTAGCTCAAGTCGGGTCAGTGGAAACCGACCCCAACAAACTTAGGAAAAGTCTAGACAAATGAAGACAGTTTTACTTTAGATTTGTTTAAAATAAAGTGTTGCAGAATCGTGATGATCGAAGTATTGCCACCTACTTTAAAGAACAAAACCGCTTCAAAATAGGTGACAATACTTATCTGCAGTATTATGGATCTCTTTCCTAGCAAACTTGAAGATTTTCAACCACCAGTACAAGCCAGAAGAGTAAAGCGAAATGTGTCAGGCCTGAATAAAGACGCAGTCATTTTGCTTGTAAACGTTAAAGATTTGTTTGCAGTATATTTGGAGGTACTTACTTTTAAAACATTCTTGTAAAAAATATAGTACAACATCAAAATGTAATGTGATGTTGACAATATGATCGAAAAGAAAAACTGAAACATGAGAATAAGAAACATTATGTCATAAATAATACAAACATAAGGACTAAATAAGTGTTAACATTTCAGCTTTACCTGACGTCCAAAGCAAAGCATCACCTTGTCACAGCAGTCAGCTAAATCTCGATACAGTTCAACCCATTCTTGAATCTGTTCCCTTGTGATATCATATTGTTCATCCGAACTAATATCACATTTCCCTAAACTCTCCTGAACGGCTGATACCAACGATGTCAAACATTTCAACAAATGAACCACTATCATTACAACAACATACAACATTAGGTGCTGAAATACTATAGTAATTCTTGTAACTGATTCTATTGCCAAAATTGGAACCAAAATTAACGGACTCAACTGTGAGAACTTTTGGTACGTGTCCATAGATCTGAAGACAACAAATGCTATAGAATATAAAATAAAGCCAATGCTGACCCAGTATGTTTTCTTTAAAGACTTTGTAAGTTTCCTGTCAACTTTAAAACGTTCAGAGATACGATTGATACTGTTATGATATGAGGTGAAGGCGCAGCTGTAATAAATACCAGTCATGACGGACGTCGCTGAGGATAAATAGACTGAAGCTGAAGAAACAGCAAAAATTAAATTGGTTTGATTATAATCGACCTCCCCTAACAACAAATACAATTCATTAATAACAATTATAGTGTGCAACATAGTCTGGACGAATATTAGGAAGATTATAAAACATTTCTTTGTCTTCTTCTGGCTGCAATAATTTCTGTATATTCCGAAGAAGTTCTCCATTAACAATAAATTGTTGAAACTCTTTATTGGAGACATTTTTGTCTAATAAGTTGTATGCTTCGGTGACAACGATGAAGTGATACTTTTAATGGATGGTAGCAAAGCATTTATTTACTTTTAATTTCCCAGCGAGTAGCTTCTTGTAAGTAATTGTGACCTGACTGTCATTTTGATGACAAGATATTATTATTAATGTTTTGTTTAATTATCTAGTTGATGTCGCCAAGCCATGTCATACTCAAATTACTTTAAACAGTTGTTCCTATTTGATCCAGTTTTAGGTTTCTTTTTTAGCTAGCCATTGCAATTAATAAGCCCTTTCCTCCCAATTAGGAGTAAACAATAAATTAGGAGATCAGTTCACGAATACGAAATGAAATCTTGTAGCCATCTTAAAAGAACTTTTTACCTATTGACCGTCAAAATAGTTGTGTTACGAGCGACTGAAGTATCAGCAGCTACTATTCCATAAGTTCGTCCTACCTAAACGGATTCTGAGAAAAACGCCAAAACAGATTCCTGCTTTATATTTCACTAGCTTTTTCTCGCGACTTTGCCCGCGTGGATGTCGGGAAATATCCCACGGGTACGTACTACCGGGCAGTACAGGGATTACATACCTAATAGTCCAAGTAAACGTTATTGAGTCCTACCGCTGCGCTACAACCATAATTAATTTGTTACGCGTAATTTTGAATCTGTGATATCTTTTAAACCATTCATTCCAATGATAAGAAGTCAAGGCATATTTAAATCTAAATTAAATGCCCAATTTAAATAACATATTTTATTGCTTAACCGGTAAAGGACCGTTGTTGCCAATTGGCAACAAGTGACACACGCGGCTTACAACTCTATTTGTATTTGCTGTAATGGCTATTATTGTCTGTGAATTTTTGTGTCTATGGTCGGATAGATATTCTCGTCAAATAAATCGACTAAAAGCAAAAATATTAATAGGCAACATTTTAAAAAAATGTTGAAAATCACGTTCCCGCGCGGTAAAATGTCAGTCAAATGTCACTCCCGTCCGCTGTAATAATTCGTTTTTTAATGGTTTTTGTGTGTAAATCGTCGGAAAGTGGTGATATTTTCATTTTGAAGTAAATATTACATCGTTTTAGATAATATTCGCACTAAATAACACCTATTTTGACCCAACCAAAAAAGTGTAAACAAACAAAAAAGAGAAAGTTCCCGTCACAGTGAAAGTTGTTATATTTTGTGGTTTTTCTGTATGGATCTGATCCGTAAGTGTTTTATTTCTTTTCTATATTACATGTATCATCGTTTTAGACAACATTTAGAACAAAATAAAACAAAAAAATATTTTTTTGGTACGGTGAAAGTTACGTAAGCAATAGAAATTCTAGATCATAAAAAATCTAGATTTTTTGAATTTTTTGTTTTCAATGTTTGTCTCTAAAAACGCTTTTGTTAGATAACTTATCTATCCATAATGTACCCTGCAAAATTTCGTGTGAATTGGTACGGTAGTTTTATCAGAAATCGTTATCACAAAGAACAAAAGAAATAATAACAAAAGCGGGTAATAAAGATAAGTGAACGTTGTTTACAAAGACTGCAACCATTTGAAACGTATTCGTAATCTATTCGAGTAGCAAAAAACATTAACAATACTACTTGAGACATTGTAAAGAAATCCGAGTGTTTGTTTATTTAAGCGCGGTCGTAAAACTGTCACGGCGCGGACCACCCACGGCGCCTGATCGGTTAAGGATTAATATGATACCGTTCAATATAGCTTCGGAAATAACAATGGAATTTTTATCAAATTCTAAAAGATAATAATGGTTACTGTGGGTCATCCTTAGAAGACCTTACCTGAACTTAGATCATACCTGAAAGATAGAAAGGTTAAAGTTCAAGTAAACGGCGTAAACTCATTAGGGTCTGAAATGGCAATGGGCGTTCCTCAAGGTTCGATATTGGGTTCATTCCTCTTTTTAGTTTACATTAATGATTTACCCCAATTACTTCAAAATCAACCGAAAATGGTGTTATTTGCAGATGACACATCATTGATCTTTAAAATAAACCGACGGTCACAAAATCTTGAAGACGTGAATAGCTTCATTCTGCAAGTCCAAGATTGGTTTACGGTAAATAATTTGGTACTTAATTTAAAAATAAACAAATGCATTAGATTTAAATTACTTAATGTTAAAAAAAGTGAATGTGACATCATATTGAATGAAGAAAAACTGGAATTTATTAATCAAACGGTTTTCCTTGGAGTCAAGCTAGACAAAAAATTACAATGGGGACCTCATATAACATCTCTTGCAGGGCGGTTAAGCTCGGCCGCTTACGCAGTTAGAAAGATAAGACAGTTAACAGATGTATAAACCACGCGTTTGGTCTATTTTAGCTACTTCCACAGCATTATGTCGTATGGCATTTTACTGTGGGCTTGGGCTGCTGACATTGAATCCATCTTTATTTTGCAAAAGAGAGCTGTCAGAGCCATTTATAATCTACGTCGCCGCGAATCTCTCAGGGAACTATTTAAAAGGATTAATATTATGACGGTACCTTGCCAATTCATTTATGAAAATATTATGTATGTAAGGAAAAATCCACATCTCTTAATAAAATAAGTGATAGATATAATTTTAATAGTAGAAATAAAGATAAACTGGATCAACCATTTTTAGATTATCTAAAGTACATACATCTTTTATGGGGTACTGTGTTAAATGTTACAACAAAATACCTTGTGACATATTGCAATTAAATTAAAGAAAATTTAAAACTCATATTAAAAGTACACTTTGTAAACAAGCATATTACAAATTAGAGGATTATATCCAAGATAAGAGTGCTTGGAAACATGCTGGTCCTGCTCCATAGGACAATTTAGAATCAAGACAAAATCAAACTGGTTGCCAATTTAATTGTAAAATTTATTATTTTGTGTTTTATGACATTGATTTTACATTCTGTGATTACTTCCTCACACACTGACTTATTAATTACAATTTTTTTTAGGAAAATCGTCTATTTTTATATCTATCACATATTGAATTATCTGTCGTTGCTTCATTTTTAATTCTTTTTACCTATTGTGGTATAGTAATTTTATTCTAGGTGCATCGTGTTCAAATATAATTATTTAACTAATGTACGTACCTATACAAACAATTGCAAAACATTTTATTTATTTATTTATTTATTTATTTATAGTTAATTAAAACGGTACAACACCAATAACATTAATTAACATAGAAACAATTACAATATTGACATTAATTTAATTTAAAACTAACATGGAACAGTGGACTCCCTTGCATACTTACTCTCACAGAACACCAGACATATACGCATAATTTTACTCCATTCATCCGCAAACACATCACATTCAGGGTTGGCAGTCAGAAGGGCATTTAGCATCTTTAGGGTACGACAGACTGGAGATTCGGCTCTGGCTACAGTTTTGCATGACAGTTGTGCAAACAAATTGTGTCGGCGGCTTTGACGGTGTCCAATGTATTTGTCTGGCACAAATAATCGGCAGAAAAGGCCATGGAGCTCTGGACAGTCGATACGTCCTCGTAAGGTCTTACAGGCTACCGTGAGCTGATCAAGACCTCTTCTTACCTCTAACGAGTTAAAGCCTAACGTCCCTAAAAGATAGTTGGTAGGGTACAAGTACGGAAAGAAATGGTATAACCTTTGGAAGAGGCATCTTAAGAATGTTTTCTGAACCTTTTCTAGCATCAGTGTTTGGGTCGCGGTATAGGGGTGCCAAACACAGGCACTGGACTCAAGTTTGCTCCGAACCAGAGCAGTGTACAACAGACTAATAACATTTGAATTGCGAAAGTCACGAGCATTTCTCAAAACAAATCCCAAGCGTCTGAAAGATTCTTTCGCAAGGGCAGAAACGTGATCTCTAAAAGTCAGACAGCGGTCGAAAGTCACTCCCAAGTCCTTTATGTTGGTGACACGAGTAATTACTTCACCTCCCAAATTATAGTCGTAATGGATTGGTCGCAGCCCTCTACCGTATGTCATGACGTAGCACTTGTTTTTATTAAAAAATAGCTTGTTCACAATGCTCCACTCATAGATGGCGTCAATATCCCTCTGAAGGAGCTTGCATTCCTCGTCCGTTCGGATTTGTGCGACTAGCTTCAGGTCATCGACATATAGCAGGCACTTGGCAAACTTGACATTAGTTATGAGGTCATTGATCATGATCAGGAAAAGAGGCGGCCCTAACACGGATCCCTGACTTACGCCCGAGCGTGTACTGTAAGGCTTGGACTCGAAGCAGCCATGTCTTACAAACTGCTTGCGATCGCGTAGATAATCGGAAAAGAAGTTAAGAAGACCGGACGAGAAACCGATGGCCCCCAGCTTTGTCAAAAGCACATCGTTGTCAACTCTGTCGAACGCTTTCCGGAAATCGAAATACAGAACGTCAACCTGCCCACCAATGTCCAAGCAACGGGATATGTAGTCTACGTGAATCAGTAAATTCGAATTCACGGAGCGACCCGGCCGAAAACCGTGTTGGGCATCAGATAGGGATATATTTACGCGTTTGTAAATGAAAGCGTGAAGTATGTGTTCGAAAACCTTGGCAATGGTTGGCAGGATAGCGATGGGTCTGTGTTCCTCTACTGATGTTTTGTCACTAGTTTTAGGAATGGGAGTGACTCGCGATGTTTTCAATTGTTCAGGATATACGCCGGACCGGAGAGCTAGGTTAAAGACATGACATAGAGGGGCTGCCAAAATATCATGACATCCCTTAAGAGTAAAGGCTGGTATGTTGTCAGGGCCAACCGCGCTACAGGGTTTGAGTTTAGCAATAGCCTTAACCACATCCGGTGGGGTTAAAAAGGGAAGAGGAATGCTATCTCCCTCACTACTCACATTTAATTTTCTAGGGTCCAACTCAGGTGTATCAGGCAGAAACACGCTAGCAAAATACTGAGCAAATGCAATTTTAAAAGAGTAACGGTGGAATTTCTTGCCCATTCTTCTCCATACGAAAACTACCTTTTGGAAGTGGCGACTAGAATCAATTTTATTATTTTGTAAATTTTTACGTTCAAAAGTGCTATACATGGGCCTATTTGAAATAAATGATTTGTCTTTGACTTTGAAGATAGACATATGCCATCACGGACTTTTCGTTAAACTTTTTATGATCTTCAATCCTGTAGAACATAAATTTGATGTATCTCCAACGGTTTACGCGGCGCACGCCAGTAAAGTCCCTGTCGGCATGATTTTTTCCGACATCTTCGACAATAATCGTCATATATCAGCCAATTTCCACAAAACCTTAATGAATTTATACACCTTCCGCAAGAATCACTCCGTCTATTGGTGAAAACCGTTTGAAAATCCGTTCAGTATTTTTTGAGTTTATCACGTTCAGTCAGACAGACAGACAGACAGACGCGGCGGGGGAATTTGTTTTCTATACTGATATATAAAGCTGAAGAGTTTGTTTGTTTGTATGTTTGCTTGAACGCGCTATTCTCAGGAACTCCTAGTCCGATTAAAAAAATTATTTCAGTGTTAGATAGCCCATTTATCGAGGAAGGCTATAGGCTATCATCACGCTAAAACTAATAGGAGCGGAGCACCAAAGTAACTATTCCACGTGGACGAAGTTGCGGGCAGAAGCTAGTATAATATGTAAGGATACATTTATATTATTGTATTTTACATCTAAGATACCTCCACGCGGCTTAGATACCGATACCGTTTCGCATTAGAGGCTTAAGGAACCTTAAATGATTAATACTGTTTTATTGTGCTTGAGACGGTTTCAATTTATTATATCGACATTACATGTAGTTAAGTAATAGAGATGTGTCCCTCACTCATGAGGTGCCTCATTTGAGGTACTCGTGATCACAAATTGAAAGAGTTACTCGAATTTCAACATTGAACCACCTCACTCGTTCACGCGTCCTCACTTCATTGACATTATTGACGCGAGTACTCGCGAGTATTGAGTGATTGAGTGAGCTATAGAATGAGTGAGGTGAGGTCTCGAAATTTTGAAAACACAGTACATTACAGCAGCTATTACTGTGAACTCTAAACGTTAACTATGAATTCTAAAAACATTAGCATTAGATTGGTAATCAAGTGTCATTGATTCGTTTATTTAGGCGATCAAAAATTTATGAGCGAAAGAAAGTTATGTGTATGAGGGAGACGTAAAAATCGTCATCGTGAGTACTTATGAGTCGACGCACCCGTCCGCCCGCTGCTTCGGACTATCAGCTGAATTCGGCTGAGTTCGGCTCGGGCTCGGCTCGTGAGGTGGTATACGCCGACGTACGACTCCTCGCCTCAAATGAGGGGTACCTCGTGAGGACCTCGCGAGGTAAAATGAGGTACTCCCTCAACCTCATATAAAAGATGAGTTACCCATCAGTATTAGGTAAATAAGAACAATACCTAAACGTGATATACAGCATTCGTATTAGAAAGGTATGGTCAAATTTAAAGATATGGTACAAAGCATCAAACTGAACAACTTTCTCCATGGGGCCAACATCGTAATCACGAAAAATGTATCAGCTGTCCCATACATTTGGGTCGAGTGGATATTGAAGTTTTGTATGGGACAGTTCATTTTTTTTTTCGCGATTACGATGTTGGCCCCATGGTTAGGGGTCATTTAATTGGTTTAAGAGCTTTCAATAAAATTCTGATACGGAACCTTGACCCAGAGTTCGAATAGGGTTTTTTACGGAATTATAATTGCCAGAAAACAATTAAAATCTATAAGAAATTATAATTATATAATTTAATAAAATTAACACTAAATTAAATTAATTCCACTCATAAATATCCACACTTTGAAAGTACTGGCAAAATGTGCGTGTATTGTAGGTACACGTCTGCCTTACCCTTCGGGGAATACAGGCGTTATGTTATGTTTAAAAGTAATTTTATGAAATCTACCTCATAGTGGTTAAATGATATGGTTAAATTGCAACATAACTATAAGATAATTGACAAACAACGTAAGTATAACAGGCAGCATGTACATCCCAGCAGGAATGTTGGTCAGTAGCTTGATTTCTATTGGACTCTTCTTTATCAGTCGTATAAAGTCTTTTATCAGTTTCGCTTCAGCTTCACCTGAATCTGTAACAAAAGGTAAGTGAATTTTACGCGAGTTTTTGAAGTGTAACATCTTTCCTCTCGCTTTTCTGCAATCAAAATCCAAATTTAAATAATCAAATCTGTGGGGGATTTCGTGAAACGGGACTTTACAGGAAGCCGGAGAAGCGCGCGCTATTTGATTTGACCAATGAGCGCGCGCGGTGCTTAAATTGGCCGTCAAATGGTACCAACCCATTTTCCCAGAGGTTGTAAAAAGGATGCTGATGACGATGACGGTGATGGTGATGGTGATGACGATGAATATTATTAATATCATATATACGTCAGCCAAGATGTCAGATGTTACACATCATATGCGACTACTGTAAGGTACGCTCGTTTTTTTTTTTTAATTCATAAAATCATTTATAGAAATTGTCTTACCAATAATCATTTTATTGTAAAGTTGAACGACCACCCGTCGAAACTTCACTCCTTGGTTACTCGCGGTCTGCCCAGCAACTAATGGCATCATCAACACTGATACGTAACCAAATAGAACAATTAGAACTCTCGTATACTCTTCGGTGTTCCCAATCTGTAATTTCAAAAACTATCCTCACGCGACTGACAACCTGATCTGAGCGAGTAGCTCAAGTCGGGCCAGTGGGAACCGACCCCAACAAAGTTAGGAAAAGTCTAGGCAAATGAAATTTAAGTTTTTTTGTTTCAAATAAGGTGGAGCAGAATCGTAATGAGCAAACTATTGCTACCTACTTTAAAAAAGAGAAAAGGTGAATATACTTAGCTGCAGTATTATGGATCTCTTTCCTAGCAGACTTTACGATTTCTAACCACCAGTACAAGCCGGAAGAGTAAACCAAAATGTGTCAGGCCTAAATAAAGGCGCAGTCATTTTGCTCGTAAACGTTAAAGATTTGTTTGCAGTAAGTTTGTAGGTACTTACTTTTAAAACATTCTTGTAAAAAATATAGTAGAACATCAAAATGTAATGTGATGTTGACAATATGATCGAAAAGAAAAACTGAAACATGAGAATAAGAAAAATTTTGTCACAAATAATACAATTATAAGGACTACATAAGTGTTAACATTTCAGCCTTACCTGGCGTCCAAAACAAAGCATCACTTTGTCACAGCAGTCAGTTAAATCCCGATACAGTTCAACCCATTCTTGAATCTGTTCCCTTGTGATATCACATTGTTCATCCGAACTAATATCACATTTCCCTAAACTCTCCTGAACGGCTGATACCAACGATGTCAAACATTTGAACAAATGAACCACTATCATTACAACAACATACAACATTAGGTGCTGAAATACTATAGTAATTCTTGTAACTGTTTGTGATACCAAAATTGGAACCAAAATTAACGGACTTAACTGTGAGAACTTAAGGTAAGTGTCCATAGATCTGAAGACAGCAAACGCTATAGAATATAAAATAAAGCCAATGCTGACACAGTATGTTTTCTTTAAAGACTTTGTAAGTTTCCTGTCATCTTTAAAACGTTCAGAGATACGATTGATACTGCTATGATACGAGATGAAGGCGCAGCTGTAATAAATACCAGTCATGACGGACGTCGCTGAGGATAAATATGCTGAAGCTGAAAAACCCGCAAAAATTAAATTGATTTGATTGTAATCGACCTCCCCTAACAACAAATACAATTCAGTAATAACAATTATAGTGTGCAACATAGTCTGGACGAATATTAGGAAGATTACAAAACATTTCTTTGTCTTCTTCTGGCTGCAATAATTTCTGTATATTCCGAAGAAGTTCTCCATTAACAATAAATTGTTGAAACTCTTTATTGGAGACATTTTTGTCTCAGAAGTTGTATGCTTCGGTGACAACGATGAAGTGATACTTTTAATGGATGGTAGCAAAGCATTTTGTTACTTTTAATTTCCCAGCGAGTAGTTTCTTGTAAGTAATTGAGACCTGACTGTCGTTTTGATGACACTACATTATTATTAATTTTCTGTTTAATTATCTAGTTGATGTTGCCAAGCCATGTCATACTCAAATAACTTTAAACAGTTGTTCCTGTTTGTTCCAGTTTTAGGTTTCTTTTTTAGCTAGCCATTGCAATTAATAAGCCCTTTCCTCCCAATTAGGAGTAAACAATAAATTAGGAGATCATTTCACGAATACGAAATGAAATCTTCTAGCTTGTAGCCATCTTGAAAGTACTTTGTACCTATTGACCGTGAAAATAGTGGTTTTACGAGCGACTGAAGTATCAGCAGCTACTATTCCATAAATTCGTCCTACCTAAACGGATTCTGAGAAAAACGCCAAAAACAGATTCCTACTTTATATTCCATACATTTATATTATTGTATTTTACATCTAAGATACCTCCACGCGGCTTAGATACCAATACCGTTTCGCATTAGAGGCTTAAGGAACCTTAAACGATTAATACTGTTTGCGTATGCTTCAGACGGTTCCAATTAACTAGATCGATATTACTCGTAGTTAGGTTATTGAGAACAATACCTAAACGTGATATATAGCATGTTTTAGAAAGGTGTGGTTACATTTAAGGGTGTGATACAGACCAACAAACTAAACAACTTTCTCTATGGGGCCAACATTGTAATCGCGAAAAAATTATCCAAAAATTATCCCAAATGTATGGGACTGCCGTCCCATATATTTGGGTCGAATAGATATTGAAGTTTTGTATGGGACAGTTGATTATTTTTTTCCTTTCAACATGAATGATGTAATCAATATTTTGTAACAATAGTTTGATTTAAAAAAGTGTCCGTGGAGTTTCGATGTCCGTTCTTCTCCACAGGAACCTACTACGCTTTGGAATGGGCAACTAGCTTCATTTTTCTGACTGACCGAAACTTTGACAATTCAAAAGTGCCTGTAATTGGTTTGTTTGAAATAAATGCTTTGAGTTTGAGTTTTTGCGATTACGATGTTGGTCCCGTTGAGAAAGTTGTTAGTTTGATGCTTTGTACCACAATTTTCTAATACATGCTACATGTTGAATGTGACAATTTTGAGTCCGACACGCACGAGGCTACATTTACATAAGTTCATGTATATCATGTTTATATAGGTGTAAGGTTAGTCATATAAGAAGTACCTTCGTTGTAATAATATTTGTAAAGACGACGGCGGAATGACATGTTTTAATCTATTTGGAGGGTTTTATAGGTTTTTCGGACTGCCTGATCTAGTGAATGTAAATGAGACTGCTAAGGTTCTGAGCACAATTCCTGAGTCGGGTAAAAATATCCCTAATTGGGATTTTTAAAGGAAATTCTCAATAGTAGCTCGGAATCTGGGCTAGTGCTCAGTAAGGGATTTAAAAACAAATACCCTCAACAGCTTATCCTCATTCTCCATAGAAAAGGGGGGATCCACTAACCAGAGACAGACTCCTGCCCAACAGATTTTGTCGGATTTCTGGATATATGCCAACCGCGCGGATAACTCTGCTTGCGCGATGCAGAATTTTGCGTGACATCGTGTGATGCGTAGGTCTGTAGCGGTTACACCGCCACATACAAAACTACGCATCATATACATGACGTCACACAAATCCTGCATCGCGCAATTAAAGTTTACCGAGCGATCAACATACAAGATTTCAACTTCAAACCGTTGGGCAGTTGCCCGCCAGACAAAACACCCGTCTGGTCGGAGGATCCTCCCTTTTCTATGGTGGATGAGTGAACTTTACACCCTGTTTCTCATACCACTAAATTGGTGACCCCGAGTATGAACGTCAACGCAGCCTTCGTGCAAATACTTCGGCGTGACGTCATCATCATCATCACTCTCTCAAGCTTTCGTGAGACGAGTCACACAGCCAGCCAGCACCCACGGCTTCAACGGGGATCCTGACCACCAGCATGCAGCGAACGCGCATTCCTGGTCATCACCCCGTCTCACTGGGGAATCAGCTCAATCACCCCGACTCACTGGGGAATCACCACAATCACCATAGGCAGTTCCGACTCACCGCGAACTATGTGGCACCCGGTTCCGACTCACTGGAACCACAGCTGGCACTGTGTGAGGCATCGTAAGATTCAGCCCACTATCGACCTCCAGTCTCTGGAGGGGAGTGATGTAGCGGTTACACCGCCACATACAAAACTACGCATCATAGACATGACGTCACACAAATCCTGCATCGCGCAATTAAAGTTTACCGAGCGATCAACATACAAGATTTCAACTTCAAACCGTTGGGCAGTTGCCCGTCAGACAAAACACCCGTCTGGTCGGAGGATCCTCCCTTTTCTATGGTGGATGAGTGAACTTTACACCCTGTTTCTCATACCACTAAATTGGTGACCCCGAGTATGAACGTCAACGCAGCCTTCGTGCAAATACTTCAGCGTGACGTCATCATCATCATCACTCTCTCAAGCTTTCGTGAGACGAGTCACACAGCCAGCCAGCACCCACGGCTTCAACGGGGATCCTGACCACCAGCATGCAGCGAACGCGCATTCCTGGTCATCACCCCGTCTCACTGGGGAATCAGCTCAATCACCCCGACTCACTGGGGAATCACCACAATCACCATAGGCAGTTCCGACTCACCGCGAACTATGTGGCACCCGGTTCCGACTCACTGGAACAACAGCTGGCACTGTGTGAGGCATCGTAAGATTCAGCCCACTATCGACCTCCAGTCTCTGGAGGGGAGTGATGTAGCGGTTACACCGCCACATACAAAACTACGCATCATAGACATGACGTCACACAAATCCTGCATCGCGCAATTAAAGTTTACCGAGCGATCAAGATATATACAAGATTTCAACTGCAAACCGATGGGCAGTAGCCCGCCAGACACAACACCCGTCTGGTCGGAGGATCCTCCCTTTTCTATGGTGGATGAGTGAACTTTACACCCCGTTCTTTATACCCCTAAAGGTCACGTGTGGCGTTTTACGATAAATGCCGCCAAAAGCTAAACTTAACACAGCACATGGTTAAATGATTTATATTTTGACTTATGTTAAAATATACAAATATCAATTATTTCAATTTCATTAGTGTTGAAGTGCCAACTCTAAAAGGGTCTTTCATAATTTAAAACAATTGTTTTTCCACAATACATATTTAATTTATAAGAATTACTGTTCCGCTCTTTTGTACAATACAAATATTCAAATGATGCTGTAACAACTGGCTGTCAATAGCTCCGTAATTATTTCCAATCAATCCAATAATTACCGATGTATTCACAACATGTCCACAATACATGTGAGTAATTAAATCATTTGCTTTGGGTTCGGAATTAAATGTACTTTGGTAAACGTCAGTAAAGCCTTCGCCACACTAAATAGATCCGGCTGCGACCGGAAATACACACCTTTCATGACCTGCGTTTTAGGTTAATAGGTTGCCAGCAACTGGTAACCTATTAACCTTACATCAGAAATACAATTAATACCTCTGAAAGTTATTTCACATCCTAATCATCATCATCAGCTGCATCTGCCTAGCCTTTTATCAACTAATTGGGACCGGCTTCTAGTCCAACAGGATGCAGCTGAATATCAGTATATTACATGGAATGACTGCCTATCTGACCTCCACAACCCAGTTACTGGGAATCACATCCTAAATCCTAATACATATGAAGAGCATCTTTTCAAAAAGTCATATTTCTATCATAAACAAACTTAACAAAAACAGAATTTAGAAAAATCTAAGAGAACATTTGAAAACGTTATGATGCAGCAATACATCCGTTTTGATTGGAATCCAAATTTTTTGGATTTTGTTATATGGGAAATATACCCCTATTAAACAAGTTTTTAGGCTCATTCAATAAAAATTTATTCCAGGGGCTAAAAAAAATAATATTGGAAAGTGAAATACGACCTTTTGAACAGATTCTCCTCATTATGTGAAATTGATTTTGTTTGTCCTAGTTTTATGCCTAAGTCGATTCTTATGTTCAGTATTAAAAGTAATTTTAACACTAAATATTGATTAGTCGTTTCAGCCAAATACAACCTTTTCAATTCAATAACCGACCATTTCCACAATTTCAATGAAACCTTTAAAAACGATTGTCAATAGATTTATTTTCAAAACCGCTTCATTTCTCAATACTTTCCGACGTATTCGCCCACTTGTCCCAAGTTAGCGATACAATCAGAGCAAACTCAGTAAAAGTTCAGAAATGTATCGCGATTTATGAATATTGGGACGACGCAACGCGACCGCAACGTACCGCTGTCCATTTTTAGTTTGTCTGGGCAGTCAGCCGCGAAATCAAGGGTTTTAGATCCGACCAACTACATCTGCAGTTCACGAAACGTATAATCAACCTTAAGATGGTTTAAATAGAGTGCAGAGTGGGATAATCCGGCAGCAAAATAATTTGTAAAACGGATTTTTCTTTATAAATTATGATACAAACTAGAAGACTGTAAAATAATGCTTCGGGAAAATCTTTATTTTATCTTTTGTGGTTGCTTGTTCGGGGGATTTCCTTGAGTGATTTTATACTAAACTTGAAGGGAATTCAAAAATGATAGTCTTTAAACATCTTTCTTTGACGTCCATACCAATCATGTCCATTGTCCGGGACGGCGATCAATGGTTCAATTTTAAATTATATTGTTGGTTGTAACGTCTCTAAGTATTATGTTTATTTATGTTTGTAAGGTAAATAATTTACATATCAGCTTTAGCAGCTTTAACCATATTTATTCATAATCGTTTATAATTACCTAAATAGTGAAAACATCTAAATCACGAGATCAAACCAAGCATTTTTCTGATCGCAATTTAAGATATTGTAAAAGATACATACATCTATAAACGACCATTATAAAATTTCCAACAGCAAACAAAACAGCTTACTACATCATGTATCACATAACTACTACAAACAAAACCACTTTGTCGTGTCTCCACAAAACTAACACTTGTAAAAGTAAACGAAGGATGGTGGCACCTTGAAATAAAACAAACTACGATCATGTTGATATCTACTTTCATTGGGAATGGAACTCACATGTTGGGGGAAGCCGATTTGGAGTATAGAGCTGTATTTTTACTTCGTAATAATTCTTTAAGACCTCTTGTAAGATTAATCAGTCTTTCTGTAGGCTGAGTAAACGTTATTCATATCTATGGGTGACACTCATTGTGGTTGTTGCAAAAATGTTAACAAAAATGCAATAGAATCTCGATTAAAAAATTGTTCGAACTCACGGTACATTTTTGTCGCGCGTTCATGCTAGGAAAGTTTTTTTTCTATGTACAAGAGTGCTCAACTTTCACGGGAAAAGCTTAGCTACTCATAGCTTCTTCTTAAGTTTGATTGATTTAGTTTTTAGAAGAACGCCATTCCATCTGATCATTCCAAATTACAGTGAATGTGCTGCTTAAAAATACCGGATTTATAACCTTTAAAGATATATTGATAAATGATGACATTGTTAGTTTTATATCATTCCATTACTTTAATTATTTCCAGACAGACTAACAACAATTTGACTTTAACAAACGTTTAATTAAAAAGCAAACAATCCACCTTCAAAATGAAACTCTCTCAAGCTCTCTGAAAACTGAACCAAACCGACAAGAAAACTTATTAAACTACCCAGCCGAATAGCGTCACCTTTAAAACAAAACAAGCTGTATCACGTAGCCGGTAGCCGGGACAGCTTGCACCGAAACAGCTCGGAATAGCTTGGAACAGCTCGGAACTGCTCGTTCTCGTTTCAGACATGCTTCGCAACTGACAGAAGCGATGTGCTTCTATTTCGGAATGAGGCTGCGATGTCGTTTATGTTGGACTATTTTAGAAAGGATGAATCTGATATCCTTTTTTTCTCACAGATTATCGTAAATTCTCTGTCTGTCTGTCCGTTAATGTGCTTGTACCGCATGTATCAGAAAGTTGTGGTCATATTTAAGGGTGTGGTGTCATACCATCAAACTAAACAACTTTTACCACGGGGCCAACATAAAAAAAAATTACCAGCCGTCCATTTTCAAAGCTTATTGCCAAGTGTTTCACAGATGCAGCCTGTGGACCAACTATACTCAGTGGGCTATCAGCGCCCTACGGGTCCAATATAATAACGGGTTCAGGATGTTGATGGGGCTGCCCCGTTTCTGCAGTGCATCAGATACGTTCGTACAACCACACGTCGATGGCTTCCACGCCATCGTCAGACAGAAATCTGCCTCTTTGCTCCGCAGAGTGCGGGAAAGCTCCAACTCCATCCTGAAGACCATAGCGCGGAGGTACAATTCTCCTTTGTTAGGTGATGCATTGCGAACAACTGCCTGGATTCCAAATAGATAATAAGTTTACTAACATAGATTTAAGTTATCTTTTTGTTTACTAACCCATATAGATGTTGGTTATCCGAATTAAAGATTATTTTATTTTATTTTTATTTATTAATTTGTTATTTTGGGTCGAGTAGGTAGGTATTTAAAGAAATAAAGAAAGACAAACAAAAAAAAACAAACGACTTCCAAAAAACACTACAAAGTGAAAAATAACTTTAATTTCGGAAGTCGGTGACAAAAAACGAACATTCAAAACCAAAGACACCGACTTCCAAAATTAAAGTTATTTTTCACTTTGTAGTGTTTTTTGGAAGTCGTTGTTTTTTTTTGTAATAGTTTTTATTTTTTACTTTTTAGTTGTGGTACCTACCCCACACAAATTCGAAAACCACTACCTGCTATGTAAATAACAGTGTCAGGAACTTATCATATCATCCACATACTAAGTGGGAAAAAGTACGTATTATTGAAGCTAACTCAAAATCTATCGAAACAAAGTTAATAAAATTTATATGGGACCACCTTGAGAGCATACCCTTTCAAACAAAAAAGAATTTTCAAAATCGGTCCACAATTGACGGAGAAATCGGTGGACATAGATAAAAAAAAACATGCATACGCGACGAACATATAACCTCCTCCTTTTTGGAAGTCGGTTAAAAATAAGATTATTTGTCACAAAAACACGTGCATAAAAAAGATAATTACTCGAGTAGAACAATAAAATAAAACACAATAGATATAAATATAATCACGAGCACAAAACAGAAATAGTCGGCAGCAGTCGGTATTGAGCCGGGTACACATTGGTGCAATGTAACATGTAATGCAACATGCAATGCAAGAATTTGACGTCCACATTGCTGCAATGTATCATGTAAAGTAACAGAATTCCCATAGTGTAGACGCCTTGCGCGCACGAACCGCGTCTACTACGCGCACGAACAGATTGTTGCAACTCTTGCGCGTAGCGACCCGAAATTTGTCGGTTTTTTCCCCGAACACAAAGAGGCGCGCAGTATGCGCGGAGCGTCAGTGTGGATAGGTTGTGTGGTGTGTACGGCTAGACGCGCGCGAACATGGAACAAGACGACGCTACTGCGGCGGAGGAGGCGGTTACATTTACGTGGAGTGAAGAAAAAGTGCTTCAATTAATTGAAGTGTACAGATCAAAGGAAATTTTGTGGAATCCACAACATGAGAATTTTTATAAAAAACATTTTAAAGAGGATGCATGGATGGAAATTGCTAATTTGATGGAAACAACACAAGAAAAATGTTACAGTAAAATGATTAGTATTTTATCATCCTACCGTCGTGAAAAAGCGAAGGAAAAGAAATCGAAAGGAACAGGAAAAGGTAAATAAATAATAATAATTTACTATTTATTATTTATTCATATACTTTATTCTTAGTACAATCGTAGGTTGGAAACCGCAAAAATGTTTGTGTATTGAAATGTAAATTGGCATAGCCGACTAATATTGAAATTGGCTTTTTTCTCTACAAAATGACAACTTTGACAACAACTACAACATTTTAATGGATTGAAATCACAAATTATGTTTTTTATTTAATTTTTTTCATGATTATTATTTTATTTTTTCAGGTGCCTCGGAGACATACAAAAGTCGATGGTTTGCCTTTGATTCTTTGAAGTTCTTGGACAACCGTAACAAACCGAGAAAGAGAACGAACACGGTAAGTAAAACTGGATTGATTCTTTTACGAACATCTGTCTTGCCAATGAACCTTCCCTTCTTTCATAAAATAATCGGAGAGCTCATCTCTTAACGCATTCAAATGTGCAGGCGATCGTCGAGGAATATTTCTCATAGGTAGTAGTGATCTCATATCTTCATTATTTTGCCTACGTGTGTCTTCATTCGTAACTTCATCTTCAGTGTCATTCATATATGTATTTCTAGAGTGACGTCTCAAATAATTATGTAAAAGGACAATTGCCATAACCACTAGCTCAGCTTTATCAGGCTGTAAAAGCATTGGTTTTCTGAGAACTCTAAAGACAGACGATATGATACCAAATGCATTTTCAACAGTTCTTCTGGCTCTGCTTAGCCTGTAGTTGAATACTCTCTTTGAAGTGCCTTTTGGATGTGCCCCAGCATATGGTTTCATCAGATTTTCACTTAAAGCAAAGGCACTATCACCCACAAAGAAATATGGTATTGGAATATGTCTCCGTGGGAGTGAATCAGGTGATGGAAGGTTTATTGTACGATCTTCTATCATTTCACAGAGTTTTGTATCTTTAAAGATGCCACCATCTGAAATCCTTCCTTGGCATCCCACATCTACAAATAGAAAATTATAATCGGCGTCAACCAAAGCAAAAAGAACGATGCTAAAGAAGTTTTTATAGTTGTAGAATTCAGTTCCGCTTTTGATAGGTGCCTCAAGCACAACATGTTTTCCGTCCAGTGCCCCTAAACAGTGTGGAAAATTCCACTTCTCTTCAAACTGTTTGCTTATGTTCAACCAAGTTTCTTCTGTCGTTGGAAGCTAAAACAAAAAACTTTTATTTAATTTATGGCTACGAGACAGTCATTGTACTTAGTAGCCCAACACTCGCTGGTGACAATTTTTGAGGTGCCATTATAGTGAGCATCTCTTGATTTTATTGCTAGCTATATTGAACTAGACTAAAAAACGAACTAAATATTTAGTCGTTTCGACATTTGTCCATCGGTGCCACGATACCTACCTTCCTGGAGAGTTATATCTACTATCTAGTAGTTTATATCAAGAGATGGGACCTACAGTTATAAATTATTTTTATGTTTTTCAGGAGGCGGTTCAACAACCGATTAATGAAGAAAATCTGCAGAACGAATTTGCTACTCCACGTACACGGTATGAACCTACGCGAGCTAAACAAGCAAAAAAAGATGAAAGCAGCAGTGTACTGGCCGATGTAGTGGGCATATTACAAACTACTGCCAATAAGTTGGGAAATTCAGGCGCTCCAGATTTAACTACAACTTTCGCTTCCTATATATCAGCTAAAATGAATACTTATTCCCTTCAAACCAGGAATTCGGTCGAACATGGAATTTTTGAAATTTTGATGAAGGCTGACAGAGGTTATTATGAATCATCATATCGACAGCAGGATAACTACCCCAGTTCATACCAAGAATCCTATTATGCATCACAGAAGAAAGGACAAGATTATGTGGATCTGACCGGATATGTTAATCGTCCTGGAACTTCCGGATTTAATCGTCCCTCGCCTTCCGCGCAAACTCCAGATACAAATCAAGAATATATGAACCAACAGCCATCGTCTGTAACGTCACTAGAATCTAACCAATCCTATGACGACTTTAATGATTTGATGTGATAATACTGTTCTTTAATTGACTTATTAAGAATAAAACTTACCTTGATATAATCTTTTAATTCCTCAATTATGGCGGAGCATACTTCTGTAATAATGCCACTTATGGCTTGTTTTGATACTCTGAAGGTATACTGTAAACTTGTGTAAGAGTCACCACTAGCTAAAAACGAAGTGTTAT
This sequence comes from Agrochola litura, assembly GCA_949152395.1. NCBI lineage: Eukaryota > Metazoa > Arthropoda > Insecta > Lepidoptera > Noctuidae > Agrochola > Agrochola litura. Next base: position 4,862,300 of record OX424502.1, on the reverse strand, counting down.
TGCCAGTCTGTCTTGGATTGAAATTGGAGCCCTTAACTGTGTGCGATTCCGAAAAATTCTTGGTCCGACTAATCTGAGTAGATCTTCAAATGTCGTTGGACTCATCCTTAAGAAATTTTGAAATTGTCCAGTTAATCTCATATCGGCCATTAGTTTTGCACCAGCTCTCTGACTATACAACTCTGTACGCCACCAACGTCGATGTCTTCTGCGTGATGAAGCACTGACTATCATCAGAGCCCGCAATTGGTCGTCACGATCCATTCCTTTGCGTGTTCTTTTGCAGACTGAGCGATCCGTTCGCGCGCATCTCGGAAACAGATGTGAGTAGGTACATGCGCGGTTCGTGCGCACGTTGTGCGCGCCCCGCGTCTACACTGATGCAATGCTCGTTTCGTGTTGCATTGCATGTTGCGTTGCAGCAGTCTGTACCCGCCTTTGTAGTTTTGTATGGGATAGTTGGTAATTTTTTCGCGATTACAATGTTGGTCCTATAGAGAAAGTTGTTCAGTTTGATGGTCTGTACCACACACCCTTAAATATGACCACTTCTTTCTGAGACATTGTAGCGTTGTGAGCGGCCTCAACTATAATTAGTCGAGTGATGCTAAAATATTACAATTAGTAAGTTACCAACCACATCACTAAAAACGTGGCACAACACTAATTTTGTAAGGACGCTCTGGCATTTCGACTACCGCTTGCTTGCCTGATGGAAGCTATCCCCTGACCCTCAGGATTCTGTACCCGACCTAGGGGCTCTTCGTACGAGCTGAGGACAGGACCCCTTGCCTGATTCTGCACGCTACATACGCAAGCTACAGAGGTCTTATGAAAGCCTGCCTACCTGCGGCCTACCGCCGCGAGCCTGTGCTGACAGGCGGCCTCCACGTGCTACCGACGCTCACTACCAGCGTCTTACGAGGGCCGTCCGACCTACTACGGAGCCAGTGCTGAACAGGCGCACGCCTACCACGTGCTTCCAAGAACGGTACCCTTCCTAATTAAGTGTGCGAGTGCTCAGAACTCAGTGTCAGTGAACTTACCCACGACCTAGCCGTGTTACTACTACCTATCTAACCTATCTGGCTGTTTCAATTACCTAACCTAAACGTTAACGACCTGCGCAGCCTGCCCTGTGCAGCACTAGCCGTTACAATATGCCGTTTATCGAGAGCCACTTATCCCCCTTAGGCCTCTGCTTCGAATCTTGCGGGCAGCGGGGCGGTAGCGCCAGCGTCGCGGGAGTGGCAGGATCTAATGCGTAAAATCAAATGGACCGGCCCTCGACAACAGCGGAGCGGGAGCGGCGCGGCGGCGGGCAACGAGCGGTGCACTTCAGTCAAGCGGTGACCGCCCGCGCGTCTGTCTTGTAGTGTTGTGTAATTTATTTTTGTGACGTGTCGAAATGTCCTCGGACGTGCCAGAGAAAATTATTTCAGCAATTTTTGAGAGGACACCGATATGGAACAGCAAAGATATGAACCTTAAAAATAGAAGAGTAATTAACCAGTTATGGGAAGAAATTAAATATCGGAAGAATTTAAATATAAGTACCTCTATATCGTTTTGGATTAATTTCAGACTCTAAATCGCCCTTGATATCTTCAAGAATATAGTCAAAAGTTTCTACACTCATTTTGGTGTAGTCGTAGAATTTGTCAGGACATTGTCTCTGTTCTTCATAATTTCGATAAAACTCTCCTTTTTTTTTCCTTGCCTTATAGTAGGGATCACAGATTAAATCTGTGGTAGGGATTTACTTCTTCTTTTGCCCACAATAAATCGAGCGTTAGGAATAAATTTGAATCAAGAAGATGTTGTTGCCGTTGTTCAGACATTTCGTTCGCGAATAAAAACAAATATCTCGACGATACAACCACGAACACAACACTACGCCGCTATAGTGCCACGCGATCTGCCCGCTGGTTTCGAGAACGGGTCTGCGTTGCCCGCGCCGCTCCCGCGCTGCCGATGCCGCCGCCGCCCGCCGCCCCGCTGCCCGCAAAATTCGAGGCAGAGGCCTTAGGCTCTTTGTACACACACGTTTTTCTTGCCGTGAAAAGCTACGGTTCATTTGCCGTGTGTAGGCACCGTCCGCGTCGTCAGTGTTGTACGGATCACTCTGGAAGCTTGTTGACAGACGTGTTTTTTCTACGGCGCGGTTTATACGCCGTGAAGATACCGAAGCTTGTTGACAGACATGTTTTTTCTACGGCGCGGTTTATACGCCGTAAAGAAACCGTGCCGTGTACAAAAGGCCTTAGTGTAATCACAAACCACTTATCTGGTGTATAAGCGTTTCTTTTTGATTAATTAATAAACAGTACCCGGTCTTTAATATGATACAGCGAGTTTTAAACTGTCACACAATGCAATTACCAGAAACGACGTTTTATCTTTACGAATTTTATGCGCGCGGTTTATGTTCAATGTACGGCATTGCAACGAGTGCGATTTTTAAATCGCTAGTGCGTGTAGATATAAGGTACCATTGTGTTACAGAATTACGATAAAAATTCCCCGCGATTTGTAATCGCAATGCGGGTTAGGCCTAAATCAATATGCGCCACATTAATGGTCTCGTACGTATGTACTCAGATTTCCGGCCACCGTAGGCGCGGGCTTGCGGACGGTGAGCAATGGGTAGCTCGCCGTCCGATAAGGACCAAGCCCGGGTCCACGGCGCGTTGTGTTCCACGCGCGCCTCAAAGAGATGTCAGCAGAATTGACGGGGTCCACTAGGGCCAATGCCTGCCGGGGCTGCGAATATGGGCCGATAGGGATATCGTGGCCCCCCGGCAACATGGCAACCGAAAGAACACGGATGGATTTTAGTCAGTAAGAGTCTGACACGCCCTCCCGCTCCACCCAGAGCGGGAGAAGTTATTTGATAATACCCCACCCAAAAAAAAAAAAAAAGGGACAATACCTAATAATAATAATTGGTAAATTAATATATTATGGCACACGTTCGCAGCGAAATATGTACACTATTTCTGTTTTGATAATGTCCCTCGGGTATCATCGGATTTCCAAATACAAACGAATGCTAATTTCCATGTCCATCAATTATTAGATTTATCATGTATAACAATTTGTATTCAGAACTAAGTATTGTATTGTTGTTTTGTTTTGATTTCCGTGTGAACTATATAGAGCTGTAAAACTATTTTCCTATCTGTCACATGACTGCGACTTTAGCGGCTTTCCTCCCATTTTTAAAATAAATTACATTAAGTTAAAAGAGTATTAACAACTCTATATACTTCCAAGTCCATTGAGAGCGTACCTATACGTAGTAGTATAGGTACTTATTTTATTACGTTAGGTAGCATAGGGTACAAATAGTTACAATTATAAGTTATCATAATTATGGCTGACCATTCGCTTGGCGGACGGGTTGATGATCAGTATGATCACAGTTTACTGTTATCACTTATCACTAAAGGGCGCTGCTGCTTACCCTGTTGACATTAGCCCTTTATAATCTGTTACCCAACCCGTATTGGGGAAGGGAAACGTCATCATAATTATTGTCTACTTTTACAATGTTTTGCAATTTTCTGTCATTGCTTCATTTTTAATTCTTTTTACCTATTGTGGTATAATAATTTTATTCTAGGTGTATCGTCTTCACATATAATTATTTAACTAATGTACGTACCTATATAAACAATTGTAAAACATTTTAAAAGAGTAACGGTGGAGTTTCTTGCCCATTCTTCTCCATACGAAAACTACCTTTTGGAAGGGGCGACTAGAATCAATTTTATTATTTTGCAAATTTTGACGTTCGAAAGTGCCTTACATGATGACCCTATTTGAAATAAATGATTTGACTTTGCTATAACTAATTAAGTACTCTATAACCCTTTTGAAATTAGTCATGAGATAAACAAAATGGGAAGAAATATCAATATTTTAGATAAGTATATATGCTTTTACTGAAAATGTAAGAAGACAGTATGATCGATTGTTAATTGGCATAGGTCAGTGTTACGGTGATTCCTTCAATGTAAGCCGCGAAACTCAAAATTTCTTAATTTTTTCTGCAAATTGCTGCGTGGTTTTACGTTGTAGGTATGTTGAGTAAAATTCAGTTCGCGGCAATTATGATGATGATAATTATTTATTTGTCGGAGACTAGTATGTGACTCTTTCGTTATTATCAGCGATATTTCAACTACTGTGGGCGTACTGTGGGTAGTGTTGGTTAATGCGCAATAGAAAAACCGTTTGCAGTTCAGATTACATTATAATTTACTATCAAATTAATCACACTAGCTAAATTATACACACACTGGGTGCGACGGCGTTTATTAAAATCACAAATTAACACAATGATCACAAATTACAATTAACACAATAACTGAGCACAACGAATTGAGAACAGTTCCGCGACGTCTTCACTCCGATGCGATCAGAGGCTGAATCCCTCCTCGCCGTGGCCTTAAGACATCACGACTCTGTAGAAGCGCACTTTTTGGTGTGGGTAGACCACTTGATGTCGCCAATGGCACGCTTGCGATTCGTTTCGTGTCCGTACTAATGACCGAATCCGTCATATTTATTATTTATTTTAATTTTTAGCCTGTATCCCACTGCAGGGCAAAAGCCTCCTTTCATCCTTTCCACTCCTCTCTATCTTGAGCTAGTGTGGACCAATCCTGTCTGTAGGCGTCAATAAATAATAACACAACAATATTTTCTTACTCTCGAAATTATATTTGCTACTTGACAAGTCGTCATGTTCTCACGAAATAGTTTTGTTTCCATAAAATCCTCTTTCGCGAGCTATATTGCTGTTTTTTAACCGACTTCCAAAAAGGAGGAGGTTATATGTTCGACGCGTATGTTTGTTTTTTTTTTTTTTTTTTTTTTTTTTTTTTTTTATGTATGTCCACCGATTTCTCCGTCAATTGTGGACCGATTTTGAAAATTCTTTTTTTGTTTGAAAGGGTAGGCTCCCAAATTGGTCCCATATAAATTTTATTAACATTGCTTGGGTAGTTTTTGAGTTAGCTTCAAAATACGTATTTTTTTCCCACTTAGTATGTAGATGATATGATAAGTTCTTGACACTGGTAGCAGGTAGTGGTATTCGAATGTGTGTGGGGTAGGTACCACAACTAAAAAGTGAAAAATAAAAACTTTTTACAAAAAAAAAAAAACAACCGACTTCCAAAAAAAACACTACAAAGTGACAAATAACTTTAATTTCGGAAGTCGGTGGCAAAAAACGAAAACACAAAACCCAAGACACCGACTTCCGAAATTAAAGTTATTTGTCACTTTGTAGTGTTTTTTTTGGAAGTCGGTTGTTTTTTTTTTTTTGTAAAAAGTTTTTTAAATTACGTATTGCAATTTACAAAAAAACATAAGACACTTTAAATTTCGCGGACCTTGACGGATTCCCCTTAATCAAATAATTACAAACCGTAAAAACAGAGAGCAGACCAAAGAAACCATAAATAGACTGTATTAGCACCATTCCGCCTCCTACGACGAAATGTAATATGTTTCTCACTTGTCGCTTTCCTAATGAATCACCAATTAAACATAATGACAGTAAACCATTGCTTAGCAACATTACGATCGTAATTACAGCCTGAAGTACAAAATATATTAGGAAGGTACTCAAGTATAATGTTCATTACTTACTATAGGTACTAGCTTTTGTACCTTTAAAGTGATACTTCCAAATCAAGAAGTTTCATAGCCATCATTGGTCTTTTGAGGAAAAAGGATGGCACTATTCGCCATCTCTTTTTCGCACTGAGATAATGATGACTTTAAAGCTGGGCATTCACGGTCAGTTAAACTGATCAGTTGAACTGACGTCCAGCCCGTCCCATCCTTGATGTCCTCCCTCCGGTTGACGCCCTAAACCGAGGTTCGTACCCCACAGGGGGTGCCCTTAGCGAGCGTTCACCTAGTTGTAATTTGCATAGTTGAATAACCCCTGGCAGGAGGTTTTAAGTGTAGTAGCTTAAGGCACCCACAGGAAAGCCCGGTTAAGTAGTCATGATCTCAGATGTCAACTAAGAGATGCCCTACATAAAAAAAGAAATTGATCTAACGTAGGTACATCCAAAAGCTGACCGTGAATGTGAAATTTCAAGTTGAAATTTTTTACTGCCGGCATCCACGGGTTTTCCAGGCGCACCGTAATACTCTGGCTTCAGTTCGTTTGCATCACGCCAAACTGACGGTGAATGCGCGTGCTTACATCGCGCGTTTTTGCCGTTAGTCGGAGCTTCACCGCGATAACGTCTTGTCATAGATTAGGCAGATACTGCGCGCGGCCTCGTCGTTCGAGAAATGAAAGCCGGCTTGAAACCAGTGAGTGGGGAAATGGTTTTGGCTTACATCAGCTTTAATGTATTTAACTGACCGTTTGTGTCGAGCTCTTCCATAAACATATTATAATATTATGACGTCTGTTTTCCCCGAAGGGTTAGGCAGTCATTTCGCTAGTTACTACATTTAAGTGCCATGTAGATGCACAATTAAATGATAACAAATTACACGAATATAAAGAAAAAATGTAGACTAGTGTAGATGTTAATGTAGATGTGTATGTGTATAGTTAAGTTTTTTATTTTATGTATTCTGTTTTCTCATCTACTCTTACACACGTTGTCTACATCTCTTTAACTACTTTCCTATCGCAGGTATGCTGGAAGAGATTTCTATAGAAATAAGCATCACCTTTGTACGTATTTTTCTGTTCCTTTCTTCTTATCTGTTTAATGTGTGTACATAAACTGTTAAATAAATAAATAAATACAAAAAAAAAACATATCGTATAGTTTGCAAACCCATTGCCATCAACGGGGCACAAATCCAGACTCCGGACTACTACTGAGAAATTCCTGATGAAAAAATCCAATAACACTGGTGCCGATTCCCTTGTTCACAAACTAAACTAAATTTAAGTTCAGTGCATCTTTTTCTTTCTATTTCATTAAGAAAAGGACAGAACATAAATTTTAGTTTAGTCCTGTCAAATTAATCAGCGCTTGACGTAAATTGACGTTATTTTAGTGGGCAAGTTTTTAATCACGTCTAAACTTGTATGGAGTAGTGACAGGCGCTGATTAATTTGACAGGACTAAACTAAAATTTTATTTATCTTCTGTCCTTTTCTTAATGAAATAGAAAGAAAAAGATGCACTGAACTTAAATTTAGTTTAGTTTGTGAACACGGGAATCGGCACCACTGCCTGACCTGGAAATAGAACCAACGAAGTATCAACTTCCTTCCTTATACGACTGCTGAAAAACTATTGTAAAAGGCCATGATAGAAAACACCTTTCCTAAAATCCCAATGTAACTGCTAAAACGATTAGGCGTTCCGACATGACCCATAAAATCTGTTGTACGAAAATTTTCAATTTATCGTCATTGTCAGAGCAAGATTGATTGCCGTAAAAAGCCGTATGTCCGTATAGCTCGATTTATCAACCAAGGCTCGATTTCGTTCTAACTACTAAAAGCTGTTGCTTCGTCTAACTTGTTACTAATTCAGAGACCCTTAAAATGTAAATTCAACCTTTTTTAGTAGCTAAGACCACTACAATATGGGTTCCTGAAAACGTCCAGCGGCATTGTGGAAGACCCAGGCGTGGATGGCGGGACGAACTTGACGCTTTTAGGAGGGATTGGTCTATGTTGGCTCAGGTTCGGGTTGGGTGGAAAAAGGAAAGGGAGGCCTTTGCCCTGCAGTGGGACAATACGGGCTAATTATTATTATTATTTTGGTAACTGGTAGTCCTTCCTACCTATCACATCAGTTGGTCCTTCTTTTATATGAGATAGATAAACACGGTTTTATCCCGGAAAAATGCATTGTCCTTATGGGTTTGACCACTGGAGCGAAACCACGGATAAAAGCTTGTTATTAACTGACTTCATTAATACATCGCAATTATTTACACTGACAGACGCAGTGGTGGCCCAGTGGTAACAGCCACAACTTGCGTGCTGTATGCAGGTCGTAGGTTCGAATCCTGACAGACGCTTTAGTTTGTGTAAATTATTTCATAATTGAAAACATCGTAAGGAAACCGGTATTTCCTAGAACCAAAACATTCGAAGACATGTGACATATACTAACCCACACTGGCGCCGCGTGGTGGATTACAGGCCACTTCCATCTCACTGAGAGGAGGCCTGTGTCCCAGCAGTGGGAACATTATAGGCTGATTATGTATCCATCTGACCGTTAGAACTATAAACTACTTAATATTATGTTCAGGTTTAAAACTGTATTTCACGTTACGGAATTTCAAAACCGCAAAACCCTTATAAATCCTATCGCTTATTAGCTTCATAATTCGTTTGAAATTCACTCATAAGCTGTATTGACAAGCGACGAGACTGCCAAAGGTTGGCAGTAATTAGATGGCTGATTAATGGCACCACTGACGCCGTTATGGGGTTCAGTGCCAATACTGGGCTTTTGCGCCAACGGGCGATGCCAAACTCCAGCATAATAGATGGCGGGATTTAGTTTAGATTATGTTGTTCGTTTATGTTATATGTCAGGTATGGTAACTGGGGTCACTGTGGTATATTTAGAAAGGGACAATGTCCAGTTGTTGGTTTTTGAAAGCCAGATATAATGTGGAGGTCAAATAGCCATAATTGGCCTGTGTCCATAATTTTTTTTTTTTCCTTCTTGTAGGTTATTAAAAAACATTGAGCACGTATTTTTTCTTTTTTGACGTAATCAAAAGATTACGGCGATACCTTGAGTTAAAATGTGGCATGACGTCACGCCTTGCTAGATTTAATACTGCGTTGTGACGTAGGGAGCCCCCACTCCAAAACATTAATGCGTGTTTTCTAAGTTATTTTTATTAATATGATAAAGCAAAAAATACGTGTCTAATATTTTTTTAGTATCTGAAAGACGGACTAAATACTTTTTTCGTTTATTACCTAGGCAACTACCGTATTAACTGAAAAATAGATATATCTACCTTCGGACGATATAGCTAAGGTTAAGAGGGTTAATCCCAAAAGTTGGCAACGTCAATAGCTGTCAAATATTTACCTGTTTTGATTAATTTGGCAATATTACTGTACGGAATTAAGAAATGTGGCTTACCAGGGAACTAAAATATTGATTTTGAAATGCAATAATTAATATCGTAACACCGAATATTAAGTTTTAGATGCAAAAAAGTATTTGGAAACTTTCCAAATGCCTTTTTTACACCTAAAACGGTTACAACATCAAATTCAGTGTTATAATTGCAATTCTTTATTAATATTCTAGTTCGCTAGTTAGCCACATTTCTTTTTTCCATACAGTAATACACCGTGAAATTTGAATCACAGTTTTGCTAGAACAAACGTTATTCAGACCATGGCCTACTACCATTCTACAGCATCCAATTTAAAAAAAAACATAAATTGGTTTTTGAAAAAACACAAAAAGACAAAGTTTAAAATGTCAAGATTATCTACTGCTTACTAAATTTCGTTTATGGAGGTACATTTCCCTATAAACAATGCTGTGTCCCATGCGTGGTGTGTGTGTTGTAGGGAGTAACGATAATCTTGACATTTTAAACTTTGTTTCTTTTGTGTTTTTTAAAAAACCAATTATGTTTTTTTTTTAATTGGATGCTGTAGTATGGTAGTAGACCATGGTCTGAACAACGTTTGTTCTAGCAAAACTGTGATTCAAATTTCACGGTGTATAGCCAAATTAATCAAAACAGCGAAATATTTGACATCTATTTACGACGTTGCACAGTGGAACGAATGTATGGGAGCGGTTGGACGTAGACATTTCCGAAAAAAAAGAGTAAAATTATGCCAAACTAATGATGCCATCTTATTCGATTACTTAATGCCTTCATAACTTGTGGTGATGAATTTCTTCATAACTCCCATATTTCGGGAGTAATTTGAGAAAATGTGAAATTTTACTATGAAAATGAGTGTATCGAGCTCTCTCCCTCCTGATTCCGGGCTTGTTTCAAGTAGCGGTCTCTAATATCATAATGCTAATACTAAGAGCTATATTTAATACTAAGACACATAGTGCGCCAAATGTGCACTTTCTGGGATAAAAGGAAATGAAAATTTAAAAAAAAAAACGTTTTTTCCCCATTTGTATTTACTTTAAACCGCAGACAGACTTATTAAGAGGTCTATAAATATATTATATATATACAGAAATATATATTAACAAAAATATTCACAAGAACTGATGAGAGTATGACTTTTAAGTAAGTTGATAATAAATTACCTAGTTTCATTAAAAGTACAATAAATAATTAAGATGTAAGCTCTAATTTACTAAGTTACACATTTTAAAACAATAACATCATTTAATTATCTTCGTCATCATCATCATCATCAATTAATTCAAATTCAGAATCGATGTCCGCTAAATCATTTATGTTAACAAATTCGATATCACTTTTCTCAGAATCCGTAAGCTCATAAAATTCCTTAAAAGAAGATTTTTTTACAAACTTATTTCCTTTTGGACGGATACTTGTAACAAGTGGATCAGAAGACAGTAAAAGATTGTGCATAATATCTTCATTGTATGAGATACTGCTATGCTTTCGAGAATGCCCCTCTCTATATTTTCTAAAATCTTTATTTCTAGCCTCAGATGCCTCTTCGGATAGAAAACCAATGGGCACAATTGACATTGTTCTGAACTATGTCTGGCCCATGCATTAAAATTTTATGAAGTGAAGAAGGCATATAATACCATGGGTATAACTCCACGTAAAGCTTAGCAGTATCAAAGCAGAACTCTCGGAATTTAGTTACGTTGATCTTCTCTCCTGATGAAATACACTGCAAGATCACACAGATTTTTCTTAAAAGCATAGCATCTATTCCGGTCAGTTCAGCAGATTTAGTGTAGTTTTCAAAAAATCTCCTTGCCGAGTTGCCATTGTTGGTGGATCCACTGCCTTGTTTCACAACATCGAGAAGTAAGCCCGTTTCTCTTCTTACAGCCTCTTGAACTCTTTTCTTCCTGTCATCAACTTGCCTTTTTGCTATATCACCCCTTACTTGCCATGATTTTATGTCTAATTTGTAGGAAATGTGTAATAAGCATTCCATTGAGCGAATCCAAGCGTGAAGGGTGCTTAAGCTATATTTATACATGTCCTCGTTTGCGTGTTTATCTTTGATTAACTCTAAATTATTCATTTCTTTAGGACAAGCCTTGCATATGTCACACACTGAAGCTGCTGTATTGGATATAATGGAATGAATTTTACCATCAATCATTGTCAACAGCAGTTGGTGTTTGACACTAATTCCATCAGTGATGGTGGATGGAGTTAAGGCTTCAATCTCTGCTTCGATTTCAGCCATCTCTCTCTGCACATTTTCTTTGGTTTCCTTTATAAACTTAAACAATATTGGCCGGCAAAATGAAGTGGAAGATGGTCGCTCGTTTTCCCAAATTGTTACACCTTTTGAGACGAGCCGCAGTGGTACAAGACTAATCATAAAATTACTAGCAAGATCGATTTGCTCATCTTCACTCGTCCTTTGATGATAAATGCTTTGGCTAGATGATCCGTCAAAACCCCATTTGCTGGTCAATACGAGCTGTTGATTGGGATCAACAGGGGTTTCTAACGACCTAATAAGTCTTCTTGAGGTTAAATCCATCAAGGCTTGTAATTTGATTTTTGCAGAGCTCTCTGTAACTGTGAGATCTTCTTTGGCCGGATAGCACTTAATTTTTTCTTTAACCAACATGTAGTAACTCGGGTATTGAAGAGCTCCTTCTTGAGTGTTGAAATCCCGAAGAGTGTTATAGCGCCATTTCGATAAGTTCATCGATACATAAAGAGCCAATGCCTTCAAAGGGGATATTTCCCGTACCTGAATTGATTTACCTTCAATGAAGGCTTTGATTTTTGAGGCCTCTTCTGGATTCTCCGTCAAGTATTTCATAACATAAGCTGTATCGCTTTGTCCTGCCTTTTGAAGCGCCCTTTCGGCCGAAAACATAATTTCAGCGCTGCTACTGCTGCATGAAAGACTATCTTCAGTGCGTCTTCTTTTTTGCCGGTTACTAAGGTCCTCAAAAGATTTACGAGGACTAGGATGTGTACAAGTTGAAGCATCAGATTTAGCAGGAGAAATTATGGGCTCGATGACGTCACTTATATTTTCTGTAGAAGGTTCCATATTTTCATTCTGTAATTCCGGCCATTGAATTGCAGCCTGTAGCCAAATCTCATGTTTCTTCCGAAACTTATCTGTGCTTCTTCCAGACTGTGTCCATTTTGCATAAATGCGGTAGCAAAATCGACGACACCAGTCTTTTAAACTTGTTTCAGCACTTTCACATAACTGAACACAACTGTTATCTTTTAAAACACTGAACAAATAGTTAAAGTCGCGTAAATCTTTATGTGCGCGTGCGCATAAAGCAACGTGAATATCAAGATTTGTATTAAAATTTGGAAAATACATTGCGAGATTAGCTTGGATACAACGAGGTGTAAATCAACACTGATTTTAAAGTTACTAATAGTGACCTATTTATATAAAATCCAGGTATCCCAGGTATCCTTTGTTAAATATTGCAAGGTAATTAGTTATTGTGATAATTAGTAAATGATGCATGCTAAATTAGTGTATTAAGAGCCATTTAGTAATTAAATAATAGCAATGTTCTTATCAGTAATCATTAGTGCATCAGTTTTATATGTAAACCTTAAGTCCCTAATTATATATCCTAATTAGCTTATATCTTCTCTAATTGGCTGCTCAGAAATGTTATTGTAATAAGGTAAACCTTTAGAAAAACGGTTTTAATCAACAAAATAAACAAAAAATAAAAAAATTGTGTTATAAAATAAACATCACTCTTTATCCCAGAAAGTGCACATTTGGCGCACTATGTGTCTTAGTATTAAATATAGCTCTTAGTATTAGCATTATGATATTAGAGACCGCTACTTGAAACAAGCCCGGAATCAGGAGGGAGAGAGCTCGATACACTCATTTTCATAGTAAAATTTCACATTTTCTCAAATTACTCCCGAAATATGGGAGTTATGAAGAAATTCATCACCACAAGTTATGAAGGCATTAAGTAATCGAATAAGATGGCATCATTAGTTTGGCATAATTTTACTCTTTTTTTTCGGAAATGTCTACGTCCAACCGCTCCCATACATTCGTTCCACTGTGCGTTGCCAACTTTCAGAATAAACGAGCTATGTGCTTTGTTTATTCCTTACCTTAGGAAAAAAAGGCCACGTTTTAAAGGTTTGCTTAAATATGGTAAATTATTTTTGATTTTCTTTACCTAAGTAGCGAAGTCCAACTCCATATTTCTTATGATGCAGTTTTTCTCTTGGTTCCCAATAAGTGGAGCAGCCGAACCAACCGAGCGACGGCGAACAAGGTCCTAAACCCACCCTATTTTCAACAAAAACTTCAGAGATAAAAATAGACATAAAAAACCGACAGAATCCCTCCAAGCCTTAACGGACGTCGCTCCTTTTTCTGGGACCCCAGTTGACGTGTGTATTGTGTTCACACCCCCCAGGATTCTTCACATTGTTACACATACGACCTTATGTAAATACGAGGGATTTCAAACTTTTTGTGTCAATCTGAACAATCGGAGATACTTCGATTGTTCGAATGCATTTAGTATGCGAAACCAAGTCGGGGACACAATAGTAAGTGTTTTAGCAAAATTCCATTCATTGGCATTTTCTTTGCCGATTGAAACCTTTTACAATATTTATGTGTGTTTTTCCTCTAACTAAATTAAAGGCTACTCTCTCTCTCGATTCGTTCCACGGGGAATAAATATTCTTATTTTGACATAGTTGGCACGAGCGCGGGACTAAATCCTGAGCGTCCTTAAACTCAAACTCAAAGCATTAAGGCTGCCTGTCTACTGGAGCAGAGAAACGAGAAGAGGAGCGTAGCTGTGCCAATAGAATCTGAACTCTGGAGCGAAGCTTAGATCGTCGGTCGAGCGTTATGTTGTATACTCGCGCCGCTAGGCAGCGCAGGCGCCCGGATTAGTCAAATCAGTGGCGTATTTCCGACATATATACAAATCTATTAGAAAGCTTCTTACAAAACCAGTGAATGCCAAAATCATTGAACCACTGCAAATAGTAAAATCTTCGCTAAACACAATAGATAATTACTACGCTCATAAAGTTATTTTACAATAGAATTGCTGCAATGTACCTCGCAGTATTACCTCCTATGAGCTACGTATCTCGACTTCCTAGGATACAACGTCTAAGATTCCACAGTCAACGTATCGGAAACATGCCCGGTTTAGTACCAACTGAGCTCGGTTCACTTGGTATGCAAAGCAACAATGTTAATAAGGAGATATGTATGTAGACCCGTACGTAAATTACCGTGGTGCATCCGGGAAATTCAGGAGTTTTTGAGATATTTTTTCACATTTTTAAGTAAACTTGCATCATTTAATACTTAATTATATTTTGGAAAACAATATTACGAAATGATTTAAAGAAGAAACTTTAAATTAAATTGACTTTTATAAATGGATATGCTTGAAATTCTCTTTTTAATATGCCACATTTGATTCCGGACTGGTTTCTCTAATGTTTAAATGATGGTTCTTTCCCAACCCGTTATCAAACCTTACGCACAAATCATAAATAATTCAGAAAACCATAAACAACCCAAAAGATATTTTGATTGCGTTCAAAAATGGAACTGTTTCCATCGCAGGGGTGTCACGTTCGTCGTATACATTTTTCTAAAGCGACGGAACCCGCTGGCGTCCACATGGGCTTGAACGTGATACGACTACTAAACACAACATTTGGACTCTTCCTGTTTTTAAATACATCGCGTTTTCAATTCCCCATTTTGAGATATTAATTTTCCCTCACGTGGCTTTTCGTAATTGGTTTCTTAGCTTTTTAGGTTTACTACAAATTGTAGCAGCAGCTGAGCCATTTGTTGAGACTAATAAATCTTTTATTTTAGTATAATAACGAGATTCAAGATAACAAGTTACTTGTTTTCCCTACTTTCTTATACTAATAATTCTAGACGGAATAAGCTCATTCTCCTGGAAATATTGTTTTAACGAAAACTGCGGTTCCCTTGCGGCAAACTAAACAAAACTCTTTTAGATTATAAAAATCGGTTGCACATTTTTGCTCACTTTTTAGCTCTTAGATTATGTCATGACCCAAAAATTTCTCATTTCACACAGTGCGACCTATATTTTGCCTGGCTTTGGATTTAGATTTCCACCACAGTAATGAAATATATTTTCCAATAAAATATGATCACTGATCAATCACCTGGCGCCTGGAAAACAGTCCACATTCTGCTACTCTTCCGTTCTCTTACCTAATAGTATAGTACAGTATTAATATTTTCTTAATGTTCCTCGGCAAACTTCGTGTTTCATCAGTCATCGGATTTCTATCAGTTGCCCTATGCACAAAGACTACTATTACTATAGACAGACAGCTCTAACTTTTTTTAAATGGGTATATGCAGCGCCATCTAGTTTTTCGTTAAGGGAATTAATGTATATAAATATATACGTATAGATTGGTAGGTAAGCTGTACGGTACGCTGCTGCATAGTAGGTACGTACACACGGCTACACATCAAGCTATACATTTTCAGCTTAAGCCGACCTCGAATTATACGGAAATTCTATACAATGCGAGATTAGCTTATACTGGAAATGTATAGCTTGATATGTAGCCGTGTGTACCTATATGTCAAGTGGCGTGTGGGCAGAATATTATAGGAATAAAACAACCTTTTATTTTGTGTAAACTGAAATAAATTTATTTAAAAAAAAACTCCACGTTTAGTACAAAGTTCTGTGTTCTTCTTTTTCTCCCTTTATGTTTTAGGTAGTGTTGATTAGCCTTTTCTTTCATTGGATCATTAACATCCCAAAAGGTTATTTTGCCAGTGAGAACATTATTGACGGCTTTGCACCAATTGTGTATTCACTGTTCACTATTCGCAATTACAGGTCCAAACTCTAAAGAGTGCCTATGCCTTGAGTCCACAGTAGGTAACTTCACAAGTTTAGGATGATTACAATCCGGCGTCACACTGCGGAGGTAAACAACTCAATACGAGCGTACGAACGAATTATTGTAGCCACAGCAACACGGAGGACCGGAAGATCAACTCAATGATGATGCACTTCCTTTGGAAAAATTCACTTTTTTTGCAAAAGGAAAATAAATGCACACGGGTAGTTACACTCTCACGCAGCCAGCCATTTGCAAATCAAGTGTGCCCATACAAAAACAAAATTTGGCACGTTTTGTAAACCAAAATATTACTTCTGCATTATTGTGCTGATACTAAAAACCTCATTGTGCTCGAATTTATTTATTCTATAATTAATACAAGAATAATATGTGGTAATATTTTTTTTCCTTGATTTATGTCTTTTCACTAGTAAAGGAAACTCCCAGCATAAGAACAATATATTTCACCATAGCAACACCGCAATTTTGTTCCCTTAACGATTTGATAGATGGCGCTGTTACAAATAAAAAAACGGAATTTTGGTTTTACTCCTAGTTGCCATAGCATGCCTATGCACTTGGTGCACACCGGACGCTCTCAATCGACTTGGAAGTATATAAAATTGTTAATACTCTTATAATTTAATGTAATATATTTAAAAAATTGGAGGAAAGCTGCTAAAGTCGCAGGCACGACAGATAGAAAAATAGTTTTACAGCTCAATATAGTTCATACGGAAATCAAAACAAAACAACAATAAAGTACTTAGTTCTGAATTCAAATTATTATACACGATAAATCTAATAATTGGTGGACATGGAAATTAGCGTTCGTTTGTATTCGGAAATCCGATGATACCCGAGGGACATTAAAAAAATAGAAATACTGTGTACCTTATAGAGCTATTTTTGTAGAAGCTATATTTCAGTATTCAAATTGTAACCGTACCCTTTTAGACTCAAACATTTGAGTTTATCGCTAAAGTTATCGCATTAACATATCATTAACGTTAAATTTGGGTCTCTATAACCGCTTTCCGTCACATGAACCGTCTTATTTACAAACAACAACATTTTGCTCAAAAACACGTCTAATTCTCTCTAAGTCCCAAATAAACGTGTCTACAGTATCCAATCACTTAAGCCTTCACACTTTTGACTCAAATATAACTTCTTAATCAATTACAGAGCTTTGAAAGTTGATTGAAGTGTCACTTGCGATATATACAGCGTTATTTTGTCTCGGCCAGCATCTGTCGTGTGACATATGGCTCGTTCGACCAACCCATTACTTAGATTGGATCTCGCTCACAAATCTTGAGGACATAAGTGTCGGGTAAGTTTCTTGACAACTCATCTTGGTATTAGATGAGATAGATTGCTAACAACTCTTTTTTGAGAAGGTTTTATGGGTGAGGCTTTTTTTGATACAACTAAAAATGTGTTACAGCTCAGTAGGAGGTTATTGGGCATTCTACCCCACCTTTCGTTCCAACGGCTCACTCCGTTCGCCTCGTCACTATCGGTGGGGTAAATGCCCAATAACCTCAATGAAAATACTGGTTTGGGGCCTGTTCCACTAAATAGAGTATGAATTCCTACAAGTGCAGTAAGGTGGAGAATAGCGTAGTTAAAATACTGGTTCGGGGCCTATTCCACCCGATGGAACGAGTTATAAATGTCAATGTAATACATTAATTGACTCACTATTAATTTAACCGTTTCAAGCAGTTGTCATGAAATTTGTAAAACAACCACAATCGTTACATGTAAACAAACTTTGTGTTTATTCTCAGGAGACTGATTTTCGCCATGGAGAATTATTACCTAAATCGGTACGATGCATTATTTGCGGACCGTCAAATTGTGGAAAAACTAATTTATTAATTGGTCTTCTTATACACGAGAATGGTTTAAGATTTCAAAATGTTTATGTTTATTCGAAAACCTTACATCAACCCAAGTACGTTTTTTTAGAAAAGGTCTTGCAACGAGTACCAGGCATTTCATTTAAAAAATATCATGAAAATGAGCAAGTACTGAGTGTTGAGACCGCAAAACCGAATTCTGTAATTGTATTTGATGATGTTGCTTGTGAAAATCAAAGTAGTATGCGTGATTATTTTGCTATGGGGAGACACAAGTTCATCGATTGTTTTTATCTAAATCAGACGTATAGTAAAATCCCTAAACAGTTAGTAAGAGACAACGCAAACCTAATCATACTTTTTAAACAAGATGAACGAAATATGAGACATGTTTATGAAGAACACGTCAACACTGATATGACATGGATTGAATTTCGTGAAATGTGTTCAAAAATATGGAGTGTACCTTTCAATTATGTTGTAATTAATAAAGATTGTTCCAAAAACAAAGGATGTTATAGGAGTAAATTTGATACGTTTGTAGTCTTTGACTAAGAACACTAACACATATATAAGGCTATTACCTGCCTGACTTTATTATTCACCTTATGACTCTAAATCAATTACGACCTATTTTACCAATATGGAAAAATCATTGAAACGACAAGTTGTTGATGCGGCAGAAGCTGTAAAGATAAAAGTACGAAAAATGAGAGATGCTGAGATTAACAATAAACAAGCAATGGAATCGGTTTTCAAACCTATAACAGAACCTCTCAATCTAATTGCTAATGCTAGTAAGCAAACTCCTCTCCTGCGTGCTAGTGATGATTTTGCTGATGTTCCGTTTATTAACGAAATTTTGCAGAAAGAAGGAACTGGTAGCGCAGGAAGTAATGATAATAATAACGATGAAGACAAATATGAATCCGATATCAACAGTGACTCTTCTTATGAATCAGTAGTCGAAACGAATCAAGATTGTGATACGTCATCCTGGTCAGTATCTTCAGAAGCGTTGGTAGATATTCCATTTGGGGTTAGAACAGACCGCGGGAAATTGATGTTAGGTTCTGCTTGCATAACAATCAACGATCAACACATCATCGTGGCTGGACATAAATACCGAAATACACCTGGTTTAAAACAGTTGTTACTTAAGAAAGATGTAGACTTAAGTTTGGTTACAGATAGTGATATGCAAAATTATAAGTCGATGCTATTTGATACAAATGCGCATCGTCGAGACTATGAGCCATGTAAGCCAATAAAAAGTAATAAAGGGCAAAAATATTTGCAAGTTATTAAACCTCTTTTTAAACTGAAGAATGCAGTTCAGGGGAAGGGTCTACCGTTGATAAAAAAGTGGAGAAAAAACGTAGATTTAGTATACTGGGATAATCCTAATGAATTAGTGGAAAGGTTAAAATTATTAATTGCGTCTAGAGATGCTGGCAACACAGGATTAGATAATGAAATTATATCTATCATTGAAGAATTGCGTGAAAGTAAAGATATAAATAAATAAATGTTTAAAAATGTGTTTATTTTACGATCAGCCTCTTGATACAATACACCTTAAACATGAACGTGGACAAATTCGGACACTACATTCACAAAAGAATGCGTTTATCAGAGTTATTTGAGTTTAATGAGAATGCATTGTTAAAGTCAGAAAACGGAGATTTTGATTTAAAAACATCAAGACTGAGAGGAATTAGATCTCCAGTAGAAGCAGACGATGCTGTGAACAAGGATTATGTAGATCGATTGAATGCTAACACGATTAAAGAATTAAATAATCTGGCTGTAAACAAGGATTATGTCGATCTATTGAATGCTAATATGTTTAAAGAATTTAATAATCTGATTAGTACATTGCGTTCTCAAATAATAAAAGATGCAAAGGGTACAGTTCAAGCTACTTTAAAAGCAAGGATACCTGACGTTTCAACTCATTTGCAAGATAAGTTTTATACTAAAGCAGAGGTAGATAAATTAATTCAAAAAACTCCGTAATGGTAAAACAACAAATTGTAAACGAAATACACAAAGCGGCACGAAGAAATTTCCTTCGACGTTCTGTTATTTTGAAAGGAATCCATGACTTATGGCAAGCAGACTTGATGGATATGCAAAACCTGAAAAAGTATAACAAAGGTTACAATTTTATCTTAGTGGTGATTGACTGCTTCTCAAAGTATGCCTGGGCTGAACCGTTAAAATCGAAAAATAAATTTGATGTTACTCGTGCATTTGAACATATACTGCTTAGTAGTCGTAATAATCCTGTTAACTTACAAACTGATATGGGGACAGAATTTTATAACATCAGTTTTCAAACACTTATGAAAAACCACAACATAAACCATTACTCATCGTTTTCTACTAAAAAAGCATCAATTGTAGAGCGACTGATTAGAACTGTAAAAAATAAATTATATAAATGTTTTAGTCTCAATGGAAACTATAAGTGGTTAGGTATACCATTGGAAGATACATTGAAGAGATATAACAACACAAAACATCGCACCATTCAATTTAAACCGGTTGATGTGAATAACTGTAATGAACAAGTAATCAAAGAAAATATTAAAAAAATAACCAAACATGATTTAGTTCAGTGGAAGCCAAAATTCAAAGTTGGTGATTGTGTTCGTATAAGTAAATACAAACATAATTTTGAGAAAGGTTACACTCCTAACTGGTCAACTGAATTATTTATTATAAAAAAGGTAAATAAAACCGTACCAGTGACATATCACATAGAAGATCAACGAAAGCAAAACATATTAGGAGCTTTTTACGAACAAGAACTGCAAAGATCTAATCATCCTGATGTTTATTTGATAGAAAAAGTTTTGAAAAAGAAAGGAAATAAATTGTATGTCAAATGGTTAGGGCTAAACAGTGCAGAAAACAGTTGGATTGAAAAAGCTGCAATTATGGACTAAGATATTATATAACCATTTTTCATTTGAAATCTTATCACTATAATTTGAGTAATGCAAGGAGGTGGACTAGTTAACAGCATAATTAATAATCTACCATTCGAAGTTCATTTGCCAGGATACAATTATTGCGGACCAGGAACCAAACTTCATAAACGCTTAGCGCGAGGTGACCGAGGTGTAAATAAGCTAGACGAAGCTTGCATGCAACACGATATTGCGTATACAAACCATACAGACTTATCAAATCGTCACAAAGCCGATTTACAACTACTTAACATGGCTAAACAAAGACTTAAATCAAAAGATGCAAGGAAAGGTGAAAAAATAAGCTCTTGGCTAGTGAACAAAGTTATGAAAGCGAAACTAAAGTCAGGATCTGGCATTAAAACATTTAAAAGCTTAGTTTCAAAAATAAAATCAAAAGTTAAGAAACTCAAATGCAAAGATAATAAGACTTTAATAAAAACAGCTTACTTAACCGCAAAAAAGTTATTTCCAAACATTCATCATCGAATTCGAGTACCCCGAGTAATACCTATACCAAAGACTGGAGGAGTTCTACCTTTAATTCCAATTTTCGCTGGTTTATCGGCTTTAGGAACTTTAGCTGGTGGTGCAGCTGGCATTGCAAAAACCGTCAATGATTACAAAGCAAGTAAACAAAATTTGCAAGAAACAGAACGACATAATAAAGCTATGGAGGCTTTAGTGTTGGGCAAGGGTTTATACATTAAGCCGTATAAAACTGGTAAAGGATTGTTTATAACATCTTCAAAAAACTGAAAAATATGCTACCCAATCGCCCTTTAACTAATGTAGACATCCAAAAGTATTCAAGAAACATCCCATATTTTCGTGGGGTCTACATGAAGGATCGACTACCTCGGAAGCCGAAACGCATTGAATGTTGTATCGTGAACTTAGACGATTCTAAGAACGAAGGAACGCATTGGGTAGCTTATGCTAAAGTATACAATTGCTGTGAATACTTTGATAGCTATGGAAATTTAAAACCTCCAATGGAATTGATGCAATATTTTAAAAATTGTAATGTGTTTTATAACTATACAAGATATCAAAAATTTAACGCAATCAATTGTGGTCATTTATGTTTAAATTATTTGCAGACGTTTTGGAATAAAAATGTATTATAAAATATATGCTTTTCTTTCATTACAATCATTTGCATGATGTCACTCACTTTGTCGATAACTGGAGACTCGTCAGTGTTAACTACATACTATCCTAATACGTTGCAACTAGATGGAGAGTATGAGTGTGCTTTACTGCACTTTTCAACATTTAATTCTATTCCAAACATTGATAAAAGTAATAATAAGTTCTATTATGGCTTTAATGAAGTTATTGAAATACCGGAAGGTACTTATGAATTGCAAGATATCAGCGATTATTTAAAATCCGAAATAAAAGATGCAGCGATCAAACTACGGTGCAATAATAATACTTTAAAAACTACAATATTCTGTACAAAAGATATTAATTTTATCAAAGAAGACTCTTTTAGAAGACTGTTAGGATTTAACAAACAAATCTTGAAAGCAAATAAATGGCATGTGTCACAGTTTCCAGTCAACATTCTACCTACGACCGTAGTCAGGATTGAATGTGATATTGTAAGCGGTTCATATATAAACGGTGAACCAAGTCATATTATTCACGAATTTGCACTTAATGTACCACCTGGATACAGAATCATAGAAATCCCGAAGAATGCAATATACTTTCCAATCAATCAAAACAACATAAGCTGCATACATATCAGACTGTTAGATATAAACAAACGATTAATCAATTTACGTGGTGAAGAAGTGCAGGTATATCTGCATCTTAGAAGAAAAAAATGATTGACTACAATAAAAATGTGTCTCAACAAGTAAAGAATATCAGTTCTGCTCGAGCTACCTATCAAATAAGACCTCTCTCTAAGAAGAAAATAAAATTAACTAAAGACAATAAAGCATTCCTTAGAGCGATCGGATTGTTAAAATGAATATCTTAGACATTTTATCCGCTCCGACTTTTGATAATACTATAGAAGGAATAGAATTTCATTCCTACAAGCCCTATGTAACGAGTTTCAACAGGAACGATGAAATCCGCATACCTATCAACCAACAGGACTTGTATATATTACCATCAGCTAGCACCCTATATTTGGAAGGAACTGTTATCGTTAGTAAAAAAGATACGAAGGACAAAGCTACTAGTGTCAATTTCACGAACAATGCTCTACTCTACTTGTTCCAAGACATTAGGTATGAGCTAAATGGAGTGGAGATTGATAAAATAAAAAATGCAGGTATAACAACAACCATGAAATCACTCATTTCAATGAACGAAAGTGAATCAAAAATATCTAATGCCTGGGGTTGGAATATTGATGGTATAAAAAATATTAATGGAGGAAGATTTTCTGCTTCTATACCACTTTGTAAACTTCTCGGTTTTGCTGAAGATTTTAAAAAAGTTGTGATTAATAGTAGACATGAACTGATATTGTTACGAAGTAACACTAATTTGAACGCTGTAAAACTTAATACTGGAGAAGTAGTGGATGATGTTCAGATCAACAAAATCGTATGGCGCGTCCCGCATGTTAAAGTATCAGACAAAGAAAAAATTGGTTTGTTAAAAGTATTAGAAAAAGATCGTCCACTTCAAATGATATACAGAAATTGGGATCTGTACGAATATCCAGCTTTGCCTAAAACTACAAAACATACTTGGTCTATCAAAACTTCGTCTGAAATAGAAAAACCTAGATACATTATTATTGGTCTACAGACAAATAGAAAAAACAATGCAAGTTCTGATATGTCTCAATTCGATCACTGTTATATTATTCGAGACGTTAGAGTGTATCTCAATTCAACCTATTTTCCATATGAAAACTTAAATGTGAGTTTTGCTAATAACAGAATCGCTTTATTATACGAGCAATACACTAGATTTCAACAGTCGTATTACGGACGTCGATCGGAGCCCATACTAAGCGAGAAACAATTTAGAGATTTAGCACCGTTGTTTGTAGTCGATTGCTCTAGACAAGCGGATAATCTAAAGACAGGTCCGGTTGTGGATGTGAGAGTAGAACTTGAGAGTGATTCAGAGATACCAGATCAAACTTCAGCATACTGTCTCATTCTGAACGATTGCATCGTTGAATATAAACCATTAAGTAACATTGTTAAGAAGATATCATGAAGGCGGATACCCTTATAGTGGAACTCCAAGGTTTTAAAGATTCCATAAATAATTTCATTGTCAAAGAATTGGCCATTGCGAGTCAGGATCATACACAGACGTTCTTGGTAAAACCACCATATTCATTCCATTACCTAACACAAGAAGAAAAAAAGCAGGTAAGGTGGTTAGAAAGAAATCGAGGAATTTACTGGAGTGAGGGCTACATAGACTACAAAGAGTTTCACCGCGTTATTTTACCATATTTAGAAAATAAGAAAATTATCACAAAGGGTTTAGAAAAGATTAAGTGGATTAAAGATTTATGCGCAAATTGTGAAGTGATCGACGTAGGTGAGAAGGGATGTCCTAATTTTGCGACATTAAAAAAAAGGTTCTGTAAAAATAAAACTGATTTTAATTGTGTGAACCATAAAGTGACTTGCGCATTAAATAATGCAGTGTGTATTAGAAAATGGTATGTTGATAATAATATGTCTATATTTAATTTATGTCGGCGACCAGACCCCTGCAGCTCACTAGGGCGCAAGTAGCGTGCGGCCCTGCGTCATACAAGGCATAATAGTTTGTAAGTTTCTTGTAAAATGTTAATGTTTTAGATATGTTTCTAATTAGAATTTTAATTTTCAAACTATGACCCTATCTGTGCACAATAGCACAAGTAGCGGGTAGGTCGCGATGTTAGATTCATATAATATCGAAAGGTTTAAAGAATTTTATGTTTAACTTATAATTTAGTAATAAAATTACAGTTATTTGAGAAATTTCTATTAGATTCATATTAGATTTACGTCCAAATAGTAATCGGATGCTTGTTGAATATGTTGAATGTGTTTAAAGTAAATTTTAAGAAAAAATTCAAAGAGTTTAAAAATTGTCATAATTACGTAACTTGAAAACTCACTTTTTTGTTTATAGAGATATCTCTTTGATTTTAGTGTTGATCGAAAGGTCTAGACTCAAAACCTTTTTCCACGTTTGTTTGATAAAAATCGGTTCACAGAACAAGAAGATATGGTCATTTTTATGTATAAAATTTTACATTGCTAATAATTTCTAAATGGCTATTTAAAAGAATGTAATTATTAAGTAATTAACTTAAATTAGTGTTTTTCTATGTACATTAGCATATAGAATAAGAATTTATAAGGTTGTAACAAAAAATAAAGTAATACTCATTTCCTGGAATTCGGCATGCACTAACAAAAAAAAGTATAAAAGGAGGGCCATTTTTCGGGTAAATTCCCAGCCCGTCCCATCTTTTGATGTCCTCCCTCCGGATAACGCCCTAAGCCGAGGCTCGAACCCCGCAGGGGGTGCCCTTAGTGCGCGTTCATCCTAAGCTTTTTAGCTTAGTTTTATATATGTGCCCTGGCTGGAGGCTTTGAGTGTAGTAGCTTGAGGCAGCCACAGGATTGACCGGTTAAACAGCCATGGTTTTTCTAAACCAACTGTGAGATGCCATACCGAAAAAAAAAAAAAAAAAAAAAAAAACGGGTAAATTCAGTCGCAGCCCAGCCACCGAAGAGGAAACATCAAAATAATAGTGCAAGCCGAAGTCTCAAGAAAATTGCAAGAATAATGATGTTTCATTTCGCCACCGTATAAGTCATTGTGTGTCGCAGTATCCTGGTACGTATTCAGGGGTACGTGGGGTGTGTGCTAGCCAGCGGAGCCACCTAGGCTCAGGGAACA
Source organism: Agrochola litura (assembly GCA_949152395.1). Classification (NCBI taxonomy): domain Eukaryota; kingdom Metazoa; phylum Arthropoda; class Insecta; order Lepidoptera; family Noctuidae; genus Agrochola; species Agrochola litura. The sequence continues at coordinate 4,836,523 of OX424502.1, read as the reverse complement.
GGGAGCGCACGCTAAATAATATTGGGAGATCGTCCCAGGGCGACTGGAGGTACAAGAAGCGCCTCTACCGTCCGCAACAGTTGGTCCTTCGAGTTCCGGATTCCCTGCAAGACAGAAGAGTTCAAAAATAAGAAGATAAGAAGATTTCAAGATGCCGGTTACCAGATCGCAGAAGGATGCCCCCTCACGTTCGACGTCGCGACCAACGGAAAAAGACGCGGCAAAAGAAGCATCTGCATCAGAAGGGGTCACGTCAGCGTCAGGATCATCGGGAACTGAAACTACATCGGACACGAACACTTCATCGGGAACTGCGACCACAGAAGAGACTACGACTACGGAGGCTACGGCTACAACTGCGACCACGGCGGCATCCGAGAAGAAAGGACAGAAGAAAGAAGATGCCGCACAGAAGGAAACGACCAGAAAAACCCCAGAAGAAGCTACGGAACAGGGCGTTCATGGCTCCGCCACGACCTTGAAACCGAAGGGGACTAGTCGTCAAGCTAGGTCCACGAAGACCACGAGTTCTTCAGCCAGAAGACGCGAGTTAGCAGCCAGAGAAGAAGTAGCACGTCTAGAATTGAAACAAGCACAGGCGGCGGCGAAACTTGCTCGTGTCAGATTGGAGCTGGCACAATGTGAAGATGAAGACTCCGTGGATGAAGACCAGGCAGACCAAGAAGATAGAACAGCACAGGTGCAGAACTGGATCCAGTCATCGGTGTTGGAAGACGGCAACATGGAACAACCGGAACAACGCGATCAGCACACGTCAGAAGAACCTCGTAAGGTGAAGCCAGAAGAAAGCTCCGCAACAAAGGGACCTACTATCGAGATCCAAGCGTTGGCGACAGCATTAAGAGAAGCCTTCACCACAAGAGGAGGACCAGCAGCGCAACCGAAGTACATCCACGAGTTACCCTACTTCGACGGCAGCAGCAGTGAATGGCTGGCGTTCAAGGTCGTCTACGAAGATACTGCATCGATGTTCACCGACGTCCAGAACATGGCGCGACTCAGAAGAGCGCTGAAGGGCAACGCAAGAGAAGCAATCAAGAGTCTGCTGTACTCCGAAGCCTCTCCATTGGAAGTGATGCAAGCCCTCAAGAGAAGATACGGAAGACCTGATGCGCTGGTGCTAGCCGAACTGGACAAGGTCAGGGCACTACCGAAGATATCAGAAAATCCAAGAGACATATGCATCTTCGCAAGCCAGATCAACAACAGTGTAGCAGCCATCAAGGGATTGAAGAAACCACAGTACCTGCATTCACCTGAAATGGTGAAACAAATAATAGAGAAGATACCTACAGTGCTTAAGTTCCGGTGGTACGACTTCACTGCAGCGTCAGTAGAAGGCGAGTTCTCCGACCTGACGCTGGTATCCAGATTCCTGAACACAGAAGCGGACAAATGTGGAGCCTTCGCGACTTCAGAAGAAAAAAGTGGATTCAGAAGAACCCAGCGACAAGCGACGCATTCAACAAAAGAAAGGGACTTCAAAGAAAAAGATTCGAAAAAATCGGAAAAAACGTGCCCGGTATGTGAGGGTGAACACTTCCTCGTCGAATGTCAGAAGTTCCTGAAAGCATCGGTACAAGATCGCTGGGCAGCTGTCAAGAAGAGTCGCGTCTGTTTCAAATGTCTTCAAGGGAGACACAGGAAGGAGAGCTGCAAGAAACCACCATGCAAGGAATGCAAGAGGTGGCATCATCATTTGCTGCACGTCAAGTCGGAAGAAAAGGCATCAGAAGAAAAGAAGGAGCCGTCGGAAGAGGTGGCCAGTGTCACTGCATCAGTGAATGCGGTCAACAACGCAAGAGCATACCTGAAGATAGTTCCGGTGGAAGTTTTCGGGTCACAAGGATCACAGAAGATATTGGCCCTTATGGATGAAGGGTCAACGGTGTCGCTTCTGGACAAAAAGATAGCAGAAGAAATCGGCGCTCAAGGAGATAACCAGGAACTAGTCATCGAGACAGTGGGAGGCAAGCTGATAAGGAAGAAGGATTCTCAAGTGCTGGACCTGACAGTGAAAGGGGTCCATCAAGAAGATAAGAAGACACTGAAAAGAGTCCGGACCGTCGACGAGTTGAAGCTTACGCCGCAGTTCCTGGACAAGAGGAGGATTGAAAAATGTCAACACTTGAAGAAGATCGCCGATTCACTGTACTACGAAGGAAAGTCACCACAGCTGCTCATCGGGCAAGACAACTGGGAGCTGATCGTGACTCAAGAAATAAGAAAAGGGAAACCAGGAGAGCCAGTAGCGTCACGAACAGGACTGGGATGGGTGCTCCACGGGTCAGACATAGGAAGTGTGAAACCAGTACACTTCCTGAACACATGTCTGCATATCAACACATCAGAAGAAGAAATGCATCAAGCCATCAAGGATCATTTCGCCATTGAAGCACTCGGCGTGCAGCCCAGGAGACCTACTACAGACTCAGAAGGAAGAGCGCTCACCATCCTGGACAAGACCTGCAGAAGACTAGAAGATGGTCGATTCGAAGCTGGACTTCTGTGGAAAAATGAAGAGGACCAGATGCCGGAAAGCTACACTTCTGCCAAGAATCGACTGATAAACACTGAGAAGAAGATGGACAAGGATCCTCAGTTGAAGGCGGAATACTGCAAGCAGATCCAGCATCTAATAGACAGCCAGTACGCGGAAGAAGCACCTGATGGACAAGAAGATCCTAAGAAGACATGGTATCTCCCACACTTCTCCGTAGTTCATCCATTGAAGAAAAAGATAAGGATCGTTTTCGACGCTGCAGCCAAGTCAAAGGGAAGAAGCCTCAACGACGCTCTGCTGCCTGGACCAGACCTGCTGCAATCGCTGTTTGGAGTACTACTGCGATTCAGAAGAGGACCTCTAGCAGTGGCGGCTGACATCAAAGAAATGTTCCTGCAAGTTCGCATCAGACCAGAAGACCGAGACAGCTTACGGTTCCTGTGGCGAGGGGAGCAACGCGACGTGCCGCCAAAGAAGTACAGGATGACATCTGTTATCTTCGGTGCAACATCATCTCCAAGCACAGCAATCTACGTGAAGAATCGTAACGCAGCTGACTACAAAGAACAGTATCCAGAGGCAGCCAGAGCGATCGAGTTGAACCACTATATGGACGACTATCTGCACAGCTTCCATTCAGAAGAAGATTTCAGAAGAGTGACAGAGCAAGTGAACTTCATACATAAGAAAGCAGGCTTCGAACTCAGAGGATGGGCATCAAATCAACCTGAGCTGCTACAGAACGTGAAGACTGAAACAACCGAGAAGACAGAAGTGGACCTTGGCGAGAAGGAAGAGAAGACATTGGGACTACGCTGGTTCACTGAAAAAGACTCCATTGGCTTCAGGGCGAACCTCCGAAATACACCAGAAGAAATAGCAAGAGGACTACAGGTGCCTACCAAAGAGAGAAGTCACCAGCGCCGTCATGTCGACTTTCGATCCACTAGGATTGGCGTCACCAGTTCTCGTCCAGGGCAAGAAGCTGCTTCAAGACACATGGCGAAGTGGTGTCGGTTGGGATGAAGAAATAGAAGAAAAAGAGTATGAATCATGGAAAACATACTTAGAGAAGATGAAGCTACTTCAAGGTCTGCAAATTCCAAGATGCCTCGCGCCACATAGCACCGAGGGGGAGCTACACACGTTCACCGATGCCAGCGAGACAGCGTACGCAGCTACGGTTTACTGGAGAACAGAAAATCAAGAAGGAGCTTATCACGTCAGCTTAGTAGCAGCAAAGGTGCGAGTCACCCCGTTGAAACCGGTATCAATCCCTAGACTCGAACTACAAGCAGCTCTCCTGGGAAGCAGACTGGCGCATTCAGTAGAAAAGGAAATGGATCTGAAGGTGGTAAAGAAAACATACTGGACAGACTCCAGCATCGTACTTTCTTGGATCAAAACAGACCCGAGAACATTCAAGACGTTCGTGGCCCATCGCTTGGCCGAAATAGAAGACCTCACCAAGCCTCAAGAATGGAGGTGGGTCCCCACGGCACAAAACCCTGCAGATGATGCGACGCGCAGCGTGCCAGAAGATTTCGACTGCAATCACCGATGGTATACGGGACCGAACTTCCTGAGAAGAAAAGAAGTTCACTGGCCTGCAGCAAGAACCTTCAAGAAGGAGACCACCGGCGAAGAAAGGACAGCAGACGTCGTGGCAGCAGCGAGCATCACGCATCCGTCGCCAGATCCAGAGAGGTTCTCGTCATGGAAGAGACTTTGGCGAGCCACAGCAAGAGCACTGCAGTTTATACAAATCTGCAGGCGCAAAGAGAAAGTCAACGTCAGTAAAGAAGACCCCACCTGGAAAACGACGCGAGAAAAAAAGAAAACAGTCGAGAAGCAACAACGGCCTTCAAAAGCAACCGAAAGAAAACTCAAACAGCTGGACACGAGCATACTGGAGCAAGCTGAAACTCTACTGTTGAGAAGAAGCCAAGAAAGAAGCTTTAAAGAAGACATCAGGCGACTACAACAAGGAAAACAAGTAGAAAACAGCAGCAAATTAAAGAAGCTCGACGTAGTGCTGGAAGATGGTCTCCTGCGGCTAAAAGGAAGAATCGACGCTATACAAGGCGTAACCAGAGACTACAAGCGACCAGTCGTGCTCGACAGTAAGGAAAAGATAACACGACTCATCTTGGAGGATTTCCATTGCCGTTTCAATCACGGTAATCACGCAACGGTCATGAACGAGATAAGGCAACGCTTCTGGGTACTGGGACTACGGTCGGCGATCAAGACAGTTCGACATCAATGTCAGTGGTGCAAGACGAAGAAGGCGAAACCTCAAGCACTACCGACGGGCAACCTACCGGCTGAGAGGCTGATGCACAACACTCATCCTTTTACGTGTACCGGCATTGATTATTTCGGCCCTATGACAATCACCGTGGGAAGACGCTACGAGAAAAGATGGGGAGCCCTGTTTACATGCCTAACCACAAGGGCTGTACACATTGAGCTCACACCGTCGCTCTCCACTGATAGTATGATTATGACGCTGAGGAGGTTCGCTGCCAGAAGAGGAATGCCGAAGATAATCTACACTGATAATGGAACAAACTTCGTCGGCGCGAATAAAGAATTGAAAGAAGCCATAGAAACAATGAAACAAGAAGACCTTGCATCAGAAGCTGAGAAGATTGGCGTGCAGTGGAAATTCATCCCTCCTGGAGCGCCTAATATGGGCGGCGCATGGGAGCGTCTGGTGCGATCAATAAAAACCGCCCTAGACGCCACACTCAACGAAAAACAACCAAGAGAAGAGGTACTCCACACTCTCCTGCTGGAGGCCGAACATATGGTTAACTCTCGGCCCCTCACCCATATCTCCGAGAGCCTTGAGGAGGAAGCACTCACCCCAAACCACTTCCTCCTCGGGCGGTCATGCGGCGCGGCAAGAATTGGCAGCTTCACGGACAGCGAGCTCGTGGGCAAACACACCTGGAAGGCCACGCAGCGACTTGCCGACCACTTCTGGCAACGTTGGCTGCGAGAGTACCTACCCACCCTACTACCAAGGAAGACTGCGAGCAGCGACAGCGCTTCAAACCTTAACGTCGGGGACATCGTGTTGATCGTCGACCACAGCCTGCCGAGATGTACTTGGCCACGCGGCAGAATCCAGCAAGTATACCCAGGACCAGATGGCCGAGTCCGGATCGTCGACGTCGAGACCAGAGGAGGAGTGCTGCGGCGACCCAGTACGAGAGTGGTATTGTTGGTGCCGGGAGTATCGCCGAGTCCAGAAGAAAGGTGCAACGCACGAGGGGGAGAATGTCGGCGACCAGACCCCTGCAGCTCACTAGGGCGCAAGTAGCGTGCGGCCCTGCGTCATACAAGGCATAATAGTTTGTAAGTTTCTTGTAAAATGTTAATGTTTTAGATATGTTTCTAATTAGAATTTTAATTTTCAAACTATGACCCTATCTGTGCACAATAGCACAAGTAGCGGGTAGGCCGCGATGTTAGATTCATATAATATCGAAAGGTTTAAAGAATTTTATGTTTATCTTATAATTTAGTAATAAAATTACAGTTATTTGAGAAATTTCTATTAGATTCATATTAGATTTACGTCCAAATAGTAATCGGATGCTTGTTGAATATGTTGAATGTGTTTAAAGTAAATTTTAAGAAAAAATTCAAAGAGTTTAAAAATTGTCATAATTACGTAACTTGAAAACTCACTTTTTTGTTTATAGAGATATCTCTTTGATTTTAGTGTTGATCGAAAGGTCTAGACTCAAAACCTTTTTCCACGTTTGTTTGATAAAAATCGGTTCACAGAACAAGAAGATATGGTCATTTTTATGTATAAAATTTTACATTGCTAATAATTTCTAAATGGCTATTTAAAAGAATGTAATTATTAAGTAATTAACTTAAATTAGTGTTTTTCTATGTACATTAGCATATAGAATAAGAATTTATAAGGTTGTAACAAAAAATAAAGTAATACTCATTTCCTGGAATTCGGCATGCACTAACAAAAAAAGTATAAAAGGAGGGCCATTTTTCGGGTAAATTCCCAGCCCGTCCCATCTTTTGATGTCCTCCCTCCGGATAACGCCCTAAGCCGAGGCTCGAACCCCGCAGGGGGTGCCCTTAGTGCGCGTTCATCCTAAGCTTTTTAGCTTAGTTTTATATATCGTCGCCCAGCAGTGAAAACCTCGGGTGTCTCATTTCCTCAAAAAAAATTATATTTGTTCTTTGGATTGATAAACTCGGTAAGCACAGATTACTCTAGCAAACTTTCGAATCAGCTACTCCTAGCGCTATCTATGACGTGCTATGAGAACCTTGTATCAAAATAGGCTCCGCCATTTTCGTCTGAGAAACTCGCCAGTACGGTTGATAATAGCGTTATTCCGGATTAAAAATTGAAGAAAGTGAGAAGAAGTATTTAGGCACACGATATAGAAACAATGTGATACGTACCTAAGGAATGCATAAAATCTAAAAAAAACAAAAGGTAATATCTTCCCCACTCATACATTTTTTTTTCAGGAGACAGTTTTTTCTTCCTCCTGTAAAATTTAGTTATAAACACTTACGTGGTTTTCACTGCTGGGCGACGATATGTGCCCTGGCTGGAGGCTTTGAGTGTAGTAGCTTGAGGCAGCCACAGGATTGACCGGTTAAACAGCCATGGTTTTTCTAAACCAACTGTGAGATGCCATACCGAAAAAAAAAAAAAAAAAAAAAAAAAACGGGTAAATTCAGTCGCAGCCCAGCCACCGAAGAGGAAACATCAAAATAATAGTGCAAGCCGAAGTCTCAAGAAAATTGCAAGAATAATGATGTTTCATTTCGCCACCGTATAAGTCATTGTGTGTCGCAGTATCCTGGTACGTATTCAGGGGTACGTGGGGTGTGTGCTAGCCAGCGGAGCCACCTAGGCTCAGGGAACAGGGAGCGCACGCTAAATAATATTGGGAGATCGTCCCAGGGCGACTGGAGGTACAAGAAGCGCCTCTACCGTCCGCAACAATTTATTTTAATTATTATTGTGTTGATCAGTTAATAAAAAATGATTTTCTACATATGAGTGTTTTATTTAATATACTCAGGGTAACCTATATAACAAACTTTAAATTAGCTGCAGCAAAATTATATTTCTTTTTTTAATTTTAAACGAATTGTTCTAATAAAAAATACTGAAAGTAAATAACCTATACTAGAGATAATTTATAGTTCGAGTACAAATAAGTAAAACAAAATAAACCACAATTTAAATTATAAAGAATATGTTTTTATTTACTTTTTTACATTATTTTCAATTATTACAAACTAATTAAACTAACTACACATCACATAACATAACATCACGCCTTACCCAAACTAAACTAACTACTTACCCAATAATAATAATAATAACTGTTCCCCACATAGTTTATTTAATATTTTGTATACGTACCTACATACTTAACTTACAAACTTGTGATGTATGAACATTAACTAGATTAAACAAAGAAATTAATAGTATACACATTATAATAATTATATAATTAGATGTTTTAATATTTTATACATTCAAAACTTACACATAATATATCCCATAATAATATTACTTACATAATTTATTATTGCTTATTACTACAAATATTACACAATAATTTATAAGTAGGTACTTATAAAATAATAACACCAGTTAATAATAACAACTGTCCCCACAAAGTTTTTTTGATATTTTACTAACTAACGATTGCGTCTCGTCCATTACTTGGTCCACCGATTCAGTCACTACATACTGCGCACTTAACATTACCACGTCCTGATTATCACTTCCAGGTTCTTGTTGTTCACTGATGTCCAACACTTGTACCTGGATCAATCGTAAACCTTTTTTCTTCTCATTGTTTATAACGAATGATTGACATGTAGGCAGTGATGACTTCTGTTTTAGACACTCCCGTCTTATTCTAGGTTTCTTGTTGACAGGTCCGCAGTCTTGTCTTGCTCTAGGCTCCTTGTTGACGGGTATTTGTTGTTCTGGGAAATCTGGGATATGCCAGCTTAAACTCGGAGTCGGAAAACCTTGAGCGTATTGTGAGAAGTCGATGATATCTGGAGAATCACACATTATCAATGATCTGAAAACAAACGAAATAATAATTAATTATAATTACATAAAACAATATGATGAAATAGCGTTATAAGTACATAGGTACTTGTACAATACTTACAATTCGTTTCGTTTTTATTCGACGTGATATGACCGCTCCGGCTGACTGCGTAATGATGGATGTTCTACACAATAATATTACTGTGGAACGTGGCTAATAGTAATTAGATTCCATAAAGCCTTACGCTGTGATTCAATTTCATGTTTCAACATGTCCGAGCTCGTGCATGAGCACCTGTTCGGTGTCAAATTCTACACGGCGCGTGCGAACTTCGAGCCATGAGCGCTATGTCATCAAAAATGGACATTACATGTTTTATCAAGTTGGAGCCTGTATCCTCGTATGGGACACGCTGCGATCCCTGTGTGCTTTGTCATCAATCAGGAATGGAAATGAAACAGATATAATTAAAATCATAAAATAATATTTATTTACTACAAATAAAAGAAAACTCATCACGTTCGGCACAGCATTTCATACATATTTTAAAGTCCGAAGTTTTGGAAATGAATAATATGCTTTAATTAAACTTGATACGTCTAAGCAGGATACAATATTTTAAGTTAGTAGAGATTATTTAAGTAATTTTATGAAATGCTGTGTCGCGTAAACGCTTTTAAAACTAATTAAGATCTAACATTATTTACTACAAGTAAAAAGATAATAATATTTATTTGGGGCACCAATAAAATACATGTTTTACAATTACATTATACATTACTTGTGTCTGAACTCTGCTTTACATAATATGTACATTTAGGATGTCATTTAAAATAAATGATGAAATAGTAGCTATTGGAAAAACTTATATTTTAAAATAATGGTAATGCATTACTTAAATATAGTTGCATTACCCCAGGCTAAAGTAGATACCTTATCAAACGATAGCAACCGCTTATCATCATTGCTTGAAAGTGCTATTTTATTTACGTCCTGAGTGAATATTTCATGTTTTATTGACTTAAACAAGACATTTTTTTTGCGAATGACATTGCAATTGTACAAAACGTTTTTATAATCTAACATATTTAAATATTTCGTAACACATTTTTTTGTACCTTTTGCTTTCTTTATTGTTTTGTCTAAAGTTTTAATACAATAAAGCTTTGAGCGCAGTCCTACGAATTCTTTGATAATTTTGCCACCCATTTCATCCTTAAATAGCCCTGGAACCTTCTTATTAATAATTGGTAAGTTAAATTCGTTGTTTAAGTCGTAGTTGCTGCTATCAAAATATTTAAGAAAATGATTATTGATGTCTTCATAAATGTCAACAGTATTTACATCGTAAATTAAACTATCCGTATCAGTATAACACAATTCAATGCGATTACCATAAAAAGGTTTTACGATTGAATAATGGAAGTCATACATGTGACTCTTAGATAATTCTAATACAGTAAATCCTATGTATATTGGTTTATTAAGAATAACACGCGAAGGCTTCATTTGGATTGCCACTAGATCATCAGAAAATATAGAGGCGCTATGAAAATACGGACTGCCGATCAATTTCTCAGCACAAATAGTCTTTTTTGTTTTATTGTTCAAATCAGACCACTTGTTTACTAACTTAACATCTATTCGATGTTCATTATTTTCCAGAGTCTTTCCAAATATACTATTGTTTAATAATTTGAAAAAATCCTGTTCAAACGTTGACTCTGCTTTTTGACGTAACTGAGTATTAATATCAATATATTGTTTTAAAAAGCAACTTTGTTTAAATACAATAGCGCGATGGATCCTTTTCAATATTAAACCGTGCTGTAAACACTTTTTTAAATGTATGTAATGAATAACATAGTGATATTTATCGTATAAATTCGGTATTAGTTTTTTATTCTTACCACCGGGTGGCAAACATTTTTCTGGACAAAATGGAAAGTCATTATGTTCGATGTGCAAATTATCTGGATATATTAAATCAACTTCTAGAATATAACCGTTTTCCGCGGTATCACTAATACCTGTTAAAATCAATTGTAAATTATTTATTTCTTGTCTATCCATAAACCTGAAATCGGAATAAGGCAGGGATTGACACATGCTATAACCGTATAAATTGTTACAGTCTAAATAAATGATAAATGAATTTGAACGAGATGGATCGTAAGTATCTAAATATTTATGATTGGCTTCGACATGTCGTTTAGAACACATACAAACGCCTCCTCTAATACCTTTTTGGATCATTCTAAAAATGTTAATATCACTAATCAAGTCTAATTGAATTCCTGTTTTTAAAAGCATTGCATCAAAAGATAGGCTTGGTGCTGTAAGATAATACGCGGGATCGAGATTGTAATGTCGTTTACAAGTTTTTCTAAAATTTTCAAATACATCTGTTAGTAACAGAACGTCTGTTTTGAGATATAAATCTGTATACATACCCATGTTACGAATATTAAATACTGACCAAACGGACTGAGCATGTTCATAGTCTTCATCAGTAATTGACTCATTAGTTAAAGAGTTAAAAAAACATTTTTTGGATGGTAAACACGTATCTTCGTAATGTTTCCATTGAGACATATAGTCGTACGGATAAACTCCTTTACGGGTAAGTAGGTCAAATTGTTTATTGTCAGGAAAAAAGGATTTTAATTGCTTAAACTCTTGTTTTTTCATTGTACTAGCCAATTTTTCTAAGCTTGTTCCTAAAAACTTAAAAGAATCTACAAACCGAACCTGCATGCTTTCCTCGGTGGAAATAGGAATAAACTTTGTAAAAGAAATGTAATTTTCTTTTGTTTTAGGTACCACTTTAATAGATCCAGGAGCTTCACCTAATTCTGTTATGAAAAGGTGACAATCATAACCAGACAAGTTATGAAAAAATACTGGCAGAAATTTTGGTAGCTTGTATTGCATATTACAATAACAATGAGCTGCGCCACGATATTTACCAGTCAAGTGACAATGATTGTACGAGTCATGTATCGTACATGGCACGCGCGCATTGCATTCATCAGCACTTTTCCGTCACCTTGCACAAATTATAGTGCAACGCGACAGTACACAATCAGCGTTCATAGTAAGCTGTACTCATTCACACAAATTCATATAGCATTAGTTACGTGGTAGTTAAATATATTCAATAAACCATCATCTTTGGCTATCCGTGACTTATCATTCAAGCTATCAACCAAGGTGTGTGCGACCCATTCAGCAGCGCATACATCTTTTTGGTCCTTCGAGCCTCAAGATTATAAGTGTTCCACGTTCTTTGTGCGGTGGCGATTCGGTTGGGCTGGCCGACCAGAAGCAGTATCTCACCAGCTCGACAGAGGAAGCATCTGGACAGAGGATACGGACCGCGGAGATCATTGCACCAGCAGCAGCAGATACAAGAGATCACCGAAGCACATCAGCAGTATCGTCAGAAACAGATTTGGTGACTAATTAATTGACTTATTTTTCCATCATGGAGGGAATTATTCAAACTCAATATCAAGTTATGGAGGCAATGCATAAACTTCTGATCAATTTCAAAAAAGACGGAGCAAGCCGTAAGACTCCCGACAGTGTGCAGAAGAAAATAGACTTTCTTGACAAGTATTGGGCAGAATTTCAAAATAACCACGAGATGATCCGCGAGCGCGAAGATCCTTCTCATCTGTACTTTGTGCAAGATTCCTATGAGCAGACAACACAATTTTACAGAAGCACTAGGGAATACTTTGTCAAGTATTTAAGTCAGGAACAAAAACCAGCTTCACCAATAATCAAGCCGTCAGCCTTTACATTCGAGCTGGCACCGTCGACCTCGCAGTCATCGGAGCCAAAACTCCTTCAAGATCAAGGTGCAGGTGGAGCTGAACGCGGTAACCAATCAACCCTTTCAATAAAGGTGCCGGAAATTGCTGACATCGCGAGCAACAGCAAAACCGAGGAGATGCTACGCAAACAAAGGAGCAATATCAAAGCGTTCCAAAGAACCGCATCAAACATCAACGTGGACTTCCTCAAAGAAAATTGGCAGTTTGAAGACGCGTTAAAGGTGTTAGAGTCAAGGTGGAAAGCAGTTGATTCACTTTATTGGGACCTTGACAGTTTGCCGAATGAAGCCGACGTGCAATATGAGATGTCTTACAATACGTGCGAACTCGTTTACAACCAAATGAAAGCAACCATCAACTCAAAAATGTGGTCAGTTACTCACCGAGAAAGGTCGACACCGAAGATCGAAATTCCGGCCTTTAGTGGTAGCTACGAACACTGGACAGCATTCAAAGATTTATTTGTTGAGACCATCCATTCTAGTCCATCTCTTTCTAACGCACAGAGAATGCAGTTTCTCAAAAGCAAAGTGAAAGGAGAAGCCGAGAAACTCATTCAGCATTTATCAATCAGCTCGGAAAATTATGAGACTGCATGGGAGATCCTCAACCGCAGATACAACAACAGTAAGCTGATCTTCACGTCGCATCTTAACTCATTGCTCGGTGTTCCTATCACTCAACATTTATCAGCAGCATCAGTTAAAAAACTCCACGATACGACGAAAGAATGTATCAATGCGATCAAGAACCTTGGTGTAAACACGTCATCGTGGGACCCAATATTGGTACACTTGCTTTCACAAAAGTTGGATACGGTGACTCATAACGACTACCTAGAGTCACTGGCAGAGCCGCGTGAGCTACCCAACATAGCAGATTTTCTGGATTTTCTAGAAGGAAAATTTACATCATGGGAATCGTCTCGTCGTAGGCCAGAAACAGCAAAAACATCTCAGTCGGAGCCTGCACAGACAAACAAGAAATTTCATTCATATAAGGCATTTAGCGCAAATCAGAACAAATATAATAAGTATAAATCAAATTCATTGACAAAAGACAATGAAAGTGCAATAAACTGTCCACATTGCAATCAAGAGCACAAGTTGTTTTCGTGCAAAACATTTCTCGAATTACAACCTGACGCAAAACGGAAGGCAGTTGCGAAATACAATTTATGTAAAAACTGCCTAAACGTACATACGAATAGCAAGGAATGTTCATCAAGAAAAACATGCCGCGTCTGCAACTCAGATCATAATACATTGCTTCATGACGCTTACGGCAAGGGGGGTGGACAGAAATCAAACAGCAATTCAGTTCAGCAAACAACAGCTGGCACTGATAGTAAGAAAACAGCAAGTGACAGCAGCAATCACGTGTCTCAAGAAGATTTATCAGAAACTCTGCTTACCACAGCATTGATCAAGGTGCAAGCATACGATGGGTCCCTGATAACTTTACGAGCGCTTCTTGATCAGGGTTCACAAACATCCCTGATAACAGAAAAAGCAGCACAAAAACTACGATTACCGCGTGGCCGCTGCAAAGGTGTCATATTTGGCGTCGGGGCGAAAGAAAATAATTGCAAAGGCGTCATTCGAATCACGTGCAGTGCCATTCACAGTGATTATACATTTGACACCGATGTTTTCATTATGCGTAACTTGATCAACAATTTGCCTAACAAATCATTCACAAAACCAAAATCATGGACATTTATAGAAAATATCACGATGGCTGATCCAGATTTTCATGAGAGTCGTCCTGTAGACATTTTACTCGGGGCTGAGATATACTCAAACATAATCCAAGAAGGCATCATCAGGCACGAAAAATCACAACCAGTCGCACAGCAAACACGTTTGGGCTGGATTTTATGTGGAAACGTGCAAACAACATTTCAATGTAACGTTGTGATGAATAACATTGAAGACATTCAACAATTTTGGACAGTAGAAGACATAGCAGAAAACGCGGGAATGTCGCAGGATGATCTGGAATGTTTGCAGCACTACAAGAACACAACAACTCGCGACGAAGAAGGTCGTTACATTGTTGAAATACCGTTCGAACCAAACTTTCAAGAAAAGCTAGGAGCAACGAAACCCATGGCTTTGGCACAATTCAGGCAACTTGAGAGAAAATTTAGCAAACAGCCACAATTAGCAGAAGCATACAGAGAGTTCATTCAGGAATATCAAGCACTGAATCATATGGTCGAGTGTACTAGTAACATGACACCGACTTGCTATTTACCTCATCATTGCGTTCAGCGCGCCGATTCCACAACTACGGCGTTAAGAGTAGTATTCAACGCATCGGCGAAAACATCCACGGGCCATACTTTGAACGACCTCATGAAGCGTGGCCCGAATTTACAGCAAGACCTCATGTCATTGATCTTGCGATGGAGGCAATATCAGTTTGCGTATACGGCAGATATAGAAAAAATGTATCGACAGATAACTTGCAACACTGAACATCAAACCTATCAGAAGATACTATGGAGGAACTGTCCTGACCAACGTTTACGTGAATATCAGCTCACGACAGTCACTTACGGCATGAAAGCAGCGCCATTCTTAGCTATGATGACTTTGAAACAGTTGGCAGCTGATGAAGGCCACAAGTATCAGCACAGCAGGGCAGCACAAGCGTTGCAAGAAGAATTTTATATGGATGACCTTGTAAGTGGAAGCTTCACATTATCGTCAGCCAAACAATTGCAAGGCGATTTGATCCAGTTACTACAGTCGGGAGGTTTCAACTTACGCAAATGGTCCGGTAACAACGAAGAATTGCTTCAAAACGTCAGCAGAGCGTCCCCAAATCAACCATCATTCGATTTCAAGCAAGCAGAATCAACAAAGACGCTCGGACTGAAATGGAACCCCAATGAAGATACATTCTCGTTCGAGCAAAAAATAAGCAAAACAAAACCAACAGAAAAACATACGAAACGTTCATTACTATCAGATATTTCAAAGATATTTGATCCACTCGGTTGGTTAGCTCCGGTTACAACAAAATTAAAACTTTTATTCAAGCAAGTTTGGCTGTCCAACATTCAATGGGACGACCAGCTGCCGGTTGAAATAAGCACCGAGTGGGAAAAAATTAAAGCAGAGCTACAAAACATCAGCCTGTTTAAAATTCAAAGATGGTATCAGATAGGAGAGCAAGACACAATTCAACTACACGGCTTCTGCGATGCATCAATAAAAGCATATGCATGTGTTGTGTATTGTAAATTTGACGCCAACATTACACTCGTCGCTGCAAAAACAAGACTTGTGCCAGAGAACAAAAAACTCACTTTACCACGTCTAGAGCTGAGTGGGGCGCATTTACTTACGACACTGATGAGAAAAATACAGCAAGCCCTCAACGGACGCAAAATAAAAGTTTTTGGTTGGAGTGACTCCACTGCAGTTCTTGGTTGGATTCAAGGCAATATCAATCGCTGGACACCATTCGTAGCGAACAGAGTCAAACAAATCAAAGACGTCATACCATCAGATAATTGGCATTACATAAAATCAGCTGACAACCCAGCTGATTGTGCCAGCCGTGGCATCACAACAGAGCAATTGAAGCAACATAATCAGTGGTGGAGCGGCCCGCAATTTCTCCCTGGATTCGATGAGTCATCAGTAGCAGACACGTGCGTCTACGTCACGGATCAAGAGGAGCGAAAAACAAAACAAAGCAACGTCACAATTCGTCAACCTCAAAGCGATGATGTCATAGAATCCATACTACATAGAAACAGTAACTTGACACGCGCTGTGCGCGTGCTTACATGGGTGCTACGTATCACACGACGTCACATCGAGCGATCTGCTTACTTGAACGGAAATGAATTAGAAACCGCTAAACATATGATTATAAAATATGTACAAAAAACGCAATTTTCTGAAGAAATTAGCAAGCTGCGAAAACAGGAGCAAGTACATAACAAAAGTAAAATTTTGTGCCTCAACCCGTTTTTGGACAAGGATGGACTTTTGAGAGTGGGAGGCAGACTCAAGCATGCGGATATTGACGAAGATATGAAGCATCCACTGATCATACCACACAGCAGCCACGTTACTGACCTTATTATCGACCTAGCCCACCGCCGCACGTTTCATGCGGGGGCTCGGACGACGCTAGCGAGTATCAGACAAAACTACTGGATATTAGGCGGTAACAGAGCTGTAAAGAAGCGCTTACATGCATGCATCACGTGTAAGAAGCATAAAGCTGTCATACAAAAGCAAATGATGGGAGACTTACCTGAATCTCGAAGCAATCCTTCACGTCCCTTTCATCACACCGGCGTTGACTTCACTGGATACGTTGACGTAAAACTCAATAAAGGGAGAGGGGTCAAGACAAGTAAGGGATACATCGCAGTATTCGTGTGCATGGTGACCAAAGCTGTGCACCTCGAACTCGTATCAGACTTGAGCTCATCAGCATTTTTAGCTGCTCTAAAACGCATGTCTTCACGTCGGGGTAAACCACATCATATCTACAGCGACAATGGCACTAATTTTGTTGGGGCCAATAGAGCACTGCAGCAAGAACTGGCAGAACTGCGAAAGACATTCAGCGACGAGTTTTATACAGAGATCAATGAGTTGGGAATACAGTGGCATTTTAATGCCCCCGCCTGGCCAAGTGCAGGAGGTCTATGGGAAGCAGCGGTAAAAAGTCTGAAGCATCATCTTCGACGTGTTGTTGGCGAGCAAAAACTCACGTTCGAGGAATACAGTACTTTACTGGCTCAACTCGAAGCATGTCTCAACAGTCGGCCGCTGTGCGCACTTACAGAGGACCCAGATGATTTGAATTATCTGACTCCTTCACACTTTTTGAGCAGCGGTCCCATACTGACAATCGTAGACACCGAACAAGATGAAAGGACAAGGTGGAAACGAACACAGAAAATTTTCGAAGATATCTGGAAGAGATGGCAATCCGAGTATCTCGCGGTACTCTCAACAAGGAGTAAATGGGAAAGACCACACAAAAACGTTCGAGTAGATGACGTTGTCATCATTCATGAGCCTAACCTCCCCGCGGGAAGATGGGCTCTAGGCAGAGTCACTGAGCTACATCCCGGTACCGATGGATTGGTCAGGGTTGTCACCCTGAAAACAAAAAATGGGTACCTCAAGCGCCCAGTGATTAAACTGTCAGTGCTGGTATCTGACCCCAAATCAACTACAGTTACCGAGCAGACAGGGAAAATGTCAGACAGCCACAATTTCAAGACCAAGGACAACCAATCGAAACAACGACCTGGAACGGCGTCTAATCTGATAGCAACTCTCGTTACGCTATTTCTCTTTATGACATCCGTCTTTGGCCTCGAACAGTCAGCATCTCCATATACTTTGACAACAATACACAAAGCACTCTATTTTGACCGAATCTCAAACATGCAGTTCATTCGCGACGAATGGAAACTCATCGTGTATTACGACATGAACCCTTATTGGGACGGTTCGGCAACCTTCGACAAATATCTCAAACAAATAAACAGCGTATGTGACAGAGGAACAAACAAAGCACTATGTGACATCATCCTACTACAGCTACGTCACTCTCATGACGAACTGAAGTACTACAATGGAATGTTACTGAATCAGCATTTCGAAGAACGCACACGACGGCGGCGAGGCCTCATCGACGGTGTGGGTTACGTTGCCAACAGTTTATTTGGAGTTTTAGATCAACGTTTCGCCGATCAATACAAGCAAGATATTTCTCTGATTAAAGGAAATGAAAATCATTTGGCACTCTTATGGAAAAACCAGACCTCAGTAGTAGAAGCAGAATATAATTTACTCAAGAGAACTGAAGAGTCAATCAATCGACAACACAAGGCCATCAATCAACATTTAAACAATCTAACGAAGGCCACCAATATGTTGAATAAAAATTTGCAAGAACAAGAAGTGATGAACGAGCTAGCACTGTCCGCCATCATTGCTACAAATATGCTCACGAAGCTAAAATCCATACAAGACACAATAATCGACACAATAACAGATATCCATCATGGAATGTTCAACGTCCATTTACTAACGCCGAAGCAATTACGAAACCAACTCAGCATAATCTCAGGACAATTATCGCGTGAGTTATCCTTACCGATAGAAAACATACAGACTGAACTATCAAAAATTTACCACCTTCTGAAGGTCAAAACAAGGGTAACACAGCAGTACCTCATATTTGAAATTAGAATACCATTGGTCAACAGAGAGAGTTATCACCTATATCAACTCATATCAATACCACAACAACATGGAAACACTACAGTCGCCGTTGTGCCGATATCAGATTACATCGCGATTAATTTACGCAAAGACACCTATCTGGCAATGACGGCGAGAGACATACAACAATGTGTTCAGTACGATGAGTCTAATCGCCTCTGTCACTCCCGAAAACCCATTTTCCAGTTTAAGTCAGAAGACAGCATGTGTATTAAAGATAAGGGCACAAACAGATGTCTTACAAACATAGCAGCATGCCGCAATAATTGGATGGAATTGAACAAAATAAATACTTACCTTTATTATTGTTGCGGACAATGTGCACTTCGTGTCATATGCGAGCATCAGATTACCGCAATACAAATCGCTAAGGCCGGGGTCATAACACTGGATTCAGATTGCGTAATTAAAGGAGAAGACTTTACAGTTTTTTCACACAAACTGGGATACTCGGAAATTAAAACTGCGGCTGACTTGCAATCACCGCAAATCGCACCTATCAACCACATCATCAACGTCACCTTGCCACAATTCGAAATGAACATCACTGATCACGAAACCTCATTGCGGCACATCAAAGAACAGATCGAGCAGATGAAATCAGAAAACGCCTTGAACTCAGAAATTTCAAGCCACGATATCCATCAATATTCAATAATCTACGTGTTGTTGTCGGGCGCAGTACTAGCAGTCGCAGTTTATCTGTGTCGGTGTATTTGTCGTCGTCGGCAGAGGAGCGCCAACTTACAGTCGCACTCCGAGACGCAGCCTCCGGCGCCCGTCGTCAATCCGACGCCACGCACTAGAGACTCGAAACCAAGAGAAGAGGCGGTTGAATTAAGAAACTTTTCTAGCTTACTCAACAGCATCAAACGCCACAAAAAGACACCTCCTGCATTCGTCACACCGGTGTCTTGTGACAGTGACTAATTCAAGTTATAGCTAAGAATAGATTTAATTCATGTATTGTAATTTGGGTGAAATTTATAAGTTTAACATTTAAGCACTCTGTAAACTCATTCTCATCATCCACTCGCATCTCTCTCGCCCGGGAATATGTACGAGTCATGTATCGTACATGGCACGCGCGCATTGCATTCATCAGCACTTTTCCGTCACCTTGCACAAATTATAGTGCAACGCGACAGTACACAATCAGCGTTCATAGTAAGCTGTACTCATTCACACAAATTCATATAGCATTAGTTACGTGGTAGTTAAATATATTCAATAAACCATCATCTTTGGCTATCCGTGACTTATCATTCAAGCTATCAACCAAGGTGTGTGCGACCCATTCAGCAGCGCATACAATGATCACGAACCTTATCGCCGAACAAGAAGTGCTCGCAGAAATGACATGTTGTCGCGTTATCAAAATCGCGAGCATTATCATCTGAGTAAATCATAGGAACATTATTTTTTAAAATATCGTAAATTTTTCGAGCATCTTTATAGATACACTTCACAAATTTTGATACACAATCCGAACCGCGGTACGAAACATAACGATTATAGCTTTCGTCTAGCGTACACGTAATATGATAAGCAAAAGCTACCGGCAAATGTCGTTGTCGCGTTACAGTGCCCGCCTTAGTTGGATCAGGTTCACAAGATTCGTACCGTTCTAGCATTGTTTCGAAATCTGCGTATATAACAAATGGTACAATTTGCTTTCTATTATAATTTTCAAACTTTATGAAAGAACCTTTTGGAGGTAGTTCAGTTGCAATACCCCCACAATTATGGGAGCTAAGATCATTGCACGTATTAAAAAACATTAAACAAACGTCACAAAAGTACAGTTTACTGTGGTGCTTTGATATTTGATTCCTAACAAGACGAGGCAAATCCTTAATGAGACAGTAATGTGATAAATCATTTTTTTCTAAATAAAGTAAATGAATCACCTTTCTCTTCGAGGCTTTCGACTTGTAAAGCGGTCCTATCACGGTATTCTTTTTTAAACCATAAATATAAATACTTATTTCAGGGTTATTAACTTCGAACCGCGCAATATCTGAGAAATTCAATGGGAATGATATGTTCTTTACATTTAACAAGTTTCGAAAATCCGGGTAAGACGATACTCTTTCAGGATGACTTTTAGCTGGATATAAAGCAGCAATAACTGACCATAAAAAACAATACTCATCATTATTGCGGATATTTACACACGCTTTTTTCGATTTTATTGCAACTGGCAATTCGATAAAGCCTGAACCACGCAAAGGCTGATATTTGTTAACATTTATTTCCAAATGAGAACTGTTCAAGAACGTCCATCCACTGTCATGGTCCTGAAATTCTTCAATCTTTTTTACTAAAGTGTTTTTAACTTGAGTCATTAATGAATCAAATTCATAATTCTGATGCAGAGTAAAATTTTTTGTGGTAAATGATTTCATCTCCTGAGAATCATTTTTAACCATTAAAAACAAAGCAAAATATTCCAAATTAACTTTTAGACTAGTGTGTTCTTTAAGTGACATGGCTATTAACGTTTTAATTTTGTCTCGAATATTATTTAAAAATGATTCTATGGAACTATTCTCAGCCGGATCGGCAATTTTATAGGAAGCTATACGATTACGAAATGCAGAATGTATTATATCAATACCTTCACAAAAATGCGAAATATTTTTGTTTTTATGATTATTACTACGTAGGTGACCTGTCCAGTGACTGCGCTCAACAGATGTGTTACAAACCGTACAGAAAGGCATTTTAGTTTGATTTTACGTTAACTAACCATACGTGAAAATAATTTAATACTTACTATAAGATGTTGTAATAGGATTATGTAAGATTGCAAAAGATATCAAAATAACAAATTATCCTGGCACCCCAATATTGAAAAAGAAATTATTATTAATTATTCCTATATATCTATCAGTACCTATAAAAGACGGGCTCAGAATTATCAAACAACTCATGAGTCCGTCTCATAAATATTTGTAACCCGTCCCACTGCGGAGAGTCTCTGTTAAGTTGCACTTTAAGTGCAACTGATGCCTTCTTCCACCGATCCTCTTTAGGAGTGGAGGCAACTTCGCTCTTATTATATACTTTAACCTCTATATAAAAGTCCCCCGTCAAAGCTGCCGTTCGCCGCACTTTCCCGTTGGCGACACGGTTTACGAGAGATGACGCGAAGTCCTCGCTTGAGGTTTGCGATGGAACGCTATCACATTCCTCCAAACCAAAGAGGTTCGAGCTGCGTCTTTTACTATAAAAATAAAAGAAAATACCACATGAACTAACTGTATGTAAACTTTGTTATAGTTTCTAGCGCTATCTGCGTCACATATATAAAACCACTAACCACTGTAATTAACTTATCGTACCCTACAAGTATGTATCTAAAGATATAAGCAGTAATAGTAAAATTACCTTGATTTATATTCTGAAGGCGTGGTGGTACTTTCAGAAGCTTTACGCTTCGTCGCCTTTTTCTTCGGCTGGACCTTTGCAACCTCGACTACAGCAGCTGCGCGCCGTGACTGTTGGTACTCTGATTCGGAGTCAGACCTGAAATGGGACACGAAACATTAATTTTATAATTATGCAGCTATGAGTTTAAAGAAGGCTATAACCATTTTAAGCACCTTTCGTGAAAGACTGATACAATAATGTGAACTCATTAATAAACACACCAGCCGGCAGGCAGAAACCGGGTCCGTAGCTGGATAGCAATTACATCCTACTGCAAATTCAGTTAACTTAGAGTACTTACTTACATTTTACGGAAATAGTTGTATGTACTGGAGAATATGACGTAGGGAAGAACTTCGCCACTGGAAGACACACTGGAGCGAATGTGATTTTTTGGTCAGAATTGATTGGTTTTATTCATAAAAAATACCATTTCAGCAAAAATTTACTTCATTACAAAATTAAACCATAACTTCCTGTCTTACAGTTGTAAATCTAATTTTCATCGTTCACGTCAGTTACTTCATTTTAAAATCGTATTGATTGCTTATCGTTACTGCAAAATTGCATTTTTATTCTAAGAAATGAAATTTGAAACTAGCGTATTGATTGTATACTGTTACTGGAAAATTGTATTTTTATCGTAAGAAATATGAAACTAACGCTCGCCGACAAAGAAGCCGCACCGATACCTGTTGTCGTTTAGAATTACTGCAATACATATTTTATTTAAAGTAGGTATGTGTGTTTGTTTAATACGTCTTGATATTAAAACTTTGAATGACATCACACTCGTGAAATTAGTAAAATTGCATTTTTGAGAGAAATCAGGATGTAACTAAAATGTATAAAATCCTTACAAAATTTGTTGTATGCAGATCAATCCACATGAATTAATTCACGATAAAAACTTAGGTAATTTTATGTCGCAGTTAAACTCAAAGCTGATGTAAAATCATCAAACTACTAAAAACTAACAAACTTTAAAATAAAACATTTCATGCAAAGGAAGTTTCTAAATTCCTCCATGATATTAAGGGATCGCTTCTCAAAGAATTCCTAGACTAAACCCCCCCCCCCCCAGTTTGATGAAGTTGATTATAGGAAAATCTCTCAAAACTCCAATTTTAATTACGGACTACAACATTGTACAGCGATCGTCTTACAGTACAATAAAGTTCGAATAAGCAAATTAATGCATAATGCAATTTTGCTGTCTGTGATATTGTAAATAACCATTTATACATACACGGCGGCTACCGGATACGTTTCCCGATGCTTATAGTCAGGCGGTTTACGAATGAGTACGGGACAGCGGCTAACCGTTGAACGGCGCATGCTCCGTTTTGACGGTGACTATACGGGCAGACTAAACGGAAGGATGGCAAGTGTATAAGCATGCGAAACCAACAGAATGCTCGGACTGCAGAGCGTGAGAGGACTACTCAATACATTACTTGACGTTAACGTGTAAGGTTGTGTTGTCTGTTCGAATTAATTAAATTAAATTTGGATATCCTTGGTGCGCAATCTAGCGCCATAGAAATAGAATGTGCGTGTGTCTGTAGGTGCAGGCTATTTCTTGCTCTATGAAGAGATGTGACATAATCTGTCCCAAATTTTAGTTTATTGTTTACGGTTACCTAAAGTTCAGATGTCTTTGGTGCGCAATCTGGCGCCATAGAAATAGAATGTGCGTGTGTCTGTAGGTGCAGGCTATTTCTTGCTCTATGAAGGATATGAGACCCTCTGTCCTGAATTTTAGGCAAGCGGTTTAAACAGCGACAGCCTTGTTTGTTAACGTGTAAGGTAGTGTATGAATAAATTAAATTAAAATTTGGATGTCCTTGGTGTCCAATCTGGGACCATAGAAACAGAATGAGCGTGTGTCATTAGGTGCATGTTATTTCTTGCTCTATGAAGAGATATTAGATTAACTGTCCCAAATTTTAGTTTAATATTTACGGTATCCTAAAGTTCAGATGTCCTTGGTGCGCAATCTGGCGCCATAGAAAAAGAATTTGCGTGTGCCTGTAGGTGCATACTATTTCTTGTTTTATGAAGAGACATGAGACCAACTGTCCTGAATTTTAGTTTATTGTTAACGATATCTTAACGTTCAGATATCCTCGAGCCAATCTGGTCACAGAAAACTGAGTGATGTGCATATGCGCTATCTCTAATTTCGTGGAGAGATATGAGACAAACTGTCCTGAATTTTAGGATAGCGGGGTGCATGAAAGGAGCCTCCTCGTGGCGCACCCTGGAAGCAGCTAGACATGGTCAC
Source organism: Agrochola litura (assembly GCA_949152395.1). Taxonomy (NCBI): domain Eukaryota; kingdom Metazoa; phylum Arthropoda; class Insecta; order Lepidoptera; family Noctuidae; genus Agrochola; species Agrochola litura. The sequence goes on along the minus strand of OX424502.1, from coordinate 4,812,080 downwards.
GCAGTGTCTAGGCTGACTGATGCCTTCAACTTAGTAATTTGAGGTAATAAGGTAACAAGGTAATACGGTAACAAGGTAATTCGGTAACAAGGTATCAAGGTAAAATAAGGTAACGAGGTATCAAGGTAAAATAAGGTAACAAGGCATCAAGGTAAAATAAGATAACAAGGTAATACTAAGTTTTAGATCTAAATAGTGGAATAGGCCCCAAACCAGTATTTTAACTACGCTATTCTCCACCTTACTGCACTTGTAGGAATTCATACTCTATTTAGTGGAACAGGCCCCAAACCAGTATTTTCATTGAGGTTATTGGGCATTTACCCCACCGATAGTGACGAGGCGAACGGAGTGAGCCGTTGGAACGAAAGGTGGGGTAGAATGCCCAATAACCTCCTACTCAGCTCAACATTTCTTTTTTGGAGGTCAAACTTTGAACTCATTTGATGGTATGTATCAAAAACGCACGAAAAAAAAATGAATACGCTAAATATACTGTTACAAGAGGGCCCACAAAGAAAGTTTTCGAGAAGTTACTTATTTATTGTAGGTATTACTTTTTTCACACCTATTAAATAAGCACTTATGTACCTTCTGAATTTATCATCATTAGACACAAAAACAGCATTAAAAGGAAAAAAAACGAATACATAACCTCCTCCTTTTTTTGAAGTCGGTTAAAAGTAAACTAATTTCCATTACGGGTCGTATAGTTAACAAAGGAACCACACTGAATAACGTAAATGAATTCGGTCGTAAGAACTATTTAACTTCTCCACGGTAAAATCACAGTGAACGATGAACTATAAAACCAATGCATAGAAAATGTATTGAATAGCAATCTCTCGCTGAAGTTAATGAAAACACGTAGCTCTCTTCTCGTTCCGACTGAAACTAATCATGGCGCCGAAATGTCGAAGGAATAAAGAATTAAGCACACTCTTTTAAACGAAATACCTATTAAATGTTTCTTTGACATATGGAATTTTGAAGGCTGTGACATGCATGACAAAAATCAGCATCACGCATGCGTAACACACTTTCAATCACAATTTGAATGATTTTGAAGCATATTGCTAATCCATTGCTTCATATGTTCGAAAAATTTGGCTGTTTAACAACGTAAATAACACAACGAATGTTGCTGAAGGTAAGGCTACTCCTAAACAGTGGGGTAATTGTGTAACACACTCAGGCTAAGCGTATGCTGAGACGCAGATGACGCAGGTCCACGCAGCGCAGGGCAGAGCAGATTTTGTAATGCATGAACGTACTGACAGCTGCGTACGCTGCGGCGTAGGCACGTGTGACGCAGACATGTGTCTGTCCTGCTCTGCTTCTCATTGTAATGCCAGCACAGATTTCTGCGCGACGCGTGCAGGTCGACTTGTGTTTTGTTTTGTTCGTCTTTTGTTTGTACTAGCTAGGACAAGAATGTGTAGCTGCGTCGCAGCATGCGCTCGCGGCCTGTTTGCCTCGCCTGCCCTAACCTGCAAAATCTGTACTGTGCTGTGCTGCGTCATCTGCGTCTCAGCATACGCTTAGCCTGAGTGTGTTACACAATTACCCCACTGTTTAGGAGTTAGTGAAATGTCACCTTAAAGCTAGACAAGTGGCAATCGCTTCCAAAGCGTTCCGTATTTCTCCAACAACTTCCAACAGGATTGACATATTAGTCCAGTCATTTGGTAGTTTTACGTTAAAATTTTCCGGGAGTTTTGAAAATTGGTGATTTTATTGATTTCGACGTGCTCTTTTTCACTTTGCCTGCTCGTATCTGCGCCGCTCACGTCGCAATGTCAAACGAGGCTGAAAGAAGACATAGTCAAAAAGTTTTTTGACAATTTCCTTTCAATAAAATCACCAATTTTCAATCGGAATACTTTCCAGGTAACCCCTTTTTTCGAAGTAGTCCACTTAGAGCACCCGTCCGAATAGCACCTGCGCAAATAGCACCTAGCCTAGTCCACGAAGAGCACCCGGGTGCTCTTCGTGGATTAAAATTTATTTTTAAATTTTTGTCATGAAGAGCACCTACTACTCAGCAACCTAGTGCTGGGATGTATTTGTTTTACAGGAATATTTAATATATAATAATGATACGTGGAGACTGATTGTGATATATTAAAAATAAGAAGTGTTATTATTTGGTAAAATTAATAATTATTGTCATAGTGATTTCTATTATTTTTTCATTTTTGAATGTCGCCTAGACAAATTTCATATGTACAGTAAGCGCTCAAAAGTGCATGAGCACGCTAAGAGTCGTATTGCTGTGAACACGCGGTATAGTCCGTACATTTGTATGTGTAAACAGTCAGACGTCTGTGGTGTGAGTGCCGTACACACACCACAGAGAACGCAGTTTTGAACTACACACTATCGTATCGTCACGGTTCGCGGGCGCCGCACTTATATTTCCATAACTTTTGTTAGCACGCATCATACTCGTACGCGTGACCTTGGCCAGTGTATCGCATTGCTAAAATTCGAAAGTAAATTATATGTGCAGATAGCAGAAGGCGTTAAGCGTTGGTCTTAGAATCAAGATGGCTAAGGTTCTAATCTCGTAAATCACAGCGCTGTTTTTGCAAATATTATTATTTTTGTTTGCAATAATAATATTTTTAAATATCCTGCCTATTTATTAATGTTGTTATTGCAATAAAGGGTTTAGAATAAAAAATGCGTGATATGTTATAATAAAAAATAAATAATATTTATTCGTTATGTTTATTTTACTTAAGTATAGTTATCAAACTGCTTAATTTTATTTTATCATTATTATTTATCATTATTTTTTATCATCAAATAATTATTTATCATTACTTCACCTGAATAATATGTGAAATAGATGTCTAGAAACTTAGAAGCAATTTGTATTATTTTGACATATTTAAATTTTGAAATGTTTTAAATTTTAAATGGATTTTTTTGCACCATAAATATAAAGCTGTGATCATGGTCTAAGTAATTAAGCAATAAATAAGAATATTAGACTACTTAAAATGTAAAAAAATCTACTGACAAAATTGTTGATTTTAAGGTTAAAGGCAGTTGTTCATATTAATTATTTTAAACTTTATTTGGCTTTAGTAAATATTGGTTGGTATTGAGGTTATAGCTTAAGTATTCATTTTCTTTACGAAAAGAAGATTGAAACTAAACCTCAAATTTTAATCCTAAAATAATACTATTACTAAAATAATATTAAACAATTTCGGTATATCTGCAAGAAATACGACAAACACCCTATTGAAACGTGCTTAAAAAATTCGTTACCATAAATTCATGCAATAACGAATCTGTTGTTTATTAAGTTGGTACGGTCAATATTTTAAGGTCAAAAACGGTTTTCTAGCTGGTCTTCAGTGATGCAAGCCTTCAGAGTGCACGGCGAACGGTTCATAATGACGTGTTTTTAATAATTCAGCAAAATATCTCGTTGGTATGAAACCATTTGTTTCATTCACCATTTGACGTCGCTGCTACTCGATAATAAGCCCCTTCCTCATATCTCTTAACCGTCACAGTATTTCTCTAGAACAAAGAAAAACATTGTTTTTATTACACATAATACCTAATTATTTATTATTCACTAATCGAATTAAACCTCACAATGAATTTAAAACTTTAAAGGCATCTTCTGTCTCAACAATACCTCTGTTCTATCAACAATACCCTTGATTAGGATTTATGTTTAGTAAAATATGAAATATATAAATGATAACACTCACACTTAGTCCGGTTTTATTAGATATTCACTTCACTTTTACGCAGCGCAATAATATTCTCTGATCTGATCTGATCTCTTCAATATATTTTATGCCTGCTTTTTGATAATAATAACCACAACACTGCGCTAAATGCTCGTCACCAATATTATCACGGCACGAACCAACAAAGTTCTATTAATTGAATACTTGTAACAAACTGCATCTACCCCACAGAAATCGAAATAATTTACTTAGTTTTTTGTGGTCTACCTGCTAAACTTTAATATTTATGTGAACAAGGCGAATGAAACTAAAAACGAATGATTATCGAACTAGTCATTGGTTGCAGACAAAGTGAGTGTGTGTGTGTAATGTGCGTGTCTACAGTATTGTAACAACTTATAGAAGAAGGTCGTAAGTCAAACCGAAGCGTCAGTCTATTGCTTTGTGAGATTGCTTATGGACTTTTGGTCGGTACTGTACGTAAATATGTGTAATTAATAAACATACTAGTGATTTTTATCGATACCTTTCATTTAATTACGTCCTGTAAAACAAATACATCCCAGCAGTAGGCTGCTGAATCGTAGGTGCTCTTCGTGGACAAAAATGTAAAAATAAATTTTAACTAGGCTAGGTGCTATTCGCGCAGGTGCTATTCGCGCAGATGCTATTCGGACGGGTGCTCTAAGTGGACTACTTCCTTTTTTCAGCACCAAATGACTGTACGGTAGCGTAGGTCAATCCAACACATTTTTGACGTTTCCATTATCGTTAACGTTGATAAAATTTCCCTCCCTCTTGCCCTCTTGACTCTTTCCGCGGTGTGTGTGTTTTAAAAGTGGCATTTCAAAAATTTTATTGCCACTTTGCGGGTATAATATCCGACCTTATCTAGTATTAAGACATCATTTATTGTTGATGTGTAAAAGAGGTGTTTAAGTCACGGTAGGATTGTGAGAACTGTTAGTTGATAATCTATTGGTATTATTTCCGTTAGATTATAAAATGTCGAAAAATTGTGAATTGGGTGAAATGGGTTAGGTTAGGTTAGAACTGTTACCAACAGCGCGCGAGCCTAGCGAGCGCTCCTTCCAAGTTGTTCGCAGCTAGGCAGGCTATAATATTCACAATTTATCGGTTTCCCATGGATAGATTATAAACTATCAAAAAATAATGCGTTAAATTGTAAATGGTTTGTTACAATTCACCATTTTTCGACAGTTTATAATGCAAAGGAAATAAAACCATTACCTAGATTATAAACTAATAAAGTTAATAATTACACGGTGACATTTATTACCATTTATAAAGTGCACACTATTATCCACACCTAATGTCAGCAACACAATTGTAAACTCCAATAACACAGCAACACTCACCACCACAACACAAAGAGCATTAATAATAACATGACGACGGTGACGACCCCGTGACGTCACAACACAGTAAACTAATCTAATCCCGCGAACATGCAATAATAGGCTAATGCACGGCGAATAGGGCTGCCTCCCATCTGCGCACACACATGAATATTATAATACCACATATCTTGAACGGCAAACGTCGCAGTAAAGCCCGCTAAGGATCCGCACAGCTATCATCATTATGCTACAAATTGTGCCATCCATATTAGACCAGGAGACAGATGTGATTTTGGAGAGAGAGATTCTGGAAGTAAATTGCATGTCATGTTGTGTGCGTATGAAGTGGCTTGATGACACACAGATGACAAAGATTCATTTGTATGGTTTAACTACTCTTCCTGTCGTCGCAAAGTGCCTGAATTCGATTTACTCTTAAGAATTTATTTGTTGCTCGTTTTAAAACGATTTTGAGATAGATATTTAGCCGCGTCTGACTATCCCAGGAATTTTAAGTAATTATATTTTTCGGCTACTGTTCCATTCCAAGTTTTAATTGATTATTATTTTATTCTACGCCAAAGGCATATTGAAGACTCTACGCCAAAGTTATTTTTACAAAAAATATTTTATTTAATAACATGCCACAAACACGACTTTCAAACAATATTACGTCAAAGTAGAATTCCTTATGCTACGATTTCATAAAAAAAGCGGTGGCCGTCACATAACGGCCGCAGTGACAGCTGTCATGAAAACGATGGCAGCGGGGTTTGACTTTACGGTGTCAAAAAACACTCTCTAGGGAAACGTACCTTCATGACTAAAGTTTCAGTGACGTCATTCGACGGCAAATAGGGATGATGACTAATTTTATTTTTTTTCGTTTGGTAGTTTATTAAAAAAGAGGACTTCTATTTTTTCTTTTTTACGTTATCAAAAGATTATGGCGATACATTAAATTAAAATGTGCCATGACGTCACGATTATGTAGATTTTATACTTACTTGTGACGTAGCGACCCCCACTCCCCAACTTTAATGCATTTTGTCTAAGTCTTTTTTTTTATTTAAGCCTGCACTGTCCCACTGCTGAGCAAAGGCCTCCCCCAAATCCTTCCAAGCATACTTTTCCAGGGCCACCTCTATCCAACCCTTGCGGTACGCGTCTAAATCGTCTCGTCACCTTTTCCTGGGCCGGCCTCGGCGCCGCCGTCCATACTCAGGCACCCATCGTGTGGAAACTGTTGCCTAACGGTCATGATGCATGCGTCTGACGAGCAAAAAATACGTGTCTAATATTTTTTTATTATCTGACTCACGGACTAAATAGAATTTCTTTTTATGACCCAGGCATCATCCCTATTGCGGACACTATATGGCGGCCACCACAGTCTTAGGAAACCGTAGGGCGTGGCTTTATAAAAAAAATGTGTCCCAAAGGTCAAAAACACTGTCTCCTAACCTACATTAAGTATGTTATGTCAGACAATGTTTCTTAATATGACACTTTAGGTGTTGATAGTACAGCGGCCGTTTTCTTAACTACTGCTCTGCGTTCGTGACGCTATATACCAACAAATGTATATATATTCCTTAATTATATAGTTAAAGTGTCCAAGGACGCCCGAGGGTCCCCGTAAAGTTTAAGAAGTTAGGGCAGAAAAGTTCGGAGACACAATTGTGTGTGGTTGGGTGGGCTACAGTAAAGTTTTTTGTTGGCATGAAAGTACTAGAATCTGCTAACATATGGACAGTGTTTTAACTCCTGTAATGAAGTTTGGGCTTTATGACGTGTTTGATCAAAGTTTTTTGAAGTGAAAACTTCTTTAGGCGCGTTGGGCATTTTTGAGATAGGAAAAAACAATTGAACTCGCGACAACGTTACCACACCGTTACCGACACCTCATTTTTGTAAACGCAACTGTGCTCTTTATTTATATTAAGTTACGGATCAATGTTCTATGCAAGTATTACTTTAAAGGTTTTGGAAGTCACACACATAACATAACATCACGCCTGTAATCCCCGAAGGGTTAGGTAGAGGTATACCTATAGTACACCCACATTTCGCCAGGCAAGGCTTGTGCAGACCAGCGCGACACGCGACGCGACACAAAGGCACCGCTCGTCGCGCTACGAGCGGTGCCTTTGTGTCGCGTCGCGTGTCGCGCAGGTCTGAACAAGCCTTTATGTTAGTATTTTTTTAAATTGTTCATGTTTTCATTTCTGTCGGCACTCCCGGAGTGCCACTGTTTTTTTTTTTCATTTATAAGTTTAACAAAGTATAAATACATTTGTAAGACCAATTTATTTATTTATTTATTTATTAAAAAACCAACTTATACTAACAGTTTGCACCACACATACAAGTTATGGGTCAATATTTATCAGTAATTATAATTACACATACAATCATAAAATTAGATTAAATTACATAAAAGTAGACCAAATTTATTGAAATTAAATTGAAATTTGTTGAAAGATTGTACTGGGAGTGGCAATAGATTCCAGGTATCGAGTAGCAGTGTTCAGGAATCTCAGTTCAGTACTCGCGAAGACATCTGAGGATTCGTCATACAGCAAAATGTTGTTAATATGGGTTAGGGCTAGGTACAATGGACTAGCCTTGAGGGTTATGGTACTGGTTTGAAGTATAATTGTTTTTGTTGACTTGGCTTATTAAAACAACTAAAACAAATTTTGCCAAAAAATGCAACTAGGCACTACATTCAATAAGAGAAAATTTAAAACTTCCGAAATTTTAATTCTCAAATAAGGAAACAAGGAACGTTACTTACTATTTCGCTTGCTTTTCAGAATAAGTGTTAACTAAAAGATGGACTTAAACTCAGCACCGGGTTTACAGATAACTCTGTTCTATTTAGGTAGCATATAATGATAATAAAAACCGGCCAAGAGCGTGTCAGACCACGCACAATGAAGGGTTCCGTAGTTAGGATGAATTCATCTCAAGGACAAACTTTGAAAGTTAACATTCAATTCAACTTAGCATTCCAACTGCAAATATAACTTTGTACGCACAATATTGGGAGATTTACCATGTTATTTTAAGACCATAGACTTCTTATATGTTTTCCTGTAATCTATTTTTTGTATTTTTTTCAAAATTTTAGGCTCAGTAGTTTCGGAGATAAGGCCTTATCTGGTTGGGCACGCCACAATTGCGGCGATAAGACCCCTCTTTGAGGAGTGGCTTGAGAGGCGTCACGGCGTCCTCATCTTCCGCCTGACGCAGGTCCTCACCGGACACGGGTGCTTCGGGAGGTACCTGTTCAGGATAAGGCGGGAGGAAACACCCGGGTGTCACCATTGTGTGGATCGGCCTGAGGACACGGTGGAGCATACGGTGGAGGTCTGCCCGGCTTGGGCGGAGCAACGCCGTGTCCTCGTGGAGGCGATCGGCGGCGGTGATCTCTCGCGTCCGGCCCTGGTTCAGGCCATGGTACGGAGCGAGAGGAAATGGCAGGCCGTCACCTCCTTCTGCGAAGCGGTAATGCTCGCGAAGGAGGAGGCGGAACGCGTGAGGGAGAGGCAAATTTCGCGCCCTCACGCCCCTAACCGCCGCAGGAGAAGACGCCCGGGGCGGGAATCGCGAGCCGATTTCCGGCCACCGTAGGCGCGGGCTTGCGGACGGTGAGCAATGGGTAGCTCGCCGTCCGATAAGGACCAAGCCCGGGTCGACGGCGCGTTGTGTTCCACGCGCGCCTCAAAGAGATGTCAGCAGAATTGACGGGGTCCGTTAGGGCCAATGCCTGCCGGGGGTTCGAAGAAAACCGATAGGGACATCGTGGCCCCCGGCAACAGGGCAACCGAAGGAACACGGGTGGGTTTTAGTCAGTATGAGTCTGACACGCCCTCCCGCTCCACCCAGAGCGGCAGAAGTTATTTGATAATTTCCCACTCAAAAAAAAAAAAAAAAAAAATGGCCTTATCTGGTGGATGGTCAATTTTCGTCTATTTTCTTAAATATCTTTAAAAACGTAATTGTAAAATTATTTAAAAAAAAATTGAGATCCTCAAAACAAGCCCTTTCATTTGATATGTCACACGTTACAGTTAGCTTGACCCCGATATTGACCCCTATATTCAAAATTCATTTATTTTCGTTACACGTCCGTGTTTGGGTCACAGAAATTGATATGTGTACCCGGTCGATTAGATTCAGAGAACATTGGCTGTGACAGATGGACAGACAGACACAAAGTGATCCAGTAAGTCGGTGTCTTTGGTTTTGAATTTTCGTTTTTTGCCACCGACTTCCGAAATTAAAGTTATTTTTCACTTTGTAGTTTTTTTTTTTTGAAGTCGGTTGTTTTTTTTTTTTGTAAAAAGTTTTTATTTTTCACTTTTTAGTTGTGGTATTTACCCCACACAAATTCGAATACCACTACTTGCTATGAATTCATAATTGGCCGAGTTGTCGCGTAACAAACATACAGTTGAATGGAGAACCTCCTCCTTTTGGAAGTTGGTTAAGAATACGCACAAACATGACTAGAAATCTATACATTAATCTTTGAAAGTGTGTTTTCACTGGTTTTCACACTTGCTCCTTATGTTAGACCATTTATCCAACCAAACAAATGCCAACCAATTTTCTATTTTATAAATAATCTTCAAATTGTTTTAGTTTACCTAACAAGAAACAAATTAAAAAAAAGTGGTGGCACTCCAGGAGTGCCGACAGAACTGAAAACTTGAACAAGATCGCCTTGGTGGAAGAAAAATACTTGTATAGAACATTGGTCCGTAACCTTATCTAAATAAAGAGCACAATCGCGTTTACAAAAAATAATAATTTTATTCCGAAAACTTTAAAGTAAAAATACTTGCATAGTAGATTGATCCGTAACGTAATATAAATAAAGAGCACAATTGCGTTTACAAAAATGAGGTGTCGTCATGGTGTCGCGAAATCAATGGTTTAGTCCAATCTCAAAAATACCCAACGCGCCTAAAGAAGTTTTCACTTCAAAAATATGAATGAATAAATAAATATCAACCCACAATCACACGTCCCACCGAAGATTCCGCCATCTTAAATAATATCCTAGAGACCGCCCCGTCATTTAGTTGTACACTTTAATTAAACGCCTGGACGCGATGCACTGGACAATGGACACTAGAGGGCATCACGAGCGGTCATTGCGCATTACATTCTCTTTATTAAACATCCCGGTCCGTGCTGCGATCCACCAACACAAATAAAACTGGGACATACGAAGGGTTATTGCGTCGAACTTGTTGGTTTAGAATAGCATATTTAGGCAACAGTTCTTCACTGCAGTGCAAAGATCTACCCTTGTCTCTTTTTATCTGATTGCTATTTCTTTAGGTCCTGTCACCGATATGTCCAGTTTATCCAGCTATCGCCTTCTGTGTGGTTGTTTTGCACATAGCTCATCTAGCGTGGTATGAAATTAAAAAACATCGAAATTGACTTCGACTTCCACCATTGTCATCGCCATCGCCATTGCCATCGTCATCGTCAATGACGCCATCATCATCATCGTCATCATCTAATTTGTAAAACTTTTCTCAAATAATAAAAAACACCGAAATTATTATGTACAGGTAATATGAATTGGCGACTGTTGGCGTGTTGGCGTGTAGGCTGTTAGCGCCAACAGTCAGCGACTATTGGCGTGGCGACGTGTCACCACGCCAACATTCATTCTGACCCGCCGCTATAGATGTTTCACATAAAAAAATACTTCTTATCCATATTGTATAATTAAATGAGTTTTAATGTTAAACAAAATAAAATTTTGCTCTTACATTCTACGTAAACTACGCAGTCAATTAGTCATTATTAATATTTTAGCCTGAAATCAGGGTGTTTCGTCAAGTAATCCCCAACTTCGGTTTGTTTGTTTAAAGAAAAAAATTTAAAGCGGATATCATTTTTCTCAGCAGGTAAGGTAGGTATACAAGTTAAAACCGATTTTAAATATTAGCACTGATTTAAAGAGGCAGTTCAGTTGTTTGAAGTAAATTGGTAAATTAAAAAAAAAAAAACCCGACTGCAAAAACACATAACTGAAAAGAGAAAAACAAGCATTATAATCTATAGAATTTGGCTATTGCAGGCGGTTTTAGTTTTATTAAAATAATATATATTGACTCATTACTAGCTTTTATTTGATACCAATAATGTAGTTTTTTTTTATACCTACACCTCCCTTTTTTATATTTGCAGATGCAATATATAAATATTATATAGCTTATGACACTCCCACAATTAAGACGAATCTAACGACCTCACATGTTAAAATCCATCAAGCCGTTTAGGCTACAGATCGTGTCAAAGAAATAGACATACATGCATACATACTCTCGAAAAACATTACCCTCCTTCTGGGGCAGTCGAGTAAAAATTACAAAATGCATGTTTATTAACAAGTTCGGTATTAAAAACTGAGCATTAAACCTAATAAAAGTAGGGTCATACCAAATATTTAAATCGATAATTAAAAAAAAATATTATGTAGCAGTAAAATGACTGAACGGGCAGTTACGTGTGGGCAGTTAACACTTAACAAATCGGAGATAGTCGGTAAGAAATCTAACTTGGAAGTAGCGCTCGCCTGCCGCTACCACAGCACCGCTCGCTTCGCTCGCTCGACTCGTGCGCGGTTTGTTACAGTTCTAACCTAACCTAACCCATTAGGTCGGAGTGCCCTGGCTTTGTTCCTGCGACCAATTCGGCTAGCGCGTTTTGGGTTACAGTTCCAACCTAACATATTGGTTGGAATGGGCAGTTACATATTATCTAACTGCCCATTCCAACATTTTTGCCTGCCCATTCATTTATTACCTACACTACTTGAGTATTTTTTGTACTAACATTGTAAGCTGAAATAACCGACCAATTTTCTTTTTATTACTGTCCATGTTTTACTGTCACACTAATTTACCAAACGCCGAAAAATTAATTTACTGGCTGTATTTTTTCTAATGTTTAAATAACAGTAAAACTTATCACCCAATTTTATTCAGCAGACCTTAAAATAACAAAGACGAATAACATGCCATTAAGATCTACGATCACTTCAGCACAATATCCCTATTGCAACAACCATCGAGTACAATAATAGCTAAACAGCATGTTTCAGAAATGTGTGGTCATATTTAAGGGTGTGTACGACGGAGTATCTATACTCCGTGGTGTGTACAGACCAAGATTATGTCTGGACTTTAAAAGAGACTGCAACCTCGGAGTTTGTTATGGCCTTTCGTCTCAGAGTAGTCAGATAGGAAACGTCGAACTCATCTAGCTTATTTTTTTTTTAATATGACGTGTAAAAGTGATTCCGATATCCTATTTACAGAATAAACAATTTCATTTCATAAAGGTGAACAACTTTCTCCATGGGACCAACATCGCAATCGCGAAAAATAATCAGTCGTCCTATACATTTGGGTCGATACAAATTTTTTATTCTATTCTATAAAAGCCCAGTTCAACGGAATACTTCTCCAGACTCCAGACAGATATGCAAATACAAAGGATTTTCACAACAAACAAACAATCCACTTTCGCATCTAAATCACGAACGCGAATGGATTAAAATGTCAGCTTATCGACAGGGGTGTCGCATCGCACTTTTATATTTTATGTGTATTTCAGTCGCACAAAACGCCTGGATTTTCCAAATAAATGTTATCACGTGGATACGGTTGGCGAGATAAGCGATATTAATATTGCTATAAATTGTCGATAGCTTCGACAGGATTAACTGTACCGCCTATTGGTTGGTAAACAATAAAATGTTGAATAATTTAAAATTGTTCGGTTTTGATACTTATTGGTTAAGTTTTTAGCGGGTCATTTAAGAAATAATTAACTTAAATGTTTATGAAAATAGGGTTTTCTCCAGATTTAATTACTCTGAGCTTGTTTCGGCATTTTTTTTGTCAGTGATCAGTCAGATAGGAAAGAAACGGCACCATCTAGTTTAAAAAAGTTGACCAAAAACAATAACGTGTAAAAGTGTCTTACAAGATCTACTTACAGATATAAACATCATAACATTTCATTTAATTTCTTACAAACAATCTCATCTGGAGTAAACCTTATTTTAACCGTATAATTTTTTTAACCGACTTCTAAAAAAAGAAGGAGGTTCTCAGTTCGTCGGGATATTTTTTTAAATGTATTTTCCCCGGTTACTCGAAAACGGCTGGACCGATTTGAAAAATTATTTTTTTGTTTGAAAGGGTATACTTCCAAATTGGTCCCATTGTCATTTGGTCACGATCTGATGATGGGATCTTGGAGAAATCGAGGGAACTCTTCAAATATTATAGGCACATCTATAGTGATTTGGGTATTTTTGATGAGTAGTAGACATTAGGCTAATGTTACTTAGATAAACTGCAAACCAACCCACAAAAAAGCCAAAAAAAACTTTTTTACAAAAATAAATAAGTTTTTTTTAATATGTTGTACTTTTTAAAGACCTGTATGTTTTCATCAAACAACGTCTAAGGAATTCAAATATAGACTTGAAGACAATATTAAATTATCCCTCACATCAAACCTTTTTAAAAATTATTACCATGGCAACATTTAAGTGTGCCATTACTGAATAAATACAGCTTTTACTGAATTTTTTAAGAAAATATGTATTATAAATTATGATTTTAGTGTAGTGTACCTACTAGAATTATTTTATTATAATTTTTAATATATTTTCAATCAGTAAATAACTATGTATTTGCCTTGTATTTGATTAAACTTTAATAGCTGAGTATTTTAAATGCAAAGAGTATTTACAAAGACATGTAGTTCTGAAATTCAAAACTAGCACACAGAAGACTTCGCAAACATTTGCCTACGTCTACAAACACTCATTAGGTATGTCTTTGAAAATGTAATGAAGTTAGTTTCTAATCGTCTACAAATGCTCCTTCAGCGCTGAATTATATTGTCTTAACCTTTCAGTACCACGCGTCTTTTAAATGAACGTTTTCATCGCGAAGTATAAACACCTGCCTTCCTCCACAAAATTCCTCTTTCTAAGTGAAAAATAAGGGTGGCATCCACGACATTTCTCAGAGAGACAACGATTTTACGCTGACAAAGTACCCTTTACACCGCTATAAGTTAAATAAGCCTGTCTTCCGCCATTTTGGGGAAAGCATCGAAAAAATTGTTTCATATTTCCAGCGTAGCGTCAATATTTAATTTGACGAAAAGCCACTTTGTATTTATTTATCGTGTACCTACTTTAGTTACAAAGAGTTTTGTTAGCACAAACAATATTGTCTGACATGACGAGAAGAGCGTCTACTTATACAAATATTGGCGTACTTGAAACAGTTAAACCACCACTGCTGTTTGTAAGACAGATGGTTGTGTTAACAGTTGAACTCGTAACGCGATGGAGCGTGTTCATTGAAAAAGATCAGAGGGTGAAAAAGGCAGTAAAAGGCAGTAAAACCGGTTTTGTAAGTCGGTCACGTCCGAACTCATTCAAGCAGATCGAGCAAGTCATCGCGTGAACGTATTCTTATCCTTTTCTTATTCAAAACTTGACACCTACGAATACTTTTACCTCTATATCACAAATAACAGTTGAGTTAGCTACTTTGCTATTGATAACGTAATGTTTTTGGATCGGGTTATTTGAGCTAAAAATGTGTACGGGCGTATTTGAAACGATTGGGGCCAGACGTGGTAGGATTTTTATATTTTTCTAATCTAGTCTGAAATGTAGGTTACATGTAAAATGGGTTGAAAGAGTTTTATTTTATCTTCTTGTTCTTTTATCGGCAGTTTTTGGAGGTTGAAAAACGTTAAGGTTGAGTTATATGTGTTGAGTTAAGACATTATCTTGAGATTGATAAGTTCTTTGTCTAGAGAAACATTTTAAAAGATTAGGTAACGGTGGAGTTTCTTGCTCTTTCTTCTCCATACGAAAATGTATTTTAACTAGAATCAATTCTATATTCTTGTAAATTTTGACGTTTAAAAAACACTACAAAGTGAAAATTTACTTTAATTTCGGAAGTCTTTGGTTTTGAATTTTCGTTTTTTGTCACCGACTTCCGAAATAAAAGTTATTTATCACTTTGCAGTGTTTTTTGGAAGTCGGTTGTTTTCTTTTTGTAAAAAAAAATTATTTTGCACTTTTTAGTTGTGGTACCTACCCCACACAAATTCGAAAACCACTATGTAAATAACAATGACATGAATTACTTATCATATCATCCACATACCTACTAAGTGGGAAAAAGTACGTATTATTGAAGCTAACTCAAAAACTATCGAAGCAAAGTTTAATAACATTTATATGAGACCACCTCGAGAGCATACCCTTTCAAACAAAAAAAAAAAGAATTTTCAAAATCGGTCCACAATTGACGGAGAAATCGATGGACATACATAAAAAAACATACGCGACGAACATTATAACCTCCTCCTTTTTGGAAGTCGGTTAAAAAGTGCCTTATATGTGGCTATTTGAAATAAATGATTTATTAACTTTGACATTGAGAAAACTGCGCTTACTTAATAATTCGTTGCTATAGTTTAATTACCTAGATGAAACTATCTTCACTATTAAGTGCGTAACATTAAACCCTCAGCTTATCTCTGATCCAACACGCAATGATAAATAAGTAAATGGTTCACATATTCTCTCAATTACATTTAATAAACAAAAAGCTTATTGTACTAGATTTTAAAATGAAATTAATATTAACTCGAGTCACCCCCAAATGTAAAAAGAGTAGGCGATAAATATCAATCGAAAGGATTAAAATAATAATGTTTTAAGGCTTACAGCAAAGCTCTATAATACCCCTCTATTAAGTATTCAAGTTTAAACTAGCTTTGAACATTGCGTTGTTTTTTAGGGTTCCGTAGTAAACAAGAAACACTTATAGTTTCGTCAAGTCCGTCTGTCTGTCTGTCTGTCCGCGGTCTAGCTCCAAGACTGTTAGTACTAGAAAGTTGTAATTTGGTATGGGTATGCATATTAATCATGCCGACAAAGTGATAAAATAAAATTATGAAAAATATTTTTTTTTAGGGTACCTCTCCTACACGTAAAGTGGGGATGTTTTTTTTTTTCTATCCCTTGGTGTGGGGTATCGTTGGAAAGGTATTTTAAAAACATTGTGAGTGTGTTAATACCATTTTTGAATTCAGAGATCCGTTTGCGAAATATTAAGCTTTAAAGTGAAAAATTTTGTTAGAGCCAAGTGTCTCCCCCCCCCCCCCCCCTGCCAGCTAAATGGTTGGTTTTACATATGTGAAAAAATTCACGGTAGTAGCTTATATAACTACGGAACCCTACATTGTGCGTGGTCCGACATGCACTTGGCCAGTTTTTTTAAGTGAAAACTTCTTTAGGCGCGTTGGGCATTTTTGAGGTGGGATTAAACCATTGTTTTCGCGACACTGTAACGGCACCTCATTTTTGTAAACGCGATTGTGCTCTTTATTTAGATAAGGTTACGGACCAATGTATACAAGTATTTTTCTTCCACCAAGGCAATCTTGTTCAAGTTTTCACTTCTGTCGGCACTCCCGGAGCGCCACTTTTTTTTTTTTTTTTTTATGTCGTGAGCTATCCGAATATCAAGAAATACTTGGCCTAGGTCTTAAGGGGAGGCGTGAAAATTGATTCGCTGTTACAATATATGATAGATATTTGCAAATAAGGCCCGTTGTACATACACGTTTTTTTGCCGTGGAAACAGCGGTTGATTTGCTGGGTGTAGGCACCGGTCATCAGGGTTGTATGGATCACTATGGAAGCTTTTTGACAGACACGGCGGCCCTATGGCACGGCGCCGTCGCCATATGCGTCGTCCGGTGGTTTGCCGTGTCGAGAATAATCGTGTGAACTTGTATATATGCTCACACGATTTATCTACGGTGCGGTTACCGCACCGTACTGTAAAGAAACCGTGCCATGTAGAACGAGCCTTATGAGTCTGCGATGATGATAGTACCTAACTAATGAGTGTATTTATATGTATCTACGCTCAAATAGGTCTGTATGTAATAGGTCCCAAGTAACATGGGTCAAGAGCAGGAAGATGATATGATGATATAGGTCTGAATGTGGTGTGGATAATCTCTGTTATTCTGGTACTCGAGACATTTACATATTTTCAATAAAGGGGTGTAGTCCCCCCTAAAGAAAGATAGTTAATAAATTTAAATTAAAAAAACCTTATTAATAAATAATAAAATTAATTAATTAAATATATGTCGGAAATACGTTACTGCGTTGACTAATCGGTGCGCCAGCGCCACCTAGCGCCGTTCTATAGAGTCCAACATAACGCTCGGACCGGCCGGAGCTGAGCATAGTTCATCGGTGGCGGTCAAGCAGTGAACACGTTTAGAAACTGTCGCTCATTCCGAATAGTCGTGTCGTGTACCTCAGTGTGTGAATTGCTAGTGTGATTAATTTGATAGCAAATTATAATTTGATCTGAACTGTAAACGGTTTTTCTATTGCGCAATAACCAAGACTACCCACAGTACGCCCACAGTAGTTAAAATATGGCTGATAATAACGAAAGAGACACCTACCCTCTCCGTCATAAAAAAAGCACTTAAAATTCATCATATCGCTGACTTAATCACAACAAACCCTAACCAAAAAATATACCTCTTGTGTTAAACAAAAAAGCTAAATTAAAGAATGAAATTGTAATTGAGTCAAATCGAATCAACATGTAGGTTCATATAGAATTATTCAATAGTTTAGATGTTGACTACAAGCATTTTCAACAGAAAAACCTTTTCTTTCGAGCTGTGTATTTTGTGCCAAATTGTTTGAGTATAGTACCAGCATTTAGAAACTAAATAAATAAAAGAAATCCTAGAACCCTACAAGTAAATAACTCCCAACATTACGTTAGATACTGAGCCTAATACTAATGTAAATACTTGTAACATTGAGATAAATAAGCCAAACATACGTAGACACAAGATGGTCGTGTTATTGCCATATTTGCTATCAGCTTTCCGGCTGAATAGCTTTTACACCCTCATCAACTCACTATACTTCTGGAATAAACAATACTGGATAGGGAAGATTTAATTAACGGGAGGCATTTGCTCGAAACTGAGGAACTAGGAAAATTAACTAGACATAATTACGAAACACAAACATTATGAGTTTTCTGATTATTTTTCCTTTTTTCGTCGAGGTGTGCTACGACAACTCGTCGCTGGCGTAGTATGCTACGACAACTGGTAGCCGGCGTAGTCTGCTACGACAACTCGTAGCTGGCGTAGTAGTATTTACATTTCACGTCGGCTACGCCGTAACATTTTTAAATGATTTCATATAGCTAAACACCACCACCACTTGCACTATAGGTACACCTCTGCATTACCCTTCGGGGATTACAGGCATGATGTTATATTTGTGTGTAAAGTTTTTATTATTATTCATATATTTTTACACACACAAAAAGGGGCGGGTGGAATACAAAAAAAAATTATCATCGCGGGACGCCTGGCAGATGTGAAACATCGAAATTATGTACAGGTAATATGCATAAAAGGATAGTTTACGACAGGAAATAAATATGGCGACTGTTGGCGTGGTGACGTGTCGCCACGTCGCCGCGCGTCACCATGCCAACGGTCGGTCTGACCCGCCGCTATAGATGTTTCACAACAAAATCTGTCCAATGTGATTTGTGTGAATGTGATTTTCACAGTCTTTACTACCGATATCGTCCTTTACCTAATTCGATTTTCTGATTCTCAATTAGATTAAGAAAATAAAAATCCTTTCAACACTAACCCTACTTCATCAAGCGAATATATACCACATTCCTTATCCAGCCCTTCCACAATCCTTCCTTGATACCAATCCCAGTGTGTCATTACAACGTGACCACTTAAACTAGAGCCCTGACAGCTGATCGTTTCGCGCCATTTACTCCGATTGACAGCTCACGTCAAACTGGACGTCCCGGTTTACAAGATGGCGTCGTCAGGATTTTATTTGTGACGTAATAACGCTGTGTGCCGTATTTGATGATCGCGTTCGCGCCAATTATAGCCTTTGATGGGAGAAGGATATTGCATGTTTGTGATTAGCTGGTAGTGTCGATGTGTTGACGGTGTGATCGTGAATGCTCGTGAAAGTTCGGGAATTGTAGTTTGGTTAATTATTTTATTGCTGATTTAATTAACTTCATGATTTTTCTAGTGTTTGAAACATAGGTTAGAAACCACGGCTGGTGACAGTATTTATTGATTTTTTTACACAAAAATGAACTGGTATACTATAATTTATATTGTTTTCTAAACTATTGGTTGTATGTTTGTTTGTAATGGATAAACTCAAAAACTACCGGACCGATTTAAAAAAATATTTTACCAGTAGAATGCTATATTAGCACTGAATAACATAGGGTATAATTTATTTATTTATTATAAGGTAGCTTCACAGCTGACAGTAAGTATAACATTATTATTATTCTAAACATTACGCCAATTATACGAAGTACACAGAAATATATGAAATACAGAGAGTGACACAATTGTTAATATTTATAGTGTGTGCAGGTGTTTATCTGTACAGTGTAGGTGTTGTAAATGTGTGTGAAGGTGTGTGTGTCTGTGTACGTATGACTAAACTGGCACTACTAAATTCGCTGGGTATCTGGCGTTTGATGGAGGATGTAGATAATTTATTTTTTAAGTCTGTTCCATGTGATATTGAAAGGATCCATTTATAAAGATATAACGCGGGAGAAACCGCTGGCGGAAGCTAGTGTATTTATATTGAGTTGTCTAGCAATATCAAGAAGGACAACAGTTTCGAGAATTATGTCAGCATAAATCTAACTTATGAGGTTATTTTGTCTTGTTTGAAAGGAACTAGACCAATTTAGAAGTTTTCTCAGGAAGCAAACATCCGGTGAAGAAGAAAAAAAATTGCTACTACAACGCTTTCAAGGTCTGATTGATCAAGGTTCCGGAAATAACAATGAATTCAAGATTTTTCTTAAGTAGATAGAACATATATTCTGTGCGACATAAATTGACATAGGGTGAACTCATCTAACTTCGTGACAAAGGCATTTGAGTAATAAAATACCAATAAATTATTAATTAATTTAATTCAGTCTCAGCATGAGTTTTAATCAGTCTTTTATGAGGAATATTAGCACAAATAATCATATTTTTTTCTAGAAACCTAAGAGTTATACCAAATTTACTAAACCAAGTCAACTTGCCTAATTCCGTGGTGACCTCTTTAAGTCCGTGATAGCTAATACTTTAATTCTGATATAACGGAATTAGGCAAGTTAACTTTATTTAAGTAGGTAGTACAATATTAATATTATAATAAAATTAACATAAACATAAAAAAAAAAACAAGATAAACATTTTAGATCCCTGCAGATCCCTTTTTGTCATTGAATGTGCAGCAAATGTTCGCAGCTTTTGCTAAAGATAATGCTTTTTGCTTTATTTTGGTAACTGTAAGACCAAAACCACGTTCTTGCATCTCAATAATATAGGCCAGTAACTTTTGTTCTATTTCAACAGGTAACGCAAACGGCCTTCCTATCTTGGACATTACGATCTGTGCATCTTGATTACGCTCTCGTAGAGTTTTGTTCTTCGTCACATTCTCTTTTAATGTCGACCATGGAATCTTAAACTCCTTCGAAGCTCTGTAAACTGTCATTGTTGAACTCAAAACATTTTCAACAGCGGTTTTGAGATCGGTCTCCGAGTATTTTCTGTTCTTCTTGTTGGGGTCATCCATGATATATCTGAAAGTAAACAAGCAAATTAAAATAATAAATACGTACCTACCTGCTTAGATTTTAGCGTCTGCCCAAATTTGAGCTCATATTAATAAAAAAAAAGCTGCGAAATTTGGTAAATTACTCACGCAATTACGTGACAAGTCCAAAAAAAGTGTCACCCAATTCCGTGATAGCAAAATATAATATTGGCTCAAAGTCGTCATTTTAATTAAGACCAGATAAAAGTAATAAAATGACATCAATTCAAGGCTCACATACAAAACCATCTAATGATAGGTGACTGTGTCAATTTGCATTGCTAGTGTCAATTTGCATCGCTACGGCGTAACTGGCTTGATCATGTGAAGAGCTACGCGTTCACGTAGCAACGCTGCTACGCGTTTCGTGAGTAAATTATTATTCTTGTAAGTTTTTATTTTGATTACGAATTGGTAGGTTTTTTTTTTTTGTTTAAATGTTTAGTGGATTATCATCATGTTCATTTTCAATATTTAAGATTTGAAATAATTACCCCTTTTTGTTTTTTTTTTATCAAAATCAAAACATTTTATTTCACATAAACCTACAAGGGCACTTATGAAACGTCAGAA
The DNA here is from genome assembly GCA_949152395.1 of Agrochola litura. Classification (NCBI taxonomy): domain Eukaryota; kingdom Metazoa; phylum Arthropoda; class Insecta; order Lepidoptera; family Noctuidae; genus Agrochola; species Agrochola litura. Next base: position 4,790,616 of record OX424502.1, on the reverse strand, counting down.
GCTAGGTGCACGGTTCCAATTGGTCGCTTCCTATGGAGAAGAGCTGGCAAGAAACTCCACGGTTACTCTTTTCGAAATAAATTGTTTCTACAATGTTTTCAAATTACAGTGTTAATAGGTATGGGAGGACAGTGTAAGCCTATCAACAAGTACCAGGTACTTTCACAAAATCTATAAGAAAAGAAAAGAATATATATAAAAGATAAACAAAATAATAAAAATAAGAACCTATTTAAACCAAATCAAATAACTTCAACTAACTTCTCAACTCAACTATCAAATAACTTCTCCCGCTCTGGGTGGAGCAGGAGGGCGTGTCAGACTCTTACTAACTAAAACCCACCCGTGTTTCTTCAGTTGCCATGTTGCCGGGGGGCCACGATTTCCCTTTCGGCCTTATTCGCAACCCCGGCAAGCATCGGCCCTAGCAGACCCCGTCAGTTCTGCTGACATCTCTTTAAGGCGCGCGTGGAACACAACGCGCCGTCGACCCGGGAAATAATTACCCCTTAAGATAGACCTAACCAAATCCAATGACTATTTCACTATTATTTATTAACAATATTTTACTGAATTTTTATGTTTATTAGAGTTCTATTCTTTCTATGCTACAAAGCAAATAAAAACTTCTAACAAAACAGACTACCCTAACAATCCAAACTTAACTAACCCAACCCAACATTATTATGTGAAACAGTCCCCAAAACTTAGTTCCCAAGTACCAAAGACAGCGGTCAAACAGGTCCCAAGTTCGTGACCAATGGGCAAACAGGGCGATATCACAGATGGTATAACTAATAGCGCTGAGTACATTCATTAATCGTGGGACGTCCGATCATTAGTAACTGCCAACGTCGATTGAGACGCACGCGTGGTCGCGCGTCGCAAACTACCCGCGAATGCGCTTGATTAGTAGATTGCGTGTTAAGCTTATGTGAAAGCAATTAAGATAGTGTAGGGTAGGTGGAAGGTGGTGATCGGCGTAACGAGTAAGCTAAGCTGTCAACATATTCTCAACTAGCGGACGTCACGCGGTTTCACCCGCGTAGTTCCCGGTCCCGTAGGAGTACGTGGATAAAATTTAGCCTATGTTACTTGCTGATAATGTATCTATCCAGTGTTGAAAGAATTTTTCAAATCGATCCAGTAGTTTTTAAGTTTATTCGTTACATGCAAAAATACAAATCTTTCCTCTTTATAATATTAGTATAGATATAGATTACCTGCATAAATTATTGTTCTGAAAAAGCACAATATTATTTAAATGAAAGTAAAAAAATCATGGAGTTATTTGAGAGAGAGAGTAATTTTATAACTACAGTGACAGCTGTTTTAAACTTTTATTACCCAACTACGCCTAATTATACTTATTAACAACACACACTACCAAATTCATATCCAGATCAACAAAACAAAAAACAGCATTTTTATTGACTTCAAAGCAATTTCATTTGTACCGTTTTAAAAAGAAGCGACTATATTTCAGCAATTACCTACGAGTGCTTCAATTTTACTGCTCGACCAATCAAAGCACTCCACGGACGCGCGATATGAATTTTTCACGGATCTCTGGGATAAATGTCGAGAGCAACATTTTTATGAAAACACCTGTGTATAACTGACTTACACGAATCAGTCGCCTGACAATATGTAACATCAAAATAAAACTCAATTTATTGTATTTCTGGCTGTTGAACGACGTCGTCCTTATTTTATTTATTTTACCTACTAGCGCCCCGCCCTGTTTCACAAGAATACAATGTAATTGATGTGGTGATTTGTCGAAACATGGAGTGTTTTGTGACATAGGTACCTAAGTTACCTCTTATCTGCCAGGGCTTATTTTTAATCTTATATTTTCAATTGCTTTGATTATTTTTTGTACATTGTTCTCACATATAGAAGCAACAAGAATAATGTACCCAGAATTTTGTAATATCTATATTTAAAAGAGTGGCCTTGGAGTTTCTTGCCCGTTCTTCTCCATAGAGATCTACGTTTTGGAATGGGCAACTAGCTTCAATTTTCTGACTAACTGACCGATTCTTTGACAATTCAAAAGTGCCTGTAAATGGTTGAATTGAAATAAATGCTTTGAGTTTGAGTTAAATATTAATGTATTATACACATAAAACTTCCGGAATAAATTCTCTAAATGATGGTGATGGCCATCCATCATGAAGTTTTTTTACTTCTTCTAGAAGTAAGCATCAGACAGCCAGACACGAAAAGCGACATTTTTGTATTCTTTGTATAAATAGATATAGATAAATCCTATACTATTAAATAAGCAATATTTGCATAGGTATATATTAATAGTCACGTTCTCGAAAACGGCTCTGACGATTTCGATGAAAGTTGCAATATGGGGGTTTAGGGGGGGAAAAATCGATCTAGCTAGGTCTCATACCTGGGAAAATTCGTTTTCTCTATTTTCACAGCCTCAGGAATGTGAGACAATGTTGGTATACCTGGACGATAAGTTTATCTATTTTCACCCGACCAGAGCTTGGTCGACCAAGTTGGTACTGTAATGCTAAGTAACTAAGGTCCGAAACTCCTTGCTGAGAATATGTTTTAATAGGTAAGTATAAGGAAGTCGGGTTTTTCCATTTGGAATTTCTCAGTAACAGCTCGGAGTCTGGATTTGTGCCCGGTTGAAGGCGATAGACTCGCTCCCTATTACATGGGACTTAAACATAACTGGTGAAATGTGGGTTTACTATAGGTACGCCTCTGCCCATCCCTTCTGGGCATACAGGCGTTATGTTTCAATGTTTGTAAATATGTGAGCACCATGTATCTATCACATATTAAATTATCTGTCGTTGCTTCATTTTTAATTCTTTTTACCTATTGTGGTATAGTAATTTTATTCTAGGTGCATCGTCTTCACATATAATTATTTAACTAATGTACGTACCTATACAAACTATTGTAAAACATTTTAAAAGAGTAACGGTGGAGTTTCTTGCCCATTCTTCTTCATACGAAAACTACCTTTTGGAAGGGGCGACTAGAATCATTTTTAATATTTTGTAAATTTCGACGTTCAAAAGTGCCATACATGGGCCTATTTGAAATAAATGATTTGACTTTGACTTTGACTTTGATGTTATGTGTATAAGGAAGTCTTCAAGTAGGTAACTAGAACTACCTTACGTACTCGTTTGTGTGTAAATTAATTCTGTAAACATACTTATATTAATATCGGTAAACATCACCTAGGCTAACCGACTAAGACTAAGGACTCACGGAACGGTTTTCAGCCGCGCCCGCCGCGGGACCGCAACACTCCGACCGATCACGTAGTACATGGAAATGTAGATAGTAAATTTCACAACGCGCTTTATGCCCGTTGCCTGCGCTATTGTTTGGCACCCGCCACCGCGGAGGGTGCGGCTGAAAATCGCTCCATGAGTTTTTAGCCATAACCCGAACAATTGCCAAACTTAAGTGGCAGTGGGCAGGGCACATTGCTCGCAGAACAGATGGCCGATGGACCCGAAAGGTGGAGGAGTGGCGACCGCGTTAGAAGGCCCCTACAAGGTGGACCGATGACCTGGTGAAGGCCGCAGGAATCCGCTGGATGCGAGAAGCACAGAACCGGTCGAAGTGGCGGTGCTTCGGGGAAGCCTATGTCCAGCAGTGGACGTCTATCGGCTGAAATGGTAACGATGTCGAAACATCAGTTGAGATCGTGGTAAGAGCAAGTCTAATCGCAAAAATAAACATTATAGTTTTATCTTTTCCCCTCAAATTGTCGAAATATTGATTAATTCGAGGAAGTCCTATGCACCTTCAAGATGGCTATATTTATTTAAAAATTCAATTTTCTCCTATCACGGTTTGGCAATAAAAACTCAAGCCCCGTCGGACAAACATTGTAAATCTCATCACTTCCCAATCGAGTTTTAACTTATTCGGCCGGATCAATTGCATCGGAATCGAGTTTAAAATTGATTTTCATTGCGTTTTCATTATGTATTCATGCAAGGCACACAATATACCCTGATTGATGTACTCGAGCAGCATTATTACATACGTATTATGTGAGGATATAATGTGATTTAAATTATTTTGGTGGTACACACGGCTACACATCAAGCTATACATTTCAATCCTATACAATGCAAGATCAGTATAAACTGGATATGTTCAGCTTGATGTGGAGCTGTATGTGTACTTTGTGTGTGTTTGACATCCATTATTCGAATCTAAAATTATGTAAATTCTCATTTCAAACTAGTGGCTTTACAGCGTGTTTGAGTAAATGGCGTCAGTATTGTTATGGAAGGTATTCACAAAATTACATACTCGAGTTCGCTATAAGTACATAAATCTGTTTTAAAGCGTCGCGTCACGTCTACACATTAAATTATCAGAATCAATATTTTAATCCTTACCTTCGAAATACATACTTAACACGATATCAAAGGGAACACACATATGTATACAGTAAGTACGTAATATCCTACATATTTACGTAGAATTCATACCCTTTCCGCTAGCGAAGTGTCACCCCCTTTGCCTCCAAAAAGCAAAATGAACTGGGGCAATGCGACCCGATGCGATTCAGGAATATAACGAGCTATCCCGTTATCAAGCCGAGAGTTTGCTTTAATGGTCTCAAAATCAACTCGTGCCTAATTGAAGAGCGCTTTCTCAATTCAAATAGCAGCAAAATATATACTAAGCTCTAGCTGCAAGGTGGCCATTTTGGAGACTGTATTTTGTATAGAACTGTAGCAGTGATAGCCTAGTGGTGTGACGGTGTGACCGTCAGACTGCCAAGTCATAGGTCTCGAGTTCGAACCCAAAGCACGCACCTCTGATTTTTCGGATTCATGTGCGTATTGTATAATTATCATTTGCTTCAAAAACGGTGAAGGAAAACATCGTGAGGAAACAGGCTTGCCTGAGAGATATTTCTCGACGGCATGTGAAGCCAATTCAGAGGCCCATGGACGGCTTTATAACTCCGACACCAAGTTAGTCAATAACTACAGGAAAAGAAGAAGATAGAACTGTATTTAATTTTGTCTTGTTTTTGTTTTCGACAGACATCGAGTTTATTATTAGAATTTACTCTCAGGTAATAAATGATTAGGTATCGGGTATTGCCTCGGGAATAAATGAGCTCGCCACCTACGTAACACTGTCATCAGTGAAATTAAAGGAAGCAATAGGTACTCTGTTATTTTTGCGGATTACCCCAGGGCCACTTGAAGTTCATCGGTGATCCTAAATAACTCAGAGTTAACAGCTTATTCAGGGTTAATCAAAAATTCATCTTGTGCCACCAAGTGTGAGGTAAACCTAGGGTTAAACTTCTAGGGCTCACTTACGCGTTCATGGATTATCCTAAATAACTCAGAGTTAATAGCTAATTCAGGGTTAATCAAAAATTCATCTTGTGCCACCAAGAGTTAAATGATAAAATGATAAATGATTTTATTTCTGTAAGTAGGTTTGTACAAACAATTTTACACTTAAACTTCTAAGGCTCACTTATGCTTCATGAATTATTCTAAATAACTCAGAGTTAATAGCTAATTCAGAGTTAATCAAAAATTCATCTTGTGCCACCAAGAGTTAGAGGTAAACCTAGGGTTAACCTTCTAACTAAATATAATATTTAACCCACCAATGTGGGAGAGTTAAGTTGCCAAACTCTGGGTTAGTGTAAGTAATGTCAAAATAAATTGACGTTATGAGGTACTGTTGAAAACTTAATTTATATTGTTCGTAAGTGAAAATTCGGCACCATATCAGCAGGCAATATATTCTCATGAACTCAAAAAATAAATACAAATTATAAAAACTAAAAACATATTTTTCCTTGACGTTTACTTCAATCAAAAAACACGAAAATGAAATGTCACGTTATGAAATTCAAAGACAAGAAAGTATAACGTATCGTAATGTAGTGTAAAAGAGATGGGTATACAATTTCCGTACAATGTTTGTTCATTCATTTTTGGTCGGATTACATATCAGGGCATACGAAAACGAAACATAAAATAGAATTGCAATGTCTATCATTGCAATTCTATCTATGTTTCGTCGATTGAACTGCAATGTTCCCAACTCAAAAAACACAAATGTCAGGATAACTAACCCGGTGTTACTTTTTAGTGAAGCAGCGCGTAATATGAATTAAAATGTTAATTACTTAACTCCGAGTTACAAATTCTACATTTATTTAATTAACACAATACGACTAAACGTGCGAGTGGGCCTTAAAATAACACAACATAACATCACGCTAGTATTCCCCGAAGGGTTAAGCAGAGGTGTACCTATAGTACACCCACATTTCGCCAGTTATGTTTAAGTCCCATAGGGGCGAGCCTATTGCCATCAACTGGGCACAAATAAATCCAGACTCTAACACGCCAAATTGAGGTAGTGTGTCAATTTATTTATTTAAAGGCTTACCAACTAAACACATACACAGCATTATCCCAAAGACTCTGTCAAATGTAGATCTCGCATGTATCTAAATTACAGGAAAGCACGACACTATCAATTAGCATACTACATTAAAACACAAACCGCTCTAACGCGCCTAAATAAGTTTGAATAAAAAAATAAAAAAAATTAATAATAATAATTTGATATAAAAATATTTCCCTGGTTGGACCTACGCCGTGGGTTCACCTCAGTCAGTCTATTTGTTTATGAGCCGTCTTAATTTATTGACATTTTATTATTATTAGTAACTATTAGTGTTTGGCATGAAATTGTGACATGTACCTTGACTTTATATTTTTATTTTCATTTTGTTAATGTTACATTTGATTATCTATTTACCTAAACAGGCTGCTACTGAGCAATTCCAGATGGAAAAACCCAATAACACTTTGCTCGACCTGGGAATCGAACCCAGGACCTCATGCTCAGCAGTAGCGCTTGCGACCACTAGAACAACGAAGCAGTCAAATAACAAAGCCTTAAAATAATTTAATCTGAAAACATATTAATTTTATTTTTTAAATATGTTTCACAAATAACATTGTTGAAAGTTATTGTTGAATTAAATCTACGTAGCATATTTTGCTTTGCTTTAATCTTATTAACATTTATAATCTTAAGGCTACAGGCTTAGCTTCTATTTTTACCTAAATTACAACAAAAAAAATGCCATTAATTACTTTACAAATAATCACCCACAGGAAATGTATCACTCTCATTCTCGTTAAAACACCATCGTTTTAATCTCACATCAAACCGCGCAATAATTACCGGAATACCTTTGCTGAATGAATGGCGAAAAAGCAATTCTCGGTCGACGTTTAATTCGCGCCATTTTCGAGTTATGATTCAAAGAATGATTTATTTCTGCAATCAATGAGTCAACTCAAATATCATCGGTTTCCGGCGACAGCGAGACAGTGTTTCATGGACGATGCGGCGAGCTGTGACAGCCGATATTTAATTACATTTTTATTTGAGTTCTGCGGTAGTTGGATATGGTGAAAGAATTGGGAGGATACGCATGGAAACTATGATATTTCTTACTCCTTCGTTGTTCTTTCTGATTTATTACGTGGCGGGTTCCAAGACAGTTGTGAGTTGAATCATTTCTCAGGGACCCGTCGCGCTTCATTGTCGCGATACTTTTCTGATAGTCGTCACTGTTGATTCTGACTTTCACGAGTGGCGGCGGCGCGGTGGTTAGAAATAGTGGTGGGCCTGCTCCCAAAAATAAAGTCTAAACGGAATTCCTTATGATGTAATCTATTCTTTATACATCAAGCATGTGGATACAGTTTTGCGAATGAATCGTCAATAAAGACTTTGGCAATCAAGAGTTCACGATATGGCGCACAGAGGTGCTGTTCAACAAAGCAATCTCCATTTCTGCATTAAAATCTTGTCCAAATCTTTATATTATATTATAGTGTGATTAACTTTATTTCCTATTTAGCTGATTAAGTTATTTTAGGTGAATTATTAAAGATAGTGCCGTACCAGCTTACCTTCAGGAAACACTGCTTTAAAATACTTCGTGGATAATTAGTCCCCTTTTTGTAACTATGCAAAGGTAATTAAGTGTCAGTCATTTAGGTGCGGTGGCTCTTACTGTCAGCACTCTTCCACTGTTGCATTTTAAAATGCCTTACCTTGAAAAGCGACGTGCAGGTGGCACTTTATGGTACCATTCCGTTGCCGACCGCAGGCGGCAGCAGCAGGCGACGTGTCGTCGCGACATGACTTGTTTCAATGTATTTGTATGAAATACCTTCCATAGCTAGTGACACATCGGTTACATAGAAACCAGTCAGGTACATTTAACGTCAACATTACTAATCTGCCATTCAACGGTCATTAATTTTCTGCAATTGAAGATTACTTGTAGAACAATTTCTTGCTAAGAAAAACTTTTTACAAAAAAAAACAACCGACTTCCAAAAAAACACTACAAAGTGAAAAATAACTTTAATTTCGGAAGTCGGTGTCTTGGGTTTTGTGTTTTCGTTTTTTGCCACCGACTTCCGAAATTAAAGTTATTTTTCACTTTGTAGTGTTTTTTTGGAAGTCGGTTGTTTTTTTTTGTAAAAAGTTTTTATTTTTCACTTTTTAGTTGTGGTACCTACCCCACACACATTCAAATACCACTACCTGCTACCAGTGACAGGAACTTAACATATCATCTACATACTAAGTGGGAAAAAAAATACGTATTTTGTAGCTAACTCAAAAACTGCCCAAGCAAAGATAATAAAATTTACATGGGACCAATTTGGGAGCATACTCTTTCAAACAAAAAAAGAATTTTCAAAATCGGTCCACAAATGACGGAGAAATCGGTGGACATACATAAAAAAAAAAAAAAAAAAAAAAAAAAAAAAAAAAAAAAAAAAACAAACTTACGCGTCGAACATATAACCTCCTCCTTTTTGGAAGTCGGTTAAAAATGACTACACAACGAGTTACGAGTTAAAAAGTAAATCTAAATGATATTCACGTTGACACGGTTTCCTTATAAATGCTCCACGTTTGAGGACTGACTCCAAAATACATACAATAGACAAAAATACAAGCCCTGGCTTCGTTTATAAAGTACTTTAAGTAAAAATAAGTAAATACTGTATCTTGTACCAAATTCTTGTGAATCCTCTTAATAGAGATGATGCCAGGGTAAAAAAAAGGAATTCTATTTAGTCCATCAGTCAGATAATAAAAAAATATTAGACACGTATTTTTTGCTTTATCATATTAATTAAAAATGACTTAGATAAAACGCATTAAAGTTGGGGAATGGGGGTTGCTACGTCACAAGTATAAAATTACATACTCGTGACGTCATGGCACATTTTAACTCAATGTATCGCCGTAATCTTTTGATTACGTTAAAAAAGAAAAAATACGTTTCCAATATTTTTTAAAATATAAATGACGGACAATTTAATCACCATCCCTATTGTGACAATAAACTTTTTCATTTATATTATGGCACTTTAAATAAACGTAACATAGAAAGGTCCATGCAAACTACGTATTACTTTTTAAAGTACCTAACAAAAAGCGTTCCATTTCCGTAAATAGACATTTTCAGTTTTCGCATAATAAAACCGAGTACAATATCAAACGATAAAATTTCCGATTAATGTGTCCGGGGGGGAGATTCATAAATGCGGAATACCGTTGAAATAAATTGTCCGAATATAAAACCAGTGTGGGCCCAAAACATGACAATATCAGTAGGTATCATAATTAATTTACAATGATCTTGTTTCCCGTTTTGGTGTCCAATGAACAAATTAATTGAGTTTCACTGTTGTTAATAAAATTGCTGTTACGGTCATTGTTTTCATTTTAATGTAAATGTGTATCCCCGATTTTAAAAAAAACATTTGAAACAGTATTTAGCAATGCTACACATGATCTGATGAAAGTTCTATAACCAAGTTTCAAACCAATCAGACCTTATTTCTTGTAAAAAACACAGTTTACATAAAATCCTCCTTGGTAAAATTTTGATGCAAACTGGCAGGTTTACCAAAAAAATATCAAAAATTACCATTAGCATTGGAAAAAAAAACAACTGTCATTTTTCTTTTTTTGTTATCTTCATTACACACTGCCAGTGTCTATGACTACTATGACTAGGGTCATGAAAAATAAAAGTCTTCCAAAAAGTTTTATATTACATAAGTAGATAAGGCGAAGTTTTACACGAAATTCTGTGAATATGTAGCTCACAGAGCATGTGTCGGGAACGTCTGCGGCTTTAGGTTCTCACAAAGGCATAAAAATAGATCCTTTTAGTGAAATTAACAAGCAAAAGAGTACTCTGCTTCACTTCTGTAACTTAAAAGCCTGGAAGTCATATGTGTGTACCTACAGTAATTAGACATATTGGTCGTGTGACTTTCATTTTAATGTGGTACCTACGTTGTCTATTCTATAATGACTTGGCAAATGAGAAATATAAAAAACAAAAATTGAGGTAAGTCTAAACATGGGAGTTGTATAATAATTTTATTATAACAAAAGTTCTCAAGAATGTACGAAACAGTTCAACATTTTTTAAAGGCTAGTGCTGATCTGATCAAATTGGAAACAGATAAACTTCTAAATATTTTCAACATGTTACTTACCTTTGTATCCCGCATCTAAAACAGAAATACCAAAACCATAATGCTCCTAGTCTCTGTAATCCAATTGAAGTAATCACAATCGCACTGGCCCGCAGCGCACCGCACTCGACGTCCGAAATTGGCCGCAAATGGCGAAATAGCACGAAGATTGCACAAATTGGCCTTCATCCAGTGACTTAAAGGAAAAGTAATTTACTCCGACCCAGTATGGGATTACTGAATTTTGGTGCAAACATTTATTCGAAAGTATCGACGCCAGTAATTTTGCGAGCCGCCGCGCGCTGCAAATTATTTGTGGAGGATTCTGTGTAACGAGTTTTACGTGCGTATTTGTTGAATTATTGCTGGCATTTTTTTGTATGAATTATAGGTATGTTGAATTGTTTACTGCGTTTATTATGTTATTAAGATGTATGTTGATTTGAAAGAGCATAGCAGTTGAGAGTATGTCATGCTCACTTAAATGTCTCGCTGATGGTGGCGAGTGTGTTGAATCATTCGTTTCCCTACAAAATGGTTGAGCTGGATGGTGCTGATCCACGCGTCATGTTCGTGAACGGGCGCTGTCAGTTGAGACTGGTTATCTCTTAGCTGCCAGGGCTTATTTTTAATCTCATGTTTTCAATTGTTTTCGATAATTTTTTGTACATTGTTCTCACAATACAGAAGCAACAAGAATAATGTACCCAGGATTTTGTAATATCTATATTTAAAAGAGTTTCTAGCCCGTTCTTCTCCATAGAGATCTACGTTTTGGAATGGGCAACTAGCTTCAACTTTCTGGCTAACTGACCGACTCTTTGGTAATTCAAAAGTGCCTGTAAATGGTTTAATTTAAATAATTGCTTTGAGTTAGAGTTTTTTGGAGTTTGAGTTTGAATGTTTTTGTTTATAGAAGCCTGTTGTTTGTCATGTCAGTGATTTCGGCTGTAACAAGTATAACTTGAATTTTTGGACTTTTCAATTATTTTTTGTAAATACTTACTTGATAAGTAAGTATATTGTTCCCGAACACAACTTTTTAGGGTTGCCAAATGTTTGACTTTACAGTCAGCCTAAATCGTAGCTTTGATCAGTCAAAACAAAATACCTAAAGGGGAAGTCGAATCACGTTTAGATAAATAATTATTTACACCTAAAACTGTCATTGAATAACTAAGTTTGCGCAACCTGTTTCGTAATGTAAATCCTGCTTTATAATTTGAAAAAAACTTAAACGGCTTTTACGATTTTTTTTATCCATTTTCGCTATTGTTTCGTGTTTGAAACTGTCTGTGTGTCAACCCTAATTACTTGTAAGTACTTTAAGTACGCACTATTGATTTTCATCTAAAAGTTCAAACTTGGTTCAAGTACATCTTGTTAACATTAAAGCTGTTTAGTAATTACTTAGCAATAGTGCCTAATTTAACTTTAGACTGAGTACTACGCCTATTAGAGACGTTAAAGAGAGCCTTCTATGTTAATGTGATTATTTATTAAGTTAAAAGCTTAACAATTAGTATAACAACCATTAGCAGCTTATATTAAGTGCTTACTCTGTTATATAATAAAGCTGACTAGAACGAATGACTTGATGAAGACCGTTGAATGAAAAGTGATTGAATGGTAATGAAAGTGACAATCGTTACGGGTAGTCAGAAGCCCAAAAGTCTGACAACCAGTCTTAAAAAGGGGTATCGTGTTACCCAGTTACTGGGTTGTGGAGGTCAGATAAGCAGTCGCTCCATGTAAAGTACTGGTATTCAGCTGCATCCGGTTAGACTGGAAGCCGACCCCGACATAGTTGGGAAAGGGCTAGACAGATTGATTGACAGAATGAAAAGTGATATAGCTGTGGCATAATTTAGGATAATACTTATTTTATGCTGGCTCTCCAGATTTATGAGTCAGGTTTCCAGTTCAGTTTAAAATGTTTGTAATACCTACGTTGGTGTGTCCTAATTTTCCTACATCTCCCACGGCCGCCATCTCAGTAGATATCACGTAGATAACTATAGTCGCCCACTTTCTAACAGTATCATCCTTCAATCAAAATATCAATTCATCGCTTTGATCTTCGCCTACTCTAGTCTTAGGCCTCGGACACGAAGGGAGCGAGCGCGTGGCGGCAGCGGCGGCGGCAGCGGTGCGTGGAGCGGCTCGTTTCAATGCATAGATTTATTTGGAACTGGCCTCGCAGGCAGCGGCGCGGGGTCCGAGAACAGTTCCAAATAAAACTATACATTTGAACGCTCTCGCGCCGCCACCGCACAGTGGAAAAAAAAAAGACGTTTTTTGTTCAAAAATCTGCCTACACCTTAATTTTTGACGAATCGCTGCCATTTTTTTTTATACACTCCTGATATAACACACTTTGGTGTGTCATTGCCACTTTAAAAAAATTGAAATTTCGTTTTTAAAAATTTTCTTTTAAAAATCGGGAAATTAATCAAAACTTTTTTTTTTGTGCCGCGTTTTTTTCCTCCATTTTGAATTTTTATAAACAGACAATAAATTCATGACCTGAAAAAACCCTGGAAACCAATTTTTGTTAATTTTTTTTTTTATTGTCTGCTTCATTTCCTGATTTTTTGAGGTTATGGTTTTGACTTTTAAGGAAACGTGGCAGTGCCACACCAAAGTATGTTATCTCAGGAGTGTATAAAAAAAAATGGCAGCGATACGTCAAAATTTGTGGTGTAGGCAGATTTTTTAACAAAAAAAGTCATTTTTTTCCCACTGTGCGCCGCCGCCGTCCCGCGCCCGCTGACTTCGTGTCTATAGTCTTAAGGTCCACATTCGTGCCTGCTCAAAACTTTCCTCACACCAAGTGTGTTCCAAGAACGGCCCTAAAAAATAAAATAAGTAGGTATAGGTATGGCTAAACATCCAAAACCGCCCCACTTTGGACTTTTAATAGGTATTAAAATCACGATAAATTACAGGAAATGCTCCCGGAGCTTCCTGGAAGAAGCCATAAAGAAAAGACCAACAGATAACATTTCCGAACTTGGTAACCTTAAAAACATTAATTTACCTTTAGCACTTTAATGTACTTTAGGTAAAAGAAGATATCGAGTTACCTACGAGTAGGTATTTGTATTCCTAAGTTAATGCCGTTTGCCCATAGACCGGTGAATTTCGTAAAACTGGATGCTGAATCAAAATATAGGTTTGTGCTATCAATTCCCATTTGTCAAGTTTACGGAATCATAATGCTGAAATGTCAATATTTTTCTCCCGGGAGATAGGGTCCGTGGGGTCGCTACTGCCCAACAGCTCGCCACATGCTGCCCTGTGGGTTTTTGTATCTCTCTTGGTCTGGCTCCTCATCCCAGACCTGTTCCGGCAAAGTAAACTTTACCGGCACAGACCTAAAGTTCGGAGCGCGCAAGCCCCACCACGACGTCAACGTAGAGATACGGCGGTGGGGTTATTATTATTATTTATTTACATCAAACACAAATGATTCATATTGTTGTTAGTAACACTTATAAAACTATCTTAGTAACATTTAGTAAAATAAAATAAAACAAAATAAAACTAATTCATGAACCTTTAATCACAATGTCCGCTTCCCGTTGCACCAGACCAGCAGTTGTACATACGGGTCCAGCCACCAGCCGGTACCTACCACCAGCTCAAAAGCAGTATTATTTTAATATTACTTCAGTGGGAGAAAGAGATGGAGCTATACGTCCTGTAGAGCTTCATCTCTTTCCCACACTGAAGTAATATTAAAATAATACTGCTTTATGAGCTTGTGGTAGGCCCCCAGTGCCCCAGGAACGGGCAATCAGGCTTATTTACAATCACTAAAATGCTGTTGGTGCCTATAAAATGTTCACCTTTAAAATTTTGTTGGTTTTGGTGTTATGTATGTTAAGTTTATAAATAGGTACTATATTCATTTATGTTGAATTGGCGACAGAATTAAGATGACTTACCTGCTTGATTATCGTGCTAGGAGTCCGAAGCTCGTTAGCCTACCGTTTTTTCTTGGGCTTTGGTCATGCCTTCGAACGTTCATTGCATCCAACATTGGGTGCTGAATGCTGTCCTATCTCCAGCAGTGCACGTCAGGCTAATATAAAATACTTTTAAGAATTTAATCCTTTAATAATGACATAAAGTCTTGCGTCACAGATTTTATAGTCCCCAATAAAAAAGTTAATTACATGAAAAGTGTTAATAAAAGTGTAACGATGTGGTTATCTCGTGTAACGTGCCGGATATTGCAATGCTTGTTAGGGGATGCCGGAGACTTACCGAGTGTTTTTGAAGCAAACAATGTTGCTAATTTGATAGCTAGGTAGGTACCAAGTTATTCGGTTTTTGATATGGTTTGCTTTGAGAGATAATTCTTGGTCGCTATTTTATTTTTATCTGCAGTTTTACTAGTAACTAAAACAAAATACAGACAAATAAACTTATGTAGCTACCTACATTTTTAGGGTTCCGTAGTCAACAAGGAACCCTTATAGTTTCGCCATGTCCGTCTGTCTGTCTGTCCGCGGTCTAGCTCCAAGACTATTAGTACTAGAAAGTTGTAATTTGGCATGGGTATACATATTAATTATGCCGACAAAGTGGTAAAATAAAATTATGAAAAATATTTTTTTTAGGGTACCTCTCCTACACGTAAAGTGGGGACGTTTTTTTTTTGCTATCCCTTTGTGTGGGGTATCGTTGGAAAGGTCTTTCAAAAACATTGTGAGTGTTGAGACCATTTTTGAATTCAGAGATCCGTTTGCGAAATGTTAACTTTAAAGTACAAATTTTTGTTAGAGTCAAGTTTCCCCCCCTCCTTTTTTTTTTTTTTTTGGGTGGGAAATTATCAAATAACTTCTCCCGCTCTGGATGGAGTCGGAGGGCGTGTCAGACTCTTACTGCCTAAAACCCACCCGTGTTCCTTCGGTTGCCCTGTTGCCGGGGGCCACGATTTCCCTATCGGTTTTCTTCGAACCCCCGGCAGGCATTGGCCCTAACGGACCCCGTCAATTCTGCTGATATCTCTTTGAGGCGCGCGTGGAACACAACGCGCCGTCGACCCGGGCTTGGTCGTTATCGGACGGCGAGCTACCCATTGCTCACCGTCCGCAAGCCCGCGCCTGCGGTGGCCGGAAATCGGCTCGCGATTCCCGCCCCGGGCGTCTCCTCCTGCAGCGGTTGGGGGCGCGAGGGCGCGAAATTTGCCTCTCCCTCACGCGTTCCGCCTCCTCCTTCACGAGCATTACCGCTTCGCAGAAGGAGGTGACGGCCTGCCATTTCCTCTCGCTCCGTACCATGGCCTGAACCAGGGCCGGACGCGAGACATCACCGCCGCCGATCGCCTCTACGAGGACACGGCGTTGCTTCGCCCAAGCCGGGCAGACCAACTTAGATTTGCGGTTGTAAAAACATGTTCTCCCATACATTCTGTATGAAAGATTTTTTTTTCAACTACAAAGTTAAGTTTGTTCTTGGGATAAATACATCCCAACTACGGAACCCTACATTGTGTGTGGTCCGACATGCACTTGGCCGGTTTTTATTGGTAATGAAAACAAAATGTGGAGTTTGTTGCGCCACTTCTTCTTCCCAGCTAAAGCACTAGGAAGTGGTGAAGGGTGGGCGTTTTGGGGGACTGTCTTATGTAATTTTAACGTTCGAAAAGTGCTGATTCTCAGCCTAGTCTGAATAAATGACTTTTGAATTTTTAAACGAACCGAACTGCAGTCGCCGACAGTACTTGCATCTAAAGGTGATCGATGATATTCTCATAAATAATTTAAATTGCTTCTTCTCCCGTGTTGACACGAGCTATGATTACTAAGTCAACAAAGATCCATATTAGATATTATTTCCACTTAAACAAATATCAACTTTATTTAAGTACGAATTAAGTTGATTTCAGGTTGACTAAGTACAATTGAAAAATCTTAAAAAAAAAAAAGGGAACTGTAACGCAACCGATTTATTCCGTTCTAATACCAACCTCAAAATAGAATAGATCATCAAAATAGAAACGGACCTTATTCCATTGACTAACGCATATGCCACCAACACAATAAAATATTTTAGACATTCCAGTCACACTTGACTCTGATTGGTTGTTTAGAATTTTGGAAAAATAGAGCAAACTCACCCTTTTTTTTTTTTTTTTTGGATTCGAAATTATCAAATAACTTCTCCCGCTCTGGGCGGAGCGGGAGGGCGTGTCAGACTCTTTAAAACCCATCCGTGTTCCTTCGGTTGCCCTGTTGCCGGGGGCCACGATTTCCCTATCGGTTTTCTTCGAACCCCCGGCAGGCATTGGCCCTAACGGACCCCGTCAATTCTGCTGACATCTCTTTGAGGCGCGCGTGGAACACAACGCGCCGTCGACCCGGGCTTGGTCCTTATCGGACGGCGAGCTACCCATTGCTCACCGTCCGCAAGCCCGCGCCTACGGTGGCCGGAAATCGGCTCGCGAATTCGCGATTCCCGCCCCGGGCGTCTCCTCCTGCGGCGGTTAGGGGCGTGAGGGCGCAAAATTTGCCTCTCCCTCACGTGTTCCGCCTCCTAGCAAACTCACCCTTTCACGCCTGTAAAAAAAATATTGCAAGATGATTCACTAACTATTCTTACCTTACCTTTGTAAAAATATTGGAATGAAGTGAATTTGGATAGCATTATATTACTATCACATAAAAATATTAGAGAACAAAAAGATTAGGTTTGACTGAGCTGACTGTACCAAATTCAAGTTTTATTTAAAGTAATTAAATTTAATATGCGAACGAATACCAACATCCGTTCGGAATAGAAAATAAATATGAGTTTAATAAACAAACACCAGTGGTTTTAGTTGTTGGTTTTAAACGGAATAAATCGCGCTAACTGAACTCTAATCTATGTAACTAATAATCTAACATACCAAATTTTTCAAAAACATGTTTGGTTTTGCAAATTGTTAACAAAGGAAAGTAAATCGGCACTGGGCTGCTAATTATACCAATCTTCTTATTAAATCAATTGAATTAATGCACATTATGAAAGTAGTTTGCCTAGAATCATTTACTGAATCGATTTTAATAGGTATTATTTTGTCCCAAAAGTAATTAAAATTACGTAAATTACAGTCACACTTCCGCTGTATAGTCAAAAAAAAAACAAAATGGCCGATGTACTTGCTACGCTAGACGTACGCAAGGGCGTTGTGACTGTGTGCGTGCGTAGATTTGTAATACGACCACAATTTTCTCCCACAATCAGTATTACTAAGTTATTTAATAAATAAACAATGTTTTATACATAATAGTAAAAAATCTGTGTATGTTTTATGCTTATAACATAATATTCTAATTGGGATGATTGGTGGTGTGCGTAAATTCCGGGAAATGTTGTATATAGGCAGGAGCTAGATTTAGATTTAGTAAATAATAATAATAATTTATTTATTTCAAAAAAGTGTACAGTGTACAGTCAGTTACAATAAATATAATTTTACAATTTACGCATAATCAGAAAAGAGTAACAAATGACGGAATTGAATCTGGCGTCCTAGCTAGGTTACATAGTAACCCCAGGTTCCCACAAAAGGAGCAGAATTTTATTTTTATTTTTAAGAGACTGCTTATGACTATAAGGTGCAAGCGAATGTTAACTTATATTTACTTACAAAGTGTGTGAAGTGATAGTATGATCCTAATTAAAGCACTATGGTTCATAATACGAAGGTAATATAACACAATGCCTTACCTCATAAAGGATAACCACGATATAGTGTTGTTTGCGGATGACACTTCACTTTTGTTTAAACTTAAACGTCAGCAGCTGGTTACTGACGATGTAAATAGCGCGATCTCAAAAGTAGTTCACTGGTTCAATGTTAACAATTTACTCCTTAATGAAAAAAAAACCAAATGCATTAAGTTCACCCTACCTCATGTTAGGCAGGTGAAAACTAGTGTGTTAATAAAGGGCGAAGAATTGAATCCTGAAGATAGCACAGTTTTCTTGGGCTTAACTTTGGATGCTAAGCTTCAGTGGGCTAAAAAAAGCTAAGCTCCGCAGCATATGCTGTTAGAAAAATTCGTAATTTGACTGACATAGAGACAGCCCGTTTAGTGTACTTTAGCTATTTTCATAGTGTAATGTCGTACGGTATTCTGTTGTGGGGAAATGCCGCCGACATTCAGACTATCTTTGTTTTGCAGAAAAGAGCTGTTCGATCAATTTATAAATTAAGTCCGAGACACTCTCTCAGAGATAAATTTAAGGAGATTAATGTAATGACTGTGCCTTCTCAGTATATTTTTGATAATCTTTTATATGCCCATAAAAATATAAAATTGTTTAAAAAATACAGTGATATCCATAACATAAATACTAGAAACAAACACAAATTTGTTGTACCTACAACAAGGCTCAAGAAAATAGGTGGCTCGTTCAGATGTCAATGTATACGCTTTTATAATAAACTTCCAAGCCACGTACAAGATCTAAGCCTTAATAAATTTAAATCATTCATTAAACGTAAGTTGTGCCAGAAAGCTTTTTATACCGTTAAAGATTACGTTGAGGACAAAAAGGCTTGGGATTGAGCTGCTCCAATTATAATTTTTATTTTTTACTTTCGGAACTTTGTTTATTTTGCAAACTTTAAAATTATATACACAATGACATGAATATTTACTTGTGAAGTATAATATTATTATTATTTTAATTATTGTGAATGTGAGGACTATGTGGGTCATTTATATATTTATTTATTTTTTCTCAGTTACTTCTAATGATAATCTGGCAGTTTTGAGTACTTTATGCGGCCTACCCAAATGTCCCTTCTTTGGTATTGTTCGTCGAATCGTTGAGCTCCTTTTAAGTTCTGAGTTGAGCTACACTATTACTGACAAATGCGTGCACTGACTGGACAGGTCCACTCAAATCTGTATGGTTCTTTCCTCAGAAGACCATTTCAGACACAAATCTACATGGTCCTCAAATGAAATGCTCTGACCAAGATTATTTCTGGGTTTTTATATACACATTGACATTAATGAATTTTATATAAACAATGACATGAATATTTACTTTTTAGTATTTTATTATTTTAATTATTGTGAATGTGAAGAATATGTGGGTCATTCCTTTTTGTTTTGTTTTTAATTTTTTCTCAGTTAGTTCTAATCATGGTCTGACAGTTTGAGTAATTTAAGTGGCCTACCCAAATGTCCTTTTTTTGGTATTGTTCGTCGAATCGTTGAGCTCCTTAAATTCTGAGTTGAGCTACACGATAACTGACAAATGCGTGCACTGACTGGACAGGCCCTCTCAATCTGTGTGGTGCTTTCCTCAAAAGACCACTTCAGACACCAATCCACATAGCCTTCACATGATCTGACCAAGATTATGTCTGGACTTTAAAAGAGACTGAGACCTCTGAGTTTGTTTCGGCCTTTCTTCTCAGAGTAGTCAGATAGGAAACGCCGACCTCATCTAGTTTTAAAATATGATTGACGTGTAAAAGTGTTTGTACAAACCTACTTACAGAAATAAAATCATTTATCATTTATCATTTACAATCACTTGAGCCAGTACACACAGTACGACATGCCAATTGTGTCAACCGCACTACAATAAATTATTATCAACAATACCCACTCACTCATTTGACGTAATATTGATCTGTTATAACCAGAAGTCCTCAACCGATAGGCTCCTTGATCGTCGAGTTTGATCTCATCTCCTGGTACCTATTAGGAGTAAGTAGATATCCATGTCAGTGGCTTTTGCAGATATTATGTCTGGAGGTTTTTATTTAGATATTTAGTTCTGTTTACGTTTAGTTTTATTTTCTTTTTATTTTTTTAAATAATGCTTGAGTATAGTCCTCGATGTTTTTGGTTGGTATATTGGCGTGTGCTAGCTGACATATGGCCTATAATTTATCATTTGAATTATGTTTTGTGTTGCATAATATAGGTTATTTTGTATACTATTGTATAGAATCATTCTCTAACTTGAACAGACAGCTGTGCTGCTGGGGAGTTTGTTGCGCCACTTCTTCTTCCCAGCTAAAGGCACTAGGAAGTGGTGAAGGGTGGGCGTTTTTGGGGGACTGTCTTATGTAATTTTGACGTTCGAAAAGTGCTGATTCTCAGCCTAGTTTGAATAAATGACTTTTGAATTTTGAATTAAATAACTCTAAAATACGTAAAAGAAATTGTTAGTTCCCGTCTAGGGCTGGTATAAGCTGTTATATGACTTATCACGAGGAAATTATAAAAAAAATTGTGGACAACATCATTAATTTTGTTTGTCTGATTAAATAGGTACTATCGCGGAAATGCTATTCTGAACTGCAGCATTCGACCACTGTAGTAACCCTTACCTACGCCTCGAATCTCGCGAATCTCTCAGGGAACTTTTTAAAAGGATTAATATTATGACGGTACCTAGCCAATTCATTAATGAAAATATTATGTATGTAAGGAAAAATCCACATCTCTTTAATAAAATAAGTGATAGACATAATTTTAATACTAGAAATAAAGATAAACTAGATCAACCATTTTTCAGATTATCTAAAGTACCTACATATATCTTTTATGGGGTACTGTGTTAAATGTTACAACAAAATACCTTGTGACATATTGCAATTAAATTAAAGAAAATTTTAAACTCATATTAAAAGTACACTTTGTAAACAAACATATTACAAATTAGAGGATTATATCGAAGATAAGAGTGCTTGGAAACATGCTGGTCCTGCTCCATAGGGCAATTTAAAATCAAGACAAAATCAAACTGGTTGCTAATTTAATCGTAAAATTTATTATTTTGTGTTTTATGACATTGATTTTACATTCTGTGATTACTTCCTCACACACTGACTTATTAATTACAAAATTTTAGGAAAATCGTCTACTTTTACAATGTTTGTAAATATGTGAGCACCATGTATCTATCACATATAGTATATGTAATCTGTGCACATATTAAATTATCTGTCGTTGCTTCATTTTTAATTATTTTTATCTATTGTGGTATAGTAATTTTATTCTAGGTGTATCGTCTTCACATATAATAATTATTTAACTAATGTACGTACATATATATACAAACAATTGTAAAAGATTTAAAAAAAAAATACGGTGGAGTTTCTTGCCCATTCTTCTCCATACGAAAACTACCTTTTGGAACCCTGACTAGAATCAATTTTATTATTTTGTAAATTTTGACGTTCAAAAGTGCCATACATGGGGCCTATTTGAAATAAATATTTTGACTTTGACCTACGCTCATCAACCAATAGCATCGCAGCATCAGATTTTTGCTGAGTACCTACATGAAGCTAAAATAACCAATCGCAATTTCTTTCTTTCGTTGTTTTCGGGATACCTTACATACTCAAATTAAAATTATCTAGTAAAACTCCGCACGACAAAATAAAAATATTTGTTAAAAAAATATTTGGGTACGAGCGCTGGCAATGTTGCAAATTGAAATATGAGTTAAAAAAAAATCTGTTTTGTTTTGTTTTATCGTGTTTAAACATCAATAACCACACGTCACGTCTTTGAAGTTTACACAGAAAAATCTGTTTTTTTTTAACTAATATTTCTCGTGAGTACCTACCTACTCCAAATGAGGTTGATGATCCCAAAAAAAAACTCATCAAAATTAACTTTATTTTTTTATTTTTATCGATACCCTCACGTCTGTGAAGTTTACACAGAAAAATCTTTTTTTTTTTTACCTGATATATCAAGTGACTACTCTAAATGAGGTTGATAACCCCATAAAAAAACTCATAAAATTAACTTATTTTTTATTTTATCAGGTTTAGATATCACGGCTGTTGAGTTTCGCTAGATAATTTAATTTGACCCTCTATACCAAGAGATAAGTATATTCTCTAGCTGAAGTTTGAGATAATTATGTGCGTACCTACCTACGAATAAGTAGATATTGTGAATATATTAGATGTAAGTAGGTACCTATCTGATGAATAATAAATATGTAGGTACTTGTTTTTGTAAAAGTATGACTGTATTTATGTGGTGATTATTTGTTTTATCAACTTTATCCGCCTATTGTTTCCTGATAAACATTTATTTAAGTATAAGCAATCTCCGTAAAAACCTAACTTATTAACATAACAATCAGGTGACACACAGGTTTTTCCCGCTGAGGCAGACAGAAATGTACCTACTTATAGTTCGTTTTTTAATCGCAGATAATAATTTGACATTTCAAATCAATGTTTGTTTTTCCAATTTGGAATTTGAAATTTGACCTATCAAATTACTATCTGGAATTAAAAACGACCTCTATCTAGAGTGCCTACACTCACATTTCGCCAGTTCTTTTTACGTCCCATAAATTATAGATTTTACCCGCAGACAACATATTTTAATACTTCATTCTCATTACTAGATATAATTTCCACGAAATTGCCATCAAAATACATATGTTTATTTCCACTTTCTAATTCAAACAGCATCCCACACTGTAAACAGAAACAGTATTTATAATCTACCTATCTCACTCGGAATGCAGTATCTACTTACGCGCCATGTTTTTTAATTCGGTTCGTGGTGAATCACCTCACTCGGCAGTCCTTGAACATTGTGAGCACGGATGAGTAATCATGACGTCACTTTGAGGGTAGACAATGCTGTTTTCAACTTAACGTTACAAGACTCGTTAGCTCAGTAGGTTAGAGCGCCGATATAATTCAAATCTTGACCATCGGAGGGCGGAGGTTCAAATCCTTCACGAGTCGACCTTTTTGAACACACTTTTTTTTTGTTGATTTTTGATCATAATCCTATTTTTTTTCTTTGTGTTTCATGTTTAAATTTTGTATATAGGTACTTGTTCCGTTCCGATGGCAATAACTTTATAAAGTGGAAGATAGCCCTAATGCTGCAGCCTGGATAATATCCTCTCTACATGGGACCTCATTAACGGTTATTGGTATCGTACTGAAATTGGGCATGCACGTAGAGGTTTGGTAAGAAACACGTAACCGATCACCTGCAGCATTTAAAAAAAAACTTTGTTTTTGACGTAGGGATGAGTAATCATGCCGTCATAATGCGGATAGGTACAGAACGCTGTTTTCATCACTAAGTATCAAGACTCGTTAGCTCAGTAGGTTAGAGCACCGATATAATTCTATTCTTGACCATCGGAGGGCGGAGGTTCAAATCCTTCACGAGTCGACCTTTTGAACACATTTTTATTTATTTTTTGGTCATAATGTTTTTTTTTCTTGGTTGAAATGTTGTATACTTGTTCCATTCCGATGACAATGCATTAATAAAGTGAAGGATGTCCCTG
The DNA here is from genome assembly GCA_949152395.1 of Agrochola litura. NCBI lineage: Eukaryota > Metazoa > Arthropoda > Insecta > Lepidoptera > Noctuidae > Agrochola > Agrochola litura. The sequence continues at coordinate 4,766,713 of OX424502.1, read as the reverse complement.
AAGCTGCAGCCAGGATAATATCCTCTCCATACATGGGAACTCCTTAACAGTTACCGGTATCGTATTGAAATTGGGCATGCACGTAGAGGTTTGGTAGAAAAACGTAACCGATCAACTACAGCATTTTAATAAAAACTTTGTTTTTGACGTCACTTTGAGGATAGAGAACGCTGCGCTATTTTTAATTCAAAGTTTCAAGACTCGTTAGCTCAGTAAATTAGAGCACTCAAATCCTTCACGAGTCATCCTTTTAAACACATTTTATTTTAATTTTTTCGTTGTTTTTTGGTCATATTCCTGTTTTTTTTCTTGGTGTTCAAGTTTAAATTTTGTATTGTATAGGTACTTGTTGCGTTCCGAAGGCAGTACATTTATAAAGTGGAGAATGGCCCTGATGCTACAGCCAGGATAATGTCCTTTCTACATGGGAACTCCTTAACGGTTATTGGTATCGTACTGAAATTGGGCATGCACTTACGAGGTTTGGTAGAAAAACGTAACCGATCACCTACACCATTTTAATAAAAACTTTGTTATTGTTTTTTGCGTAGGGATGAGTAATCGTGGCGTCATAATGCGGATAAAGAACGCTGTTTTCATCGCTAGGTAATAAGACTCGTTAGCTCAGTAGGTTAGAGCACCGATATAATTCTAATCTTGACCATCGGAGGGCGGAGGTTCAAATCCTTCACGAGTCGACCTTTTGAACCCTTTTTTTTGGTTTGTTTTTGGTCATATTCCAATCTTTTTCCTTGGTTGATATTTTGAAAAATAGAAAGATTAAAGTTCAAGTAAACGGCGTAAACTCATTGGGGTCTGAAATGGCAATGGGCGTTCCTCGAGGTTCGATATTGGGTCCATTCATCTTTTTAGGTTACATTAACGATTTACCTCAATTACTTCAAAATCAACCGAAGATGGTGTTATTTGCAGATGACACATCATTGATCTTTAAAATAGACCGACGGTCACAAAATCTTGACGACGTGAATAACTCTATTCTTCAGGTCCAAGATTGGTTTACGGTAAATAATTTGATACTAAATGAAAAATGATTTAAATTACCGAATGTTAGAAGTAGCGAATGTGACATCATATTGAATGGAGAAAAACTGGAATTTATTAATCAAACAGTTTTCCTAGGAATCACACTAGACGAAAAATTACAATGGGAAACTACATATAGCGACAGAAAACACAATTTTACTTCGTTTTACAGATTTTTGTAACACGGTTTTAAAACGAATGCCGTTGATAGTCCGCGATGGTTAACTTTAGCGCAAACGTAATGCCGGTAACCCTCCCGGAGGGTTCACTTCCAATATGTATGGCGGCATGGCGTATGAGTTCTTTGAAAAGTGGGTGGAGTCGACAGTGTTAAATCGTATGTTAGAAAATATGTCGCGAGTGTGTTGGCTAAAAAATTCCTGGCCAGACAGTGATTAATTAAAAATTCAAAAATGATTTTTTTTTAAACATTGCAAGATAAACACCAATTCAAATAACTTTTCAAGGAGAACCTTTGCTACTAACTTGACTTTGCCAATAAAATTGTTAGTCAATTCGGAGTTAATGACCTAAACAGGTGACTAGTTGACCACCTAAGTTTAGGAATGTTCTTGGCACCCAATAGCCATAAGTGATAAATCAATGTAGTGCTTTTTAAGAGAAACATTTGTTACTAAAACGAATTAATCGTTAAAAGAGGGAGTGAAATTAAAAAAAAAAACATTTTTTAATTAATCATAGTCTGGCCAGGAATTTTTAGCCAATTCACTCGCGATATACTTTTTAACATACTAAATTTGATATAAAATACTTTTCATCTATTAAACAGATGGGTGAAGGTCGTCTCTAGGTCGGATTTTAGACCATAACAGTTACCAATTGGGCATGCACGTAGAGGTTTGGTAAGAAACACATAACCGATCACCTGCCACATTTAAAAAAAAACTTTGTTTTTGCGTGGGGATGAGTAATCATGGCATCATAATGCGGATAAAGAACGCTGTTTTCATCGCGAGATAATGAGACTCGTTAGCTCAGTAGGTTAGAGCACCGATATAATTCAAATCTTGACCATCGGAGGGCGGAGGTTCAAATCCTTCACGAGTCAACCTCTTTGTGATCCTTTCCTTTTTTTCTTTGTTTATTTTCACGTTTACATGCAGTACTTTTTGCAACCCGCAGTCAGAACCTACAAACTCCCATGGTACAGCCCAGAGGGTTTTTGAGCAAGCATATGCAGGGCGAAAAGTTGATGGAAGAGTAGGTGCGGCATGATGAGAAAACACCGAAAATGTATTTGAAAAGTTTCAGAAACGAGTCCCATGGTCAGGGATCCACTTTCAGATTTCCAAAATGAACAAAAAATAACGTGATCTTTCAGAGCCTTTGATTTTAATATTATCGTGTGCGGTATGCATGACACAATGACTTAAATAGCCAAAACTGATAAAAAAATTGTGGTCTTTCCTTAAATCTGACGACTTTGCTAATCCATGCGTCATGTTCGTGAACGGGCGCCGTCAGTTGGGACTGGTCATCTCTTAGCTGCCAGGGCTTATTTTTATTTTATTTTTTTGAATTGTTCTTTGTTTTATCTTTTTATTACGGACGCTTCTAACGTGCACGTCTTTCTACATTGTACTCACATGTATAATTTCAACATGAATGATGTAACCAATATTTTGTAACAATTTTTTATTTAAAAGAGTGTCCGTGGAGTTTCTTGCCCGTTCTTCTCCATAGGTACCTACTACGCTTTGGAATGGGCAACTAGCTTCATACCTATTTCTGACTGACCGATTCTTTGACAATTCAAAAGTGCCTGTAAATGGTTTAATTGAAATAAATGCTCTGAGTTTGAGTTTGAGTTTTTGAAAACTAAAATTTAGACATTTTTTAAAGGATATTCAGGGCGATAAAAGTTATTCTGTGCAATAGTGTAAAATGTCCTAATGGTGAATATATGATTGATGGAGCCTTTTGACATATAGGTACAGGGTTATTGGTAAAACACCAACAACCTCTTATGGGGTCAATGTACTCATCATTATGAACAACTTTTAGTATGGGACCAAACCTGAAATCGCGAAAAAATTTCTGCTGTTCCCTACATTTATGTTCGCAGTTATCTCGTCAAAATGTAGGGAACCCCAGATTTTTTTTTCACGATTTCAGGTTTGGGACTATAGTAAAAGTTGTTCATAATGATGAGTACAATGACCCGTTAAGAGGTTGTTAGTGTTTTACCAATAACCCTGTATAACGAGATTTCATTGATTTAGGAAAACTTTACCTGCCCAAAAGTGGTCATAATTTGCATTAGCTTTGATTGTTATTTGCTGACCGTTTTTTGAAGATTTGTCGGTATTCAGAAATTTGAAAACATCAAACACTTGAAAGTAATGATTAAAGTCGGACCAGCGCAATAAACAGAGTTGATTATTTCAAAATTTTACTGTCACTAAACAAACAAATTATTTGTAAAACGCTCTCATCTTATCGGCTATCTAACGAGCTATCAACATTTAAAAAATATTCAGAGGTGCCCGTAATTTTTTTGATAAAGCTGGCAAAGAACGACAACCATAATTACTAACGAATACCTTAAACTCAAGCCAAGTTTACGTCGTAACACTTTTCTATTCAAGGTTTTATTGAAAACCAAACCTCTGCACTCGATATCGTAACTGATAGCCTCAACACTTCTGCTTAGGCGAGTTAACTAGATTAAATGAAAAATCTCAGTAAATATTATGATTATTTTACATTAAAAAAGATGATATTTATTTATTTTCGCTAAATAGGCCACATGACTATTTCCCTACAAAAGAGGATTCTCCACCCAAGTCCCTATTCATTCCATAACCCCAGTCCGGCCCGCTGTTCACTCCCTAGGAAACAAACCATACATTCTATTGTAAGTATTTGAATATCACAAAGATACTAAGCTCGGGTATTTTGTACCAAAAATAAGCCTTTATATACTTACAGCCCGTGGCAACGAACGTGTTACAATCTTAAGACTCTAACACCCCCTTATAAATAATATGACTTATAGGTAACAGACTCACTGCGCCCCGTACGGAAAACTTAACAAAGCTTTTCTAGGTATTAAGTATGCAATACTTTACCTGTTGTTTAAATAGATAAGCTTTACTAAGTTGTTTGTACCTAATCTGCGTTCGCAATTTATTTGCCAAATATGTAAACAAAAACGAGATTTAGGAAAAACAACTGTAATGCTTACACTTAAGGTTCAGTTTGCGCTACAACTTCATATTTCGTTTAGACTTTTTCAACAGTCAGTCTAAAACCAACTTTAATTACACTTGTTTAAAGTTGATGTTTGTTTAAAACGAAATAACATCAATTGGAAATAAGGATTGTAATAGACCTTACGTAAGGAACTCGGCTGTCGGGATTTATTGTTCCTACTACGTAGTAGGTACACACGGCTACACATCAAGCTATACATTTCCAGTATAAACTGACCTCGCATTGTACGGAAATCTTATACAATTCGAGATCAACATAAACTGGTTTTGTATAGCTTGATGTGTAGCCGTGTGTACATATTATTTATTTATTTATTTATTTATGCATACAGTCTTGATATAGGTTCATGTTTGTTTTGTACCATTAAACCAGACATGGTTTGTATTGGTACTCACATTCGCTACAAGAACACTCCTTAATCACTTAATTATAACTTGTATTTACTTATTCTATGTTATATACGTATTTTATCCATGTACCCACCTTATTTGCTTCTATTATATAAATAAGCAAACAATGCAGGTACATGAACAATAATTTGCACGTAACTTTTTAAGCCGTAAACATCTATCAGTAACTACGTGAGTCACACACATGTACTGTTTTGAATCTTAGCTGCTTGCTATTGGGTCGCTCATTAGAAGACTGATTCTAGTCAACGCAAAGACATACATATAACAAAAGCAAAAGGGGAATGTGAACACTCTGCATAACAATAAATGAGTAGGTAGGTACTTATCTGTTGTACCCCGCCTGCATCCTTTAAGGCAGGTGGGAGTTTGGGATCACGGGCGCTCAGAGTGGGAAATCTGTCCGCCCACTGAGTGTCCACCTCAAGGAAGACAGCGCACAGTGGTCACGTCACGTGCCGCCTTGCACACTTGCACAGTTAAGTTTCGGGGAGACCCCTTTGTCCCCTTTACAGTCTTCCCAGAGATGTGCGCTAACAGGCGTTGCTCAGAGAGGGTTTATTATTTATTTATTTAAAAGACCAAGAGAAGGGGCACCGTTACCTCTAACGGTGCAACTTCTCTTGATTCCATGTGCAAATGAGATCCATGTGACCAGCACCGGGATGGTTTTATTACCCAAGGTAAAAATCCCACACTCACCGGTCTTATCCCCAAAGCCCGGGCGCCTTATTTATTTATATTTATACTCGTACCTATACAACATGTCCCAAAATTCAACGATAAGCCGGCACCAGAGGATGGACCTACTAATGACTACACGAGAAAAAAAAAGAAAAAAAAAAATACCTCTACTTTTTTTCAACAACTTTTTTTACAACAAAAATCTATTTTGGGCACATAGTAGAAGTGATTACTATTAACAACAACTTATGAAATTTGGTTCTTGATTAGAAAAAGTGTCATTATTTTTTTTTGTGGCTAGTTTTCCTAAAGTATTATACCATTTTAAAATCTAGGTTAGTTGCGCTAATTTTTTAAAAAACTTGCCATAGTAGTGTCCATATTTTTTTTTTACACTACGATGAATTAAAGTGTACTGAACGTTAAAATCTTTCAAAATTTTAGGGAAATAATTTTTTTTGGTTGTTTTTTTGTATAAAACTACGAAAATTCTGTAATTTTCAAAGATTATGGTGAATAGTAGTACTACTTAGGTTGCCGATACAAACAAAAAAACTAAAATATTTGAAAAATTGTGGTCATGGTAGTTAAAAGTGTCATAAGGGGTATACATTTTCGAAGAATTTCCATTTTTTTAAGTAATTTAAAAAAAAGTAGCGGTATTTTTTTTTTTCTTTTTTTTTCTCGAGTAGTCATTAGTAGGTCCATCCTCTGGTGCCGGCTTATCGTTGAATTTCGGGACATGTTGTATAATATACTTTAGGCAGTTGATCCACCGACCGAGGAAGCGACTAACTATCGACTATTTTCTCGCTCAAGTAACGTACAATACGAGTAGATACACATTCCGTATAAACAAAAGAGATGCGTATATTAATAGTTGATCGCTGACTATTCACACCGCCAGCGAGGACTCGCTCCACTAGTTTGTCGCTGAGCGACAAGAGCTATCAAAGATAATATTCTCGCTCAGCGATACTTGCTCAACGATGCTCGCTTAGCGGTCAGAACTCACGCCGAGAGACCAAACAGCGGTAATTTCGCCTGTCGCAATCGGACACATTCTGATAGCTCAGCGACAAAACTATCGGAACTACACACTCGCTGCTCGATGCTCGCCAACTCGTTTTCAGTTCTAGCTCTATTTGCTACTCGTTAATCGCCGGCGCTGGGACAACTGCCTTATATTGTACACCCGTTTTTTGTTTAAAAAGTTACCTATCTGTATTTTTATTTCGTGTTACCTATTGTGTCAATCTATAGATAACATAACATCACGCCTGTCTTCCCTGAAGGCACAGGTGTACCTACCTGTAGTTCACCCACATTTCGCCAAATATGTTAAGACCCATGTAATAGGGGCCGAGCTAATTGCCACTAACCGGGCACAAATCTAGACTGGGCTGCTACTGAGAAATTAATTCTTACCTATAAAATGTTTATAGAAAACTTTTTCTAAACGAAATTTTCATTCATGACAATTCATCTCTTAATTACTTAATTGGAACTTAAATACCGTTACGAGTGCCTACCCAGCTAGAAAGAGCAGTGTCATTAAGACGCAGATATATGCCAGTGACCTTGAGTGGTTAGCTTGCGTGTTCATACTGAGCTCACGCAACGCGTCGTACGTCCAGCCAGTTAGGACTCGCCGATCAACGAGCGCTGTCCCAAAAATTTGACGCATTATTAATTTATTATACATAAAACAAAAGGTATTTCGTGGCATGAGGAACAGGGTGTAAAGTTCACTCATCCACCATAGAAAAGGGAGGATCCTCCAACCAGACGGTTATTGTGTCTGGCGGGCAACTGCCCATCGGTTTGAAGTTAAAATCTTGTACGTATGTCGATCGCTCCTCTAACTGCGCGATGCAGGATTTGTTTGATGTCATGTCTATGATGCGTAGTTCGTATGTGGCGGTGTAACCGCTACATCACTCCCCTCCGGAGACCGGAGGTCGATAGTGGGCTGAATCTTGCGATGCTTCACACAGTGCCAGCTGTGGTTCCAGTGAGTCGGAACCGGGTGCCACATAGTTCGCGGTGAGTCGGAACTGTCTGTAGTGATTGTGGTGATTGCGGTGATTGCGGTGATTGCGGTGATTCCCCAGTGAGTTGGGGTGATGAGGCTGAGGGTGATGACCAGGAATGCGCGTTCGCTGCATGCTGGTGGTCAGGATACCCGTTGAAGCCGTGAGTGCTGGCTGTGTGACTCGCCTCACGAAAGCTTGCGGGAGTGATGATGATGATGACGTCACGCCGAAGTAATTGCACGAAGGCTGCGTTGACGTATCACGTCGGGGTCACCAATTTAGTGGCATGAGGAACAGGGTGTAAAGTTCACTCATCCACCATAGAAAAGGGAGGATCCTCCAACTAGACGGTTGTCGTGTCTGGCGGGCAACTGCCCATCGGTTTGAAGTTGAAATCTTGTACGTATGTCGATCGCTCGGTAAACTCTAACTGCACGATGCAGGATTTGTTTGACGTCATGTCTATGATGCGTAGTTCGTATGTGGCGGTGTAACCGCTACAGGTATTTTAATAAAACACGTACCTATATTAAAAGATCAATAGTTAAATTATCTTTAAAATGGTGAAGGTTTCAGAAAAATACGCTTGATATATTTTGCGTGATTCTCAGTATTTTATCCACGCTAGACATAACTTTACAAATTAATTTCACAATGCAACATAAACACAATCTAAAATATTCATATATAAAGTTATTAAAAAATGCTCTAATTCAAATATTTTTTTACTAAATCATTAACACTAATCGGTTAGACATGATCTTCAGTTTAAAATCATTAAAAGTCGGTTATCGTCGCCTTAATTGGAACTTAAATACCGTTACGAGTAGGTACCTACAGCTAGAAAGAGCACTAGTGTCATTAAGTATAACGACTTGAGAAGAATAATAACTAACTAATTTATTACTCACTAAGTGAAAAGGTTGAGATTACCCTCTCTAATGAATACGAAACATCTGGAGCGAAATCCTCCTTTATTAATATCCGGCAATTGTAATAAATTAATTTAAAGGAATTAGTCTTTTCACGGGCGACGCCTAGAAACTGCGCTATTTTGTAAATCGTAAGGCTTTTTAATTTAAAGATTAATTAATTCCTTTATCTAGGTGAGTCTAGGATTACCTTATTATTTATGTATTTACACTAGCTTCTGCCTACTACTTCCTACGCGTATAATTTCTTGTTAAATAAAATATATCCAATCTCACTCCGCAATACTGTGGCATCAAATTAGTGAAATAATTTTTGGAATCGGATCAGTTCTTCCGAAGATTACCCCCTAAATACAAACTCACAAATTTTACCTCTTTATAATATTAGAAAACATGGGCGCCGGGAGCGGGGTGCAAGGGGGTGCACTTGCACCTACCTGGCTTCAAAATAAAATATAGGTGTACAACATGGACTAAAAAAATATCCGAAAACGCCTAACACAATAATATCCCGGGAACGTAACTTTTTCGAGGCGAGATCCTAAAATTTTCGAGCTAACTTTGCTCGCTCTTGCATTCTGCCATCTCTCAATTTTGGAATGACTTCTGTGCATTAGTCGTCAAAAAACCGAACCGAATTTCCGAAAATCTAATCGGCCCTAGGCGAGGTACTAACATTATCTAGCTTGCTTCACTCGCTCTTGCATCCTACTCTACATAAGGATTCTTAAGCTTTTTGTATAAATCGACAGAGTTAGTCCTCTTTCTGTTGGAATGGACAAAATAAAACCTATCCCATTCGAGCCAACTAGCAAAAATGATCGAGCTCGCTTCGCTCGATCTTGAATCCTACATTCTCTTATTTGCTAAGCTTTTCTGCATAAGTCAACAAAGTTAGTCCTTGTATGAATGGATAAACGCTAACCTAACATATCCGAGGTGAACTGCAAAAATGATCGAGCTCGCTTCGTGGAGCTGAAGATGCACCCCCCTGAAAATAAACCTGCCGGCGCCCAATATGTTAGTAGCTACACATACCTAGCTCTTTATAATATTAGTAGGTAGGTAGGAAAGATATAGACGAAGAAAAAAAATGGCAAACTAGCAACGCGCGCGCTCATTGGTCAAATCAAATAGCGCGCGCTTCCCCGGCTTCCTATTACACACTTCCGTCCCTTTTCACGAAATCACTCCCACAGATTGCAGGAAAGCGAGAGGAAAGATGTTACACACCAAAATGTTTAAATTTTTTTTTTTTTTTGGACCAAGCACCTCAACAACATCCTCTGTCATAACAACATACTGACCACTGCGATAATCCGTGTTCCACGGGTTGCCGTGAATGCGCCTGCTGTGGACAGTCGAAGTAAATAGGTAAATAAATTATGGCTTTGTCGCAGCCATCGACTGTGCTCGCAGCTAAAGCCTAAAATTATTATGAAGGTTCCACAATGCATCGCAGTTATATATTTACCTACACATACAAAAAAGTCACGCCTGTATATATGTCGAATGGGTATAGGCAGCAGGCTACTCTTCGATCCATATGACCCCATAACACTCCTCCAGAAGAATAGGGCCACCAGTACAGTACAGTGCACAAACACAGACGCCTCCGGTCATTCCGACCTCGCCGCCGAGGTCCTTAGCAATCGCGACCACGTCTCCGAGTAAATGAGACTCCCCCACGACCCTTGCTCGAAAACGAGGTGCCAGTAGTTGTTGCAGCTGAGCACGTAGCTTTAAATACCCCGTATAATAATCAAGATGAAAATCTACGTTCGATCCGCCTGTCCCTTCTTGCTGCCCTCCCCCAGCGACGCCCTAAGCCGAGGCTCGTACCCCACAGGGGGTGGCCTTAGCGAGCGTTCGCCTAGTTTTAATTTAGAATAGTTTATGCCCCTGGCTGGAGGCTTTAAGTATAGAAACTTAAGGCAACCACAGGAAAGTCCGGTTAAGCAGCCATGACCTCATAGGTCAACTACGAGACAACCCTTGTTAAAAAAAAAGGCAGTAGGCAGTGGTACACCTGAGTACACCCACATTTCGCGAGATATGTTTATATCCCATATAAGAGACCGGAAATCAGTGGCGGATCCAGGATTGTCGTTTGGGAGGGGCTAGACCCCGCTGATGGTAGGTTTAGAAAAGTAAACACTAAAAAAGCACACAACATTTTACAAGCCTCCTCGGGTTAATTTTCGCTAATTCCTTAGTGACTTCGTTAGGTTGTAGACTACCAGATATCTCGGTGAATATACAATGGCGGCCAAACCGGGCAGCGTGAGGGCAAAATTCGTCACGAAAACGAAACATCTTATAGAAAACCGGCCAAGTGCGTGTCGGACCACGCACAGTGAAGGGTTCCGTAGTTGGGATTAATTTATCCCAAAAACAAACTTAACTTTGTAGTTGATAAACATGTTCTCCCATACAGAATGTATGGGAAAACATGTTTTTGCAACTGCAAAGTTAAGTTGGTCGATTATTACTCGTTAACTTGTAAAGCCTACTTAGCTGTGATAGTTTTCCTTTTAATTTCGTTACATAAACTACTACTGTGATTTTTTCATACATCCAAAACCAACCATTAAGCTGGCAAGGGGGGGGGGACACTTGACTCTAACAAAAATTTGCACTTTAAAGCTTAATATTTCGCAAACGGATTCCTGAATCCAAAAATGGTTTTCACAAACTCACAATGTTTTTGAAGAACCTTTCCAATTATACCACACATAATGGAAAAAAATCCAAAAAAAAATTATTTTTTTATTTTCTTTTACCACTTTGTATTTAATATGTATACTTATGCCAAATTAGAGCTTTCTAGTACTAAGGGTCTCACAGCTAGACCGCGGATAGACAGACAAACAGACAGACAGACGGACATGACGAAACTATAAGGGTTCCTTGTTTACTACGGAACCCTAAAAAGAACTTGAAAACGTAATAGGTACTTATTAAGTTAAGGATAATTATTGAGGATATTTTTTTTAAGTGAAAACTTCTTTAGCTGCGTTGAGCATTTTTGAGATGGGAAAAAACAATTGAACTCGCGACACCGTTACTGACACATTTTTGTAAACGCGATTGTGCTCTTTATTTATATTACGTTACGGATCAATGTTCTATGCAAGTTTTTTTACTTTAGAGGTTTTGGAAGTATTTTTTTTTTATTATTTAAGTTTTCAATTCTGTCGGCACTCCTGGAGTGCATTTTAGAAATGAAAATTTCTGTAGCATCGTTGTGATTTGAAAGTCGATGAAACGAAAAAGCGACAGTAAAAAGAAACACATAAATTCATAAGACAAAACCCCTTAGCCCCCCTCCCCCTTTTTTTTTTTTTTTTTTTTTTTTTTTGGGTGGGAAATTATCAAATAACTTCTCCCGCTCTGGGTGGAGCGGGAGGGCGTGTCAGACTCTTACTGACTAAAACCCACCCGTGTTCCTTCCTATGCCATGTTGCCGGGGGCCACGATTTCCCCATCGGTTTTCTTCGAACCCCCGGCAGGCATTGGCCCTAGCGGACCCCGTCAATTCTGCTGACATCTCTTTGAGGCGCGCGTGGAACACAACGCGCCGTCGACCCGGGCTTGGTCCTTATCGGACGGCGAGCTACCCATTGCTCACCGACCGCAAGCCCGCGCCTACGGTGGCCGGAAATCTTCCTGCGATTCCCGACGCCCAGGGCGTCTCCTGCTGCGGCGGTTAGGGGCGCGAGGGCGCGAAATTTGCCTCTCCCTCACGCGCTCCGTCTCCTCCTTCGCGAGCATTACTGCTTCGCAGAAAGAGGTGACGGCCTCCCATTTCCTCTCGCTCCGTAGCATGGCCCGAATCAGGGCCGGACGCGAGAGATCACCGCCGCCGATCGCATCCACGAGGACACGGCGATGCCCTGCCCAAGCCGGGCAGACCTCCACCGTGTGCTCCACCGTGTCCTCCGGGCGATCCACACAGTGACGACACCCGGGCGTTTCCTCCCGCTTTATCCTGAACAGGTACCTCCCGAAACTGCCGTGTCCGGTGAGTACCTGCGTCAGGCGGAAGGTGAGGACGCCGTGGCGCCTCTCTAGCCACTCCTCAAAGAGGGGTCTTATCGCCGCAATTGTGGCGTGCCCAGCGCTGGGTTGCGACAATCGCACTCTCCATTCCGCCATGAGATCCCGCCGGAGCTCTGTCCGCTGTGCCGCGACTTCTTGCGGCATCGGAGTTAAGCCCCGGCGCTTCGCCTCCTCGCGCCACTCCCAAATGTGCGCGAGGACCTTTGCCTCCAGATCCCATGGCGGTACTCCGGCAAGGAGGCTCGCCGCCTCGCAGGAGACCGTGCGGTATCCTCGGGCCAGCCGGATGGCCATGACCCTTTGGGACGCGTTCAGCCGGCGGCCTGGCTGCCGCCTCAATGAAGGCGCCCACACCGGCGCCCCGTAAAGGGCCATGGACCGCACGATCCCCACGTAGAGCCTCCGGCAGGAGGCGTTTGGACCTCCCAGATTGGGCAGGAGCCGCTTCAAGGCAGCCCCGGCCCGGTCCAGTCTGGGAGCCAAACGTCGGAAATGCTCCACGAAGTTCCACCGGCTATCGAGGACGAGTCCCAGATACTTCATCGTCGACTCGACGCCGATGTGAACCCCTCCCGCCGGTTCCACTCTCCTTGGTGACCGTGGTAGATGACAGCCCTGTCTGTCAAATAGGCCTCGACCACACGACAGAGGTAGGTCGGCATCCGGTGATACCGAAGTGCCTCCCTGATGCAACTCCAGGGCAGGGTGTTAAAGGCATTGGCGATGTCTAGAGACACCGCTAAGACGACCCCACCCCGGGCCACAGCATCCCCCGTCGTGAGGGCCCGCACGCGCATGATGGCGTCCACCGTAGAGCGCCCCCTGCGGAAACCGAACTGGCTGTCGGCCAGATCCGGCCCCACTCGCACCAGCTGCCCAACGAGGCGGTCTGCAATGACTCTTTCAAAGAGCTTGCCCACCTCGTCGAGCAGCACAATGGGCCGATAGGCGGACGGAGAGTCCGCTGGGCGCCCCGGCTTCCTGATGAGGACCAGTTTCCCAGTCTTCCAGCAAAGTGGGAACTGGCCCCTCTCCATGCATGCGCTTAGGAGCCCTCTCAGTCGAGGCCCGAGAGTCCCCATGGCCAGGACCCAGGCCCTTCCGGGTATGCCGTCGGGTCCTGGGGCCCCCCTCCCCCTGGATCCGCTACTGCCGGGAATACATCATGACTCGGTTGATAATGAGAAATTCCTGACGGAAATCAGTTACTTATCTTTGTCCAATCTTATCTTGAATCAAACGCAGGTTTCAACGACATTATGTACTCATAGGTTATTTTTAAGCCATGTGTGGTTTTAACCGAGTTCTATTAATACCTGATAGCATTATGACATCAAGCACCTTCCTGTCGTGTGGTTTCGGGATTTACAGTTTTATGTGCATGGGTATCGTAAAACCGACGAAAAGAATGGCCAACAGCGTCATCTCATCTTAACACGTTAAGGCAATGTCCTGTTACAGCTATTCCATTGTTTGTAATTTGTTGTAATGTGATAACTTGAACCAACATAAAGAATTAAAAAACTTTTTACAAAAAAAAACAACCGACTTAAAAAAAAACACTACAAAGTGAAATTTTTTTTTTTTTTTGTAAAAAGTTTTTATTTTTCACTTTTTAGTTGTGGTACCTACCCCACACAAATTCGAATACCACTACCTGCTATGTAAATAACAGTGACAAGAAGTTATCATATCATCTACATACTAAGTGGGAAAAAATACGTATAATTGAAGCTAACTCAAAAACTACCCAAGCAAAGTTAATAAAATTTATATGGGACCTCTGAAGTATGATCTACCAAACAAAAAAAGAATCATCAAAATCTATTCATAATTGGCGGAGTAATCGCGTAACAAACAAAAAAAAAAAAAAAAACAGACGAATTGAGAACCTCCTCCTTTTGGAAGTCGGTTAAAAAATTAAACCACAAACTATACATGCATGGTGTTTTATTACACTGTACAATAAATATTGGGCTGTATACAAAATATAGAGGAATTCCAAAAGATATTGTCAACACTCTAGCGTACGTTAACATGAGTGTAAACTCCTAACATATGTTTTAAAATTCATAAAATACAACTAACTTAGCAACCACATGCTTAGGGCTCCGTTAACTACCGAAATATTCCATAGGCCTAACGATGATTACAACTTACATTCGCGGATATTTCGAGCAATTCAATTGGCACCCTTAGCTTACAACTACCCCTGTTGCGTGGAACATTACATGTTGTGTAGTGTTACATGTTGCGTGTGTGCTGAGCGGTGGCCGTTTTGCGTGAATGCGACGTATATTTTCCCCTAAGCTGTTCTTTTTTATTCGTTTTTTCTTTGCGTTATTTATTTATTTGTTTGTTTAATGATGATAATTAGATAGTTTGTGACTGAATACAATGAAGAAGAAAATGTATAAATAGTGGCCGCTTAACCGACATTTACAGATCTTGTTACCATGTTTTCGCACCTTGCAAATCATTCGTTTACAAACGCAACGTTCGAATCGTTGGGTATTATTATGATTTAAAAAAGGTTTATTATATAAATCAGTTCAGATCATTGCGATAGATTATCACGTATTTATATCAGATCTTAGAATTCTTAACAGCAAGTAAATTTTTTGCAATTAAACGGGACGAAAAACGTCAATTATCAGTTAAGCTGCCTTAACAGTTTGAATACTGTGATGGATTTAAAGACTATTCAAAAATTGAGCTTCTATGACCGAAGTCGGCAAAAATTTGTTACTAGAGACTAGACAAGCTATTCAAAAATTGAGCTTATAATTATTGAAATGAAAACTTCTTTAGGCGCGTTGGGCATTTTTGAGATGAGAAAAAACAATTGAACTCACGACACCGTTACCGACACCTCATTTTTGTAAACGCGATTGTGCTCTTTATTTATATTACGTTACGGATCAATGTTCTATGCAAGTATTTTTCTTCCACCAAGGCGATCTTGTTCAAGTTTTCACTTCTGTCGACACTCCCGGAGTGCCACTGTTTTATTATGTTGATTACTATCGCTACAAAACGGCCGAGGAATCATGGCAGGTCTGAACATAAGCTCTCCGAACTTTCACGCATGTCCTCTCACTCACACTCGGCTCATGTCACCATTTGGTTTCCAAAAAATGTTATTGCGCAGCCTTCTGCGCAAAGTTCAGACCCGCCATGACAGCTACACATCCAGCTTATACATTTCCAGTAAAAAGCTGACCTCGCATTGTACGGAAATCCTATACAATGCGAGATCAGCATAAACTGGACATATAAGCTGGACATGCCAGCTTGATGTGTAGCCGTGTGTACTAATTTACGCACATTTTTAAAACCGGTTTCCAAACTCTCCCTTTGCAACTCTACAACAAATGTTCCACGCAACAATAACTACAACAGCATTGTATAAATCACACCTCGACTTAGTCGCTACCAAATTGAGACCCACATTCACCTCACTAATACATTTGTCGACTTCAAAAACATCAGTTCATCTTTGCGAATTATTTCAAACATGTAGTCGCGTGCAAAAAGATGGATACGCTTTGTGGAATTAATAATGATTTTCTCCTTTAGCGTTGATTGAAATTTTGTGGGTGTTGTGTTTTGCATATAGTATCTTCAAACCATATTCAATTCCATAGTAGTTTTAGAAGGAAAACGGTTTTGAATATCAGAAACTGTATCAGTCTTTTTGCACGTGACTGTATAGACGGCTGTATTTATTGGAAACCACTTACGGGTGGTAAACAATTAATGCAGCTGCCAGTACATTGATACAACAGTCATCAAGATTGTAGTGTTCCATCTTTAAAGGCCTAACTTCTTGGAGTCAAATAAAAAACTATTGCAGATGAAACTGGTACCAAAATCTATAAAACCTTACAATATTTCGGATAATTATTGCATTTTAAGATGACGCAAAATTGGACTTAAATTGCAGCATTAAAGGCTCAAATTGCAATGATTTAAGCGCCATTTTAAAATGTTTAGACAATCTAGAATTTATTGCGTCTTAATAACTTCTAAATTTAAAAAAATATACAAAAGTAAATTTAATGAACACTTTATAATCTAAATAATTTTATGAATAAACTGAGGCTCATTCAACACAGGATGGGAACTATTCACAATTTTATCTAAGAAGCCAGGCCTTGGAATACCTAACATGCTTTATTTCAGATACCAATACTGAGCACCTAACAATTGTATACAAAGATTATCGTTTTATCTCCGCGTCAAAGTGTTAGTCATAGTCAACCTTTGGCATCAATAAAAATTAATTGATATTAACCCAGTCTAAATACTCATACTGTCTTAAAACGGCAAAAGCTATGGATTCTAGCAAAATAGCACTGTGTTACATCGAGATTATTACACTCGCGCCTCTAAGAAGTTCGATTTGACGTTTCATTTCGAATCAGTTTCAAGCAATGTAGATAAATCGTCGATTACAAACTCTCTAAGTATGATCAATCGATGTCTCGAGAATTGGTTTTTAAAGCAACCGATTTTTTCCCATCACTACACAAAGTATTTGTATAGCTGTTAAATCGGATTTCTTAGAATGTCGCGAGTTTACAATATTATTCATAATCATTTCTGAGCCAATATTAATTTAATGTATTTAAAATTTGAACGAATTGAACGCGGCAGTGTTGACATTATATTGTTAGGCATGTTCTTTTTCCAGTGGCAACACTGTTTGCACCACACAATGGCACTACTAAATGCAAATTTATCACTGATATTGGAAATAGAATCCGTAATTCATTTCTAACCGATCAGACCACTACATTAACCAAAATTATTAAAAATTAAAATACTAAGAAACGATATACAGAGTAAAATTAAGAGGTATTTACACATTTAGCCTCAGTAAACCATCCATAAAAATGTACACATAATAAATAGATAATTTCTATCTAAACTCTCACGTATATAAACAATAAACTGTAGACGATCTCAAAATAAATATGCTAAAACTTATGACACTTAAAACTAAATGAGTATAATTATTATGATCGAAAATTATGCCTTGTACTTAAAATAATAATTAAAATCAGATCATTCCCTCTCACGTACAAAAGCAAGTGCAGATAAAATTCACATTAAAATTATCAAAAAGGTTGTACACCTTTGTGCCCGCCTTTAAAAATATAATTATGTTGTATATTGTACAAAAAATTTATAATTAAAATATGTGGTAGAAGCTATAGTGAGATTACACGTCTTTGCATTAAATTGTGCCAAGGGACGGAATACTCGGTAAGATTAGAACACCCGACTCAAAAGATACCAACATCACCGCAAAAAATCAAAAAATTTGAGCGTCATTTGTCAACCGTGTCAAACGTCAAAAAGCATTTTTTTTTTTGTTGCAAGTGACACTTACATTTCGTTGCTGTTTACAGCCTAATACTTTTTACACTTTTAATCACAGATTATAAACGATTTTTCTAACAATGGTTATTTATATACATTTTTACTCCCGGGAGGGATCTATATAAAGTCTTCCCAACGCAAAGGTGTTCCTTTGCTTAGTGGCACCCTATAAGAGCAATCTCATTGTAACTACATCTATATGATACAGCGGTAGTCGGCACTACCACTAGCGCTGCAACTTGGCACTGTTACTTTGAGAACCAAGTATTCGCGATGTGAATGAAACTGACAACTGTACTGGAGGAAATATTATAATTAAATAAATACCAATTATTCTAATTCATTAATTATACATGTGCCTTCAAGCTGTGGTACTACACGTGAAATTTTGAGAAAATGGAGTACTTACTAGGACTAACATAAATAAAGGTTACATGGCATTTTAGTTTTCATTTGACTCCAGCAAAATTGTCAATCCCATCGCTATAATATCATCACAAGCGAATTAAGAGTGTTGTTGATATAAAAGAAATCTACAATCATTGAGAAAACGTTATAAAAAACGGCAGTTTATATAATCCCCCTGGCATACCGTACTTTGTCTAATTCGCTACGTTTATAATATTGCGCATTTAAGTGTATGCATGTTTCATTACAGCACTACAGCGTGTTCGGTCCTTTGTGGACAAACAACGCGCGTTAATATCCCAATGATCATAATAATGTTCATCACGTGCAAAATCTACATTTTTGGTCATAAATATACTGATATACAAATTTTATAATTACAATACGTTAGACTAAGGTACATAGTTTTACCAAATCCCATACATTTGGTAGATAAATACATGTCATATTACATTTATACAAGAGCCACTCTCCCGACCGTTAGGTCATCATCCATCAACAAATCACATTCTTTGTCTTTTCAAATGTGTTACACTATTATGCTGTTTAGCAAGTTATAGAAAAACACAATAATGGAAATATCGCGAGGTTGAATCACGAAGTGAGAATATTGCCAGCAGATATCACAATTTAACAATTCCGTAGGTGCAGTCCTGTCGGGTTCGTCACTGCAGCATGAGCGATTCCAGGTTACGATTGAGGATTGTGTCTTTCACAGAGTTGAAGACCACTTCAATATTGTGCGTGTCGATAGCGGTGGTGAAGTGATGGTAGAGAGTGGTCTTGGGCTCCCTGCGCACGTTGGCGAACATGTCGAGGAGGAACATCTGCACGTCTCGGAGGTTGTGGGGGTCGCCGGCGAACTGCGGGTAGAACCAGCGTATGTCGGTCTCCTTGCTGGCAACCTTCCGCGCGAGCAGGTCGGACTTGTTGAGGAACAAGATGACGGAGATGCCCTTGAAGTTGACGTTGTTCACGATCGTGTCGAAGATATTTAGCGCCTCTTCTAAGCGGTTCGTTTTCCTGGAATCAGGATAAAGTAAATTTAATATTTCTCGTTCAATTTTCCGCTTAGATTAATAAATTATTCGTGAGCATAAATTTAATATAGGACCAGTTTTTTATGTGATTTGGCAATTTCCTTGTAATATCATATGACTAACGAACACTGATAATATTTTACACAGATTTTCAACAATCAACAATCTGATCTTTACAACTTCTAGATGCGTTTCCATGACCAGTCCAACACAGCATTTAATAAATATTTAATGAACGTTACGACATAACTTATAATGTACATAATTACATGTCATCAATGACAATATTACTGCATAATCGCGACCTCGATCTCGACATGCGGATGTTGTTCACATAACATTATAGAAAATCAATCGGATGATTATCACTATGCAATTTGTGGTAGCAGCTGTTATCAGTTGTCATTTTAAACTCTGGTTTTTCCTAATAATGTTTGTTTTTAGGTGTGGTCGAAGGATAATTATTATAATTATTATGTCAGCCGGCCGCATCTGCTATTTTGTCACACGAAATATTTATATACTTAACCCAAGTTTTTCTTTAGCGGGACTTGTTTAATGTGGTCGATGCAAAGTCATTATGATGTCAGATAGACGAATCCTTATTATATTTTGTCAGTTATTTATTAGGGTAAAATGTATCAATTTCCATCGATAGCAAGCCTGCAAGTGCCTGCAACTAACCTATTTCTGAACAAAATACTCTTCTCAAACAGAAGAGGAAGAAGCTTTGATTACCGGTAATGCTGGGTGCATATTATTACCTCCGACCAAATAAAAAAACCAATACAAAGCGCTGCGAACAACACAGTGAAGCCTGCCAAAACTACACCTCCGCTCTGTGCATACACGCTCACACGCACACATTTACAATCAAACTACATCTCACTAAGTGCACACCATGTTTACGAAACCGGCTTCACATCACTTTTTTATTTGATCTGAGATTGTTACCTATCATTTCTTATTACACGACTGCCCAAAAAGGAGCGAAAGGTTACTCATTTACTCGCTGACTAAAGAGATAAATAAAATTGTCTTTGCAGTCAGGGGATTAAAAAGTGTTCCACACAACGACACAACGGTCCCCCGACTGCAATGTCAATTTTATTTATCTATTTAGTCAGCAAGTAAATGAGTGACATTTCGCTTTATATATACAGATTAACTAATACAACTTGTTTATTACTTTTTAGTTCGTTTTTTGGCAGGGCGGTTGTGTTTTTTTAATTATTTATTTTTATTTTCAATAAAGGACCTTATTTTTACGAAAACTGTTAAGAGCCCGTGCTGTGAATTCACTCGACAGAGTTTAGGTAAATTCTTGCGATGCTATGTTTGTGTGCACCGTTCACGCACACACGCCTAAACATCGAGCGTAGTGATCGCTTAAACAGTTTTGATCCTATAGACGGTATTTTGTTAAGTTACGTAGGTACGCTTATGAAATAAGTCTGGAATGTTTGTGTATATTCGTTTAGTATATTTATAACAATCAACATAAAAATGCTATGTTTTATATGGAATTTTATACTTTTTGTATGGAAAACATAAAAAATTATTACCTACATGTTGAGTTTTATGGGTTTATGGGGTTTCATAAAGGGGGTCGAAATTTTCATTATTTTTGCGATAAGACACAATTTTCGAGATATAAGCAAAAGAACAGAAAAAAAATACAGTACAGTTTTTGCACCTGAATGAGTTATTAATTTAGTGAAAATGACAAATTCGTTATTCTGAATTTGACTTTTTTCACCTAAAATTTTGATTGGTGCCGATTCTCTTGTACACCGAACTAAACTAACTAAACTTTCACTAAAATTCCTTACCTTTGACTATGAGAATCTCAAAGCTATTCTCTAAATTTAAGAACACTTTTGACACATCTAAATCAAAGGAGAAGGGAACTACTCCATACATTCCTGGGCCCAGGTGTTAATTGAATCAAACTGGCCTTATTTGTAAGAGAATATAATAACAAGGCCTCACTGAAAATTTGGTGAAATTTGGCTACCCAGGAATCAAGTTATATGAAATATAGTAAAAGTGAGGTTATATTATAACATTGCAGTTTTTTATGTTTTTTACGAAATACTTTTGAATGGCTTTGGTTGTGTTATGGTTTTATGCATGGAGCGTGTGTAAAGAGTCAAATATCTGACACGTTTGGCTCTCTCGCGCCCCGGACAGTCGCTACAGTCGAAGACAAGTTTCTTCATTCAATATCTTGCACTTAGAAGCAGTAGGCACCTACCTTTTAAAAACTAAAAAAGGGACAGGAGGATATAAAATAAAACACTAATATATGACTAAAATATGTATTATTCATCTTCAATAATTCGGAGAATATCGTCAAAGAATTGTGCTGGAGGTACGATATTTTCTTGGTGGTGGTATATTTCTTGATATTTCTTCAAAGGTGGCTATACCGCTGTGCTAACAGTGAACGACCGCAGCGAACACAAATACTGGAATGGCCAACTTGGGTTGTTGCTTTAATCGCACGTCTCCCAAGAACTACATCTTGAACCAAGTCCCAACATGCTTGGCATACATAGTTCTCACTGGTTACCTGAAATAAGTTAACTATTTAAATCTTGTTCAACCGTAAACACGTTTCGTAACATGACACTAATCCAAGTGCATGTTCAAACAAATCTCTATGACCCAGCTTTTTTTTTTTAGCTTGGTAAAATCATCAAATGAGTCCTCCTACCCACGGCAGGGTGAGAGGATCTTTCAGACTTGTACTGACTAAAATCCACGGTGTCCTTCAATAGCCCTTTGCGTTCCGGGGTCACGGTAGCTCGTTAGCCCCGCGACCCCGGCAGGCTTTGGCCCTCTAAGGGGGCCCCGTCAGCTTGCTGATAGCTCTTTGAGGTGCGCGTGGAACACAACGCGCCGGCGACCCAGGCATGGTCCGTGATCGGACAGCGAGTCGCCCATTATCATTTGTATAGGTAAAAAAATATAAAATAGGTAAAAACTTACAGGCTGAGATGCACGCCACCGACGAATAACTGATAAAATCGCCTCGTCTTCCAAGACTCTTCTGCCAATAGAGTTACTGCGACCAGTCGCAATCATACAGTTTATACAGCGATCCATGTCGTCAATATCCGATCGATAGGCGTAAACAGTTGTCCAAAATAGAGAGCCAGGTAATTTAGAAATGCAAAATCCGTCAAAAGTCCTATTTAAAGCCGAGGTCGTGGGGTTAAACAATAAAACAAGGAAAATACGTGCGCACTCAGAACGTAAAACAACGAACGAGTGCCATCTGTCAATCGGTGACAGACTGATGTCAGACAGGAATGCTGCCAGCAGAGAAATTAAAGGAAATCGATTCGCTATGAATCAATTCCACAAAAAAAAACTCATTACTCGATTTTCATACATTTTCTGAGATTTTACCGATTTATTCATAATCGATTACTAACATTTCAGGAATTATTTAATCGATTATTTAGTTTCATAACTTGTTTTCTCGCTTCCTAGGTAGAAACCAGGTACCATATTTTGTGATTTTCCTTAGAAAAATATGACGGTTTTTTTAATATACATTTCAACTAGTTAACTGCTGGGCCCAGAAGTCCCCTTCTCCTTTGACAATCGCGACTCCACACGTGATCCCTAACCACGTGGATCTTTTTAGAGCCGGAGGTGGGCATGGAGGGCAGCCTCGGCGTATTTTATATGGAACTTTTCACTTTTTGTATGGAAAATAAGAAAAAATATTACCTACATGTAGAGTATAAGGGGTTTAAGAGTTTTATAAAGGGAGTCGAAATTTTCATTATTTTTGCGATTGGACTCACCGTTTTCGAGATATAAGCAAAAGAAAAAAAAAGATTCAGTACTGTTTTTGCATGTGAAATCGAGGTGTTGGTGTGAATTTAAAGTTCATGACAATCAAATTTATTCCACACGTTTTTAATCGCGAAAAATAGTCAGATTCAGTTAGAAAATCTAAATTTTAGGTGATAAACGTCAAATTCAGAATAGCAAAATTGCTATTTTCACTAAATGAATATCTCAGTACCATCTTAGTGCTGTCAAACTAAAATATAGTTAAGTTGTGTCACTTTAGTCTATTTCAGAATTGGAAACCGTCGTTTGACAGGAATAAAAAAATTTTGGTGATTTTTAGTCTAGTTTAGAGGCATTTGTGACAAGAGAATCGGCACCATGTCTAACTAAATCTGACGATTTTTAGAAAGGTGCGGAATAAAATTAGTTGTCTTGAACTAAAATTCACACCAACACCTCGCTTCAGGTGCAAAAAACAGTACTGTATATTTTTTTTTCTTTTGCATATATCTCGAAAATGGTGCGTCCAATCGCAAAAATACTGAGACTTCGATCCCCTCTATAAAACCCTTAAACCCCTGACACTCTACATGTAGGTAATATTTTTTCTTATTTTCCTCACAAAAAGTGAAAAATTCTATATAAAACGTCAAGGCTGCCCCCTGTGCGCCTCCAGCTCTAAAAAAAATTCACGGGGTAGGGCAAACAAGTACCACGTGGAGTCGCGATCGTCAAATTCGATTTAGTTGTGTCAAAATTATTTTTAAATTTAGAGAATTTATTTTGTAAGATTCTCATAGCCAAAAGTAAGGAATTTTAGTGATTGTTTAGTAAGTTTAGTTCGGTGCACAAGAGAATCGACACCATATTGCCATCTTAGTGCTGTCAAAATAAAATGTATTCTATAATTATTTCACGATGGGAAATCATCGTTTGACAGGAATGAACGAACGACATTTTCGCGAAAGACACTTGCGCGAACCCACTTGCGGAAATGAGATTTCTTCATAACATCACGCCATCAATTACAAAGGGCCCAACACTTCGAAATTGATGGCGTGATGTTATGAAGAAATGTGAAAATTTTCGCAGCCGCCATCTTGGATTTACGTTTTGACATCAAAATCTGCTGTAGAATCCTCAAAAACTATGAAAAAGACACCGATGACGAAAAATCTGAAAATATAAATTCAAGATGGCGGCTGTGACAGCCACCATCTTTAATTTATATTTTGACCTCACTATCAGCTTTAGCATCCTCGAAAACTATGAAAACGATACCCATGACGAAATATTTTTAAATATTCGCAGCCGCCATCTTGGATCTTTATTTTGACTTAAAGTAGTCTTCAGTAGCGTTAAAGAACTTCGTTCCAAAAATACTTCACTTATTGCAACAACAGCATATCGGCGCGGGCATATCGGTGACGCGAACCCATAACTTTTTCCCCTACCAAAAATCACTCAAAACTATGAAATCTAAAGTCAAAATATAACTAGTGAACCCAGCAGGCAGATGTTGTCCTTTTTTTTTTTTTTTTTTTTTTTTGGGTGGGAAATTATCAAATAACTTCTCCCGCTCTGGGTGGAGCGGGAGGGCGTGTCAGACTCTTACTGACTAAAACCCACCCGTGTTCCTTCCTATGCCATGTTGCCGGGGGCCACGATTTCCCTATCGGTTTTCTTCGAACCCCCGGCATTGGCATTGGCCCTAGCGGACCCCGTCAATTCTGCTGACATCTCTTTGAGGCGCGCGTGGAACACAACGCGCCGTCGACCCGGGCTTGGTCCTTATCGGACGGCGAGCTACCCATTGCTCACCGTCCGCAAGCCCGCGCCTACGGTGGCCGGAAATCTTCCTGCGATTCCCGACGCCCAGGGCGTCTCCTGCTGCGGCGGTTAGGGGCGCGAGGGCGCGAAATTTGCCTCTCCCTCACGCGCTCCGTCTCCTCCTTCGCGAGAATTACAGGCAGATGTTGTCCTGCGACAACAGCGCCACGCGTGTCCAACTATAGTTATGAACCATCCAAGTGACACAAAAATAATAAAAAAAAAACATCTAAATCAGTCAAGCCGTTTAGGATAAGAAGAATTACGAACACACGTACCATCGAAGAAACCCATACCTATACACCGTAAGGACTATTTCTGCTTGCAGCGCTCGGCCACTATAGTAACGGTTACCTACGAAAAAAAAGGGTCGTGTGCACGGGATTTTTTTTCAAATTGCTTAGTTATAGGTTTCTTCAATGGTACACGTATACCGGTGTACGTGTGTACACCGGTATTTTATTTATTGCCAGGCATGCAAAATTTTAATGTTCTTCAAAAACAAGCAAAGTACTTTAAAATAAAATGCGGATCAAAATGTGGTAGTCGACGTACAATTTCTGGAATATGTTAACATCGGACACGTACGTGCGCGTGTGTGCGTGCTGTGACACAAAGTGATACGTCCTCACGCTGGGAAGGCCCGTTCGCTACTGACGGAATAGGTTTTCCGCGATCGTTTATATAGTTCACTTTGCCATTTAATTACATAATGAAATAATTGTTATTTATAAAATAAAATTTAGATTCTATTAAACAATTAACTTAAGATTAATATGTAAGTTTTAAAATTTCTTAAAAGTGTTTCTAAGTATTAGAAAAAAATATTTATTTGGCTTGAAGTTTTGAGAAAGTTACGTTATTTCAACATTTTTTTCTGCTATATTTTGTATGAAAGTTGAAAAAAGTGGTTCTACTATGTACAAGTAGACCATATAATGATGTTGATGATATTTTTTAATTTTCAACATCAAAAGCAGTTTCTTCTAACGAAACGATCAAACGTCAGTCTCGCGTAATTTTTTGGAAAACTTGTTGCGAATTTTAGTGATTTTCCACGAATCCTTAATTTATTTGAAAAATCCCTTTCCCCTATGTACAAGACGAAGAATTGGACTTTTCAAATCACAAATAATTTTGTTTAAATTCTCGTCCCCTTTCTCACAATGAATAAACAAAATTGATCAAAATCAGTGATTTCGTGCGGTGCGGCGGCACGGGCTCTTAACTCCCACAATTAATACGAAAAGAGTTTTTCCCTACCTCACCACTTACCAGTATTTTACATGGAGAGACTGCCTATCTGACCTCCACAACCCAGTTATACTGGGTAATCGTTAAGGCTTGTGCAGACCAGCGCGACACGCGACGCGATACAAAGGCACCGCTCGTGGCGCGACGAGCGGTGCCTTTGTGTCGCGTCGCGTGTCGCGCTGGTCTGCACAAGCCTTTAAGGTCCTCCCTACCTATAAACGATTATTAATTTACCCCACGGTACATTCTCTAAACAGCAAAGTACATTCTCTAAACAGCAAAAATGTTCTATTAAGATATATGTCAGTGACCTTAAGTGGTTAGCTTGCGTGTTCTGTACTGAGCTCACGCAACGCGTCGTACGTCCAGCCAGTATAGGACTCGCCCATCAAGGAGCGCTGTCCCAAATTAGACGCATTATTAATTCATTATACGTAAAACAAAAGGTATTTTAATAAAACACGTATACTAAAAGATCAATAATTAAATTATCTTTAAAATGATGAAGGTTTCAGAAAAATACGCTCGATAGATTTTGCGTTATTCTCAGTTTTTTATCCGCATTAGACATAACTTTACAAATTAATTTATATAAACATAATCTAAAATATTCCCATATTAAGTTATTAAAAAAATGCTCATATATTTTTTTCAAATCATTAACGCTACTTGTTTAGACGTCATCTTCAGTATAAAATCATTAAAAGTCGGTTATCGTCGCCTTAATTCCGTACACGCATACCAAAACACGTTTACGCAGTTAAGAAAAAATCTAACCAGCAACATCAAAGGAATACATCTGGGCGAACCAAAAATATGTTAAGCAAATATTTTAGGGCTGCAATAAAAAGTTTATGAACAAAACTAGCTTTTGGCTGCGGTTTCACTCGTGTCAGAAATGTTGAAATTGAGTTCGTGATCCCTCGGGTACCTTTTGATTTCGAAATAGAATTCTAAATTAAACTTTTCGTTAGATTACTTTGTGGGTATGAGTTATGTGAGCGAATTGTTGGTGATTCGCAAGAGAAAACTCTACTTTAGTTGGATACAATGAAGTCTGTATCATCTATATGATTGTACGGGACTGACATGTTCTATAATCCTAATATAATATTATTAATGCGAAATTGAGTTTGTTTGTTGGTTACGCTTTCACGCTAAAACGGCTGAGCGGGTTTGGATGAAATTTGGCACATGTGTAGACCATGACCTGGGTTAGGACATAGGATACTTTTTATCCCGACATTCTCACGGGATCGAGACTTATACGGATGAAACTGCGGGGCGCAGCTATTAAATAATAAAAGTATATTTTAGTAAAAAAGAATTAATGATTACAATATGTTGTTCTAATAACAATAAGTTGCTTCCTTAGCTTTTTGCTATCCGCTAGATGACACATTTCCCCTTCTGTCCTAAGCAGAGGAGTCATAATCCTGATAAGGCTAAATGCCCCATCCATTTCATGAGCAGTCCGTCCCGAAATTATTGGACAAACAAACATATATTTTCTTATTAATATTATTAAAGAATTTCGGACATGTAAACAAACACACACGCCACACGTAAAACCGCAAAAGCACGCACATCTTTTTAAACCAAACATATTAGTAAAAATTTGTATAATTATACATTTTATTGGCATCAAATGTTTAACGATGTGAACATTACGGGGAGTCGACAAAAATAAAATGAATGTATTTTTAGAAGTATTCGTGTAACGTCGGTAATTTCATACTGATGTTTTGATGAATTAATGAAAGAAATTAATGTGAATCAGAATTCTACAGGGAAGAACGCAGAAAATAAAGATGTTAAACTAACGAGACTTCTAATGAAAAATTTGTGGTTGTGGGTTCAAATCCGAGCAAGTACCAATGTGACTTTTTCAATTCATATGTACTTTCTGAGTTTATCTTGGACATTACTAACATTGGTGAAGGAAAACATAGAGAGGAAACTTGGACTTATAGTTAATATGAGTTTGAAATCGCCAACCCATCTTGTGCAAGCGTGGTGATCAATGCTCGTGCCTTCTCTGTATGAGAAGAGGCCTTTGCCCTGCAGTGGGACAATAATAGGCTGGTATTGTAATGAAAATCCGTTAAATGCACCTGATTTCATTTTATAAGTATTCTATCCAATAATGCATTTCCATTTTTTTTCACTAGTTTGCCACCATCTTACTTCTTATCTTACTATAATATAATATTATACAGGGTGGCAGGGACATCGACGCGAAAACTGAAACCATGGATTCGGTACATGATTCTGAACACCCCTGCGTTTTAAATTTTTTGTCGGTTATTTTTAAAAAAATCAGCTGTTCCATACATTTTGACCACGTAGGTATTGCACTTTTCTATGAAAAAGCTGTTTTTTTTTTTTTTAAACCGACAAAAAATTTCAACGTAGGGGTGTTCAGAATCATGTACTGAATCCATGGTTTCAGTTTTCGCGTCGATGTCCCTGCCAACCTGTATATTTATTTCATATTTTTATATAATTTTATTTTATATTTTTATACATTATATTTTTATATAATATTATAAACACGAAAGTTTGTGAGGATGGATGGATGTTTGTTAGTCTTACACGCAAAAACTACTCAACGGATTTGGATGAAATTTGGCACACAGATAGTTTATAACCTGGATTAACACAAAGAATACTTTTATCCCGATATTCCCACGGGATCGAGACTTTTGCGGGTGAAACCGTGGAGCGCTGCTAGTGTAAACTAATATTATAAAGAGAAGAGATTTGATTTTTTGTCTATTTGTTTATTGTAATCAATAAACTCAAAAACTACTGGACCGATTTAAAAAAATCTTTCGCCAGTTGGATACTATATTTATATTTATAAAGATAACACGCGGGCGAAGCCGCTGGCGGAAACTGGTAGTTTATAATTTCACCCGATACCTAAAACTCACCACCGTTCATTAACATCCCAAAAACAGCCAATACATCGCCGGTCTCAAAAGTAACAAATCTTAATCAATAAACGCAAAATTATTCCGATGTTCCATTTTTGATACACCGAAGTAGGTTGTAGTGAACACGCAACTCGATCCGGGTCACCAACAAATGTTGTGTCTTGTTTTCGGAGACATGAGGTTAAACACCGTAACTAAGTAACGAACATTTTATACGAGTATGACTACTACCGTACGCGACTTTCACCGTCCTAGGCACACTGTCTATTTGAGGTAGGTACTTACTTTTTGACTAAGCCAGCCTACAAGGCATTTTTCATGTCATGGCAATTACCAATATTTTGATTTAAAAGAGTGTCCGTGGAGTTTCTTGCCCGTTCTTCGCTATAGAAACCTTCTACGCTTTGGAATGGGCAACTAGCTTCATCTTTCTGACTGACCCACCCCTTGACAGTTCAAAAGTGCCTGTAATTAGTTTAATTGAAATAAACGCCTTGAGTTTGAATAGCATACAAAAAAACACATCCCAAATTAGAATTGAAAAGTGCGATTTTTCTGTATACAGGGTGGCAGTGACATCGATGCGAAAACTGTTACCATGGATTCAGTACATGATTCTGAACCACTGCACTTTTCTATGAAACAGTAGATTTTTTTTTAATAACTGACGAAAATTTTCAGCACAGGAGGCGTCGAAATTTTTCGTCGATTTAAAAAAAAAATCCGCTGTTTCATAAAAAAGTGCAATAACTACGCGATCAAAATGTATGGACCAGCAGATAAAAAAAAAAAAATACCGACGAAAAATTTCAACGCAGGGGGTTTCAGAATCATATAGCTACTGAATCCATGGTAATAGTTTTTAGGTCGATGTCCCTGCTACCCTGTATAATATTTCAGTCATCTTTAACGACACATAATATTTTATGAAAATTCTCTCTCTGGCTTCTGCCCAGTTAATCACACAGCAATAAAAAAAAATCGCCACAGCATTAATCATGGTATAATGACCTGTCAATGCCTTCCATCACGATACTTTGAACCGTGCCATATAAGGCACGTTATATTAACACACTTAATGGCGATTAGCTCTTATCTTTTGTGTGAAAACACGCGAGTAAACATACCTATGTAGCTATGTAAATGAGATTCTAATCACTTTGTTCTTGTTAATGTCATCGATGAACGGTATTCATTCATCGTCTACGCGATATATAGCTGTCACTCAGTCAGCATTTACTATTCACAAACGCTAACAAGAAAACTACAAATAAAAAAAGTATAAACTTTTCACTTCGTAGTATTTTTTTTTTTAGGTAAATGTTTTTATTATTAACTTTTTTTGTGGTACCTGTCCCACACAAATTCAAATACCCTAACCTGCTATGTAAATTACAGTGACAGGAACTTATCATAACACCATCCACATACACTAAGTGGGAAAAATACGTATTATTATTGAAGCTAACTCGAAAACTACCCAAGCATAATTAATAAAATTTATATGGGATCACCTCTGAAGAAAAAGAATTATAAATTAAATAATACCACTACCTGCTATGTAAATAACAGTGACAGGAAGTTATCATATCATCTACATACTAGGTGGGTAAAAAAATACGTATTATTGAAGCTAACTCAAAAACTACCCAAGCAAAGTTAATAAAATTTATATGGGACCACCTCTGAAGAATCTACCAAACAAAAAAAGAATCATCAAAATCTATTCGTAATTGGCGGAGTAATCGCGTAACAAACATTAAAAAAAAACTGTCGAAATGAGAACCTCCTCCTTTTGGAAGTCGGTTAAAAATGAATTCATAAGTGGCGGAGTAATTGCGTAACAACATACAAAAAAAAAAATTACCTCCTCCTTTTTAAAGTCTGTTAAAAAAGTTCTGCCCTAAAGTCGATCGACACAGTTCGGTCTGTTTATAACGCTTAGATGAGAATTTTTATGATTTGGTAATGAATAATGATACTTGACATGCAGTAGTCTTTAAAATTTACGAAGCGCCTAATTTTTAGGGTTCCGTACCCGAAGGGTGCCAAACGGAACCCTATTACTAAGCCTCCACTGTCCGTCTGTTATTCAGCGGGCTGTATCTCATGGACCGTAATAGGTAGACAGTTGAAATTTCACAGATTGTGTATTCAATTGAACATTTTTTTTTTATAAAATAAGAAACCTGTTTTTTTTTCATTGTAATTTGCTAAATATTTTACGGTTGTTACGCAACCCTTCGTGTATGAGTGCGACTCTCACTTGGCCGGTTTTTCTGACCCGATGTGATTCATCGCAGCCTCCGGTGTCACAGACAAATAAACGATATTTGATTTGCGATGACGTTGGTATCAAATGTCGTGTCAGGTGAGGTGATGGCAAAATGAAGTCTAATGCAAACCCTGCCTGACTAAGATTGAAATTACGCAGTGAGCAAGCGCATGATCTGGATATTCCTTGCCGTTTGAGAAGCTTTTACCCTATAGGAGACTATTATTGGTTGGTTGTATGTTTTGAGTCACTAATTGATCATGATAATCATGTTTTATTCTCGAAAGCTACGACAGAGCTGAAGAGTCATATCATCATCATGTCCTTAGCTTTATCTCAACTATATTGGGGTCAACTTTCAGTCTAACCGGATACACTCAAAATTTACCTAGCGCTGTATGTTGCCACAATTTTCCGGGCGTAGTACAATTCGGCCGGTACGTGTCTTGGCAAATGACATTTATGGAAAAAAATGCCCATCTTTGATTAGCTGTATCTTCGCAACCGTTAGACCTAGAGTCCGTATGTTGGGCTCAGATTGTATCAAATTTAGATTGCTTCACACAAATATTGAACAAAGATGCCTAAAAACTCGTCCTTAAGGTGTATTTTTCAAAACTTTGAAACAATTGCCAAAATTTCGCAGGTTTTCTATCACCATGGGAGTAGCACAAGATTTTCAGGTAACTTAGGTATAAACTACTCTCAAGGGACCTAACAACATATAAAAAATCGTAGTTACATGCGCGGTTGCGATGTTTAATGTTGTTATTGACTGGGAATAATAGCTACAGAATGCTGGCAATTTTTCTGAAAATCAAATTCAGGTCTGTAAAATTTCAGTAAATATACAACTGGCTAGTTAACATTATTAATTCATTATTACATACCGAATGATTCCGTCTATGACTACATATCTTAATAATACGTGCCCCATGGGTGTTATCATAAAATGTGATTTTCTCGTCACCTCGAACACCCGCTGATTCCTTCATGACGCCTGAGTCATTAACTCACTATCCTGACGTAATACTATATTTATTTACTTGTAGATAGACAACGTTTTGCCTCGTATGCAAGAGAATTACGAAACGACGTATTACACCCGTAATACGTCGTAATATCTTATCTATGATCTAATACCCATTAGATCATAGATAAGATCAACGCTCCCGTTAAGGTTTTGTTTACCGCCTAATATACAGGTGTTATGAATCAGATAGCAAAGATTTTTAAGAAGAAATTCACTACAGGAAGACTTCATTCTTTGGTCTGCCTGAATGACGTCCGTAACTAATCGGTTTCGTTCGTTCGTATAGAAAATAGCTCTCGATTTTTTGTTATTTGTACACCCCCTCAGTTTTCGTACACGCTAATTATTTTCGTGTAATGTGTTTGTAATTTGACGTATGACTGTTATAAGGTACGGCGGCGTGGGCGGGGCTCAAACTGCAATTTGAATATTAAATTCTATATGACAACACTGCAGTAAGTCTAATTACCTTTCATATTTTATCAGTTGATTACTTAATGTATGAATATGCATTATAGAATATGTAATGATCAGATTAGAGTAGATTGAATGCGGAAGGCGGGCAACGAAGAGGTTTATGTCTGCACTGCAGTACTTAATTACTCGCACCCGGGTGAATTATTACGATGCCTTACAATTAACAAATTGATAACGAATAATTTTTATTACTTTTCAATTTTCATTAATAAAATCTGGATGAACCAAACACGTCTTGCGTAGCCAATAACCATTATATTATAATATAACGTACCTGTCTTCCGACAAGACCTGGTCGAACTCTGAAGAAGAGACGAGGAAGAGTATGGACGTCACAGAATCGAAACACTGCGTCCATTTCTGCCGCTGCGTCCGCTGCCCCCCCACATCGACGAATACAAATGGCACATTGTTGATGTTGATGGTGCATTCCGTGATGCCTTTGGTGGCCTTCCGGCAGTGCAGGATATCTTGGTGAGAGGGCATGTAGTCAGGTCGCGCGATGCGTTCGAGCTCGTCGAAGAAATAACTCACTGAGTCGCTCTGGAATTGAGAGAAGAATAACGTTAGTATAACATAACATGACGATTATAATTCTCCTGGGCAGAGGTATGTCCCTCTAGTACACCTACATTTAGCCAGTCATGTTTCCCAAGTAATAAGGGGCAAGCCTATTGCCATCAACCGGGCACAAATCCAGACTAATATGTAGGTAGGTGACCAGTAAACACATAGTCACGATAGTTAAGATTCAAGTAATCTTTTCCTCATAAATCGCTTTCTTAAGATATCTTTCCTGTTTTTCGCAGAATGTATTTGTTGAAAAGTATGACGGTCATCATCTTGATTTTTAGAATTTTGGGGAGCATGCTCGCTCTTTTTAAGTTACCACTACACTGAATTATCGTGACAAAACATGGATAATCGAATTTTAAACCCAGTAAAACGAAAGGATGACCATCTTCTTGCTATAAAATGATCCCTTCGCCACCTTCTTCGAAACACAGAGAGCGAAAGAGTGGCCTCTTTTTGAGTGGCAAATATATACTAGACAACTATTAGCGTCCAGGTGGACAGTGGACATAACAGCTCATTCATCTGACACAATTTAGTCGCCCTCTTACAATATACACAGCAGAAACAGTGACCTATTTTCGCCCGGCACAGGAAGCCTGGCATGTAACAAAATAAATAAATCTATTTGCCAATAGCTATATACGTTTAAAATGTAAGCTAAATAAGTACAAATATAATAACGGTATTTTGTTAACAGGTGGGTCATAGTTATAGTGGGTAAGTCACGCCGACAATCTGCGTTAAATATAAACGTACACAATGAACAAGTGACACGATTATTGTGGAATTTACCAAAACTATTTATTAACAAAGTAGTAATAGGGGCAGGTCTTGTAATGAGGTAAATAACTGGCAATGGGAGCGACATTCATGATTTTACTCTGAGAATTTTGCGTATACTTTGTTTTGGCGAACACATGCTGAAACAAATTTGCCTAGTTGTTGTTACATTTCTTGTTGCACTGCATAAATTAGAACGACATTATTGCTGTTACATTTTCATGTTTCATTTTACTAATCTGTACCCAGCGTTATATATTTGCTACCTACATCAACCATGTATTACTTAACATAGGTACTCTGCAAGTGAACCAGAATTAGAATTCGACTTGTGGTTACCGTATCTGACACAACAAATAGATGTTGATGACAATCCCTATGTACTGTAATAAACGGATGATTAGTCAATAAAGCTTAATAAATATTTAAAAAAAATAGTGGCACTCCGGGAGTACCGACAGAAGTGAAACTTGAACAATTTTATTGTGCAGGAAATAATGTATCGAGCGTTGATGTCTTTTTAATGGTCAAAAGCTGGTGTCGTAACAGTGTCGCGAAATCAATTATTTAGTCCCAACGCGCCCAAAGAAATATTCACTTCAAAAATATTTTATTTTTAGACAACCAAGGCCCATAGCATCAAAAAGCCTAAAAAGTAAGTTAGTAGGTACAGAAATAAAAGTGGAAAATAATGTCGATTCATCAACCCGCAACTCTCACATGCAGATTGATGAATCGTTTGAACACTCGCGTCCAACATATCTGCTATTATTTTCAGGATTCTGTTGCTATTCCTCCGCACATTATTCAAAGACTGACGCGGTTTTCTTCCGCATAGAAATCATCTATATGCGCGTCAAACATGCCTTTAGCAGTACAAGAACGTGGGAACCGCAACAATGCCCTAAAAATGTTGTTCTATTGTACTCTGAGCTTATCCAGTTGATGGAACTACAAGATTTGAAATAACAGCTTTTGTCTTAATTCTATGACATATAGAGACCGTTTTGGTGCTGTCCTTCATAAAGGTCAGGTGACTAGTAGTACTCACAACGAATTAACGTATACGAAGCAAAAGAAATATGTTAGGATCCTAACAGCACGCTAGCATGCCAACCATAGGGTTTTGTCGACGGAAGAATAGACAAAATTACAGATTGTAATTGTTTTCTGTCATTTTGTCTATTCTTCCGTCGACAAAACCCGTTTCTATTGTAGTCAAGCTAAGTGTGCAGGTGGCTTTCTGTAGTTTCTGCCTACCCCTATGGGAAGAGAGCGTGAGTTTATGTATCTTCTTCTTTTCGTGTGATTTGTGACTAACCTGGTGACAGAGTTTTAAAGCCGCCCATGGGCCTCTAACTTGGCTTCACATGTCGTCATGTAGGCATGTATGGGTATGTATGTCTATGACATAAACTGTATAACAAGCAAGATACCTATGCCAGTCAGACATGATTAAATATTTAGATTTTTTATTCTAGTCTGATATCAACAAAAAAAAACTGCTCCATAGACAACAGTTTATAGAGTTCAAAGAGTATAAAAATAGGTAACGGCTTACTTTTTTACAACAACACCAAAAGTAAGGCCTCATTCAGCCAAGTTTTCGTCAAAATCTAGATTACCTACAATAAAAAGCTTAAATTCACGCACGCTACGAACAAATTGCCATTTTCCGTTTTTATTATAATTGTTTTATCCATTATCGATTGAATTCACCTTCACGGTAATAACTAGTGAGAGAAAGGAGATCGTACGAGCACCTAGCATTATGCAATATAAATTAAGTACAATATTCTATTCAAACTTGGCGTTTCCCGGAACTAAGTATTTATATCGTACAAAGAATGCTATATGACGTAAGGTTGGTTAAAAAGCTAAGCCATAATTACACGGAATTATGTATGTGTGTCTGTGATTAGGTGGTATGCTGGGTGGCCGGTCGCAAAAACGATTGAATGAAGTTGTTTTCATATCTGTATGTCATATGCCGGATGCATTAGTGTCATAAGATATACGTAGGGACCTACTTCAAGCCTCCCAGTAGCTACATACTAGTACATTAATAAAATTTCTGTAAAGCAAAGCGCACAGCCATGCCATGGCGCATCTGGCCGCATTGCGACGCAAGAATGCGTGCCGTACATATACACATTACTTCCATACATTTTATTTGAACGTTTCGCAAAAAAAGGTTGCCAGACTAACCGGAAAATCGATGTAAACTAACCAACAGTTTACTTGCTACGTAAATAATACGCGTTCGTCTTCGAGAAGCCTCACAAAAATGTGGGAAAACCGGATATGGAAGTCCGGTAACTAGCTTTTTAAAGAAATTTTATGTCTGGCTACAATGACTCCGCCCAATCGTCTGGAAACTTTAGACAGACGAAAATTTGTTGTTACAGCGCACCAAGTATTTATGGGCGAAAAGAGACTCGATGTGAAAAAAAAATACTTTTTTCGTAAAGAGATAGAATGAAAAGAAAATGCTTAAAAGCCACAGCCAATTCCATTTTCTTTGATTTTCCACTTTAAATTCGACACACAACAACAAATCCAATAACACGCTTCACTTTGTTGTTATTTGATTTTGAACTAAAATTAAGTTTACTATAAACTGATGCAGTACTAAAAGGCGTTTAAAGGTTATGAAGTTTTGATTCATTTACGATGAACTTCAGAATACAAGTGACCGGACTGATATCAAAATCATTATTAGTTGGATTAGGGACAAAATTGGATTGTGGTAGCTAGTTCCTTGGGCACTGGAAGCTTTTTATTGCTTCGTAATTATTGTAGTCGACTAGGACCGCATAAGAGGCAGCACAACATCTTGACGACCCATACATAGACGTCTGGCGAAGAATAACGACTAACGAACCCAAATGACATCTCATTTGAGGTTTCATAGTTTTCTCTCTCCCCCTAACTTTATCCCCATCGGGATAAGACTAGGCAGAGAAAACTGCGAAACCCATATTGAGCACAAAAGGGGCTAATACAAGATATTAAATTCAAATGCAAAATCAAGATCGCACAAGAAAAAAAGAAATTAAAACAGTGCACCAAAATTCTACTTGCGGGATTAATAACCTAAGAATACAAACCCGATCTAGTTCTAAAACTGTTTAATTTCACCTGCGGCGCATACGCATGTTCAATACATCACTCCCGAAACACCACAAATCCACGGCTACGGTGCAAAATTGTAAATTCTTAGCTCCAAAATGGCTGGAAATTTATTTCATGATAAGCGTATCGGGTCAGTCTGCCATGAATGAAACTATCTTTATGGTCAACGACATATAACAAAGACTCTAATATTCTACTACAGATATGAACGTAGGATATTACAAAAATATAATTCTATGCAAAAAATATGCATGTATTCACTCTCCTTCGCAGAAGTCTTCCGGAGCTGATCTTGTTTATTAAACAAATTTCTTGCTCGAGGATTAATGGACTGGAGGAAAATCTTGTGATTATTAAAAGTTAGGTGTAGATGCACGTAATAATAACATTCTAGAACATTTTTTAATCAGACATGAATCAGACGGCGCCAGCTCTTCGATAGCCCTCATCTGAATTTATTTACAAATGACGCATTTCCATGTTTTTGTGACGCAATTTGTAATACCAAAACAAAGGTCAAATCCTAACAAAACCTTCGTCTTTAATTTCCACATTTTTCATAATAATTACTTCCAATCAAGTTACAACTTAACAGTTATCTGAAAGTAATATTAAACTATCAGTTGTGGTGTCACTCAATCACATAGTTGTAAATTGCTGTAAGCGAGAGTTACTACATACTGCAAGAGTCACGGGATGTGAGTTTCAAAATCATGATCTTAAGAATTCTCGCCAAGTATTTTAAGACTTTTACACACAAGTGATATACAAACTAAGCTCTAGAATCTTTTGTAAGACACAATACACGCAGCAGAAAAGCCAAAAGTATATCATTAACGAAACGGGAACAGTTTACTTAGTGTTTATTAGTTCGAGGCTATTGTGGTGTGAACCAATACCGATAATTAAACCCTTCAAACCTACAAAGGTTTTATTATTTCACACCAAACAGAACAAAAAGGAAATACACCTTATACCAAGGCACTGTTTGATCAAGATAAAGGCAACCATGTAAATGAAATCAATTTATCGCAACTGATTATGAAAACAGTTGTGTTAGCAAATAGTTTTACTACGCCTTGCATACTGATTCATAGCGTGTTGTGAAAAAAGAAACAAATAAAAAAGAATGACGTCTGCGCTATGCTCCGTGTGTCAGAGTCAGCATCAATTGCCTTTTTTACAATCACAGATGTGCTGTGAATCACATTTTAAGGCCCTGTTCAAATTAGCCAGAACAGATACTAGTAAGTAGTTTACGATGTAATTTTGACCAAGAACAAAAACTTTTGGATAACTACTGTTCAACATTTAATCCCAGGTCCGAATAAAGCTGTTTGTAATCCCATATGATTAGGGTGAAAAACTATAAAAAAGGTAGTTAAAAATAATGAAGCCATACCAGCAAGAAGTTCGCCCCAAGGGCGATACCACATTGAGGTATTTCAGTCAAAGAGTCCCTCAATTTGGCATTCAGTAATTGGATCATAAATACGGAGGAACTGATGAGCCAAAATTGCTGGATATAGCCAAGTTAGCAGTTGAAGAGGGTCGTTCAAACAGATAACCGAGATATTGTCATATTCAGATATTTGTAGGCTACAAGACGTTTCGGCCTAGTAGGAAAGCATCGATGGGATACGGACAGCTTGGATTATAGAAGTACAGGGAATAGATGTTTTAGTACAGAAAATTGATAGAGTATAAAGATTATGATTATCAAACAACACCTCTAAGCTTATTATAATTTAATTTCCCATGGTGGTCGGAATGGTCGTAGTAAAAAAAACAATAAACTCTACGTTTACAATGAAAATTCCAACGTTGTGAGAAAAAACGTTATTACATCAGCTACTTGCTATTTCGCGCAAATCATAAGATGCGATGTACTTTTACCGACCGATAAACTTCAATATATGGATTAGAACTACTGAAATCTCTGCTTACTTCCGTTGGCCAATTAATCAGGAGTATTATATATATTTACGTGGTAGACGCCAGTCAGAGATGATTTAGAAACAGCTGTATGGCCGGCAGTTGCCAAAACTGGCCATATGCGGTCACTTTAAAATCGCATCGATCACGCAGCTAAATACCCGAGCAGACGCATTAACAAGTCAGTTTCAATCATCGTTAAACGACCGACGAACTGAAACAACGTGTATTAAGAAGACTTGGGAACTAACTCTTCACGGTTTAAAAGGAAGACAAGCAAAAGCCGGAAAAACTTAATCTCGGAGAACAAGCAAGAACTCGGTGTTCCAGATTTGATAGGACCACCAGACTATTTCGTAGCTATGCCGTAACTCCGTGAGATAATAGGACATTAATTAGCTAAGGGACTTAATGCTTCTAGTCCTGGCCTAATTACTGGAAATGTAAACTTAATCCCTAAGGATCAGCGCGACGGACAGTGAGCGAGTAATTAACCTGAAGAGCTGTTGCTAGTACACATTTTCACGGGAACTAGATATTGATCGTTGCACAATTAATTACCGATTGTCGAAAGGCTCTAAACAACCTGAACTTGTTTTACACGAAACCATACCAAATACAACAGGTGCTAAGTAAACTAAGTTTAACCAAGAAAATCTGTATAGATAGGCAAAGTTTTCGCAGTAAGCGACACGAACAGTTTATGGTAGGTGTACTGGTATGTAGGTCGACAAGCGATGCGTCGGTTACGCTGTGAATGCGAAAATGACGCCAATGACAGGGAAAGCAAACCAGGATGTAATGGTCGGGATTACTTAATTATTGTTTAACTATTCTTATTTATTTATGGATTCACGCTGTATTTATGAATAAGGTGGTGAGACGAATGAAAGTGGCAATGCTAATTCGTTTAGCTGTAATGTTAAATTTATTGTTGTGTTGCTGCCGGGTTTCAACTTGCACTTTATTTTCGGTGACAAAATGAGGCTCTTTCTCATGCGAAACTACCGTAACAGTATTAAGTGACCTATTGTCATTGGCCGGGCACTGTATCACTAATAGAAGGCTTCACCTGCTGTATTTTGCTTGTTGAAACTTGGAAGACCATACCAGAAAAGAAAACTCTCTGAGAAAGAACAATTGAGGACTGAAGGACCACGAGGGTAACTGTGCCACATTCTTACTTACATTACCAAAGCCCCAAGTGCCCGTACAACTGCACTTTGAACACCTCAACAAGGTCACAGACAACGCGACTCACATGGCCATTTATTGGACAAAAATAATATAACAAACTATTATCGAGAAAAAAGAAATATGACTGCATTTGGAGATGAAAAAAACCTGATAGATTCTAAGGTTAATGTCAAGCAGGTTATTAAATGTTTAATAGACTCTCAAACAGCTAAAATGTAAAATTTTAATGTCATTTAGACAACATTATGACATGATTTTATATACGAACAAATCAGCGTCCTTTGAGAGAGTTCAGCACCCCAATTAGGTCACACATTTTATTTCACAGTCCAAAGGATTTAGAAGGATATTCTTAATCCATTTGTTTAAGTCAACATGGCAACGTAAATAACGCTATGAATGTTGTCGAATGTCAATATGAAAGGTTTTGTTATTGTTAGTGTGACGTAATTACTCCACAGATCTTTAAAGACGTCTTTCAAATGAACTTGTTAGTCCTTCATTTAGATTTATCCTCAATTCAACGGACCTTGAAGATGCTAAGATATTCATAATACCCGCATTCCGCATTCAAAAAGGGAAAGTTTAACGATAACTGCGTCGATCGATTCCAAGAATCGGCATGATAATGAGCGGTTAGGAATTAGGTCACGCCCCTCGTGAACTAAGGACGAATTCAATTAATATTTTCTATCATATTCAGTATTATCTAGTCCCACAGCGTTAGTTTGAACTTTTTCTAGACCAACGTACTAGAATGGTGTAAATTTTTATGCTTGAAAGGAAAATATTCGTGAATACGCTGTTCTCGATCCAGTGACCCGAATTGGGTGTATTTTCTGTATTTTAAATGGAGTCTATGGACTGGAAATCGTATATAATATTCTTAAATAAATTTTGGAATGGAGTGAGGTTTTTTATAGAGTATTGGTAAAACTGATAACATTTGAATTATTTGTAAAAGCCTAGTTACGATCGTGAATGTGGACGATAGCGTAGTTCTTAATGACTTTATAAATACTGCACTTACACTGCACAGTCACCATAGTTCATATACATTTAAATACAAATAATGACTGATAAATTCAACAGACCTAGTGTTATTTGCAATCGATGACAAATATCGCGAATTCGTGATACGTGGATAGGTATTCCTCAAACGACCGAAGTCACAGGGCTTCCTAGTAAAAACAAATTCATTTAATATCAACGTATTATAGATTAGTTCGAACGCATGTGAAGAACACCTAAAGCGTTGCCACAGAACGCATGACGCAACACCAGTGTGACTAATCAAACGAGATAAGGAATGCAATTACAATTATTTTATTTATGCCCGACCCAAGACTTTAAAGGAATAAATTCGTTCTTCAGATGGTCAACTAGACTGGAATGATAATATATCGAGCAATATTATATTTATGGCATAATTAGGTATTTATTCGTTCATAGAGTTAATAGTCGTGGTCAATGTGGTCATACACTTTATAGTATGATCTTTGCCCTTTATAAATAAAAACTCAGACGAGTGTCGTGTGGTCTTTATTGTAATTTAAGCTAATATATTGCATAATAATAATTGTTATGAAATTTTAACAAAAGACTCGACTATTAAATTAAAGTCACCACAACTAAAGTAGGACATGCCCATTACCCACAGAGGAAAAGGATTATGACTAACTGGCTAAGTTAAATTACCAATCTAAATAACTAAGCGAGTGAGGTGCTAGGCAGGTGCGAAAATGCTGTCTCCGAGGTCAATAACCCGAGAACTAAAGGACAATATGGACTGCATTTTGTAAAAGTAAAAGGCCTATATCTAATTTATGACTACGATCGAGTGGCGAAGAGGGAAAGTTTTCATTAGGGAAGCCGGTTCAAAAAGCGTGCAAATATTGATATGATACCAGTTATTGCCATGCTTATAAAAGGGAATATTTTCTCATAGACCTTTCGGCTTTGCGACGGTGACATTATGATGCGAAATAATCCGTTGGCGAAAATTTCTTGCGGCCGGAAGTTCAAGCGAGCGCATTCATCGATATTTCATACTTCCGGATAAAGGGTCAGGTAGATACTGCTACGGATGTAATCTTTTATATCTTTTTATGAGGCTCTGCTCTTTATTCCGTTGTGTGGATATTTTAAATGTGGCTATAAGAGATTCTGATGAAGTTGATTAAATGTTGCCTTATGGAAATCTACTGAATTTTACAAATACTTTTTAACCGACTTAAAAAAAGAGGAGGTTACAAATTTGGCGGGTTTTT
This sequence comes from Agrochola litura, assembly GCA_949152395.1. Classification (NCBI taxonomy): domain Eukaryota; kingdom Metazoa; phylum Arthropoda; class Insecta; order Lepidoptera; family Noctuidae; genus Agrochola; species Agrochola litura. The sequence goes on along the minus strand of OX424502.1, from coordinate 4,723,955 downwards.
TTTTTAAACTACAATTAATTATGGGCTATCTATCATCATCTGCCTAGCCTTTTCTCAACTATGTTGGGGTCAGCTTCCAGTCTTACCGGATGCAACTGAATACCAGTATTTTACATGGAGCGACTGCCTATCGGACCTCCACAACCCAGTAACTGGGTAATACGTTTCCCCACTGGTTGTCAGACTTTCGGGCTTCTGACGACCCGTAACAACTGTCAAAGATCTACAAATGACAGCCGGGACTAACGGCTTAAAACGTGCTTTCCGAAGCACGGAGGGGTCTTGGTATGTAACGATAGTCACCCATCCACGGACCAACCGCGGCAAGCGTAGCTTAACCTGATAGATCGACCCGTGCGTCTGTTATTACTTAGCCACAAGCCCCTCCCACCCCCTCCCGTACCATACATTTGGGTCGAGTAGATATTGAAGTTTTGTATGGACCAGTAAGTTGATAATTTTTTCGCGACCACGATGTTGTTTCCATGGAAAAGTTATTCAGTTTGATAGTCAGTATCACACCCTTTTTGACCACACCTTTCTGATACATACTGTAGGTATAATTTTTCCAATACACTGTATCAAAAATTTAAGCCGTTCTTATAAACGTAAAATGTTGCCAACAGCCAACTAAACCCTAATTAGCCGCAATCTTATTTGACCCTCTAAGCACGCACAACTTTCATGGTACCAACACTAAAACCTGCTTTAAACTTTAAATATACCTAAGGGCATAAATCGATTCCGGAGCGAATGCCGAAAGACAAAAAATGGAACAGCCCAAACTGGTTTCGCAACTAAATTACATTAATTGAGTGACAGGTTATCTCCATAATTCACGAGAACCGACCCTTGTGGAAGGCACGACGATCGAAATACATTTTATTTATATCATTATAAGGAATAATATTTGTAAGGGAACAGTTGGTTTATTTCATCTTTTCGTGATTAACTTGGGCATCTCTAGCATCTAGCGCAGAAGTACGAACGTGCGCGGTGCTGCGCTAACGCAGCGCGGTAACTATTTCTATACAGTCATGTATGATGCAACGTTAGCGCAGCCTCTACGCGACGTCCACGCGACGTAAACCAACGACAGACGCGAACGCATCCCTATCTTGTGTAAAACCAAAAATTATGTGCACCCAAGGTTTCAATAATACAAACAAGCTTTAAAAATCAAAACAATAAAGATGATTCAGACGTAAATGATATCAAAAGAGGTAACAATAAAAAGTCGTCAAACAAAGTGTTCGCTGGAGCAAGAATTTACCTACAGCCCCTAAACGTGTCAATAAACAGGTTTTAAATAAATTAAGTGATATTCATTCATTTATTTGTAGTCTACGTTGTAAGTGGAGCTAGCACTCTTAACAACATTGAATTAAGGTTTTCATACTTTATAAAATATTTAGTAAAAAAAAAATGCTGATTTTGAAAATAAATTTTCTATGGATTTATTTTTATTTTGACTTAAAAGTCAAGGTATTTAAAAATGTAAATGCAAAGCTATAATTAGGTGACTGGCTCAAAAGGAGGTGAAACAGAAAAAAATAAAATGTCTATGATCAGCTTGAAGTCATGACTTTATTATGCAAAGTAAGCAAAACACTTAAATGTAATGTTGTCTGTTGATGAATCATTGTCAAGATTAATGAAAGTAATATTGCATCATTGTGGACAAAACAAAGAAACTACAAACACATAATGAAGAATATATCTATTATTTAGATTATTCTTGGAAACATTTCTGGGGGACTACTACAAGCTCATAAAGCAGTATTATTTTAATATTACTTCAGTGCGGGAAAGAAATGAAGCTCTACAGGACGTACAGCTCCATCTCTTTCTCCCACTGCCACTTTCGATTACCTGGTGGTAGGCCCCCTGATGGCATTTCCGTATTCTTATGAAATCACTACATATACGAACGCGATAAACTCAAAAACTACCGAATGGATTTTCTTACGGTTTTCATCAATGGATAGAGTGATTCATGAGGAAGGTTATAGACTATTTAACATCACGCTACGACCCTTAGGAGCCAAGCAAAAAGACAAAAAGTCAGCGCCGGCGGGCGAAGCGACGCGATCGGTCGGGGACCGAGGATCCTTGCATATTATAAAACAAAGTCTCCCGCCGCGTCTGTCTGTCTGTCTGTCTGAACGCGATAAACTCAAAAACTACCGAACGGATTTTCAAACGATTTTCACCAATGGACGGAGTGATTCATGCGGAAGGTTTAAGTGTATAATTCATTAAGGTTTTGTGTAAATTGGCTGAAATATGATGATTATTGTTGAAGAAGTCTGAAAAAATCATGCCGACTGGGAGCTTTACTGGTGTGCGCTGCGTTAACCGGAAAAGATACATCAAATTTATGTTCTACAGTATTGTTCATCTTAAAAAGTTCAACAAATAAGTCCGCAATGGCATATGTCTATCTTCTAAGGATGACCCACAATAACCATTTTTATCTTTCAGAATTTGATAAAAATTTAATTGTTAATTCCGAAGCTTTTTTGACCGGCATAGTATTAATCCTTATCCAAAAAAATATGTTATTTGAATTGGGCATTTAATTTAGATTAAAATATGCCTTAAAATCATATAATTTAAATGAATTGTTTAAAAGATATCATAGTTTCAAAATTACGCGGAGCAACGCGGGCGCAGCGGTAGGAGTCAATGACGTTTTCCTCTGTTATTTTATTAGGTATGAAATCTCAGTAGTACGTTCCCGTGGGATATTTTCCGACATCCACGCGGTCGAAGCCGCGGGCAAAAGCTAGTGTATTATAAAAATGTGGCTGTTATTTACATATTGTGTATTTTACGACTTCCACGCGAACGAAATCGCAAGCAGAAGCTAGTATTTTATACATTAAATTTACCAAATTGAAATGTGATGACTACAGTATTTTACAGTTAGTCAAGACCATGAAATACCTGTAAATATTTCAGAGACGCTGCGGTCTATAATTTAGAAAAAGCCTTTCCAGTATTATCCACTCTTAATAGTAATATTTAATGGGCAGTTAGCACATATAAGGCAGCTGCGTTCATGAATCAAACATTAAATAATGTCTTATCAGATGCTACTAACTAGTTATTACTGTAATTCACCTAACACGTGACCTCATAAGAGACACTTAGTACATTCTAAGAACACCTTAGAGTTAAGCCTTACAATGACATTAATATTGTTAAAGAGCCAAATAAACTCGGCTTATGCACAAATATAACAACCTTATTGGGAGCAATATGTTTGAGCCGTTTGGGGTTGAAACACTACGGCCGTGGGATCTGAGTGCTTATAATGTATTTCGGGACATTGCTAAGCATTTTGTCAATTCTTCACGTGACCAGAAGGCTGGCCTATTTTATAGGCCAAAGAATCAGCATTGCCATCCAATGCTACCAGCCTTTTGGACACTTTTCCCATTGACAGCGATGCAAACTAATTTAATGATGCCTAAGTAGCTCTTTCCTTTTGTTTAATATATTTGTACAAATAAACTAAATAAATATGCACAAAAAAAATACCAGCAGAATTTTTAGATAAAGTCCTTTCCACATGCCAATTCAACACTTTAACCTACTTCCCATTAATGAAAATACAAAAACTCAATAGAAAAAACAAGTTCCTGATAAACAGAATGAAACATTAACATATTATGCATGCATGTTACGTATGCAGGTGTAAACCAATGAATAATATGTTTATTTATACAAATTGCAAACATTATGATAACAAAGTAATTGATATTCCTAAAGTGTTACGTGATTGGTGCCAAACTTCACTCATTACTGAAGCATTGTGCATTATTTCACTTTTTATGCTTTTTTTTGAAGGAATTCTAACAAATACTTATTTAGAGCAACTACACGTCTTCCAACATTTTTTTTATATAACTGATGAAAAATTTCAACCCAGGTTCAGAATCATGTACTGAATCCATGGTAAAAGTTTTTGCATCAATGTCCCTGCCACCCTGTATATTTCATTCTGTGTTTAGTGGTTGATGCTGTGTCTTATCTGTCAGTCATAATTTAGTATCCCTTCTAAATAATATACTTGTGTTTTTGTCAAACAAATCACCAAAAACTTTCGATTCCTTGCCCCAGTCTTATCCTCGGTAAAAAATCTCAAGCAAAGAAGTCTGAAACCCGTATCAAAATATAAGAAATCAGATAAGAAATAAATTGGCAGCAGCAAATATAAACAAAGTTTGCAAGACAAAAAGATTTATCACAAAAACAAGGAAAACACTTAAGAAAATCACGAAGGAGTACAGATGTGTAACAATTTCCTGCAATAAGACCTACTTTAAGAATGAGTTATAATAGTACTGGCAATTATAAAAAGGAAACTATTCTGTTCCTCTATGGTTTTAAAAACAACTAAGGCTGAATGATTCAACTGATCAACTCTGAAATGCACCAAGTCAAATATGGAACAAGACAAAAAAGAATTCCACAATAATTAACAAACTCTAGCTTTATTATTATCAGTGTTGATCATATTCCACATTATCATTTCGGAAAAACAATTGACTACCAATAAAACAAACAATAAAGTGTTTGTTTTATCAAACGCAGTCCTTGATAATAAAACAATTACATGTTTGGTTAACACAAGGTGATTAAACCTACCACATTAATACACAACCTGTGAATAAATCAGTAGGGATGAGTAAACATTGAGCTAAAACCACAGGAGGAATCACCAGTGGACACACAAAGACATCTCTTGTACCATTGTTTACTTGGCAAACATTGAACATTGTAACTTACCAATTGAAATTCTCTCCGCCTGTCATAGGCCCTCTTTATGGCTCTGTCTAACCACAGCGAGTGTATGTGTGGCGCGTAATGCACGAACAGCCGACTGTCCAACGATGACGTGCTGTTAAAGTGCAGCGCCTGCTGCCCGATGTCCAAATTCCTCGGGTTCTCCCACGGTATGGCGAGCTTATCCCTCGCGTCCACCAACACCTGGATCCCCTTCACTATGTTCTGGTATATCACATGCTGGTACTCTCGCACCAGTTCCGGCTCGAACTTCACTTTGTGTATTATCCTCATCTGTTTCAGGAATGTTGACTTTCCGCTTTCACCCGCGCCGAGCAACAATAGTTTTACCTGTCGTCGTAGTGTCTGTTTCTCCTTCTCTAATATTCTATCTATTTCCTTGCTCCTGTATCGCTGCTCTATTTCCTCCGGCGACAGTTTCAGGCGCAACCAACACGTAAGAGCCTCCGTACAACAGGTACATGACCACAAATCGTTGGCCATTTTGCATGATTATCAACGCCCATAGAATAGAAAGAAACTGAGCAAAGTATGTTACACTATAGTTATAAGTTCATTCAACACACATTTTCGCAATAGCACAACGTACACACTTTTTAACGACAATACATAATATAATAAAGCATAAATCCGGAATTCAGAAATACACACGCATTCTACCCCTCCCAAACTCATTGAGAAATGAAAAACCACAGATAGCAAAACAGAAACTGGCTGTCAATATAGCACTCTGTTCCACGAAACCTAAATAAAGTAAAAAGTTGTAATACCCGTACCAGTTTGAAGCTGAGAAAACCTTGTAAATATTTAACGTGGTGTTAAATGTTTACAAAACGGCACACACTAAATGTGAATATAAATGCGTGATCTACAACCGTGATCAATTTTTATATAACATCACGCATTACGCATTCACATTTTAATCATGACTGTGATTTAAAAAATATGAGGTTCCATTTTTTTAAAACCTTACGATTCTGCAGAGTTACCTTTTGTAAATGAAATCGACTAAAAGCTTTGAAAGTTACTAAAGAGGTAGAGCCTATAAAAAAAGACAAAACATTTTTTCTCTTTCAGGCGCCAAATAAAATCTTCAAACGTCAACCCAATTCAGCTGTCAAGTTTTGGTTCCGCGTAGTTGTGCACGTGTGTCCTAGCTAATTTTAACCATAAAAAGAAACATTTTGGATATCTAAAGCACCAGTGAAACTACAGGAACATACAACTTGTGCAATAAGCTTCAGTTTACGCTCGTAAAGTATACCCTTTACGATGTAAAATTTACGCAAAGCGATGTCCAAAGAAGGTTATAGTCCGGAGAAGAAAGAAGGTGATAACAAAGTGGTGTTGGAGAGATTGCAGAATTATCTGAAAGACAAGAGGACTTCTGAAGCCTTAGACCCGAGTCTCGGGTACAACAAGCCGAGTACCAGCTACGAACAGCCACCGCAAAGCTTGCCGACACTTGAAGACAGTAGCAACATATTGCGTGAAGTTTTGAACCACAAGAAGGCCGAACTGCTACGGCAGCCGGAAATAGTAGAATACTTGAAGTCAATATCGTCGGATCTCAAGAAGTAGAGATGGCAGTAACGCCGAAGAGTGTTGCATCGCTGATGCAAAAGACCATTGAGCGGCAGGCAGCGCTGGCGCGGATGAGGCTACGGTTCACGAAGAGCCAGGTAGAGCAAATAATTGTGAATTACGTCAATAATAAAAGCACTGGACCATACCATGAGTTGGTAAAAGTTTTGCGAGAGTATCCTCTGAATGAGGATAATTTTAGGATAGTGTTTGATGACAGTCTGTCATGTGTTGTTTTGTTAGGACGGGACTTGACTCAGTTTGTGGATGTAGTGTGTAATATTGAGTGGTTGAGCCGGAGTGAAGAGTTGGTGGAGCTGTACCGCAGGTTTGTGCTGGACCTGGTGACAGCACACACGTACCACTGCCCCCTCGTCATGTTACGGCTAGTCACACTGTTCAAAGGTGAGCATTTGTAAATATTGCACAATGAAAGTCAACTCGACCTCACTGTGCAATTTTATGTCAATAAACCTGAGCTTTTATTTATAACTTTGCAGAGACTTTCTGTAATAGACTGCTTATATACCAAGACCTAAATATTCATATTCCTATTAAACAAAATAACCAACCCACATTACTTCCATATCTTATTGATAAACATTATGCAATGTTACTGAAACTGAAATTTATAGCCACAACATTATTTCACAATGTTTTTCAATCACTTGCAACTTGACATGAAGGAAATGTTTTCTTTTTCAGGTGATGGTGAAAATTGGGAAGATAGTCCACCACCAGAGCTTTTGAATAAGTGGTCTCACATACATGATATAATAGGACACATAGTAGCCATAATGCCCATGTAAGTATTCAATGTCTTTATTTATTTCACAACAGCCCTTCAATAACAGGAACCTAGCTTATCCAGCAACTGGACAACAAATCTGAGTTTAAAAATAAAAACTTTTTCCATTTCACAACAGCACCCAGGAACCAAGCTTATACTGCTTCTTGAAAGAAAATCAGTAAAAAATAAACAAATTAAAATAATGATGTTATTCAACACTGAATATGTAATTTAGATTATTCAAATATCTATTTTACATCCTCATGTTTTGCAAAACATCATCTATGTTGTCAAACATGTTGCATATCAACAATGTTGTTGATGTGTTTAGACCATGTCCCTGACCTACTTAACATGGTGACATACTGATATGGCTTGAAGAGGTAACTGATGTCCTTCAGTGGTTACGGTGTTATCAAAATGGCCTGGGCCATTGACTGATATAATGAAAAGCAACTTTTTTATAGGAAAAGTTGAGATAAATAAGTAATTTTCAACTTTATACTGAAAAATATAATTTGATCGTTTTCTATGACAATGGTTTGATCAAATAAAATTACAGGTAAATTGCACATTGTAAGTATGTGTAATAAGAAAGCCTTTTACTATAATACAATTGTAGAAAATATTGATTACAGGTATATTGCACAGAATTACTTGTGCAATATGTCAGCTAGTCTACTCTTGTAATTATTGCATAAAAGATCAATGTCTTTCTTGTGTTAATCTTCACATTGAAACATACATTTTTAAACACAGGAAACGGACCTTGAATTAACCTTGATTAACTTTATGGGAAATTGTGCAACAATGCCTTGTAATGTGAATTCAATTGTTATGGCCAAATACTTCATTTCCTTTGCTCATAGGTTAGAGGTCAAGCTGTGGCTCAGCATAAAAATATCTTACCAGATGTGAAGGCTTTACAGATATATTTTATGTATTATCATATTGTATTGTAATCATGGATTCCTCTTTCTTAATAGAAGAAATGGTAATGCATAGCTTACACTAAGCTTCTCTGAATTCTAGGGGGTGGGTTGGACAGTTAGATGAAAACAATCACAAGATGTGAAAACGAGACTACAACAAAACATTTTGAAGAAATCAGTGCACCTTGAAACAATGCTGCATTTGACAAAAACCAAATGCATTGGTAAGAAAGCTTTGTACATTTGGAATTTGTACAAGTTTTGGAAAATGTATTTTCCTATAACTTTTTCATTTTTGAATGCATACCAAGATTGGTCTCAACAAATTTATAGTCAACTAGACAATATCTTTTGATTGAGTCAATTGACCTACGAGCACACTTACTGATTATGTACTCGTCTAGGCACTCATAAGGATCCATAAGAAAACTGGTAAATATAAAACTCAGAAATGGAAAGATTTATTCCAAAAACTATTTAAGGAAACATTTTCACTATTTCTACCTATTCTTTGAAGTTCATGAAAAGTAAGTAAGGCTTAATAATTAACTTATGTACTATAAGCTTTAAATAACACTTTTCAATAAACTTCAGTGTGATACTTTAATGGAGTTTGATGAATGATGTTATTTAGACAGTACACAGGTTACAAAAGTTGCCTTAAACATCTGAGATACTTGTACAGTTGACAACCATTCAGACCGAGGGCCCCTGGCATATTGCCAGTCTTATTGCCATTGGTGAAGAAACTATGAATATTGCATCCACCTCACTGTCAATTTTCTTTTGCAAAAAAAAACAACCAGTCGTCCACATTAGGCCTGGATTTGCAAGTAAGTACTGTTAGTCATGGGGAGAGGCCTTGGCCCAGCAGTGGGATGATACAGGCTAACAGTAACATAAAATAAAATTGGTATTGGATAATGAAAACTATTGTTTTGAAAGAGAGTGGTTAGGTACTAAAAATCAGATAAGAAAACACAAATAAGCTTCGTTGTCAATATTGCTGCTTCAATTTTATTGTATGCCACCACGGCAAGAAACTTGCAATGGAGCTTTAAAGTAAATCAATACTGTTTATAACATTTATACAGGGTAAATTTTTAACCAGTGCGTAAACTTAAACAAGTGACTTTACTCATCATTATGAACAACTTTTACAAAAAAAAAAAAAAATCAGCTGTTCCCTACATTTATGTTCGCATAACTCGTCAAAATGTAGGGAACAACTGATTTTTTTTTCGCGATTTCAGCTTTGGTCCCATAGTAAAAGTTGTTTATAATGATGAGTAAAGTCACGTGTTTAAGTTTGCGCACTGGATAATTTTTTTCCCTGTATAATATACTTAATACAAAATAACCCACAAAGATAACATATCATTAAGTTGAAAACTGATAATGGACAATATTATCACTTGATACCTATTGATGTAAGAAAATGTGCAATTATATAGGCTTGCAAGTTATCTAGCAAGATAACGGTTGTTATTTCATTGAGGCTGGGCATGCACAGATTACAGGAGGGCGTGATACTGCCCCACAAATCTGCCTTATGACCTGGGGCCTAAGTCTACTAATTTACTAACATTGCAATATTCTCGCCATTGTGAGTATTTAACAGATTTTGTATGGCAAATCTGTCAAAAACACAATGGAGAGATCATTGCAGCATTTATAAATTAAGTAGTAGATTTGGCCCCCTGTAGGTCTCTGTACTAGCAGATTAGGGGTAATACCTATAAGGTCTGTCAACTGTGTATAAGATCCGTTTGGGTTTACCATCGTGGTGAAAGGATTGGTCAGCTAGACTCTATGTTACCAAGTGCTAACCAGTCTATATAGGCCAAGGTGCGCCGGGCGTTTAGAATCGCAGTACGATTTATATTAACACCGCATACTCAGATCATACATGAAGCATACTCAGATCCATGACATAAGGTGCACAAAAGGTGCACCATGGGGTTAAGATGGTCAGAGTATGTCCAACACATACCATAAAATTAATAAATGAATACGTATATTATATATATGAGATTATTTCTGCCCCATAATGGCTTGGCAACTGGATCAGTTTTAATAAAGGTTTGCCAACAGACTACTTCCAAATTGAATAAAAACCTAAAGAATACCTACTGAACTGCAAAACTTTCTTCACTGTTATTTTATGGAATGATTATCCTATTTATTTTTGTATTCATTGTTCACAGGACCAGTGATCTTTTGATGCACATAGTGATAGAACAGTTCCCGTACTACAAAGCAGGATGTTATGTGAACAGAGCGTACATATACAATTTAATATGGATGAGCAAGTACATCCCTTCTTTACGAGAACAGATCATGATGGCGGTTATTAATAAGTAAGTTAATTTTCTTTATAGGGTTCACCTAAGGTTGCAGCTTCCTTATCCTTACATATTATAAAACAAAGTCCCCCGCCGCGTCTGTCTGTCTGAACGCGATAAACTCAAAAACTACCAAACGGATTTTCAAACGGTTTTCACCAATGGACGGAGTGATTCATGCGGAAGGTTTTAGTAGGTTTTGTGTAAATTGGCTGAAATATGACGATTATTGTTGAAGAAGTCGGAAAAAATCATGCCGACTGGGAGCTTTACTGGCGTGCGCTGCGTTAACCGGAAAAGATACGTCAAATTTATGTTTTACGGTATTGTTCATCTTAAAAAGTTCAACAAAAAAGTCCGCGATGGCATTATGTCTATCTTCTAAGGATGACCCACAATAACCATTTTTATCTTTCAGAATTTGATAAAAATTTAATTGTTATTTCCGAAGCTTTTTTGGCCGGTATAGTATTATTAATCCTTTTCCCAAAAAATGTGTTATTTAAATTGGGCATTTAATTTAGATTAAAATATGCCTTAAAATCATATAATTTAAATGAATTGTTTAAAAAATATCACAGTTTCAAAATTACGCGGAGCAACGCGGGCGCAACGGTAGGAGTCAATGACGTTTTCCTCTGTTATTAGGTATGAAATAGTACGTTCCCGTGGGATATTTTCCGACATCCACGCGGGCGAAGCCGCGGGCAAAAGCTAGTTAAAACTAAAAGCCATCAAGCAAAAGATTGCCACTAGCAACTTTTGGGACTTTCACTGTGTAAACAGTAATAGCAGGTCGACTTACTGCAAGTTTTACTTCAACTTGTGTGCATTTTTGCGAGAATAATTTATTATAATTTTTTTATTTATTTCCAGAATGATACTTATGGACGTAAATATAGTAGAAAGTGAAAAGAATAAACCTCAAACGGACACAATGTTCGATATGGAAATGGACGACCAGGACGAAGTCTCCGAGACCCTGGACTATTGCATGTTAGAAGTTCTGAAGTGGTTGGAAGACGAGAGGGAACCTACGATGAACATACTCTGCAATGTGTTTGACAGGATTATACTACCTACGTATGGAATTAGGTGAGTGAAATAACTTTTAGTGTTTTCAGATTAATAATAATAACAGAATATTACTGTCCCATAGCAGAGAAAAAGCCTCTTCTCCTACAAGCGTTGAATGACCACGCTAGCTCAAGACAGAGTGACAGTTTCAGACTTTTATTAACCATAAGTCCAGGTTTCCTCACAATGTTTTTGCATGGCCGATGTCAGTAATATCAGTCTAAGATAATCTCAAAAAGTACTTAAAAGACACATTGGTACTTGCCCAATTTGAATCCACAACCAATAATTTCAGACCGTAACCACTGGGCCACCACGATAGCTTAAGGGCCGGCGGCGCCCAGTGGCGGCACGGCATGGCAAATTTTTATGCAACGAGTAGAAATAAAACTTATGTGTATGACAGTCAAATTGAAATTTCAATGATGATGCCTAAGGACGTCGCGGCATGCTTAAAGATACCGCGGCATCGTTGGAATTTAAATTTTATTGTCATGCTATTAAATTATATTTCTATTCGTCGCATAAAAATATTGTTCTAATGTCTAAAAAATATATAGTTCAATAACCAATTCAAGGTAAATCAGAAAAACACCTAAAAATTTGATTTAGTGTTTGACATTGTTTATTTACAACTTAATTCACACATTTATTTCGGAACAGCACGACTACTTACATACTCCAAGGAGTCTGTAGCCAGTTCGTTAAGAGATACATAGTATAAAATCAACCTTTAGTTTACATGAGGCTATATTCGTCACTAAACTAACTCTTTCTTCTTACAGGCACGTCCAATTCCTCCTCCTATACACGATATCAATAAACCAGCAGTGCGCCGACCGAGTCTTAGACAGCCTATGGATAGTAGCTGCTGGCTTACAAGGCCTGGGCCCCGGAGCCCTAACTACACGCCGAACAGCCGCCAGCCACTTAGCAGGTCTCCTCGCCCGATGCGTCCGAGTACCTAACACAAGGTTAATAAAGTATTTGAAGAACATGGCGGAGTGGTGTCATTCCTATATATCGGCAACACAAGAGTCAACGACGGCGAGTGATAATCTAAAAGCCCATGGAGCTTTTCATGCGATCTGCCATGCGGTTTTCTACCTTGTTGCTTTTAAGCATCATTTGCTGTTTATGAATAAAGAAAGTGAGTATTGTTTTTGCTGTGTAAGGTCTATTTTATTTTGTCAGTGTATTTGATTTGAATTTATGCACTTACTTTTGATTGTTGTTGCTAAATAAATTTAATGTCAAATCAAAAACCTCTGAGTGGCTCAAACAACAGGACTATATTAAAACAGAGTCTTTACTAGCATCATATTTCGCTTGACATAATACTCACACTCACACTCACACACACATAAACATTTTACACTCTCCCTTTCCCGTCTCACAAACACACGCACCTCAATACTCTCACATATTTGATTAATATTAATATTCATTTGTACTGGTAGATCATCACACCTTCACTCTTGTATACTTAGTTTTATAAATTTAAATTTTGGCCGAGCACTGTCTCTTAAGATACAGGTTTCCTAGTTTAAGAGACAGGGTTCATTATTTCCTGTATGCATATACTTTTTTATTTTTGTAATCCTAAATCTGTACACAAGTTATGTTTTTATGCTCTCTGTACTCTGTCGCATTGTAATGAACTGTGTCTGTGTGTATTATTTATTGGGATAAATAAACAATTTTATTTATTATTATTATATTTTTCGCCTTGACGATTACGGTCCCTTTACAGTTCAGTATACAAATTATTTTCTGATTCAAAAGTGAAGAAATATTTAATTTTCATATTGCTACCTTTTTTCAGACGTAAACTTCGTAGAATCCCTGAACCTACCTCGACTTGTGACGTGCGCACTAAATCCCCTCCGAACCTGCCCCCCGCAAGTCACGCGAGCGTTCTCGTCAATAACACGATCACATCAGGTGGTGTACTGCCAAGGAATCATCGAGAAGAACGCGAGGCATACGCTGCAGACTACAGCGGTGCAGCAGTACGACGAGTGGTTCCCTTATGACCCATATAATTTACCTATGTAAGTGCCTCTGCATTATTTTTGTCCGTTTCGTGACGATTTTTATCCTTGGTTGCTGGCAGTTCTTGCGTACTAGGAAAAATCACAAATCTGAATACTGTAAAATTATATAGTATTACATATTTTATTCTTAAAATTATACAGCACTAGCTGTTTCCCGCGACTTCGTCTGCGATCCAGGCTGAAAAGTAGCCTATGTCCTTCTCCAGGTTATGGTCTACCCATGTGCAAATTCCATCCAAATCCGATCAGCCGTTTTAGCGTGAAAGCGTAACAAACAAACTCACTTTCGTATATAGAATACTAGCTTTTGCCCGCGGCTTCGCCCGCGTGGATGTCGGAAAATATCTCACGGGAACGTACTACCGGGATTTCATACCTAATAGCCGAAGGAAAGGTCATTGACTCCTGTCGCTGCGCCCGTGTTGCCGTCAACCAAAATTATTTATTAGTTACGCGTAATTTTGAATTTGTGTTATCTTTTAAAGTATTCATTTAAATTATATGATGTCAAGACATATTTTAATCTCAATTAAATGCAGAATTTAAATAACATATTGGATAGGGATTAATGAATCAAAATAGCTTTGGAAATAACAATGAAATTTTTATCAAATTCTGAAAGACAATAATGGTTACTGTGGGTTATCCTTAGAAGATAGACATATACAATCGCGGACTTTTTTTGTTTGAAGTTTTTAAGATATACAATTCCGTTTCTCTTACGGCTTACGCGGCGCACGCCAGTAAAGCTCTCAGTCGGCATGATTTTTTCCGATCTTCAACAATAATCGTCATATTTCAGCCAATTTACACAAAACCTTAAGGGGGAAGCGTCAGGGTAGCCCGCGAAATTCAAATTTTCTTACGTTTTTTGCATTTGAATTATCACCAAAACCTTCCGCATGAATCACGCCGTCTATTGGTCAAAACAGTTTGAAAATCCGTTCGGTAGTTTGTGAGTTTATCGCGTTCAGACAGACAGACGCGGCGGGGGACTTTGTTTTATAATATGTAAGGATACTGGCATAGTAGATGGCGATTCTTTGACAATTCAAAAGTGCCTGTAAATGGTTTAATTGAAATAAATGGTTTGAGTTTGAGTTTGATGAGCAAACGCAACGAATGTTTGTATGGCTTACAGATAGCTAATCCGGATCTAGATATTTGAGCATGAGAATTGACCGTAAACGCACCTACGATACAAAAGAAATACCCATTAGTGCAGTGGTCTAAAGTTATATCAGATATTCCATTGGAAATAAGTGCATTTGCACCAATTTTCTTATATTCTATAGTTTTTAGGGTTCCGCAGTAAACAAGGAACCCTTATAGTTTCGTCATGTCATGTCCGTCTGTCTGTCCGTCCGCGGTCTAGCTCCGAGACCCTTAGTACTAGATAGCTGTAATTTGGCATAGGTATACATATTAATTACGCCGACAAAGTGGTAAAACAAAATTATGAAAAACATTTTTTTAGGGTACCTCTCCTACATGTAAAGTGGTGATGTTTTTTTTTCTTAACCCATGGTGTGAGGTATCATTGGAAAGGTCCTTTAAAAACATTGTGAGTTTGTGAAAACCATTTTTGGATTCAAGGATCCGTTTGCGAAATATTAAGCTTTCAAGTGTCCCCCTGCTAAATGGTTGGTTTTGGATGTGTGAAAAAAATCACAGCAGTAGTTTATATAATGAAATTAAAAGGAAAACTATCACAGCTAAGTAGGCTCTACAAGTTAACGAGTAATAATCGACCAACTTAACTTTGCAGTTGCAAAAACATGTTTTCCCATACATTCTGTATGGGAGAACATATTTTTCAACTACAAAGTTAAGTTTGTTTTTGGGAAGTTCTAAGAACCTACCTATTGTTAACATCTTCAAAATGTTGTACACTTAGTTCGCAATAAAGAATTTGAATTTGGATAAATTCATCGCAACTACGGAACCCTTCATTGTGCGTGGTCCTACACGCACTTGGCCAGTTTTTTTTTTTTCTGTTATTCTATCGTGAGGAAACAAAATCGAAGACATGTGACATCTACCAATCCGCGCTGGGCCCGCGTGGTGGATTACGGCCCACTCTATCTCACCGAGAGGAGGCCTGTGTCCCAGCAGTGGGAACATTATAAACTGATTATGCTTATGCTTTTGTTTTTTTCGCAGATCCGGTAAAATAATATGGCCACTATGCATAGACTACAAAGACTGGCAGAAACAAGGCGATGACGAAACCCAGTACTCATCAATGAAGAGAAAGTTAGAAGAGGACGACGACTATTTGGTCATGGCCAGTCCCACGCAACGACTGGCCACATCTCTATCAAATGGCATCTCCCCCGGTTTTAGAACCAGTGAAAATATATTTATATAACCGTTATTAGCAAATAGGAAAAATATATAACTCCTCTACCAGTTACTAGTCATTAGTGACGAATTTCTGATTTAATTTTTAAGTTTTAATTCTATGTAGTCGATAAAATTGTTACATAGTTACACTCTCCCAGTGTTTCAGATAAAGTATAGCTTTACTTTTAATTTTTCCGTACAGCTTGTGATAAATCGCTTACCTATTTATGAAACATTCTAAAATGTCTTTTATTTTCTATGCATATGACTCATTATCCTTTGAGAAATGAGTAATTGAACTCATGCACAAATCTTCCCAATTATTTCAAAGTCAATAAATAAGTAGCGACTATTAATACATCCCATCGTGTACCAGTTTCTACTTAAAACATGTTTTGTTTTAAAAGATATATTTAAGCAGATACAAATAGATTTTATATTTTGGTAACTAGTACAATTCGTCTGATTGTTATGTATATTTTTACATAGTTTTAAGTGACTGATGTACATTTTTTTTGCAATGCATTAATAAGCTTACTACATAATAAAATTTATTTATTGAATTATGTCTAATTTATTTATCAAACATTTCCACTAACAACACTTCCACATAAATTTTGGGGGACTAAATAAGAAAACATATTTCAATGTGTTAAAAGCTAAATTTATTCACAACAACCTGCACACAAATCACATAAGGTAACCGTAAATATTTTGAACTATGAGTATTATTTATAACTTTGCATGCCATCATGATATCGTGTACTTAAAAGCGATTCGTTGATTACTTTCATAGGTTTAAAAACACATAGTTGAACACACTGATGGTACAAGGCTTAAAACTATCTGTATACAAGAACAATGTCAAAAGCTAATTTTTAAATCACAAAAATACAATAACTCCTTTCTAATACCTGACTGACAAATTCTCAATCAGTTACCGACATTTCTATCTCGAAACTATCGTGACAACATTTCACATAACCTAAAAACTAACATTTAAATATTGTAATACTTATAAATAAATCACATGTAACGTTACCGTTGAAACTAGCATTATTTGCAAAAGAAAAAGACACTAGTAATATTATTGGACGCTACTGTGATGCTCTGCATTACTTCGTCAATACAATTTAGTAGAAAGTTAATTATGAACTAGTTACTAGATAATTATTGTACATACATTATGAAAAAGCTAGAATTCAATAGGTACAAGTAAATTCGCAATTTGATACAGTTAAGTACCCTTGTTAAAAATGAATTAATTAGATAATATATTTTAAAAACTTCTAATAGTAATATCAGAATTTTTGTACTAATAACATGTCAAGCTAACATTAAATAATTTTAAAATGAGACCATACAATAAGCAAAAGCTTGAGATTACCGTGATCTTAAATCTAAACTTCACAGTAGCGCCTGCTTGCTCAGTAATAAATAAATAAGGCAATATTACATTAACCTAATACCATTCTATCTCTTCTTATGGTATGGATGCCGTCTTCTGAAAGACGTAACAGACTTGTTCTGAGGTTGATATTGCTTCGTTTGATACTGCGTAATGACCGGAGTCTCATTTGCAGCTAATTTGTTGATGACAAAGTCATCTCCTGCCTTCATGTTTTCCATCATTTTGAGTTTAGCTTCAATGGACTGGATAGCAGTCTTTTTGCTGAGTTTCAGTTCTGGTTTTGCTCCTGCTAGCACAGCTATGCCTAGCTCTGGTTTAGGTTTCTCTTGTTCATCCTGTAAACAGAAAGACTTGAGTAAATACAATATCAATGATAAAATATCAATTACAAAGACTGGTATTTCAACTTGATTTATAGTTTTGAAAAATGACAATATTCCCAAGAAATATTCTTTTATAGATAGTGCAATCCACGAAGACGCGCCCCAGTCCGCTCCGCGCCGTACTAGAGTTCAGCTTACAGTACAGTAATCGCGGAGTGGGGTGCGTCTTCGTGGATTGCACTATCTATATATTTAGAAAAATGCTATGATTATAATATAACATACCACCACTACTTGTTTCCGCAAATGGGTTAGGCAGAGGTGTATCTAAAGTAAACCCACATTTTGCCAGCTATGCATAGGTCCCATGTAATAGGGGGCAAGCCTATTATTATGACTATAATAATTAAAATATGATTCAATATCAACTTACAGTGTTCTTAGCAAATTTGACGCTCATCCTTTTTGTTCCAAGCATCTGGCCATTCAGAGAGTTCATGGCTTTGATGGCATCCTGCCTCAGCTTGTACGTGACAAAGGCAAAGCCCCGTGGCTGTCCCGCATTGGGACCACTTCTATGAAACAGCATGTCAAACTTCTCGATGTTTCCATACACACGGACCATTTTCAGTAGTTGATACCGGTAATGAGAAAAGGTAATTTGTTAGGAACAATGTTTTAATAAAGTAGTAAGGGAAACTTAACTTTTAACTAGAGGAGGAAGTAATGATAACATTTTTCTTGATGGTATAAATAAATTCTTGTTTCGTTTTGGCGTACAAAATGTTTACAAAGTGAAGCCCTGACTCCTGCACTAGGTAAAATAACCTGTGTTACTCCTGTACTAACCCAACAAGATCTACATTGTGTTCAACTGTATCAATCAAAGAATTTTACTTGTGTCTACAGTTGTTGTTTTTCTTTTATTTTATATATTTTTTTTTTTCAATCAGACCCATTTGTTTTTCCAATGCACTTTAGACATTGGCAGAATAGTCGACATTGGCTTTGCTTGCCATTTAACAAAAATAGAATAGAATAGAACCTGTGTTACAGGACTTACAGGAGCCAAGAGTTTATTATTGGTTCAAAGAAAGTAATAATGACGGGTATGTGTTTTACATTTAGCATAAACAGCAAGTAGACTTTAGTTTCTGATTTTGAAATCCTAAAAGTGCATGGTCAAAGCCATTGAAACCATTTTTTGTTACCAATTACAAAGAAATAATAGGTTTATAAGATAAAATAATCATACTCATTAACTCTGGTGTCAAGGTTTCCGATCCAGATCCTCTTGTCGGACACTTCTCCATGCTGGAAAGGCTCCAAGTGTAGAGGCACCTGAGAAAGAGGGTCAAGTATTGATCGATCATAACAACACTTATGTACCTACTTATTACGACCCTTTTTTATACTGCATAGATAACTATACAGGCATAAAAATGAAGCTAAAATGAGGCATTACCGAGAAAGACGTTCAGAATGACTTTTTATTTAAGAAATTGTCTACATACCGTAGCGTCCTCCATGGTTATTGTTCTCGAAAACGCAGAGATCAACACATAAAACTAATATAATATGTACACGAACGCTACCTTAACATCATAAATTAAACATTATTTCTAAAGCAAAACAATAAAATTATGGAAAATGAAATCAGTATTTGCACCGAAATGCGATCGATTAATCAGAATAGAAAAGAATATATAAAAATAGAAACGTCGAATTGACAGATGGCATTTCTGTGCAGAACTGACAGAGTGTGTGTGTGTGTGTGAATGAATGATATTGTTTGACATAGACAACACCACATTGATAAACGAATGAAGAGGGCATTATTTCAGTATTTCCCGAGTTTCCCCCCGAAATTAGGGTTCAGTCAGTCCAAGAAGCTTATAGATAAAAGTGGAGGCAACACTCAGGGGCGTAGCTACCGCCGTATCTGCCATATCAATTATACAGGGCCCCGGGCCACGGGAGCCCCCGACGTGTGTAAGCAAAAATTAATAAAAACTGCCCAACTTTTTTTTTATTTCAGAAATGACAAAAGTACAAACAGCAATTTCTTTTTTCTCGCGTAAAGCGTGCATTCAAAAGTTGGCAACACCCTACATCGGTTATCGCAAGCTGCGGGATTTTCCTGTTTAAGTCATTTACTTCAACGGGGGAATCCCACAATAATCGATGTAAAGACGCCAGCACATCAAGCTACCCGAAACTGTCAAATTTTCCCAATCAACTTTGAACCTTAAGCTTCAATAATAAAGTTGAAAATCTATAAAATAAATTTGACAGATTGTAGTAGCTTGACGTGCTGGCGTCTGTACTTAAGATAATAAACCACGGAGAGCAGTGTCTATTTGTTATTGACACGTTTTATTTAATTGTGCATTACATTGTAATACAATACAAACAATTTCTTTTATAAATGATTTAATAAATCAGTTTGCCGAAAAAAAGGCAAGGAGAGTGTATATTTAATTTGAATTGTTTGTAAAAATTTTGGAAAAAGTGATAGATAGATAATTATGATGAATAAATATTTCTTTTAATTTTATGCAAACATTTTTTTTTCTTTTTTGAGAAATCTTTACCCTTCTTATGGGCCCCCAAACAAATTTTTATACGGGGCCCCGCAAAGGCACGCTACGCCACTTTCAACACTCTAAACATCTAATTAAATTTGAATTTGAATTTCACTGGTTTTGAAAACTAGTGATTTTAGTAACTAGTTATTTTTCAAATTCTATTCTCATTCAAAGTCAAAGTCAAAGTCAAATCATTTATTTCAAATAGGCCCATGTATGGCACTTTTGAACGTCGAAATTTACAAAATATTAAAAATGATTCTAGTCGCCCCTTCCAAAAGGTAGTTTTCGTATGGAGAAGAATGGGCAAGAAACTCCACCGTTACTCTTTTAAAATGTTTTACAATAGTTTGTATAGGTACGTACATTAGTTAAATAATTATATGTGAAGACGATGCACCTAGAATAAAATTACTATACCACAATAGGTAAAAAGAATTAAAAATGAAGCAACGACAGATAATTTAATATGTGATAGATACATGGTGCTTACATATTTACAAACATTGTAAAAGTAGACGATTTTCCTAAAATTTTGTAATTAATAAGTCAGTGTGTGAGAAAGTAATCACAGAATGTTAAATCAATGTCATAAAACACAAAATAATCAATTTTACAATTAAATTAGCAACCAGTTTGATTTTGTCTTGATTCTAAATTGTCCTATGGAGCAGGACCAGCATGTTTCCAAGCACTCTTATCCTGGATATAATCCTCTAATTTGTAATATGCTTGTTTACAAAGTGCAATTTTGATATGAGTTTTAAATTTTCTTTCATTTAATTGCAATATGTCACAAGGTATTTTGTTGTAACATTTAACACAGTACCCCATAAAAGATGTATGTACTTTAGATAATCTGTAAAATGGTTGATCTAGTTTATCTTTATTTCTAGTATTAAAATTATGTCTATCACTTATTTTATTAAAGAGATGTGGATTTTTCCTTACAAACATAATATTTTCATAGATGAAATGATATGATTGAAGTGTTACTGTTATTTGCGAAACGAAAATGTAAATGGTTACCTACGTAATACGTTACATAACACAAGCTTGTTTCGTTTCACTCTTTTCATTCGATCACTGCATTGTGATGGAACTAGTTACAAAAATCACGTGATTGTGTGTGACTCAAAACTAGTTATTCCGTTACATGCCCCGTAGCCAGTTATTGTAACTAGTGACGTTAAATAACGCCCATACCTACTGTGGTCGAACGCTGTCTTTCTAAATACACAGTTAAGAACACTCGTTGATTATGTGTTTTCTTTATTTTATGTATTCAGCCTCGTTTCCAAACTGTCCTTATTTATACTGTGGTTCAGTACTTCACAATTTATACTGTGGTTCAGTACTTCACAATTTATACTGTGGCAGTGCTGTGAAACTCCGAACAAATTATTTTTGTACTGAATTCCTAACCTTCTTTAGCCAACATTCAGAAAAACACGTCAGAATGACATTTTGACCAACATTAAATTACTAAATGTTCAAAAACATGTCTGCCTTCGCGCTATTATTATTGTTTGTTTTCTGATTTTTCTGTTTGTTTTTCCTTTTCCTGTAAGATTTTGGAATATATCATATCAGAATAATTGACAGTGACTCTTAAGTTTGTGAACCATCATTGGTAAGGGTCACAGAAGATGTGAAGTTTGTGGTATCAAGGAGGCCTGGCATACCGTAAATAAGCTGTAATTTTCCAAGTTTCCACTGGATCCAAACCGGTGAGTACCGATATTTATTGCTAATGTGATCTTGTGCTCACCTAACACTTTGTTAATTTACAATTAGGAAATTAATAGCATCATACAAATTCTGTAGGTAATACGACTCTCGAGCCATCAATCATCAAGATTAGTTGAAACTCTTGAAGAAATGGTTAAACACATTGTGCCTACAGTAATATTTATAGTCTAATTTCAATTGTAATCTAATTTAGTCTCACTAGGTTGACTGCTAAATATATGGGTCAGAGAGTCTAAGGATTATATTATCTACCTTGACACCATTATGTACCTAATTATGTAAATAATGGGATTATGAAATAAATCCAAGTATTATCACCATTTAGTTACGCTGATAGTATAAATTGGGTGTTTTCTTTACTTTTACACTAAATAAATTTACAGTCAAACATAGTCCGTTATAAGTAAACTTTTATGTTTTGTATCTTCCAGCTGTCGAGAGTGGTTAAAAGCAGTTGGTAATTAAGAACTGGTGCATCTACCAATAGAAAAACTGCATGAGCAGCGAAATGTATGTGCTAACTACTTTGGAAAAAAGGATTTTAACAATAAGGGAAATTGGCTGAAAAGACATGCAATCTCAACTTTGAATTTGATGACCTTTCCTTTCATTGACGGACAATTGGCAGAATTTCCACAACATAATTATGTATCGGCATCCAGAGTCAAAAGGTAATATACTAAACACCATAAATTGATCTCTATAATACATAATAATATACAGTAGAGTGCTCTTATGTCATCCATCAAATTATAAAAAATATAGATAGATGCAACCTCTTGTTTAGGTAGTTTCATTATAATCCATGAAGCTTTTCTCATGTGATGATGATACAAACAAATAGACAGACAGAGAAAGAAATTCCCAAAATTGTTAACTTGTGTTTGTTTCGCTAATTTCAAATAGAAAAGATCCCTGCGTTATGCAAGGAAATGTTTACAAGTCTCATCGTAAATGTTGCTTTTATTTAATTATCTTTACAGATTTAACACCAAGGGAAAATCAGTTGATGGAACAATTACAAAAAACTTAATGCAGCCTAGCATCACTCGCAGTGCCAATCTCTTGGAAAAATTTGAGTCGGGTGAGCTGAGAGAAATTGTGAAGTCGGCGTAAAAAAAAAAAAACATTTTGGTCTGATACTGGTTGCTTGCTCATTTATATACATTAATAAATACTGAAATCATATAAATTGTGTTTTATTTTACCGATTTTTTTAATAAATTACTTTTGTAGTCTCCCTATTATCTGCATAGAATGCATTTCATCGATATCGATAAATTTTATGGTTTCTATACGTTGCACATCCCTATCCCTTCAAGGTCATGATTGTCATTGTCAGTGCTACAATTTTCATGTTGGTAGTTTTGTTTTTTTTTATATGGTTGGCTAAAGATGGTTAGGAATAGGAATTCTCAAAAACTGAATGTTCTAAGTTCCGCCTCTTATTTATATGCTCTGTGTACTGTGGTTCAGTTCTTCCAATAGCTTCACCAAGTTCGTCTTTCTGTCTGTTTATCCACGGTTTATCTCAGATACCCTTGGTACTGAATGAAAATAACACAAAACAAGAGAAATAAAAACTTCAAGAAATAATAATTTAGAGTACCTACCTTCTTCTAAAGGTAAATCGAGGTTAATTTTTTTACTCCACCGTGTGAGGTATCGCGGTAGGTTATTCAAAAATATTGGTGGTATGGAATGGTAATTTTTGTTAGTTTAGTTTTGTGAAAGTACCTATGCACGATAGTAGTTTATAACGAAATTAAAAGGAAAAATATACTAGCTAATAGTAGACTCATAAAATAGTCGACCAACTTATAAAATGTACAGAATAAGTAAAAATTCCATAGAATTCCATTAATGTAGTTGTTGACTATTAAATACTCCAGTATTACAAACTTTCTTTTAATCAATTCTAGCAAGCGTGAAACTATTACTTTCTCACGAGCTCGTACAATATACGAGGTTGATGATGTGCTGCTAGAATACGAGTATGTCACAATACGTGATCTAGGACAATTTTTTTACAGTAAATTCAATTTCCGTGAACACATCACAAAAGCTTGTAAAGATGCGAACAGATTATTTGGTTGTTTCATCAGAACATCTACTCAGTTCCGTGATGTCAAGGCTTAAAACTTCTATACAACGCAAGAAATGTATGGTTATTTTATTACCCATTTCTGTATCCTTCCCTATTTTTGACGGTGATGGTCGGTTACGAATTGAAATACGTTACAACTGAGGCATCAACTAATGCATATTTTGCACATTTTACTATTGGCCCATACGATAGACAATCCAATTTAGAAGAGTCTGACGTGACATTTGGAACTAAATATTTTACAGTAATGCAGACTTAAGATGATGGCACTACTTTGCCGACAAGTGCTAGTAGGTTTTGAGTCACCCACAACACAGATAATATCCCACAAGCAGCGTTTTTAACAATTTGTTTATTTTATTAATTTCCCATTCGAAGTCACCTAAGTGCGATAGTGGCGCCCTCATTTTTTCCAGACTCTTTTTTTGCCGAGCTATACTGTAAGCTTACTTTGTATGAATGAATTAAAACTAGGTGCTTTGTAGCTTTGTAAAATGTAAAAAATATTTTTTTAAGTTTTAGGTTATTTTAATATAAAAACTATATAGATGAACCACTGCTATAACTTTACACTTTCCTTTGTGGGGTAGGCAGAGAGGATCGAACTGCACATTAGCATGTGGGGTATTTTTGGAGATTATGATGTTTCTAATTTGTGGATATATTTTTGGTTACAACCGCAGAAATAACTTAGCTTTTCATAGTTTTTTCGAAAAATACTATAAGCCGACGTGTGCACGGATGTAATAAAATCGCGGCGGGATTTTATCGCGCACTGGATTTTCAACTCTCGGTGTTATGTCGAGCGTTGAGAATCCAACGCGCTGGGACGCACTCTCGTCCCAGCGCGTTGATAAAACACACTGTTGGATTTTCAAGTCTCGGAGCTAAGCAGTGTTGAAAATTCAGTGCACGAAAAAAAATTGGTTGCCTGTAAAGTCGGTATACGGGCGAAAGTTTTACGTGACAACGACTTTGAGTGGTAAAATAATTTTAATGTGAATATTCATTCGTATAGTAGGAAGAAGGATGAAATAATAGTAACAATTTAAAACATTTATTTATACACATGAACCGGTGTGTATGCCTATCTCTCTCACTCTCTCTCTCTCGCTCTGTCTCTCTCGCTCTTAGGCGGGCTAACTGTGCTCGAGTGGAAGGGACGCGTGCCTTTCACTTTTTATGTCTGTCTCTCTCGCTCTTAGGCGGGCTAACCATGCACGCGTGCCTCTCACTCGCTCTCATTGTGAGCGCATAACGTGAGCGGAGCGTAACGCAGTTTCTTGAAGTGTCACCCGGCAAACCAATTTATAAGACGTTGTCACGTCAAAATATCGCCGCGATTTTATTACGTCCGTGCGAACGTCGGCTTAAATAAAAACGTACTTTTGCGGTCGATGAAAATGACGCTGAGTATGCGTAAAGATCCATCCCAACTGCGGAACCCTTCTCAGAGCGTGGTACGACACACACTTGGCTGATTTTACTAAAAAGACGCTGGATCAAAGCTATTGATTTTAAAAAACAAAGATGACAGACCGTGACTTGTCGATGCCGCTTGAAGGTTGTGGGCAGTGTTGCCAACCCGTACGATAATTATGGGGGCGTACGATAATTTGGCCAGTGGTACGATGCACGATAATTTTGAAATTTGCTAACAAAACAAGTTCCATTAACAAATCGTATTTAACAGACTAAATTAAACGCAGATAAAAACAAAACTATGTCAAAGTCAATTCTCAAATATGTCAAAATCAACAAGTAAGTATCTCACTCTCTTTCTCCCAAGTTTTTAATTCAATTTTACAGTGAAAACACAAAAATATCAACTAAAAACTATGACAAAACATGTTTACGGTTTATATAGGTTTTTTTTTCGTTTGTACGATAATTTTGGCCAAAAAACGATAATTTCGACGTGAGATCTCGATAATTTGAACTTTTGGAGTTGGCAACACTGGTTGTGGGAATCTGTGGTTGTTTGTTTTGAACTTGATTGAAATTTGAAGCAAATTAATGTCATCGGGAGAATAACAAGAAAAGATAAACAATAAACGTGCGTTTTTCGAGAATTAATACTTAAAACTTATCACACACTAATATTATGACAATCTGCGATTACTTCTCTTAAACTATGAAGGCAATAAATAGAAGAATCCCAGGTATATTGCCGCCCCCGCCAAAAAACGAAGTCGATGGGAAGATCACTAATTTGTCATCAAAGAACACTGTAGAACTTATTGAATTACGAGATAGGCAACTGAAACTCTTGAAAAATAAATCTTTTATATCCAAGTTACCTGATAAAGGAGCGAAGATCCAAGCTTTTCATGATAAAATCGTGAGTGAACTGAAGGCTAAGCAAGATGAGGAGCAGGCGTGTCGTATGTTGGATAACTTGAAACTTAGTGGTGTAGACAAAACTGTTGTGCAACAAGTAGAATGGGTTGGCAAGATACAAGGTAAAAATGACCCAAATCTTGACTCTGATGATGACAGTGAACCAGAAGATGTATTACATATCCTCAGTCAAACAACAGCTATGGAGAAACAAGTGAAAGTATTATCCCCTGAAAAGCCACTTATAACCACTGAAGATTTGTTGGAAATTGGTGAGTTACCCCATGTGAAGTACATAGTAGATATAACAGAGCTCAAACCTAAATCTCAATCTTCGAGGAACTTCAAACCATATCAAACTACAACATCAAATGCCCAAGATCCAGAGAAAGAGATATTGAGGAAAAAGCACAAACATTGGGAGGTGACCGCTGCAACACCTCCATCAAGTGTCTATGGTGCAGCCAAAGTTTTGTCTATAGGAGAATCTTTGAAACTCCAAAAAGAATATAACACACATTTGAAGGAAGTCGAGGCACATCATGCAGCTGAGAAGTTACTGGCTCGTGCAGGAATCAAGATGACTGAAATGCCAGCAGATAGAAGTAATTTTAGAAAATATAGAGAGGGAGATAGTGATGGTTCTGATGTATCAGACCCTGAAGGTAGTGATAAGGAGGTACATGATACAGAGCCTGAAAGGGATGGAGCATTTATTACTGTCATAAAAACTGAGTATTGATTCCTTAAATTTATAAACTGCATTCTTTGCAAAAATCAAATCAAGGGTATTTCATGACCAAGCTTTGAAGGACCTGAGATCCATCTTAAGGCATGTTGTGTTAAAATTTTTGTATTGAATTTATTAAATAAGGCTAACGTTTATACCAAGAGAATAAATTATTTTGGTCATAGTTTTATTATTTTATTTAAATTATTATGCCGTTCCTAAGGGCTGTAAACAAAGGCATCTTCCAGGAGGCTTTTGTTTGATATTATTTTGTTATTACTATTTGTCTTTCTGCGAGCAATGTGCCCTGCCCATTGCCACTTAAGTTAGACAATTCTTCGGGCTATGTCTCCTGCGGATCTCTTCATTTCTGATTCAATCTTGTGGAAAACTCCAAGATAGCCCTCTCCATTGCCCTATGAGTGACTTTTAGCCTTCTGATAAGGCCCATTGTGAGTGATCACATTTCAAAACCATTGGTCATCACTGGCAACACGCACTGGTCAAAGACTTTCATCTTGAGACATTGTGGTATGTGGGCGAAATGATATTACGTAGCTTCCCGAACGCTGTCCAGCCGAGTCGGATTCGACGATCGAAGTTGGACCTACCTAGCTGAACAGTTTGTCCTAGGTAAACATACTCGTCCACAACTTCGAGCGTTGCGTCTCCGATCTTCACGAGAGTGGGTGTCGCATGGGCATTTGACATAACCTTTGTCTTGTCAATGTTTATTTTAAGACGCACTCTTTCGGAGGCTCTACTGAGGTCCTCCATGGTCTCCTCAGCCATGGTAACTATGTCGTCGGCAAACGGAAGGTTAGTGATATACTCGCCATTGATGTTGATGCCTAGCCCTTTCCAATCCAGAACCTTGAAGACATCCTCAAGTGTAGTGGTGAACAGTTTTGGAGAGATAACGATGGGCCGGATGGGATGACGGATGGCCGATGGGGCCGAAAGGTTCTGGAGTGGCGACCGCGTACCGGAAGACGTAGCGTTGGAAGGCCTCCCACAAGATGGACCGATGACCTTGTGAAGGCCGCAGGAATCCGCTGGATGCAGAAAGCACAGATTTGGGTCGAAGTGGCGATGCTTGGGGGAGGCCTATGCCCAGGCGTGGACGTCTTTCGGCTGAAATGATGATTAGTCTTTACTTCACAGTTCTGCAAGTCATGTTTCAAACTCGAAAGCATTTACAGGCACTTTTGAATTGTCAAAGAGTCGGTCAGTTAGTCAGAAAGTTGAAGCTAGTTGCCCATTCCAAAACGTAATCTCTATGGAGAAGAACGGGCAAGAAACTCCAAGGACACTCTTTTAAATATAGATACGAGGGTCATTCAATAAATACTTAGCCTACAAAAAGTAAACGAAAATTTTGGAAAAGTGGCAATTTATTTTTCAACATAGTCTCCTTTTAGTTCGATACACTTAGCCCAGCGATGCTCCAACTTTTTTAACCCGTCCGAAAAATAGTTTTTGTCAAACTCTGCAAAATAGGCCTCCGTGGCGGCGATTACCTCCTCATTCGATCCATATCTATTCCCGGCGAGTGATTTTTTCAGATTAGGAAACAGAAAGAAGTCACAACGGGCCAAATCTGGAGAATACGGTGGATGGGGCAGCAATTCGTAGCGTAATTCGACCAATTTGGCCATGGCAACGGCAGACGTGTGAACCGGTGCGTTGTCGTGGTGAAACAGCACTTTTTTCTTCGCCAGATGGGGTCGTTTTTTCTTTAATTCGGCGTCGAATCGGCCCAATAAATCGGCATAGTAAAGCCCTGTAATTGTTTTACCCTTCTCGAGGTAATCGATGTAGATCACACCTTGTGAATCCCAGAAAACGGTGACCATAACTTTTCCGGCCGATTTTACAGTTTTCGCCTTCTTTGGAGCACGTTCCCCGGTCTGGATCCATTGTTTTGATTGCTCCTTGGTCTCTGGTGTGTACCAGTGGATCCAGGTTTCATCGACGGTCACAAAACGACGCAAAAACTCCGCTGGATTCCGCTTAAACAGCGCCAAACACGTCTCCGATGTGGTCTCACGGTTGCGCTTGTTTTCTGGTGTGAGTAAACGCGGCACCCATCGCGCCGACAGCTTTCTCATGCCGAGTTCCTCGTGAAGAATATGATGCACTGTTCCTTCTGAAATGCCTACAGTCTCAGCTAGCTCCCGAACCTTCAATCGGCGATCTGCCAATACGAGATCATGGATTTTTTTATGTTTTCCACCGTAGCAGCTGTTTTCGGTGCACCTGGACGTGGTTCATCAAAAACCGACGTACGGCCACGTGCAAACTCGTTGAACCAATTCTTGACGGTGGCCATCGATGGAGAAGAGTCACCGTACACAGCATCCAAGCGCTCTTTGATTTCGATGCGCGTTTTCCCTTCCAAAAATAGGAATCGAATCACCGAACGATATTGCTCTTTTTCCATTTTTGTAAAACCGATCGACACGTTCGCTTCCATAAGTTGTCAAATTAAAACAAATGAAGGGATTGGAATGAAAATTTGAAAAAAGAATTAAAAAAGAATGTGCTACACTGTGGTAAAACTCTTTTGAAACTACAGCGCCCTCTGGCGATGAGGCTAGGTACTTATTGAATGCACCTCGTATTACAAAATCCTGGGTACCTACATTATTCTTGTTGCTTCTATATGTGAGAACAATGTACAAAAAATTATCAAAAGCAATTGAAAATATATGATTAAAAATAAGCCCTGGCAGATAAGAGATGACCAGTCTCAACTGACGGCGCGGCGCCCGGTCACGAACATGACGCGTGGATCAGCACCATCCAGCTCAACCGTTTTATTTATTATATATTTTTATGAAGTGATTCAGCAGACCCAACAGACGTTGTCCTGTCAAAATTTCAATAGTCATACAAAAATGCCATAGAAAAAAGCACTTTAATTTATTCCAATTTTCCGGGCAACTTTTCAAATTTTTCTTTCCATGGAAACTGTGCCAGATGAGCGTGATCGCTGGACGCGTGGGTCAAGGACACAAAACATATATATTTTACGAGGTCAAGGAGGTTGTATGCCTATCCAGAAGGAAAACGGGTTTTAGACGTGGGAATAATGATACCATTACACTGTTAAGTTTTCATAAGTGTTCAGGACGCGATTTTATCGCGGGGACTCCTCAGGTCTACTGGTTGACTCATTAGATGATTAAAAGTTCCATGTCGATGACTACAAATTCTTAAAATCGTGCGCACAGAGCACCTTTACCTTACAGAGGGCCGCGCATTGCTTCCCGTTTCAAAGTTTTATTTATTTTTAACCGTCGAAAAAAAAGGAGGAGGAAAGGAGGTCCTTAAGTCAACATGTATATAGGTATTTTTTTTTATGTTTGAAACACGCATAACTTTTACGGAGTAGTCTGATTTGAACGATTCTTGTTTTATTGGGGAGGGTATACCCCGAAGTTGGTCCCATATAAAACTTAAATCCACCCCAAAGGGTAAAAAAATGGGGTCAATTGATTTTTCATCTACCTAATTTTCAAATATGAACCAATTCTGTTGTAATTTCGCACACATAAGTTCTGATGACACAACCACATACTGGAGTTTTAAAACTACCTGTCTACTGACTGAGGTTACTAGATTAATCGTACCTATCCATTCCGGCTGAAATTTCAGTGTAACTGGGATTAAAATTGACTATTTAAATATTAAATTGCAAGTGATTTTACTGAAAAAGTACTGAACCGATTCCCAAGTTACACATAGAAACCTCAGGCTGGTCTGTTGCCCTAGAGAAATCTAGTATTTTAATTGTTTCATCTAGATTTTATCAGCCCGTGACGAGCTATTGAATACCTGCAGGTCGTTTACCCTATATTTACAAAAATTACAGAGTAACGTTTGTTACTTATTATAAACACAATTTAGTATGTTTTTCTGAAGTGAAGGGCTAGATTTCTAGATGTTAGGTCCAGGGCTAGGTCTCGATCTAGGTGATCCGGAAGCACTTAAAAAATATTAAATTATGGCTATTTACCCTTTGCATTTAAAGTAGGTACAATTTGATGCCAACTTGTACCTAGTACCTAATAATAATATTGTTAGGACAGCAGTGAAATCACAATTTAACAAAAGAATTATTTATTAACCTAAAAGCTAATCACATGAACTTTATAAAAGTAATTATCAAACTTAGCAAAATTATAATCAGAGGAACAAAATCATCACCAATTAAATCAATAAAATAAACCAGAGAATAATGAGATACAGAGATACCAGATTTTAGCAGATTACACCGAACGGCCGACGAGTAGTACGTCCGCACGCGACGCAATCCAAACAGAAAGTGAGTCCGAGGCGCCGCTCGCAGTAGTTTTATAGTGAGCGCGCCCCACCCCGTCCGTGGGCCGTGTAGTAGTAGTCAACACGGCCATCCTGATCATGCGTCGTCCTCGACAGCATCAGAAAGGTCCGGCAGGCTACGCATGGCTGCTCAATGGTTTTCGTTAGCTGAACGGGAAGGCCCAGCAACTGGCTCTGCACCATGAAGAGCAGAAGTGGTGTCTTCAGTGAGGTCGTCTTCTGTGAAACCAACAAGGGAGATTAACGTCTCTCGGAGAGGAAACACATTTGCCTATTCTTTTGCTTGCACTCAATTCGTCTTACGTGGCCTTTTTCTTTCATTCATCAGACACATAAACTGACTAGCTAAATAATCTATGGGATACTAAGACGTCATCTTAGTACTCCATAGAGTTCCATTCATCACATAAAGACATCATAACTCATGTCATCAACATTCATACATCATACACATGAATCCATCTTCATTCACTGTCATGTAGGGCATTTATCGCCGAAAGGATCGTCTCGCAGTCCGTCCTCTACATGACCTATCATGTAGGGCGATTAACAAATCACCGAAAGGAACGTCTCGCAGTCCGTCCTCTACATGACCCATCGTGCAGGGTGATTAACAAATCACCGAAAGGAACGTCTCGCAGTTCGTCCTCTACATGACACATCGTGCAGGGCGATTACCAAATCACCAAAAGGAACGTCTCGCAGTCCGTCCTCTACACGTCAAAACACGTTATACGGGAACGAGATCCGTTATACGTGGGTGGCGAGGCCACTCTTTGTGAGACCGATTAGGTACCTCGTTGTTTACCTGACGTAGACGTCTCGCAGTCCGTCTACTGTCTCACCTCAGGATCAGCACAACTCTATGGCAATACAGACCCCTCATAGTACGCAAGCATACTCACGCTCAAAGAATGCAGCGCAAGTCTCAGGACACCACTCTCCTTTCCAGAGCACCATGTACTGAGCAGCAGCTTGCGTCGTCTTGCCATAGGAGCCTGTCAACTAGCGTAGCTCATACCGCCCACTAGGCAGCGTACGTGTCACCCTGTATGGCCCTCGCATCCCGTGGTCCATCTTTCCGGTTGCCTGCGAAAACTTAATGACGAAGACCAAATCATTCACATTAAAAACTTTTGGTGGTCGTCGGTCTCGATTTACATAATCGTCCTGTCGAGACTGGTTTTGTTTTAGTAGATCAGTTGCACGGGCTCGACGTAATGCTCTTTGTGCTTCACGATTCGGCTGTACACCTTCCAAAGCGACATCACGGACCAGTGACCTAATGACGGGGGTTGCCGCGTCAATGCCCACTAGCAGAATTAACGGCGATGCCTGAGTCGTCTTCTGCTTGGTCACGTTGAGGGTCAGTTGGAGCCTCCACAGCGCCTCGGACCAGGCTGCCTCTTTGTGATTGGTCTCGATGCGAAGAAGGTTCAGAACGGTGCGGGCGTACCTTTCGACCTGGCCGTTTGATTGGTGCATCTCTGCAGTAACCAAATGTATCTCCGATCCCATATCCTTAACAAAATCTAGGAACTTAGCGGACTGATACATTCTGCCTCTGTCAGTTACAATCATTTTTGGTGCACCAAAAAGTGAAACTGCATTTGTAAACACTCTCAAAAGTTCTTCTACATCCTGCCTATAAATGGGGTAAAGGAGCGTGTACTTAGTGAACGCATCCACAATAAGAAGAACAAACTTGAAGCCGTTTGACTCGGGAAGTGGACCTAGTACATCTGAGTGTACAATTGAAAAAGGTTGATCGGGCTTTTCCCACGAAGTTATGTTTTGTTGTGGAGCCCTAGGCACGCGTTTCTTGGAGATGCAAATTAAACAATGTTCAAGGTACTTTTTAACGAATTGCCTAAGGCCTGGGAACCAAAAGTGCTTTAGGATTAAATCCAAGGTTTTGTCATAGCCAATATGATTGTGCTCGTCATGGAACACTCGAAGCAGACTAAGTCGGTGACCTCGGGGAACAAAGCAAAGGAATCGCGGCTGCTCGCCAATCGGAGTGTACTTATAGTACAAAAGGTCATGTTTTTCAACGTAGCGATTAGGATCTAGGCTGCCTTCTCTAAGTCTTTGGAGAAGCTCCCGTGTCTCTTCATCTGCAGCTTGCGCTATTTGAGCCCAATTGCCAGGTTGAGTGACGTAAAGCACTTTACGTGGGGGGTTTCTGCTTAAGTAATCAGCGTGTGACATCATCGCCCCTTTTCGATACTCCATCTCAAAGGTAAAATCTTGGAGGTACATCCACCAGCGGGCAACTCTCGGCAGCAGATCCTTCTTACGTTCGGTGGATTTGAGAGCATTGCAGTCTGTAACTAATTTAAACTGAAGTCCGATCAAATAGTGTCGGAAATTCTGCAATGCTTTCACAACCGCCAACGTCTCTAACTCATAAGAGTGGTATCTACTCTCTGCGCCTTGAGTGGCCCGGCTGAAGTAAGCCACAACTCTTTTACTACTGTTCGAGTGGGTTTGCAAAAGAATTGCGCCATAACCGATGCTGCTCGCATCAGTATGAACCTCTGTAGGTAGATTCGGGTCAAAAATTGCTAATACAGGCTCATTGGTGAGAATTGAAATAATTTCCTGTCGCACTTTTTCCTGTTCAGGACCCCACTTGAACTGAACACCTTTTTTGGTTAATTGAGAGATTGGGAATGTTTTCATTGCATAGCCCTCAATGTACTTCCGAAAGTAACCGGCCAGTCCTAGGAACTGCCTAACTTGTTTGATATTTTCCGGGGCGAGCGAGTCTACTAATGCCTGGATCTTGTGAGGGCTCGGTTTAACCTGACCTTGACTTATTATTCGGCCAAGATATTCAACCTCGGTGGTGAGAAAGTCACACTTGCTTACGTTTATCGAAAAGCCTGCCTTGGTCAAGGTCATAAGTACCTGTCGCAACAGGTCTACACCTTCGTCCACTGTGGCGCTTATCAACAACACGTCATCTATGTAAACTAGGACTTGTCCCGCGTCGATGAATTTGCGCAGCGTTTTGTTGATGATGCGTTGATACACAATGGGCGAATTCGTTAGGCCGTATGGCATTTTTAAGTACTCATAATGCCCCTCAGGCGTAACAAATGCGGTGCGATGGACTGACTCATTACTAATTTTTATCTGGTGGAAACCAGAGGCCATATCAAGAGATGAGTATCTTGTCATGTTTTTGTCACCTAAACGATCGATATGGTCATCTATTAACGGGAGCGGATATCGCTCTTTGACAGTCACCCTGTTCAAAGCACGAAAATCAACGCAAAGCCGGTCCGAGCCGTCCTTTTTCTTTACTAAAATTATCGGACTAGAATACTCGGATTCAGACTCTCGGATAATACACTTCTGTAAGAGGTCATTGATGATTTCGCGAACTCTAATTTTCTCAGCAATTGAAAGTTTATAAGGGCGGTAGGTAACCGGTACATCGCTGGTTACATTGATGTGCATTTCACCCGTAGTGACAGTAGTTGTCGCTGTGCCTGTTATAAAAAACTCCGCAAAATCATCAATCACCCTCCCAAGAGACCTCCGCTCTGCACCCTGTAGTGGTGTAACTACAGGTATGTCAGTTTCTTTAGAGACCGTGAACACATGAGACGTGTCCTCACTATCGGGCGCGCGTGTAAGATACTGTCGGTTTTTGGTTCTGATGTACGTTATGCCATCTCTATTCAAAATGTCAGTTCCAATTATCAGGGGTGTACTCATAAACGCGGCTGGTACTACAACGAAATCAGCCTCAAGTGCGATATTAGCAAACTCAACCGTAATGGTTACGTAAGACGTAGACACAATTTCGTGGTTACTAATACCCTTAAGCACACACCTAGTAGGTTTTACTGAACAAGCCAAATGTTTTACTACGTCGGACGATATGAGGGAGATATTAAGCGCGCCGCTGTCTATTAATACATCGACCGGTATGCCGTGTACTACTGCGGTGGTTATGTCACTGTTTCTTCCGCAGGTTCCTGACAAAAATTTACGTTTCGTTTGTTCTGCTGACCCTGTGGTCCAGAAGATCTTTCTTTGGCAAAACAAACGTCCTCCGTATGCCCTATCTTTTTACAGAACGTGCAGGTTGGAACGTTGGGGCGTACTTTGGACACTGGCTGTGATGGTTTAATTTTTTTAGGGCAGTTGTGAGACAAGTGACCTTGACTCTTACAGTTAAAACAGGTCTTGCGCTGATCCGAATCAGCACGTTCTGCACCGCGTTTTCGTGATAGAGGGTAGGCCGTAGTTTTAGCTGAGCCACCCTTCGTTTGATCTGGTTTCGCATAGATAGATAGAAAGGACACCAGATTTTGTGAAGAGAGCTCTGCGTTTGCTGCCGCTGCCCGCACTTGTGCATCGTCTATGCCGCGAACCACTATTTGCGTCATTAAATCCTCACTGAGGCCTTTGACAATGCGCAAGCGGAGCAGGGTACGTCGCGCGTACTCGGCGTACGATGTGAATTTGCTAGATGTCGTATTCATCGTTTCAAATAGTATTGTTGCGTAATCTAATTTTCGGGGGCAAAGTGGTTTGAATTCGCATTTAAAGCTACTCCACGATCTATCAGAGGTTACCCATTCATTTAACCAAGTTCTCGCGTCGCCTTTCAAACATCCAGCCACGCGTGACAAGCATTCTCTGTCGCCCCAGCGATTGGCTATTTGTGCGCGATCCACTTCATCACACCAAGAGTCCACGTCATGGATAGACGGGTCAAAGTTTGACACAAAATAATGGGAACGTCCCGGATTCATGGAATGGATCGCCTCTACTATAGCTTGGGCCACAGATGGCTCCGTTGGGTTCGGTTGCGGAATGGGGGTAGACGTGAGTTTGTTCTCGATCATTTCCAGACGGGATAAGATTGTGTCTAGCGTTCGTGTTTCTGCAGGAGTAGACAGCGGTGTCTGGCTAATGTATGACGCAAGTGGCGGCGTCCTGTTCGATCGTATTGTAGAGGGTGTCCGTTCGCGACGACTACGTGACTTTTTCCGTGATTTTTGTGAGTTATCTCGCGAGTGATCGCGCCTACAATGCCGCCGGTGCGATCTGCTACGCGATCTGCTACGTGAACTATGCGTGTTAGGCATGTTCACCCGTCAAAACAAATTCTAAGTACACAAAACACAAAAAAAAAACAAAAATTCACGCACGTGGGTATTAACGACAAAGTTCCTCTGTTACGAAATTCAAACTGGTCAAGTGGCCCAGATTGGGGTTGGATTGTTATCCCACTTCTGATGTTAGGACAGCAGTGAAATCACAATTTAACAAAAGAATTATTTATTAACCTAAAAGCTAATCACATGAACTTTATAAAAGTAATTATCAAACTTAGCAAAATTATAATCA
Source organism: Agrochola litura (assembly GCA_949152395.1). Lineage (NCBI taxonomy): Eukaryota > Metazoa > Arthropoda > Insecta > Lepidoptera > Noctuidae > Agrochola > Agrochola litura. Next base: position 4,687,038 of record OX424502.1, on the reverse strand, counting down.
GAGGAACAAAATCATCACCAATTAAATCAATAAAATAAACCAGAGAATAATGAGATACAGAGATACCAGATTTTAGCAGATTACACCGAACGGCCGACGAGTAGTACGTCCGCACGCGACGCAATCCAAACAGAAAGTGAGTCCGAGGCGCCGCTCGCAGTAGTTTTATAGTGAGCGCGCCCCACCCCGTCCGTGGGCCGTGTAGTAGTAGTCAACAATATATATATCCTTTCTATGAAGCTAAGTAATCTGTGGTAAAGGTCTTAACCTAATGTTAGTAAATATCCAGTGAGCGAGAATGGGGCTGTCCCACATATCACACAATACACTCAGGATGCTGTGGAAGCTAGCACGTATTTTACTAAGAATAGAAGCGCACCGATTCCGCATAATGGCAAGAGAAAAAAAAAAATGTTTGGTGACGCATCGTCGCGAAAAAAAACTAACTTATTTCAAAACAAAAACTAGACAAATCGGTAGAGATGGGCCGAATGTGGTTTGAACCGAATCCGAACTTCGGCCGAACATTCGGTTAAAATAAAACATTCGGCCGAAGTTCGGCCGAACTTCGGTTCAATTTCGCGCGCTTTCTCGAGAGCGACACGTCGCGTCGTCGTGACTTGTTTACGCATTTACTTCAATAATTGCTAGATGTACCCCGCCCGCACACCGCGCTTCCACCGCGTGGCCAAATAAGAAGAAAATATTTTCAAGACTAATAAGAACTGATTTTATTTGGTTTACATTTACAATGTTCCTAACTAAAATAAATTACCAAAAAAAAGACATAATTTTATTTTACAGTAATGCTATTCTAATTGTATTAAATTTCAGTCAAAGTAGTGCAAGTAGGTATTATTTTTCTTGTGCCGAATGTTCGGCATCTAAACCGAATTTCGGCCGAATGCCGAAGTTCGGTTCAAGCTGCCGAAATTCGGTTGAACCGAATGTGTACCGAATTTCGGCCCATCCCTGCAAATCGGTCCAGCCCACAGATGTAGATATACCTAGATAACGCAAGAGCATCTACTTTGCGTGCCATTTTCGTGCCCAGCTTACGTACAGACGCCAGCACATCAAGCTACTACAATCTGTCAAATTTATTTAATAAATTTTCAACTTTATCGCTGTTGGATAAGGTTCAAAGTTTATTGGGAAATTTTGACAGTTTCGGGAGCTTGTTGTGCTGGCGTCTGTACAATAATCGTAAGCTGCCACTTTCGCGCTCAGTCTGCATCGGTGCCACGCTTGTCGGAAGTTAGTTAAAAAATTAAAAATGGATAATTACGTTGTTATAAATTGTAAAAATGTGCAAATACGAGATGAAAAAATTAAAGAAACGTTTCTTAGTGCTTGTGACGTCATAGTAGGTAGTCAAAAAATGGCACGCTTGGTTTTCATACAGATCGTGATACTTGCGTTATCTAGGTCTATCTATATTATGTGGTCCAGCCGTTCTTATATGTTTCGCTTACCAACGAACAGCATTTCCTTTTTATATAATTATAGATTATAAATATACTGTTGATAATTTATAGCGTCTAGACTTCTAAATCTAGACTAGACTGCATAATGCAATAACCAATACTTAACGCTAAGATTGCATTTATTGTTTAGCTTTCTTCCGTTACATTCACCAGTAGGTAACTGCATCTGATTATATAAGATTGACCGAACTGTCTTTTACTTTGTTTATCTCGACTGGCGTCGGGTTTATTGATGATGGTGTTAGCAATCGAGATGGCTCTGGAAAAGGATACCTGGAATGATTTGGGAGAGGCCTTTGCTCAACAGTGGGCAGAGTGACAGAGAAGCGTAACCTGTGTAACCAAAAAAAAAACTGGCTCTGCCCGCGACTTCGTTCCGGTGAAATTTCGGCCCTCGACCCATCACATCACATCCCATCTACGATTGCCACCTCTTATTAGGCAAAATAAAATCCGGGAGGAAAAAACTTTTTTGTTCTTTTTATTTTTTTTTGAATTTATATTTTCCATTTGAACGTACAGACTTCAAAATATCTGGTCTTGAACTAACTTTAAAAAACTCTTTGCAGTCCATTTACAAAATTGAAAAAGTTTAGATTTTTGCCTTACATGTTCGTCATTTCAGCAAGTTCTTTCTTTTGTCACGAGTTCGCGGCTGCATTGGCCAGTAGCGTGCTACCGTGAGCGATCGTAAGATTTTCGCCACTGTCAAAAGAAAAATAAAGAAAATACGTTTATTTGCGGTAAACATGACGCAAAGAAAGAACACAAAACGAAAAAGAACAAGTTGGGGGAAAATATGCGTCACGTCCACGCAAAACGGCTATCGCTCAGTACAATGTACAATGCTGCGACCCTATGCGAGACAGAATCCCAGCGCTGGTGTGCAACGACAGCGACGTTATGACGTCGACCGATGTAGCATACAATGAGATTTAATAAGATATAAAAATAAAATAAATATACAATAATTCTATACTGCTACTGACTGCTGAGACTACTGACAGACAGTATTCGCTTTTATAAAAAGTTGCCAAAGTCGGTTACAGAACTTAGCGATGGGAAGTTCAAAACCCACATCAAACGAGTCTTTATCAAGAAAGCATATTATAAAATTAAAGACTACGTTGAAGACAGGGAAGTTTGGCAATAATTCCTTCTGCAAATGTGGCTTCCCTGGTACCTCATTAACGGCATAATTATGTATGAGTCTATTAACTGCTCCCAAATTACCATGTTTATTTTATTTTTTTACATTCGTCCTTGACATATTCATCCTTTTATTTGACATTACATACCTTTTTTTTTTGGGTGGGACATTATCAAATAACTTCTCCCGCTCTAGGCGGAGCGGGAGGGCGTGTCAGACTCTTACTGACTAAAACCCACCCGTTTTCCTTCAGTTGCCATGTTGCCGGGGGGCCACGATTTCTCTTTCGGCCCTTATTCGCAGCCCCAGCAGGCATCGGCCCTAGTGGACCCCGTCAGTTCTGCTGACATCTCTTTGAGGCGCGCGTGGAACACAACGCGCCGTCGACCCGGGCTTGGTCCTTATCGGACGGCGAGCTACCCATTAATCACCGTCCGCAAGCCCGCGCCTACGGTGGCCGGAAATCTGCCTGTGATTCCCAACGCCCAGGGCGTCTCCTCCTGCGATTATGTATGTATTGGAGCTTATTATTAGTACTTATCGTTATCTTATTTTCTCTTTGGCAACTAAGCCGATGTTGACTATTCTGCCAGCGTCATGTGTGTGGTGCACTGTGTGCACTCTACTCAAGAATATTGTAGCTGTCTACCGGATGTCAAGAGAAAACTTTTTTGGGTGCGTTGGGTATTTTTGAGATGGGACTAAACCATTGATTTCGCGACCTGTTACCGGCACCTTGAAGTAAAAGACATCAACGCGTTGATTACCGCGGTGCGTGGAGTAAAAGACATCAACGCGGTGATTACCGCGGTGCCGATTTTTTCTCAGGTTTTCACTTCTGTCGGCACTCCCGGAGTGCCAGTTTTTTTTTTGGTTTGTTCATTAGTTCCAGAGATTACCCCTAAAACAAACAAACAAATTTTACCGCTTTTTATTACATACATATTATTATTATATTACTAGTTGCGCCCCGCGGTTTCTGCCGCATAAGTTTTGATCTCGTGGGAATATTGGGGTTAAAAGGTATCCTATGTCCTTCTCCAGTACCCTAATTGCGTAGGTAATACACGATCAATCACAATTTGTTTCGATTTGAAACAGATTGCTAATCCATTGCTTCATAGGGACGTTGGAAAAAAAAAAATCTGATAAACAACGTAAATAAGACAAAGAATGTTATTGAACTGTAGTTAATAAGATACGCAATTAGGGTACTGGTCATGGTCTACCCATGTACCAAATTTCTTCAGAATCCGTTCAGCCGTTTTAGCATGAAAGCGTAACAAACAAACAAACTCACTTTCGCATATCGACGCCATAGAGTGAAAACCTCACAAGTGTAAAAGAAGTAACTTTTCTTTGGTGGAAGAAAGAACTGCGTGCTGTAAAATTTTTGTACGGCGTCTTTTATGTTTTTTTATTAATAATATGGAAATTTTAACCGCCTTTATATCCAAACTGCAAACATAAAAGACGTCGTCCAAAAAGTTTTTTCTTTCTCCTGAAAAGTTATTTCTTTTACACTTACGAGGTTTTCACTCTAAGGCGTCGATATATAATATTAGTTATGATTAAGTATATTATGTATAGTAATTAGTACCTATAGATAAACAAAACACATGTATACGGTCTATAACCTCTACTACTACGCTCAAACGACTCCCTACCACGAAACTACCTTTCGATTTCGATAAGCCTACGATTCGAAACGCTCGCTCACTCACTCACTCAAAATCATTAGAGTATTGCTCACTCGTTCGCGCGCGCTCGCGAGTGTTGCACGTGTCTTCATATTTTTTTTTTATCAATCGCGATAGTACATCGAAAACTATCGATAGTAAACTCGTATCAGTTTGTGAAAATGGCACCTTCCTCCAATGCTGTTGTTGGAATTGATGATGATCAGCGTTTCGCGTTGATGAAGGTAGGTTTTTTATGAAAAACTAGGTACTTTGTTTTATCAAAGAATCTGTGATGTTATTTATTTGTTTACGCGGTTAAATGTTATAGAAATCGCGGTGAAGTGCTGTTTTGGTTTAAAAAATAATAATGTTCTAGTGTTCCAAATTCTTTGTCAGCAACTGGCTCAAATCGGTATCACTAGGTTCCAAAAGTGGTCTAGTTACACTGCGGCACTAAATATTGTTCCCGCTTAATCATAAAATTATTCTCAAAATTGTATTATGAATTGATATAACAAGGTCTTAATTTAATTTAGGAAATAGAAACCTAGATAAGTAATTAAAAACAATAATATGCTAAGTTATAAAATGAAACAAAGTCGTTTTACATTGCAAATTCTATGACGCTCAAGGTTAGGGTCAAGGCGTGCACGCACAAGCAGCACAAGCACAAAAACAAAAGTCTCTACCATCTTATTATAGTCATGTTAGTAATCTTAGTTTCTATAGATCTATTTGCAAATGGAACGCAAGCGCAGCTTCCTGCATCGGTTCATCGATCTCTTGCAATAACGATCGGTTGCAGATAATGACTGCACTTAGGCCGCATTCAGAGTTACGCTAAAAGTGATAATATCGCGAATTCGACCAAATTGAATAGTCACAAAATATTAAGGGCTATTGAGTAATAATTGTGACTATAAAATTTGGTCGGATTCGCGATATTATCACTTTTAGCGTAACTCGGAATGCAGGGTTAGTTTTATGTACTCTACGGCAACATTAATCCCGCCAAAATGCTATGTTTTTGACAGCTGTCTGTGTTGAAGAAAAACGGTGATTTACGATACTTTCGAGATCAGAGCAAATAATAAAAAGACAATTATTATAAGAAGTATTTTGAGTAGTTTCATTGAAATATATTACTTAGGAAAAACAACGAAGCTAAACCATGCTAAACATTAAGTATGTACCTACCTATATTTATTCACAAAAATCCTGTTATCATAATGCGATTTGGAGATAAAACAGTTATGGAAACAAAGTAGATAAATACCTCGTAACGCAGGTACCTAGATAAGTATAGGTATTTAATCAGCGATAATTAGGTAGGTACAAAGTTATGTATAATTTATATTCCGTGTATTCCTAATTTTAGTACTTCGTCAACTTACTTTCAGTTTGGTTTTCTACTAACTGAATTATTATTGGAGGTACTTATATCAGACATTATACGTGATTTAAAAAGATGAACAGTCGCTGATCCAATATTATAAATACTGGCCAAGTGCGAGTCACACCACGCATAATGAAGGGTTCCGTAGTTGGGATGAATTTATCCCAAGAATAAACTCAACATTGTAGTTGAAAAACTTGATCTCCCACACATTTCAACTGCAAATGTAAGTTTGTACGCACAATATTGAGAGATTTACCATGTTATTTGACCATAGACTTCTGACAGGTTTTCCTGTAATCTATGATTCTTTACTCATAGTAGGATTGCCAACTTTATTTAGAAGAATTAAAGTATTTCTGATTTCAGAGAGGGTAATTATACATAGAGTACAGACTTATACAAAAGAGTATAACTTTGTTATTTTTAAAACAGCATTTTTCTTAATTTTTGTGGAAAATAACAACTTTTGTTTTTTTTTTTGAAATAATAGTACCACTCTATATTGAAGTCTAGACTACTAATTCTGAGTCCAAATTGATGAGGTACTCAGTTATTATTAATTTCAACGAAGCCTTGTTCCTGTCTTCCCGCCACTTTACAATCTAGACCGAAAACTAGGCCGTCTAAACCTATTGCTACCCGCCTCGAATAGGTTAGGTTTTCTTTTGGCAGCCTCTCTAAGTACGACGCTGGCAGGAACTAGCCCCATGAATCGCGGGGCTCTGGGGCACTTGCCCAGACTGACCAAAAGAAAAGACCTTAACCGAAAAGAGTCTCTCAGTGAATACTGAATTAATCAATTCAAAGTGTGAGTCAATTTGAATAGAGTATTTTAGCGTACTCCATTGTTTTTGTAGATTATAAAATACGCCTACGCCAAATAGAGTACAAGTCTCTAAATTAGAGTACGGTTGGCTAATTCCTAATTCATAGGGAAGGGCATGGGCGTACCCAGCATTTTTTTATGGGTGGGGCACAAGTAAATAAACTCGATAAGTAGTAGGAAATTCTCTCGATAAAACTCTATAACCACGCATGCGCGCTCGATTCATCGATACTGCGTTGATTCGCGCGGTAATTTTGAATTTTACCAAATTAATGATTCATTTTGTTACCAAATTTTTTGCTTTGAGGCAGATGCCCCATCTTGCCCCACCGTGGGTACGCCCATGGGGAAGGGACACCCTTTAATTTTTAACTTTTATTATTTGTTGTCATTAATATACACAATCTGTGAAATTTTTTACAGAATAGCAGTGCATATCCGATCGTTTCCCGTCCGAATTTAGAACATTCCCAATTCGGATTGAATTCGGAACTTGAATTCGGATTCGGATCGGACGTAGTGCGTAACCGCTCAAAATCCAGTGCGTGATAAAATCCCGCCGCGATATTGCGATATCCGTGCGAACGCTAACCTAACCTAACCTACCCACCCACCTACCTACCTACCTACCTACCCACCTACCTACCCAAGCTGTGTTTACCCACATACGTCATGAAATAATTTATTTACGTACCTAATTATCTTGTTCTTATTGTGATAATCTCGCGTGTAGGTAACTAGGTAAACATGAAGAGGTATAATTTAGGCTTATCATATCATCAATCATAGAGGTATCAAAGGCTACTGAATTAAACTATTAATTAGATACGAATGCTTCCAATACAAGGCAATGCTTTGTAAATCAGCTATAGCTATGTATTTTACAATTTCGGAAACTGGATATTTGTAACATGCGTTTGAATAATGGTCCCCGGTCAAACGAGTTTGGGGTGTCAATGAAATTTGAAATAATCAAAATAAAGGCTTGCGCAGACAGGCGGGATGCGAAACCGGTAGAATAATTTCCGTGAAGTTTGCATAGAAATTGTTCCACTAGAGTCGCGACGCGCCTGTTTGCGGGAGACTTGACTGCATAACAATGGAACCTACACAAAAAACAGCTTGCAAGTACCTGCTTGACGATTGTGCTCGATTATAACAAAGCCTTTGTTTAATTTTTGCCAACTTGTGTGTTATTAAATGCACGTATACATTATCTCTTCTCGAATGTTATATGTAATGGTTTCGAACTTTCGATCAACAAGTGCTGTGATGGTCAAGTATTTCGTCTTTATTTTTCTCCTTCACACGTTTAGTTCACACTTTTACCCCGAAGGGATAGGCAGTGGTGACTTCTAAAGCTTCGTGAAAACTGGCTCAATGCGACAGCGCGACGCGACTCTAACAAAACAATTTCTAAGAAAACTTCACGATGTCGTGTCGCGCAAGTCTACACGAGGCTTTATAGAGACACCTGGCTTGTAGTAAAAAAGTACAAATTGAGAAAAAAAAATGAGCGAGCCCTACACTCCTACAGTAGTAGCATAGGATGTGTAACATTTGACATCTCACCTTGGTAATAAGCAACATTAAGGCAACAAGTAACATTAAAGGGGCGGGGGACCTCGTCAAGGTCGTTTCTGACAGCCAACTCTAGCACGCTTGTGGTCAAATCAAATAGCGCGCGCTTCTCCGGCTTCCTGTTACACACTTCCGTCCCTTTCGCAAAATCACTCCCACAGATTCACAGAACATTAACACTCAAGACACAGATTGCAGGAAAGCGAGAGGAAAGATGTTACACATCAAATAATACAACGGAAGTGCCCGACACTGGGTCGAACTTAAAACCTTGCGTTTTGGTGCGCTCTGTAGTCGGGTTTTGGCTTCTTGAACATAATTAGGTAAAGAGTGTCCGTTCTAGTAAGAGATTTTAAACCCTCGTGCAGACACCGGTAATTGTTCTAGAAGTGAAGTTTTCTTAGAAATTGGAGTCGCGTCGCGCTAGTCGTACGAGGTTTAAGGAAGACAGTGGATAGGTGACGCCAATAATACGAGGAGAATTGTCTCGTTCGTCCAGTGATCGTAAGCGCTACTGCTGACCTGTTGGATTCCCAGGTCGGGCTGTGGCTGTGTGATTAAGTTTTGAAGTGAAAACTTCTTTAGGCGCGTTGGGCATTTTTGAGATGGGAAAAAACAATTGAACTCGCGACACCGTTACCGACACTTCATTTTAGTAAACGCCATTGTGCTCTTTATTTATATTTTATTACGGATCAATGTTCTATGCGAGTATTTTTACTTTAAAGGTTCCTTTTGAAAGTTTTTTTTTTTTGTAAACGCGATTGTGGTCTTTATTTAGATAAGGTTACGGACCTATGTTCTATACAAGTATTTTTCTTCCACCAAGGCGATCTTGTTCAAGTTTTCACTTCTGTCGGCACTCCCGGAGTGCCACAATTTTTTTTTCATTCAGGAATTTCTCACTGCTGCCCGGAGTCTGGACGTGTGCCGATTGATGGCAATAGGCTCGCCTCCTATAAAATGATTACTGCTGAAATCTCATGACACATGATCATAAGGTATGTCATGTCTCGCTCTCTCTCCGCCTGCCTACCCCTTTCGTGTACAGGCGTGATAATTCATTTAGGTTTGCGTCAGATCAGATATATCAAAACGAATCTGAAATCCGATTTCAGTAATAAATCGAATCGTATCGATAATCAGAACTAGACAAACCGATTTCACAAAACCACGGCAAGAGTAGATTTGCGTAAGCAAGTATCTGTTTATGTTTGGATAGTTATGATCGATGTACTTAAAACCGAATACCTAATATTGCTAGAGACGATCGAAACTGCGAGCCGGAGATTTCGTAAACGGATTTTGAAAACGATTTCTAAAATCGGTTTGCGAAAAAATCAAAAAACGCCAATGTCTACACATTATACCAAATACTTAATATCGGCCACAAGAAGGCTAAGTATATTTAATTTAACATTTCCTGCTGTCTTTAATAATACAACACCAGACACCAGTGCAAAGATCTTGCCCCACTTTATCAAAGTCACTTTTAATTTTATCCGTCCCAGTCTAGTTTTAATTAAAATGCATACACTTGCATAATGCATTATATTTATTAATAGAAAGGAATACGTTGTAACAGCTCTGATGTTTACGTAAAAATGATAATCCACTGTCAAACCGGAATGCAATTTGGTAAGTAGTTATAATCACCATAATGTACATACTGAACACTAATCTTACCATGTAGGTTTTGGCTATTATTAAGCTGCGGTCCCACGGCCCGTTAACTAACAGGCGTGGCGCCAGACGTTGCCCACGTGTGCCTGTCGAGGCCCTGTGGCTAGCATTCCCACAGCCTGTGTCGGCCTGGTGCGGCCTGTTTGCTGCTATTCCAATATGTCAAGTGATACGGAGCGCATGGTTGCGTGTGCAGCCACTGTGGTTTTATTCAATGGTCAACGTTTGATATAGAAAACAGAAGAAACACGCCCGTACAGGCCGCGACAGGCGCCCTCGTGCCGCGCCTTTGAACTTACCCACTCGCAACGGTTCAGACGGTCAACGACCCAGACTAGTTTTAATTAAAAATGTATACACTTGCATAATACATTATCCGACCCAGGACTAGTTTCAATAAAAAATGCATACACTTGCATAATGCATTCTATTTATTCATAGAAAGGAATACGTTGTAACAGTTCTGAAGATTACGTAAAGATTTAAGATAACGTCTGAGAGTGCACTGTAAAACCGGAATGCAATTTGGTAACTACTTCTAATCACCTTACGATACTTAGGTATGTATATGTAGTGAAACCTATCTTACCATGTTTGTAAGTTTTGGCTATTATAAAGCTGTAGTCCCACGACCCGTTAACTGACAGACCACGCCTGCCTATTCCTATTAGGTAGGTACCTAAATCCCTGCCTACGTTATTAGCCGACCCCAAAATAGCTAGGAAAAGGCTAGGCTTAGCATTGCTGACAAGTTACATTAAGATAAAAGTCATTTTTCAGATGATGAAATAGTTTTTTTTTTTTTTTTTATTATTTATTTATTTAGATACACATAAAGGTTTTGTACTAGGTAGGTACATGAGGGACTTACAAAGTATACATTAATTAGGTGCAACGAATTGTTGGCTGAATCGCTGCGATTATTTCTCAATAATGTTTGTGTTTACTGTTTATTGATGTGAATCGGAAATGAAGGGGAAACCAGCGGAAACTTTAATGTTTCACCACCACAAGACCTTATCTAAAATTATGCGACGCCCTTATCTAATAATTGTTTCTGGCGACTGAACATTAAGTAGCTACCGACGAAGGGCCAAGCATTTTTCACAAAAAAACCATTACTTAACACTTTGAGGGACACTGGAATAGGCGTTATAACAATAAAACTTCTAATGTGTCTCGTTCATTGTCCTTGAACGCGTTAGATAAAGCCTCGTGTAGACAGGCGCGACGCGTCAGCGCGACACGACAGCGCGACGCAACTCTAACAAAACAATTTCTAATGGTGGCACTTCACATCGTTATTCGTATTCGCGTTAATGGTGACACTTCACATCGCTATTCGGTTTTCGCGTTTTATTCAGCTATATAGTGTAGAAGTCCGAATAACTTGAACACATCGTCATGAACAGCGAATATACCGAACATTCAAGAATATTTTTGCTATCTTTTTGCTAATCTGAACGCAAACATGGACGTGTTGACGGCAGCAGCGACTTATTATTTCCTCTCTCTCTTACCAATAAATGTTATGCGTAAATGAAACACCGCACTCTACTGAGCAAGCCATGTGTGGACAGTAAACGAACTTATTCGTTATATTCGCAATTCTTTGATATGTGACCAAAAACCGACAACCCGGATACGAGTGTTCGTGTATTTGCGTAGGTATTCGTCTTATTCGTGAAAAATAGACAAATATAGGCGAATATCCGAACACGAATGGCGATGTGAAATAAGAAAACTTCACGGTAGAACAAATAACAGTGTCGTGTCGCGCGACAAGTCGCGCTAGTCTGCACGAGCCTTTATGTACCAAGTTGCCTACTTATATTTTGAATTTGATTGAAGTTCCGCTGTAATTTCCATCATTTGTTTACTTTGTTGAATTTGAAATCAGTCGACGCTAAGGCCGTACACGATTTTAATGATAATGTGAGTGACCTCAAACAATAACAATTTACCAATTATTTTGTATAAATTCGTAATACCGGTGTTGAAGTGACATTGAAAAAAATCGTAAACGTAAAAATTACCAATTCATTTCATTTAAAGCGAGAATTTCGAAACATACAGCATCACAGCATGGACTTGAATTCAATTTCGAAAGTAAGGTTTTGTAAAAAAATACATAATAGACTACGTGACAATTAGGTTGTAGCCTATACTATGTAGGTAGGTACTTTCATTTGTGATCGTCCATTGAAAATCTTTGCTAGTTAAATGGATAGACATTTATTTTGACGTGAATACGTCTTGTAAATTCGCTTCCATAGTGCGAGGCAATTAAAAAAACTGATGATAACAAAATCGAGGAAACAGTTTGATGCCACATCTACATAATCTATCATCTACATTCAAAATTTAATTACACCACTCGATAGCAAGAAAAATACACGGCCATGTCCACGACATAGCCACATCCCATTTTTTATCGTCATTCAAACTTACGGACTGTTATTTTTACATTTTATAGTCATAAAACTTAAAGTGCAATTAGTATACGTATGCTAACTAACTAAATTAATAAATATATTCTTAGAATGGAACACCGATAATTGAATAACCCATTCAATAACTTCGCGCCAAATCAAAAGTCATATAGACACTTTTAAACGTCAAAATTTCATAAGACAGACAGTCCTCCAAAACGCCCGCCATTCACTACAATAGACAATAAAAAATATTTCCAAGTGATTTTAAGCATGAATCTTAGTACGTTTTCCCAACTTGTTACACGGCTCCGGTAGTTACAGACAGATGACGTGATGCAACTGACTATTACAAAATGTTTGCATTTCGCACAAACCACTAACTGGCGCAGTGGCGACCAGAGGTTGTCAACTTATCTGCACACGCGATAACCATAGACACGTCATAAAATATTTAACGAGTAAGCAGGTAAAATCGATAATCGCCAAGTAGGTATGCTAAAAATGATGCCATGATCACGATTATGAAAATATGAAATAGTAATAATTAGTCTATTACTGATACGAGTACAGAGGGCAGAAAGTAACATTGATCACCACGCTTGCTCAAGACGGGTTGGCGATTTCAGACTTATATATATAAGTCCAGGTTACCTCACGATGTTTTCCTTAACCGATGTCAGTAATGTCAAAGATAAACTCAGAAAGTACAGCAAATATAAAATACTTACATAATAATATTATTTGGGCTAAGGGTAGTTCATTCGCAACATTTCTTCTCTTTTTGAGCTCGAACGATATGAGAATATTAGGTGATGTCGTGGTAAAAATGTTAGTCCGTTAGCAAGGTGGTTTCGGAGCTGACTGTCCGAGTATCCAGAGTGAGACAGAGTAATTAGTAAAGGCACCGATGAAGGCTCGCGCAGACAGGCGTGACGCGACAGCGCGACTTGACTCTAGTAGAACAATTTCTATGAAACCTTCTTGAAAATTGTTGTATCGGTGTCGCGTCGCGCCTGTTTGCGGGGGCCTTAAGGGTGAGTTGTGGCAGTCTAGGGTATTGTATGGCCGTTGCGACCAAATGCGCGATTCGTATCGGTTTCTGTCGTGGTCGTGGCCGTCCAGTGCGCGGGATCCCTAATCGCTCAAAGGCTCCATAATTGGCAGTGGTTAGTGATCTAAGAATTACCTACGTACCATTTCGTCACATTTCCACAGCCGTGCTCAATCTACAGAATTACATCACACCTGTAATCCGCGAAGGGTTTTGCTGAACACCTTATATTATATAAAAAGTAAAAACCTTATATTATATAAAAAATCTAATCGGCCCTAGGCGGGGTGCTAACATTAAGGAGCTTGTTTCGCTCGCTCTTGTATCGTATTAACCGACACAGTTAGTCCTCTTTCTATATGAATGGACAAAATATAACCTATCCCATTCGAGGCGAGATGCAAAAATTATCGAGCTCGCTCCGCTCGCTCTTGAATCCTACATTCTCTTATTTGTAAAACTTTTCTGCATAAGTCGAAAAGTTATTCTCCTTGTATGAATGGACAAACGATAACCTAACATATCCGAGGCGAACTGCAAAATGATTGAGCTCGCTTCGATGCTGATCGCTGAAAATGCACCCCCCTGAAAATAAACCTGCCGGCGGCCATGGGTGCAATAGCGAAATGTGGGTGTACTGTACTGCCGCGCTAACGAAGAATATAATAAGAATACGATTTTTTGTATTTTTGATTAGTGAATTTTCTATGAAGTTTTAGTTCTTGCTTACTGAAAAACCGAGTTCATCAAGGATTCATAAAAGTTACTTCGAGAGAGTTGTTATTCTCGATTCGCTAATTCCGAATCTATACTTAATACGAGGTAATATTAATATTAATCTATACTTCTATACTAATATTAAGAAGATTAATAAGAGGATGTATATTTTAGAAGTAGAAAATTTTGTTAAAATTATTTTAAATTTATTTCCGTCACTAGCCGATATTAGAAAACGTTCAGGGGGCTTGCCATAACATTTTCCTAAGTAGTGCTGTTTTGTAGTTGCCTGTATGTAATAAATTTTTATATTGTGTTCTCATAGGACCTGGGGGCCTACCACAAGCTCATAAAGCAGTATTATTTTAATATTACTTCAGTGTGGGAAAGAGATGAAGCTCTACAGGACGTATAGCTCCATCTCTTTCTTCCACTGAAGTAATATTAAAATAATACTGCTTTTGAGCTGGTGGTAGGCCCCCAGGTCCTATGAGAACACAATATAAAAATTTATTACATACAGGCAACTACAAAACAGCACTACTTAGGAAAATGTTATGGCAATGGGGCCTATACTTTACAATAAAATTCCGCTCAGTTTAACGAACACCCTATACGAATATTTAAATCTAAGCTGACTGCATTATTATTAGAAAAATGTTATTATTGTATAAAAGACTTTTTAAATAATAAAAATATATAACTATTCAAAAATATAAATAACATATACGAGAATTTATAATTATTATATCAGAATGACTTAATTATTAATATTGTTAATTTAGATGAAAATTGTATCATTAGTTTTTACGACTGCATGATTTATTTGAAAACTGTATTTTTTGGTTTTTACGACTTTGCATGCCGTAAGGTAGAATGTAGCGGAAAAACTTAGTGATGTACCATCTTATACCTGTACCTACATTGTTGACAAAATAAATCTGAATCTAAATCAGGAAAGATTTGTATTTTTGTATGTAACGAATTTTAAAAACTATTGGACCGATTTGAAAAATTCTTTCAGCAATGGATCAGCGAGTAACATAGGCTATATTTTATCCCCGTACTCCCACGGGAACGGGAACTACGCGGATGAAACCGCGTGATGTCCGCTAGTAGGTATATTTATAAAACTCAAAATCGTCCAAAATCGAGTTATTGTATCCTTCGTTAGCGCAGCTGTATAGGTACACCTCTGACTAATCCTTCAGAGAAAACAGTCGTGATGTTATATTGTCTACAGCCGTGCTCTATCTACAGAATAACACGTCAATTTTCGTATCATGCAGCGATTGAGTCATAATTTGCGGGAACGCAAGCGCATTGCGATCGTGTAGCAGTGATCGTTATGTCAACACTGACAAGTGACAACTACGGCGACAAACATTTTTTTTTTTACCTTCTCTTTCATAAGCGGTTAGGAAATGTTTTTATTCTAAATAATAGTTACGTGTTTACGTTTTTTGATTGGCAACATTGTGATCGTAAAGGTTTCGCGCGTACTTGGAGGAGCGATCCTCTTAAAACTTTCAAAATATGTATATAATATGAGTACCTAAATGAGCTTTGGTTGTAATAAAATTTATAGTCGCCATCGGTTAACTTCAGTTTTTTTAAATCATAACTGCACGCCATACCCGATGTTAAACAAAATAACTGACTGGTAGAAAATGAACAGGCATTAAGTCCGCCTTTGTACAGTATTTTTTTTACTTGTGCATAAAGTTTTAATAAATAAAATAGGAAAGATAGATATGTAGATACTGTAGGTACTAACTATTATATCTTTTCCACTGTCGTAATTTTTTTCCTTATCATTATAAGTACTAGTACTTAAATCAAATTCTTGGTAATTTACATGAAACATTTATCTATTGAAAACCAGAGTATCGAATAGTTTTGTTTTTAAATTACATTTTGTTGTAAAAGTGATCGTTTTTACCCGACTGCGGCGAAGCCAAAAAGGAGGGTTATGTGTTTGTAACTGACTTGGTTTGTTGTGGTGGTGTATTTTATTTATTTGTCTAGTGTTTTTTTGTGTTTTGTAGAAAAAATAAATCACTCTTATCGAATCTATTTCCACTTTTACTTTGGTCAGAGTGTTGTCATATTTGGAATGATCATCGCCGCTGTCACACCTTGTGATGATATATGTGTCTAACAATTAAAATAAAAAACAATGTAAATTAATTACAACTTTGCAACACATTTTAAAATAAAATGAAGGTATTTTATTTTAATATCGCTCTAGAAAGTCCGGCGAGGTAATTGCACAACACGCATAAAATAGCAATTAATCGCAATGCCCTTAATTTTGACAATTCATACATTCATTGTGTTATTTGCGTTGTTGAGCAGACGAATTTTTCAAACTTATGAAGCAATGGATTAGGTAATTTCCTTCAAATTGAATTTTGGATTCTCGGATTTTGATTGAAAGTATGCAGTATTGCTGAATCTCCTATTGGTCAGAAAGAGCAACATCCAGAATTTTATTTTACTGATTTATTTCAGAACACAATTAGTTAAAGTAAATTAATTTTTCATCAAAAATATTTATTTAGGCCTCTGTTAAGCAGGATAGTATAATATTAAATAGTAGGGTTGGCAACCCTAGTGCTGACTGTCTCCACTGTAAGTTTGATTAAATGAAGTAATTAATAACACACGTAGGAAACTGTACTTATTATTTCTTCAGCGGAACAACGTCACTCCGGACTCACAACAATAAAACGAGAACTGCATTATTTTATGCAATATACAAGTGTTTTTATTATTTTGTAATGTATCTGAGTGCAGTGCATTCGAAGCACTTCTTAGTACCGACACCTCTCGTCTTTTTAGGGTTCCGTAGTAAACAAGGAACCCTTATAGTTTCGTCATGTCCGTCTGTCTGTCTGTCTGTCCGCGGTCTAGCTCCAAGACTGTTAGTACTAGAAAGTTGTAATTTGGCATGGATATACATATTAATCATGCCGACAAAGTGGTAAAATAAAATTATGAAAAATATTTTTTTTAGGGTAGGTACCTCCCCTACACGTAAAGTGGGGGTGTTATTTTTTTTTTTCTATCCCTTGGTATCGTTGAAAAGGTCTTTTTCACTATTTTGTCTTTTGTAACTATTTTTGAATTCAGAAATCCGTTTGCGAAATATTAAGCTTTAAAGTGCAAAATTTTGTTAGAGTCAAGTGTCCCCCCCCCCCCTGCCAGCTAAATAGTTGGTTTTAGATATATGAAAAAATTCACGGCAGTAGCTTATATAACGAATTTAAAAAGAAAACTATCACAGCTGAGTAGGCTTTACAAGTTAACGAGTAATAATCGACCAACTTAGATTTGCGGTTGTATAAACATGTTCTCCCATACATTCCGTATGAAAGATTTTTTTTTTCAACTACAAAGTTAAGTTTGTTCTTGGGATAAATTCATCCCAACTACGGAACCCTACATTGTGCGTGGTCCGACATGCACTTGGCCGGTTTTTATTATAACATTTATCAATTGAATAAGTCCTATTAATGGTACCCACGTAGTATAAAAACAATAACTTAATATGCCAGTTTTCTTATTATTATTAAAATACCGTTGCTTTTCTTATGAGAACGTCCTCTATTTTTTGCCTTAGGCCACGCAGAGTTTATTTATATTTTTGACTTTATCACAAACGCCTATAAAATAATTATTTAATTAACCTCTAGTGTACAAGATCAAGATTATATAATTATTTCGGTTAACGACTTAGCGAGACTAACTACCTATTTAATGTCTTAATTACTTAGTTTATTTTATTATTATTCAAGCACAGATTGCTTGAAGCGAATGGTAAGAATAAAGCTGGTTTCACAGCTGTCCGGGAGACCCGTACGGGCTCCCGGAACGGAGACACGTGAGGCGCTAGAATATTGTTTCACAGCGACACGGATTGGTCCGTACGCGACCCGGGTAGAGCCCGTACAACGCTAGCAACCGTATCGTACTAACTCCCTCGTTTCAGAGCACTGCGGGCGCTACCCGTACGGGTCTCCCGTGTACGGATTGTCCGTACGGGTCTCCCAGACAGCTGCGAAACTAGTCTAAGTAAGGTGAATCCCGCGCGGGATGCGGGATGTTATACGCTCGCGCCTAATGTGTAAACTTAGAAACTTACTTGTATGGAGGTATTCAAACTGTCGCTAATAGTCGCGTGACTTCTTAATCATTAAAAATTTAAAATAATCCGTGCGAGATTTGACACAGTCTGGCCAGAGCTTTAAGAACCACTCGAACATGGCACTCGAATAACTCTTTAAATGTATTGTTAAGTAAACATTTTTTCAATGACATGGCACATGCTATCCAATATGTATTGTGAATGGTTGTCATTAGATAATCCATAAACGATGGTGCTACGATAGAATGGAAAGTATGAAAGTGGCGACGATATTGCACTCTCGTGTAGGTGTTGCGTATCTTTAGAAAATTACGTTGAAGCTTAGACGCCATGTTTGATGTATAGTCAACCTCGTAATTTGCTACTCCGCTTTTGACAACAATTCCCAGTAAAAACTTCACTATGATGTCAAAGTCAAATCATTTATTTCAAATGGGCCCATGTATGGACCTATTTGAAATAAATGAATAGGCCCATGTATGGCACTTTTGAACGTCAAAATTTACAAAATAATACAATTGATTCTAGTCGCCCCTTCCAAAAGGTAGTTTTCGTATGGAGAAGAATGGGCAAGAAACTCTTTTAAAATTAATGTTATAGATATGAAACGATGTACCTAACTGTCACACATACATACACAAATAGACCTTCGGGCCTAGATAAAGTGGCATTCTATGAGCGATAACAACCTTTGGGACTAATTTAATTAAGAAGAGAAAGGCTTACTGTCAATCTTGTTGAAAGTCATTGTAGAAATACGAAACTTTTTTTAAAACAATTGCCACTTTTGTAAGCGACATTGAACAAAAGGGTGGTAAAGATATTACGAGGTCGAACCTAATAGTTTTTCTTCTTTTCTTTGTTTTTTGTGTTCAACGACCTGTAATCTAATGTAAGATAATTAGAAGCAGGTAAACGTACCTTTAACTAATTAAAAATAACGAGTGAGCAACGAAAGCCGACTAAAGCCTCGTGCAGACTGGCGCTACGCGACACCGATAATTATTCTACCGTAAAGTTTTCTTAGAAAATCTTCTGTTATAGTCGCGTCGCGCCAGTCTGCACGAGCCTTAACACTTCAGATTTTCACCATACATGGAGGTAAATAATTACTAATTAATCTACATCGTATAAATATTAAATTTCATATCATTAAGGCCAGGGCTGCTTAACTTTTAAGGCATTTTATGTGAAATATTTTCTAAATCATCCTTGAACAAATCACGCGAGATATTCCGTTATATACTTAGCGATGTTGAGAAGCAACAGTCGATTATTACTTGTACTTACATTATTGCATAAGCTGAAGAAGCCTCGAGCCCGGTAATTAGTGCTACTGCATTGCATAGCTAAATCATGTAACGATACCCGATTGTCTTTGGATGCATTAAAAAGCGATCTAGGTGATATCATCATATCACATAGTTTAGCGACATTTCGAAATTAGAAGTTTAAAAAAAACGATTGTTTTTAAATTGAGAGACACGATAAAAGTGTTCTAAATCTATTTTAGAACACTTTTAAAAATATATTTTATTATAATGCACGTTCAGCAATTCTCACAATTAATAAAAAAAATTGTTTATATTTATTTATATATACTTTATTATACACTACAAAAATACATAACAAAAAATAAATCAAACACTACAAAATATATTTATATATTTTTACTTTGTCAATAGTTTTAGTTACCTAAGTTAGGTTGTTATATTTTAATTTTAATAATAAGTATGTTAGTTAATTTATAATAAGAAGTTTATTTGGTTAAATATTTAATTGTGAGAATTATTTGTATGTTAAGTAGGTACCTGCCTAATTAATATAATTTTATTCGGAATGACATCAGTGTGTCAATCACGAATTATAACGTTTTTTTACTTAACTATGTAAATTAAACCCGAACATGTGACTGGGAGGTGGTACCTAATTATGCTGTCAAACCATTACGTGTTTGGCTTCAGATCAGATTTATTTTGGCAATAAAACAGTTGTAAACGTGCAAATTAAACGGGAGTGAAAACTAAGGGAAGTCGTCGCAACTTCCAGGACGATAATAATAATCATCTGTATTAAAATAAACCGCGTAACTAACATGTTCAAAAAGACACACGTTTATTTTTTTATTACTTAAGCTACGGATCCCTAGAAGAGTGGTCGCCACAAATTTTACACACAAGTAAGAATACCGTGCAAAGGCGGACTGTAAAATGTCTCGGGCATTACCTGAGACATGTTCTACCAGTCAACCTTAGGGCGATGCAGAGACAAAACATGGCAGGTGCAACATAAGGGATTGATAACACGAAAACAACTATAAAATTTAAAAATAAATACATAGATATATACATACATATAAACAGAATAAACTTTGTCAGGAGAAATAACGATCAGTACCTAGAGGAGAAAACGAATCCAGCAAATCAGCGCTGGGATGTTTCTGCCAACTTCTTACATATATGCTCTCGTGCCTTCACTTTAAAGACAACCGACCACATTACAACGTCACTTAAATTCTGGTAGAACAATTTCCATTCAGTTTTCACAGAAATTGTTCTACTAGAGTCGCGTCGCGCCTGTCTGTGGAGCCTTTAGGCTTTACGATTTGTTTAAGAAAAAATGCGGCATTTTTCGAAGTCACTTCTGTTTCCGTCCCCGCGCCACAGAAGTGAGCTCGATTGTTAGTTTTTGCAGAATAACTCTACCAAAAATGCCTGTAATAATTTATTTGCTTATAATGTAAGTAAGTATACAGATAAGGCGGAATTTTTAAATTAATAGCACCGATGCATTATAGCTTTTAAATTTCAAATAATCGAAGCAATAATTAATATGAAGTAACGAATTAGCAATATTCTTCAAAATTATTCATATTGTGATTGAAACTGTGTTACGAAATTAGGGTGCAGACCATTATTTATATTCTGAGATTATCTCAATCTCAGTTATATAAATAACTAAATTATTTCCGTCTACCACAAACGTAATCTAAGATGTCAAACGTAATGACGTGTCAGAATGCACCTCAAAACTGGATAACTGCATTAATTAGCCTTTCACTCACGCTGGCTCTTCCTGCATCAAGAAACTGATAAATGCATTAATAAAAAAAATATAAGCGGCTGTAAATTTTATTTTTGTTGTGTTGACGCTTCTTTCATCAAAAAAAAAGAAGAAGTTGAAGGGTTCTGTATTGAAAAGCCAAGGGTCAACTTGGAAAAGTTAAAAAATAAACATGTGCTGTAGTGGATGGAGAATATCTAAGATCCAGATGAACAAAGAAAAAGTTTTTCTGATGCTGCGCGCGCTGGCACTAATATTGACTTATATCTTCATTGGATCTACTAAAACAAAGAAAATTTTAATGATTTCGTAATGCTTATTAAAAAACAATGAAGCTGGCTTAGTTCTAATCGAACAGGAAGAGATTCTGTCGGCTGATTAGATCATAATAGACTTAATAAGGTTGACACGACAAAGAACGCAGAAAAAACGGGAATAAGACGAGATTAACCCATGTAGACAAAATAGTGAGTCAACAAAGTCAATCAAAGTTGAATACATTAATTGTTTCTGCATCGATGAGCATTTATTCATTTGACAACCAGTCAAATCTGTTATTCGAAGTGTCGCACAGTAATTGGCCGTGTTCGGGTTCGCGACAAGTCAATCGTCATGCTGAGGATGCCTCGTTGAGAGGTGAAACACGTGTCTATTACTTACAAGGTTTTTTATGGCTCTTTAAGCGGAACAGGTTACTAAATATAACAGCTTATACGTATTGTATTTTAAAAGAATTTAAACAAATGGTTAATAAAAACGCTGCTTGTGGGACTCAAAACCTACTTACTAGCACTTGTCGGCAAAGTAGTGCCATCATCATAAGTCTGCATTACATAAGTAAAATATTTAGTTCCAAATGTCACCACGTCAGACTCTTTTATGTCGACCTGTATATAATGTTATGCAGGTAATTTCAAGTCTGCGAAAAGTGTCACCTGACTTGCCTGTGGGAAGTTGGGTTGGCTTTTGTAACTCTTCCTTGACGCTTTTTCATGTCCCCTATCTGTTCACTCTAATATTCTGTGTATTTATTCGAATTTCACCGAACGCGACCAAGCTGTCAGTGTCAAGATTCCACAATAATAATGACGCTGAACGCCATTTTGAATTTTAGATGTACTGCTCGCATTTTATGGTCGATAGTTGTAATCTTTGTCATTATTGCAGCTGTATGTAATGCAGGAAGTCAGTTATATACATATATATTTATATTAGAAGCTACCGAGCAACATTGTAGTACTTATATTGCATGTGAAAATGTGCAATCTCTGTCCTAATTTGTTCTGCCCGGTTCTATGATACGTAATACTACGCTAAATGGTTACTGACTCGTGCAAATACTGTTCAGGAAGTCGTTAGATAGTTCTTACTGAAAAACAAAAGTGCAGTTGTGGCTCAGTGGTAACAGCCGTGAGTTACGAGTTGTAGGTTCGAACCCAGACAGGCGCTTTATTTTGTGCATATTATTTTATCTGTTCTCAAAACGGTGAAGGAAAACTTCGTAAGGAAACCGGCATATTCTAGAACCAAAAATTCGAAGTCATGTGCCATCTACCAACCGGCACTGGGCTCGCGTGGTGGATTACAGCTAGAGAATACAATCCCGAGCATGTTTTTCAATCCCGGGCTTACGGGATTTTTGAAGCCTTTTCTCGGGATTAGACTATGTGGTTTCTAATTGGGCTAAAATAAAAAAAAACACGAGTAATTAAAAAAAAATGTCTTTAATGTCTTTGCACTACACAAATCAGAATAATAATAAGAAAAGAAAAAACACAAACCAAAAAATACTATACTTTTGCAAGAAATTAAAAAACAGCACAAAATAACTATTTAGAATTTCGAAAATATAATCGCAGAAATATCAAAGCATCCAATGTTTGACTTCCGAGCCTGCTTCGTAGTTTATTGCCAACATAAGCAGCAGCTGAAAAAAGGTTATTTTCAAGGCGCAACGGACTACGGAATGCAAACTAGACTTGTTTGTGGCAATCCCAAAAATCCCGAGAGTAGCCTAGTACAGTCCCGGGATTTTCGGGGCCAGAAAACGGTCGGGATCCCGGGATCCCGAGATTCGGGATTGTATTCTCTAATTACAGCCCACTCCCTCTCACCGAGAGGACCTGTTTCCCAGCAGTGGAAACATTATAGGCTGATAATGGTTATAATGATTAATGGTGATTATGGTTTAATTAACACTCGTGGTTAAGGTTAAGCCAGAAACCTTTAACACGTCTAGATCTAAATAGTTTTATTCTTAGTCCAAGATGGCTATCTGCATAACATAATTGCATCGTAGTGTCATTATGTCAACAATGAGTAACTTCAGTTGACCCAAGGGCTAATTGATGTATGTACCCATTCATTATTTACTGTGTGTCAGTGCTAAGCCATTGTCACAGTGTCACCGTTGTTTACAACGTTTCGCAGTGTCTCCTTGTTGCAAAACTTCATTGGCGAAGGTCAGGAACTGCTACCGCACGCTACTTGAATGCAATCTCAATAAGCGCTTGCGCAAGAAAGTGTATCCACGTACTTATCAAACTTAACTTCATGCACACTTTTTTATTTTTAGAGTTCCTTGTAAATACTTAAAGCATTTAGTTTTTTTTTTTTTGTCATTGGCTGTATTGTCAGATTCTTTGTCGTGCCATACCATTGATTGCCTCGATCGATCGCAGAGAATGTAATAAAATGCATTATCGTAGCCATTCTACTTAGTTAAGGGCATCAAAATGAAAGTTAATTGATGTACTTAACTGTAGTAAGTGAACAATTGATACCTACTTAGTAAATAGTGGGAAAGTAAATATTAAAAGGTTTGTTTCATTTAGGCTCAGACATCTACGGGTCTACCAGACAGGAATGGAGGTTTGTATGAAAAGCTTACGATTTTGCAATGAACTGCAATAAGCTGTGTTGCAATTTTTTCAGTCCTTCCGTATATCTGGTAAAAAATTCAAGGATCAATTTCGATTTTTTGACAAACTTGACACAACTCGCTATCGAAGTCACTTCTGTAGTTCTGTGCCCGTCGTGTCAATAATTAAATTTTTTACTTCTACTCACCGGAGGCCATCACTACATAAATTATTATTTTAAGATTATTCCCCTTCTTTTTGTCACTTTCTTTTTATTTTTAACCGACTTCCAAAAGGAGGAGGTTGTATGTTTTTTTTTTTCTTTTTTGTATTTTTGTTACGCGAGTACTCCGCCAATTATGAATAGATTTTGATGATTCTTTTTTTGTTTGGTAGATCATACTTCAGAGGTGGTCTCATATAAATTGTATTAACTTTGCTTGGGTAGTTTTTGAGTTAGCTTCAATTATACGTATTTTTTCCCACTTAATATGTAGATATGTTAACTTCTTGTCACTGTTATTTACATAGCAGGTAGTGGTATTCGAATTTGTGTGGGGTATGTACCACAACTAAAAAGTGAAAAAAAAAAAACAACCGACTTCAAAAAAAAAACACTACAAAGTGAAAAATAACTTTAATTTCGGAAGTCGGTGACAAAGAACGAAAATTCAAAACCAAAGACACCGACTTCCGAAATTAAAGTTATTTTTCACTTTGTAGTGTTTTTTTTTTAAGTAGGTTGTTTCTTTTTTTTTGTAAAAAGTTTTTTTATCTTACTTTTTAATAAAAAATTATGTGTTTTATAAGATGTGTATAGAGGTCAAACAAAGTTGTTTGCTAAGTGTCGCCTACAACAGGGGAGAGCGCTGATGTCTGAAAAACAGATATTTTATATCTAGTTCAGACACAGATGTTCAAAATCTGTTCATAGAAACAAATGTCATATAGTGTATCACCATAATAATTAAACTGTAGAGCTATTCTGTAACCATCTCACCGTGTTATCTTAGGTGAAGTGAGCGTGGAGTGAGCTGTCAGTTGCTAAGGATTGACACTATTGGTAGCTCACTTCACCTAAGATATCACGGTGAGATTTTTACAGAATACCACTACTAATGTATATTTTTGAAAAATAAATTATTCTTATACTTAATTTTTACAAAAAAATAATACTGTTAACTAAAATTTTAAAACCTAGGGGTGCGGAACTCAGAGGCCATGTCCAACTCGCGACTTATTCGAAGGCCTATCAATTTCATAAACCGTCAATATTCTACCGACAGGTGTAAATCGGTGAAGGTCATTTCTCACGACTTTTACAAGAGTAAGTGTTTCGTCAAATATTTGTCGTCTGTTTTTGCTCCAACATGGCAACATTTGTAAATAACGCATGACAAACATTTGTTCAATCGCTCAAGAACGGAAGGTTTTCCTGTGGCTTTGAATGCTAATTGCCTACAAATAGTTCCACAGAAGTGTGTCCAAATACGGTGGAGTGACAGTGTCCTTCTTATGGTATAGAAACACTTTCTCTGTAATCAGTTATTATTTATCGTGTATGGTAACAGTTGGTAATAACAATTTCTTGATTACGGTTATCGGATCAGATTTTTGCATAATTTGTGCAATTGATAAATTGTTTACCTACTTCATTAGCCTATCTTATTTTCTTTTATCGCCTGTAATTTCCACCACTCACGCATTATGCACGGTTCAGCATCAGGTCTTAGTCAGACTAAAACAACATAGGTAATATTATGTGTATGAGAATGTAGTTCAAGATAGTCTTAAAGGAATACCCGTTTGACGAGATCATGAGACCATGAAAACTTAGCGATAGTAGTTGGCTAACTCATTTGCATTTCGAACATGATTCGACGAAGTACAGATGACTAATCTATGCACGTATTAATATTGATGTTAAAAAGTCCGCGTCAAATCAAGGTCATTTTACAGAACACTGTGAATTTAAAACTTAAAAGTACCCTATTTAGATTGATCCAAATCTACGGTTCATTAAAGGATCGCACCTCGACCTGTTTATCTAAATTGTACAAGTCACTAATGAGATGGATATCTACCTACCTACCTATGATCCGAACTGCCATGATTGTTGAGATGAAGTCCCAAATATTTCGACACTCCACCATGGTCGCGAAGTGACTGGATTATGCAGATGCGGGTGCTTTCGAAATTTCACAGACTATAAAGTTCTAGGTTCTATGCTAAGACTCTTGTGTTTTTAACACGTCCTAGGGCAAAAGATTACTACTTACTTCGGAAAGTAATCTGACATCGTAAGTTACCTATGAAATGAAAACTTATCTTGACTATGTTAATCAGTAATTACACTGCAATTCCCTTATCTAATCTAAATTAAGTCACCATTTCATAATTAAGTAAAAAAACACAAAATTACATCGTACGCAAGCAATTCAATGTAAGCCAAGCCTTTCGGGAGATTGGACATAATTTGAATATTTTTCACGTTAATTAATTATTATCACTGCGTTTTAATGAAGCAATCTTTCAAGTAAACTGTTACGCAAGCACAGTATAATTAAGTAACAGTATTATATCTAGGCAATGACCTTGAAATAATTACCTACGGCCGCTCGGTAAATAAACCTTCCGCGTCCGTGCGTAACTGCCGGGCACTCGATACTATTGCGTACTGATATACACTGAGATTTCGAAGCGCATCGTCGTTTTGGCCGTTTTCTTTGAATATACAGGGTGATTGGAAGATGGGTGCAAAGCTTTAAGGCGAAGATAGTACAGACAATTTAGAACCATTTAAGCCATGGTTGTCTTAGACGAAGTCTTACCAAATATTTTACAAATTTCTTATTTTTTCTAATCGTATTGTACAAATTTTTTATTTTTTCTGAGCTTTAAATGTCTGTAAAAAAAATGTCTAATCACACAGAAGCCTAAAACATGTTTTGCTTGGTTGCCTACACATTACTTTAATTAAATAAATAAAAAATGAATTCATTTATCATTCAATTTGGCCATAATTATGCAGTTTACATTAAATTTTGAGAATTTCCGAAAAAAAACTTAAAAATTTGGTTAAAAAAATTTGGTAAGACTTCGTCTAAGACAACCATGGCTTAAATGGTTCTAAATTGTCTATACTATCTTCACCTTAAAGCTTTGCACCCATCTTCCAATCACCCTGTATAATACTGTTACTTATTTATACTGTGACGCAAGTAACGGTTTACAATATTGCTTCCAAATGAAATGGTTAATGAAATACTTGCTAACATTAGCGTCATAGTGTTAATTAATAATCCGCGAAGTGTGAATCCGACCGTGCATAAATTATGGTTCCGTATCCGTAATTAATTAGTCAGAGGAATAAGGTAACGTGCTACTGAATTATTTGATTGTTAGCTAATAAATTGTTAAATCAAGACAACATCATATTAAGTATACCTAAAGACATTAAAATATATTTAGAATCACTTTGATAATACCTTTTTTATGAATAAAGTTGTTCTAAAGCGCTCTCTTCTACTTTAGTGTATAATCATTTAATCATTCTAAACGTCTGTGCCCTATTAAATTCAAGATCTTTTAAATACTTCCACAAAAAAAACAACCGACTTACAAAAAAACACTACAGACTGAAAAATTACTTAATTTCGGGAGTCGGAGGCAAAAGGCGAAAAAACCAAAACAAAGACACCCACAGACAGACAGTGTTATTTTTGTAAAAAGTAAAAAAAAACACTTTTTAGTTGTGGTACCTATTACCCCACACAAATTCGAATACCACTACCTGCTATGTAAATAACAGTGACAGGAAGTTATTAGGTATAATATCATCCACATAAACTAAGCGGGAAAAATACGTATTATTGAAGCTAACTCAAAAACTACCCAAGCAAAGTTAATACAATTTATATGGGACTACTGCGCAAGCTTCCTCTAACAAATAAAAATAGAATTTTCAAAATCGGTCAAAAATTTACGAAAAAATCGATGGACATACATGAAAAAACATACAGATATATACTTCCTCCTTTTTCGCCACAAAAAGATAGTCGAAAGGAAGTCGTTTAAAAAGTTATTTAAAAATCAAAAACCCGACTGCAAAAACAAGCATTATAATCTATAGAATTTTGGTATTGCAGGCGGGGGACAAACAAAATTTACACCATTTCGGGTTATTGGTTTGTCTCCGCCTGCAATACCAAAATTCTATAGATTTTAATGCTTGTTTTTCTCTTTTCAGTTATGTGTTTTTGCAGTCGGGTTTTTTGTTTTTTAAATTTTTTTTTTTTCAAGCTTTTTAGTTTTATTGAAATAATATACATTGACTCATTACTAGCTTTTATTTGATACCAATAATATTTTAAACCTACCCTTCCCTTTTTTTGTATTTGCAGATGCAATATATAAATATTATATAGCATATGACACTCCCACAATGACGAATCTAACGACACCTCACATGTTAAAATCCATCAAGCCTACATTAGGCTACAGAGCGTGCCAAAGAAATAGACATACATACATACAAACATACATACATACTTACATACATACATACATACATACTCTCGAAAATCATTACCCTCCTTCTGGGGCAGTCGGGTAAAAATAGAAGACATTATACCGTTGCGCGTTGCCTTGTTCGAGGACGATAAAAAGTTTTTATCTCCAGCAACGGCCAGCGATGCATGCGCATTTCATAACTGGCTGGATGGTTTGCAGTTTTGCACAACGCTTTTGTTTAGTTCGCATATATATGAAAAGATAAATTAACGGTTTTTGGCCTTACTGAGCAAAGTGCTTATACAGCGTGTTTCAGAAAGGTGTGGTCAAATTTAAGTGTGTGGTACAGACCATCAGACTGAACGACTTTCTTCATGGGACTAATATCGTAGTCGCGAAAAAATTATCAACTGACCCATACAACAACATGCAGTGCGCCCGCGTCCCATTACTTGTCATGCACCATGCCATAGACCGCCACCATGCGCAAGCGATGCACGTCCTTGGTGCGGGCTAGCTCCAACACTGTCCTGGCGATGATTGCTCAGCGACTGGATTGCCCCTACGATGGGCCTTGTTGTAGCAAGCATATTGCTGGTGCTTAATTTGTCATTTTATTTAATGTTATGCATATTATAATTTAAATTTTTGCTTCTGACATAACTTCACTTACTTAATTTAATTCATTGTTCAATTCAATTTTATTTTAATTTTGCTGTGTGTGTTTGACATTAATTGATTTGATCTGACATTTATCTGTGACTCAAATAGTGACACCTATAAAATTGTCAAATTTGTGTATTGTTTTTGTATTTAATATGGGTCTAGGACCTGAAATAAATGAATTTTATTATAGACAATAGTCTATACCATAGACAAGTGATGTTGGACCTTCGGGCGTATGAGCCGATTGCAATATTTATGTAAATATTTACGGTTTTCATGTAAACTTTTATTTTTTATTAACAATTATTGTTTATTTATTTTGTGATCCCATAGTGGGATTTATGTGTACCGTAGGTGTGTCCGTGGCATCACAGCGGGTCCTATCAGAATACCAGCGCTGCGGTATTAATTTTTTAAATATCGCTGCCTATGCTGAGTTAGGTGCCATTGTGGCCTCGCACAGGTCGTTTATTTTTTTAAATGTTTTTCCTTTCTGTAATTCTAAAATTTTGGTTAGTTTTAGATGCTCCTTTTTAGTTGTTATTACTGTTTGTATTTCCTGTGTGTGTCCCAAATAAAATATTTTTGTTTTTTCTTACAATAAAAAAAAAATCCTTTCGACCCAAATGTATGGGACGGCTGATAATTAATTTTTGTTGA
Organism: Agrochola litura; assembly: GCA_949152395.1. NCBI lineage: Eukaryota > Metazoa > Arthropoda > Insecta > Lepidoptera > Noctuidae > Agrochola > Agrochola litura. Next base: position 4,657,115 of record OX424502.1, on the reverse strand, counting down.
TCCCATGGAGAAAGTTGTTCAGTTTGATGGTCTGTACCACACTCTTAAATTTGACCACAAGTTTCTGATACATGCTGTATTAGGTATTATAGAGTAGTCAAAGGTGCATGATCATCAGACCGCAAATCGATCGGGCCATTATTGGGTTATTTCACCGAAAACAAAAAAATCATGGTGCCATGACTTTCCGGCGCATTGAAAATGACTTTAATTAATTAAGGCACTTAAAAATCAGAGGATTGAAAAAAGAGCGAACTTCAATCAAATTGTTTTTTTTTTGGCAGTGGAAACTTCTTGAAGCGCGTTGGGCATTTTTGAGATGTGACTAAACCATTGATTTCGCGACACTGTAACGCAATTTACCGACACCGTGGAGTAAAAGACATCAACGCGTTGATTACCGTGGTGCCGATTTTTTTCAAGTTTTCACTTCTGTCGGCACTCCCGGAGTGCCTCTGTTTTATTTTAAATGTCTAAATATTTAACAATTTTTGTTGTTGTGTTGTAGCCCTTTTAGTAACGCATCTTTTTATTTTTCTTCAAAACGGGTTTTCGATCGCTTTAGCAGGGTTACTGAAGCGATCGAAAAAAAAAAATATAGCAAAATTCGTCTCTCAGCTAAGTCCTACGGCCTATTGAGTACTAAGACTGCATTAGAGTGATGTAACTATTACTAAACCAATGTCCTTGCAAATAGACTTGTGTTTCAAACGCTACCGAGGTGTTGGCACTGCACACATTGCAACCTTCCTTTCATTTACCTTCCCAGTGGAACCTGATGAAGTAATAACCTGAAGTGCTACGAATTGAAACTGCAATACATATCAACTATGAGACTTTTGTTATTTAATTTTATTGAAAAAAAAAGAAAGAAATTGTGCAACTGACAAGCGAGACAGGCGCGAGGAGAGTCACTTCTGAAGACATAGTCACACTTCTGTAGACATATCTAGCTAATCTTTTCTTTTTCGTGGGTTCTCTGGAGTGACAAGAGTAAGCTTTCCAGAAATATCTCCTCTCTGGGCTAAAACCTTTAGGAAGATATGTGGAAATCTAAGTACTGTAATTCTATTTTCTTAATGTCCCTCGGCAAACTTCGTGTTTCGTCAGTTGTCGGATTTCTATCAGTTGCCCTTTGCACTTGGTGCAGACCGGACGCTCTCAATCGACTTGGAAGTATACAGAATTGTTAATACTCTTTTAACTTAATGTAATTGATTTAAAAAATGGGAGGAAAGCTGCTAAAGTCGCAGGCACGACAGACAGAAAAATAGTTTTAAAGCTCTATATAGTTCACATGGAAATCAAAACATAAAAACAATAAAGTACTTAGTTTTGAATTTAATTTATTATACACGATAAATCTAGTAATTGATGGACATGGAAAGTAGCATTCGTTTGTATTCGGAAATCCGATGAGACACGAGGAACATTAAGAAAATAGATATACTGTACACACATTTAATGAGCAAAAGTTGCAACACTGAGCCAACAATTTTGCAATAGTGTTTTTTCCGGTACACTGCCGGTTGGTATCACAGAATTAAAGTTGCTCCCACTTTCTGTACATATTCTGTCAATTACATGTTTTAATAATCGTGTCGAATTAATTATCTTTTCATCATAAATGCAGTTACTTAGCCGAGAAATTTGGTAATTCATTTTATGCATTTTATATTAATTAAATAAGTCTCTACTTATCTATTTTTAACAGAATTAAAAAAAGGATGAGATTATAATGTTCGTCTGTATGTTTTTTTTAATGAATGTCCATCGATATGTTCGTCAATAGTGAAAAGATAAAAAAAAATACATTTAGAGGAAGCTTGCGCGGTGGTCCCATGTAAATTTTATTAACTTTGCTTGGGTAGTTTTTGAGTTAGCTTCAATAATACGCATTTTTCGCACTTAGTCTATGTGGATGGTGTTATAATAAGTTCCTGTCACTGTTATTTACATAGCAGGTAGTGGAATTCGAATTTGTGTGGGGTAGGTACAGTCAGCGTCAAATAGTTAGTGACACTCAGGGTATTCAAATAAATAGACGCAACCAAAAAGTCAATAATATCGGTACAAACAAAGTTTCCTTATTGTTGTCAACAATGTATTTGCTCAAAAGGTCGAGACGTTTAAAATGTCATATAGATCGGTTCAGTCAAACCGCCATAAATATGGTTACAGTCATCCCACCAATGGTATCCAAGCATTATAAGTGTTCAAAAATATGGAACAAATTAGAAAAATAAACTAGCATGTAAGGGTGGCCGCACATGTCAGGTACCTGATCCGATTCTCCAATTTGGAAACCCGATCGGACGAGTGCCGCATACAGGCGATTGATTGTATTTGGTTTCTACGCTCTCCAGTCGTGTGCCAGAGCTTGTGGCGATTGTATCGAAGAACGCTTATGAAATTAAAAATATTTTAAAAAAAGAATGGAGATGACGAATTTCTATTAGCAATTCTTTTGTCAAAAGAATGAAAGAAAAGAAAGCGATGCTATTGGGTATATGCAGAGATTGTACAAAGTCAATTCTATCGTTTAAGTCGTCATGACGTATGTTCCATAAACATACGGGATACTTTTCGACAATTAATCAGCACCACGTTCTTCCGCACCGCACGATGGCTAACTGGACTTCTGGAGACAAAACCGTACGAGCGAACTGAATGTGTGCACCGCTACATAGAAATTGCGTCATAGACGTCATGCTTAAAATGAAAAGGACAGCAGAAGTTTCTATCCATTTGATTTTGTGAAATGTTGACGTGAGAAATAATATTTAATATATAAAGCCGTAAAGTTTATTTTTCTAATGTGTTCCATATTTTTGAATACTTATAATGCTTGGATACCATTGGCGGGATGACTGTAACCATATTTATGGCGGTTTGACTGAACCGATCTATATGACGTTTTAAACGTCTCGACCTTTTGAGCGACTATAATTGTTGACAACAATAAGACAACTTAGTTTGTACCGATATTATTGACTTTTTGGTTGCGTCTATTTATTTGAATACCCTGAGTGTCACTAACTATTTGACGCTGACTGTACCATAGCTAAAAAGTCAAAAATAAAAACAACCGACTTCCAAAAAAAAACACTACCATGTGAAAAATGGCTTTAATTTTGGAATTCGGTGGCAAAAAACTAAAATTTTAAACCAAAGACACCGAATTCTGAAATTAAAGTTATTTTTCACTTTGTAGTGTTTTTTTTTTTTAAGCTGGTTGTTTTTTTTTTGTATTATTGTAACGACTTATTATAATTACCTACGGCCGCTCGGTAAATAAACCTTCCGCGTCCGTGCGTAACTGCCGGGCACTCGATACTATTGCGTACTGATATACACTGAGATTTCGAAGCGCATCGTCGTTTTGGCCGTTTTCTTTGAATATACAGGGTGATTGGAAGATGGGTGCAAAGCTTTAAGGCGAAGATAGTACAGACAATTTAGAACCATTTAAGCCATGGTTGTCTTAGACGAAGTCTTACCAAATATTTTACAAATTTCTTATTTTTTCTAATCGTATTGTACAAATTTTTTATTTTTTCTGAGCTTTAAATGTCTGTAAAAAAAATGTCTAATCACACAGAAGCCTAAAACATGTTTTGCTTGGTTGCCTACACATTACTTTAATTAAATAAATAAAAAATGAATTCATTTATCATTCAATTTGGCCATAATTATGCAGTTTACATTAAATTTTGAGAATTTCCGAAAAAAAACTTAAAAATTTGGTTAAAAAAATTTGGTAAGACTTCGTCTAAGACAACCATGGCTTAAATGGTTCTAAATTGTCTATACTATCTTCACCTTAAAGCTTTGCACCCATCTTCCAATCACCCTGTATAATACTGTTACTTATTTATACTGTGACGCAAGTAACGGTTTACAATATTGCTTCCAAATGAAATGGTTAATGAAATACTTGCTAGCATTAGCGTCATAGTGTTAATTAATAATCCGCGAAGTGTGAATCCGACCGTGCATAAATTATGGTTCCGTATCCGTAATTAATTAGTCAGAGGAATAAGGTAACGTGCTACTGAATTATTTGATTGTTAGCTAATAAATTGTTAAATCAAGACAACATCATATTAAGTATACCTAAAGACATTAAAATATATTTAGAATCACTTTGATAATACCTTTTTTATGAATAAAGTTGTTCTAAAGCGCTCTCTTCTACTTTAGTGTATAATCATTTAATCATTCTAAACGTCTGTGCCCTATTAAATTCAAGATCTTTTAAATACTTCCACAAAAAAAACAACCGACTTACAAAAAAACACTACAGACTGAAAAATTACTTAATTTCGGGAGTCGGAGGCAAAAGGCGAAAAAACCAAAACAAAGACACCCACAGACAGACAGTGTTATTTTTGTAAAAAGTAAAAAAAAACACTTTTTAGTTGTGGTACCTATTACCCCACACAAATTCGAATACCACTACCTGCTATGTAAATAACAGTGACAGGAAGTTATTAGGTATAATATCATCCACATAAACTAAGCGGGAAAAATACGTATTATTGAAGCTAACTCAAAAACTACCCAAGCAAAGTTAATACAATTTATATGGGACTACTGCGCAAGCTTCCTCTAACAAATAAAAATAGAATTTTCAAAATCGGTCAAAAATTTACGAAAAAATCGATGGACATACATGAAAAAACATACAGATATATACTTCCTCCTTTTTCGCCACAAAAAGATAGTCGAAAGGAAGTCGTTTAAAAAGTTATTTAAAAATCAAAAACCCGACTGCAAAAACAAGCATTATAATCTATAGAATTTTGGTATTGCAGGCGGGGGACAAACAAAATTTACACCATTTCGGGTTATTGGTTTGTCTCCGCCTGCAATACCAAAATTCTATAGATTTTAATGCTTGTTTTTCTCTTTTCAGTTATGTGTTTTTGCAGTCGGGTTTTTTGTTTTTTAAATTTTTTTTTTTTCAAGCTTTTTAGTTTTATTGAAATAATATACATTGACTCATTACTAGCTTTTATTTGATACCAATAATATTTTAAACCTACCCTTCCCTTTTTTTGTATTTGCAGATGCAATATATAAATATTATATAGCATATGACACTCCCACAATGACGAATCTAACGACACCTCACATGTTAAAATCCATCAAGCCTACATTAGGCTACAGAGCGTGCCAAAGAAATAGACATACATACATACAAACATACATACATACTTACATACATACATACATACATACTCTCGAAAATCATTACCCTCCTTCTGGGGCAGTCGGGTAAAAATAGAAGACATTATACCGTTGCGCGTTGCCTTGTTCGAGGACGATAAAAAGTTTTTATCTCCAGCAACGGCCAGCGATGCATGCGCATTTCATAACTGGCTGGATGGTTTGCAGTTTTGCACAACGCTTTTGTTTAGTTCGCATATATATGAAAAGATAAATTAACGGTTTTTGGCCTTACTGAGCAAAGTGCTTATACAGCGTGTTTCAGAAAGGTGTGGTCAAATTTAAGTGTGTGGTACAGACCATCAGACTGAACGACTTTCTTCATGGGACTAATATCGTAGTCGCGAAAAAATTATCAACTGACCCATACAACAACATGCAGTGCGCCCGCGTCCCATTACTTGTCATGCACCATGCCATAGACCGCCACCATGCGCAAGCGATGCACGTCCTTGGTGCGGGCTAGCTCCAACACTGTCCTGGCGATGATTGCTCAGCGACTGGATTGCCCCTACGATGGGCCTTGTTGTAGCAAGCATATTGCTGGTGCTTAATTTGTCATTTTATTTAATGTTATGCATATTATAATTTAAATTTTTGCTTCTGACATAACTTCACTTACTTAATTTAATTCATTGTTCAATTCAATTTTATTTTAATTTTGCTGTGTGTGTTTGACATTAATTGATTTGATCTGACATTTATCTGTGACTCAAATAGTGACACCTATAAAATTGTCAAATTTGTGTATTGTTTTTGTATTTAATATGGGTCTAGGACCTGAAATAAATGAATTTTATTATAGACAATAGTCTATACCATAGACAAGTGATGTTGGACCTTCGGGCGTATGAGCCGATTGCAATATTTATGTAAATATTTACGGTTTTCATGTAAACTTTTATTTTTTATTAACAATTATTGTTTATTTATTTTGTGATCCCATAGTGGGATTTATGTGTACCGTAGGTGTGTCCGTGGCATCACAGCGGGTCCTATCAGAATACCAGCGCTGCGGTATTAATTTTTTAAATATCGCTGCCTATGCTGAGTTAGGTGCCATTGTGGCCTCGCACAGGTCGTTTATTTTTTTAAATGTTTTTCCTTTCTGTAATTCTAAAATTTTGGTTAGTTTTAGATGCTCCTTTTTAGTTGTTATTACTGTTTGTATTTCCTGTGTGTGTCCCAAATAAAATATTTTTGTTTTTTCTTACAATAAAAAAAAAATCCTTTCGACCCAAATGTATGGGACGGCTGATAATTAATTTTTGTTGATCCCATGGAGAAAGTTGTTCAGTTTGATGGTCTGTACCACACTCTTAAATTTGACCACAAGTTTCTGATACATGCTGTATTAGGTATTATAGAGTAGTCAAAGGTGCATGATCATCAGACCGCAAATCGATCGGGCCATTATTGGGTTATTTCACCGAAAACAAAAAAATCATGGTGCCATGACTTTCCGGCGCATTGAAAATGACTTTAATTAATTAAGGCACTTAAAAATCAGAGGATTGAAAAAAGAGCGAACTTCAATCAAATTGTTTTTTTTTTGGCAGTGGAAACTTCTTGAAGCGCGTTGGGCATTTTTGAGATGTGACTAAACCATTGATTTCGCGACACTGTAACGCAATTTACCGACACCGTGGAGTAAAAGACATCAACGCGTTGATTACCGTGGTGCCGATTTTTTTCAAGTTTTCACTTCTGTCGGCACTCCCGGAGTGCCTCTGTTTTATTTTAAATGTCTAAATATTTAACAATTTTTGTTGTTGTGTTGTAGCCCTTTTAGTAACGCATCTTTTTATTTTTCTTCAAAACGGGTTTTCGATCGCTTTAGCAGGGTTACTGAAGCGATCGAAAAAAAAAAATATAGCAAAATTCGTCTCTCAGCTAAGTCCTACGGCCTATTGAGTACTAAGACTGCATTAGAGTGATGTAACTATTACTAAACCAATGTCCTTGCAAATAGACTTGTGTTTCAAACGCTACCGAGGTGTTGGCACTGCACACATTGCAACCTTCCTTTCATTTACCTTCCCAGTGGAACCTGATGAAGTAATAACCTGAAGTGCTACGAATTGAAACTGCAATACATATCAACTATGAGACTTTTGTTATTTAATTTTATTGAAAAAAAAAGAAAGAAATTGTGCAACTGACAAGCGAGACAGGCGCGAGGAGAGTCACTTCTGAAGACATAGTCACACTTCTGTAGACATATCTAGCTAATCTTTTCTTTTTCGTGGGTTCTCTGGAGTGACAAGAGTAAGCTTTCCAGAAATATCTCCTCTCTGGGCTAAAACCTTTAGGAAGATATGTGGAAATCTAAGTACTGTAATTCTATTTTCTTAATGTCCCTCGGCAAACTTCGTGTTTCGTCAGTTGTCGGATTTCTATCAGTTGCCCTTTGCACTTGGTGCAGACCGGACGCTCTCAATCGACTTGGAAGTATACAGAATTGTTAATACTCTTTTAACTTAATGTAATTGATTTAAAAAATGGGAGGAAAGCTGCTAAAGTCGCAGGCACGACAGACAGAAAAATAGTTTTAAAGCTCTATATAGTTCACATGGAAATCAAAACATAAAAACAATAAAGTACTTAGTTTTGAATTTAATTTATTATACACGATAAATCTAGTAATTGATGGACATGGAAAGTAGCATTCGTTTGTATTCGGAAATCCGATGAGACACGAGGAACATTAAGAAAATAGATATACTGTACACACATTTAATGAGCAAAAGTTGCAACACTGAGCCAACAATTTTGCAATAGTGTTTTTTCCGGTACACTGCCGGTTGGTATCACAGAATTAAAGTTGCTCCCACTTTCTGTACATATTCTGTCAATTACATGTTTTAATAATCGTGTCGAATTAATTATCTTTTCATCATAAATGCAGTTACTTAGCCGAGAAATTTGGTAATTCATTTTATATTAATTAAATAAGTCTCTACTTATCTATTTTTAACAGAATTAAAAAAAGGATGAGATTATAATGTTCGTCTGTATGTTTTTTTTAATGAATGTCCATCGATATGTTCGTCAATAGTGAAAAGATAAAAAAAAATACATTTAGAGGAAGCTTGCGCGGTGGTCCCATGTAAATTTTATTAACTTTGCTTGGGTAGTTTTTGAGTTAGCTTCAATAATACGCATTTTTCGCACTTAGTCTATGTGGATGGTGTTATAATAAGTTCCTGTCACTGTTATTTACATAGCAGGTAGTGGAATTCGAATTTGTGTGGGGTAGGTACAGTCAGCGTCAAATAGTTAGTGACACTCAGGGTATTCAAATAAATAGACGCAACCAAAAAGTCAATAATATCGGTACAAACAAAGTTTCCTTATTGTTGTCAACAATGTATTTGCTCAAAAGGTCGAGACGTTTAAAATGTCATATAGATCGGTTCAGTCAAACCGCCATAAATATGGTTACAGTCATCCCACCAATGGTATCCAAGCATTATAAGTGTTCAAAAATATGGAACAAATTAGAAAAATAAACTAGCATGTAAGGGTGGCCGCACATGTCAGGTACCTGATCCGATTCTCCAATTTGGAAACCCGATCGGACGAGTGCCGCATACAGGCGATTGATTGTATTTGGTTTCTACGCTCTCCAGTCGTGTGCCAGAGCTTGTGGCGATTGTATCGAAGAACGCTTATGAAATTAAAAATATTTTAAAAAAAGAATGGAGATGACGAATTTCTATTAGCAATTCTTTTGTCAAAAGAATGAAAGAAAAGAAAGCGATGCTATTGGGTATATGCAGAGATTGTACAAAGTCAATTCTATCGTTTAAGTCGTCATGACGTATGTTCCATAAACATACGGGATACTTTTCGACAATTAATCAGCACCACGTTCTTCCGCACCGCACGATGGCTAACTGGACTTCTGGAGACAAAACCGTACGAGCGAACTGAATGTGTGCACCGCTACATAGAAATTGCGTCATAGACGTCATGCTTAAAATGAAAAGGACAGCAGAAGTTTCTATCCATTTGATTTTGTGAAATGTTGACGTGAGAAATAATATTTAATATATAAAGCCGTAAAGTTTATTTTTCTAATGTGTTCCATATTTTTGAATACTTATAATGCTTGGATACCATTGGCGGGATGACTGTAACCATATTTATGGCGGTTTGACTGAACCGATCTATATGACGTTTTAAACGTCTCGACCTTTTGAGCGACTATAATTGTTGACAACAATAAGACAACTTAGTTTGTACCGATATTATTGACTTTTTGGTTGCGTCTATTTATTTGAATACCCTGAGTGTCACTAACTATTTGACGCTGACTGTACCATAGCTAAAAAGTCAAAAATAAAAACAACCGACTTCCAAAAAAAAACACTACCATGTGAAAAATGGCTTTAATTTTGGAATTCGGTGGCAAAAAACTAAAATTTTAAACCAAAGACACCGAATTCTGAAATTAAAGTTATTTTTCACTTTGTAGTGTTTTTTTTTTTTAAGCTGGTTGTTTTTTTTTTGTATTATTGTAACGACTTATTATATTTCACAACAGTAGTAATTGTATACTCATTACAAAATACAATGGACACAACTATTTCAAAATTAAATATTAACAGTAACACTAACATAACGCATGCATGAGTGAAAGGATCTCTCATGAACAAATATTAAATAGTAGTTTAGCTCAGTAGTACTTTACTTCCTCATTACATAACACAGTTAGAATAATTAGGTATTCATCAAACTTTCCTCAGAATTTATGCAAAATATGAAATTAAAAATCCATAGTGCATCTGGATGATGATTTTTAATTTCCTGTTATCTATGAGCTAAACTTAGCATGATGTTATTATGGTCACTTAAAAAAACCGGCCAAGTTCAAGTTGGACTTGCACACGAAGGGTTCCGTACCACCATATAATATTTAACACAAAGCACATTATTTTTTAACATTTTCCAATAATAAAACACTTTTCTTGTATGTGGACCCTCTTTAAAATAAACTTTATAAAAAAATTGTTATTTGTTGTTATAGCGGCAATATAAATACACAATGTGTGAAAATTTCAACTGTCTACCTATTAAGGTTCATGAGATACAGTCCGCTGACAGATAGAAGGATGGACGGACAGCGGAGGCTTAGCAATAGGGTTCCGTTTGGCACCCATCTTTCGGGTACGGTTTAAATGCAATATTGGTGTTTATTTAATTTATTGGTACTGAATTATTGACATAAAATTATATATTAGTGATATTGATACATTTTAAATGCGTAATGAATTTTAAATATTATTGTAATGTTTCTTTACTTGTTACTAGCGGACATCACGCGGTTTCACCCGCGTAGTTCCCGTTCCCGTGGTAGTACGGAGATAAAATATATCCTATGTTACTCGCTGATAATGTAGCTATCCATTGCTGAAAGAATTTTTCAAATCGGTCCAGTAGTTTTTAAGTTTATTAGTTACATACAAAAATACAAATCTTTTCTCATTATAATATTAGTATATTTTGTTTATCATCACTGTAATATTTTCAACACAATGTATTTTGTTACGAAATAAATGACATGACTCATAAACTAGGAACCTTAAAAAGATGTATTTTTATAAGATTTTGTCTTCTTTCTCATTTCTGAATCAATATAATATAATGTCAGAGAAAGCGTCGATATCTATTGTCTGAGCTCTGTCGTAACAATATTACTGAACCTTAAAGTTCAGCTCAATCAGTAAGGTTAACAAGGCATATATCTATATATACAATCACTACTAATACATAAAAATTGATATATGTACTTTGTTGAAGCAATCATTATGTTCTACCAGCTATTGTAATTTGTACAACTCAATGTCAAAGATCAAACTTCGTGATCACAATAGAAATAATTTATTTAGCAAAAATAAGAAATACAATGCATGTTACAAGCAATGCGAAGTTTCCTCATAAATTCTCATACAATGTTACACAGTTTTTGTATACATTTTAAGTATCTACGTCCGAAGCCAATTAACCTATACAGTATTAATTATTATCTGTGCCTATACCTACTTAAGAACTGACTGCCTCGTTGGTCTATTGTTGGCAAGCGCTACTGCTGAGCATGAGGTCCTGATGGGTTCCATTCCCAGGTCAGGCAAGGCGACGATAACCAACATTTAATGACTTTATACTGAAGATCACGTCTAAACGAGTAGTGACAATGATTTGGAAAAAATATGTATGTTAAATTAGAGCATTTTCTTAATAACGAATTAAATGAATATTAAAACAGGTTACACTGGAAATGTCAATTTAATCTCCGAGATTAAAAACGGACTGTAGAGGATATTACATAGCGAAATTAATTTGTAAAGTCATATCTAACGCAGATAAAAAACTGAGAATCACTCAAAATCTATCAAGCGTATTTTTCTGAAACCGTCACTATTTTAAAGATAATTTAATTATTGATCTTTTAGTATAATTTGGGACAGCGCTCCTTGATGGGCGAGTCCTATTACTGGCTGGACGGATGCGTTGCGTGAGCTCAGTACAGAACACGCAAGCTAACTACTCAAGGTCACTGTCATATATCTGCGTCATATCGGGTTTTTTCTATCAGGAACTTCTCAATAACAGCCCAGAGTCTGGTTTTGCACCCGTTTTATGGCAATAAACTCGCCCCCATTACATGGGACTTCAATAAAACTGGCGAAGTGTGGATGTACCTACTGTAGATATACCCATGTCTCTTCTGCCATGACTTGCTCTTATGCCATGCTCTTCTGCCTCTGTAGATTATGTGATGTCATGTTTGTGTTGTTAAGAACTGAGTAATCTTTAAAAATACTCAAATGATTAAATGTGACGTCAGTTGGTACATGATTAAGCATTGCGCATCTCCTCAATAAATTCTCCATAGTAAGGTACCGATTATTATTGATTGTGAAATAAACAATTAGTTCTTTTAAAATCGTGATTGATGTGTTTAATGATGTGTGAACGCCTTGAATTATTATAGATAATGATAATTAACCAAATCCCTTACATAAGTAAGACATAAGATAAGCTTAAATATTGATTATCATGGTTATTTCGTGAGTTCCGAAATACTTACAATCCTACATGCTGTCTTGCTGGAAGCGGCTTCACTTGAATTTCTTTATCCTATCCTATTAAATGAGAAATATTTGATGTAAATATATTTGTAATCACGTTCTCGAACATGGCTTACGATTTCGATGAAAGTTGCAATATAGAGGTTTTCGGGGGCGCTCTCCTTTTGCTTCGCTAACATTCATACGTCCAACCTACTTACCAAATCCAATGCAATCATTGTTGTTGCATTTTGAAATGCATGACGTGTATTTAGCTAAATTTAGCATCGGATAAACTTGAACTTTGTTCATAATTATACCTACTCACCGTAGTATAATGATTCAAGAATAATTAGTTTTTATTTCAAGCCATATAATTATTTTATGACCCTTGTCATGTCATTATTATAATAATAAACAAGTACTTGTGTCAGATCCAGATCATAAACATCAACGGATAATTATTCAAACAAAAATATTGAACCTTTAGATACGTATACAAAAAATATAACTAGTTAAGATAAAAAATCTTAGTTAAATTTTTTGTCTGTTTTTTGTGTGTTTTTAATAGATGATCTAACCTTATCTGTGTTACCTCAAAATAATTAGAAGACCAAATACAATTTATACATAGATAGCTATCGTGGATGTCCACGTCACCACATCACGATAACACAGGGGGCCTGCCACCAGCTCATGAAGCAGTATTATTTTAATATTACCTCAGTGTGGGAAAGAGATGAAGCTCTACAGGACGTATAGCTCCATCTCTTTCTACCAAGCTGGTGGTAGGCCCCCAGGGAAGTAACATGAATGAAAATACATACTTACTATAAGAAGACGCTTTTAAATTTACGTATGTTGCCATTTCAATATTATATTTTATGTAAACATGTACAATTATTGTATATTTATTTTATTTTTATATCTCATTGTATGCTGCACCGGTCGACGTCATAACGTCAACGCCGGCTGTCGCTGAAAACCAGCGCTGTGGCTCTGGCTCGAATGGGATCGCAGCATTATACTGAGTGATGGCCGTTTTGCGTGGATGTGACGCATATTTTCCCCCCAATTGTTCTTTTTCATTTTCTTTGCGTCATGTTAACCGCAAATAAACGTAATTTCTTTCTTTTACAAGTACAAACTAGTTTTGAGGTACGAGTAGGTAGGTAACTCAAATTAGTTTTCGGGTTGGTCAACTCATTTATTTCGTGACCTGTTGAGGAATTTGCTAACCAAAATAGTATACACAGACTGATTAAAGAAAATGCCAATAAACTTGAAATATTAATTTATGGAAACTACATAGTATTTTCTATGAACAAGTATTTTCTGTGAACAAGTATTTTCTGTAGAAACATAAAAACAATTTTGTTGAATGTTCACAGGTACAGTTTTAATATGCAAAGCAATATTATATTCCTAAAAAATAATCGAATAACATTTAGCGAAATAAATAGGTAAATCAAAAAAAATTTTTGAATCACTGCATTTGATTAAATAACTAGGAAGTCGACCTCTAAAAAACTTGTAAATAAACGTCTACTGTTTTAATTTGACCTTCTCGGTGGCCAGTGCTAGTTTCCTGATGTTGCAGAGACAGCCAGCTGATGCTTCTTGGAGGATCGGGTCCTTGGATCCTATTGTCTCCAGGAGAAATTGGACTACGCCAGCCTGCAAGCATAACATAACTTGTAAAAAAAATAAGCGGGCCTTGCAGTAGTCTCATAATATGATGAAGAACATTAAAGGGGCGGGGCCGCGTCAAGGTCGTTTCTGACGGCGAATTATAGCACCGCGCGCGCTCATTGTTAAAATCAAATAGCGCGCACTTCCCCGGCTTCCTGTTACATACTTCCGTCCCTTTTCACAAACTCACTCGCACAGATTGCAGGAACGCGAGAGGAAAGATGTTACACATCAATAATAATAATAATTAATTATGTGTTGTCACAAATAAAATGCCAATGTTACAGCGTAAAATGCTGTAGGAAAGGTGACAAAACGGTACCCCAACTGCGCTTCACACTTCCTAATCCACTGCTTCATATGTTTGAAAAATTCGTCTGCTCGACAACGTAAATAACGCAATGAATGTTGTCGAACTGTCAAAATGAAAGGCTTTGCAAGTTTTAGTGTGTTACGCAATTACCCCGGGGGCTATAGGTATAATGCTACAGATCCCGCAGAAGGATATCAAGCGTAGCGGGTCGCGTAGCTGTTCGCGTAGCGGGTCGCGTAGCTGTTCTCGTAGGTGTTCTCGTAGCGGGTTTTGTAGCTGTTCTCGTAGCGGGTCGCGTAGCTGTTAGCGTAGCTGTTCGCATAGCGTGTCGCGTAGCTGTTCGCGTAGCGGGTCGCGTAGCTGTTCGCGTAGCGGGTACCGTAGCTGTTCGCGTAGCGGGTCGCGTAGCTGTTCGCATAGCGGGTCGCGTAGCTGTTCGCGTAGCTGTTCTCGTAGCGGTTCGCGTAGACCATTTTAAAAACGGATGCTCACTATCGAAGTTTTAAAGCCCACATAATGACATAACACAAAACGAGGTGGCCTAGTTTAACCAGCCCTCTATCCCGGGTACGTATTCCTCATGATTTGCAATATTTGAGTAAAGCAAGCCCAGTTCATCAGACATAATCTATATTTTATTAAAAGAAAAATAGATTAATTTGTCGCAGAAACACGTGCATACAAAGAGAAGAGTAGGTAAGCAGAAAACAAAATAGATATAACTTGACAAACATGAGTATAAAACAGAGATAGTCGGCAGCTGCACGACATGACTGTGACAAGAAGGCTTCCACTCAGCATGATGCTGTGCTATGGGGGACCCACAGCACAGCGCTGATTTTCAGCAATAAATAAAGCTGAAGAGTTTGAACCCGCTATTAATCTCTACAACTACCATTTTACCTTTCAAAGGCTTTTGACCTAGTGTCATATGACTTGCTGTGGTCTAAACTTAAAAAAACGGGTGTGCACGCACAGGTGCAACGGATCTTCCACTACTGGTATGCCAACCAGACCAATAATGTCAGATGGGCAGACAGCCTCTCCGAAGTGTACGGGTTGGAGTGCGGGACGAGGCAAGGTGGTTTGACCTCCCCTAAGCTCTTTAACCTGTACATTAACGACCTGCTAGCTGAGCTCAGCAGCACTCATGTCGGCTGCTCAATTGATAATGTTTGCATGAATAATATTAGCTACGCAGATGACATGGTGCTGCTGAGTCCAGCTGTCAGTGCAATAAGGCAGCTCTTACTGGTCTGTGAAAAGTATGTCCATAAACATGGTCTGCTGTATAATTGTAAAAAAAGTGAGTTCATGGTCTTCAGGGCCTCTGGCAAGTGTCCGCCTAGTGTGCCCGCCATAAAACTGAATGGTGTTGAGCTAAAACGGGTCTACCAGTTCAAATACCTAGGGCACTATGTCACTGAGGATCTTGATGACCAAGTTGACATTGAAAGGGAGCGCAGGGCATTGGCGGTTAAAAGTAATATGCTGGCACGCAGGTTCGCTCGCTGCGGTAAACAGGTAAAGGTTACACTTTTTAAAGCTTACTGCCAAACGTTTTATACGAGTAGCCTGTGGGTCAGCTGTACTCAAAGATCGATCAATGCCTTGCGTGTCCAGTATAATAATGGATTCAGGATGCTGCTGGGGCTGCCCCGCTTTTGTAGCGCTTCGGGCATGTTTGTGGAGGCTCGGGTTGATGGCTTCCATGCTATAATGCGCAAGCGAACCGCCTCCCTACTAAGCAGAGTGTGGGGCAGCACTAACAGTATCCTTCAAGTAATTGCTGAGAAGTATGACTCGGTAGTCATGAAAGCTTTCGTTCGGATTCTGGTCAGATAGCGTGGCAATCTATCCTGAACTCGAACGGGAGGTTTCATGACTGCTTACACCTTTTATGTACCTACCTTTTGTAATTTATGTCTGTACTAACATAGCTTGTAAGATAATTCATGTAACTAACAATTATGGACTTTGTCTGAATAAATAAATAATAATAATAGGCTATTTAACATCACGCTGCGACCCTTAGGAGGCGAGCAGAAAGAAAAACAGTCGGAAAGAAAGTAAAGTGGGCACAGCTTTATAATAATATATTTTATATTAAATTAAGAAATTTCACACGGACGAAGTCGCGTGCAATTAGTTTCTGTTATAATCATCATCATCATCATTTCAGCCGAAGGACGTCCACTGCTGGACATAGGCCTCCCCCAAGCACCGCCACTTCGACCGGTTCTGTGCTTTCCGCATCCAGCGGATTCCTTGCGGCCTTCACAAGGTCATCGGTCCATCTTGTGGGAGGCCTTCCAACGCTACGTCTTCCGGTACGTGGTCGCCACTCCAGAACCTTTCGGCCCCATCGGCCATCCGTTCTGCGAGCAATGTGCCCTGCCCATTGCCACTTAAGTTTGGCAATTCTTCGGGCTATGTCGGTTACCTTGGTTCTCCTTGGGATCTCTACATTTCTGATTCGATCACGTAGGGAAACTCCAAGCATAGCCCTCTCCATTGCACTTTGGGTGACTTTTAGCCTTCTGGTAAGACCCATTGTGAGCGACCATGTTTCAGTACCATAAGTCATCACTGGCAACACGCACTGGTCAAAGACTTTCGTCTTGAGACACTGTGGTATGTGGGACGAGAAGATATTGCGTAGCTTCCCAGCCGAGTCGGATTCGCCGATTGACCTCTTTCTCGAAGTTGGACCTACCTAGCTGGACAGTTGGTCCTTGTTTATTATAATACAAGCTTAGTATTATAATTATATTTTATTATGATACTAGTTGAGTTTTACAATAAAATCAAAGTCAAATCTATTATAGCAAAAGTTCATTAACACTTGAAAGTCAAGTTTAATTGAGTTGGCGTCATTTACGTGACATTTACGTGTTTCTCCACTTATTGAACGACGTTTTTGCTCACTGGATGTTTATCCAGAGCCTTTACTAACAAAAGATCAAGTTTAAACATTTACTTAAGTAACTTGCCCTATAAGGCAACATTTTCTGTTTAAAGATCTCCTTATACGGTACGGAATAAGGTCGTTTTTATGCAAATATGCATAACACGTTGATGACGTTGAGCCCGAAAGTCTGACAACCAGTCTTACCAAGGGGTATCGTATTACCCAGTATAGCTATAACTGGGTTGTGGAGGTCAGATAGGCAATCGCTCCATGTAAAATTCTGGTATTCAGCTGCATTCGATTAGACTGCAAGCTGACCCCAACAAAGTTGGGAAAAGACTAGGCAGATTATGATGATGAATGCACCCTATTTACGTAATTAGGGTGCTGGTATGTCAATTTGTTATCAATATACACACGATCAATCATAATCTGAATTATTTTGAAGGACATTGCTAATCCATTGCTTCTTATGTTCGAAAAATGTGTCTGCTCAACAATGTAAATAACGCAATGAATGTTGTTGAACTGTCAAAATGGAGCAGATTGTGATTGCTCGTATGTTACACAATTAGGGTGCAAGTGAGGTTCATTAAACTGATTTGGATTTTAAACTGAAAGCTTATATCAAATTATAAATATAGTCATGTTTACAAGTTATCAACATAGTTTATACAGCTATCTTACTAATATGTATTATAATATATAACTGCCTCGTTGGTCTAGTGGTCGCAAGCGCTACTGCTGAGTATGAGGTCCTGGGTTCGATTCCCGGGTCGGGCAAAGTGTTATTGGGTTTTTCTATCTGAAAATTCTCTATAGCAGCTCGGAGTCTGGATTTGTGCCCGGTTGATGGCAATAGGCTCGCCCCATATTACATGGGACTTAAACATAACTGGCGAAATGTGGGTGTACCTGCTACAGGGACACCCCTGCCCAACCCTTCGGGGAAACAAGGCGTGATGTTATGTTATGTATTATAATTGTGAAAATTTCTACATATTTTTGGATGTTTGTTACTCAATCACGCAAAAACGGCTGAACGGATTTACATGTTTGGCACACAGATTTGTTTTTACTTGGATCCCGACATAGGATACTTTTATCTAGGTAGTAACGTCCCGTGGGATAATTTCTGACTTCGATCCGTGAGGGTGTTGTTAAGTATCGTATTGAGAGTCTATTTATGTGGTAATTTTCAGGAAAAAAGAAAAAAATAATACCCGTAGGTATTTTTTTTGTCCAAGGGGGATTTTACCGGGATAATACATGGGGGCCCGGGCGGTCGTGCGGGTGTCTACAAGTCATAACTTATGAGTTTATGACCCCTGTTGAAAATTTGCTAATTTTTTACGGAATTAGGATAATTTTGGTACTATAAACGTGAATTTTAAATAGCTATAACTTTTTTATTTTCAATTATAATAAGATTTTTTATTACTTTTGTATAATAGCCATCGCAAGTTTATTAATGGATAAATGACACGTTAGTTGGAAGAATTGGTATTTCCCTAATTTTCAACTGAGACAAATTGCTTACCTCCCATGCATTAACATATTTTACACTAGCTTTTACCTGCGACTTCGTCCGCATAGTAGAAAAATATCAACCCCGAAGGGTTAGACAAAAGTGTACCCATATTACACCCGCATTTTGCTAGTTATGTTTAAGTCCCTTGCAATAGGGGGCGAGCCTATTGTCAAACTCCGGCACAAATCCAAACTCCGGGTTGCTACTAAGAAATTCCTGACGAAAAATGCAATAACACACTGCCCGAACTGAGAAAGGAACCAAAAGTCAAATCATTTATTTCAAATAGGCCCATGTATGGTACCTTTGAACGTCAAATTTACAAAATAATAGAATTGATTCTAGTCGCCCCTTCCAAAAGGTAGTTCTCGTATGGAGAAGAATGGGCAAGAAACTCCACCGTTACTCTATTGAAATGTTTTACAATATTTGTATGATACATACATTAGTTAAATAATTATAATTATTAACCTCATGCTCACTTCATGCTTTTTACCAAGAACAAGTTCTAGGACAAGACGTTACTAACTTGCTATTTTTACAACGGCATGAGCATCATCTTGAGCAAGAGTGGTGATCAATGAGACCTTCTCTGTATAAGAAGAGGCCTTTGCCCTGCAGTGGGACAGTAATAGGCTGGTATTATTATGCCTATTGATACGACGGACAGGAAAAGGTTTTATAAGCAACAGTTTTCTTTTAAAGCCAGAGAATCGCGGCGATTATACTCTTGCCATGCCATCAAATTATCGCCGCGATATCGCCGTGCGAAGATTGCTTTGATCTACAAAACTGAACTGAAAACTGATTTACATTCGTAAGACGTACTCGTAATATAAGGTTCAGTTGAAAACCAGCGTCAGGCACTAGTTGTCTGGCATGTATGTTGAAATGAGCCTATTTGTCGCAGCCGTGAGTCACACAATACTGTTTTAAGCTTTCTAATGTTTTTTTTTGTTTTTGAAGTCTGTGTGCCTTAACCTGGGTCAAATAAATTTGTTTTCTTTCTTTCATACAGTTTGTTGAATTTGATGCCATGACGCGGCATGACTATCGTCACGAACACACGTTCCTCTCGCCTGTGTAGACAGTGTCCTGGACAATACCTTCTTCTGGTTGCGACGATTGAGGGTCAAACTTCCAATATTATTTAAGCCAATTTTTCTGTAAAACAAGTTTAAATGCAACTCCCGTGCCGTTGCATGCAACCACAAGCACAATGTTTTGCGTTTTACATCATCACAACAGCGATTTTTTACACCACAATTAAAATCGTGTGCCAGCAATACTTTTTAATCTATGTTACCTACTTAGTTTGTTGATGTACAGAATGTGTAGATAACGGCTGTGAGTATGCGATGGATCTTGTTACCTGTTAGTGTTGTTATTGATACGGCAATTGCCGTATTAAACGGCATGACACGATTTTTTTTTTCGGAAAATTCTGCATACTGCAGGCCTCTCATTGCCGTATCACAGAATCCGGCAATTGACTATAGGTTAAACGAAACGTTTTTTCACTAGCTTATTGAATGAAACGAAAATGAAACTCAAATATCTGTCACCAGAAGAGGCTGTACGCCATAAACATAGAACATTTTTCGTCATTATTACCTCTAACCCAGAAACTACCACGAATTGTCAAAACTGAAAATGACCTTAAAGAAATCGATGAAAATCAAGGATACTGTACCAAGTTTAACGTGTCCCGCGACATGTTCGAGAAGCAAGGATTAGATAGACATGATTCTAAAGTAATAGAAACGATAAGACCTTTATGGAGAAGAAACAACTGCGGAATAGATTCTTTTAAATAAATACGGCAATTTAGTATTTTTCCCGGAAAATACGGCAAACCAGACTGTGACATACGGCAGCTCAGATTTTTACGATAACAACACTGTTACCTGTATAAAACCGAGATTGATTGATGACTCATAGTGTTGTGTTTACATTCAGAACGGGGGTTTATCCGCAAATTACGTTTTACAACATAAGTACCAAAATGATGCAGGCTAAACCGAGCATGACGTTGATCAATTCAATTGAATGAACTGGACAACCCCGGATCTAGATTTTGTTTTGAGGCGGGGCAAAAACTGCCGTCTGCCGCCCCCCGACAATCTTTTATCGCTAAGTTAGCCCCCGCGAAATTAAAATTTTCTCAAAATGAAAATTTTGGCAGCAACATATTAATCAAATTGTATCGATCGGTAATGCGCCAATTCAACGGGGCGCCAAAACTGTTGTAAAAAAGAAAAAAAATTGAAAGATTATAAATGTGCTGCCCGTCTCATTTATTGAATGAATTTGTGTTTTGAATTTGTCGCCCCCAGAAGTTGGCGCCCGGGGCACGGGCCCCGGTTTGCCCCCCTAGATCCGCGGCTGGAACTGGTTTCGGTAAAGGGTACTAGTTCTGCATGGTAAACAAAAGAGCAATAAAAATACTTGGTCTATTTTTATCAGCTCAGACAGAACAAGTTCGCATTCCCAGACAGTCTTGACTTAAGTAATACAATTGCAATATTTTCTCAAGAATTGCAATCCGAGGAGTGAATAATTTTAAGAAGTAGCCGAATACGGTCCCGTACAGTTTTTTACCTATTGAGAATGTGGTTGTGAATTCGAAGGTCCACCAGACTAAGGATCCAGTCCCCTAATTGCGTAATATGTACATCACAATTACAATCTGTTTCGATTTGAAACATATTGCTAATCCATTGCTTCATAAGTTGGAAAAAAAAATCTACTCAACAACGTAAATAACGCAATGAATGTTGATGAACTGTCAAAATGAAACCAATTAGCCATAATTATTTACGAACTGTACAGTACCTACGGGTACTGGATTGGAATCGTGTCTGGTTATGCTAATAAGGACGACGCCATTTTTTTTTTGTGTCCTTGTAGATGTAGATTATATAAAATATTGGACACGTATTTTTACCCGACTGCCCCAGAAGGAGGGTAATGTTTTTCGAGAGTATGCATGTATATATGTATGTATGTCTATTTCTTTGGCACGCTCTGTAGCCTAAACGGCTTGATGGATTTTAACATATGAGGTGTCGTTAGGTTCGTCTTAATACTCGTAGTGGAAGTGATATAGGCTATATAATATTTATATATTGCATCTGCAAATACAAAAAAAGGGAGGGGTAGGTTTAAAATAAAAAAACAACATTGTTGGTATCAAATAAAAGTTAGTAATGAGTCAATTCCAAATATATACACATATTTATATATTTACTAAAACTAAAAATTTTGAAATAAAACAAATTATTAAAAAAAAAACCCGACTGCAAAAACTCATAACTGAAAAGAGAAAAACAAGCATTATAATCTATAGGATTTTGGTATTGCAGGCGGGGACAAACCAATAACATGAAATTTTGGTGTAACTTTTGTTTGTCCCCGCCTGCAATACCAAAATCCTATAGATTATAATGCTTGTTTTTCTCTTTTCAGTTATGAGTTTTTGCAGTCGGGTTTTTTTTTTAATAATTTGTTTTTTTCTTGTTTTACATAATCAAAATATTACGCCATTACATTGAGTTAAAATGTGGCGTGACGTCACACCTTGCTAGATTTGATACTGAGTTATGCTTTGACGTAGCAAGCCCCACTCCCCAACTTTAATGCGTTTTATCCAAGTAATTTTCAAGAAACGCTTGTGACTAAAAGAGTGATGAATATAAATGTTGATGGATGGAGCGGGAGAGGAAGACCAAAGAAAAGATGGAAGAATTGTGTGAGGAATGATATGAAAGAGAAGGGAGTGAATGATAGCGTGACGGTTGACAGGGGAGAGTGGAAAGAGAAAACGTGTGCGCCAACCCCACGTACATATCATGGGACAAGGGCAGCAAGATGATGATGAAATAAAAAAAGTATCTAATATTTTTATTATCTGACTAACGGACTAATTAGTTTTTTTTTTATCCATGTATCGTCCCTATTATTTCAATTGTTAAACCTCATAGTCAGGCCGTTATTATTGAAGCACAGCATGGTACATTTTAGAGGTGCTATCGCTTTCCTGAGAGCAGTGGTGGCTCAGTGGTAACGGCCGCGACTTACGAGTTGTAGGTCGTAGGTTCAAACCCAGACAGGCGTTTTACTTTGTGTAAATTATTTCATCACCGCTGCTCTCAAAACGGTGAAGGAAAACATCGTGAGGAAACCGGCATGTCCTAGAACCAAAAATTCGAAGACATGTGACATCTACCAACCCACACTGGGCCCGCGTGGTGTGATTACGGCCCAAACCCTCTCACAGAGAGGAGGCCTGTGTCCCAGCAGTGGGAACATTATAGGCTGATGATGATGATGATAGCTTTCCTGACTT
This sequence comes from Agrochola litura, assembly GCA_949152395.1. Classification (NCBI taxonomy): domain Eukaryota; kingdom Metazoa; phylum Arthropoda; class Insecta; order Lepidoptera; family Noctuidae; genus Agrochola; species Agrochola litura. Next base: position 4,634,012 of record OX424502.1, on the reverse strand, counting down.
GACGACCACGCTCAACTTAGCTTTGTCAATTCTTGCTCAAGCTTGTTTAAAATCAAGCCGCATTCGTTGTCCCCAACGAATGCGGCTTGATTTAAACAAGCTACCACATCCAAGCAGCCACATGTTTGCCGGTTTAGATTATTCTATGGAAATTCTACTTAAGTTGTGAGTCTGCCCTAGGCTTCGACAATTACGAAAAAATCAGGCCAAGTGCGAGTCGGTCTCGCACACGAAGGGTTCCGTACCGTATTAAGACCGAGCAAAAAACCACGAACCAAAAAACACGTTTCTTGTATGGCGACCCCCTTTAATTTTTTACTTTATTTTATTTTATTACACAAACATACATACATAAACTCACGCCTTCTTCTCATGGGGGTAGGCAGAAACTACAGAACGCAACCTGCTACGATCCTAACATACTCCTTTTGCCTCGTTTACGTTCATATATCTGGTCATACACGCACGCCGATTGCGAGTACTATGCACCTGGCCTTTCTGAAGAACATCACCAATTAGGTCAGTAATTATGTCCTCCAAGGGCGTCCCCGCCCGGCCTTTCCCTTTACATCAGCCTTGTAAATACATTTTGTTAGTCGCCTTTCATTCATCCTCTCAACATGACCAAACCATCTCACCATACCCTTTTCAATTTTTGTCACTACATCTTTATATTTTATTATTTGTTGTTATAGCGACAATAGAAATACACAATCTGTGAACATTTCAACTAAGTATCTACCTATTACGGTTCATGAGATACAGCCCGCTGACAAACAGACGGACGGACATCGGAGGCTTAGTAACTATCGTTCCATTTGGCACCCTTCGAGTACGACGACGACCTTGTGTAGCACCTCATACATTATTAATAAAACTCGTTGCAAATAAATTAAGAACCCGTTTTAAGAGCGTGCATTCTGAAAGTGGGGTACGTTGCAAATACCTGTCAAATATTTCGCTGTTTAGATTAATTTGGTTATTTACTGTATGGAAATATAAAATTCAGTGTTATAATTGCAATTCTTCATTATTATTTTAGGTCATCATCGTTTATTTGTATTATTATCACATAATATTTAAAAAAATGCAATTACAAACTAAGTTGGAAAATTGCCCGTGACGTATACATGGGATAAAAAAAAATCAACTACAAAATTAAGTTTGTTCTTGGGATAAATTCATCCCAACTACGGAAGCCGTCTTTGTTTGTAGTCTCCCCCCGTCAAGTTATCGCGCAGTTTTACTTACGGCATGCATGGTGACACAGTTGAGCGAATAGAAGGAGAGGTGGTACAGCGCCAGCGCTGTGGACCTATGCACGTTGGGGTCCCGTGACGTCATGTAGTTCACCAGGGGCGTGATGGCGCCGCGCTTGCCGAACTCCTGGCGGTTCTGCGACCATTCGCAGCAGTACGCTATCGCAACCCCAAGGTTCGCTCGGAGGTGGTCATCTGTCGTATTCACTGTGAAGCAAATGAGAGAGAATTAATTTAAGATTTCGAAAACCCCATGAAACCTTCAGAACCAAGACTTCCAATTAAGACGCAGATATGTGCCAGTGACCTTGCGTGTTCTGTACTGAGCATCAAGGAGCGCTGTCCCAAAAGGTTTTTTTTAATAAAACACGAATACTAAAAGATCAATAATTAAATCATCTTTAAAATGGTTAATTAAGGTTTCAGAAAAATACGCATGATAGATTTTGCGTGATTCTCCGTTTTTTATCCGCGTTAGACAACTTTGCAAATTAATTTCACTATGTAATATAAACATATTCTACAACATTCATAAAAAAGCAGCTAATTCATAGAAAAGTGCGCGGTCAAAATGTATGGAACAGCTGTTTTTATTTTATTTTAAAACCGACGAAAAACAACGCAGGGGGTTTTGGAATCATGTACTTAAATCCATGGTAGGTAACAATTTTCGCGATGATGTAAGAGTACATACGAGTTTTTAAGAAAATGCTCTAATTTAACATATATTTATAAAATAAAATCTTAAAAATGTATAAAATCATTAAAATTCGGCTATCGTCGCCTTAATTAAAAATATCCAGTACTTACCAAGTTTCGATAGTTTACCCACAACTCCATGATCGGAGATGACCGCTAGATTCTCCTGATCTTTTGCGATAGTTGCAATGGCAGCGCATATGGCAGACAGAACATTACGGTCATCAGAATCCAATAAGTCTACCGTAAGTTCCAAAGCACCTACAAAGGATCTGACCATCTCGCCAGAATCTGCTGCATTCTGCACGCAGGGGCTCAGTGCTAGAGCCGCGTTCGTTTGAACCTTCTTAGAGTCGTTCTTCAGCAGAGACCAGACCAATCTCACACCGTCCAGCTCATCGATTTCAAACATGCAGTTCTGTGACTTGGCGCACTCCATCAGAACTAGTGGAACGTTTTCCAGCAACGGCTTATAAGTATTGTTGAGGTGGTGAACTGCAAAAAAAACATAAATTATAGCCTCATCCTTACATTGCTGTTTTGCCATTAGCAACCTTCAGATAACACATAAATAGTTATTTGAAAATGTCTCACCACAACGTGCGCTAAAACATTTTCATTTACAAGAGGTTACTTACTTAGCATCGGAATTCCACCAGCATTTTTAATTTTATCTCTATTGGGAGGGAACTTGGCGCACTCTGCTAGAGCACCAGCTACATTCGTCAGTACTCCGTCGTTCTCATCATCTAACAATCTAACCAGTATAGGAACGGCACCGAGGATGTCTAGTCTACGAACGCTAGCTTCGCTACTAGCACATTTCCATATAGCACCAGTTGCAGCGGCCATTAGTGGTTTGTTTGGTCTGTTGGTGGTGTCTGATACGGCTTGCACCAACAACTCCAGCCCCCCAGCCTCACGGATCATGTCCCTCGTAATAGCATCGCTTGCGCACTTGTAGATCGCTAAGCTGCAGTACGTCTAAAACACACAAATGTGAAGAGGCAGTCGAAGTGGACTTTTAATGCTATAAGCATTTGTTATTTATGAGCGAAAAGAATTGAAAAACCTTGTGAATACTTTGATGGACTTTAAAAACTAACCTTAATCAATCTTTGCATACCTTCAAATCTTTGTCTTCTTTCGCTAGATGTTTGATCAAGTCATCCACCATCTTCTCAGTTTGAATAGCCAGTTGGAATGATGTTTCGTTTGCGCACATTTGTAACAAACCCGCAGCGGGGATGGCAACATCAAGATGGATAGTTTTTAACGTTCTGGCAATCAGCGGTATCATACCAAACTTTCTCATAGCTTCACGGTTTCTCTGGGAAGTGGACATCGACCAAAGCGCTTTCGCTCCTGCTCTTGCGATGTCCAAGAACTGAAGCTCATTTAGATTTAACTCTTCACGAGGTGTTTGTAAAGCCCTAAAGAAAATAATATTGTTTAATCTTAAGAAACAGGAAAAGTATTTGTTCTGGATTAACTTACACTTACTTATCTTTAATATCTAGTAAATCAATTAATTTTGGAATGCCACCAAATTTTCTGCAGAACTTCCTGCTCTTTCTTATTCTCCCCAAATTAGCGATTGTTTCTGCTGCCAAAATCTGGACGTCTCTTGCCGGATCGGATAACAGTCCCACTAATAACGGGATTGCTCCTAAGTCCGTTACCTTTTTTCTTATTTCAATATTCGGAGTAATATCTTTAAGGACAGCCAAACCTCCCAAAATACAGCACAAGTCTCTGGTTTCCAGTAAATTGACGAGTAGTTCAAGGCCTCCGATCTCTTGTATCGCTCTTTGATTTACCTCTATTGTTAGGTCGTGGTCTTTTAGGCAAGACAAAGCTACCATAGTAGCAGTTTGGTTTCCAGCCTTCATGTATTTGACGAGTTTCTGTATGTGCCAGTATTCAGGAGGTATCTCTGATGACTTGATGAGGTCTGCCCAGTTGTCTTCTTCCGGAGAAGTAGACGAGGGCGACGAGATGGATGTGTCGGAGCCTTCTGTCACCATCACAATACGTGGTAGTCCGACGGTGTCCTGGCCACCATCGGCACTAAACGTCGATATATTATCAGCGTCTCCCATGATTTGTAATTCAAATTGATTAATACGAAAATAAATGAGTTTAAATAAAAAATATATTTCGTTTGATAGTGTTGACTGGTGTTGACAAGCTTGTGTCTCGTCAATATGGTTGCGTAGCAACGTTTCGCTATATGTATATTACTTTCCTCTATGAACGTTTTTTTCTTATTACTTTTACGCAAGCCCAGCCAGAGCCCTATAGATAAATAAGGTTTTTCTAGAGTTTAATTTTGCTTTCATTGTTTTAATAATATGTAATGTTTATTGTTCCAGTTCCGAAGGAGTGTGAAAGATGTTCTCAAGCCAGAACACAATGATCATTATCTATTGCGATGGCTCAGAGGTAAGTTGACTGTAACAATCCTGATATTATGGTTTATAGTTATACAAGGTTATACACATGCATTATGACTGATATTATGATATCACGCAAGAAACCAGTGCTAAGCAGATTAAAATAAACTAAACCTTAAGCCAGAATTTGGAAATGGAAACAAACCGCGTGCGACTTGACAGTAGAGAAGATATATGCAAATGAAATCGACTTTCCAGTCGAACCGGATGCAGCTGAATACCAGTACCTATATTACATGTAGCGTCTGTCTATCTAACCTCCCCAACCCAGTTACTAGGTACGATCAAAGAACATAAACACGATACCCCTTGGTAAGACTGGTTGTCAGACTTTCAGGCTTCTGACGACCCGTAACAACTGTCAAAGACCTACAAATGACAGCCAATAATATATAATAAAATAAATAAAAATAAAATCATTTTGCTACACACCATATTCATAGATACTTTCACGCACAGTAAATAACTAGTAACTATTCTGACATTCAAAGCTGTGGATGTCATTACATAATGCGGTCCCTAGACGATCATGGCCTGACATGCAATTCACCCTGTGGGTCCATCATGCATGCAGCATGACATGCAATTGCAGTACGCACAAAATTTGTGCTTGGTAACATTACTCAGTCAATAGATTGTCCATTGAAGAGGTTTCCTGCGTTGGTATGGAATTGTCTTATCGTCGTCAATTATTTATTCACTACTAATAAATAGTTCAATACATGCATTGTTGGTAACACAGAATCTGTACCTTTTGCATGACATGCCGATCCGATCATGCGTCATGCATTTTTCATTGCATGATGAAAAATTGTCAATCAACTGCCAGCACGTAGTTTGCATGTCATTCACATCATGCAATACAACTAAACGGTCATGCATGCATGACAGCAAGAATTGCATGTCATGCCGCATGATCGTCTAGGGACCACATAATATACCTAAAGAGTCTGCGCCACCACCGAAATCAGGCGAAAGAAAAATTGTGGAATTACTTTTTTTAATGCAATTTTATGCAATGGCATAGACTCTAGCGCTGCGTCTATCGAACTTGAGAGGTGGAGCGGGCTCTAGTTTTCATTCCCCTTTCAGATTCAGACACATGCAAAATTTAAGCTCAATCGGAAATCAGGCAGTGGATCAAATTAACTTGCAAGATTTAATTACAGACAGACGGACACCGGGACAGGAGACAATAAAAAAATAATACAATAAAAAATTGTAAATGATAAATAATTAAAACCGGCCAAGTGCGTGTCGGACGGACCACGCACAATTAATGGTTCCGTAGTTGGGATGAATTTATCCCAAAAACAAACTTAACTTTGTAGTTGAAAAACATATTCTCCCATACGGAATGTATGGGAAAACATGTTTTTGCAACTGCAAAGTTAAGTTGTTCGATTATTACTCGTTAACTTGCAAAAACCTACTTAGTTGTGATAGTTTTCCTTTTAATTTCGTTATTTACACTACTGCTGTGATTTTTTCACACATCCAAAACCAACCATTTAGCTGGCAGGGGACGACACTTGACTCTAACAAAAATTAGCACTTTAAAAGCTTAATATTTCGCAAACGGATCCCTGAATCCAAAAATGGTTTTTAGATACTCACAATGTTTTTGAATGACCTTTCCAATGATATGGGACAAAAAATATATATATATCGCCACTTTACGTGTACCAAGGGGGTAGTACCATAAAAAAAAAAACAATTTTGTTTTACCACTTTGTCGGCGTAATTAATATGTATTCCCATGCCAAATTACAGCTTTCTAGTACTAAGGGTCTCGAAGCTAGACCGCGGACAGACAGACAGATGGACATGATGCAACTATAAGGGTTCCTTGTTTACTACGGAACCCTTAAAGGAGGTGAAAAACTGAAGTTCTTATGAAGTTCAAAATAATAATTAAAATGCATTATGCAGTAATTGAATTTTAGTTATTTTGTAGTCAGTAAGCAGTAAGTACAGACATTTTAATGTTTTGTTTATTTGCAAATCGTGCGCGAAAAATGGTGCTGATACTCGGGAATACGGATCATAGAGAAAAGGATATTCGCAGAGCCGAAATACCAAGTATTTTAAATATTATTTAATTGAACACTTTCCCCCTTACTTAAAAACGTTGCTATAAGTTAAGACAAGCATAAACGTCAAAAAATGTATATTTAAGACGTCGCTCATCATAACTTAACGTTAAGCAACGTTTTTTTGGAAGTTTATCTTGAAAATAGGGTAAAAAACAATAATTCTATTTAGTCCGTCAGTCAGATAATAAAAAAATATTAGACACGTATTTTTTGCTTTATCATATTAATAAAAAATTACTTAGATAAAACGCATTAAAGTTGGGAAGTGGGGGCTCGCTACGTTACAAGTAAGAATAAAATCTAATACTCGTGACGTCATGGCTCATTTTAACTCAATGTATCGCCGTAATCTTATGATTGGGTACGTAAAAAAAGATAAAATATGTGTCCAATATTTTTTATTAATGTATTAATTTATTTATTTAACCATTTATGTACACACAAATAATACACAGACAAGACAAAAGGAACAGAAAAATACGTACAAAGGTGATGCAAAACATTTTTTTTTGTCATCATCCGTATTGCGGTAGCATTGTGGTTGTGATTCTCGTCAAAATAGATACTCTTAGGTACTCGCCGCTTTTGGAAAAACGCTTTGGTTTACGGCGCTACGGCGTAGACCGAAAGTGCGTAGCGTCCGCTCTACGGCATTACGCACGCGCTATGCAGATTGCGTAGCAGACGCTATGCAATTTCAGTCCTCTGCTTGACCATGAATTTTAACTATCAAATTAAACGTTTTTAACCTAGACCTATTTAAACTGTCTATAATAAACTGACTATCTGTTTATTAATCATTTTATTAAAATAATACTTTGAGTTTCGTAGGATTATGTCTAGTGTAGTATTTTTCAACCGCCTCTGTGGTCAGGTTAGACCACCCGTCTCAGACTCGAGAGGTCCCGGGTTCGATTCCCAGTGGGGGCAAAATTTTCTGCTCAGTTTGGTTGGTGATTGGGTTTGTTCTAAGTCCGCCTGGCTAGCTATTACCATCATACCTAAGTCTGTCGCCATAACAACAATGTTAACAGCATTGTTGTGTTAGAGATAAATAGTCAGTTCCTCTGTGGTTGAGGATTCCGGGTGAAGCTCGCTTCCACCTTCGGCCTGATCATCACTTACCATCAGGTGAGATGCAGGCTAAGAGCTTCCCCATTAAAGATTTTAAAAAATTTTAGTCAGCTGTAAAAACATTTTCATAATAAAAAAATCTCTATATATGCATACCGGACCTCAACTAATAAAATTATCATAAGAATACCTAGGTACTCTTAATTCGCTTTGCAAAAATATTTGAACATTAATTTTTATATTTTCAGCCAGACAATGGGATCCAGAGGCAGCAGAAAAAATGCTCAGAGATGTAAGTACCTATATAATTAACAAACTTGCAGAAAATGTCATTAAAATTAAAATTACATTAACACGTTGCGGGACACGTAAAACGCTTCCAAACACATAAAAATAAAAAGGTTTTTATTTTTATGTATTTCATAAAAATAAAAAAAATTCTATTGTTTCTCGTTCAGTGGCTTTCGAGGAGGCTCCCTAAATTGTATGTTAATTTGCATTAATATTCTGAAAAAGTCACGCATACAATCAAAATGGAACTTTAGTATATGATTTATTGGATCTTTTTCTTTCCAAATATAAGACAGTTACGTAATTGGAACATTTTTGCTCGATTCATTTTTTTTTTTCGAAAATCTTTTCTTTTTTAAAGACCATTTGAAACAAAAACAAGATTACTCGGCTTTAATGCTAAAATAATTATTGACAGTAAGAAAATATAGTTTATTATCCTTACATATTATAAAACAAAGTCCCCCGCCGCGTCTGTCTGTTTGTCTGTCTGAACGCGATAAACTCAAAAACTACCGAACGGATTTTCAAACGGTTTTCACCAATGGACGGAGTGATTTATGCGGAAGGTTTTAATGTATAATTCATTAAGGTTTTGTGTAAATTGGCTGAAATTTGACGATTATTGTTGAAGAAGTCGGAAAAAATCATGCCGACTGGGAGCTTTACTGGCGTGCGCTGCCTAAACCGAAAAAGTCAAATTTATGTTCTACGGTATTGTTCATCTTAAAAAGTTCAACAAAACGTCCGCGGTGGCATATATATGTCTATCTTCTAAGGATGACGCACAATAACCATTTTTATCTTTCAGAATTTGATAAAAATTTAATTGTTATTTCCGAAGATTTTTTGACCGGTATAGTATTAATCCTTATCCAATAAAATATGTTATTTAAATTGGGCATTTAATTTAGATTAAAATATGCCTTAGCATCATATCATTTAAATGAATAGTTTAAAAGATATCACAGTTTCAAAATTACGCGTAGCAACGCGGGCGCAGCGGTAGGAGTCAAGGACAATTTCCTCGGTTATTAGGTATGAAATCTCGGTAGTACGTTCCCGTGGGATATTTTCCGACATCCACGCGGGCGAAACCGTGGGCAAAAGCTAGTCCAAATATATTTTTTCTCTAGAGCAATTATTACTTTAGTTATGAACGAAATAAGAATTGAGACTTACGACATTGCTCGAACACGACCAAAGAGCGCACTCGATATTCAACTTTATTACTGATGTGTTAGCGTTTAGCAAGTGGAGTGGTGAGGTGCATGGGGGCGGTGTTTGCGTTGATATTGTCTTTGGAGTGCCTGGTCTTAACGGCCAAACCCAATAACCTATCTATCATCAGTTTTGGCATACTGGAGACATAAAAACCTATCTGTCTATGGTTTTAACGTCCCAATAATCTATCAGAGAATAAGGAATCTTACGGAATTGTGGGACGACATTCAATGACAGATAGAATTGTACTGTCTACCCTTTTTTTTTTTGGGTGGGATAAAACCCACCCGTGTTCCTTCGGTTGCCCTGTTGCCGGGGGTCACGATTTCCCTATCGGTTTTCTTCGAACCCCCGGCAGGCATTGGCCCTAGCGGACCCCGTCAATTCTGCTGACATCTCTTTGAGGCGTGCGTGGAACACAACGCGCCGTCGACCCGGGCTTGGTCCTTATCGGACGGCGAGCTACCCATTGCTCACCGTCCGCAAGCCCGCGCCTACGGTGGCCGGAAATCGGCTCGCGATTCCCGCCCCGGGCGTCTCCTCCTGCGGCGGTTAGGGGCGTGAGGGCGCGAAATTTGCCTCTCCCTCACGCGTTCCGCCTCCACCTTCGCGAGCATTACCGCTTCGCAGAAGGAGGTGCCATTTCCTCTCGCTCCGTACCATGGCCTGAACCAGGGCCGGACGCGAGAGATCACCGCCGCCGATCGCCTCTACGAGGACACGGCGTTGCTCCGCCCAAGCCGGGCAGACCTCCACCGTATGCTCCACCGTGTCCTCAGGCCGATCCACACAATGGTGACACCCGGGTGTTTCCTCCCGCCTTATCCTGAACAGGAACCTCCCGAAGCAGCCGTGTCCGGTGAGGACCTGCGTCAGGCGGAAGGTGAGGACGCCGTGGCGCCTGTCAAGCCACTCCTCAAAGAGGGGTCTTATCGCCGCAATTGTGGCGTGCCCAACGCTGGGTTGCGACAATCGAACTCTCCATGACGCCATGAGATCCCGCCGGAGCTCTGTCCGCTGTGCCGCGATTTCTTGCGGCATCGGAGTTAAGCCCCGGCGTTTCGCCTCCTCGCGCCACTCCCAGATGTGCGCGAGGACCTTTGCCTCCAGATCCCATGGCGGTACTGTCTACCCTCATTAGCGATCTGGCTTTTACTAAAAATAGGTTATTGGGTTCGGCCGTAAGACTCGTCTTTACCACGGTTTGCGATATCTAGAACATAATATTGTTTGTTAATTGTTGTTGTAGAACTAGGTGGTTAACAAATCAAGTTGATCAAAATTAATTAAATATCTCTACAATACTCTAGAGTGTATAATAATAAGAAAATGCGATGTAATTTTAAGTAGGTCTTTCTAGAATAAAACAAAAACTCGCAGAAAAACAGTTTTACTCATGCAATTACAAATTTTCAAATTTCAGTGATTCATTGACTTCGGGTGGGGTAGTATTGTTACGGACATTTTTCATCATAAGTACAAAACTATGTGACATAAAGAAAAAAATCTTTTGTAATATGAAAATGAACACCTTTCATGGGATATACCACTTATCCAAGTTACGAGTACCTCACTTTAAAATTTCAAGCCCCTCGACTCCTATTTGCAATAAAAATCACAATATTTTTTTAACTCTAACTTGCTATGTAAGCGGCCAAGCAATATTTCTAACTATTCTAAACTGCTAATCGATAGCATTAGTAGTTCCTGAAAAAAGCAGCTGTGGCAGACAAACGGACGGACAGACAAAGTTTTATCATTCTGGTACGGATGCCATAAAATTGAGAAATATGTAAAATTAAACCTGTATTGATATCTAGAGGTCTGCCAAGATCTGCTCAAGGTTATTAAACCGTGGGGAAATTGAATTTTATAGACTTTAGAATTAACAACCTTCAAGGCCATGGTTAGGTAACACTTTCCGGTTTGATGGCTATCAAAATACGAAACTATTATTAGATTTAATTAAGCTATTACAAAAAAACTATTTTCATATATTTGAATTGTGGTTTATTACCAACATTAGCTTTTTAATTCAAAATACGAAACTATTAATAGATTTAATTAAGTAATAGCTGTTACAAAAATTCCATTTTATTTAATTGAATTATGGTGATTTACCAACGGTAGCTTTAAAATTCAAAATACGAAACTATTATTAGATTTAATTAAGCTAATACAAAACATCTATTTTTATATATTTGAATTATGATTATTTACCAACAGTAGCTTTCTAATTCAAAATACGAAACTGTTAATAGATTTAATTAAGTAATAGCTGTTACAAAACATATATTTTTATTTAATTGAATTATGTTGATTTACCAACGGTAGCTTTATAATTCGAAAGTGCGTTCTTGCTATTGCGAATACGACCCCTACTTAATTTTTTATATGTAGAAACTAGGCACAGTAGGTAAATAAAAGCAGTGATAGCCTAGTGGTGTGACTGTCGGACTGCCAAGTCATAGATCTCGAGTTCGAACCCAAGGCACGCACCTCTGACTTTTCGGATTCATGTGCGTATTGTATATAATTATCATTTGCTTAAAAACGGTGAAGGAAAACATCGTGAGGAAACCGACATGGCGGCATGCCTAAGAGATATTGACACCAGGTTAGTCAGTAACCACATGAAAAGAAGAAGTAGGTAAATCCGATACCAACTACGTTATCCAGACTGCCTCGTTGATCTAGTCATCGCACAACCGAAGGAACACGGATGGGTTTTAGTAAGTAAGAGTCTGACACGCCCTCCCTGGCCTCTTCCCATCGTCGCGTGCCAAGCTATTAAGTTCTAAAACAGCTGGCACCCCGGCGGTGACAAGAGCCCGACGGAGGATGTCATTAATGTTTGCGTGCCTTTCCAACCGACCAGCGCTCTTGCTGCAGGAAAGGCCATGGTCTGCGAGGCGGTCGACAGCTTCACCGCACTGACAGCGATGTGGAGCCCCACAAGGAGCACCCAGACGCAGACTTGTAGCGAGCTGGAAAGTGGTACATAGGCACTATATTGGGTGACGGTAGCGCCTGGAGCCAGTGGCCCGACTCCCATTCTCCCACAACCAGCAGGCGGGCACGCTCAGCAGTGTTGATGGACGTATTAATGCTGTCTCTGGGAATACGGGTTCTCGGGCAAGCCATTTTCCATGCGTTCATCGCATCAGTCAAACACTGCACTTCAGAGTCAACCTGAGAAGTGGTTAAGTTTTTTCTGGTTAACTCTTCGGTGCTGTGGACCGAGGACAAGAAACAAGCACAAGCAAGAACAAGGTTACACTGGAAATTTTGCGGATTTTTTTTCTATCTGGTATTTCTCAGTAGCAGACTAGCTTGGAGTCTATATTTGTGCCCGGTTTATAGCAACAGGCTCGCCCCCTGTTACATGGGACTTAAACATAACTGGTGAAATGCGAGTGTACTACAGGTACACCTCAACCCAACCCTTCGGGGAAGCAAGGCGTGATCTAGGCCTTTTCTAGGATGCAGGGATTCATGCATTAGATGGTAGAATTTGTATATGTATGAGTAGGCTACTGTCCGAACATATTTTTAAGCCACACTTTTACTTTTAAAAGCGAAAGTCTCGGTTAAACCAACATCACTAACACTATGTTGATGAAACAAAAATGTTAATTTGCCTTGATGATGGTTTCCAAAACAGTCATTTTGACCCATCCAAAAAAGATCTCAAAATAGCCTTGATTAAGCCGCGAAATGAAGCACTTACAGGCGATGGTGTGGGTCGGGGAACAAGAAATTTCACACGGTTGAATCGCGCGCAGGAGCGTTTTCAATTTGAGAAAGTTACAAAGTTTCGTGTGATTTCAGTTTAAACGGTTATATAATTATTACGATGAAATGATTGACACTACATTTACGCAACAAAACATGGGCTATTGTATAATGGTCTGAAAAGTCAGTATATTGTCTTTGAGGCGGGGACCAAGTACAATCTTGATGTGCCTCCCATACGGCTAAACGGTGTTCCTCTTGAGCGAGTGGAACATTTTAAATACCTAAGTCATTTGGTCACCACTGACCTTAAAGACAATTCTGATATTGAAAGGGAACGGAGGGCTCTGTCTGTGCGTGCGAATATCTTAGCCCGCAGGTTTGCACGTTGTACTGCAGACGTAAAGGTGACGCTCTTTAGAGCATTCTGTACTACCTTCTACACATGCAGCTTGTGGGAGAAGTATTCGCGAGCATCGTATGGAGCCCTTCGTGTCCAATTTAATAATGCGTTCAGAAAACTGATGGGGCTGCCATGGCGTTGCAGTGCATCAGGGATGTTTGCGGCGCGGCGGCGCGTGTAGATTGTTTTTATACTATAATGCGCAAGCGCGCTGCATCAATGGTGGCACGAGTCATGGCCAGCCCCAACAGGGTTCTGAAAATGATAGCTGACAGAGTGGACTGTCCTTATATAATTCACTGTTGTCAGTTACATGTGTCACCGTATTGTGTTGTTTGCTAACACGTAGTTCTAAGGATATTGTTACTAACCCTCTATGAGTCTTGGCTCGAAATAAAGTTTTTAATTTAATTTAATTTATTTTACACCTATCGAAAACAAAATAAAAACATTTGCTTCGTTTTCGTTTTTCGGCCGAAAATTAAAATTAAGCCGAATTTGAATTGACTATGTTATGTAATAAAATGTAACTTGTAACGACCATTACCTGACCATTTACCGGTTTACAACTACATAAAATAAACGTAAGCACTAGTATTTTAATGGTCAACCATGACCAATTTTAATGCCCGGGAACTTGGGTAAGACCTAAAACCCTATGAAGGTTGAATAATATTTATCGTTAAAAGAAAAGGATTGAAAATTGATAGATTAATTTACATTTTTCTATTGCATTTAACTTATTAACTAACACATAAATGTTATGCAAATTGCAAACTTAATATGTATTTACCGGTCTTTTTACTTGTTATGTGTGTTTTTTTAAGTGAAAACTTCTTTGAGCGCGTTGGGCATTTTTGAGATGGGAAAAAACAATGGAACTCACGACACCGTTACCGACACCAGCTTTTGACCATTAAAAAGACATCAACACGCGATACATTTTCTTTGGGATTAATGACATTCCAAACATTGAGACATGACAACGACATGATTGACATTTCCCTTTTTTTTACCAACTTCATAAAAGAAAAATATTTCCTGCACAATAAAATTGTTCAAGTTTTCACTTTTGTCGGCACTCCCGGAGTGCCCTATGTACCGTACTGCGTCTATAGTCTTGAACCTTTGAGTTGATTGTAGGTTGATAAATAGATAGAGTAGAGACTGATATGACGACTAATAGAAAAGTATAGAAGGAAAGGACATGTTGCGCCGACCACAAATGAATTGTGATAAAGGCAGGAGAATGAAATAGAGTAGCTAAAGGTATAATTACTATATGGGTTGGGGACAGCTCGGCCCGAGTCAACTCGGCCCGAATAATAATTCCAGAAACTACGTCATCAAAACGGTTAAAAAAGTTGTGTGTACAGACGCCAGCACATCAAGCTACCCGAAACTGTCAAATTTTCCCAATCAACTTTGAACTTTAAACTTCAGCGATAAAGTTGAAAATCTATTAAATAAATTTGACAGATTGTAGTAGCTTGATGTGCTGGCGTCTGTACCATCGGCATGAAAAGCATCAACCATCCCGACTGACGGGAAAAATGATTTCACAGAGACAGAATTAGGGTTATGGTTTTATTAAGTATTTTCGGGTGGTCAGAAAGTCTGACAAGCAGTCCTACTAACGGGTATCGGTGTACCCATTACTTGGGTTGGTTTGTAGCTGAATACAGTTGCAGGATGTTAAGACTGGAAGCCGACCCCAATATACTTAAATATCTTGACAGATGACAGTTTTACGAGCCAAAATGCACTTTTTGAAGTGAAAACTTCTTTCGGCGCGTTGTGCATTTTCGAGATAGGACTAAACCATTGATTTCTCGATACTGTAAAGCAGTTTCCCGACACCGTGCAGTAAAAGACATCAACGCGTTGATTAAAAGACGTAGCACGTGTGTTAAAAAGACGTTGTTCCGTGCCTATTGCCTCTGTTTTTACACATGCCAGTTGTGGACAAAATTTAAAAGATCGACACTAAGTACCATGCGTGTGCAGTACAATGATGCCTACCGCATTTTAATGAAATTTCCACGGTACTGTAGCGCGTCGAGCATGTTCGCTGAAGCGAGAGTTTTATGTCGTTATTCGATCGCGCATAGCATCGTTTTCCAGCAGTTTGCGAAAATCCACTAATCAACTGTTGAGGGTCGTTAGTGGGGATTGGAGCAGTCCGATCCATAGGTCAATACCTATGGATCGGACTGCTCCACGGCATCGGAGTGCCAACAGACGATAGAGATTGTGTTATTTTGGTTTGTTTTTTTTATAGTGACAATGTAATAATGTACTGAAATTTTATTTTAATGACTACTCAGTTTTAATGTAATTTATTATGTGAATGTATGGAATTTTGAATTTTAATTTTAATGTACATATATTATTTGAATGGTCTAATGAATTGTAATGTACCTACTTATTTTGTATTGGTGTAATGAATTTAATAAATTATATGTATTTGTGATTAGTGTATTGGGACTTGGTGCCTTATTAAGTAAATAAATAAATTACCGCGGTACGTCGAGTAAAACACATCAACGCGTTGATTACCGCGGTGCCGATATTTTTTCAAGTTTTCACTTCTGTCGGCACTCCTCCCGGAGCGCCACTGTTTTTTACCATCTCGTAGGTACACATACGTCGAACTCGAGATAGGAATTAGAAAAATAGGAAATGTAACAGTAGGCACAATTAAACAAGAATGAATGCGACTATGTAGTTTTTATACCTGTTTGATGTAACTAGTTTGACTTGTGGCACTACCGGAATAAAACGTAGACAAATATTTCGTAAACAAGCCTATTTACACATGAGTGGCTATGTATGTATTATTGTTTCCACAATACGTAAACATACCTAATATAAAAATAATAACGCACCTATTTGGAAAATGTTAACACAGTTTTTTGGTTGTTCGTTCATAAATCATTAAAATTATGTAGGTACACGTTTTTCATACTCAATAATGAAATATTTAAATGTCTTCTTACCTGCATCAACAGTCACGGCTCTATTATTTAAATCTGATGAACTGGCTTCCACGATAAATTAATCCATGAAAAAAACGATGTTTCAGTTCCTCCTTTGTTTTTGATCAACTTGGTTAACTCATCAATCTCATCATCTGTTACGACGCCTCATTGAGGTGGATAACAATTAAAATTCTATTGTGTCTCGTTAGTGACAGTTGAAAGGATATCGAAAAATTCGCACAAACTCTATAGCCACGGTGTTCCGTAGCTATAGAGTTTGTGCGAATTTTTCGTTACCATGTAATCGATTATAATTAAAAAAATATATATATCTTACTTTATTGTTTTTTAGACAATAAACAATCTATCACTAAATTTAATTACTAACTAACTATACAAATAAATACAAAAACAAAAGGTCACTTAGGCCTTGAAATACCTACTCGTCCGCATCGCTGTCATCCGAGAACATCCGAGAAGACTGGCAACATTGCCAAAGTGGCAATGCTAATTCTATGACCAAAGCATTAGTTTATTTTATAAATAAGACTTAGGTAACTACAATACCTATGTATTAGGTATACATAGGTATAACAATAGTCCACACCCGTCCAATTGCGCTTCTATTAGATTTTCGCAAAATTGCTATGAAATAAATATCACGTCATAATCATAGCGAAAGATTGAGCTGCCCATCTGTGCAATATATTTAGTTAAGTACTTTTAACAAAACTGAAATGGTTCATAATATTATAATTATCTCGTCATTACTGACATAGTTTTAAGAGAATTTAATAGGTACTAACAAAGTATGGACAAAAATAGTCTGAATTAAATAAAAGTTTTCATTTTTGAGATGGGAAAAAACAATTGAACTCGCGACACCGTTACCGACACCTCATTAATTTTAGCTTTTGACCATTAAAAAGACATCAACGTGCGGTACATTTTCTTTGGGACATGACAAACATTGAGACATGACAACGACATGATTCCCTTTTTTTTACCGACTTCAAAAAATAAAAGTATTTCCTGCGGGATAAAATTGTTCAAGTTTTCACTTCTGTCGGCAATCCCGGATTGCCGTTGTTTTCCGTACTAAGTATTTCTCTTACATTTTCAGTCGGCGAAATGGCGAGAGAAGTGGGGCATCGACACAACTCTTCAGACATGGCAGGCTCCTGAGGTTCTAACTAAACACTTCCCTAGCGGAAGCACCGGCTTCGACAAAGAAGGGTCACCAAGTAAGTTTTTTTGAAGTGAAAACTTCTTTAGGCTCGTTGGGCATTTTTGAGAAGGGACTAAACCATTGATTTCGCGACACTGTTACGACATCAGCTTTTGACCATTAAGACGCAGATATATGACAGTGACCTTGAATGGTTAGCTTGCGTGTTCTGTACTGAGCTAAGCAATGCGTCGTACGTCCAGCCAGTAATAGCTGTCCCAAATTAGACGCATTATTAATTTATTACACGTAAAACAAAAGGTATTTTAATAAAACACGTATACTAAAAGATTAATAATTTAATTATCTTTAAAATGGTGAAGTTTTCAGAAAAATACGCTCAATAGATTTGCGTCATTCTCAGTTTTTTATCCGCGTTAGACATAACTTTATCAATTAATTTCACTATGTAATATAAACATAATCAAAAATATGCCTATATTAAAATATTAAAAAAATGCTCTTATTTAACATATATTTTTTCCAAATCACTAACACTACTCGTTTAGACGTCATCTTCAGTATAAAATCATTAAAAGTCGGTTATCGTCCCCGTAAGACATCATCGCGTTGATTACCGCGGTGCCGATATTTTTCAAGTTTTCACTTCTGTTGGCTCTCCCGGAGTGCTACTTTTTTTTCGTTCTTCAATCCACTCGTTGTGCAGTTGTGGCCCAGTGGTAACTGCCCCGTCTTACATGCCATAGGTTGTGGGTTCGAACCCAAGCAGGCACTTTACTTCGCGTCATTTATTTCGTAATTGTGCTCTTAAAACGGTAAAGGCAAACATCGTGAGGAAACGGCATGTTCAAGAATAAAAAAAGTCGAAGGAAGGTGACAACCACCAACCCGCATTGGACCCGGGTGTGGTGAAGTATGGACAAGTCCGTTTCACAGGGAGGAAGCCTATGTCCCAGCAGTGGGAACGATTAGGACTGATTATGCTGATTAGGCGGATTATGTTAATCCACCCGTTTGGTTTGACATCAAACTAAGCAAGCGGTCATTACTTATGTGAAGTCTAAGATTTGGCGTCTTTAGTTTATTCCTAAATTGCTGTATAATAATACGGCGACCTTCCCCAAATCAACTTCGTGGTCAACGAGTATCACATTAAGTTAAGTATATCATAAACCGACTTCCTACAACGAATTTACGTGTACTTAGTTTGACTAAACCGGTTCAGTTGTTTTTACAATGAGATTATTATTACATCGAGTCTTAAGATACGAATTGTCTTACTCTTTGATAACTCTTCGTGTTTTAGTTAATTAATAATATCCTCCCGTCCGAATTTCGGTCACGGCACAGATTTGCCAGGTACGCAGGAGATATTAAATTATAATTATTACGTAAACACAGGTGCACTCTCCGTTCCTTTAAGGTATCATTCCGTAGCCGACGTATTTGTATTGCCGACGTGATTGTATTTCTATGAAACCGACGACGTGTTGCTAGCTACGGAAGGTATTTCATAGAAACCAGTCGGTCGCGGCGACACGTCGTCTGCTGCTGCCGCCTGCGGTCAGCTACGGAATGGTACCTTTACTCTCATAATTCGATGGGACGGCAATCCGACACTACCGGGGAGAGATCAGACGCAGGACCGACCGACGGCTTTTACGTGCTTTCCGAGGCATGGGGGTCGGGGGGGGTTAGATAATTAGCCTTTATTCAATTCGGAAGTTTATCTACATACAGGGTAAGTTTCTAACCAGTGCGCAAACTTAAACATGTGACTTTACTAATCATTATGAACAACTTTTACTATGGGACCAAAAAATCAGCTGTTCCCTACATTTAGGTACCTATGTTCGCATAACTCGTCAAAATGTAGGGAACAGCTGATTTTTTTTTGGTGATTTCAAGTTTGATCCCTTAGTAAAAGTTGTTTAAGTGTGTTTAAGTTTGCGCACTGGTTAAAAAAAATCCTGTATATTCGGATATTTCTCTCACGTAGACCGGCTCCTCGTATTTTGATGCGCGCGCGTCGGTTGCGAAACAACTGGGTCAATGTCACTGCCACTCACACACGCGGAGTTACGCGACATGAACTTCCCCTCCATTTCTTCATTCTCATTCCTTGGCCTTGACTACTCACCACAACAAACATAAGTGGATAGGTTAGGAAATAAGATGAATTTAGCTATAAAATTTTATGACGATAAAATTATACCGTAGTTTAGTAAGGTCAGCTAAGAATAGAATAATTATTCTTTCTAACGTGGATGGAAAAAGTTACGACTTGGCAAAGCAAAATTAAGATTACTGATACCTACTGTAGCAAGGTAGGTATGATGCCCTTTATCAGATGCAGAGAAAGCAAGGAAAACCCCAGTCGTTGTCCTTCCTGCACATCACAGATGCATGGCATCCAGAACCTAATTATTTTTACTAAGTTGCTAACTTGGCGCTGAAGTTATATGTATGTAAAAGAGCTGACTGGCCTAAAATGTATACTATGCAATATAGTATACATTTTAGGCCAGTCGGCTCTTTTGTTGTCTTACCATCTTCTCCAGGATATTGTACCTAGTTACGTAATTCGTTTTCAGTCATCATCGTCCCGTTCGTGGGGTTGGACGTGTGGGGTCTGCTGCACTCCGTGACCAAGAATGACGTCATCCGCATGATCCTCAGGCACCTGGAGAACTACCTCGCGAGCGCTAGGAAGCAGGCGGAGACGCATGGCCCGGCTGCACTGAAGGTTCCTTTCATAAAATTTAATCATGTTTTTTTTTTTGGGGTCATCAACCGCCGGCAGTGTAGTCACTTAAAATATCAGTTTTTTTGGTGTAAACTTCACGGACGTGTTGGGTTTCGATATCTCAACACGATAAAACAGATTTCATCAACTCACACTTCAAGTAACAAGTGTAACAACACTACCAGCGGTCATTGACCCCAAAAAAAAAAACAACAAATCTTTTATTTTTTTATTTTGTCGTGTTTATATAACCGATAACTATCACATCCGCGGAGTTTCGCTGGGTAATTTAATGTAACCGTGTAAATGTAATGCAGCCTTTGTGGGTTCAAATGTTTTATTTACTTGCTCGTGATTATATTCCAAAACCATATGATTGTGTGAGGAATGATATGAAAGAGAAGGGAGTGAATGATAGCGTGACAGTTGACAGGGGAGAATGGAAAGAGAAAACGTGGTGCGCCAACCCCACGTACATATCATGGGACAAGGGCAGCAAGATGATGATGATGGACGTCTCAAACTCAAACTCAAAGCATTTATTTCAATTAAACCATTTACAGGCACTTTTGAATTGTCAAGGAATCGGTCAGTCAGAAATAGGTATGAAGCTAATTGCCCATTCCAAAGCGTAGTAGGTACCTATGGAGAAGAACGGGCAAGAAACTCCACGGACACTCTTTTAAATAAAAAATTGTTACAAAATATTGGTTACATCATTCATGTTGAAATTATACATGTGAGAACAATGTAGAAAGACGTGCACGTTAGAAGCGTCCGTAATAAAAAGATAAAAACAAAGAACAATTCAAAAAATTAAAATAAAATAAAAATAAGCCCTGGCAGCTAAGAGATGACCAGTCCCAACTGACGGCGCCCGTTCACGAACATGACGCATGGATTAGCACCATTCAGCTCAACCATTTTGAAGGGAGCTAAATGATCCAACACACGCGCCACCATCAGCGAAACATTTGAGTGAGCATGACATACTCACAGCCGCCAGGGCACATTCAAGTCAATGCAAGACATATTACCCGGTAAATGGTAACTCTTTAGTACATAGTACTCACACCTGTGCTATGCAATTATATAATACAATGGAGATTGAGTTTATACAATGAAAAGATAGTCTTACAATCTTCAGCAGCTCCAACAGTATTTGCAAATGTTAATCAATTAGTTGTGGAGCAGGACCAGCATTGAGCCAAGCATTTTTATCAGCGATGTAATCCCCCAACGTATAATATGCCTAGTCTTTACGACTAATTCCGATAAACGTTTGTCAATTCTTTGTTCACCGGTTCTTAGACAGGAGTAAGTATTTACAACATTAAGGCTGCATGGTTTCACAGCTGTCCGGAAGATCCGTACGTCTCCCGTGTACGACTCAGTTCTTAACGCGGCGACTGTAGCATATCTTTAAATCACACCTATGTTTACGTAAGTTATAAGAATTACCAACTTACCCTGTATAGGTACCTACTTAAATGTAGGTTCTTAAGTAATTGAGGAAACGAAACACCAAGCGCTCTAAATTATATTAGAGATATTGGTGCCGATTCCCTTGTTCACAAACTAAACTAAATTTAAGTTCAGTGCATCTTTTTCTTTCTATTTCATTAAGAAAAGGACAGAAGATAAATTTTAGTTTAGTCCTGTCAAATTAATCAGTGCTTGACGTAAATTGGTGTAATTTTAGTTGGCAAGTTTTTAATCACGTCTAAACTTGTATGGAGTAATGACAGGCGCTGATTAATTTGACAGGACTAAACTAAAATTTATCTTCTGTCCTTTTCTTAATGAAATAGAAAGAAAACGATGCACTAAACTTAAATTTAGTTTAGTTTGTGAACAAGGGAATCGGCACCACTAGATCAAGCGGGGGATGTGTGCGTGTACAGTAGGCCGCGTCAGAGCTAACAAAACCAGTATAAGGCCTGAATTCCTCTTACGCAGATGTCGGTCGCACGTGCGTATATACATTGTATTCTATATAGCACCATACTGCCACGCTGACGTCAGCGGCGCATACGTACGTACGTTGCGTACGCGACCAACATCAGCGTAAGAGGAATTCAGGCCTTAAGCTGGCCTCGCACTCTACTACAGCTTCGTACTACGCTGGGCCAGCTCTAGGTCAAACTGTTACCAACCACGTGTGTTTGAACTATCCTTGCTAACCCTATTAGATAATACAAGCCTAACATTATGTCTATCATCTCTAGGTGACAGTAGTATTTGACCTGGAAGGGTTCGCCATAAAGCAGTACGCGTGGAAGCCGGCCGCAGAGATGGTGTTCACACTTCTGCAGCTATATGAAGCCAACTACCCCGAGATCTTGAAGGTCTGCTACATTATTAATGGTACGTGTATCCATATTTAAATAAATATTTATTCCATAATTTTCGAAATTGTGGAGTGCAGTGGTGGCCCAGTGGTAACGGCCCCGACTTACGAGTTGTAGGTCGTGGGTTCGAATCGAGGCAGGCGCTTTACTTTGTGTATTTAATTTCATCACCACTGCTCTCAAAACGGTGAAGGAAAACATCGTGAGGAAACCGGCATGTCCTAGAACCAAAAAATTCGAAGACGTGACACCTACCAACCCGCACTGGGCCCGCGTGGTGGATTACGGCCCACTCCCTCTCACATAGAGGAGGCATATGTCCCAGCAGTGGGAACTTTATAAGCTGAAGTCTTCCTACCACTGTTTGTCTTTGCATCACCCAAAGGTCTGGTAGAAAAATACTAAATAAATAATAAGTTAGCTTTGTAGACGAAACCTTTACTCGTAGAACATAAAATCTTGCCTGCACGTAAAAAAATCTGGAAGAGGAGGATCTATAGCTTGTCCACTCTGAAATGACGAGCACCACTACCGCATTACTCATAGACATTTTACCCGCATTAAGCCGTTACACACTTTGAAGAAAATATATACATATATTGTCTTCGACATATGGCTCACCGTACGATTTAATGGATCACCACACACAGTGAAGATAATTTATAAATGTTACCGTTTCTTTTTTGGGTTGGAAATTATCAAATGACTTCTCCCGCTCTGGGCGGAGCGGGAGGGCGTGTCAGACTCTTACTGACTAAACCCCACCCGTGTTCCTTCAGTTGCCATGTTGCCGGGGCCACGTTATTCCTTTCGGACTTCTCCGCAACCCCGGCATGCAGGCATCGGCCCTAGTGGACCCCGTCAGTTCTGCTGCCATCTCTTTGAGGCGCGCGTGGTTATCGCTATATGTACCCATATATTTAATTTTAACTCAAAGGATTTTTAAGCGCTTTAATATAATATATTATCTTCAATGTGTGTGATGAGCTTTACCGTGTGCGTAAATACGGTTTTGGGGCGTGTCATTTCAAACTGGACAAGCTTTACCTTAGGTAGCCTTCGGTAGATGGTATTCTGCTAAAAGAGTCCACAAGAGCTATCAGATTTTCCGTATTAGCTCCTTACTCCTTGTAACCCCATCTTCTTTCTATTCCAGCGCCAAAAGTATTCTCCCTCGCGTTCTCAGTGATCAAGAAGTTCATGCACGAGTACACGATCTCCAAGATAAAGATCTACGGCTCCGACCCGAAGAAGTGGCAGCCACAGGTGCTCTCCGGGATCGACAAGGACCAGCTGCCGCAACACTACGGCGGGACTATGGTCGATGAGAATGGGGATCCCAGATGTGCACTGATTGTAAGTTAATTGTGTACATAAATGGAATTTTGTCAGTTAAACTCAGGAACTAAGAAGAGGATTATGAAATAGGCGATAGAGATGACCCTTAGGGTTTATATTACAATGGCGATATTCGTGCCTATGTCCTCTGAAAACATCTTTCCTCTTTTCTACCCAAAATTCACATTGGGCGCACTGATTCTGCGCCACGGGTCGCAAACTCTATTCTTGATTCATGTTTTTCCTGTTATGACGACGTCGTAGAAAGGGTTAGTTTTGCAATACAAAAATCTCTAAAAAGTGTAAAAAGTTAATCTAGGGCCCTATTGGTATTTTACACTTTCATCTTTGATCATGTTTTTTCTCAATGTAAATTTTGAAGTAGGTGTCTATGAAGATTTAAGTATGATTTTTTTTCTGTTTGCAGGTTAAGCCAGGCGGTAAAGTTCCTAAAAGCTGTTACTCCAGCAAGCAGACCTTCGATTCAGAGAAGGAGCTCAAGCGAGTCACCATCAAGACTGGAGAGAAGCACGTCATTGATCTGTTATGTTCAGACAATGACAGTGTTTTGAAGTGAGTACCTGCTACCTAAAGCCTTCTTTTATATTACCTTTTAAGTGGGCACGAACCAGGTTCATCATAAGCTAGATGAGTTCGGCGTTTCCTATCTGACTACTCTGAGAAGAAAGGCCGAAACAAACTCAGAGGTCGCAGTCTCTTTTACAGTCCAGACATATTCTTGGTCAGGCCATATGAGGAGCATGTATATTAGTGTCTGAAATGGTCTTTTGAAGAAAGAACCCCACAGATTTGAGTGGACCTGTCCAGTCAGTGCAAGCATTTGTTAGTTATCGTGGAGCTCAACTCAGAACTTAAGGAGCTCAACTTGACGAACAATACCAAAGAAAGGACATTTGGGTAGGCCGCATAAACTACTCTTTTAGGTAGATACTCGTTGCATTTTTTTGCTGGTTATTTTCCATAGTAGTGCCCTAACAATCCTAACTCCATAGGCATGCCTGCATAACCTGGATCCTACAAAAAAAACATCCCACACTACCCACACAATTATTTCAATCAACTGTGTAATCAACTAACCACATTAAACTTTCCTTATCAGATGGGAGTTCGGAGTAGACCACCACGACATAAAGTTCGTAATCAAGCGTCGCGACGAGGAAGGGAACGAGAGCGTCGTGCACGGACCTAGGAAGGTCACGGAGGGACCCACAGACGTCGGCGTCTTGGCCGTCACTGGACCCGCCACTTGTAAGTTGGAAATTGTCCTTCTGAAAAACACTGCCCTCGCTAGATGCCACTTCAAATATCCGACGACGACAGTTTGTCCCAGTTTTCTCTAAAATCGTAGGTTTCCTTAGCGATTCGGAAAAATTGCTATTTTTAATGGCAATTTTTACTCTCAAATTGAACTTGACTTGAAGTGCAGAAAAACAATCAATCAGCTATTATATTGTTCTAACAGTTGAATCGCTGACGTTCGCACGGACGTAATAAAATCGCGGCGATTTTCTTTCGTGCACTGGATTTTCAACGCTCTGCTCAGCGCCGAGAGTTGAAAATCCAACAGTGTGTTTTTTCAACGCACTGGAATTAGAATTAGAATTTCTTTATTTTGCATAAAATATGGTACATAAAAGGTCTTAAATATAAGAAGTTCCACATATTTTGCTTACTTACATATTTCAGCATGCAAAAAATATCGTATACCTATACTATTTGATGGCGTAAAAACTAAAAATCCTTAAAATTATGTTATTTACTTAATTAAATTACCTTTGCTTATAATTTAAGAACTCACTTATTGTATAGAACGCACTGGGATGAGAGTGCGTCCCAGCGCGTTGGATTCTCAACGCTCGGCCTAACAATGAGAGTTGAAAATCCAATGCGCGATAAAATCCCGCCGCTATTTTATTACGTCTGTGCGAACGTCGTCTAAGTGTCTAACCAAGCAATCAACTTGTAAACCGAAAATCAGTATCCTGCGAGTATATCCTGGCTGGACTGGGCACAATCCTACAGAATTATGTCTCATTTTACTGAGTGCCGTGAATAAGTATTCCCAAGTACCTAGACCCTCCGTGCCTCGGAAAGCACGTTAAGCCGTTGGTCCCGGCTGCCATTCATGGATCTTTGACAGTCGTTAAGGGTCGTCAGAAGCCCGAAAGTCTGACAACCAGTCTTACCGAGGCGTATCGTATTACCCAGTTACTGGGTTGTGGAGGTCAGATAGGGAGTCGCTCCATGCAAAATACTGGTATTCAGCTGCATCCGATTAAACAACATAGTTTGGATTACAAAAAAAAACAACTGGCTTCCAAAAAAAAACACTACGAACTGAAAAATAACTTTAATTTCGGAAGTCGGTGTCTTGGGTTTTGTATGTTCGTTTTTTGCCACCGACTTCCGAAATTAAAGTTATTTTTCAGTTTGTAGTGTTATTTTTTTTTGGAAGTCGGTAGTTTTTTTTTTGTAAAAAGTTTTTATTTTTCACTTTTTTGTTGTGGTACCTACCCCACACACATTCGAATACCACTACCTGCTACCAGTGACAGGAACTTATCATATCATCCACATACTGAGTGGGAAAAAAATACGTATTTTGTAGCTAACTCAAAAACTACCCAAGCAAAGTTAATAAAATTTATATGGGACCAATTTGAGGACATACCCTTTCAAAAACATAATTTTTAAAATCGTTCCACAAATGACGGGGAAATCGGTGGAACATACGCGACGAACATATTATAACCTCCTCCTTATTGGAAGTCGGTTAAAAAGGCTAGGCAGGTGATTGATATATAGCATATTCCAACAGATTCAGTGATATTTGACAACAAGAGCGCGTTCTTGCGCAACAAGAAGGTGTACTACCACGTGCTGATCTCCGTGCCGGCGCGGGACCTCAACCTCAGCGACGACCCCTCCGACGACCTGCCGCCCGCTCCCGCCTGCAGTAACACCACCGCCTTGTAGCGGCAGAACTAATAACTTTTAGCCTCAAGAAATGCGGCGTTTAATTCGGTAACGGTTGTAAAAGTCATCATCATCAATATCTAAATCATCGCCTCTCCTCAGCAGCTCAAGGTTAAGCTACACACGTGTACTTAATTTAGGCAGTCGCTCCATGTAAAATAAGTAGGTACTGGTAATCAGGTGCATCCGGTTAGACCGGAAGCCGACCCCAACATAGTTGGGAAAAGGCTAGGCTGATTGATCGAGTTGTAATTGGTTGACAGAAGTAGCAAAATCCAATCATGGCATTCGTATTGGCAACAAAGTAGAGAATAGGCTCGCGGAAATAGTGTCATGTTTTAATCCACATTTGAATCGATACAGGGGGCCTACCACCAGCACATAAAAGAAAGAGATGGAGCTATACGTCCTGTAGAGCTTCATCTCTTTCCCACACTGAAGTCATATTAAAATAATACTGCTTTTGACAGTAGAAACAGTGCTCGATTTCCAGGGGCCCTACCCCAGGAAATCGAGCACTGTTTCCTTCATTATTACTGCGCTGGCGCATATTTTCCCACAACTGACTTTACCGCTTAGCGAACCTTTTAGTCACACTAGATTTTCCATAAAAAAATGATTGTAAGTACGTACACACGGCTACACATCAAGCTATACATTTCCAGTATAAGCTGACCTCGCATTGTACGGAAATCCTGTACAATGCAAGATCAGCATAAACTGGAAATGTATAGCTTGATGTGTAGCCGTGTGTACATAGTATTTCGATATGCAATAGGTTCTAAAGAACTATATTATTTTTTACAAATATTTGGTATGTTTGGTGATTTTTATTAGACTTATTATTGTTATAGATAGTTAATTAGATATCTAAATATACTTTTATACATCCCATCTAAAAGCCTATATATATATTAGCGATAACGCTGTCACGCTCACCCGCCTCTGGTTAGTCACTTAATGGACTAGTATCGCTAAAGAGCGTGATAGCGATATCTACCTATATATCGCTTATATCTGAATAGGCCTTTATTTTTAAGTTTAGTTTTAAGAAAAAAATGTTCTATACTGATACAGGGGAGTAAATTGGTTTTTAAAATAAGAAATTAAGAACA
The DNA here is from genome assembly GCA_949152395.1 of Agrochola litura. Lineage (NCBI taxonomy): Eukaryota > Metazoa > Arthropoda > Insecta > Lepidoptera > Noctuidae > Agrochola > Agrochola litura. The sequence goes on along the minus strand of OX424502.1, from coordinate 4,606,058 downwards.
AATGCGATGCATTTACATACATCTTTAGAAACGGAAGCATTTCTGTGATAGTTTCCAATAATGTTGGAAAACATAGCCTTTAATCAAGGTATGTGGAATGGAACAAATTTAGGTAGGTATGTGAAATGATGTGAGTAAAACAAGTACTTTGAAACAAGTATACAGGGAGTCAGGGACATACTCGATTATTTAAAAAAAAACAGCTGTTCCATACATTTTGACCGCGTAGGTATTGCACTTTTCTATGAAACAGCAGATTTTTTTAAAGTAACCGACGAAAAATTTCAACGCAGTCAGGGACATAGTCGATTATTTTAAAAAAAACAGCTGTTTCATACATTTTGACCGCGTAGGTATTGCACGTTTCTATGAAACAGCTGATTTTTTTAAAGTAACCGACGAAAAATTTCAACGCAGGGGGGTTCAGAATTATGTACTGAATCCATGGTTTCAGTTTTCGCGTCGATGTCCCTGACAGCCAGTATACAATCATAGCAAAATTATCGCGATGGGAACGCCCCCTATTACGGTAGTCCCGATATTGGGGGCGACACCCATTTGACTAATATAATACTTACATGTATCATAGGAAAATACTACTCTTTTACCCTATTGTTTTCCTTTGTCTTAATAAACTAAGCGGATTTTCCAGCTCCATGAATAATAATTATGATGATATTGTTTACAAATAAACCAGTTGACAGAATAAATGTTTTTCTTTAAATTGTGTGATTATTTTTTTTAATGTTTTACAACCAGTGGTGCCGATTCCCTTGTTCACAAACTAAACTAAATTTAAGTTCAGTGCATCTTTTTCTTTCTATTTCAGAAAAGGACAGAAGATAAATTTTAGTTTAGTCAATTACGTCAATTTACGTCAAGCGCTGATTAATTTGACGTAAATTGACGTAATTTTAGTAGGCAAGTTTTTAATCACGTCTAAACTTGTATGGAGTAGTGACAGGCGCTGTTTAATTTGACAGGACTAAACTAAAATTTATCTTCTGTCCTTTTCTTAATGAAATAGAAAGAAAAAGATGCACTGAACTTAAATTTAGTTTAGTTTGTGAACAAGAGAATCGGCACCACTGTCTTTAAAAAAAAAAATTAGTATGGTGAATATTCATTTCAGTATAGCTAGGATTAATTATTAGGTATTGATGTCTGTCTGTTTATAATTTCAATACCGTCTTACAAGATAATGATTGCTCAATTATTATAATAATCTATAGTTTAGTTATCAGTACTGTACAATAAATATTGATTACACGAGCATTTTTTTTATCTGTTTCACTCCTTTATCATTATTAGGATATGTTAGAACAAGATACGTGACTTTTATAGTGAGTATAAGTGACTTTCATAATTAAGTACGTGTTTGTCACGCAAAATCGCTCAGACTAAAGTTGCAAAAATAAGCCGGTTGTACCAATTTATTTATTTAGAGCCATACCGTCGGACCGTCGGACTGCCAAGTTATAGGTCTCAAGTTCGAACCCAAGGCACGCACCTGACTTTTCCGATTCATGTGCATATTGTATAATTATCACTTGCTTCAAAAACGGTGATAGAAAACGCCTTGAGGAAACCGGCATGCCTAAGATATATCTCGACGGCATGTGAAGCCAAGTCAGAGGCCCATGGGCGGCATAAAAACTCTAGACGCCAGCACCCTGATTGCGTAATACAACACAATCACAATTTGTTTCGATTTGAAACAGATTTCTAATCCATTGCTTCATAAGTTGGAAAAAAAATCTGTTCAACAACGTAAATATCGCAATGAATGTTGTTGAAATGTCAAAATGAAACAAATTTCGCGAAAATGTTTACGAAAATGAGTTACGCAATTAGGGTACAGGTTTAGTAACCACACAAAAAAAAGAGTACCTAGGTAGGTATTTATGTACCTAGTACTAAACTCATTCAATATCAGTCAATTTATTCTGTAAAAATCTCACCGTGAAAACTTAGGTGAAGTGAGCTGTCATTCCACTTGATCATAGTTAAAAGAAAGAAATTTCTATGCACTTGATGCTAGGGATTGGCACTATTGTCACCTCACTTCGAGCTCACTTCACCTAAGTTTTCACGGTGAGATTTTTACAGAATAGATAGACTGTTCCGAGTCTCTGCGTGCACTTTGGCAAAGGCCTCCTCCAATCCCTTCTTCCATTTCTCCCTGTTCCTTGACGGTCAAGTCTGTCTTTTCCAGGGTTGGCATAAAATAAACAAGTTGTTTTAAAACACGTATTTTAAACAGTGTTTAAAACAATTTGAAATAAAACAATGTTTTTTATTAAGTGTTAAATCACAGTATAAAACAAGTTTAAAACAATGTTTTAAACATTAAGAAAAAAAACATGGTTTAAAATCGAGAATGAATGGAAATAAATGAAACTTTTTACATATTTTTAGTACTTGAAATGGCTCGAAAAGAAATTAAAAAGGTTGGATAGTTTTATGTACAGTAAGCGCTCAAAAGTGCATGAGCACGCTAAGAGTCGTATTGCTGTGAACACGCGGTATAGTCCGTACATTTGTATTTGTGTAAACAGTCTGGTGTGAGTGCCGTACACACACCACAGAGAACGCAGTTTTGAACTACACACTATCGTATCGTCACGGTTCGCGGGCGCCGCACTTATATTTCCATAACTTTTGTTAGCACGCATCATACTCGTACGCGTGACCTTGGCCAGTGTATCGCATTGCTAAAATTCGAAAATAAATTATATGTGCAGATAGCAGAAGGCGTTAAGCGTTGGTCTTAGATTCAAGATGGCTAAGGTTCTAATCTCGTAAATCACAGCGCTGTTTTTGCAAATATTATTATTTTTGTTTGCAATAATAATATTTTTAAATATCCTGCCTATTTATTAATGTTGTTATTGCAATAAAGGGTTTAGAATAAAAAATGCGTGATATGTTATAATAAAAAATAAATAATATTTATTCGTTATGTTTATTTTACTTAAGTATAGTTATCAAACTGCTACAATTATTTATCATTACTTCACCTGAATAATATGTGAAATAGATGTCTAGAAACTTAGAAGCAATTTGTATTTAAATTTTGAAATGTTTTAAATTTTAAATGGATTTTTTTGCACCATAAATATAAAGCTTTGATCATGGTCTAAGTAATTAAGCAATAAATAAGAATATTAGACTACTTAAAATGTAAAAAAATCTACTGACAAAATTGTTGATTTTAAGGTTAAAAGGCAGTTGTTCATATTAATTATTTTAAACTTTATTTGGCTTTAGTAAATATTGGTTGGTATTGAGGTTATAGCTTAAGTATTCATTTTCTTTACGAAAAGAAGATTGAAACTAAACCTCAAATTTTAATCCTAAAATAATACTATTACTAAAATAATATTAAACAATTTCGGTATATCTGCAAGAAATACGACAAACACCCTATTGAAACGTGCTTAAAAAATTCGTTACCATAAATTCATGCAATAACGAATCTGTTGTTTATTAAGTTGGTACGGTCAATATTTTAAGGTCAAAAACGGTTTTCTAGCTGGTCTTCAGTGATGCAAGCCTTCAGAGTGCACGGCGAACGGTTCATAATGACGTGTTTTTAATAATTCAGCAAAATATCTCGTTGGTATGAAACCATTTGAAGAGTTTTTTACAAAAACTACATAACCAACACTTTCACAACTTTTTTGTTATTGACAACACTGTGTTCGTCTGTGACTAAGCTATCGAATGATATATTATATGTTTTGCAAAAACTACATATCTCGAAGATATTTGCCTTTAAAAATCATGCTATTTTACAAGAACAGCATATCTTCATAAATATTTTACAAAAACTGCATAACATTTTGTACTTAAGTAGTTTTTGTAAAAAAATATCATGTCTGTGGTCATGTCAATGTCAAAAACGACGTGTGCTTGGTATTGTGATACGTTTTTCTCGCGCCTTACAAATAATTTAAAATGGATATTCAAGGTGTTTCTAAAAGAAGAAAACGCAAAGAAAAAAAGGAGAATTTGATAAAAATTAAAAAAGCTAAAGGACTTGAACATATAAACCATAAAAATAACTTAATACTAGCTCGAGAAGTCGGGCCTGATTGCAGGTAGGTAAATCAAGAGCACCACGTAGGTTTATTTGTTTGTGCATTTCGGTTATTGTCGTTATTTTGGGTTAAAAATCATTTTTATTTCATTTCAGGTGTAAAGTATACAAATGCTATGAAAAAATTGATGGAAGAAGCTCGAAGACATCCATCACCATATAATGTCGAAAAAATAACATATGACATGTTTTTTAATATAAAAGAAGCTGTTAGCCAATTTTTTTTACGTCAAAGCAAACCTCCAATGAAACTTAAAGAAGTTCGAATGATCAAAATAAAGAAGGATGTTCCTTTTGTTTTAGTACGATATCAGTTCACAGGTCCTTGGCATAGAATTATGATAAGGAATAAACGCAAATTGCCAGAAGATCTGGAATTAAGTAGGATGTACCAGTCATCGCTGCCTTTGAATCCACATAAAGTAAATGATTTACGCAAGCTGATGCCTTACTTGTCAAACCTTGCATCTCACAACTTCTATAAAAATCTTCTGAGTACATCAGCACCCACTAATTTAGCTGATGATGTGGACAACGAAGACAATAGCAGTGGCACAGAAGATTAATAATCATGATTAATATGATATTTTTTCCCAAATAAATACAGCATAACTGGCAGACTGTGTTTTTTTTTTCACAAAAACAACATTACTTTGGTAAACTGTGTTTATTTTTTCACAAAAACTACATAACTATGAATATTTCACAAAAACTGCATAAGTGTCAGATAGTTTTTATTAAATATCTTATTATTTAAAAATGTTATAGAATCAAAATGAAATGATTTCTAATCTGTATTTTTTTCTTTATATAATATGTAGAAATGTGGCATCAGTCATGATTATTGAAAGAGAAATTAAGTTTTTTCAGGTTTCAGAAAAATGACATTCAATTCAGATATGTTGTTTTTGTAAATAACCCTTCATTTGTTTCATTCACCATTTGACGTCGCTGCTACTCGATAATAAGCCCCTTCCTCATATCTCTTAACCGTCACAGTATTTCTCTAGAACAAAGAAAAACATTGTTTTTATTACACATAATACCTTATTATTTATTATTCACTAATCGAATTAAACCTCACAATGAATTTAAAACTTTAAAGGCATCTTCTGTCTCAACAATACCTCTGTTCTATCAACAATACCCTTGATTAGGATTTATGTTTAGTAAAATATGAAATATATAAATGATAACACTCACACTTAGTCCGGTTTTATTAGATATTCACTTCACTTTTACGCAGCGCAATAATATTCTCTGATCTGATCTGATCTCTTCAATATATTTTATGCCTGCTTTTTGATAATAATAACCACAACACTGCGCTAAATGCTCGTCACCAATATTATCACGGCACGAACCAACAAAGTTCTATTAATTGAATACTTGTAACAAACTGCATCTACCCCACAGAAATCGAAATAATTTACTTAGTTTTTTGTGGTCTACCTGCTAAACTTTAATATTTATGTGAACAAGACGAATGAAACTAAAAACGAATGATGATTATCGAACTAGTCAATGGTTGCAGACAAAGTGAGTGTGTGTGTGTAATGTGCGTGTCTACAGTATTGTAACAACTTATAGAAGAAGGTCGTAAGTCAAACCGAAGCGTCAGTCTATTGCTTTGTGAGATTGCTTATGGACTTTTGGTCGGTACTGTACTTCGTCGCCGGTCGAGATGAAGTAATTCCCGCAACTGTTTTGGATTCCCCTTATTTGAATATATATGTATATAGTCCATCCTATCTATGTATATCTATACTTCGTCTTTCGTCGAAAAGAGGTAATTCCCCGCAATAATTTTTTCGACCCCCTTTATAAACCCTTAAACCCCTAAGACTCAACATGTAGGTAATATTTTTTTTTTTATTTTCCATACAAAAAATGAAAAATTCCATATAAATAAAATACGTAAAGCCAGCGCACCTCCGGTTCTAAAAAAAAAATTACGGTGTAGGACAAACAAGTACTACGTGGCCTCGCGATTATCAAATACGATTTTAGTAGTGTCAAGATTATTTTTTTTTGAGATTTTATGTTGCAGAATAGCTTTAAGATTCTCATAGCCAAAATTAAGGATTTTAGTGATAGTTTAGTTCGGTGTACAAGAGAATCGTCACCATTACAAGGAAATGGTTAAATCCAATATTTCTGAATTTTTTTTTCTTCCAAAATACTATACTTCGACACTTTGAGATTTTTTTTTTGTTGTTGACATGACTTAATATCAATAAAAATTGAGAATCAAACAGAAAAAAAAAATCCTATGACAAAACAAAGAATTCTGAGTCGAATTATGAAAAGAGTGAACTTCGTAAAAAGTGCAGTCGTGTCTTTCAACTATCCTGCCGTCCTGTCTACACGGAACGTCATTTTTGTACCTATATTCTTCCGTCGACAAAACTCGTTTCTACGGTGGTCATCACGTGGTCATGCTACGCGTGCCGAGTGCACTGGGTGGTTCAGTATCCGAGTTACATACCTATTTTGATTGATTACAAAAAAATATGTTCACAGATTAGTTTATTAGTACCTACTATCTACTAACTATAACTAGTATTACGTTGTGATTATTATGTTATTCTGATCGTTTTTTGTAAATGTTTCCTCAGATAAATTTTAAAATTGTCTGGAATTGCATGTGAATATTAGGCCTGATCGATTTTTGTTGATAATTTTGATAAATCGTTCAATGAAAAAAAATTTAATTGTTTTTTTTTGCATTTTGAACTGGTTGTTTTATAAATAAAAAAAAAAAACAGTTTTATTTCAACCCTGGTCTTTCCAGCCCTGTTACACCAATACCAAGTTATACAAAAATTATGTTAACTTTTCTACTACAATAAAAGAATAAATAAAGCTGTAAAAATGAGTTTGTACAAATATTTAATACATAATAGACACCACCTTCCTTAAAAATACATGATATATACAAGGTTAAGTATGACTCCACCAGATTATTGACCACAACCGCCTTTAGTCCTCATCTTCAAAGAGCATGTCAAGGAGTTCTCTCTTGTTACATTGGGAACCTTCTAATCTCTGGACGCCTTTCCAACGGATGATTGTGGGGATTACCATGAGCTTCAATCGGGGGTCTGTCCGGAAAGAGCAAGCTTTGTCCTTCCACCTGCAAGGTAACATGAAATTGGATAAAAGATAATATATGAGAAAGTTTACTGTGTACAAAATATGCGCTAAAATAAATTAGATAAGAAAAACCTAAAAGAAAATGACCAATTTATAAATGAGGTAGATTGCTGATTAAAGACCCACAATGTGACAAATGTCTATCATAAAATAGTTTGTGTTTTTAGTAGTATTTTATTTAAATAAATGGTAAACTAATAAGGGTCCGTTCAAGTATTACGTAAGCACTATAGGGGGGTGAGGTCTATGCTTTGCTTATTTTTTATGACATGGGGGGTGGCGGGGGCCTATATGGTGATTACGTCAGCAGTAATTATTTACTTTTTACACATATGGCAACCCACACATTGTCTATGCTTGAAAACAAAATGCATATTCAAGGATTCCCACAAATAATGAATATGTTGAGGTAATAATATGAATACGTTGAGGTACTTTTGGTGTATACCAAAAGTACAGAAGTTTGTTTTGTTCGTAATATTACTTGGGATTATATAATATTTGTTTCTTACTCTATTTTGAATACCGTGTCAATAAAGTATGTTTAAATGAATATTATGTGCGTTGAAGTCCTCTATCCTAAGCTTATTTTCTTATTTCTAGAATTAAAACTGCTGCTCATGAATCAATAAAAAAAACCAGAATACTTACATTAAAAGAAAAATGCATTTATCAATGTTTATGTAAGCATGGGGGTGGAGGGTAAGAGCTTTGCTTACGTTTGCTGACAAGGGGGGGGGGGGGGGGGGGTTGGGTTAATAATTGTAATAAATCTGCTTACGTAATTGTTGAACAGTCCCTAACTGCACTACGATGGCACTGTGTAATACTCACGTATCTCTATCACCAACATCAACACAAGCAAATATGATATTCTTGTCTAGATCACTCAGATAAGCCTTCACCACAGGCTCAGCTGTGAACAAAGATTTCTGATATCAAGAAGAATAAGATCTATATTATTACAAGGCTACTTTATTAAGGCTTGTGCAGACCAGCGCGACACGCGACGTGACACAAAGACACCGCTCGCGAGCGGTGCCTTTGTGTCGCGTCGCGTGTCGCGCCTGTTTGAAAGAGCCTTAACTGAGACGGTGCATGAGGTATCTGCTGCCTAATGGGGAGGGGTGTTGACGGTCATCATCGGGCTAAAGACAGCTCTCGCGATACGCCACCACAACTTTCCCGCACCGTGTAGCTACCTCAGGCACCTTCTCAGTTAAGTGGTAGGCCTGTGCCATCTTACCCAGTTGGCAGTAAATACACCAACTGCGGCCATCATCTTTTCTTTTACCAGTGAAAAAGAAATAAACTTTAGGATCTTTGCCTGGTAAGTTATCAATGAACTCGGTAAATTGAACATAATTTTGAAGATCTTCAATTTTTATTGTCATTATTAGTGTCAAGAAAATGATTAATAGAAGTTTAAAAGAGTTCTCATCACAGATAACTTTTATTATTTAGAATTCTCATTTTCGTGATAGCGTAGAAGGAGGTCGTATAGACCTCCTTCTACGCAAGGAGCTTTTTTAGGTGTAATCTGTATTAGTAGCAGAAACGAATCAATGTCAGATATTCTCTTTATCATAAACAATAGCAAGACATTCGGCGGTATTCAAGCAATCTAATTAATTTGACGAATTTCGTAGCTATGAACTTGTACGTACCTTCAACACAATCAGTACACCAACTTTCTCCAGACGGTAGTTTTTTACCAGTGAAGTACATAAGTACTGGAGGACCTTTTGGATCTATAGCTTCAGTATAACTTGCAAGCTCGTCATACCCGTCTACCGCAACCGTAGTCACCATTTTCAATACAAAACACAGAGAAGTTTTAATGAATACGGCCGACGCTATCAATGAATTGAATAAATATTGCACAGAGTGACACGCGATTATTATCAAATAATAATTTGATAAAGCTGACAGCTTGACAATTGACATTGACAATTTATTGAGTATCAGCCATAGAGGAAAATACTTATCGGGGTATCGGCCGAGGGTCGTGGAGGTTCCGTACTAAGGCCCGTATTACAGAACGTCACTCAATACTCCAGCATTACTTAAAACTAGTTTCAACCAATCAATCAAATGGCTTGAATCTAGTTTTAAGTAATGCTTGAGTATTGAGTGACGTTCTGTAATACGGGCCATAGACTCGTTTATCTAAAGCCGCTGCGCGTGTTTTTACACAAAAACATCGCAACAAAGAGGCCATTTGTGTATGCAAACACAATATTTGTATGAAACCAAATGTTTATGTGTAAGGTTTTTGGTGCAGTGATTTGAAAACCTTTTTAAAAAAAGCTATTATAAAATTTTAACCTCATTATACACAATTTATATGATCATAAAAGATTGTCGCGAGGTTTGCGTTTAAAAAAATTTAAACTTAGCAGATTAATTACTCAATTAAATAGGTAGGTACTAATTTATTTACACAAGGAAATCGCGCGACAAGCTTTTATGATCATATAAATTGTGGATAATGAGGTTATAAGTTGAAAGTTAAAATTTTAAAAGAAAATTTTATTTTCTTCTATTTAGTGCATTTAAATTAAAGCTTTATTGAAAATGGTTTTTTTCTTTTAATTTATTTTTTACTTTATGTTTATCGCTGGCTAAGTTTCTACTAATAGGTAATCGAGGTCTCTACACCAAATTTCAGGTGGATTAGAGCAACGGAGCTTACCTATATAATCACCATCTTTTTTTAACCTGCATTTTTATTTTCAGCGAACCCTATCATTAAATCCCATACTATAAGAAAGCATAAAAAACTTCAAAAGTCCGCCATATTGGATTAAGAGTGATGCAGAATATTTTTCTAATTATTCTCTGCAAGCCCTTTCATTTGATGCCCATATTACAGAAGTGCATAAAAAATAACTATTCCGCCATCTTGAATATTCCGCCATATTGATTTAGAATGACGTCACATTATTTTTCGAGTTACTCTCAACAAGCCCTTTCATTTGATACCCATATTGTAGAAATGCATTAAAAATAACTATTCCGCCATCTTGGATGGTCCGCCATATTGGATTTAGAATGACGTCACATAGCTTATCGTGTATTGTCATCCAAACTAAACGTGGATACAAAATTTCAGCTCAATCGGTTGAAGATATCTGATTCAAAATTGAGTAGCAAGATTCCACCAGAACATACATAAATGCATTGCAAGTTAAATAATATATATTAATATATAATAAATAGATATAAATAAAAAAAAGCTTTGAATAATTAAAAACAGGCGCAGTGAGACCCAGCGGAACAAAACATGTTGAAACCTCTATTTAAAGCCGGGTCTCCTGCGTGTGTTTTTAATTAAAAGCATTTATTTAACTTGCAATGTATGTTAACATTACACAAAAAACCTTACACAGAAACATTTGCTTTCATACAAATCATCGTGTTTGTATACACAAATATGCATGGCCACGACTCTTTGTTGCGATGTTTTTGTGTAAAAACACGCGCAGGAGACCCAGCTTTAGTGCTTGCTACACGGCTGCCAACCGCGTCCCCGACAGAGGTGAACTTGGTTGGCGACAGGCAGAGCTGTTTTTAGTCGTAAACCACCAACTACACGGATGTAAAACACCAAGGTCACCTCTATTTGGACGCGGTTGGCAGCCGTGTAGCAAGCCCTTTACTGACAATTTTCCATACAATGTTTGACAGGAACTAGAGATTTCAATATAACATGTTTTGTTGTGATGTTTCGCCAGTACAAACGCACAGTAATAAAATGTATTTAATAATTTCTTACTAATTTTATTTAAAAATTCCAATTTTTTGAGACGCACTACTGCCGTAAGTCGTAACTAGTACTGACGCCAGCACATCAAGCTACCCGAAACTGTCAAATTTTCCCAATCAACTTTGAACCTTAACCTTCAGCGATAAAGTTAAAAATCTATTAAATAAATTTGACAGATTGTAGTAGCCTGATGTGCTGGCGTCTGTACCTCTTTGTAGTAACTAGTCTAGTCTGTGGCCACATTAATTAATATGATCACTGAACACTATCGGAGACGTATGATCGGCAACAAGAAAAACCGGCTAATGTGTGTCCGACCAATATCAATCTACCTAGCCTTTTCCCAACTATATTGGAGTCAGCTTCCAGTCTAACCGGATGCAGCTGAATACCAGTATTTTACATGGAGCGACTGCCTATCTGACCTCCACAACCTAGTAACAGGGTTATAAAATACCCGTTGGTAAGACTGGTTGTCACACGACCCGTAACGACTCAAAGATCCACGAATAACAGCCGGGACCAACGGCTTAACGTGCTTTCCGAGGCACGAAGGAGTCTCGGTATGTAAAGATGGTCACCTATCCACGGACCAACCCCGGCAAGCGTAGCTTAACCTGTCGAATCGACCTATGCGACTGTTTTTACTTAGCCACGAGCTCCTCTAATGTATGTCCGACCATAGACTGATATATATTATAGCCGTGATATAGTTAGATCCCTAGGGATATACCTATACACTTACCGTAACATAATTTTATGAGAGCGGTTCATAACTGTCGGAATGCCCTAATTTTGTTACTGCGAACAATTTCGACATATCGCTCCCCTGTCGCTGCCACGGCACCGCTCGCTTTGCTCGCGCCTAGTTGGGCACAGTTCTTACCTAACCTGCTTGGTCGAAGTGCACTTCAAAATTCAAAAGTCATTTATTCAAACTAGGCTGAGAATCAGCTCTTTTCGAACGTCAAAATTACATAAGACAGTCCCCAAAAACGCCCACCCTTCACCACTTCCTAGTGCCTTTAGCTGGGAAGAAGAAGTGGTGCAACAAACTCGCCAGCAGCATAGCTGTCTTCATGTTAAAAAAAAATGATTCTATACAATAGTATGCAAAATAATTTACATTACGCAACACAAAACATAATTTAAATGATAAATTATTGGCCATATATCAGCTAGCACACGCCAATATACCAACCAAAAATATCGAGAACTATACTCAAGCTGAAATAAAAAATAAAAACAAAACGTACAGACGCCAGCACTTCAAGCTACTACAATCTGTCAAATTTATTTAATAGATTTTCAACTTTATCACTGAAGTTTAAGGTTCAAAGTTGAATGGGAAAATTTGACAGTTTCGGGTAGATTGATGTGTTGGCATCTGTACCTAAACAGAACAAAACGACCGTAGCAATTAACATTGTCGGATCTTCATTCGAGTGCCTAGCCGACAGTCTAGAGGCTCAATGCTCACCCAGCACACTACCAGTAGACCTTTCCTCTGTGAGGTAGACGCCGAAGTCGAACGTAGAGCATCCCTCCCTCCCGTTGACGACCCTGATTGCCCTCTGCCTCCCGTCACCCCTGACGAAGTGCATGACATTATCAAAGGTCTTATTAAAGTCCGAAAAGCCACCAGTTCAGATGGAATCACCAGTAGGGTGATCCAACTCTTCCCAGCCCACTTAATAATGCTCTTGACCACCATCTTCAATGGTGCCTTAAGCAATAACATCTTCCCACAAGCATGGAAAGAAGCCACCGTCATCGGTATCCCTAAGCCCGGCAAGCCCAAGTCCGAGCCTGGTAGTTACCGTCCCATTAGTCTGCTCAAAGTCCTAGGCAAAGTCTATGAGAGGCTTATTTATAAGCGTCTCAGAGACTACGCCGAGATCAAGGAACTCATTCCCAACGAACAGTTTGGGTTTCGTTCCCAGCACTCTAGCGTGCATCAGGCCCACCGGATCACCGAACACATAAGCGCTGGGTTCCAGCGTGGTTTGTTGACCGGTGCAATATTCTTCGACATAGCAAAAGCGTTCGACAAAGTCTGGCACAACGGCTTAATATATAAGCTTTACAAACTCACGGTGCCCGACCGTCTCGTCCTTATCTTACGAGACTTTTTGTCCAATCGCACCTTCCGCTATCGAATGGAAGGTGCTCTATCCTCCCCCCGTCCCATTCGCGCTGGAGTTTCTCAGGGATCCGTAGTGTCCCCTCTTATTTTTACGCTATTCACCAGCGATATCCCTTTAAGTAAAAAGGGCAGTTGGCTCTGTTCACAGACGATACGGCCATTTACTACGAGGCTTCGGCCCCGACTCGATAGCCGCCATTCTTCAAACCGCAGTCGATAAACTCGGCGCATGGTTAAGGAAATGGAGGACTGAAGTCAATTCCGCCAAAAGCCAAGCGGTTCTCTTTTCGAAACCGTTTAAAAAGACCCAACCCCGTCTCCCCCGACCTATCACCATGCTAGGTAAGCCTGTCCCTTGGGCGAAGCGAGCCAAGTACCTAGGTGTAGTCCTCGACCACCATCTCTCCTTTAAAGAGTACATAACCCAAGCCCGCGCGCGAGCCGCATGGGTCCTTGGAAGGCTTCACTATATCCTAAATGCACGTAGCAAATTGTCACTACGGTGCAAATTGCGTATTTACACAACATGCATTCGCCCAATCATGACCTATGCGGTTGCTGTTTTTGCACAAGCAAGACCCAGACATATCCATAAGATGCAGACATTACAGAACCGTTGCCTTCGGAAGGCCTCGGGAGCCCCCTGGCTTATTAGGAATGAGATCCTCAATCTCGACCTAAAAATCCCCACCATCCACCAATTTCTCAAACGCTCTTCCAAGCGTTACTTCGACACTGCCGCCAACATCGCAACCCTCTGGTTGTCGAGGCTGCTAGTTACACTCCCTCTAGTGTCAATCGAACTCGCTGCCCTAAGCGAATCCTTACCGACCCTGACGATCCCATTACCCTCCTCTAGGAGAGCAGTAGGGAAACCAGCACAGTGAAACAGACGCCTCCCGTCATTCCAACCTCGCCGCCGAGGTCCTTTGCGATCGCGACCGCGTCCCCGAGTAAATGATACTCCCCCCGACCCTTGCTCGATAACGAGGTGCCAGCAGTTGTTGCAGCTGAGCACGTAGCTTTAAATTCCCCGACTAATAATCATGATCAAAACTTTGATCCAGCCCGTCCCATCCTTGATGTCCTCCCTCCGGTTGACGCCCTAAGCCGAGGTTCATACCCCACAGGGGGTGCCCTTCGCGAGCGTTCACCTAGTTTTAATTAGCATAGTTGAATAACCCCTGGCTGGAGGTTTAAGTGTAGTAGCTTAAGGCTTGCGTCTACCACTCGAAAAAAAGCAGCTTTAGTGGAAAAGTCAATAAATTATGAACGTTTTATATTTTATTTTGTGTTTGTTGATTTTCGTTTTTTGTGCGACTGGAGGCGTACGATAAAAATAACCTCATCAGAGAGATCAGAGTTGAAATCCAACTTGGGCATGATCTTCCTGACTGAAAAACCTCAGAGATGTAGAGTGAGTTCTAGCACTGATCTAATATGATAATATAAACACAAACATACTGTACTATAATTTACATAATATCACATCACAAGTGCCTGTATGTAATGAATAATATAATGAAAACAGACTTAGTTATCTTGGGAGCATTACCTATAGACCACTTTCTCCCAAGGCTAAGGATAGCAAATCGTCTCGACGAAATATCGGATTCCAATTTTTTTCGAAGAGCTTTCTCCCACAGTTTTCTTCTTATAACATCTTTGGCAAATACTGGGTCCCCCCCATATTTTTGCAGTAAACAGCTGCGCAACTGGACTCAATAATTATGCGTAAAAGAAGTCGCTTGTTTACAAAAATGTATGGCTAGCTGTCATATTATAACTTTATGACGCTGGAGATCAGCGCCATCTGAAGTAAGCAAGTGGAAATTTTTATCCCCATTACAGCTTTTTAGTACCATGGGTCTACCGCGCCTGAGTTAAATAGTAGATAAACAGACGGACTTAGCGAAACTGTAAGGGTTCCTTGTTTTGATACAGAACCCAAAAAATAGAATAGAATTGTTATTGTCTATTACCAAACACGAGAATACCACTTGAAAAAAAAACTGCGGCTATTCTGAAGAAGAATGTTCGATTTTTCCCATGAGGATAAAGATAAAACTTCAATTTTCCTAAAATAATAAATGGTGCCATGGAAGAGATATATCCAGATACCAGATTCTGCGTCTAACGGAACTCAAAATTCACGCCAAATCAAAACGGTTTTGACATGACAAAGTGATGTGATGACAGAATACACGGTTGACAAAAAAATATTTGAATGTTTTCATTGTTTATTTGAATTGTTTTTAAAATATAATTCGAGCCTGAGTGATAATAATCTGTCACAATGGATACAAAGACGAGTTTAAAACCCAAGCCAATGGCTGAACTGCTGCCCGGGCTTAGCGGTAAGTCAAAGTTTGTTTACTCTTTAAAGTTACGTGTAGTAGAACAAGTAACGTTGTATCAGTTTAATTGATGCTATGTTAGCTAGAAATATCTCTAATTCTTTGGAAGCCAGGAAAGAAAGCTTGCTTATTATGACAGGCACAATTTTGTATTGTTTATTTTATAGGTATCCTGTCCAAAGACAGTATGCAGACTCTGACTGCAAAGAAGCAGCCTCGCCAAACAATTGTTAACACCCACACCGCTGAAAAGTATTTGAAGCCTCTAACTATGGCGGAAATGAGAGCTGAAATCTTATGTAAGTAAACAAACGATGAAAACAAGGATGCCAGTTTTACAATTAATGTTTTGAATGGCTGTTATTAAATAATACCAGATTGTTTTCAATTCTTACAAGTTTTATCATACCATACTTGTACAATTCATTCTATGTCTGTTATAGCCTTAAGAAGACAGTCTCCCAGGAGACTCGCCCAGGGGGCCACAAGTTCAAAGAAGAAGAATTGGAACTCGTCAGTTAAAGTTGACAAAACAGTAAGCCACACAGCCAATGGGAAAATGAAACACAATCCTGTTAGAAAAGTTCTTAATTTTCAACCACCCAAGCCTAAAGTAAGTTCACATTAGTCATGTTGAAAAATTATGTATAATATTGGTCTCTTTTCATAGTTATTGCAGTCCCATTTGGTGGTTTCAGGCAGAAGGAAATCAAGCTTTATTAAAAGCATTGTCCATTTTAGTCTTGTTTTAAATTGATTACAGCCTATACCCAACATCAGAGCAACAATGGCTCGTGAATCACCAAAGTTCACAAGGCCTGAATTCAGACCCAAGAAGTATCAATTTTTATCACAAGGTAATAGGAAGTTTCATAATATCTTTTATAACTTTTCTATAACACGATTTTATTTAAGTATCTTACTTACGTATTTTATTTCAGCTCGTACCAATGTGAGAATAAGTGGCATAAACAACATAGCTGAGACACCAGTTGTGAATAAGCCCATCAAAAGTCGGATGACACTAGCAAATAAAGAGAATGTCTCCAATCAGACTGGTATCAAAAAGTTTCCTCAACCAAAGTCTCTGATAAAAAAAAAGCTGATCCCCGTTGTACCTGACACTCCCGTGTTCAATGAATCTTGGAAGTCCAGCTGTGACACTAGCTTTTTACAAAACGAGAAAGATATTAATGATGCAGAAGAAAAAACTAAAGTCATAGCAGAGGAACCAACACTAGAGAATATAGCTGCAGTAACACCACCAGTATCCACTCCATTCACACAGTACAGAAATGTTCAAGAATATTTCAACCACTCTAGTGAATTGGAAAGTTCAGCAGTCTACAATGATAACACCATCATGAGCTTTGAGAAACCCACAGATACCAAAGAACACACAAAGAGAGAAGAAAGTGTCATAGTATCATTATGTGATCTACTTAACAAAGCGTCTGTTGCTAACTCAGGGAAAATGAGCACTGAACTTGAAGATTTATTACAGATTGAAAAACAGACTGAACATAACTTGAAAATGATAGACAACAGCATCATTGCATTGAATAAAATTAAACAGTCACAGTTGACTTCTCTGCAGTATGTCAGGAAACTAATCAATGATAAGAAACCTTGTGAGAGTGGAGACAAAACTTTAACTGATACCAAAGAGACTCCCGAAGTTATAAAAACAGAGAAATTCAGTCCAGAACGTAAGGCTGTTGTAAGTAAGCCATGTTCAGTAATAAAGTCATGTTCAAAGTCTCCATCTTACAAGATACCAAAAAAGAATTTGTGTTTGAGGAAAAAAGTATTTTGTAAATCAATGCCAAATGTTTCGAAAGAATCAATTACGCCAGTGAAAGCTGATATGGGTAACAAAGCTCTAAGCATGTACATGAAAATGAAGGAACATATGAACTTTCTAAGTACACCTGCTTCTAAACGAGATTTTCATGTGCCAGATACACCAGGAGTAACATCACATAATTTACAAAAGCAGCTTGATAAACTTTATGATGAAAATTAGAAATTCTTTAGAAAATATAGATAATAAATTTATTATAGAATAAGATTGTAAAGAAACCAATAATATTGTTAACTAACTGTGCTACAGGTTGGCTATACTATTTATTCGACACACTTACAATTTTATATTAGTTTAATGTTTACATAACACCGATTTTCTAAACAATGTAAATAAAATTTGTGACTGAAAATGTGTTGTGATGGGAATGTTATGAATTGATTTTCTTAGTCTAGCATGTAGTAATATATTTTAAATCTAATTAATTATTATAATATTTGCATAATGTAAACATATTTCTGTACAAAATAAAGAATATAAGTAAATAAGGAATATTGTTTGCTTGTTTTTAGGGTTCCATACCCGAAGGGTGCCAAATGGAACCCTATTACAAAATTTACAAAGCCTCCGCTGTCCGTTCGTCTGTCTGTCAGCGGGCTGTAGGTATCTCATGAACCGTAATAAGTAGACATTTGAAATTTTCACACATAGTGTTTGCTATCAAACACCTGTGTTCGTTATTGCCGACAAAAAATAAACCATTTAAGAAACGTGTTTTTAGGGTTCCGTAGTAAACAAGAAACCCGTATGGTTTCGTCATGTCCGTCCGTCTCTCTGTCTGTCCGCGGTCTAGCTCTGAAACTTAGTACTAGAAAGCTGTAATTTGGCATGGGTATACGTATTAATTACGCCGACAAAGTGGTAAAAAAAAATTTTTTTAGTTTACCACTCCACGTAAAGTGGTGATGTTTTTTTTTTCTATCCCTTTGTGTGGGGTATCATTGGAAAGGTCCTTCAAAAACATTGTGAGTATGTCAAAACCGTTTTTGGATTCAGGGATCCGTTTGCGAAATATTAAGCTTTAAAGTGCTAATTTTTGTTAGAGTTAAGTGTCCCCCCTGCCAGTTAAGTGGTTATTTTATTTATTTATCAAACAAAGTTTATAAGAATCTTAACTTAAGAACGATGCCCCGCAAAACCGTTTTCACGGTTTGTCTGTGGGAACAGAACAAATCAAATTATAAATAAGGTTTATTAGTGCGGACACTTATTTCCACTTACTGCATGCACATCTATAGTAACAAACGAAAATATCCTTACATCAAATGACTTATATCATAAAAATAAAATAAACTACCAAATCACTCATCTGCTCTCCCCAACAATCTGCAAACCACTTTCCTAAGAACATCGCTTACAAACTCCTGAGAAAGAACCGCTTAAGTGACTTGGCAAATTTACCCTTCACTTCCTGACTTCTTATTACAGCAGGCAGTTGGTTGAGAAGGTATGGTAATCTTTTATCAAGCGTTCGGTCGCCAAAGTACCTAATTCCTTATTCTAGGTACAGACGCCAGCACATCAAGCTACCCGAAACTTTCAAATTTTCCCAATCAACTTTGAACCTTAAGTTTCAGCAATAAAGTTGAAAATCTATTAAATAAATTTGACAGATTGTAGTAGCTTGAAGTGCTGGCGTCTGTACCATCGAAGAAACGCATACCTAAGCAGTTTGAAAACAAAATCCCGTGCACACGACCCTTTTTTTCGTAGGTAAGCGTTAAGGCTTGTGCAGACCAGCGCGACACGCGACGCGACACAAAGACACCGCTCGTCGCGCGACGAGCGGTGCCTTTGTGTCGCGTCGCGTGTCGCGCCTGTTTGAAAGAGCCTTTACTATATCGGCCGAGCGCTGCAAGCAGAAATAGTCCTTACGGTGTATAGTTATGCGTTTCTTCGATGGTACATCAAATTTACCTGCTGATACCTGCTGATACCTGGTTGATTTAGGATGTGTGAAAAAATCACAGCAGAAGTTTATATAACGAAATTAAAAGGAAAACTATCACAGCTAAGTAAGCTCTACAAGTTTACGAGTAATAATCGACCAACTTATATTTGCAGTTGCAAAAACATGTTTTCCCATACATTCCGTATGGGAGAACATGTTTTTTAACTACAAAGTTAAGTTTCTTTTTGGGATAAATTCAGCCCAACTACGGAACCTTTCATTGTTCGTCATCTAACTAAGATCCAAATCATATTCTGAATTCAAGATGTTATATGATACTTTCATCCTTCACGTCATTTCTCTTATTAACGAGAGCGTATTCTCTGCCATACCAAAACTGACCAAAACTCTCGGAAGTCCTGCGGACATCGTAGGTACAGACGCCAGCACTTCAAAAGCTACTACAATCTGTCGAATTTATTTAATAGATTTTCAACTTTATCGCTGAAATAAGGTTTAAAGTTGATTGGGAAAATTTGACAGTTTCGGGTAGCTTGATGTGCTGGCGTCTGTACCTAAAGGTTACAAAGTGCGTCAGCAGAAGCCAGGACTTGCTGCCCCTGCAATCAGGTTTACGAAATTACCTATTGATTTAAAATAGCACGCTCATTATTAGACAACAATATATTACCTATTTCCTACTAATATTCTAAATGTGAAAGTTTGTGTGTTTGTTACCCAATCACACAAAAACGGATTTGGATGAAATTTAGCACACAGATAGTTTTAACATGGATTAAAACATAGGATACTTTTTATCCCGGTAAGTAGTAAGTTCCCGTGGAATAATTTCCGACCTCCACTCGGGCGAAGCCGCGGGCAAAAGCTAGATAACTATTTATCTAATACCTTTAAACGAGCAGTTCTTGTATATATACCTATAATCTGAATAGAAACGGCTCCAACGATTTTCATGAAATTTTGTATGCAGGGGTTTCGGGGACGATAAATCGATCTACTAGCTAGGTTTCTTGTTTAGAAAAAGTCGTTCACAATGCAGAGCATCTGTAAAGGATATTTCAGTTTGAAACTGCGGTTAGAAAAATTGTCAGATGGACTACAACCCTGGGACTAACTATAGTCCATTTATTTTGCTGTGCCCGCCGTCTATAATGATCTCAGTAAAAAGTTCCCACCTAAGTACACTTTGTGGAAAGCAGTAAATGAATAAGTATTGAGCATGAATGGGGGTAGATGAGAGGAACCCGAAACCAATGTTTGTTTCTCAAACAACAAACATGATCTCTGTGAAAAGAGTAAGACTTTTAGTCTATGATAAAAAATAATTCTTTCATCTGTGGCGCCTGACAGGTGTCAAAACAAGTACGATTATTCTATATTCTCTTTGAAAGAGTGCTACGTTTGTTGTTATCGATAACAAAATACTTTCATTATCAGTTTATTCTGTAATTACGTGCAGAATAATCGAATTAGATCTTAGGAGAGTTTACTGTGATACTTTAAAGTAACATTATCTCATTGAACTTAAAGCAAAAATGGCTTTGTCAAAACCAATTATGAATTTGCTGGCATCGTATTTACAAAACTTGTACATACATCCCATTAAAACTAAAGCGATTACAAGGTAAGTTATCTGTATAATTTATGAATTAGAAGTCGTCAACTTATTATTGTCCAGATTACGTTGTTGTACAAAGTTTGATTCCAAAGTCTAACTTGTTTTGCATTGCAGTTTTTGCTGACCTGTGACCATGAATGTTGCTAATTGTATAAATAATTAATTTCAGCTGCGTGGTGGGTACAGCCGGCAGCATTGCCTCTCAGTTAGTAGCTGGTGACAGTATCAGGATAGATCCAATCCTAGCCTTCGGCCTGTATGGGTAAGTATCAGATATTTTAGTTTATAAAGCTCAACAAAAGCAAGATGTAGATACTTCTGTAGTATATCAAAAGCACTAATATTTCTTTGTAGCCCCCACCCATCCTAGTAAGCATGCTACCCAAGTGCTACATAACAATCATGTTGTTTTTATTATAAGTGTACTTCCATCATCATCTTACTAATAATTCCTTTTTATATTTCAGGTTATTGTTTGGTGGCACTATCCCGCATTACTTTTATGAATTCATTGAGAGGTTTTTCGCTGAAGAAGTTGTTGCATTCCCACTGGCCAAGAAACTTTTATTTGAAAGATTAATATTTGCACCTATCATCCAAGCATTTTCACTGTACACATTGGCTAGGTTTGAGGGCAAGAACCATAAAGCTGCACTGAAGCAGCTCCTAGCTCTGTACTTGCCTATTTTAGAAGCTAACTGGAAATGGCTGACTTTGTTCCAAGTTATCAACCTAGCATTTGTGCCTCCTATGGTAAGTGAAACTCATCCTCTTTTATATAAAACTTTTATTTAAAAATATTGCTGAAGTGATGATGATCCAATGATGTCTATCAGTGGGCCATATTATCCACAACATAGATTTTTAGATTCACTCCTAATCTTGTGCAATTCTTACTTATTTTTGTGGATTCTTGTTTACCAATTAGCCCCTAAAATAAAATAAAATTACTGTTACAGTTGAGAGTTCTATTCATGAATCTTGTGGGATTTGGCTGGGCGATGTTCCTGGCCACTAAGAGACGTCAACAGAGCCAGAAAAAGAACTGAAGAAATAAACTAATACTCAACACAAGGTGGTGGATGTTAATTATATTCTGTGATGGATGTTGAACATTCTATTTATATCTTTTTATTAATATTTACAAGTGTTTGTGGCAGTCGTCAATTTGTGGGATCAAGGGTTCAAGGCATTTGATGACCTCTGGTGATATCAACATGTCTGTTTAGCTTCTCATTTTATTGATATTTGTGTGTATAGGACAGTGTTATTGTATTGATAAGCAAAATCTATTTAGCACACTTGTAATACTCCTTGACACTGTCCTAACATAAGTTAAAATAATTATTTGGTATGCATTTAATGCATTTTTTTTACTGTTTTCTAAAAAGTCCAGTATCATCACAAAGGAGTGTAAAAGTGTTAAATATAAGATAAAATGGTCAATAACATATTATTTAAATTCTTGTAAGTTGAATTAGCATTTTATAACATTCTTGAATAAGTAGTAATTTTTAGTTATGTAACATTGAATTAGTAAAGTGGGAGGACCATTATCTAATCTTGTGTATCGATAATTTTATTATTTAATCAGTCCTGTGTGAGGTATGTTTATATATTTTACAATATTCGTCAGGTTATGGGATATGGACTGAAGTAACATGTTTTGTTAAAGAAAAATAATGTTATTGTATCAGGAAACTTTATTTGACAACAATCCATCCATTATCTATGTACCAGTAAGTTTTTACTTGATTATACATGGTTTTGTGGAATTATCTAACACTATGTCACTAAATTCAAATCTGCAAAATCAATTCTTACGCAGTGCATTTAATTAAGATGAGATTTCTCTATACAAACCAAATATGTATAAGTTCTGTGTATATTTTGATATTCGTATTAAACCGTTTTTACTGTTACACTTGAGTATTATTATTGATTATATCGTCATATTTATTGCTTAGGTTATTGAAACAAATAGGCAGTTTCAATTGTTTACAATACAATAGCTTACATGGCTAGAATAATTTAGTTATCACCTATTCTATTAGAATTTCAATAAATAGAAAATAATTGATTGTAAAATGACTAGTAGAATTAAATTAATAATAAAATAAGTTAGTGTAAATATCAGATGTCAATAAAATATATTGCACTTTAT
This sequence comes from Agrochola litura, assembly GCA_949152395.1. Classification (NCBI taxonomy): domain Eukaryota; kingdom Metazoa; phylum Arthropoda; class Insecta; order Lepidoptera; family Noctuidae; genus Agrochola; species Agrochola litura. The sequence continues at coordinate 4,582,970 of OX424502.1, read as the reverse complement.
TATAATAAAGTAGTTAGGTAGGTACCTACTCGGTTTTTTGACTAGAGTATTTTCATTACTTATCAAAATAAAGAATAATTTAAATAAAATTACCAACAATTAAAAGGAAAACAAAATAAATACTTTTAGAGATCAAGTAATCGTTTCCAATAAGGAATTGATAGATTAAGCACATTTGACTAGATAAATATCTTAAAATCTATTTTTTGATAAAACATCAATCAAAAATTCATGTAATTTGGCTTATTAGCTACCTTACACGCGGTATGTATTTACAATTTCAACCAAACATTCAAACCTCATAAACCTTGTTTTTGGAGTGTGAATATGGGATGATAGTCTATTGTAGTGAAAATAATTGCATAATATTAGTCGTTGGGCTTGAGTTTTAAGGGTTCCTATGTAGTATATTATAAGCGTGTGTTGGGAGTCGTGATATCGTGAGCGTGGTAGTTATTCTCTGTTGTCAGGCCGTGGGGAGCGCGACCAGCTGTGATGCGAGGAGCGGCTGCTGACGGTGGAGGTGGGCGTCGACGGCGTCGGCCTCCGGTACGGGATGGGGCGCTTGCGCGCGCTGTCACGGTTAATGTGTTAGTAGGAGAGGCATGGGCGTTAGTATAGTTAAATGAACATGCAACATGTGAAAGCGTTTAAGAACATTTTCAATAGCATTATTAATTTGAATAAAATAATTATTTAGTTAAAATTCAGACAGTTTAAAAATTTACTTTGTTTGGTTATTCAACATTATTTCTCAGAAAATATTATTTCAAACTTCTACAAAAAAAACTGTTAAATCATGATCATGAATGATGCAATTTAAAAATAATAACTTACCTTTGATAAATTCTTAACAAGTAAATAATAAAGTAAAAAAGTACATCCATAATTGAAAGCTTCTTTATCTACAATTTAAAATAGTTCAAAATTGTATACAACTTCTAGCTTCTCTACCATGCAGCAATAAAAAATATATAAAAAAAAAAAATAAAAACAACATAAATTTCGCAATAAACTTTAATGTGATAAAACAAAATGAATAATCTTGAAACAGAAAACACACTTGCAGCATGTTCTTTATAAATAGCACACTGTCTACATCTGGCGGGCATCTCTGTAAACTCCCGTTATGTGAATATCTCATTGGCGCGTTATCTTCTTCTACACTTGAATTTTTTTGGCGGGTATGTAAGATCTATTATGGGTGCGCTACGGAGGAAAAACAACAATTAATTATGTTCCCATTCCAGTTGGAGTTTCTCGCTTAGTTTATCACAAAGATTAGATTTTTGTAACATCAATGTTAAAAATCCAAAAAAATATAAAGTGAATCGTATAAAAGGTAGAATTTTACTATATAATATATATATTGAGTAAAAGTATTAAAAATACTTTTAAATACTTAAAACTAGTAGCACACCCTGTTAGTATGATCAGTATTAAAAGAACGCACACATCTAATGTTATTATATGATGCAAAGAGACTGACCAATGAGTGAGTATTCCAATATTTTTCACAGCCAATGGGGATATTTCAAATACATGATTTTTAAACCTAGTCAGCCTCTATACAGACATGGACCACCCAGATTATAATAAGAAAGATAATAATAAAGGCTTTAGCGATATATTAAGTGAAAGTAGGGCTTAATATTTTAATACAATACATAATATTACTTAAACTAATTCACACTAGCACAATCACTTCACTACTCGGAGCTACTACTCGTGTCTTCAGAACTCGTGCTATATTTTCGCGACTTTTTTCTATAAAGAAAACAAAAACAAAATAGATAAAAGGAAAAGAATATGAATAAAATGCCATATCATGGTGTTACTAGTGCTTTGGACCCACATACGTGTGTTAGTAGGTATTAAGGTTCTCCAACAGATGTTTCTCAACATTTGGAAACTTACTGTTTCCCAGCTAATGTTTTCAAATATTGAGAATTTCAAAACTGTGCATAAAAATGTATTTAAAAACGAATGACAAAGATGAAATTCAATTCGTAACATCGACCCGGGAGCACCTCTAAACATCAAACATAAATAATTATGGTATTAAAATGAATTATGTAGCTACCATGATATGACACAACAAACGCAAAATAAAATAACAAGCACACCTACAAATCAGGATAAAAAGCGACACACGGAAAAAGTTAAAACACACTGTGCAGTTAACGTGACATTTGTTTGAAAAGCTTACAACTAAACTGTACAGGATTAAAAATGAAGCTAACAAATTTTTCAAATGGAATGTCAACATTGATTGCACTTACAAAATCCCTATTTGGCAAGAACACAGTGCTTTTAACAGACACCATATCTGTACATGTTTTTTGTCTTTATCTTAGACCACCACTGCCTCAAATAGATTACAAGCAGAATTGAGTTCAACATAACACGATCTTTGCCTTTTACTCATTACTTTACACTGGCGCGCTGGACACAATCAGTCACTGGGCTCGCGTGGTGGATTACGACGTATAACCGTCTCACAGAGAGGAGGCCTATGTCACAATAGGTGGGGAATATGGTGGACTCAATTGAACTTTTCATGTATTTGTGACAGTGGGTTTCAATATGTAGCCGAATGTGAGCATCGCATGACGCTATTCAATTTAAAAGCACTGTTCTTGTTAACTGTGATACCTCGTAATTCGTCGCCTATCCAAGAAGCTGGGCGAGCCAGCCCGGCGCGGTATGGAGAGAGAGCGAGAGCGCGTGCGCGCACGCGACTCGGTCGATCTACGGTAATCCGCGTATACGCCGGTCATTGTTCTGATCGATACCAATCGCATGCATTGATTGTATTCCGAGTTCATTTGGCGGAAAGAGAAATTGTATGTTAATATATTTGTTTTTTATTTTTTTCGAGAAATGAGTAGTTTCGTTTTATATTTTAATTTGATACACAAAAAAAAAATCTGTCAAGAAAATGTGTGTGTAAAAAATATTCTGTGTCTACTTTCTCCAAAATACAAATTTTTAAGACCAACTATCTTAAATAGTTGGAGTAACATAGAACATAGAAGACCAACTATTTTGAAAACAACTCATTTCTTGCATTTTGAATAATGATGTAAAAAATATAAAATAGGTATGTGACATAGTAATGTAAACTATATTTAAAGAAACAGCCATAGTTATGTCTGTGCAGTTGTTAAATATCATAAAAACATTATTTCATAATTTTTTTCGTAATTTTGACTCTTCACGCCCTTGCGTGTTTCATGATAGCTAGAATCCATGTCATGCCTTTGTATACCATGAATTCTAGCTGTCATGAAAAAATCAATGTTTTCCGAATTAGCACCTTGAAGATCTCGAACACTGATCCCCCACGAACTCCATTTCAATGTCATTCGTTTAGGGACTTGTATGACGTAACTATAGACTATTTAAGAACGTCTAACGTTATAAAAGCGAGTCTCGAAAGATTTTTGTGTAGAATCGAATTCAGAATCGATTGAAACATTTCGATTATTGCTAGCGTCTGTCTCAAGGTTCTGCGTTATTTCTGTTACACGCAATAACTCATATCCAACAATAAAGTTTGTAGTCTAATGAAAACCCAGACTTTTACGTTTCCAAACCCAATGAAGGTACTGACACAATAGTACAGAAGGCGCACTCCGCATTTAAGGTATGAAGCTACAAGTACGCGGCGGGCTCGTCTTGTCGGGCCAATTCAGTGAGCGTAACGTAGTCAGAAAATATAAGAATTACGCGATAAAGAGGCAACTTCTAGGTGAATATAACTGTAGGTAATTAGCGCTGTGCGACCTGAATTGCACTTTATTGTGTCGAGGCAAGAGTCGCTTTTTATTTCAATAATTTTGCGGAGTAAACCATCTGTATTAATCTGTGGAACAAGTATTTCACCACTTATAAATAACACAGTATTTAGTGTCATTAAACAAGAAATCAAAACGAGGTCACAAATAAAAACCATATCACAAGGTACTGTAGTGATTTGGTTAAGAAACAAAACAAATAAAAACACAGTCAACTTTATAAGTGATGTAAGACATTTTTATTACGTTTACAATAAATGTTGAAATTACGAAAGAGGAATAAATCACACACAACTTTATTGTTGGTGTGTGTACTTACGAGTATGTTGCTACATCTCACGAGTGTTAATCATTGCAATTTAAACTTTATAACATTGGCATAAAGACATATGTGGCGAGCTCGTGAATTGCAACAACGCAAATTAGCGTAGCAATAGCGGTCATTACCTTTACCCTATTATCTCTTCGTAGAAATCCAAGCGACAAACGTATGTATCGATTTTATTCGTGAAAACCGTTGAGGACAACTTTAGGTATTGATTTAGGCTATTAATAGACTTAGTTTCCGAGCTAAAGCATGCTAGAATCTGCGTAAACAAAATTTGACTTCGTTCATTCACTGTCAGACAACTCACTGGTGCTTATTCTCTTGTCACAAAATTCTCTAAACTAGACTAAAAATCACCAAAATTTAGTTTATTCCTGTCAAAGGACGTATCCCATCCTGAAATTGAATAAAGTGACACAACTTAACTTTATTATAGTTTGACAGCACTAATATCATTTTAGTTAGTCAATATAATGGAAATAGCAATTTTGTTATTCTGAATTTGACGTTTTTCACCTAAAATTTTGATTGTCAAACTAAATCAGACTATTTTTAATCGCGAATAAAAATAGTTGTCATGAACTAAAATTTACAAAGCACATTTCTCTTCTAGTTCTTGAAAGTTTGGATACTTGTGAGTTTGGAAAATCTTTAAAAATCATTTAAGTTATTGCAGCTGTTGGTGATTCGGCAGAAATAAATGATAAAATTATTGTTATTAGAATACAGCACGAAATGCATTCGTGAAAACATTTAAGGATTTTTGTAGTGAACATTAATGTTCTACATTATGATTTGGAAAAGAAGTGGTTAAATCCACTTCCAGATTCTGTCAAATAAGAAATATCATTTTTTTTTTAAACTATCAAGAAAGGGTTCAGTTGGAAAGATTACGAGACCTATTCGACGAGATGCTGAAGACTTCCCTACTAAATAATTACTATAATCTTTGCTAATGCTGAAGACCACTTGACATGACAACAACAACAAACAGACAACAAACCGAAAAAAATTCGCCGAAGTTCTAAATCGTTTTCGGTGTACAACCCTAGCAGGATCACATTGGTCACAGATAATAAAAACAAATACAGGTTATTGCATCATTTATTAAAATATATACAACAATTTAGTTTTACGCGGTCACTAAGCTCCCTATATTTCATTTAAATAATTATTGATAAACGATTAAAGTTCAATATTTGATTGTACTCAGGTTTTTTTTGCACTTCGGATCGTTTCGTTCGCTCTTAATTTTAATTTCCGACAAATCTTAGTCTATGGTCTACTTAACTTAGCGATTGTCAAACTCGATTTTAGTGGTTTTTAAGTTTAGAGAATCTTGTTTGCAGAATAGCTTTTAAGATTCTTTTAACCAAAAATAAGAAATTTTTGTGATAGTTTAGTTTGTTGTACAAGAGAATCGGAATCTAATAAATCACTTAATTAGATTCGTCCCCTAAAGAGGTTAAAAAGGGAATTCAAATTTGTATGGAAGTTCGTTATTTTAGCTGAAGGGAAATCCAATTGGGAAAACTACTTCTTTAAATAAATGTGGGTGGGTCAATGACCGCTATTGCTGCCTTATTTGGCACCAACTATAATAATAGTTTAGTGTAAATGTCGGAGAGCTCAAAGGTGGTGTTTACCTAGATGAGCGGGTGGAGCGAGAGGAGCTGCGAGACGAGCGGGAAGAGCTCCGACTGCTGTACGACGACGAGCGACTTGAGCGGGACCGCCTGCAACAAACACCAATGATTTTGTTTAATCAAGTCATATTTTGAGAAAAATAAGTCATGGTCAACAAAAGTTGCACATTTTTGCAGCACAAAAATATTTTTGTCTTTGTGTAGTAGCGAAACTCGGCAGTTTCACCAAAAGCACTAATGCGATAATGGCGCGATTTTAATACTTTTGGAACAAGAGTTTCATTTCTATACGATGTACAGTAGGTTTTTATAATTTATTTTTCTATGACAGTATTTCAATATTAAGTATGAAGAAAATTCTGCCCGGGCAGTGTTAGCTCAGCATATCATACATTTTAAACAACACTAGGAATAAAAAAGTTTATTAAAATATTTTTTTTTTTTTTGGTACCTTTGGCATTACGCCTTATGAATTCGCAAAAAAAATCTATAGAAAATAAAAAATTAACAATAATAAAGACATATGTAAATAATGAAATAAAAGAAAATAATAAAGACAAAACTGTACCTTGACGAAGAATATGAGCGCGACCTGGACCTCGAAGATCGCGAGCGAGAGCGAGACCGCGAGCGGGAACGCGATGACTTGTTGCGCGAACGCGACCGAGACGACTTGTTGCGCGACCGCGACCGGGACCGCGTCCGCCGCGACGCAGACCGCGTCCGTCGCGACTCTGACCGCGACCGCCGCGAGGACGACCGCGACCAGCGACGTCGCGGCGCACCCGACGCTCCTGCCGCGTTTGCTTTCTCTTCAACCTTCTTCACTTCTGGCGAAGATTCTATGTTCACCGGCGGACTTTTCTCTTTAGGGGTCTCTTTAACAGGCTCCGGACTCTTCTTAACTTCCACAGGTGGCGTTGGAGATTTCTCTTTCACTGCTTCTACTATTGTAGGACTAACACTTTTTCTTTTGGGTTTCTCGACAACAACTTCGGTTTCTTCCGGCTTGGAATTACTCCGCGGGGCCTGCGACGTCGACGCCGACGTCGAGGCAGCAGCCTCTTCCTCGATTCTCCTCCGCTCCACCGACACCTTAGCGAGTTGAGCCAGTCTTTCTTTCAGTCTATTGAGCTCTTTGATATCTAAATCCTCCTGTCGGTCCCTGTCGTCTAGCCTCAGGAACTCAACCTCTGAGTCGTCGTGTTCGCTGGACGAGCTGCGCATGCACACAGCTTTTGGTTTGTAGTTCTCGGCCAAATCTTTATTTTTCTTCTTCTTGGGTTGTAGATCGGATGGCGACTTGATGTATTTGCGTTTGTCTTTTTCTGGTAGTTTTTCTATAATGTCACGGTAACGCTCGGGACTGCGGCGCGCCGGCGAGTAGCTAAGACTGGACGTGCTGCGACTCTTACGCGGCGAGCGCGACCGGGAGCGGTCCCTGTGCGCGTCCTTGCGCTCGTGATTCGCATCCTTGCGCTCGTGGTGCCTGTCTTTGTCCGAGCGGTCCCTGTGTTCACCTCTCGCCGGCGACGTGCGACGCTCAGATGACTTTTTGCTCTTCTTGACTGGCGTCACACTCTTCCGCTTCTCCTTTTTTGAGCCTTTCCGTGGAATTGGAGATTTGGACCGACTGGGCGACGCTTTACGTCGTGGTCTTTCTTCTGGTGAAGGAGACTTCCTTCTTGGTTTACTGCTCTCAGGTTTACTTTCTACTGATTTTCGAGTTGACTTCAAGTATTTATCTGCTTTACTTTTTGGCGGAGGGGATTCTTTCCTCTTGTTTTCGGGAGACTGGCTTCGTTTCCGCTGTTCCCTCTGCAGTGGAGATTCACTTCTCTCCTTGTAGTAGCGAGCCTTATTTTTAGAACTTTTTTCAGATTTCTGTTTAGGTGGTGGTTCCGACTCTGATTCGGACGATGAATACTTTCTTTCTGATCGAGAACTTTTATGCGATTTTTCGGTGTCCTTCCGAGATTCTCTATTTTTGTAACTCTTGCCGACAGGTGACCGTTCTTTATATTCTGGAGACGTATCCCTTTTTTCTTTAGAAACACTCCTATCCTTCTTTCTTCGCAGTTTGTCATCATTGGTTTCCCTATCTTTTCGCTTCGTTGGCGGTTCTTCATGACGATCATGATTATTTCTATTATTCTTCTCATATTTGGCATCTTTATCTTTCCTAGGATGTGACTCCTCGCGCCTGCTATGTCTAGAACTTGGAGATTCACTTCTCCTGGGAGCTCTTCGTTCATCTCTGTCTTCTCTATGATTTTTACTATTTTCTCTGACTGATTCTTTCCTGTTATAGTAGGTGTCTTCCCGCCTCCTGTATTCTGGAGAGGGACTCTTCCGCCGCCTCTTTTCTGGCGGTGGGGAGGAGCTAGACTCTCGCGTGTAGTTTTTCTTATTTCTTTTGTCTTGCCTGCTTTTGGGAGCGGGTTCTGATTCCGACTCGGGGGAGGAGCGCTGGCGGTCGCGTTTGGATCGCTTGGAAGGCTTGCGTCGATCTGACTCCACTGACGGGTCACGTTTCTTGTTCTCTATCTTGGTGATGTAGGAGCGCTGGCGGTACTCAGGCGAGTGGTCGCGCTCGGTGCGCGAGGCGCTACGCTCGCGCCGGCGCTCGTTGTGTCGCGACTCCCGCACGGGCGTGTCATCTCGCTTGTCGTATTTTTTGTTTCGCTCCTCGCGCTCCCTATCTGTTTTTCTGTATTGGACATCATTGTTTCTCTCTTCGACGGAGCGATCCCGTTGCTTCTCTTTCGTGTATTTCACTGGGGAACTAAAATACAATAATTAGTAGTGCGATGCTGAAACTTAAAATAAACATGATCACGATATTAAGAGTAGTCTCACCTGTCACGGCTCGATGGTTCACTGCTGCCGCGTCGCCGGCTGCTCGACTTTTTCTGTTCAAAAATTCGACAACAAGCGTAAAGATCATGGTTCCAATAGACGGGCATACAACACCAGTGCCAATACAATAGACTAGAGTGGTAATGGCAAATAAACATATTACACTAAAAGTTACACGAGAAATTCTTCAGGGGCATCTAATGAACCAGATGAAGAATTTCAATAAAGAAACATAAGAAAAAATATATCACTTGTACACATGCATTCTAATAAGGAATAGTAATAAGTAGAGGCATCAAACAAAAGGTAATAGTAGAAAATAAAATTATACTTAAAGCTATTGATGGAAGCAAGTATAAATAAACATGTAATTTGTTTGGAAGTGTATTATTCTGGACGATCTCATAGAATGTTATAAAATAGCGTATCCATAACATTCTCGAAGTGTGAACTCAAAGTAAATAAATAAACAGGTAGAAGGGAACACAAGAGAACATATTGATTGGTTGGCACCGGTGCGTTACTCGCTTATTATAATGATGTTAGTAACACATTACGGCTCAACATAATTAATCATAAATACATGTAATACACAAAAATCAAATGTAAATATAACACTTCGGTAACGTACCTTATTTAACAAACGGTGGTGGTATTGTATACCATTTAAACATGTGGAGCATCCTTAATTAGTTTTGGGTTAAATGAGAAGAGGGAGAATGTTATGGATTAGTTACATTTCAATAATCAGTCAGTCTCGATATTAATAAACTAGTGTGTGGTACGAAAACATGCTCACTCGCTGAATAGATGACTATTTGTTTAGTCGCGTATTCACTTTGACACAAAGCGTTGTGCAAGACAAATAAATAAAATTGCAATAGTTTTATTTGTTTCCCGTAACAATGGGATAGCAGTCTTGTTATCATAGGTGTGTTGTTCACAATTAGAGCACGTTTTTGTAGCACACACAGTCGCGTAACACGAACAAGTTTAAACCACCATCTGTTTGTAAGTCTACACACCATGCATAAGATAACTGTGCACACTTGGACCCACGATCGCACATTGATGTAATCTCAAGATCTCTGTGTTAGTCACAAATGCGATAGTTAACAATGCATTACCAAAATTATCACGGAGTACATAATTTTAGTATCACCTAACATAGTGTCTTACTGAGTGTTATTGCTTTGTGATATACTTACAGTATACGTTATTTCTTCAGATAAAGATGGCTATCCTATGAAATGATGCACAGTTAAACAGATAATTTTTACTGGCTATTTCTTGTATTTACAGAAAATAAAATAAAATGAGGTAAGAAGACAATAACATTTAAATAATAAGTTTCGTGTGCCCCACACGGACCGCTAGAGGAGCGTTCATAAAGTCGCGCGGTACGACCAGCTATGCACATCGGAAGCTCGGAAACTATAAGGTAATGGTAAATCTCTGAGGCTGCTAAAGTTAGTCCGACAGTTGAACGATGCAAGTGGAGGGATGGAGACAGGGCCGTGTGAGGAAATTATACACAAACCAAAATTCGTGAAGCCAATATTTTATGCAAAGGAGGTGCCGAGAATGTCATATTCATTGTATCAGGCCAATGTGTTTGTTACACATTAACATAAAAGTAAAGAAAGCAATGTGCTACTCGAGCTAATCGGTTGTTGCGAAGTCATAACATTATACTAGTTTACTGAAGGATGGAACATTGTCTGAGAGGCAATTGAGTCGAGTGGCTGGAGGCACGCGGAAGAATCCCGAGTTAATCTAAACGAGACATCGTGTGGCATTACACTGACTAGTCTGTAGCCCCAAACCCCCACACATGGAGTAGTAACGTTAGATCTCAAGAATCAAAGATTATGTTTTACATATTCCAAGATCAATCTAGTGCTTTAGAGCAATCAGCGCTGCTCCTCACTATACAAAATGTGAAGTCATATATTTTAATCAGGTTGCCATGGAGACAACATTTTAAAGTTTAAAAACAAAAGTTAAATATTCAAGCTAAGAATTTAGTTCCAAATGAATCTGTAAACATGTATTTAAGCATTTTTCTTTTAAAGCGAACCAAACATAATCTTTGAACTGCAGCACTCCTATCTGAATAGCTAGAGTAGGTATGGCATCGACATTACAATATGGAGTAGGTAAATGTGTTAATTACCTTTTTTTTCTTCTTCTGGCGTTCATCCTCCGAGCTGCCGGTGTCGCTGTCTTGCTGTCCATCGGAGCTGCTCGAACTCTCGGTGTCAGGCGACTTGGAGCGTTTCTTTTTTTTCTTGCCAGAATCTTGTCTATGACAAATAAACATACCATAGTTACCTCAACATATGGTGATACAACCTTCGTATTGAAAACAGCTGTGTAATTGAATAAGGGAATTTAAATAAGGTTGGTAGTAATTGTTATAAGGTTGATTAAATAAGATAACACATGTTTTATAATGTTGAAATCTATGTGACCTTTACTCATTATAGGTTGATTAAAACTTAAGTGTTTTGTTAATGAATATTGTAATCATCAAATAATAATTGTATTTTGTCATAAGATTCACATCTTATCTTTGCATTGTATATTACAAGGTAAATATTTCATCAAATAAAAAGAAACCGTTGCAAAACTTTATTATATTTTTTATATCTCTCTCTATTCGCTGAAACAGAGCAATAAAATAAAATCTTTATATCCGGAAAGAACATAAAAAATAATGTTGTTCAATATAATAATAAAAGTTTATATTTAACCTCATACCATACCTATTCATGAAGTTCCATAACATTTTTCTTTCACTGAAATGATGACCAGACATATTTGATACTTGAATTCATAACAAAAGAATAAAAGGTAAAAAAGAAAAAGTTTTGATACTTGCCTCGTTGACAACCGAAGCGTCACCTGTCTGGGTTCAAATGTAATCTATGAAATTTACGCCAACATTTACAAAAATTATACAAAAGAGATAAATAAACAAATATTTGGTATATAAATTGCTTATGACGGAAACTTACTTCTCCTTTTTATTCTTTTTGGACTTCTTCTTCTTCAACTTCTTAGCTTCTGGTGATGCACTGAAATATTAATTGGATTGCGTGAGTATAAATAAAAGAGGGGTGTGTTTCTTAATTAGAATATAGTCAATGTAAAGGTTTTCTGAAATGACGTTCACCAGGTGGCAGCACTGAGACGTTAGGTCCGGGCACCTGTCAAGTGTCAAAGCGCCTATATTTTCTTTAGTCGTGACTGAATGATGAACGTCATCTTATATTTTATATTCATTATAGAAATGGAAGACCTGTTGTCAAAGTGGTGCCAACTGGTGCCGTGAATTTTCATGAAAACCCCTCATTGGATGATGGCCGTTTTATATTAAAGTAAATAGATCGAGAATAAAGATTCACAGACTTTACATTACAAGTCTCCCAATATAATTTGAATCTTCAAAAACGGTGAAGGAAAGCATCGTGAGGAAACCGATGCCCGAGAGATATTTCTCGACGGCACGTGAAGCCAAGTCAGAAGCCCATGGGTGGCTTTAAAAGTCTGATGCCAGGTTAGTCGACACACGAAAAGAAGACTGGTTCTTCGATCCAGGGTGATCCAACATGGAACATTGGTTCAGTTATTGCATTGCACTTAGAAGAAACCCTAGATTGATTAGGTTGGTTGTCATTATGTGTAAAAAGTGTCCTCAGTCCAGTGTTATAATAAGGTCCCATAAGCAAATCTATCTAATAGAGCTAAGAATCATTGTTAGGTCGTGAAAGAACCCATGATCTAAATAGTTCTAAAAAAGAATAATAGAAATGGTACAGTCATAAACTCAGTCATGATAACACAACGAATGAAAAAATAAGTTTTATTTAGGAGGCAAAAGCTGGAGCTATACATTTTATCTATCTCCAGCTTTTGCCTGCGCCTTCGTCCGCGTGGAACTTACAACCGAGACAAAAAGCACGCTGTGAGTTCTTCCAGGTCATAGTCTACTTGTGTGCCAAACATCCAAATCCGTTCAGCAGTGAAGAATGAAAGAGAGAAAATACATTCATTTTTTCGTTAAAGCGTCATACAGTATCAGACAGCAAAACAACAACAAAAACAAGAATAAATGGAATAGAAATATCCATCTGCCTTTTACAATGGATGAAGGAGAGGAAGAAAAAAAGAAGGTACCGCGAGACTCATACCTTCTCTTTTTCCCCCGTTCAGGTGAGTGATTGCCGCGGTCAGGGCTCGGCGATCTGGAGGAGGGCCGCTCTGCGCGTCGGTCGTAGCTCGGCGAAATGCCGAAAGCATCCCGCATCCGAGCATTCTTCGCCTTCTGCGCATCCGAGAACGCTTGCGTCTCGGGAACGCTGATGAACAGTTTCGGTCCATATAAAGCAGATGGGATATTACCGGATCTATTAGATATATAGCCAAACCCCGAACTAGCAGGGTGAAGTGCTTATCAAAACCCAAGTGAGCCCAAACTGTCTCCCTGAGGCATTCCTCGCTCAATCCTGATACTCACCGTTACCCTGAATCTACAGATTTCCTGAATAACGAGGGATTGTACTTATATCTACTTCTACACATACGGCACCAGGAAGTTGTATCTATTTTATTTAACTATAGCACCCTCACGAGCCGTAACTTGTATGTGTCACTGAGTCAAAGGCCTTTTTACAATCTAGCCAAAATGTCGACAGACTTTTCCCGGATCGACGGATCTGTTGGTGATCTTATGACCATGTCAATGAGGAGCAGCTCCTTGGTACCGCGAGACTTCCTATGTCCATTGTGAAAGGCAGACATAATAGTAATTTTTATAATTTTTTATTCATTAGTCATATTATTTGAAAGTTTTTACATTTCACAACAGCATATTTGTTTGTGTACCATTTCCAATCTTACCTATATTTTTTGGACAATTTTGAAGAACGTTTTGTTAAAAATTTAATTATTATGCTAACGGGTACTTTAGTTCGTTTTGCTTATGGGACCTTATTCTACAAAAGATAATGTGCCCTACCTTCTCTTTTTCTTCCTCTTGGGCGGATGGTCGTCACGCTCATGGCTCGGCGTCCTGACCAGCGGGTAGCGTGCTGCGTGGTCGCGCGCGCGCCTCTCTGGGTCCAAGCTCGAGCCCTCCACGAAGCGCGGCGAGATGCCGAATGCGTCCCGCAGACGAGCGTTCTTCTCCTGCTGCGCCTCTGCCACCGCGTGCGTCTCGCGAACGCTGACAAACAACAATACAATATAGCCGACCGCATTCATCTGCCTGGGAATATACCAACAAAACAATTACTCTACTGGGTAGGTACTATTTTGTATGTAAGAATCAAATAAAATCCTTCTAACACAACACATATTTACCTGCACAGCACCTAAGTGCGCTAAAAATAGGGAAACAGTATAATTTTAGCATGACAATCTCGACTAAAACCAATGTTTTTATTAAAAATAAATCTTGACATTTGACATTGCATACAATCAATGATCTACGCATAGTAAGTATATCTAAAACGTGTGAAATCGTGTATATTTTAATTAATACCTGTTTGTACTGCAAATATGTAACTTTTAATTAAATGTGGAATGGAATGCATATCTTTCGTTAGGTGCTGACCCAAATAAGTACAATGGTCTACAAGGTAATCGATAAAACTTCGTGCACACCTTATGACGGATCGCATGGACTTCCTCTCCTCATCGTTGGAGAGACAGACCTGCAAATTGTCGTTAAAGTTGTTCCGATCTGTCGCGGAACAGTTACAGTGGCAACAGCACGAGTTGCGCAGGCCTTCAAGGATGGTGCGTAGCGCGGGCTCGAGCGCGAGTGGTGGCGGAGCGCGGGGCGGCGGCGCCATGCTGGCTAGCGCCGCATCCGTGCTGGGCTCGAGCGAGGAGGCCCGGCCGCGGCGCCCGCCCGCCAGGACGGCCTGGAACGTGCCGCGCCACAGCCGTTCGAACACGACCCTATTATTTTGCGTTGCGTCGCGTCGCGGAGCCCTGCCCCTTTGCATCTTATTCTACTTACTTAACTAATGGAAGACTTGTTTTCTTAATCCTAATAATATTTTTCTTAGACTAATGCATGGCGGCTGGGCCGCGGAAGACTTGTTTGAGCAGAGGAGCGTAGAGGCTACATTCTGAGCGGCCGGCAGCGGGCCGGCGGCGCTACTGCGGGGCGTCGGGCGCCATAACAGGAAGCACGCCGACGCGCGCAGCCTGCGCAAACATCGGATACGCGCCCTGTCGCGACTACCACACAAAGGGCTTTTCCCCCACACCCTTTTGTGCAACCCTCAAGTCGTTTATTCTCATTTGCTGAAATATTTTCAATTCTTCTGCCGTTCTTCAGGAAATGAACTTGGTTATGACTAATCAATTATTGGTTATTTGTACCTGCGCAGTTAGTAAAGTTATTGTTTACAACGACAGTTTAATAGGCATCCCATCCATTATAATATTCTCGTATACATATGTTCCATATAAAAGTCATCTTATTAGTATATACAAGTAGTGATGTATCAAATCGGATTATCCGCGGTCGCGCCTGTTTACTGACGACATGAAATATCGCGGCGTCTTTAGTTCTATTCTTGAACAGTACGTATGCACACGCTATTGAATAAACTGTACATGTAAAAGAATATTTTTGGATCGATAGTACTATTTTTACATTGTAAAATTGTTGGAATTCTTTCACTTCAGCAGTTCATTAGAGTAGTTTCCTAGGAGTAATTTATTCGTTGTAACGTGGAGTGAGTAATTAGCTGATAATTAATTAGGGGTGTCGTTGTAACTAACACGTCGGCACGGTCATTCAAATAGCAATAGTAAATCAATCTTGCTAGTAATGTCAGTGCATTAGACGTGTTTTGAATTTTGCGTATGATATGTACCTATCTAAAGAATGTAATTAATTTTCATACTAGCTAGTGCCACTGCTTTCATTTAATTGTATAGACGTTATTTAATACAGTCTTAGTCTTATTGTCAATTTGGTACATGAGCTGCAATATTATTATTTTATACATAAGTATGGACAAGTATGGAAGCCAATTCCTTACATAAAGTTTGTACTCCAAGCTTGAAGTACCTATAAAATTTATACAACACCTGCCAAGTGATTTGTGAGAGAAACGTGAACCAAATCAACAAGACCTAGTTTAAACAATAAAACACATTTTAGAGTTCAGTTTTGTTTCCCGTGTTGCGATAACGAAAATAATAAAAATGTTTTACAATAAACGCTGACCCAATTTGTTGGTGGCCGTGGTTTTTTTTTTCATATTTGTACTCGTAAATATTTTCGCGAGTATATCGAGCATCAGCGTTGACTTGAGACCACGTAGACTTCACACTAATGATAGGTCTTGCTAGCGTTGCGGTGACGCGACGTTAGCGTTGCACAGGGTTCTACGCAGCGTTAGAATAGAGTTTGCAGTAGTTTGCAGTCGACGCGGCTTTAGTATTACATTTACACAGGTCTACGCGGCGTTAGCATTACATTTGCACAGAGTCTACGCGGCGTTAGTATTACGTTTGCACAGAGTCTACGCGGCGTTAGTATTACGTTTGCACAGAGTCTACGCGGCGTTAGTATTACGTTTGCACAGAGTCTACGCGGCGTTAGTATTACGTTTGCACAGAGTCTACGCGGCGTTAGCATTACGTTTGCACAGAGTCTACGCGGCGTTAGTATTACGTTTGCACAGAGTCTACGCGGCGTTAGTATTACGTTTGCACAGAGTCTACGCGGCGTTAGCATTACGTTTGCATAGAGTCTACGCGGCGTTAGTATTACGTTTTCACAGGTCTACGCGGCGTTAGTATTACGTTTGCACAGAGTCTACGCGGCGTTAGCATTACGTTTGCACACAGCCTACGCGGCGTTAGTATTACGTTTGCACAGAGTCTACGCGGCATTAGTATTACGTTTGCACAGAGTGTACGCGGCGTTAGCATTACGTTTGCACAGAGTGTACGCGGCGTTAGCATTACGTTTGCACAGAGTCTACGCGGCGTTAGTATTACGTTTGCACAAAGTGTACGCGGCGTTAGTATTACGTTTGCACAGAGTGTACGCGGCGTTAGTATTACGTTTGCACAAAGTGTACGCGGCGTTAGTATTACGTTTGCACAGAGTCTACGCGGCGTTAGTATTACGTTTGCACAGAGTCTACGCGGCATTAGTATTACGTTTGCACAGAGTGTACGCGGCGTTAGCATTACGTTTGCACAGAGTGTACGCGGCGTTAGCATTACGTTTGCACAGAGTCTACGCGGCGTTAGTATTACGTTTGCACAAAGTGTACGCGGCGTTAGTATTACGTTTGCACAGTGTACGCGGCGTTAGCATTACGTTTGCACAGAGTGAACGCGGCGTTAGCATTACGTTTGCACAGAGTCTACGCGGCGTTAGTATTACGTTTTCACAGGTCTACGCGGCGTTAGCATTACGTTTGCACAGAATCTACGCGGCGTTAGTATTACGTTTGCACAGAGTCTACGCGGCGTTAGCATTACGTTTGCACAGAGTCTACGCGGCGTTAGTATTACGTTTGCACAGAGTCTACGCGGCGTTAGCATTACGTTTGCACAGTCTACGCGGCGTTAGTATTACGTTTGCACAGAATCTACGCGGCGTTAGTATTACGTTTGCACAGAGTCTACGCGGCGTTAGTATTACGTTTGCACAGAGTCTACGCGGCGTTAGCATTACGTTTGCACAGTCTACGCGGCGTTAGTATTACGTTTGCACAGAATCTACGCGGCGTTAGTATTACGTTTGCACAGAGTCTACGCGGCGTTAGTATTACGTTTGCACAGAGTCTACGCGGCGTTAGCATTACGTTTGCACAGTCTACGCGGCGTTAGTATTACGTTTGCACAGAATCTACGCGGCGTTAGTATTACGTTTGCACAGAGTCTACGCGGCGTTAGTATTACGTTTGCACAGAGTCTACGCGGCGTTAGTATTACGTTTGCACAGAATCTACGCGGCGTTAGTATTACGTTTGCACAGTCTACGCGGCGTTAGCATTACGTTTGCAGTGTCTGCAATGCGTTCGCTAGATGAAAGAATGTTGTTTTTTTTCCCGCAAGTATATCGTTTAGTTGTATAAAAAACTTTTTACAAAAAAAAACAACCGACTTCCAAAAAAAAACACTACAAAGTGAAAAATAACTTTAATTTCGGAAGTCGGTGTCTTGGGTTTTTTGTTTTCGTTTTTTGCCACCGACTTCCGAAATTAAAGTTATTTTTCACTTTGTAGTGTTTTTTTTTGGAAGTCGGTTGTTTTTTTTTGTAAAAAGTTTTTTATTTTTCACTTTTTAGTTGTGGTACCTACCCCACACACATTCGAATACCACTACCTGCTACCAGTGACAGGAACTTATCATATCATCTACATACTAAGTAGGAAAAAAATACGTATTTTGTAGCTAACTCAAAAACTACCCAAGCAAAGTTAATAAAATTTATATGGGACCAATTTGGGAGCATACCCTTTCAAACAAAAAAAGAATTTTCAAAATCGGTCTACAAACAACGGAGAAATCGGTGGACATACATAAAAAAAAAAAAAAAAAAAAAAAAAAAAAAAATACAAACATACGCGTCGAACATATAACCTCCTCCTTTTTGGAAGTCGGTTAAAAACAATGGATCCTCGGCATTTCGGCCAGGAAATAGAGCACCCTGACGTCGGTCTAGTGTAAGGCTGTCCAACCAATTTCGAAGGTGGGCCATAATTTTAATTCCGTGTCAGCCGGCGGGCCATCTAGTAAATATAACTTGCTTACAGTTATGGTAGATACCTACCTAGCTATTAAAATTAAATAAAACTTTAAGTTACTCATACTTTGAATAATTTTAAAAAAAACTTTGGTGATACCTTTGAAGAGGTTTTTATGCTAACAAACTTATCAATATTTGGCGACATATATGAGGTCCATAATAAAATCAAGTCTGAAAATATGTTTTATTGTTGGCTAATTGAGAATGGGTTAATATCATAAGATGCAAAATATTTTTAGACCTATTTGGTAACTTATTTTCGTAAACGATTAATTACAAATTTGTTTCGTTTTGACAGTTCAACAACATTCATTGCGATATTTACGTTGTTGAGCAGATATTTTTTTCCAACTTACGAAGCAATGGATTAGCAATTTGTTTCAAATCGAATCAAATTGCGATTGATCATGTATTACGCAATTAGGGTACTGGTTTGCTGTCCTAAAATCTATTCTCATAAGACTATCACTGCTGATAGCTTTTAGCGGGCCGATTTAAATGCGTTGGCAGGCCCATAGGTGTCCCGCGGGCCTGGGGTTGAGCAGCCTTGGTCTAGTGGTATTTAAGAGGGCTCTATTCTCTGCCGTGAATGGGGCAAACAATTAATTTTCACACAAAGAACTATATAGTTAATTGGATCATTAGGAAAAGTTTCGCCTAACAACCAGGTTTTATTACATCGTGTTATGATTGAAATAATTATTATACAGGGTGTCCGATAAAGAATGGATAACCTTGAAATAACATATTAGACATTCTGGCCGAACTGGAAAAAACCATAAAAAATATCCCAAGTAGTAGTACCTAAAAAAAGTTTTTCTTGTAAAAAATACTGTGCAATTCCTAGTCACATTATTTACTGCGTCTCTGTCGGATAGTCAACGTACAATATTACAACAACGAATTTATATATGTGTGGTCGTGGTGACGAAGAATATAAACAAAGGTTGTACGGGTAAGGTACATTTAAATGATAAACTGATTTGAGTTCAACTTGTGTATTTGATAGTTATAAAGAAAGCACAAACGCCCAAAACTGATAAATGATCGACCCGCGGCGAATGAGTCTTTTAGTGCCCAACCGATGCTATGCGACTACTAATTGCTTACTCAAACACATATATTTTATTCATTCGCTGCGCGTCGATGTCAGCATAAAATTGATACAATTGATATTGTACGGGTTTGCTCGTACAAAGGTAAAAAAAAGGTAAGTTAAAAAATAAACAGTGGCACTCCGGGACTGCCGACAGAAGTGAAAACTTGAAACAAAACGGCACCTCGGTAATTAACGCGTTGATGTCTTTTACTCCACAGTGTCGGTAAATTCGGTAACAGTGTCGCGAAATCAATGTTTTAGTTCCATCTCAAAAATGCCCAACGCCCCTAAATGTTTCACTTCAAAAAGTTTTTTTTTTAGAACGGCCGTATTATACTATTTCAAGGATATCCATTCTTTACCGGACACCCTGTATATGTGCTAGCTATGGGTGGCAACTAGAAACATGAAAATATTTAAATGAACCAAAGCATTTTACGCACGCAAACTATATAGGAAAGTTATGTATTATGTTTTAATTATTTAGTTGCGTGCAGTTTTTTAGGGAAAAATCAAACCCTTTTTTGAAAAACTAACACTTGGGATAATAAATGTGTACAAACAAAGTGAAGCCCTGACTCCTGCGCTAGATAAAAACATCTGTGTTACAGGGGCCAGTAGTATTCATTAGTTTTTAGGGTTCCGTACCCGAATTGTGGCAAACGGAACCCTATTACTAAGCCTCTGCTGTCCGTTTGTCTGTCTGTCAGCGAGCTGTATCTCATGAACCGTAATAGGTAGACAGTTGAAAATTTTACAGATTATGTATTTCTATTGCCGCTATAAAAACAAATAATAGAAATTAAATAAAGTTAAAAGTTATCTCTCTACACACTTGTAGGGACATAATTTTTCTCTATAAGTACAATAAACTTTTGATTGTGAAAAAAAAATCTGATCTTGGCATGTAGTGTCATTGTCTAGAGCTCAGCGAGTGGAGAACAAATATAATTTAAAAAAAATCATCTTCATAAATGAAGAAATAGGGGACTGTAAAAGTTTTCAGTTTTAGACTATTTTTGTACGAGGTCTATCTCAACAACCAAACAAGTTTGGAATTTGAAACTTCCGTATATGTACCATCGAAGAAACCTATAACTAAGCAATTTGAAAACAAAATCCCGTGCACACGACCCTTTTTTTTCGTAGGTAACCGTTACTATAGTGGCCGAACGCTGCAAGCAGAAATAGTCCTTACGGTGTATAGGTATGGGTTTCTTCGATGGTACCATATACTGTACATAATAAAAAATACTAACACTCATAAGGTATTTTATTTAAATATGGGTGATTTTCTGCAACTGCAAAAAATAGCTTTGTAATTCATAGTATCATTATGAAATACAAATTTATCTTTGGGATTAAAAAAATTTAAGATGAAAAAATAATATTCTTCGTTTAGTATTTTTATTTATTTGCTAAATATTGTGCGGTGGTACGGAACCCTTCGTGTGCGAGTCCGACTCGCACTTGGCCGGTTTTTTTTAATTCTTATTTTTTTGCAACTGTTTTAACTTCATCAACTAGCATAGTACAGACGCCAGCACATCAAGCTACTACAATCTGTCAAATTTATTTAATAGATTTTCAACTTTATTGCTGAATTATAAGGTTCAAAGTTGATTGAAAAAATTTAACAGTTTCGGGTAGCTTGATGTGCTGGCGTCTGTACCTAATGTTCTAATTTTTTTACAACTGTTTTAACTTCATCAACTGACATAGTAATAGGAAGTCTCCAAAATTAAATAAGAGCTCTATAGAAACAGTGACACATCATAACACATTTTTTGTGTATTTTCAGAACGACACAGAAGATAAAACGGTCCTATATTTTTATTGACAAATAATAACTGCCACAGTCGAGCGCAAGCATCCGAAAATGAGAATTATTATAGTTCAGCGTACAATGCGCACCTGCGCCTGATCGCTCAGTGCCAGACTGCCAATCTTAGTGTTGATCCTGGCAGTCGGGTCTCATCTTGTGCCAAATACCCATGTATCACGGGTACAAGTATCTTTAGTAATACATATACGGAGGCGCGGTTTTTGGCACGCACTAGGCCTATCCCGCGGCCGCTCCCGTTAATTACGATATACGTCAGTCCATCACAACGTTCATTTGTTTCACGATCGCGTGACTAGTAAATAAATGTGTCTAAATTCTGAACGTGCTCGGATTTTATAGCGGGCACGTTATGATTTGTTAGAAATTAGAATGTTAATAGTGGGCTTTTCCGTTTGTTTTATACGCGAGCTTTTAGTTGTTGTGTTGTTTATTAATGCTTTGGATATTAATTAAAATAAAACAGCATTCTAACTAATATTAAAAATGCGAAAGTGAGTTTGTTTTTTTACGCTTTCACGGCAAAACGGCCGCACGGATTTGGATGAAATTTGGCACATGGGTAAACTATGACCTGGGATAGGACAGAGGATACTTTTTATCCCAATATTCCCATGGGATCGAGACTTACGCGGATGAAACCGCGGGGCGCAGCTAATCTGCAATAAGTATTTAGTGCAAGCTTAAACGAAATCAATTAGTCTATTGGTTTGGTAAGCCCCATTCTGAAATTAAAGTTTCCATGGCCACTTTTAATTAACTGGAACTATGTTACGACGCTGTTCATAAAACTGACTCAATTATATACATAGATCTCTTGACACCAATTCAAAACAGATATTTTTAGAAGAGTATTATATAATTTAATATTATTTATTTTATTGTTTCATATATTAGTGCTTTAAACACGAAAGTTAATTATGTGAAATAGTGGTACATAGTACAGGGTGTCAGGGACATCGACGCGAAAACTGAAACCATGGATTCAGTACATGATTCTGAACACCACTGCGTTGAAATTTTTTGTCGAACTAAAAAAAATCTACTGTTTCATAGAAAAGTGCAATACCTACGCGATCAAAATGTATGCAACAGCTGATTTTTTTTAATAACCGACGAAAATTTTCAACGGAGGGGGGTTTCAGAATCATGTACTGAATCCATGGTTTCAGTTTTCGCGTCGATGTCCCTGCCACCCAGTATAATAATAATATTATTAAGAGAAAAGATTAGATTTTTGTATGTTTGTTTTTAATGAATAAACACAAAAACTACTGAACCGATTTTGAAAATTCTTTCACCAGTAGAATGCTATATTATCAGAGTAACGTAAGGGTATAATTTATAAAGATATCAGGCGGGCGAAGCCGCTGGCGGAAGCTAGTAGGTAATATTACAAAAGTCTACTACTAATGTAAGATGAAAATACTTTAAGAAAGCATGAAGCCACAGACATTTTCCAGACCTAAAAATGTACCGAAATGAAAACACAACTGTACTATTCTTAGCTCACAAGTTAGGTCAGGGAAGTTTATTTCGAAACGTTACAAGTTAGGTCAGGCGAGGTAGAAAATTTGATTTCAAGTGCGGTGCCTTTCCGTGCCGCGAGTACGTTTAAATTGGATACAAATTGTTAATTTATTTGGAAGGTTTATTTTCTGGCTGTTACACGATTTCAGTGCGATGTTATTGGCATGTTTTACTACTATTACTGTAATATACAGACTGAAGCTGACTTGGATTTTTTTGCAATTCGGAGGGTAGAAGTACTTATGAATATTGTACGAACAACTTTCAGGGGCAACTCGTGAAGTAGCGACAAAAAACAGCACGTCTTTACACTTTTTCATTACGAATAAATTTTTGTATGAAACAGCGTTTTATTTTATAAATTTCAGTGTTGGTCCCTTTACAAAAACTGTTCAAATTCATGAGTACTTTCACCCCTTAAAATATCACCAAATATAAGGCAACCTGTATTTAGGGATGTAAAAACGGTAAAATTACCCTGGTATGATACGGTAAAAAAAAATATTTTACGTAATTTACCGTATTTTACGGTAAAATATGGTAATTTTCAGTAAAAAACATATTAAACGTAGTCATACCCACTAGAACACTACAAATACGGAAGTGAGTATGTTTGTGTGTATCATGTGGATGTCACTACTTCACTACACTTCACGGATAAATGGATTTGAATGAAATTTGCCAGAGATATAAACAATATTAAACTAAAAAAAAAAAAACAGAAAACTGGGCTCGTGTCACTCAAGCGTACTAAAATCCCTAAAACTTAATTATCAAGTCAAGAATTCTAGATCTGAATCACACCATGTCATAGATTATAATAAGATCATCTATATGCAGAGGCAGAGTAGAGGACAGTACAAATTAAAATTGAAAACTTCATAAGTCGCCGGTCATTTTACCGTAATTTATATAAATGACCGTAAAATATCCGTATTTTAACAGCGTTTTCCGTAAAATTACGTAATATTGCAACCCTACCTGTATTACCTTTAGTTCTGACCTTAGAAATTACGAGAGCAAGGCACAGCGGTTAAAAGTCCTGTGACCTGTCTGTGTCTCCCCTTACCGAGGCGTGGAGTGGGTCGTAGGGGGGACAGACGTCATCCGCGATCGATATGCAAGGACTCTAGAATATCAGTTACGTGAGGAGAGGTCCGCGAGTTTATATGGAGTACATAGGACAGGTGTAAAAATATTGAAGCTATGATGCTGGGCGTGGAAATATAGGATTCAGTGTTAATTTTGTACAAAATGTTCGTGATACGTTATATTTTTCCCTTTATCAACCGACAAGTTCAAAGACCTGTTATTTTTGTTTAACAATATTTAAACCCATTATCATGTAAACGGATACAACAGCAGCATAAATCAGTTTGACATAGGGTTTTCCTCGTAGGATCCTTTTCTGATATTAAATATTCAATCAATAAGCTAACATGTTGATAACACACTAACATGTAGATGTTGTTGTGTTGTTCACAGATTTATTTTATTATTATTCTGTTTATTACATGTGAAGACTTGTAATTGGCTATCAGTCACATTTTCAAGCTCTTAGTCTGTTTTGTTTAGCTGTAAGTCTTCCAAAGGAAATAAATAAATAAAATAACAGATAATTGAGCCCACTTTAATCGGTTTGGTAACGAAGAAAATTTAATAAAACCTATGAAGAATAATTCTGGGCACGATTTTTATGAGAGATCTGCTTTACCCAATTGCTTTTGTTGAGCGGTATAATGTGCCCGTGGTTGACTCTTTAGGAGTTGGTAAAAATCCAGCAGGAAAGAGCTACTTAAAATAACATCTACACAGTACACATTTTTAAAACTACTGTAAATGGGCCTTGAGGAACCCATTTCAACTTTCATCGCTAGTTAGAATGTAATCAATTTAAAACGTTAGTAATCCATTAACGTATAATAAACGTGTTAAATTGTAAGACCTTTTTCGATAGCCCTGACAACCGGAAGTAATTTTCCTAAGAGACTTCCCTTTCCAAAATAAAAACTCCGAATTTAAAACATTTTGTCAAAGATAAAACCCCATTTTATAGGACAAGTAGGACCATAATACTCCAATCATAACACGTAACAATGTTACCGATCCATCGATTATATTTGTCAAAGGTTTACCTGACATTTATGAGACAATACGCTACTGGTTATAAATTATGTTATTGATGTGAAACAACTGAAATAGATGCGCGGACTACCGCAAATAGATTGTATTCATTTTATGATGTATTGAGGCACATTTTACCAAAGGTTATATTGCTAAAACTGAGGTATATACATAAAAAGCAAAAGTAGAGACAGACGTACAGCAGGGTAGGTACCATTTAGTCGGTATGTCGACCAAGTGCGGGTAGGTACCATTCGCACTTGGTCCATATACCGACTAGTCATACCTAGCGCTTCTCCTCCACATTTATTATACGCACGGTCAAAGTGTGGAACTCTGCCAGCGTCTGTGTTCACGTATAACCCGTCAACTTTCAAAGCAAGAGGCATCTTCTGGCTTTCTCGTTCCATCGTAGACTTCATCCATCGCTTTCCACTAGGCGAGATCGAGGTCAAGAGCAGGCCCATTTCGCAAACCAAAGATAAAATTCGAAGACATGTGACATCCTCCAAACCGCACTGGGCCTACGAACTACGGCCCACTATCTTTAAGATAAAGAAGGCAGAAGTCCCAACAGTGGGAAAATTATAGGCTGAAATATGTAGCTAAAATCACAATGAAAATTTCTGCATGGATAAGTGCACTTAAGTTTTGGATGCTGATTTTTACCTGGTATGATAGTTAACAGTTGCGTGATCTATTTTGCATTGTTTTCTTGCGTAAGCTTGAATGTATTGATCGGACGCCCATTGAGGATGGCTAGATAATGCCTTAACCTATTATGATACTGAAGATTGCCGTTTATGATGTGTTCGTTTCAACTTATTTTTCACCACTTAGATTCTACCTATGATCTTTAAAACACTTCTACTTGATCTTAGCCAAAGAAATGTTGGAATTAGAAATAGAGCTCACATTTATGAGCCAATGACATTTCTCTCATGTATTTCAAAAGTGTTACAAGTGGGCAAGGCTATCTAATTAAACAAGTAATAGCCGGAGAAAATTAATTTAACGGTGGTAAATTGCCAATCAAATTAATTAAAACCGCGATTATTTCGCCCACATCTTAGCAGTGCTGGAGTTTCCCTACGTATTAAAGCTGAAATGGAACTGAAATTCGTTAATTTCATGCATCGGATTGACTAATTGGATTACCTGGCAATGCTGAGCATTTGTAAAATTGTTTCTTGAAACGAATGGCATTATTTTCAGATTCTTTTAGCTCTTAAATCTATACCTAATCTAACTCATGGGAAATACAGTATGAGAAAATCCCGAACCTCCAATACGTTTTCCAGTTCCCATGTCGCATACGAGCCGAGAAATTGTTTTATTGACACACCAATTGACAAATTGAATGCGTCGATCTTGAAGACCCCAATTCCCAAGTGATAGCTCCTATAAAAAACTGTGAAGACATACGTGACCGGTGACACAGGTACTAAAATTATAAATGGAACACTAATGTTCGCATTACTAATATACATTTTCATATTTTATTTTCGTCGAGCTTATTAACTGGTCATTTCAACTAGAAAATTAATCACGTTTTTTGCTAAATAAAAACCGATAAAGGTAAACGTAATGCGTTAAATTGAATGCTCGATAATCGCACATTATGTATTTTTTCTCCTTGATAAATTATAATAACTGTAATAAAATACTTCATAACCACAGTATGCGCGTGCGCAAGTGATCTTAATAGGCTGGACTCTGGAGGCACGACGGTTTTTGCTCGTCTAGACTTATGTTAGCATGATCATTAGTACGAATTAATACATGAATTACTTCCTGCTATAAATATTATTTCCTCTTCTAATAAAAAAAATAAAGAAAATATTTATATACTCCTTTTTAATTTTCTTGGAAGTATTTCTTTAAGCTTTTGATAAATAAAATTTAACTTGGAGGAATCCCAAGTCACAATTGATAAATAAAAGATGACTCACGCAACTCTCCCGAACTCGTCCTTCGACACGTCCTTGTCTGCCGCGCCGGTGGTGCACAGCTTCGCTCGGAAGGCAGCCACGCGCGCCGCGATCTCCTCCTTCGGCAACCTACGCAACCATACCAGTGACACACTCATTATTCACGAACTAAATATTACAATACAAACAAAAAACTAAATAACACGAGCGCGCCGCTGAACGCGCGTGAACGGTTTACTTGCAGCCAATAGATTCACGAATGTCTCACTGAGCGACCGCGTACCGCAAGCGTAGATGAAAATCTTATAATAAATTTCTCAGTGTAATACCTACCAGTGCATGATACGCCGAGCCGCTATAACGGCGTAGAATTACTTTTCGAAAACAATAAAATCCGATAAGACGTTCTCGTTGCGCGACTGTTTATTGAATGCGGACGGGTATAGCTTATTGAATAATATAACACGAAGGGTGGCCCGTGGCCCAGTCTCGCACTGTTGAATTATTGATCTGACTCCGGCGCAGCGGCCATCGCCCCTAACCAAGGGTGCGATCTATCCGTACGGCCTTAGAGGGGTACTTTCTATTGTGCAAAATAAAACAAGGGATTTTATTGAGTAATAAATCGATAAGGCAACGTGACCTAAGTGAACATGTGCAAGTGCATGTAAAGCTAATAGAGAACCTGCTACAACTCGAGTTACAAATGCCGACAAATTTTACAAATTCGAAATTGTGTTCGGACGTTTGTTTCTTCATCACGACTGATTGGATGAGATTTTGGTTAGTTGGAGATGATTTTTCGTGTCGATTCCGTCTCCAATTAAAAAAGGAAAAACGGAACTTTCTATTTCCTCGGTTGGCAATTCCGATGTCAGTCGTTTCGAGGCTTTTAACCATGACAGGGCCTTAACGAATGTTGTTGTCATTGATACTTTAGATTAGATGGCTTCTGCAATTCTTATTAGATAGGTATAAGAGACTAATAAGTCTATCAATTGGATTTAACGAAGTTTCCACCTCACATTCTACTTGGACTGAAAAGCCCGCAGTTTGGCAGAATACGAAGGCAGCTTTGCGATTAATGTCAGCGAAAAACAAAATAACGGGGAATACCCCAGAAAGGAAGACTGTGGCAAAAGCATTTATAAAAGATAAAGATAATTTTATTTTGCAAATATGGGTAACAGCAAATGATGACAAAAAAAAAAAGAGTTCAGCCATATTTTACCATGCAGGCATGCAAAAGATTTAAACATTCAACTTATAACTAAATAATTAAATACAATTTTAAAAATTACACAATGAACTAAGTACAAAAAATAATATACATACACTAGCTTAAAAATTATTTCTCAGTTAGAAACTCCTTAATATTATAATATGCTTTCGCCACTAAAAAGCTTCGGAGTTTCTTTTTAAATAATGAAAGCGGAAGGCCCTTTCCATGTCTTTGGCAATTTGTTATAAATGACTGGAGCCATGCAGTAGACACTTTTGCGCATAAGTGCTGTCTTGGCTGACTGGCAGACATAGCACACTATTATCGCGTCTATTACGGGGTACTACATCCGATAGACGCCTAAAACGACTCGGATTTGTCTTTACAAACACAGCTACTTCTAATACAGACAAGAACTTTTATGTTGATGAGATTCCTAGACTTGGTGAAGTGGTGAAGAATACCGGGTTGTATGACATTGGGCGTGCCTAGCTGTGTGAATGTGCACGGATACTTTACAATAAGTATTCCTATGCCCGTTTTCACTACCATTAAGCGACACCTAAATGAAAATCGGCCAAGTGCGTGTCGGACCACGCACAATGAAGGGTTCCGTAGTTGAGATGAATTTATCCTAAAAACAAACGTAACTTTGTAGTTGAAAAACATGTTCGCCCATAAGGAATGTATGTGAAAACATGTTTTTGCAACTGCAAATATAAGTTGGTCGATTATTACTCGTTAACTTGTAGAGCCTACTTAGCTGTGATAGTTTTCCTTTTAATTTCGTTATATAAACTACTGCCGTGATTTTTTTCACATATCCAAAACCAACCATTTAGCTGGCAGGGACGCACACACTTGACTCTAACAAAAATTAGCACTTTAAAGCTTAATATTTCGCAAACGGATCCCTGAATCCAAAAATAGTTTTCACACTCTCACAATGCCGTTCAACGATACCCCACACCATAGGATTGAAAAAAAAAACATCCCCACTTTACGTTTAGGGGAGGTACCCTAAAAAAAAAATATTTTCTGTCATTTTATTTTACCACTTTGTCGGCGTAATTAATATGTATACATAAATTACAGCTTTCTAGTATTAAGAGTCTCGGCCGCGGACAGACAGACAGACAGACGCACATGACGAACTATAAGGGTTCCTTGTTTACTACGGAACCCCAAAAAATGAAAGACTAAATAGAAACGCACTGTTGGATTTTCAAAGCTCAGCCCAGCGTCGAGAGTTGAAAATCTAGCAGCGCGCTTTTATTTAAGCATTAATTTAGGTGTCGCTTAGAGTTAGTGATAACGGGTGTTATTGAAGATCATTATCTGCCTCGCTATCCTTGAAAACACAGCACTAGTCGCATTAGCATCGCGTTTTTGTTGAGTTTTCTGCGCATCTACGGCGCGAAAAATAAAAGGCTTGTAAAGAACGTAATTCAAAAGTTCTAAATTAACTAACGCCGCCCCAAAAATAAAAATTCTTTCAACAAATACACAAAAAGACAGGGTTTCACGAAAGTAAAGGACACGTCATGTTTGCTGGCAACAGGAGTTTGCGTGTTCTCTGTTATGTTCATTAATTATTACAGCACTGATAACACGGGAGCAAAAAATGGAAAACCCGCGCAACGGGTAAACCCTCTTTGACTTGTACCTATTAAAAACAAAAGTTATAAAAACTACTCCGGATTTTTTTTATTTGTGTCTGTGATGTCTTGTATAAAGGTACCTTTTAGTTTTTGTCGTAGTTGGGTTTTAGTAAATTATTTTGGGGTTATTATATGTACATTTTTGAAATGTGCTAATTAAGCCCTTTTATTTGATATCCAACATGGCATAACTAAAAAAACCTTTTTTTTTGTTAATGACTTCGTGTCCTCTAGAGGGCGCCATATTCAATTTAATGTCAGTCGTCACATAGCCTATGACCAGCGGACGATCAAGACGCTTCCAACGATACCTTTTTGTAAAATTATGATTAGTCGTTTAGAAGTTATGAGGGAACAGATGAACATACATACTCACAACATACCGGTCAAAATCGTAACCCTGCTTTTTACTTCGCCGTAGTCTGGTAAAAGGGATAGCCTTAACTTACTGTGTTGAATTATGAATCAACTCTGGCACATCGCGGCGCGGCGGTGTTGTCGTAAGGGATGACAGGTTAATTGTTTCTACGTGAGAATTTGTAAGCCTCAATGCTAGTTTAGAATAATTAAAAAAAACCGGCCAAGTGCATGTCGGACCACGCACAATGTAGGGTTCCGTAGTTGGGCTAAATTTATCCCAAGAACAAACTTAACTTTGTAGTTGAAAAAAAAAATCTTTCATACGGAATGTATGGGAGAACATACAGACATATACAACCGCAAATCTAAGTTGGTCGATTATTACTCGTTAACTTGTAAAGCCTACTCAGCTGTGATAGTTTTCCTTTTAAATTCGTTATATAAGCTACTGCCGTGAATTTTTTTCACATATCTAAAACTAACCTTTTAGCTGGCAGGGGGGGGGGGGGGGACACTTGACTCTAACAAAATTTTGCACTTTAAAGCTTAATATTTCGCAAACGGATCTCTGAATTAAAAAATAGTTTTAACACACTCACAGTGTTTTTAAAAGACATTTTCAACGATACCCCACAACAAGGGATAGAAAAAAAAAATAACATCCCCACTGTATGTGTAGGGGAGGTACCCTAAAAAAAAATATTTCATCATTTTATTTTACCACTTTGTCGGCATGATTAATATGTATATCCATGCCAAATTACAACTTTCTAGTACTAACAGTCTTGGAGCTAGACCGCGGACAGACAGACAGACAGACAGACGGACATGACGAAACTATAAGGGTTCCTTGTTTACTACGGAACCCTAAAAATCGGAGAGGATGCGTTTTCCTGCTTTTTGTTGGGGTAAGCGATGGTATTGTTAACATTATACAGCATATTTGTTTAGATTATCGACACTTTCCCATGAAGGTATTAGAGATGGCCAAAGATTTCATTCACCAGTGTTTTTATTTGACTTTGAAACTCAAAGCTAACTTCTAAAAAAATCAAAGTACTAGGTATTTCTGATATGATACATATTTTTATTTTTTTCTTCTTTTTCTATTTGGTATTTATCAGTAGCAGCCCGGAGTCAGAATTGATCGCTCCCTATTACTTGGGACTTAAACATAACTGGCGACATGTGTGTTTACAGGTACAGTACCGACCAAAAGTCCATAGGCAATCTCACAAAGCAATAGACTGACGCTTCGGTTTGACTTACGACCTTCTTCTATAAGTTGTTACAATACTATAGACACGCACAGTACACCCACACACTCACTTTGTCTGCAACCAATGACTAGTTCGATAAATCATTCGTTTTTTGTTTCATTCGTCTTGTTCACATAAATATTAAAGTTTAGCAGGTAGACCACAGAAAACTAAGTAAATTATTTCGATTTCTGTGGGGTAGATGCAGTTCGACGCTTGAAAGGCAAAATTGACTAAGCGACATGGGATTCCCATGTCGCTTAGTCAATTTTGCCTTTCAAGCGTCGAGTTCGTTACGAGTATTCACTTAAGTAATAGAACTTTGTTGGTTCGTGGATAATGTTGGTGACGAGTATTTAGCGCAGTGTTGTGGTTATTATTTTCAAAAAGCAGCAGATATAAATATTAAAGGGAGATCAGATCAGATCAGAGAATATTATTGCGCTGCGTAAAAGTGAATGTTATTTACACAAATATCTAATGAAACCGGACTAAGTGTGAGTGTTATCATTTAAATATTTCATATTTTACCAAACATAAATCTTAATCAAGGGTATTGTTTATAGAACAGAGGTATTGTTGAGACAGAAGATGCCTTTAAAGTTTTAAATTCATTATGAGGTTTAATTCGATTAGTGAATATGAAATAAATAAATAATTAGGTATTATGTGTAATAAATGCAATGTTATTCTTTGTTCTAGAGAAATACTGTGAGGGTTAAGAGATATGAGGAAGGGGCTTATTATCAAGTAGCAGCGACGTCGAATGGTGAATGAATATGAAACAAATGGTTTCATACCAACGAGATATTTTGCTGAATTATTAAAAACACGTCATTATGAACCGTTCGCCGTGCACTCTAAAGGCTTGCATCATTGAAGACCAGCTAGAAAACCGTTTTAGACCTTAAAATATTGACCGTACCAACTTAATAACAGATTTGTTATTGCATGAATTTATGGTAACGATTTTTTTAAGCACGTTTCAATATGGTGTTTGTCGTATTTCTTGCGGATAGACCGAAAATGTTTAATATTATTTTAGGATAAAAATTTGAGATTTAGTTTCAATCTTCTTTTCGTAAAGAAAATGAATACTTAAGCTACAACCTCAATACCAACCAATATTTTTACTAAAGCCAAATAAAATGTAAAATCATTAATGTAAGTAAACAAACTGCCTATACTTAACCTTAAAAGCACCTATTTTGTCAGTAGTTTTTTTTTAAATTTTAAGTAGTCTAATATTCTTATTTATTGCTTAATTACTTCAACCATGATCAAAGCTTTATATATATGAGAATCGAGAATCTCCCGATTTGGTTGTTTATTTGACGCAGAGTCCAACTTGGCTATTTCTTCTTCGGTGCGATAATTCACCGAGTCTTTGGTCTTCCGCACTCCTGCCCAGTTTCTTTGCACATAGCCATTTGTACCGGAGCCCCGTGGCGTCGTTAAACCAATACCATTATACATTTTGCCGGTTTATTTACCTAAAAATCATAAATCAATTTTATGGCATGCTGTGCGAGGGGTATGGCTGCACCGGACAATCACAATGTAGGTGTTAAAAGTTAAATGATTTCACTACGATGTCGTAGACACACTTGCGCAGTTATTTAGGTCAATTACCTACGCAAATATCTCACCATTTACAAGCACCTCGTTAGTTTAATTTTTATTCGTATGACACACGTCCATCTTGGCTGGTTCTGATTTTTTTTATGGTTGACTTTGTGACAGAGTTACCATTTTGAGAAAAAGATATGATAGCATAGAAAATTATTATTCTTACAATAATATTTAAAGAGACGAATAAGTAGTATTTAAAAAAAAACTACTGACAAAATAGGTGCTTTTAACCTATTTTGTCAGTAGTTTTTTTTTTAAATTTTAAGTAGTCTAATATTCTTATTTATTGCTTAATTACTTCAACCATGATCAAAGCTTTATATATATGGTGAAAAAAAATCCGTTTTAAAATTTAAAACTTGAAAATTTAAAAATGTAAAATAATACAAATTGCTTCTAAGTTTCTAGACATCTGTTTCACATCTTATTCAGCTGAAGTAATGATTAATAATTGTAGCAGTTTGTTATTCGTTATATTTATATATTATTTATTATTTTTATATTATTATTTATATATTTTTTAGATATAACGAATAAATATTTTTTAATTTTATTATCACAAATCACACATTTTTTATTCTAAACCCTTTATTACAATAACAATATTAATAAAAAGACAGCAATATTTAAAAAATATTATTATTGCAAACAAACATAATAATATTTGCAAAAACAGCACTGTGATTTACGAGATTAGAACCTTAGCCATCTTGAACATAAGACCAACGCTTAACGCCTTCTGCTATCTGCACATATAATTTACTTTCGAATTTTAGCAATGCCATAAACTGGCTGCCAAGGTCACGCGTATGTGTTACCGTGTCTAACAAAAGTGATGGAAATATATTTTTGTTTCATATAGTGCGGCGCCCGCGAACCGCGACGATACAACAGTGTGTAGTGAAAAACTGCGTTCTCTGTGGTTTGTGTACGGTACACACACCACAGACGTCTGACTGCTTACACATACACATGTACGGATTATACCGCGTGTTCACAGCAATACCGACTCTTAGCATGCCTATGCACTTTTGAACGGTTACTGTACACCTCTGCTCATTCCTTCAGAGAAACAAAGTATGATGTTCTATTTTCTACGATTTACAATTACTTTGCAGGTATTGATTGCACTATTGATTGGTACCGTTAAAGTGATCATCTGTAAAATTGAGATTTTGCTTGCATACCTACATGGAAATAGAGACTTGAGGAAAACATAAAAAGTGACCTAATTTGTGAGAAACATAAGTTTCTAGAATATAAAATAAAAACAACAGGCTTCCAAAAAAAACATAACAATGTAAAAATTATTTTAATTTCGGAAGTTGGTTGCAAAAAACGAAAATACAAAACCAAAGACACCGACTCCGAAAATAAAGTTATTTTTCACTTTGGACAAGCAAGCAGTTTTATAGTAAACTATCTATACACTCTCGTTTATTTTCTCTAATTTTATTTTTCTTTTAAGTTTCACAATTGATGATACTTTATTCGCATTACAATCTAGCCCATTAGCTAATAAGTAATTTAAATATAACTTAAACTGCTAAGTAACTATAAAATTAAGAAGTCGTCCAATAACGTCTTTCTTATTCAGTATAAGTTAAGGGGAAGACACTTGATTCACATGTTCCTTGTAAAAGTCAGCACTTGCACTACAGTTTAAGTTCACTTACTCTGCACTTAACTAACTCGAAAGGTTTTACCCTTTTTAGTCTTTGCACTAATTCAGTGTTGTCAAGGAGTCTCTCATTTGATCAGGAATTGTGAATTTATTTATTTTTTGTAGTACTTAGAGCATAGTGTCTAAAAATACTCTGTGAGGAGGAAAGCCCAATATCGTGGATGGACAGTGAGAGATATTTTGTTTACCTGAATATTCAGTTTGTTATGGTAACTCTAAGCATATATTATATTGTTGAGCTGTTAAAACACCATGGAAAAAATCTTCCACAAAACTCAGTGTTTTATCTTTGGCTTAAATCCAAAAAGTATTAAACTTTTTTATCAATATTGGCAAAGCATTGAGCAGAATAAAGACTGAATTATGGTTATAGTCCCATTTTATTCAGGACATTAAGGCATGGCATCTATAGGCTAATCATGATTGCTACTTAATCTTGGTTAATAGGAAAACATAAAAGTTTCTACACACACAGTTAATGCTCGGTTTCTGAGTTTCAACAGCAATGGATTCAAACTAATAGTAAAATATGTTTTTTTTTGTTTCTGTACCCAAAGAGTGCCAAATGGACCCCATACTAAGCCTCTGCCCTCTGTTTGTCTCCGGGTTGTGCCGAAAACAAAGTCAATGACATGGCGGATCATCAAATATTGCATTTCTGATTACTTCCTTTGTTTTAATCAGAGAATACCATTTAACTTGATGCAATATTAAAACCAAGTAAGTAAGGCATTAAAATTTGATAGTTCAAAATGATGATAGAATTAATGTTAGAATATGGTAATTGCATTGAACTCATTTACAGAATTTTGGTGTTGGGTTTAATTACAATTAACATTATTCTTGACTCAGAATGACGTGCACGTTATAAAGTGCATGAAAAAAGATACTGAACAATAATAACGTTTCTGATTACTCCAAAACTCAGAAACTATTACGTCACGTAAAGTTAGATACTAAAAACAAAGTAGGTTCAAAGTAAAAGCAGATTTACTCACCCCTGCTCCTCGAGACTGTCTTCAAGTTCCGCACACTTCACCTCTATCTTCCTCTTCCTCTCATGGTCGAGAATCTCCCGATTTGGTTGTTTATTTGACGCAGAGTCCAACTTGGCTATTTCTTCTTCGGTGCGATAATTCACCGAGTCTTTGGTCTTCCGCACTCCTGCCCAGTTTCTTTGCACATAGCCATTTGTACCGGAGCCCCGTGGCGTCGTTAAACCAATACCATTATACATTTTGCCGGTTTATTTACCTAAAAATCATAAATCAATTTTATGGCATGCTGTGCGAGGGGTATGGCTGCACCGGACAATCACAATGTAGGTGTTAAAAGTTAAATGATTTCACTACGATGTCGTAGACACACTTGCGCAGTTATTTAGGTCAATTACCTACGCAAATATCTCACCATTTACAAGCACCTCGTTAGTTTAATTTTTATTCGTATGACACACGTCCATCTTGGCTGGTTCTGATTTTTTTTATGGTTGACTTTGTGACAGAGTTACCATTTTGAGAAAAAGATATGATAGCATAGAAAATTATTATTCTTACAATAATATTTAAAGAGACGAATAAGTAGTATTGAAAACCATTTTAAATTTCATTATGTTGTTTTGATTAGAAAAAAGTATTAAACCTATCTAACCAAAATGATGTGGTATCAATTTAAACTTTTCTGAGGCTCGTAAAAAAAATCTGCATTTGACGGTGTCAAAAAAAATGACGGTGTTTAGGTTATGTTTGTGGTTATGTTTTGTTTACACACCGAATTGACTAGACCGAACTAAAACAAATTAATCGTAAAATCTCGATTATTGATAAATTGAAATAGCATTTGAGTGCAATCAGAAACTAACCATGCTTGACAAAGTTCTGTACAACACTGTTCTCTCGCAAACACTTTCACCTTGTGGAAAATATTTAGTTGCCGGTAATATTTACAGTCAGATTGCTGTTTTTGAGTGAGTATTTTCTGTATTGTAGTTGGTTAATTATCTATCTGTGTAATTTTGTGTAATGATACAGCACTAATATTTTGTGTAACAACATAGTTTAAATGTGTCGATGGAGTTTCTTGCCCGTTCTTCTCCATGGGTACCTAATACGCTTTCGAATGGGCAACTAGCTTCATATTTCTGACTGACTGACTCCTTGACAATCCAAAAGTGCCTGTAAACGGTTTAATTGAAATAAAGAGTTTAACATTTGATCTCTCTCATCAGTCTCATCACTCCACTTCTTAACTACTTAAATTTTTCATTTTCAGTCTGGATAGAATCCTTAATCCTGTTACGGAGCTGCTCACGTCAGATTACAATAAGCCAAAATACACGCACACTCTCGAATCTGGTCGCCAAGTCTGTAGCTTGGTCAGCACAGAAAAGTTTTTAATAGCAGGTACAGTAAATGAAATATTTGGATGGGATTGGAAAAATGTGGTCAGTTCAAAGCTAAGCAAACCATCATGGACCATCAGGATACCTTCACAGCCATCATCTATGGAACAGACTGATGTGAATAGTCTATGGTTGTCTGAAGATGAAACAAAACTTTATGCAGGATGTGGTGACAATAATGTTTATGTTTTTAACTTGGAAGATGGTACACTGGTATCTACTTTGAAGGGACATACAGACTTCATACACTCTGTTCATGGAAAGTGAGTACATTATTTTATACATATATCTACATGCGTAGTATGACAACCATAAAAAACGGGTTTTCTTCAGGTTTGGTTGATGGAAGAATAGAAAAAATGACAGAGTGTGATTGTTTCTTTTTTCTTTATTTATGTTGCGACACTAGGAATTTCTCCTGTATTGTGGGTGCTTATACAAACGTTTAAAACTCACATATGCAAACAGCCAGACCCGGAACAACTACTTGTAGGTCATACAAATATTTGTTTCGTGCGGGAATCGAACCCGCGACACGCAGCACAGCAGTCAATCGCTTAACCACTGGGCCAACCATGCCGTTTATCTGTCATTTTGTCTATTCTTCCGTCGTCAAAACCCGTTTCTATTGTGTTCATGCTATGCTGTTCATTTATTTACATAATATCAGATCAGAAGATGTTAAAAGAAATACTTCACACATCTAACTTTAAATCCATCATCATCATCTGTCAAGTCTTTTCCCAACTATGTAGGGGTCGGCTTCCAGTCTAGCCGGATGCAACTGTATTTTACATGGAGCAACTGCTTATCTGACCTCCACAACCCAGTTATTGGGTAACATGGTTCCCCTTGGTAAGACGGGTAATTTCTCCCCTTAGTAATTTTTCAAAAACATTATTTTACATAATACCAGATCTGACTTTAAATTGTTCTAATTATAATAATTACAGCAACCAGCAACTCATTACAGCCAGTGAGGATGGGTCAGTGATGCTGTGGGACACCCGTACTTGTAAGAGGCACAATAAAGTGGAGCCCCATACCAACAGCAAAGTGGGCCGGCCTGATGTAGGCAAATGGGTGGGATCCGCTGCCTTAGGAGATGACTGGATTGTGAGTATAGCTTGAGACTTTATTTAGTTGCACTATAATGATGAGCACTAGTAGAATTTAATGAAAATAATATGAAACTGTACAATAATTATATATGTATTGTAAAAAAACTTTTTACCAGTTTTTTTTTTTTTTGGATATAGGCTTATGCGGACACTCGCCTGATCCCGTGGGAATATCGGGAAAAAGTATCATATGTCCCAACCTGGGTCATGGTCTACCCATGTGCCAAATTTTATCCAAATCCATTCAGCCGTTTTAGCGTGACAGAGTTAAGGATGATTTCCACCAAACGGCTCCCATCGCATCGGATCGGAAAGGATACGAACGGATGCGGCGACAGCCGACCGTGTCCGGCAGGATGTCGACGCATACGATCGGCTCCGTACCGTCGCTTGCGAACATATCCGTTTCTGCGCCTAGTCAAATAGTTTCATTCCTACCGTGTCGACGTAGTATTGTTGGCTATTGCATTAAAGAAGAAGAAAATAATCATAAGACACAGAAGAAGAAAAGATAAATTTGCAATGATGATTTATGCCAACCCTCCCCAACCCTTCGGGGAAACAAGGCGTGATGTTATGTTATGTTATTTATGCCAAAAACCGATAGCCGAAAGGAGCCGATCAGATACGACGACAGGCGAACGAAGCCGATCGCGCGTCGCTGTATTCTTTCGGCTACGATCGCGTGTCGCGGAAGACGCCCGCGGTCAAGCTGCTGTGCGCGGCTTCTTTAAAATAGTTTTTTTTTCAATAGTTTTTTTTTTTAGGTAGGGCATCTCCTAGTTGACCTCTGAGATCATGGCTACTTAACCGGGCTTTCCTGTGGGTGCCTTAAGCTACTACACTTAAAACCTCCAGCCAGGGGTTATTCAACTATGCTAATTAAAACTAGGTGAACGTTCCCTAAGGGCACCCCCTGTGGGGTACGAACCTTGGCTTAGGGCGTCAACCGGAGGGAGGTCATCAAGGATGGTACGGGCTGGATCAAAGTTTTGATCATGATTATTAGTCGGGGAATTTAAAGCTTATGTGCTCAGTTGTAGCAACTGCTGGCACCTCGTTATCGAGCAAGGGTCGGGTTGGAGTATCATTTATTCGGGGACGCGGTCGCGATCGCAAAGGACCTCGGCGGCGAGATAAATTTTAAATAGTGTGTACACGATTTAATATCGTTTAAAGATTGTAAAATCCGTTCCGATCCGGTGCGATGCGAGCCGTTTGGTGGAAATCATCCTTAACAAACAAACAGACAAACTCACTTTCGCATTAATATTAATAAAAATAATAACCCCACCGCCGTATCTGTACGTTGACGTCGTGGTGGGGCTTGCGCGCTCCGATCTCTAGGTCTGTGCCGGTAGAGTTTACTTTGCCGGAACAGATCTGGGATGAGGAGCCAGACTAAGAGAGATACAGAAACCCGCAGGGCAGCACGTGGCGAGCGGTTGGGCAGTAGCGACCCCACGGACCCTATCTCCCGGGAGAAATCTTGTTCCTCACCTCTGGCTTGCCTTTATTGGCCGGCTGGAGTGAACACTGACGAGGAACGGAGCTCCCACCTCATTCTTGCCTTAATTGGCCGGCGTGAGTGGAGATTCGCAAGAGCAAACGTGCTCGGAGGAAGGAAGTATTCCAGTAAGATGCTGGTAGGGATCTTGATCGTACTTCCGGGATTGTCCTGATAGCCGTGGAATACCTCTCCACTCCTCTTAAGCACCTCAGGACATGTTGCCCCCTTGCCGCTACGACACTTTGTGCTAGCGACCGTTTTCGGGGGCCCATTATTGAGTGTGCAAGTCACCCCCTGCCATTTTATCCGCGTACATATAAAACATTGATTAGGCAGGTGCCATATTCCTTCCATAGTTCCAGGTCACCAGTCAACTTAAGCAACCCAAACCCATAGTCCAATAGATTTGTTTCCATATTCTGCAATAGTCCTACACCAACCGGGGGTTGTCCTTGGGTGCACTTGCATAGAACATACAGGGATAATCGTCGGTTGGTGTCTCATTCCATATAAAATTGTCTAACGGGCCTCTGCGAGTTGGCTTCGGCCCCTCGTACGCCTTCCAAAGGTCCGGGATCCCAGGGTCCCGAGAAATGTAAAACAACTAAAATAATAATATTAGTTAGGATGGCTTTATAAGTTATAAACATAACATCAAGACTGTCATCCCCGAAGGGTTAGGCAGAGGTGTACCTATAGTACACCCACATTTCGCCAGTTATGTTTAAGCTCCATGTAATAGGGGGCGAGCCTATTGCCATCAACCGGGCACAAATCCAGACTTTGGGCTGCTACAAAGAAATTCCTAGTGGAAAAACCCAATAACACTTTGCCCGACCCGGGAATCGAACCCAGAACCTCATGCTCTTGACTTGAAATTACTTTATTTTGTTTCATAATTCTAATCAATGTTATCTGACAGGTGTGCGGCGGCGGTCCTCGCCTGGCTCTCTGGCATCTTCGCTTCTTGGACGCCGTCACAGTCTTCGACCTCCCTGACCACGGCATCCACGTGTCTTTCTTCCACGATGACTGCGTCTTCGCGGGAGGAGCCGCCAAACACCTGTATCAACTGAACTACTCCGGAGAAATGAAGGTAGAACTACCTGTCTCGGCAACCACAGTGTACTCCGCGGTCTTGAGAACAACCCCCAACAAAGTCCTGGCCATCGCCGGGTCGAGCCCAGAAATAGACCTCTGTACCACCTTCAATTATAGGGATCAGGTTCTACACTTCCGATAGGTGAGTTATAGTTTAAGTTTTTTTTGTTATCAATCAATGAATTGTATCAGACAATAAATGAATGAATGATGTAATAACACTTTATTATTTACAATTTTATTGCTAAGTGGAAATTATTAAGCGTAAAAGATAATCAGTTTTTATTACATTTTATACTGGCAACACATCAAGACTAAGTATTGCTACACATCATTACACATTTATGTAAGCATTAGCTTCAAATACTAATTTGAACTCTATAAACCAACACTTAAAGTTCCATTTCATCTCATCCAAAACAGTGTCAATAAATGTCAATCATAGAAACTAGAGAGGTTTCCATTGCTGTATAAAAAGCTTATATATAGCCATGTCCTGCCACTACAGCGGGGATGAACCCTTGGCTGCCATCCCTCTTCTTTACATAGAACCACTCAGCATCCACATCAGTTTCCACGCCCCCACCTTGCAGTAACACAACCACATCCCCTTTCAGCACTGTCAAAGTTTTATTCAAAACACTCCCTGTATAATCACTGTTCACTACTAACAGAGTCTGTCTCTTCACCTGTTTAAATTCCTTATTTTCTTTTTCGTGTATCTTATCAATATTGGAGCAAACGGATTTGGTCTTTAAGTATAGGGTGTCAAAGTCTTTTTCTGCGCACGAGTTCTTGGACTTGCGTCGTGCGGTTTTGGAGGGGTAGCGGCACTCGGAGCGCGTGCGCCCGCGCAACTGTTCCTTCTCGTTGTCCGTGAGATTCCCGCATGGACGCGGGTAGATGTCCGTGCTGCTCTCCCAACATGGCGTCTTCTTTTGTGATGTTGTTCTGGAAAGTTAAGAAAATATTTTGAGGAGCCTTTAGACTTAGAGAGTATGAATGTAGATGGTTGTAAGACGAGGGGAATACCAATCAGTGGACGTGTGAAAGATGATATGGCTAGAAAGGGGGTGACTACCGAGTTGACGACTTAGCCGACGTTCGCCGGACGTAATAAAATCGCGGCGGGATTTTATAGCGCACTGGATTTTCAACTCTCAGTGTTAAGCCGAGCGTTGAAAATCCGACGCGCTGGGACGCACTCTCATCACAGCACGTTCAAAACACACACTGTTGGATTTTCATCTCTCGGCGCTAAGCAGAGCGTTGAAAATCCAGTGCACGAAAAAAATCGCCGATTTTATTACGTTCGTGCGTACATCGGTTAATAGAGAAGTGTGTAAGGAAAAGACATGCTGCGCCAACGCCAAATAAATTGGTGGAATAATGGCAGGAGAATGATCTTCTGGAAAGTTGGGGTATATACTATGGTTAGTGTCCCGGAATAAGTTTGGCAATTTCACATCACTTGATTGGAATGAGATGTATTAGAAATTATACAGTCTGTTAGTCTTAAGTTTTTGAAGAAAAGACGTAGAGTAGCCGCTCCATAAAGTATAAATAAAGGCTCGAAAAAAAAAAACAGTGGCATTTTATTGTGCAGGAAATAATTTTACATAACATCACGCCTTGTTTCCCCGAAGGGTTGGGCAGAGGTGTCCCTGTAGCAGGTACACCCACATTTCGCCAGTTATGTTTAAGTCCCATGTAATAGGGGGCGAGCCTATTGCCATCCACCGGGCACAAATCCAGACTCCGAGCTGTTATTGAGAAATTTCAGATAGAAAAACCCAATAACACCTTGCCCGACCCGGGAATCGAACCCAGGACCTCATGCTCAGCAGTAGCACTTGCGACCACTAGGCTACTAGGCTTTTTTGAAATCGGTAAAAAAAAAGGAAATGTCAATCATGTCGTTGTCATGTCTCAATGTTTGGAATGTCATTAGTCCCAAAGAAAATGTATCGCGCGTCGATGTCTTTTTAATGGTCAAAAGCTGGTGTCGGTAACAGTGTCGCGAGTTCCATTGTTTTTTCTCATCTCAAAAATGCCCAACGCGCCTAAAAAAGTTTTCACTTCAATATAAATATTTAATTCCATGTAAATGAAAGTATATGCCTTTATTTATCCTTGTGCTTTTTGGTTTTATTCCAATTGTTTGAACCAGTACAGTCGCAACCAACGCACCTATGAGGCAGTATTCCCAGCGGCAGGCACGCGCTATACAGCACGTATCCCTCGTCGCCGTGCAGCGTCTGCGCGTGCGCATACAACCACTGTTCGTTCTTGAACACTGCGTTACTTACTTAGTACAGTCACAAACTCACCTATTAGGCAGTATTCCCAGCGGCAGGCAAGCGCTATACAGCACGTATCCCTCGTCGCCGTGCGGCGTCTGCGCATACAACCACTGTTCGTTCTTGAACACTGCGTTCACGACTGTACCCAGCGGTAATGGCAGTTCTTGTTGGATGTCCTTCTGCGTTTGGTATAGAGTACTCGGGTACGCGATGACTACGGGAATGTTGCCGGGACGGTCTATTGAAGCCTGGAAGGAGAAAAGGAACTTTCAGAAGACGTATAATTTGTAATGGGTAGTAATGAAAGCTCCAAAAAAAAAACCGCGCAAGTGCGTGTCGGACCATGCACAATGAAGGGTTGGGATAAATTTATCCCAAAACAAACTTAACTTTGTAGTTGAAAAATATGTTCTCCCATACGGAATGTATGGGAAAACATGTTTTTGCAACTGCAAAGTTAAGTTGGTCGATTATTACTAGTTAACTTGTAGAGCCTACTTAGCTGTGATAGTTTTTCTTTTAATTTCGTTACATAAACTATTGCTGTGATTTTTTTCACACATCCAAGACCAACCATTTAGCTGGCAGGGGGGGGGGACGACACTTGACTCTAACAAAAATTAGCACTTAAAAGCTTAATATTTCGCAAACGGATCTTTGAATCCAAAAATGGTTTTCACAAACTCACAATGTTTTTGAAGGACCTTTCCAATGATACCCCACACCATGGGTTAAAAAAAAAAAAACATCACCACTTTACGTGTAAGAGAGGTCCCTAAAAAAAATGTTTTTCATAATTTTGTTTTACCACTTTGTCGGCGTAATTAATATGTATACCTATGCCAAATTACAGCTTTCTAGTACTAAGGGTCTCGGAGCTAGACCGCGGACAGACAGACAGACGGACATGACGAAACTATAAGGGTTCCTTGTTTACTACGGAACTCTGAAAATGAGCATACTCAAAATATAAAATTTTGTGCTTTATATACTAATTTTCTGACAACTTTTAAGCGAAAACAAATAAAGAAACGACCGAATAAAATATTGACAATTCCGAAAAATCAATGCAGCATTTGCTGACGTAATATTTTGCCACCAGCTTAACTTGCGTTTTACCGAAAACTACAGTTAGTCATTTTTATCGTAACTCACCTATTATAAATTTAGAATTAAATGTTGTATTTAACAAATACAACATTTTTTGTAGGTTAATTTTGTAAAAATTTACACAGCTTAGTTAGTATTACAGTCAACCACAGATCGTCGGAAGTTTATTTATTTTTCGAAAGCTTTATTATTTCC
This sequence comes from Agrochola litura, assembly GCA_949152395.1. Classification (NCBI taxonomy): domain Eukaryota; kingdom Metazoa; phylum Arthropoda; class Insecta; order Lepidoptera; family Noctuidae; genus Agrochola; species Agrochola litura. The sequence continues at coordinate 4,538,452 of OX424502.1, read as the reverse complement.
CATTTGTAATTGTTGTCCTTACAATAAAGTCTAAGAAGAAAATTTTTAAATAAAAAATAATGTTTCAATATCATCTAGGCATGGGCCTGTTGTTATGGCAATGGGTTCACCCTATTACATCTACATGGGATGGTAAGATAATTGCAGGCGAAATGTGGATGTTACCTGATCAATATACATAAGTACTCCTCTGTCTATCCGTTCGAGAAGTTCTGGCGTGATGTTTTGTTATGTGAACGGTTTGAGCCTGATATTGATATTTTTTAATTTTCAACTCACGAATTCACGATGGCCTAGATTTTTTAATCTAAAAATGTAATCCTGATTCAACGTCGAATCAATATGAAATGTCAAACGCATTCGTTTTCGTACGTCTGATAAAATAGTAGTAAATCAATCCAAATTTTATGTAAAAAATAAAGTAAAACTATAAAAGACTGCGGAATTTAATATTATTGTTCAATATCGTGTAAAATTCGAATGTGTTGTATTTTGCGTCCAGTATTTTTATTTGTTTTTACCTATAATTAAATACTAAACTCGTAGAATCCTTCGATATTTTTAAGACATTACCAAAATGAAAATAAACTTTTCAAGACACTTGCTCGAAAAGTGGCTCTTCATTCACCACTTTTAGGTTCACAATGCAGTGTTTTGAACACGCGTGCTTTTTAGTTTGCATTCTCGCACTAGTACGGGAAAGTACGCCACATATTACTAAATAAGTACTAGTCAGAGATTATTTTTTTATCTCAGCAAAGAACATTATATTTTATAATTTTTTTGTTAACGAATTAATATGAATTAGTGTCCTGTAAATAAAAACAAACAGTTTTTTTGTTTTAATATAAGGTAAGGCTGTTTGGCAATCGTAACCCCGTCAAAAGATTCACCGGTGAAGATGGACCTGAACCAACATAGCGGTGTTGTCGTAAAAAGATGCCCATCCATAGATAAATACATATCACCCGTCTCTCCACTATTCCATTGCCTACTCTAGGATGCATATCCGGTATGGCTCGCAAATCCTTCCTTAACCTAAGTCTTCCTTACCATTACCGCGCCATCCGGTCTGCTCCTTGATATGCAATGGCCTCTGTAGCACCATGAAACACGAGGCTTCAGGGGCTAGTGCAAATCTTGGGGTTCATTCAATTTATCGAGTCTGGTTAAACCACGCTGGAATCGGTGCATTTCATTAATTTATTCATAAATATAAGACTTACAGTGGAATCTTATGTACAGATTCAGGACAATGAAAGAGTGGATCTTTTGGCCAACCAAGCCGTGACAGATGGAATTTCTGTAAATGTTCGTCCTTTATATACAGATTGTACAAAAATAATAAAACAGATGTGTGGAGTGAAATTTTTAACCAGAGGTCAATAGAAAAGGGAATTTGGTACAAGACCATTCAACCACAGTTTCCAGTGTATAACTGGATCGATCAAAATGTGGAGTAGTCGAAGATGTGCAACATGTTTTGATGGAGTGTGTGCGGAATGAGGCTTTGCGATTTAATTTACTTGGTCCAACAAACAAGTACGACATTGGAGACTGTAACGCTGTCCTGGCTTTTCCTTTGTCGGAACAAGCTAGGACAATGTATAAGTTGGCATTTTTTGTTTTAAAATAAGTAGGTAGTAATAACAGTAATTTTAGAATTAAAAAGTATTTTTAGGTTTAGTTATTTTAACAGAGCGACATTATCGCTCAGCGACAAAGCCCTTAAAAAAAAATATATATATATAAGTCTGTTTTGCGGCTTCGGCTGGCAAAATCCGCGAGCCCGTCCTGATACAAATACAGTGTGATTCTTTATAATGTGCACATATCGAAATGAGGGAATCTATGCTTAATTTTAACGACAGAAAAAATATTTTGAAATTGTGAAAAAAAGCTACCCTCAATTGAAAATAAACATGTTTTTTTTTGCAAAAATCTGTATTTTTTCATACATTTTTACAATAATTGTAAAATTGATCAATAAATAAAAATAAATAAAATCATTTTATTTCGGATAGCAAAAAGATCCATAAATTGTTAGTAAGATGTATGCACTTAAACCACTATTGTTAGTAACTTAAAACTAAACACGAATTTGTGAGAAGACCACCCAACATCTAGACACAATAAGAAATGGTAATGGTCTAACTATGGTATGAGTCTTCTCACAAATTGCCTTATTATGGCGGAGGAAGTGTCTGCCGCCACAGCCTTCAGGATACTGTTGTGACTGCCTCTTATTCTGCTCAGAAGTCAGGCCGTTTTTTTGCGGATGATGGCATGAAATCCGTCGGTATGGGTTACCGCGAACATTTCAGATGCACTGCGAGGTCAGCAACAGCATCCTAAATACAATGTTGTATTGGACGCATAAAACATCCAGCGACCTTTTCGAGTAGTTGATCCAAAGATTACCGGTGTAAAAACTTTGACAATATGCTTTAAAAAACGTAATCTTAACTTGGTTAATTTTTTTTTTTTAATAGGAATAAAAAAAATAAAAAATCCGTCGATGAAATTAAGCATAGATTCCCTCATTTCGATATGTGCACATTATAACGGCTCGTGCAGACCAGCGCGACACGCGACGCGACACAAAGGCACCGGTCGTCGCGCGACGAGCGGTGTCTTTGTGTTGCGTCACGTATCGCGCCTGTTTGAAGGAGCCTTAAAGAATCACACTGTATTATGTTTATGTAGGTATTTATTTTTCCTTTGCAAGTGTGTTGGAAATCGTCGTTTGATACGCGTGAGCATTTGTCATTCCACTCGAGGTCTAAATGGAGCCGAGAGTGCAATTGCAAACTTGCACACTTGTATCAAGACATACTTTCCTAGGGGAAGCCGAAAATGCGATATAAATGTAAGAACTACCAATGGATTTGATTTTATTATTTAATTTATTTTTGTAGTCATTATTATCCCCGCTTAATGGTGTCGAAAGTGACTAATTTACAAAAATTAAAAAAAATGTTTATGGCACAGCAGTGTGCCATATTTTTTTTAATTTTTTTTTATGTAATTTACATTTATTCCAATTTAAGTTTGTTTTAAATGTTGAATGCTAATACAACAGTAGGTATGTTTTATTAAATTTTAAACACAAAATGGTGCTAGTACTGCTTACATAATATTGTTGTAGTTATACTTATGCTTGTTAATAGCCAAAATGTGACAATACAATGCTGGAATGCTGGACGCGTACCTACACCTAACAATTAATTAGAAAAAATATTTTGACCGCACACGCTACAGACAATAATTTTCCGAAGAGCTTTTAATCTTATGTTCAACAAAGGTCATTACAAATTATAGTGACCTCGAGAGTCGATTTTTAAAAGTCTCTCGTGAAATAATATATTGCCGTCCCGTCGAACTGGCACAATTAACACCGTAACGTTTAACCCCTACAAAGATATATTGTTGTTTTAAATAAACCGCACTGATGAATGGCCTCTCCTCTCGAGATTATCTTGTAACCCCACATTACAACAACCCTAAAAAACATTCACTTAAGGCCCATTATCCCGAGCACATACCGCAGAAATAAAATTGCTTCAATAATCTGCCCGTCCAAAACTGTTCGCCCGAATTTATATTAAAAACTTCGAAAAGGATATCGAAATTTTTAAATGACTTGCAATTTAAGCGTTGTCCAATTTTGCGCCAATTTCGTGGCTTACGTTGTACAATCGGGTTTATGCTCCGAGGTAACGCACAAAAACCGTATGTACATCGCAACGTCATAATAACCCCAAGAAATGAATAATGGTCGAGATTTACAGGTGCATTTAAATTCTTTTGTAAAAAAGATCCGTTAATATCGCAATACCGAATGCCAAAAATGATGAATGACTTTTTACAAATTAAATTGGGTTACGTGATACATTATTTTGTTAAAAGGGTTCTTATCGTTTGTAACGAGCTTTTAAGTGATTGGCACGGCTTTAACTGTAAATCAATAATCAAACAATTTCTCACCTCGGTAAGGAAGCTGTCCAAATCTCGGATGTCATATCCAAATTTTCCACTTTGGTTTCTCTTCTTTCTTCTGTGTCGATGCCTGTGTTTCTTCCTCACGTGCTCCTCAGTGCCAACACTAGTGTCTGAGTATGTGTCCTGCACGTTAGCAAACTCTTCACACGCATTCCTAAACCTAAGATTATGGTAATACTCATTACGTCCCACGACCCTATCTTTCACATCTCTAGGCTTGCACTTTCTGTAACGTTCGATTTCATTTGGCTTCTGATTGTGATTCTTATCCACTTCGCTTTTGATTATAGTATTTTTTATTCTATCTTCAGTTTGAAACTTATCGGCCGTCAGTTTCGCGTTCTCTAAGTTTTCTTTTAACACCCATGTAAGCGATATCTTGGATTTATGACGATGTGCTAAAGGTGTGGAGTGCCACAGACCCATATCTCTAATTTCGGCGTACTCAACACTGGTATCGGGATTGTCATCTATTGGAGACGATATCTTGCAGTTTGCTAGCAAGTCTAAGACTTCGCATGCTGGAGGTGCGTTACTCTGGAATTTACAAGTCACTAACTGTATCAGCAATTCACGGTTATTTAAATGTTCATGTTCTGTTTCAAAGAAACATACCGTATTGTTCAATCCTTGATTTTCAATACCATCAAATTCATTCACTCGTTCACTATACGGTGGCGGTAACTCTTTAAACGTGATTTCTGCAAGTTAAATAATAAACGATTAAAAATCACAATCGGCCATGCTTAATGCCTCACCGGATACTATTAATAACGAGATTTATACCATAGTCAGCTGAGCGGATTATTGGGCATAAATAATCAAGTTGCAGTCATAACAATGAAAGTGGGCGAGTGCGCGAAACAATGCCCTCCCGGGGGGATGCGCGCTCCCGGACTACCCGGCGGCTCCCGTGCGCAGGCGCACCAGCGACTCGCGCTCGTCTCTCGGCATAAATCCCGATGCGCGCGCCGCCCACCGTCCGCGGCTTCGCGCCCAACACTGGCTCCCCGTGCTGATACACTATCGACATCGCCCTCCTCTAAAAAAATCTCGCCACATTCTCACAGTTCAAAGTGGGCGCACTCATGCGAGCGCAGTGGAAGACGTCGAATTAGCCTCGGGACACGATTTGCAGCCGCCGCAAACATTCGGTCAGAGTCATCCATCAAACATTCATTTTCATAAGTCAATACACTATCTGTGCTCAAACCGCAAGTGGTATCTAATGAAATCGGGTGAAATTGTAGAAATGCGGCAGTCACGAGCCACTAATTGTCAGGTGCTAAGAGTCAAACAATAAGTTCTAAAGGCAAGCGTTTTGTGTGCGTTACCCAGGCCAGATGTTGTCGAAAATGGTCATTTGAATATAATAGATAATTAGTTTTGCGGCTTCTGTAATTGTTGCGCACATTTTTAAATTTGTTGCGCTTATAGTTTTTTAATTATTTCACAAAAACATTTCCTGCTGGGGTAACGTTATCCCAGCCAGACCTTTTTCTTTCTAATGGGAATATTTAAATAAATACTAGCTATAAAATTAGTTGTCTAGATGAAGTAAATGTTGTGCCTTATTTTGTATTTGTTCTTTCATCGGTTGCGAAGTTATTCGAGATTTTGCTGGGGTAACGTTTTTGGTTTTGCTAGATCTTTGAAACGGTTAAGCGGATTCTTATCATATTTTGTACATGACTTCTTAGGATTTACTTTACATTTGTTCTGCAATAAAAAAAACAAAATAATGCATAGTTTAAAGGTTATTTCATTAAATAGAAAAACACTTCAATTGGTTCCAGCACTCTCAATAAGAGGTCTAAAGACTTACTTTAAACGTTATTTTAAAGCTTGTAAATGTTTTCAAATGTATGTGAAGTTTCATTAGTATCCTGTAAGTATTTAACAAGTTATGATGATATTCAGTTCTTCACGAGCACGGTCTTGATGCGCGCGGTGTTATTTGGCCACTGGATTGGATATATGAACTGAATGTTATATCAATTATTAGTTGTTTAGTTCAGTTGTATATCAGTAAAATTTCAGCGTAGTACATTGGATAATTAATGAGATAATACGATTAAAGTCATTAGGAAGTGAATGACCGAGGTAACCCGACCAAGTTTAGGTGGTTACGAAAAAGCGAAATCGCAGAACATTATGGCACCTTCTAAAATATGTAGGATAGTGTTACAAATTTAGTACAGACATGTACACAAGTTTAAAAAAAACTACATGTTTATTAAAGAATTTTTATTAACAGGTAAAATAATCATTTCAACTGAACTTTTAAAGTATTAATAAACTTATACTTAAAAACAATCACAGATTAAAATTACAGATAGTAATTTTGCTATTTTGAAATTTTCTAATACTTTTTATTTAAATTATAGATTTCAGTATACACAGTAGGTACACAGTTACAGTTTTTATTTAAATATACACATATTGGAATGTGTAATGATCACAGACAATAAATTATATATAATGACTTTTTTCAGTTAACTCTAAACTTACGTATGTCTACTAATACCTACTTATATAAATGATATCACAATGTAGTAAAATGCTCACAGTTAGTCCTACTGTTTTGTTGTCTCATTTAGCTCTCACGCACTCGATAAATATTTGCAAAAACAGGAAACGGAACTGCCGAAGCGCACGCGCACTCTACAAGATGAATTATGTGATTATGGAGCATGTTTAGTGCGTTATGCAAACAATGAATTACCCCTTCACCCCACCCCTTTCGCGTCCCACCGAACGACATGTTATATCGGTGATTTTTGATAAGTATGTGCAACTGGAAGATAATAATAATGTTTTCATAGTACAGATATTATTATACATACATACATACATAAACTCACGCCTTCTTCCCATAGGGGTAGGCAGAAACTACAGAACGCCACCTGCTACGATCCTTACGATCCTTCTTCTTCGGTTTTCGTTCAAGGTGTATTATACTAAACATTTCTAAAGATAGCATAATGTTCTGCGATTTCGCTTTTTCGTAACCACCTAAACTTGGTCGGGTTACCTCGGTCATTCACTTCCTAATGACTTTAATCGTATTATCTCATTAATTATCCAATGTACTACGCTGAAATTTTACTGATATACAACTGAACTAAACAACAATAATTGATATAACATTCAGTTCATATATCCAATCCAGTGGCCAAATAACACCGCGCGCATCAAGACCGTGCTCGTGAAGAACTGAATATCATCATAACTTGTTAAATACTTACAGGATACTAATGAAACTTCACATACATTTGAAGGCATTTACAAGCTTTAAAATAACGTTTAAAGTAAGTCTTTAGACCTCTTATTGAGAGTGCTGGAACCAATTGAAGTGTTTTTCTATTTAATGAAATAACCTTTAAAGTATGCATTATTTTGTTTTTCTTATTGCAGAACAAATGTAAAGTAAATCCTAAGAAGTCATGTACAAAATATGATAAGAATCCGCTTAACCGTTTCAAAGATCTAGCAAAACCAAAAACGTTACCCCAGCAAAATCTCGAATAACTTCGCAACCGATGAAAGAACAAATACAAAATAATGCACAACATTTACTTCATCTAGACAACTAATTTTATAGCTAGTATTTATTTAAATATTCCCATTAGAAAGAAAAAGGTCTGGCTGGGATAACGTTACCCCAGCAGGAAATGTTTTTGTGAAATAATTAAAAAACTATAAGCGCAACAAATTTAAAAATGTGCGCAACAATTACAGAAGCCGCAAAACTAATTATCTATTAGATTCAAATGACCATTTTCGACAACATCTGGCCTGGGTAACGCACACAAGCGTTTTAACACTTCTCACGGGTTTCGAAGCGTACAGAATAAACACCTGTGTTTGTTTCGTTATCTTGTCTCGTGCTTGATTTGTATTTTTTTCTTAATAGACACGAGATTCCTTTACAATTGAGCATTGTTTAACTTACCATAACATAACAATCGTAAATACTATATATCATAAATTAAAGCTTTCCCGTGTGCATTTAGATATTGTATTCAAAATATAATACAAACTTACTTGCCTCCATTGTGCTGCTGAATACTTGGATTTTGTGTACGAAGTTATAATATATCATCGCGGATTACTGAGATGAACTATGCACGCAATGCATATTTGCATGTGTAAATCCGCGTTGAATGCAGATATACTTTTCTTCGCATTAGACGACCGACGGAGATATTTTGCGATTTATTTTCTCCTTTTTTGTTTCGTGGTTGGTTGAATCTGTCATTATCGTATACCACGAGAGTTTCTCTTCAGGCGATTAGAAGTTAGTTCGCTAAAAGTTGATTTCCTTCGTCTATGTTGGAGAGTCAAATAAAGAAGTCTTACAGTAAAGCTGATAGGAATATGTTTTAATAGTTCGTGTCAATTCGTTCATGCTCATACATTATTTTAGTCATTCCGAATATACACCCTTAAAGTGAATTTATGGAAACGAATATTCTAGAATCCACTCTATAAGCCAGGGTGGATAATGGGCATGATGATACTACCTAATTTAGCTTTCGGTTTCCATTCCTGAGTAATGTCTAACCACTGCTGGACATACGCCTCTCCCAAGGTGCACCACGACACCCAGTTATCGTCCTACTGCATTCAGTCTGTCCCAGCCGCCTTTATAAGGTTGTCAGTCCATCTAGACAGAGGAAACAAGAATATAAAGAAAATACGGTAAACCATGACGCAAAGAAAGAACACAAAACAAAAAAAAAACAAGTTGGGGGAAATACGCGTAACATCTACCTACGCAAAACGGCCATCGCCCAGCATAATGCAGCGACCCTTTGCGAGACAGAGCCCCAGCGCTGGTTTTCAGTAACAATATGCGTTGGCGTCCCACGCCTTATTTGCCGGTACCTACCTATGCGGTCTCCACTCGAGGACTCGTCTGTTCAATCCTACATCCAACAGCTATCGATCCTTTTACAGACATAACTGGCACACCGCCACTTCAACTTCCTAACTCTGCAGGGTATGTCGGTAACTCCAATTCTTTTCCGGATAATTTCATTTCGGTAACTTTGGCAATCTACGGTCATTGTCAGTGACTGTTGAATTGCATAGGGTGAACAAAACTAAACTACAATCTGAACCATAATCCAACGCAGGCTTTGGATGAATTCACGGACATACGTCCATAACGTTGTGCGTTGATGGTAAAATTCATGTGGATTTTTTGGGATGGATGAACGGAGCCACTGAGTTATTTTACAGTTTCGTATTTCCTGCATCCGTAGTAGTTAATTTAAATTAGATAGTTGCTCTGTGACCAAGGTTAGACGAAATGCTCAACTTCTTATAGCATGATCTTGATCGTCTAGGATAATAATTTTAGATTCTATTTAATACGGGTCATTCACACGCTGTAGGTATATTGGCGATTTTTGTTTATCCCAGATGGTGACGATTTTATTACTTTTTTTATGAACACCATAAAATAAATGCGACAGTGACATTTACGCGTTTTAAATTCCACGAAATTGGAAAGTGAGACAGTTTGTTGAGGCTGTGTCGCGTACGTTACTCTGACGCCAATTTCACGGTTTTATTGCGTCCGTATTACTTTACCGCTCTCTCATAATAATTGTTATTACATACTTGACATACGCACGTAATTACACAATTCGTTACAAAATATGGCCACACAACAGACGGTACGGTTCCGCGAGAAAACGTATTTATGTCTGCTGTTATTTTCGTTTAGTAGACGAAATTAATTACTTTCATTAGACGCCTTCGCGGGCCACCCACGTTGGGTATTTTATTGGTAAATAAGTAAAGACTGCTATGTTAGCTTCACAGAAACATTGTTTTATAGTTTCTAGAAAAATCATTTACGATGTCGATCGAGTTGAAATTGTGGGGCTTTTTAACCGACTTCGAAAAGGAGGAGTTTTCAATTCGCCAATTTTAATTGATATTGGTTATTCTTTTTTGTTCGGTAGGTGGTCCCATATAAATGGTATGTGTAGTTTTTGAGTTAGGTTCAATAATACGTATTTTTCCCACTTAGTCTATGTGGATGATGTTATAATAAGTTCCTGTCACTGTTATTTACATTTAGTGGTATTCGAATTTATGTGGGGTAGGTACCACAACTAAAAAGTAAAAAAATAAAAGCTTTTTACAAACAAAAAGAAACCTACAAAGTGAAAAATAAGTTTAATTTCGGAAGTCGCTGTCTTTGGTTTTGAATTTTAGTTTTTTGCCACCGACTTCCGAAATAAAAGTTATTTTTCACTTTGTAGTGTTTTTTTGGAAGTCTGTTATTTTTGTTTATAAAAAGCTTTTATTTTTTACTTTTTAGTTGTGGTTGTTTTATTTTTTGCGTCTCTTTTTCTGCTAGGACCTTGTTCATGTCATGGCCGGAGGTCAGCAGTACCTGTCTATCTACCATCAAGAAGTCTAATTTACAGATTTTTTATTGAATTTAATTGTATTCAAGTAATCCGTCAAGTTACTTTATTTTATGAGGAGATAAATGTTAAAAGAGAATTCAAATAGTCACTTTACTGTAACTAAGCAACGACGTCCTTACAATAAAATGCAATCCATTGGCAAGTATTCCAAAAATATTTCATCGATTTTTTTCCGTATTCGTGGTTTAAGAAGCGTGAAAACGGAAGACAATGCGTTTAAGCCCAAATCACGAGCATATCGCTATGTGGAGAATGTGTCCCCACAATGAGGAGGAATGCCGCGCAGATCACGACAACTGCCGAAAACGTGCGCACACGCATCCCGCCGGGCATCCCGTCGCGCAAGCACCTCGTAAAACAAATTATGAATTTTTAAATAGTCATAATTTTTTTTAAATGATTGTTAAGAGATGATAATGGGTAGAAAAGGGATGACTGCAGAAATGACGACTAATAGAGATATATGGAAAAAAAAGAGATGCTGCGCCGACCACAAATAACTTGGAATAAGGGCAGGAGATTGCTGAATTGATGAGTTTTTTTAAATCATGTTGTTTGATATACAATGTCGCCCATGGGCCCGCCCGAGTTTTTCTGAATATTCATGATTTTTTTTCGAAAATTAAATCTTTAATTTTTTTTTTTTAATCGTAGTGTTTTTTTAAAATAAATACTGTTTTTTTTTTAAATTTCTTCATCTCCGTTTTATTTTTTTCATAGTCGACAAATTTTTATAAAAAATGTTAGTTAATCCGATAAATAAGCTTTTAGAAATAATAAACAGCATCCAAATCGAGCCATTAATAACATCGGAGACATGGCAAACGCTACTCAAAAAATAAAAATAACATGAAACATATTAAAGATAGACCCCCTTTTTAAAGATAATTTTCGATAATTTTTCATGAATATTCAGAAAAATACGGGCGGTCAAGAATGGCGATGAGTATCGTTCACGTTCTTAACAATATTGTACAGATACATAAAGGTTTATACCTGATATAATAACCGATAAATAATAAATTACATAAGCGTTCTACTAGAGTAAATTAAATGGTTTACAGTTCATGTTGGGCTAGATTCTAGGCGGTCCTGCAATTATAAAGATGATGTACTGCCTTATAATTTGAGAAATTACGGGAAATACCGCTTTACACTAAACAGTTGTCTTTAAGACAATGAGTTTGGTTATTGTTGGTACTTGTTGCTTTTGTAATTTAAAGGCAGTGGACTCAAAGAGCGATAATGATGTGCGTACAACAATTGCGCGTGACGTTTCCGTTATAAGGGCATTATTGCGCATCTGTTAGGGCATTATTGCGCATCCGATATATTGGCATTTTGGCGCATCCGTTTTATTTACATGTAGGTAATCCGAAGGTATAATTTAGTTTTTTTTTTGTTTAATCTTCAGGGTAATCTTCAGCTTGTTCAGGTAATTTACATTTTAATTGCTAATCGCACTTTTAAGCACGATTTTATATTCGTGTCATCATAATTTCCGTACTTTTTGAATTTCCAATATAAACTAAATCACCTTTAATGTCTTGAACGGCTTTGAATTTATTTTGTTGTTATTGACATACGAATTTATTACAAAACATTAAGCAATAAGTATCTGATATTATTTATGTTACTGTGACATTATAGCCTTTTTTGTCGTAATTAAGTTACGCCAACATTAATAATTTTTATATTTATGGCTTTTTAGGGTTCCGCACTCAACGGGTGCCAATGGGACCCTATTACTAAGGCTCTGCTGTCCGTCCATCCGTCACAGGGCTGTATCTTTTGAACCGTAATAGGTAGACACTTGAAATTTTTACAATGTGTACTACTGTGGCCATTATAACAACAAATAATGAAATAAAAAATTAAGGGGTTCCCATTCAAGAAACGTGTTTTTTCGGCGTTTTTAGAAATGATTGCATAATATTATAGGGTGGTACGGAACCCTTCGTGTGCGAGTCTGGCACTTGGCCGCTTATCGTTCGCTCATTTATCTGAGTTACCTACTTATTCCGAAAGAAATTATAGATGTTCGATAATAACATTTAAAATTCACGATATAAACTACAATATGAACTAGCCATTAGTTCGAACGTGTTATTATGTCGATCATTATCGATAAGTCATTATGCTCGTCCACGAAATATTTTTAGGAACGCCTACGTTCCTCTTAGATACAAACTTAATAACATTAACTTTATCTCGCCAAAATCTCCCATAAGTTTATATTAAAAAAGGTGCCAAGTTTTGATAATTTATTCTGATTTTCGAACTTAAAGCGTGCTTGTATATTTCTGTGATGTCTCCGCTAACAAGTTCGAGGTAATTTGTAACAGTTAATTATAAAGAATTCTAATTGGTCATTTGGATAACTAACTGGTTGATACTTGAGTATAATGGTTTGTGATTTCGTAGTAAAACTTGAGTTATTGTTGACTTTGTCAGTCATAAAGATTGACGGTCTCAATCTTTATGAGGCTGTGAATATAATTATTATAACTAAGAGGAGCCCTGTGGACATTAAGACGATGTAGTCATAAATAATTGGATAGTTACCTAGGTAAAAAAAAAAACAAATTCTATTCAGTCCGTCTTTCAGATAATAAAAAAATGTTAGACACGTATTTTTTGCTTTATCATATTAATAAAAAATTACTTAGAAAACACGCATTAAAGTTGGGGAGTGGGGGCTCGCTACGTCACAACGCACTATTAAATCTAGCAAGGCGTGACGTCATTCCACATTTTAACTCAATGTATCGCCGTAATCTCTTGATTACGTCAAAAAAAAAAAAAAACGTGTTCAATATTTTTTTATAATCTACAAGAAAGACTAAAAAAAAATTTTTGAACACAGGCCTATTTTAATGATTCTATTACATTCCTAACTACTAGATCTAAACACGATCTTTGTCGCTACAAAAGTCATTTTTCCATTCAAATCAAACAGGCATTCATCGATTTAAAACTCATCGAAAGTCTTGAATAATTTCTTCTTTAGAATCGCACACATGATGTGCGTCCGTGACTCAAATTCGTGAACGCGTCAGTGAAGCATCATTGGTGGAACTGGTAGGAGGGCAGCAGAGAATTAAGGGTAAGTGTAGCTGTGTAGGCAACCGATAATTGCGGCGTGGGAACGCGCCCCGCCGCGCCCGCCTGCGCCGATAGCACAAAAGTGTTGCCAATTTGAAATTATACATTTATTATTTATTTATTTAATACTTCAAGCACACAAATGTACAGAGGCGGACTTAATGCCAAAGGCATTTTCTACCAGTCAACCTTTGGGTGATGCAGAAACAAACAGTGGTAGGTGCAATAGCGAGAATTGAGGAATAGATATTTATTTAAATATAAAGATATACATAAATATATATTTTCAATTATATATTTAATATAAACAAAAATAAATACACATAAAATACTACTAAAGCAAATAAGACAAACAATGGGAAATCATTACCGCTGTGATGATCGCTGTGTGTGTGTGTGATTTACTTCAATTAAACCATTTACAGGCAATTTTATGAATTGTCAAGGAGTCAGAAATTTGAAGCTAGTTGCCCATTCCAAAGCGTAGTAGGTTCCTATGTAGAAGAACGGGCAAGAAACTCCTAAATTCTGTTAGCAGTGAAAGTAAAATACTTAATACATTTATTATTCGTTTTTAGATATCGTTGTGTAATAAACTTAATATTTATCTGTTTTGTTAATTAGACGGAAGAAGACGTAACAGTTTCTGCGTCTCGCAATTTGTTGGCACCGATTCGTATTTATTATTAATCGATCCGTTATTTTGCGATTTTATGTAAGTAACCGATTGTGAGTGTAAAGCTGCTAATTTCAATTTTCCAGTGATACCTACTTCGAAATACCTATCAAGAGTCATCATCACACTCATCACTGTTTATTAGAAAGGTGATTTTAAAAAAAAACTTCGTCTAGGAATGTAATGACATTGACAATTTGACATAGTTTGGAATTTGGATCAATAAATTGTAGGTAATGCAAAATAAAATAATATTACTTCTGAAAGCTTAAAATGAGCGAAAAATTATAAATTGCATTTTTGTATGTATTAGGTAATTAGTGTAAGGTGTCTCTGCGAACTCTACTTCCCCTATGCACCTCCTACATCGCATTGCACGCCACAATCGGCGAAAAGGTAAAATTGCAGCGCGGGCGCATTCTGCGTCCCGAGCGCGCCAAACCATGTCACAAGCAACACAGAAGGTGTTCACTGAAACTTTTCATGAGAAACTTACGAAAACGTTAAAGTCAAACGTAAGATTATCTATAATTATAACCACTTTACCAAAAATTTATGGACATTGATTTATTATTTTTCAAAATTTTGAAATCCAAGTTCCTAACATTCGCCAGTAATCTAACTTTGTAAGGAATACGCTTAACTACTGCAGATCCATTTATGGTGACTCACCGCTGCCCTGCGCATACGACGCACAGCTGCATGATTCATGCATTGTGTGCATCACAGTGCATCCCGTAATGACAGCATGTGTTCCTAGATATTCCTCCTTGTATACGCAGACGCAAAAATATAGATGCGATCATGCTAATGCGATTATCGTTTCAATTTTAAAAGGCTCTTAAATCTATTTGAACAGGACTTCGATTTTATCCGTTATGCACATATAAATTGACCCATAAATTATAACAGCAAAACACTCAAACTCAATCTGGTAGACCAACTAATTTCTTATTTTATCTAGTTGCGTGCAAACTGGTTTTTGCTAAAGAAAGTGGCACTTTTTGTCTGCCAATATTAGGATTCGACGTCCAATCCAAATAATGTTGAATTTACTGACAATAGAAAGCGAAATCCGTAGAGGTTAGTGGAACGCTTTCCTAATGTCACAAAACATAGTATGACTGTGGCGAATAGGTAATCACAATGTACGGGCTACGCGATTCGTCCCGCCCACCCGTCGCGACCACTGACGAGGGGTGTTGACATCTTTACAAAATGGACACGCAATTATGTTTAAATCCTTTATTACGTGCATTACCATCTTGCAATTGATGGTGATTTGCGTGTTACGCAAAATGCCGAGGAGATTCCAATCAATCTCTCTGGCGACAAAGATCTTAGGACTAGGATTACCTACGTAGGATTTGGTAGCGAAGGTTTTTGAAATTGATTTTGTTCTTCTGCAGCCAAAATGTGTTGTTAGTTGTCAGTGTTTTTATGGACACTAGTTTTATTGCAATAAAAACCGTGACATACAATCACTAGATTAGCTCCGAATTATAGAATCGCTATTCACTAATGTGGCTTTTGAATTTCGTTCTCAGAAAGCTCAAGATATCACTATAAATTTAAAATATGACAGCTGTCACTTTTGTAAGTACATTTTAAAGTTCCTCTACATTTGTCCCACTCGGCACTGGCACCCATTACTTCTCTACTTCCATTTATTAGGATCTTTCCATAAAGGTACCTACGAACATAGTGCGTTATCAATCAAAATGTATTTGTACAGACGCCAGCACATCAGGCTACTACAATCTGTCAGATTTATTTAATAGATTTTCAACTTTATAATTGAAAAATAAGGTTCAAAGTTGATTGGGAAAATTTGACAGTTTCGGGTAGCTTGATGTGCTGGCGTCTGTACATGAAAGTGAGCCAACAATAGCTATTGTATACTCTACCTTTTTGATAAAATACGTCTTGATACGAAAAATAACAATACTGCTAATAAATAAAAGTATGCCACAATAGAGAGGATGATTAAGTTGATCTGAACACTTTTATTATGCAACATTGTTTGTGAGGTGATCACAGTAGAACTGCAAGTTCCACAGAGCAAGCGAGGCTGGACGCTGGAAGTACAAAGCTTACCTAATTCTTTCAAATTATTTATAAGAAGATGATGAAGACGCGAGTTGATTAAAGCCTGGTAAAGTGTAGTTGACGATGAACGGTGATGACGGGTGGACACTGGACAGTTTCAGGCGGAGATCCGGAAGAAGATACACGAATCTTACTCGATTATAATTTAACTGTTAATAGCGCGTTAATCTAATCTCAGGCCATGGCATGCTAAAATAGACCCCAGAGGTCTTATTGTGTGCTTTGTTAAAATGTAAGGAACTTATTGTAATTTATAAAATAAATAATGATAACGCTGCAGAAGATATGCACGCTAAGAAAAATTATTTACTATAAGTTGTCATTGAAAGTCAAGAAAAAAAATTCTACCGTATTGTTTACTAAAATTTATTGTAACGGGTAAGCTGACCCGACGCAGTTCCGTCATATCATGGCGTGTCCAAGGTATACGCACTGACGTGACATGGTCAAGGAAGGCCCTGTCCCTTCCAATTGAATCTAGCTCACTGACCACATTCCTATTCTTCTCGGATTACAAAATCTCGCATAATTTATCTTAACAGGGAATGCAATTTGTTTAAACTGACGGTAAGTGGACGACGCAGCTCGGACAATGCTCTATGATTCGTTTATGATATCATTTGTTTTACAGCTCTTAAACACAGCCTCGTATTTGTTTCTTAATATTATCTGTAACCGTAGATTATACGATGCATACTTCGCAAAACGTTTAATTATTACATCTATGGCCAGTTCATGCCAGTGCCAAGCGTATCATTAACAATTCGACGTAGTGATGGTATCATAAAAGCGCGATCATCGCTCGGCTGCTTTTCGGCATCGACATGGAATTCCTGCTACACTGGCATTCGGGAAACCGATTAAAATTCAGAAAAAGAGCTTTACGTACAATAATTTAAGGTCAAGAAGGAGCGTGATCTCGACGCAGTGGATAAAAATTATTTATTTGCGTGGGGCGCGGCAATTAGGGGGGCGGAGCGCGTCTGCGCGCACGACCTCTCGACCCTCGGCCTGCGCCCGCGCAGCCGCGCCGCCTGTGGACACTCGTCCTGTCACGGGGACGCGGGCGGCCCAGCGAAACAATCTCGAAATTGCATTCGGTCTTCGCTCTGCAGCACGATCTCACCTACTTTCGTGAAATATGTTCAATATTTTTGCATTTTTCGTGTGCAAGACATTAAAATTACTTGTGCAGTTTAACCAAAAAGGTTTTAACACAGTAATTACACGTTTTCAAAATAATAAGACGGACAATGAACAACAACATTGCCATTAAAATCAATTATGTAACAAAAAAATAACTCATGGTTTCTACAATGTTCAATGTTCATGCTCTAAATACCCATATGCCACGGGTCGCCTGGTCAGTTTTATTATTATATTCTTAAAAGGAGATGCAATTACCGATACAGCGTGTATCGATGGACTCACGCGCACGCATGCTCTCATCGGCAGAGCGCGCCGACGAAATGTAGGCGGCGCGGGTAGAAATTAACCTGACTCTAGTATCTGATAGCATACCATGTTGCTCTTTAGCTTTGTGGTGCTTTTGTTTCAGACGATGCCAGCGACGGGAACTAGCCATGAAGACGATTAATTTACGCTCTACATGACGGCCACTCATGTTATGTACAACGAGTTGAAAATATGCGTGAATTCGCGGTATTTCTGCAGAATAAAAATGGTGTCCGACTTTGAGTACCTATACGTTTATAATAAATGGGGCTAGTGGGGTCTTGAAAGTAAAAGGATATTAGGTTCAAATGAGTACCGTGGAGCGTGCATAATCATGATAAAAACAAAGAAACAGCATAAAATCTCTAAAAACCTGCCTCAGTGATTCACCGAGACACACTCACAGTCGCTCACCTACTCAAGTAGGTGAGCGACTGTGAGTGTGTCTCGGTCAATTCCACCATCAATTAGCACATGTATGTAACAATTATATAATAATGTTAAATAACTGACATTACGCAAGTTACTGTTCAACTTACTCTCTCTGAATTTGTTGTAGATCCTCTTCATGGTGCACAGGCTGGCCGGCTCAACCCTTTGCGTTTGTAAGTGTTAGTTCGGCAGGTGTGTGACTGTAATAGGGGACTTTTTAACCAGGTGTTCCCGCGCACGCGCCCGCGACACTAATGCTGTCTGCGCCGAGCTGGCCACCGTCACGGTTGGCAGCGCCTGCGCCGGTAGCGTCGCGGGGTGGATAAACTTTACATCTGAATGTAGGGCCTCCTGATACGGTGTGATCATTTAATTTGCGAATGACTAAGCTTTGTTGTCTTTGTGTCCTTTGTTTTTGGGAGACTCGGAAATATGACTGCCATCGTTATATTTTAGGTACTTGTGGAATAAGGTTAGTGGATGTGGAGAACGTTAGATTGTAGCAGTTTATCTCCTTACTAGCTACATATCGTCAATCATAACATAAAATTGAAGAAGTCCAACCGGATTGATGATTGCAGTATGATAGCGGATTAGGAAACTGTAGAAACATACATACTGTTACATGAAAACATGATCAATCACTAATTTATTGTAGGTAAAACAAAATCAGCTCAAAAAATAAAATCTCAGCTTTCCAGCAGCCATAATGCCTCCTTATATACTTACTCGTAAGTGTGCGTTACCCAGGCCAGATGTTGTCGAAAATGGTCATTTGAATCTAATAGATAATTAGTTTTGCGGCTTCTGTAATTGTTGCGCACATTTTTAAATTTGTTGCGCTTATAGTTTTTTAATTATTTCACAAAAACATTTCCTGCTGGGGTAACGTTATCCCAGCCAGACCTTTTTCTTTCTAATGGGAATATTAAATAAATACTAGCTACTAAATTAGTTGTCTAGATGAAGTAAATGTTGTGCCTTATTTTGTATTTGTTCTTTCATCGGTTGCGAAGTTATTCGAGATTTTGCTGGGGTAACGTTTTTGGTTTTGCTAGATCTTTGAAACGGTTAAGCGGATTCTTATCATATTTTGTACATGACTTCTTAGGAATTAGTTTAAATTTGTTCTGTAATAAAAAACCCAAAATAATGCATAGTTTAAAGGTTATTTCATTAAATAGAAAAACACTTCAATTGGTTCCAGCACTCTCAATAAGAGGTCTAAAGACTTACTTTAAACGTTATTTTAAAGCTTGTAAATGCCTTCAAATGTATGTGAAGTTTCATAAGTATCCTGTAAGTATTTAACAAGTTATGATGATATTCAGTTCTTCACGAGCACGGTCTTGATGCGCGCGGTGTTATTGGACCACTGGATTGGATATATGAACTGAATGTTATGTCAATTATTAGTTGTTTATTTCAGTTGTATATCAGTAAAATTTCAGCGTAGTACATTGGATAATTAATGAGATAATACGATTAAAGTCATTAGGAAGTGAATGACCGAGGTAACCCGACCAAGTTTAGGTGGTTACGAAAAAGCGAAATCGCAGAACATTATGGTACCTTCTAAAATATGTAGGATAGTGTTACAAATTTAGTACAGACATGTACACAAGTTTAAAAAAAAAATACATGTTTATTAAAGAATTTTTATTAACAGGTAAAATAATCATTTCAACTGAACTTTTAAAGTATTAATAAACTTATACTTAAAAACAATCACCGATTAAAATAACAGATAGTAATTTTGCTATTTTGATATTTTCTATTACTTTTTATTTAAATTATAGATTTCAGTATACACAGTACACAGTTACAGTTTTTATTTAAATATACACATATTGGAATGTGTAATGATCACAGACAATAAATTATATATAATGACTTTTTTCAGTTAACTCTAAAGTTACGTATGTCTACTAATACCTACTTATATCAATTAAAATCACAGATCAAAGGTAATATTAAATGATATCACAATGTAGTAAAATGCTCACAGTTAGTCCTACTGTTTTGTTGTCTCATTTCAAATATCACATTTTTTTCTCCTAAGTTATTTATTTATTTAAGTTACACATAAACTATTTAAAAATCACAGATCAAAAATAATAAAATTAAGTAATATTAAACTGCAGTCAAATAAGTTTTACTTTTAACTAATTACAATCTCAAAAAGTCAACGTGTAAAGGTACATTCTAAAACTTTGTTGGTTTTTGTATAAAAAATCACAGATCATTTTGTAAAATGAGTATCCAAATACGTAATTAACTTTGTGAAACAAAAGTTGTCATATATTATTATGTATTTAACAGTGTACGCGTCTGTACCGAAATTGTAAGGTGTATTAAACTAAACATTTCAAAAGATAGCATAATGTTCTGCGATTTCGCTTTTTCGTAACCACCTAAACTTGGTCGGGTTACCTCGGTCATTCACTTCCTAATGACTTTAATCGTATTATCTCATTAATTATCCAATTTACTACGCTGAAATTTTACTGATATACAACTGAACTAAACAACTAATAATTGACATAACATTCAGTTCATATATCCAATCCAGTGGCCAAATAACACCGCGCGCATCAAGACCGTGCTCGTGAAGAACTGAATATCATCATAACTTGTTAAATACTTACAGGATACTTATGAAACTTCACATACATTTGAAGGCATTTACAAGCTTTAAAATAACGTTTAAAGTAAGTCTTTAGACCTCTTATTGAGAGTGCTGGAACCAATTGAAGTGGTTTTCTATTTAATGAAATAACCTTTAAACTATGCATTATTTTGGTTTTTTTTTTTGCAGAACAAATTTAAACTAATTCCTAAGAAGTCATGTACAAAATATGATAAGAATCCGATTAACCGTTTCCAAAATCTAGCAAAACCAAAAACGTTACCCCAGCAAAATCTCGAATAACTTCGCAACCGATGAAAGAACAAATACAAAATAAGGCACAACATTTACTTCATCTAGACAACTAATTTTATAGCTAGTATTTATTTAAATATTCCCATTAGAAAGAAAAAGGTCTGGCTGGGATAACGTTACCCCAGCAGGAAATGTTTTTGTGAAATAATTAAAAAAACTATAAGCGCAACAAATTTAAAAATGTGCGCAACAATTACAGAAACCGCAAAACTAATTATCTATTAGATTCAAATGACCATTTTCGACAACATCTGGCCTGGGTAACGCACACTACTCGTAAGTAACAGTTGTTGCAATTAAAGTAATGGTACATAATAAGTAACAAAACTGTGACCCAAGACGAGTGATTAAGACCACAGACAAGTACGGTGGGGTGAGGCCCATAAGCGGAATCACGCTCGGCAAAGCACAACGCGGGTGAACGGCGTGCGATATGCTCTGCGGAACTCATATCTTACACACATACGACTATGTACAGACGCCAGCACATCAAGCTACTTCAATCTGTCAAATTTATTTAATAGATTTTCAACTTTATAGCTGAAGTATAAGGTTCAAAGTTTATTGAAAAAATTTGACAGTTTCGGGTAGCTTGATGTGCTGGCGTCTGTACGTACCGGTACAATACAGCACGAGCACAGATAATTTTCTTTTTTTTCATACTGACCAGTACCCTAATTGCGTAACTTATTTTCGTAAACGATTTATGACTTTGTTTCATTTTGACAGTTCAACAACATTCATTCCGTCATTTACGTAGTTGAGCAATTTTTTTTCCAACTTTTGAAGCCATGAATTAAAATCGAAACAAATTATGATTGATCGTGCATTACGCAATTAGGGTACTTACTGGGTATAGTGCTGACATTTCGAAATTTGAAAAGTCCTGACATAAATTTAAAAAACCAAGAACCCGACTGCGTAAAAAGTGAATTTAAAAAAAAGATGGAAATAAGACGACCTATTTTCTGTTTTCAATCCCAATTAATACCATAAACAATCTCATGCAGTCGGAGGCATCGACGGCATACAATAAAGACCTATTGCCCTTGTAATCATCTTTTAAAACCCTTCTTATTTTTCTTTTAAACATACATTTTGGCGCCACTTTTTTTTTATTTGCGGAATAAAGACGAACCTAACGACATATCATTCATCAAAATCGGTTCAGCCGTATAGTAGTGACGAGGGAACATAGAGACGGACATATTTTATACATACTTACGTACAGGTCAAACACATAACTCTCCTTTTTTGGCTTCGCAGCAGTTGGGTAAAAAGCTGGATATTTTACTTTTTACGTGTTCAATTAAAACTATAAATTATACCCTTACAAACATCGATCACTAATAAAGAACAGTGCTTACAAATGACAAGGCCGGCCAAAATGATGGTAAACCTACCTGGGTAGGTAGGCAGTATTTCTATTTTCTTAATGTCCCTCGGCAAACTTCGTGTTTCGTCAGTCGTTGGATTTCTATCAGTTGCCCTTTGCACTTGGTGCAGACCGGACGCTCTCGATCAACTTGGAAGTATATAGAGTTGTTAATACTCTTTTAACTTAATGTTATTTATTTTAAAAAATGGGATGAAAGCTGCTAAAGTAGCAGGCACGAGCAGGGCCGTAGCGAAGGGGCATTGTGGGGCAATGCCCTACCTTAAAATACCAATACAATTCCTTAAAAAAAAAGACAACTACGCTAAGCAAAGTACCTACTGTGAAGCTAAGTTATGACATCTAAACAATTCCGAAATAAAAATCTTACAATTACAATAAAATAATTATTTATTCTGAATCCTATTCGAATTCAGTTGTTTTAAGGAAAGACTTTATTTTGAGTAGGTATGTTTGGATATGATTGCAGAAATAATACTTAATGTATGTCAGAATAAATTACTTTTTATTTTTATCTTTATACCGCCCCTGACAATTTAGTATTAATTGACTCACACATTACAAATATCAGTCAAGAAAGTCAAAATTCAATTGACCAGAACAGATTAACATTTTTACTTCCCTGTAACAGCAGCTGCCCTACCTTACACAATTCAAGTTTTGCTACGGCCCTGGGCACGACAGATAGGAAAATAGTTTTACAGCTCTATATGTATAGTTCACACGGAAATCAAAAAACAAAACAACAATAAAGTACTTAGTCTGAATTAAATTTTTATACACGATAAGTGTAATAATTGATGGACATGGAAATTACCATTCGATTGTATTCGGAAATACGATGATTCCCGAGGGACATTAAGAAAATAGAAATACTGTAAATTCTGACCTACGGCACATAGGGCCTAGAGTTACATCCTGTTTCTGCAATGCAAATAAAACCAAAAAAAAAAGCTGGCACTCCGGGAGTGCCGACAGAATTAAAAACTTGAAAAAAAATTGGCGCCGCGGTAATCAACGCGTTGATGTCTTTTACTCCACGCATCGCAGTACCTAATCAATGCGTTGATGTCTTTTTAATGGTCAAAAGCTGGTATCGTAACAGTGTCACGAAATCAATGGTTTAGTCCCATCTCAAAAATACCCAACGCGCCTAAAGAAGTTTTCACTTCAAAAATAAGCTGACACAGACACAAAATATTATTGGCTAACTGAAATAACAACAGTCAAACATAAGGTACAGTTAACCGCACATCAGTGGTAACAATTTGTCCTTGACAGCACTTTTGTGCCGTATAGATTTTTATCTCACAAAGCGACGCGCGCTTTACTTGTGTTAACCAAGTGTACGGCTATATATCAAACTATAATTTCCAGCATACGCTGATCTCGCATTGTATAGGATTTCCGTACAATGAGAGGTCAGCTTATACTGGAAATGAATAGCTTGATATGTAGGCCTGTGTGTGTACAAGCACGCTGTGAATGTGTGTATTGCCCAAGTCATTCCATTAATCAAAGACTAGCTGCGTCACGCGGTTTCACCCGCATAAGTCTCGATTCCGTGGGCATATCGGGACAAAAGTTTCCTATGTCCTAATCCAGATCATGGTCTACCCATGTGCTAAATTTCATCCAAATCCGTTCAGCCGTTTTAGCGTGAAGGCGTAACAAACAAACATACAAAAAATCTAATCTTTTCTCTTTATAATATTAGTTTAGAAATAAAGATGTCTCATATTAATACGGTCACTATTTTATAAAATGTCGTTAGTTTACTAATTAGGTAACAATTTGTGTAAATTTGTGTAATTAGGTAATAAATTACAGTTGAAAATTTGTGTCCGATGGGCGATCTTAGAGGGTGGTGAATAAACATCGATATTTGTTCGCAAGCGTTTTTATTAACACTAGTGTGAAGAATCACACTAGTGTTAATAAAAACGCTTGCGCTTGCATAATGTGCACTTATTGAAATGAGGGAATCTATGCTTAATTTTAACGACATAAAACATATTTAAAAAAATCGAAATATTTTTTTATATTTTTTATGGAATAAAAAAAAATTGTAACAAAACTGTGTAACTTTTAAACTAAATCATCTATCGCGTTGAAACAAACTCCATAATGATTGGAAGTAATTAGGCGTCCACATAAAATGAAAATTGAGAAAAAAAACTATCCTCAAATGAAAATAAACATGATTTTTTTTAGCAAAAATCTGTTTTTTTTTTTAAATAATTTTAAATAAGATGCCAAAGAGAACAATTATTTTTTATATTAAAATATGTAAAAAAAAACTTTTCTTTTTAATATTTTTTCCGTCGATAAAATTAAGCATAGATTCCCCCCTCATTTCGATATGTGCACATTATGAAGAATCATTAGTCATAATCATAATAACAATAAATCGTAACTATTTAGTTTTAATTTAAACATAAAGTAGTTCGTTTATTAAACTTGAAATAAAAATAAAATCAATAAAAGATTTCTATCTGTAGGTACCATCAAGACTATTATAATTCATGGTATTCTTTCTTTTTATAATTTGCCTTGTTATAGGTCGCACGTATACATGTAAACCTACCTATTCTGTGAAAATTTCAACTGGCTGGCTTAAAAAGATCTGTACCCTAATTGCGTAATACAATACAACCACAATTTGTTTCGATTTGAAACAGATTGCTAATCCATTGCTTCATAAGTTGGAAAAAAAATCTGCTCAACAACGTAAATAACGCAATTAATGTTGTTGAACTGTCAATATGAAACAAATTACTTATGCAAAATTGTTTACGAAAATAAGTTACGCAATTAGGGTACTGAGCTGTGGGCAGACAGACGGGGCACTGGCGGGGTACCTAGGGTACCTACCTAAATTGGGTCCGGTTGGCATCCTTTAGGTAAGCAACTCTAAAAACTGCCATCAAAACGGTGCTTACAGAAAAAAATTGA
The DNA here is from genome assembly GCA_949152395.1 of Agrochola litura. NCBI lineage: Eukaryota > Metazoa > Arthropoda > Insecta > Lepidoptera > Noctuidae > Agrochola > Agrochola litura. The sequence goes on along the minus strand of OX424502.1, from coordinate 4,512,926 downwards.
GGTGGGCTTTCTGGGTTTAAGCTATCAGTTATGCCTTTACCATTATTGTACCTCTCTAAACCTTAAAAGTTTATCGAGTTGCTTTAGCATGTCCGGTCTAGTGCAAAGAGCACTTTTTATAGCTTCATCCAACATTTTTTTCTGGTCGTACGGAGGTATCGGTGTGTCCTCTAAATGGAACGTATGAAGTCTACCCTTTGTGTCCCCGACATACACGTTTTGGCCCGATTCCTCAAACCTTACATATGTCAATGTCACATTAGTGGGAAAATTGTATTCTGCACATGGCATGTGAATTTTTCGCCGAAGATCCCAAACTGATAGCGTGTTCACACTCGTGGAAAGTAAAATAGTCGAATTTATTGGACAGAAAGTGATCCCGTTCACTGCACCAGGACAAGTTAATGTCATGATGACATCGTCCAAGCCTTCTATCCAGAGGCGAATAGCGTGATCAGCCCCGCCAGATGCCATCAAATAGTTCAAAAATGGTGAGATGCACATGTCAGAGACGGGGCCAGCGTGAGCGCGAAATACGTCCATGTGTTGGTTGAGGTAGTGCGTGGAGCACTTGTGTATGCAGCCCTCGTCAGTGCCCACCAAGTAACAGTGGTCAATAGTAGGATGCCATAACATGCACAACACAGCTGGGTACCTTGTGATAGGAACGTCCACTTTTAAACACGTTTTGGCTATTTCCAGGCCCTTTAACTTTCCCTCTACAGTAGATACGCGCATCAAGGCTGCACTAATGAAGTCATGCGTCTTGGTACTTTGTAACCTGCGGATCCTTCCGTCTTGACAAGTTGCTATTACGTATTCGTCTCTATCAATAGTGCGCCAAGTAAGTACCCATATTGGCTCGAAGCAAGGATTTGTATCACGTTTGCTTCTAGCTAATGTCTTAATAGTGAACGAAGTTATATCTAATATTATCACATCACCGTTACAAAACCCACATGCCAACCAGTTAGGGTTCTTGTCAGAGAAGCACACAGACGTGACAGAATCCTCAAAGTGATAAACCCTTTCCGGTTCGCGAGGATTTTTGGTACACCAAACACAGACCACGCCTGTACAATAATCTGCGTATCCGAATTTTCCATGAGCTATTGCGCAAATATCTCGACATTTTGGATTAAAAGATATACACGAGATTGGTTTGTTCAGGGACTCCTCACATTCGTAAGTCCACAAAGGTCTTAATGTGTAAATATATACCAAGTCTAATGCTAGTGGATCCATAGATACGAGTCCTCGGAACGTCTTCTGGGCGGCGTCAAATTCTAATGATGCGAGCACACGTTCTGTCAAAAGCACTGCATCTAAATATTGCGGCGTCACCGCTATTTCTTCAAAAGTCTTACCTTGGCCTGTTTCTTGGCTTACCTTCTTCTTCTTCCGTAACAAATGGCGTGCTGCAGATTGATACATGACCATTTCGTCTTCCTCCTCCTCGGCCTCCGTTTTGGCCATTCGTGCGTAAGTATCATGCATGTCCCACATCGACGCGAATGACATAGCGTTCTTCTTCTGTGGTCTCGTAGCAAGTGTATGTCTCGACTGCTTAACAGTTGCTTGGGTTTGAGTTTCTTGACAGACCATTTTTCGATTTCTCCCTTTTCCGACGGTGATGTACTCATAGTAAACATTTTCTTCTTCAACTAAATTGCCTTCAGCCGATCCTTTATCGTAAGATAAACTTGGTAACCCAAATAAAAAAACTAATTCAGTTTCTTTAAGTGTAATGTTTATTTCTCGTGGATAGGATGTAACCGGTTTCATTTTTGGTAAATAGAATGCGGACGGCGCTATGGAGAGATCGCCGTCGGAGGGCTCGACGCCCTCCTCGGTGTTCAATGTGTGATCGATTTGTATGTCGTCAAGGTTGATAGTGGTGGCGTACACCTTCGTAGAGTCCGGGACCAAGCCGCCCTTGGACTTTGATCTCGACAATTTAATAGCTGCTTCGCTTCTGAGTCGAACTTTAGCATCAAAAGCGGCGTGCGGTTGCGATTCATCCATAGTTACATACTTCGGATTGGTGATGGGATCCGGAGTGACGTCAACATCGTCGAGGATCACTTGGTACAACAACCGCTTGTCCAAGGAGGCGAGCTTCACTTCTTTCTTACTCGGCTGAGTTTCGGAGATAGCATATATTGACGGTTCTATGTTTTGAGAAGCATTGCTTTCAATGTCGATCGTACTTTCGTATTCAACCATTATCTTTTAGTAAAAAGTAATGATAAAAATAAAATTAACTCCAGTCGATAAGTACCGATAATTATATTTTTCTTTTTATATAGTCAAATTTCTTTGAAATTGACATTCTAATCAATTCTAATGTTTTAAAGTGACAGCAGTTTGACTCAAATCGGCCTTCATGGCGATAGTTCAGCACATTGAGGTTTAATTTAAAATTGTGTGGCCCTTCAATAAATGGTCTATAGCTATAAAAACAACTGAAATGTGTACGTATGAAACAAGCATTAGTCTATATACCATTAGGCTGCATTACCACCAGAGATGTGCGAGGATGCTTAACGAAACTGTGAAACGATGTGTTTCCACCAGAGATGTGCTAGGCCGCTGAGCGGTGCGAGGATGCGTAGCGACGCTGTGGAACGGTGCGCAGATAAGCGCTACGGGGATTATACGCTCGCTTGTTTTGTACTTACAAAAACCTCGCACCGCTAGCTAAGCCGTTTCCACCGGAGTTGCGCTGAGCGAGGCTAGGTAAATGAAGCGCTTCTATTGGTTCTCAAACACATCCCTTACTACGCATCCTCGCACGTATCTGGTGGAAACGCAGCCTTATACTAACTAGTATACCGGGTGACTTTTTTTACCGTCTTGAAAAAAAAATCTGCTGTTTATACAAAATTTCAATAACTACTTGACCAAAATGTATGAAACAGCAGATTTTTTTTTCGTGATTTCAGAGTTGCTCCCATAGTGAAAGTTGTTTATATTCATGGGTAGAACACGCAGTAAAAATTTCGAGACGGTAAAAAAAATCACCGGTATAATTAGATTTTTCCATATCGCATGCTCTTGCCCAATGAAGTTCTGATGGAGCACTAATTTGTGCAGCTCAATGGTGTGGTGCACCTCACATGCAGGCATTCGAATGCCTTTTAATTTTGATATCATAGGATTCAATAAAAAGCTCGCCAATAAATTATGAACTTTATTCTTATGTGTCATAAAGTACAAAATATAACAACAGAGTGTATCTTGACAAGGTAAATAAATTATAATACAAAAAGTGATATACATAGGTAGGTACTATACATAAATCTATACATTTGGAATGACTAGCACTTGTTGGAGAGTTTTTGCAGTTGATATTCCCTTTTCAGTTCTTTCAGGTTCTTCTCTAATATTGCAACCTGCGAAAATGAAACAAAACATGTTTATTAACAGTTACGTTCAAAGATTTAAATCTTAAAGATGCTGATACACTTAAGCATTCACTTGTAACAGAACATCGAGCATTCGCCGTTTTTTAAACTGAACAACGTCAAACTAAACAACAAACAGAGCCAAGCATAGTGTCAAACATCGCTACGAACATTTTCACGATCATTCTAGCGAATGTTCAGTCAATGCTCGTCAAGGGGTGCGGGAGGCATAGAGGGACGGCGGCGGAACAATGACAGAATGGCTCGGCTCGGCAAAAAGCTCGAAGCAAATAATTGCTTGCTAGAATGCTCATTACAAGTGAATGCTCAAGTTTATCAGCACTTTTAGACCGACCGCGTCAAAAGAAAGTCACGTTTAATTTAAATTTGAATAGTATTGTTAAAATCGCTAAATGATGGATGATCTACGATAGCTCACTCTTCTGATTATGGGCGCTTTTTAGCGCGTCATAAGTATCGTAGGGGAGAATCTAATGATTTATATCTTTGGTTATGTTAGCATAAATGATCAGGTAACAGGGTGCAGAGTGATTAGCATAGTCAGCCTATAATTTTCCCACTGCTGGGACACAGGCCTCCTCTCTTCGAGAGAGAGTGGGCTGCAATCAACCACGCGGGCCCAGTGCGGGTTGGTAGATGTCACAAGTCTTCGAATTTTTTGTTCTAGGTCATGGCGGTTTCCTGACGATGTTTTCCCTCACTGTTTTGAGAACAGTGAATGGTGGTCCAGTTGTAACGGCTGCGACTTACGAGTTGTAGGTCACAGCTTCGAACCCAGACAGGCGGTTTACTATGTGAAAGTTATTTCATCACCACTGCTCTCAAAACAGTGAAGGAAAACATCGAGAGGAAACCGGCATGTCCTAAAACCAAAAATTCGAAGACTTGTGACATCTACCAACCCGCATTGGGCCCGCGTGGTAGATTGCAGCCCACTACCTCTCGAAGTGAGGAGGCCTGTGTCCCAGCAGTGGGAACATTATAGGCTGATTATGCTACGGGCGGAGGAAGGATATCGGATTGTTTTGGCTATCCAATAACGTTAAGACTTACCTCTTCAAACTTGAGTTCCTTCCGCGCCTCCTTAATATACTCCCTGATGATATTCATCTGCTCTAGCAGCGGGTTATCATCGTCATCCTGACTGCTCTCGACCCTGGACGCGCTAGGTCCTGCCATCTCCTCCATCTTCCCTCTCTGTCGCTCCATCCTTTCTCTTTCCATCTGTATCTGTCTTTCCGCTCGCTCATATCGCTGTCTACGTACTTCTTCTATTTGAGCTTCAGTTGGCAATTTCCGTAAGGATAGGAGGTCTTCCTGAAATGATGAATGTTGAGAATTAGGTTCATATTCTTTCAAAGAAGTTGGTGTAAGGTATAAATTATATTGCTAGGGTGTTATCGACCCGTGATGTCAATAATGTCTCAAATCGCCAATCCACCTCCCGTGTAAAAGCCTTTACTCTGCAGTAGGATAGCAATAAAAGGCTGGTATTATTATTATTATTTTTCAAACGTCTTTGGCACATCTCGGGACCCTGGGGTCCCGGACCTTCGGAAGGCGTACGAGGGGCCGAAGCCAACGAGCAGAGGCCCGTTAGACGTTTTGAATGAAATGAGGTACCAGCCGACGATTATCCCTGTTCGCGCTTTGCAAGTGCACCCAAGGACAACCCTCGGTTGGTGCAGGACTATTGTAGGATATGGAAACAAAGATATTGGATTATGGGTTTGGGTGGCTAAGTGAACTGGTTGTCTAGAGCTATGGAAAGACTATAGCTCCTGCCTGACCATTTTTTATATAAAAAAAACACAGGTAAAATGGCAGGGGGTGACTTGCACACTCAATAACAGGCCCCCGAAAACGGCCGCTAGCACAAAGTGTCGTACCGACAAGGGGGCAACATGTCCTGAGGTGCTTATGAGGAGTGGAGAGGTATTCCACGGCTATCAGGACAATCCCGGAAGTACGGTCAAGATCCCTACCAGCATCTTACTGAAATACTTCCTTCCTCCAAGCACGTTTGCTCTTGCGAATCTCCACTCAAGCCGGCCAATAAAGTCAAGAAAGAGGTGGGAGCTCTGTTCCTCGTCAGTGTTCACTCCAGCCGGCCAATAAAGGCAAGCCAGAGGTGAGGAACAAGACTTCTTCCGGGAGATAGGGTCCGTGGGGTCGCTACACTCGCTACTACCCAACCGCTCGCCACGTGCTGCCCTGCGGGTTTCTGTATCTCTCTTGGTCTGGCTCCTCATCCTTGACCCGTTCCAGCAAAGTAAACTCTACCGGCACAGACCTAGAGTTCGGAGCGCGCAAGCCCCACCACGACGTCAACGTAGAGATACGGCGGTGGAGTTATTATTATTATTATTTAGGACCGTAATCACATCTGGAATTGTGTCCGGTTCACCCGGTTGATGGCAATAGGCTCGCCCCCTATTACACGAGACTAAACCTTACCGGGATAATGTGGGTGTTCTACAGTGCGTACATTATAACTTGTCCCGTGACGACATTGGTAAAGTCTGGCCACGCTAACTCTGCAATCGAATAAATGGGCAAGCCCAAAAAGTGTCATATATGGTATACTTTTATTTAAGTTACTGTCGTGGTATAGAGCTGTTGAGCTGTCAGATTGCTTACGCTGTAAGTTGTTTTCACAAAATAGATTAGAAAAATAGTTAAACCTATTAAAAGTAGAGTGCGGGAGTTATTATATAATATGATATGTAAATTCCAAGATATGAAGGAACACCACGATGTCGTCCTTAGCCAAAAACGACAATATTTACAAGATATCCAAAAGTTGACGTGTAAGTAGATCTAATGATTTTGATATTTTGCGTTTTGATTGTTGCATAATAGATTATAGATAGTGCAATCCACGAAGACGCGCCCCACTCCGCGATTACTGTACTGTAAGCTGAACTCTAGTACGGCGCGGAGCGGAGTGGGGCGCGTCTTCGTGGATTGCACTATCTATAAGTGTAATAGATTATGTGGTACCTTTTTTTTTTTGGGTGGGACATTGTCAAATAACTTCGACTCGGGTGTCAGACTCTTACTGACTAAAACCCACCCATGTTCCTTCGGTTGCCATGTTGCCGGGGGCCGCGATTACCCTTTCGGCCCATATTCGCAACCCCGGCAGGCATTGGACCTAGCGGACAAAGTCAATTCTGCTGAAATCTCTTTGAGGCGCGCGTGGAACACAACGCGCCGTCGACCCGGGCTTGGTCCTTATCGGACGACGAGCTACCCATTGCTCACCGTCCGCAAGCCCGCGCCTACGGCGGCCGGAAATCGGCTCGCAATTTCCGTCCCGGGCGTCTCCTCCTGCGGCGGTCAGGGGCGTGAGGGCGCGAAATTTGCCTCTCCCTCACGCGTTCCGCCTCCTCCTTCGCGAGCATTACCGCTTCGCAGAAGGAGGTGACAGCCTGCCATTTCCTCTCGCTCCGTACCATGGCCTGAACCAGGGCTGGACGTGAGAGATCACCGCCGCCGATCGCCTCCACGAGGACACGGCGATGCTCCGCCCAAGCCGGGCAGAATTATGTCGTACCTATGCTCTACCTCCATACGACGACAAAACTGTATCAAATCCACACTGCATCGTGCTAAAGTGACTATTCTTTACCAGGAAAGAATCACATTATAAACAAAATAATCTATCAAAAACAAAAAAAAAGTATCAAATTCTTTTTAAGTAGTACAGACGGTGTTACCATCTATAGATTTTCAAATTCAAAATTTTTTTTACTTATGCAGCGTTAGCGTGGCCAGACTCTAGCACCGCATTTTGCAGTCTTAGTTTCAATACAGATAGAGTTCAAAATGGCGACTGAGAGAACAGTGCTACCAATCACATGACTGCAAAATTCAGTGCTACCAATCGGTCAAGGATCAAGTTATACTGAACGCACTGTACACACCTCTGCCCTTTAGGAAATACATGTTTCATGTTATATTACCTTTATGTAATGCGCAGCAGCTTGTCTGATAGCAGTCTGTAGCCTCGCCTGTCGAGTGCCGGGCTCGGCAGGGAAGGTCACTATCTGCTTGCTCAGCAGGTCAATGCCCTCTGCCAGCTTGCCAATGCGTCCGCGCATCTTGTTCACGTCAGTCAGGTTGTAGGTTGTCTCACCGTCGAATAGGCTTTGACACATCTGGGGAAATATATTTCCTCGGTTAAACGACGGACTTACAAGGATATAATAACTTATACACGGAGGAAAGGACATCGTGACATAAATTTTAGCAGGTTTAAAAAAATAATCTGCTTTTCAATACATTTTTGATTTTGTAGGTATTGCACTTTTGTATGGAGAGGGGCTCGTGGTTAAAAGATAACAGCCGAACGGATCGATCGAAGCTTAAGCTATGCTTGCCGCGGTCGGTTCGTGGATGGGTGACCATCTATTACACATCGAGACCCTCCGTGCCTCGGAAAGCACGTTAAGCCTTTGGTGCTGGCTGTCATTCGTAGATCTTTGACAGTCGTTACGGGTAGTCACTCACCAAGGGGTATCGTGTTACCCAGTAACTGGGTTGTGGAGGTCTGATAGGTAGTCGCTTCATGTAAAATACTGGTATTCAGCTGCATCCGGTTAGACTGGAAGCCGACCCCATACCACAGCTGATTTGCGTAAATTTACGCATATATTTTAAAGTTATACATAACTGGCGAAATCTGGGTGTACTATAGGTACACCTCTGCCTAACCCTTCGGAGATTACAGGCGTGATGTTATGTTATTTTAAAGTTATAGAACAACCTATAAATTGGAATCGTCCAAAATGAATCATCAAAATGCCTGTAAATCTAGCGTTTGCTAAAACTGCGGTGGACGCCACATAGCGTTCGCAATTTGCCGTCGAATGACGTCACTGAAATGTTATTTATGAAAGTTAGTGAGAGACCCTAGAGAGCATTTATTGAAACCGTAAAGTCAAACCCCGGTACCATAATTTTCGTGACCGACGTTATGTGGCAGCCACCGTTCTTCTATCAAACCGTAGCTTTACGGTGTTATTGCGGCCGCTATATGACGGCCCCGGTGTCTTAGGAACCAAGAATCAGTGACGCTATCTACTTTCCAATGTTGGCTATGTAGCATTAATTGTATCGACGAAATATTTACCTTCTCATACATAGCGACGTCCGGCCTAGCCTTGTCCATCAAGCTCCTCATCTGCTCGTACGCGGTCACCAGCACAGTCTTAGCATTCCGACTCTCTTGCACCTGCTTCCGTAACTCTATGAGATTGTAGCAGTGCTCACATAGACGGAGACCATTCTTCTCCGTTATTTCATGATCCGGCTGATTTGATGTCTGTGGTACTGATGGGTCTACTATCGCCCCTGTAACAGTAATAATTAAGTTTAAATTGTAATATTTAAAAAGATCTGATAACCTCACACTTTTCTTTTTTTTTGTTGTTCAATAAGGTCATTGTGTAATACTCCACAATATGAACATGTAAGTATTGTATCAGGTGGCGTTCTTAAATTTAAACCTACCCAGGCCCTACTCGCATTACAAAAAGGTAAGTATGAAATTATTCATTCAGAAATAATGGATTGGTGTGGTGTTACACAAATGGATAAAATAAGATATGAGTACATAAGAGGAAGTCTGAAAGTGGCACCAGTGACTGAAAAGTTGTGTGGAAATTGGTTGTCATGGATGGGCATGTGATGCGGAGGAATTATTAAAAATGTTGCGAGGGAAGTTTTGAGTATGAATGTGGCTATAAGAGTAGGGGAAGACCAAAGAAACGATGAATAAACTGTGTGAAAGATGATAGGGCTAGAAAGGGATCAGTAAATAATTTGAAATAAGCAATACAAATTTTATTTTATTTTTTCTTAGCCATTATTGTCCCACTGCTGGGCAAAGGCCTCCGTACCCTCTTTCCACCTCTCTCTGTCCAGAGCTTCCAAGGACCAATCTTTCTTAAAGGAGTCCAGCTCATCCCGCCATCTCCGTCTGGGCCTGCCGCGATTTCGTTTGCCATTAAGCGGGACCCACTGGGTCGTAAGTTTGGCCCATTGATCGTTTGACATGCAAATAATGTCAAGTTTAATAAAATGGGATTATAAATTAGTCAATTTCGAGGTCATTACAGTTAAATTAAAATTATCTCATCACCAGTTAAGCAGCCTTATAAAGGCGGATAACAATTAAAATTCTATTGTGTCTCGTTAATGACAGTTGAAGGGTTAATTAGTACAAATTGATAATATGACATCTCTGTACTCCTGTACAGAGATGTCATATTATCATTTTGGACATTTAATCATTTTAATTTTTTTTATGATGATTCTGGATTCACCCAAGGAATTTAATTTAATGGATAATGTGACGCGAGGGTAATGCTTGGTCACTCTACTGAAATTACAGAAGATTTAAAGTAACAGTGCCAGGACACTCGCATAAAATTATCTGATGAAAGTGTCTAGGTAGGCTGTCAGTTTCTTTGCTGCACAATAAAATTAATAAATACTTACTGGCTACATTAATATCTAGGAACAGTGAGCAGTCATTACAGAGGATGGAGCCACACAGTCGACAGTGATGCTTCCGCCTTGTCAGGTTGAAGGTCTTCGCGCAGTTGGGGCACAGCTTCACTGAGGACCCATCCAACCAAGGGACTACCTGTAAACCAATCACGATTTATTCAAATAAGATGGTCATAGTCTATACTGACAAATTTGTTTTTTTTTAATGTAAGTATGTAAGTCCTTAAAAGGTTTTCAGCAATAACATTGGAAAAGTTGCCTGGAAAAATGGTACATTAGGGAAAAACTGAACCTACTTTTTTCTATAAGATTTTTGTACTTATTGTATGTCCATATTTCTATGGACAGGACAATGTGTGGAGGAAAGGTCAGCTAGTTTCTTATTAGGATTGTGTTTTAACACTATATTCTGATGGTAAGTATTGATATAGTTGATGATAATCTTGTACAATATTATACTGAACATAATTATCGTGATCGATGACTGAATACAAGGCTTTTGGCTAATTTGTAAATATGTGTATTTTTAACCGACAAAAAAAAGGAAGAGGTTCTCAAGTCGACACGTATATTTTTGTAATATTTTTTTGTATATAAAAATAAAAAATTTTTCTTTCTTTCTTTGTCTTCTATATTAACTAGCCAGGGCAACAATGGCTGGTAAAATCTTGTCTGTCAGTAATACCAAGTTGTTTACATACAGCAATTACCCAATAAGAGCCAATACCACAGAATACCCAATAAGACTACCAAACCTGGGAATCGAATCCACTACCTCATGCTCGGCAGTAGCCAGTAGCGGATCCAGGGGGGTTACTAAGAGGCTCAAGCCCCGCCAAAAGCGTCTGAGTTCTTCTATGAATTATTTAATTGAATAATATCAAGTTCACTTTAAGATTTAATCTTAAAGTGAACTATATTATTCTAATTTAACTTTTTAGCAAGTACCTATTACACTACCTAATGTGCAATTGTCATCAATTATCTTTAACATATTAAGTACCTATTACATTTTCAAGTTTTTCTACAAGACGTTTTGTTTTCGTGACTAATTTTGCCCTAACGCTGCCCGGTTTGGCTGCCATGTATTTTCACCGAGATATCTAAGGAGGCTTGTAAAATGTTGTGTGCTTTTTTAGCGTTTACTTTGCTGAAACCTACCCTCAGCAGGGCCAACACCTCCCAAATGACAATCCTGGATCCGCCACTGGCAGTAGCGCTTACAATCACTAGACCAATGAAACAGTCGCAGTCCAAGTTACTAGACAAAGTTATTTGAAGCATATGTCATCTTTTGACTGAGTGTTCAAAAATAGTAAAAAATAAAAAGAATAGAATATTGTATTTTGTTGTTCTAGATGATTAATAAATATGATCAAAATTAATAAAGTATCTCTATATACCTCTAGGGTGTACTCTACATTAATAAGAAAATAAATATAATAAGTATTCTAAAATGGATAGGATAAACTGAACTATGTATGAGAAATATAAGGTAAGATACTAATAGGTAAACAATACATTATTATGTGTACCACTACCTTTCCTTAAATAATTGTTTAATCAGAGTTTATCCTTTACTTTAGTTTATTTAAAAGTGTCCGTAGAGTTTCTTGCCCATTCTTCTCCATAGGTACCCTCGGGGTAACACATTTCTAACCAATTTGAAAACAAAATCCCGTGCACACAACCCTTTTTTTTGTAAGCAAGAATAGTCCTTACAGTATACAGATTGCGTTTCTTCAAAAGTACCTACTACACTTTGGAATGGGCAATTAACTTCTTTCTGAATGACTGACTCCTTGTCATTCAAAAGTGACTGTAATTAGTTTAATTTAAATAAATGCTTTGAGTTAGATAAACTTTGAGTAACCAATTATGAGTCAATCATGTCAATTATTAGTCAAACTGCTATTATAAATTAAAGACTTTATTCAGTAAAGCACATCTATCTTTGGTTTATAATATTATCATCACCTAGCAGGTGCGGTCCGAGGGGGGGGGTCCTGGGGTCATGACCCCCCCCAAAATCTTTCACGCTGTCGGCAGCCTTAATGATTTACTTGTATTACTAACTTTTAAAACTGTACTACAGCCACGGGTTACATTTTCCCTCGCTCAACGCGCGCCTTCTACATTCTCTTAATTCTTGAGCTTTTCTTCATAAGTCGACATAGCAACTAATTCCTAGTTCTTTTTGAATAATCAAAAGAAAATCTAACCTATCTATCAACTACAGCCCCCCCCTCCCGCATGTAAAAACTGCATCCCTGAATATGCACAAAAATATTCCTCGGCACCCATGGTGACCCCCCCCAAAATCTTCGGCTGCGACCGCGCCTGTCACCTAGGTCATATTCACTGGGAGATAAGTTAAAATAACACAGATTAAATGAATTAAAACAAAATACATACAACTCTCCATTATATTAATAATTCAACTGTTATCACTAACTCATTAATCCTATTATTTTGATAATTATGACTTCAATAGTAATTGATAGCGAGAAGAATTTTACCCATGTGATTAATTTCATAGAGATTATAGAAAGCAGGCAACAGAATGTGTATGTTTAGTAGTATTTCGTACTTTAATCCAACTTAAAATTTTACTAAAGTTATTTACATTTGACACCTTTACCACATTTAGTACCTATAGCAAATAAATGCTTGTTAAATACCTACCACTATCATAATCGCATTAAACATTTAAACAAAAGAAAGGATATGTATATCTAACGCTCAACTCACTTCCTGTTCATGTAGTTTCCTCTGACTGGGCTCAGTAGGCATGTTACACACAAGCTTGTCCAGCCGTATTAACAGCTTGTTGGTCTCGGTGGCGTACCTCTCCAGCCGCGCAGACCGCACTCCCTTCAAATACTCCGTGGAACTACGCGACACACCTAAACCTTGCTCCTCATCCAAGTAACGATGCTCCTGGTAACTAAACTTTAACGCACGATCAAACGTCTCTTTCAAATCAGAATCGTCATTGTTCAATATTATTTTTTTTGCTTTACCAAAGATATCCTTCAAGGATCTTAGGACGTCCTGTTCCTCAGAGTGTAAACTCTCGAAATGGCTCGTCAGTTGGGAGGCGGATTTTAAGTCCGCTTTACATATTGGACAGAGAAAACCTTCCAATATCTCCTCGTCGTTAGCCGTAGCCATGGTGAAAGAGTTTAATGCACCATTATACGTGCACGGTACCTAATTAATTATACCTAATTTCTAGGAGAAAAAAGTGTTACACCCCCACAACCTTCGCACAAATTATGACAGCGACGTTTAGTTTTTGTGTCAAACTAATTGATTCACTTGAGGTTTATTTTCTAAAACTTCTGTAACCAAGGATGATTTGCTTTGCTTTTAAATTATTATAAATTTAGTTAAAATCATGAAAAGTTAGGAAAACATGAAAAGAAAACTAGTCAAATATTATGCGCGTTACATTTTTTTCGTCGAGGAAATGAGGAACGGAACGTCGATACGTGCACAGAGCATGTAACTTGATACGTCAAGTTGATTGAAAAAAGTGTTGCCAACGTAAAAATAAATGAACTATATTAGTAGATTTTGACTGAAAGCTCGTCTCGCATTTTAAAATGGTAATGTCGTGTCTTTGGAAATGTAACATAGACATAGCCAGCATTTTCTTTCTGATAAAATCTTGCGAGTTAGCTCATGAGACAACCAAGAATATCTTAGTATAGACTTATACTATAAAGACAACCACACTATTCCAGGTCTTAAAAAAACCAAACATAAGGCATTGTGCTAACAAGTCTGCACCCACGAGGTTTCATAGAAACGATGAAAGAAAAATAAAAGAATACCATTTACATAACTGATTTCATGTATTCTGTAACATTAGAAAATAACGTTTTTAAATCTTCCAAGTCACTTTTAGTTTCAGGCCAGTCTTGTTTTTCAGCTGCCCTGATGACCGCCTGACTAGTTAGTCTTGCAGAAGACAGCTGTTGATTAGCTTGAAGTATATCCTTTTCTTCTGACTCTTCTCTAGCTTTTTTACTTAGTTCGAGAAGGGCTTGAGCCATTTCTAGCACTTTTTTACACGTTTCTGGATTGCTAGCCCAGTTGCCACTCTGAAAATAAATCACTTCGAATTAGATCCAGATACTTTTATATTTTTGGATTGAAAAATAGAATGCTTACGAAATAATTATTGGATAGTGTCGTTACCTGGGTAAACCCTTTGTATGCTTTAAGTAAGCGTTGCGCTTTTAACAAATATGTTGGACTTAAATCTGAGTACAACTGCCATATCTCGGGGTTATTTTGATGAACTGACGTTATCCTCCCGAATAACTCCAAAACTCGTTTTCGCAATCTAAAAGAAACGTATATAATAAATAAACACAGTCGATATAAAAATATTCATTTTTGAACAAGAGCACTTTTTACGATAATGATCCATCACAAAAAAATCTTACCTAGCAGCACTGTTCCCGTCAGCATCTTTATTGTCCTGAATAACAGCTCGCACCAGTAGTCCTAACACTTCCACATCTTCAAACTTCTGCTGTAAGTCGAGCATTCGATGGCAACCACGAATCACGTCTTCGAAGTGCCCCGTGTCCATACTCACTATTATTACGTTTTCCCAGAGCTGCAAAAGATTAAATTCTATTATTATATATTTAAATAAATTTATATTCTAGAAAAAATCTAATGAAATAAACAGAATGAAAATAATCATTGCAACTATTTCCTGAGTATTGTTCTCGGTTACTGGCAATAGACTCACCCCGTTTATAAAACCATAAACATAACTGGCGAAATGTGGGTGTACTACTATACCCACCCACATTTCTACCATTTAAAAAAACAACACGCTATTCCCAGGCGTGACATTGATGTTTGATGAAATGATGACTAACCTTCCAGTTATCATAATTGAACCTGAGTGCCTCAATCAAAGCCCTATAAGCCCTATTTTTGTCCCCCTGTTTTACGTATATTTTAGCGAGATTGTTCCACGCTTCAAACGTGTTCGGCTGCAGATATGTATAGCGACGATACGCCTTCGCTGACACCTCCCAGTTTTCCATCATAAGGGCTGCATAACTGAAATAACACGGAAAGATTAGTTAACATTGGTTGTGCTGCTTCTAGCAGTGAAATACATCAAATACATTACACATTTTATAAAACTATCAGCCGTTCCCTACATTTTCATCGCGTAGGTATTGTACTTTGTAGGGAACAGCAGATTTTGTTTATGTTTTCATGAATACTATATTTTAATGATCACGTTTTCATGTAGTACTACACTCCCTTAAGAAGTGTCCCTCGTTTAAACTAACGCTCTGTAATATTTAAACTCGTAATATTAGCTATCCCTTAGAGGGATTTATATATCTGTAGGTGTGTCCGTGGCAATACAGCGGGCCCTATCAGAATACTAGCGCCGCGGTATTTATTAAAATATCGCAGCATTATGCTGAGATATGGGCCTTTTAGGCCTCGCACAGGTTGTTACTATTTTTTTGTTACTTTAAAATGCTCCTTTCTTATTTTTATTTTATTTTATTTTTTATTACTGTCTGTATTTCCTGTGCGCGTCCCAAATAAAATATTTTTCTTTCTTTCTTTCTATCAATTTTCATTTCCCTGCTGAGCAAGGCGAATTTTCAAATTGCAATTTTGCTCTAAAGTTGAGATGTCCGTTAAACTATCTTACGTTTAGAACTCACCCTAATCTAAGCCAAACTCGCTCCTGTATCGAGTTAATTTCAACTGATTTCTCGAAATGTGGAATGCATTGTTCATATTCTTTGTGGTCGTACAAGAAGTTGCCCCAATGTCTTTGCGCTCTACTGCTCTTGTGGTTTGAAAACTCCCAGGCTTTCTCAAAGCATTTGACATCATCTGGGAATAAGTGTTGACAATGATTAATAAAAAAAATAGTAGAATTTATAACCCATGTTGGCAAGACTGATATTACAATTGGCAACTTATTTTTTGTGGAAAGGCGAAATACAAAGATTCCTTTGGAAATAAAAAAATGATATTGTACACAGGACATACATACATTATTTGAAAAAAAATACGAACCTGTTGCATCACCAAGTAAACAATATAATTTTACAGTTGGATTTAAATCAATTTGCTGTTGTATCACTTCAGCCGCCTGAAAAACAAAAAAAAACTTGTTGAGACTCTCTACAACACATTTTAAATGCGTTGTAACAAGTTCAAGTAGGTATCTAGAGCTAATAAACCATATTTAGAGGCTGCAGAAACCAATACCAGCAATTAAAACATAAAATTGCACCTTATGTCTCAACTGCAGTGTAGTATAACACACAATGACATCTTCCCATAGTTGTAGCTTGAGGTATTCTTCCAAGGCAGCTTTCACAAGTCCCAAGTTGAGGTACAGGTCTGCTAGCTGCTGCCTCCACATCCATGCAGGTTGTAAACCAGTAGCCCACAGGTAAGATAATCTAGGAAAAGTATAAATCAGAATTATCACAAAAATATTTTCGACTAGAGATATCAATGTAGTTGATTGGCTTAGAAAGAGTATTAATACTTTGTACGGAAACAAAATGGCGTTTCTTACGCCCCTTGGCTGTTTTTCTGTTAGCCCATAGATAGATAGATAGAATATTCCACTTTTTTTTTTTGTACTATATTTTACTGTATAATTTTGTGGCAGTTTCGTACTGCATTTGTTCTATGGGATGTTGACGAGTGATCCCAAAATTACATACATACATACATAAACTCACGCCTTCTTCCCATTGGGGTAGGCAGAAACTACAGAACGCCACCTGCTACGATCCTTACATATTCCTTTTGCCTCGTTTACGTTCATACATCTGGTCATACACGCACGCCGGTTGCGAGTACTACG
The DNA here is from genome assembly GCA_949152395.1 of Agrochola litura. Taxonomy (NCBI): domain Eukaryota; kingdom Metazoa; phylum Arthropoda; class Insecta; order Lepidoptera; family Noctuidae; genus Agrochola; species Agrochola litura. The sequence continues at coordinate 4,496,093 of OX424502.1, read as the reverse complement.
CACCTGGCCTTTTTTTTGGCCCAAAATTGTACCGTAAAATATCGTACAGTTCACCGTTCACGCGGCGCTGTGTGTGAACGGCCGCTTGTCAACTAACTGAAATGCCATAGCGAGAGATAGAAGAGTGGCAACACTCAGTACTCACAAACAGACTTACCTAGTGGTAGAACTGGCGCCCGTCTTATCATTAACAATAGTCTCGCACTGCAGCATGGCTCGCTCCACAGTTCTCTTATGGTTGGCCTCAATTTTGCATCTGATGAGCAGGGCAGCTACCCTGGTGGCCCATGCGCCTTTCTTCTGTGTTAAGACAGCTTCGATGTAGGGGGCAAGCTCTTCGTTCATCAACTCGTCTTTAGGCTGAGCCTTCGTTAGATATTGGCTGAAAAGAACAACTTTAAGTTTAAGACGTTTTGCCATAGTTAAACAATCATAATACGGATCACTGGACTTGGAATGAGTTAAAAATGATTTGATACACATTTTTAATTAGTGGGCAAAACATAAATGTTCATGTAACTGGCTAAAAGCACATTAATTTCCTTATAACATAATTAAACACCTCAGTGACACACCCATGTACATGCTCATGTACATGCCTAACTCTTTGGGGATTACAGGTATTATGTTATTAAAATAAAAGTCAAAGATCAGCCAGAAATACTCTCCTTGTTTCATCCTTCCGGTCTTAGTTATTGTTTGTAAAAATGCATAAGTAAAAACCAATACTCAGTTACTCACACAGTCAGTAAGCAAAGAATCTGCTCCAAACTTGGCAGTTCAGCTTGACTGATGGTCTCAGTATACGCTATTTTGTTCAACCTAACATCATCTTGCAGTTCTAGGTCGGGAGGTAACTGAGAACCACCATGACTCTCCTCAGCCGAAGGTCTTTCTATGTTGGAGTCTAACTCACTGGATAAGGCAAGCTGGGGTATTATTGTTTGTTGAAACTTTGTTCTTTTGCCAAGGATACCTGAAAAATTGTGATGTGCTGTATTATTAACTTAACATTTATTTACCCATTTGTGAAAGACAAAGTAACTTTTAACTGAAGAAAACTAACAAGTACAAGTTACCACTTACTTCTAGACTTACTACTAAATTTAGTGTTACCATTAATAAAAAACTAAAATCCTCCCTCAAAAAACAAAATTACGTCCTATTACATCAGTAAACATTTTCCCAGCACCTCTTAACTCCAATTTCAGTCCTGCAAGATCCCTGGCCCTCTTCAGATACTCTTCGGTCCTCTGCACCCTGCCATACATGAGATAGGCCTGTCCTATCTCCATACACAGCAGGATTTGAAGTCTTGGCTTGTCGTGAATGACATGAAGGAGGTTTGTCAGCTTGGCTATTATGATTTCAAGCTCCGAGTATAAAGTGGCACTGGTATCTTCTAGAGCTTTCTGATGGACTGCTTTGCTTCTGAAGTACCACCATAAGTGTAGCTGGAAAAGTGGAAATTAAAGTTAAAGGTTTTAAAGCTGCTGGCTTGCAAAATTCCCTCACAGCAAAATATTTGCACAACTTTGTATTTTTTTCAACAAAATAATGAAATAACATGAAAAATTATAATTGCACATAAATATTCATGATATAAGTAATAGCTAGTTATTTTTTTTAAAGTTCATCTAGGTGGATAACGTTAGGTAAATCAAGCATTAACTTAAAGAAGCTGGTGGCAAAAAATGAAAATTCTATGACACCAACTTCCAAAGTTAACGTTATTTTTCACGGAGTAGTGTTTTTTTTTTCACTTTTGTAATTTTGTAAAAAAAAAATTGTTGTTTTTTTAACTATAAGTCTTCCAAAGGAAAAAAAAAGTTGATTTGTCGTTTTACTTAGGGCCCACTGAGCCCACTGATAATATTATCTAGGAATGCCATACTGCGGAAGGCAACTCGACATTCATTTTGATAAGATATCCATTACCTACACAATTAGTAAAATGATAATACAATTTTACTTGGAACTACAATATTATGTTAAGTCATTCTTTCAGATTCATAAATTATTAAGTAAACTAACTCACCAAACTTTGATCAGCATTACACAGCACATTGAAAACTTGTGTGGAGAAGTATAATAGTTCTGGATGGAGAATATTTACGTAAATTGGCTCCGAATCCTTTTGGAGCATCACATTGGCATCAACGTCTTTAGGCCATTCTATACCAAAGAATTCTTCTATACTGAATGTTTCTGGGTGTGGGTTCCAATTTTGTTCACAAAACGTTAGAAATGAACTCACTGATACAAAAAGTATATTTTCCATAATAATGTTATCTTTTTCATACTTTTTTAATACATCCTTCAAAGCATCTGTTTCAAGACCTGTAGCTAATAGTTCCTTACATATCTCTACGTCTCTGACTGACCATTTGTCCAACCAAAGTTTTTTGATAGTTTCATTATCTGAAAGTAGAGGTTATTTAGATGGAAATATGAATTTACAAGATGAATAAAATTGAACATTGATTTAAGTATAACCTTACCTGTGTTCAGTTGGTCGTCATAGTTGCATAAAAGTAAAATTGATTCCGGTGTCATTGTAGTATACTTATTCAATATAAGATTAGTTCTTTACAAAACAGTGTAATATAATATTTAGGAACTGTTTTTCAGCCGTCTTCAGCAATGTTTATCTCGTGAATTCTCGTGTTTTTGACATAATTTAATAACCTCAATCAAAATGTCAAAACGAATGTCATCATTTTATCTGTCATTTTAAAAATTTCAAGAGTCTACTATCTATGCTATGTTCATGATTATTTACCGGAATAAGATGAGGTCACTTGAGCTCACTGCTCATTCCAGCTGCATGTTCACACGCTTTCCAAACCCGACTCCGACAGACCATCACAAATTCAACCATGTGGATTGATAGGGCGTTTCGCTTGGTTTATGGTGGCCTAATGGGCTTCCAACATTGCTTCCAAGCACTTGGTTGTCAATCTGTTTCAGATTTTGTTTTGTGCACAAATAGCACAAATAAAAGGATTTCAAACAAAGCTTGCGGCAAGCGCTTGCGATGTATCAACACGTTTTTGCGTTAGTAGCACTGAGTACATTTTATATTGGGTAGTAACGACAAGTGCCAGGCGTGTGGAAACACCTTACTATTGTCTATGGCTAGCACTAGGCCTAGCTAGCCTAGCCTTTGGATAAAAAAAAACAAAAATTGTCTATGGCAAACAAAATGGGTGTACTCTTAGGTTAGGAAATTTATGAATTTTTAGGAAATAAAGCTTGACAAAAATGAAATATATTTATAAAATGGAGTCAGTGCTGATAAGTATAGCCGTTGTTTTGTGTACAGTGTTACTCGTGAAATTACTTTATAAACTACGGTGAGTTGGTGAGGTTATAGATAACGCTTTCCCGCCCGACAGAAACTAAAAAAAAATATGTTTTAATTGTTTTTACAGGTCTGCTTTGCCGTGGCGCGTAAACTGTTGGTTCTGTAATAATAATTTTTGGGTAAAATATCCAGATTGCAACAGCTGGACTTGCCCAAAATGTGAACAGTACAATGGGTTCACCAAGGTAAGGTTATTACTGATTATGAATGTTATTACTATTACAATTAAGTGTTACATAATATAGAATGTTTAATTAGGACAAATCTCTTTAAAAATTCCTTTAATACGCGGATTCAGGAAGAAGTTTTTTCTATTTTCTTACCTAATCTTTTTGATAGAAATTGGCAATGTTTCAGCTTTGTAGGTCATTTGAGATGATATAAAAAAAAACTGAGAAACTGGCAGTATATTTGCTTGTTCCTAGATATCCCATCATGAAACTCCATGTGCTTGGTAAACATCTATTGACTAAATTCATGTTTATTTAATTTCACTTGTACTGGATTTGTGAAATCCCTGTATGAAAACAGTATTTAGATAGGATATGGACTTCTGACAAAACAAAAGCACTAATTGGCTTCACTCATAATTGTGTATTTTCATAATTCTAGGATGGTGACTACAATAAACCAATTACCGCATTCAATGACCAGGGTCACCAAACACCTAAGGTATTCAGGAATAGTCCACCCAAGAATGGTCTCTGCAAGATGTGTAATATAAATCAACAGTTGAAAGTGACACAACTAGCCAATTTTGTTCCTATGAATGAGAGGAAGTTTAATGATGAAATAGAATCATACAGGTAACTATTTTAAACTATGAACCTATGTTACATTACAACTATTCTAAATAGATTTAACAGTTTAAGGACTTCATTCTTAAAACAAAGTAAAATAAAAGATAATTTTCTTGTACTTCTAAAATCCTTAACTCCCACTCTATTAAGAAAACATGTAATTGTTTTCTAAGGACACAATTATTATCATTAAGTGCCATATTATTTGAAGTGCAAACTGCAAATACTATTTTCATGGCCATTCATTTAGAGGCCACATTATTTAGCACATTATATGTACCTTATCTCAGTCGCCTCTAATTGTTTAATTAATGTTATCAGTCACTGTAAGAAGTCATGTTTACTGATCCAGTTTGATTATTATCCTTGCTATATCAGAAAATTTGCATACCAGTTATAATCTGCAGTTCTTTTAAACCACTAGTTTTGGGTTTTACTTGCAATTTATCTGAATTACATTGTACTAAATGGCTGTTTCTATTTGGAATCGGTAAACATGCCTAAAATTGATTAAATTACCATCCAACTTGATTTTGTACCATGTATTGTTATATTTAGGAGACATAATTTTAGTTGTCTTGTTGGTTGTGATTTAATTATGTATGTAAGTAATGTTGTTGCTTATGAAGTGTTTCTAATTTTCAGGATGCAGTTAGAGAAGGCATACAAGCTATGCAGCCCTTGCCGAAGAGTTCTCCAAATGAAACTGCATAAAGAGAAAGAAACCCTACTGGGGTCCAAATTATTAGAAACAAGGACACCAGAAAAGATAAATCAAAAGCAGTTGAAACAAAACAAACTGCTGAGAAAACTTATAAACAATACCTCAATGCTTATAGCAGTTATACTTTTTATACTGGTTTCTTTTGAACTTTACACAAACTTAACGTTAAGATACAAGAATTTACTTAGTACAATAACTAATATAAAGGAGATAGTACTAGGTCTTCTACAAAGAATATACTCTATCATTGAGATGAAGACAACTATGACATTCCCAGCACTAGAAAATTATTTCTATGACATAAATATTGTGAACATGATGCCAAAAAGTTTTAATTTTAGACAGATACACTTAGACCAATTTAATATGACCACTCAGGAAACTTTAGGAAGTTTTGTATGCTTTTTACAAATAATTGGACTTATCTGGAACGTGAACAGCTTGAAGAATACTATTTTAATTGACTTGCAATGGCTGATATTTGTTATCGCTACAATAGGACATCGCTATGTGGCTGTGGAACCTATTTATTTGAGCTTCATTAAGGTTGGTACCAACAGATCCTTTCAAGTCTTGTTTTCACAAACGTCTAGTCAATTTCAGAAACAAACTGTATTGTCAGTGTTCAAACTGAATATTATTATAATATTTTGTGTTTAAATTTTTGAAAGGATTACTCAATAACAAAACTCATTAAATTTGTTCTAAAATGTATATTCTTGCCGCAGTCTAAAAACGAGCTAACATTTATATAAATTAAAAATAATTATAAAATCTTTTGTTGCAGACATTATGTACCTTTATAGTAATATTAGTGTACAAATCCATCAAGACAGAAACCAGAAGACTAGAAATAAGATCCCCAACTTCACCAAAACGAATGAAGAACCTGGTAAATTCCTCAGCAAGTATGCTTATCGATGATGACGACGACCCTATGCATTTAGACAGTGATGATGATGTCTCATTGAGTAAATTCGGCTTACACAACTTTTCCGAGTCCTCAAACGAAAATCTCGGCCTGCTGAATGCCAGCATGATGAATGGCAGAATCTTTACACCAAGAGCTGACAGTATGTGGACAAAACCCAAACTAAATTCAACATTCTGTGTCAATTCTGTTATTAGCAAAAGTCCAAGTTCTGTATCTGACACCATCTTTGTTAAACCTTCATTCAATAAATATCAGAAACTCATAAAGGACGATTCAGACTCTGAATTAGATGAAAGCATTAGTTCCTTATGCATAGGTAGTCCTACAAAGACAAAGAAGAAAACTAATTCTATCTTCTCTTTAAGAAAATTCACTGCCACTCCCAGCTTTGTTGCTCCGACGCCTATGGCTCGTTCTAGGCCACTTATATCCCCGAGCAAGCTGGGTCACAGTACTTCTTGGGTGGCAGGTGGCTACTGGGGCTCCGAAGGTGATCGTCAGATATTCAATGTAGACGGGAGTCGTTCCTCGAGCCAAAGTTCGGGTTTCGAATCTCAGACGTCTAGCTTGAACCAACGCAACGTGTTCTCACAGCCTCCATCCCGCGAAGAGTCAGTCTGCGGGGAACCAATGGTGTTAGACCGCTTTCCAACCATGAGTCATCATTTTAATGGTTTTCAATCGCCGCAAAACTTTAGTCGAATAAGCTCGCCAGTATTTCCACAAATGCAGTATAATGGTCATGTCCACATACCTCAGGCTCAATTTGCTCAACAAAACATGATGTCTGCGAACTCGTTTGCTCAACACCAGCATTACGTACAAAGCAGCATGTTCAAGACCCCCGGCGGGTCTGGTCTTATAAAGCTGCCGAAAGTGGATTCCTTCTCATCTCGCTGACGCTTGACAACTAGTCAATAAGTCAACTGCCTTGACATTTCTAACATGTTGTTTTCTTTAAATTCGTACGTATTTTTGTCTTGTTCTTACCTCTTTATTTTATACATTTTTATGAAAGTTCCGTGAACTGCCATTATGTTAAGAACATTTTGTTAAGTTATATCATGTTAGTTGTAAGCGATTGTTAGTTGTAACGTTTGAGACTAAACTTAGTTTATAAGACGTATTTGCTGATCTCGTGTTGGTGCCAGGTGATGGCGATATGAAAGCATTAAGAATTATTGTATTGTTAACAATTTTATATGGACGTCACTGTCCTATTCTCGAACAAAATGTGATATTGTAAAGACTAAATAATTTTTTGCAAAAAGTGGAAAAATGATTCTTGATGTTATCATTGTTTTGATTTGGTCATCTTAAAACAGAAACTTTTTGTGAAACTCCTGCAATAAAAAACGTAAAATTTTAATATCGTTTGATTCCCACGTTAAAGATAAGGCGATTTTTTGGGCAGACAGAGCAACAAGCGACTGACTGACTACTCACGAGTTTTTCCCCCTCCTCTCGTTTGGCTGTAGGTATTGGTGAGGCCGTGGGGGCACAAACGTGTCTTCATACAGGGTCGATATATAGTCTGACACATCTGTGCACTTCCACTCGTATTTCATATACTTCCTCAAACCCCACTCTGTGACATTACCCTAAAAAAGGGGAGGGAAGTAAGCAGGTATTGATATTTTGACACCTGCACGGCGCGAGGGTGCTGAAACTGGCTGGTGGAGCCAAATGGGATCGTGTATTCCCGTTGTCCCCGTTAAAGGGGACAAAGGGGATTTATAAAATAATTAAATTACTTCTCGTTGTCCCCTTATTACATACAGACAACAGACAGTTAAGATTTCACGTATTATCCATTATTATTCCTTTTTTAAAAGTGGGTGATTTTGCGCGGCAAGCCTAAAATTATTTTGTTTAAAATAGATTTTAATTTAAAATATAGAAACAAATAAGAAATGTTTACACACAAAACAACTAGATTTTTAAATCTAAAGTTTGCAGAATATGAAAAGAAATTTTATTTCCTACAAAATAAAATGTAAACCACCGTGACGTGACAAGTTGAGAACGCGCCGCGGGTGGCGCGGACTCTAGATACAATATAATAATTCTCTATTATGGCACGCTCGCATATAATTTTAACACCAAGGGCACAACGGCCATAATTTGAAAAGTATATATTACAATTAACGGGGACAACGGGAAGTAGGTAATTTTAATTATTTTATCAAATTCTCTTGGGGACAGCGAGAATGCACGAATGGGACGTAGCCTGCATTTTTTACCAAAAACCTTTGGAGATAACATGACATGAAAAAACCCAACAATATCTACCCGACCAGTACCCTAATTACGTAATACAACACAATCATAATCTGTTTCGATTTGAAACAGATTGCTAATCCTCATAAGTTGGAAAAAAAATCTGCTCAACAACGTAAATAACGCAATGAATGTTGTTGAACTGTCAAAATGAAACGAGTTTAGCAAAATTGTTTACGAAAATAAGATAAGCAATTAGGGTACTGGGAATCGAATTCAGGACTCGACTATTGGAGTAACGAATGAGCCTTTGGTGACATAAATAGTGTAGAGGTAGAGTACTTACGAAACATTTCATGAGGTCAGGTTGAGGATAGAACTGATGCTGCGCTTTTTTATAATAACGCTGATTGGGACCACACAGAGGCTTCGGCAGGTGGTTATATACCAGGTCGTTTGTTGTCGCAAAATTATCACACGAGTCGTGGCTATCGTGCCGTATTATTGATGAGAAATTACTCTGTAAAACGATTCCAATTAAAATTGGGACCAATCAGCTATTTGTAGGTTGTAGGCATTGAGATTTAATGTTGTAGGCAGGCAAATAAGAGTGACTTGGACGTGACGAAGAGGGACTTGGATAATATATACCTAAATACCAGCTGTTGCCCGCGACTTCGTCTGCGATCCAGGATGAAAGTAACCTATGTCCTTCTCCAGGTCAAGGTCTATCCATGTGCCAAATTTCATCCAAATCCGTTTAGCCGTTTTAGCGTGAAAGCGTAACAAACAAACAAACTCACTTTCGCATTTATAATATTAGTTAAAAGATTGTAGGCACCTGACCTGTGTACTACCTAATTTATTTTGTCTAAAGTCTGGCTGCCTCGATTCTGGTTTCATTTTTTTATAGTCTATTTCTTCTTTTGGAGGGAAGTAGAGGGCACCGTTGTTTAAACATTCTGTCCGGTCTTCCACCCAGTTTGCTGAAGGAAGAGATTAATTGTTGTGTGACAAAAGATGTTCCACATAGAGAAAGTACCTAAATACCAACCCTATTATATATACCTATTAATGATTATTCAAAGGAAATATTCCTCTATATGTTTTACAGAAGTATTATTCGATTCTTAAGATTTTCGTAGTCTCTTTCTTAAACAGGGTACCGAAACATACCGATGACATAAAAAAGCGTATTTTTTGCCACTTTTAAATAAGTACCTCTCAATTATTTAGGTCTTTCTTTCCCTCCCTGTAATGTCTAATAAATTAGTCTTAGGTCAAATAGTCAAGAATTCCAAAGAGATCTAAACGCCGTAGTCATTGTGTGGCTGACACTGGCATGGCCTCCATCAGGGATTTTAATTTTGATAACACAAAAAAACAAACGAAATTAGTCTACAAACATCAGAATTAGTCGGGTCACTGGTTCAAAAGTTATAAGGGTGTATATGTGGCCGATCTGGGGAGTGCCTACCCCAGCTTGATCCATTTGAATCTTATAAGCTAAGGCACTTAGCGAAGATGTTTTCTTCCAAATTTAGTCGCGACTAAATCTGTGACTTGGCAAAAATTGCAACTAAATTTTGGACAAAACAGATCTTCGCTAGGTGCCCTAATTTTTGACATTTAAATGTGGCCAAGCTGGGAAGATTCTCTCCAGGTCGGCCACCTAGAAACGCTTATAACTTTTGAACTAGTGACCGATAGATTCTGATATTTGGCGACTGATTCCGACTAATTAGCGACAAAATTTAGGAGAAAACAGATCTTCGCTAGGTGCCCTAGCTTTTGAGATTCAAATGGGACAAGCTGGGGTAGGCACTCCCCAGATCGGCCACCTATACACCCTTATAACTTTTGAACCAGTGACAGACTAATTCTGATATTTGGCGACAAATGTTTTGTGTTATCAAAATTAAAATCCCTAATGATGACCATGCTAGTGTCAGTCACACGTACGTAGTCAGTGCCGTAACTATGCTGGTGCTAATGTGGCGGCAGAGAGAAATAGAATAGAAATAGTTTATTGTCCAGGTAATACAGTAAGCGTTTACAGGTTAACACCAAGTTGAGACGACATGAGTAGCTTAAAATATTACCTATAGCTAGGCTACAAAATATTATTTACCAATGAGCCCCAAACTAGACAGTTAGTCTGTATCTTGGGGCTCGGGGTACGAAATCTTGGCTTTTTTTCAGAACAGTGCTCTTATCCAGCTAATGCAATATCCTACGATATTGCATTAGCTGGATAAGAGCACAGTTTTAAAATTGTATAAAACTGTAAGAGTAAATGTTAATTACGGCGCTGGTGATGTTTGTTACTTGAGCTTGCATAGGTAAACTTCTCCAAGAAACAATTCTGGATAAGATAAAATGGGTACTGGAACAGGTGGGCACTAAAATAATTGTGTGATACTAGCCTATAAGAACACCATTGGCATATATAGGGCGGTTGACAAGAGCTTTGGCAATGGCCTCCGTGCGACTTGGCGACTTCGCTCTCGTGCTCACAGTGATCTCTTCTGGCATTTTTACTACAGTTCAGCAACTTTACTAATTTAAAAAATTCTCATTTTTGGTAGGTAGGTATGTCATGAAACTTGGTAAAATGTCTTATTGACAGTCTATTTTTTAAACATGCACAGATTTTGCTGATAAGGAAAGAGATTTTACTTTGTCAAAAAAGTTCAAATACTTACAAAAAACTTTATTGCACCGCCACCGCCATATTTATGTGGAAGGGAATGATCAAATATTAGGTTAGGTAGAATTCACTCATCAATCGCCAAGTTATGATGTGAAATGCAGAAAAACCAACAGGAAGGCAATGTAATCAAATGTTATGTATTAAATGAAATAACCATAGTTTTGGGAACAATTTTTTATTTAGAACAGTAGATAATATTCTAATGCATGCAGAAAACCAATGATTAAGTTATAGTCTGGAGCATATGATTTTACAACAAATACAGTTTTTTTTAGAACAGATGTTGGGTGGTCTTCTTACTTATTATTCAGGTAATCCCGTATTGTATTTTTACTCCAACATTATGATTGGTGTAATTTTCAATCAGTCTCCATGGGAATGTTAACGCTATGTTTAGGTAGTGATTGTAACAGCGCAGACAGTTGACCTTCCAGGGGACCAGCTACTTGTATCAAGTTTCTAAGATTATTTTCAACTTGTAAGATGTCCTGGTTTATTGATTCCATGTTCTGTAAATAAAAATACCATTACAAAAGATATTTACTAAACTCAAACATGCTATCTTCAGAGAAATACTAGATAAATCCAGGTGTCCAGGATAAACCTACGGTAATAAACGTACTTAGTATCTTTAGCTTACCTCTACCATGGAAGTGTACAAATATTTTACATCTTTATTGCTGTATCGGTAGAAACCGCTCACGTTTGATTCTGAATCCGAAGGCGCATTTGAAGCCATTTATCTATTATTTTAACAATACACAAACAGAGCACAGTTTGAACTTTGAAATTTAAATTAACCACAGTCGTAGACAGAGACAGTACATAAACTATGTGAAATATTACTTGTAACTTTGAACGTTGTGATTATTTCATATCTTTGTTTCACAAGCAGTCATTCTATAATAAATCCGGGCGAAAATAACAAAAACAATGCTAAAAATTGTAAGTCGCCAGAGGTCTCGCTGAACTGAAACGCTTTCTTTGACAGCCAGTTGTTCGTTTAGTAATTTAGAAGCCTATACAGCTGCACGACTACTCATTTAAAACAAAGTAAAAATCATATCTTTTCGGTATCATGTCATAAACGAATAAAAAATGAACTGTATTTCAACGGGTCATATTTAAGTTGCATAAAATTCTCGAAAGCCTTGTAAATATTGTTTTTCTGTAAGATCCGTATTTAATTTCTAAACAAATCAAATGTCAATGTCACCCGCTGCGGAAAGAATCGCCTGCATTGGAGAAAAGCCAATTTTTTTCGAAAATCTCATAGAAAAAATTACCGACAGTGAATTTTGTGTGAAAAACTCAAAATATTTCTGAGAAAAGTGTATGTAGTGGTGATAAATCAGTTTCCTTCTCTTGCGTCTCATAGTATCTGTGTGGTGGATATTGTTTTTATTGCATAGTTATTGATTTATAGAAAAAAGTAAAAAAATAAAGATGCATTAAAATAACAAAATAATTCACAAATTTTACACAATGAATACGTTTAAAAGTGATAAGTTTATCTAAACATTTCATAACAACTACTAATATGTTAATTTTATTCCTATTTATTTTGGTTGTATTTTTTTATATATTAGCTTTATACCTTGCTTTTCCATAATTTCTTTCAATCTATTGCAGGACGAGACATTATTTGCTAGGCATTTGGACTTTGTTTTGCCCTACTAGAAAGTTCTTTCTGCATTTCTCTTGGTACCAACCCGCAACCAACAAATTGCTGATTATGGTCCGCACTATAGTTGAGTGTTATCCAGTCTATATTGAAATCTGTACAGGATACAATGAGGGCAAATGAAAAAAATTAAATTGCTTAAAGTATGGTTACAACTGTTGTTTAAAATAACATTATTTTATTGATTTGATTTAAAATTATAATTCATTTGAATAAGAACATATTAATAAGACCCCTTACAATTTTTATAATGGGAAACTCCTAATGCAAAATCATGTATTGCAAATGTATGATTTCTGTTATTCTTCATTATCTCATATTCTCTTACATTCATCTGCTTGCGCTAAAATGTATTTAGTATGAACTTATTAACCTTCTAATCATATTTTATGTATATTATTGTAATCAACTTGGATGCTTACATTCAGTCAAGCCTTAGATGCAAACAAATTAAAATAAATGTCTGATGCAGCTCTTATTTCCATTTTTATTTTCAAATGTGTTCTAGTTGCTACTCACTACTACTGGTACCATTGAATATTATGTTATTTTGTACAATTACCAATTCTCATACATTCCCTAAAAATAAATAATTGTCTTATTTGCAAATTTGTCTCTTGTATAACAACTGATATAATTGGAAAATCTGTGTGAGAATCCTTATGATAACAGTATCAGTAATCATTACACTTGTAGTGATTTGCTGAGACTTGAATAGGACGCATTAGTGGGCAGTAGGTCGACGGCGGCGGCGGCGCCGGCCGGGCTGGCGTCGCGACGTCGCCGCCCGCCCCCGCCCCGCTCTCGTCTCGCTACCCCCTCACACCCCCAACGTGTCAGTCTCAGTGTCCCTTCTCACTAACTACCCTTACATTCTTGCTCCTGCATCTTGTAACTTTGTGAAGTTTGTTTGGATACTCTCGCGATTTTTCTTTCCTGTTTTGTGGGTTTTATTTTATTGCTTCGTAGTGTATTTAGTGAGCTCATTGGATATGAATTGTAGTATACTTTCGCACATTCCTTAATTCTTTTCCGATCCTAACATATTGGAGTATTTTTTTCCCCATTAACAAAACTTTAGTCAAATATACAAACATAATGTGTAACTAAATGTGATTGTGGAGTCATGTCTGAGGAGCATGACGTGGATTGTCCCATGGAAGACGAAAAACAGACTGACGAAAACGACGAAAAAGTGGTCGAAAATGAAAAAGCAGTAGTCGAAAACAGGGATGCAGTGGTCGAAAACGGTGAAATAGTGGTCGAGAATGCCGAAGACTGTCCAATGACGGTAGATACCGAAGAACCAAGTGCCAACTTATCCAAAGAAGACAGTGCCATAGACGCCATAGACAAAGAGACGTTAAGTAGCGAGGTGGACGAGAAGAAGGACTTATACGGTGCCAATGAGAGAGCGACACTGAGCTGGACGGCGGAAGGGAATCAGTTCAAGATAGCATGGAGCCTACCGCAAGGAGCTGCTACGGCAAACGACTACATTGCATTATGTTGTACAGGTAAGATACTAGGCTTAGGCTACTTGATATTTCGGTACAAATCGCTAATCAAATTATATCTTTAATTTTATATTTCAAATCCAGAAATGATTCCTTCGAACTTCCCCTTACTTTTAAAATATTGGCACCATAAGTTAAGGTAAACTTAGTGCTCGAACTATTCTATGTCAAAAGCATGGTCTGTAAATTGAAGGGTTATAAGCGTCAGACACGCGATTTGAGACTGACGATGTAAAAATCACGTCGGTTATTGACGACTGTTGGCTGCGGGCTTCAAAGAACCGACGACGGCGACGGCTCAAATATTCAATAAGAATGTCCGGAGAGTGCAGGATATATTAAAATGCTACGTTCTACTAGGTCTCGAGTTCTGAGTAAACAGGGGCGAGTCCGGAGAAACTATAGTAATATGAATGTAAAATCGAAGGCGCCACGATGGAAATATTCTGCTATTGACGTTTCGTAGGCAAACGGATCACAAATGCTAGAATATACTATGAAAGATTGTACAATTCGCGTGGGTGTAAGCTGTATTTAATTGCATCTAAGTTACATAATGGTAGCATTCATCATCATCATCATTTCAGCCGAAAGACGTCCACTGCTTGACATAGGCCTCCCCCAAGCATCGCCACTTCGACCGATTTTGTGCTTTCCGCATCCAGCGGATTCCTGCGGCCTTCACAAGCTCATCGGTCCATCTTGTGGGAGGCCTTCCAACGCTACGTCTTCCGGTACGTGGTCGCCACTCCAGAACCTTTCGACCCCATCGGCCATCCGTTCTGCGAGCAATGTGCCCTGCGCATTGCCACTTAAGTTTGGCAATTCTTCGGGCTATGTCGGTTACCTTGGTTCTCCTGCGGATCACTTCCTTTCTGATTCGATCACGTAGGAAAACTCCAAGCATAGCCCTCTCCATTACCCTTTGGGTGACTTTTAGCCTTCTGATAAGGCCCAATGGTAGCATTGCCTTGTTTTATGTCTTCTTATGGTTATATCACTCAACCCAGTTATGTTTTTCTAGGCATTTAAACTAAAAATGGTAACAGAAAAGAGTCGGCTGTTATTGAAAATTTGAACACTTTTGACTCCATCCACTTTTCATAAAACTCATACGCCATGCCGCCATACATATTGGAAGTGAACCCTCCGGGAGGGTTATCGGCATTACATTTGCGCTAAAGTTAACCATCGCGGACGGTCAACAGCATTAGGTTTAAAACCGTATAACACGGTTTTAAACCACTGTAAAACGAAGTAAAATAGTGTTTTCAGGGGCTCTTGTCGCTACACGTAGTTTCCAACCTTTTTAATTTTTTTGTGAATATTTGTAAACGGGGAACAAAAAATTTAAAAAAATGTAAGGCTTTGATTTTAAAACCAACGCATATACTAATACATCTTGTCAAAATATAAATCAGATTTTATTTTCACGGTTTATAATGCTGTATTTGCTAAGAAAAACCTACATTTAAAATGAGCCCTCCGCGAGGGCTTTCGGCATTCCAGATGCGACTAGGTGAACCCTCCAGGAGGGCTTCTGGCACTGAACGTAAAGTTTCACTTTTGACAAAAGATAATTTCTGGAAAAGGAAACCAAAGAAAAAGCTAGAAGTTAACCGCCTGATACTTAAAATTTTACTTTTAATGGCATGGAAATTACTCAATGAAGTTCACTCTCTTGAAGCCTTGGATTCATTCAACCGATGTCATTCATATCCAGCGGTTGTGATTCCCGCTGAGTTCAATGAAGTGAGTCAGTTCCGGTTCATAATTCTCGGTAATTTGAAAGCGAAACATTTCGCTAATTGGATGGGTTAGGTAGATATAGGTAGGAAGGAACATTGTTTTGTCACATATGAAATTACTTAGTAAATTAGTTTTTGCAGCTTGGGTATGGTAGTTTTATGGTAACTATAATCACTTTGTAACTTTCGACTAAAAGTAGTAACTAATGGCAAAAACCCGAAGGTGTACAGTGCACACAATATGAAGTTTTTTTTGGCAGATTTTGCACCTATTCTGATGATTTTTTTTTCCATCTTGCTTTTAATATACTTATTTGACGTACGTACATTTTGGTCGATCTTAATTTTGGACATACTCGTATGTACCTATTAGTGACAAAACGCGAGGAAACTCAAGTGACGTAATAGGCAGTCCTTTGATTCTTCTGATTTCATTGGTAAAACCTCTACCAGTGGTGGCCAAAGATCTATATTTGGAGAATTCAAATGCAAAATATTTTATTTCACATAAACCTTCTCGTACATGAGCAATTATGAAACGTCAGAAGCTAGTTGCACGATGAATGATGTTTATCATCGAAGTCTTTCGAAATCAAGAGCTTCAACAAAATTGATCGATTATCATTCGAAGCTTTGACTAAAGCCATCTTTGAAGAGATAAGGTGTTATGAGTACTAACTTAGTTTTGTTCTCACAATCACTGTTTATCTAAGAATCTTCTTGATACTGGGAGTCATAAAACTGAGTTCTCCCTAGACCCTAAAGCAAAATGCAATATCTGACTCAAGTTTTTCTGCCATATGCCATGCACACCATGGCATATGGCAGAAAAACTTGAGTGCACATAATACCGATGAATGCACGTAGATACTACGTAATTGGTTGTCGTTAGCCAGCATGTAGAGAGTGTTATATGACTCCCTGCGTCCCTGCACGGCGAGGATTGGTGTTATAACTGTATTTTACTGTATACAAGCGCTGCGGTACCGGTCATTGCATTAATTGACAACAGGAAGCGGCGTGAGTAATCGACCTACCCCTCCCCCTCCCCCTGTAGATACTATCACTTGTGAGTTGCATACTCACATTCCAACTCAAATCGAATTTTTATCTGTTATTTATTATGTCTATCTTACCAAGCTAAATGATATCGGTCTACGATGAGGTTAAAAAAAGTTAGTTAGTTAAACGGATATCAATTGACCCTAGGACCTCTCGATTGTCAACCAACGCTTTCGAGCTGTTAGGTTGCCTCCTCATAATTTTATTATGCTACGATTTGGTGTAGTTTCATTCCATGGCTTGTGACTGTGAGTGGTGCTCTTACTTCTAATGGTATCGTTTACAATTGCATGTTGTTTTTGTTTCAGTTCCAATCAAGATACATATCTCGTGATTATATGTCGTCCGTCATCCATTCATTGATTCTTTGTATATCTGAAATCTTAACGTAGTCGGGTTATAATGGAGTGATTGATTTAGTGGTACTAAGAATAATTTAGCACTCCGAAAACGAATTCATATATCAGTTATTCGTAACACCAGTTAATTTCATAACAACACAATATTGGATAAAGTCCGTTCTTATTTGTCGGTTATGAGAAAATAAGCCGATGATAAACTTGGAAGGGTGACGAAAGTTGTTGTCTTGCGATTTGGAGTGTTAAAAAATAATGGGGAAGAATGTGTTTGCGTTGAAAAAGAATACCTATACAGTTTCAGAACGTTCCCCAGTTCAATTGCAGGAACAATTTTATCAGGGGTCTGCCACTAGGAACTATCTTGGGGCCATTGTAATCCTAAAATCCGGATTGATGATCTCACCGTGGTGATATTAATGTGTTTGCCTTAAGTGTCTTGCCCACCTCCCTTTTTCATTAGCCACCCGAAGCTGCACGTTTCGTAGCTAAGATTGAAGCTTTCATTACTTTTGTTGTATGTCTCTCTGGCTTTGAGGAAACACATTCAATCAATCATTGTGGTGGAGTCTTGCATCGTTTGAAATAACTTGCTGTGGCTTTGTTATCTTCATCAGTTCTTTTATTTTATATCCCAATAAAAGCTAATTTAGAGGACCCCGTTTATAATAGGGAAATCGTTATTAACACAAATATACATGCTCAAGTTTACAATTATAATTATTTCCCTATTTTCTCTGCTAATCAGTGTTCTTGCATTTCCAAACAGGTTTTTAATGCAATTTAATTAAAATTATGTTCACTGCAGTGTGGTCTTACACTGAGTATTAATAAAGGAATTTATAAGAGCTTGTAAACAATATATCACTGTGAAGACTTTATTAGCTACCGATTTAGAAAGCGATAAGATCGGTTAAGGGCGGCCTCCTATGAAAGCTACACTTATCCTGTTAATTAGGTGACATAGTACAACCAGTTATTGCCATGTCCATAAAGTTGCGTTGCAACCTGATGCCGTTTGCTGTTAATTTAAATGTAATTAGATAACTAGTTAGCTTGGTATGTGTTAGAAGTTTTATATTTCCACTTTTCAAAGTCGATGCTTAGCCTTTTAAGGTAAAATTGACTAGGGTTACCACTTGAGCTACATGTCAACGCTGTTATTCAAAGTTTGCGCTAATTTTCTGGCTAGGTTATCGTATTTGTGCATCTGTAATCCTGTTTCCGTTACCGTCCACAAATATTTGTAGCAGACATAACTACATACATAAACTCACGCCTTCATCCCATAGGGGTAGGCAGAAACTACAGAACGACACCTGCTACGATCCTTACATACTCCTTTTACCTCGTTTACGTTCATACATCTGGTCAGACACGCACGCTGGTTGCGAGTACTACGCACTTGGCCTTTCTGAAGAATATCACCATTAAGGTCAGTATATGTCCTCCTAGGGCGTCTCCTTCCAGCCTTTCCAGTCACATCTTCCTTGTAAATACATTTTGTTAGTCGCCTTTCATTCATCCTCTCAACATGACCAAACCATATCAGCATACCCTTTTAAATTTTTGTTACTACATCTTCTTTTAAATCACACCGATGTCTTATCACATCATTCCTCAGCCTATCATTCATAGTCAGACCACACATGCTTCGCAAGGAACGCCTTTCCACAGGATTTATTCTACTTTCATGCTTGCAGAGACACAGTGATTATTATTAGCAGTCAGTCACACGCCACACAAGAGTTTTTTTATTGGCCATAGGATTATCTTGAATAAGTTCTTCTTTCTCACGTGTTGAGTTCTTTGTTGCCTCGTCATTACGCCTCAAAACGTAAATGACGAATCATCAAATGACGTGTTTCACTTTAGGTCATTCTCTAGTATACGTAGTAATAGTTGCGAGGGCGCCGAGCAGTCTCTTACGAGTACGTCGTCGTTTAAGAAACGCAGTATTTACATTTGTATTAACCGGGAGTGACGAAAAACAAAAGGTCAAGGATGAAATAAAACGATCACGTATTCATTGGTAGGATGCGATAAAAACCACAGTTGCTGTCGTGCAACCAAGACGGCACAAAATTATGAGCCTCGAGGAACATGTAACATTGTTATTTTTGACTAAAGCTCTACGCCGAATATTCTGAGATCATCACACGCCGTGCGAATGTTAATGTCGTCTTCGGCGAAATAAAAAGCAATAAGCGACGCAATAAAGTGAAGCAACGCAGGGCACGTGCGATGCAGCCACTTTGTTACATCAACCGCTTATGCCTGTACTTAGAGCCTTTCACCGGCACTGTTGCTTGTCATTTTCTTGCTTGCAAAGCCATTATTGCTGTAAATCCGTCGGTGGCACAACGGGATCTGATTTCAAGTCACCGTTTTATACGTAGCGGTTTTAATCGTGATACAACGATAAAATTGTCGTCATTTATTAAAATGCGAATACCCGCAATGTCGATCTTTATGGAGTCTATCGCGAGGCATCGGGTACCTACGCATGTATTTAATTCAGTGTTATCTGAATTATGCACAGATGTCCTCCATAATACAAATACGACTCTCGAATTTCTCCTGACTTTCGCCGGTTCTGTAGTCGCATTAATTGTGTCAGGTCGCTGTCGCAATTGCGCACACGTATGACCGGTCGTATTGCCAAAGACTGTTATTGTATGTTCATTGTTGTGTGCAATAAAATTCTCCAAATTGCTACTTACGTTATGCGGTTCCACAAACCGGTGTTTCGGCAAGAACCGGAAGCTGGCATGGTTTTCTTTGCATTACAATGAGTTTGTTGAATTGGTTACTTACAAGTTCGGTGTGGTGGATCGGGCGATGCACGTAGCGCTAGGACGCAGGTCACCACACCGACTTGGTAATCGCATGAATGAGCCTATGGGTCAGGCCCCCGCGCTCCGGTCCCCGCCACTCGGTTTGTGAATGAAGCCCCCACCGGCGCGTGCCGCGCTCTCGCCGCTCACGCTCAGTCGCGCCGCGCGCCCTCGATGAACGCGCTAACACGCGAGCGCATGCGAGTGCGAACATTTTGACGTTTTCAAATTTCAAATCGTACGTGTTTGTCTGTGTTAAACTTTGATTGACAGTTGACTTTTAAGTGAAAATTGCTTTCCTGCTTGTTTCTGTTGCGATGCAATTTCCGCAGTGAGACTGGACGCTATTACTATAAGAAAACCAGCCTTCGGGAAAGCCGCCAACGGTAGACATAGTTTGACATATACGGTGAGTAAGTTGTTACGAATTTTTCTTTCATTCACTTCTATGCTAGGTTATCGAGCATTAGCAAAGGTGACACGTAGGCTTTAGGCTTATTGAACGAAAAATAAGGTTGTGGGCCGGCTTGTAGGTGGGGTGCCCACGTACTTTTAATATTTGTAGGTGTACTACGCCATTGGGTCTTCTTATATCTAGCTCAATTAGCTTGAGCAAGTTCTAAAAGCAATGTATCAGAAATACGTGTTTGAATGAATATTTATATTTAAATAGTGTTCATTCATATTGCTTATCTATGTGTACCGACTAGAACTCGCCTCTAATAGCTTTCCTGTAATTAAGTACTTACTTATCATGAACATTTAGAAACGTCCGGAATAGATACTTCTGTGACTCTAGGGAAATTACATAATATAATGCAGTTTTTAATTTAATTAAAATTTCTAGCTATAGTTGCGAACATAGTCTGAAGTGTTGATGTTGTTTTAGACTTCTTTATAGCAATCGATCCTAAAATAGTTGAAGTTAAATATTCAAGGCTTTAGCGGCTAAGGTCTGAGACAGATGCGTTCCGTTTTTGTTTATAAATTCTCTGCAAAAAATGGTCAGAGTAGGCGCCGTTGCAACACAATAGACCATTTAATAAGGCGCTAAGCAAACTCTACCTGGACTTGATTCTCGCCAATTTTTTCTCTCCACTCACGTCGGTTTGAAATTGATGAGCCCCTATTGTTTGCGCGTGATATCGATCGGTTTCGGTATGACACCGTTTCGCGATTTCCCTTCTATGGACGTCAATTAAACATTTCGATCGAGGTGGAAGATTTTTCGATCCCATAAATCTCCAATTTGTGTTGCGAAGCTTTCGAATGTATGAAAGCTAGAACACTAGCGGCTTTCTTGATAATATCGATTGATGTGTCGTGTAAGCACGTAAACTCCGTCCGGGGGCTAATAAAACAGCCATCCATCATGAGCCCACCAGCGGATATTAAATTGACACGCCTCGCTCGGAACACTCCTTCATTTCATCCCATTACGACGATATTACTATATACGTTTCTAACTGGTCGCTTGTGGTGAACACTTTTTGTTACGATAAACAGGTGCAAGAAATGTTTATTACGGAAATTACATCTAGCACAAATATGACGGAAGATATTATTATTTAATATGATGCTGTAGTGAGATCGGCTCTGTAATTAAGTCTCAATTAAACAGGAAGCCGATCGACAGCACCGTCTTATCTCAGAGAATTATCAAGTGTCTTATCTTTGACGAGAATTTTTATAGAGCATGTTGTCGCATAATTAACTAGCGGTCTTACTTCTTTTTGTATCTACCGCTAGTTGAGTTGATTTCAATCTTTTAAAGAGTCCTTCCACTCCCTATAATGTTCATTCAGAATTGCTTAAGTCGTTATTCATATTTTCATCATTCTCGCTCGACTGACACTGTACATTCATAATATTAAATTATCTCGCTCTGAAAGCACCGCTTGATGATCAGTAGAAATTAAATGGACAAACCATCTCTCCTCCCAGCACTGCGGCACTGCATTATCCCAATAAAGAAAACAAGTAAGTACAAGCTTTATCAATACTTTGAACAACGTTGTTTTTTTTTTTCCAGAATGTAACAAATCCGATTATTGTGGCCGAAGCCGTGTTAGGACCCCTCAATTTCCGTAATTCATTATACAAATTCCATTAAGCAATTTGCTCCCTTTTCCTTACTACGACATCCAGTTTTATGAATGCCATCTACTCGATTTAAATAATCATTTCCTTCGTCCAGTAATTATCCAGTCATGTCTCATTATACACATCCTACAGGTACATTTCTCACCATTGTATTTGATGGAAATGAAGTCTAATATATAAAATTTAATTCAGAGCGGAAAGTACATTAAACTCTAGACTCCGAGATACATTGTCTTGGTAGAAGTAAATCATTTAAAGAGCATTCAACTGTACAGCTTCCAGCTAGGTAATAAGTTGTTACTTGCAAATATATCATTAAACTTTATGCTGACTTCATTATTTGCGGCCGTCAAATGATTCTCACGGAGTTTCGACATAGACGCTAACTGCCATTAGTCAAGTGGTGTGTTGCGACAAGTGTAAGAAATTGTGAGACAGTTTCTCACGAGGCGAGCTCGCTAAGAAACGACTCGGGATCCCGCTGTTTCTCTTGACTCTTCGACTCTTAATTAGATTTCTTTTTCGACCATTGTTTCCTTGCATTTAAAACCGCGGGGCGATTTACAACAATGTTGGTTTTTGCGATTTGTAATTGGAATGATCCTAGGTATTCTAACACTGCAGTGATAATGTGTAGGTAATGCTATCATACTGTATCCACAAACTCGTTAAAGCAAATTACACCTCGACACGTCGTAAAGCCATTAACTTCACACTTGGAGAGGCGAGCATTGTTGCCGAGTGAAAAACACAGAGAGGAAGCGATAAATTATGTTCGAAGTTTATACGATCGGCCGGTAATGGGCTATGAGCTCGCGATCGCAGCGCTCGCGCAGCATCACACGAACCCTCTCAAAGGAATTGTTCGGTGTTCATTTTCGACGGTGGTTATTTTGAACAATATTCAGACACTTCGATTCGTATGAGCATACCGAATCAATTCGGAATTAGTTAATTTTAAGCATCACATTCAACTCTTGGCTGGCGTCTACGTACTCTTGTTCTAAATAAACAATATTATTGTAAGCACCTATATTTGAAAAAAAAAATAACCGGAAGTGTACGGATTCAGAACAAAAGTGCGGTTGACTTTTAAGCACGTATTAATTGTGTCCCTTCCGGAACAACCCTAGCTAGGGGTGGTACCGGTACACGCCAAAACGGAAGTAACAGACGTCTGCCATACCTTGGCTTTGTAATTGGCGGTACGGGCGTACTTCCGGTTTCTTTCAGGAATAACTATTAATAGAACAAAGTGTTTCCTTTCGTTATTGTAATCTCTTCAACTAGCTTTAAACCTAATGAAGCCCTCTTAAACTTTTCTTCATGATCCTGGAGTTTTGGTGTCTAAAATAGCCAAAACAATTTCTTAAGACATCTTGAGCTTGGTTTCTTGTTAGTCTGTGTAACTCTACCTAAGTTTTAACTATTTAGATTTTCAATTGGACACATAAAAATGCTGCTTCGGTACTGATGTAATTGAAAATAGTACTGAAACAATTTTGGGGACGACACATTTTTTTTTTTAATTTGGAATAGTTTTAAAATACGTAAGCTATTTTTGAAACAAAAAATAATCCCCCACACTATGTGAAAAATTTACGTTTGTCATTTCGATTCATTGAAAAGTCCTTGAGCAGAGAGAGAGAGAGGAATTTACGTTTCTCCAAAATAACTCAGCACACTCACTTCATTGCATCAATGTTTTCAATATTTTGGTATTTCTGAATTCCCACAAGCTGAGCTATTTCAGGCTCATAACAATGTCAGAATTCCGAATTTCCGACACGTGGATTTACTCCAGCTGTAAATAGTTGGACCGATTTGGCGACACTGAAATGCGTTACGTTTCGAAAATAAATGGAGCTCTCATGAAGAAACGTTCCGTCTGGATGTACCGTGCCCATATGGAACGCGCATTGAATACGATTACTCTCGTGTCCTCCACTTATGGATGTAATTGTATGCTTAGCAAGTTTTATTGTCCTGTACCATAGGCGACTCAGGAGTTAAGTAGCTCAACCAAGGACGATTGCCTATGGTGTGAAATCCGGTCAATGAAGTCACGTCTCCGCTGCGTATGTGACCATATTATTGACAATAAAATATTCTTGACACCTAAGATTTCGCGGTGCTGTATATTTTCTCAAGACGTTTTTTAGTTCTCATAAAAAGATTAGTGAAGGGTGGAGGTGCTAATGCATGTGTATACGCACATCCGGTCCGATGGGGTCCGTTAATTGGTCCGCGTAAAAGGGATATCGTGTAGCGTGCCCCCGCGCCCCTTGCCCCAGCTTCCTGTCTCGCGACATCAGGCGACGATAGCCGAGATCGTGAGTCTCTGTTACTTTGAAGAAAATCTGCCGTAAAAGGTCGCCTGTCCAATTAAACGTCAGGATATCAGTCTCACCCCCTGCCGAGTTTTGTCTTCTTTCGGCCTGCAGTCACGATTTCTTATACGTTGTCTTTTATATTATGGTCATGAATTAATGTTCCGCCGTTCATCATGGATGTTACTGTTTTTAATATGTTACAATCTAAATCGCTAATGAGTGCGGTCTCCAACATTATCTTGCGACAGTCGTGCTATGGTTTGCATTTACAGCAGCTAACTTGTTCTCCGAATGTTTTTCTGTCGTGTTCGTGAACGTCAATGCTTTTTATCGTTTTTTCTTAGCTAATGAACAGGTCCGCTTCAATTATCTTTGCAATGATTATCTTTGTTTTTGTTCTATTGATGTCTTATAGTGTAGGTGTTAGTTATTATAAGATAGTTACAATCTGCTTAATAAGCTCAGTGTTATTAATGATCATCGTGTTGAACAACTGCATTTGAATAGACAAATTGTTATGTATGAACTTGTAGTGAATTGCTTAAAGTTATTAACTAATATGGGAACTTTTTAGTTTTCCCACGAGGATGTAACTCCATTCAGTCTGTGGAACGGTACAAGCAGAACCTGATTATAAATCGTATCTTCATTACAGTTTGTAGTCACATCTAGACTCGGTTTCCCATGACGAACTTCTGGACTGTGACTGACTTCATGCCATCATTTACGTCTGTGCTCATCCTTGCATGTAGCTTATGAGCTGTTGCATGAAATCACAGACATTTGCGTTGCGTTTTCATTATTGTTTCCCTATATATTTCCTTAACTTTGAAGGCAGCAAATAAAATTCAAGGTGTTATTTCGAACACTTGGATGCAGATATTCCAAGTTGCAGTGGCCAAAGGTGCCGTCCTGAGAACTAAACAATCGAAGTAGTTCCTAGAAACATTCAATGGGCTCGTTAGGTGTAGTGAATGGAAAGAGTACTCATCGACGGAAACAATAGGTGTTAACTTGCACATTTAGTACGCGCGTCTAAAGAGGATGTGAACTGATTACTGACTAGTTCAATGTGAAATTTTTGCCCTATCTCACAATTTCGATCTACGAGAATTTTACCGTTCACATCGTCTGAAATGGCCTCTAATTAGAACCAATTTTCTTCTCTGATTTGTCTAAGATCTTCGAAGGTAGTTCAAACAGAATTATTGTTTTAATTTACAGCAATAGTTTGCGATGAATTTGTTTGACGACTGACGAAGTAGCCGAGTACGCGTGTTCATAGTGTGTATGGTATGTAAATATACTGTGTGTATCAGTGGCGATATGAGGCGGTTTGTTTTTGTTAGTAGACTGTATTGTTATCATTCACAGCTCACACGAATAGACAATAACGTCGGACTTGTGAATGGGTGATTGATGGTGTTAGTCCGTCATTGTGCGAGTCCAGCTTAGTAATGGGTTTATTGTGTTAGCTCTAGTGTTTATACGGAAATCTCATTACAGTGAGTGTCCATCAACATATTTTCCGATGTGGCAGAAAACATACGAACCATGAAACTATACGAACCATTCTACATTATATTATGTCCTAAAAATTTGTAGCCATTTTTTGTGACGCTTAGGTTGGAAAGAGTAGGTAAGTACTTTGGGCAGATTCGTACTAGATTTACCACTTGTTTATAAGTTCATGAGCGACGACGTTGGAAACCCGTATGGTTTATTTATTACCAGTGGAGAGTGGGCCGGTTCCGGTCGGTGCTTGCGCAGGAAACCCGCAGGATATATCAAAATTAGAATCGCGAGCCGATGAACGGTGGGGCACTTGCGCTATGTCGACCGCACTTCCCATATCCGTTTATCAAGATACATAGATTTTCTGAATTAGCGTTTATGTGGTTTCGTCTGCCAAAATATTAGTGGAATCAATTTAAAAAATACTTGAGGTATTATGTCATCCTAAAATTTTTAAGGTGTTCAACCTGTTTTCACAATCTTTACATAAATACTTTCATTGTTTTTGGACAATGTGTTTTTAATTTTTATCCAATGTTTCAATCTTCGCGATTCCAAGTCCGTTGATATCGGCGCGTTGTTTTATTTTCGATGTTTCTCGTTGTCCGACGAACGGAAGTCATTATGCGCTTTCCGCTGTTCGTTGTACTGCTGCCCTGTAAAATGTATTCATTAAATCAGCGATCATGGGTTCAGTCGTCGGATTTCTTCTCGCAAGATCATTGTTTGACGTCAATTTCACGTTTATTTCTTTGTGATCGAACTCACATTGATCATTCGGCGACTTTAAATCGCCTCTTTAGCTGTTGTTTGTTTTTATTTGTTTTACCGACTGGTCTCGCTTTTTGATCCCCGCATTTGTTTGTGCACATCAGAAGTCTGTAGGATGAGGTGGGCTGAGGGCGGCCTCTTGCAACATCGCGGGGGCATGCGACAAATATTGACATGACAAATGTTTGTGTAGTAGAAAAAGCACGTACGTCTCTTGTGACTACTATGTTCACCGTAGGTGGTGCGGTGGTGCGCACAGATAATACGGCTGTAAACCGCCGAGATAACACACGGTGTTTGCACAAAACAAATCATGTTTGCTTACTTTATGTCCTGAGGATTGCTGGCACGGATCACTAGCGCTTGGATATTATGCGTCCTCACGTTCTATTTGCATTGGTTTATGGATATGCATTTAGTGTCGGCACAGGTTAGGATTTGCCAGAGGCTAACAAATAAACAAACAATACTGGAGAAATTATGTGCAGTTGTTTATTGTCAGGTTTATTTGTTGCTTTTAGTTAGTATTTTTGTAGTTTGCAGATGGTTATTCATCAATTAAGTCTTCAGCAAAACATTGGTGTCATCGTTTTACAAAATTAACTTCACATTCGAGTTCATTTGCCAACGCATTTGTATCCGTAAACAAGCGCTAGCCAAGGCCGCGTATGTTTACGAGTCTACTAACGCTAATAACACGAATACATCGACAGGTTTATATAAAAGGTAATATTAGCTAGACATCACACATTATTTATTTAGATTTATTTGCAGCGTCTTTTTACTCACTGTCTCGGACAAAAGAGTCGAATGATCCAAGATAAGAAAGAACTGAGATGTTCGAGATGAACATCGCGTTAATTATCTTGAAAATTGGATTCTTGACGATGACGGAGACATTTTTGCAAAGCAAACGGTGTTCCGTAATGAGAGTAGGGTGGCAAAAATGGCCTAAAATGAACAGCAATCTTTGTTTTGCTCTTATACAGAATGAAACGTTGTGTACACAACTTATTTATAACGTAATAAGCCTGGAGATATTCCAATAGGCCTCGATTTATTCGCGTGTTGCGAATCGCCAACGGAAACGAATGCCAGTAATGAGCTTCGGATGTCGCTCACCTATTGTGACGAGCTAATAGATATTGACTTCCTTAGTTCAGGCCGTGGTGGTAACAACACCGGTCTATAATGAGGCATTGTTCACATCTTATTCTGTTTTCAAGACGCAGATCCGGGCTGTGAACCGATTGCTAAACTGGTAATTTGTGCATTGAATATGAGTGCAGTATCATATGCTGGTAAGCCGTTCACAAATCCAGGTCAACGTTCCTTCACGGATCTGCAACGGCAATTTTAACTGACACCAAATGATAATGGATCTGGCATTTACTCGGCAGTGCAAGCACCGTGAATCAGAATTCGTGCTTGAGTTAGGAGCTTATTACAAACGTACCGTAGTCAATCATCAATCACGAGTTGACCCTCTGCCTTTACACGCCGTCCAATTTCAATACATTTTTTGTGAGTAAATCACAAGAAAATGTGGAAGTTTGTGAACGCTGTTCATCAGGATCGTTCATAAAGTTAACATAGAGATTATCAAAATATGTTTTTTAAAAGAAACGTATAGTACGTATTTCAATGAACAATGATACGAGGGCGTGTCTTTATTGGCAACTCCTAAAGGCGTCGCTCCGTTTGTTTGCAAGTGACGTGAAGGTGGGTAATAATTGGGCCAATAAGAGCCATTGGTCTTCTTGCTTGAGTGTTAATTTGGAGAAACGGTTGGTCGGCTACATGACGGCGTAACGTAGCTTCTTCCGCACGTTCCGCGGCTTGCCTGAGAACCATCGTCACCAGTGGGACGGAACTTCTTAATGTTTACCTGACCATCCGTCCACGGCACCACGGCTTCCGAAAGCTTTGGGAGGCGAACAAATACTGCATTTACTTTATGAACTTCCGCTTTGTTACTGTTATTGACCTCTAGTGGCATTCGGAAAGGAGAATATAAATATATTCGGTGCCTTTTGTTTAATCTTTCATATGAGCTACATATTTAGTTTTAAGATCTTCGCGAAGAATTAACTACATGGCATTGAATTCTATTTGCAGACAAAAGTTGTATGATAAAGTTGAAAACAGTCCTATTCATGAATACGTTAGTCTTAGTTTCATGTAAATAGCAGAGAACAAATAAAAGCAAATCACCAGATGTTGTAAATGGTGGCGTCATTAGCTCGAGCCGTAATCCCTTGACGGCACGCGCAGGCACGCAGCGTTAAGTGGGTTAGCATGTCGATCCTGGCCTGTTCAAGGTCGCAATCATTTACCTGCACAACTATATCATCAATAGAAACACTGCTATCCTTAAAGTATAAAACTGGCTCCAAGACTGTTATGAATTAACAAATACCAATGTTACCATCAAACAGGTTATGAAAGAAATTAAGTTTGAAATAGTTGCCTTGGTGAATGGAGTAACAAATCATGTTTCAATATTAGCGTCCTTGATATAGTTGGACTCGTTTCACTTCCTGTTACGAGGCGAATTGTAAACGCTGAGCACGTCACTCATTCAAACTCAATCAAAGGATCGTGAATGAGATGTTTACCGCGCTCATACACGCTTATGTGTGCAAGACTCGAAGCGTTTCCTGTTTTATAATGTAGTACATCATGGGTATGTATCACCCTGTCGAAACATAATCATGTTTCGTTATTAAACAAACTTTACGATTTTCCTGCTTCTTTAGTTGAAGAAACATTATTTTGGCTTTTATGCAAATCTTTGACAGCAGATTAGGTGCTACTGAATGTGCTAATGCAATAACTCATCATTACAAAAGTATTTATGAAAGCTATTCAGAAGAAAGCAGTATATCACGAGGTATTAATGGTTTTATAGTGTTAGATGGTAAGTTTGTGTCCGGAGCTAGCCGCGGCACTGGAGGGCCGCAGGGCCGTCCTGCCAAGGCCAGCGAGTTCGTTAGGGCCATTCATGGATGCCTGCGCGCAACCTCCTCCCCACTCTCCCGCGGCGACAGGATATTCTCCCTCGCCGTGTGCTATGCTGGCCGATTGATCGGTTTATTTTTTTAAATCAAACGCGGAGCAAAAAGACACCACGCGCAATCGTAATTCACCGGATGCACTAACGAGTGTTAAATTTTTTAAACCTCACTGTGCAGCATTAGTTTGTTTTTGTTGAAGGCCGTTTCCGCCATGACTTAATCCATAACTCAACCGGTACATATAGTATGCGCGATAACCATTAGAGCTTATTAGTTTCTATTAGAAGAATCCACAACAGATTAAACTGTCTCCCCGTCGGACATTCCGTTCACGTAAGGACGCAATAGAATGTATCTATACGTTGCTGTGCGACATCTTGTAAGCAGTTTCCTACTAGTTTAGTCGTTGAATAGACTTTAATAAACAGGAGATGAGGCTTTTGATCTGAATCTGAATATAAATGTGCTGTTTCTAGACACAGGGAGACAAAGCACGTCTTTGACATTTGCAATGCACCATAATATAACATAACAGTCGCATGAACAGTGCTTCTGGTAATTGCAAGTGTTTTTATAACCACTGCATTCCAGACAGTGCCCTTGGAATGAAATATTAATGTGTTCACAAACAACCTTCAGCAACGCGCAACTTTATCTAATTTCCTAAAAGGTCTAAGGATAACATCTTCATTCATACGAATATGGTCCCTCGGTGGGTGGAAGTGGGCCATGAATCACTATGCTCTGTGTTGTGGATGAACATCGGCGTATTTCGGCTGCGCATTGTGGGTAATTCGTCATGATTTGCGTATGTAAATCAATGGAGTTTGGTTGTGCGGGCGTAACGGTATTTTCGTCGGTCCACAGCAGGAAGGCGGATGCTATAAACACACTTTCAGCGGCGTTACCATAGCGGCGTACCTATAGCGCTTTTGTTTAATAAATTCGTTGATGACATACGGTTTTCGGCTAATCTTCACAAATATCTTGAAAGGTCGTGAGTTCTCCAAGGCACGTGCCCATACATTCGGTTGACGGATTAGCGAGTGCCTTCGCACCCTCTTAGGGCTGGACTTAATGGCTGCCAAAATCGCGTCAAGAATTTTTATGGAAATCGTTTTATGAATATTTGGTCAATCATTTATCATTCTTGACGTTTACTGGTGAAGTCGTTTGGTAATCTACTTTTATCATTGAATTATAATTCTCTTGACAAGAATCTTCGGTTTGACTTTTAGTTAAATGTACCTTTAGATTTTTAATAGTAACCTGTTCTAGCCTTTCCATCCCACCAAGGGTCTGCTGGCAGAAAACAAGTTCGACTAAAGTGACTGGCCAGTAATATTCATTTCCCATATACGAGTAGTTACTGTTTAAAATATAATATCCAGTCAAGTCAGTGTTTAGAATGAACGAGTAAGAAAGCTATGAAGTTATGTGGTTTGTGGTTTCTTACCGAGTATAGGAATTTATTAGAGAAATATTTCCCTTACATTTATTTATCACTTTAAAACTTGCCAAGCATCGCATTACTGATTCTATTTCTAGGATTTTATAACTATCTCGGAATACCCATATAAATCCTGTAAAATCAGGAGTCTCAGTAAAGGTATGATTCCGAACAACGCGTCACTACTGGTTCAGCAACGCTGCGCGACATTGCTGCCGTGCTCGGAATGTAATCTCATATAAACCTATAGAAAATGTATGGGGACCAGTAGTGACGCGTCACACAATCACACAACAGTATTGACGTGGTAGCACTTCTGCGGCAGCACTGCCGAGTGCAGTGTTGTTCGGAATCATACCTTTAGTGATAGCTAGGTAACTAATTACTATGAAGGAACGTTGACATTCGACGTATGACACATGCCGTAACTAACATGGTGTGGTGAAAGTAACAGTTTGTGTTGTTGCCTATTTTCTATCTTACGAATATAAATAACATAGTGTTCTTTGCTGAATATGTATCTATTAGATTTTTCTTTCTTTGGCTACTGTTTTATCGCAACTACCATTTTGGGCTAAACCTTGTAATCAATCATCAGAATGATAAAATCTACTTATGAAAATCTTTAATTAATTTATTCACTGACAGACAACGCATAGCTGACAGACGGGGTCTAGAAGCATGAAATTTTGCACAAGAGTTCCTTTTATAACGAAGGTGAGCTCTGACAAAGGATTTTTGACAAATCAACCCCTGAAGGGGTTAAATAGGTGGATATTTAATGAAAGTTTCTATGTATGTTCGTCACATTTGTCCTATGGGAAATCTCATCGGACAACTTTTGTTAAAAGAAAATTCAAGTACCTACGTCAAGAAACAAGACTGTTTAGAAAATCATCATATCGTCCTTTTGTGTCATTGCTTAAAATAACATGCCAAAATTGTGTTGTCCATGAGCAAATCTTTACCCTGTCGTTTTCAAGGCGTCTTTCAATCATCATTTACCTACAATAAAAAAGTAGTATGACCCTCTGAAATGACCTCACGTATACAGTGCATTAGGTTGTGTTGCTAAACAAATATATTTCCTGTGGCGTTCTTAAACACATTCTACGTCAGAGAATTTGTTGTAATTTTGTGGTCGGCAGTCGATCTCGTGTAAATATTGCCAATCATAGGCCTGTCTCCCGCATAGTTTACGTAAAAACAAGTATTATGTGCGGTATTCCGCGTTTGCATAACATACTCTGTGATTGTTCACTTCCCGTCTGCTATTATTCTAGTTGCATTGTATTATGTAAAGCTGCGTCACGCGTCACTATCACACATTAATAAGAACCAGCTCATTTGAGCACTAACTAGACTGTCGCTGGAGGGAGAAATGTCGCCGCCCCCGACTTACACCCACGCCCGCCTTCGTATTTCTATATACTTTCCTCCTGCCCACGGGTACATAAAGAATCTTAAGAAATACTTATTTACTACTTATGCAATGTATTGTCGTCACGAGGGCGTTGCATCAATAATAATAATCTCTTTACAAGCAAAAATCATAAATTCTGTCACATGTTTGGGACGCTGTCACTCCCACATCAAGGTTGATCAATCAAAAAGGATCGACTGAATGGGATCAATAAGTATGGTGAATGTGGTGGGCGATCGGTCGTCGAACTGCGCGGGCGCAAGCCGGTGGTGCGCTCTAATTCAATTTAACGACAATCCATTGCGCACTAGGCTAACATTCCGCCTCGATGCCACCCATCCATTAGTTGTATTACTCAACTATCTCTACACGAGTGTTGCCTTGGCCCTGGTTGATTGTCCCGCGGATTATATTACGGACTTTAATTTCAAATCTCATGTTGAGTAATGATTCAGTACCTATTCTATTGACCATCATTATGATTTAACGCATAATGCTGAATGCTTACCATAATAATGTTGGACATTAAAGCATTCAGTAAGTGGCGTTTAATGTTAAAGGTTTCATATTTCTTAGGATTTATGGAGACTACACTATTAACTGCAAGCATTTATACTCTAAATGTACTGTCAAGATTATCCGTCTATTGATTTATGATACTTAATGGGAAATAGCTTTCTATGTTTTTCTCATGATAATTAAGCGTTGTCTATTGTTTCTTTGATAATACTACTTTGGTCGGGACCGGATCTGCAAGGATGGGCCGTGTCACCTTGAATGCCGGATGCCGGCGTTCTGTTGGAGGAGCTATCGGCCGTCAATCGTGTGAGCGTCTCGCCATATTATATTATAGTCGTCTGTCTGTTTGTCTGTGCGACTGCGAGAGCCGTTTTTATTTTACGACCATCCACGTCCGCTGTGCGAGTCCTCCGACAAGGTCGACGGTTCTTATAACCAATCAACCGGTGCATTTGTAGGAACTATAAGTTAGTTGCAATCAGATGTAGGTGCTTTAAATGCTTCAACAAGTATCCAATAACAAACATACCTGTATGTAGGATCGATAGGATCAAAAATAATAAAACGTTTGCAAGAATTTCAAGGGAAGAACGTGTCTCGTCTCTGAAGTCCCCAACGGAAATGGATTGGACGTGGGCGACACCTACGGAGTGCGCGAGTGACCACTCTCAACACAAACTGACAAATTTAATTTCGTTATCTATTTCTGTAACTACTCATTTTAGCTCGTTAACATGTATTTTCTGCTCGTTTGTTCCAGGTAAGTGCTCCGCAATCATCGCCACGATCTGCTGAAGGTCAAGCTCTTCATCAATCAATTACATTAGATGGTAATGTGTGGATATTAATGGCTAGTATTTTATCCTTATTTACTCGGACCCCCTCGTGTTTATTACAATGTTAAACACGTGTCAACTGTAATCAATTGAACTATAATATGTCAATGTCGGTGAATACAGAGTAGAATATATCTTAATCATACAATAGGATATTGTGACCGTGCTTTCTCTGGGCGTGGAGTGCATCACAATTTGTAACACTACGACTTATTTCCGCATCCGCTATTGTAACGTTGTCCACTGCAATTTAATCATCTCTTCGAGTGACAAGATGTATTAGAGCAGTTTCACGGTGGCTGTTATCAAGTGCTAGTGTGGGCTCTTTATTCACAATTTTAAGGTTCAAACTTGTTTGTGTTTAAAATTAAGTGGTTCCCTTTGATGTACTACGGGAATATCGACAAAGACGGATGTCCGGTGCCGGTCAGGATTTGTTTCACATGAACGTTGCTTCTCTGTGGCTTCGGCAAGATGAAGACAGAGCCCACGGTTATTTAACAATCTTATTTCGAAAAAATATTCTTTGTAAAGGGCCTTACATTGCATTGTAAAGCCACTGAAACGGTAACAAAAAACGTGATACTAATTTATGTTCTATATTGATTGCGTAAAAGATATCAGATGTGCATAGAGACGAAACAAAGCTAAAAGAGTCCGAAGCTGTTATTCCCATCCCAGAGAAAGCGGAAAATATATCACGTCAAACTAAAATTAATGATTTTCCTTAAAAATACCTCTAATACTGAATATTTTGCCGGAATATACCTACGCGCGAATGGCTTTATCGTAAACATAATATTTTGTTTGCTAAAGATTCGGCATCAATTTATTACGAGCTGTCAAAAAATATCTTTGAAGTTTTAATCTGATGCTGAAAGGAAAACCATAAAGGTTGTTTGCTTAAAAAATTAACATTAGTTAGCGTAGGAAACGGAGGAAAGAAGCTCAAAATCCTTCCGGTCCTTTTGATATCGCGGATAAGCGGCGTACGCGCATTTCAAAGGGCCAGTGTGTTTGTCCGACGAAGCTTGGGTAAACATCATTCGTTGAACGGGTGTGTGATTTCAGCCTTTTGTGTTTTTACTGTACATTTGTTGCTGGGGAACGATTTAATCTCATTATGTATGCACATCCGGAAGTTTGCCAGCGTTGGAATACAAAAAATCTGTGTGGACATGTATCATAGCGACAGTAGCCGATTAAGTTAATAATTTGTATAATACCCTATGTCGGTGTGTTTTCTTCGGTATTTTCATTGATTCATCTGCAAGTGGCAGCATACAATATCGGTTAGTCAAACAATAATATAAGTACTGTTTTCCCGGGAAACCATAAACAGCAAAGTTTAACAATGGACCGGAAAACGAAAGGGTACACAAGAACGGAACTGATAGAAAAGTAAAATAAGCTTACGTCAGTTTTTAATACAGTGGATTTCTATGATTTTGATCAGGACTGTGGAATGCTCTTGGAAATCATGGCAAAATCTCCTATGCTACCAACCCACGGATATCGATTGATATCTATGTACCAACTTAATCTATTCATGTTCATGAATCTCCACAATTTCCCGATACCCTAAATCCCTATTAATAAAGTAGGTACCGTTAACATTCGGTATTTGGCGAGTGGTGCGCGGACGTTTTGCATACAATGCCCATGTTGGTGCGCTTGCGCAACGAAGCGGTCATCGGGCCGGATGTGACGCTGCGACGCAGCCCGTGCCAAATTGTACCTACATGTGTGGACTAGATAGCCTTTCGATGTCCTAGGGTAATTAGCTATACAGTTCAAACTATATGTACTGTGTCTTACTTGTTATGAAGACTTGGCATTTCGATAAAAAATGTGCCTACATAATTTTTCTTTTCGTATTTGGAGTAGGTCGTGTTTCGTTACCATGTAATTTGGACAGAAGTCGAAGGAAGTATCGTTCCTTTTAGCTGTTCCAAATTGGTATAACCTAGTTTATCGATGTACTGAGTATGAAGTGACAAATAATGCTTCCCAAGCCCTTATTCCATGTCCTTCAGTAAGCATTCTTCGACAATGTGCATGTGAATTTGTGTTAAGATGTTATTCGGTTAATAATGGTAAAATTTTGGATATCTTTTGCATTTCGTGTCATAATTAAAATAATTGCATACTGATTGCATAGTGCAATGACAAGAAGCTCCACTGTCACTGCTCCTTCGGAGTTTTGTAGGACTTATATTCTGTGTTTCATTCGGTTACCGAAAAGGTTTGATATTTTATGTTTTGTTTTTTGTGTGAATTTATAAACCGGATTATATTGTGTTTTTATGCCAAAAAACTTTATTCACACCAGCTTTTTTGATGCCGACTGTGAATAAAGCAAAGTATCTAATTATTGTGGTCTAGAAATGAAACAATGTTTTATAAAGCGAAATTGAAAAAAGTACTTATCAAAGACTATCGATCGATCGCATCGATCTGTAAAATGTGGTTGCTGATGGTTTGGTGTGACAACCAATTTAATTTCTAATTTAAATACCAAATAAAAAAAAGCAATATCTATTATTTAGTATTTTGTAGTTCAGTTCGTGGCTCCATTCAATATTATCACTGTGACCCGCATCGTTAATATTAAACTAACCTAAAAAATCTAACAATCATTTGCATCCGCCATTACTTACCTACTGTCAGTTATTAGTTAGGCATTTTTTTTTTACAAAACTCTGACAAACCGTAATTAGATACTATTGTATTCTCGTTGAGAACCAAATTCGAAGTTTTTTATGTTAACATTAAAGAAAATATCTCTCGATTTATTTAAATTTCTGTAACCTCGAAAGGCAGTCGACCAATTTGGATAAAGTTTACCGTTGGCATTGTTTTTTGTTCGGCAAATATAGCCAAAAGTATTTCAGAATGCATAAAATTGCTAACGAGGACTTTTGCAACACTTGCAACTGAATTTTGTAAACTGTTAATGTGCTCATCGCTGCATGTTTATCGATATTATGCTCTAATGCACTATTGCATTTGCAATGCACCCTTGTAAATTCCAAAAACTCGTTTAAAAACTGCTCAGTGTAATAGAATGTCTAGGATGTGTTGTGAAGATTTAACTTCAATCAGTAGATGTATGGGCCTGTCTAGTCACCGGCACTAGGCACCGAGTGAGTGTCCTGTGAGCGTTGCCTTGGGAATTCCGTTTCTATGGATGTTCTGTTTTATCCTGTCTAGACACTTGACATATCCTAATCGTATGGTTTTAAGATTGTATTCATTTTGAGTTTCTTGAATTTAACAGATTATTTTTCATTCACGAAAATTCCCGAATCTATTCATCCATTTCTGCCTAGCTTTCGGAAATATAACCCTTAGTACAAATCTTACTCTGTATTAGAGTAGATTGTATGAATATTTTGAACGGACCACTCCCTGCACACCAATAGTGCATTATGAATTTATGACCCATTGTATGTGTGGGTTCCCTCTTCGGGCCAGCAAACAAAATGAGCTTCACACCGCAAATCAACGCACGGTCTTGCTATTCAAGACAATTAGACGAGACTAAAGTACTAATGGAAGAGGTTATTGTGGTCAGGTCCACTCCAGCTGTCTGATTTGACTATTCTACAGTCTAAACTGTGCGTAGAGCTAACCAAACTGTCATTGGTGTACAATAAGATTTAAGATAAGTACTAGATAAAGACTGGCTAGAAGAAATATCATACAGAAACTGTGATCGAGTGACGCCATCTAGCGTAATATCAAATATATATAATTGCCAAGTTACACTTTTATGACACAAACCCACCAATTTTTATTACCAATTTTTAGATAATTTGACGCATCTAACAAAATTATTTA
Source organism: Agrochola litura (assembly GCA_949152395.1). NCBI lineage: Eukaryota > Metazoa > Arthropoda > Insecta > Lepidoptera > Noctuidae > Agrochola > Agrochola litura. The sequence continues at coordinate 4,458,321 of OX424502.1, read as the reverse complement.
TTTTATCTAAATAGGTACTGGGTAAGTGACAAAATACTAACGAAAACATAGTTAAATCCAGTCGTTTTATTACTACGAGATTTGCAATACTAGAATTTTTTTTTTTTGGCATATTTTCTTCGTAAATAATTCTCAACACGAAACAGAAATAGACTGAACGAAGTTTGACCAGTAGGGCATTGCATGTAGATAACGATGTTGTTCGCGTTGTCCCGTTTATAGTAAGTTAAGTGCCTATATTAAAATGTCTTTGGTGGCCAGCGTATGACCAATGACCATATTGTGCCGTAGATTCCTTGTAGCCTAGGACTTGCGGGTGGTCTTACCAAGGTCAGCCTTGACCGGCTGCATCAGAGCAAGCGCGAACATGCACCGCACGGACAAATGATGCCGGTGCCTGACATCCGGTCACAAGCTATGTAAATTAGTGTCACACTTCGACACATGTACGCATAATTGTCCTTGGTACTATTTCAATCAGGTTTTTCATTTTATTTGCCACTATACCTGCTACCCGCGACTTCGTACGTGTTAAATTTCTTTTTTTTACATAATATATCCAATGATACTCGGCAATACTGAAGCATTCCATTAGAAAAAGAATTTTCGAAATCGGATCAAAAGTTTCGAAGATTACCCCCTACATACAAACTCAAACATTTTACCCTTTTTATTTTTAAGTATAGATATTCACCTGCGAAATTACGATTCGATACGAGTGCACGGAGTTTTAAATTAATCTTAGCAATTTATGATTAGGTATAATGAAAAAGTTGGCGACATGATTCCGTATTCTCAGAATGACTATTTAATTTGTGAATGTTGTTTATTCTTAGTTTTTAATTTGCATGAAAATTTTAAAATACTTATAAATTTATTGATGCATGCGGATATTATCCGGACGTCTGGAGCCGCTATTTATTTCTAATAGCGCTAAATGTCGCTATTAGAAATAAATAGCTTGCTAGTCACTTATCTAGTTAATATTAGTTTTAATTGGAATAGTTCCTTAATGGCAAAATAGTTTGTGAAGCGTACTGTCATGGGGATACATCGCTGACACGTGAATGCATGTTGTGCATGAGAACCAACACAACGATGAATTAAAGCTTGACCATTCCAATGAGCCCAAACACGATACCTGTGCTGTAAGTGCTGTAAGGGAGGTGGGCCTCCTGCAAATTCTAGGTGATGCTGCAGCATCAGTTCAAGGTTACTATGTTCTTCTAATATCATTGAAGTAACATAATACCACGTTTCAAATCGATCAGACCTATGCAAGACGTTCACATCCATTCGTCAACTAGAAAAGAGCTGATAATCTTCAAACGGCTGAACCGATTATGATAAAACATGTCGAAGAACCATAGCTAGAAAGACTATTTAAAAAAATAAAGAAAACCCTTTTTAATCGGTTTACCCGTTTAAGAGTTACGGTGTCACAGACAGACACACACACACACATAGCGGTAAAATTTATAACACCCCTCTTTTTGCGTCAGGAGTAAAAAAGGCAAACGTCCCAAAAGCGCAAGTGATTTTTTTTTTCTGGCATCGAAATGGTACAGTAAAAGCCATTGTGGCGGGATACGTCAGATAAATTTTCAATAACTTTGGTAAAAACGTAAATAGCTGTGATTTTCGGATACCCACGAGTTACTATGAGGAGCACTAAATCATAATTATATGGAATTATTTTTTTTTTTTGAAAAAACGCCCATCTTTGACTAGCTGTATCTTCGCAATCAATAGACCTAGAGTGCTTGGGTTGGGCTCAGATTGTAGCAAATTAAGCTTGCTTCAAAAATGTACCTAAAAACGCCTCCTTAAGACACATAAAAAAAAAACTGCAGCAAGTGCTAGAATTTCGCAGTTTTTTGAGCACCATGGGAGTAGCACAAGGTTTTCAGGGTTGGAAACTTGGGTATAAACTACTATCAGAGGACAAAAAATCGTAGTTACATGCGCGTTTGCGATGTTTGATGTTGTTGTTGTTATTGAGAAATAAACTGAATCAAGCATTTGCAGTTTAATTGGTTCCGTTATTGAAATTAATTATTCCATCCAAAATCCCTAAGCGCGCATAAACGTTGGCACACTTTACTTTGCGTTAGTTCCGCTGGACAGCTGTATTCAGCGGAAAGCTCGGAAGTCAAATAAATACAAGTAGCACTACGCTACTACAGCTGGTAAAGAACTGCACTTACACCTAACTGAGATCGATAGCTCAGTCTCGCATAACGCCTGCCGAGTGCTGTATCTCCGTTCATCGGTACATATTCGTTTGTGCAATAAACGAATCTAATGTAATCGTGTTATGTTGTAATCCCATCAAAAACATAAATGTGAAAATGGGAGCCAAGTTCAATAAATATGGTTGTCGACTTCGCCGACAAAAGAATTGAGATCTAAATGGGTGCCAAGTTCTGTAGATAATCCTGAAATTTATTTATAAGAACATGCAACTTTCTAAAATAAAATTAAAACACAAATTCTTGTTTTTTCTGCTATAACAATGTTTGCTATTTAAAAATATAACTTCTTAAATTTGAACAGTCGAATTATTTACACAAAGCACTTAGGATAAATTGAAGCTCAAGATTTGACTTGGCTAGTTTTTACCAGCAAGCTGAAATTTTAGAGGAGGAAGATATTTTGACCTTACAGTTACAATAAGACACAGTATCTTGCGCATAATATAAATATGCCTAGGCAGACAGTCAAAGCTGTAAACAGTTATAATAAGAAACAGTAACTTGCGCATAACATAAAGAACAAAGATATCATCATTTTATTTTATTTATTGGACTCACCAACAATTGAGTATACCGATACAAAGATATGAGATACATCCAATAAACTTATAGACTAGAGTACCAATTTCTTACAGGTCACATCATGAATGACTTATTTGATGTTGAGTGCCTACTTAAAATTAAATAATAATAATTAAATATGACTAGGTAGACAGTCAAAGCTGTAAAGTCGATGAAAAAAATAGCATCCAACTGTTAGCCGCTTAATACACGCACACTAGAAAAGTAAAATTACAGCACAATGACGTGGCGCGAGTGTAAGACGTAGCTGTAACGCACACCGGCATAAAAAAGTTACCCTGTTTGTTTTAGTTCTTTTGCACCACGACACTGTAGACAAATATAAAATCAAATATAAAGTTGTAAGATAACTTGTATGTAAAAACTAGCCAAGTCAAATCTTGAGCTTCAATTTATCCTAAGTGCTTTGTGTAAATAATTCGACTGTTCAAATTTAAGAAGTTATATTTTTAAATAGCAAACATTGTTATAGCAGAAAAAACAAGAATTTGTGTTTTAATTTTATTTTAGAAAGTTGCATGTTCTTATAAATAAATTTCAGGATTATCTACAGAACTTGGCACCCATTTAGATCTCAATTCTTTTGTCGGCGAAGTCGACAACCATATTTATTGAACTTGGCTCCCATTTTCACATTTATGTTTTTGATGGGATATCATTACTTTTTGTAAAGAAATTATTATTATTTGTCAATCAAACGTGATCTATAAAATTCTTTTTGCAAATATGCGTAGCAATATTGTGTAAGAATGTAGGTATTTCTTTCGTAACAATTGTTACAATTGTCCGCAATGATGTCAGGTAAGTAAGCGGTAAGTATTATTATTTAAAAAAACTTGTGCAGTCGGGGAGCCCCGTCAGGAACAAAGTTCCTTCGCACGTATGATTTAATTATTTAATTTTCGCAGCCGCCACTTGGAATTACATTTTGACCTCATTATGGACTTACCTATTCGTAAGTTTAAATCGAAAATAGTTACTTTTAACTATTTACTACATTAAACGACAATAGTCCCTAAAACAATAGTCATACGATCTATCAATTCAAAAACGTCTCAAGCACAGTACCAACCTACAAACTACCTTGATCATACCAACCTGACGTTTGTAACAACGTTTTTCGAGATCAGAGAATGAATGAAATGAATTCACTACCGCCTAACATTAAGGACCAAGATTTTGACACGTGACACATCAGTTGACTCGACGGGGTGTTTTGAGTTCGGTCATGAAATTCAGGAATTTACATCAACTTTTAGCATTCGAATCAAAAATGTATAGTTAGCTGTCAAATTATAAGACGCTGGAGATCAGCGCCATCTGAAGTGAGCAAGTGGCAGTTTTTAACACTATTTGAAAATTTTTCGTCATGACTGTCATTTTCGGGAGATAGTGCTGATATCGAATTAGATGGAAATTCTGGATTTTAAGATGGCGGCTATTCCAAATAATAATAATATTGTAGATCAATTCTCATAGACATCAATTGCATGCCGATTGTAAACTTGATAATCAAAATCCGTAAAAAAACGGACCTCTTAATTTCGTCAAGTTCGTCTGTCCATGCGTCCGGATGTCATACAGCCATTTTACATGGAGTCTTTTTACTCTCTATCGATGAAAATTTAAAAAAAGGTGTATTTTTAGCACCGTTAAACAATGGTGTAGTGAAATTACGATAAACATAATAGTGGGGGTGGCATTCTCCATACCTACATATAACCGAGAGATGAAAAAAATCTATGCATATAAAGCGTGTATTGTTGGATCTCATAATTAAAATGTTAAAGATGTTTCTAAGTGACTTTGCTTTTGACGTCAATAGTTTTTGAGATAGTTTATTTTCGGTTACAACCGCAGAATTAACTTTGTTTTTTATAGTTCTTTCGAGAAACACAAACTTATTTTTGCAGTCGATAAAATTGATACTATGCAATGTTTATGCGTAAATATTCATCCCAATTACGGAACCCTTCACTGTACGTAGTCCAACATACACTTGGGCAGTTTTTTAAATTTCATTTTGAAACTACCTCAAAAAAAAAGCAATTTCTATTACTCGAGTAAGATTATCCTATAAACAAATACTACCAAACTCATACAACTAACAAAAAATATAGACGTCATTTAAAAGTGTTTGCGGAATACCTACCTAATTTATAGAATTAATTTAACATCATTCCCGAACAAAATTTTCTTACCTACCTAAAAAATGTATACTAGGCATTCTGTAGCAAACTATCAAAAATAAAATCCTACCAAACTCATACAACTAACAAAAAATATAGACGTCATTTAAAAGTGTTTGCGGAATACCCACCTAATTTATAGAATTAATTTAACATCATTCCCGAACAAAATTTTCTTGCCTACCTAAAAAATGTATACTAGGCATTCTGTAGCAAACTATCAAAAATAAAATCCACATTAAATAATTGTCCAATAAATTAAAAATAATTTTGAGCAACGTTCCGAATTTAAATTCAAATGTAGAAACAATTCGGCGCGAAATTCAATAAATGAGGTAAGTATCTATCCACGTCCTGTCTGTTGACTCGTTTTATATTGAATGTCCTAAAAACGATTAAAATTACACTAGAAAAGTATAAATAATTATTTTAAACAATGCTTATTGTATTTAATGCTTAAAACAATTTTATTTAAATTTTCAAGTATAGATTTCAGACATTCGACATATACCTAAATTAATCGAGACAATCAAAATTGAAAAAAAAAAACGTTTGGCATTATCGTTTTCGCACATCATTACAATAAAAAAAAAACAATGATCGGCGATTTTTAACACAAATTGAGTAGTAGTAATGAATATTACGTGTTATTGAACGTGTGTTCGTATAATAAGTTAAGATCTGGGCATTTTCTAGTTGCTTATAATATTTTTAATCATATTTGTCACATTTTAAATCATATCTACATGTGTATGAGGGTTAATTGTGAAAAGTTAAAATGTAAACACGCACGATTGGCGCGAAACTTCGACTTTTGATAATAAAAAACTTCATTACCACTACTTATTTAACTTGAACAATGGATGAATTTGTCAAATAATTAAATGTTGTAATCGTCACTGTCCTTGTGGTGGAGTTCGGATGTTCGAAATCCCCAATTTTTATGTTTTTTAGCCTCGACCTCGACTGTCATCAAAATGGCGATTGTTGCATTTACAGACTTGTAGTTTTATAAAGGTAAATTAATGATCTTGCGCGCTAAATATGAAACATTATTTTAGCCAACTCTCTTAATTAAAGATGAATAATCTCATTGGTAGCAGCATTTTCAGCGCTTCTATAGGAAGGTTTACTCTAACAAATAACACAACAATAAATACTAAAAACATTTTATTTCTCATAGAATTTAAAACGGCTTCAGCTTCATTCTTATAACTTAGTCATGGTATGAAAGCAGCGTAGGTACAGTAGGTGGTAGGTGTACGCTTTCCCACGAAACAGTAATAAGCAATGATGATCTCTTAAAGGATTTGTCCTATTTTGCTCACTTATCAATAATTATGTACACCAAGTCCTGCTGCTCACACGTCACGATTTGATTCTGGCCCTAACCAGATTATTGATTTGACCTAAGGGTAAATCTCTTAAACTCTAGGGTGGCTCTGTTTTTATCATCACTTGCTTGCCTATAAACATCTCTGGTAGCAGCCTCTCTCAATAAGCATGACAAACTTTATCCAAATGTATGACCTAGAAAGTAAGAAACTACTTCTTATTGTTTTTATTTACTTTTGTTTAGTAATTATATCACTCATAATAATTCTGCCATTTTAAAGACACTAACCTGATGACTTCTGTGACTTGCAATTGACATGCCACATGCAAAACATAATATGCTTAGATTTCCATGAGCAAGTAATACTTGGGATAGAGTTGTAGATAATATAATCAATAATTTCAAGTCTTGCAATAACACATGTCATCGTCATACCTGAAAAAGGTAAAAAAATTCAGTGTATTTACTTATGTAATATAATTACATCATACTATAGAAATTTACAGCTGACGACGCGCGACGTACCCCTGACTGAACATAGGCCTTCTACTAATAGGCTGCTAAAATCAATGAGGTTATACAATACGCTAAAATAGTGAAAGGTGAACGGGTGTTTATAACAAATATTTAAAGAACTTATTAAACTTACCCAGGGCCATGGAAAGATAAGCAATAGTTCGTCTGGCTTCAATTTAAATTAACAGTATTAAATCGTAACGTAATATAACTATAAAGTAAATACGGAAAAATAAATTCAAATCAACTTAAACAAACAGCCAACAATGCCATTGATCTGACAGATATTTTTTTGACAGTTTGACATTATGCATGGTGTCAATGTTACCAGGTTTAATTATTTTGGTAATCGATTGACGAAATAGATTGGCTGATTAGCAGTGATCGGAGTAGGTAGATTGATTTTACGTAGGTACTCGCATCATGAATAGTCATAGAAATCATAACATGGATAAGCCTTTTTTCCGGGATTTCATTTTGGTACTTACGGGATTTAATCAAATATTGTTAAAGTAAGGATTTTTAAACTACTACATTAGAAATTTATAGAATGCGATAGATAAACATTTAAAATATATTAAATTATTATATTGTTTACAGTATACCTATCCTTTTCTTGGAGTCCGATCACCTATATACTATTAAAAAGACAGCAAAAGGGTTAAACATTTCTTATTCATATTGATGTATTCTTTAGTTTACACATCACAACATTTGAAATTCCTTAAAAAAATCTTAATAATTTCTAAATCCCGGAATCCCGGAGGCATATCCATACTAATATATACGTGCCAGTTCATTGACCCCAAATCAATCTACCTACTCCGATCACTGGTGATTAGTTTATAAAGTAACATTACTGTCTCGAAACACTTTTAAGTTTTTGAGTATATTCAGATCAGATAATATTTTAGTTATTGTAAAATCATAATTTTACAGTATTTGAGTATAATAAATAGCATTTGAAACATACTCGTGTAGTGGATACTTCACGTACTCCATGTGGGTTAGAATCGATTTTTCAATCGATTACAAATTATTTGATTGGTATAGTCTGTCATTTGGCAACATTCAGGTTAGGATTGAATGGCGGATGTACAAAATTACAATTAGTCAACCAAATAAATATTAATTAGGTTCTCTAATGCTAGCAGAAAGAAATGTTTATAAAAAACGACTTAACTTGAAAAAAATACGACATAATTTTTGATAAATAAGCTTTGACACAGTACCATACCGTGGGCCTGCTTTCGAGAAATCTCCTTTCAACTTTATAGGTCATCCGGAAGTGGATTAAAGGTTTTTGATGACCATGGCTATGTGGTTGATAAAAATGCCGATTTTTAGACGTTAATATCTCAATAACCGTTTGAGCTTTATTTATGAAATTTGGAGTTCTAGTTAATCTAAGGGGTTTTAATAAATAAACCAAATTTCATGTGCTAATGTTACATAGATTTTGAGTTATTAAGGGGTCAAAAGTGGCTCCAAATGGTTCGTGTAATATAACACACTGCAGCCGTGTCTTGCCTGGAACTTGGCTCGACACGCTATCGCGTGTCTAGATCGAGGATGTTTTCAATAGCTAATAAAAAGCTCGTAAACGGAATAGTGTGTGGTTATTTTACTTGTTGCCTCTTATGGGTGATGTCTGCGCAGTACTTTACTGATACGCCGTATATGCGTACTATTGCGTACTGATAACGGACGTCATCGGTCAATAACGCATCAGGAGAAAGTGAACTGTGCACTTTCGGTTTCAAAATCATTGAAAATCGCCCAACCCCTGGACTTGAACCACGAAATTAATTCCGAAGGTAAGTAGATGGTGCTAAATGATTTAAGACTAGAATCAGTGAATTTTCTAGTGATTCATAATGGGTGCTCCGTCGACTAACCGGTCAAGTTAACGCCTTGCAAATTTGATTTTTGATAGAGCACGTCGGCGATCGCGACCGAGTTTTAAGTGGCTCTTGAGAAGTGAGGGTTCTAGTTTTTACTAACTGTCTTCTATACTCTGATTTTAATTTACTAGACTAAATTGACGTTTGGTGTCGACATAAAAATAACCTAGTAAATAATCTAGTTACCGAGTGACTCACCAAGGACCACTGAATCATTTTCTGAAGGAGGATCTTTACTGTTGTCGTGTTGTCTCTGTAATATTAATTAATTATTTATCGTGTTATTTTTTTAAGAAATCGAGTCAATCGCAGCTGTCAGCATTATCAGAGTTTAGATGCTATTAATAGTGTGGTGACAAAAAAGAAACACATGGGTTTATTTTTTGACGCTTTGAGAGACTTTATAAAGGTTTTCTTCTTTTCGTGGGTGTTGTATTGAAAGTAATGTTTCTGTTTGTACATCACTGCTTTCAAATTCAATACAAATAAACAATAAACACCCATGCGTCCACCAACTTTACATGGTCACTAATTCTATCATTTACAGATGCAATTATGAGGTTTGTCACGACATATTATTTCGTTGTCTCGTGAAAGGCATTCACTGACGTGTGAATGAGTATAATTAAAAGAAAAGGCATAGAAAGTTTGAGAAGCTCTCTGACATAATTAGGGTAGTGCACTAAACAGTGACAACGGATGGGTTATCGGATTATGGGCACATTATCTTTGAAAGGGCTTAGAAACGATTTTGGTGCTTAGTTGTTAAGTGCATGTCAAACTTTCAAATCTTTTAAAGCATGCCACCATGTCATTGATAGTGTTTAGAAGTCTGATGAAGGGGCATATGTATTCTGGGAGCCTGTAACTGGCTTTTCAAGCAACATTTTTAGCAACTTAGTTTAATTTAAAAACTGAAATAGGATCAAGTAATAAAGGCTCGTGCAGACCAGCGCGACACGCGACGCGACAAGTCGCGCTGGTCTGCACAAGCCTTAAGTTTAACACTGCTTCTTTTTTAATCATTACCAACTTCGTTTAATTACTGGGTAGGTACCATGTATACTTATACGGCAACTCCTTAGTAGGCCTAGTTCTAGTAGGCTAGCATTACTTCGGCGTTTTATTTTCTTTTTAACATCTGCCCGGCAGTAAAAACCTATATATTTTTTGCTGTCCCGTTTTAATAATCTATCTGTCCTGTTTATCAGCTTATTTACGAGATTATCTCGCCTCAAATAACTTGATATTATGATGCGTTTGATCTGCTTATGGCACATAAGCTCGCCAGATAAGGTTAGATATTGGGTGTTGGGTGTCCGTAACTCGAGAACGCACCTCGTACGTCGCACGAAGGGCTCCAGAGACTTGAGCAATGTGTGGATTAATTAATATTAACGACTGCATTACCATAATTATGGCCAAACCCAGATAAAGCGGATTACCAGACACATAAAAACCTTTATAATAAGCGACCCTCTTACAGCAGCAGTCACTTCTCCTTTTATAAAATGAACACTTAAAAGCAAATAATTTTTTAAATTGGCCGTTATCGCGACGTTTATGAGTGCAAAATATTGCAGCTCCAAATGCGGACACCATACTACGCCATGTTTTAAATGCATGTTGTTAAATGTGAAGATGTAGTAGTTTAGCATGCAAGGGAAACAGGAAGTTTCACGTGTCGTTCAACAGTTCGCGCTATAACTGGAACGTCCTCATGTCATCGAAATATAAGCAAGTGTTGGTATGTTAAAAATGGAACTTGAAACTGCATACGCGCTTCCGTAGAGCACCGGAACACAGCCGAATAAACGCGCTAAAAACGTTGGGCTTCCCGTCAGTTGCTGTTTCAACATACAGGTAGTTCGATCGCATTAGTATTGGAATTGAATAGCACTTTTGGGATGGCTTCGAAGATTTCGCATGCATTATTAATTTGGACGGCACGTATCTACATAATGGCAAGGTTCCGGACGCAGGCCAGCGTGGGAACGGAGCGATGTCCAGAGAAGCCCAGCATCGCTGACAGAACGATACGGACTTCCGCAGCGATCGCGTGGGAACATGCAGGATATCGATCGTATCAGTGTCGAGTGCCGGTACTATTTGCATGTTTACGATTCTTAGGTTATAAACGAAGAAAGTAGTAGGTACTGCGTGGTTGTTAATGGCCGTTTCGAAACAACAATAGAGGTTTGGCGAAGGACGTTGAAACTTGTGGAACATCTTCACTTGTGATTACGATTTCTATTTCTTTTATATGGAAAGGAAGGCGACTTTGCATAATAAATATGAATGTTCTAGAAATGAAAGGACTAAGTACTTGATTAGTACCAAGTAGCCCTTTCATTTCCAGAACATAACTAGCGCAAAAACAGTGCACTATTTTGCCTAACACCTAAATTTTTGCATCAAACTCGTTACATCATGGAGATTGCGTTGAGGTAACAATGCACCTTCTGTTGAAACCAGGGATGGAAAGAAATGTTATCTTCCAAATTATCATCATAAAAATTTTACGCTATCTTTCGTAAAAATAATAACAATCTCGCTGAGCAAACTGATAGTTTGCGACCTTTCTATTTCTGAGGAAATATTTATAGACGCTTATCAATTATGTATGAAGGACCAGCGACATTTACCTGACCTGTAGGTACATTTATGTCGAGCGAAGTGAAAATAACGTCGAGAGATGTCGTGGGACACCCGGTTGGAACGTAGTTCCTTTGGCTTTTGCACACCTGGCAAATGAGAGCTAGACCAAATAAGTGCAACGTTTTGACCGTCAGCGCTACACTTTTGTTACGTAACAAAAGTGATGTGTCGTGACGGTCAAAATGTTACAGTGTGCAGAGTGTAACGTGCGACAAGAAACTTCATTCTAAAAAAGATATTGTAGTTCACTGTCTTTGATGTTAACAGTCTCAGACCAAATAAAAACCAAGACAGCGCTGCGAACAATACAGTGAAGCATACCAAAATTACATCTCCGCTCTGTGCATACACGCTCACACGCACACATTTACAACCATTTACAATCAAATAACAATCAAACTACACCTCACTAAGTGCACACACGTTTACGAAACCGGCCTTACGTCACTGTTGACAGCGCTGTGTCTTCGTTTTTTATTTGGTCTGAGCTAACAGTATGCTGAAGCCGCCTTTCTTTTACAGTTTTAACAGTAAAGTTGAAGTTTCGCGAAATTCGCACGACCCATGCAACAATTGAACGGAAGCGAATCGCAAAGATAAATCAGTTCCCTGCGTAGAGACGGTATCCACAATCGTCAACCAGCGGTACTTATCATGTGGGAATGCAACGCTCTACTTACGATTGCACTCGTTAGGTACACGAGTCTGTGAATATGACACTAAAATTATTTATGTCTGTATACCTACTTACTTATTATTACTCACTTTATTACCCAATAAGGGAACCATCTGCAGGGTGACAGATGATGAAATTGCACGCAAACTAGTTGGCGGTGCGTAAAAAAGACGCATCGATTTATTCATGTTGACGGCAAACCCTGCGGCCTGTTGTTTGGTGCTTATTGTTTCCTCGGCGAATTTCTGATTTGGTTATTTTGAATAATATGGGGTGAAAATTGTCCAAGAGTCATTTTAAAAGTAATATCAGCACAAAATAACTGCTGTACCTGTACCTAATACAAGTTCCTCAATTTGTATTTAGGTACGGGATAGTGAAAGAAAGAATTATAAACGGTAGTGCGATGTTTAAAATGACCAAATTCTCAAACTAATGCTTAAATTGCGTGAGTTTATTTGAGACAGGACATCGTAGAACACAGGAATGTTTGGGGTTTCGTCGTCGGCCAAGTTGCCCGATGGCACGGCATCGGTTAGATAAAGATTTATCCAGGAATGTGGACGCGCGGGACGTGGCCGGTCGCTCGTCGCCATTCCACCGTTACCGGCTCACCTGTCTGCCGTCCACTTCCCTTTCTCAGAAAAAAATGTACCATTTCTAATGTAACGACGCTGCCTCTGACTCTGACGCCACGCGATGCTAGGAAAGCGCCAGCCTATTATACAACTCGTCAATTAGTCGGGAATCTAAATCTACACAATTAACGTTTTGTAAGACTTGTCTCGACTGTCGCTGATAACCTCGCAATACCTTGATAATTTCGTGATGCAACTTTATATTTTTAATCGCGCGTTCACCCAATCTCCTTTCAAATTTTACACAAACATTTCAAAAGCCTTTGTTAATTCTGTTCTCACAATAAATATAATTTAAAAAGCCAGTTAATGAGACTGCACAATCACACGATACCAGACAGGCGAATCATGTTTTTGCACAACCATTGTTTGCAAATATGCAAGAATTAGTTCCCACATTATATTCCGAAATTGTGAAGATGTAGAGATCACTTCAAAAGATGAGGTGCGAACATAGCAGATTATGATAATACTATATTGTTACCGCGATAGAATATATTCGTTAACGTGTATTTATAAGCGGAAATCCTAGTCGACAACGACCTTTGACATTTGGACGAGGATCACGGTCAATGGCACGCGATGCTATCCGAGGCAATTTGATCGAGCACGTATGTTATCATCTTGTTACAAGCCTTACAAACGGTTATTATTAGTGGTCGTTGTTTTTTGCCAATTGACTACCCGTAGTACAGGAAGTGCGTGTAAGTATTCGGCTCGTTGAAAGGCCGCGCGACAATACCGCCGCAATTCGGTGAAGGTGCTTCGACGCTCAAATTTTAATAACTGTTATAACTTTTGTCAGCGGCTGCCACATGAATATGCTAATTAACAACCTAATTTGTAGTACCTTTGGGCACAATGATGTCACTGGTATTGATAAAAAAAGATTCCTCCATCGTATTTTATTGATTTAACGATCTTTATATTATTTTGCTGTGGTCGTCGTGTGCACTTTTATTGCAATCTTGCAATGAATGCAAATAAGTTTCGCGTTATTTTCCCATGATTTATTACACTTCTGTGCTGACTGATCACATTAGTCGACTACCCGATTAGGACATTTGTATTCGTTTTGCAGATGTGGAGGTCGTTCGTCCCGGTTCTCGTCTGATGTCGCTTATTCTTTTGCATGCCGCACTCTGAATCCCGATTCCGCTTGCGTATTTGTATTAACACGTTGAAAGCACTACGCCCATTGAATATCTTATTGAATGGAGTTTAAGCTTGGAATTCCCCATCGCACACAACTGGTTCGTTTACCCTATCGCTCTCAACTCAACTATCACTCTCACGGAAGTTATACGTAGAGTGTAAAATCGAAACGTAATCAATTTCGGTATCCTTAAAATTAAATGGGTATCGCATTCCGAAATGGGTAGTCGAATTTACGACGACCATTACGTGTCCGGAATCGGAGTAGGCAAGTGGCCAGTCGATAACCGGTCGATGTCGATGGGCGAGGATGTCGCTGGCAACGTTCCCATAAATTCCGCGGAATCGTAGGAGATTTATAATGGCGGCGGCGTAACGGTGGGCGCGTCGCGCATGCCGAGCGCACGCGCCTACGTGACGCGTCACTCCTGGCAGTGGCACCACCACGGCGGCACCGCCACACCGTCATATCGCACTGAGGCACCGCCCCCGCTCGCGAACTGTCACACACACTTGTCACATAGATTAGTATTGTCCCCTATATGGCACGGTGCTAAACCTCTGATTGGGAACAATATGTGATAAAGAGAAGTATTCATATTGAAATCACAATAGGGAAGGAGTTCGTAGGCGATGTTTGTGGATCGATCCTCTGATGGGAATGGTGTGATCGAGTTGCTGATAAAGTTTTGTTGTTGCATCCATGATGTGCACATCACAGTGTTGTCATCCTCCTTATGTTTATGCTATTTTATTTATTAACCTGTAACGAAATTGTGCGCATGCTGCATGTTAAGTATGGTTGCATTACCGTCTTGTTATTTATTTTCCTATACCTACCTACTGGTTTACCTCGCTAGTCGTATTAGATTTACATAATTATGCTCTTAGTACTACTGCAACACTACTTCGATAGCAGAGTCTGCTTCCTCTTACCATCAGATGTAAATGTGCATTGCTTCGATATCTATGAGGATATTATGCAGATTACTATGACCACTATCATCGGATGTATGACATTTGAGTGTGCTTTTAATTCTATCATTAACACGAAGGTGGTAAATGTGGCAATTTGTATGAATGAAGCCTGTCAGGCCGTTCAATATTTGCGTTCCATCTGTACCGCGCAAAAGCAAATTGATTTCGCCCCCATGCACTTTCTAGTTACTCTATTTCGTACTGTTAGCTACTAAAACATTGTGGGAGTTTATTGACTTGTCGGTGTGGCACGGCCGCCCGGCATGCGGCAGGTTGGCGGATGTAGGTGTCCGCAAATATTAGCACTTGCCTAATTCACCAGGCAAACGCACGTTTACTTTATTACCTAATCGACTAGTTAATTTAATATTTTCGTTGTCACCTACACTCACCTTTAGGATCAACATTCCACGTTACTTAATTGCGGTGTAGGCGTAGTCATACGACATCCCACTGACTACAAGTCGTTATTACTGAATGGGACGACTGTCAACAGAATTAGAGATCGGTCCCGATCGAGGATTAAAGATAACGCGATCTTTCATAACAATGTCGTCGTAAGAGTTCATTGGCTCTGTTATGGATTAGTTCGGAATGACAAGGCGTCAGAATAATTTATGATTATTTATGACACTAGTAATGTGAACCATGCATTTAGCGGTGAGCGCGAGGTGCGGACCGCAGTGCGGGCGGCATGCGCCAGCGGCCGCGGCGAGGTCGCGATCGACGCGCGTGCGCAATATGAATGAATGAATCCCCCCACCTCCGCACCATCCGCACGATCAATGGACCGCACGTGGCGATCGATACTGTGCTAATCTAAACTACTTACATTTCTTTGTTATATTTAGAATGTATCTAAATTTGTGGGTCGAGGTGTGCTCGCGGAGAATGTTTATCTCACATTCCGAAGAAGAATGCTGATTCGAAACAATAGTAGAGGAAAACCGGGTTATTATTTATAATTTAATACGCAGAACTGACTAAAATACCATGTTTTCGGTGAAAATATTCAGTGATTCAAAGCAGTCATTCGTGACTGCAAACTACGTTCAATTTGGTAATCAAAATTTCTAATCTCTCATTCATCTAGCCAGCTCGTTGACAATGGTATCAATCTGGAACACTTATCTGGCGAGCGAGTCGATCACTTGTAATTGACAGCTAAATGCCCTATTAGACCTGGCCACCATAATTGAGTGGCCGGCGATTGCCATGATACAGTCGGAGTTGCGCCCGCGCAGCCCACGCGCCCGTCTATCGCTTCAATTACATCTTTTGGGATCTGAATTTGTTTTCGTAACAGCAATGATAATAAACTAGGCAAATGAATATAATACACAGTATAAATGTCGATTTCTTTCAGTCTGCGGTAAGTTATTGGCTCGCCGCATCCATATCACCTTAGATGGTGATAACGGGCAGCTCCGTCTAACGCTTGAATCCCTTATTGGGTAACTAGCGCAACCATTGTGGGAGAGGCATGGCTAACGCATGGGCGCAGTGTTTTCCGGCCATATTAAGTGGCCCTTATGAGGTGACAACCATATCAAATGGTCAGATAATATCATGCCTTGTTTGGCACGGGTGAGGTGGCGAGGTGGCGAGGTTGTACGGCCGGGCAACACAAGGTTGTTTGTACCTGACGAAGGTGATTGAGCTTAGTAATTAACGCTTAAATACTTTAGTTTTTCGAGGCAGGTCTTGTATTAATTGATGAACCCCTCGATTTAAGAAACTGTAATGACATCACACAATAACGTGAGGCCCTCATTCACGTGCTAATGAATATTCTATTATAATGAATCACAATCAGTTCCAATAGTATCGGAGTGTGTTCCAGGGGCCCGGCGCACGGCGTACGCGCATTCTACTATTGCGATTAGACGCTAATGAGTCACGCCGGATTTACATAATGGACGGCGGAAAATCAACGAAGGCCAAGCAGCTGAAGTTGTCTTTTCTGTGAACCGATCAATTAAAATAAACTTTGCGATTCGTGAATGGTTTTGCAGACTTCAGATTCAGTAATTAGTTTGGTCTTTGTACGCCCTGAACTTGAATCTTTAGGTCCAAAAAGACTGTTCTTTGCTTCTAATGCTTTTCGTCCTTCATCAATCTTGGGTACATTGACACATTCGTCATTCTATTGACAGTAGGTAGACTCAAGTCGTTAAATGTCAATGTAACTTATCAGTGTAGGTGCTAATGGACAAAGACGAGGCTCTGTCCGCAACATTCAATATCCGAGCCGATTTGTGCCCACCCTTCGGAATTTTAAGTGGTCTTTACTCGTAAAATTAACCGGTCCTTAATGGACCTTTTGAATGAACGGAAAGGTATTTTCAAATAAGTATTAACATCAGCCAATTTTATGATGGCGAGTAGGTTCTTCACTCATTTATTAAATTCGCTTCGGCTCTGGCTCAATTGTTACGGTTTCAATTTCTTGTACCTAATGAATGAGTTCTTACAGCAATACTTTCACTTGTTAGCAATGCGGGAGTGTTGATGCAGCGTTTACAGTACAGTCAAAGTTCTCAGAGTCGAGAAGAGAGTACAAAAGTAAGTTTACATTGAATGACCAAAAGTTGTCCAATTTTTAATTAAAAGTGTCGTTAAATCACGTGGGGATATAATTTTTCACCATTAATAGCTCATCCTAGGTTACCTTATCCAATTTCTTGGCAAACAAGTCAGATAAATAAGGCAAGCGCAACTCTATCTCAAGCATAAAGAAACAAACAATACAAACGCGTTCAATGACGTTCAACCAGAAACTGCAAACATCTTTACAATCCTAAAGGATGTGAAGACAAAAATAAAGCTGATTTAAGATCCTCTCGTCAACAAGTTGTTAATACGCTGAAAGGTATTCGTGTGAAATGGAAACAAAGCTCTGTTCAACTTCCAAGTCTCTAAACAGAGTTTAACAGAGTCGTGAAACTGTCAAATCGTCACTTGCCTAATGGGACTCTGTCATCAATCCGACCCCTTTAAACTGTCGTTTCCTCACTTCGAAATGTAATTTCGTTTATTTTAAGACGGATACGGGTAAGTGTCTCATCTATTTTTGGCTTGGATAAAAAATGCGTGGTGCATTTGTAATTATGGTGATTACTACTCGTTTTATGCGAAAGATACGTGTTATTTGCAGTACCAATTATAAAGGACCTGTTGTTGAAAATCATTCTTATCCTCAGGCTATGATTGACCATTTAGGTTTATTATACAGGATAAGTTTTTGTTCAGTGAGCAAACTTTAACACGTGACTTTACTCAACATTATGACCAACTTTTACTATGGGAACAAACCTGAAATCGCGAAAAAAAAAATCTGCTGTTCCCTACATTTTGACGAGTTATGCGAACATAAATGTATGGAACAGCTAATTTTTTTTTCGCGATTTCAGCTTTGGTCCCGTAGTAAAAGTTGTTTACAATGATGAGTAAAGTCACGTGTTAAAGTTTGCGCACTGGATAAAAACTTATCCTGTATATAGTCCTATCTCTTTAGAAACAATTCAAATAAATGGAGAAAAACTAAACTGCTGGTGTGATAGCTTTTACGAGCTACTGTGAATGTAACACACATGGGATCAACCGTTTGTATCGCTGAATCCTTTCCCCCTTGTTTCCCAAAAGCAAAAAACCCTCAAGTGGCATACAAGTAACTGTCATCATCACCGACAGCTGTATTGTTTACCCAATTCGAGGATACGAGGTGTCTGACACACATCGTGTGAAACTGAGGGCACCACTTAAGACATATCATGTCGCCGTGTAAAAAAACTCACTTAAACACATCGGGGCGTAGCGCGTAGGCGTAAAGTGACAGATGTGTTCAAGGGGTCGTGGAATGACCGGCGTTTAGTTTAACTGCTGGCTTCCGCCAAACGGTCGGTTAGGTGACACATAGTCCGCATTGCCCTTGCACTTCTTACGGGTTAGAAAATCTTCTATGCGTTCCAAGTGACGTTAATAGTGATTCATTCCAAATAAATAAATAAATAAATAAATAAATAATGTAATTGCTGCTATGAATTTTGAATTTAATCGCATGGTAATTTGTTTTCATGTTTTAATAAATAGGTACTTCCTTCGGCTTTTCCCATGGCGGTGCTTAGTAGAGGAGCCTGATGCTGTTTGAAATTCTAATGCATAATTCCCATGAACGATATGCAATATTGGCTGCGTTCAAGTTTAATTAATATGATAAAGTTGCGTACGCGCATAGGCGTTGAAATGTGACTAGCTAATATCCAATAAAGAAACATGATTGTGTAGTTGTCAACATATAAGAGTATATTAATAGATGTGAAAGTGGCATACACATTACAGCATTGTTTTCGTCAGCTCGTCATTGTTTATTTATTGTTTTTAATCAAATTAAATGGCGACTGGTAAATTTTGATTATGTTTACGAAAATAATTCGTGGAAACGGTGTTGTTTTTATTCAAAGTCCAAGTGTATTTCGCTTTATTGCGTTTCAGCTTTTAGATGTTTGAATGTTAAATTGTTTTGTGTTTTTGTGTATCCGTGAGGTATATCGGATGCTGTTTATTGTTTCCTACTCCCGTAATGCACTTAGTTTCAATATCGCAAATATTTATAACTACGTCATCGCCTGTTCGCTGCACGAAGCTTGTAAATAACGAACATAATATGTATGTTATGTTATGTACTATCCGATACATCACAAGGTATTTTTTTCTAAAAGTCCAGGAAGTGTACTGAATAGCAGATGTTTCCTTTTCATGTAGATATGTTATTTATAGGTACACAGATAATTTTTATTTATAATGTAATTATGACTCTCTATTCCCGAAATTGAGCGGAAACATATAACTAATGTGAATTTTTTTCTCCTTCGTCACCCTCCTAGAAAATTGATGAGTATGCCTATCTATAAGTTTCTTTAAAAATAACTCTAGATAATCCAGGAATTTACATTTGGTCATCC
Source organism: Agrochola litura (assembly GCA_949152395.1). Lineage (NCBI taxonomy): Eukaryota > Metazoa > Arthropoda > Insecta > Lepidoptera > Noctuidae > Agrochola > Agrochola litura. Next base: position 4,438,470 of record OX424502.1, on the reverse strand, counting down.
GTTGTGTTTCCTGGAAATAAAGAAAAGAATTATCTCATACTTTCTGGAATTTTGGAGATATTAACACAGAAAAAACTTTTTACAAAAAAAAAACAACCGACTTCAAAAAAAAAACACTACAAAGTGAAAAATAACTTTAATTTCGGAAGTCTTTGGTTTTGAATTTTCGTTCTTTGTCACCGACTTCCGAAATTAAAGTTATTTTTCACTTTGTAGTGTTTTTTTTTTGAAGTCGGTTGTTTTTTTTTGTAAAAAGTTTTTATTTTTCACTTTTTAGTTGTGGTACTTACCCCACACAAATTCGTATACCACTACCTGCTATGTAAATAACAGTGACAAGAAGTTATCATATCATCTACATACTAAGTGGGAAAAAATACGTATAATTGAAGCTAACTCAAAAACTACCCAAGCAAAGTTAATAAAATTATATGGGACCACCTCTGAAGTATGATCTACCAAACAAAAAAAGAATCATCAAAATCTATTCATAATTGGCGGAGTAATCGCGTAACAAACATACAGACGAATTGAGAACCTCCTCCTTTTGGACGTCGGTTAAAAACCAGAAAATTAAGTCAGTTTTTTCGGTGTTTTGAACGTACGTAAAATATCTGTCGGGTCATCGATCAAAGTCAGTAATCCATCAATTAACCCTGATAAGTACCTACAGGCTGCAGAATATTAAGGCAGCCCCTGTTAGTATTTACTATACGGAACAGTCATCACCGCCCATGATAATGTCGATGGCTGCGTAACCTACATACCTACTATGTCTGGTGTAGTCATCAGAGTGTTTATCATCATTATCGCAAATCCCGCGGAAGCACAGCGGTTGATCTCCGCAGCGCCGCGACATTTGTATCTCCTCCGTATCCTGCGGACGGAAACGTGCGGATGTTGCGTCACCGCCCGGAAATAGACGCCCTCTGTGTCACCGCGCGCGTCACTCTGTCCACGACCACACCACCACGTGAACTCTGACTTGACAACACTCCATCATCACCCCTTAAAACAGATCACTCCAAAGGAAATTGCCGTCACTCAACAAATTTCAACGTATGCAGCTACGTGCTTATCTGCTAATGTCTTTACCCAAAAAGCTCTAACAAATGAGTCGAAACAAAAAAGTTATGACAGCGATCGATCTTGCGTCTGCCTCTAGAACCCAGTAATTATTTCCAAACGGAAACAGTTTTGAGATAATACTGCGATTTATCCTGTCCTACGTGTCTCCGCCAGAGCATTTGCTCCAAGAACGCGCCCTTTCCTTTTCGTGCAGATATCGCGATGTTTTCCTGGACAGGACGTTGGCTCGGTTCAAAATAAAGCCAAGTTTTGACGTGGAAGCTAACGTGCGCACTAAGTTTCGATATTTATGACGGCATCGTACACTTAATCAGCGACAGGAAGATGTTAACCGTCCGCTCGTATATTAGCCCAATCAAAATATGGTAATGGCCGGCTGAGCCTGGTAAATTTACTTGCGGAATCAATTTGCCCCCGTGAAATTTATGGTCGTGTTTCCCCAATTAACTGGCAATTCGGTGGCTTCGATTATTTCGCATAAAATGTGCGGGCGACTCCCGCATCCGGTGATTACGTCGGGCGCATAATTTGTGATGCGCCTGCGCCGAACTGCGTCCAGCCAGCCTACGCTTACTTGATTTTTGTTAGATAAAAAAGCGGAGGGTTCTTTGAGCTCTGTTACTGCGTATACTTGCCTCATTTTGTTGTTTGTTTTTAATGTCGACTCTTTTGCACCTGCGCGTTTTGTATTTCATGCTGGTACCCGCCCGCCTGCCGGCCGCTCCAAATGAGATTTTGCGAGCAAATTTTTGCTTTTGTTTCTCGCTAACGTGAACCTGATGGTTTCCTTTTATTATTTTATGCAAATTACCTTCATTGAATATGCATCTGATTTAAAAACATTAATATCATAAAGTTTTATATAGGTTCCTAAGATAACATGGTTGAGAAGTGTCTCATATTCATAACTTCAGGTTTTATTTTTTGCGGTTTGGGTCAGCTTACTTGTTTTTATTTTTCTCATTCAGATCTTTAGGTCGTTCATTGAGTGTTTGTTTGTTAACTTATCAGATTAATCATTTAGATTGTCTGTTGGTTGCAGAGTCGGCGGGCTCCGTCAGTGTCGTCGGGCGCGTGCCGGCCACCGGATGCGCCAGCGGCGACATAATGTGGCTTCTTGACGAGCCTAATCAACCTTATGAAGGTAATTATTATATTAACTGTTTATTACTCACAAACTCGCCTGTCATGCTACACCAAACTTAATTATGTATATCCCTTTTGTTTGTCAGTTATAATTAAAACATAACGACTTTAATATTTTTTCTGGTTATTCCAGACTGTGAGCAACTGCTATGCTTCCGCTACTACAATGGCGAGGGCGAGGAGTGCGCTGCAGAGTCGTCAGCGCTCCCCACGCGGTTCAAAGTGGACCTCAAGAAGCTGCCCCTGCGGCTCAAGGAGGGCATGTCACGCAAGCGCAGCGGCGACCACGTGTCACCCTTCTCCTACAACAACGAGAGCTTCGAGATGAACTCGGAGAACCCTCCGCGCATCGAGTTCGTGCCCGGCACCAGTCACGACATCAAACATCTCAGCGAGAACGTCAACAAATGCTCAATTAGTGCTTTAGAAAGTAACGGGAACAATCTCGAACAAACAAAATGTGATCCTAGTAAATCTCTAGTTAGTAATTTAAGCCAAGAATCTCAAAATGTAAATAGTGAATCTCGGAGTGCTACAGACTGCAGGCCCACGTCGTCGGGAGTGAAGAAGAAGTGTCCTCCGCCCGTGGACACCGGCGGCGGGCAGGCGCTCAACGGCGTCAAGAAGAAATCAATAGCTAACAGCGGCTTTGACTCGCCCACTTCACCAGGCACCGAGTATTATAAAATATGGTCACCAAAGAATCCTTGCAAAATAATGAAGTTCGTATACGACGTGGAGAGTGCGAATGTGCCCAGTGAAGCAGAAAAGTCGCCGGTGCCACCCCTGCCGCCCAGACAATCACACAAGCCGCTCGAGAGAATGCACGCGTTATCCCCGCCACAGGTACCCAGACATAGAAAGCCAAAAAAATTAACAAAGCCCGAAGACGCGTTCAACTTTGAATTGATAGACACGGATGAACAATTCTTCACTGACAATAACATAACAAACTCAGCTGCGTTACAAGGAGAACTAAACGATTTCAAACCAGGGGAGTTTTATTCTGGCAATCAGATAGCTACGTCGTCAACGGCAAGTTTTTGGAGAGGTGGCCAAAATGTCGCGCCTTTAGCGACACCCGAAACTGATGGCAGCTTATGTGAATCCACAATTTCTTCGATGAAATTATCTAGGTTAAACGAGGAGAAGAGATCTAAAGATGTACCTGATGGCGCCCCGAGCGTAAGTAGGAATAAGATACTGTTTATAAAAGATATAGGTCCTGATAATTATATTACAACAACATTCGCACGGAAAGAAAAAGCCAGTCCTCCCAAAGATGTGGTGGACGGAGTGAACCGAACGCCAAATCATGCCAAGTCTGAAGAGATAGCTCAACACACGTTTTTAAATGATATTAGTAATCATTCTGAGTTTGAGGATGACAATAGGAATCAGATCGAGGAGAAAGAAATCACAATATTGAAAGGTCACAAACCTCTGACGCGACAGAACTCAGGTCGTGCAACACCTACAATGATGACGGCGTTCCTGAATTCTTCTCACGTCGATCCCCCAACAAGAGAGTTAGATAACAACAGTTCCAATGATCAAAGTTCGTGCAACTCCTCACACTCGACGTCACCTGTCGACGAGTCAAACAAAATGATGCCAAGCGTGGGAACTATGATGATGAACCGGAAACATTCCTGCGATTCGTCAACGCCAAAGCATTCTAGCTTACCGAGGCATTTGATAAAGAACCTGGGATGTGAGGGAACTCCGAAGCACTCGCCTCATAAGACGAACAACGTTGAGAGTCCTGTGCGGCCTCACCCGCGGGTGTTGACGAGAGTAGCGGCGTTGGCTGGTGGTGCAGTGCCGCAGTGTCCGCCCACGCCGACGCACCATGCGAGGAGACCGAGGCCGATGCCGCCACCGGACCTACACCCACCTCCGGTCCAAAATGCTGAAGCAAGACTACAAGAAAACTTCGAAATGGTTGAGTTCACGAATGAACTAAGAACGTCAGAAATTAGGTCGCCAAACATGGAATTTGTGAACAGCAATCACTTCACGATAGTCCACGCGGGGCCTCCTGAAGATGTGGTGTTAAGGCGGCCAAGGCCAGTTGAGGATATCGATGACAATGACAACGCGGTGGCGTCACCCACGCCTTTGAGACACATGGCTGGTATAAGGCTACCTTCAATACCGGAAAGGCAATCAAGGCAGATGGCTTTGACGGGCGATTTTCCTGCTAATATGATTGGAGGGATTATTGAATGCGAAGAACCTTTACCGGCAGGTGGGTAATGTCTCATTGTATTGTCTATAATTATGTTAATTTCGGCTGAACTAATTTGGAAGGTAAATTATGCTATATGATACAACTAGCGCCATCTAGCGAGTCGAACGAAAACTATAATTTCAAAATACTGTCCTTACTCAAAGTCCTATCATAGTCAACTTGTTATTCTGAGAAAGTATATCATCGAAGCCTGAGGCTTGATATTTTATTCTATAAATTGGTTTATTGGTCGATCTGTAAAGGGCGTTTGACATGACATAGATTTGATCTCTGCATGTTGTAAAGAACTGGCTGTTGTAGTTCAACTTCTGAAAGACTTTACAATAGAGATGGCGACAATTTTCTTTTTGTCAGGTATATTATTAAAAAATATTGGACACGTATTTTTTTCTTTTTTTTACTAAATCTAAAGATTACGGCGATACATTGAGTTAAAATGTACCATGACGTCACGAGTATGTAGATTTTATACTTACTTGTGACGTCCAACTTTAATGCGTTTTATCTAAGTATTTTTTTATTAATATGATAAAACGAAAAATACGTGTCTAATATTTTTTTATTATCTGACTGACGGACTTAATAGTAATTTTTTTCTACCGAGGTATCATCCTTATTGACTAAGTTAATTGGTATTTTGGTACGTTTGTCTTTTGTCTCACATGAATACTGTTATTTTCCAGGCTGGGAGGCGCGCATGGACAGTCATGGCCGCGTGTTTTACATTGACCACATCAACAGGACCACCACCTGGCAAAGGCCTGGCCTCAATGGAACCACTCCAAGGTCACCAGCTCCTGAGGTGCAGAGGCGGCAGTTAGATCGACGGTGAGTTTTATAACCCAAGATAGGCTTTGTTAAAAATAGAGTTTTATGACCAAAACACTTTCATTTCCAATTTTGTATGCATCTCGTTTCTGGTAAAAAACATTTTTTGCTGGTGATACCAAATTGAAATATGAAAAATGAGGGGATTAACATTCGACTTGAGTCGCAACGTTGATTAAAATCATTGATCAATCCTGAGAAGCCTACGAAGCGGAATTATACTGCCAGGAAAATATCAACTTTATACATGTTAAAATAAAGTCCAAAATCAATTTATTTCACCGTTTACCTCTATCCGCTCTTGTGCTCTTGTAGACTATGGATACGCCACGCTGACTAGCTCTGCGTTCGAGGCGCCATTATCTTCCAAATTGTTCTTCCCATTCCAAAATTATATTCCATCTCAACAATTCCAGCTACCAATCAATCCGCCGCACAATGACGCGCACACAACTCGCCGAGGAAGAGGCAGGCGCGTGCGCGTCGCCCCCGCCGCCGTGCCACTCGCACGCACACGTGCCGTGCGCGGGCGCGTCCACGTCGCGCGCGCCCGACACCTCGCACGTGCCGCATCCAGCTGCCTTCTTCCTCGCGCGCCCTGACTTCTACTCCATACTGCATATGAACCAGGTATGTGTACAAACCCGTCTTCAGAACTAAGAAAGAAGGAAAATAAATTGATTTGACCCAGGTTAAGAGAACACGCAGAGCAGTTCCAAGTTACCTGCCCCTGAAGGAGAAGATCAAGCATTCTCTCATCCAATATCAATACTCTTACTAAACCACCAAATCTTACTTTACAGGAAGCATCCGTCCTCTACAACGGCAACTCCACACTAAAGCACATGATCTCCAAGATCCGGAGAGACACGACCTCCTTCGAGCGCTACCAACACAATCGCGACCTGGTGTCGCTGGTCAACATGTTCAGTGAATCTGACAGGGAACTGCCGTTAGGATGGGATACCAAGCTTGATCGGAATGGGAAGGTAACTGTCTTACTACTAGAATTTATTATGAAGAAGTTCTGGAGAAAGAATGAAAAGGAAAAAAAAATTGACCATGGTTAAAGTAGATGAATGATCTTATGGTTTGAGATGAATGGTTTGGAAAGTGAAATCGAAAAGAAGGGATGATGACTCATTGAGAGATGTCTGGAAGAAATTGGGTTACGATATATAGATGGCACAAGGATTGAAGATTGCAGGAGTCCGGACAAATTATAATTATCTATAGTTTGACCGAGACCTCTGTGCCGCGCCTTCGGTATGTGCGCGGCGAGACCGGCAGTGCAGGCTGCTCATTCGTCGACGCTCAGGGAGCGCGGCGTCCCGCCTGCCACTCATTGGTCAACGCTGCCCCCTGCCTCGCCGCCCATTTCTAAGGCGCGAACAGCGGTTTCGGTCAAACTAGAAGTGTGTATTTAAGTTGTGAAATTAACTATAAAGTTTTCGATCTAATAGTATTGGAGGGGCTTGTGGCTAAGTAATATCAGCCGCACGTGTCGATCGATCAGGTTAAGTTACGCTTGCCTCGGTTAGTCCGAGGAGGGGTGACCATCTTTACATACCAAGACCCCTCCGTGCCTCGGAAAGCACGTTAAGCCGTTGGTCCCGGCTGTCATTTGTAGATCTTTGACAGTTGTTACGGGTAGTTAGAAGCCGGAAAGTCTGACAACCAGTCTTACCAAGGGGTATCGTGTTACCCAGTTACTGGGTTGTGGAGGTCAGATAGGCAGTCGCTCCATGTAAAATACTGGTATTCAGCTCAATCCGGTTAGACTGGAAGCCGACCCCAACATAGTTGGAAAAAGGCTAGGTAGTTGATGATCAGATCTAGTTGTATCACCATATTTGATAAAATTGCAAAATTAAAGTGTAGTTGCAGCCAGTGTTATTCATGTTTTATGATGACAAAATTACGTTCTTGGAAAAACTATAGGATGATTCTCTTTGCGGTCACATATTATTATTGTTACGTCACAACGCTACGTGTATTCTGGTGTGGCAGCGTTTCTTCGTGGACCACGTGATGCGTCGCACGACGTTCATCGACCCGCGCGTGCCGCGCACGGCCACGGCGGGCCCGTTCAGCCCGCTCCTGCCGCAGAGACGGAGACCCGCCATCGAGCCGCCGCCGGTACACATGAAGATACATGCTTGCTTGCTTCTGATCAGTTTTTGTTGATTTTTTGGTTCATTTTGGTACGCCATTTCGCGTTTCATAGCACGTAGTGGAGTAGTAAGTAAATGGAGTGCTCAGTTAGCAATTGCTGACTGTTTTAATTCGTACGCACTGATTCTCTCGATAACTTTCGTTAGAACATTGTCATTCCATTTAGTTATTACACTTTTATACATACCACTGGACGCCATGGAAGTCATCCTGTTTTCAGTTTTATTGGACAAGATTGCTTTTTTCACCAATCGTTTTAAAATGCAATCTACATACGGAAGATTGTTATTTCATTTGAGAATAAATTTTAAGCTGTTAATTCGAAGCACAAACGCATTTTTTGGCATAGACATCTTGGGTACCATAATTGGCGATGAATGGCAACATCACTCCATTTTTTTTATTGCCATTTTTTTTTCTGTTGCAATGTTTTTCGTACCTAGCATGGTTTGAATGTTCAATGTTGTATTGTCTCGTGTTCACGCATGATATTCGTGTTTGTTCATTTTTGTTTGAGTTGGCTTGTTTTCGTCTAGATTTTTGACCATGCCTGTTTTGTCTTGTCTTAGATTATTTTATTTTTGGTTATGTTGTTTTTGCCTGTAATGATTTACTTGTGGCGTATTTCTTTATTTGGTTGTTTTGAATCCATTAGTTTATTTATTTGGTTATGTTGGCCCACTTGCGCAGGATTGCTTATAGCAGAACTAAAGCAATTTTCTAAGTGCAAATGGGTTTTATATTTTATCAAGTTTTTATTTCTGTTTATTTGCACTATGGAGTACTTAGTAACAAAGAAATTAATTAATTTTGGTATGTTCTTAGGCGCCAACGCCCCCTCCGCGGCCACCGCTATCAGCTGCGGACGCGCAAGTACAGAACACGCATCAAGAGATACCCGTCGCTTATAATGATAAGGTAAGTGTAAACATGAGGACCTAATGATTGCAGCAGCAAATGGTGTTAGCGTTATTGAATATTTAAAAAAAAAATTGCCCTCGACACCGCAAAAAATTAGAATTATATACAATAGATTTTTTTTTAATAACCGACGAAAAATTTCAACGCATTGGGGTTCAGAATCATGTACTGAATCCATGGTAACAGTTTTCGCGTCGATGTCCCTGCCACCCTGTATATAACTGGAGAAAAAAATCTCGTTCGTAATTGAGAAAATTGCCATCATCGATTTGTTCGACATTTGTACTGCCATGCACAAAGCACATGCAAACACAAGAAATGTTTTTGTTGAAAATCCCTAACATAGGAGCTTGATTTTATCGAATTTTGACACTACATACATTTCTCGTCAAAATAAAGCTTTATCTCGTCTCAGCGCGAGATAATGTGACAATAATATACTATTCCGTTGCGCATATTTATACTGGCGCTACCCTGCTATGTCCTTCTGACACTCTTATGTCGTGTTTCACGTCAAAAATAACTGCTTTTAATAACAGATTTTCGACTTTACTAAACATAATTTCATTTCTAATTTTTTTTTACTACCTCGTTGGTGTAGTGGTCGTGAACACTACAGCTGAGCATGAAGTTCTGGGTTCGACTCCCGGGTCGGGCAAAGTGATATTTGGTTTTTACATCTGGAATTTTTCAGTAGTAGCCCGGAGTCTGGATTTGTGCCCGGTTGATGGCAATAGGCTCGCTTCCTATTACATGGAACTTAAAACTTGACTAGTGAAATGTGGGTGTACTATATTATAGGTACTATCGAAGAAACGCATATTTGAACACTGCAAGGACTATTCTTGCTTACAGCGCTCGGCCTCTATAGTATCGCTTACCTACGAAAAAAGGGTCTTGTGCACGGGATTTTGTTTTCAAAATGCTTAGATATGCGTTACCCCGATGGTACACCTCTTCCCAACCCTTCGAGGCAACAAGTGGTGACGTTATGCCATGTGTATTGTGGTCCCGCAGGTGGTAGCGTTCCTGCGCCAGCCCAATATCATGTCGATCCTGCGCGAGCGCTGCGGCGGCTGCGGCGGCGCGCTGCGGGAGAAGGTCAACACGGTGCGCGTCGAGGGCGTGCCCGCGCTCAACCGGTACCAGAACGACGTGCAGCTTACTTGCTTGCTCAGGTCAGTACACGTAGGAATATTCAATTGGGTCCCTCCTAATGGCAAGCGCAATCGCGGCAGGCCCAGGCGGAGATGTAAAGTTAAGCTGCCAATAGGAATGCAAGAAGTGCCAAACAGTATCGATATACAACGTGCCGCTACAATGGTGACATTAATTTAACACCCGGGTAGGCTAATGGCCAGAAATCATAAAAAAATAAAAGAACAAATAATTCGTTAATTGAAAAATTAAAATTTTTAAACGCTCGCCGACATAGGGCTCTCCCTTTCCTTCAATTCGCCTTCTCTTTGCACGTTATTCGTTTTATTTTCATTGATGCGATGTTATGATCCGTGACCCCGGTTAATGACCTCTGTGCTACAGTTTTTAAGTACAGGTTGCACCAAGATGCTGTTTTAGAATATTATTATTGTAAATAAATCAATAAATAATAATGTTTAATGAAATTAAAACATCTTCATAAAAAGAAAACGCAAATCCGTATACGTGTGTTAATTGTCACCATTAAAGCACCACGCTGTATATCGTATCGATATTTAAAAAAAATATCAATATCGATTTCAATTTATCGAAAAAAAAATCGATATGGATATTTTTTGGCACTTCTTGCATCCCTACCTGAAAATAACCTTGAAAACCAAAAAATTAAATAAAACGAACTTTTCTTTCTTTATGAACTTCTATTGTGTTTGTTTTTACTACCAAATATAAGAAAATGAAAATGTAGTTTACTATTCCAAATATAAGATATTTTTTCTCTAGATCAATTATTACTTTAATTATAAACGAAATAAGAATTGAGACTTAAGATATTTAGTTCCGTGCTCGAACACGACCAAAGAATGCACGCGATATTCAACTTTATTACTGATGTATTAGCGATTAGCACATAGTGGAGTGGTACGGTGCATGGGGTTGGAGTTTGCGTAGAAATAGTCTTTGGAGTGCCTGGTCTTAAACTACGGACATCGGGCTAGCGGAGTAGGTCCCCACTTCCCTAGTATCCCGCTATTTGCCGAATGATAGAGACCTTCGACCAACAGCTCAAATTCGGTAACAAACCTTAGGTATCCATTACACTGGGCACGCCACAATTGCGGTGATAAGACCCCTCTTTGAGGAGTGGCTTGAGAGGCGCCACAGCGCCCTCACCTTCCGCAGGTCCTCACCGGACACGGCTGCTTCGGGAGGTTCCTGTTCAGGATAAGGCGGGAGGAAACGCCCGGGTGTCACCATTGTGTGGATCGCCCGGAGGACACGGTGGAGGTCTGCCCGGCTTGGGCGGAGCATCGCCGTGTCCTCGTGGAGGCGATCGGCGGCGGTGATCTCTCGCGTCCGGCCCTGGTTCAGGCCATGGTACGGAGCGAGAGGAAATGGCAGGCCGTCACCTCCTTCTGCGAAGCGGTAATGCTCGCGAAGGAGGAGGCGGAACGCGTGAGGGAGAGGCAAATTTTGCGCCCTCACGTCCCTAACCGCCGCAGAAGGAGACGCCCGGGGCGGAAATTGCGAGCCAAATTCCGGCCACCGTAGGCGCGGGCTTGCGGACGGTGAACAATGGGTAGCTCGCCGTCCGATAAGGACCAGGCCCGGGTCGACGGCGCGTTGTGTTCCACGCGCGCCTCAAAGAGATGTCAGCAGAATTGACGGGGTCCGTTAGGGCCAATGCCTGCCGGGGCTGCGAATATGGGCCGAAAGGGACATCGTGGCCCCCGGCAACAGGGCAACCGAAGGAACACAAGTGGGTTTTAGTCAGTAAGAATATGACACGCCCTCCCGCTCCACCCAGAGCGGGAGCTCGAACTTCCAACCCAAAAAAAAAAAAGGTATCCATTACACTATCTCTTTCTCTCTCTATCTCCTACGGTACCTACGCGTAGTTACCCGCACTAAATGAGTTGGCACCTTCGATTGGCACGGTAACACGGCAATTTCAATTCGACATACATAATAATATTACGACAAGTTGGCAATCAATCTCAATAATAATTATTATCTAATCTAAGTGACGACAAATGACATAACTAATGTTTCGGAATCGGGGCAGGTCCTACTATCGTATGTTTTGGAATAATTTTAGATCAAATATTATTAAAAAACATGATTTTTCATCCTGTTTTGGTAATAAAAGCGAGCGTGTATGGAATGCGGAAGTTTCACCAGCTACTAAAATAGAAGCAGGAAAACTATTGACGTTTTTGTTTTGTTTTGCTTCAGTAGTTCGTATTCACCTCAATAGATGGCGCTAGCTGTCTCGACTCACCATAACTTCGTATTGTTTTGGTCTTTATCGCAGTTCGAAACACGTGTTGGTAATGTTGTTATAGGTTATTTTTCTTTGAACAATACACAATCACGCATGCGTTACACGATGGGGTAAGCAGATGTGTGTAGCTAAGTACTATTCTACATTTTAAAATATACAGAATATGTTTCTATAACGTTTTTCATACAGAATTTCTGGAAATGGTGTTAATTTATTTTTAGTCGTAGCAATTATGCGGTAGCGAAGTGAACTGTAATATTAATGTCAGAAATAAATATTACTTCTGAGGAATTATTAACTAAATAACAGTGAATTATGTAGTTATTTATATTACTGACATAAATCTTACTTAACTGACTTATAAAATCGGTGGCAAGGTGCAAAATTAGTGCTACTTATAAGTATTAATAGTTAGTACTTAACAGTATATAGTGGGGTCAACCGGACATCCATAATATGAGTATCACGCCTGATTTCCTGGACGGAGTAGGCAGATATGTACCTAGGTATAGTACACCATAATGACATATCACCACGACTGTATTCCCCTTAGAGTTCGGCAGAGGTGTACCTAAAGTACCACATTTCGCCAGTTATGTTTAAGTTCTATGTAATAGAGGGTGAGTCTATTAACATCAACCGGGCACAATTCTAAAGTCAGAGCTGCTACTGGAGGTAAATTTCGCGCCCTCACGTTCCTAGCCGCCGCAGGAGACGCCCTGGGCGTCGGAAATCCCAGGCCGATTCTCGGCCACCGTAGGCGAGGTTTTGCGGACGGTGAGCAATGGGTAGCTCGCCGTCCGATAAGGACCAGGCCCGGGTCGACGGCGCGTTGTGTTCCACGCGCGCCTCAAAGAGATGTCAGCAGAATTGACGGGGTCCGATAGGGCTGATGCCTGCCGGGGTCGCGGGAAAGTCCGAAAAGGATACCGTGGCCCCTGGCAACATACAGGCAACTGAAGGAACACGGGTGGGTTTTAGTCAGTAAGAGTCTGACACGCCCTCTCGCTCCGCCCAGAGTGGGAGAAGTTTTTTAATAATTTCCCACCCAAAAAAAAATAAAAAAGGCTGCTACTGAGAAATACAGTTGAAAATACCCAATAACACTTTGAATCGAACCCAAGACCTTATGCTCAACAGTAGCGCTTGCGACCACTAGAGGCAGACTAACACCCACCATAACCGACCACCCTAATAAATCCCATATAATAGTTGATAAGACTATTGCTATTAGAAAAAAATAAAGAAAATATGTTTATTTGCAGTAAACATGACGCAAAGAAAGATAATAAAAAAAAACACGTAAATAAAAATTGGGGGAAAATATGCGTCACATCCACGCAAAACGGCCATCGCTCAGCATACTGCTGCGACCCTATGCGAGACAGAGCCACAGCGCTGGTTTTCAGCGACAGCCGAAAAAAAACAACATCAATATCATGAATATCTTTATGAAAAACTCAATTACAGTGCCCAATCTGGACATCGACACCAAGGTCTCCACGCTTAACATTGACGCTTGCGACCATTAGAACAAGCAGTCAGGTCAAACAGCGATGCATGAAATTAATGTATGCGATTGACAATTCCGCACTACGATATTTTTTCTATCCTCGCAACAATGGGTCAATTATTTTCCAGACAGTGCATATATGCGTCACGTTCCCACAAAAATTACACTTCCTGCCACAATCACTGTGACACAGTTACCACCATAAGTCAAATCCACTAATATATTTGTAATTCCATATAATTCAGTGGCACAGATCGTTACACTGGGTGCCACTCAGTCTGCCCAGTAATGTGTAGTTTACTATGCTATTTACACTGCGTGGTATAATTAGTCACAGATTGTGAATGTATAACTGTGCTGTATATTTCGTGTCCTGATTCACTGGTTGAAAAGTTGTTTGTTTTCTAGAGCAAGGTTTTTTTTTTTTTTTTAACTCTGGCCTCTCGCAGTTATGACCACTAAGGTCTTGGCTGCTTAACCGAACTTTTCCTGTGGTGGCCTTAAGCTTCTACACTTAGGCCCGTATTACAGAACGTCACTCAATACTCAAGCATAACTTAAAACTAGTTTCAACCAATCAAATGGCTTGAATCTAGTTTTAAGTAATGCTTGAGTATTGAGTGACGTTCTGTAATACGGGCCTTAGAGCCTCCAGCCAGGAGCTTTTAAAACTATACTAAATTAAAATTAAGCGAGTGCTCGCTAAGGGCACCTCCTGTGGGGTACGAACCTCGGCTTAGGGCATCGCTGAGGGGAGGACAGCAAGAGGGGACAGGCTGGATCAAACTTAGATTTTCATCATGATTATTATGCGGGGTAATGATGGATGGATAATGGGGTAACGGTTAATGCTACGTGATCAGCTGCAACAACTGCTGGCACCTCGTTTTCGAGCAAGGGTCGGGGAGGAGTTTCATTGACTCGGGGACGCGGTCGCGATCGCAAAGGACCTCGGCGGCGAGGTCGGAATGACGGAAGGCGTCTGTTCTTGTATACTGTACTGGTGGCCCTATTCTGCTCCTGGAGGAGTGTAATGGGGTCATCTGGGTCGGAAAGAGTTCTAGAGCAAGGTTTGGTGGTATTTTATTTATATATAATATTTTATATGTAATACTTCAAGCACACAAATGTATAGAAGCGTACTTAATGCCATAGTCATTTTCTATCAGTCAACCTTTGGGTGATGCAGAGACAGTGGTAGGTGCAATAGCGAGAATTGTTGAATAAATATTTATTTAAATATAAAGATACACACATACCTATACTTCTGCCTAGCCTTTTCCCAACTATGTTGGGGTCAGCTTCCAGTCTAACCGGATGCAGCTGAATACCAGTATTTTATATGGAGCGACTGCCTAACTGACCTCCACAATCTAGTTACTAGGTAACACGATACCCCTTGGTAAGACTGGCTGTCAGACTTTTGGGCTTCTAACTACCCGTAACAACTGTCAAAGATCTACAAATGACAGCCGGGACCAACGACACACATACCTATTAAAAACTTTAAATATAATGTATACACCTAATTATATATAATTATAAGCACAAATAAATACACATAAATATACTAAAACAAATAAGACAAACAATGGGAAAACATTACCGTTGTGATGATACATATTTTCCGAGGCTTTTAAATAAATGGAAATAATTTCTGAACTTTATTTTGGTTGATGTTCAAAACCGAATTCCGTTACGTTTTAGCTCATCAATCACACTATCACACTAACATTTTAAAGACGAAAGTTTGTGAGTGAGTGTGTGTGTATGTTTGTCTCTCTTCACGCTCAAACGACTGAACGGATTTGGATGAAATTTGGCACACGTATAGATTATAACCTGGAATAACACATAGGATACTTTTTATCTCGATATTACCACGGGATCGAGACTTCTGCGGGTGAAACCGCGGGGCGCAGCTAGTTCCTCATATTACTCTTTATTTGAGATCACTCAATACTCTTTATTCCTTCCATGCTTCCTTATCAGCAGTGCTATTCTGTAAAAATCTCACCGTGAACGCTAAGGTGAAGTGAGTTTGAAGTGAGCTGTCATTCCACCAAAAACTAGGGATTGACACTGTTGACAGCTCACTTTCAAGCTCACTTCACCTAAGTGTTCACGGTGAGATTTTTACAGAATAGCACTGCAGCTCTCAATTAATTTCTAGCCAGGTTATCTTTAACATAATAATCCATTCCATTTCTGTGGGATTCCAATTCTCTTATAAATAAATTCTATATCATCTGCATCTTATCATTAAACGATAAATCATTATCATTTCTGTAAGTATCTCTTTACAATTCAATAAATAACAATGTATTTTCCATTCATTCAGTATTTGTAATAAGAACTACTGAATCTATTATTTTCCTATGATAAGTACTAATTATCTTTGCATAATAGTAATAATTCCATTATAATTATAAAATGAATCATTTTATGGGATGATGTGATCGCGCGACCACTAGCATAACTGATAATTTAATTATATGATTTTATACAGAAAATAGTTGTTTATTTTACATTATTAAGTCATGCTAGCACATGCCTATGTGTTTTTTATAACAATACGTTGCAGCTAGAATTTTAATTCAGACTTTTTATGAAGATCAATTATTTATATTAAGATCTTGTGCACACATGAGGTATGCAATAAAGATTTCAATGGTATTGAAATGGTCACTAAAACGATAAAATTGCAACTGTCTGATATTTTTAAGACAACAACGAATGACAATAAAATTGAAAATATACGGGATGCTTTACTCTTTATAATTTAATATTGCGCAAAACCTGAAGAGTTAAAATATTTTATAATAGGTCCTGCGCATGCGCGGCTTTGCGGTTGAACGACGGACGTGCGTGTTTTGAAAAATCGCCTTATAAACAAAAACAACAAGCAAATGTAAACCTTATGAAAAACGAATAAGGTCCATTTTAAGTTTAAATAGTAAAACCCTTGTACATGTAATGATTAGGAGTTATTATTGTCAGGACTGTCGAAGTAAAATTATATGTTTTCATTTGACTAGTGAACGGCATTATCTACTCAATACTGTCAATATTTTAAGCATTTTAATGTACCGGACTTCATGACTCACTGCACATAGAAATTATTCTAAAAGGCTATTGCACTTTAATTGAATTTGTGAATACTGAATGAAGGTTATATACAAATACGTCTACATAACGAATACAAAAGCAACATTCAATGAACTAGCTGAGAAATCTAAACTAATATTAAACATACTAAGGAGATATTTTTTTGTATGTTTGTTTGTTACGCTTTCACGCTAAAACGGCTGAACGGATTTGGATGAAATTTGGCACATGGGTAGACCATGACCTGGGTCATAGGATTTTTATCCCGATATTCCCACGGGATCGAGACATACGGGTGAAACCGTGGGGCGCAGCTAATAACAAATAAAGTAAGAATAATAGATATTATTTTTTTCAGTCGGATCTGATCTCCAAAAACTATTCAGAATTTTTAATTCGTATAATTTCATAATTAAGTAGTGATTTATAAAAAAAGAAAACCAAACAATTAAAAGAAAATTGTCCTGTGACCTGTCTGTTCTCCCTAATGCCTTTAAAAAGTAAAGAAAGTAAGTGCAGATCTCTCTACCTTCCATCACAGTACATTATCCAGAATTTTTTATTCGTATAATTTCATAATTAAGTAGTGATTTATAAAAAAGAAAACAAAACAATTGGGTAGTTCCCTAGGTAAAAAAAAAAATTCTATTTAGTCCGTCTTTCAGATAATAAAAAAATACTAGACACGTATTTTTTGCTTTATCATATTAATAAAAAATAACTTAGAAAACACGCATTCAAGTGGGGGCTCGTTACGTCACAACGTCGTATAAAATCTAGCAAGGCGTGACGTCATGCCACATTTCATAATTACATTCATCACCAACCACCAAATCACACTAACATTCACATCTGCACTTACCAACGTCTGATTATTTTATTTTGTTTTTTTCTTTCTTTTCACTAGTACATAATCCTATCTTTGACAATTCTCTAACCTAAATCAACTTGTATGCTCATAATAATCGCTCGACCTTATTGTATCTACGCGAAGACACTGCCGCCCAAGATACAGGATTTTCCTGGTTTGGGGGCAGGGTACATTTCTTCTTGGACTTTCGACATCATTTTTGTATAATAATACTTAAGTTTGCTTACCTTTCTGTATACCTATCTATTGTCAAAGTTTATGTTTTTTGTGAATAAAGAATTATTATTATTTTAACTTAATGTATCGCCGTAATCTTTTAATTACGTCAAAAAAGAAAAAATACGTGTTCAATATTTTTTTAAATCTACACGACGGACAAAAAATAAAATTTTTGGACACAGGCCTATTATTATGTGACCTGTCTGTTCTCCCTAATGCCTTTAAAATTAAAGAGAAAACAAATTAAAAGAAAATGAATGCAGATCTCTCTAATGCCTTCCATCCCAATACATTACTTCATACTGCAA
Source organism: Agrochola litura (assembly GCA_949152395.1). NCBI lineage: Eukaryota > Metazoa > Arthropoda > Insecta > Lepidoptera > Noctuidae > Agrochola > Agrochola litura. The sequence continues at coordinate 4,420,596 of OX424502.1, read as the reverse complement.
GTTCCAGAACCACTTCCTCTATTATTTCCTTAGTAGAAAATATAAATACATGTTAAGGTAGGTCTGCCTTACTTTTTGCCTCACGTCTGAGACCGCGACCAGTTATTAATGACTGCAAATTAATCCTTATGCCTAATATTAGACTACACGTTTGATGCATTATTTTTTACAAAACCTAACATCTAATTTCAGCTAACCACACGATTCACAACCCTATCATGATACAAATAAAGTTTAATTTTGCTATGGCAGTTATCCTTAAGCCTAACCTAGCCTACACGTACCTTTATTGCATAATTTTTTACAAAACCAAACATTTTTCCCCGCTAAACACTGAAATTTGAACTCTATTTCGTAAGAATTAAAGTTTATTTTCGTTTGGCAACTAATGTATTAGAAGCATTTCTTCCATGTTTCCCTGATTATGTACTGGCGTTAATTACAATGATTGCAACTACTAAGGTAACTCGCATGCATGATGTCACATTTGATTTCAACTGGATGTGTCATGCTTTCAAAGGGGGAGTAGTAATAGTGGTGGTATTATGGATGTAGTTTAGGTATACGATAGTAATTATACGGTAATCATGTGAATCATACTAATTTTCACTTCAGTGCGGAGATGACGTGTGTAATTGGAAGTAGTTACTTTAAGTGCCAAAGCAGTAAAACTGCTGCTGGAACTAAAAACTCCAATTTTGCATATATTTTTTTGATAAATACAGGGTGGCAGGTACACACGGCTACACATCAAGCTATACCACCGCCTATCTCCATTCCTTTTACCTCTTCTAACTACAGGCAAAACTCATACATGGTGCGAGCGAGTGAGGACTTTAATGTTCTTTGTAAAGAGTTCTCATTTGACCCATTTACAACCAAAACCTATTCTGCACGCGCTCGGCTGAACGCTGACTTTTTCAAAAGTGCATAGTGCTTATTGTACCTTATACTCGTATACAATAATATGTATTCTTAATCTTTTTTATCGTGCTTGTTAGTGATCCTAAGATTTCTACTACTTTTTCTGTTTTTACCCGTGAGAACCTGTAATTGGCTCTATGTTTCTTAAACAATTGTTATCCATTTGTTACAGCTGTTGGTTCTCCTATTAATAAATAAATAAATACATTTCCAGTTTATGCTGATTTCGCATTGTGTAGGATTTCCGTACAATGCGAGGTCAGCTTATACTGGAAATGTATAGCTTGATGTGTAGCCGTGTGTACATCGACGCGAAAACTGCCACCATGGATTCAGTACATGATTATGAACGCCCCTGCGTTGAAATATTTCGTCTGTTATTAAAAATAAAAATAAATCGTGTGGCACTCGGGGACTGCCGCGGTAAAGCTATTGCATAGCATTTGTAACCTCCATACTTCCTATTTGTCAACGCTACACTTGGGATGATGACGTGATGACATAAAACAAAAATTACGTTCCCATGACAACATCACGTTGTCATGGGAACCGTCATTACATGGTACGCGGAGTGGGTGTTAGGTTTTATTTTCGTTACGTTACGGAATTTCTTGATTCGGTTGCCGCGCTCAAAGCCCGCGATAAAAGCTATATAATAGCTTAAAAAATCTGCTGTTTCATAGAAAAGTGCAATACTTACGCGGTCAAAATTTATGGAACAGCTGATTTTTTTTCAATAACCGACGAAATATTTCGACGCAAGGGGTTCATGTCCCAGACACCCTGTATATCCTTTTATTTTATAAAATTGTCAGTAATAAAAATAACCTGAACTCACTTCATTATCACTTCTAAATAAATGCGTAAGCCCAGTGAGTTTCATACAATAGTACCTACTCATACATTTCTCAAACTAAACTAGCATCTAATTATTTGAAAGCACAACCAGTTCGTGTAACAGGGTAATTTAAATCTATAAAAAAGTTATTGCAGGCTCTCTATGATTTGTGACAATGAGCGTTCTGGTGCTCAGTGCTTAGAACGCGATTTAAGCACAGATAGTCCGGACTATGAATAAAAACAAGTATTAAGTTCTTGAGCAAATGTAGCTTTCAGAATGCACTATGCATTTGTCTGTACCGTTATTGTTTCAAGGATGGATAGGGTTGACCCGAGAAGGGTTTTTTTTGTTATTCAGTACCCTAATTGCGTAACTTATTTTCGTAAACAATTTTGCCTAATTTGTTTAATTTTGATAGTTCAACAACATTCATTGCGTTATTTACGTTGCTGAGCAGATGTTTTTTCCAACTTATGAAGCAATGGATTAGCAATCAGTTTTAAATCGAAACAAATTGTGATTGTGTTGCATTACGCAATTAGGGTACTGGTTTACTTTTTCGTCTAAAGTTGTTGTGATATTTTGAAGTCAGTACCTACCTACTAGATTTTAGCAAATGTAGATTGATTGGTTTGGAATATACATACACATCTGATAAAAAGTAAAAAACTTTTACTACCGAATTCCTTCAGTAGTAAAAGTTTTCTAACATTTCGTCCTGGCCTATCTAAACAGTAAATAAGAAAATTAAAAACATTTTAAAACAGTTTGGAAAATATCTGTTTATAAAATTTTTAAAAGAGTGACGGTGGATTTTCTTACCCATTCCTTTCCATAAGAAAATTACCTTTTGGAAGGGGCGACTAGAATCAATAATTCTTTTTTTTTTTACTTTCTTATGTGTCTTTTATGTGCCTAATTAAAATAAATTATTTGACTTTGACTTTGAAATAAAAGGACTAACCTGCAAATATACAGGGTAACAGGGTAGTAAAATATAAGTAACAGGGTAGGTAGTAAAATACAGGGTAAAATTTTATTAGCTAGCAAAACTCTTCAGTCGTGATGGGCATCGATATTATACATACACCTAAACAAAACAAAAAAAAAAGAAATGGTGTTTTTTTTGTGGTCAACGACCGCATGTATTGTACTTACGAAGTTTAGGAAATCAGTTTTTTATGTAATCTTCACCTACGTCGTGTGTGATGGGTATCAATATGTAAACACGATGATAAAAAAAGTGATTTTCTAAACTCATACTTCAAGTAAATGCATACACTACAGCGCTCGTTGACCCCAAAAATAAAATCTTTACTTTTTCCGTTGTATCATGTTTAGCTAATAAAATTTGACCCTGGACAAGAAACAGGGTGGTATAATACATTTGTATTATCCTTACGTCTGACAACCCTATGCATAATTCCTTTGTCTCCGTTAGGTCTACATATCCTTTTACAAACGCAAATACGTAGGTAAAAGTCTGGGTCATTTTCCGTAACTGGCAATAGAAACGAGACAGACAATATCTATGTGATTTTAAAATTAATCTATGCATAGATTAGTTTATAATGTTTCTGCCTTAGTTTCTACTTTCCTCTCTCCGGATATCGGGATCTCTACTTATCTACTACTACCTTAGTCACAGTATAAATAAGTTACAGTATTATGTCTTCATAGAAATCAGCCGAAACGACGCGCTTCGAAATCTCAGTATAGGCATATATACGCAACAGTATCGAATACGCGGCATTTACGCACTTTCTACCGATCGGCCGTAGGTAATTATTTCAAGGTCACTGTCGAGACATAATACTGTTACTTTATTATACTGTGTCTAAGTCCTCGTACCCACGGGCGTTTTTCATCGCGCACTGGATTCTCAACGCACTGTTTAGCACCGAGAGTTGAAAATCTAACAGTGTATTTTTTGACGCGCTGTGATGTTTCCTTTTGGATTTTCAACCTTCGGTTTAAGACCGAGAGTTGAAAATTCAGCGCGCGATAAAAAATCGGCGTGCGAACAAACCTAGGCTTAGTCGTAGGTTGTACTTTAGTGTCGATCCAAATATATTATATTATAATTTCTCTGGCTTCTGAAAATTAATGTCAATTCCAATAATCATTTTCGATTTCGTTATCCAAATATGTAACAAGAACTTGAGGGTAAACAAATTAACCTGAATAAGTACCTAAGAGCCAATTTCTCGAACGAAAAATATCGCAAAATGAATGTGACTAATTTTGCAATAATTTTCGTTTGAGAAACTGGCTCTAAGTCTCCAGAAATTAGGAATAATCCACCATCGCATAATAATAATCAGCCTATAATGTTCCCACTGCTGGGACACAGGCCTCCTCTCTTCGAGAGGGAGTGGGCTGTAATCCACCACGCGGGTTCAGTGCGGGTTGGTGATGTCACATGTCGTCGAATTTTTGGTTCTAGGACATGCCGGTTTCCTCACGACGTTTTGCTTCACCGTTTTGAGAGCAGTGGCGATGAAATTATTTACACAAATCACGGATGTTAGGGAGCTTCGGTTCCGGTTCCGTAATGTCGGAACTTCCGATTAATTGTACACCTCCGATTCCGATTTCGGTAATTTTGAATCGGAGTTATACCGAAGTTCGAAACACAGCGATGCACATAATTAGAGCGCGTACAAACAGTTTAACTCGTCGCCAGTGTAATTTTAGTTTATTTAATACACGCTCGCGCTCGAAGTCTCAGTTTATTGTTTTGTTTGTGGATGTTATCGCTAATATTTGACTGATTAAAGAGACGGAATTATATTTCAATTGTTTCATTAAGCCTTCACATAATACATCTTTCTTCTACTTCCACCTTCGTCTCCGGTTAAGGTTCTGGTTCTGATACCGGTTCCGATCAATTTAATACCTCCGAGTCCGGTTCCGGTTCCGGTAAAACGAATTCCGTAACATCCCTGACACAAAGTAAAGCGCCTGCCTGGGTTTGAACCCACGACCTACAACTCGTAAGTCGGGGCCGTTATCACTAGGTCACCACTGCTCTTCACCTTTACCTATCTGTTATTTAAACCTTCTCCACCTACAATTAACATTTTAGGGGGAATTCAATATATAGTAAGTAGGTCAAGTTACCGACTGTAGTGAGTATACTTCCAAACATTAACGTTTAACCTAAAAACTCATGACATCCATTTAAATAGTCAGCATTCTCATCAATCGTAAATGTCATCCATTTATCGTTTACCGGCAAGCGAGGCAACACAAAAACCTAATTGTTTGGAACCAAAAGAAATGCTGATAGTAACACAACAGTCATTAGTTGTAGATGAGATAGAAAGACGACCCGTTAATTAGTATGGTGATACTAAACGAATAGTTTCGCAACTTACCGATAGATAAGTAGGCAGTAATATGTGAAGGCGTAGTAAATACTCGTAGTTTACGGGAAAAAACAGTATTTTTTATATATTTTTCTTCTTTTTTTTTCTTTTTGATTGAACTCGCGACACCGTTACCGACCTCATTTTTGTAAACGCGATTGTGCTCCTTATTTATATTGAGTTACGGATCAATGTTCTATGCAAGTACTTTTAAGTACTTTTTTTTAGGTTTTGGAAGTATTTTTTAAATTGTTCAAGTTTTCACTTCTGTCGGCACTCCCGGAGTGCCACTTTTTTTTCTTTTTTTTTTTCTTCAATTTGCTCTTTTTTGTGTTTTTCTTTTTTCTTTGCGTCGTTTTTACCGCAAATAAACTTTATTTTCTTTCTATCTTTTTTTTTTGGTAAAAAAAATATCCAATTGATAGAAGAGGTATTAAATTAGAAATAGAGATTATGGTACTGAAAAGCACTTTTAAGTTACAAGACGCTATTCAAATTGTTGAAGAGAACTCCACGTTTCTAAAAATACTCTCTTGCAAATAAATACATTGATGAATAAGTAAGAGAACTTGAATAAGTAAGACGATTTTAAATAGCTTTTACATAAACATTTATAAACAAGCAGTTTCGCATTGCGACAGTCAAACGGATAAACCACACTATAGTTTTAAATCCAGCGGTGTCACGGCACTCATATAATTGACAATGTTAATAACATTATAACAACAAAACCGCTTCGTTTGCATATCCTTGTGTCGGTTTGCACAGAACGGAATTATAGAATTGCAGTAACAAGGTCCCGAACAATAGAAGTGATGTATTTGGGCAGAATAAACAGACAAATGGATGTGCAATTGTATGTTCAGATTCTGTGCTAGTTGGTAATATTTACATTTGTAGAGCTTTTCGCTACTGTACAACCTACACGAACGGAAAATAAACATGGCATAATTTCTGTGATGTATAAAAGTGCAGTAAATGTCCCTAAAAGTTGTATGTTCTATACGGGGTGGCAGGGACAGACGCGAAAACTGTTACCATGGATTTAGTACATGATTCTGAACACCCCTCGAGTTTAAATTTTTCGTCGGTTATTAAAAAAATAATCAGCTGTTTCATTCATTTTGACCGCGTAGGTATTGCACGCATAGGTATTTCTATGAAACAGCAGATTATTTTTTTAATAACCGACGAAAAATTTAAACTCAGGGGTGTTCAGAATCTGCCGGGGCTGCGAATAAGGGCCGAAAGGGACATCGTGGCCCCCGGCAACAGGGCAACTGAAGGAACACGGGTGGGTTTTAGTCAGTAGGTAAGCCCAGGCGCGCACTAGCGGCCAGGCCGCAGCAGCGAGGTCGCAGCGGCCAGCGAGATAGTCGGTGAAGCCGTTGGCCGCGTGCGGCCAGGTGCGCGTGTTCCATGGCGATTTCATATTAATGTATGTATCTCGCTGCATGGCCGCTGCGACCTGGCCGCTAGTGCGCGCCTGGGCTGAGAGTCTGACACGCCCTCCCGCTCCACCCAGAGCGGGAGAAGTTATTTGATAATTTACCACCCAAAAAAAAAAAAAGCGGTGCTCAGAATCATGTACTAAATCCATGGTAATAATTTTCGTGTCGATGTCCCTGCCACCCTGTATGACTTTGTAGGTTTTCTTTTGACATTTTAAGGAACACCATGTTGAGTTAAGCCCTTTATCACATATACATACATTTTTGTAACATCAGTAGGTACCATTTACCTAACAATTGACCCGTTACTCCCATTAGTTAAAGTTCCAACTCAATCTAAAGCTTACACTTAGCATATCTGAACGAACCTTTAAGATAACACGGGTTAGTAATATTTGTTTATGCCATTATCACACCTAAGATCATTTGTTGAGGCATAATGTGTTCGATAAATGAGCTCCCGAGTTACCGGAGCATTTCAGGGTTATCTCCTAGTGTCTTGATGATAACAAAAGAAATGTTTGTGATGACCTTTGTTCTTGGTTATCGACGGATTAGGGTTATGTTTGTTTTGGTTCAGTAACTATTGGCAACGATATTATTTACACGTGTCGCGTGATCGAGTGTGTGGTATTGGGTGTAGTAGACCACCCTGTCTAAAATGATATTAGTAGAGCAGGGCTTTAAACTGCGTGTAAGGGGTTATCATCGTTGACATCAATCCAACTACATATCGTCGACCGTAGGTTCAATTGAGGTAAGGGACAAAATACCCAAAATGAGTTGAGTATACAGTTTTGTTCAGAATTTTTCGCTCTATCGAATTGTGAATATGAAAAAATTCTAACGTAAGAAAAACAGACCCGAAAAGGGTTAATAAGAAAAAAAGTTATGGGCGATTTAGTCCGAAAAAAAACTTTGTCGGCCTCTCCTGAAAAATCGTATTTTGTCCCTTACCTCAATTGAACCTACGGTCGACGATATATACAGGGTAAGTTTTTAACCAGTGCTCAAACTTTAACACGTGACTTTACTCATCATTGGTGCCGATTCTCTTGTCACAAATGCCTCTAAACTAAACTAAAAATCACCAAAATTTAGTTTATTCCTGTCAAACGACGATTTCCCATTCTGAAATAGACTAAAGTTACACAACTTAACTATATTTTAGTTTGACAGCACTAAGATGGCACTGAGATATTAGTTTAGTGAAAATGGCAATTTTGCTATTCTGAATTTGACGTTTTTCACCTAAAATTTAGATTTTCTAACTAAATCTGACTATTTTTAATCGCGACTAAAAATGTGTGGAATAAAATTGGTTGTCATGAACTTTAAATTCACACCAACACCTCGACTTCAGATGCAATAAATTTACTTACCACAAAGAAATTCGTATTTTGATTTAGTTAATCAGAAATGATTAAATAAGTATTTTATAATTTTGAAGTCGGTGCCAAGTAAAACAATAACTAGGTATAGGTATTATCCATCTTTCTCACAACTCAAGCTAATATTAGTAGGTAATTATCTTCAAGTATTTAGAGACCGCGCACGGCATAAAGTTCACAAATACGGTGGATATAGTACAACTACGACACGCAGTGCGCGGTGCGGGAGGGGCGGTATTCTTCGTTATTATGCTTGTTTTGCTAACAGATTTTGTGATTTCTTTTAATTTAAATGTTCATGCTATAAGTATTTGTCGTACTTTCAAATTAAGAACCTACGTAGGTAATAGTATATTAACTGGTTATAACAATAATCTTATTATAGATAAATAGTTATTAATATTTAAATGTCATGGATTAAATTTTGAGTATTTCATTTTAGTTTTTATTTTTATTTCAACATTTCATATCATGAGTACATTTGTAATGTAAATAGTTATTATAATATGTCTAATTTGTATTCAGTGTTCTTTCATAATTTGTTTTCATTGGCTATTAGTTTTTAAGCCAGTACTTACATAATATCTAAAAAGTTACTTTGATAGTAAGTAGGTACCAATTCATTTTTTTTTGTCTATTATTGTTTTGACATTAGCATAGCTTGTATGCCTATAATATTCCTACTGCTGTGACACAGGCCTCCTTTTGACATATCTAATAATATTGTATGTACTTAGTAATTTGTTATTTTAGTAAGGTTGTTGTAGTATGTACTTGGCACCGACTTCAAAATTATAAAATACTTATTTAATAATTTCTGATTAACTAAATCAAAATACGAATTTCTTTGTGGTAAGTAAATTTATTTTTAACTTTTTAGTTTCCTTTTTGAAGTCGGTTTTTTTTTTGTTAAAAATTATTTTATTTTACGATTTTTAGTGATGGGTAGACCTAACAAGGATGCTTCTCGGATAAGGAAACGACGGCTACTTGAGACAGAAAATGATAGACGGAAACGCTTAGAAAAAAATAAAATCAAAACGAATGAAAAAAGAAAAAATGAAACGGAAACGTTAATATAATTTGTACAGTCTTGTGGATTACAAGAAAAAGAATTATCCAGCCTTAAAATGTCCAAATCGTCATTAATATTTATTATAGTATCCATTTGTACTTTAGGTGATAACTAATTATGGGCATAGGGAAGCTGAATATTATTGTAACTAGATGAAAGATAACATCTCTCCTTGTTGAATTAACACTTATGTATGTTTGTGTGTATGTGTATGTGGATGTGGTGATTAAATAAATAAATAAATTAATTAATTAACGAAATCTAGTTGCTATGGTCTAGTCTAAGTCTAGGCTGTATGGAAATATCAAACCTTCGCATCATAATTACTAAAATAACCACTTTATTCCTTTTACGACACCCATGGGAAGAAATAGGGTAGTGCTATTCTTTCAAGTCCACCACACGGACCCCGGCACCACACGGACCACGGAAGATTGTTTAATTGTCGATGTTAAAGAAATTATATGCATGATTTTACTTTATAGCTCAAGATACTATTTTCCATTCCGTAGTAACTTTAGTAAGTCAGGAAGAAAGAGCCTTAAAAGCACCATGAACAATTTTGACAGATTTTTATGTGATTTTAGTAAAAAATATTGTAGGTATGTTGATTTTAAAGACATTTATTTTATAAAAACATAAATAGATCACTAAATTGTAATTACTTAGATACTGATTATTCAAATTTAAATTTCTTTTTCATACTACGTGTAAGGTTATTTTGTTATTTTGGTTAATTAAGAGATTTTGTTTTCAACTTAGTTATATTAAAAAAATGATTTTATGTTTAAAAAACGTGTTTTTTTATTTTGTAGTGAAACTTATTAGTTGTTGAATAAAAAAAAACTATATTAGGGACAAAAATAGAGCCACTTACAACCCATATGGGTGCAAAGTTCTTATCACTAAAAAATTAATTAAGTCCAAACACAAGGTAGATACTGTAAAACGTTGAGGAGTTCCCTTGACCGTCCTTCGTCTTCATCATCAGACCCCTAATGACAGTCACAACCCATCTAGGTGTAAAGTTCTCATCAATACAAATTAATCAAGCCCAAACACCAGGTAATTGCTGTAAACCGTTGAGGAGTTCCCTCGACTGTATTTCGGCTTCGTCATCAGATCGACTCCAGACCTTCATTAAATAGTAGTGGTTTAAAATACTTAAGTAATGAAATAACAAACGCACTAGTCGCCACTACGATTTTCGAAGGTTCCCCTCGATTTCTCTGGGATGCCATCATCAGGTCCTGGTTTCCTTATCATGGTACCATCTTTGGGATATCTCCTTTCCAAAAAAAAAAGAATCATCAAAATCGGTTCATAAACGACGAAGTTATCAGCGAACACACATAAAAAAAAAAAAAAAATATATATACGGTCGAATTGAGAAACCTCCTTTTTTTGAAGTCGGTTAAAAACAGTACTGAATCTATTTTTTTTTTCTTTTGCTTATACAAGTATCTCGTAAACTAAAATTTCGACCCCCTTTATAAAACCTTTAAACCCATAACACTCTACATGTAGGTAATAATTGGACCAAACCTGAAATCGCAAAAAAAAAAATCAGCTGTTCCCTACATATTTTATGTTGGCATAACTCGTCAAAATGTAGGGAACAGCTGATTTTTTTTCACGATTTCAGGTTTTGTCCCATGTTGTTCATAATGATGAGTAAAGTCACGTGTTAAAGTTTGCGCACTGGATAAAAACTTATCCCGTATAACTAGATAGTTGTTAGATGGATGGAGATGGAGAAGTATTAACGGTTAGGTATCTTTCCCCTTAGCGAAATAAAAAACTTCAAAAAAGAGGGGGAAATTAAATCAGCTGCTACTTGCACTTAGTCACCAACATGCACCAGTATCAAATTTAAAAGCCCTAAGGCGCGGTACACACAGAAGAGACGTAAGACGAGGACGGGACGCAGACACGGCAATAGTATGCAGATGGAAAAGCGTCGCGCTTGCGTCTTGTCCTTTCTGTATATTTTGTGCCAGATCGCGCTAATAAAGAGATCGCGTCTGCGTCCTGTCCCACGTCTCTTCTGTGTGTCCCGTGCCTAATATCACATTTTATTCATACAGTGCCTGAAACTAGATTCTATGTAGGTATGTTGTACATAACTTCTACCTTTGTCTACCGGTGATTGTTTGAACAGATAATTTTAGACTCGTTTATCAAGTCAATGGTGACAATATAAAAATTTATAAGATACGACAGTTTTTGTATTATTGATCATTGTCTTGATAAGTTTAATATTCTATAAGCCTTCCAAGAAATATAACTTCTAGGTTCGTGCGTCGTATATTTATATGAGGTCCTCTGTTCGACGTTTATGGAGCATAAATATCGGAGTGTCTAATGAACAGTCGGGTCCAAAAATACAATAATACGAGTATGTAGGCTTCAAAAATATTTGGCACGTTGAGCGATTTTTGGTAGGGTTATAGATTCGCGTCACCTCGCGCCTTGGTGATTTACTATAGAATATAGATGGCGTTAATACCAGTTTCATAAGTTTTTTTTCTAATACATTTAATTTCAAACCTGTGTCTAATAAGCGGATATAAATTAAATCATTCATTTTAAGACAGACTTATGTAAAAAGCTGTCTGTTTGACTCTAACTTTCATGGAAGAAAATCTTTTTATTCTTTAAAAAATCTCATGAAATACTGAAGAATTACAATATCTATTTGTGTGTTCGAACTACTAAACAACTGTATCATTGTTTCTCAATGGTAATCAAGAATAGCAATAAGACTGCGTGAAATGAAGTAACATCGTATAATCTTGTTGCCAAGAAAATACAAATCACCATGATTCTTTATTTTAGTTTGATCGAGTTTCCCTTTGATTAGGAAATGTTAAAATAACTAATTTAACGTAAAATTAGAACTCAGTAGAATCGTTTTGAAGTCGACTGTATTAAACCAAAAATGTCCGCATTTCAAGGTCTCTTGACAAAGGTTTCAAATTCCAAGTAGGATTTTAGGTTATTAATTTCAACAATGTTGACAGCTCAAGTTCCTTTGACAGCTTTTAATTAGACATGTTTCTGGGAATTCAAATTAATTTATAGTTCGCAAATGGCAAAGGACAAGAGTTTATTTTGCATCAGAAAATTAATTTTAACTGGATTCAACAAAGGAAACGATTTAAGGATATAAATCAAGTTATGTTGCACAAAACATCAACACTACTTACAGTAACAAGAATCATTTTCGCCATAAATCTAAAACAAAAATATACCCAATCTTATTGTACAATCTAACGGTCTATGGTAATTAAAACATTTGCAGTCAATTTACTTTCTTTTAAACTGTCTATTTTCACCCGGTGCGCCTGCGCATGTTTCCATTTGCATTCAGAATCTGTCAGACCGTAAACACATTCATTTCTTGAACATAGGCACATTATACCTAATAAACGAAGCACGGACATCAAAGATCTCAAACATGAAACAAGCTTTTCAGATCCTGCCTCTAATTTTCTGAAAATATAAGTTAGAGCTAAATTAAAGCTCAAAAGCATAGAATCGTTAATTTGGCTCTAGGGATCTCGGGTCGGATCAGTGCGACAAAACGGTAGGTAGCTAAGTTAATGATAAAACTTATAATTTGAAGCTATGTTCCGAGATAAATCTTATCTTCTTCTTCTTAATATACACCGTGAAATTTGAATCACAGTTTTGCTAGAACAAACGTTGTTCAGACCATGGTCTACTACCATTCTACAGCATCCAATAAAAAAAAACAATTGGTTTTTGAAAAAAAAAAACAAAGTTTAAAATATCAAGATTATCGTTACTCCCTACAACACAGACACCACGCATGGGAAATAGCATTGTTTACAGGGAAATGTACCATCGAAGAAACCTATAACTAAGCAATTTGAAAACAAAATCCCGTGCACACGACCCTTTTTTTTTCGTAGGTAACCGTTACTACAGTGGCCGATCGCTGCAAGCAGAAATATTCCTTACGGTGTATAGGTATGGGTTTCTTCGATGGTACCTCCATAGACGAAATTTAGTAAGCAGTAGATAATCTTGACATTTTAAACTTTGTCTTTTTTATGTTTTTTCAAAAACTAATTATGTTTTTTTTTTATTGGATGCTGTAGAATGGTAGTAGAGCATGGTCTGAATAACGTTTGTTCTAGCAAAACTGTGATTCAAATTTTACGGTGTATATGAATTACGTGTCACGTTGTTTGTCCGCGATGGACTCCTCAACTACTTAACCGATTTTAATCAAATTTGCACACCGTGTGCAGTTTGATCCAACTTGAAAGATAGGATAGCTTACATCTTAATTTATAAGTAAGTAGGGTAGGTAGGGTAGAAATTTTAAAATCCTAAACATGCACATTCATTGACTGTTAGGCGGAACGAAGTTTGCTGGGTCAGCTAGTACGACTATGTATTATAGAGGGTACATCTTGCTATCAAGCACCAATACGCCTTTAAACACCCAGTAGTTATTTGTTCCGTCACTATTGAAAATATCGAGGTTTCTTATACCCCATGTGGATAATGGATATGTGATTTACTTTTGTTCGCCGCCAAGGTGTCCAGATGCGAGGGAACAATCATTTCCACACCCATTTCAGAGTAGAAGCATTCAATTACAAGTAATAAAATAACTATTTATTAATCTGTCATTAATATTCGCGATCAATTTCCATGGAACCTATGTCCTTAGACGGACATAAATGAGCAAATTTTCCAACATGGAAATAATTTAACGCGAACACTCGACGCATATGGTTAGCAAGTGATTCATCGTGTGATTATGGCTTTAGGTTAATTATCTTCGTTAGTTTGCGACGCGAAATATCTTTGAAGCCTTTTAGAGAGCTTTAACGGAAAGCTACTGTAGAAACTGGACTGGGGAACTTTACGGTGTTAAGTAGCTGAGGCCGTATTATTTTTTGAACCATCCAAGATTCTGCTGCCTCCGGTTAGTCTGGAAGTCGACCCCAATATAGTTAGGAAAAGGCTTTGTAGATGATACTGAGAATTATGATTGTTACAGTGTGTGAGAGAGATGCAGCTTTATAGGATGGATACCACCATCTTTACCCTTGATAGATGCACAGTAGGCCAAACGTCACTGACGATAACTCTTTGACGTTAAGTTGCTCTAGCGTAGTACTTGCGGGGTTTCAATAGATTATTTTCGGTCACTTGTCACCATAAAAATTCACGTTACTTAGGATGACAATTGGGCGAAAAATTTCTTGGAGCCATAAGTAAAGCCATATGGAGAACCTTAGCGGAAAGCTACTAGAGAAACTGGGAATTTACGATGTAACAGCACCCACTACTTGAGTCGTTCTCATATCTCATATCACAAATGACAGTGGGCGAGAAAGATCTTGGAGCCATATGGAGAACCTTAGCGGAAAGCTACTAGAGAAACAGGCAATTTACGGTGTTACAGTACCCACTACTTGAGTCATTCTCATTTCACAAATTATTGGTTGTATGGCGATTAAGTATGATCATTATACAGTGGAATTTGAAGGTGGGTCGGAAAGGTTCATTTTTTACGCATCAACGGAAGTTGCCATTCATGAGACGTTTTTTGCGTACGATTCTTAAATTAATCGGATTCTCCCTTTTGATAGGAATATTTTGAAGCGAGTAAGTAACATTTATGATAGATAGAACTTTTGCTTCATTAATTTTTGAAAATATGTGTTTACCCGCATGGCGAAGCAAAACGGAGTGTTATGATTTTGACCGGAATGTATGTATGTTCATCTGTTACCTCATAACTTCTAATCTACTCGTCATAATTTGACGAATGAGGTATCGTTGGAAGCGTCTTGATCGTCCGTAAATTGAAAATGGCGCCCTCGTAGAGGGAATAAAGTCATGATCTAAAAATAAAATTCACAGTAATCTGTTCGATTTATACCTAACACGTGTGACTCCGGATTTTTTATTTGCCCGCCTGTTTTTTTTTTTTTTAGGTTAGGCGTCTCGTAGTTGACCTCTGAGATCATGACTATTTAACTGAGCTTTCCTGTGGGTGTCTTAAGCTACCATACTTAAACCTCCAGCCAGGGGTTATTCAACTATGCTAATTAAAACTATGTCAACGCTCGCTAAGGGCACCCCGCCCTGTGGGGTACGAACCTCGGCTTAGGGCGTCAACCGGAGGGAGGACATCAAAGATGGGACGGGCTGGATCAAAGTTTTGATCATGATTATTAGTCGGGGAATTTAAAGCTACGTGCTCAGCTGCAACAACTATTGGCACCTCGTTATCGAGCAAGGTTTGGGGGGAGTATCATTTCCTCGGGGACGCGGTCGCGATCGCAAAGGACCTCGGCGGCGAGGTCGGAATGACGGGAGACGTCTGTTTTTGTACACTGTGCTGGTTTCCCTACTGCTCTCCTGGAGGAGGGTAATGGTAAAAGGATTCGCTTAGGACGCGAGTTCGATTGATACTAGAGGGAGTGTAACTAGCAGCCTCGACAACCAGAGAGTTGCGATGTTTGGCGGCGGTATCGAAATAACGCTTGGTAGAACGCCACCTGCTATAATCCTTACATACTTTTGCTTACTTTACGTTCATATCCCTTAGTTTCTTTGTTTTCAAACAAAATACTTAACATAACATTCATTACCTACCTAATTCATTAGTATTCCTTAGAAACGATGACAAACCTAAAGAATGCAATGGAAATGACCATATGGTATGGAAACTTTTCATTAGTAACGTTTTCACCAATAACTTTATTGTTATTTTCCATTTAACGCCTATGGTATTCAAAATGAATCATTTAACCTCTAAGCCACTCTTGGTACATATACTGTACCATTTAATGTTTTAATTAGATCTGTTAATTACTTGATCGCTGACTTGTTAATTTCAACATCGTTTGCATTTTTCATTATTCTTGTAAATCATGGCTTGGGAATTTTACGAGTACGATGGCTGTTTTTCTGCCAACTAGAAATCCAATAAAAAAGTGTTTAACTGCATCCAATTCAATCGTAAAGCTGTTCTTCATTTTCAAATTGATTGAATTATCCTTGATTCAATCTAGTATAAACTAAGAGTACCTGGGCGACCGAGCTCAGCTTCTGCTCGGGTGAAAATACGGAGAAAACTGATTTTCCCAGATATGAGACCTAGCTAGCTCGATTTTTCGCCCCCGTAAACCCCTATATTGCAACTTTCATCGAAATCGTTAGAGCTGATTTCGAGTACGTGAGTACAAATCTATATACAAACAAATATATTTACAAATATTGCCCGTTTAATAGTATAGGATAAAATTTAGCCATGAAAGTACAAGTTTTATAAAAAATAAAAGCTTTAGCAACAAAGCTTTTAGTTTTTGAAGTGAAAACTTCTTTAAGCGCGTTGGGCATTTTTGAGATGGGGAAAAACAATTGAAACCGCGACACCGTTACCGACACCTAATTTTTATTAACGCGATTGTGCTCTTTATTTATTTATTTGCTAACATGTAAAACACTGGTTAGTGGGCATGCATTAAAATTTCATGACACAGTATTAATACATGCACCCTGTAAGGGCACTGCAAATGTTTACATATCAAATGATTACATATAACATAATATTGATTCTAATTTAACAATTCATTACATTTTAATAAACATTAATTATTATTTATATTACATTTATTATTATTTATATTTCGTTACGGATCAATATTCTATGCAAGTATTTTTTTAAATTGTTCATATTTTCACTTCTGTCAGCACTCCCGGAGTGCCACTGGTTTTTTTTCTGCCTTCCTACCTTTTTGGTCTAGTGGTCGCAAGAGCTACTGCGCTGAGCATGAGATCCTGGATTCTTTCCATCGGGAATTTCTCAGTTGCAGCCCGGAGTCTGGATTTGTGCCCGGTTGATGGCAATAGGCTCGCCCCCTATTACATGGGACTTAACATGACTGGCGAAATGTGGGTGTGCTATAGGAACGCCTCTGCCAAACCCTTTGCGAAATACTGATGTGATGTTATGTTCGTTTTCTGATCCAAAGATGTTTTGCGAATTCTTGTCAACGTGCGATAGCTTTTAGCTTTATCATTCAAAATTGACTAAAGTCAAATAAATACCAAAATCAATCTGCCTAGCCTTTTCCCAACTATGTTGGGGTCGGCTTCCAGTCTAACCGGATGCAGCTGAATACCAGTATTTTACATGGAGCGATTGCCTCCACAACCCAGTGACGAGGTAATACGATAAGATAAGATAATTTATTTGCGTAAAACATGGTATACATAGATGTTATTAAAGCATATGAGACCCCTTGGAAAGACTGGTTGTCTGACCTTCGGGCTTCTGACGACCCGTAACGACTGTCAAAGATCCACGAATGACAGCAGGGACCAAAAGCTTAGCGTGCTTTCCGAGGCATGGAAGAGTCTCGGTATGTAGAAATGGCAGCCCCGGATCTAGAATTTATTCGAGGCGGGGCAAAAACTGCCATCTGCTGCCCCCGCCAATCTTTTATGGGGATGCGCACAGTTAGCCCGCGAAATTAAAATTTTAGCGAAAGCAACATATTAATCAAATTTTATCGACCGATAATGCGCCGATCCAACAGGGGTGCCAAAAATGTTGTAAAAAATAAATAAAAAATAAAGATTATATGTGCTGCGTGTCTCATTTATTGCAAAGTTGCAATGTGCACTTGTCTGCTACGCTTGAATTTGTCGCCCCCTGAAGTTGGCGCCCGGGGCACGATACCCGGTTTGCCCCCCCTAGATCCGGGGCTAAGAAATGGTCACCCATCCACAAATCAAATGAATACCAAACCTTACCTATATCTGGCTCGAACTGACAGCATCATACGTAGAGTCTACATAACTACCTACAGTGAAAACCATTTCCCACATATTGACCGCTCATCTTCCATTCAGAGCCGATATAATCACACACATCAACTAGGTCGTGCTTACCAACAAATTATCGAATGGAATCCTGTCATTATCCAGAATACTGTGTGGGAAGGTCATGGGAATTAATGTCATGACCCTTAACATTCAATTTCGAAAGAGATCACTCTTTGTTTTAGAACCATAAGATGGGTTTGGGATTTGTTTCGATATCTCGAATTTTCTTGGGCAATGGATCACAATATGCTTTTGTTTCTATAAAGTTGCATGAGTTTTAAAAGATGACTGCCTCGGTGGTCTAGGGTTTGAATCCCAGGTTGAAAAAAATGATTTTTTTTTCTATCAGAAATTTCTCAGTAGTAGCTCGGAGTCTGGATTTGTGCCCGGTTGATGGCAATAGGGACTTAAACATACATAACTGGCAAAATGTGTGAGTGAAATAGCCATGGGTACACCTCTGCCTAACCCTTCTGGAACTACGGGCGTGATCCTATGTTGTTTATTACGAACAAACTCCTCTAAATAAATCGAAGTAGTTAAACTCGAAGCATAATTATTTTAATTTAAAAAATATAAACATGTAAAGTAAATACGATGCAATTTACATCAGTCTTATAAACATGTCGGGTAACGAGGGCGTAACTTAAAGCTAAAGATTTACATAAAATTAAAGTTTACACCAAATAATTACGTACTAAATTAAGATAGTGCAGTCCTATTTTATGTCACTATAAAGTTTACCTTCACTTAGGGCTGTCCGAAACTTAACAGATAATTAATTTATGAATGTTATCTTGTAGAAAATTCCATTGTGCCGATTATTGTGCCAATAATTATTATTAACATACGATTTTTTTTATCACTGTACATATAGATTTATTTAAAAGGAAGATAATTCTTTGTCAATTGTACCGCCAACCACTCCAGCTTCGTAACGACTGCGATTTTTTTTTTGTTGGAATTAAAATAGCATCCGTATTTTAGAACTTTTTTGATAGATAGTCAAAACGTCATTTTGTTTTGTCAACATCGAACGATAGATATTTTTATTTTACCGCAACGGTAATTGCTATTTAGGGAGAAGCTCGTGCTAGTGGCCCTAGTTCAAGCTTAAAGCGCTATGTACCATAGATTTTCTATAACGAAAACCAAGTTTTTGCCAATCCTACGTAGCCTAACGTGAGTCAAGGCAAAACATAACAGTATCGGGTGGTAATGGGCGCAATTATATAATAAAAATATTGCACCTGGACTTGTACCTAGCCACTAATAACTTAGTGCATCCGTTGTTCGCATGCCTAGGTTCTAGTATCTGCTTCATGGCTTCGTGTCAGACTCAGACGGAACCTGGTTCTTAATACTTCTGAAACTATTTGCTGGACTTTCCAAAAGAAGACTGCAAAATGTTTGGTCTTTCTGTCCGCATTCCTTTTTAATATTAAGTTAAAAACCGGTCAAGCTCGTGTCGGACCACGCACAATGAAGGGTTCCGTAGTTGGGATGAATTTATCTCAAATACAAACTTAACATTGTAGTTGAAAAACATGTTCTCCGATACATTCCAACTGCAAATGTAAGTTTGTTCGCACAATATTGAGAATATTACCATGTTTTTATAAGACCATAGACTTCTTATATTATTTGAATATAATATTTGAAAAAATATATTATATGTTTTCCTGTAATCTATGGGTAAAGAACGAATCTCTGTATTTTTTCAAAATTTTAGGCTGAGTAGTTTCGGAGATTAGGGCGGAAATGGTAAATTTTCATCTATTTTCTTAAATATCTTTAAATGTATTTATTTTTATTTTTTTTCTTATTTGCCTCCAAAAGTGACCCCCATATTCAAAATTCATTTATTGACGTTACACGTCCGTGTTTGGGTCACAGAAATAAATATGTGTCCCAAATTTGAACTTAATCGGTCCATTCGATTCGGAGCAAATTGGCTGCAACAGACGGACAGACAGACAGACACACGAGTGATCCTATAGCAATAATCTAAACTTCAAAGAGTTCCGTCATATGGAGACGATCGAGGCTTCATCAGCACCCTAATTGTAACACAATCACAATCTGAAGGTTTTGAAGGAAATTCCGAATACATTGCTTCATAAGTTCCAAAAAATTCGTCCGCTCACCAACGTAAATAACGCAATGAACGTAGTTGAACTCTCAAAACGAACAGCATTGCGAAATTACAAAGTATAAAGTCATTAGAACAAAACGAGTGTGCAAAGTTTGAACTTGATAGAACAACTGGAAGTTATCCAAAATTGGCTTGCAAGAATTCATCTTAACACATCACAATAAAGGTTTTTAAAACTTATCTATATTTTGAAGCTGAAGTTGAGATTGTCCTCAGAATTGCATATAGTGTGAAAGGTCGTATAACGCTTGTTAAATTGTGCTTTACAAGATTTGTTTTCTTGTGAAGTGGGTCCTTCAAATTCGCTGCAAATATTCTTAACCTTACTCAATCACAAATATTGTTGTTTTATGAGATTCTTGTTGCCTAACATGCAAAGCCAAAACTACATTATAATATGTGTCTACATTGGTGGCTGTTGAAGAAAATTGGTCCTTCCATCCTCCTCTCCTTATTCTTTATTTGTGGCCACCGCAACTTGCCTCCCTCTTCTAACATCTCTATCAACTGTTATCTCAGTAGGTATTTACTTAATCTCTAGCCTTATTAATAATAAATTATCATTCTGCACCCAATCCATCAATTGTTTCTTTTCTTTCTTCTCCTTACTCTTTTAGCCATTGCACATTTTTCTCAAAAGATCTTCCGCATTCCGCAAGAAATGAAAAGAAACTCACCGAGTTTTGAAATTGCGCTTCAAACACATCGGCACTTCAAAGAAGACATACACATTCACACACGCAAACACACCCTCACACACATACACATATACACACAACAACACAAACCCTGTTTAAAAAATAAGACACACATACAGTTTTACGTAGACATACAACTACAGTTACACAAATATCTGCAAATTAGTTTATAAGTCTTCTTCCTAAATTTAATTTTTGGTCACCTTTTGTAAACAATCGTCTCAATATTGTTAATAATTAAGGGAAAGAGCGAGATAGCGCCAACACAAGTATTTATCAATTACTTACTGGGGATGACTCATTTATAAAATACATGTAACTGTTTTGAGACAAATAAACATTTTTCATTCCTCCGCATCACATAAAGAACATTATTCATTGTTTCTAAAATCGTCCAATTTAAGTACCTACTTCTTCACTTTATTAAACGTTTTCTGTCTAAATTTAGTGTGAGCTAACCAGCGCATCTGAAATAATTGGCACAATCATCGCCTTATTATTTCTAATTTTAGATCAAAGGCGAAATCCAATAACGTTACTCATTGAACCGAAAAATTACTACATGGTATTTAAAAAAAATTAACCGAATTGTTTTTAATGGATAAGTGCGAAGATGCGTTTAATTGGAATGCTAAGTACATTGTTAATTTTAGTATTAGTTCCGAAGCTTTAATTGTTTATTGGTATCGACTCTGTTTGGTACCAACTCCAAGATAACTTTCGGATCAGCTGTCTGTGGTCTCTTGAAATCTCAAAATGCCAATCAGATTTTTTTGTTCTTTTGTAAAGCGATGTTGATGAACTAGGAATAGGGGCAGATCAGGCTTAATATTAGAACTTCCGGTACTGAAGTAGGTACTCATCTACATTGCTATACAAATTGAATTGAATCAAAAGAAAACGAGTGCTCAAAGCATGAATTGCCCAAAGGTACACTAAGTGGAGAATAAATTTTATCACGCGAGAACTGGAAAATTAACAGTTTATTCATAAAAGTAAAATTTTATGTTAAGGGCCTATACTACCTCAAATGGCTTAGTATGATCCTCCGTTATATCGAAAATACTGCAGCATTAATTTTGAAATAAATATATATTAAAGTTAAGGATTAATGTTAAGTACTATGTTAGATAGATAGATAGAAATGTGGGTGTACCTGCTACAGGGACACCTCTGCCCAACCCTTCGGGGAAACAAGGCGTGATGTTATGTATGTTGTTGTTACTATGTTAGACGAAAACACGATTCCATAAAATTTTCTCGATAGAAATTTTTTCCAAAGTTACCTCCAAACCGAACAATAAACCGCTGGTATTCAAAAAATACTTCAAATTAGATCATGAAACTTTGCATAATAACTGAACTAACTATAAAGCAGCGACTATGTTTTTTTATTTTTTTTGAATTACCATAATTTTCGCCGTAAAAAGCAATTACCTAAATTATTGGCGCCTTGGAGCCGCTAGCACCCCACTCCGTCTTGCTCTCAGTCAGTCCGCGAGCAGTATGGTGCGAGCGAGATAAAAAGTGAATTTGATTTGAGGTAGTACATATGGGCTCTTAACAAAATACTCTCAAAACTAAAAAGAACTTTCATAACTGTTGCCACTTAGTTCACAATTAATTCTAATTTAACTAGCTTGCATTGTCCCACTGCAGGGCAAAGGCCTCCCTCTCCCTTTTCCTCACAATTCTGTCTATTGCTAGTGACGGCCAGTCCTTTCGGTAGGAGTCAAGCTCGTCCCGCCATCTTCGTCTCGGCCTGCCACGATGTCGTCGTGCGTTTAACAATAAATTATTATAATATATTCTAACTGCAAGTCAAGTCGTTGTTTATTTCACACGCTGCTCATTCAAGTCGCTAATTGTGCCTCAATTAGGTCAATAAGTACTATTGTAATGATCATTATGTAATAAGTGGGAGGACAGTATAATAAAGTAACAGTATTATGTCTTGGTAGTGTCCTTGAAATAAGTGCGTAACTACTGCGCACTTGAGACTGTTGCGTATACACTGAGATTTCGAAGCACTTCGTTTCGGCCGTTTTCTATGAATACATAATACTGTTACTTATTTATACTGTAGTGGTAGTCGGGCCGCGAAATAATAGTTACATGTAGCTTTATGATACCATGTTTGAAATTGATTTGTTTGTCTTTGAAAATGTTCGTTATAGGTTTGTTAATGTGCAATTTGTGAAGAATATTATCACGATTAGGACATTTTCGAGTTGGCATTCTTGTCCAGCAAAGGACGTTTTGAGGCTGATAATGATGTCGTGGTCCAGTAGTAGTGGCCCAATGGTAACGGCCGCGCCTTACGAGTTGTAAGGTCGTAGGTTCGAACCCTGACAGACGCTTTACTTTGTGTAAATTATTTCACCACCACTGCTCTCAAAACGGTGAAGGAAAACATCGTGAGGAAACCGGCATGTCCTAGAATAAAAAAATCGAAGACATGTGTCATCTACCAACCCGCACTGGGCCCGTGTGGTGGATAACGGCCCACTCCCTCTCGAAGAGAGAAGGCCTGTGTCCCAGCAGTGGGAACATTACAGGCTGATTATGCTAATGGTGTCGTAACAATAGTACCATCTGATGAGTGCAAGGCCTTGAATAATCCTAACGTCGAACTTTTCGCATTACCTGAAGAAGCTTAAGAATTTGACCTGGATTTCAATGATGAAATAAAATATGGTGAATCTTCTTGCGTGGAAATGAGTCGTGGTTATTCGAGATTTAACCACTTTCATTTGTGCCGTCTCTTGTACTGATGATAAGGCTACAAGAATCAAAGACGGTTGGATTTCACTTGCAGAAAGAAAAGTCGTAGATTAACTTGTAACTTTACCTTTATCATATTCAACAACTCCAATGGTGTCAACACGCACTTGTTCATCGTGACACCATACTTACTCCATGAGATATGCGCGTGCACACACTTTTACATTTAATTGTCCATTGTTTTAATAATCACTTCTGACAATCAGACACCTGCATTGTCGTAGTGTTTCTGTTGTTATTGAGTAATAGACGAGGGCTTCTTCAGATTATAGCGATTGTGGCGGAATGAGGAAGTGGTGTGGATGGGATGGCCTCTTTTAGTGTGGAGTAGTTGTGTGTACAATATGGCCGATATAACTCGGCAGTTTCGATCTTCGTGCAGAAGGCTGCACAGTAAAAAATTTTAGGAACCAAATGGTGACATGAGGTGAATGTGAGTGAGAAGAGAACATGCGCAAAAGTTCTTAGTGCCTATATTCAGAACTGCTAAGTATAGTATATATCGGCCGTATTGTATTGAGTGGTTGCAAGTCTTGACGAAAGAAGAACACACGTACATAAACTCATGCCTTCTTCCCATGGGGCAGAAACTACAAAACGGCACCTGCTACGATCCTTACATACTCCTTTTTTGCTTCGTTTACGTTCATATGTACATCTGGTCCTACACGCTCGCCCTTTGCGAGTACTACGTACCTGACCTTCCTGAAGAACATCACCAATAAGGTCATTAATGTCCTAAGAAAGTAAGACAGTATTGCACTTATCTTATGCAGATCAATGACGCCACTTGTAAGTCTGGCTTTCTTTTAATGATGAAGAAGCGTGCTTGGAAGTTATCGGAGTCATTTGGAACGTTGGGCAATGGAACAATTTCATTTATATGGTCTAATTATCTGTTGCATAACATCAAGATTTCGGAGGGGAGTTGGAATATAGACCAGACAGAAACGTGACGCTAGAATGCATCATAACTTCATGTTATTTCTAACTTAGATACTAGTCTATTAGTTTGATTTGCGAAGTAATTACCGAGAACAATATTGGAGTACTTAATTGCCCTTTCATAAGCGGTAGGTACTGAATAACAAAGGGTTTCGCAAGACTATATTAATCAATTGCTACCAGTACTATGAGGGATCGCCTGCCCTCACTGCGCAAGCGCATGCGATGCGGGTATTTGCATACAATCGCCCTCTGAAAGAGATTAATTCGGGTAACCCACTTGTGGCGGATGATTAAAAACAATTTAATTGACACTGAGTACAAGTGGCTGAGTTTGTCGGAATGTTTGAACTTAGTTCTGGGTATTTAGTATTTATCAGTTCAAATCTAAACACCAATAAAGTCGGTGCAACTCGAATTGTAGAATTTGATTTTGTAGAAATTTATAAGATTTTCTAGAGGAAAGATGGTCCTGGTAGTGATGGTAGGTATATCAGTAGCAGCGCCCCGCGGTTTCATCCGCAAAAGTTCATCAGTTTTTGTTTCATCCGTTCAGTAATTTTTGCGTGAAAGAGTAATAGACATACATCCATCCTCACAAACTTTCACATTTTCTAATATTAGCTACATAGGATAGGATTAGGTATTTATGAGTATGACAATTTTTGTTTTGGAAATAATTTCTAGAATAACTATTATTCCGAAATCTGGAGAGCTTAAATCTATTTCTCAATCCTCTAAATGAGGGCTACGTGATCATTCTTTCATTCCAAATAAGAATGAAAATAAAATCGCCACTGAACTCTGGACGTTGGATTCCCCTCACAAATAACTTTGAAAGCTAATTTGGTACCTACACAAAGCTCTTATGGCCGTCAACAGCACTCATCCGTCGATACACAACAGTGCTTCCAAATGTTTACGACTTCAGGAATGTTCCACTTTGTGCGGGATTTCATCGAATGCCCATACCTACCCGTGACGTCACTTGTTATACTTGCACGTCAATCGGTGCTATAAGAAGTTTTATCTTTGATTGACTTTGACTGTTTACTAAACATGTTATCTTAGAATTTTCTTTGGAATTTATTTGTAGGTTGGTAGTTCATTCGGGCTTATGAACTTTGACTTTTTTGTCTAGTCGTTATTTTAAATATTTAACCTTACTTCAGTTTATCTACCTCATGTTTATTGATTGTGATACTTAAAGAAAATTCGACTCATGAATGGGTGACTATTTATTTCATATCGAAGACCCCTCCGTACCTCGGAAAGCACGTTAAGCCGTTCCCGGCTCTCATTCGTAAATCTTTGACAGTCGTTACGGGTAGTCAGAAGCCCAAAAGTCTGACAACCAGCCTTACCTAATGTCATATTATAGGCAGTCGCTCCATGTAAAATACTGGTATTCAGCTGCAGTCGGTTAGACTGGAAGCCGACCCCAACAAAGTTGGTAAAAGGCTAGGTAGATTAATTGACTTAAAGAAAAGCCACCGTACCGTATTTTCAGCCCAGAATCTACAGGGTGGCAGGCAAGGCTCGGATACCGGTTAAATTTTCAAACCGTTATTATGTACTTGTCGCAGAAACCTTTACATTCGGTTTAGTTCGTATATACCGGTTTTGGAGGAGATTTTACATAAAGGTTTCCTTCGGATTAAACGGTTTAGAGCAATATTAACCGGTTTTTGGTTTAGTTTTTATTCAGCGTGGCATCCTCACAAGTGATCACAAGTTGCAATGCGTTTACCAACATGCCGCTCGTCGACTATACCGGTTAATTTAGGTTAAAATAAAGTTCTTAAAACGTTCACGTTCTTAAGAAAAGTTCGGAGTGAAACTCAAATAAACTGGTTTTAACCGGTATTTTTTAAACCGGTTCCGAGCCTTCGTGGCAGGGACATCGACGCGAAAACTGTTACCATTGATTCAGTACATGATTCTGAACCCCCTGCGTTGAAATTTTTCGTCGGTTATTTAAAAAAAACAGCTGTTCCATACATTTTGACCGCGTAGGTATTGCACTTTTCTATGACACAGCAGATTTTTTTTTTATAACCGACTAACAATTTCAACGCAGTGCAGTTCAGTCATGTAACTCATGTACTGAATCCATGGTCGATGTGATGCCACCCTGTATTTTGTGCCATTTGTACACTTGAACTATACAACATTAAAATTGTAATACAAAATCAATCGAAATGCTTCTATTATTACGATGGCTATCTATTCCAAATTATAGGGTAACAATCAATAAAAGCAATGTATTAAGTAGATTGATTGCATGTTTGTGTTATTGTTATCATATCAATCAATGCGCATTGCAGCTTTGACATATTGCATAGCAGAACCTTTGTACAATATGTCATACTGAATATTAATTAATAGTAATTAGGGAAATGAAGTATTCTTGTAGGTATATGGCATTCCTCATCTCTTTGGTTTCGGTGACCTACGTCTGGTAGTCTCTAATGGTACAAGCTTTAGCCTCAGTGCTCATCAAATACAGTAATTCTGCCTTTAAAGACAAGTTCTAATCAGTACCTACCTTAATTGCGTAATGCACGATCAATCACAATTTGTTTCGATTTGAAACAGATTGCTTCAAAAGTGAAAAAAAAAAAAATCTGCTCAACAACGTAAATAACGCAATTAATGTTGTTGAACTGTCAAAATCGTTTACGAATTTAAGTTACGCAATTATACCGATGTAGTCATGATTTTTCGAGCAGCTTGCCAGAATGCCAGTACATATACAGAAGTAGCCGGTACAGGTACATAACCCATATTCCTGTCAGCGCCCATCTCTCACAACACTATTTATTTGCGCCGCAATTATTGTTAATAAACAATCGTTTCTTGTATCGATTACTCAGAAACCCGAATGCTTCTTAACGGTTTCTGAGACCTTGTAACTTAAATACTCATCTCATCCATTATTTAACAACGATTCTTCTCGTTTTAAATACAATACCTAGGTACTTTAATACCGTTTTTACCGTTCGTCAACTTGTTTATATTATCAGTGTAGGTAAGTAATTAGTTTCACGCTGGAAAACCGCGCAAATATTGGGTTTCACAAAGAAACGCGTGCGCAGCTCACCGCGTGGGGCGCTATTTTGGCGCGCGCGCATCGCCCGCGTCGACTATTTTCAGTCCGTTCACTGATCCTTCGCAAGCTCGCACAAAACAAACAAACATATCCTTACCATAATAATATTATTTTGATAACGTCGAGGAGGTTTGCGAAATATTCCCAATTTATATTAAAAACCATGATGTTATTGTTTCAGGTAAGGGTCTTCCCGAAATTCAGCTGTAAACAATCGAGTGAGTACATTATCGAGAAATTGCTAAGGGAGGGAAAATTAAATGTAGGTACCTAATAGGGTTGGTGACGTGGGTGTTCGCGAGAGGCTTCCAGTTCACGTGACACGGTGGTTGGTGGTCACGTGACGTAGAAACCCTTCAACCCATCTAGTTAATTATACACAGCCATACGCGCTATGGAAATAGCTTTTATCTGTCGCTCTGCACGCGAGCACATGAAACGAAGCGTCGATGTTACTTGTTATTGCAGCTCTACTGGTTGGGAAATTAATTTGTATCAAAGGCATTTGAAATATCAAATAGAAAATAATTCATTTCGGTTTACCGACTCGAAGGACCAAATTACTTTAATGTCATTGTCCAATGACATTAAAGTAATTTGGTCCTTCGAGACGGCACAACTGTACAGTTGTACTGTACTTGTACCTACATTCATAATGGAATTGAAGTTATTCAAAACTAGCTTCCGCTAGCGGCTTCGCCCGCGTGATATCTTCATAAATTATAGCCTATGTTACTCAGTAATAATAAAGCATTCAACTGATGAAAGAATTTTTTAAATCGGTCTAGTAATTTTTTAGTTTATTAATTACAAACAAACAGTCATACAAAAAATCAAATCTTTTCTCTACAAGTAAGTGTCATATTATCCACACTAATTTGATTTTCAATTCCACATACCAATAGGGATGATACCTAGGTAAAAAAAGGAAATTCGATTTAGTCCGTTTTTCAGATAATAAAAAAATATTAGATTTATACGTATACGATTATACGTATTTTTGCTTTATCATATTAATCAAAAATAACTTAGAAAACACGCATTAAAGTTGGGGAGTGGGGGTCGTTACGTCATAATTCAGTATAAAATCTAGCAAGGTGTGACGTCAAGCCACATTTTAACTCAATGTGTCGCCGAAATCTTTTGATTGCGTCAAAAAAGAAAAAATACGTGTCTAATATTTTTTTATTAAACTACATGCCAAACAAAAAAAAATAAATTGGACAAGGGCCTATTAAGGATATATTATTACAGCTGCCTGCTATTATTATATGCCTATCCGCTGAAAGTTACACTCTGGTTACATTTCTATATGTCAATTCCCACTACATTACCTTTATTGCTTCGTACCTTTTGCGTCATTTCATTAATAGCATTATTTGTTATATAAAAGGAACGTGTGCTCCGTTTTTATTAAGGTCATGTTCATAATAAAATATTGGGTGGGTATGACAAATATAAGGCGGTTCAAATAACAACGATCTGGCTGACATTTTCCAAATGCCAAGGGTTGAGACGCAAAGTTGACTATCAAAAAAGCGCTCTTTATTTATATTGGCGATGAATTAAATAGAACAATATGGTAAGACAATATAGCGAGTTTCAAGGAAATGAATATTGAAGTCGCACTCTTAAATTATGAACATATTAATTAGCTTTTGCTCGCGGCTGCGCCCGCGTGGATGTCAGTAATTATCCCACGGGAACGTACTACCGGGATAAAAAGTATCCTATGTGTTAATCTAGGTTGTAAACTATCTGTATGCCAAATTTCATTTCAATTAGTTTGGCTGTTTTTGCGTGATTGAGTAACAAACATACAAACTTTCACATTTATAATATTATATATAGTAGGATAGTAGGACAATGACTACGCTTCTCGATTTGTTGGCATTTGTACTTAACAAAGTAAAACATAAGCTTTAATTTCATGAAACAAAACAGATTCCTTCATGAAAAGTTGCGCGTACTGGGCCAAACAAAAATGTTTACTAATTTTCAAACAATATTTGCCATCGACAGGCTTAAAAGATGAAGATGAAAAGTTGGCATTCCTACGTAATAATGTGAGTCTTACATAAAGCGACAAAGGATCAACATAAATATGCCTATGTAAACTTCACGCATAATCTTAGCCCATTATGTGATCCAAAATACAAACGAAGCCTCAAAAACAGCCTTGTACTAGATACTGACCTGAAATTTTAATCGCATGTCAACAGCACCATTGGCATCCACTCGCTAAAGGTATTAGGTATAATTAGTAGCGCAAACAATGGTCGCCTGATGGAAGATAACATCTGCGATGGATTCGCTGGACAATGTGATATAGTCATATAGATAAGCCCTTCATGTTGCAGAGCTTGAATGTATCTGTGTATGTATCTTAGGGCTTGGATCTGTTGCTAGGTTCCCAGGGTTATAAATAAATAAAATTGTAGGAATCTGCATGCAAGTTTTAATTACTGAGAGCAATACTTAATTGGAGCATAAAGCCCTTATATTTTCTTATTTATTTATTTATTTATTTAACCATTTATGCAAACTCTTCAATGCTCAACCTATCCCTAAACCAAATGTTACAGATATAGCCCCTTTCGTGGGATTTACAATATTAGTATGGATTCAAAGTTTAAATTCAAGGCTTCTAAGAACATAAAATATTATTTTGTTTTTGTCTCTAGTCTGAAAATAACTTATATTTCGTTATTAAATAAACTCTAATTGCTATAAAGTTTTTCAGATTATCTTCAAAGGTGGAATAAAATAATAAACTATAAAAAAAACTACATTCAAAACACCACACAGTTCTCACGACGTAAATAAAAGATTCGCCAAGAATATCTAACCGTAAGTTGCGGACGCGCAGGTGTACACGCGACAATGCACGGCAATTGTGCAGGAATCTTGTATTGTCGATCCTTTCGGGAGTCTGGTAACGGAATGCTGTCAGGATCTGACGGAGGAGCTACGAATTTTTTCGTACTTTGGCCCTTGTGTTGAGTTCCAAATTATAGGTTCGCGAATATGTCAGGTGTTGATGTTGACGAGGATAAACATTCAGTATCTTGACGGGTTTCTTTAATGAGAAGACTGTTTTGAAGTATTTTTTGATAAAAGTTTTATTCCCTGAAATGTTTGAAATGCTTCAGTTGCGAACGGTAAAAGTTTTCATAAAGGTAGCCAACTCAGAAATGGTTGCTAAGTTCTGAGGGACGAGTAAGAAAGGGAAGCCGAAAGAAGTCACGTTGTATAAACCCTTTGCCATTTATAGCTTCTTTTTAACCATTCGTAGGCACATTTTGTTTTTTATTGCCTTTTAAAAGGGGACTGTTTCTGTGTCACTATTCCGACTTTATAGTTTAAAGTTTACTCAAGGATTTGACGACATACTGTTTTACTTTTCTTTTACTGCGTCAGTGCTGTAATCTTCGTTATTCAATTGGGTCGTAGTTGCCAAACGATTTACATAATCTATTCCAAAACAGATTACTGTTGTAACTTTAAACCGTTCCCGTTACTTTACAGTTTAGTTTATATCCGTCAAATTATCCGCTTTACATTGTTGTTCTACAAAAAGTTTTAAAGATGTTTTCACGTGTCACGAATGTATCGCGCAGCTGTCGTAATTTCACGGATTTGTGTGGCTCTTCTTGGGGTTCCTTTGGCAGAAATTATACATCCACCTGTGTTCGTGCTATCTCTTTAAATGTAATGAGAAATAAGTTTGATATTGCCTTGTGACTAAACAAAGGATAATTTATTGTGTTTGCTGAAAAATATAACCTTGTTTATGTGAAGTTTGATTATTATTTATTGAATTATTTGTTTTTTTGAGCCTTCTGTTATAATCTTATAATAATATAGTTCTTGATGAAAATATTTTTTTTAAATTGGAACGAAAGAACCCACTGTCTCTACATAAAACTTTCTTTAAACATATTATTCCGTGAAAATAATTGCTTATAAGGTCAGCCCACTAATCGCTGCACCCTTTGCTTCCCTGGCAACAGCCTGGGGCCACAATGGCGTTTTTTTCATCTAACGGTACGCAGTAGTACCCTGGCGCAGGTAGATGCGCCTGCGCTCCCGCCCGTTTCTGGGGATTCAATTCTTTGATTTACCATTTCTTTGAACTTTCCTGAGCTCGGACTATAATTACCGGCGATATAAGTAGATACTTTGTGCTGCAATGTGTTTTGTTTGATACATCTGTTTGTTTGCTCCTATTGTGATCAATCTTGAATATTTGGATCAGTTCAAAAAAATTAGATTAGTAAATTATGTCGATTCTAACAATCGAAGATCAAAATACTGCAAAGGTTTAAACGTTGGAATGATGTCATTTTTGTATAACAGACACATAAATTATTGAGTATGCTGTAAAGTCAAACAGCTTCTGCTATTTTCCATTTAAGGCAAAATAAATATACCTACTTTAGTTTTCAATATTTGCCATACCGTGACTAATTCAAACGTTTACACAAATTAGTTAGGTATAACAAAATTCAATTGTAATAAAGCCTCGGTTTGCCGTAGGCGGAGCTTTGGAAGGACGCGTGTCACTAACAATAACAAATGTAACAAAAATCCTTTTCTCAACCTAATGGCGTAGTAATTAGATGACAGACAAAGTAACGTTACATTGAGCGTTTGTATAGAGTCCCGCGCCCTTGTCTCTTTGTTACAGTGGCGGTAAAAGTAAAAGTTGGTGTAATGAACGGCGCCCGTTTTATGACAGGTCTGAAAACATAAGAATGCGAGACGATAAAAATAAGGAAATCATTTTAAAAAATGTCCTCAATTTTATGGCATTTTGGTTTTAACTATAGGCTTAAGTAACGTTACGACTCTCATGTCATGAGTTACGACTGTTTTAGCTATTTATTTATTATACAAGCTGGGTTTACTGCTTCTGGTAAAAGTGAGAAGAGAAATAGAAAAAAATATTGGCGAAACAAATTACCACGGTGCATTTTATAGTGCGGTTAGTTACTTAAGCTGGTCTTTCTCGTATCCTAGCTGGCTAGTATCTTGTTTCTAATAAACACATTCGCATCTTAAATAATGATTGGAAGCGATGTAGCTCTCCTCAATATCGTGTTACACCACCTTAGTTTAACATCGCACGTAAAATGCAGTGCGTTGCGCACGCGCACATGAGCTGTCCGTCTCTCAGGACCATTTCTTGTGTTCAATAGAGCGGCATAAAAATGCATAGTTTTATATGGAACTGTCCTCGCTCCCCGCGCCGCTGCCATCGAGAACAGTTCCATATAAAACTATGCATTTGATCGCGCCGCTATCGCCGCCGCCGCGCCGCCGCCGCCCCGCTGCCCGCTGTTCTGCCGCCGAAAATACGGCCTTATAATTATGAGATCGGGAATGGGACTAAAGGGGAAAATTAAAGCTTTTCTGTTCCATTATTTTACTCTCTATAACGAAGGAAAGATGGATTAAGAGCAGGATAGCGTAGTTACATGGGAGAAAAGAAGCATACCGAAAGAAACTTAATTCTGAATGATTTTTGCGCATTTGCCATTCGATAAATATAGCCATCATTGTTTAAAAAAACATTCAAATGAGTTCAATACTGAAATACCCGCTACGGGTGCTACGAATCAACACATCGCTGAACATGTAACTGCACCAGTAACAAAACAGTACCGCACACTGTTACTCTATACCGCGACGTTTGACAGCATAGATAGAACATGACAGTGTGTCGGGCACGCGCACGGGAGCAAACCGGCCTGTCAGGCCATTCCTCGTGCGCGATGACCCATCCACTTCTTCGGGGCGACAGGGATACATGAGATGTACCCGACGTATTGTTGAGTTGATAGAAAAACTAATTGGCTTAGACACCATACGGACCTTAGGACCAATTTAGTAGAAAACGCAGAGCTGAACGTTTGTTGAACTATTGAACCTGCTATCTAATTACGTTACACATTTTCGTAAATGATCAAGAATAATCTGTTTCATTTTGACAGTACAACATTCATTGCGTTTTTTACATTTTTGAGCAGATTTTTTTTTCCAACTTTTGAAGCAATGGATTAGCAATCTGTTTCAAAACGATTCAGATTGTGATTGATCGTTTATTACGCAATTAAGGCTTTGGGTTATAAGTAATTTTATAATGAGGAATTTATTCAGAACATTTTACTTGAAATACTTAAATGCTACCTTTCCTGTAGGTATTTACAAATAGCATGACGCACATTTTCCTGAGTAACAACTATTTACAGGATAATATCTGTAAAAACGAAGTAACATGAAAAATTAGCATGTTCTTCATTACCGTGGCAATTAAAGAAAACACAACATAGCAGTTACTTCCGGTTGGTTACGTGGATAATTGAAGGAATCATTATAATAATTTCTTACACATATGTATATGATGTTGTAAAATAACTCTTCTTTTGCTTAGCATTTTCAAACTATGTAGTTCGTTTTCAGTCATATTTCATCTTGCATGGCAACGGAACTTTAGACGAACATAATAACATAACATCACGCCTTGTTACCCAGAAGGGTTGGGACTTAGATGAAGTTATACAAATAAAGGCTGTCGCAAACAAGCGCGACGCGACACCGCTAGAATAATTTCCATGAAGTTTTCATAGAAGTTGTTCCACCTGAATCGCGTCGCGCAGTCGCGTCACGTCTGCCTGCGGCAGCCTTTTTTTTGGGTTGGAAATTTTCAAATAACTTCTCCCGCTCTGGGCGGCTCGCGAGGGCGTGTCAGACTCTTACTGTCTAAAACCCACCCGTGTTCCTTCAGTTGCCATGTTGCCGGGGGTCACGGTATCCCTTTCGGACTTCCCCGCAACCCCGGCAGGCATCGCCCCTAGCGGACCCCGTTAGTTCATCTGACATCTCTTTGAGGCGCGCGTGGAATACAACGCGCCGTCGACTGGGCCTGGTCCTTATCGGATGGCGAGCTACCTATTGCTCACCGTCCGCAAGCCCGCGCTTACGGTGGCCGGGAATTTGCCTGTGATTCCCGACGCCCAGGGTGTCTCCTGTGGCGGTTAGGGGCATGAGGGTGCGAAATTTGCCTCTCCCTCACGCGTTACGCCTCCTCCTTCGCGAGCATTACTGCTTCGCAGAAGGAGGTAACGGCCTCCCATGCCCTCTCGCTCCGTACCATGGCCTGGACCAGGGCCGGCCGCGAGAGATCACCGCCGCCGATCGCCTTCACGAGGACACGGCGATGCTCCGCCCAAGCTGGGCAGACCTCCACCGCGCGGCAGCCTTTTGATGTCACTAAGACATTTATTTGTATATTACTTTATTTATAGTATTATCGTCCTGATCCTAATATGCCTTAAAGCAGATTAGGAACAGGACGACGTTTCCAACTCTGATCTGCAACAAAAATTGGGTATTCTATTGAAATTTCATGAAGGTTACGATTTTCTCTGAGAGATGGGGCTCCATCTCTCAGAGAAAATCGTAACCTTAGCATAGATATAGCTAAATATACTATAGCAAGACAATTAAAGAGCAGTGGTGTCGGCCGGCCGCGGCGGTGCTACGCTACGAGCTACGAAGGAAAAAGATCATGAGGCCGTTGTCCTGTACTTCTCAGCATTTACTATTAATAACTTAATACATAACTAACACTTATTTTCCTGCAGATAATATATGCAAAGCGCCATTAATGAAGAGTTGAAGTTGAATATAAAGCATTACGAGCTTCTCTTCCGTCAAACAAAATTGTCTTGACTCTACTAAGTCCTATATTTTTTAAAGAAGAGACTGATGTAACTAATTGGGGTCGACTCTGGTTTATTCGCTATTGATGGTTTTGTGACACTTGGTACTAAATAAATACTTGTAAAAATCATCTCATCTTAATTAATTGGTTATACGATGTCAAGGATGAAGCAATTAAATAAATATTAACGAATTTCTCAAAGACGTAGGTACGTCATAATTCTAGATAATGGGAAACAGAGTTTTTAAAACAATAATTAATTTAAATATTTAAATGTAGGTGCTTGCATTGTTTTCGCAGTAATCTCAGGATATAAAACTGACGGACAACATAATATATCATTTTACATATGACGTGATTAAGCAACGTTGAAAATTAATTTTGAAGCTTAGGTCACCGTATTACCAAGTTGGTGTAACATATAAATTATATTCTTAATATATTCATTTTGTCTCAGCTGAATCATAAATATGGCCTCCCCCGCAGATCGCTATATCGATAGATCCTGGGGGAATCATACCATAATTAGTTGCGAAGGTCACACAGTGTACGCATGACTGTCCAATATATGTCATTTACTTATTCACGGGAAAAGGGAGTGACCTAGATTTAATTACAAAAATATTCAATATATTTCACATCCTAAACACAAGAATTGACGTAGGATTTGAAATAACTTTATGATAAATACTAACAATAAAACATACTTGCATATACAAGTGTAAAATAATCAATTACACAATTAAATGTAATGCCGATGTGTCAACTAGCCTAGACTGTATGTCTTACTATAGCTATTAAGGTATAATAACCCTTCACGTAGGTATCTAGAATGACGTCGATAGTGACTAAGTTACATCTAAATCTCTTAAAGACTACTTTTTACAACTTTACCTTCAGTTGCGTTGCATTAGGCATAGGGAAGATCCTATACGTAGCAGAACGTCATTTGTTTTCCTTTTATGTGTATGTACTGACGTTCAGGTTTTGACTGGTCTGCTTCAAGAGTCATTGTCGTTTCCAATAGGTACTGATATCCCAATGTTGATACATATTTTTTCTTCTTTCATAAAATTGAAAATGTTGAACGCAGCACCACCGGTACAAGTTTTCATAGGAATTGTTCCACCAGAGTCGCGTCGCGCCTGTCTGCGGGAACTTTAACTTATGAAAGGCATGTAAAAATGAGATCATAAGATTCGGGCAGAATTGTTTTATTCTAATGTTATGAAATAATCGTAAAATAATGTCAAATAGCTTAGATATGTAATTTTTTTTAGGACGCAGTAAAATTTTCTAATAACGATATTTCACGTTTATGACAAGAAAATTACTCTGGAGCTACTCTGTCGCTTTAAGGCCACACCATGACTATAACACAACATTGTATTATGCTAATTCTAGTAGGCCACATGAACGCGGACCAAATTTCAAAAGGACCACATTTTAAAGTCGCTAATTCGTTTAGACACGCGATTCAATGTTGCATTATTTTGCTAATATTTAATTTGACAAGCATTGAGGAAGATAATTTTTGGTAACACGACAGCTCAGTTCTTATGGAAATGTATAAGGCCGCAGCTAATGTAAACTGAACAAACCCTGGGCAAAAAATTCATAGCTAACTATTATCGATTAAAATTAACTTGGCAGAGAAGCACCTTTCAGCTGAATGAGGTAGGTACGTTTCATTCAGGATGAAAGTTTCCAAGCGGGTGTAGCATCTAACACAGCTAGTTTTGCTTGCATTACATATATTCATGTATATAGCAGACTAGACTGGCATTCGTCAAACGGTTGGATATTTCTAACGTTTATAGCACATCCATTTGATTATATTTTCAAAAAGTGGGTCATCATCAAAATGTAACATATAAGGCTCAACCGGCAATTAGGGGTAATTAATGGTCAACAAGGACGTGGCAATATTGATGGAAGATAAACTACGTTATTGAACCCTTGTGGGAGCCCTGACGTCATAGTCTATCGTATGAGCCATAAGGCCCTCGAGGACATATCGGAGGACAAAAGACTAATAAAAAGTATGTCAGGGAAACTGTTTAAAAAGTTGTTTATTCTATTAACGTCAAAGCCTGTCGGAAAATAAAGAAGAAATTACTAATAACGTTCAATTCGTTATTAGTAATTTCTTCTATATTTTCCGACAGGCTTTGACGTTAATAGAATAAACAACTTTTTAAACAGAAGTGTGTTTCTGAAGCTTTCATAATTATAAATTTATAAGGTGACGAAATTGGGCTGAAGCCCTGTTACGTTTCTGGTCCTTCCGGCCGCGAAGTATTTTGGTCCTTTCGTTAACAATTGTGAAGAGATATTTTAAATCTTTGCTCCATTTAAGCACAATGTGGAGTAACATTATTTATTCCTAAAACCCGTGTTTCCGATTCCCCTCTGATAAACATCTTTATGCAAAATGAATAGAAGTTACAAAGCAGGTCGTGACATACGGGTGCAGAGAAAATAATGGGATGAACATACTGCCACAGATTTAGGTCAGCGATATGTTACACACGTGTGGTTTTAACTTACACGCGTTACAATATTGACGTAGTTACTGAGGATGCTAAAGTTCTACTGCTTAGGACGGAAACATCTTTAATTTCACAATTCGACCTCTTGCAAACAAGGTAAGAAAAAAAAATTCTTTTTTCTTCTCTGTAATATACAATTCTGAAGCAAATCGTGTCTGGGTTGTTTCCTTCATTGTATGTTAGCAACCAAGCCTTGATGGACCTCATCGTATCACTAAATTTAAATCCTGAATTCAGTAGAATACGATGCGTACACACTTCTAAATGATACTGAAAGTGCAATAAACATCCATCACATTTTAAAATAGACAAAGTCATGCCGTAGATACAGCGGTTTTAAGAAGCCAAGGCATTAATTCAAATAGTATGCAGTTCAATAAATTGTCAAAGAATTCCCCCACGTCCGCTCCTTAACGTGGCTCAAGTCAGGATTGCGTTTATAAATAGTCTATAAATACTAGTAATAATGTTACCGGTTGAGCATGAGATGGTAAGTGGAGTTGCGTGCTGATGGACACTTGTTTTGCACACATTCGTTCAGAGCCGAGGATGTTAAGGAGTGACTTAATGTCAGGGTAGATTCTGTTCTAGAATCACAGAATTACTTGTAGATAAATGTTATTATTCTGTGCAGAATTTCCTAAATTATATTTTTTTGTAATTTATTATCTTTATTATCATCTACTTTGTATTACATTTGCATGCTGTAATAATAAGGCAGAATGTACTTCAATCCTATATATATGATTGAACAGCTTACATTCGAAGCAAATAAAGACCTATTCTATTCTATTCAAGCTAGAACGAATAGGTGCGAAATGTAGAACTATATATTATTTTACCTCTAATAATCCATATTTTGCTTTTATCCTTAAATGTTTAAATAGCTTGTTTCCTTTCAAATAGTATGTTGGTGGTATTTTAGTAGGTTTTGTTTTAAATTACAGCTTTGGTGCCTTTTAGTGCTGATATTTTAAATGCATCCTACTCACGCTTTGAACAAGTCATCCATAAAGTTTAATGACTTACTTCATCGATGAATAACAACGAAATTTTTAAGTAAGTTCTATATGTGGATTTTAATATAAGGTCTTATTATGCATGCATAACAATGAGTCAGGAGTCTGAGCTCACTCTGACATCAACAAATTGGCAGTGCACGAAAAGATTGCACTCCAGCATCCTTGCAGATTTCAAACATGCGTAGGCGATTACTCTACAATTTATTGAACAATTACGTCACTTCGCTCTACCAGAGTTCTATCCAGAATTCTGACAGCGGTCTAAGGGCCAGACGTTCACGCAAGAAACACCTCTAGGCGTTCAATGAGTTACTTGAAAGCGAGCACCGTTTTTGAATCTTGCGTAATTGTCGCGTGCAAAATCCGACAACGTGCCTGGAGGTGTCTTCCGCGTAGAGATTTTCCGTTAAATTGAAACTGCATCAAACGAAATGCTATGCAGCCGCCTGGACAAACACAACACCGTAAAACAACGCAATTGCAGCGTGAGTCAGGCGAGCTTACGAAGTCAAACAACACCCCCGTAGCGGCCGTAGAGCGTCCACGACAGCCGGCTCTACGGACCACGATACAATCACAATATCGTAACGTCAGTCAGTGTAGTCCGCGGCACCACGCCGAGCGCACGCATCGTCCGAACACTCATTACTACGAGTGCGATGTGAATCGAACCTTCCGTGACTGTGCACCGATTTGATATTCAAATTGGAGAATCGAAATAAGTCGTCAGAAGTGGATTGTATTGTAATGAGGAGGGCCGTACGTCGACAAGCCAGGGTGGGACCCTTCTAAAATTTGGACAAACAGTTTCTTTGATGAGTTATGGAATTTATGCAGTGCGGTACTAAGTTTGATCAGTGAAGTGACTGAACCAGTGATGAGGAGTTTGGTTGCGAGCTCCAACTCCGAACGCCGGCAAAATTAATTCTTACACGGAACTCGGGGCGCGCGCGGTGCCGCCCCGGGGGGCGCGCCGCCGCCAATTCATCAAGGGTTGGAAAAAGACCATGGGGGTCATCTCTAAAACCTTTGGCGTTGTCTTCAGCCTGTAAGTCATTAGAATTTGCATTGAGTTTAGCGAGATCAACCTTTCAAAATTTAACCTTTCCGAAAATTTTCTCCTATTATGTAGGTACCATTTTACTCAATCGAGAGGAGAAAGTGACATCTGAAAATTCTGGTTATCACGACAATTTATCATAGGACGCAACTAGAGTAGACAAATAGTGGCAATAAAAGCCCCATAACTCGACAGAGAAGCGGCGAGTCGTCACTCTATGCGCTTGCGCAAGTGTTCCTATTCGCACGTTCGTCGCATCGTAAAGATGCGTGCGCTTTCAGCTGCATGCGTAACGAACCGAACTTTTTTATTAATGTGTTCATTCATCTCAAAGCTGTTGTTTTCCGTTGTCTCACGAAGTAGAAACCTCCAATAGGTTATGCAAAAATTACGCCACATATCTGTGCTGCCATCCACTCTCGTGCCATTCATCATTGTTAATTGTAAACGACTATTCTCACAGATTAAAGTCTGGACTTTCCTCTCAAGCTGCTATTTTATTTAATTAACGTTCCTTACACATAGACCTACACGTAAATTAACATACGTTTATCACGATCATACAAATAACTGGTGTCCAACCAATTTGAATGTAGTACCTCGTACTCGCAGTACATTTTTTACAATCTATAAAAGGTTCCCATTATGTGTCCTTATAAGTCAACAGTTCATGAATTTTCCAACAGTCATTAACATTGTCTATATCGATTGGAGGCATGAAATCGCCCCTTAATGTCCTCTGCAATAGACTTGGTGAAGGCTGTTTGTCGGTTTCAAAAATAGAGTTGTTTACAGCACACTATATTAAGTGTGGATTACATGGCGTTGGAAGTATTACAGTCACGGCATGATGTGAATCTTAGATGACCCTTGAATATAATTTGGGCAATTTAGTCGTCATAATATTTGATGGATGTACAACGCGAATGAGATTAGCACGCATGGTTTTTTGAAGATTATGTGTTATGTCTTCTACTTTACGTAATAGCCTTATTGTTCCAAGTGAAACTGTTCTGAAGCTTAATATTTAGGTGAAGGTAGTCATAAAGAAACTAGGTGTCAGTTATGAACTACCGGTGTCGAGAAAGGATTTTGAACCATATGAATAAGTAAGGCAAAATATTTATCTGTCGAAAGACAACTTCAGTCTTCAAATGATTCCATTCAGCTTCTGATACAGTGTTAAAGTCGCTAATCGAACATCTTCAATACTAACAAAATAATTTGAAATATTTTCTCTCCCAAAAATAATTTAATTCCAGAAGGACCAAAAAGTAATAAATTTGGACCAACACATGTAACTGTATGGGATAAAATGCGCCTCTCAGCCCTTTGAACCCATGGATAATAATGTAGAGGTCATTCGCGTTTCCGGACGACCTATTTTCTCGCATAAACAAGGGAGCCCACAAAGCCCATTTTACAATTTATATCACGGAACAGTGACTGGACACAGACATTGATCATAGTAAGTCGTTACGACTCACGATTCCGATCGCCGAGTTGCGAATAAGTGGTGCACCGTGTAATTTCGCGGGATAGCCAATTATTATGACGTCACAAGACATTGGCCAACACCGGTGCCCGGCTGCTGCTATCGGACCCTATCTAAAATTAATAGGGCAAAGTTCCGTAAATGTGGCAACGTCCGCCTGTAATAATAACCATCGACCTTAATGTTTAAGATTGATCTACATTAATTTTCTTGCTAATTATTATCTGCTAAATGTACGAAACAAAAATGGCCTAGCAGTTGAGGGGAACGAAAAGCTTGACGAAGCTCAAGGAATGGTAATAGTCGTAACAATGCGCATCTAAATGTAAACTCGATAGGTTTCGCTTTATTTGGCTCGGCCGGAAATCAACATACCTCGCCTTGTTTCCGGCGCATCAATAATTTAGTAACTTTATTGAGCTTGGTCACTTCAATCTTTTAAGTAGTATTATAATTTATCTGAATGAATCTTTAATTTCCAAAAATCTGTTACATGATTAGGTTATTGCCTTCAACTAGTTTTTACTTTGATCTTAACTATATCACCGTAATTCCTATGACACACAGCTTCCTTTCTCAACTTCTCCAGAAATATATATCCTGTTCTAAATTTAATGGTCGTGAGAATACGTTATTTGGAGTTTTCGT
The DNA here is from genome assembly GCA_949152395.1 of Agrochola litura. Classification (NCBI taxonomy): domain Eukaryota; kingdom Metazoa; phylum Arthropoda; class Insecta; order Lepidoptera; family Noctuidae; genus Agrochola; species Agrochola litura. The sequence goes on along the minus strand of OX424502.1, from coordinate 4,378,457 downwards.
CTATGTCCTTTTTATAGCGTCAAATATAAGATAAATAAAAGTGAGTAATGATCATTGATCGCTCTACAGACACTTGAATAGAGATAATGAAGTTAATAGCCGCTGTTGAAATTCAACGACAATAGTGGGAGCGAAAATTACCGTAAATTAAAGGCAGTATTGGATAGGTACTTAATAAATCACGGGTTAACGTCTAAGTAAGGATATTAAAAGCGAAGGAATGGGTAATGCACAAATGGTTGGTATCAGCACTATCAATTAAGTATATAATTTGAAAATTGCAAGCGATTTAATCGTTTACTCTCTGTGGATACAATAAAGCGTTTATCTGTTTTATTATCCTCTTCTATACATATTTGTCTCAAACGGAAATATTTAAGCCAAAAGAGCTTCCGAAGACGAAGGGTTAGAGACCTGTCCCACAATCGTAATCTTTATCCCGAACGTTTTGAAACGTTTTACGCTTACATCTTCAACCGGTGCCGAGGCTTCGCAATAAACATCTTCGGTAAACACCACAAAGATGTCTGCAATTTAATCTGGTCCTTTGTCGAGGTGCCCTAGAAAGATGCACAATTGTGTGTTGGTCTTTGTGCTCCCAACATTTCGGGAACAGCGGTAATTGTCAAAGAAACGCTCTTAAATGTTCGATAGGACGTTTGCCAACAAACGTCCTATTGAACATTAACGTTTCTTTAAAGCGAATAACCGTATTTTAATACAGATCCATTTTTATTTTCGCTGGATTGAGTGTCTTTAATCTTGAAATCAGAAAAGCGATAGGAAGTATCGTCTATTTTATTTAGCACGAGTACTTTCAAGTATTTTGTGCTATCTTTGAAAGATTTTAAAGCTAAATGCGAGAATCAATACGTCAAGAAGGGCTAAAAATTTCTAAATGCCATGAAATTGGGACATCTGCCAAACTCTACCTAACGACTCGTATTCAGGAAATGCCTTTGTGTGATATTCACGAATGATAACACTTACATATCTAGATCAATTTCATATTGACGTCAGCAGGTATTTCAGTAACCTTTATACTTGGCACTATTTCCATCGTTCTGTTCATTACTTATTCATATTTTCAGTCATTGTCCTTCATTTTCTTTTGTTGCTCCAATTTTGTTATCTGCTTTTATGACAATTGATGAATGGGTTCAATTCTATGGAAACGTCATAGTTGTTCTTTTTTGGATAATAATCAAGTATTCTTTCTTATTCTGAATTAGAATCATCACAGAAGGGGGCATTGATAAAGATTACATACGATAGTCTCAATGTTTCAGGCATTTTTCTGCAAACATCTTTTAGGCGTGTTATTTATGTTTTCCTATATCATCAAAAGAGATTACACCAGCAAACATCTCACATTGTATGAAATCGATAAGAAATATCAAATATTTCGTAAAACAAACAAATCGTAAAATAATTACTCGTACGGCGTTATCGATGCTTAAAACAAACGTTGTTAATGTGAGTTATCGCCGTTCATCGCTTTTAAATTAACAATAGGACACAAGTTTTACGAGAAGTCGTAAATTGTGGGCTTTTTACGTGTCGGTACTATAGTTTATACGGTGTTGGCGTGCTCCTATATCGTTTGTTGCTGGGTACCAATCAAATCGTCGTAAAGCGTAATGGTTGCGGTCGTAATCCACTCGATATGGGAACTATCATTCTCTTAGATGGACCCGATGCGATACAGATAAACAAATTCACTTGGGCATATTAGCTACGCGAATTTAGACTTTATTTCTCTCGAAATAGTATTGTTGCTAGGTGCATAATTCTCTTGGCGTCTCTAGAATTTTGGCCGCGTTAGCGTCGGTTCTCGCGTTTGGGCAAACAGCGCGCTATAGATTATAACGTGTGTAGAGAATCTTCGTTTCTTATGCTCGATTGTTTTTATAACACAATATTTTTTTTTTCGTTTCGTCTTTATATGTGGTCCAAATATAAAATTGTTAATATGCATATACTATTTAAAAAGAGCTTATAAATGGATTTCCATTTTTTTTTTGTTCTATGGTAGAGCCGAAACCACGGTTGGTAAGAAAATACTGTCAGTAATTTAATATGACCCTTACTTACAATTCAACGACAAATATTTTCGTTAAGTCAATACATGGTCCTTTTTAAATGTACACAAAAAAAGTATCGTTTACTGTTACCAAGGTGTTGTTTTTTCTGCGCAAGTGCAAAGTGCGTGACAATAGGGCTTAGTTGGACACTAGGAGCAGTCGGCTGGAATGGCATTGTAGGACTAGTCTAACTGGTGTGACCACTCACATGCCCAAGGACTGGATTGCTGACAGTCTACAATATACTTGTCATATCAGTTTTTAACGTTTTCGTAATACCTTGAACTTCATTTAAAAAGGAGATGAGATTTTAATATTAAAAGGTGACAAACGGAACTGTTGATTGTAAAAAAAACACTCATACCAGTGTTTACAAATAAATAAATATGTCACAGCGTGAATCATCAAAAGTGACTATCATCAATCACAAAAGATTTTCGCAAAAGCTATTTATTTGCTTTTGATTTTTCCCTACCACTATCTACTGTCAAATAACAAATATTTAACAATCCGATTACTACGTTGTGTACATTAGAGAATAAACAAAGCGAAAGCAGCGCTTCAGCCGGTGCGCAGGAGTGTTCCCGCCAATCGGTCATTGTCCTTGCGTTTCCTGTCATTAAAACATTACTCATTGCACGACTTACCTACATTTCGTTTATAGATCGTTCCCTTTGGGTTTTATGTCAACAGTTGTAAACAAAACATACCAAACTTGTGTAGTTAGAAATAGGACCTTCAAAATTCTTTGACGTCTTACGTCACAGTTCCTAATTTTTGGTCTTTCGAAACGAAATTACGTTTTTTGTAAAATTAATCACGTACCGTAAAAACTGTTCTAACTAACACATATGTAAAGTGCTCTAGTTTCGCAGTGTTTTTTCTCATAATTGTTTCGTTTTTTGCGAAAGTCATGTTACAGAAAGTAAAACTTTGCGAAAGTGAAACAAAATAGTGTTGTATTTAAAATATCAGATTGGCAGCTTACATTAATTGAATAGCGACACTGTAACCATCGCTTTTAGTAACAAACAGCCACTTTATAGGGTTAAGGGATTAAATTAATTAAGGCAGTTATACTAGTGGGTGATGCCCGATGTCCCCAAGTTCCAAGTTCCCCAAAATGATTTTTCATACATACACTCCCACCGTCCCCAAAACATAAAACGAAATTATTTTTAAAGTACACACTTGACCAATCCTCGTACTGACTTGTCCAAAAGTGTTAGAATAGCTGATAATAAAGTAATATCTGCCTTCGCATCATATATATTTTTTTTATTTTAATCAAAACGTGGAAGCTCTTGGCCTACATCTGACCTGATGGTAACGATGATCAGGCCGACGGTGTAAGCGAGCTTCACCCGGAATCCTCAGCCACAGAGAAACTGGCTATCTTACCTCCAACTGCCGAAACACAACAATGCTGTTAACATTGTTGTTATGGCGACATACTTACTTATATAAGGTGGTGATAGCTAGCCAGGCGGACTTTTTTAACTTTTGTAACCAAACCGAGCAGATTTTTTTTGCCTCCACTGGGAATCGAACCGACTTCTGGGTCTGAGAGAGGTGGTCTAAAGACTAGACCACAGACGCGATGATTAAAAAAAAATGTATGCGTTTGTTTTAAATTTAACATAATAAATATAATGATCGATTTCAGAACACTGTATGTCAGTATCAACTCTTTGATAATTGAGCAGTGCTCATAGCGATTGGGAGGTCAGAGTTTACCAACGACCCATGTCAGCCATTGTTTCCCCCCTAACGCCATTGCGTCGACTTCCGGCTAACTCGTATAAAAACGTTAATTAATAACAAAGAAATTAAGGGTGAACACCTTATCAAGTGGACATGTTGTATACGTTTGCATATTTAAGTAATTTAACGTCAATATGTTTCTCTTTCTGGCTTTAATTAAAACGGTATCAGTGTTGAATTAACTATCGCAGTTACTTGCATCGCATGAGTGTTACAGTTAATTGATATTGTTAGTTAGTCACATATTTACATTAAAATATGAGAAAATTTAGCAATACGGCCGGCTCTACCTTTCCATAAGAGATTTATTTAATTTTAACCTCCTGCTGTATCGCTCTACCATTTGTGATTTTAATAACAGTGATAGCCTAGTGGTGTGACTATCAGACTGGCAAGTCATAGGTCTCGAGTTCGAACCCAAGGCATGCACCTCTGACTGTTCGGATTCATGTGCGTATTGTATAATTATCACTTGCTTCAAAAACGGTGAAGGAAAACATCGTAAGGAAACGTGCCTGAGAGATATTTTCTCGACGGCATGGGAAGCCAAGTCAGAGGCCCATGGGCTGCATAAAAACCCTGATACCAGGTTACTAATACTTAGTAAAGTTTAGTAGGTAATCTGTGATAGAGTTTCCACGCACAAATTCCTAGAACCGCCTATGAGTGCAGAACAAACTGCATAAAAAAATCTGGTCCTTATGGGCATTGTCACTGCTTGTTTACAATTAGTAAACCTATCAACTTATAAAGGCGGAGTACCCTTGCACTTGACTACGATACCAGATTACAGACGTTTATTTACTCATGTGACCAGTTTAATCAATAGGGATGATGACTAAATATTTTTTGTCAGTCCGATAAATTATTAAAAAATATTAGACATGTGTTTTTTCTGTTTTTACGTTAACAAAAGATTACGGCGATACATTGAGTTAAAATGTGGCATGACGTCACGAGTATGTAGATTTTTTTTTTTTTGACCCAGTCGTCTTCCCTATTACCGATTAGGTATTATAAACGTAAATGGTACGATAATTAGAACCGCATATCTGTACACTGTATGGACTATTTTTGCTTGCAGCGCTCGGCCGCTATAGTATCGCTAACCTACGAAAAAAAGGGTCGTGTGCACGGGATTTTGTTTTCTAATCGCTTAGATATGCAACACGCATACGCACGCATATCTAAGCAATTTTAACCACGCAAATAAGTACACAATTAATTGAATTAAGTGTATTATAACATAAACATCACACCTGTAATCCCCGAAGGGTTAGGCAGAGATGTCCCTATATAATAAAATAAGGAAATATCGAAGTAAAATAAATGGGGTGTTGTGTGTATATGCCATGTAATCATTGCATAAATAATTTGTCTGTGCGTATGTTGCCATAGCAGCAACCAGCAACGGAAGTCCTTCGTAATATCCTAATAGGCGTGACGTGGCGGCCATACCATACATAGCCATACAATTTTCAGAATCATGATAATTACATTTCAATGCAATGAAAAATGTTTTTCTATTGCAGCGTGGTCCAGTTTTGGTATTGTCAATACTTGTGTTGTTGTGTCCTCATATTTATTTATCAATTACCTGTGACTTGAATACCGAAAATATTATTTTCAAGATTTGTTTGAATCGTTTTGGGATTTCGTCATTAAATGGTAGTTAATTTTTATAGGTTTTAAATCTCTTGTACGTTTAAATGTGACATAAATCAATGTCGATTATGTAATCGGCTATTAGAGAGCTTTTGAAGTCGACTAATCGATTATTCGTGAAGCCGCTGCACACCTCCATTCCTAAAAAAAGTAAAACTGGAACATTAATGTATTAATATTCTCCACAAGACTTAATTTAACGCAAATTTAATTTTTACGCGGCACCCCTATTATCACATAATGCTTTAATCTCAGAGGATTTTTCAATTTATAAAATTTCTTGGAAACTTAATTTGTAGGTGAGACGGGGATCGCTATGATTTATGAATGAAATAAAAAAAATGTTAAGTTACCTGCATAATATAAGACGTCAGTTTAAAATGTGCATATATTTAGAACAAAAACCTAATTCATAAGCAACAAGAGAAGATCTACATTTTTGGTCCTTTGGTCCGCAGGGACGCACAAGGTTCAACTTTTCAAGTTCAAAAATTATTCCAACATTTGTCTGCATAAATGAATATTGTATTTATTCAACTGTAAATGGATTTATCCACATTAAAGGTTAACATTATTTTTATCACTACGGTAAACCACAGGACCAGCACCATCCTGTCCTCACGATCATTTTCATAGGGAAAACATTGGGATTTATGGTAAATGTTAGTAAATAAATAGCAAATATATGCCTACAAAATGAACCTATTCCATTTAATTAGCGGTTTGTCGCCCGGAATATTAGGTCACCAGAATCACGCTTCAATAGTAATATTTATCGTGGTTCAAATACTGAGGAAAAAAAACACTAATTTGGTACCAGGGACCGGCCGGATACTCGTTGAAAGGGTTTTTGAAGGGGTTTTTTTAAGCGCTTAAAAAAGAAACCCTATGATACGTGTTACACCCTCGAATGGGTGCTATGTAACCCCTTCCGAACAAGTTAACCCTTTCAATACCCTGTAACACTGTAACAGGGTAAGCCATTCCAACCCAACACATTGTAACATGCACTCTTTGATATCGAGATTAGTTTGAAAATTGCATAACCACGACCGCACGTGGCATTCTTCTGCCCGGCGCCGACATTGTTGCATTTACTAAGCGACTTGTAAACATGGAATAGTAATTATTGCAAGTATGGTTTTACAGTTCAATTTCGCTTGTCGCACATTCGAAACATTGTAATATTTCTTTTTTCGTGTTTAAACTTGTGTATATTCTCACCATTCGTCATTTAATTCGAAACACGGACGGAACTACAGTAATTTAAAACAATTTAGCAGTGTTTTTTTTTAAGTGTGTGTTGTAGTACCTACTCCCTAATACATTTCTTAATATAGGTATTGAGTTATTTTTCTGTAAAAATGCCACAGCCGAGACGAGATGCTGTACACCGGTATTATGATGATGTATCAAATAAAACAAGCAAATGTAATTTATGTGGTAATGCCATAAATGTACCTTTTTTTTTGGGTGGGAAATTATCAAATAACTTTCTCCCGCTCTGGGCGTGTTAGACTCTTACTGAGTAAAACCCACCCGTGTTCCTTCGGTTGCCATGTTGCCGGGGGCCACGATCGGGTTTCGGACTTCTTCGCAACCCCGGCAGGCATCGGCCCTAGTGGACCCCGTCAATTCTGCTGACATCTCTTTGAGGCGCGCGTGGAACACAACGTGCCATCGACCCGGGCCTGGACCTTATCTCGTAACCCCGCGCCTACGGTGACTGGAACTCGGCCTGCGCCCAGGGCGTCTCCTCCTGCGGCGGTTAGGGGCGTGAAGGCGCGAAATTTGCCTCTCCCTCACGCATTCCGCCTCCTCCTTTGCGAGCATTACTGCTTCGCAGAAGGAGATGACGTCCTCCCATTTCCTCTCGCTCCGTACCATGGCCTGAACCAGGGCCGGACGCGAGAGATCACCGCCGCCGATCGCCTCGACGAGGACATTGCGATGCTCCGCCCAAGCCGGGTAGACCTCCACCGTATGCTCCACCGTGTCTTCCAGGCGATCCACACAATGGTGACACCCGGGCGTTTCCTCCTGCTTTATCCTGAACAGGAACCTCCCGAAACAGCCGTGTCGGTGAGGACCTGCGTCAAGCGGAAGGTGAGGACGCCGTGGCGCCTCTCTAGCCACTTGTGGCGTGCCCAGCGCCGGGTTGCGACAATCGCACTCTCCATGACGCCATGAGATCCCGCCGGAGCTCTGTCCGCTGTGTCGCGATTTCTCGCGGCAGCGGAGTTAAGCCCCGGCGCTTCACCTCCTCGTGCCACTCCCAGATGTGGACGAAAACCTTTGCCTCCAGATCCCATGGCGGTTATTTGACAAGGAGGGTCGCCGCCTCGCAGGTGACCGTGCGGTATCCTCGGGCCAGCCAGATGGCCATGACCCTCTGGGACGCATTCAACCGGTGGGCTGGCCGCAGCCTCAACGAACGCGGCCACACCGGTGCCCCGTAAAAGGCCATGGACCGCACGACCCCCGCGTAGAGCCTCCGGCAGGAGTCGTTTGGGCCCCCCAGATTGGGCAGGAGCCGCTTCAAGGTAGGTCCGGCCCGCTCCAGTCTGGGAGCCAAACGACGGAAATGCTCCACGAAGTTCCACCGGCTGTCGAGGACGAGTCCCAGATACTTCATCTTCGACTCGACGCCGATGTGAACCCCTCCCACCATTACCTGGGAACCCGACAGTGGCGCATTCCGAGGACCATGAAAAATCATGAACGGACCATGAAAAATCATGGATGGCTCGGACTTGTGCAGGGCCACTTCGAGTCCCAACTGCCGGATCCTGTCAACGATTGTTGCAACCCCGCGTGTCGCTAAGTCAGCCGCCGCCTGGTACCACCTCCCCTGCGCCAGGACCAACGTGTCGTCAGCGTAGCAAACGACGCTGACGCCACTAGGGAGGTCGGCGCGCAGAACCCAGTCGTATCCGATGTCCCACAGAAGCGGCCCCGGGACCGATCCCTATGGGACACCGCACGACATTTCTCGCCGGTTCCACTCTCCTTGGTGACCGGGGTAGATGACGGCCCTGTCCGTCAAATAGACCTCAACCACACGACAAGTGTAGGTTGGCATCCGGTGATACCGGAGTGCCTCCCTAATGCAACTCCAGGGCAGGGTGTTGAAGGCATTGGCGATGTCTAGAGACACCGCCAAAACGACTCCACCCCGGGCCACAGCTTCCCGCTGTGGATGAGGGCCCGCACGCGCATGATGGCGTCTACCGTAGAGCGCCCCCTGCGGAAACCAAATTGGCTCTCCGCCAAATCTGGTCTTGCCCACCTCGTCGAGCAGCACGATGGGCCGATAAGTGGACCGGGAGTCCGCAGGGCGCCCCGGCTTCCTGATGAGGACCAACTTCCCCGTCTGCTAACGAAGTGGGAACTGGCCCCTCTCCAAGCATGCGCTTAGAAGCCCCCTTAGTCGAGGCGCGAGAGCCTCTAAGGTTAAGACCCAGGCTTTTCCAGGTAATCCGTCGGGTCCTGGGGCGGTATTTTTGGCATTCAGCCTGCATACCGCCACTCTGATTTCTACCTCGGAGCATCGTCGTCGTCGCCGACGGTGTGGTCCGCATCGGGCACCGCAATAGGCGGAGCCATGGGCGGGAGAGTATGTTCCCTTCTTGAAGGGATCAGAGCGCTCACCACATCCCCCACAAGCTGGGGCCAGAGACTGCGTCAGCGGGGGAGCCCATGGGCGGAGTTTCTCCCGCACCAAATTATATGAGCGTCCCCGCGGGTCCCTATTCAGAGTCTCCAGCGACTCCACCTTGAGGGTGGTCTTCGGCGCTCCATTTCCCTCATACTTCTTCGCCTGAATGGCTTCCTTATCGGGAGGGTGGATACGGAACTTGCGGTGCCTAGCGTACCGGGGCGTCGCGGACCAACGCACGTCATGCGCAGAGCATCTAGCTCTTGAGACCACCAGTACACCTGGCGCGAAGCACGTCCTGGCTGGACACGGGGCATTGGCACGTCGCAGATGTTGGACATGCCCTCCCGGAACCACTCCGCCTCGTCGTTGATGTCAGCAGGCCTGTCCGAGGATGACACCAAGGCTTCCAGGAGGAGCTCCCGGTCCAGCTGCTTCAGCGCCCACCGCGGACCACTCAGGGCCTGTCAGACCGGTGCGCTCGAGGTCTGGACGGAGACGTCAAACCGGATGTACTGGTGATCGGAATAGGTCTCCACCCCCTCCATGACGCGCCAGTCTATGACACGTGGCGACAGAGCGGGGCTGGCGAACGAAATGTCAACCACTGATTCACCCCGCATCCGCACACACGTGGGGCCAGAACCCCGGTATAGGACGACCAGGCCTATCTTCAGAGCCCAGTCCTCCACCATCTCGCCCCGTGTGTCAGTATACCGGGAACCCCAAGCCAAATTCTTGGCATTGAAGTCCCCAAGGACGAACACGGGGAGGGAACCGAACCTGACGACGACGACTCTCAACTCCGCAAGGAAGTTGTGGAACTCGGCAAGAGTTCGGTTCGGGGAGAAGTACACCCCTACCACAACAATCTCACCAAACCATGCTGCCACGCAACCCCGTCCTCTCTTGACAGATTTGAGGGATGGAGTACCGGCGGCGGCCTACAAAATGAGGGTCACTGAGCCGCTCAGGTCCTCCACCCAGTCATCCCTGGGCGGAACAAAGTACGGCTCAGCGACCACGGCGATGTTAATCAACCACTGCGCCATGCTCTGGACCTACAGATCCTGAGCGGCGGCGCAGTGGTTGATGTTCGCCTGGAGGAGGCGTAATGGGGCCGTTATTGGCACTCCATTTCTAGCCCCCTGTGCCCTGTGAGGGCACTGCCGTGGCGGCAACGGCGGCGACGACGACGGTGGAGGCGGCAGCGGTGGCGGCAGTAGTGGCGGCGGCTGCGGCGGTGACGGCGGTGGCGGAAGGCTTGCCTCTGCCTCTGGTTGTGGCGGATGGGGCGCAGGCCTTGCTCCCAACCCGGTGATCGGCTGGCTTGCCAGCCGCCGCACATGCGGCGTGGCGTTGTACGAGCCGGCCTTATGACCGGGCTGACCACAACGGAAGCAGTGGTCACTGCAGTCTACCTCCAATGTGCACTTCACTCCCACGTGGTCGCCTACCCGGCAGCGGAAGCACCTCAGAGGTCTGGGCTTCAGCAGTTTGACCTGCGCGAAGACCCAACCCACCAGAAGCCTTCGGCCCTCGTCCGCATTTAGGGTAGCCCTAAGCTTAGGTCAGAGCGTCCGCTGCCGGGCCACTGTCTGCACCGGGTATCTCCAGCATCCGGGCCCCAGTAGCAGTGACTTTCAGCCGGACGCAATTGGCGGTCTCCTTGAGATCCACCGCCGCCTCTACCTTGGCGAACACGTGCTGGTAGGACACGCCCATCTTCTCCGCTTCCGGCTGTAGCGTGATCACTACAGCTGCGGACTTCGGGGCGCGGAGCCTAGCCGCGACGCTTCGCTCCTTGCCTCGCCTTCCTTTTGGCTGCACTTGCCGCCTTGCCACCCTTTTTCTTCTCCCCGGCTACTTGCCATTCGGCGTCGGCCGTAGGAGATTCAAGCCATAAACGTACCTAAGGTTTTATACTTGTTGTTTGCCTGATCTTATAATATAAGATAGCATTACCTTAGTGTTAGTAATTATCGTAGATACTACCTATATACTTGTCAACTCGAACCAAAACCATCGAAACTGTTATAGTGCAGTAGGTACCTACACTACATAAATAGCTGGTTTTCTTCTCACGTTGACGCGACGTTCCGCGCGTATTTCGTCGGCGCCGATTGGTTAGCGTGATTCGAAACCGCTCACTGGCGTCGCTCAGCGCTCGACCGCGGTCGCGGCGCTGTGCGAGTTAGTAAAAAATGCTTCAAAATACATATTGACCACGCCGACCATCGGCGTGTCAAGAAAATCAGCCTATGTAGTCTTAGTATGTTTTATAGCTTTACCTAGGGAAGGTACGTATTTACGCGACCAGGTTTTTTCACCAGATATTTGCTTCCAAGTACACACACCAGGTACCGACCCGAAAAACTTGCAAGACTTCAAGGTATTTTATACGGCTACTCGCTCAATTACGTAGGTACTCAACCGCGTTAGTTTTCGCTGCGATCATGCCTCTTATTAGTAAGAGTCTACGGAACAATTTCGTACCTTTGCAAGTATTTTTACTTTAATGGTTTGTAAGTATTCATTTGTAAAATATAATTACATGTCACCATATTAACACTGAGGTTACTCAGTACTTTAAATAATAATCACTTACCTGTTTTACTCGTCCTAATTTATTAGCCCGCTTATCTGTCGTCCGTCACTTGTTGTCAAATTCGTAATAACTAAATAAAAATAATAACGCAATGAGGCGCCGCTCGGGTGCATGTATCCCTCCCTACCTACATGCAGCTCAAGTTTATTAGGTAATTCAGGGTAACACGAATAAAACCCTTTCGTGAAGGTAACCCCTTCAAAGGCTTAAGTTATTGAAGGGGTTAACCCCTTCACGTGGTTACCATTATAAAAGGGTTAACCATTTCGCTGGGTTTCGAGGATGTAACTCGAACAAAAGGTAACACAGCGATACGAGTTACCCCATGTACGGGTTACCCTGTCAAAAGGCTTAACTCTTAAGCGGGGTTGTCCGGTCCCTGTTTGGTACAACACAAAGCCCAGCTTTTGTTTCTTGACGTCTTGACTGCACATTCATCATAGGAAGTAATTTAGCAAAATTATTAGACACGTATCTGCTTCTAATTCCGCTGAGGTCGCGCCAATGTCGACCATTCCACAATTCCGTTTTGCCTTCTACAAACCATTTGGGACTTAATATTTAAACAAGACGCCTATTGTTACGAAGCAATTCGATTCGGATCTACGTGTCAATATTAGATTTTGCTCTCGGAAGTAATTTGATATTTTTCGAGTACAACTCAAATGTCAACAGAACACAAGAGATTTATTCAAAGTCTGAAAGCTTTTCAGATGTTATTTTTTGTATTGCAATGGGCATTTAAAGTTTGTTAGCGGTCTATAACTACACACGTAGTTTACGACGAAGATAATGACTTGTCGTAAGTACTATTATGACAACGAATTAAGTAGACGCTATACCAAGTCGTTTGCCTACCGTGCGACAATTATGAATTAGTGACGGGTACAACAGACAGACGCAGCGTTTGCCTGCAGCAATTACTCCCATCTCTCCGTTGAATTCTTCCAATAAGTTTTCTTGACGCTTCAGGTAACTGACATAGGGTATGTATCTAAGTGACCAGGGGCCAGTGGGGCCAGTAATCAGCTTTCCTTTCCCCCAGCGAGGCATTCTAACGCGTTGCCATCGAGGGCCGGCGGCGAAGAGAGCTCATCATGGGTGATTATCTTTAGAGGACCTTAATTACAAGCTCCGTGCCTAATGTGAAGCATTATATCATATTTTTGAATCGCCAGTTCACGTCAAAGTTAGCGTCAAAGTAACTAAAGTTTATACTGTTCAAGTAAACATAAAGACGATTTCAAGTCTTGAAACTACACGTAGCATGCAGCATATGTCGCGACATGTGCTGCGCAAACTTTCTGAAGTTTTATTGTTACAGACAACAGTCAATATGTTATTTTAAAACATCAGGAGGTTAACGCATTGTTTCCAAACGACTTGGAAGTGTTCTTAGGAATCATCAATGGCAGCTGTTCGGCGATGAGTTACGACCGAGGGCAGCTCAGCCGCATGTTGCGGTGAAAGTACGCCTTTACGCTACACACGAGCACGAAGTTCGCCCGTTTACTTTTAAACTATACCATCCTAGCATAGCTGCATAGGTACCGCGTATGAGTTGCTGTCCCTCATAACAACTTCAACTTTGACGAGGCTTATCAACCATCGTCTGGACATGGTCACTGTTAATTAAATAACTACTACAGACACGAGATTGGGATCTCGCAGCGTCATCTTCGATTCAGCCCTGACACAGAATGAAGACGTCAAGCACGGGTAGCGTCCGCGTTATCTGCTCAGCTATCACAGTTGTGTGTGTACAATGAGCGGTGGTCGAGACACTCCTCGCGCACCTGTCGGCCGGCGCGGGACGTGACCGGCGCGCGCGCTGCCCCGGGCGCGTGCGCCGCCCCTCCTCCGGGGCTCCGGGGGAATGCCTCCGATACTCATTAACTTTCGGGGATTGGTGGCATTCGATGATATATGTCGACGATGCCGGATGCTTGTGTAATGACTGCCCCATCATGCTATCACGAACACACCAAACTCACCACGAAGACTTCTAGAAAACAAAAATGCGATTCTAATTCGCTCTTGCATTGCGTGCCGGAAACTACGAGTATTTTCTCACCGATCTTATAACAAACCGTACAATCTACACGTACACACATCTAACAGATAATATTATGTGTATCGTTGCGGGTAATTTTAGGTCATTCCCATCAAAACGGGCGTCGCGGTCGGTCGGGAGACGGCCTTGCGTTGCGCGCACGCTGGTGCAACAGACTCTGGTTCTAAGTTTCTCAGTTACCTTCACTATTGTCGCGCGACTCTCCAACAAACAATGCTGCAGCCGATCAATACAAATGATTACGCACGTGTCTTACATAAAGTGCCTCTCGCACGTCCGCGTTAATAGATCAGCTAAACATTAGCCGAAGGTTCCTCTGTAAAAGGGCTCGATAGGTTCATATGGCCGACGCGTACGTGATTTTGAACGATCTACGTTTCGGCGAACTCATTGTTTCAACATCGAATTACATCGAAAATTCTCCAGTTTTGTTTTGTCTACTCGTTTTGTTTGGCGTCCGGCTTAACAATAAAAAATATCGATTACGATTCTAAGCACACAGAGCTATATCTAATGATCTAGGCAGCGCTGGGAGGTGTGCGTGCGCGCGCGGCGTGTCTTCACGTATAATTCTCCGGGCCCAATGCCCAAATGAAATTATTATACTAATTACCGAATCTCGATCACGAGCGGGGGGCGTTGCGGTTCTAAATCTCCCGCTCTCCTAAATCGATTACGGGTATTACGGGCCTAGAGCCCGGCGTTTTGTCTCTGTCTTATGTGGGCCGGCCTTGCTCTCGTCTTTTTGGTCATAATCTATCACGGTTCATTGCTCCTAGTGGCCAGTTTGGCCGACCAGTGCGAGAGTACGGAGACGGACTTCGAGATGTTCTTATCTCGTTTGTTTAATGAAGTTTTTAATAATGGTTGGTGTTGTAAATTGTTTTAGAAGACAGTCGTGTCCTATGCCTCCCACATTAGCGTCAGGTGCTGGCCGGCCGCGTTATGGATGAGCGTCAGTTAGTTTCACACCGCTCGCCTTTATTATTATACTTTTAATAGTCTACGCTCTGGTAAATAACTAAGGAGTCTCACTTTCACATGTTGGGCCTACTTTTCGTTGGTATTACGAGACTGGGCTACGTAGAGTCGGCGAAAATGGGCGTTTTAGGGTTCCTCCTTATAGTTTCGCTATGTCCGTCTGTCTGTCTGTCTGTCCGCTGCTTAGCTCAGAGAGTGTTAGTACTAGAAAGCTGTAATTTGGCTGTAATATGAATCACGTCGACAAAGTGGTAAAATAAAATAAAGTAAAAAAATGTAAGGTACCTCCCCCTACTCTTAAAGTGGGGATGCTTTTTTTTTCTCGTTTATCCCATGGTGTGGGGTGTCATTGGAAAGGTCGTTTAAAAATATTGCGAGTATGTGAAAGCCATTTTTGGATTTAGGGATCTGTCTGCGAAATATTAAGCTTTAAAGTGCAATTTTTGTTAGAGTCAAATGTAAATGGTTGGTTTTGGATATATGAAAAAATTCACAGCAGTAATATATGTAACGAAATTAAAAGGAAAACTATCACAGCTAAGTAGGCTCTACAAGTTAACGAGTAATAATCGACCAACTAACATTTGCAGTTGCAAAAACATGTTTTCCCATACATTCCGTATGAGAGAACATGTTTTTCAACTACAATGTTAAGTTTGTTCTTGGGATAAATTCATTCCAACTACGGAACCCTTCATTGTGCGTGGTCTGACACGCACTAGGCCAGTTTTTATTATATTTATGTCGTTTACTTTATATCGGGACGCAATTACCTTTGTATTAAGTATAGTGTTTATTGTGTTATCTTTTTGCATGTAACGAGGTTGAAAATGAACTCATCAAATTGTTATGTTTGACCTTTGAAAAGATTTCATGTGCGATAGCTCGGTTGTATGCATTTATCGTTACGATGACACATATTATCATTACGATGACACATACCGTAGGTGTGTCTATCTCCACTCGTCTATTGCATTTTATTTCTGAACTTCTTTCAGTAATTTTTCAGTTTTCAAATAGCCTCCATAAAAAATTGCATATCAACTTAGTAAGGATTTATAAACATTGTTATGCCGCTATAATACATTGCAATTACAGAGCCTTGAACACGACCTACTTTGCGTTTTAGAAATACAAGTATAAATCTACTTAGTATAATTTATTTCCTTATGTGTTAATAAAGGAAATTACTTATTTGAGGTTAATAATACACAGTTTGCGAATAAAACCATTATTTAAAATGATCATTTTTCATTATTTATCGCGCTGTTTGATCTAAGCAAACGTTTTATTGTTGCTAAAATTGTTTTTGTTGAATGCATTTATAGAGGTTTATACTTTTTAATTTTCACTATAATTTACTGACAGTATGAGGTCCGTACATACAAAATTAACAATGAACACAATATCTCCTGAGACATCATCCTGTTTCATGTGGTATTCAACTCCCAGGGGGCTTTAAATAAATAAGAATGAATTTAAACTGTAGCATTACGCACGCCAATTTTCCCCGACAGCAGAAGTGTACTATCGAAGAAACGCATATACACTGTAAGGACTATTCTTGCTTGCAGCGCTCGGCCGCTATAGTAACGCTTAACTACGAAAAAAAATGGGTCGTGTGCACGAGATTTTGTTTTCAAATTGGTTAGATATGAGTTACCCCGATAGTACCTTTAGTACACCCACATTTCGCTTAAGCTTCAACTTAACTACCACTAAACATTACGCGGTAAACCACACTACGTAACCACCCTTTCCCTGAAGAGGCAGCTGCGGCCACATATTACGGTCAGATGTCTGTTTAGCGTGTAGTATGTAGCGGCTAAGTTCGTGGTAAAGTTAACGAGTTGGGTCTACAAACAAGTTTAAAATAGCATTTAATTTGTTAAAAACCAACATTTAAGTTGCTAAACCCACATAAGCCTGTAACCCCTGAAGGATAAGGCAGAAGTACACCCACATTTCGCCAGTTATGTTTAAGTCCCATGTAATAGGGGTCGAGCCTATTGACATCAACCGGGCACAAATCCAGACTCTGAGCTGCTAATGAGAAATTTCTGATGGAAAAACCCAATAACACTTCCTGGACCTTATGCTCAGTAGTAGCGCTTGCGACTACTAGATCATCGAGGCATACAACATCTCTCTCTCTCTTTCTCCCTCTGTTCGCGTTTCTGGCCTGTCACTAATTATCTTAAACGAGTCTAACTCGCAAGTCCAAAAAAGCTTTTCGTAAGGCCAGAAACTTTTTTTTTAAAGCAGGCATCCTCTAAAAGTCAAATAAGTTTTTAGAGGATAAACGAAAGATTTCCCTTTCTTGTACACCTCATTCTAACCAAACATTTTCTAACTTCCACAGCCTCTTCGAGCAGGAGATCATGAGCTACGTGCCCGCAGGCGGGTGCTCCGTAGCGGCGGCGTCGGCGGCCGCATCGCCCTCGCCCGCAGCGTCGCCAGCTGCCGCGCGCAGCACCCGGGCTCCCGCGCCGCAACGCCGGGACTTTGAGGCCAAGTTACGAGCCTTCTACAGAAAGCTCGAGAGCAAAGGATATGGACAAGGACCTGGCAAGTTAAAGTAAGTACTCCATCAGCATTCTCTTCCCATATCCCAATTTATATGGGGTCATACATACCTCTCTATCCGTCCGTCCATCGATTCTTTGATCTTCCTCTACTCTTGTAGCCTTCCACATTCATACTCATAACTTTCCTTATTCCTCCGCCACACATGCCCATACCATGACAACTGATTTCCACACAACGTTTCAGTCAACCGGTGCCACTTTCCGAAATCCATTTTTTTTTAAAAAGTAAAGAAAATAAGTACTTGTGCATTGAAATGAGTATGGTTCAGAGAGGATTGGCAAAAAGGAAAGGAGGCCTATCATACCCAATAGTTGCAGTTGGCTACTAAAGGCACCCTTTTATTTGAAAACGAAAAAGGCAAATTTCAGAAGACGGTGTTGCTGCAAAGATGTCGATCTTAGTAGACTTATTTTTGCGTTTGATGATGATGATGACTGTCTTAATTTCTTCACGACATCCATACTTCCATACTAATATTATAAATGTAAAAGCAACACTGTCTGTCTGTCTGTCCGTTATCTTTTCACGCCTTAATGGCTGAACGGATTTGGATGAAATTCGACACACGGATAGACCTGAGCTAAGACGTAAGATACTGTTTATTCCGTGCGATAATTTCCGACATAAGCCCCTGGCAAAAGCTAGTACTTACGTAATAATAACACCCAATACAATTCACAAATCTAATTCCAAACTACCCTCTTTTCAGATTGCACATTCGGCGCGAACATCTTCTGGAAGACGCGTTCAGAAGAATCATGTCATGCGGAAAGAAGGAGCTACAGAAAGGCAAGCTCTGCGTGCTATGGGACGGAGAAGAAGGCTTGGACTATGGCGGGCCCAGCAGAGAGTTCTTCTTCCTCCTCTCGAGGGAACTCTTCAACCCTTACTACGGACTTTTCGAGTACTCAGCGAATGATACGTACACGGTCCACGTGTCACCCATGTCCGCGTTTGTCGATAACCATCATGAATGGTGAGTAGGTTTCTTTATTAAATATTGCTTCTTGAATGGCAGAGCCTAGGAGTTCATTTTACATGGGTGCTGCAGACCAGCACCCTATTTGCGTAATACACGATCAATCACAATCTGTTCAATGTTGACATTTCAACAACATTCATTGCGTTATTTACGTTGTTGAGCAGACAAATTTTTCGAACGGATTAGCAATATCCTTCAAAATTATTCAGATTGTGATTGATCGTGTGTTACGTAATTCGAGTGCAGGACGTAGGCATTTAGCAGCCAGAGGAGTACAATGTGGTTTTAGTTGGTTTCACAGATTTCTACCTCTCAATTTAAAGATCACTGTGATTTTGACAGACTGGTCAATGGCAGCAACCGAACAGCAACCTTATTATAACGTTAATAAAGTTCACAGTGATTTAGACAGTGACGCACAGTGGAACGAATGTATGGGAGCGGTTGGACGTAGACATTTCCGAAAAAAAAGAGTAAAATTATGCCAAACTAATGATGCCATCTTATTCGATTACTTAATGCCTTCATAACTTGTGGTGATGAATTTCTTCATAACTCCCATATTTCGGGAGTAATTTGAGAAAATGTGAAATTTTACTATGAAAATGAGTGTATCGAGCTCTCTCCCTCCTGATTCCGGGCTTGTTTCAAGTAGCGGTCTCTAATATCATAATGCTAATACTAAGAGCTATATTTAATACTAAGACACATAGTGCGCCAAATGTGCACTTTCTGGGATAAAGAGTGATGTTTATTTTATAACACAATTTTTTTATTTTTTGTTTATTTTGTTGATTAAAACCGTTTTTCTAAAGGTTTACCTTATTACAATAACATTTCTGAGCAGCCAATTAGAGAAGATATAAGCTAATTAGGATATATAATTAGGGACTTAAGGTTTACATATAAAACTGATGCACTAATGATTACTGATAAGAACATTGCTATTATTTAATTACTAAATGGCTCTTAATACACTAATTTAGCATGCATCATTTACTAATTATCACAATAACTAATTACCTTGCAATATTTAACAAAGGATACCTGGGATACCTGGATTTTATATAAATAGGTCACTATTAGTAACTTTAAAATCAGTGTTGATTTACACCTCGTTGTATCCAAGCTAATCTCGCAATGTATTTTCCAAATTTTAATACAAATCTTGATATTCACGTTGCTTTATGCGCACGCGCACATAAAGATTTACGCGACTTTAACTATTTGTTCAGTGTTTTAAAAGATAACAGTTGTGTTCAGTTATGTGAAAGTGCTGAAACAAGTTTAAAAGACTGGTGTCGTCGATTTTGCTACCGCATTTATGCAAAATGGACACAGTCTGGAAGAAGCACAGATAAGTTTCGGAAGAAACATGAGATTTGGCTACAGGCTGCAATTCAATGGCCGGAATTACAGAATGAAAATATGGAACCTTCTACAGAAAATATAAGTGACGTCATCGAGCCCATAATTTCTCCTGCTAAATCTGATGCTTCAACTTGTACACATCCTAGTCCTCGTAAATCTTTTGAGGACCTTAGTAACCGGCAAAAAAGAAGACGCACTGAAGATAGTCTTTCATGCAGCAGTAGCAGCGCTGAAATTATGTTTTCGGCCGAAAGGGCGCTTCAAAAGGCAGGACAAAGCGATACAGCTTATGTTATGAAATACTTGACGGAGAATCCAGAAGAGGCCTCAAAAATCAAAGCCTTCATTGAAGGTAAATCAATTCAGGTACGGGAAATATCCCCTTTGAAGGCATTGGCTCTTTATGTATCGATGAACTTATCGAAATGGCGCTATAACACTCTTCGGGATTTCAACACTCAAGAAGGAGCTCTTCAATACCCGAGTTACTACATGTTGGTTAAAGAAAAAATTAAGTGCTATCCGGCCAAAGAAGATCTCACAGTTACAGAGAGCTCTGCAAAAATCAAATTACAAGCCTTGATGGATTTAACCTCAAGAAGACTTATTAGGTCGTTAGAAACCCCTGTTGATCCCAATCAACAGCTCGTATTGACCAGCAAATGGGGTTTTGACGGATCATCTAGCCAAAGCATTTATCATCAAAGGACGAGTGAAGATGAGCAAATCGATCTTGCTAGTAATTTTATGATTAGTCTTGTACCACTGCGGCTCGTCTCAAAAGGTGTAACAATTTGGGAAAACGAGCGACCATCTTCCACTTCATTTTGCCGGCCAATATTGTTTAAGTTTATAAAGGAAACCAAAGAAAATGTGCAGAGAGAGATGGCTGAAATCGAAGCAGAGATTGAAGCCTTAACTCCATCCACCATCACTGATGGAATTAGTGTCAAACACCAACTGCTGTTGACAATGATTGATGGTAAAATTCATTCCATTATATCCAATACAGCAGCTTCAGTGTGTGACATATGCAAGGCTTGTCCTAAAGAAATGAATAATTTAGAGTTAATCAAAGATAAACACGCAAACGAGGACATGTATAAATATAGCTTAAGCACCCTTCACGCTTGGATTCGCTCAATGGAATGCTTATTACACATTTCCTACAAATTAGACATAAAATCATGGCAAGTAAGGGGTGATATAGCAAAAAGGCAAGTTGATGACAGGAAGAAAAGAGTTCAAGAGGCTGTAAGAAGAGAAACGGGCTTACTTCTCGATGTTGTGAAACAAGGCAGTGGATCCACCAACAATAGCAACTCGGCAAGGAGATTTTTTGAAAACTACACTAAATCTGCTGAACTGACCGGAATAGATGCTATGCTTTTAAGAAAAATCTGTGTGATCTTGCAGTGTATTTCATCAGGAGAGAAGATCAACGTAACTAAATTCCGAGAGTTCTGCTTTGATACTGCTAAGCTTTACGTGGAGTTATACCCATGGTATTATATGCCTTCTTCACTTCATAAAATTTTAATGCATGGGCCAGACATAGTTCAGAACATGTCAATTGTGCCCATTGGTTTTCTATCCGAAGAGGCATCTGAGGCTAGAAATAAAGATTTTAGAAAATATAGAGAGGGGCATTCTCGAAAGCATAGCAGTATCTCATGCAATGAAGATATTATGCACAATCTTTTACTGTCTTCTGATCCACTTGTTACAAGTATCCGTCCAAAAGGAAATAAGTTTGTAAAAAAATCTTCTTTTAAGGAATTTTATGAGCTTACGGATTCTGAGAAAAGTGATATCGAATTTGTTAACATAAATGATTTAGCGGACATCGATTCTGAATTTGAATTAATTGATGATGATGATGATGACGAAGATAATTAAATGATGTTATTGTTTTAAAATGTGTAACTTAGTAAATTAGAGCTTACATCTTAATTATTTATTGTACTTTTAATGAAACTAGGTAATTTATTATCAACTTACTTAAAAGTCATACTCTCATCAGTTCTTGTGAATATTTTTGTTAATATATATTTCTGTATATATATAATATATTTATAGACCTCTTAATAAGTCTGTCTGCGGTTTAAAGTAAATACAAATGGGGAAAAAACGTTTTTTTTTTTAAATTTTCATTTCCTTTTATCCCAGAAAGTGCACATTTGGCGCACTATGTGTCTTAGTATTAAATATAGCTCTTAGTATTAGCATTATGATATTAGAGACCGCTACTTGAAACAAGCCCGGAATCAGGAGGGAGAGAGCTCGATACACTCATTTTCATAGTAAAATTTCACATTTTCTCAAATTACTCCCGAAATATGGGAGTTATGAAGAAATTCATCACCACAAGTTATGAAGGCATTAAGTAATCGAATAAGATGGCATCATTAGTTTGGCATAATTTTACTCTTTTTTTTCGGAAATGTCTACGTCCAACCGCTCCCATACATTCGTTCCACTGTGTGACGCAACGAGCCGCTTTCGGCTCTTTGGCCTATAGAATGCGGCTCTGTACAAATGTCGAGGAGTGCGAGCTTAAATACGATAAGTTTTATTCAAAATCTAAGCTAAGTATATTTTTCAAAGATTATTTTCAGAAGTATTTTTACCAAGGATAGCTTGTTAATAGGTAAGATGCCTTCATCATAATATTATCAGCCGATATAATGATGATGATGAAGGATTCCTACTTCTTAGCAAGTTCATTTTAGCGTTGTGGAGTGAAAAAAGATGGGAGTTTTAGGGATTAAGAAAAGTGTATTGAGACAAAGAAATCTTAGTTGTTTATAGTATTGATATTTGGCTCTATTGGCTAATGAATTTGCCGAGCACTGCCTTAGGCGAAAATATCCAAAAGAATTTTCGCTCGATTTAAAGTTACAGTTATTACAATTTTTCTGAGCTGAGTAGGTATTGAAGTGGTGGTAGTTCTACAGAGTCAAATTAAATTAGCTAGCAAAACTTGACGTGATGAGTTTCGATATCTCAACACGATAAAACAGATTTTATCAACTCACACTTCAAGCAGCGGTCATTGACCCCAAAAATACAACTTTTTTTTTAAAGTGAAAACTTCTTTAGACGCTTTGGGCATTTTTGAGATGGGAAAAAACAATTGAACTCGCGACACCGTTACTGACACCTCATTTTTGTAAACGCGATTGTGCTCTTTATTTATATACGGATGTTCTATACAAGTATTTTTACATTAAAGGTTTCGGAAGTATTATTTTTTTGTAAACGCGATTGTGCTCTTTATTTAGATAAAGTTACGGACCAATGTTCTATACAAGTATTTTTCTTCCACCAAGGCGATTTTGTTCAAGTTATCACTTCTGTCGGCACTCCCGGAGTGCCACTGTCTTTTTTTTGTCGTTTTTATATATTGATACCAATCACATCTGCAGTTCTGCTGCGAATCCTACTAATATTATGTATGAAGGCGAAAGTTTGTTTGTTTGTTTGTTATGCGGGTGGAACCGCGGGGCGCAGCTAGTATTTGTATAAAATTCAAAAGTCATTTATTCAAACTAGGCTGAGAATCAACACTTTTTGTAAATCACATAAGACAGTCTCCCAAAACGGGGGGGGGGGGGGGGGATACACAGACTGTTAGGCAAATTATCCACCATTCAGGAGCTGTGCTGTTACTGTTTTCCGGTTTATGGCTGCCTGCTAACTAGCTTGTGTTACACAAGCTTATATACATTTTAGCTTTGTCCATGAAATGGTAAAGGCTGCCGCAGACAGGCGAGACGCGACTCTGGTGGAACAGTTTCTGTGGAAACTTTATGGAAATTGCTTGATCGGAGTCGCGTCGCGCCTGTCTGCGGCAGCCTTTATGCACCTGCGATGATTTTGATCACAGATTTCCTTAGCCGGCCACTGCCTGTTTCTTTGCCAAAATAACATAAAAATCTCCACAAAAAGCTTTTAAAAGAACATAATTTTAATTAGCACCATTAATTTCCTTCACACAAATGGTCATTATATTTGATAGCTGACGAAATATCCCATGACATGCTTTTGTTTTACATTTTGGCAGACATTGAATTGCAAATGAGTGTGATAAATTGATAATCTTTTACCACGATCTGGTTAATCTGGGAGTTTGAAAAATAAATACATAAATCAGTAAAGAGATAAAAGTAGGTGCCTCATCCTTGTGAAAACACAAGATATAATTACTTAAGAGGATATTATTTTCTTGTTATTATCACTGTTTTTAACCGACTTCTAAAAAAGGAGGAGGTTCTCAATTCGGTTGTTTATATTTTTTAAATGTCTGTTCGGGCATAACTCCGTCATATACTATATAGACGGATATGCAAAATTCTTACATGCTCTCGAGATGGTCCCATATTAACTTTGCTCGGGTAGTTTTTGAGTTAGCTTCAATAATACGTATTTTTTTCCACTTAGTCTATGTGGATGATGTTATAATAATTTCCTGTCACTGTCATTTACATAGCAGGAAGTGGTATTCGAATTTATATGGGGTAGGTACCACAACTAAAAAGTGAAAAATAATACTTTTTTTACAAAAAAAAACACAACCGATTAAAAAAAAAAACAGTACGAAGTGAAAAATAACTTTATTTTGGAAGTCGGTGGCAAAAAACGAAAATTCAGAACCAAAGACACCGACTTCCAGTCTGTTTTTTTTGTAAACATTTAAAAACAAAAATAACAAATTTTTTTCAGACTTTTTACTTTTCAAGTATTTTTTAAAGGTTTTAGTGGGAGTTTTTGATAAACATTTTAGTGTCAACTTATTGCCTACTTTTGTAGCTGTCGAACGAAACCACTTTTATGCCTGTACACCCTCTAAATCGGTAGATATTGCAAAATAAATGAACCCACCCGTACTCAGTAAACAAAAAAACAAAAAAAAAATGGCCGCCATTTTAAAACAGTAGGGGCAAAATGCCTTTTTATGGTAGATTTGTCGATAAAATTGATCATATATATTACTTCGCCTTGACGGGTCGGACACCGGTGACCATCACATTTACACATAAACGGATCTCCCGGTTTTGTCAAGTCAAAGCTGCTAGTGTCGATATTATAGACATAAGTAAACACAAAGCACTAAATTGTATACAATCAATTCAAATAACAATAATTACTTTAAGAAATGCATCTTTCTGGCGTCAAACGATAGCTATTATGTAATTAAGCCAATCAATACATAACATTATGTATTTGCTATACATCATTAGGATAAACGTTTGCATTGACAGTGACACGTTGTTAGACGTAATAAGTACGACTTTTCAAGAGCGAGGCCAGAACGGGGCGGATTCCTAATACCTAAATTTTTTTTGTGTGTGGGAAATTATCAAATAACTTCTCCCGCTCTGGGTGGAGCGGGAGGACGTGTCAGACTCTTACAGACTAAAACCCACCCGTGTTCCTTCGGTTGCCCTGTTGCCGGGGGCCACGATTTCCCTATCGGTTTTCTTCGCACCCCCGGCAGGCATCGGCCCTAGCGGACCCCTGACATCTCTTTGAGGCGCGCATGGAACACAACGCGCCGTCGACCCGGGCCTGGTCCTTATCGGACAGCGAGCTACCCATTGCTCACCGTCCGCAAGCCCGCGCCTACTGTGGCCGGAAATCGGCTCGCGATTCCCGACGCCCAGTCCTAATACCTACCTACTAATTAGTTAATAACAGCCTTGAACGGTCCGTTGATGGTCAAGAAACTGCACAACCAAACTGTCCTGGAAAGACGTACTTATAAAAAAATAAAAGTGGCACTCCGGGAGTGCCGACAGAAGTGAAAACTTGAACAAGATCGCCTTGGTGGAAGAAAAATACTTGTATAGAACATAGGTCCGTAACCTATCTAAATAAAGAGCAAAATCGCGTTTGCAAAAAAATAATACTTCCAAAACCTTTAAAGTAAAAATACTTGCATAGAACATTGTTCCGTAAAGTAATATAAATAAAGAGCACAATCGCGTTTACAAAAATGAGGTGTCGGTAACGGTGTCGCGAGTTCAATTGTTTTTTCCCATCTCAAAAATGCCCAAAGTGCCTAAAGAAGTTTTAAAAAAAAAAAAAAATCTGGCAGGTTCTCAGTTACAAGCTGTAATTTTCACTGGAATTTTTAGTTGACACTTTCCTGCTAATTTCTTACATCGTATTTACTTACACGTTTCGTTTATTTTTGATGTGAAAACTTCTTTAAGCGCGTTGGGCATTCACTGTGACGACACCAGCTTATGACCATTAAAAAGACATCCAACGCGTTGATTACCGCGGTGCCGATTTTTTTTTCAAGTTCACTTCTATCGGCACTCCTGGAGTGCCACTGTTTTTTTAAGATTTGCGTTTATTTACCCTCTGTGCCTATTGCATATTCTAAGACAATCGTATTAAGGAGTAAACTCCAGTAGTGCGTCGGAGCTGACGCACACCACACTTTTTTTTTTGTTTTTATTTCATATTCTTTATGGCACCTGTTTAGGTCATGAACTATCCGAATATAAAAAAATATTTGGCCTAGGTCTTAAGGCGGAGGCGTGAAAATTTATTAGCTGTTACAATATTATGATAGATAAATACCTACCCACTACATATTAAAATATTATCATCCGTAGCATACCTATAAATTTATATAGTGACACATTATTGCATATCTTTTGATTTTATATCTGAAACTAGGTTTTTACCGCGGCTTCGCTTGCTTGGACGTCGGAAAATATCCCACGGGAGGAATAATTCCGTAATATGCATTGTTTTCATAATAACTCTATGGGTTTTCGCGGCGCATGCCAGTAGCTTCCAGTGGGCATGATTTTTCCGACATCTTCAACAATCGTCATATTTCAGCCAATTTACACAAAACCCTTCTTCATGAATCACTCCGTCCATTATTGGTGAAAATCCGTTCGGTAGTTTTTGAGTTTATCGCGGTCAGACACGATGTAGTAGGTATCTAGTGAGTAACCATACACCATTACCATTGTGTAACCGCTCAAGCAGGTAGAACTTATTTAATATCTAGAAAATAGATAACATAGGCAATAAAACTTTTATAAAATGACATCATTTAGTTCTGGAATACTATACCTATACTTATTATTTAACAAGTTAGGTAAACGATAAACATAGAATGTTTGATAAGATAATAACATATTATTATTAAGTACTAGCTGACCCAGCAAACTTCGTTCCGCCTAACAGTCAATGAATGTGTAAGTATGTTTTGGATTTTAAAATTTCTACCCTACCTACCTACCGAGATATCAAAAAAGCCGATCCACACAAAATGTGTGAGAACGTGAATTTTCTTCATTTTTTTTTTTGTGAGTTTTTCCATATTTTCTCACCGTTTAAACCTTTCCTGGACTGCGACAAACATTTCAAAACCAAAATCAGCTAAATCGGCCCAGCCGTTCTCGAGTTTTAGTGAGACTAACGAACAGCAATTTATTTTTATAAATATAGATATAGATAGATTTTGTATGTGATATCCTCCATTCCCAATGTGTTTTGTGATTGGCTAGTAAATTAGGGAAGAACTGTAATACTACAAGAGCCATCTTAGGAGATCAGGGACGCTATCTCTTTTATTTGGGGAAGATTAAAGGAAAAACGTAAAATGAGAAGAGCGCCCATTAATACAGTTTTCAATAAAAAAACTACTTTATGGACAAGCGTCGTTAGTACAAAAAAAGTTATCAATTGAGTTGCCTCTAACCACTTCTTCCTTATAGAAAACACCAGGCGTGGTGGTTTCAGTGCTGTATCCATTGTATATTTTTTTGTGATAACATCTGACCCATTTACTCCCCAGTAAAGACAATCTTCCTACCATGATAATAAACATCGCATCTCTTCCATAAAGCGCAACAGATATTTCCGTTAATATGATTTATTTTTACACCGCCGCGCGCGCCCTCTGTGTTTATTTTTACTCAGCGTCGTTCAGCGCAAGCGCACCCGAACCGTTCGCGTCTCGAATTACAACAAACACCATGTATTTGGTTACAAACAAACAGACAGATTTACAAAGTTTTTGTGCACGTTCTGAAGTAACTATTTAATAATATCATGTTACGATTGAACTGATGTGTAACGATTTCTACGCACCGTTGCTTGAGCTCTGTAATACTTTGATCGTAGTTGGAGACATTTCCAACATTTTCAGACACACCATTATATAGGTCATGTGTTAATTTTAGGCAGACTGAGTTGTTCAGACATCTGTAAATACAAAGTAGATGCTGTTAGTATAGCTCAAGTATTATACATTGTTATGGTACATAATTATCTTATCTTTTGGTATAAAATACCACATTGACCATGGTAAAAGGTCAGGGCAGGTAAGCCCACAGCTGTATGGTTTAGGTACTTTAAAAAGGCCGTAAAGAGCAGAACTCAGCCCTTTACATCCATCTTAGATACATCATCATAAGGTACATCATTTTGCACGACTCACAATGCAATCGAATGCATTAGAGAGTGCTCTGCGATCGAAAAAATTGTTTTGCCTCCTTTCTGCAAATGTTTTTATTGTTACACATACTTAATTTATACTTAGATCATTGTATAGATAATTTAATGGAGATTAAATCTGTACTTTTCAAAAAAAAAATAAATGCAGCAGAAACGAAATCATATATAGTTTAAAAAAAAATATAATAGTTTTAATTAATAATCATAATAGTTTTAAAAAAAATCCCGTCAGTCAAGTGTGAAACCTGAAAACATTGTAGCTTGCCAAAAAATCAATGAAACGAGTAATTTTTTTTTAAAGGCTCTGTTATTCAAAGTTGTTTAATTATAATTAATAAAAAACTAACTAATATAAATATCTATATCTATACAGGGTGGCATGGACATCGACGCGAAAACTGTTACCATGGATTCAGTACCTACATGATTGTGAATCCCCCTGGGCTGAAATTTTTGGTCGGTTATAAAAAAAAAATCTGCTGTTTCATAGAAAAGTGCAATGCCTACGCGGTCAAAATTTATGGAACAGTAGATTTAAAAAAAATAACCGATGAAAAATTTCAACGCAGGGGGTTCAGAACCATGTACTGAATTCATGGTAACAGTTTTCGCGTCGATGTCCCTGCCACCCTGTATGTATTTCTAACTTCGACCCTCTTCCGTGGCGTAGCAACCAACAAAGCCAACCAAAATAGTCTTTGACAGTACGTAAAGATCGCGAGGTGAGAAATTTTATCCATAATGATGGGTAAAAAGCAGTCAAAACATACCTACTTCATGAAAAGTCGTTTAAATATTTTTATATGAGCGTTATGGGATGACTTATGATTCGTGCACTTAAAGGATTTTCAAAATATTTTTGTAATTATACGGGGTGGCATCGACGCGAAAACTGAAACCATGGATTCAGTACATGATTCTGAACCCCCCTGCGTCGAAAATTTCGTCGGTTATTAAAAAAAAAAATCTGCTGTTTCATAGAAAAGTGCAATACCTACGCGGTCAAAATGTATGGAACAGCTGATTTTTTTTTAAATAACCGTCGAAAAATTTCAACGCAGCGGGGTTCAGAATCATGTACTGAATTCATGGTTTCAGTTTTCGCGTCAATGTCCCTGCCACCCTGTATACATACAAATTTGATACAAATAAGTATAATCTTCTTTACATAATGTTTGCCTCGTTGGTCTAGTGGTCTTAAGCGCTACTGCTGTACATGAGGTCCTGGGTTCGATTCCCATTCTCAGCAGCAGTCCGGAGTCTGGATTTGTGCCATTACATGGGACTTAAACATACGGCGTTATGTTATAATGATAGTAATTAGTCTTACAATACAGTTAATAAAGGTTGATTGTACGAGTCATCTATCGTACATGGCACGCGCGCATTGCATACATCAGCACTTTTCCGTCGCCTTCCACAAATCTCACAAATGATAGTGCAACGCGACAGTACACGATCAGCGGTCATAGTAAGCTGTAGTCATTTGAACAAACTTTAATATAGCATTAGTTAGTGACTCATCATTCAAGCTGTGTGTGCGACCCATTCAGCAGCGCATACATTGATCATATAACAATTTTTTTAAATTGCCCTTGATATATCTTATCAGGGAGTAGGTGTGATCTAAATCACTTCGTGTGAAGCCATTTTAAACCATTATTAAACCGCTAAGTGTGGTTTTAAAGCAAAAAGATAGTATAAAACGCTTAAAATCCGTTTTGTATCTAAATTCTTGTATAAGTCCCCGGGGGTGCATCGGCATTTGCAACTACATATACTAGCTTCTGCCCGCAACTTCGTTCGCTTGGCAGTCGTAAGACACCACAATATATTAAAATAACAGCCATATTTCCCGCCCGCGCTACGTATTTTCTTTAATACTTTTCTATACGCTTAGCGTTCTTCCCGACTTTTTCTGCTACTAAGTGTCGTAGCGTTATGTTAAGACAATTGCCTTCCTTCCTCAAGAAATTGGGCTATCAAATGCAAAAATATTTTTTCAAATCCGATAGTTACTTCCAGACATTAGCGCGTTCAAACAAACAAACAAATTCTTCAGCTTTAATAAATTAGTAATAGTCATCATCTGCCTTTTCCCAACTATGTTGGGGTCGGCTTCCAGTCTAACCGGATGCAGCTGAATACCAGTTAGGTACCACAACCCAGTTAGGTACTGGGTAACACGATACCCCTTGGTAAGACTGGTTGTCAGACTTTCGGGCTTCTGACGACCCGTAACTGTTAAAGATCTACAAATGACAGCCGGGACCAATGGCTTAACGTGCTTTCCGAGGCACGGATAATAAATTAGTAATAGTATAGATAAGTTCAGTACCCTATTTTCATAAACGATTAATTACAAATTTGTTTCATTTTGACAGTTCAACAACATTCATTGCGTTATTTACGTTGTTGAGCAGATTATTTTTTCAAACTTATGAAGCAATGGATTACCAATATCCTTCAAAATGATTCAAATTGTGATTGATCGTGTGTTACGCAATTCGAGTGCAGGATGTAGGCATTTAAGCAGCCAGAGGACTACAATGTGGTTTTAGTTGGCTTCACAGATATTTTATTAGATCCCTGTGATTTTGACAGACTGGCCAATGGCAGCAACCGAACAGCAACCTTATTAAAAAGTCAGTAAAGTTCACAGTGCCGCAAACTCAGACGTAAAATAACTGAAACGACTGTGTTCGCACCCCTTAGGCCAGTGGTCGGCAAACCGCTTTCGGCTCTTTGGCCTATAGAATGCGGCTCTGTACAAATGTCGACGAGTGCGAGCGTAAATACGATAGGTAAGTTTTATTCAAAATTCAAATCGAAACAAATTATGATTAATTGTGTATTACGCAATTAGGGTACTAGTTTCCTCACGTTGTTTTCCGTCAGCGATGTTAGTA
This sequence comes from Agrochola litura, assembly GCA_949152395.1. Lineage (NCBI taxonomy): Eukaryota > Metazoa > Arthropoda > Insecta > Lepidoptera > Noctuidae > Agrochola > Agrochola litura. Next base: position 4,347,282 of record OX424502.1, on the reverse strand, counting down.
ATGTCCAAGAAAGAAAGTAACCAGTATTCTGATGGCCTATAATGTTTGTCTGCAGGTTCCGTTTCTCGGGTCGCGTGCTGGGCCTGGCGCTGGTGCACGGCTACCTGCTGGAGGCCTGGTTCACGCGGGCTCTGTACCGCGCCTTGCTGCGCCTGCCGCCCGCGCTTGAAGATGTTGATGCGCTTGATGCGCAGTTCGCCGCATCGCTGCGGTGGCTTCAGGTGAGATAGGTGACCATTGAGCCACATTCTGGCATAGGGTGAAATTGAATTCATGGACATCCTCTTAAGGGGTCTATGGGACCAAACCTGAAGTCGCGATTAAAAAAACTGCTGTTTCTTACATTTATGTTCGCTTAGCTCGTCAAAATGTGTATTAGTATTAATTTTTATATTTTATAGTTATTTTCGAGGTATCTATCCTATAAGTTGCACCTGCCATGTTTTGTCTCTGCATCACCCTAAGATTGACTGGTAGAAAATGCCTCAGGCATTAAGTTCGCCTTTGTACAGTATTTTTTTACTTGTGCATAAAGTTTTAATAAATCTACTGACAAACAACGCACAGCCTTAATCGCTGGGTCTAGAAGCTTGAAATTTTGTACCTACACGAATTCCTGTAAGCACCAAAGTCGCAAATTCATCCTGTAAATTGGTTAATTATGGGATGAAAGTGTCGACATTTTGATGCAATCGTGCTCACGGCTTGTAATAATAATGGTCTCTCTACCGATTCCAGTCAGCACGTTGCGTGTCATCCCTGGAGCTAACATTCGCGGTGTCGGAACGTCTCGCCGACGGACGCGTGCTCGAGCGCGAGCTGAAGCCGGGCGGGCGCGACGTGCCCGTGACCGAGCGCAATAAGAAGGAGTACCTCGAGCGCGTGGTGCGCTGGCGCGTCGAGCGCGGCGTGGCGGAGCAGACCGAGTGGCTGGTGCGGGGCTTCCATGAGGTGAGGGAAATTACTTATTAAAAAAAAGAAAGAAAATCTATTTATTGGGACTCCCACAGGAAGATGGTAGATGCAGTGACACAAACGTAGAAAAATAAAAAGACTGCTGACTGTGAGGCAATGGGTTCGGTCACCAGGACGGGCAGTGTTATTGGATTTTTGTCTATGGAATTTCCCAATACCAGCCTGGAGTCTATGTTTGTCTATATTTGTACTTTATGGTAAATAGCAGCAGTTACACATCACGGGACGGAAGGAAATTTTTGGTTCGACCCAATCTCATCTCCTGGTATGAAGGTTTTGTCGGATAATGTACTCATTTTATGATCATTATCCATTGTAGATACTGCTGCAATCCACATGCTGAGTCGGAAACCAAAAACGTTCAGTAGTTGCCCTTAAAATATAAATAAAGCAAGTTTATACAGGGTGGCAGGGACATCGACGCGAAAACTGTTACCGTGGATTCAGTACATGATTCTGAGCCCCGCTGCGTTGAAATTTTTCGTATGTTAAATAAAAATCTGCTGTTCCATACATTTTGACCTCGTAGGTATTGATTGCACTTTTCTATGAAACAGCAGATTTTTTTTAACCGACGAAAAATTTCACCCCAGTGTATAAGATAAGATAAGATCATTTATCAATTTAGAAGAATCATGTACTGAATCCTTGGTAATAATTTTCGCATCGATGTCCCTGCCACCCTGTATATACTACCGATAAAATTGCACATGAGTGATAGATACGACGCTCTACAAAGTCTATGGCGCAGGTTCTCGAACTAAAATTAACGCAAAATGAATGTGTCAAATCGTCAAACGCGCGTAAACTGCTGTCATCGGTTGAATGATTTCAACAGCTAATCGCATCACTTCGATAATTTTCGTTCCCGAAACGAACGTATGTGCCATATTTTAATTTTATTCACATTTTCTAATTCGTTCGTGTTGCGCAGGTGGTGGACCCGCGGCTCGTGGCGGCGTTCGACGCGCGCGAACTGGAGCTGGTGATCGCGGGCGCGCCCGAGCTGGACGTGGCCGACTGGCGCGCGCACACCGAGTACCGCGGCGGGTACCATGACGCGCACCCCGTCATCCTCTGGTTCTGGCAGGCTATCGACAGGTTAGCGCCGCTTCATAACTTGCCGGGCGGTGAACCATCATCGTTGTCAGCGTGACATCTTTTTCTTCCATACTTTTCTATCAGTCGTCATCTCGGTAGTCCCCCCCCTTTCCATCCATATCTTTCATAAAGCCCATCCATCGTTTGTTCTGTCTTCCCCTACTCATATAGCCATACTTTGTTCTCCTTTTGAAATCCAAAGGTTGTCTTTAACACATCGCTTTTAGCGATAAGACCGCCCATTGCCATCCAATGTAAAGTTTCTACATTTATATAATATACATAATAAAGAGTATTCATGAATGCGAACGAAAACGTCGCCATCACCCATGATAACCGCTGGCTACCAACCACACTTCCTCATATTTTAACTAAATGCGGAACAGCGGAAGTGTCAGACTGTCGTCGCTTCTAACATGATCTATTCGTGAAATTATACATGTACCTATTTAGTTCTTTCTATATGTGTATATTGGTGCCGATTCCCTTGTTCACAAACTAAACTAAATTTAAGTTCACTGCATCTTTTTCTTTCTATTTCATTAAGAAAAGGACAGAAGATAAATTTTAGTTTAGTCCTGTCAAATTAATCAGCGCTTGACGTAAACTGACGTAATTTTAGTAGGCAAGTTTTTAATCACGTCTAAACTTGTATGTAGTGACAGGCGCTGATTAATTTGACAGGACTAAACTAAAATTTATCTTCTGTCCTTTTCTTAATGAAATAGAAAGAAAAAGATGCACTGAACTTAATTTTAGTTTAGTTTGTGAACAAGGGAATCGGCACCAATATTTTTGTATGTTTTTAGTTTAAACCTGTACAATTATTTGTATTTATGTTGCGATAGTCTAATTTAAGTTTTCCTTTACACTGTTTTGCTCAGTCTACGTCTCTCATTGAACTCTACTGTCGCAGGTCTGCTGGAAGAAATTTCTAATGCAATAAGCAGTAGCATTATGCCCTCCTTTCTTAATTTTTTTTTCTTTGTTTTATATGTACATAAATAACGTGCATTTCCGGCAGGTTCACGAATGAGCAGCGCCTGCGCCTGGTGCAGTTCGTGACGGGCACGTCGTCCATCCCGTACGAGGGCTTCGCGGCCCTGCGCGGCTCCACGGGCCCGCGCCGCTTCTGCATCGAGCGCTGGGGCCGCGTCGAGTCGCTGCCGCGCGCGCACACCTGCTTCAACCGCCTGGACCTGCCGCCCTATCCCACGCCGCACCTGCTGCACGAGAAGCTGTTGCTAGCCGTCGAAGAAACCAACACCTTCGGCATCGAATGAACACATCCGCTCGACTGATGCACCACTTTTATAATGCTTTACGTACAGTCAGCGTCAAATAGTTAGTGACACTCAGGGTATTCAAATAAATAGACGCAACCAAAAAGTCAATAATATCGGTACAAACAAAGTTTTCTAATTGTTGTCAACAATGTATTTGCTCAAAAGGTCGAGACGTTTAAAATGTCATATAGATCGGTTCAGTCAAACCGCCATAAATATGGTTACAGTCATCCCACCAATGGTATTCAAGCATTATAAGTGTTCACACGACTGGAGAGCGTAGAAACCGAATACAATCAATCGCCTGTATGCGGCACTCGTCCGATCGGGTTTCCGAATTGAAGAATCGGATCAGGTAGGTAGGTACCTGACATGTGCGGCCACCCTTACATGCTAGTTTGTTTTTCTAATGTGTTCCATATTTTTGAATACTTATAATGCTTGAATACCATTGGCGGGATGACTGTAACCATATTAATGGCGGTTTCACTGAACCGATCTATATGACATTTTAAACGTCTCGACCTTTTGAGCGACTACATTGTTAACAATAATAAGACAACTTAGTTTGTACCGATATTATTGACTTTTTGGTTGCGTCTATTTATTTGAATACCTTGAGTGTCACTAAATATTTGACGCTGACTGTACGACGCTCTATTCAGAACGATTGCTCGAAAATATAGCATTTTGTGACTTCACGAGCATTACCTAGAGCGCTCTAGTAGCGTATGCTTCGCATAACCCTGGACGATATCAAGATTCGGCCCGACAACGACTTATAGTGGCCATGTTGTTGGCACATTTTGTTTGTGGTACCTAAAATATGTTATCGGGCCCGATGCGATACGATACCCATGATTGACCTCCATTCTAACTCGTATTTGTATTTGCTATATGAGGTAATAAATATAAAGTAAATTATTTTACATCATATTATGTGAATCTTAAACTGTAGGTATCCTTGAAATTAACACACTTATTAACATGATTGTAATTAATTCGGACCGACCGCTGAGTTTGAGAGTATACGGTATGAAGTATTGAGAATACATTTGCAGCTGTAAATAATTGTGACTAATTACAAGTATTGTTGTCAATGTAAATAATAGTCAATTGATAGTGTAATGGACAAACAAAGATTTTAGCAGTTTAATAAATAAACATGTGTAGATGTGCCTAGGTATTTATTATTATATAATAACTGGCCGCGTATTCTACGAGGTTTGTACTTTATTATCGCTTTTATTATAAGTGAACGTATATTGTGGCTGTGAAATGGGACTCAAGTCCTGTGTTTAGTAATTACGCTTTTACGTCACTAATTTATAATATTATAAATGTAACCTTGTATCACTCTTGATAAGAAGTTAATTTTAAATTATTGCGAACACTCTATATGTTAATTTGCTGCATACTACAAAATGTTATCATTGAAACTAAATAATTAAATATTTGCAACTTACCTGCTAATAAAAATAATTTAAGTTTTTTTTTTATCAATTAAGTTTCTAAATCTCCAATTACAAGCAACACTAGTCAGCTACAATTTTATTATTATTATCAATAATTTTGTTTGAACTACGTCAAACACTTGTATATTATTATGTATTTCCGCTACCTGCGGTCTTAGCGATCCTGTTCGTGAATTTATAGATGTACCATTTTTACTATAAAACTAACATTATTGAGTCATGAATGTGCAAGATACATAGAATTCATTTAACAATTATTTATGTTCCTTTATTATATTATAAATTAGAACAGTTGTATAGTTAGTAATCCTGCAGTTCATGACAAACGGATGTTGCCCGTCTCAACATGCAGATCTAAAACAGTATTGAATGTCTCATATGTAATGTAAATATATTATTTATTGTGCTTATGAACTCTACACTTCTGTGTAATTGATGTTTATTTTTGTAAGTAATAATTCTATTATGTTGAATATTTAACTCCAAATGTGTATTGTTTTATTATCTCTAAATTTTAAGTAAATTGTTTTTGCGTGAAAGTGATAAAATGTGTCAATATACAACATTATTTGAAAATTATTGCTTTTATTTGCCCCTTGACTTGTAGTTAGGTACATGTGAAGAGATTAACTCTACAAGATATTCATGTTATGCTACTAGAGATAGAAGGCTGGGGGAGGAATACAGAAAAATAGGAAAATAATTAAGAAAAATATCACACATACAAAATGTTTATTTTTCTGAAGTTGTGTAACAACAAAAATCAACCTTGTTATTTTTAAGACCTTATCTTTTAACATATATCAACTATTTACAGTTCCCAAAGTCTGCATTTGTGAACACAAACTCATGATAAAAAATGCAACAAGAGTTACTTTGCATGTTCTACTCTAAATTGTGACGGAGTTAATTCATAGCTTGTCACAGTCCGTAAGTTTTAAAATCCTTATTCCATAAAACTCATAGTTAAATCATAAGCTGTGATTACAATATGATAAAAGCTACTGTTATTATAGTTCCGTATGCATACTGTAGCTATGTGAATCCAAAATTAAAACTCTTAAAAATTATCCTCCCCCTCTACAACATCCTATGTGATTCGCGAACAAGACTAGTCAACCCCCATATCAATAACTTTCAAATTGAACCCGATCAAGTCAATTAGTAAATTGAAAGGTGGTTTCCGAAGAAATCAACTAAATTTTAATGTAATATAATACACGCTCGTGTAAATATTTTGTATATTTACTTCAAAAATAACGGTACATACAATATTTTTAATTTGTAACTCTATCGAAAGGGAGAAGAGCGAAGGCTCACTGTGAGTCTAGCCAAGAGAGGGAAAATCCTTGCTGTCATCAACCTTAGGTGGTGCAGCCGGCGCACGCAGCGGCGGGCGCTCCTCCACCGGCTCGGGCTCGCGCGGCGGGCCCCGGCCGCGGCCGCGCCCGCGCCCGCGACCCCGCGGCCCGCCGCCTCCGCGCCGCGCCGTGTCGTTGAACGTGAACTCGATGCCGAGCACGCGCTTCTGGCGCCCCACGCGCTGCGGGTAGTCGGCCATATCGAACTCGTCGTCGCTGTCATCGTCCTCACCTCGTTCGCCTTCCTTTTTCTTCTCGAGCATCACCAGGTTCTTCCACTGGCTCAGGTCCTCGCCCTCACCGGCCTTTCGCAGGTTATACTGCGGCTGAGTGCGTTGGGCATTTCGGAGCGCCTTGTACTCGTCAAGCGTGAGTTCGCGCGGCTCCTCTTCGGTGGGAACGGCGGCGCGCTCTGCCTCGGGCTGCTGTCCGTCGCCGGCGCCAGCAGCCGCATCAGCCGCTTTCTCCTCAGCCACCTCACCTTCGGAACCGGTCTTGTTGAGCTCATCAATCTCATCCTTAAGCGTGCCCCAGTTATGAGGACCGGCACCCTCACGCTTGTCCACCGGCTTCACACCGGTCTTGTCGGAGCCGGATCTTCTGTCAAACTCGCGCTTGCCTCTATTGTCGAACGGACGCGGCCCGCGCGGTCCATCGCGACTGTCACGAATGTCGCGGGACTCGCGAGGTTCGCGAGGTTCACGCGGCGGCCTCGGCCCACGGCGCTCGGCTCCCTCAGGATTGTCGCTGAAATTGCGTCGTTCAAAGTTAGGCCTGCGGTCACCAAACTCACGCCGGGGTGGTCGAGGAGCTCCTTCCTTGTTCTCGACGGCGCCATTCTGCGGCCGATCCTCACGGCGACGCGGAGGAGGACGTTCAGTGTTGCGGTCGGTAGGCCTGGGAGGGCCTTTAGGCTTCTGTTGCTCACCGCTCCTGTTTTCTTGAGACTTTACATTTTGGGTTTCCTTGATTCCCTTCCTGATAGCGGGAGCGCCACCTTTAGGTTTGGTCTCAGGTTTGCCCTTGTTCTCCTTTTCGGCTTCTTTGGTCTTCTTTTTGAGCTCCTTCGCTTGCTCTCGCGCTTTTAACGCATCAAGAGGATCGGACTCATCGTCCAAGAAAAGAGCGTATCTGTTAACAACCCCCACACCGTAGGAATTCTCCATTGTGATCCTCTTGATGATTTAATCACACAATAACTGGATGTTGGTGGATTATTTTCACGCACTTTAGTAAGGCGACATTTTGTCTTATTTTATTGATTTCATTTAATATGGCGGACGTAAGCGAACGCACCTAATACGCCATATGACGAAAAGGAATAGAGAAAAGAATGAAAATGGCGGCACGGTTTTCTTTTTAAATTATTGTCTCTGGTTTTCTGAGCACTATTTTTAAAACCAGAGACAATAATAACACTGACATTCTCAGACGATCGAACTTGCTACGGACCGGACAGTGAAAGCAATACGGCGAACCAAATCCGCCGGTTGAGACAATCGGATCTGCCAGTCACCTTGAGTGCACAGTTAAATACGACATCATGCCTCCAATTTCAATTTCCTGAATTGTTGTAGCCCGTGAAGATTACGATTGCTGTAGCGGCAGGCGGCAGCAACAACTTGTAAATTGCGATTACAAAAATCAAGGACGATAGATTATTAAAATATGTTTTATTGTCAGCTACGGTATTCTAGAAGAGCGGTAGAAGAGGGAGCACTTAAACGCCCGCAATGATGATAGTTACGAAAATGATGACAGCGGCATAGATTTAGATCGATAGATTCGCCTGACGCGTCAAATGAAAATCGCGTTTCTGTTTCGCTTTGACACTTCTGATCTGACAGACAATGACGCAGTGACTTGACTTGATTGTCATGGCAACGCTATAATAATGTATGAACTCACTTTTCTCAGTATAAGATTAAAAACTGAAAGCTCAGAACGGATGGCAGCACAGTTGTACGTCTTTAAACCGCAATTGTTTACTTTTGTGTCGATCACAAATTATACGAAAACTAGAAAAATATGTATGATACTTGGAGTGTAGCACTATTAGAAGACGACCTAAGGACAGGGGAAGCGTCTACCGCTGGTAAAAAAGCAGCTTTAGTGGAAAAGTCAATAAATTATGTTTTATATTTTATAGGTTTGTTTGTGTTTGTTAAAGACTGGAGGCTTACGATAGTAACAACCTGATCAGAGTTGAAAACCAACTCGGGCATGATCTTCCTGACTGAAAAACCTCAGAGGTAGCACTTCTAGCACTGATCTAATATGATAATATAAACACACACATACTTTACTATAATTTACACAATATCACATTACAAGTGTCTGTGTGTAATGAAAACAGACTGTTCTCTTGGGAGCTTCACCTTTAAACCACTTTTTCCCTTAAAAGGCTTACAGGATAGCACATCGTCTCGACGAAATATCGGATTCCAATTTTTTTCGAAGAGCTTTTTCACACAGTTTTCTTCTTATAACATCTTTGGCAAATAATTAATTTCACTTGACACTTTTTCACGTGACTAAGTACAGACGCCAGCACATCAAGCTACCCGAAACTGTCAAATTTTCCCAATCAAATTTGAACCTTATGCTTCAATGATAAAGTTGAAAATCTATTAAATAAATTTGACAGATTGTAGTAGCCTGATGTGCTGGCGTCTGTACAGTGAGGGTAAATCTACCGATATGTACATCTTTGGGTAGCGGTGTTTGACTTTACGGTGCCAAGAATACTCTCTAAGAAAATACACCAACATACTTAAAAGACAACGTATCGGTGCCGTCATTCGCCCGTAAAGTGCGGACAATAAGTGGCGGCCACCGCCCTTTTAGAAAACTGTAGCTTTAAATCATTTAAGACTAATCTGTTTTATTTTGACAGTTCAACAACATTAATTGGGTTATTTATTTTGTTGAGCAGATTTTTTTCCAACTGAATGAAGGAGGGGAGGGAAGATGAAGGAATGGATTGATCGTGTATTACGCAATTAGGGTACTGGTCGACATAATATAAGATTCTGACGTGGTGACATTTGGAACTAAATATTTTAATTTTTATTGTAATGCAGACCTTATAATGACTGCACTACTTTGCAGACAAGTGCTAGTAGGTTTTGAGTCACATACAAGCAGTGTTTTTAACAATTTGTTTAAATTCTTTTACTCATTTCCCATTCGAAGTGACCTAATTGCGATAGTGGCGCCTTCATTTTAATTTTACTCTTTTTTTCCAAACTGTACGTGCGGTCCTGTCTTATTTTTTTTGTAAACAAGCGACTAAGCCCACCTTCGCCCGGACGTAATAAAATCGCAGCTGGATTTAATCGCACACTGGATTTTCAACGCTCTGCCTGGCGCGAAGAGTTGAATATTCAATAGTATGTTTTTTCGCCGCGCTGAGTTGCACTCTGTTGGATTCGCAATGCTCCGCTTAACGAGAGTCAAAAATCCAGTGCGCGATAAAATCTCGCCGCGATAATTTTACGGCCGGGCGACCGTACAAATGTAGCCTTATTTTATGCGTAATTAATTAATTTGCTCCGTTGCAAAACTGTTGACTGCAGAAATACTGGCCCACCCATGTATTTACCGAAGATGTGAAAAGACGAAAACTGTGGGAGAAAGCTCTCCGAAAAAAATTGAGAACCCACTATTTCGTCGAGACTATCACCCATATTCTAAGTCGTAACCTCGAAAGCTCCTCGACTCACTCCTCACTCGAGGAGACCTCAAGGCGTGCCTCAAACGATCCTCAAAATCGGTATTCATAGTCGTAAGAATAAGAAAATTATGAGGTTCCTTGAATGAGCGTGAGTCGAGGTGATACGTCACGAAAACGTCATTATTTAGAGGAATATTCTGGTTATTATATTGGCTAAACTTATATTAGAGCAGTCTGCGAGCTCGTTACCTGTGGTTTTCAACTTGAAGTGTCACATTTGTCAAATGAAAGTAGAGTGATAAAAATAAACAAACCCTAATAATGTATCCACTTAAACAAAAACCATGTCCTGGGCAAAAAAAAAGGTGATACTTGAGAATTGGATGGCTTGGGAACATAAAAATACTTCTATGTTAGTGTTTCCTAAAATATCAGTGCTGTGTTGTTCATCGTATTGTGTGTTTGTTGTATTTGCTCGAAATGTCTGGAACTGGAAGACAGTTTTTTTAATGAAACTGAAAAGATTTGCCTTCAAGAGTTGATCGTAAAATATAAATTAAACTCAGTGGCAACGACTATGGGAAGTCCAGCAGTAAAAAAAGCTGCATGGGCTCGCCTAACGGAGGAATACAATACCATCGAAACAAATTCAAAAGTAATACTAGTTGTAGTGCAGATCGAAAAATTTATTTCTAACATTCAATAAATATATTTCAGGTACTTACTTAATCTTTATTTATACAATAAACATTTTTTTCATCAGAGAACTGAAAATCAACTTAAAAAATGTTGGGATGATATGAAAACTCGGCGTAAAGGTATACTGGCTCAAGAAAAAAGGGAAAGATTGAGGACAGGGGGTGGATCTTTTAACCCCAATTTGCCTAGTACCTCTAGTCAAGTCCACATACTGGAAGATGCTCTCCTGGAACAAACCGATGTGGAGTTGTTAGATGTAATCGATAGTGATTACACACCTTCTATTCCAGGTAAATCTAATTTGTGTTAGTAACTATTTACTACTTTTTGTCAGTGTCTTTATTTTTAATAACGTTTTTTTTTTTACAGAGGTGCAAATTGAAACAGCTACCGAAATATTGCCAGAGACACCTCAACTTTTAAACGAGTCTGTTACTGAAAGAGGTAGGTACAGGCACCAACATTTTATAAAATGGTATTGATTGATATTGAATGATATTAATGTTACAAAATGTTTTTTTACAGAAAATAATACAACTACTCCTCCTCATGTTTCTGAGCCCTGCCTAACTGATTATGATTATGGTGTAGCTCTATCACAAGGTAAATATATTTTTCAAGTTGTAAAATATAATCTATCTATAACTGTTCTAGTTATACAGGATATAAAGAAATTAGAATACATTTTAAACGGATTCAACAAACCGCAACATATCAAAACATTTACATTCTTTAAAAAAAGTAATGAAATGTTAATCCTACTGATATTCTAAATACAAATGTTTCAATGTTTCTAAGTTAGTTTTTTGTAGAGTTTGGATGTTTGTGTAAATCAATCATGTGGATTTGGATGAAATTGGATACACATGTAGATTAGGGAGTTAGGTCATAACTGCAATGTTACCGTGGGATAATTTTAACGTTTCCCGACCTCCAAACTGGCGATGCCGAAGGCAAAAGCTAGTGTTCAATATAGGTACCTAATAACATGGATTTTATTTGTTACATTACAGGACCTAGAAATATACGGTCTCGAGTGATCCAAGAGGAATTCTCTATACGTCGCAAATCGTATAACAGATCCCAAAAAAGAGAAGAGGAGCTACACAAATTGAAAATGGCTGAGAAAGAGTGGATGGTGTTGGCAGCAGAACAGATCTACTGCAAAGCTCAATCTGAGAGGGAAGCTGCAGAGGAACTTCTCCACTGCAATAGAGCTAAGAGGGAAGAGGCTGAATTGCATTTGGCCAAATTTAAAAATAAAAATTAGAACTTTGAAATATTTATTTCAATGTCCATACTTATACATACTTTTGTCAATATTATCTAACAAACTTATTGGTGAAAATACATTAAAAATAAAGCCAGCTAGTAAATCACTCTTACTTAATACTTACCAATAAGTACCTATAATTAATTTTAGAAAATATTGATTGATTAAACACTTTACAATTATACCCATTAACTAAAATGCCTGGCAATAAATGTTGCCCTAATAACGCTACCCCTTGAAGTATCTCTAGTGTGGGAGACTGGAATAGGGTCAATATTCGTTATGGGTTCAGGCGTTTCTTGATTGGTTTCTATACCAATGTTATGTAACACTGCACATGCCACTATTATGTTACATGTGTTTGATAAGTTATTTTGCAACTTTCTATTTAAACATGCAAACCTTCTTTTCCATACACCATTAAACCTTTCTATTAAATTTCTTGTAGTTATGTGAGCTCTGTTATATCTAATTTCGGGTTGGGATTGTGGATTAAGCACTGGTGTATACATATATGAAGATTGCGCATAACCACTATCACCAATCAATAAACCTGCAAGTTCCCCTTCTTCGAATCTCATATAACACCTGCTATTCGAAAATATTCTGGAGTCGTGGACAGATCCAGGCCAGCGGGCTACTATGTCATATATTTCCATTTGTGGTCCACACACTATTTGCACATTAATTGAGAACCAACCCTTGCGATTGCGAAATACTTCACCGTTTTGTCTGTTTGGATTTTTGATTGGTATGTGGGTACAATCAATGCATCCTATAGCCCCAGGAAATCCAGCAATACGATGAAATCTGATCTTCACATTAGCTCGCTCAGCGACGTCAGGGAATATGATAAAGCGTCTTATTTTTAAAGCCAACATTTTAGAAATTTTGGCCACAATCCTTGACATTATAGATTGACTGATTTTGTGTAAATCTCCGCAAACAATCTAAAAATACATAACACCAATTTAAGTATGTAGGTATCTATTGCATTAAATAATGATCTTGTGTACGCAAAAAATGTTGACAACTTACTTGAAAGTTTCCTGTTGCATAAAATCGTAAAGCGGCTAATACTTGGATTATGGGTGGAATTGGCAATCCACGCCTGCTACCACTACCAATATCTTGAAACAATAGTGGAAACAAAAAGCTCACCGCAATATCTTTAGTAAAGCGAAATCTCATTTTAAATTCATTTTCATCATAAAACTCAATTGGATTTTCTGCATCTCGTAAATAGCGTCGCGATACGTAATTGTATGGATTATCGTACAAATAATCAATAAACTCTTCAAAAGACATTACGAAAATCAGATAAAATACGCTTTATTTTGGTTAAAAACTTCCTCAAGGTAGATGCCGACGTACCTTATATTTGACAGTTGGTTCCTCAACTCAAACTCACCTCGACTGAGGAAACTGTATAAGATGAGGAGTAAAATTGCAATTATGAATATCAAACTACCTAAGTGAGGTTGAGTTGAGTCGAGGAAAACATGAGGATTTGACTTAGAATATGGGTGTATGTGCTATAACTTTTAAACCTGAAGGTCCTGAAGACTTATACGGGAGAAATTCGTACAGATAGTGGTGATACCACAGATTACCAGATAAATCACTCCATACAACATTTTCAATAGCTACTGCTATAATAGCCTACACCTTCGAGTCGCTAAACGCTGCGAACGAAAATGTACCTAACCTTACAAGCGTAAAGTGAGTTTTGCTTTGTAGCTGCGTGCCACCGCGTGGTTATTGTGAATTGCCAGGGCTGCATATTTCGATAAAGATGTCAGTAGGTATTTGTAGAACACTTTATGAAATAAAATAAAATGCTTTATAATGTTTAAGCATGCACATTAAGGCTCGTGCAGACCAGCGCGACACGCGACGCGACACAAAGCCTTTGTGTCGCATCGCGTGTCGCGCCTGTTTGAAAGAGCCTTTATGCACGCTTTTCTAACACTTGCACGCCATAAACAATAATCATTTGAAAATTACATTAACAAGATGATAACTATAATAAATATTATTGAAAATTTATTTGCGCAAAGTAGATTTTTGCTAAACGTGATTTTCAAATGACAGCTGACAAATGGAGGTCAATAATGACCTTTCTATTCTTATCTCAGACAAATAGTAGAAGCACAGATTACGTGATAGAAGTAATAACGTACCTACCAATAAAACACAAAACAAGCAAGTTTAAATAAATTAGATAGGTACTCGCATTTCTGTATCAGCAGGTAAACTGAAAAAAAAAAAAGTTTTTATCTCTTCTCTAGCTGGATCTACATCCATCAACTGCACATAATTTACCAAAACCAGTCATATCATAAGAAAATGAAACTAAGTACTCAGGTCGATCGAAATATATGCATAGGTACAGTAAGCGCTCAAAAGTGCATGAGTACGCTAAGAGTCGTATTGCTGTGAACCACAGAACATATACATATACTCCTATTGCTGTGAACACGCGGTATAGCTCGTACATTTGTATGTGTAAGCAACACGATACACACACCACAGATAACGCAGTTTTGCGCTACACGAAACAACAATATATTTCCGTCGCTTTAAACAGGCTAGCACACACGCACTATGCGCGTGAACTTGACCAGTTAATGGCATTGCTAAAATTCGATAGTAACTTAACAAGTGCACATAGCAGAAAGCGTTAAGCATTGGTATGGATTTCAAACTGCCTCAGGTTCTAATCTCGTAAAACACAGTGCGGTTTTTTGCAAATATTATTATTTTTGTTTTCGATAATAATATTTTTTAAATATTGCTGCTATTTTATGTTGTTATTGCAATAAAGGTTTTAGAATAAAAAATGCGTGATATATTATGATAACAAAATTAAAAAAAATAAGTTTATTCGTTATATTTATTTTACATAAGTTAAAAAACTGCTACAATTATTTATCATTACTTCAGCTGAATAAGATGTGAAATAAATGTCAAGAAACTTAGAAGCAGTTTGTATTATTTTGACATATTTAAATTATGAAATATTTTAAATTTTTAATGGATTTTTTCACCATAAATATAAGCTTTGATCATGGTCGAAGTAATTAAGTAATAAATAAGAATATTAGACTACTTAAAATGTAAAAAACTACTTACAGAATAGGTAATTTTAAGGTTAAATATGGGCAGTTTGTTTATATTTTATTTGTATTAATTATTTTACATTTTATTTGACTTTAGTAAATATTGGTTGTTATTGAGGTTTAAAGCTTAAGTACTTATTCATTTTCTTTACGAAAAGAAGATTGAAACTAAACCTCAAATTTTAATCCTAAAATAATACTATTACTAAAATAATATTAAACAATTTCGGTATAACTGCAAGAAATACGACAAACACCCTATTGAAACGTGCTTAAAAAATTCGCTACCATAAATTCATGCAATAACGAATCTGTTGTTTATTAAGTTGGTACGGTCAATATTTTAAGGTCAAAAACGGTTTTCTAGCTGGTCTTCAGTGATGCAAGCCTTCAGAGTGCACGGCGAACGGTTCATAATGACGTGTTTTTTTATAATAATTCAGCAAAATATCTCGTTGGTATGAAACCATTTGTTTCATTCACAATTTGACGTCGCTGCTACTCGATAATAAGCCCCTTCCTCATATCGCTTAACCCTCACAGTATTTCTCTAGAACAAAGAAAAACATTGTTTTTATTACACATAATACCTTATTATTTATTATTCACTAATCGAATTAAACCTCACAATGAATTTAAAACTTTAAAGGCATCTTCTGTCTCAACAATACCTCTGTTCTATCAACAATACCCTTGATTAAGATTTATGTTTAGTAAAATATGAAATATATAAATGACTAGCTTTTGCCCGCGGCTTCGCCCGCGTGGATGTCGGAAAATATCCCACTGGAACGTGCTACCGGGATTCAGAGTATCCTATGTCCTAACCCAGGTCATGGCCTATCCTATGCCTTTCATCTAGATATCCGTTCAGTCGTTACGTCATGAAAAGGTAACAGGCTGATATTAAATCTGTTTTAGGGTTCCGTACCTAAAAATTTAAACATTAAAACCCTTAAAGGATGACTTCATTGTCTGTCAAGACCCTTTTCTCAGGAACGCGTGGAGGCATCAATTTATATCAATAGATATTAAAAACTTAGATCTACGGTCTCTTGGAAGTGTAACGAAAATCAAACTTCCAAGTCAACGCAATAATGGGCACGCCACAACTGTGGCGATAAGTTCCCTCATTAAGGAGTGGTAGAGAGGCGCCACGGCGTCCTCACCTTCCACCTGACGCAGGTTCTCACCGGACACGGTTGTTTCGGGTTCCTGTTCAGGATAAGGCGGGAGAAAACAATGGTGACACCCGGGCGCAGCATACGGTTTAGGTCTGCCCGGCTTGGGCAGAGCAGCCGTGTCCTCGTGGAGGCGATCGGCGGTGGTGATCTCTCGCGTCCGGCCCTGGTCCAGACTATGGTAGAGAGCGAGACGGCATGGGAGGCCATCACCTCCTTCTGCGAAGCAGTAATGCTCACGAAAGAGGAGGCATCATAATAGCATAGTACCAGAAGGAGACACCCTGGGCATCGGGAATCGTAGGCCGATTCCCGGCCACCGTAGGCGCGGGCTTGCGGACGGTGAGCAATGGGTAGCTCACCGTCCGATAAGGACCAGGCCCGGGTCGACGGCGGGTTGTGTTCCACGCGCGCCTCAAAGAGATGTCAGCGGAACTGACGGGGTCCGATAGGGCCGATGCCTGCCGGTTGCGGGTTGCGGTTATTGTCCGAAAGGGTTACCGTGGCCCCAGGCAATATAGGCAACTGAAAGAACACGGGTGGGTTTTAGTCAGTAAGAGTCTGACACGCCTTCCCGCTCCACCCAGAGCGGGAGAAGTTATTTGATAATTTCCCAACCAAAAAAAAAGTTAACGAAATAAAAAATACGGCCATTTGTGCCGCATATTTTGACACTCGCAAATAAACCAGTCTATTTGGTACTTCCCGTTGGTCCAGCAGCATGAAGTTTGTCGAGAAGTAAGGTCAAGTAAAGAGGAAAATCCGAAAATTGGTAATTTATAGTTCTATAATGAACGGCAAAGTTAAGTTTTTTCTGCAATCTGGGGTTAAAAACTCATAGGCCGTGTCTTGGAGTAACAAACCTCAGTTGGCCCAATATAGTTTTTTGGTTCTAGTAATAAATAAGAAATAGGATAGACCGGCATCAAAAAAGATTTGTGAAAATTGGCCATTTTCTTGCTGACTGTACAATTTTTTTTAAAATCTGTGAATGCAGATCAAAATGTTTCAAAAAGTTAAGGACAGTCTCCTAAGACTGTTTTCTTGTAGCGACAACGGTTAAGGTACCTTATTGCTCCATCTCAAAATCCACCCTGTATATGCTATGATTGACTGCTTAGTTCCATAAAGGTATAGCGTGATGATAATTTTTAAAAGGTTAAATCCGTAACTATCTGCAATATTCTAACCTTTTGGCTAGCCTTTTTACAATTTGCGGTAAACTCTAAAAGAATACAAACATAATGCTATATTGGTCATCCCCCATAGCAAATAGCGTGATAATAGTTTTTGAAAAATCTATTGTGAAGTTACGATTATTTGACTTATAGATTATTTATACCAATTTTCAAGTTAATTAAGCCACACAGTAAAATCCTCCACTGTAAAAATTAATACCCCGTTTCACCCCGTTAGGGGTAGATTTTCAAAAAACCCTGATATACGTTTTTATTTATTGTCAGTTTTAATTATAAATACTGAGTTTCGAGTTAATCAGACCGCTCGTTAAAATTCTTCCATACAAACTTTGACACCCCCCAATCCTCCTTTAGGGGGTATTTTAGAAAAACTAAAAATGGCAAACTTTATAAGTTACATAGATAAGTATTCGTGCCAAGTTTCAAGTTTATTAACTCAAGGAATAAGATTTTTCATACAAACAATATCCCCCCTTTTCACCCTCTTAAAGGTCGAATTTCCAAAAATCCGTTCTTAGTGGACGTCTACTAACTATAAACTACCTCCCTACCAAGTTTCATCTTCATACATCAAGCGGTTTTCGAGATTTCGTGATGAATGAGTGAGTGAGTGACCTTTCGCTTTTATATATTTAGATCTTAGTCCGGTTTCATTAGATATTCACTTCACTTTTACGCAGCCCAATGATATTCTCTGATCTGATCTGATCTCTTCAATATATTTTATGCCTGCTTTTTGATAATAATAACCACAACACTGCGCTAAATACTCGTCACCAATATTATCCACGAACCAACAAAGTTCTACTATACTCGTAACAAGCTGCATCTACCCCACAGAAATCGAAATAATTTACTTAGTTTTTTGTGGTCTACCTGCTAAACTTTAATATTTATGTGAACAAGACGAATGAAACTAAAAACGAATGATCATTATTGAACTAGTCATTGGTTGCAGACAAAGTGAGTGTGTGTGTGTAATGTGCGTGTCTACAGTATTGTAACAACTTATAGAAGAAGGTCGTAAGTCAAACCGAAGCGTCAGTCTATTGCTTTGTGAGATTGCTCATGGACTTTTGGTCGGTACTGTACGCGCCGTATTATCTATGGTACGTTATAAATATTGGCACGCCGGTTTCTTCACCATGTTTTCCTTCACCGTTATTTAAGCAAGTGATTTACTATACAAGCTGAAATTTTAATGGTTGTTTTTCCGCAGCAAAATGATTTTGTCTTGGTAGTACAGACGCCAGCACATCAAGCTACCACAATCTGTCAAATTTATTTAATAGTTTTTCAACTTTATCGTAGTTACGTATAAGGTTCAAAGTTGATTGGGAAAATTTGACAGTTTCGGGTAGCTTGATGTGCTGGCGTCTGTACAATATATTTATAAAAAGATTTTTTTTAAATATTCAAAACTGGCGGATTTAGAATTATGAAAAACAAAACTTGAAAGCAACCTAGAACCCATAGTATCTCTACAGCGCGATCGACTGACTTATACATACGAGACCGGCGTGAACGACGCGCGGTCCTTGACCCTCCCGCTACAGCTGATAAAGGCTCGTGCAGACCAGCGCGACACGCGACGTTGAAAGTGTTTGAAAGAGCCTTAACTCCTTTACATAAAAGTTTTTCCTTTCATACTTTTACGGGCTTAGAACAGCCATAAATACTTTTTTACCTACAACTTACTGAACACGAAATTAAAAAAACAAGTTCATTTTGTTACATAAAATTATTTTCTGAATTTAATCAATAAAATGGATCGAAATAACAATAATTCCAATTTGGAGTACGTCGCTATGGTACAATAAAAATTAAGTATTTAAGGCGTATTACAAAATTGTAATCAACTTATGGCTCGGTGGATCAGTGGTAACGGCCGCGACTTACGAATTGTAGGTCGTAGGTTCGAACCCAGACAGGCGCTTTACTTTGTGAAAATATTTCATCACCACTGTCTCAAAATGGTGAAGGAAAACATCGTGAGGAAACCGTATGTCCTAGAACCGAAAATTCGAAGACATGTGACATCTACCAACCCGCACTGGGCCCACGTGGTGGATTACGGCCCACTCCCTCTCACAGAGAGGAGGCCTGTGTCCCAGCAGTGGGAACATTTTATAGGCTGATGATGATGATGAATCAACTTATTTACAATGATTTTAATAACTTACCTACTTTTTCACTGTTCGCTATTTACAAAGGTACGAGTGGGTACTTAATAATGCCTTGGATTCGAGCTTAAGACCTATGACTTGGCAGTCCGACGGTCACACCACTAAGCTATCATTGCTATCACCTATTTACAGAAATAGAATCATTAATAGATCTCTCTAAGTAAGATTTGTTCCTTGTCATGATTTCATGAAAGTCATTTAACAAATCTACTGGGATGCTCCTCGGCAAATCCTCTTCGATGCCGTCCCCCGCCGCCGTCCTTTAGCCGACGTTCGCGCAGACGTAATAAAATCACAGTTATTATTTTTCGTGCACTGGATCGCTCTGCTTAGCGCCGAGAGTTGAAAATCCAACAGTGTGTTTTTTCAACGCGCTGGGACGAGAGTGCGTTAGATTTTCAACGCTCGCCCGACTCGTAGTCACACCAGTATCACACCAGTATGTCAAAAAAAATATTATTTTTGTTTGTCACACTACTGATTTTTCCACACCAAGCATTTATTTCTTAACTAGTGCAGTCCTACATCTCCACAGAAACCTTCAAATTACATGTCAGCTTATATTTTTAACGCAGTTTCTAGGAAATGTCCCAATGATATTTCACCATTTAAAAGTTTGAATTGTCAGGAAATTATAAAATTATCTTTATCAGTTTGGTCGACCCTTCTTTTTTATTTGAATATTAATTTTGTTTTAACATAACATAACATCACGCCTTGTTTCCCCGAAGGGTTGGGCAGAGGTGTCTCTGTAGCAGGTACACCCACATTTCGCCAGTTATGTTTAAGTCCCATGTAATAGGGGGCGAGCCTGTTGCCATCAACCGGGCACAAATCCAGACTCCGAGCTGCTACTGAGAAATATCAGATAGAAAAACCCAATATCACTTTGCCCGACTCGGGAATCGAACCCAGGACCTCA
Source organism: Agrochola litura (assembly GCA_949152395.1). Lineage (NCBI taxonomy): Eukaryota > Metazoa > Arthropoda > Insecta > Lepidoptera > Noctuidae > Agrochola > Agrochola litura. The sequence goes on along the minus strand of OX424502.1, from coordinate 4,326,826 downwards.
TGCTCAGCAGTAGCGCTTGCGACCACTAGACCAATGAGGCAGTCAAAATTAATAATAATAGTAATTTTGTTTTGATTGAATAATTCAGTTAATACTTACTTTTAGTATGGTTAAGTAGTTTTTATTTGTCTTTTTATTTAATTGGAAGTGCGAACTTTCACAAACGTTTATTTATTTTATTAAAAAACCAACTTAGGATATTAATAGTTTGCACCACACATACAAATTTTATTATAGGTATTAGTATAGGTATATAGGGAATGCAATCCGGACTATCCGTAATCCGAAAAATCCGGATATCCGCACATTTTTATCAGACTTCCAAATCCGGATTTGAAAATCGAATCCGGATTTTTTGAATAATAAGAAATTGTAACAAAAAAATCAAAACGACCCAGTTCGCTGTTCGCGCGTCTCGCGAGTGTCGAGTCTATCGGCTCTGCGCAGAGGCGGCGTAAAGCGCGGGCGACGTGGGCCACCGCCTGTGGCCTCGCGGACGAGGGGCCCCGCACCTCGGAAGGTTTATGAGGATCAGTGGTATTGAATATCATAGTGCGAAATCGATAGAGCTGCCCACTAAAATCTGTATATTTGTACCCAAAATCGGTATATGACAAAAAAATACAATATTCAATCAAATTCGTTTATTGGTTTAATAATTTGACAAGGAGTATATTTGTCTTTATTTTTGTTATTCAATTAAATTCGTTTATTTGTTTAATAATTTGGCAAGGAGTCTATTTGTCTTTATTTTTGTTCTTCAGAGTTTCTTTTAATTTTAACCTATTAATTATTTTACTGACTTTACTCAGCACGCGAGTCAAAGACTGATTATTTTAATAAAAATAAGTACATATTATGGCAATATCACCATAATTATGGTATTTAATGATGATAGTTTTAATAATTCCAAATAACAAAAAAAATAAAAATTCATAAGCGCTACTACTGAGCATGAGGTCCTGGGTTCGATTTCCGGGTCGGGCAAAGTGTTATTGGGTTTTTCTTTCTGGAATTTCCCAGTAGCAGCTCGGAGTCTGGATTTGTGTCCGGTTGATGGCAATAGGCTCGCCCCTTATTACATGGGACTTAAAACATAACTGGCGAAATGTGGGTGTACCTGCTACAGGGTCACCTCTGCCCAACCCTTCGGGGAAACAAGGCGTTATGTTATGTTTTTCATGTTTAAAAATTCATTTGATTTGATTTTCATGTGCTTTTATTTTAATTATTATTAATATTTACACAAAGGAGACGGAAACGATTACACACACTCTTGGGCCTGAATGTAACGAGATGAAAATGGTGTGAATTTATAGATTCAAACATATATTGGTGTATTGCAGTGACTAGTTGCTATCCCACAATTCACACAGCGATCCACAGTTTCAACAATTTCCAATCCACAAAGCGGCGGTAAAATCCAAAATAACAATTCCAAGTCAATCATGTGAGCGATCTTCGGTGTCCAGTGAGAAAGCAAGGGTCGTACAAGGTAGGCAGGGTCAGAATCCGTAAAAATCAAAGCAGTGGTCGTTAAAAAAGAAAAATAATTGGGAAAGCACTCAAACACATCGGAAAACACGAAATAAGTGACAGCTGTCTAGTAGGGGTGGGCGTTGCGACAACGAACCGTTTACAAAAACCGTTTTGTGATGATGAAATCATTTTACGTCCTGGGTTCAACTTCAAACAGTCTTCATTGCACAAACCAGTCTTCGAATTACTTGGTGCAATTTTTACATCTAAGAAAATACAGTCGGGTACAATGATTCAACTATCTATCACACTCGTAAAACAGTCCTTCCAATAAAAGTGAACTCTGAAATGAAATACAGTCAGTAATGTATTACCAGTTGTCAATGCTGTCGTTCGTGATGCGAAAAAACCATTTCATACATTTCAAATCGTTGATAGTTTTAAGAAACTGCGCTCGACGAAAACGCAATTCTATTCAATGTTGGATAAGTTTCGTCCTTTAACCGTTTTCTGCAACCGTTTTCGTCGTTGGGAAAACGGTTTCGGCCGTCAAAAATTCGAGAACGACCCACCACTAATGTCTAGTGTCAAATTTTCATTGTCAGTCAGTTCATACCAGTGCAGAATATGCACTGCCAGTGACATAGACAAAAAAATGAAACTGATTTTACTTGATATGAAATTGATAATCATTATTTTGGTTTTTCAGTAATTAATGATGTTTTATTTAAATTAAATGCACTATATTGTATAAAAGTATTTATAGTTCATTTAATTACTTTGAGTTAATTACATTACCTAGTGCTACCTAGTGGGTAGGTGTTCTTTTTGTAGTTGTGTAATCCATTACTGTAATCGATAATCTCACGAAAACTATCTTTATCATATTTCTCCGCTTCCAGACTTAAGAATTGAGCTGATTTTTGATATTCAAGGATAAAAATATGACAAATTTTTTGATCATATCTCAACTTATTACATTTGGGCCCAACATTTTCCATCTCCTTTATTAAACATCATATTAACAAACTAAAATGGGTAGATTTGTTATTTTTTATGAAAAATTCGTAAAATCCGGATAATCCGGATTGAACCAAAAATCCGTTCTTTAAAATCCGGATTTTAGTCCAGAACGGATTTGCATTCCCTAGGTATATCTATTAGTAATTATAATTACACATTTAATCATAAAATTAGATTAAATTACATAAAAGTAGACAAAATTTGTGGAAATTTAATGAAATTAAATACCTAGTCAAAATTAGGCAAAATTAGATATAATTGGAACAAAAATTGGAATTAAATTGGTTCTATGTCTTTCACCAAATTAATTCCAGTCGGCGATATATTGCTCATCATTTAGCCATTGTCGGACCATATACTTATCTATGAACTGTTTCATCTTTTCCCCGCTCAATTCATTAGATTCAGTTTTTATGTACAGACGCTCCCATATTATTATTATACTCTTTGCGCCAGCACCTCAAGCTACTACAATCTGTCAAATTTATTTGATAGATTTTCAACTTTATCGTTGAATGATAAGGTTCAAAGTTGATTGGGAAAATTTGACAGTTTCGGGTAGCTTGATGTGCTGGCGTCTGTACTAGCGTTGCCGGAGAGTAATATTCCGAAGTATTCCCGTCGTATTATTCGCGTAGCATTCGGAAGTATTGAGTAACATTCGGAATTATTCGCCGAGAGTTCGACTGTTCACCGCTAGATGGCGACACAATCACCATTACAAATCACAGTCCTAAATGTTGCGTGTTGGTGATTGTGTATTCATACCCACGAATCTTTCACCATTCTTAATTATCCTTATCAGCAAACCTTTGTCACTGGAGCAGCAGAAAGCGCATGCAGGCGAGCACTACCGACGGAAGTTGTATAGTTAAGCTTTTACCCGCTCGATGGCGCTAAGACCAGTGACACAATACTACGCGTTAATTCATAAGACTGAGAATAATACTATTTGAAAACTTCCGAATGTTACTTTCATCTACCTAGCTATGTATTTACGTAATAAGTTTTTATTTGCGGTTTAGGTGTAATTTTGCGAGAATACTATGTACTTAGAGAGGTTAATACATAGGTAGGTAGGTACTAAGATGTGTTTATATTACTTACATATTATCATGTACCGAGGTATCTAATAAAACAGTAGGTAACTATTATGTTATGTACTTCAATTGTTTTCATAAGTAGGTACTGGTGCTGATTCTCTTGTCACAAATGCCTGTTAGTTAGATAGTTTCGTTCGGTGTACAAGAGAATCGGCACCACAGGTACTTACTTGAACACTACCTATTCTAGAAAGAAGGAGACAATTTTTTTTTGTAAAATATCGTCTTTATGTTAATGTTTCCCTACCCTACCTACTTACCTAATAATTTTAATTTTTTCCATTATGTACATCGCAAAGCAAAACTTTTTTACGAAATACTTAAATTAAGCTTGTAGGTACATAATCTGCAAAAATCGACATAAATTCTAAACTCAATCATATAAAAATAAAATAATAAGTAGTCACAAGTAGATAACTACTTACGCGGAAATATTCCCGCAGAGTAGGTACGTAGGTACGCATCGAATAATACTTTGTTGATTTTATGAATGAACGTCCACGAATCTCGGGCTGCCACGTGCATGCAAGCCGGGTACAGTACGACACAACTTAGATGTAGCATCTGCAAAATTCGTAAAACCGATCACCGTCTGAACCGAGTACGCCTTCAAAATCATCAATATTTATTACTGCTTTAGGTAAAAATGATCTTAACGCAATAACTAGTGAAGTCATAATACCCAAATACATTCGTAAAATTTAAATAAATGAAAGCAAATTTTTAAATTTATGCTACATCTAAGTAGTGTCGTACTGTACTTATTGGATTACCTATTAAAGTTCGACCATTGACTACTAGATGGCGTTAATGCAAGTGACTTTATACTATTATGCGTTCATTAAAAAAACTGAGTAATTTACGATTTTGAAAACTTCCGAATATTTCTTTTCATCTACTTAGATAAGTACTTACGTAATAACTTTTTGTACACGGTTTAGGTGTGAAAGTGGTAGAGAGGTTTCAACATAGGTAGATACTAAGATGAGTTTGAGGGGCTTGTGGCTAAGTAATAACAGCCACATGGGTCGATCGATCAGGTTAAGCTACGCTTGGCGCGGTTGCTCCGTGGATGGGTGACCATCTTTACATACCAAGACCCCTCCGTGCATCGGAAAGCACGTTAAGCCGTTGGTCCGGGCTGTCATTTGTAGATCTTTGACAGTCGTTACGGGTAGTTAGAAGCCCAAAAGTCTGACAACCAGTCTTACAAAGGGGTATCGTGTTACCTAGTAACTAGGTTGTGGAGGTCAGATAGGCAGTCGCTCCATGTAAAATACTGGTATTCAGCTGCATCCGGTAAGACTGGAGTATTTTAACTACCTAGTTGGGAAAAAGCTAGGCAGATGATGATACTAAGATGAGTTTATAAAATAGCTTAGTACCATAAGTATATAAGGTAGATAGGTACTTACATTATTTCAAGTGTTTCTATAAGTAGGTAGGTACTTGTTTGAACTATCGATTTTAGTTGAAAACTTCTACAAAAAGAAAAGTAAAACATAGTCGTAAAAACTAGGTAAGTACCTACTCATCTACTTACCTAATTATTTACGTTTCTTTCCATTAAAAATCGTAAAGTAGAAGCGTTTTACCTGAAATAAAACGATTATTATATACTTACCTTAGTAGAAGCTTATATGTATTGAGATAGGCGACTTCATTTCCCGCTTTAGCAGACCTCTCTTTCTACCCTGTAGTCTGTCTCTTTCGCACACACCTCCCCTCCTACCAGGCGCGCGAGGTAGCTGGTGATCCGAGCCTGCTCGTCATTGTGTCGAAATACCACCAGGCAGAGATTAAAAGTAAGCTTCTACTAAGGTAAGTATATAATAATCGTTTTATTTCAGGTAAAACGCTTCTATTATACACTTGACCGTTAGTAGAAGCTTATATGTATTGAGACCTGTTTGTTATCGCCTGGTGATTAAAAGGAGAAACGCCAATGTGATTGGATATTATGTATCCCTTAACTACTATGAAAGTAGTAAGTATGTATAGAAATAGGTAAAAATAAAATTAAGCATAGTGTGTGAAGAAAGAGACTTTTTTAAAATAAATAATTATCACATGAAAAATAATTATCACATGAAAAACTTATAAATGTAGAATTTTATAATTAAACAACAATTTTAATTAAACGATAGATCCTCCACCATTGTACCTAATTGTAATCGTTTGAATGATGAACAACTTATAAATGTAGACAATTTTATAACTAATCAACAATTTTAATTAAACGATAAATCATCAACCACTTTACCTATTGTAAACAGTTGAATGTAATTGACTAATGTATAATACTACAATAGAGTAATAGTCAAGTGTCAAAATCAACGGACCGGAACAAAAAGTGTAGAAATATCTGTACTAGGATTACTATTACTTGAGGAAACCATTACCTCTCGACGATAGAATTTTTGAAAGGTTTTTACAGATTTCCAATTCCCTTTCTCTAAAATATCATCGAGGGGGGAATTGTCAATCCAACTTCTAGAGGCAACAGCTGAACGCACACTTCCCGGCGTTGCAGATATACCTGCTGCCTTCAAAAGCGACTTGAACCAACCTGCAATGACCGTCCTGGAGGCAGGTGATGGTGGACCTCGCAAAGATATAAATAAATTTGATGTACCAGAGCTCCTACGTCTTTCATTAAGAGTAGCTATAGTTTGATTGATCCAAAATACAGGATTTAAGTTTTGATTTTGAGTGTTAGCCAAGAGACTCCACCCTGATTGTCTATAATCTCTACAGTCTGTTTTGGACCCAAATTGAGGCCAAAAGGTAATCAAGTCGTTCTTGATAATGCATTGATCTTTGTCAATACCCAAAAGAGTCAAGTCGTGAATCCTGCGACCCGAACAAAGGCACAACAACGCTACAGTATGTCGAACAGTTTGAAAAGTGTTTGTAGTGTCTACCGAGTAAGTACTCATAAAATTAGTCAAAATATTAATGTCCCAGATAGGTGGTTTTTGAGTAATTGGATTTTTTAAAGATATTGCTTTTAAAATATGTTTTACAAGAACATTTTCTCCTAATTTACCAGACAGTTCTGTGTTACAAAGAGTGGAAACTACTGATTTGTGAAGGACGATTGTGTTATATGAGAAGTTAAATTTAATATATAGGTCTGCTAGAAATTGTGCTAAATGGGATGCTTCAGGATGCATTGGATTAATGTTATGCTGTTTTGTCCATGACATCCAACGATTCCATGGTGCCTTGTAGGTTTTCCACGTCGAAGAACGCCACGCAGATTTAAGTAAGGATACCTGACTTGAATCCCATGTTTTTATTTTGTCTTCCCACCCCCACATTTCCACACCTCTAGAACCATGTTCTCGAGTTTGGGGGGTGGTAATCCCGTCGACGTGTCGACTAGGAAACGTTTCAGATTCGTTAAGGTGAAGGGGGCTGCGATTGCTCGTGATTTCAGATCTGCCCGCCAGAATACCTTCTCCCAACGTGGAACTACAATGAGGTACAGACCTGACGCTTGATTGAGATGCATCAATACTCTGGGAATAAGAAATGGTGGTGGGAATATCCATGCCAGAGGGAAATTCCAAGTTGTGCTGAAAGCATCGTGAATCATCGCTTCGTGGTCGTTCAAGTCTAGGGTTGCATAATTTGCTACTGTTCGTGCGGTCTTGGATGCAAACAGGTCGATCACGGGTATTCCCATTTTTGCAAATATCATTTCTGTACAACTCGATGTTAAGTGCCACTCTGGGGTCCGCCGGTGTCTGGATAAACAATCCGCGTGACTGTTGAACCTCCCGGGAATGTAATAAATTTTGAATTGAACCTGATGATGGTCCAGGATCCTTAGAATTTTGTATGTTACATTCATGAGTAACTGGGACTTGGTCCCGCCCTCGTTGCGAAGATAAGCTACCGCCGATCGGTTGTCCGATTGAATGAGAACTGATCCTCCCGCTATGTTTGTCGCTTGTAACTCTAGAACTCTCAGAATGGCTAACAACTCCTTTACGTTGCAGTGTAGAAATCGTTCCTCTGTGTTCCAGACACCTGACATGGTCTGGTTGTCGAGCTGTCCTCCCCATGCTATGTCTGAGGCGTCTGTAGTTAGGTAATGTGTCGGAGGTGGAATATGAAGTGGGGATGAAAGATGGCAATGTTGAAGCCACCATTGCATCTCGTCTAACACCGAGCGAGGTAGCACGTATCTGATTGGGGCTGTGTACTCGGGCAGGGAGTTTAAGAACTTCAGAGTGGACCGGTGATTTAATCTGCCTCGGGGGACCGCAAAGCTTGCAAAATTCAGTAAGCCTACCAGGCTTTGTAGTTCTTTTACGGACATTTTGCCTGTTTTCAGAGCATGTGTGACTTTTTTGATTACGACAGATGACTTTTCTGCTGGTAGTTGTTTGTGATTTGTCCAAGGATGCCAAACAATTCCGAGATATGTTACAGACTTTTGCGGAACAAGGACAGACTTCCCGTAATTCACTTGGAATCCGAGGATTTCTAGCGTCTCCAATAGCAGGTCCCTCTGCTGGACTAATATCTTTGGATCTTGATGTGTTAGCAAAAAATCGTCTAAATACACTATTATTCTCAGACCTTTTTCTCGGAGAATTTGTGCAATCCAATTTGTAAGACAAGCGAAAACTTTCGGGGCTGTACTTAGCCCGAACGGAAGGCATGTCATTTCTAGTACTTCGTCTTTGTAGAGGAGACGTAAAAATCGTCTGTGCGATTCTGCTATCGGAAGATTGAAGTATGCTTGCGAAAGGTCGACCTTGCACATCCAATCCTGAGTTTGGAGAAAATCTGGGACTCGAAACATGTTTAATAATCGAAAGCGTTCTGTTAGCACGTAGTGGTTGAGCAACCGTAGGTTGAGTACAGGTCGGTATGATCCATCGCTTTTTGGTACCAAGAACAGGGAGGACACAAAGCTCGGGGCGAGAGGTGCTACCTTCAACACGCCTTGATGTTTCATTTGCCGAATGAGTAAAGACATCTCCTCCGACTCTAAAGTGCGATGGCGGTCGCTTTTTAGGTCCGGTGTTATCAAGGGAGGTCTTTGCCGAAAAGGTATGCGATACCCCGTTATTATCCGTAATATAAAGGATGGAGCTCCCATTTTTTTCCACTGGTTGACAAAATATGCTAACTGTCCGGCTAGGAAAGGTTGTGAGTCATTGTTTCTGCCTTTTGTTGCCTCTATAGCCCGAAGGCGACGAGCGGCGTTTCTGACCTCTTTGAGAGTGTCGCGATCCGCGAGATCGAAAATTATTATTAGAACTCCTATTGTTAGAGCTACCAGTGCGTTGCTCTGGACCAGCATTGTTTTGTGCTTTCGTGTTGTAATGGTAGCCTTGATAATTACCCTGCGAGGGCTGAGTGTGAGGGCAATACATATTGCTTGATACATCACAGAAATAGTTTGGGTGACCGTGACCATGCGATGGCCCAGTATTACGTGCGTGCCCCTGCGAGGGGAAACGTGTAGCAGAATTATTGGGTTTTGCTCGCGAAGCATTCCCGCTGCTAGGCTTATTTACTGGCCAGAACGCTTTCCTAACACCGCCTGCTTTTTCGAGGGCCGATGTGAGAGCTTCCGAATTGAAAATGTGCGTATTTGAAGGAGGGATTTTATTTACAGCCGTCTTTACCAAAGGGTCTCTAATGTACTTAAGAATACCGTCCCTTCTCATTTCTATAGTCTCTGCTCTGTGGCCGCAAGCCATTTGTAAGAGGTCTTGAGAAACTTTCTGGAATTCTCCTTTTAGAAAAATTTCTTCGATTTTATTTTTTAAATCAGTGAGGGTAGCATCTGGCGTTTGAGACCATACAATTAAGTTACGTAAACTACTTATTAAAACCTCTTTTTGCTTCAAAATACCGAATGTAATAGCTGCGTAAGATTTATCGGAATAGGCCAAGTGGCGTATATTATCATATGCCTTTACCTCCTCGTTTGATTCCATTTCCGTAAATCCCGGTGAATGGTTATATAGTTTTTGTGTTTCTGCGTATCTAATATCAGTCCATGTGTTTTTTCCAAAACGCTGAACTTCGTCTAACATATTTAAAAAATTTGCTGGTGTTTTTGGAACCGCGGGATCCTTTAATTTTGTTTCGATATCAAATTTTAAAGATAAATCCGGAACAACTACCGGATTCTCATTCTCTATTGGTGACGCCTGCGAGGCGCAATATTCATTATAAAGCTCGTTGTCTACATCTCGGCTTACAATGGAAACATTATCACTATTACAATTATAAATAGGAGGGTATTCATAACTTTGAACGGTTTTTTGTAAGTTGTCTACGTCTTTTGATAATTTTTCAATAAGATGACGGTCGCGCCTACGTTTTTTAGACTGACGCCGTCGACGGCGCTTAGAATTCCTCTTCTTAGAACCCTGATTTGAGGATGAGGAGCTAGATGATGATGTCGAACTGCTACTACTACTGCTCGATAGGGATGATTGTCGATCACGTAAACGTGATTTATTTTTCTGCGGTTTTGTACCCGATCCAACCGCAGTAGTAACTGGATTAACTTGGTCATCAGACCCCATGTTTAGCGCTCCTGCGTTTACACTACCTTAAAAGGAAATAATAAAACCTAAGATACGATCTCTAAAAGGAATTCATACAAAGAGATTCAGAATTTGAATGTCACTGAGGGTAGAAAATTAACAAGATTTTTAAAACATAAAAACGAACGATAACATCGTTTTATAAAATCACTTGTGCACTTACGTGAGTTCTTCCTTGGAATCACTGAATTTAATAAATAGAATAATAATAATTATATTATTTCTTAGCACAAGTGAACTGCGCGGGAAATATCACGCCAATGACGAGCAGGCTCGGATCACCAGCTACCTCGCGCGCCTGGTAGGAGGGGAGGTGTGTGCGAAAGAGACAGACTACAGGGTAGAAAGAGAGGTCTGCTAAAGCGGGAAATGAAGTCGCCTATCTCAATACATATAAGCTTCTACTAACGGTCAAGTGTATAATAAAAACATTTTTACAAAGTTGACTAAACTTGTACCTACTTACATAACATCCACCCGCAAAAAAAATCGACACATTCTAACTCAACTATACAAAAATAAAATAATAAGTAACAAGTAGATAACTACTTACGCGGAAATATTCCCGCAGAGTAGGCTAAATAATACTTCGTTGATTTTTTATTGAATGAACGGCCGCGAGGCTCGTGGGCAGTGCCACGTGTCACACAACGTGTAGGCGAGCGCTGGCATCGCGTCGTCGAGCGACTAACGACGGAAGTTCGCCATTTAAAGTTCTGCTCCTGCCCGCTAGATGCCATTAATTCAAATTTTTAAATTAATTCTTGCTGCGGTATTATTACATCCAATCGAAGTATACTTTTGAATATTTCCGAATTATTGCGAATGCTACCGAATTATTGCGAATACTACCGAAGTTTTGCAACGCTAGTCTGTACCTACTCCTAACCGTTTTTAACAAGTTCTAACGATGTTAGCGGCAATGCCGAACATAATCCCACAATTCTTTTATGTAGGTACTTTACTTTTCAAACCAATTGATTTCGCTTTTCGCCATAAGCTCTGACAATAATGATAATTGATAGTAACACCTTTTTATCGTTATATGTGGAAAAAATATCTTTTCACTCCTCTTACTCAAAAAGGCCGTCATTGTAGACTCAGACCAACAAAAAATGGTCTGAGATTGTAGAGTACCAGAGCGGGGAAAAAATTGCATTTCTTGCGCTAGGGGCAAAGTAATTTCTTTTTAATTTTTGTCTGTTCCATTCCAACGAGCCTTGAAAAACGAAAAAGTCTTTATTCTTATGTAGAATAATCATGATTATGAACTCGAATTATACTGGTTCACAAAAAAAAGAACATTTTATTTTTGAAAATGGGACTAAATGCGGCTTCGGTAGAATGCGTGCATTGCGTTGCGGCTACAGAAGAAATAAAAAGACATTGGAGCGAAATCTTTAGAATTTTTCTCTAATTACGAATTAAATTGGTGGCCGTAATATAATTTACAACAGTGAAAATGTCATCATCTAGTGAGAACATCTTCACAGAGGACTGAAATTAAGTTGCTGGAAAAACATCTCGTTAAATATTCAGAATTGTATGTACAAATTGTACATTTAAATAAAATAAACTATTTAATATTGTATTGGATTATTTCATTTTCTCGCAATCGTAGTGAAAAGTAGAGTGTAACACACGGCGCTAAAACCCACTATAACTCGGTTTCTATTTACTCCCTCGTTAAAGCTCGGAAGTAAAACTACCTCGTTACAATGGGTTATTTTAGCCCCTCGTATAACAATCTACTATAAGGCATTTGTTACGGCAATCTAGAAATCTGCGAGGAATACAGTGGGACAGCAATCGGGAAATTTAGATTTCAGGATGTCGAACAATGCAACGTACGTCGATTCGTTTTTGTGACTCATAATATCACTGAAGTTGAAGTTGAAGTTGTTTGAGTCGTGCTCCCCAATTCGCCGAGGATAGAAAGCAATTGTGGAAATTGCTGTGGATCTACAAAATATTACACTGCCTCGTTGGTCTAGGGTCGCAAGCGCTACTGCTTAGCATGAGGTCCTGGGTTCGATCCCCGGGTCGGGCAAAGTGTTATTGGGTTTTTCTATCTGGAATTTCTCAGTAGCAGCCCGGAGTCTGGATTTGTGCCCGGTTGATGGCAATAGGCTCGCCCCCTATTACATGGGACTTAAACATAACTGACGAAATGTGGGTGTATCTACTACAGGTACATCTCTGCCAAACCCTTCGGGGAAACAAGGCGTGATGTTATGTATAATAACATTTCTTATAAGGAAATGCTGCGTTATATACCTATACATTCAAACGTCTTTGTTTATTTTGACAATTTGTACAGACGCCAGCACATCAGGCTACTACAATCTGTCAAATTTATTTAATAGCTTTTCAACTTTATCGCTGAAGCATAAGGTTCAAAGTTGATTACACAACACTAATGTTATGATATAATAGGTGTAGTAAAACCCGTAGTGTGACAAACAAGAAATAAAAAGCTGTTTGTCATACTATGCGTTTGCACCAGAAAACATTCAACATGTACATGTTTCGAAACTTGTCACATGAAACAAATCTCATTACTTGTTTTGTTGAACTTGCGTTCGCACTGCACGAAACATGAGTAAGTCATAAGACAGATGTTAAGATTTGTTGTTATAAGCCGCGCAGATAAAGAAACGATTTGTAAATGGCGGCCGCTCTCATGCTATCTCGCTCACATGGCGGTCCGCTCTCATGCTATCTCGCTCACACGCTCGCTCCGTCTATACTAGCCGCCGCCATTTACAAATCGTTTCTTTATCTTTTATATTTCTATGGTTCGCACTGTCTAGATACCTATATGTAATCTGTGCTAGATACATACAATACACAATAGACGTGTTTTGTTTAGAGATTTGTCACGTTTGCGTTCGCACTGTTGTTTGTTTAGGTCAAATTATGTCTCGTAACTTGTCTATTGCTTGATGTTTTGTATTATCCGAGTATGGTGGTAAACATCTCGTATTTATATCGAAACATGGAGTGGTCCGAAGTAGACAAGGTGAAGTTTTTTTAGAAAGTCGCACATCCAGTACCTAGGTTTCTTCCTAGGTTTTTGCCGTTCCAGTGCCCTAATTGCGTATTACAACACAATCACAATTTGTTTCGATTTGAAACAGATTGCTAATCCATTGCTTCATAAGTTGGAAAAAAAATCTGCTCAACAACGTAAATAACGCAATGAATGTTGTTGAACTGTCAAAATGAAGCAAATTAGGCAAAATTGGTTACGAAAATAAGTTACGCAATTAGGGTACAGGTATGCAATACTGGCAGCTACAAACAATAAATCGTCTTCTTCGCTTGAATCCATTTTATTAGGAACCTACTTTTGATATTGGTGCCGATTCTCTTGTACACCGAATTAAACTAACTAAATTATCACAAAAATTCCTTACTTTTGGCTATGAGAATCTTATAGCTATTCTGCAAAATAAATTCTCTAAAGTTAAAAATAATTTTGACACAACCAAATCGAATTTGACGATCGCGACTCCACGTGGTAGGTACTTGTTTGCCGTACCCCGTATTTTTTTTTTCACTCCTCTTGCTCAAAAAGGCCGTCATTGTAGAGTACCAGAGCGGGGAAAAAATAGCATTTCTTGCTCTGGAGGATTTTTTTATTTTTTATTTTGTCTTTTCCAACGAGCCTTGAAAAACGAAAAAGGCTTTATTCTTATGTAGAATAATCATGATTATGGACTCGACTTATTACTGGTTGGTAAAAGAAAAACATTTTATTTTTGAAAATGAAACTAAATGCGGCGGTCTTCGGTAGAATCATTGAAATAGAAATAACATGGAGGCGCCGCGATATTCTATACATTACAAATTGAGTGAAATACGAACTAGAATGTGAAATATCGTGTTGTTTCACTCTTTCTAATGTGGTAATCGTATTTGATAAAAGAGACAACAATATTTCAGTTGTTCCTCATAATGGCAACATTTTGTTGAGACGTAGTGACAGTTGTAGGTAAGTGCCATAATCGCCATATTAAGTGACAAGTTTCGTGGTAGTTCTGCTGTCAAGTGGTTGTTTACTTTTTGCATTATTGAAATTTGTGAGAAAATTACGAAGAGTTTCCCTTTAAAACTGCATGAAAACGTTGGAAAACACCAATTCAACATGCCTGTGTGTTGTATTGTGAAGTCTGGTGCAAGAAAGAAGGAAAATCAACCTCAATTGTCTTTGTACAGGTTAGTAGCCGGTTTTCATGCATGTGCAATAGTACATAAAGTAATAAACTTTCGATGAAAAAATTGCTAAGCGATCATTAAATACGCCTTAAATTTTCATATTTAGGTTTATTTCCGTCCAACAGACCTTTTTATTATTTCATTATTTCATTCGTTTGTTTACAATGATATGCCATGGTGGAATAGTGTTGTAACGTTGCCGTATTAGTTTCTGATACTAGTTCCTTCGCTGTGCTGAAATGATATTGCTAGGTCCGTCCCGTGGTTTACAGCAAACTGTAAACCCTTTGGTTAATAACACCGAGAGACCGTTCCACGGAGTTTTATGATGGTTATACGATTTATTGATAAAAAAATTAACCTTTTTTATAGATTCCCTAAAAATGAACGATTAAGGAAAAAGTGGTTAGAGGATATTGGTGAAGAAAATATTAATCCTCGACACAAAGAATGGTTCACTTCACTTTGAAGAAAGGTGTTTCAATAGAACACTTGATGTAATGAGATTACATGATAACTCTGTTCTTACAATATTATCGGTAAGTGTATATTAAAATGATTGATTATTAAAAATCATATTTATATTGCATATCTAAACATGAGTTTCTATTTTTTTCAGGCGTTCGACAAAACACAAAGTCAAGAAACATCTGTTTTCTGTGAAACAAGCAATACAAAAAAATCTGATGTTTCATCCTGGTCCATCAATATACCAGTTTTAAATGTGGAATCATAATTGAATATAGCGATGAGAAATCGCGTGATATCAGTATATAAATCTGTGTTATTATTTATGTAATCCAGTTTAACATCCTAGGTTTTCTGCTATGTAAACTAAATTGCCAAATTGGACTCGCCAGAAAAAGCCCAGATATGAATCCCATAGAACATGGGGCATGCTTAAAAAGTGAATCCGGAAGTCTCAACCTTCCTTAGAACCTCCATGATTTGAAAACCGCTCTGGTGGTTACTTGGGACTAAATTCCCCAAGTAAACAAGAACATCATCCAGAGCATGCCTGATCGCATGCAGGTGGTGATTAAAGCCAGAGGTGGAAACTCATTTACATACATACATAGTACTAGTATCGATACTCGAAATAGTAACACTATGTTCCCTGTTTGACACAACCCTAGCATGTGCAGCCATTTTAGGAGACATTTTGAGTTGTAGATAGGCACCTTTTTTTTTGTAGCTATTTCCAGTCAATGACGTAATATAAATAGACGCGTTATGCATGAACATCACGGCACTCGAAAACAGCGTAAATACTATCGGTAGCTAGATAGCTACTTAGACGCACGAAGAAAGGGAAAGAAAATGAAATGTCATCTACGGAATTCCTGTTGTTAGAGAGAGATAAATATATTTCTTTAATTACGTTGTCATTCTGTGGTGCATGCTCATTGGCCAAACGTGTACAAAAGGAGGCATATGGGGAATAAATGGACACTCGATTTTCTCGTGTTGATCTGGTAGTAGATTTACGGGTAAAATAATAATATTTTCGATCTAAATATGAATGCAGTATTTCGCAAGAGTAGGTAATTACTGTCACTTAAAATAAAACAAAATACAATATTATAAACATAAAAGTCTTTATTAAAAAAATGTGAATAATTAAAAATTTAAAATAAAAAGTACAACAATCGGTTAAATTAAATTACAATTAAATTTCCTCTCATTTATTTGGACATTTTACACACCGTTTTGGACATTTTGAGACATTTGAGACGTTCAGGCACCGTTGTTGCCAATACGCAACAAAATGTTCCAATACCGTAAAGGACAGTTGTTGCCATTTGGCATTACATCTCTTTCTGTACGCTCAAATAAAGTCTAATGTCCTCTGTGGATTTTTTATTCTATGGTCGGATAGATAATCTAGTAAACAAAACCATTTAATTTCAAAATACCTGGAACGCAATATTAGGTTTTACACACACTGATGCAAAGTACCCCATCTTCCCCTAACGGCACGTGACTTACCTCAAGCGCCAGCCGCCATTAGAAGGCATCGAAAAACATAAATAAAATACATTTTTCTTGATACTTACGCATGAAATGATACTTTTTTATCTTTCACAGTTGCAGTATAATTTTTACATTTCCTATAAACACAGGACGGCATTTTTTTTTTTGTTATTTTTAGGAAGTTATCCACACAAGTTATTTTAATATCACGTACAGCCGCGGCACTGGTTGGTACACGACTAAATCGAAGTCCGGTAATTACCTTGCATTCATCTTGCCACTATAGAGCGCGGGTAACGTATCTATAGTTTATAATATCATTGTTTCCAGTCCATTACCTACTTGATATGACTTGATATGTCTATGGGTAGAATGCGTACATTGCGTTGTGGCTACAGAAGAAATAATAAAGACATTGGCGCGAAATCTTTAGAATTTTTTTCTAATTAGGAATTGAATTGGTGACCGTAATAATATAATTTACAACAGTGAAAATGTCATTATCTAGCTTCGATCAACATTGTTGATCGAAGCCAGTAACGTATAAAAACGGTGATAAATTACGAAAATGCAAGTAAATTAAATCAATTGCTTGAAGAACCTTATACTGTTGTAGAAAATTTAGAACCAAATGTAAAGATAAGATAAAAATGGAAAAATTGATGTACCTAGTACAGACGCCAGCACATCAAGCTACCCGAAACTGTCAAATTTTCCCAATCAATTTTGAACCTTTTTTTCAGCAATAAAGTTGAAAATCTATTAAATAAATTTGACGGATTGTAGTAGCTTGATGTGCTGGCGTCTGTACATAAAAACAGAACAAAAAAAAACCAGCCAAGTGTATGTCGGACCACGCACAATGTAGGGTTCCGTAGTTGGGATGAATTTATCCCAAGAACAAACTTAACTTTGTAGTTAAAAAAAAAATCTTTCATACAGAATGTTTTCATGTGGAATGTGGGGCAACATGTTTTTACAACCGCAAATTTAAGTCGGTCATATCTAAAACCAACCATTTAGCTGGCAGGGGGGGGGGGACACTTGACTCTAACAACAATTTGCACTTTAAATCTTAATATTTCGCAAACGGATCTCGACCTTTCCAACGATACCCCACAACAGGCGAAAAAAAAAAACATCCCCACTTTACGTGTAGGGGAGGTACCCTAAAAAAAATTTTTTCTAAAATGTTTTTTACTACTTTGTATACCCATGCCAAATTACAACTTTCTAGTACTAACAGTCTTGGAGCTAGACCGCAGACAGACAGACAGACAGACGGACATGACGAAACTATAAGGGTTCCTTGTTTACTACGGAATCCTAAAAATGTATACATAACAATAAATTGATTTCATACATGTTGAAAGATTACAAATTAGGTTAGTGTAAGCATTGTCATTGTTCTAAATTCTTTTTATAGCTTAATTAGAAGTCACAGACAGAAGTAAAAAGTGTGTAAAAAAAAACATGTTTTCATATATTTTTTTTCAAAGGAACCCCCTATGTGGAGTGGTACCTAACTGTAATATTAGAGAGTTAGTAATAAAGGGAACGTTGCTCAGAACACACGTATAGTTTATTATTGCCTCCGGAACCCCCCACACCTCAGTATGCTCCACCGTGTCTTCCGGGCGATCCACACAATGGTGACACCCGGGCGTTTCCTCCCGCCTTATCCTGAACAGGAACCTCCCGAAGCAGCCGTGTCCGGTGAGGACCTGCGTCAGGTGGAAGGTGAGGACGCCATGGCGCCTCTCAAGCCACTCCTCAAAGAGGGGGGCTTATCGCCGCAATTGTGGCGTGCCCAGCGCTGAGTTGCGATCGCACTCTCCATGACGCCATTAGATCCCGCCGGAGCTCTGTCCGCTGTGCCGCGATTTCTTGCGGCATCGGAGTTAAGCCCCGGCGTTTCGCCTCCTCGCGTCACTCCCAGATGTGCGCGAGGACCTTTGCTGTCAGATCCCATGGCGGTAATCCGGCAAGGAGGCTCGCCAGCTCACAGGAGACCGTGCGGTATCCTTGCCAGCCAGCCTGATGGCCATGACCCTCTGGGACGCGTTCAACCGGCGGGCTGGCCGCAGCCTCAATGAACGCGCCGGCGCGCCGTAAAGGGCCATGGACCGCACGACCCCCGCGTAGAGCCTCCGGCAGGAGGCGTTTGGATCCCCTAGATTGTGCTCCTGCCCAATCTAGAGCCGCTTCAAGGCAGCCCCGGCCCGCTCCAGACTGGGAGCCAAACGTCGGAAATGTTCGACGAAATTCCACCGGCTGTCGAGGACGAGTCCCAGATACTTCATCATCGACTCGACACCGATGTGAATCCCTCCCGCCATTACCTGGGAACCCGACGGTGGTGCATTCCGAGGACCATGAAAACCCATGGCCTCGGACTTGTGCAGAGCCACCTTGAATCCCAGCTGCCGGATCCTGTCAATGATTGTCGCGTTCGTCGAGTTCGCAGCGTCACATTGTGTCGTATTCGTCGCTCACGCAGGACACCCCGTAAGTCTTCGAGTGAACAACGCAGCGGCACCTAACGCCCGCTTGGTCACGTTGACAACCATACAATGTTGTTAGCGCGACCTCACTGCGCCACCATTGCATGAACTGCATTGCATCAGTGAGGTAGCGTCCTAACAGATATCCAATAAAATAAAGCACAACAAAAACTCGAAAAATAATTTACTTGTAATAAGGACATAACAGTAAAAAAAGAAAAATGTTATTATTTTTTTAAGACTATCCAAAACCAACATCTTTAGCACTTTTTTTTACATGCGTCACCACCACCACCACTACTAGGACTTCTCCCCAGGCAGGTTTCCATTAATAATCCACAAACGTGGTAAGGGTCACAGTCTCCACCAGGTCTTCTGTCCTCCATGAAACCTTTACCTTTTTCTTTTATGTGTCTTTGAAGACGGATCGAAGCCTTCCGGTTAGCGATACCCCATGAGAATTTCTCAAATGGTGCGGTTTCAAATTTTCCTGACAATCGTAATCTGTTTCCGGCTTCATCGATACCGTAATTTTTCATGTGTTTCATGTGGTTCTTCTCCAACTTCTTTATGCACTCTTTTATGAAAGCAAATCCTCCGTCTGAACGCATCCTCTTCGTGCTGAAGTTATGATGCATGCCGACTCCTGGATGTAAATGACCGAAAGGCTTAGGATGGTACGTGATGTCTACTCCGTATTCTTCACCGATACGATTCATTATGTAACGTGACATCCACATATCATCTGCAGCTTTAATGCCAAGAGTAGTGCCTATTTGCCACTCCCAACAACCATACATCACTTCAGCGTTGGTCCCTTCAAAATCACATCCAGCAAATAGACATGCTTTGCAGTGAGCTTCGGCTACCTCTCTTCCTGATATATATTTTGCTCCTATCCCACAATACGAGAACTCGTATTTTACTGCTGGAAAACCACCTCCTTTAGGCCAACCCAGGCCCCATCCGTCATTGTCCAACATGGTATACTCTTGTTCCAAACCGAACCATGGCTCTTCGGCTTTATGTATCTCGCACAGCTCATTACAAAAGCCTCTGTGATTTGTTTTAGCTGGTTTTCCGCCTTCACCTATGTATACTTCACATAAAACAAGGACGTGGGGATCAGCTCGAAACGGGTCTCTATAGACAGCAGCCGGTTTTAAAGTCGTATCGGAATTATCCGTAGCGGCTTGTCCCGTGGAACTGCCATCAAAAGCCCACCCTGGTGCAGCATCTGGGCTATATGGAACACAATCCAGGATACGATCTTTGGCTCTCATATTAATTCCGGAACCGTCAATCCACACGTATGTAGCTAATATTTTATTACAAGGCAAAGGAAGCCTCAAATAACGATCCATTATTTTTTTGTTAATGATATGATTAATATTATGTTGCAGTAAGGTCCTTTTATTTACATAGAAGAAGATTTTAGGCTTACAAATGAACGGACGACAATTCCTTAGAATGCGTATCATTTTTATTATTTAATTACACTATTTTTTTATAAAAATAGCCAAATTATTTACACCAGAATTTTGCAACTTTTTCACTTTTCACATTGATTTTATATTTGAATGATTCCGAAATTATGTCATTTTACTTCTTTGTGTTTCAAATTAGAGTTTAAAAAAACGATTTTTAACTGCCAGTTTTTCTTTTTAGAGGCGAATAACACCTTCACAAATCAATTATGCTTCCTCAGGAAGTTAGGATTTTTTCGATTGTTTGATTCGACTTTGAAGGTGGTCCGTGACTACCGTCACCCCACCCAATGGCATGGTATATCTCGCAAACTACTGAAGAACTAATTTTGAATTTTGGGCACTAATTTTATCTTGCAGGGTACTATTTTTCTATGTAGGTTTGAGGAAAGCGACAAGCTCCTCAAACTTGGAATCAACATTCAAAGTCGTGGTCCTGCTGAACGAGCGCACGAAAGTTATCATCGTTGATTTCTCGGTTAATATAAATGTTTCAATCGAGTTCGAATCGAAAACGAAATCAAAATCGAATCATTTTCGGGAGTAAGGCCCCTGTTTTTTTAACGCAATGAATCTCATTTAAGGGTACTAATTATTTGTACTTATACTTAGAATAGCTGCAGCATGCCCCCTTTTACGGCGCTCATGGTGGTCCTGCTGAAGGGAGTGTGACTACGGCCGGACCACCTTCAAAGTCGAGTTTCTCGAAAACTACTAAGGTACCAATTTTGACGTTCCTTCACTAATTAGTACCAATTGGGTACTAATTATTTACTAAATATGGAAGCGATTGGCGTTGGTGGTCCTGCGGTAGTCACGGACATGGTAAGCTGGTTTATTTTTGTGTAAAGAATCATATTCTTTTGAAACTCTCAGACAGCTCAAGGTCAACTTGTACCACCGACGCATTTATGGATGGCCACTGTGGAGCCATCCATAAATTATGTCACAGGCATTTCATGATTTTTAGTCCCCCCGTCCTTTTTAAAGGTAGTCAAATTTGTGTGACACACACATCCCATAATTTACAATTGTAATACATAATTTGATAGAGTTAATAGTAACATTTTAAAGTTTCTCGTTAGAGTTTCAATAGTTTGGGTAAAATTTTAGGGTAAAATTGAACTTGAGTTGGTAACCCTGTTGTTTATAATATATAATAATACTATACCTATAGTACTAAAGTAATACATGTCTCTGCCTGGCAGAAGCATGCATGTATTACTTTACTCTATGGCACCACCGATTTAGAGGGGGCTTCCCTCAAACTCTGTAATCCGTCTAATTTTAGTTTACCATGTTAATTGTGCTATAACTGAGGCTAAAGACGACATCGGAACTTAGTCGCATTATACCTAGAATTTGTTTTTCATTCTGCATCGCGGAACAATAGCGATAAAATATTTTTTAGGTTTTCAGTGGCATGCTCGAGGCTAAGTAATAACAGCCGCACGGTTCGATCCATCAGGTTAAGCTGCGCTTGCCGGGGTTGGTCTGTGGATGGTGACCATCTTGACATACCGAGACTCCTCCGTGCGTGGAGGAAACGTGACTGGAAACACCTAGCTAGAAAGAACCTATAACTAGACTCTAGATCATGGCCCATGGGTTCTCAATCAGTAGGGGGAAGGGTGACCCAAGAGGGGACACGGCGACTCCAAAAATTATTAACTATACCTACATTTACACAGGGGTGGCGATTTACTGACCTGCATCCGTCAAGGGGGTAATTCTACCAATACCCTTATTGCGTAATACAACACAATCACAATCTGCTTCGATTTGAAACAGATTGCTTCATAAGTTGGAAAAAAAAATCTGTTCAACAACGTAAATAACGCAATGAATCTTGTTGAACTGTCCAAATGAAACAAATTAGGCATCCGCATAATTATTTACGAAAATAAGTTACGCAATTAGGGTACTTACTGGTCATAATATACCTACGATTAGTAAAAAAAAAACTTTTTATACATGAATCGAAATACTCTGTTACTGTTGTAAAGGAATTCGATTTTTTTGCACGAATTGGGTATGTGTTTCAAGGTGAAAGTTGTTTAGTTTGACGGGTAGAATCAATGATATTATTTATATTACGTCATTGGGTAGAATACCTTCTTGACGGAAACAGGTGTCTAAATCGTTTAAATCTATTATAATTTAAAGTTGCTTTAAGTGTCTGTCTATGTGTCCGAGCTGTTTTTCTAAACTACCCAACGGGTGTTGATACGGTGTTTACCATAATTTTTATGAGAATTTTCTCCGGAAGGTTTATTTGTAAGTATAGGTAATACGTCAATATTAAATGAATCTCGATGTTTTGTCAAGTCGCAGAATCCGTGCGAAGCAGGAGCGGGTCGCTAGTATACTATACACCGTGAAATTTGAATCACAATTTTGCTAGAACAAACGTTGTTCAGACCATGGTCTACTACCATTCTAAAGTATCAAATATGTTATTAACTAGGCGTTCTCAAATAAGTCTTATGTTACTCAAACGTGTTCAAACATTAACCGTAACATCAAATTACTCATCGCGGTAGTGATATAGCATTCAAAAGAGTTATGAGGAGTCCACGTGGACTACAAGGATGTCCAGCCAATGCGGGCCGAAATGCAAATAAATCATTAGCCAATGACATGCAATCGCGCGAAATATCGTCCCGCCCATTTCTTTTGTTGACTGCCGCCGGCCGCCCCCGCCGCCCGAGCGGTAGCCAGTCTACCCGAATTTCTAGAGCGGGTCACCATAATGCATCCGATATACTTACGTCACGGACACGTATCGCGTGTTTTTTTGTGAAAATGAGTTTAAGTGTTCTAACTATTTTAATGTGGCGTGGTGTTGGATATGGTGCGTTTTGCGTGCAATTTTGTACCTACATTCTGAACTGTGATGTAAGAAAGTAACTAAGTAGGTAGCAGGTAGGTACCTACTTTACTTACCAAAACGAATAATTAACTTCAGCTGGAATTTCTGGCGGGAACCACTGTACATTAACACCCGGCGCTTTTTATAGTAGGTATTTTTTGAGTAGACCCTTTCTAGTGTATTTTTGAAAACCCCAAAGTGCGCAAAACCATAGGTGCCGAGAAAAAAATCGCCAGTTTCTTTCGGGATTGGTGGGATAGTGGGAGTATTAAGTGTGGGGAAGATCACGTGGCGGGTCTAAATTTGTGTCCAAGCAATAATAAGAAAAATGACATCTTCAAGGTCAAGGTCAAAACCCCAAAAGTCAAGGTCATACGCCCCAAATGTCAAGGTTAAACTAAAATATGCTCAAATCTTGTAATAAGGTAATATTACAAGATTTGAGCATATTTTAGTTCAGTGTAACAAGCTCTCAGATCAAGGACATTTTCAAGGTTTTTTTAGTAAGGCGTAGTTGACGGACGGGGCTCCTATTTCAGGGTGGTTTAAAAAAAAATTACCACGAAGGTGATGGCGGTGTCTGAGTCGGGGTGCCCAAAGTTCTGAGCTCGCTTCGCTCGCTCTTGCATCCTAAGTCGTGTCGGGACTTATCATCATCCGTGGTACAGCGCGCATAAGCGGCTCACTAGAGTCCAACACTTGCACGACACTTAACACTTCGGGATCGGGAGATGACGCAGCAGAACACGGAGACGGGGACTTCGGGGACGCCATGGTGTCAATCAATCGTTGTTGCAAACAGGAGTACGTTAGACGCTCTCGACTGTCTGTACAAACGATGAATGACAACTGTCAAACGTTAGCTTCACTTACATTCGATTACGTTTCATTACATAGTAAGAAAGAGTACAAATAAAACTTATTTTTTTAATTTCAATAACTACATTATTTACTTCATAATTGAGTTCTTTGCTATTTAAAAATGAGTGAAAGTTAAAAACTTACATTATTTATACAAAAATCGATAAAAAACCCGCTGTCACTGTTTCTGAACGTAAAATGGAACAACCTAGGAGTCTTACGTAAATTAGTTATTTTTTTGAAACTTTAAGATTTTTTTTTCTCAATGACTAGACGTTTGCGCAATGTAAGATTTTGGGAAAGCGTACTACATGAAAACATCTATACCTACGCTATAAAATTGTGAAGCCTCGTACGCGCGGGTGTTAATGTACAGTGGAGCCCATTAACAGTGTTAAAAGTTAATTTAGAAGGAAATTTTAGCAAATTGAAATTAGTCATTATTACATAACTTGAAAACTCACTTTTTTGTTTGTAAAGATATTTCTTTAGTTTTGGCCTTAAATTAACATAAAACCATTTGTCACGTTCATGTTCATGAAAATCGGCCCGCGGAGCAAAAAGATACGGTCATTTGTTCAATTTGTAAATGTTTGTTCTAATAACGCCTCACTTTTAGTTAACTCATAATATTATACTCATAGATTTTACTCATAAAATTTTTGTACCTACCTCGGGCTTAATATGAAAAATCTTTGATACGCGAGCGCCGCAGTGTCTGTGTCGTAGGGAGTAATGATAATCTCGACATTTTAAACTTTGTCTTTTTTGTGTTTTTTCAAAAACCATTTTTTTATTATTATTATTGGATGCTGTAGAATGGTAGTAGACCATGGTCTCAACAACGTTTGTTCTAGCAAAACTGTGATTCAAATTTCACGGTTTAATGTAGGTAATACTTTATCACTCGATCTATTTTTCTGCTTCATGACAAGGTAAAATTATAAGATTTCGACTAACATTATCTAAAGACTTTCACCGTTTAATCCCCAAATATAAACAAAATTACTAAAAAAATTCGCTATCGAAGACATGTTTCTGCTATAAGAGCGCAAACTCGATATGGATCACAATCACCTGCAGGTCTACGGTCTTCTAAAAAACCTTTCTTTTCTACCTTAACACTTCTTTGTAATCTTATCGAAGCACTACGATCGGCCACTCCCCACCTACATTCTTCAAATGAAGCAGTTTCGAATTTCCCAGTTAATCTTTTTCGGTTTTCTTGACCGTCTCCTAGTCCGTAATTTTTCATATATTGTCCATGCTTGGCACATAAGTCTTTACATACCCTTTCAATTTCTGTAATTCCTCCGTCTTCACGCATTTTTTTTGTGCTAAAGTTATGGTGGCACCCTATTCCTGGCTGGTTTTTCCCCACAGGTTTTGGGTGATAGCTTATGATAATCCCAAAATTCTCGGCAATTCGTCCCAGCAAATATCGTCCTACCCATAAGTCGTCTGCAGCTTTGATCCCCATCGTTGTTCCAACTTGATATTCCCAAGATCCTTTCATGACTTCTGCATTAGAACCGCCATAATCCAAGCCAGAATAAACGCACGCTCTGGCATGACATTCAACTAAATCCCTCCCTGCTACATGTTCGCCCATGCCGCAGTACGAGAACTTAGACTTTATTACGGGATATCCACGAACTTTCGGCCATCCCAATGGCCATAGATCTGAATCAAACATTGTATATTCTTGTTCTATACCAAACCATGGATCTTGGTCTGATATTTTGCTCAGTACATTTGCACAATGAGCCCGATAGTTTGAAGGAGTGGGGGTTCCATTGCCATAATACGTTTCGCATAGTATAATAACGTGGGGGCTTTTGCGAATTGGATCTCTATATAAGGCGACTGGCAGTAATATAGTGTCTGAGTCGTCAGTTTTTGCTTGTCCAGTTGAACTTCCGTCAAAAGCCCATTTCGGGACCATACTTAAGTCACAAGGTACTTTGTCTAAAATACGATCTTTGCAGCGTAAGTTAATACCACTGCCATCGATCCAAACGTAGGTGGCAAAAACCTTATTTTGTGGTAATTTTAAATTTGTGAAATGATAAAAGTAGGCATTTAAAGGTGTATCAATCTTTGACAAACCAGATGTAAAGTTTTCTTGGCTAAATTTTCGTACTTTAACGCTTGGAATCATTGAAAGTACTTTAGACATTACGCCGCTTGTCACGAAAAATTTTGACGATAATGTTTTGCACAACATCGTTAAGTACATTTATATATTTTAATTATTATATTTTATAAAACTAATATTTGTTATCAAAATTATCTCAATAACATAAAATGAAAAGAAAAACTAGACAGAGCTCGGTAGGCCGTGAAATTTTATAAGTAAAACTAGCTAGCCATGAGAGTGGATAGTGAGGCGATAAAGCGCGATCAGTGATCACCGATTGACACACTTAGGTACTTTCAGAATATTTACTGTTCGCCAAAGTGCCTGGTGCCTGAAGCCGGGTCTTCTGCGCATGTATTTTCGAAACATTACACAAAAAAGCTTACACACTTATACATTTATTTTCATACAAAGCATAGACAAATGTGTATGAGCACGCCTCTTTGTTGCGATGTTTTTGTGTAAAAGCACGCGCAGGAGACCCGGCTTTAGTTACACAGAGTCGAAAATACAAATCGAACACTTACCTACCACCTGTATTATTATACCGTTCGATGACGATAACTTAGCACCCAGACCCTAAAGAGTGTAAAGCGAAATTGGAGATTATGATTTATGTACAAATCTATGTAACATTATTCCTCAAGCAGAGAAATAAATGCCGACGACAGTACACTTATAGTACCATGTAAAAACTTAGAATTATATGAAAATGACATAAATAATTCCATCCAATATATAATAAACTGGTTATTTAAGAATAAGCTAAAAATAAACTTAGAAAAAACACAGTATATGACGTTCCAACAAAGAACAAAACAACAAAATTTAAATATATGTTACGCAGACCAGAAAATACCTGAAACCAACAGTGCCAGATTTCTAGGACTTTACTTGGACAGTCATCTAAACTGGAAATGTCATGTAGAAACTGTCTGTAAAAAACTAAACCAGTATTCTTATGCGCTCTACAATCTTGCAAAAATAGCAAATGAGTCCGTAGTTGTGATAGCATACAAAGCGTACGTCACTTCAACGTTACGTTTTGGAATAATGTATTGGGGAAATTCCACTGACAAAGAAATTTCTTTCAAAGCTCAAAAGAAGTGTGTACGTGCTGTGTTTAAGCTAAAAAAAACGGAAAGTTGTGTTCCGTTTTTTAAGAAACATAAACTACTTACTTTGCCCTGTTTATACATCTACGAGACAGCAGTATTTGTAAAATCAAACTTGCATTTATTTCAAACATTGAGATCAAAACGACGCAACAAAGAGATATGTGCTATTCCACACAAGACTGCGCTATATTCAAAAAGCTTTTTAGGAATGGCACCCAAAATATATAACAAGATACCCAATCCAATAAAAGATCTCGATATACGCCATTTTAAAAAGGCTGTTCTTAATTTATTAAATATAAAAGCTTATTACACAATCAATGAGTATCTAGACGACAAGTTATAATTTATTGACATTTAATTTATTTTTTATTTTTTTGTTAGATATTTTTAATTTGTTAATAAATTTAATGTTTGTTGAAAGATTAATGTTGATGTTTTTATGTGATTTAAGGCATTGTATGATAATTGAATTAAATAACAATGAATAATGTTTTTAAGTACCTATCTATTAATTTTTAATTGTTCAAATTTTGTTTTATTTGTTAATGTAAATGTTTTGTTTCATTTATTACTAATTAATTTATAATCAGAATATTTGTACGCCGTTGACGGCAAGACATAGCGTTCATTTATATTATTATTATTAACATCTGTACTTTTTTGTTTACCTATGTTCTACAAATAAAAATATTTGAATTTGAATTTGATATCTCTATTTTGTTTGTGTAGATAGTAGATACATATAACTGTGCGTTTGCACTGGCAAAACATTCACAACGAAACATGTTGGAATCTCTAGTGCCTGTCAATTTTCCATACAACGTTTGACAGGCACTAGAGATTCCAACATGTTTTGTTGTGATGTTTCGCCAGTGCGAACGCATAGTAAGAATAATCCTCGGAATCAAGTAAAAAGACTCTTATCCGAAACTCAAACCTCTCTAGGTACACTCTTTGATATGGCTTCGTTACTATTTTATTGATAGTAACATAATTTTATTTTACAGTTTTTAAAACAGCTAACTATTTACATTAGGTACGAAATTAAAAGACTAACTAACAATCTGTTTAAATAAAAATAATAAAACAAAACGACACTTAGGCGTCGAAGTATTCGTCCGCATCGCTGTCATCCGGAAACGTGTCCAGAAGACTGGCAGCATTGCCACGTTGAATGGCAATGCTAATTCTTTGGTCAAAGAACGAGCCAGCCCTCTGATCACGTGAAGTGTCGACCAGTCGACGAGAAATTTCCTTAAAAAGGAGACGCGCACTCGGGCCCTATGATCCGAGCGTTTCGACCCCAAACGGCTCAAAACTGTAGTTACCCATAAGGTTACAGTATTTGCGCCGCTTGAGGGTCTCAGCAGCCGCAGCAGCGGCGCCAGCACAGCCCGCCGTGCTAGGAACATGAGGTGGCGCAAGGGTGTCGACACAGGTTGCATCCCACACTAGAGGCCTACCCACCTTCCAAGGCAACAACGTCATCCCGTCTGGTCTCTTCCCAACGTCACGTACCAAGCCGTTTGGTTCTAATACCGCTGGTACGCCGGCGGTGACAAGGGCTCGACGAATAATGTCGTTGATGCTGGCGTGCCGTGCTATGCGACCTGCACTCCTGCACCAGGACAGGCCATGGTGCCCGAGATTGTCGATAGCTTCACCGCAATGACACCGATGCGGAGCAACACAAGGTGCACAAAAGCGGAGACACGTAGCGAGCCGAAAAGATGAGTCATCCATCATAGTGCCTATGGTGGAAGACGGGAGCGCCTGAAGCCACAAGCCTGACTCCCATTCTCCCACAGTCAGCAGACGGGCGCGCTCAACAGTATTAGGTGACGTGTTTAGCAGGGTCCGTATAATACTGCAGAGCGGCACGTCCCATCGTCTCTGGGAAGAAGGGTTGTTGGGCAGATCCGTATTGGGACAAGCCAGTTTCCAAGCGTTCAACGCTTCGGTCAGGCACGGTACCTCAAAATCGGCCAGTGAGGAAGATAAAATGTTCCTGGTTAATTTATTGGTACTGTGGACCGAGGAGAGGAACGCCGGTAAACTTATACTTGAAATTTTGCGGACGCCGAGACCACCCAGGCGAATGGAGAGTGTAGCACTGTAGCTTGCTGCCACGCTCGGTCGTCCAGGGCCACATTTAGGATTGAAGTTAAAGTGTATTGATGTATGATTTGGTCTACTTTTTCTAAAAGTTGTGGATGCTTCCATAGATGGGAGGAACGGAGGCTATAGTAAATTTTGGTACAAAGCAGCAGTATCGAATGAGTGTGAAGGCCGAATGGATATTAATTTTGAAAAGTTTCATTCCGTAATTTTGATATTTGGTATTAAATTTCGCTACGGTAGTCTGTCAGTCGTCTGGGGAAGATAAATTTCACATTTTGAAAGGTTAAGTTCTAGGCCAATGGAACAGAATTTTTCTTTAAAAAAGTTAAATCTTTTAAAACTGTGTCTACATCACCTCCTAGGGTTCCGTCATACAAATACCATACGTTGAATTTAGAATTGAGTTGTCGAATAATTGGATTTATTGTCAAACTAAAAATGACTGGCCTAAGAGGGTCACCCTGTTGACATCCGACGGCTGATTCCAAAAGGTTGTCTTTGTAATAGTAGATTGTTATACGAGGGGCTAAAATAACCCATTGTAACGAGGTAGTTTTACTCCCGAGCTTTAGCGAGGGAGTAAATAGAAACCGAGTTATAATGGGTTTTAGCGCTGTGTGTTACAATCTACTTTTCACTACGATTGCGAGAAAATAAAATAATCCAATACAATATTATATAGTTTATTTTATTTAAATGTACAGACGCCAGCACATCAAGCTACTACAATCTGTCAAATTTATTTAATAGATTTTCAACTTTATTGCTGAACAATAAGGTTCAAAGTTGATTGGGAAAATTTGACAGTTTCGGGTAGCTTGATGTGCTGGCGTCTGTACAATTTGTACAATTCTGGATATTTAACGAGATGTTTTTTTCCGGCAACTTAATTTCAGTCCTCTGTGAAGATGTTCACACTAGATGATGACATTTTCACTGTTCTAAATTATATTACGGTCACCAATTCAATTCGTAATTAGAGAAAAATTCTAAAGATTTCGGCAATGCCTTTTTTATTTTGTCTGTAGCCGCAACGCAATGCACGCATTCTACCACATTCTACCGAAGAGATTTTAGTTCCATTTTCAAAAATAAAATGTTCTTTTTTTTTTGTGAACCAGTAATAAGTCGAATCCATAATCATGATTATTCTACATAAGAATAAAGACTTTTTCGTTTTTCAAGGCTCGTTGGAACAGACAAAAATTAAAAAGAAATTACTTTTTCCCCTAGAGCAAGAAATGCTATTTTTTCCCTGCTCTGGTACTCTATAATGACGGCCTTTTTGAGCAAGAGGAGTGAAAAGTAATTTAGAGGGGTACCTGTAAACTGTAAATTTTGGGTATTTCTTTTTGAACTTCTGTCAACAAGGTGTCCCTGGCTTGTACAGACCAGCGCGACACGCGACGAGCGGTACCTTTGTGTCGCGTCGCGTGTCACGCCTGCTTGAAAGAGCCTTTATACAGACGCCAGCACATCAAGCTACCCGAAACTGTCAAATTTTCCCAATCAACTTTGAACCTTATGTTTCAGCGATAAAGTTGAAAATCTATTAAATAAATTTGACAGATTGTAGTGGCTTGAAGTGCTGGCGTCTGTACATAAATAACGTGAATTTCCGGCAGGTTCACGAATGAGCAGCGCCTGCGCCTGGTGCAGTTCGAAAATACGGCAATTGACTCGAGGATATACGAAACATTTTCACTAACTTATTGAATGAAACGAAAATGAAACTCAAATATCTAAAATATCTGTTACCTGAAGAGGCTGTGCGCCACAATAATAGAGATTTTTTTTTGTCAATGTTGTCACTAGCCCAGAAACTACCACGAATTGTCAAAACTGAAAATGACCATAAAAAAATCGATGACAACTGATTCAAAATCTAGGCAAAAATCAAGGATACTGTACCAAGCAAGTCTAAGGTGTCGCATGACATGTGCAAGAAGCAAGGATAAGTACACTCTAGATAGACATGAATCTAAAGTAATAGAAACGATAAGAAACCTTTTTGGAGAAGAAACAAATGAGGAATAGATATTTTTTTTATAATAGTGATTTTTCCTTTAGACGGCAAACCAGACTGTGACACACGGCAGCTCAGATTTTTACGATAACAACACTGATGTCAAAGTCTGTAATCTATGATTTTTGTGACGGCAGCGCGGCGTTTTGCCTAATGTCAGTTTCTTATTGTTTACAATTTACAACTTCCCTCGAATTTAATGCAGCTCGTGATAAAGAGCTAGTCAAAGATATCCAGGAGCAAGTAAAGTTGTGACGGAATGTCAAACTAGCCCGTTAAAAGCTTTGAACAATTCGAAAGACCCTTCCTGATGGAGACGTATGTATCTAACAGAATCAGAGTAGAGACTTAGTAGATCTAACTCGCTATAAAGTTCAAATTATATAAAAAGCGTTCTAATAAAAGTGTTCGTTAAACTTTTTGATTGACCATGCGGCTGATTTTACTTGGCCACAAATACGTTTTTACATAAATAAATAAATTCATTTATTTCAGGTAAATAGCACCCATAGCCAAACATAAATTAAAAAATAAGATCAATACAACTAATAAAAAACCCAACCTACCAACAATGTTTAGTAACAAATTAAAGTTGGTGTAAGAACTTTCTTTGTTTATTAAAGGTCCAATTTGAAGTTGTTCCATAATTTTTTAGCACTAAAGTGAATGCAGCTTTCCTTTGTAATTATGAGGTGATGCAGATCTTACAACAGCTTAAAGACAGCACACAGAAGAAGCACAAACGGGAAGGCTCATTAGCAACCGTCACTTATGAGGTCAGGTGCCAAAAGTTTTAAGTAATGCATGTGGTAATACTATGATTTACTTTCATGAGTAAATTACAGATACACTTTTTCATCATTTAATTACACTTGTAGTGACACACACACTGTGTCACAGTTTTAACATGCTTTCGAAGCAAAGCAGTAGATGCTGCTGCCTGTGACCCACAAACTTAACAAATACTAGTTTCATTCTGCATCAAAACTGAGAAGTGTCAGGTTGGCGACATAACAGTTTAGGACACAATGGTGCCGATTCCCTTGTTCCCAAATTAAATTATATTGAAGTTCAGTGTATCTTTTTCTTTCTATTTCATTAAGAAAAGGACAGAAGATAAATTTTAGTTTAGTCCTGTCAAATTAATCAGTGCTTGACGTAAATTGACGTAATTTTAGTAAGCAAGTTTATGTCTAAACTGGTATAGAGTAGTGACAGGCGCTGATTAATTTGACAGGACTAAACTAAAATTTATTTTCTGTCCTTTTCTTGAGGAAATAGAAAGAAAAAGATGCACTGAACTTAAATTTAGTTTAGTTTGTGAACAAGAGAATCGGCACCAATAACGCACATACAGTATTATTCAATAGTTGAATGACAGGGATTGCCTTGCTAGTGGGGTGAAGTCCGCTTTAAACACACCATTGAACATTGAAGTATAAATAATTAAAGTAATAAACAGTAATAGTTTTCTATTGTTGGCCTCGTCAACTTTTGGTAATGATAAACTTATTTCAGACAGTCCATTATCTACAAGATACAGATTGTAAAAAACAAAATGCACAATCAATAGAGAAGTTTCTAGAAGCTATGAAGAAGTTCAAACTGACAAAGACTGAGAAGCTCATGATGGTGAACACCCCTCCTCGGACGGAGCTAGAGATTCAGCTGGTGAGCTATTTACTACATTTCATCATCATCATCTGCTGGATATAGGCCCAAGCATCCCCACAACCTGCGTTTCCCACATCCAGCCAAGATTCCCGTTATTGTTTTTGCGGGGCCTACCCATGCTGATCTTAAGGGTATTACATTGCCCGATGACTTTGAAGATTTGACCCCTGTAGTAGTACTTGCTAGTTTGGCGCCATCTACTGACAAACGACCATACTACAATAAAACGAACTGAAGATTATGCATCATCACAGATGTGTCGCAGAGTTGTCAACGTTTTTGCCTATTTTATTCGGTCTCGGAGAGATCTATTATATTGTGTTCCTTTAGGAGTCTTGTACAAAGTACCTAACATTATAATTTATTTATTTGATATGATTTGATTTGATATAAATGATGCATTTTGCCTGCTGACCTAGCTTTCAAAATTTATCTGATAGAGCACGGGTGCTACTACATGATACAATCTGAAGGTCTGATGATGACCAGGTAAATGCTTATCGGTTCTCAGTAACGGAAATAGTTAGGATGACCTAGCTTTCAACATTTATCTGATTGAACACGGGTGCTACTACATGATACAATCTGAAGGTCTGATGATGACCAGGTAAATGCTTATCGGTTCTCAGTAACGGAAATAGTTAGGATGACCTAGCTTTCAACATTTATCTGATTGAGCATGGGTGCTACTACATGATACAATCTGAAGGTCTGATGATGACCAGGTAAATGCTTATCGGTTCTCAGTAACGGAAATAGTTAGGATGACCTAGCTTTCAACATTTATCTGATTGAGCATGGGTGCTACTACATGATACAATCTGAAGGTCTGATGATGACCAGGTAAATGCTTATCGGTTCTCAGTAACGGAAATAGTTAGGATGACCTAGCTTTCAACATTTATCTGATTGAACACGGGTGCTACTACATGATACAATCTGAAGGTCTGATGATGACCAGGTAAATGCTTATCGGTTCTCAGTAACGGAAATAGTTAGGATGACCTAGCTTTCAACATTTATCTGATTGAGCATGGGTGCTACTACATGATACAATCTGAAGGTCTGATGATGACCAGGTAAATGCTTATCGGTTCTCAGTAACGGAAATAGTTAGGATGACCTAGCTTTCAACATTTATCTGATTGAGCATGGGTGCTACTACATGATACAATCTGAAGGTCTGATGATGACCAGGTAAATGCTTATCGGTTCTCAGTAACGGAAATAGTTAGGATGACCTAGCTTTCAACATTTATCTGATAGAGCACGGGTGCTACTACATGATACAATCTGAAGGTCTGATGATGACCAGGTAAATGCTTATCGGTTCTCAGTAACGTAAACAGTTAGGATGACCTAGCTTTCAACATTTAGCTGATTGAGCACGGGTGCTACTACATGCTACATTCTGAAGGTATGTTTTGGTATATTTTTATATGGGCAATACTATTATCCGTATAAAGAGTTAACAAAATATTTTAAAAAAAAACAGCTGTTCCATACAAAAGTACTCGATCGAAATATATGGAACAGCTGTTTTTTTATTATTTCAGAGTTCGTCCCATCCATAGTAAAAATTAGTCACATTCATGAGTACTGTGTATTCCAAGTATTTTGTTTACACAAGGTTAAATTAAATTAGCTGGCGAAACTTTACATACGTAATGGGTATCGCCAGCTAATTTAATTTGACCATGTATGCCCCACCGTCTAGTAATAAAGTTGGGTGTCTGATGATGACTGTATACCAACAAAATAAAAAATAAAGTTTTGATTTTGTTTTAATGTTGCTCCGTCCGTTATGTACAAAATGTTACAATTTACAAAATCTAAAATTAATTCCCGTTAAAAGTCATTGAAGTCTAAATACCGTGAACAGGTCGGTTGGTCATGTATTGGGATTTGTGTTGGTGGTGATGGTACACGTAAGCTTTCTTGAAGTACGCACATATTTTCGTCTTCTGGTTTTTGTAGGTTATGCGCCTTTTTCCGGTCTTCCTTGCTCTTTATTGCCTGTAAAATATATGGCGGATTTCTAATTTCCATATTTCGACTATGCCGCGGATCCAAAAGTTCCGGCAAAATACAATTTAAATAAAATTGACATAATTTTGCTCTCATTTTATTTTCAAAAAAATCATCGTCTCTAGTAATGTTTTCTATTTTCAGAGGCTTTGTCTCATTGATCCATACTCCAAATAAACATTTTTCTTTTCGAGTCACATGTAATTGCCCTTGTACTTGGTAGTACCAATTGTGATTTTTATTAACCTGCAAAACGCCCGAATTATCTTGAACCCAAAAATTTATTTTTTTCTGAGCTATGGCTTCGTCTAGTCCTATCTTGTGCGCCGAGATTGGACATTTCACCTCTACTATCGCTTCTTCGCCAATGAGCCCATCTGGTGTAGCTCCTAAAAATGGTATTTCGGGATCAATAAAAAGGCCGCATGGCATAATTTCAATGTCTTCTTGCCTAGACAGCTGATCTAGCGCTTTTTGTTCGTGTTCTTTTCCATGCCGTATAGGCGCAGCATCTATGTTTATTTTATAGAGCAGTTGCTTAACTATGCTGGTACAACTAGTATCAGGCCTCATTTTAATAATTCTTCCAAAGTTTGAGGCCGTCAATAAGGAGCGCCGGAGTTCGAGCCATTCGCTTGACTCGCTCTGCAAAATTGTTTCTCTTTCAATTTTTCGTCTTTCTTCCTCACTTTTACCCAAGTTGGAGAGAAAGTTTTCCTTCATTTGTTCTAGCATCGCATCGCTCACATCGGGCTTGAGGCTTTGCTCTCCATAATCTTTATTTACGTTGCCATCAGTGCCATGTGTCTGTCGCTTTTTATAATGCATACGTTTTAACGCATTTCTCTTTCTGCGATACTTGTTATCTAAGCTACTCATTTTGCCCTTAGGACTTTGCCCAACAATTGTTTTATATAATATGGAAACAGGTTTCCTTTTGGTGTTAAAGTTAACTGCAGACGCTGAACATCGAGTTTGGTATCCACGCCGGCACGAGTAATTCACTCTTTTACCACCCACAAATTTAGCCACCACGCTATGAAAACTTTCCACGATGTTACTGTCAACATCATGAACGAGACTTCTGGAATGTCCTGCAATTGTATTAATAAAGAAACATATTTTCTGCCATAAGGAACTTGTAAAAAATGTTTGCGGCAAGATTTCAACATTCTGTGGACTGTTACAGAAATGGCTTTTACATTTGGTATGGTTACCAAAGGCATGTAAATGTACAGTCTGGATATCCTCAAAAAGTTTTTGAGTACTAAAATCTAAATTTTCTAACGAGTCGTGGTATTTTTTGCTACATTTTCGTATAGCTGACCTTATGCTCATGATGCGTTTTTTTGTTAATAATTTTCTGTGACTTATAGGATATTTCGTATCAGTGCTCAGGTTTTCTATTTTGTTGCACAAGTTTCTTAGAAGGTGGTTCCTGCATTCTACCTTTTCGACAGTAAATTGAGGATAAGGTCTTGCTTCCAAAATTTTCGCATACGTGCTAGAGTCCCCATCAGAAATGAGGCGACCATATATCAAGCCGTACATTTCGACAGATGCTTTAAAGCCTTCCACAATTATTGTTGACTCCATGGCAGTTGATGATCCCGTATAATTTTTAAAGCACTGGTGAGTTCTTGGATTTTGATTTTTATTAAAGTCCTGTGCACATATACTACAGTATTTATTTTTAATACCAAGAAACAAAATTTTTTTTGTGTGTCTTCCAATTATGGCAGCAGCTCCTGACAGTGCTGAGTAGTTTTTTTTGTAAGACCTTTTACTCCAGCATCCGTCTACAACCACATCTATAATAGGTATTCCATCTCTGCTGACGCGACCTTTTTCCAAAGCAATTCTTTTTTCTTCTTCAGCAGCTTCATTCATGGATTTGCTAAGTGCTTTATCCCAGGTGTTGGAAACAATGTCGTGCCGTTTCTGGTATACAGGCTCAGTCATCACGGGCAAGTCAAATGCTGATAACAGTTCCTCTAACTGCGAATACCCTATACCCACTGAAACTGCACCCGCGACGGCTGCTGTATTAATATCTAAGTCACCAGTCACATTACAAAGAGAAAACTTCTCTTTACACATCATACATTCTACTGTAAACTTAGATGCAAGTCCAACACGTTTCTCTCCTATAAGTTTCAAACATTGTATACCACAGTTAAAAGCACCATGACCACCTATTTCTTGAATTTTGGAAAAAAAGTAAGCTATATCAATAACTCGTCTTCCACATATATTGTTTGTTTCTGCTTGTGATTGCGTTTCTTCAATAATCAAATCTGGTAAATCCTCTTCATCTTGTTCAAGCTAAAACAAACATTTTAATAATATACAAAATGATTTTCAAGTGGTTCTGGAGCAAACTGTTTCTGCATTGTAAGCAAACAGAATAAGTTACCGGCATAATTTGCACTGCCTCCTCATCAACTACCATATTAGACAGATCGCTTTCTGTTAACGGCTGTAGTTCCTGATTTTGTAATTCTGTGGATTGCTGCTTTCTTAATTTCCTGAAAAATAACAACTTAAGTGAGATAAGGTAGTTACTGTTTTTGCTATTATAGTCTGGTAATAATAAACCACACATCACAAAAAAACTAAAAGGTATTTTAACTAAGTATTTTTTCTTAAAATCAAGACTGACATTTTCAGTCACTTAGTCTCCATGAGCCCTTTCAAATGAGTTCACACACGATCATGTCACATAGTGCCGTCACTGAGATCCTATACCCACCTTCGGAGTCCCCCATCAGGTAGATGACATCATGAGTCACCAAGGTCTCCATGAGCTCTTTCAAATGAGTGCAAACACGATGTTTCTACGTATGCCATCACTGAGATGCTATACCCACCTTCGGAGTCCACCATCAGGTAGATGACATCATCAGTCACCAAGGTCTCCATGAGCTCTTTCAAATGAGTCCAAACACGATGGTTCTACTTAGTGCCGTCACTGAGATCCTATACCCACCTTCGGAGTCCACCATCAGGTAGATGACATCATCAGTCACCAAGGTCTCCATGAGCTCTTTCAAATGAGTCCAAACACGATGGTTCTACTTAGTGCCGTCACTGAGATCCTATACCCACCTTCGGAGTCCACCATCAGGTAGATGACATCATCAGTCACCAAGGTCTCCATGAGCTCTTTCAAATGAGTCCAAACACGATGGTTCTACTTAGTGCCGTCACTGAGATCCTATACCCACCTTCGGAGTCCACCATCAGGTAGATGACATCATCAGTCACCAAGGTCTCCATGAGCTCTATCAAATGAGTCCAAACACGATGGTTCTACTTAGTGCCGTCACTGAGATCCTATACCCACCTTCGGAGTCCACCATCAGGTAGATGACATCATGAGTCACCAAGGTCTCCATGAGCTCTTTCAAATGAGTGCAAACACGATGGTTCTACGTATGCCGTCACTGAGATGCTATACCCACCTTCGGAGTCCACCATCAGGTAGATGACATCATCAGTCACCAAGGTCTCCATGAGCTCTTTCAAATGAGTCCAAACATGATGGTTCTACTTAGTGCCGTCACTGAGATCCTATACCCACCTTCGGAGTCCACCATCAGGTAGATGACATCATCAGTCACCAAGGTCTCCATGAGCTCTTTCAAATGAGTCCAAACACGATGGTTCTACTTAGTGCCGTCACTGAGATCCTATACCCACCTTCGGAGTCCACCATCAGGTAGATGACAACATCAGTCACCAAGGTCTCCATGAGCCCTTTCAAATGAGTCCAAACACGATGGTTCTACGTAGTGCCGTCACTGAGCTCCTATACCCACCTTCGGAGTCCACCACCAATCCATCATCCATCAGTCACCTAGGTGACCATCCTCCGTCAAACAAAATTCTCAAGATAGCTATAGAGAAAACTATAAAAAAAATAAACACCATGGAAATAATGTATTTACTAAGTACTTACAAATAGTTTTGGAGAGCTCGGCCACGCTTCACTTTACATTTATTTTTATATTTAGGCATAGTCAGGCTTACTCTATGATAAGTTCAAAAAACAAAACGAAATTACAATCTACTTTATATAATATTTACAACCTTAATTTCTATTCTTATTTTACTAAATATTTATATTTGTACTATTTACAATATGATTTCATTCAAAAATCATTCGAAAAGTGAACTTTTTGGGTTTTATTTGAAAAAAATAACACGCGTATAGTCCACCCGTCACAAGAGTCATCGAGACACTGATGTGTAGCGTCCCGAGTACGCGTCACAGGCCTTGCGGGGGTGCTTCTCGCGGGGTACTGGTGATATTTCAGGTTTTTATTTATTATTCAAAAATTGTAAGAGAAATGAGAAAAAAAAATAATACAAATGGTTAAATACGTCATTATATATTTTTTGGTAAAAAATCATGCCAAACTAATCTGCCGTTACAGAGAAAATTTACAATTTAGGTTGAAAAAGGACCTATGTACTACGATTTTTTTCCAAGATTTGGGACCGTTTATTACAGTTTTTAAAAATACAATGTATTTGTGATGACCTTAAGTATAACATATATTTTTTATATGGAAATCGCACAAAAGGATTCATCTACAAACTTCTTTAAATGTACGGTGTTTTTGGGATTTGAGCGATGTAATCCCCTTAAGAAGAGTCCTTAAAAGATATAAGCAGCCAGGCAGCTTACTATAACTGTGGTTAGACATAAAATAAAAAATAAAGACCCTGTAGGGTCATTGCGCCGGTTTCTCAACCACCTCCTGTAAGCAACCACTTGTCTGACTAGGTTTTTTTAATTAAAGATAATAACCTTTCTATAGGAAATAAAAATAAATAGTTTACCTTAAATATTATTAGAATAGTTACATAATAAGAATTTACAAAATTTTAAACCAACCGGTTGTCCCAAAGCAAAGAAAAAGGACGCTCAATTCACGTGTTGATTCAGTGGTGTGTGGACGTGCTGCGCAAGAGCAAAAAATTATCTAGGCGCGCGGCGTTCGAAGGTAAGTTTTGTTACGTATTTTAAGTTTTTTACTTCAATTATGTAGTGATTTCAATTGTTTAATTGTATTTAAGTCAATTTTTATCTTATGTTTAACTAAAACCCAGTGGTCGGTTACTAAAATGCACATTTTAATAATACGTTAGATAGCGACCGGGTGGTCGTATTCTGACTCGCACAGTTTTATTTGGTTTTGCTTAGTATGTTCTCAATGTTTTATTTATGGTTACACAATTTTGGGTTTGGTGTTGTAAAAGCCTAAACATGTAATTGTTCAGTAGACGACCATATGTTTTCTTGATAAAACTTGTTTAATTCACCCACAAATATTGGTCCTAAATAGGTGCCTATATTAAAAAGTACTCTGTGGTGGTCGCCAAGTGATACAGTTCGGAAATTACGATGGTAGTTTGCGACCACCAAGATTTAGTACGAAAATCGATGGCCGCAATCTAAAATAAGTTGCTTAAAAGTATGTTCAGTATTCGACCACATGTGATTATTTGATTTAGTATAAGTTAAAGTTTTTTTTTTTCAAGATGACGTCTTCTGAAGCAAATAACTAAAAGGAAGAAAAATACTTGGAGCATTGGTAAAAAGTTTCGGGTGTATCACTTCGCCCTGTCTCGCCCCTCTGAGCAGTTGGATGGGGCTGGTTTTCTCATCCTTTTCTGGACAGTCATCGTGGCAGCATCATACAAGCATCTCAACACTTCGATATAGCGCCAGTCAATTTGACATCGTTGCAGAGAGGCTAGAACTGCCCATGTTACAATGGCGTAGAAGGCTTTCTCGTGGTCCACAAATGCCAAACACAGCGGCTGGTTGTACTACTCAGTCTTCAGTACAATTTGTCGAACTGTATGGATGTGGTCTACGGAACTAAAGCCTTTTCGAAATCCGGCTTGTTTTGGTGGCTGGAACTCGTCAAGTCTCCTGGCGAGACGGTACGTGACGACTCTCGAGAACAGCTTGTATTTGTGTCT
This sequence comes from Agrochola litura, assembly GCA_949152395.1. Classification (NCBI taxonomy): domain Eukaryota; kingdom Metazoa; phylum Arthropoda; class Insecta; order Lepidoptera; family Noctuidae; genus Agrochola; species Agrochola litura. The sequence continues at coordinate 4,285,611 of OX424502.1, read as the reverse complement.
CAGAAGTGAAATGGGTCTATAGTTCTTTAGCAAGGTATTGTCATCTTTTGCAGAACAGATCCACCGCACCTCTGCTCCATGCCTTGGGCGTTGTGTCCTCCTGGATGATGGAGTTAAAGAGACTCGCTAGCTCTCATGACTGGAGCTCCGCCCGCTTGCCTGTCGCCAAGTGCAGATTCCCAATTAAGAAGCAGGAGCTTCTGGATACTGTCCAAAAAATTGTCAAAGACTATGGGTCAAAGAATCAGTTCAAAGACGATCGTCCAGGACAAACTTGTCTGGAACAGGACAAAGTGGCTTCTCTATGCCCTAAAACTGGAATAAGCTTTTTTAGCTCCTAAGGGATTATATTGTTATTTTTATCAGGTTAAATCGGGCAACGAAAAAGATTTATTTTATTTGATTAATTTAATAAAAAACGTTAAATCGGATGATTAAATACTATTTGTGTTGATGATTATGTTTCATTTAAGGTGAAAAATAAAAAATATTTTTTATCCATAAAAGTTGTTTTATTACTTTATTTTTATGTTTTTTAGTAGTGGCCGTAAACTCAAACTCAAAGCATTTATTTCAAATAAACCAATTACAGGTACTTTTGAATTGTCAAGGGGTCGGTCAGTCAGAAAGATGAAGCTAGTTGCCCATTCCAAAGCGTAGTAGGTACCTATGGAGAAGAACGGGCAAGAAACTCCACGGACACTCTTTTAAATAAAAAAATAGTTACAAAATATTGGTTACATTATTCATGTTGAAATTATACATGTGAGAACAATGTAGAAAGACGTGCACGTTAAAAGCGTCCGTAACAAAAAATAAAAATAAAAACAATTCAAAAATTAAAATAAACCGTGGCAGTTAAGAGATGACCAGTCCCTACTGACGGCGCCCGTTCACGAACATGACGCATGGATCAGCACCATTTAGCTCAACCAGTTTGAAGGGAACTTAATGATCCAACACACGCCACCATCAGCGAGACATTTGAGTGAGCATGACACTCTCAGCCGCCAGGGCACATTCAAGTCAATGAAAGACGTACCCAGGTAATGGTAGCTTTATGGAATGTACGTGGTCACAATGCCCACACATGTGATATGCAATTATACAATACAAAGAGATTGAATTTATACAAAGAAAGATAGTTTTTACAATCTTCATCAGCCGCAACAACACTTTCGAATGCTCATCAATTAATTTATGTGCCCTTGTGGAGCTGGACCAGCGCTAAGCCAAGCATTTTTATCAGCGATGTAATCCCCCAACTTATAATATGCTTGGCAGCATAGTGTGCGTTTTATACAAGATTTAAATTTCGTTTCGTTCAGTTGGAGTATGTGGGGAGGTATTTTATTATAACATTTTAAACAGTACCCCATGAAGGATGAGTCTACTTTAGCCAGTCTGAAACCCGGTTGAACTAATTGGTCCCTATTTCTAGTCCTATAATTGTGTCTATCACCTCTTTTACTGAAAAGACTTAGATGTTTCCTTACATACATGATGTTTTCATAGATATATTGACAAGGTACCGTCATGATGTTAATATCTTTAAACAGTTCCCTTAGAAAATCGCGTCTGCGGAGGCCATATATTGCTCTGATGGCTCTCTTCTGCAGAATAAAAATTGACTCGATATCTGCCGCCCGTCCCCATAGTAAAATACCGTAAGACATAATACTATGGAAGTAACTGAAATAGACTAGTCTCGCGGTATCTACATCAGTAAATTGACGGATTTTTCTCACAGCATATGCTGCTGAACTTAGCCGTCCCGTAAGAGATGTTAAATGAGGACCCCATTGCAGCCTTGAGTCGAGCGTGATCCCCAGGAAAACAGTTTTATCGACGAATTCTAGTTTCTCTTTATTCAATACTATGTCACAATCACTACTTTTAACATTTGGTAAAGCAAATCTTATGCATTTAGTTTTTTTCCCATTTAATACTAAATTATTAGCAGTGAACCAATTTTGGACTTGCAGTAGGGCGTTATTTACGTCGTCAAGATTTGATGCACGTCTATTTATCTTAAAAATTAGGGAAGTATCGTCAGCAAATAACACCATTTGAGGTTGGTTTTTTAATAGATGGGGTAGATCATTAATATATACTAAAAAGAGGAAAGGACCCAATATCGAGCCTTGTGGAACACCCATTTTTACTTTTAGACCGAGTGAATTGACACCATTAATTTGAACTTGCTGTTGTCTATCATTTAAATAAGATTTTACTAAACTGAGTGCAAGTTTACCTAGTCCGTAATGCTCAAGTTTCAAGAGTAAGGTTTCATGATTTACGCAGTCAAATGCCTTGGAGAGGTCACAAAAGATTCCTATTATCTAATCGTAATCACGTAAAAAAAAACTATCGTAATCTAGCATACTAGTGGTCGTCAACTGAAAAAAGTGGCCCTTACCTAGCATTTTAGCTATTTTTGCACATTTCCCATAATTTTTCATAATTTATGAATGGAAGCGTGATATTTTATATTTTGTTTCACAACTAGACTATATTTAGGACCAATTTACAAGGTCGCCAACTATTTTGCGTGTAAATAGCGTATATTTTGATTCGTCTAAAGTTAGCAACTCAGCTAATTAACCGGCGCAACCACCTCACTTCTTCATAGACTGATAAAAATATATTTTAATATAATTTTACAATGTGTACAATAACAATACGACAGTAAATAAAAACACTGACAGATGCTTAAGAGTATTTTGGAACTACCAAATAAATCCTAACATTGACATAAAAAAGTAATTTGCTCAAAAAAAACTAAATAGTAGTGTGGGACCATAGTCCCACACTACTAGTGACTAGCTATAACAAGAGTCAACAAATGACGACCTATTTTGTGCGGACTTTAAGTAAACTGTAAAATTTGTAACTAAAACATAAATATTAAAATAAAATTTTTGAGTAATTTAATTTAGCCCGCGCTTTGTTGTTAGACAGATAGTTCAAAGTAAAAAATGACATTTTTTACATTAATATTACCAATATTTGTATATTAATTAAAACAAAAAAAAGTTCAGTTTTTTTTTAGTTTTTCTCTTATTTGAAATTTAGTTTTGATCTTGGTTGCTAGTAATCGTCTACCAAACGGACCGCTACAGTCAATGAAACTAAATGGTGATCCCTGAGCTAATTTGATTGAATTTTCGTATGCAGACTAGGAATGTTATTTGATCAATATACTTACGCAGTGTAATATATTTTCGTATTGTCGTGTCCACCTTGTATGTATATAGCAATAATTATGTACAACATGTAGTTATAATGACCTTTCCATTTACAGATTGTGCAAGAAAGTGAAGAGCGGTTAACAGAGGATGAGGTCCGTAAAGTTATTGAGCTGGTTAACGAATTTCTTCCAGCAACTGAACCCTCATCATGACACTCACACACGGAATCTATTGCTAATTTAACCTATTATTTAGTGAACATATTTTTAGTTCTTGCATTTATGTGCCTTGAAGTACTTTTTATATTTTTAATAAATAGCTCAAAAAAATTGGCTCCCTTTAAACTTTAAAGGATGTGGTAAGTCGACATAGGTTTTTAAACTATGTGTAAATTGAATGAAGTATTGTAGTAACTACGATGTTGTATAAGCACAATAAACTACTACACCGTGTAAACTCTGTTTTTAAAAATTTCATGGTGTGCTGCATCAAGGAATGTAAATAAATAATAAAACAAATTATTAAAAAAAACAAAAAACCCGACTGCCAAAACTTAACAGAAAAGAGAAAAACAAGCATTATAATCTATAGGATTTTGGTATTGCAGGCGCGGACAAACCAATAACCTGAAATTTTGGTGAAACTTTAGTTTGTCCCCGCCTGCAATACCAAAATCCTATAGATTATAATGCTTGTTTTTCTCTTTTCTGTTAAGTTTTGGCAGTCGGGTTTTTTGTTTTTTTTAATAATTTGTTTTATTTCAAACTTTTTAGTTTTAATAATATATAAATAACTTGCTTTTGCCCCCGGCTTCGCCCGCGTGGATGTCGGAAAATATCCCACAGGAACGTGCTACCGGGATTCAGAGTATCCTATGCCCTAACCTATCTAGGTCATGGCCTATCCTATGCCTTTCATTTACAAATCCGTTCAGCCCTTACGACATGAAAGGTAACAGGCAGATAATAAATCTATTTTAGGGTAATAAAACTTAGTAATGAGTCAATTATATTTGGAATTGACTCATTACTAAGTTTTATTTGATACCAATAATGTATTTTTTTAAACCTACCCCTCCTTTTTGTATTTGCAGATGCAATATATAAATATTATATAGCCTATGTCACTCCCACTATTAAGACGAACCTAACGACACCTCATATGTTAAAATCCATCAAGCCGTTTAGGCTACAGAGCGTGCCAAAGAAATAGACATACATACATACATACAAACATACATACATACATACATACATACATACATACATACATACTCTCGAAAAACATTACCCTCCTTCTGGGGCAGTCGGGTAAATATATGTAAAGTCTGCTGCCGACTTCGATGATTTTATTTATTAATTCTAACTTAAAATAATTATAAGGAGACCTTAAAACCTGAATTGAGGTCAAAATAATATCTAACTACTTAAATAAATACAAAAATGATTTGACCTAGTTTTAAATAATTATAAAAAAAAACGCTTTTGCTAATTTATTTTTAAAGCAATCTAGAAATTAACATGTTACATCAGAAGCGTTATCATAAATCTGTTATACATTGTAGCGATTTAATTTTACGCCTCCCCCTTAGTAGACCTATGCCAAATATTTTTACGTAAAGAAAATGAATTAAAAAAAAAAAAAAACTGGATCACCGGGAATGCCGACAGAAGTGAAAACTTGAACAATTAACAAAAAATACTTCCAAAACCTATAAACTAAAAATACTTGCATAGAGCATTGATCCGTAACGTAATATAAATAAAGAGCACAATCGCGTTTACAAAAATGAGGTGTCGGTAACGGTGTCGCGAGTTCAATTGTTTTTTCCCATCTCAAAAATGCCCAACGCGCTTAAATAAGTTTTCACTTCAAAAACCGCGAAATTTCGCAGGTATTGAAACAAATAATTTATTATGCATAATAATAACATTAAGTAGGTACCTACCTATATCAAAACGGTATCTACATTGCGTTTTTCCTACATAATGTAGGTTAAATCAATATGTTTTGTTTTGGCACACTTCTACATGCGTGCGCGCAACCGGTATTTATCTTTAAATGCCGTCATGCATATCAAAGATCAAGGCCGCCCGCGCCGGTTGCTAACCTGTCTTTTGAGCTTATAATCACGTTGCTGTGTTTATCATTTTTATCAAAGTCGAGTTTATTGTTATACAATATATTTGACGGTGAAAGTGAGTTAAGAAAGACGCATTCGTTCCGTTGTGTGTGAATATAGAAAACGTAAGTAATTTTTTCTATTAAGCGCATGTGTAACCTCATGTCACGTTAGGTTAGGAATGGAATGTTATAAATAAACATTATGGTTTATGGTAGATTGGTAGGTTATTTTTAATTTAAGCGCGAATAATGTTGCTAGTTTTTATCAGCAGTTTTCTATGCGGTATCATTGTTTTTACCTATATAATTTGTACGGTACAAACTGCATTATTTAAATACTGCTTCTTTATTAATAAACCGGCCAGGTGCGTGTCGGACCACGCACAATAAAGGGAAATTAATTACGTAATTGGGATGAATTTATCCCAAGAACAAACTTAGGTCTGTCACTATTTCACAAATATCGTTCCCTCCCTTATCTCCGAAGTTAGCATACCTACAGAAAAATCAGAAATTATTTTGTGATCGAAGTTTATGTAAAGATTACAGGAAAAATAAAAAAAAGGCTCTTAAATAGCACACTTTTTCAGAAATCGTCAACAAAAATTACTTTAGTTCCACTATTGGTCAAGAGATGGCGCTGACCTAAAACTGCAATGTTCTATACCACAGTGTTAAAATTCTCTAGGCCTCGCAGATGAAAATTTAAAATGATACGGAACCTTCGGTGTGCGAGTCCGACTCGCTCTTGACCGGTATTCTTTCTTTCTTTTCAAGCATGTAGTACTGGTTTTAATATTTTCCATTTTTCAATTGACTCCCAAACTGCACATATAGCGATGTCTCGTCTCATACTACACCGGGTGCTGGGCAGTCCGCCGGCGCGCGCCGTCATGATGCTGAGCGATATGCTGGGACTGCAGGTGCAGTTCAACGATGTCAAGGTGCTGCAGGGAGAGCACAAGTCGCCAGAGTTTAAGAAGGTATGCCAGTATCACCGGTGAATTCATACTAATATTATAAATGCGAAAGTTACCCTGTTTGTTTTTCTGTTCAAAATTAAAAGTCTTGTATTCAAATTACACTGAGAATCAGCACTTCCGTCTTCAAAACACCTTAACACCTGCTCTTCACCACTTCCTAGTGCTTTAGCTGTGAAGAAGCGGCGCTACGCAACTCATTCTCCAGCAGCACAACTGTCTGTTAAGTTAGAAGAACTTGATCTGCTTGATCAGAGGCGGCTCTAGCCGATGTAGCGCCCGTGTGCAATCAATACCTTGGCGCCCTCTAGCAGTGGCGGACTAAGCCTGTCGGGGGCCCGGGGCGGCGAAACTCAATGGGGCCCCGCCCAGGAATCATACGTTGAAATATTTAGCACACTGCCTCAAATAGGTTAGGTTTTCTTTTGACCATTGATACAGAAATATGGAAACAGGAATTACTTTGTTGACCTATACAAAATAGTTTGAAAATGTAGGATGCGAGAGCGAGCGAATCGAGCTCGAAAATTTAACACCTCGCCCCAGATAGTTCAGTTTTTCTTTTGACCATTCATACGTAAATAGGAATTACAGTCGATTTATATAGAGAACTAGCTTCTGCCCGCGGCTTCGCCCGCGTGGATGTCGGAACGTGTAACATGTCCTAAATCAGCGGGGTAATTGCGTAACACACTTACAATAGCAATGGGTTTCATTTTGAAAGCTCAAAAACATTAACTGCGTTATTTACGTTGTTGAGCAGACGGATTTCTCGAACATAATTACGAAGCAATATCTTCCACCCGCGTTTTGCCTGAGTGGTAAATTGATAAAAGTAACCTATGTCCTTCCCCAGGCTTTAGACTATTCATCACAAACAGCTCAGCAGATTAGCCGTGAAACATACATATATACACAGATAGATAGACGGACAGACAGACAGACAGACAGAGTTACTTTCGCTTTTATAATGTCAGGTAGGGATTGGTATGCATATATTTATTATTGAAGAGGATTAGTTAAGATTTAGATAATAGCGGTTTTACTTGTCGTACGGTAGCAGCAAATAATAAAAACTGAAAGAATTTGATTAAAGTATATAAGTAAGTAATTATCGATATGTTTTGACGGTTGTACTTACTGCAATAAACTTCTGTAAACTATGTTAAATGATTTGTTTTGTTCAGCGAAAACATGAAGATTTTGTGACTTAGACACACGTGAGCAAGCTACGTAGAGCTGACCGTGGGAAAAACATCAAATGTATCCCTGCTACCTTTAAAGTTTGACCTTGTGATTTATTGATCGTCATCGAAAATGCAACCTTTAATGGGAACTGCAGACGTTTAAAATTAAAGGGTAAGTTATTGGGTATTATTGGGATGCGTGGTATAAGCACATTGTCTCCCTTAGCTTCTCCAGTTAAAATTGTGGCCTTCACAATATGCCTCCCTAGTTCAGTGACCCGTAATCTAGTACAGTCAGCGTCAAATAGTTAGTGACACTCAGGGTATTCAAATAAATAGACGCAACCAAAAAGTCAATAATATCGGTACAAACAAAGTTTCCTTATTGTTGTCAACAATGTATTTGCTCAAAAGGTCGAGACGTTTAAAATGTCATATAGATCGGTTCAGTCAAACCGCCATAAATATGGTTACAGTCATCCCACCAATGGTATCCAAGCATTATAAGTGTTCAAAAATATGGAACAAATTAGAAAAATAAACTAGCATGTAAGGGTGGCCGCACATGTCAGGTACCTGATCCGATTCTCCAATTCGGAAACCCGATCGGACGAGTGCCGCATACAGGCGATTGATTGTATTCGGTTTCTACGCTCTCCAGTCGTGTGCCAGAGCTTGTGGCGATTGTATCGAAGAACGCTTATGAAATTAAAAATATTTAAAAAAATAATGGAGATGACGAATTTTTATTAGCAATTCTTTTGTCAAAAGAATGAAAGAAAAGAAAGCGATGCTATTGGGTATATGCAGAGATTGTACAAAGTCAATTCTATCGTTTAAGTCGTCATGACGTATGTTCCATAAACATACGGGATACTTTTCGACAATTAATCAGCACCACGTTCTTCCGCACCGCACGATGGCTAACTGGCTAACTGGACTTCTGGAGACAAAACCGTACGAGCGAACTGAATGTGTGCACCGCTACATAGAAATTGCGTCATAGACGTCATGCTTAAAATGAAAAGGACAGCAGAAGTTTCTATCCATTTGATTTTGTGAAATGTTGACGTGAGAAATAATATTTAATATATAAAGCCGTAAAGTTTATTTTTCTAATGTGTTCCATGTTTTTGAATACTTATAATGCTTGGATACCATTGGCGGGATGACTGTAACCATATTTATGGCGGTTTGACTGAACCGATCTATATGACGTTTTAAACGTCTCGACCTTTTGAGCGACTATATTGTTGACAACAATAAGACAACTTAGTTTGTACCGATATTATTGACTTTTTGGTTGCGTCTATTTATTTGAATACCCTGAGTGTCACTAACTATTTGACGCTGACTGTACCGTTGCATAATCTCGGTGCGTCCAAGTTGCGCATTAACAAAACGGGTATACCTACCTTTAATTCAAGCTTATGGGATGGCACCCCGGATAGCTCCAAAGAGTTTAGAAACTCCACTGGGTAGCTCGTACAGTCATCGGATGACATGACTGTGTCAATGGAGTTGTAAATCGTTGTATCGCTAGTTATTGCGTCCAATATTTTTTTATTAATTTTCGTCATTGTCTCATTTTTTGGTGCCAAAATGGTTCTTTCACACAGCCAATTTTCATCCTGGATGTTTTGCTGCAAATTTGGAAAAACTTGCGCAATAAGCGCCTCTTCAGAATCCACAACATTACAAAATTGGTTGGTGAATAGAACCATACCTTCTTCGTCAGTTTTTAGTCGACCTTCACCTATCTCGAGCAGTTTCTCAGCGTACGCACCCGACTCTACATCACTGAACAACTGGACACGCATATTAGTGGTGAGATGCAGCTTTTTAACTTTGCTCCACATATATGAAGCTTTCAGACATGCTTTAATTTCGTCTGCTGCAGTGCCTCGCTCGATCACAGGCAAAGTCTGCCTAAAGTCCCCAGCCAGTAAAACCACCACACCACCCATTAAAGTTTTATTGCTGTGTATATCTTGTAGACAGCGATCAAGAGCCTCGATGGCGCGTTTGTGTGACATAGTGCACTCGTCCCACACGATCAGCTTGCACTGTTGCAACAGGGTGCCACGGCCGCTGCTCTTACTGATGTTGCACGTTGGGATTTCTTCGCTCGCCAGATTAAGAGGTAATTTAAAGACTGAATGTGCCGTCCGTCCACCGCTTAGCAATGTTGCAGCGATTCCAGAGGAAGCCACAGCTAATGCAACATTATGGTCCCTGCGATTTTTTGCTAAAAGCAAATTAAGCAAAAAAGTTTTGCCGGTACCACCCGGGGCATCAAGGAAAAAAAGCCCACCTTCACCACTCTCAATTCGCCGTAATATTTTGAGATAAATCTCTTTTTGCTCGGGTAGCAGACGTGGCTCAGTTTCGCACACGTGAGCGTCTAATATGGTGGTATCGTAGCTTAGCTCTCTGATTAAATCATTTGACAGCTCTCCTCTAAGCTGTGGTGTGGGCATACCAAAATCGGATAATTTCTTTCCGGAAATTGTAATTATTTTGTCCCCGCGTTCGGGTCGCGCACTCGGCGATCGCGCGTCATTGCCTATCCCGCCCCTCCACCCTCGTTCTGCGCGCCCGCCGTCGACTCATCGCAGGTCATTCTTATCGTTCTAACTTTTAAAATATTAGTCCAAATTACTTAGTGTAAAAGACAAATTTTATCTACATTAAATACCGAAAGCGATGAAGGTATTTATTTTGATACGAATTAACTAAATACTCTAAAATATGCAACGTAAAAAAAGTATTCAATTTAAATATATTTATAGCTCACTATTTTGGCTATAATGGCTTCCACATAAAAGGTTCCAGATATATGCTGTCGCGGACTTTTATTTAGAACTCTTTAAGACAAACAACCCCATAATACATTCTTTTCATGTAACTCCAGCGGTTTAGGCAGCGCACGCAAAGATAGATCTCAGAGGGCAGGAATTTTTCCGACTTACTTGATACTTATCGTTATATTATGGCTAAATCACATAAAATCTTTATAAATTGTAGCCTATGTGTTATTCTGATATATAAGCCACATTACTGTAAAGTTTAATTAAAATCCGTTCAGTAGTTTTTGCGTGAAAGAGTAACAAACATCCATACATCCATCCATCCATCCTCACAAACTTTCGCATTTATAATATTAGTAGGATTCTAAGAAAAAAGAGAATGTTGAGGTTGCAAGAGCGAGCGTAGCGAGCTCGAAATTTTAGCACCGTAAGTTCATATTTAGCGTAGGGGGGCCCCCTACTACAAACTGCCTTTTTACTGAACATGTTTTGGTCTTGTTTGGGATTTGATTAAAAAGTTGTCGCGAGTGACCCTCGGCGCCCCCTAAGGCCCTGCGCCCGCTGCACACCCTGCACCATAGGTAAAGTCGGCTCTGTGCTTGATATTAACTTTTGCACGCCTAAACTGATGAACCGATTGTCATGAAATTTGAAAGAAAGGTATCCTGGCGGATAACCCGCGAACACACATTAAAAAAAATACACGGTCGAATTGAGTAACCTCTTCCTTTTTTTGAAGTCGCACAATAACAATATAGCACCCCATACACTCTTGACAAGTGACACGACTATGTGGCAGACTGCTTTACAAATTGGTGCAGGGTCCATACTTTCATCAGAATCACTAATACGCTGTCCTTTTCCTTCTGCAGTTAAACCCTATGGGTACGGTGCCGGTGCTACAAGATGGCGAATTCGTTTTGTCAGAAAGGTACTGCGAATTTACTTACAAACTTAAACCTCATTAGTAAAACGAATTTTTAAAAATCGTTTGGTCACTTTCGCAATTTAGGAACTCTTGTTAAAAATTTCATGCATTTCTAGTGCATGCATATGTGAAATAATTAAAGTATTTTATTACTCATAACTGTATCCTAAGTGCATTGTTAATATTTTCAGTCATGCTATAATGAAGTACTTGTTGTCGGTGTACGGGGGCGACAAGAGCGAGTCGTTGTACCCGAGCGACGTGCGCACGCGCGCGCTTGTCGACCAGGCCATGTTCTTCAACGCTGGCGTGTTCTTCAGGGCGCTGAGAAGTGTTGGGGTAAGTTTATACATTATTTGCTTTAATCTGCAGCTTTTCTACCGTGGTCTGTGTCTAACCCACAGGACGATGCATTTCTTTGGGACATGCCCATGTCACTGTTCAGCTTATAATCTATACGGGGTGGCCTATGAAAAGACGCCCAAAAGGAAAATTTTGACTTCAAAGGTTTCCCGAAACACCATCATCTATGTTCGGTGATTTAAATAGTTTAGGAGCTAGATTGTAAAATACTGACAGACAGATGGACAGCGGAGCCTTAGTAATAGGGTCCCGTTGTGAACGGAACCCTAAAAAATGACACGTGTTGCCGCCTGTGACGTCGTCGGCCTGAGACTGATGCTCCTGCCAGGCCGTCCGTCCGCCCGCATACTTGTAACCACCCCCGCAATACGACTCCCGTCCCCCGCGTGATCAATGGGACTGCCACCAATGAAAAAGTCGGCCTATAATTGATAATGTAATGTGTAAATTTCTAGAATTCCCGGAAATTAAATAAGTCGAGAAACCAGATGCCCTAGTGGAACCTACATTAAATTATCTTCTAATAATCTCCTTTATATCAACAGGAACCCACGTTCTCAGGTGAAATAACACAACCGACCAGCCAGCACATTAAGGAGATAGAGTCTTCATTCTCAGTAGTTGACGCGTACGTGCGCGACCGCCCTTACATCGCGACCGATCGACTGACGATCGCCGACTTAGCTGTCGGCTCCACGGCCACTGCGATACAGGTGTTCCACAAATTGGATGCTGATAAGTATGTATTTTCTTTGTTCATTGTATAACATCATAACACGCCCCTTCCCCGAAGGGTCAGGCAGAGGTGTACCTATTATGGTGCACCCACATTTCGCCAGTTATGTTTAAGTCCCATGTAATAGGCAGCGAGCCTACTGCCATCAACCGGGCACAAATCCTGACTCCGGGCTGCTACTGAGAAATTCCAGATGGAAAAACCCAATGACACTGCCCGACGTGGGAATCAAACCCAGGACCTCTTGCTCAGTTGTAGCACTTGTGGCCACTAGACCAAAGAGGCAGTTCATTATCTTCATTAGTTTATTATCTTGCTGCAGTAATATGAGAGCGTAATACCGCAAATTTGAAGGAATACATACCCTCACTTACACTTACACCATACACTTACTCACCTTAACTGTTTTTGTATGCATAATTTATATTATTTGTTTTTTTGTACTTAAATTATTGTAAATTTTATATGAACTATGAGTAATAATATTGCGCTAGCAGAACGCATTAAGTTGTTAACTTTGTGTAGTGTTTGGGTCACCAAGATACAGGCTGTGCCTAGTTTGGGACCCGCTGTCTAATTCTAAGTCTTCTGTTAGTGAGAATTTCATACCATGCTATTTAGGTTGTATATTTAAGAACTTTGTGTAAGCTAAATTTGAATTTGAAAATCACACATTTGCATTAAACATCCTGATCCCAACTAATATTATTAATGCGAAAGTGAGTTTGTTTGTTTGTTACGCTTTCACGCCAAAACAACTGAACGGATTTAAATTTAATTTGGCACATGGATAGACCATGACCTAGGTTAGGACATTCGATACTTTTATCCCGATATTCCCACGAGATCGAGACATGCGGGTGAAACCACGGGGCGCAGCTAGCAGCTAATCCAGCGAACCGTCATGGCGCAACTTCGAGTAAAGTTTTTTGTATAAAATAATAATAATAATACTAGCTTATTACTGTTCCTCTACAGGGCAAAGGCCTCTTCTCACAAAGAGAGGTCACCAACTTTGATTACCACGTTTGCTCAAGCCGAATTATTAAGTCCAGGTTGCCTTACTATGTTTTCCTTTACCGGTGCAAGTTATTTGTATAACAAGAAAAAAAAAGGTATTTCCGTACAGTGAACCAGTTAGTATAACGCTTGAATAAAGGCAATTTCATGTCAAATTGATACCATGGACGTTTAAGACGTATGGTCGACTGTACAAAGTTGGAACCCTAATCAAAGCCCCATTTCGCTATGAAACTTCCCGAGCTGACGTGGTTGTACAATAGTAAAGTATATTTTTTTTAATTTTCCTAAAAAAAGACCAGCACATTTGTATGAAAACGTTTGCGTTACTCACGTATAGCATAACCATAATCAGACCATAATGTTCCCACTGCTGGGACACAGCCCTCCTCTTTATGAGAGGAAGTGGGCCGTAATCCACCACGCGGGCCCAGTGCGGGTTGGTAGGTGTCATATGTTTTCGAATTTTTGCCACCATTGCTCTCACTGGGCCACCACTGCTCTCCCTGGGCCACCACTGCTCTCCTTGGGCCACCACTGTTCTCACTGGGCCACCACTGCTCTCTCTGGGCCACCATTGCTCTCACTGGGCCACCACAGCTCTCACTGGGCCATTATTGCTCTCACTGGGCCACCACAGCTCTCTCACGCATATGTCACAGTAAATAGTGGTATTAAGTATTTTTTAAATCTATTTCAGGTTTCCCCGCTGTGCTGATTGGGTGTCTCGCTTGGAAGAGGAGCACGTCTTCAAGACTATCATGACTCCGGGAGTCGCCTACTTCTCTAAAGTTGTGAACATGTTATGGGAGAACAATAAGGCTAATAATAATAAGAAATAAACTAATATTTATTGTAAATAACAAAAGTGCTTTAAAAATGTATTTCAATAGTCTCCTTTGTTAAAACCTTTTTTGAGGAAGAGGTAAGTAAGTATTGTTGTTTGTTTTTTTTTTTTGTTTTGTTGTCTACATTCCCGTGTGTGTGTTTTCCTTGACTGTGAAGGGCGACTCTCGGATGTTTATGGTTGTAAACAGGTTCCCCCAGCGACGTGGGCCCTTCGCCTGACTACCAGCACAGTGCTATCGACACAAAGGAAAAGATCTTTTTTTTGATAAGGCTGAACTATTTTTTAATGCCTAAGTTTAATTTTAATACTTCGTTTGATACTGTCAGATTAATGTGTTATTCATTGGCTTTTTTACTAAAAAGCTAGTACAACATTTCGAAATCGATCAAAGGTTTTTAATAATTATATTCCAGTGAGTAATAAACTACAATGATTTTACTTTTATAGTATTTTTTCTCTATAGGCACGAATTATATAGAGTAATAAGCAGAGATTGGAATAGGTAGAGTTATTTACTGAACTTCGAGGAAGTAACATAGAGTATAGAGTGGATAATACCTCCTCTAAAATCCCCGAATGATAAATTTGTATTGGACTTTTGACTTGAAGAATCATATAAAAAAATTAGGATTCTACTTTAGTGTAATGCATTCTAAGTTGATTTTGGAATTTGATCTTTGTTATAAATGACATTGAGTTTTTTGTTCCAAAACTAGGTAATTATCTCAGATTCTGATTTCAAATACAGTGTTATCACTGACTTGTGGAGGGTATTTTATCTTTATTATGGTAGAGATTATTATGTACTGTTTTATTTTATAACATAATTAGTAATGTTGCATAAATTGATAACAGAGATAGCAGGGCTGGTATCTAAAGTGATTCAATGTACTCATAATGTTGGACCTTGAACCCTCTCAGTATGTAATTATTTCTAATCTTTGATAATATAATATCATTGATATGTCGGTTATCAATGTTTGATTATGTTATCATTCAGTTTGCTTTCTGTTTGAATAGAGGACTGTTGGTAAGAATATTTAATATACATAGCATATCACAGTCTTTTTCATAATTTCCGCATAACGATATTTAATGTTTCCCAAATTGTTACATATTATAAAACGCACCGTGTCTTCGTCTGTCCGTTAATGCACTTATTTTTATTTAACATTAAGCAGTGACAATAATATTTAATCAAATTGTAGAAAAATTCCGACACGTCTGTTTATTTAGCAATTAATATTAAAAAAAGTGAAAACTTGACCAAGATCGCCTTGGTGGAAGAAAAATACTTGTATAGAACATTGGTCCGTAACCTTATCTAAATAAAGAGCTAAATCGCGTTTACAAAAAAAAAAAAACTCAAAACCTTTAAAGGAGGGCGGAGGGCGCTGTGTGTGAGAGCTAACATGATTGCCCGCAGATTCAGGCGTGCCTCTAAGGAGGTTAGGCGCACTATATTTAGTGCTTACTGCACGTCTTTTTACTCTTGCAGTCTGTGGGCTCATTATACTCAGAAATCATACGGCGCCCTTCGCGTCCAATACAATAACGCATTCAGGGTGCTGATGGGGTTGCCTCGATACTGCAGCGCATCAGGGATGTTTGCTGAAGCTCGCGTTGACTGTTTCTACACTGTGATGCGGAAGCGGTGCGCATCCCTGGTTAGTAGGGTGCGGGGCAGCACCAACAGCATCCTGTCTATGATAGCAAGCAGGCTAGATTGTGTGTTTGTGAACCACTGCTGCAAGGTATCGGCTGGGCCTGTCACCTTGCAGCAGTGATGTCACAAATTGTTTCTGTGTTTTAATTGTTTCTGTCTTAATGTTTTGTCACAAATTGTTTCTGTGTTAATGTTTTACTAACGTATTTTATAAGTTACTAACACTATGAGTCTTGTTACTTGATTTATTGAATAAAATTATTATTATTTAAAGTAAAAATACTTGCATAGAACATTGATCCGTAACGTAATATAGATAAAGAGCACAATCGCATTTACAAAAAGGAGGTGTCGGTAACGGTGTCGCGAGTTCAATAGTTTTTTTCCATCTCAAAAATGCCCAACGCCCATGGTAGTTTTCACTTAAAAAAATATCAATAATTAACTTTAATTGGCCATTCTAACTAATATTATAAATGCAAAAGTGAGTTTGTTTGTTTATTTGTTACGCTTTTACGCTAAAACGTCTGAATGGATTTGGATGAAATTTGGCACATCATGACCCGGAGAAGGCTACTTTTCATCCTGGATCGTGGGCAACAGCTAGTTATATCTAAAGCTGAAGTTACATGCTTCACTTTTTGTTCATTCGGCATCTTTCACTCGAGGTTTGACGTCTGAACACAAAATGAAACAAAAGTGAAAAATGAACTCATTAGTGAACCGATCCCACGATGTTGGATTTCCGCACTCGGCATCTTTCACTCGCCTACCGAATGATCGAAAAATAAAGCGGATGAAGTTTCATTCCAATATAATTTTTTCGGGGTCATGTCAACGTGGAATGAAACAAAAACATGGGGACTGCCGACAGAAGTGAAAACTTAAAACTGGTATTAGCGCCATCTATATTCTATAGTAGAGCACTACACTAAAAGTTTTATTTTATTTTATATTTGAGTTTTTAAACACATTAAAGTAATGGCAAAATTAATAATAGCCAAAGTGTAGAATATTTTAGCTAAAAGAATGAAATCACAGTCTAAACTTTATAAACTACAAATAGTCTTAGATACATAACTTTTAAATTACTGTATGGCTACTTTGTGATTGTCTAAGAGAGCCGGGTGATCTGTATCATTGGACCTTCCTACCTCAGACAACTTTCTCTATTTAAGATTGTGCATTTTATTAACTATTGCCTGTAATAAGATGTTGAGATAAATAAAGATTTATGATTATGATTATTTTAGAACTTTTGTTTACCTACGTCTAGGTGGTGCCACATTTATTAAAAAGTTATATCCTGTGAATAAAGACTCTTTTTAAATCAAAATCTATTACATTCACTCAGTGGGACATCCAAATACGTGGGTTTTAAGACACTTATAACAGCTTTATGGTAAAACTAGCTTCAGCCCGCGACTTCGTCCGCGAGCCTATATACTTTATTAACCATATTACTATACCTTACTCAAGAATTGGGCTATCCAATGCAAAAATAATTTTCCAAATCCCACTGGTAGTTCCGGAGATTACCCCGTACATACAAATTTACAAATAAACAAACAAATTTTACCTCTTTATAATGTTATTAGTTTTTTTTTTATGTAGGCCATCTCGTAGTTGACTTCTGAGATCATGACTACTTAACCGGGCTTTCCTGTGGGTGTCTACTACACTTAAAACCTCCAGCCAGGGGTTATTCAACTATGCTAATTAAAACTAGGTGAACGCTCGCGAAGGGCACCCCCTGTGGGGTACGAACCTCGGCTTAGGGCGTCAACCGGAAGGAGGACATCAAGGATGGGACGGGCTGGATCAAAGTTTTGATCATGATTATTAGTCGGGGAATTTAAAGCTACGTGCTCAGCTGCAACAACTGCTGGCACCTCGTTATCGAGCAAGGGTCGGGGGGAGTATCATTTACTCGGGGACGCGGTCGCGATTGCAAAGGACCTCGGCGGCGAGGTCGGAATGACGGGAATATTATTAGTATTGAAATAGATATGTTATAACGTTATTATGTATGGTGTTCCAGAATCAAAGATGGCGCCTCTTCTATACAAATTAGAGGCAAGTCCGCCTGCGTGCGCGGTGCGAATGGTCGCGGACATCATTGGCCTGCAGCTTGAATACAAAGACCCGGACATTAGCCAGATGGAGCACAAGTCTTCAGGCTATTTGAAGGTAATGTTTCACATTCATTGATTTAACTAATGAAAAACTCAAACTCAAAGCATTTATTTCCATTAAACCATTTAAATTTATTTTATTTTTTGTTTTCTCTGCTATTCGAATAATCGACCAACTTACATTTGCGGTTGCAAAAACATGTTTTCCCATACATTCCGTATGGGAGAGCATGTTTTTCAACTACAATGTTAAGTTTATTCTTGGGATAAATTCATCCCAACTACGGAACCCTACGTTGTGCGTGGTCCGACATGCACTTGGACGGTTTTTTCTTGTCTGTTTATATATGTGTTCCTACATAAATGGTTAAATAAATAAAAGCACTTTTGAACTCAAGTAGCGGATGTTAGAGAAAAAACAGCCAGGCTGAAGTGGGAGTGGGCCGGCCACGTCGCACGAATGCACCCGGAGAGATGGGCAAAGATCGTCACTCACTGGACACCAGAAGGAGGACAACGCCGTCGAGGTAGACCGCGGCGAAGGTGGTGTGACGATCTAGTTATGTTTGCGGGGCCAACATGGCCTGAAATCGCACAAAGCAGAGAGATTTGGAAGGAAAAAGGGGAGGCCTTTGCCCAGCAGTGGGACTCAATATAGGCTAACAACAAAAAAAAAACTTTTGATCTTCCAAGGAGTCAGTCGACTGACCGACTCTATTCACACGCCACATTAGCACTATCCTTACTTCTGTTTTATTACTCAAATTTTATTTTACAGTTAAACCCGCTGGGAACTATACCTGTGCTGGTGGACGATGATTTTGTTCTATCTGATAGGTAAATAATTAAATCTATACTAATATTCAAATTGACAGCCATCAGGACTTTAAATTTGGGCCTAGAGTGTCAATAAGTTCGCCTTAGGGCTTATAAAGTACAGTATTTATATTTTCTTAATGTTCCTCGGGTATCATCGGATTTCCGAATACAAACGAATGCTAATTTTCATGTCCATCAATTTTTAGATTAATTGAATTCAGAACTAAGTACTTTATTGTTGTTTTGTTTTGATTTCCGTGTGAACTATATAGAGCTGTAAAACTATTTTCCTATCTGTCGTGCCTGCGACTTTAGCAGCTTTCCTCCCATTTTTTTAAATAAATTACAATATTAACAACTCTGTATACTTCAAAGTGGGTTGAGAGCGTCCGGTCTGCACCAAGTGCAAAGGGCAACTGATAGTATTTGCCGAGGGATATTAAGAAAATAGAACTACAGTACTATCTTATTATGCCCGCGGCTTCGCCCGCGTTGAGTTCGGAAAATATCCCACGGGAACGAGCTACCGGGCTAAAAGTATCCTATGTCCTAACCCAGGTCATGGTCGACCTGTTTGCCAAATTTCATCGAAATCTGTTCAACCGCTAAGACGTGAAGGCATACCAAACAAACTTACTTTCGAATTAATCATCTGTTATTTGTATGATGTACATAATGGGTTATTTGCACTTCGTCCCATTCGCACTTCGTACCGCGTTCGCAGTTGGTCCCATGCAAGTAGTTTGTAAGGGAAGAGGTTGGTTTATGGACCAAAGTGGGTTGGATTTATAAAAAACCGAGGGTTCGGAATTTGTACGGAACCCTCAAACCCTCAACCCCAAAGATGTATAGAATATTACCAGGGGTTACTATTTAGTAACCCCTGGTAATATTCTATACATCTTTCTGTCATGAATGATGTAACCAATGTTTTGTAACCATATTTTGATTTAAAAGAATGTCCGTGGAGTTTCTTGCCTGTTCTTCTCCATAGGTACAGACGCCAGTACATCAAGCTACCCGAAACTGTCAAATTTTCTCAATCAACTTTGAACCTTAAACTTCAGCGATAAAGTTGAAAATCTATTAAATAAATTTGACAGATTGTAGTAGCTTGAAGTGTTGGCGTCTGTACCTACTACGCTTTGGAATGGTCAACTAGCTTCATCTTCCTGACTGACCGACCCCTTGACAATTCAAAAGTGCTTGTATTTTGTTTATTTGAAATAAATGCTGTGAGTTTTAGTTTGAGTTTGAATTATTCTTAAACAAGCTAATACTCGTCAAAATATTTTTCTGGTTACAGCCACGCCATAATGATCTACCTACTATCGAAGTACGGCGGCGACAAGGGCGAGTCCTTGTACCCGAGTGACATGCGCACGCGCGCCATTGTCAACCAGGTCATGTTCTTCGATACCGGAATACTGTTTATCAGGATCAAAGTTGTTGCTGTAAGTAGAAAAAACTTTGACGTGTCTTTGGTTTTGAATTTTCGTTCTTTGTCACCGACTTTCGAAATTAAAGTTATTTTTCACTTTGTAGTGTTTTTTTTTTAAGTCGGTTGTTTTTTTTTTGTATAAAGTTTTTATTTTTCACTTTTTAGTGTTGTGGTACCTACTCCACACAAATTCGAATACCACTACCTGCTATGTAAATAACAGTGACAGGAAGTTATCATATCATCCACATACTAAGTGGGAAAAAATACGTATTATTGAAGCTAACTCAAAAACTACCCAAGCAAAGTTAATAAAATTTATATGGGACCACCTCTGAAGTATGATCTATCAAACAAAAAAAAAAATACATCAAAATCAATTCATAATTGGCGGAGTAATCGCGTAACAAACACACAAAAAAAAAAAAGTCGAATTGAGAACCTCCTCCTTTTGGAAGTCGGTTAAAAATACATTATCATCATCATCATTTCAGCCGAAAGACGTCCACTGCTGGACATAGGCATCCCCTTTTTCCTTCCAAATTTCGACCGGTCCTGTGCTTCTAGCATCCAGCGGATTCCCGTAGCCTTCACCAGGTCATCGGTCCATCTTGAGGCCTTCCAACGTTACGTCTTCCGGTACGCGGTCGGCACTCCAGAACCTTTCGGCCCCATCGGCCATCTGTTCTGTGAGCAACGTGCCCTGCCCACTGCCACTTAAGTTTGGCAACTCTTCGGGTTATGTCATAAAAAAAACATGATCTGCATCTGCCTAGCCTTTTCTCAACCATTTTGGGGTCGGCTTCCAGTCTAACCGGATGCATCTGAATAATAGGATTTTACATGGAGCGACTGCCTATCTGACCTCCACAACCTAGTTACTAGGTAACACGTAACCCTTTGGTAAGACTAGTTGTCTGACTTTTTGCTTCTTCTTGACCCGTAACGACTCAAAAATCTCCAAATAACAGCCGGTACCAACGACTTAACGTGCTTCGTGTTGAGCGATAGCCGATTTACGTGGATGTGATGCTTCCCCCAAACTTTTCTCATTTTTGTATTCTAAACTATTTTTGCGTCATGTTTACCGCAAATAAACGTTTTCTTTCTTTCTTTCCGAGGCAAGGAGGGGTCTTGGTATGTAAAGATGGTCACCTTTCCACGGACCAACCGCAGCAAGTGTAGTTTAACCTAATCGATCGACCCGTGCGGCTGTTATTGCTTAGCCACAAGCCCCACAAGGACCACAAAAAAAAAATATATATATAATAGCCAAAAAAATATGAATACCATAATATTATTGTACCATTGCAGTACAAAGGCATAAAGTACTATCGGGGTAGTATCTAAGCATTTTGAAAACAATCCCGTGCACACGATCCTTTTTTTTCGTAGGTAAGCGTTCCTGTAGCGGCCAAGCGCTGCAAGCAAGAATAGTCCTTACAGTGTACATATATGCGTTTCTTCGATAGTACATATAAATCTCCATTTCAGCTACCGACTATAATGCAGGGTTTGAAAGCCCCTTCAGAGAAGCACCTACACGATCTAGAGGAGGCCTACGGCATGGTAGAGGCGTACTTGTCTCGTAACAAGTACATCGCGGCTGAACATCTGACGATCGCCGACTTATCCGTCGCCACTACGCTCGCGGCCGCTGAGGTTATACTACCGTTGAATAAAGACAAGTAAGTACACCTGCCCCAAATACACAAAAAAACAGAAAAAAACAGCCGTTTTTTTTTTTGGAAGTAGTTTGTTTTTTCTACCTAAAATATCTCAGTAGCAGCTCGGAGTTTGGATTTGTGCCCGGTTGATGGCAATAGGCTCGACCTAGGGGTCGACATGGGACTTAAACATAACTGGCGAAATGTGGGTGTACCTGCTACAGGGACACCTCTGCCCAACCCTTCGGGGAAACAAGGCGTGATGTTATGTAGTTTGTTTTTTATTGTAAAAAGTTTTCGTTTTTTAGTTGTGGTACCTACCACACAAATTCGAATACCACTACCTGCTATGTAAATAACAATGACAGTAACTTATTATAGCATCATCCACATAGACTAAGTGCGAAAAATACGTATTATTGAAGCTAACTCAAAAACTACCCAAGCAAAGTTAATTACATTTATATGGGACTACCGCGCAAGATTCCTAGAGGAAGCTTGCGCGGTAGTCCCATATAAATTGAAAATGAAAATGAAAAAAAAAAAATTAAAATTATTTTTCATTTGGTAGACCAAATGAAAAATATTTTTCAAAATCTGTCCATTATTGATGAAAATATAGATGAAAACATAGATCAACATAGAACCTTTTTGGAAAAGTGTGGCTTTGTAAAGCGCCGTCTGTGACAGTTTATAAAATAAAAAATAAATCTCTATTACTGTCCCAATGCAGGGCAAAGCCTCTTCTTATACAGAGAAGGCACGAACATTAATCGCCACGCTTTCTCAAGAAGGGTTGGCGATTTCAGACTTATATTAAGTACAGTTTTCCCCACGATCTTTTTTCAACGATGTCAATGATGTTCAAGAAAACATCTTTCTAAACCGATTGTTTTAGATTTCTGATGTTGAAATGTGACATTTAAATTAACATAACATCACCACTGTATTTCAGCAGTTGTGGGGTCTACCCTCTAAGTGCGTCAACGAAGATACCGTGCCGAAGCCCGTCTAAATGTAGTTGATCCGTCAAAACAAGCGACAAATTAAAATTTTCGGACGGGCAAAAACATCGGGGTTAAGGACAACAGTCAAATCGTGTTGTCATTCATTCATTACCTGAAGTAATCTTATGTCCGGAGTAGGAAGCACCCGTAACTTCGGCCGAAATAACGGATTTCCTGGAATTTAGTGGACACGGGGTCTACCCCGTGTTTAGTACACCCACATTTTGCCAGTTATATTTAAGTCTTAGGTAATAGGGAGCCTGTTGCCATCCACCGAGCACAAATCTAGCCTCCGGACTGCTATTACAAATTCCTGATGGAAAACCCCAATAACACTTGCCATACCTGGGAATCTAATCTATCCCAGGACACCGTGGTCAGCATAGTTTTTATATCTTCAATAACTTACTACGTCTTCCTTTTCTCAGGTTCCCCCTCACCGCTAAATGGCAGTCCCTGATGCAAGAACTGCCGTTCTTCAAGAAAATCGCGACGCCGGGCATCGCTAAGTTCAACGTCGCTATGCAGTACTACTGGAAAAAGAACAATGAACAATAAATATTACGATCAACGTTAGTTTTTGGTTTTTTATTATATTATACTATAGTCCCGCCACCGAGAGAATGTGTTCGTGACACCACTCAGTTGGGTATTATTAGGAACGGGAAATAATAAGGCTTCCGAAAAACAATAAAAAAAGAAAATCTGTGGTTGAATGTAATACAAAATTATCAAAAAAAATTACTAAACTTCCGAAAAAAATTACCAAGTTTCCGAAAAGTCAATAAGTTGTGCTACAAAAGTTAGTGACAGAAACGAATCGCTGCAAAACCGACTCCATGTAGTCTTGTCTGCACTACCTCTAGAGTGTAAATTAAGCCCGCGTAGGCGCGGAGGGGCGAGGCGGCCCGCGAGCTGAGGAGCAGGTGGTTTTATAACGCCCGCCGCCCGCGGCTGAGGCTGCAGCAAGCCGAAGGTGCGGTGGTGAGCATTAAAATCATCTGCGACGATACTCGTAAGCTCGCGTGGGACCGTCGGAGCCTCGCAGCGCCGGAGCCGTGACAGAAACCATGCCTGCTGCATATTGCATACTCGCTTGCATGGCGTATGCTTGTTTGCATGTTTGAAAAATATTACGTCAGCAAATTCTGTATTGATTTTTCGGAATTTTCAGTATTGTATTCGGTCGTTTCTTTATTTGTATTCGCATTAAGTTGTCGGAAAAATTGTATTTATAGCAGTAAATTTCATATTTTGAGTATGCACATAATTTTAATATTTTTTCGGAGCGTTTATTACTACCCATTAACAACTATAGTCCGCGCGGTATATAAGCAGAGTCCACCAACCTAATTCTGAATGTGGCTTCTGATTGGTCGTTAAACTTTCATAGTAGCCTATGTCTACATAATTCACCTGGGATATTGCGAAAACACGGATAATTATACGATGGTGAAAACATTTCTGCGAGCAACTTGGAAGTAGCGCTCGTTCGGCTCGCGCGCGGTTTGTCACAGTTCTAACCTAACCTATTCCACCCAGTTCAAAATGACGATTATCTGCGACTAGATAATTAGACAATGGTGAAAACATTTCAGCCCATCCGCTTGATGTCCTCCCTCCGGTTGATGCCCTAAGCCGAGGTTCGTACCCCACAGGGGGTGCCCTTAGCGAGCGTTTACCTAGTTTTAATTAGCATAGTTGAATAACTTCTGGCTGGAGGTTTTATAAGTGTAGTAGCTTAAGGCACCCACAGGAAAGCCCGGTGATGCCCAAACTAAAAAAATTGGGGAGAATATTTCTGCGGCAGATTGTATGATTCGTCATTTTGAACTGGGTGAAATAGGTTAGGTAAGAACTGTGAACAACCGCGCGCGAGTCGAGCGAGCGTAGCGAATGGTGCCGCAGTAGCGGCCGGCGACTGCTACTTCCAATCAGAGGGTGAATCAGAGCAACCAATCAGAGGTTGTTTCAAATTCAATTGGTGGATTTTCTAGACAAAGGCTACTATGGCAGTTTAACGACCAATCAGAAGCCACATTCAAAACTCAGTTGATAGACTTTGCTTATATGCGTCCGCGCGCGACTGCTAGTTACTGTTAGGTATGTGAGCGGTGAGACGGGCGCCTTTGATAAAATTGTCAGACTGAGTTAGCTTGGCCGACGTCTACCTCCCCCGTCTCACCGCTCACATACCTCAGGCGGTGACTAGCAATCGCGCGCAGACTACAATAAAAGTTAAAATTCGTAAAACACGTATTCTTTTATGCTCAGCGTTTGTAGTCCTTTCACTTTTATTTTACTAATGATTTGGCATCAAAATTTCACACGAGCATTTGGCGGAATAAAAAAAGGAAAAAAAAAGTATGTCCTAACCCATCTATAGGTGCCAAATTTTATCCAAATCCGTTCGGGCGTGAAAAGGTAACAGAACTGATCATGATGAACTTTATTATCAGGCTTCAAAGGCCCATAGCGTGTTAGTATCACAAATTACTTAAAATCTATGTGAGTACAACAATTATAGGGGGTTTACACGGGTCGATTTTCGCCGCACGCCTGGGCCACAAGTGACTAAAATCGCAAGTCCCAGAGTTGGGTGCCATTCGACTTTTGCCGTGTGGCGGGTGACTAAAATCGACCGTGTTAATGGTCAGTTGCAGGCGATCGCCCGCCGCATGAGGTTTTGCGCTTTGTTGCTCCGCTACGTTGTCGGTACAGATCGTTTATAAACCATGGATAAAAATAATACGATACAGTTTTTGGGAGTGTTATGAAAAGCATTCGTCATCGTCGTCGTCGTTCTTTGGAAATGAACAAGTCGCATGCGATGTTTGTCGACCGGTGTAAATGGGGTGGCGACTCGATTTTTACAAGCGATGTCACTGGTGGTTTGCCGCACGGCTAAAATCGACCCGTGTAAACTCCCCTTTAGGCAAACACAAAATCATGTGGATTTAACCACCTCTGTGTTCTAGTGGTTAGACCACTTGTCTCAGACTCAGAGGTCTCGGATTCGATTCCCAATGGGGGTTAAATTTTCTGCTCGGTTTGGTTGGTGGTAGGGCTTGTTCAAAGTCCGCATGGCTAGCTACCACCATCTTATCTAAGTCCTGACGGCATAACAACAATGCCCCTCTGTGGTTGAGGTTCCGGGTTCCTAGTGAAGCTCGCTTCCACGTTCGGCCTGATCATCACTTACCATCAGGTGAGATGAAGGCCAAGAGCTTCACCGTTGAGGTAAAAAAAAAAAAGTGGTGGCACTCCGGGAGTGCCGACAGAATGAACAAGATCGCCTTGGTGGAAGAAAAATACTTGTATAGAACGTTGGTCCGTAACCTTATCTAAATAAAGAACACAATCGCTTTCACAAAAAAAAAGAAAAAATCCGAAACCTTTAAAGTAAAAATACTTGCATAGAACACTAATCCGAAATAAAGAGCACAATCGCGTTTACAAAACTTTTAAAGTAAAAATACTTGCATAGAACATTGATCCGTAATGTAATATAAATAAAGAGCAATATCGTTTACAAAAATGAGGTGTCGTGAAATCAATGGTTTAGTCCCATCTCAAAAATGCCCAACGCGTCTAAAGAAGTTATCACTTTAAAAAAAACTCGTTTCTTGTAACAATATATTATCAGCTGTTTTACACAGTACACGCTATCTCAGGAAAAATTGTCATGCGACTGACATGACAATTTTACTAGCAATTTTATCATATAATACTCACTATCGTTCATCATTACATTATCAAACAAACAGTGGTCTTTATAAGTATAATTAGTATTATTGATAATTAAATGACTGGCATTTTTTTTTGCCTCATGACATCGCAATGATAGACATGAAACTACTGTTTGGATAAGAAAGTATTGGAATAAAGCCCAATACCACGATGCTGTGGTGGTCCAGTGGTAACGGCCGCGACTTACGAGTTGTAGGTCGTAGGTTCGAACCCAGACAGGCGCTTTACTTTGTGTAAATTATTTCATCACCACTGCTCTCAAAACGGTAAAGGAAAACATCGTGAGGAAACCGGCATGTCCTAGAACCGAAAAATTCAAAGACATGTGACATCTACCAACCCGCACTGGGCCCGCGTGGTGGATTACGGCCCACTCCCTCTCACAGAGAGGAGGCCTGTGTCCCAGCAGTGGGAACATTTATAGGCTGATGATGATGATGATGATGATGATGACCACGATGCAAATTCCTCCTCAAAAGACCATCTCAGACACTAATCTGCATGGTACTCACAGAATCTGACCAAGATAATGTCTGGACTTTAAAAGAGACTGTGACCTATGAGTTGGTTTTGGTGCTTCTTCTCTGAGTACTGACCTTATCATCTACAGCCCCAATGCGGTAGTTGCCTAGGTAAAAAAAAGAAATTCTATTTAGTCCGTCTTTCAGATAATAAAAAAATATTAGACACGTATTTTTTGCTTTATCATATTAATCAAAAATAACTTAGAAAACACGCATTAAAGTTGGTAAGTGGGGGCTCGCTACGTCACAACGTCGTATTAAATCTAGCAAGGCGTGACGTCATGCCAAATTTTAAGTCAATGTATCGCCGTAATCTTTTGATTACGTCAAAAAAGAAAAAATACGTGTTCAATATTTTTTTATAAACTACAAGACGGACAAAAAAAAAAACATTATTTTGGGCACAGGCCTATTCACCCACTGCTTCTCTTATGCCATTCCCCTCGCTCCTGTGCCAACCTCATCCAGGCTTTGCCCACGATAGCAACAATGTCGTCCGCCCACCTCGACCTCAACTAGTTTTAAAATATTAATATTCTTTTGACATATGGTTTTAACGACCTATTTACAATTACAAAATATAATTTATCATATCAATTATGGATGATAAAATTTAAGCAACAACTGACTTTGCATTTAAACAATTTGTAGTCCCAAAATATGCGAAAAACGAGAAAAACCGCTACTGACTCCAGATAGTCGCAATCTGGAGTCAGTGGCGGTTTTTCTCTAAGGACAACGAGGCCCGGGCCTAGGGCGGCCAGATATAACGTGCGGCCGACCTGCGCCTGCGGCTTGCGATTTCTCGGCTCAGTAAATAATAGAGCTATGACAGCTAAGGACAGGCACACACAAGGCAGCCTGGCTGCGACTTCCAGGCTGCCTTGTAGCCAATAGCCAACAAATAATGTAACATTTCCGAGCTCGCTTCGGTCGCTCTTGCATTCTAGTTTAATTATTAGGTTTAATAACCTAATAAGCTAATGAAATGAAATGAAATTTTATTTGCAAGAATTGTAGTACATTACAGTTGGTCGGGTTTTTTTAACAAGTTCTAAAACAATTCGTTAGAACTAGCATGCAAAATTACATAAATAAAATAAGAAGCTAATAAAATTGGAACATACATCATAGTTATTAAATTAAGAATAAAAATGTCAGTCATTTGTCAAATTATAATAGAAAAATGTCAGTGTAAATCTTTAAAATTTAGGTACTCTTTCACAGAATACAAAGATTTTTCTATGAGCCATTTGAATAACGCTGTTTTAAAACGATTGATTGGCAGTTCCCTATATGATTTGGGTAATTTATTATATATCCTTATAACCATTGGAAAGCAACTTCTGTGATATAAGTAGCTTTTCATTGGAGGAATAATTAGCCTATCAGGATATCTTGTATTAAACGTAACAGTGTCTCCAAGACGTTGAAATAATTCGGAGTGCATTTTAACAAATAATATTTTGTAAAATAATGCTCTGTCTTGTTTAATTATTATTAGGTTGTCTGCAAGTAATTCCTTGTATGAATGTACAAACGAAAACCTAACATATACGAGGTGAAGTACAAAACTTATCGAGCTCTTCGTGGAACTAAAGATGTATCCCCCCGAATATAAACCTGCCAGCGCCTATATAATATAGATATAAACTACTAACGCCTAATATTTGTATAAAATAAAAAAAAATACAAATCAGATTTATGAAACTATTAGTAGATAAAAACACAAAAAACCATTGTAAGAGTAGTTATTACGAAAACATATTTTTGGAATGTAAAATTCTACCGGTTCATGAGGGTAGTGTTATCAGTAGCTTTAGAACAGTATTGTAGTGATAAATTTAAAAACAATATTGTACGCACAAGGTCTCAAAAAACAATACTATGAAAAGACTAGCTTCTGCCCGCGACTTCGTCCGCGTGGAATAGTTACTTTGGGCTAACGCTAACTTTAACCCGCGACTTCGTTTACGTAGGTGAAAATATTTTTTTAATGACTGACCGCCCCTTCCCCTCCCCCTCGTGACTGCCCATAACTGCCTTGCACATCATAAATACGCGCGCAGTACTTGATCATTATTTTGCTGCGATGTTATTTTAAAACTGCGATATCTCCTAAGATATTCATTGAAATCGAATGATGGAAAGGGCAATTTTGTTTTAAATTAAATACTTTTGATGAATAACGTATTTATTTGGATAAGGATTAATATCGTTTTTATAAAAACACCTTCGCAAATAATGCATTATTTTAGAACAAATTTGGTTAGTATAAAAAAGGTCATAGTGAGCTAACCTTAAAAGATAGACATATGCTGTCGTGGACTTTTTTTTTAATTTTTAAAGGGTAATAATTCTGTCATACCTGATTTTTGCGAAACTTTAACCGTTTACGCACCGCACGCAGAGGAAGCTCTCAAAAGGAAAAAAAAAACCCCGATTTTGAAACATTCTTCACTGGTGCTCCGCTCCTATTGGTCTTAGCTTGATGATATAATATATAACCTATAGCCTTCCTCGATAAATGGGCTATCTAACACTGAAATAATTTTTCAAATTGGACCAGTAGTTCCTGAGATTAGCGCGTTCAAGCAAACAAATAAACTCTTCAGCTTTATACATTTATATTAGTACCTATATAAAAATATGTATAAGATTATTTTTCTTCTGGAATGAAAGCTATTTAAAATGTTTTATTTATCCACTGATTACTAAAAGCTAATGAATGCCAGTAATATTTACATGGATACCCTACTATTAATGATACGGCCAAACGCTGACTGACATAATCATTAAACGTTGACGTTTGAACGATATGGTCTATTTTAGCTGGCCATTTTATGAAACACAACCATTTCATGAAATGGTCGATCATTTCATGAAATTATCAATTCTAAGATCTGGCCACGACATGTACCTACATTGCGGTCACTTGTACGTCTTTATCCTCATAGGATTGATCGTATTGCTTATCGTGGGTTTTCCAAGTGAGAATAGCTTTTAAAAGTAAGCTATTCATTTCTTTCATTTAAAATTTTGCAGTTGATCTAGCAAAAATCATTTATTAATCGTTGGTTCGTGGTTTCAAGTGACCCTTCCTTTTTTTTGGTTGTGAAATTATCAAATATCTGATTCTTCTCCCGCTCTGGGTGGAGCGGGAGGGCGTGTCAGACTCTTACTGACTAAAACCCACCCATGTTCCTTCAGTTGCCCTGTTGCCGGGGCCCACGATCTCCCCTTTCGGTTTTATTCGCAACCCAGGCACGCATCGGCTCTAGCGGACCCCGTCAATTCTGCTTGCGGCTAACAAGAAAGAAAACTTACAAAGTAAGCCAAAATGCGGGTCGATTCAAACAGGCAACAAATATTATTTTTGTGACATTAATATGCAGAGGCTGCTAGCCACGGAGCTGCTAGCCTATATACAACGTAGATTTTTGAGACGAGACAGTAAGGGCAGGTACCGTGTAATTGAGGTAAGGGAAAAGTTTTTAGCGATTTTTAGCTTTTCTAGTACTCTGACTGACCTTAGTTGGTTCAGAGGATTATTTTTAACCGACTTCAAAAAAGGAAGAGGTTCTCAGATCGTCGGGATATATATATATATTTTTATGCATGTTCCCCGATTACTCGAAGACGGCTGGACCGATTTGAAAAATTCTTTTTTTGTTTGAATGAGTATACTATACTTTCAAGTTGGTCCCATTGTCATTTGGTCACGATCTGATCATGGGATCTTGGAGAAGTCGAGGGAACTCTTCAAATATTATAGGCACATCTATAGCGATTTGGGTATTTTTGATGAGCAGTTGACATTAGGCTATTGTAACTTAGATAAATTGCAAACCAACTCACTAAAAAAAAACCGGCCAAGTGCATGTCGGATCACGCACAGTGTAGGGTTCCGTAGTTGGGATGAATTTATCCCAAGAACAAACTTAACTTAGTAGTTGAAAAAAAAAATCTTTCATACGGAATGTAGATTTGCGGTTGTAAAAACATGTTCTCCCAGAACATGTTTTTACAACCGTTAAATTCGTTATATAAGTTACTGCCGTGAATTTTTTCACATATCTAAAACCAACCATTTAGCTGGCAGGGGGAGGGGGACACTTGACTCTAACAAAAATTTGCACTTTAAAGCTTAATATTTCGCAAACGGATCTCTGAATTCTAAAATGGTTTTAACACACTCACAATGTTTTTGAAAGACCTTTCCAACGATACCCCACACCAAGGGAAAGAAAAAACAAAAAAAAACATCCCCACTTTACGTGTAGGGGAGATACCATAAAAAAAAAACATAATTTTATTTTACCACTTTGTCGGCATGATTAATATGTATACCCATGCCAAATTACAACTTTCTAGTACTAACAGTCTTGGAGCTAGACCGCAGCAGACAGACAGACAGACAGACAGACGGACATGACGAAACTATAAGGGTTCCTTGTTTACTACGGAAACCTACAAAGTGAAAAAAAAAAATTTTTACAAAAACTACAACCGACTTCCAAACTACAAAGTGAAAAATAACTTTAATTTCGGAAGTTGGTGTCAAAAAACTAAAATACTGATCTAAAGACACCGACTTCCGAAATTAAAGTAATTTTTAATTTTTAACCGACTTCCAAAAAGGACGAGGTTATATGTTCGACGCGTATGTTTTTTTTTTTTTTTTTTTTTTTTTTTATGTATGTCCACCGATTTCTCCGTCATTTGTGGACCGATTTTGAAAATTATTTTTTTGTTTGAAAGGGTATGCTCCCAAATTGGTCCCATATAAATTTTATTAACTTTGCTTGGGTAGTTTTTGAGTTAGCTACAAAATACGTATTTTTTTCCCCACTTAGTATGTAGATGATATGATAAGTTCCTGACACTGGTAGTAGGTAGTGGTATTCGAATGTGTGTGGGGTAGGTACCACAACTAAAAAGTGAAAAATAAAAACTTTTTACAAAAAAAAAAACTACCGACTTCCAAAAAAAACACTACAAAGTGAAAAATAACTTTAATTTCGGAAGTCGGTGGCAAAAAATGAAAACACAAAACGCAAGACACCGACTTCCGAAATTAAAGTTATTTTTCACTTTGTAGTGTTTTTTTTGGAAGTCGGTAGTTTTTTTTTTTGTAAAAAGTTTTGTAGTTTGGAAGTCGGTTGTAGATGTAGTTTTTGTAAAAAAGTTTTTAATCCTAAAACTGTGACTAGGATTGTTTTTCTAGCTGACTGTACCATTTTTCCAGAATGCAGTTGGCAATGACTCAAAAAGTCAAGGAAAGTCTCCTAAGAACGTTTTCCTGTAGCGTCTCAAAAACCCCTGTGTAATATGTAATACCTAACGCCAGCGTAACCAATAAAATATCAAAATTAACAACTCACTCTCGATTGTGAGTTGACATAATCATAATCATCATTGATGATAATACTTTTTGCGTTATCATCGTATATACGGTCAAAACACACGGCCGTATAAAAATAAGGCAAGCTTTATCTGTCTACTTGAGATTACCTACATCTTTTCAAATATATATAAGTGACTAGCAGCTAGTGTTTGTCATTACGAGGTTGAGAACAGACGGTAAGTTTGCTGTTTGCACGAATTTAAATTATTTGTTAAATATTTATGGCGGGAATATTTTTGTTTTATTTTTAATTGTGTTACGTTATTGTCGTATTCTTATTGACTATAGCTATCATTTTATAAATTTAAGTAAGTTTAGTTTTTCCTTTTTATTTTTTGCAAAGTTAAAAAAACAGATAAAAAAAAAGTACGATTAATTTCAGTTAATCTAGAACTTATTTAACTAATAAATCAAATAAATTCCAGATTAAAAAAAAAACAACTATAATTTGTATAATAATTCTAGACATAAACTTTGTAGTTGAAAAATATGTTCTCCCATACGGAATGTATGGGAAAACATGTTTTTGCGACTGCAAAGTTAAGTTGGTCGATTATTACTCGTTAACTTGTAGAGCCTACTTAGCTGTGATAGTTTTCCTTTTAATTTCGTTATATAAACTACTGCTGTGATTTTTTTCACACATCCAAAACCAACCATTTAGCTGGCAGGGGGGGGGGGATTTCAGCTAATCTAGAACTTATTCAACTAATAAATCAAATAAATTCCAGATTAAAAAAAAACGACTAGGTATAATTTGTATAATAATTCTAGATATTAAATCTAACTTCATAAAAAAATTAAAGTATCAGATTAAGTAAGTAAGTAAGTCGTTACATAATTACTTAATCCGATACTTTAATTAAAAAAAAAAAAAAACGAACAAAAAACGAACGGATAAAAAAATTGAACGTTAGCGATTATTACGTGTAGTCACATGCAGTGATAAGTAATCGTTGTAAAATTTTGCTATTCACGTTGATACCATTATGTTATCGTAGTTGATATAATTATGTAATAGGGCAGGTTTACACTAAAAAAGCGGACAAGTGCGAGTCGGACTCGCGCACGAAGGGTTCCGTACCATCACACTAATATTATAAAGGCGAAAGTTTGTGAGTGTGTGTGTGTGTGTGTATGTTTGTCTCTTCTTCACGCTCAAACGGCTGAACGGATTTGGTTGAAATTTGGCACACAGATAGTTTATAACCTGGATAACACATAGGATTTCATTTTTATCTCGATATTCCCACGCGGTCGAGACTTCTGCGGGTGAAATCGCGGGGCGCAGCTAGTTATCTATAAAAACAGCCAAAAATTCTTGTCTGTTGTATGGCCCCTTAAATATCTGTGGTGTCTGGGAGAAACCTGTTAAGTCCAAATAAGTTTGATAATATCATGACTAGTTTAGTTATCGAATTTGTAACAAACCATTAATAAAAAATCATGAATAGTCACGTTTTTACCGCTACGATTCTCCCACTCCTATGATAGTTACACTTATCAGCAATAGGCCAAAATAAAATTGATTTTTTTAATAACAATATAGTACCAAACTAATAAATGACGAAAATGGAGTTATCAGGTTTCTCCCAGACACCACAGATATTTACTTTATTCTGTTTTTTAGTTTTTGTTGCTATAGCGGCAACAGAAATACATAATCTGTGAAAATTTCAACTGTCTAACTATCACGGTTTATGAGATACAGCTTGGTGATAGACGGACAGACAGACAGACCTTTCACCCTTTGGGTACGGAACTCTAAAAACAAGTGTTACATAATACGAAATACAAACATACAAGAAACATTGGACTTTCGTGTATTCACCAAATGATATCATATATTTCAGTTTACATTTTAAACAGACTCATGTAGGTATTTATGCATTTATGTATTATGTAATGTACAAGTCCCACTTCACCCGCTTGTACCGTAAAGCCTCTCCACCACAGGCGCGTTTTTATCGGTCGATAATAAGCCGACGTTGGCACGGACGTAATAAAACCGCGGCGATTTTTTTTCGTGCACTTGATTTTCAACGCTCTGCTTAGCGCCGAGAGTTGAAAATCCAACAGTGTGTTTTGTCAACGCGCTGGGACGAGAGTGCGTCCCAGCGCGTTGGATTCTCAACGCTCGGCATAACACCGAAAGTTGACTCTCCTCGTGTAAGATTGACTAGGTACTTATATTGGAAAAAATATATTTTAAAGTGCTCCTCTATCCAGATAACAAAATGGCGCCGATACTGTACAAGCTTGACTCTAGCCCGCCGGCGAACGCGGTGAGGATACTCGCAGAAATCATCGGGCTGGAACTGGAGCTCAAAGACTGCGACTTTAGCGCTCTGGAACACAAGTCTCCTGAATACGTAAAGGTATGACAATAAAATGAATTTAATCATTTATTCTCAGACAAAGTCCATAGGTAAAAACATACAATAAATTATTAAGTTATACAGGGTGATTGGATCTGGACCCGTCATAGCAAATTTGCATATAGAGGAGGTCATTTGCTAATTATTAGACATTACTTTCCCTAGCTAAAGTTTTATAGTTTAGGAGATATGTTAATTTTATCGTAAATATTTTTCTTTTTAAAGCGTACCTACTATCTTATTTTTTAACCCTAGTTTGAGGGAACTTCCGAGGTATTTGAATCACCAATGTTTATGACTACCAAGAAATAATAAAAAAAAACAAAAATATTGAAAAAAAAAAAGTTACGAATGCTTGAAGGTAAAATTTTGGAAAAATCTCAAGAAAGTATAAAAATTTATACAGAACCTCCTTTGTGGAAAACGGCAAAAAAACTTTAATTTGTGATGATTTCAGAAACAGCGTGTTATAAAATAATAATCTATTTATTTTACTTTACAGCTGAATCCTATGGGCACAGTGCCGATGTTGGTAGATGGTGACTTCGCCATCTCAGAAAGGTAATTCTTGATTTTTCTTTCCTTCTTTGTACACCACCCAACTGGCCTCAAAAATAACAATTATTAATAAATAATCAATCAATGTGCTGTAGAGGCTGTAACTGTAACCTGACATGGTTTTAATATTTTTTTATTTTTTTAATGATAATTTTAAATGGTAATTTTTAATGATATTTTTAAATAATTTTGATGTTTTTTACTACTTATTATTTTTATTTATTTTATATATTGACATTTTGCCTGAAATAAAACACCATTTATTTTATTTTTAATATACAACGAAACCAATAACCTGAAAATATGGTGTAACTTTTACAAAAAAACAAGGTTGA
The DNA here is from genome assembly GCA_949152395.1 of Agrochola litura. NCBI lineage: Eukaryota > Metazoa > Arthropoda > Insecta > Lepidoptera > Noctuidae > Agrochola > Agrochola litura. Next base: position 4,249,735 of record OX424502.1, on the reverse strand, counting down.
ATGCTTGTTTTTCTCCTTTGAGTTATGTTTTTGCAGACGGGTTTTTTTTTTCATAATAATAATAATGAATACCTACCTAGTTTCGAGTAAATCGGATCAAACATTCAGACTTCGGTAAAAACTAAAAAAAATACCCTCAGATAAATACTTTTGAAAAATGTATAAGAGAAATATTATATTTGTTTAGATTAGTATTCATGGCTTTCAAGTTGTAGCTCCCAAGTCCCATCCCCCATGGATTTGCGGGTTTTAACTTAGACGGGACTATTTCTTACATTATAAATTTATAAGGAATCTATTGGGTGCCACTTCTTCGTATCGATTACTGGGTTAAAAATGATACCGTCTCTTTTGGCACATAAATATATAGGTACTACTTAGAGAATATAACACGGGTAGTATCAATCGTGGGCAGTTGAAAAGTCAGTTTTTAGTAATGTCATAAAACAAACCGTCTCATTACAAAACTAGTGCTAATTTTATTTCAAGCCCAAACCTTCGAGCCAGTCATTGTATTTTGTTTAAATATTATTCTGACAGTTAAAAATTACAATTTAGACTAGGTTAAGGCGCAACTAGCCGATACTTTTTCCATACAAATTTCGGGAGGGTTTTACTCCACTGTTACACATTGTACATCCAAAGTAAAACATGAAATCGTTTTGTCTTATTATTAATTTTGTCTGTACAGAAGCAGAATAGTAAAAAAAAAGCAATTAAAAAGTTATGAGCCAACAAAGATTCGTTTTTCCTGCTAATTTTAATGCAACTTTGGGAGTAAATAAGTAATAAAAGAAGTATAAAATCTTCAAAACAAAGCTCGTTTCGACAAAGCTCAATTGTCGAAGATTATAATAAACTTTATTCGTAATTGATTTATCCAGTAGTTTTTTTCATAAAACTCCACCTTCCAAAGGACTTTTCGTAATTTTTTACGCGCTCGTTTTACTAATATCGTTCTGAACGGTGTTTGTGTGCGTGCGAACTAAAGTTTGTGCATGTAGACCAGCGTCTAACTGCTCATCACTGATACTATCTCTGTCGGACACGATGCCAGGTGAGATAGCGTGCTTTTTGACCATGCCCACCAATGAGTTCGAGCCCGCGACTAGTTCAACCTTAACGTCAGTTTTTGTAATGAGAACTTTAACGTTTTCGGAATAAAGTTTGAATTCAAAAAATGGCTATACGGTTACCAAACCAATACCCTAATTGCGTAACTTATTTTCGTAAACAATTTTGCCTAATTTGTTTCATTTTCATTTTGACAGTTCAACGACATTCATTGCGTTATTTACGTTGTTGAGCAGATTTTTTTTCCAACTTATGAAGCAATGGATTGTGTTGTATTACGCAATTAGGGTACGGGTTCTAAAGCCTTGTTTTGGAATAAGGCATTTATAATATAATAATATATACCTAAATAATAATAGAAACATTTCCATTGTTTTTTTCAGTCACGCTACAATGAAGTACCTGTTGTCAGTATACGGAGGTGACAAGAGCGAGTCGTTGTACCCGAGCGACGTGCGCACGCGCGCGCTCGTCGACCAGGCCATGTTCTTCAACGTTGGCGTCTACTTCATCAGGCTCAAAGTTATTATTGTGAGTATTACATGAAGCTTCAGTCGACTACTCACTACTGACCATTGAGCCACATACTGACCACAGAGCCATTCTGTACAGGCAACTGTACGTCGTCGGTGGTGACACTTTGACCTTGAGCTGGCCTAGCGTAGCACGGAGTTAGAATAAAGGTCATAATACTCATCACTCATAACAGCATCGCTCTGACAAAGAAAATAACTTTTCATTCAAGTTAGAGTTAAATCAAATACCTTAAAGTAAATTTTACGATGACAATACAGAATAGTGGAAAACTTTTTCTTTCTGTGAATATTTTAGATTGTTTATATTACATAGTGTACCTAATTAATTTGTAAAGTTATGTCTAACGCGGATAAAAAACTGAGAATCACGTAAAATCTATCAAGCGTATTTTTATGAAACCTTCACCACTTTTTAATTTATAACAGACATAAAAAAATTGGCACCCACGTTTTTTTTAAATTAAATACGAGGCTTTTGGCTACTTTTGTTTTGTGTGTATTTTGTCTAGTTTTTTTAAATGTGCGTTTTGTTTGTGCAAAATAAACAAGTTTTCTTTCTTCTTTCTTTTTATTTTATTTGTTTACATTTCCATCAGATAATTTTGAGACAGAATATAGTAAATACTAATACTTACTTTAATATTTAACAGCTCCCAGCTCTATTCGGAGACTTAGATGGCCCCACAGAAAAGCACAAGGCGGACATCGACGAGGCGTACGGCATTGTGGAGGCGTACCTCGCAAACAACAAGTACATCGTCACTGACCACCTGACCATCGCTGACCTTAGCGTCGGAGCTACCACCGTAGCTTTTCAATACTTGCATAAACTAGATGCCGCCAGGTTAGTATTTACTATACTTTATGCGAGAAGGTCAAACGTTGCAGTGTCTAACAGAATCATTTATATGGTTTTGTTGGTTGCACATATTGTCACACCACAACGTAGTCCATAGAATTTGTCTGCTATTTTTCTTTGAAAAAAGTGAAATCAAAGTTGTATATCCAAACTGGCACTACAAATATTTGACTGGATAAAACTATGTACAGACGCCAGCACATCAAGCTACTACAATCTGTCAAATTTATTTAATAGATTTTCAACTTTATCACTGAAATGTAAGGTTCAAAGTTGATTGGGAAAATTTGACAGTTTCGGGTAGCTTGATGTGCTGGCGTCTGTACAAAACAATTTATCTTGTTTTCATTTTTTTTTTAGTTTTTATGTGAAGCTTCTTTTAATGTTGAACTCTAACGTTGTCACTCTATTTCAGATTCCCCCGTACCGCTGCGTGGCTGGCTAGATTAGAAGAACACCCTTCATTCAAGAAAATTCTCATTCCTGGTTCGAAAATCCTCGGAGAAATTGCTCACGCAGCCTGGCAGAAAAATAAGAAACAATAAAATCGAATAAATAATAAAACTTTATTTATTTACTTTTCCTATTAACAGTCTGGCTGTCGTCGAGAGAATGCATTTCTGACACCTGTCAGTGCACAATTTCTTGTAGTAATAGGAATCAAATTCGTAAAACACATATTCGTTATAGTATGAATCTGACAGGTGTCAAGAACGCATTCTCTTGACCGCCGTTCCAGAAGCAATAACACTGAACTTGTCTAGGAATTGAACGTAATTTCTGAGTGTCACTGATTGAAAACGCACTAAATAGTAGAAACATTGGTATCGATTCCCTTGTTCACAAACTAAACTTAATTTAAGTTCAGTGCATCTTTTCTTTCTATTTCATTAAGAAAAGAACAGAAGGTAAATTTTAGTTTAGTCCTGTCAAATTAATCAGCGCTTGACGTAAATTGACGTAATTTTAGTAGGCAAGTTTTTAATCACGTCTAAACTTGTATGGAGTAGTGACAGGCGCTGATTAATTTGGCAGGACTAAACTAAAATTTATCTTCTGTCCTTTTCTTACTGAAGTAGAAAGAAAAAGATGCACTGAATTTAAATTTAGTTTAGTTTGTGAACAAGGGAATCGGCACCATTCACTTTTTTTTCCTGAGGATCACCACAAAACTATTATAATAATCATAAAACTTTATTTTTTTCAACATCATAATTACAGGCACTGGTTAATAAAATGCACAATCTTAAATAGAGAAAGGTGTTTGAGGTAGTAGGATCCTGAGTTACAGATCACCCGGCTCTCTTAGACAGGACATTTACCTAATTTACAAAACAGAAGTTTCAAAAACCTAACAAAATCAAAGAAAAGCAAGTCAACATAAAATTCAAAGAAATTTACAAATTATTGAATCCTTTTCTTACATATTATAAAACAAAGTCCCCCGCCGCGTCTGTCTACCTGTACGCGATTAAACTCAAAACCGATTACCGAACCGATTTACAAACGGTTTTCACCACTGGACGGAGTCATTCATGAGGACGGTTTAGGTGTATAATTCATTAAGGTTTGGCTGAAATTAAATGAAATTGTTTATTCTGTAAATAGGATATCGGAATCACTTTTACACGTCATATATATGTAAGTATTTTTTTTTTAATAATCTAGATGTGTTCGGCGTTTCCTAGCTGACTACTCTGAGAAGAAAGGCCGAAACAAACTCAGTCTCTTTTAAAGTCCAGACATAATCTTGGCCAGGCCATAAATGAGTAGGACTATGTAGATTAGTGTCTGAAAAGGTCTTTTGAGGAAAGAACCACACAGATTTGAGTGGACCTGTCCAGTCAGTGCAAGCATTGTCAGTAATCGTGGAGCTCAACTCAGAACTTAAAGAGATCAACTCGACGAACAATACCAAAGAAAGGACATTTGGGTAGGCCGCATAAACTACCTACTCAAACTGCCAGACCATCACTAAAACTAGCAGAGAAATAAAAATAATATCTACATAGTCCTCACATTCACAATAATTAAAATGTCTAGTTTTATGGTTTTATCACAAGGCTTAGCAGAGCGAGCAGTTCAATCCCAAGCTTTTTCATCTTCTAAATAATCTGAAATTGTATAGTACCCTTTTTTACAAAGTTTGGTTTTAATACAGATTTTAAATCGTTTAATGGGTAAGGTTCGAATGTCAATGGGACGTTTGTTGTAAAAGCGTATACTGGCGTATACATTGACCCATGAATGAGTTGCCTACTTTGTGGAGACGTGTGCGATATACAGCAAGGTTGTGTTTATTCCTGGTATATAACTATGAATATCGGACATTTTCTTAAAATTTTATATATTTTTGTGTCCTACATACAATAGGTTTTCAAAAATATATTGTGAGGCTACAGTCAGAATATTTATTTCTTTGAATTTTTCTCTAAGGGAATCTCTTGGACCTAGGTGGAGTAGGTGGTAAATGGCTCGAATAGCCCTTTTCTGTAGAACAATGATAAGTAGTATTAATGTCCGCACAGGTTCCCCAGAGAAGAATCCCATATGACATAAGACTATGAAAATAACTAAAATAAACAATTCTGGCTGTATCTACGTCAGTCAGCGGCGTGCACAGAATTTTTAGACAGGGTAGGCAGATTTTTTTAATAAAGCTAACCAAAAATCATGTTTGTTTTGGTTGATCGGATCTGTAAAGTTATTTTAAGTTTTTTTAATTCAATCTACACGTCAATCTTTCAGTCAGAATGTCTGCAATATGGAATCACATAATTCATGTTTGTATGTTTGAATGTTTGTATGTTTGTATGTTTGAATGTTTGTATGTTTGCATGTTTGCATGTTTGCATGTTCGAATGTTTGCATGTTCGAATGTTTGTATGTTTGAATGTTTGTATGTTTGAATGAATGTTTGTATGTTTGAATATTTGAATGTTTGTATGTTTGTATGTTTGTATGTATGAATGTTTGTATGTTTGTATGTTTGAATGTATGTTTGAATGTATGTTTGAATGTATGTTTGAATGTATGTTTGAATGTTTGAATGAATGTTTGTATGTTGGTATGTTTGCATGTTTGAATGTTTGTATGTTTGTATGTTTGTATGTTTGAATGTATGTTTGTATGTTTGAATGTTTGAATGTTTGTATGTTTGTATGTTTGAATGTATGTTTGTATGTTTGAATGATTGTATGTTTGTATGTTTGAATGTATGTTTGAATGTTTGAATGAATGTTTGAATGAACAAACATACAAACTTACAAACATACAAACATTCGAACATGCAAACATGCAAACATACAAACATACAAACATTCAAACATACAAACATACAAACATACAAACATACAAACTTGAATTATATGATTCCATATTGCAGACATTCTGACTGAAAGATTGACGTGTAGATTGAATTAAAAAACTTTAAATAACTATACAGATCCGATCAACCAAAACAAACATGATTTTTGGTTAGCTTTATTAAAAAAATCTGCCTACCCTGTCTAAAAATTCTGTGCACGCCGCTGAGTGTATCATGATGTACGCAATCGAAGACCTTGGACATGTCGCAGAAAATGCCAAGAGCTTCTTGCGACTCCTCCCAAGGCCTCGAATATGTTCTTCAGTAATTCCACGCCCGCATCTGTAGTTGAACGACCCTTTGTAAAACCAAACTGTTTCAGATGAAGTAAATTATGTGCATTGAAATGTCCTAACATTTATTTGAAAATTAATTTTTCAAAGATTTTGCTCAATGTAGGTAATATCGAAATAGGCCGAAAATTTTTGGGATCAGTTGTGCTGCCAGATTTGAACAGTGGAATCACTTTGCTAAGTTTCATCAGATCGGAAATACACCAGATGCAATACAAGAGCTAAAAAAGATTGCTAAAAAGGGTGAAATAACATCAATTATTGAAGACACGGTATGTGCTGATAATCTCCAAAGGTCAGCATTTTTTTTACATCAAGATTTTTTTAAAGATTCTGTAATGTCTTTAGCAGTAATACCTAATTGTGAATTCAAAAAGTTTGTCACATTCTGGTACACATTCTTTAAGTATTGAGTAAGCAGAAGTGGAGGACGACGATGACAGAGTTTTGGTTGTTAAAATGGGAACATTAGTGAAGAAATTTTCATACTCAGTTGCCACCTCCACGTCTGCCTTAATATCTACAATTCTACATCATTGATTTTTAGATGGAGTCACGATTCCGTACTGTCGTTATTCCGTTTCTGAATTAATTATATTCCAAGTTGTTTTCATTTTATTTCTAGAAGATTTTATTTTTAATGTTTATGGCTCTTGCTGAGGAACAGGCTCTTTTAAAAGTATTTGAATATTTCCCAACAAATTATTTAAACGTTTCATCATGGTTATATGTTTTTTTCATGATACAATTCAAATAACCTCTGCCTACTTATGTAAATACCTGGTGTTGCCCAAAGATATCACAGATTCAAAATTACGCGTAATATGGTTGATGACCGCGGGCGCAGCGCTAGGAGTCAGTGACCTTTTCCTCGGCTATTAGGTATGTAATCCCGGTAGTACGTTTCCGTGGGATATTTTCCGGCGGCATCCACGCTGGCGAAGCTGCGGGCAAAAGCTAACTAGTTAAAATACTTTATTTTTAGGGATCATTCGGATCATTGAGGCTAGGTATCAAATTCCATTTGATATTGCAGTCTACATAACATTTCAGCAGGGTTTTTATTAGTGTTATTAAAAACAGTCAGTGTTAAACACAAATTTAGGGTTTATGTTTGAATAATGATAGATAACAATATGTTTTCAGAAAGTAGACCTTTCACTAGATACCAAACACCATAATAGTAGTAAAAAAAAAAAAAAAAACTGGCTCCGCTATACATCCGCTATAAATCACCATGTTGTAAAACGAAAAGTAGTTTAGGAATCATGAGGCAACAGATGAACAAACATACGTACTTACATACATAGCCTGTCAAAATCATAATCCTCCTTTGGCTTTGCCGTAGTCGGGTAAATAGCGCTTGGCAGGGCACTGAACGGCAAACCAAGTTTTCAACCCTATGCAATAAAGGCGTGAACTTCCGATTTTATTCAGTCGTTGAGTATTAAGGCTCTTTCAAACAGGCGCGACACGCGACGCGACACAAAGACACCGCTCGTCGCGCGACGAGCGGTGTCTTTGTGACGCGACGCGTGTCGCGCTGGTCTGCACAAGCCTTTAATTACTTGTCTAAAGGTTAAGTAATTAACGTTGCAGCAAGGGATCAAACGAACACATTTATTTCACTACACGATTACTGAAAAATGCGTGCACTGACTGGACAGGTCCACTCAAATCTGTATGGTTCTTTCATTAATTAAAATACCATTTCAGACACCAATCTACATAGTCCTTATGATCTGACCAAGATTGTTTTCAGATTTTTTAAACACACTAACATTGAAGAGTTTTATTTAAATGATGTCGTAGCCAGATCTCTTAGAATTGATAAATAGAATCATTTTGCATTCTGGTAAAAATATAATAGGCAAAAAGAAGACTCCCCAGCATTACATCAATGCTTCCCAGCCTACCCTCTGATGATAAACGCGTAGTGGTTATAATACTGTCACAACGCCATCGTGTTAAATTCCTTTAAACTTAAATGATCATGATTTGAAAACTCGTCAATAGATGCCGCTATAAGTTATCACAACTTAAATTACCTATTTCAATTATAAATATTCCACATTAAATTGTATTTCGTACAAAGGACAGTTTTGTAAAAAAAGGATTGATATTACAAACAATAAATAATTTAAAAAAATTACAATATTATCTTTTTTACTAGTGACATCTATGCATTGATATTTTTTGGTTTATTAAAAACTCAAAGAAGCGCCATCTATTAGTTCAAAGGAAAACTTCTAAGTTATTTACGCATTGACCTTGCTTTGCAACTTTCGAACTTAGAACGTTGGAACAACGACATTCGCTGGAATCGGAATTTGAATGGTATGGGCAGGCTCGGCTCGAGTCTCAACGGACCGACAGAAACGTGTACGGCGAAGTGCGATCGACTCGTCGATGCGCAGCTGTCCCGCCGCTCTTGTCAATTTTAGTTTTTCCGGAACGCGTGTGTAAATAAACAAATTATTACTTTTCATTGCAAATGATTATGAAGTGAAACTTAAGTTTGTTTAATTATCGTGCCGATTCAAAGTGGAGCGTTTTGAATGAATCCGTAACTGCTTCTCGCAATGACAAGGGAGAGCACTCAGTTGCCTTTTGAGAAACCGGAGGCATTAAAATGTTTCATGTGGTCTAATTGATGCCATTTTTTACATAAATAAGTGTATACGTTGATTTTAAGAACTATTGTGAATCGTTTAGTGACGCTTTGAAGTTATAACAGTCGTTTCGACTCGGTTGGTAGTCGTCTACACGTTTTAAAAATGAGTGTTTTAAGTGGTTTGAGTAAGGCTGACTTCAAAACAGCAAGTGATGGACTGCTGGAACTGCCTGAGGAGCGGCTTCGCAGCCTCATGCGCACGGAGCCCATCACCTCCGTGTACCACGTCGAACAGACACCCTTTGCAAGGTAAACTAACTTTCAAAAGTTTCAAACTTTTACATTACCTACCTGCCCAGAGTAGACGACGAACAATAAGTTTTTATACTAGTAAATGTAGCTAAGGACACAAGCAAAGGAACTGCAAGCAAAAACCACGTTGTATTTTTTGCTTGCATACTTGGTCTTGATAGATTGGTCCCACACTAGCGTCACACGACACGACCCACACACACACACAGCTGTCAAAGTTGGTAAAACTATTTACAAACTTTTTGTGTCTTAACAAGTATTAATTAATTCTACAAAGAATGAGATCAAGGGTATCAATTTGACACTATCTTTGAGTTTTAGACCTCTAAAAAGTGTATTAAATGTGTTATAAAATGAGATATTTCATGGATATTATTGATAGCATAAACTGTCTGGCAGGCAATAATCTTTTATTTATCATTACTGTATGTCATAGAGTAGTACAATAGATGTAACTTGGCAGAATTGAAGATACCTGTGCCTTGTGCAATTTGTATTGTTATCATTATGGTTACAAAATGGCCAAGTTATAGTGTTTATCTTGGTATTCTTGATAAAGATGACTGATGAGTGTGAAGGAGCAAGATAACTTTGATAACAAGTGTTATTTTTGCTGTACAGGAAGACTCGAACAAAAGTTTTTAATGTAAATAAGTACTTAAATAATATTTTATCTTTTTATTACTTTTTTTTTGTTTTCTAGAAGTTTTAGTTGATACAATAAGAATTGCTTGTTTGAGGACTTTGATAACACTTAATACATTCAAGTATTCATCATGACTTTAATAAATTATTAGTAAATACTTATAATTCGTTATCAACACTGTGGTGGTAATGAATAAAACATTTATTGGTTTAATAATGAGAATACAGTTTAGTAAAGGTATGGTAACAATACCTAGCAGGATAAATACAAACAATAGTTAGTTAAATAATTATTTCCAATAACTGCTGGTTAGTACTTAAAGTGAAGTAAATAAATTTAACATTGGTATCTACATATCGACGGTTAAGAATCAATAATGTCTATCTCAATTTTTTGCATTTTCTACTTTTTTAAGTCAAAGGATTTAAAGTCCAATTTGGCACAGGTTATTCAAGCAACATTTTTTTTATTTACTGTAAAGTTGAGTTTTGTGAGATAGACACTATTGATTCTTAACCGTCGATATACATATATACATACTACAAATAAATAAAATTGAAGTGTCTGTTTGTTTGTCAAAATAACAGGTTTTTACTAAATGCATTTGAAAGTACATATATACAGTACTTATTAAAAAATGAGCTTTCGCGGGATGCCTTGCAGATGTGAAACATCGAATGCATAAAAAGATAGTTATAGATATTTCACATAAAAAAAAAACTTTAGAAAATATGCAGAACATTTCATTAAGACCTTTAGTGAAACTTACACTCACTGTCATCAAATTATAAAAAAACAAAAAAAAAATTCTCTCCAAAAAATCGAAATAGAAATGAACTGTCTACCTTAACCTTGCAAAATCCAGCCTACACATGACATCAGCTTCTCACTAAACCGTAAGCAGCCGTATCGCAGAACGTGACATAATTAGCCAATCGAACAGCATCAGTCGTATGCGCGTCGCATGCGCAAGTATCGGCATTGTGATCTAATGTAGAGGAACGTAGACGATGCTGCATGTCTGACTAGTTTTCCTGACGGTTCTTGCCGGCTGCCACCATATTTCTGTGCGGCTTGCGCTGGCGCGCCGGATAGGGCTAACCGTCGTACTGTATGGGAAGTTTGGGCATTTGATTTGAAAAGCTGAATGATATAGCTTGTCCCAAATGATGCCAAATACCGAAAAAAACTGACCATAACTTTTATGTACTTTTGTTAAAATGCATAATTTTCTTGGTGCATGCTTGCATAGTTGTGTCCCCATTTTAGAGGTCGATTCTCAATTACAGAATTGAATTTTGAAACGCGTGTAAAAATCGAGTTTTCACGGTCTTGAATTACTATTGCAAATTAACAATGGTTCAGGTTGCATGTTCTGAAAATTACGTTATTGATTACATTTTTTGCGCTGAATTACCTACTTTACATGAGAACTCACAACAACAAATTGTAAAGTAACACGTAACACGAATTGTAAAGTTTTATTTTAACCCTTCTGGCCTATAATTTGATTCTGGCCCGTCCTCTGTCAGAAGAGGCTAAGTCATTGTATAATTTAGTTAAATTAGCCATTAAGCGTAGATAAGTCAATCTTTGTGAGGCCTATGAGGGTGGCATGATCATGTTTAATCAAACCATCTATAAAAAAAAAAAAAAGATAAAAAAAAAACCCTTCTGGCCTACCAAGAATTTTATGTACGTTTTGCACCTGATCGTAAAGACCAGTAAAATTTGACGAGCTAAGGGTTAAGTAAGGTGTTAGATCATTACACTAAAACGCAGATTAAGATTACGAAAAAGTACCGGACTATCTTATCTTAGTGTCGGGTTTAATAACTGGAACAGGGCATTGTAACACAAATTGCATTATTTTCTCCTAATTACTACTTACACATCGTAAAACTGTTTCCTCTAATCAGCTATGGTTAAAGTGGATAACGTAATAATAATAATTCACGTCATTAGATGTTACTGGGTATGATCGACTTATTAATTATGTTAATAATCGTATTACACTGTATTGTTCGTTAACAAGTTATTAATACCCGACCTAGTTTCTTGAATTAATTAAATTAGAAGGCGGAATTATTAGACTTGATACTTTTATTATTATTGACAACTTAATTACTTATTGTTTTATGTACAACTATATCTCCATTGCACAATATCTATGAGATTTATTACTTACCTCTAACTTGTAAACTACTTACCTTATTATTTTGATACAGCAGGACTGAAAAATACGTCGTACCAACGTCAATTGAAACAAACAGCTGATTAGGTGTTGTTATCAGTTATTTTATTGATTATTGGCGCTTTCGTGTTTTTTACTGATTATGCCAATTTAAAAACGTGCGTGTTATTAGAACATACAAAATGGCAGTTCCCATATGATTAGCGTAGGATATGAGCATTCTATACTTCAAAGAAAACAATTACCCGCTGAACATGTTTAAAGAGTGACGTGTCTGTCTTAATTACCCACATAAATACTTATGCAAATTAAACAAAATTACCCATTTCTATTCTTCTTGATCATTGACTCAGAAACGATAGATAGGTACAATTGACCGCACGTCAGTGGCTCAGACCAATGTTTGGTAACACTTTGACCTTGAAACTTATGCAAATAAACAAAATTACTCATTTCTATTCTTCCTGATCATTGACTCAGAAACGATAGGTACAGTCGACCGCACGTTAGTGGCACAGATCAATATTTGGTCTGAGGTCAGTGGTAACAGTTTGACCTTGAGCTAGCCTAGCGTAGTACGAAGTTTCAATTTGAGGCCAGCATATACCCACATAAACTTATGCAAAAATACACTAAGGGTCCAATATAATTAACGGGTTCAGGATCTTGATGGGGCTGCCCCGTTTTTGCAGTGCATCAGGTTTGTTTGCACAACGGCGATGGCTTCCACGCCATCGTCAAACGTTCGAAGATGCATTTGGAAAAAAAGCCTTGTTTCGAAATCCTAACTAATATTATTAATGCGAAAGTGGGTTTTTCGTTTGTTTGTCACGCTTTCACGCTAAAATTGCTGAACGGATTTGGATGAAATTTGATCCATGGGTAGACCATGTCCTTGGTTAGGACATACTTTTTATCCCGATTTTCCCACGGGATCGAGACTTAAGTTCCTGCTACACGGTGGCCAACTACGTCCCCGACAGAGGTGACCCTGCTTGTCGACCGGCAGAGCTGTTTGAAATTTGGTCGTAAACCACCATCTACACGATTGTAAACCACCAAGGTCACTGCTGTCGGGACCCGGTTGGCGACCATGTAGCAGTCGCTTAATGCGGGTGAAACTGTAGGGCGCAGCTAGTAGATAATAAGTCTAACATATGTATAAGTTATCTTTTTGTTTACTAACACACATACGGATGTTGCTTATGCGAATCAAAGATAATTTTATTTATTTACACTAGTTATGTTGCCACTGACGTGCAGCCTACTGTACCTGTTCTAAATTAATAAAATTAATGTAAAGTGCGATGATAATTGAAACACACGGTACACGGTTGTAATAGTTTGAATATCATTAACAAGGTCTATTGTAACGTCACCCGTAATAATAGTTATAATTATGATGTGTTTATGACGTGAAACTCATCATACAGTTGTTTCCAGTCGCATTGGGCGTGTCGAGTTACGAATACGATAGTACTTTACCTACTTAAATAATAATACACTATGTATAGGACACGTACAGACAGAAGACGTAACGTTTGTTGTTTTCTACTATTGACTATTATAATGCTGTTTATTTATAAATATCTCGTTTGACCGTTATTCTCCAATACTTTTTCGACAAACAACGATTTGCCAATACAGGCTATATGGTGTTTGTAAATAAATAGCTATTTTTGTGGTAGAAATGCGCGTCAAATTGAGAAGACGGATTAGAGATGGATAATGGAAGAAATAGATAGTACTACACCTGCCTACCCCAAAATTTATTGAGATGATTATTGTAGAAAAGGATTTTAAAATCACGATGGAAAGGATGGAATGGATTTTAAAATCACGAGGAAACGCATGTAACTAAAAGAGTAATGAAATACCTAAATGTTGATGGATGAGCGGGAGAGGAAGGCCAAAAATGAATGGATTGTGTGAGGAATGAATGATATGAAAGAGAAGAGAGTGAATGATAGCTTGACGGTTGACAGGGGAGAGTGGAAAAGAAAACGTGTGCGCCAACCCCACGTAATGTGGGACAAGGACAGGAAGATGATGATTAACACAGAGGGACAAGGGCATGGAGAAGAAGAACTCATAATAAAATAATTAATTAAAAAAATCAAAAACCCGACCGCAAAATTCAGAAAAGAGAAAAAAAACATATGTTATAAAATTCTTTTTTCAGTTATGTGATTTTACGGTCGGGTTTTTGATTTTTTAAATTATTTATTTTGTTATACACTTTTAGTGGCACACTCTTGAACAAAAACTGGTGGGACACAAGCATGGCCCATTTTTATGCTATCAAAAACTTTTTAAAACCAATTTATTATTCCTAATTAATTAAACATATAACTTTTTTGTAATCCCCTTTTAATTTCCTTTATTTTGATACTCTACATGATAGGTATGGTTATTAAAAAAAAATAACTTATTACTATTTCGCGCCAAAATCCACCATTTTGTTTTTTTTTTCAAACACATTTCTAAGAACACTTGGGTTTTTATGACGAAAATCCATCCAGCCGTTTGGAAGATACAAGGTAAGAAAGAAACAAATATGCATACATGAGATACGCACGAAAAACAACCCTTCCTTGGCAGTCGGGTAATTATTTGCTTGTCCTAAATAACGATTCAACATTCAAACTGTCTACTTTATTAGTACTTGAACCATAGAATCATTAAGTTCGTTCAAATTGTGACACCCACAGTCACTGGTAATACCGTTCACTACTACCGATCTCACTTAGCTTAGCTACCGACCAGTTAATTGTAGTTTTTGTCAAATGTTTGCTATTCTCCCCTCTGCATATCGGGCTCGCAACAAGTTCCTCTAGTCGGCGAAACGATTACATTTCCCCTTACCATGTGTTGGACGACAGTTTTTATTTATCTAAGATTTCCGCAGATGTCGATGTGTTTATAACCTCTGGTTGCAGATGTCAGGCCTGGATACAATAACTTGTTCAAAATAACTTATGTGTCGAAACCAGTTGTCAAATACTGGGAAACTTAGTGGAATATGACGATAAGCACAAATTGTCGAAATTGTATTTGCATAAAAACTTGATTCAAAAACGTTGTGCGCAGTCAGACCGTCGAAAATATTTAGATTAGACAGCAAACTTGATCAATCTCCATGGTTGTAGCGACAGCCATACTATTTCCAAACAATTGTGATTTCAAGAGAACTCCAGCACATACATATGCAAGGCGATGTGGAAGATTTCGCTCAATGAACGTTTTCATTCTTTGAACCCAACATAAATTACAAGGTGTAATTATTCCTAGGAATGCTCCCTCTTTATTAGAACCCATATGAAATTAGTACGAAGAAGTGATGTTAATTACCATTCACAAAGTCATCGTTTAGTATGAGCAATACTAAAGTATTGCTCATTAGATTCACGTATTTACTTAGTAGGTTTCAGTTGGAAACAGAACGACTCTAAACTACTACACTAATAAAGGAGTGGTCATCATATGAGTCCACAAATGGATATTAGTGGCAACAAACTTGGGCTAGCATTCAAACCAGTCCGAGGAAGCTAACTTACACCTCATTCAAGACGATTACGACAAACGCTTTTGACTACGGATTGCTGTATACTGGAATATTGCTATTAAACTTGAATGACTTAGCGTATATGCTCCACTCGATAACGGGTCTTGTCTATCTAGATCACCTCGCATTTAAGCCAAATCACGATCCGTTTTTGACTACGACTTGCCTTTAATTTGGCTTCAAACACTTCAATGACTCCGATATTTTGATTGAGTAGACATTTAGGTTGCCATTAATGTCCATGGATAATCTTACTCCGTCGCAGTTCTCGCAGTACTTGCAGTAATCGTACTTGTTGGAGGAAAATATTAAAGTGAAATAAAAACCTGTTCCAAGTAAAAAGCTGGAGTTAACCCAAACCGGATATGCAAGTTCTTTCTAATATTTTCATACGAATGACGATACATACATAAAAGTAACGTTAGATAATTTCTTCGATAAGACCGTTGAAGTGATTTATTTTGTATATTACAAAAGTCAACTATCGGAAATAGCCCCCGGTCACTCGGTTACGGTTAGTTTAAGTGAAATTTAACATTTCAACAAGCCATGGCCGGCTGGCGTTTGAGTAAATGAAAGGAATCGTTTAGCGCCCGCCAGCGGTTATTGGCAATTTCTCCGCGCGACGTCGCCCGGGGCGCCTCGTTTCCCGGGAGCCCGGCGCGACTCGGCGCGATAGCAGTTTTTGCTCGTCCGGCGACGCCGGCGCTGGCGAGATGTAATCGTGGACTTTCTACAGCTGAGCGGTTGGTCGCCGAAGCGGTTTCACTTTCATGCGGCGGCGGAATGCGGCCGGACCTCCGACCCGCGGCCGCCGTGTCACCGCTGCGTAGTCTTCCCCCACATGCGCCCTTACGGCTCGCCGAACAAACGTATGCACATGTACGCCGCCGATCATGCTCAACCAACACGCTTTGCATATCAACGAAGTCTCCGAGCCAATCGTATTATACAGTTGGATTATTGAATAACTTTCATGTGCGGCTATAACGGTTCTCTCGCATACGATCACCGCCTGCAGGGAACCAGTCCCGATTCCGACATTTGGTATCGCTAGAGCTAACACATCACTTACCTACAGATACATAGATTATCGGTCGCGGGTTAATTTTGATTCTACAAGCGGCCCGAATACCTGAGTTGGATGCCGGCGCCGACTGGCGAGCTATCCGTGCTAATATCTTATTCGTGTCATTAGTGCGAAATGCCAGCCGTTTGGCACCCGCGGCGCCGGCCTCAGCGTTCCCTCGCGGCCGATGCACCGCCCTGGGCCGCACCAGCTAAATTCGGGTCCGTTGCATCACGCATCACTTTCGGTTTCGTTTGTCACGCGGCTATTTTAGATCGAGTGTCGATTATTAGAACGCTGTTTTTAGCCATAGCGACCCGTTAGACATTCGGAACGCTCTGGCATCATGACTAACCCGTGAAATGCTCAGGAAACTTAAATAATTCTTTTACTATAAGCGTTACCTCGCATTTCTTATTCAAATAAGATGACGCCGGTAGCTAAAAGAGGATACAATAAGGCTAGAGCTACGTTTCAAAGTCGGCTCCTAGTATGCAGTGAGTCTCGGCGTGCTGCAGTTATCTCGAGTTTGCGGAACGAAACCCGATCCGTATGCAGCGGCACGCGAGCGAGGCCAGCGCGTCCGCCGCACATATACCATACCTTATCTACCGTTGTTGGGCCAAACAACTATTTTTCTTCACCCGCGAGCCGATTCGCTGCACCTCCCTTGCGTTTATGTAGGTACGAGTATACGATGTATCCGGTCTCGCCGGTTCTCGCGTATCAAAATACAAGTTTATGGGGAGGCGGTGGTGGCTCGTTAGTGCTCGCAGTCGTCACGTTCCGCGGACGTCCCGGTTGCGCTGTGGTCGGCGGTCTTGCCCTTCATTCGCAAGGCCGTCGGGCAAATGGTCACCTGCGCCGGGATCGCAGGCGGGCGTGCGCCGACCGCTGGTTGTGCAATCAGCGCGACACCTCGGCGCACGTGGGCGATCGCCTGCCGCCTGAGAACAATCGAGCCTCTCATTCAACAACACGCCCGCTGGAATGCGGGCTTTTGATATCGTTACAAAACCAACAGTAACGGTGGGCCAATGTCAACACGGCTCCTGTATTGACTTTTAGATTGTCTGTATGGTAATGCCATCGCCGCAGCGCGCGGTGTCTGCATCGCGTATTAGCCGCGCATTCGTGTGCCTCGACTAGATTTTCCGACACTCGGGTTGGGCCACTTGGCATAATGTGACCACGCAACGCCGCTACGTAGCGAAAGTCTGGCCGACCTTCAGCGTCTAGATATGGGCAGAAATAAGTACCTCAGATCTCGATATACCTAATAACGAATCGACTAAGAAACTGCTCGGTGACAAGTTGTATGAATTAAATGTTGACTGATTATGATACGCTGTTCATTGGTATTTCTTATCGCGTTTAGTTACGTGATCTCCACTCGATGCAATAATTAACGTGGTCTTATTGCTTCATCAGGAGAGTCGCTTATTCTGTGTCTATGAAGATCGAGTCTCGAAATAGTTGGATGGATTGCATTCCTAGATAAATCCCGAGATATGATCGGCTCGGCGACGGCGCTGTCCTGTCTATCGTTGACAATATTTTTAGTAATAACAATCTTGGGTATGCACTGTCGAGATGGCATCACTTTATCAGCCGTGTGTCATTCGCTAATTTTAGAATACGATATAGTGGAATGTTACTCTTTGTTTTTATATCTCTGTAGTCTCTCTATCTGTATACTCCACGTTTTTCTTGACCTGTGTAGTAAACAGTCTTGATTTTTTAAAGCTCGGATATTGTGTTTATTGAAACTGAAAAAACTAATAAAGACGGTTTATAGTTCGTGTGGGCGTTATGTGTTAGTGGTAGACTAGATAGATGGCCCAGTGAGCTCGATTGCCTCTAGTCTGAATCAGCAATGTTAGCATGAATCACAAAGTTATGAGATTTCGTGATGTAACGTGTGGACTTTCCCAAGCCAAAATGTGTCACATTAATAATATTGCAATTTATAAAAATAAAACGTTGCTTTCGTTTACATATGCGAGTGTTTTATTATCATATCAAGTCACCGTGTAATTATGTTGACATCAATTAGTTCATACAATATCAAATCGCGAATTTTCCTCTATCAAAAATCGATAATTTCTCGTGCGTCATCTTCACATCGCTTGTAAATACGAGTACCCTTATCGTTGTTATCTAAGGTTGCAAATGCAATAAGCTGGTACATATCTGAGCAGAGGTCTGGGACTAATATTGACGTGTCTCGGTTACTCTGTTTGCACGGTTGATGGATGCGGTTCGCCGCTGAGACTGTTTACACTCCCTTCCATAACCTTGGGCCGAGTTCAGTGACTCGTCTGTCATACGCATCTTGCATGTCTTTAATTGTACACTTCCGGAGTATTTCCATCCAGTCGGGACCTACGATATCGGGCGTCACGTTCACGTGCATCCTGCCCAAGAATGCGTTCTATTTATACGACGTGATTTGTGGAGCGCGCCGTGAACTAAACTTCTGTAAGTGATGCTGACTATAATGTTGAAATGTATTACATTTTATGGCTAGTTTACTAATTTCGGGCTAATACTCGCGTCAGCGGTGATGGATCCTACGAGTTCGGCTCGTATTGGCTGTAAACGGCGGTGTTATTCCAACATACCACGGTGGGGATTTATAGCCCGTCGACCGGCGCTGCGTAAATATAATTAGAGAGGCTATTTATCAGCACGGCGGAAGGGCGCTCACTATCGCCGCCGTAAATCTCCTGCAGCCTCGGACGGCTCAATCCGGCGAAGAAATGGAATGTCATGCTAATCGCGACGCTGAGGACCGCGCGCGAATTTGTCCGTCGGCCGCGCGGATCTATCCCCCATACGTTACAATCAGCCGGGATTACGAGCTGCACTCTGCTTACGAGGCATGCCTTTTAAGTTTTGTCGTTTCAAAAAAAAAAAAACAACTAGAACCTTATAGTACTTTTTATTGTTTTTCAAAGTATTCACCACGTAGTTTAATACACTTTTCCATTCGCTCGAACCAGTTATTAAAACATTTATTCCACTCCAAAGTGGGGGTGTTCAAAATGGCAGATTTGAAAGCGTCGACTGCTTCTTCACCGGACTGGAACCTATGACCACGAAGAGTTTTCTTGATTTCGGGAAATGTAAAGAAATCGTTAGGGCTTAGGTCAGGACTGTATGGAGGATGGTCAAGAATTTCTAAGTTTTCCTGCTTTAAATACTCAATCGTTTGGCGAGCGCTGTGTGAGCTTGCGTTGTCATGGTGGAGGATGATTCGTCGCTTTGGGTTAGATTTCCGAAGTTCGGCGATGACTTGTGGTAAACAAATTGTGGTATACCACTCTGCATTAACCGTTCTACGATCTACAAGTGCAATCGTCGCAACATGACCGGTTTTCGCCACGAACGTAGCCACCATCTTCTTTGAAGTGCTTCGAGAGCGAACAGCTTTAGTCGGCTTTGGCTCGTCTTGGAAGACCCAAATTGTAGATTGCTGTTTGGAATCAGGATCGTAGGCATAGATCCAAGATTCGTCACCACTAATGATGTCGTAAACATGATTTGACTCTCCTCGGTTGAACCTTTGAAGAGTTTTCTTACACCATCTGACTCGGGCCGCCTTATGATCATCAGAAAGCAAATGGGGGATCCAACGGGAAACTAACTTTCTTACACCAAGCGCCTCATGCAAGATCTTCTGAATGGTTGTCCCTGAGATGCCTAATAAAGCCTCTATCTCCCGATATGTCACATGACGATCTTCGAGGATTAGTTGTCTCACAGAAACGATGTTATCTTCAGTGAAGGCGGATTTTGGACGTCCTTCACGAGATTTGTCACTAAGACTGATATGTCCACGCTGGAATTCTAAATACCAGCGTTCGACAGTCCGCAGACATGGGGCTTCATCATAGAACACAGATGTTAGCTCTTCGAAACACTGAAGCCGTGTTAGGCCTCTTCGGAAGTTATAGAAAATTATTGCACGGACATTTTCCTTAGTAAGATTCATTTTCAGACGTGACCTGACAGATTCAAAATAACGCTCTGCCTAAAAGATTGCTTTAATCCAAATTCTTTTAATTGTTTTGATATTCTAAATTCCAACAAATTTGAATATTGAACAGTTCTAAATTCAAAATTGGCGCCAAATATGTAAACGACAGAACTTAAAAGGCATGCCTCGTATTTGCGTAGACGGATAGACGAGAAGCCAAGAACCACCGCCGCTGCTTGTGCTCAGAATTAATTTATGCTTATTCTAACTTAAATCGAGCCGGCATTCCATTCCGTACGCATAACTTGGACTGTAGATATTTTGTTTTGGTTATATCGTGTGTGAAGTAAGCAGCTAGTCCAAGGGCAGCGTCGTCGGCGGCGCGTGCGCAGCGGGGCGGGTAATTGGAGCCGTCGCCGGCCGCGCCGACTCCGCACACATCGTACTAAACGCACACGATAAAATATCACTGCTATACTGGATTATAATTGAAAAATAATAAACAAACATGTTTTTTTTTATGAAAATTAACGTGGAATTGATTAATATGTTAAAATGCTATATGGTTATGTAATTCATTCATTTTATAACGTTTGAATAATTATTGTAACGTTTTAAGGTCACTCATTAATTTTGTTTTTGAATGAAGGATGTATGTTATTAGTTTACATAATGATATAAACAAATATATCCGCCTTGGATCCGCCGGCATATCCATGATGGCATGGGTTTCGGGTTTTATTTCCTAGGTTGAGCAAAATGTGAATGAGGTTTTAATTAAATAACTTCAAATTCTAACCCGATGCAGCCGGAACTTCTGATTTCCTGTGAATATATATCGAACGCTCGCATAATCAATGTATTTTGTGTAAGGTAGAAAACAACGTCGTTTGTTACTTTGTTAGTTGCGAGTGCTTGCGGGGTGGTCATGCCCGGGCCTGTGCCGGCGCAGCTGAGCATTAGCATAAACCGTGCTCGTGTGCCGCCCCGCAGCACAGCCACGATACATGTGGTGCAAGTGGGGAAATAACCGAGGGGATACTTTAAATTTAAAATTCGAAGAAAGACACCATAATTATAAAACTAAAGCTTTAAATAAAATAATTTCTGTGGGGTGAGAGCAAAGAACAGGACCACCCCATCGCTTTCCAGGATTAGTCTTAAACACTTTTCCAGCAAATACTCATTTAATTAACGCAGCTTTGTAAATCTAAGAAAAGAAGCTTACATTGACAACGCAAACAGAATTAATGAATCAAACAAAAACAAATTTCTTCCTAAATCATTTCTCAAAGCCGCCGTAAGATTCTGCAAATATTGAACGTACTTAAAATCAGAGTACAAGGAAATGTAATTCCGCAAAGCTAAAAGCCTGAGAGCCACTGTCCGCTGTCCGCCGGTCAATTCACGTATTCTCAATGTCACCTTGTACCATTTTATGATGCGTGTTGTCCTCTTATTGCACCAAGCGCATTAAAAATATTTTCTTTGTCATACAATACGTGAACACCCATGAATATTTAATGGGACACTCGCCGCAGCCCTGACCTTTATTTTGGCCTTTTCCTACGCCATTGTTCTTGGCTAGCCCTACGCTTTGTAGAACTTATCTAATGTTGCCTTATTTTGTTCCAGGTTAGTGAATATTACCATAAACCAGTAAGTTTGTTCAGTTTTTTACCACGTCGATATCCTTCAACCATCTTCTTTGTTTAGTTCAAGTCTCGGAACAAAAAATATGTATTTACTACGACGCTGACGTAATCGATGACCGATCTAAACGATTATCCTTCCGACCGCTGACTCTGACTCATCTGAGTGTGCCTCAAGCCTGTGGGAGATACGAAATATTCGGTTTTAATTAACCTTTTTCTGATGACTAATAAAACGAGAATTCGTATTTGCATCTCTTCAAGACTGTCGGTCGACTGGCGAAACGTCACCAAACCAATATTTTATTAAATTTATAGAAAATGTTCTTGAATAGAATTGAGTTCAATGTTCTAGGAGTGGTGAACTGAAAACAGCCTCGTGGAACGTTGTTAACGTGTCTAAAAAGGCCATTAGGAGGAGTGAGGGCCGTCGCCGTCGGCTGCATGTCGTCACTCAACTCTCGGTTTTTTGTCGCCAAAGACGACCAGTTATCTTCTTCCTAGTCGGTCGCTTTGATTAACGACCGTAACCCGATCTAGTGTGTTTTCGGTCTCCTACCGAACGGCCCACATGAATAATATCAAACGCTGATACACACCCACGCGTGGGACTGACATGGACGCTTGTAATAATAACAAGAATTTAATGATGTCGAATAAGTGTAAATCAATTGTGGCTCAGCAAAAAATACTCCGCTGGAAATAAACCCACTTAAAATAATTACTGTCAATCGAATTCGAAGCGAAAAAGCTATTCAAGCCGAGATGGATCTCCACTGCTAATATACATAATTTTATTTGATCTGTAACTGTGTCAGCTGATGGAATTGTAATGATTAAATCACCGGAAATTACATTCAATTATGTACTTGCACGGTTCGGTGACCGATTATTATAGTAAACATGGATGATGACCGAAACGAGATGCCTCGATTGCTATCTGCTAGTTGAGAAAACAGCATCGTACATTCCGATAAATAGGTGTTCAGATGGCGTCCGGATAATGCTGTCGACGCGGAATCCTACCGATGTGCGAGATCAAACAACCCGTGAAACGGAGTGCGCGGATGCCAACACGCCAAATGTGTAACTTCAATGTTCTCACACAATGAGCGACCCTCTCGTTTTACCTTGCACTGGTCTGCATTTACTTGTCTCTTTCTATCGTCAGTTTGTTCGATTTTGGGCGAGTGTGGACGATGACAAAGCGTCACTTTCTACGGGGCGCACGCGCAGCGGCAAATGAAGTGTGTCGCGTACGCAGACAGCTGCGCGATAGACTCTGCTCTAATGTGCGCCGGAAACCATCAATTTAGATAGTGCGCTGGATTGCCGCCGCGAAGCTTCTGCCGTAGGATGCAACTGTTATACGGAGGAAACTGTGATTTATGACCTTCATTGTTTTGTGGCCGAGATCTCTTACTCTGCATCCTCATTTAATTAAACGCTGGCTGGTTACCCACTTAAAAACCAGACGTAATACGATCTTCCGCCTGTACCTTCATTTTTAACCGACTTCCAAAAAGGAGGAGGTTATATGTTCGACGCGTATGTTTGTTTTTTTTTATGTATGTCCAGTCATTTGTGAACCGATTTTGAAAATTCTTTTTTTGTTTGAAAGGGTATGCTCCCAAATTGGTCCCATATAAATTTTATTAACTTTGCTTGGGTAGTTTTTGAGTTAGCTACAAAATACGTATTTTTTTTCCCACTTAGTATGTAGATGATATGATAAGTTCCTGACACTGGTAGTAGGTAGTGGTATTCGAATGTGTGTGGGGTAGGTACCACAACAAAAAAGAGAAAAATAAAAACTTTTTAACAAAAAAAAAAACTACCGACTTCCAAAAAAAACACTACAAAGTGAAAAATAACTTTAATTTCGGAAGTCGGTGGCAAAAAACGAAAACACAAAACCCAAGACACCGACTTCCGAAATTAAAGTTATTTTTCACTATGTAGTGTTTTTTTTGGAAGTCGGTAGCTTTTTTTTATATTTTGCAGATCATCTTTATCTTAAATAATATTAAAACAAAACTATGTTAATGGAGTCTGCAATGATTTGGAAACTATCTACGTCAATGTTAATTCAATAAAGGTCAACATCTGCTCTGCTATTCCCCCAGTCTAACGGCACAGTACACATGTACCATCGAAGAAACCTATAACTAAGCAATTTGAAAACAAAATCCCGTGCACACGACCCTTTTTTTCGAAGGTAATCGTTACTATAGTGGCCGAGCGCTGCAAGCAGAAATAGTCCTTACGGTGTATAGGTATGGGTTTCTTCGATGGTACATGTTCCTCTGAATAGATAATAATCGGTCTCAATTAGGGGAGCATGTCGCATCAAAACACGACTGCGCTTCTGTAGTGGATTTTTGTAACGGTTTTGTTTATCACCTAGTGTTTAATTTGTTTTTGGAAATCTATGTCAGTTTATACGAATTGTGTATCGCAATAGTTCACACGGTAAATTAAACTGCAGTCGCAATCGGATACTGCCTTTCTGTGACCAATTGGGAATTCCGATTCTCATAGCAACATGCATCGGCGGTGTTGTTCAGCAGGCCCATATTATGGCTATTGGTTAAATTGATACAGGCATCGCCTCTTGCATGTTATCGGCTACTTTCTCGCGTCCGAACGAGCGGTGCGCCGTTGTCGAAGTATTGTTTATGAAAAGCGGGTCAGAAGAAAGCGATAGAGGGGCGAGAGCGACTGGTCACTCGCTGATATCTCCCGGTGAAGAGGTCACGGGCATTACACGAAAATAAACTGAAGGCAGAACTTGACAACAGCACACAGAACGTTTATTGCCGCCGTAAACTGTAACAGCAACAAATTTTTTGTACGGATCCGTGAACGGCCGATAATGGAACCGATTTCTCTTTTTGCTCATTTTTCTGTTGCTAATTGGTTCTGTGTTTATTGTGGGGGAATTTTATTTTCTTCGGTAGTACTTTCAAAATGTGTTCGTTATCCGTGCAAGCGCTCGTGTAAATATGCATTTACGCAAGTGTGAATGTGTCTGTACACTTGCACCGTCGCTGGTGCAGCGTTCTCTGTATCGAATCAGGAATGCGTTCGCACATCATGGCCGATGTGGCAACGGTCGCGGCTTGTCACATACACTCGCACAGTAGACAATGGTCTTGTCTGTGATCAACTGATCACTCTTTGTTTAAGTGTTTTCTCGTCTCAAGGTCGGCCGGTGCTGCGATCATTACTTTTATCTTTCGACTTCATCCTTACAATTTCCCGGCCTATTGCTCGCGTTTTGTTTAAAGGTCTGCTCTTTCAAGATTTTATCTGTGCCAGTTTTTATTGCGTTCCTGTACTTGACACCCTTAGTTTAGTGTTGTATCCGGGATCCGTACCGGTTCTATACAAACATATCTCTATTGTTAATCTTTATTGTAGACGTTTTGTTTTATGTCTGTATCAGATATTTCTTATTTAGGTATTGAAGGGTGTAAATCATGTAATTCAACACCGCATAAATTTGTTATTCCTAGGGCAAATCTTACTGGTATCTGCAGCTGCGCGGCCATATTTCACGCCGGTGCTGGGTCCCCATAATTGGTATGCGGCATTTTGTCTAGGCTCGCATCGATAAAACATCTCTTCCTCCTCGTATGTAACGTAAGCTTATTGGAGACCAAGATTTAGAGGTTCCTTGAGCTCGTAACTTGGTCCGAGTTCAGAAATATTTCGTTAGTTCTCGTAGTTTACCTCCTTTATACGAATTTAGTAAATATTCTATACAAACAATATTATTGATGTGTTCGTTCTTGTTAAAACCAAAGGAAATTGTATTCAGTGAGATGTCTAGCAGCTAAAGTATTTATAGTCCCATACACATGTTCCTTTGCTGTGAAGAAACCGCTGCTTATGACATGTATTCTGGTTCCTGTTTTCATTACTAGACAAGTTCTCACATCGACGGCTAAGATTTTACGATTGCTGGTTTTATTAGAAATACTGTTTGTACAGTACAACATTATCTGTTATTAATTGTGTGTGTTCATACGTTCGGCTGGATGGATGTGATGTTCGCATCGTGATTAGTTTGTGGAAACATTCCTGCTAATTGCCCCTATTAGTGTAACGTGTTATTTAATGTTATGGCCCCCAGTGCTTTGATGTCTTGCGTTTTACCTGGATAATTTTATTTGATACTCCCGCTGGTAAGAAAAACATTAATGAAGAATGTTTCAATTGCTTGTTTTCCCGCGCTTCGTGCTTGTTGATTGAGGGAAAGGTTGTAACTACGATGGTCCAGCAAGTTGTAATGGCGGAATGTATTAATTTTACCTAGTTTTAACTGACTTTATATATCTATTGTCGGCATGGGTTATATTATTCTGGTTTTTAGTCAACCGACTTCGCCTAAGTTGCATTCGTTTGGTGTTTTAAGTTTTTATGAAACTTTAAAAAAAATTATAGAAGATAATTTTGACAAATTCTATTCCGATATTTTTTCAATACGAATTTGTTGACTCATGCTCTAGATTGTATCTTTTATATTTTATAATTATAAATCTTTATAAGTACAAGTCTCCTAACAGATTTTTTTGCTACATATCAATAAATATGAAATGGTTCACTGCCATATTAATTACGTCTAGATTAGGTATGCGAAAACGAATTAGTTATAGAACGAGCGTCTGTCGTTATTTAAGTTAATGGCATGTGGGCTGCGCCTACGCACAAAGAGATCAATAAATTATAGAGACGTGTGGCGTCCACGACCTTTCCGCAATATTCACGTGCTAAATCGTTTAATATAATATCAAATGTATCGTTAATCTGGAAAATATCTTCATTAGACCAGAATAGACATTGGACATGACATTAATTATAACAGCCTGTAAATGGTGGCGAATGATTGGATGTAATTTAAATAAACAAACAAGAATACCATGAATATTCATCAGACATGAAAAAGGAAAAGTAAGGTCAAAGTTTTCAAAACACATTAAAGAAAAAAGGAAGTAATAACAACATAGTAGAGTATTAAATTACTGGTTGATTTATAGGCTAAATCTTATTAGGTGGTTGGGAACGATGCCAACTTCGATCACAGAGGCATTCTATGCCGGAGCAGTGTCACTAGACTGTTCTGCATAGAAATGGTGATATGATTCAGTTTGTTCCATTCTCGGACCAGATATACTCACTGTATACATTTTAGAACAAAAGAAACTATTTCATATGATAATATACTATGTAATGATTTTAATATATCTGGAGCTGAAGATGCAGGTAAAGATTTTGCACTAGTTTTCCAAACAGCTATTGCATAAATCGAAGTTTATTTCTATAAACACTAGAATCAAAGCTATCCTTTATATAATGAAGGATAATGCAATAACAGTATAGTCTATTGATCATAAACTTGACCATGAATAAATAATCCCTGTACATAACATAACCAATGTTTGTTGTAAGCTCCTTATGCGAAATCGACATGGCTACCATATTCGTTACAAGGAAAGATTTGCAAGGGATTTGCATAATTCTACATGTGTATATCTGTTTGTAAGCCAGCGTTATCGACTCTATATCATAGCCAATCAGTAATCCATATGTAAGGAGAAAAAAAAACATGATACTCTATGCATAAACACTGCACGTTTTGCGCTGGCGAATAAAAAAGGAAAAGTTCAAATTCAGAACAACGTTCAATTCTTGTCTGCTCATGGGAAATTAAGGACAAAGAAATTACAGATTTTACCAAGAAGCTGTTTATTTTTTACAGTTTTAAGCGGCCAGGTTTACGAGTTTCTTATGACCGGTGAGAAAAAACGGGAACATGACTCGCTAATCTAAATGACTGTTTGTTACTCAAACTACTTCAGCAATACAAACTTCCGTATAATTCAGGCACATTTGTTTTAGCACAATTTTGTTTTGGTGAGAACCAATTTGAACGCCATGTGGGTGGTAGAATTTGTTACTGGCACTTACAGGAACGTTTTTTCGCCTTCCAAATATATTCTGATGATTCAGACCTCCTGCGTAGTAAGATCTAGTGAGATGAGTTTTAATGGCAATGCGTGAGACATAATAATTATAATTAATGGTAAGTACAACTTGTTTTTTCTGATTGTGTACTTGATTTCATTCGAGTTCGCTGAAATTTCTGGAAAAGTCCAGCGGCCATGTTTTGTTAAATTAAAACAACGCAGTTCCGATAATTCGATATCAGCTTTATCGGTTTGTGGTTTATCGATAGGACCGAGATAAGCTTAAACCTCATTATCTATTTCAGAACCCAAAAGCCAATACATATAAAAGTTTACGAAAACAATAAGTTGGGATTCGATCTTGACTATTTGACAACTACTACTAGTTGATAGAAAATGATCGATTACCGTACCATGTATGAAATGGAACAGTTCTTCTTTTATTTGAAGAGTTTGAATGACGTACGCAAAATTTTCCGTCGATGACGCGAAAATAATTTGTAGGCAAACCATCAATCGTGCTCGCAGTTCTTAGATCTTGCTCACATTCATCGATCAATTATGTTCTTCGGCCAAAATTCATTGTGCGCCTGATTTGTCGTTTGTGTTACATAGATGAGATTTATGATGCTCCGGAGTTGACCTGGTCACGAGGTCCATTACATAAGAATGAGCGATTAGTTTGCTGTGGTATGCTCAACGATCCATCTTGCGTAAATAAATTCCTATCTGTCGTGAAGGTTACTGATATGATAAGATTTAACATAGAAATAGACGCGAGAGGCACCGGCGAGGTTTTGTACTGAAGATAAGGTTATTATAAAAGATTTCATATTTTACTGAAAAAAATTGTAATTGGTTTGCATCGGTACTAAATGCAGGATGTCTCTGACTCCCGATGCGCAAAATGTCTTGGAATGAAACTATAATTTGTAGTAGCAATTTCCAACCAAATGTCATCGTCCAATATCTCTTCCGAGGCAATGACTGGTGATGCATTTAATGCTATTTAATTATTAACGCTTAAGTCAACACATACTTGGACGTTTTCCTTGTACTGTTGACAGCTCATATTACTGCATATTGATCAAACCGTTGCCGCGTTGCTTAGAGATTTTACAGGTCGATAGCGTTAGCGTTAACTAATAGGGATTTCAGTAATCCTCCCGGAAGGTTGGCTACTGGGACCCAAACGAATTTAACTGTTATTTCCTTTTCTATTAAAGCTAATATTGAATACAGTGCTAGTCTGACCGGTCATTTCCGCTATGAAATTGATATGGCCGTTGAAAGTGATTGAAAAACAAATCAAGTATGCAACATCTTTTCGCAACATAAATCTTCCATCTGATTCATCAAACCGAGTCTAAAGACGTGATGTAATAAAATGTCAACTGTCTGTATTTTGAAAATAAAATTCGTTAATCAGGTTATAACTTCGACAAACACTCCCCCAAAATTTATATAAGTGCATAAAATTATTTCGTCTGCCATTCCAAATATGGTATAAAATATTATATGGTCGAGTGCGTGAAATCGTGTTAACCAATAATCATTATTCATTTTGAAATTAATATTGCCCTCTGCCGGTTTAAATAAACATTTCGATTATTCGCACAGCATCAACTACGGAAGCTCGTATTGTTAATTAATTTCAGTAGATATTCGACTCGTAAAACGGCAAAGTTATAGCCGTTTAACACGGAATTAATGGGGCGACAAGTGTGACCTCCGGCCAGGCTTCTTTGTGACTTAATTTTATCTCAATAGTGCTATTTTGTTTCTGCTGGAACGTACGCACTCGGCTAAATCGGTTTTCGCCATTTACAGAATGTTTATTTTAATATTATTTTTCTTCTTCCGCCTGGTTCTTTGTCGAATACGTCAGGTTGATAAGATTATGTCCAATAATACGGATTATGTCTGGGTGAGTCGGCCACGGGTGTCAATGCTCGGCGCCATGTTATAGCCTCTTGGACACTATTTTGGCATCCCATTTGTTTCTTTAAATTGTCATTTTCATCGTGGTTTTCCACGGGCCTTGACTTCACCGTGAAATTGTTTTTGCCTTTAAGTTTTTCTTCTGAGTTTAGTGGCAGAGTGGCAATGATGATAGGTCGATGTCACACAGTAATTTAATTGAGTTCTTGATAATATTAAAGCTAGGCCCCACTAACGAAGATCAACTGGGAGGCTAGTTACGTTAACCGACAGCTTAACACGTTCTCGAGGATCTTGTACCAACAACATTTCAATAAATCAACGTTCCTTTCAACACGGGTGGTGGGAAATTTATTGCTAGAAACAATGTTGCGGTGGCTTTGAAACAAATTGGATACGGCGGATACACTCACTGCTTAGTTACTTCATCAGAGACACTTGGAATAGAAGCGTTAATTTGTGGTAAAAATGACAAAAAGAAAGAACACAAACACAAAAAAGAACAAGTTGGGAGAAAATATGCGTCACATCCACGCAAAACGGCCATCACTCAGCATACTGCTGCGACCCTATGCGAGACAGCCCCAGCGCTGGTTTTCACACTTCCGAGTCCAAATTAATACAATTAATCACGTGTTTTCTTTGCTAATTTCTCAAAATGATCTATTCAACTTCACGTCATTACGAAAGCTTATTAATAATTGTAATAGAAAACATCATGTTAAGAGGTTAATTGATAATCTAATGGAGGCCCTGTGAAGTGTAAGGAAGCGTTTCTATCGTTGCATATAAGTCATAAATTATGGCGTCCATATCCTACGTGCCATTTATCATAATATTGTCTGGCGGCCGCGTTTTATCTCCACCATGGCAGGGCAGGTGGGTGTCTGCCTATTTCAATATTAATTGATCCTGCTGCGTTGCGGAATTGTTTTGTTTCTTTGTCTCTGTCGATCTGTTTTGCGATGTCTTTGGTATGTTAGTTTGGAATCCGAAGTGGCAAGAGGCTGGGCTGCAACCGAACTTATGATTGTGATCCTGACAGCTCCTTTGGACGAGGTTAGGGAGGTGAATTTTGGAACGCCCATCCGAGTTAGATATATTAATGTTCGCAAAAGTTTTTTGACTCCTTTTTTGTGAGGGTCGTAAATAGATAACCGATTTTAAGGGGACGATAACCGACTTTTAATGATTTTATACTGAAGATGACGTCTAAACGAGTAGTGTTAGTAATTTGGAAAAAATATATGTTAAATAAGAGCATTTTCTTAATATTTTAATATAGGCATATTACATAGTGAAATTAATTTGTAAAGTTATGTCTAACGCAGATAAAAAACTGAGAATGACGCAAAATCTATCAAGCGTATTTTTTTGAAAACTTCACCATTTTAAAGATAATTAAATTATTGATCTTTTAGTATACGTGTTTTATTAAAATTCCTTTTTTTTACGTGTAATAAATTAATAATGCGTCTAATTTGGGACAGCGCTCCTTGATGGGCGAGTCCTATTACTGGCTGGACGTACGACGCGTTGCGTGAGCTCAGTACAGAACACGCAAGCTAACCATTCAAGGTCATTGTCATAAATCTGCGTCGTTAGACGTGATTTTCAGTATAAAATCATTAATTAAAAGTCGGTTATCGTCGCCTTAAACACGTTGTTTGAATTACGTTGCTTAATATTTTGGATGAAAGTCTACATATGTATTGTAAAACGAAACAATGCTTACCTTACGTGTTGCGGAACATAGACAGTTATTTAGTCATTTGTGGGTATTCACCGTGGGAAAACTTAGCTCATTCTACGTATAAAACGGTATGTTTCTAACCTAATGAGTAGGTAATAGCTAAGCAGAAATCTTTTGAAGACAGATATATGTGGGCACGTTCAAAAGCATTACCTAACTCAATACATTTTAACACTGCTGTCAAAATAATGTCAATATATTTATTTGTTTAATAAAAATTTGCCATAAGGTTTTTAATATCATAAATAACAATAAAATAAAAAACGATCCTTTAGGAATTATTGATGTTCAAAATTAAGTATTTGCAATTACTAGTTTTAGGATCAAATAATGTCGAACAAAACTTCAAAACGTACGCGTGATTTCAAAATGTGCCATAGACAATTTGTCTTGGAACATACAGAATGCGACATTTCGATTCCTTGCCGTAACATGGGTTTCTACAAGACACGATATTGACGTGGTTTGCACATGGTAAGACATAAGCGGGGCCGGACATATTTACCGTACAGAATTGGGGCCCAGGCAAAGTTACAACACTTTAGTAAAGTCGAAGGTATCTAAATCAGTAAACGGTTGAACCAGCTAGTTAGCAACCGATCGTTTAATGTTACTCTCAGATGACAATGCAAGGTTATCGGCGAGATCGCTAAATCATGACTCACGTGTAACTTTAATTTGACGATACTTGGCAATGTTTATTTGTACAGTTATTCGGCACACATAACCTAAGTCTTTTGACGCTGCAAACTAGCCGTTGTAGTGCTCTCGACCTCGCGACCTTTATTCAAAGTGCTGGATAAATTCACCAGTCAATGTAGATCCCTGGCTTGCCAACACCAAGTGCAGTGTTTCACACGTATAATAGCTTCCGAGTGGCTGGTCGTCCGGAGGGATGCCCGTTAGACTGGAGGTCATCGGCAGGTGCGGATTTCTTGACGAGCGTGGTTTTCCTATTTTGGTTGTACATTGTTAAAGAATTGAGCGTGTCTCGTTATGGCTGTGTCAGCCTGTCTTGGTGTCGGGTTCCCATCGTTAGTTGATGTGTTCAATATGGCGGCTATTTTGTATTTTTTTTACGAGTTTCAACTGCATTGTTGTAACAGGATAAATTTATTTCGAGGTGTGTCACGTGTACACCGCAAAACCGACAAACAGGATAAAATTGCACATAATATTGTTCACCGTGTTTAATTACGTTTTGATTAATGGGATGCATCAAGTTTATTTTATCACCTATCAACTGGCTTGACCGGTCTTTGTTATTTAAATAATAAAACAATTTATAAATGTATTCGGTCGATGTAGTTAAAAATTTTATCCAAGAGTAACCCACCTCAGTTTTTATTAAACAATGCATTCACATTGTAATATAAATTACAAACTTTACGTTGAAGTTAAAACGTTGGAGTGCATGTTTTAAAATATTACCATTTAATGGAATGGAAACAATGTTGTATTTTATCTCCGTGAAATTATTCGTGTGTAAAATAAAATTAATCGCGCGGTCCATGACGGAAGGATAAAAAAATAAACTCCGTTGTTCTTAAAAAATAGCAACTTTGTATGAAAAATGAAAGATTCGAACCTCAAATTGATTATTAATAACGCATCCATTAATAAAATAGCCAAAAGCGCATGTTGGATGAGTGGCTACAGTAATTTGCATGAGATTGATGTCCCTGCACAGTGCTCAGATGACTTTTTGGTCGTGCATTTTTACTGTCATTGCTTTATAATCGAATATTATGGATGAGGCACGCTCCGCAATCAAGCTGTCGGAAATGTTAAGTAGTTATAGTCTCCGGCAATATGTACGGATTCTTTCAGATGAACTGAAGCGTGTGTAATACGTTCGTCTGCCCCAGAAACCAGAACTCGTGTCTGGTATAGATTTCAATATTTTGCAGAAATGAACGTAGGTATTTTTAACCGACTTCCAAAAGGAGGAGGTTCTCAATTCGTCTGTATGTTTTTTTTTTTGTTTTTTTTTTTTTGTATGTTTGTTACGCGATTACTCCGCCAATTATGAATAGATTTTGATGATTCTTTTTTTGTTTGGTAGATCATACTTCAGAGGTCATATAAATTTTATTAACTTTGCTTGGGTAGTTTTTAAGTTAGCTTCAATTATACGTATTTTTTCCCACTTAGTATGTAGATGATATGATAACTTCTTGTCACTGTTATTTACATAGCAGGTAGTGGTATTCGAATTTGTGTGGGGTAGGTACCAAAAAGTGAAAAATAAAAACTTTTTACAAAAAAAAAAACAACCGACTTCAAAAAAAAAAAACACTACAAAGTGAAAAATAACTTTAATTTCGGAAGTCGGTGACAAAGAACGAAAATTCAAAACCAAAGACACCGACTTCCGAAATTAAAGTTATTTTTCACTTTGTAGTGTTTTTTTTTTTGAAGTCGGTTGTTTTTTTTTTGTAAAAAGTTTTTTATGGAGTAATTATTGGAGTTTTAGCACTTGGACGTTTTGAGTTTTGACCATTCTTCATGCATGATTAACAATTGTCTAACAATACACAGTTATTCCCAATTTATTATATCGACGATATTCTCGTTGTATCATCATAATGGTTTGTGACCACGAAATTCGAATCTCGTCATATTTTCGTAATGTTTCCTGTAGTTTTATGATATTAATGAATATTGATGAAATCTTAACTATCACTTAAATAAATTATGTCGTAAAACGATCTTCGGGTGTCTGTAGTTGTCCTCATGTGCGGTGGCCATAACAAGATAAATAATGTATTAAAATACCATTTTACTATGTAAGTATTTTTTAATAAATATTTTTATGAGCACTCAAAGAGGATGGGTTTTATTTTTCTCGTGTAATGTAGTAGACTATAAATACTCGACGTAGATAATACACCAGACGCATCACGGAAAGTGGTTGGAACTTAAGCAGTTCACATAAATAATTTGTTGGATCTAGGGCTAGGCTTACCCTGTTATTAATATATTATGCATATTTTTGGCCGCAACCTGTTTTTAGTTCACATCTGCTAATGCATACAATCTTTAAGATGAACATGGCACATGTTCACAAATTATTTGTGATTTTTCTTTCGGAGAAAATTATATTAACTTGGAATCAGACTTGATTTCAAGTTAATATCGGGATGAAAATATTAATTTGCATCCTATACTTGTGGAAGAGTCAGGCCATTAAAACTATGATAAACAAAGATTTAAATCGTTCGATTTGCCTTAGACGCTCGAAAAAGTGTCCATACTGCGAAGAGTGAGCTCACACGAAAATAATGGCGTTTCCATGACAATCACGTGAAGTCTCTACGACATTGTATTTGTCAGAGGTGTCAAAACAAATAAGAAACGCGGCCATCTTTTTACGCGGTAGAGCAAATCTAACGATTTAAATCTATGTTTCTAAAGACTCCAGTTTACCAAGTATCTCAATTATTAGTAAGTATGTAGTAAAACATACTTTGTGCTACTGTACCGTTTCTCATCTGTGACATAAAGTTATTAGTCGCGGTTCCAATATTTTAATACTTTAATTACTATTCACTGTCATAGCAATTAAACGGTTCCTCACGTGTAATGTCAGTGAACAATTAAAGATAAATACTGTTGTTAAAGTAACTAACTGGCCGCAACGGGTTGTTTTGAGAAATGTTCGGTTACTTGTGGGGGTGATGAAAGGGGTTAACGCTATGATAAAGTATCAAAAAACAATTGGCGCTGGTCTCCAAGATATCGACATATAGGTACCGATTCGTACTTATTGATTTTTTTGGGTTTCCATTGTTTCGATCTTTCTGTCTGATTGATTCTGTATATTTCCCATGACGCAGTTATAATACGGATGTGACAATCATTAACAATGATTTATTTATTAATAAAATTCCCTATACCTATTGTTTATCTATTTCGGCAATAAATTTAAATTTTTCCGCCCATTGTGAACACAGAATTACATTACAGTCCAGTTTCATTATAATTTTAACAATCACCTTTATAAATACTGCTCACCTACCAGAAGTTTCTTGGCCGTTTAATTAACAAGGAGGCAAAAAAAGGTATAGACAAGTAGGTAAACAAACTCCTACACTGGTCCCGCGCCGAAGCACACAGTGGCTAAGTTGACGTTTCCCACGAGGTTGCTTGTGCTCATGAAATGTAAAATGTAATGGTGCCCCGTTAGTTTGTGGTCGTGTTGGTATCCTAACACATGACAGAAGCGATGCTAAAGCTATACTAAGTTAAAAGAAACTTCTACAGAAACTTTTCTTCCTGACTTTTAGATTTTTATCCCAAATGATATGGACAAAGTCCGAAAGTGAAGATTGCCAACTGTAGTACTATCCCTCTGGGAAACCGAGGGATGGTACTACAGTTGGGCGACCGAGCTCTGCTCTGGTGAAAATAGAGAATGCTCATTTAGTAGTATAGGATAGTACCTACTAATTCCATACTGCCATGATAGTAGTAGATACTTACTAATTCCATACTGCCATGATAGTAGTAGATACTTACTAATTCCATACTGCCATGATAGTAGTAGATACTTACTAATTCCATGCTGCCATGATCATTATTCTAATGTACATTATTCATTATCTTGTTCTAAACTCCGACCGAGCTCTGCTGGGGTGAAAATACGGAGAAAACAAATTTTCCCAGATACGAGACCTAGCTAGATTGATTATTCGCCCCCGTGAACCCCTATATTGCAACTTTCATCAAAATCGTTAGAGCCGATTTCGAGAACGTTAGTACAAATCTATATACAAATATTGCTCGTTTAATAGTATGGGACTTATTCTGAGTTTCTCGACCTTCATTGTATGTATGGGAATTTAGCATAGAGCATTTGTAGTTCTTGCAATCATCTACATTTCTTGCCCCTCCCACAATCTTACCACAAGCAAGAATCTTCTTCAGTTGAAGGTTTGTTTCTTTTTGGTTAAATCATCTGCCTAGTCTTTTCCCAACTATGTTGGGTTCGGCTTCCAGTCTAACCGAATGCAGCTGAATAACTGGACCGACTGCCTATCTGACTTCCACAACCCAGTTACTGGGTAATACGATACCCCTTGGTAAAACTGGTTGTCAGACTTTCGCGCTTCTGACGACCCGTAACGGCTGTCAAAGATCCACGAATGACAGCCGAGACCAACGGCTTAACGTGCTTTCCTAGGCACGTAGGGGTCTTGGTATGTAAAGATGGTCATCCATCTACGAACTCGGCAAGCGTAGCTTAACCTGATCCCTCAACCCGTGCGGCTGTTATTACTTAGCGACAAGCTCCTCTTTCTTTTTGGTTAAATATAGCATACAATCGCACTGCTGTAACTGCAGCAAGATCACTCAAGTAAAGTTGACATAATATTGTTGTTGGCTCGTAAGTCTCGTGACAGATTTGTGATGTGTTTCACCGTTACCCCGCATGCTAATTGACATAACTGTTTCTGTCTTAATTTTTATTTTAAATTGCTAGATGTTTCACACAGACCGCAAAACTTGATAAGCTAAGGAACTGTTACAAGTTGTTAATTTTGTTTCTTTCGTCCGATCTTTTACACTCCGCGATAAATAACGACATCCTCGAACAGATGACCTTATTTAAGCTTGTAACACAGATGAATACGATGGGACACTGCAGTTTAGATATGAAACTACAAGTACGCAGCGGGCTCAACCTTCACCCCCGACCCTTTCCCGAAAATGAGGTGCCAGCAGTTGTTGTAGCTTTAAATACCCCGCATTATAATCATGATGAAAATCTAACTTTGATTCAGATTGGGGTTCTTGCTGTCCTCCCCCAGCGACCCCCTAAGCCGAGATTCGTACCCCACAGAGGGTGCCCTTAGTGAGCGTTCGCTTAATTTAGAATAGTTTTTGCCCCTGGCTGAAGGCTTTTAAGTGTCTTAGCTTAAAGGCACCCACAGAAAAGTTCGGTTAAGCAGCCAAGACCTCAGTGGTCAAAATTGCGAGATGCCACAGAAAAAAAAAAAAAAAAAACTCGCTCGACTTGTTGGGCCAATTCAGTCAGAGTAACGTAGTCAGAAGATCTAAGAGTTACGCGATAGAGAGGCAACTTCCAGGTGAATATAACTGTAGGTAATTAGCGCTGAGCGATAATTATTTAAATGATTATGCAGTGTTCCATCTGTATTAATCTGTAATTGTAACGAAGTTTAATTAAAACCATTCAGTTCATCCGATATTTACGAGCAACCGGATCGCCTTTATCAAAGCTGAACTTCAGTCACCGATCAACAGATCGCACGCGTCCGAATTCGGCACGTTACCGTTAATTCGCGACGTGTCGTCTGTCCGGTCCGGATTCGATTTATAACCGACGTAATCGGGCCTTACGGTAAACTTGATCTCCTCTTACATATCGCTCTATAAAGCATGGAACACACGCTCAACACGCACGCTGAGTTCAGCAGCGACCCTGTTTTGTGAAGATACGTGAAGTCTAGTTTTCAATTAGGTTTGTGAGTTGGTCCTAATTGAGAGTCATTGTGTTATAGGGACATGTGCGAATGAGGAGGGTTTGTGTTATAGAGTTCAATTCACAGCAAGTATATCAAATTGTACTTTAATTAAACGAGTTATTTCTCCAATCTCATTCAAAGAGTTTAATTCAAAAGCATCTCGCAGAGAAATCACACTACATACCTAACCTTCACCGCCATAATCACCTCAAGAACAATCTCAGTGTTACGTAAATCCCATGCCAGTGACAGTGATGTCTTATGGCAGTGAGATGTTCAATTTCTCCGCTCGCTTCCCATCAACCTTTTTGCCGTTTGTACGGACAAAAATGTGCTTAATGTCTCTCGTTAACCTTTTAGTAAGAACAGATGTAACCCTCCGGCGGCGACGCATAATTGCGGAAGTAAACTCTGCCTCCTCTACCTGTTTGTGTACGTTTAAAGTGTTATCTTTGTCATCTGTTTTGCTAAATGGCCCTTTAAGGATTTTTGCTACAGTCTTTGTTTCGTTTTCATTGTGTCTCCTACGTCCTTCTGCAACGTGTGACATTTCATATCCGTGTTTTTATACTTTTATTTCCAGTTAAGTATCAGTTTCAGTCCTCTAACTAAGTTTTAGACAGTCGACAATGTCTAAATTATTTGGCAGCACTTTCCACATCACTTTCTATTTCATACACAATTAAAACACCTCATTGCTTTAGGTGTGTGTGTGCGTCCGCCCACTCGATGCTCGTCAATTAATTAGTCATGATTTCAACCGTTCAGGAGCAAGCAAGGAACGTGAGCATATATCTCGGCTTAGGTAAACAGTGCACGCACGAAGTATGCGGCGCCGGCGCACGCCAACGACCTAATTCTTTGAGTGGTGGTGCAGGCGTCGCGACGCCGCGGTTCATTTGCTCATTATATATGTTTTAACAATTAACAATTCAATCTTGAATGTTTTATGCATCTGTTTGTTAGTTTCCGCGTTGGATGGGAATAAAGGAAACCTTGTGTGATTTGTTTATCTAGCGCGCCACTTCTTGGAACCATTTAGGTTCTATAACTCAACTTTGTCGAGGCAAATGGCTTCTTTGTTTTTGTACTCATGCGCTGTTAGAGCTTTACAAATTGCTTAATAACTTCGATTGACTATGGCTTGAACGTGACTAAAACTAAGCATTTGTATTTGTGTTGCTTAGATTTTCGTGCCAGAAATAGGTAAGGCACGATAATTCTTACCATGTAAGGTGAATCATTAATCAAACAAGTCTTCTATCTTATAACACATTTACTTGTTCGGAATCTTATCGATTGTTTAATTGTCACGACACATACGTAACATTGAGACGATTCTAAAGTAATTTAAAAGTCAGGAGTGATCGGTTGCAAAATAAATAGCCCCTTGATATTTGTCGTTGTTGAGTATTAGTTAGCTGGCTACAAGGGCGAGGAGTTCACGTCGACATGTGACGCGGCGGTCACGAACACCTATCGACTCCTGCGCACGACTTGTGCACTAAACTCATTGTGCAATTAAAATATATAACCAATCGATGAAAGCTCCAAGGTCAACACTAATTTCACGTCAATACAACCTAATTGAAATACTC
This sequence comes from Agrochola litura, assembly GCA_949152395.1. Taxonomy (NCBI): domain Eukaryota; kingdom Metazoa; phylum Arthropoda; class Insecta; order Lepidoptera; family Noctuidae; genus Agrochola; species Agrochola litura. The sequence goes on along the minus strand of OX424502.1, from coordinate 4,209,817 downwards.
AAGACCACTACCATACAATTAAGATGCAATATCATATCTTCGAAGTCTATAATTAAAGTCTATGTCCCAATTAATTCGATACAAACCTCTCAATGTGACGAAATGTTGCGGTTTCACTTCGCGATAAATAGTATCGATAAGGGACACCGATCCAGTTATTAGTGTCGATGCTTTTCAGTTTCGTCCTTAACATCGATATTATTATAATCGATTTCTGAATTCTTGATTGTTTGAGTGATGGGAAAAGATCAACAACGACGCCTCCCGATGAATTAAATTTGAATCGATTCACGCATAAAAGGCTGCTTCGTGTCTTGTCTTATTCATGAGGCTGCATAATGATGAGCGGTTTTAGAGCAAAATGAAGAGTCTATTTGCTGTTTTTTTTAGTGCACGTAGAAATCCTTTTGCGACGATGTTAATAAAAAGAAAGTGCATATCTACTTTTCTTTGTGACGCTTTGATTGATGTCCAACTGACCTTGCAAATTCTTTGAATATGTAGTTCTATTGGCGTGATTTTTAATAAAAACGCGACGTAATACACCGTCTGTCTTCTACTGCGTGTCCGATCAATCATTCGCACTCCATTCTAACGCAACGCCTGTCAACAATCATGATGAATATTCCTACACACGATCCAATTCACTCGCATTAATATCGTTATGAAATCGAGCGTATCGAGCACTCGATTCAATGCAGCCGTGAACTTAGAGTAGCGAGTTGACAGTGCACAATGAGCGCTATTAAATCATTTGTTATTAATCGAGTACCATGACAATATAGAATCGGATCGGTTCAATATGTGATGGAGTCCTTGAACGGTATTAACCTTAATAGTTGTGCAATCGCTGGCCGATACAGTGCCGAAACGAATCAGAATCGATTCGGCCCACTTGGCTCTTCCCGTGTCAATCGATCTGTCTTCTTGCGAAACTACAGAGCCCAAGAGCCCTTCGTTGACGATGATGAATTGTAATTATTATTAGTCTATTGTGAGTACTCAAGGGCAACATAATAGATGATGTTTTATAAACAACACTGATATACAATTAAACGTAGCACACAATTCAAAGGTAGCGCCTCCCAAGAGTGTCCCGTTGAGTCCTGCTCTATCCCCGGTGCCAAATATAACCTCCAGATCCAGAGGCTTATGGTCTGTGACCAGTTCAATTTTTGGAACGAAGTTCTTCAACGCGGCTTGTACACTTTTCACGCTAAAAAGTGTTAATACTTGCGACTGTCTTCTTCTAATTCAAAGAGATAAAAAGAGAGAACGCCGGCAGAAAAAAAACAAAACCAAAGAGTAAAGTGATTACAGTGTCGTGAGATAAAATTGTACACATCGGTCCGATTACACTGCATACCAGAGAGAGAGAGAAAGTGTGAATTTGGTCAAAATAAAAATCCAAGATCGTGGCTCTGAAAATTTTCAAATTTTTCGTCATGGGTATCGTTTTCATGGTTTTCAAGGGTGCAAAAGCCGATAGTGAGGTCAAAATGAAAATCCAAGATGGCGGCTGCATTTTTTTAAAATCATATTTGAGAAAAAACTTCGTTCCAGACGGGGGTCTCCCGACCGACGTTTTTTTTTTCATACAGGTACAGACGGCTACATATCAAGCTATACATTTCCAGTATACGCTGATCTCGCATTGTCTATGATTTCCGTACAATACGAGGTCAGCTTATACTGGAATTGTATAGCTTGATGTGTAGCCGTGTGTACATGTGAAAGTGTTCGATTAACACCACAAACACTCTTAAACAATGAAATGAATCGATCGATTTTAAATCGAAAGCTGAAATAAAAATATATGACTTCCGATTGATTAATAGATTTTATGGCCTATCATATTTAATTTAATTTAGTCGGTTTAAGATTATTCTCAAAAAAAAAGTTGCCAAACAAGCTAGACACGTTTTGTAGACCAATTAGGAAGAATAACAAAAGGTCTCAGTCTCGAACGGTTGGCCAGTTGGCCCATTTATTCCGTACATGTCAGAAGTAGTCCGTCTGTCCATCTGTTTGATCAGTAGTTAATTTGCGTTTATTAGCCGTGATTGGCTCCCGGGTCAGCCCGTCACGCCAATTGTTAGACTCAACAATTGCTATTGAGCTATTTGCCACGATACTTGATTATTAATTTGTTTTGTATCTTCAATTGATATAATGATAAGTACCTATGCGACCGAGCTCTGCTCTGGTGAAAATAGAGAATGCTAGTATAGGAAAGTTAATACTAATCCATGTATAGTAAGTACCTACTTATTCTATACTGCCATGATAGTGGGTACTTACTAATTCCATGCTGCCATGATAGTAGGTACTTACTAATTCCATACTGCCATGTCATTATTCAATATCTTGTTCTAATCTTTGGGCGATCGAGCTCTGCTCGGGTGGGGAAATACATAGAAAACAAATTTTCCCAGATATGAGACCTATATTGCAACTTTCATCGAAATCGTTAGAGCCGATTTCGAGAACGTGAGTACAAAATGTTAACTTATAAATATATTTAAAAATATTGCTTGTTTTCTTATAATCGTGATTGTTCCGTTTCTTTGTTCCGAGATAATGTCGCTCATAATAATTGTGATTTGATCACGGTTAAACGTGTGATCACATTTTTCATGTGATTGCTGAATGGCTTTCTGGGTATCAGTCAAATCGATCAGGAATTTTAGTTTTCGTGAGATTAAGTATGGGTTTATTTCCAATTTCCAAGAAAAAATCACAATGTCAGTATCTAAAAGCATATAAACTTCAAGCAATTTAGAACTAACTGCACAAGAAACATTATTAATGCAGCAGTTTTAAAATAATATTCCATTAAGTAAACATCCCGGGTTCATTGAAAACATCGCGATGACGTATCCCCCAATGATTCGATCCGGCGATTAAATCGATTACAGATGCGCGACACGTCTCGACACACAATCGATTTATCGCATCACTAGCACAACGCCCATTCGGTATTTTCCTAACAGAATATTTTATCGAATAACCGATCGATGAGATTAAATAGCAATTTTATTTCGCCTGTTGCGGTTACACGTTTCAAATGATCTTTTATATGAAAACTAATAATTTAAGTAATTCTTACGATGTATTTAATGTTGTAAATGAAATTAGTTATAAGTACTTATACTATATTTTAGCTTTAACTAATGAAATATTTCATTTTGTTTCAGGTATTTAACTTTTTGGCTGAACTTTCTTGATTGAGCTGAGCTGACTTTGTAGAAAAAAAGTTAGCTCAGCTCCTTCTCTCATACTTTTTCTGACATTCAAGGTATGTAACCTTTCCGGCATTTATATTTTTACTCACACCAATTTTAGTCCATGTGGTTTTAAATCGTTAATAGGGATGATGACAAAAAATATTTTTTTTGTCCGTTTTCTTGTAGATTATTAAAAAATATTGGACACGTATTTTTTCAATTTAACGTTATCAAAAGATTACGGCGATACATTGAGTTAAAATGTGCTATGACGTCACGAGTATGTAGATTTTTATACTTATTTGTGACGTAAAGTGTACTGTAATGCGCTTTATCCAAGTCATTTTTTATTAAAATGATGAAGCAAAAATACGTGTCTAATATTTTTTAATAATCTGACTGACGGACTAAATAGAATTTCTTTTTTTTTACCCAAGCATCATCCCTATTGTAGCAGTTCCGTTATTAGCAATGATATTAGCCTAAAACTGGCCTAACCAAGTTTTCTTCGTCTTGTCTCCTTTTCGCACCCGATAAATAAATACCTTCGTCCTACTTCCACGTGTCATCTAATAGTGTGGACACTGTGCCGTTTTTGAAGACCTTTTTTTTTTGGGTGGGAAATGATCAAATAACTTGAGCTCTGGGTGGTGAGGGAGGGCGTGTCAGACGTTCTTATTGACTAAAACCCACCCGTGTTCCTTCAGTTGCCATGTTGCCGGGGGCCACGATCTCTCTTTCGACTTCTTCGCAACCCCGGCAGGTTTTTGAAGACCTATCTTCCTCTATTTTCTTTAATATCATTGCTCATTAGCGATAACTCAAAACCTAACCAAAACAATGACGTCACTTTGTCTAGTGAAGAGGAGAGTAAAACTGTCCCCTTAATAGAGCAAGGTTGTTGACACGTTGCCTTTATGTCGCAACACCTCCTTAATTACCTAAGTCAGTTAATTATCACTTGACATACATATGCTTATGCTTCATTTATCAATTTGCTTATCCGATTAGAGGGGTAATTAAAGCACTGATAGACTTGGTCATTAAATAGCTCAGGTCGTGAAGGGTTCGGGTATGTTGGCGTAATTAGATTATATATGGTGCTTTTAATTTGTTCGAGACGTTGATGTTAATTAGGGCTAGGTTTAAGAGTATAGGAATGCCGTCAGTGAAGAAAATGTGGTCAATTTGTAGAGGAGTTTAACTAAGGTGTAGCAGAAGAAGTGCAGAGACACTGATATCCATTTATCATATGTGGACTGCGAATAGCTTTTTGATTTCGCTGGCGACTGTACAATTGGCGTCACCTGTACCCTAATTGCGTACTACACGATCAATCACAATCTGTTTCGATTTGAAACAGATTGCTAATCCATTGCTTCATAAGTTGGAAAAACAAAATCTGCTCAACAACGTAAATAACGCAATGAATGTTGTCGAACTGTCAAAATGAAACAATTAGTCATAATCGTTTTCGAAAATAAGTTACGCAATTAGGGTACTGGTTTGTGGTCCCAGTCGACCGATTCTAAAACGCTATTGGGCAAGTGATCCCAGTTTGACAGCGGCCCCAGAAGCTTGAGTACTCCTAGTGGTTCCTTTCCCTCGAATACAAAATAGATTTTTTTGTAAAAATCAACCAAGATATTTTAAAGAATGACGCGATTATGTCAAGACAACAGTTTACTGATTGATTTGTAAATAGCCAAAGATACTCGACCTTGTGCCGACGACCTTCGAAATGTTTTAGTCATAACAAATTGCATAGTACTTACAGAAGTTACACCATTATGTCATGAAGTTACCTGAGTGACGTAAGTTGTATCAGTTTTGGCGTAAACAAAAAGGTTGAGTATCAGTGGCCAATTATTTACTGTCGAGTGTCAAATACAGGTACACACGGTTACATATCAAGCTATACATTTCGGTGTCGCCATTGTGTAGATCGCCCGGAGGACACGGTGGAGGTCTGCCCGGCTTGGGCGGAGCATCGCCGTGTCCTCGTGGAGGCGATCGGTGGCGATGATCTCTCGCGTCCGGCACTGGTTCAGGCCATGGTACGGAGCGAGAGTAAATGGGAAGCCGTCACCTCCTTTTGCGAAGCAGTGATGCTCGCGAAGGAGGAGGCGGAACGCGTGAGGGAGAGGCAAATTTCGCGCCCTCGCGCTCCTAACCGCCGCAGGAGACGCCCTGGACGTCGGGAATCATAGGCAGATTTCCGGCCACCGTAGGTGCGGGCTTGCGGACGGTGAGCAATGGGTAGTTCGCCGTCCGATAAGGACCAAGCCCGGGTCGACTGCGCGTTGTTTTCCACGCGCGCCTCAAAGAGATGTCAGCAGAATTGACGGGGTCCGCTAGGGCCGATGCCTGCCGGGGTTGCGAATAAGGCTGAAAGGGACATCGTGGCCCCCCGGCAACATGGCAACTGAAGGAACACGGGTGGGTTTTAGTCAGTAAGAGTCTGACATGCCCTCCTGCTCCACCCAGAGCGGGAGAAGTTATTTGATAATTTCCCATGCAAAAAACAAAAATAATCTTTACATTTTCGTACAATGAGAGGTCAGTTTATACTGTAAATGTACGATAAAAACTTTTAAAAGGAGCCTCACTCGTTCAAATGTTTGTATTTCAGTGAAACAAGAATATGAGAAATGTATTGAAATATTCACGTCTAATATCAAAACAAAGTAGTTGGCCACGAGAAATCGCCATCGAATACAACGATAAAATATCCTAGTGCATCGCCCAAGGTGCTACATCCATTGCATAAGACCAGCGTTGATCACTGCACTAACAAATTACGATAATATTTTACGATCATACAGTAATCTTATCGTAGCAATTAACTGGTATTACTTCGCGTGGTCGTCGTTAATTTATAATCGATAAAGTTATAAAAATATCGATAAATAAACCGATGTTACCTAACGGTGGTTGTGTTACGTTCTGAGCTAGCGATCGGGTTTTTCCGCGGTTCTTGGATATATTGAATAGAATTAGGATTATGAGCCTATACGCCTATAGGCAAACTTTTTAAAACTTCTTTAGGCGCGTTGGGCATTTTTGAGATGGGACTAAACCATTGATTTCACGACACCATGACGACACCTCATTTTTGTAAACGCGATTGTGCTCTTTATTTATATTTAGTTACGGATCAATGTTCTATGCAAGTATTTTTACTCTAAAGGTTTTGTAAACGCGATTGTGCTCTTTATTTATATTAGGTTACGGATCAATGTTCTATGCAAGTATTTCTACTTTAAAGGTTTCGGAAGTATTATTTTTTGTAAACGCGATTGTGCTCTTTATTTAGATAAGGTTACGGACCAATGTTCTATACAAGTATTTTTCTTCCACCAAGGCGATCTTGTTCAAGTTTTCACTCCTATAGTGCCACCACTTTTTTATTATTGTGTTTAGCTAGATATTAAATAAGAGCAATAAAAGCTTAATCGAAAAGTAGATTTACAGCAACTCTTCTCCATAATGAAAGTGTCAATGATAATGCCAGACTGCCTTAAAAGCCATGTTTTATGCCATGGAGATCTTGCTATATCTAAAAATACAATATAACATCCGAAATTTCTTGCTTCCTAGTGCGCAATATAATGTTTTTTCCTTAATTTGTTAGTTCATGCGCATGCGCATCTTATAGATAAGACATGTAATCGGTATCCACAGTTCATAAAATTTAATTCCATATGACGTAGGTAAGTACTATTATCAAGAGGTGACATTACAGACTATCAAATGTACATAAAAAAACCGATCAAATAAGTGTCGGACCACGCACAATGAAAGGTTCCGTAGTTGGGATGAATTTATCCCAAAAACAAACTTAACTTTGTAGTTGAAAAACATGCTCTCCCATACGGAATGTATGGGAAAACATGTTTTTGCAACCGCAAATGTAAGTTGGTCGATTATTATTCGTTAATTTGTAAAGCCAATACTGGCTAATCAATACTGGCTAAAAGCAGTGATAGCCTAGTGGTGTGACCGTCGGACTGGCAAGTCATAGGTCTCGAGTTCGAACCCAAGGCACGCATCTCTGACTTTTCGGATTCATGTGCGTATTGTATAATTATCACTTGCTTCAAAAACGGTGAAGGAAAACATCGTGAGGAAACCGGCATGCCTGAGAGATATATTTCTCGACGGTATGTGAAGCCAAGTCAGAGGCCCATGGGTGGCTTTAAATGAATGAATGAATGAATGAATGATATTTATTTGCAAGAATATAGGTACATCTGTTCTTAAGTACTATGAGTTTCACTATATTCGGCATTTCAGCCGTGCAAAGCCGTGCAAAACTCTGACACCAGGTTAGTCTCTAACCACACGAAAAGAAGAAGAATGCTGGCTACAAATTACGTAATTCTTTCTGTTTCTTTACTTCTCCGATTCTTCTAACATTTCTTTTAGAAAAAAGAAATAAATTGTTGACTTTTCAAACACCGGAATTTTCTGAGAAAATCTTGAAATATAAATTGCACGCTAAGCAGTGTTCAACTTGAACCCGAAATCAAGTCACGATTTTGAACTCCGTTATTTCCAAGTGAGCTAAATATATATGCAACTGTATTTCAGCGTCACTAAAAGACTAGACATTTTGGTAGATGAAATTGATAACATTACTAACATTAAAATATGTATCTTGCTGATTGATAGAGCACCATTTTTCCACTGAAAACTGCAATGACAAATATGGCAAAGAACAAAAATATTGAAAGTTCCTTATGATGGAAAACAAATAGAAAGGATTTATCTACACCCATATAATGTTGTACTAAATTTCATTAAGTAACTCGTTTCAACGTTTAAGCGGGGGATAGCAGCACCTGCTGCACGCATGTGCGGTGATGTGCTGGTGCAGGCGACATTCATACGTGCAGTTGTACTGAATTTCGTGGGAATTTTTTTATTCTTGATCTTGAATTACAAACACCCAATGGTTTCTGAACCTTTTATCGAGGATTCATATCATGGGTGTAGATAAAGTCTTGTACATAATTATATCAAGATTCATTTTGGCACACTATGTTTTGATGACATTACATATAGTCCCAGTCTTTAAAGTCAGTTTGCATTTTTCCAATATTCAGCAAAAGCAATAGGTCAGTGTTCCGGCGCCATTGTTCCATGACGTCACCGCATCTAATAAACCTGTTGATCCATTTAACAAATTGCTAGCGCCGCGAATCGCCTGGAATGTCTCTGTTCTAGTTTCCAAACAAACCCAGTTAAACTGGCGTTTCTTCGCGGTTTACATAAATATACAAACCAGCATTTATATCTCCAACAGATGTTTCAGGTTTTCTTTATTTATTTGTAGAATGTTAGGTTGTTGAACTGGGCTAATCATTATTGTTATTTGGTTTTTATCTATGAAAACCAGACCAGTAATTTTATTGTGTGTAGTACTTTTTCACCAGTCTCGTCCATCTTATCTCTTAGTTCTACATTATCTTTATCTGTCAACAGCTGTTCAATTTCTGTGTAAATCGTAGCTGAATAACAATTCACGTTCAAAGGAATTTATAGCTGTGTAGTGTGTAAGTGAAGTTGTAGTCAAGTAACATTAGTACTAAAATAAAGCAGTATTTAGTATCCGAACTCATAGCAGACTGTCTCGACAAGTGGGTGGCAGCGGTGCGCCGGCGCCGCACCACCTGCCTACTTGTGCAAGATTAATGCGATCAGGACTCAATAGACAACTCGAAAGTTGAAACTTTTACACGTGTGTTTACGATCCCTGGTACTATTAGAAACGTTTTGATCTTTAACCATAGACGGGAATGTGTTAACCATAAATATCCCATGTTTTATTTAATCGCTGTCATAAAGAGGTTTTAATGTGTCAAAAATAAACTTGAATACAGTAACAGTCGGCAATCGTCATGCCTGATGACTCAGTGGTCTACACATGCAGAAAACTTAACACAGGACGTTAAATATTTCAGTATTTAAACAGCAGGCATCGATATGTTGAAAGTGGATTTTTCACATCCGATTATATTATTTCGATCTTGTTCTACACCGATATTATCTATTTATAGAATCAATACTTCATCAAATGAATAATTTATAAATTCCACATAATGAAAGAATGTTTTACTCAGTCTATTTAAAACCCATAAAATATTATAACGCTTCGCTACACACACGCAGTTTCTAAAACTGATGGAGGTAATATAATCGGTCGTTTGGATTCAACGATTTAGCAAACTTTCGACATGTTTTGGTTACGTTGTTGTTTTATAACGGCTGGGGTCATAAGTCGTCGGTTACGAAACCCTTACTGTAGATTTCTTTAACGAAAGTATCGTGATCTTGAACCTGTATTCGGAATTTCGGATGTTTGGGATCCGATCCGATCTCGAGCGTCGATTCGTCACAACGACAGCTTTCGCGGTGCCCAACCGGAAATTCGCCATAAACGATTTGCCAATGAAAGGTGAATGTCAAGATTTGTTTACGCTCTAATGGAGTCGCAAATCGATAGATATTGAATTCATTAGTGAAACTCTTTTATGTAAATAAACGTGTTGCTGATGCTTTTTCGCTAACACTTCATAGAACACCTGTCAATCAATTATAAATAATAATAATATTTTATTATTTGTTGACAGCTCAAGTAGCTACGAAGTATCGTGTTACCCTAATCGGGTTAAAGTAAAAGTAAAGTAAAAATTTATTTGCATAGATTGCAGGTACAGTAAATAAGATGTGACAGACACATGTTGTGTGTGTGATGTGAGTGTGTGTGTAATAGTAGTCAAGAGTACATTTTTACAGCCGTAGCGAAATGTGGGTAATCGAACAAAACCTCAATTCAGGTCAACTTACATTGCTCCGGCGCCGGCGCATGTAGAGCCGTAACACTATAACACTGTAATTTCCCATTGCCCTTACATAACTATTTGCTCACAGGATATTACATTGTTGGTCTACAAACGAGCTTTTAATGTTGGATTCGGAAGTGCGGATTTAGAACATTGCAGTTGCACATCGACTTTCTCTGACATTGAAACATTTGCGAGGATCTTAGGCCTCGGAGAGAAATTAAAACACTCGCTTTTAATTATGATTTATGTGTCATCTGGTCTGTAATAAGTGGATATTAAGCTGCCTAGACTCAGGAAGATCGAAGGGCAAATTGAAGCCATTTTACATTTTCATAAAATTGATTTTATTTAGTTTTTTAACTTATAATACTCCTATGCTGTTATCCAGATCTAGGTTTCAATGACATTCAAAATTGAGATATTTTCGATGTTAGTGTTAAAAAAAATATTATCTAAACAATGCAGTTTACTTGACAAAACGCTGATATTCAAAACAATTTCTATGTTCAATTACACATACTTTTGAGAACAATAACCTCTGATTTATATAGTCCAGTACATAATAGAAATACTTCTTTAGTCACACATTTGCAATATGTATTCTCCTCTGGGGCATTGTTCCAAGTGACGTTTGTTAGCTTACCTGTTGCGACTTGCCTCTGACTGTTCGCTTTGATTAGTTGAATTTTGCGCATTCTATAAAGCTGAGGTGTTGAAATTCTATTCCTATGAGACTTCGTTATCAAGAAGCAATAGTTTGAATTATTTTGAAATAACTGGTTCCGGCTTACTGTTTGTCAAGTTTAAATAACATCTTATCCTTCCAAGTAAATTCACAATTATTTGCCAAATATGTAAACAACAAAAAAAAAAACTAACCTTTGTAAAGTCTAGTAGACTCTGGGGAACTATTTACCTAGGATGAACTATAATTGTGCTGTTCACGTCAATTCCATGGCGGGGACCTGAAAGCATGATTATTTTGGTACTCAACTCTTTATTGAAGGAAAAAACTAAAATCAAAAAAAGTTCAGCGAAAAAAGAAGTGTTGGTCAAAGCATGATCGAAATGCGAGGTGTAAGTGGTAATGCCATTGAAAATCAGGTCACGTTCAGCTACGTGAGGGGCAGAGTACTGCGCAAAAAGCAACCAGCTATTCATCGATTTTGATATAGAATTTGTATGGACACGATATTACTTAGAGATGGATTGAGTTATTGCTTGGGAACCGAGGATTGGAAGGTAATAAAATCCTGCGGTTTTCATTTCTTTTGTGTTTCGAAACTTTTATTTTATTACACTGATCTATACACTGACTTAGTAATAGATGAAATGGATACAATTAAAATAATCATAATATCAGCAAGACCAGAAAACAGTCAAGATCCGTTAAAAGAAGACTTGGCTGTGTAAGCTGTGATTGGACAAAAAGAAATCGATTTTTTAAGACGGGATCAAAATCTATAATAACGTGCAGAAGCATATACGAGTAAAGTAAACAGTATTTTATATAAGTGCAGTAACACGATAGAAGGCAACGTCGTTCAGTTAGAATTGCAAACCGGCCGCGATGAATATGCACCGATATGGAATAGTTCTAACACATGATCTTGTCTATGTAAAATTGCCGAGTTATAGTTATTGCGTAATGGTAATCGGCGGATCGAGATTCATGGGAAAGAACCGATTGAAGTGGGCTGTTGTATTGTTCTTGAGTTTAAGTACTTAGATAGTTGCACTAGGCTGAAAGATTCTTCAAAAGTAATATTTTGTTGTCACGCCCGAATATGCAGCACGGGTCTTTTGTTATCTATCAAATTATCTCATAATTTGTAAGTAACACATCTGGCTGCTGTCTTTGTACGATCAGAATATAAATGTTACTTCGCTTATGTCGCCTATTCACGATGACATGCACACGAAACACGTTCTCCACTCTTGAATACGAAGTGTCCACTACATTACCACATGCCTCTACACGCTTGATGTACTAAAACCCACTCAACTCTGCTTTGTTTGTTTCATTATAATCGTGTCTATTACAACAATCATTAAAATTATCTTCGGCATTATTGACCGCTTTGCACCAATCGAATTTATACGATTGACGACATTAAGTGCGCTGGTGCTTAGATCTATGTTGGACCATAACTCAATAATATTTTCAATTTCGTCAGCAATATAAAATTTATTGTCAAACGTCATTACAAGTTTTATCTTTATAGTCGTATCATCCTCTCAAGATGGTCTGGCAAAGATACCGCTCTCGAAGTCTTCAAGTACAATGCCCGGTCCTTCGCTTTCCATATACAATTTTGCTTACATAAAAGGTACGTGAGCCCTTCGGCTTAAAAAATGTTGTGTAACATGGAAAGTGTTTCTATGATCACTATGGTGTTTATGGTTCACACGACGAAATTATTTTCTCTTAGCCCTGCAATTTACCATGCTGCTACATTGTGATTAATATTGTCCGCGTATGTCATAATGGTACTAAGGAAAATTTCGTTGGGAACTCAAGAGAACAGCAATAAAGGAAGGAAATTGGAATGGCGCACTTTGAAACTATTGAACTAGTTTATGTTGTCATTATTAGTTATGGGTTTTAGGCGAGTTTCTGAACATTGTACTCGCGTCGTTGTTGAAAGGGAAAGCTCCGGTTAAAGCCGTTTGTGTTGTACCAAACGTAACTACACAATAACTTATAATTTAAATGGTATTAATTTCCATTCTCACTTTATGATAAAAGGGAGATAATTATCTATGGCTTGAGGTCGAAATAAGTGCTTGCGACAATCGTAAAGCAGCGCGACAGCACTTGAGTCTCCCTGACACGTTTCTTAGAGCATTTGCATGGCGCGGGCGCAGCCGCTCACCGCTCTCTATTAATACGTTAGATATGATTATGATAGATCGATTTGCTTAATTGGCGCATGCGCCACTTGCCCACACAATTATAATACATAAATATTAAGTGCTGGCGACAGTGCTAAAGGACAACCATTTAGCGATCATAAATTTTATTCAGTTTTATGAGGTCTTTCACATCATTTTATTGTCCGTATTTTAGTCTGAAATATTAAAACTATAATTAGTTTTCTGATTCATAAACTTGTTAAGTCAATTAAAGAAGTAAAACATCTTCAAGTTCCATTAGTGACTTCAATTGAGCAGACATTTATTCATCATTACATGGACGTTTTTTGCGGTGTTAATAAAATTATTTATTTATTGTAAGTCGGCCCACTGAATGTCGACTCAATGTGAAATATGGTATGTTGATAAATTTATTTGAATCTCAAATTATATCGTTGGCGTAATGTTGACAAATAACGAAAACTTTGATCTCCTATTTATCAGCAAATGGCCAAGATCTTAAAATTCAAAAGTAATTTACGGAATTGACAGAATTTGAAATGCTTATTTCAGACGACTCGAATGTTGTGAAACTCAAAATATCATTAGATTTGATAGTTGTTACCACATCTTGAATGCCTTCCACTTCAAAATAAAAATCTTTAGTAGGTATTTGCACTTTCTGTCCAACCTTAACTCTTTCTCTTTCAAAATTGTGTGAATCGAAAGCCTTAACAAAAACCAAAAATAACTGACCCGTTCCCAAGTAAGACACCAAAAATATAAATGTTAAAGTCAACAGTATTGTACCTTAACAAGACCATTAGAATTGGCACGTGACCCTAATTACTGCTGTGATATAAAATGATAACATTGTCGAGTTGTCCACTCTTATTACATGATTGAGAAGTTAAATAATGTACACGCGCAAATCGACAGTAATGTTGCTTTTATTACTGCAAAAAACTCTTAAGCAACACTTAACGGTCGGTTTGGATGGTAACACTGTTAATGTGCACTTTTTTAATCATACACTTGAGAATATAGTCATTTGGCTTACACTTGTTACGGGTAATTGTAGGTTTGGCAAGAGTTTTGGTAATATACAATATTATTGAACACCACGCCTGCGATTTGGACCGTTGATTGGTTCCAATTTTTTTTGTAATTCTGATTCTGTTGTAGTTGAAATATTATATGCTGTAGAGAAGGAAATAGAAGCAGAAATAAATAATGCATTAAGTGCAAAATTGCGTGGAGAAGAAACGGGCTCATATTTAACACCGTATTTACATACAATCCGATGCCACAAATTGATACCTACCTTACAGTATCGTGGAACTTCTCCGTTTAATGGCATATTACGCAGTAGCAACTTACCAGTTGCCGTGAACGCACATAATCCACTTATCATTACTCATTTTCCTTGGCTCTTGACATGAAATAGTGGCAAGTTTTATTGATTCACGATATTGTTCGCGGTTCGGTGGCCACTAATTGCTGCGTGTTACAGCGGCACGTTGACGTACTCGTTATGTAACAAGTTACACAGCTTAACGTAGTGCCAACACGCGTCCTGTCAGCAAATTGTTTTATGAAAATTGCGTGCGTCGGTGGCCTATCTGGTCGTCGTCTGACCGTTATTCCTAGGGCTGTCTGAAGACTCTGAAGTACCAAATTTTATTCTCTGTTTAACTGTGGTCGGGTCGTTAGCAGAGTGTTAACGCCCAGTAATTTAAGCAGCGTGAAGTAGGACTGTTTGTGCGCGTCCTATAACTAATCCTTATAGTCCTGGCGGGTTTTACAATAACAAGGATGCCAACCACAATGTAATTTTCCAATCTTAAAAGATAAAGAAAAATATTATCTGTAACTGCCAGTCTTTAGCTAATTATCTTCCAGTGTAAACACTGCGAGATAAACACTGCAATGAGGAAAACAGGTTGCCACGACTTTCTCTGTTAAGAGTATTCTTCAAGTCCTTTTTCTTTCTGAGTTGCTAACAATAAAATAAATATTGCGTTTGCCACTTGAGGGTTTTAATTTTATTGGCTGCTTCATTGACAAATATCGACACAGTCAACATCAACAGTCTTCGGCATTCCCTTGCCATTTATCATCATTGCCAGGTTGCTCTTTGCCCAAACCTGGTTCTAGACCCCAAGAATGTTCTCCATCTCAGCCCTATCCTCAACAGACATTTCAGTCGTTTCCTACTTGCGTCTGGCGGTAGTCGGGCGACAAATTGCCGACGGACGCCATTTCGGCGACGCACAATTGCCCCTTAACGGCCCGTTCCCCAGATTTATTCGCCTACACGTAAGCTAAGAGCCTTGTTCACAGTACGCATTTCGTTTAAATCACGGCGACACGCTATTCGTCGTCAACACTGGCGCTCGTCAAAATTCCTGTGTGTAATATTCGACCCACGACTAACGCTTCCGTGTTGTGGTTCACACGAAAAACTGTTAGACGAGAATTGGTTGATTGTGATGTATTGGCTGTTTTGGTATCCAATGATGCTCAAGGGTAATTGGGTGATGTATTCGTTCTCTAGATGTGTCCGAATTATCATTGAATTTAGAACTACTCGAGTCTTGTATTCTTTTGCCCGTTTTTATGATCAGTTTCTTAAAATCCTATAGTTCTTTCTGAAGCATCAACTGATATGTTTATAAATTCCAATTACTCGGACACATTCTCCGTACTGTGAATGTTCTTCTTTACTCGTGAGGGTAATGGCGGCGCTAACGACCAAACACCAGTAACGTGATCCTCGAGGTGTGAACTTACGAGGCGTTCCTGAGAAATTCGCTCATTATTAGTACCTGGAACCATTTGCCTTTTCTGATCTAGTCGTTTAACAGTCCCTTTCGTCTGGTTGCTACCCAACCGATCGGAATGTGGAAGTTCGCTTTAGGATTAACAGACACCATTAACGTTGAGCTATTAAGTAGAACAATCTTGGCAAAGTTTGGATGTCTCATTTTAAACAGCCATTAAAGCTTTCATATAAATTACCTATTTAAACTTAGCATTTTACTCCTCTGGTATAAGAAAACAATTCAAGTTGATACTCAACAAAACACAAAGCTCTTTGGTTAGATCTAAAATTAAAACATAATTCGTATTTGCCAATATCAGCTATTTTATTGTTATTGTATCTGAGCGCGAGTATCGGACATTACGGCTGGGTGGAACATTAGCATGGTGGGGGCGCAACAATGGCGGAGCGGCGCCGGCGCAGCGATGCCCACAGCATCCACCGATAACGTGCACTCCTCTAGTCTACGGGATACAGGGTGATTGGTAGGGATTTTCTAAACAATTCGATACGTTGTTGGACGGAATTTGTGTGTGAAGAAATGTATATGTCAGAATACAAAATGTAATACTTTCATAAAAGCTTGTGTTTCATTTAACTAAAACTTATTTTCGTCATTTGGTACAAAAGCTTCTTGAGACAACTTCTTTAATTTAGTCAATACTGATGCAATTTTATTACAACATCCACTTCTTTTGGTAATTCTCTGATCAGATTATTTTGCATCATATTGCTTTGTTGTTAAAATAAAAACATTCCCGTATCTTTTTAAAGAATTCTTAAAGATTCTGATCGCAAAAGACAGGTAAAATTGTGTCTCGAGGCAAAAATCTCAAACGTTTTAGAACTCAAATTTTTCTCAAACAATTCTAAGAATTCCCATAGCACCCTGTATCATGAGGTCGGTGGCGTGCGCCGGCGCCGACTCCTCTAATAATAGTCGCATTCCATTCCCTCGCCCTGGAAGGGCTCACCTCGCGATGCGCGCGCGCACCTGCCGTACACCACTTTCCTTTTTCATTTGCCAAATGCTTTCGCTACTCCGTGATTCTGAATTAATGTTATTGAAAAATGGCTTACATTATGCTTGTAAATTCCTCTGAGCATGAGTAAATTGATCGTGTTTATGACCAATAAAATTACTGTGTTTACCATCAATGGAAGCTAAGACGTAAACCGACAGATTAGTACTACGGTGTTGATTATATTAAAAGGCGTCCCCACAAAACACATGTGCAATGTGAATATTTAAATAACTTGATAAACAGTTTTTGATTTAGCGTCTGATTCACAACACGTTCATCTGTTTAAAAAAACATTGTATTCAACTGCGGAAAAAACAAAGTTATGTTATCCAGAAAGTTCTTCACGAATTCTTGTCAGTTGCATTGTACAAATGATACTCATTCACCGTGAATACCAAGGGCAACGTATTCAGAAGTGTAGGGGAGCATCTGGAGCCATTAGGGCGTCCAAGGACCGTGTCGAACTGCTGGCGTGGAACCTCGGCTAAGGGCATGCGCGTACGCAGCCTTGTGAGAATATCGTTACGTTTAATGTTTATGTTTCCATTATCGATACTATCTTTATGTATTGTTTCGCACAGAAAAAAAAACCATAGAAATTCTAGAGTTTTTCTTGTTCTTGAATTATCTGTACAATCTTTTCCGCTCCGTTGCGGTTTAGAGTTTAATATTTCTACCATTATGGTAGATGGGTAGGAAAAATACCATATTTTCTAGTAACTTCGATTTATTAATATTGCGTTGTTTTATTATATATATTAATAGTACTTATTGCGTAGTTCTATTTGTTTCCACGAGTAACAATAGATTTCTAATTATATCTGTGAATTCATGATGATTATTTTTCCTTATTACAGGTTTTAGCATTATAATAACAAGTTTCATTTCTACTATCCTGTATACATCTAAATTGTATCCAGTATTATATGCCACTATTTGAATCTTTGGTCTAGTGGTGGCAAGCGCTACTACTGAGCATGAGGTTCTAGGTTCCATTCCCAGATCGGACAAAGTGTTATTGGGTTTTTCCGGATTTTCTCAGTAGCAGCCCGGAGTTTAGATTTGTGCCCCGTTGATGGCAATCAGCTCGTCCCCTATTGCGAAATGTGGATGTACCTATTATAGGTACATCACCTCGATGTTATGCATGTTATTCTTTGGTTTTTCATTGTACAAGTTTACATTGTTGCCAACCACTTCCATTCAACGTAAATCCCTTTCTATTTGGTACTAAATTATGTACGGGCTTAAATCCAGCTCTTATTCTGATGGATTGCCCTCCTTTATGTTCCCATTGTCTTTTGACGTTCAATCTTGTGGTTTTACTCCACTATGCTAGTGGTTATGACTATGACCATCATTGTTAGGATTTATGGTGATAAGATATGTAGTTTTCTCTGTCTATTTGCGATATTGGTTAGGAAAAGGCAATAATTTGTTGATTACTTCTTGTTTTCTGACTTCATAAACTTGATTATCGCCGAATATCGCAAGTCTGAAATCCCCAATATGCCTTGATCAATGCTCATGACTTCTTTGTAAGAGAAGAAACCTTTATCGAAATCGTTGGCTCACTTATTATAGGTTGTCATTTTAACTCTAGAGAGAATACACGTCGCGGGGACTTCAGAGTACTGAAGCCTGTATGTCTCAAAAGAAATTGGAAGTTCGCTTGCACATGCATGAATGTATTAACAAGTACAATATTAACATTGTTCATTTCTCTTTCCTACTCCATCACCAGATCCTATTCACCATCTCTCTATAACCTATTTATTGAGGCCATTCCAATGAACCCAAACACGATACCTGTGCTGTAAGTTGGTAAGGGAGTTGAGGATCCTGCAAATTCCAGGTGATGCTGCAGCATCAGTTCAAGGTTACTATGTTCTTCTTATGTCATTGAAGTAACAGAATACCAAATTTCAAATCGATCAGACCTGTGGAAGATACTCACATCCATTCATCAACTAGAAAAGAGCTGATAATCTTCGAACGGCTGAACCGATTTTAATAAAATATATCTAACCATCGGTAGAAAACCTGGTTTCAAATAAAAAAAACCGCATTTAAATCGGTTCACCCATTTAAGAGCTACGGTGCCACAGACAGATATACACAATTACACATAGCGGTCAAACTTGATAACACTCCACTTTTTGCGTCAGGGGTTAAAAATATATGTAGGAAGGCATAGGAAATATGGTTTTCGGACCTCCTTTTAGAAGCGGAAGATACTTAAAATATTTGTTTAATGTTCCTTATAGTTACAAATAATAAATAAGTACTTGTACTTATTATTCCTCTTATATTACTAAACACTTAAAGGGGTGGTTTTGTAACAATGACATTGTTATCTACAGTTTATTTACTTATAAGATACTTCAGTCTCTTATCATAAAACATTTTTCGAGTGTCTTTGAATGTCTAAGGTATTTTAATACTTTGCTCATTATTATCTAAAGTAATATAATATTTATTAACACGTCACTCATATCATATCATAAAATGTTATCAGTAATTTTATTTTCATGAAGTTCAACAAGTACTAGAGCTGCTTCCTAATTTGCGCTTGCGCATCTACTAAAATAATTATAAAAGAAGGTTTAGGTGAGTATTCCAATAAATACAATTACATGCCTTTGAATAGTGAAAGTCTCTTTATAATTAATAATTTACTGTTTAAGTGTTTACCAATAACAGACATTGTTGTCATTTCATTTCTGTGATCTATCTATAATAACTCATCACCTGTTAAGCAGCCTTATAAAGGCGGATAACAATTAAAATTCTATTGTGTCTCGTTAATGACAGTGGAAGGGTTATATAATAAAAGGTTTCTGAAAATATTTTCCAATGCAGAGACAACATGTCTCTCTGGCTCTGCTTAGGGACACGGTATCGAATAGAAAGTATCGATACTGTAATCATGAGTAGTATCGAAAAAAAATTATCGTACTCATAAAAGTATCGAAACAAAAGTATCGATACTTCAAGGTATCGAGTACTTTTCTTAGGGCCTAATGCGCATAGAGCATAGGTCAATATCAGTCAGTAAATAACGTAATAATAACTTCAGTAGGGCAGGACATGAAAAAACAAATGACAACGGTGAACGAGTGAGTGAATGAGTGATTGATTAGTGTAGTAAATGAATGAAGGAAAGGTTAGGAATTTAACTGTGAACGCAAGGAACAATTTCAAGCAAAGATCGATGTAATGTTTTAGAAGGTTCAGAACGAGTGAACTAAATGGCTTTGCCATAACCATAAACATAAGCCGTAAGGTCGCAAGTTTTAAATGGGTAATTTCTAAGATTAAGGGATTTTTTTAGGGGATTTTGATTATGGGTGATTTTTTTTATCCATTTAAAACTTAATTTCTAATTCGATACGAAACCAGCTAAAAAGAACTCATTAAGTAAAAGTATCGAATGGAAATGTACTCGATACCACAAAATATCGATACTTTTTTCGTGTCTCCTAGCTCTGCAATCCTAATAATAAGCATAGAGTTAGTAACTAATAGATAATTAGGTACTGTAAACATTCTCACGTGCGAACAGATCATGTAATTTTGAAATAAATATATGTTAAAGTTGAGGATTAATGTTTATAAGTATGAACTATGCTTGACGAAAACACGATTTCTGAATGGAAAAAAATCCAAAGTTACCTCCAAACCAAACAATAAATCGCTGGAATTTAAAAAAACACTTCAAATTAGATCATGAAACTTTGCATAATAACTGAACTAACTATAAATCAGCGATTATGTTTTATTTATATTTAATTACCATAAAACTATTGGCGCCTTGGAGCCAGCACCACACTCCGTCTCGGTCTCACTCAGTCAGCGAGCAGTATGGTGCGAGCGAGATAAAAACTGGATTTGAGCTGAGGTAGTATGTGCTGTTCACGTATTATTTTCTTTAGGCAGGTCTGGAAACCGTTTCACATACGTTATCAGCTGATAATGTTATGAACGACTAAGCTTTGGGAGCAAAGGTTGAGTAAACAATGTAACTGAGTACCTGACTTGAGTAATTTCATTTAGAATTCTACACGAAATTAGGGTTTTTACTTATTCATCTATACTTAGTGAAGGCCGCAGGAATCCGCTGGATGCGGGAAGCACAGGGTTGAAGGGGCGATGTCGGTGCTTGGGGGACGCCTATGTCCAGCAGTGGACGTCTTTCGGCTAAAACGATGATGATGATTGTAGCGCTTACACCGCCACATACGAACTACGCATCAAAAAACATGACGTCACACAAATCCTGCATCGCGCAATTATAGTTTACCGCGCGAACGACATATATATAAGACTATTCGACATCAACCGTCGGGCTTCTTTCCGACCCAGATGACCCCATTACACTCCTCCAGGAGCAGAATAGGGCCACCAGTACAGTATACAAGAACAGACGCCTCCCGTCATTCCGACCTCGCCGCCGAGGTCCTTTGCGATCGCGACCGCGTCCCCGAGTCAATGAAACTCCTCCCCGACCCTTGCTTGAAAACGAGGTGCCAGCAGTTGTTGCAGCTGAGCACGTAGCTTTAAATACCCCGCATAATAATCATGATGAAAATCTAAGTTTGATCCAGCCTGTCCCCTCTTGCTGTCCTCCCCTCAGCGATGTCCTAAGCCGAGGTTCGTACCACACAGGGGGTGCCCTTAGCGAGCACTCGCTTAATTTTAATTTAGAATAGTTTAAAAGCTCCTGGCTGGAGGCTCTAAGTGTAGAAGCTTAAGGCCACCACAGGAAAAGTCCGGTTAAGCAGCCAAGACCTTAGTGGTCAAAACTGCGAAAGGCCATAGTTAAAAAAAAAAAAAAATATAACCGTCGGGCAGACACGACACCCGTCTGGCCGGAGGATCCTCCCTTTTCTATAGAGAATGAGTGAACTTTACACCGTGTTCCTCATACATGTAAAATGATGATGATCCATACTTAGTCGTGTCTGATTATATTTTCAAAGTTGGCCAAAGACCTCTTTATTCCGTAAAAGTTTTTAGTCATGCGCAAGCCTGTCAATATTTTCCTCTAAAAAAGTGTTTTCCTCAATTTGGACGCCCAAAAATTTTCGGGTAACCAAGTTCAATAGAAATGATGACTAAAAATATTTTTTGTCCGTCTTGAGATTATAAAAAAATATTGGACACGTATTTTTTCTTTTTAACCGACTTCCAAAAGGAGGAGGTTCTCAATTCGTCTGTATGTTTTTTTTTTTTTTGTATGTTTGTTACGCGATTACTCCGCCAATTATGAATAGATTTTGATGATTCTTTTTTTGTTTGGTAGATCAGACTTCAGAGGTGGTCCCATATAAATTTTATTAACTTTACTTGGGTAGTTTTTGAGTTAGCTTCAATTATACGTATTTTTTCCCACTTAGTATGTAGATGATATGATAACTTCTTGTCACTGTTATTTACATAGCAGGTAGTGGTATTTGAATTTGTGTGGGGTAGGTACCACAACTAATAATTGAAAAAGAAAACTTTTTACAAAAAAAAAACAACCGACTTCAAAAAAAAAACACTACAAAGTGAAAAATAACTTTAATTTCGGAAGTCGGTGACAAAGAACGAAAATTCAAAACCAAAGACACCGACTTCCGAAATTAAAGTTATTTTTCACTTTGTAGTGTTTTTTTTTTGAAGTCGGTTGTTTTTTTTTTGTAAAAAGTTTTTATTTTTTTACGTTATCAAAAGATTACGGCGATACATTGAGTTAAAATGTGCCATGACGTCACGAGTATGTAGATTTTATACTTACTTGTGACGTAGAGACCCCGACTCCCCAACTTTAATGCGTTTTATCTAAGTATTTTTTTATTATAAGCAAAAAATACGTGTCTAATATTTTTTTATTATCTGATTGACGAACTAAAGGGAATTTCTTTTTTTTGACCCAGGCATCATCCCTATTCAAAAAAACAAAAATGCATAACGAATACTTTCCCAAACCCCCAAGGACTATCCGTTAAAGGACAAAAGAGGTAACATTTACTTTCATACCAGCATCGTAGTTAGCAGTAGCATTAATTAGCTGCATTGAATATGCACGGCGGCTTGCCGGGCTCGTGCCGGAAGACCGGCTTCCGTCGCTCCCGGCGCCCTGGGACTTTCCAACGGGATTTGAAGCCGCCAAGGAGTAACCAATGTGTCTTTTATTACGTGCTGGGAGTACTTTTTTGGTTGCTGTTTAAATATACCTTATTTTAGAGAGAAGGTTGGTACTTGAATTCTTTTTGGTCATAAAATTACAAGGATTCTTTGCACGCTTTTAAGCTGTATCATTGTTTAAAAATGCCTTAAAGACCTCGCCCTAAATGATAAAGAGTGTACTCACATGCAATATTACAACTATCGGAAAAACACACAATTACGATGCCAGCCACCGCTCCCGTCCACAAAAGGCTCAAACAAACAGATAAGCAATAAGGAGCGTACTCGGTACTGCGCACACGCAAATGGCGTACGTCGTTATCTAAACGCGCCGATCGTTTACACACAGTTAGAGGACGCAATTATCACCTACCGTACACCTGTCCTATGTATGCTAATGACCACAGTAAATCACTATCGATAGACCAGATATCTCCGATTATATCTCGGATGGTCACGCGCATACCATCTTCGGTGCACCGCCTATGTGGGGTCCAATTACTGAGGACTAAACGACACTTTCCATGTCCAGGCGTGCCCTTTTCAGACCTTAGATAGTTCCCGTCTGAACACATCCTGATCGTAACTTCAGATCTGGAAATCTATTCGACAGTGTTGAAAGAACGGAATGTAGAGGGCCCTGCACCAAATAAACTTGACTTACCTGATAAGGCTTTCAACTAAGTTTTGCAATCTGATGCTATGCACACTTACTGGAGTCACTCATACTCACCAAGGAGTTCTAAAAGTGTTTGATTCGATTTCGTTCAATACTCATATCCAGGCGATCATAGATGTTTTATTTTAATACGCATTTGCGAATTAATCTTGCTTCTGTCACCATCGAAGGTCGACCGTTTAAGGAGATGGTTAATTAAACTTAGCTCTGTCGACGGCTCTAGAGTCGATTTCCTCGTTAAACGATTTGATTTACGCATCGTGGGCATCCTTGGCCGATGAGGTGTTACCGTGACCTTACGCAAAAGGCGTCGCCCGCTGAATCACCAATAATTTTGTTGTTTTGTTTTTATACAATAGATGTGGCCATATGCGGGCGGCTGCGGGCGGAGCTTTGTTTGGGCAATCAGTCAACGACCGGCTTCGCAGTTTCCCGACGCATTCCTTCGGTGCTCGTCATCGGGAAGATTCATGCAAGCGATATGCAAAGCCCGCCGTTAGAAGCGCGCTCTCGCGCCGCGCCTCAACCGAATCCGAGCGATTTTTTCGCCATGATAGCGCGCCGACAACCACCTCTAGAGACCGCCTCGCGCCACCAACAAATGTTAACCCATTTATAAACACGTTCTCGGGAATAGCTAGCTCGAATTAATACGTTTCCGTAAAAATATTGCGCAATTATAAATTTCTACGGATAATTGATAATGTTCTCACGAATGGGCGCGCGTTGCGTTAATTGATGCGCAATCCGCAATCTGAGCGAATTAATAGTTGCCCGCGGACTCTCTCGTTCGCCGCCATCTCAGTTATTAAATTTTTCGCTCAGTTAACATACGACGAAACGACGGCCGTTTTTTTGTGTTTACAAATTAAGGTAATTACCGTAATATCCCTGTCACAACCTTTTAAGTTCAACGCACGCATTATGCGCCTCGACGCGTTTTTCGGCTCGGAAAGGATTTTGATTCTTATTTCTTGGGATTTAAGGTGTTAGCTGAAATATTTTGGAATTTCGGGTGAAATATTGTTGTAGTGCGCCCTTGAACATTCAGTTCCGGGCTATTTTAATGTCGTTTAATATAATATATGCAACGCGTTCTGGGCGATATAATTGCACGCAACAAAGTCGCAAATCACGACACTGCGCTACGCTTAATCGAAATTTATCGAATCGAACGCGTAAAGTTTTCACGGACGTGATAAGTTTTTATAAGGCTTTGCACAGATTTATTTGTATGAAACGTTGTCATGATCTCTATTAATTATAGCCATTTATCACCCCCTCATTTGGATACAAGGCGAAGTTCCTGCAGTGATAGAAAGTGGACTATTTTATATGATATTTATAACTTCCTAAACCACACCAATAAAATTATGGGCATTACTGTGAGTTTATCTGAACGGAAACACGCTTCATATCGGCGCTAGAGACGTATTTATGACTGGTTATTCTAAGGTTGTTTGGAGTTCCCATCGCGGCACGCAGCGTTCAAACATAACGCCCTATGTGATGTTGCGATCGCGTGTAATCTCCCATCTTACTGGCGAGACTATCTCGCCGACGAGACACCCATATCTGATACTACCACGCATCCCCTGTACATGGGTAATAATAATCTTTTATGCGACGCGATGAAGTTATTTACCCGTCGATTGGCCCATCGACATCAGATATCGATGCCACTTCTCAGTTGCAAATTTGTGTAGCTCGAAAAACTCCCACTTACATTTCCATAATGTTGATTGAATCATCGCTCCTTGTCCTGGGCCACCTCAGAGGCATGACTAAAATAGTACCAGAAGTTCAGACATCCTACATGCGTCGTTGCGTAAATAACTTGATTTTGAATAACGCGTGTCACAGGTGAGGGTCACGGCACCCAAGTTCAGATAACAATGTCGTGTTGACGCCTGACCCCGGCTGCGGACGGCGTCAATTTCGGCGCGTCAGCCGGTCGCGGTGGTGTCGTAATGCGATTACAATGATACCCGATTCGCAAATTGGCAGTGACCCAGTTCGGGTACTGGTGGGCGGCTCGGAGGTCCACCGGCTCCCGCGGTCGCGCCTTTTCTACCCAGAAAGTTCCACACACTTACCAAATAGAACGAATGTTCAGTAATCATGTGACAACTAACCACTCGTTTCGCTCGACGCGATTTAACGGTCCCGTTACATAGTTAGCTTCTTGTGATTGAATTTCTTCGTACCGTTTTTCGATTATTTTGTTTCGGTGCGTAATGCCAGGTTGTGCAACTGAATCGGCGTGTAATTGTAGGGGGTCATTGTTTGTAACGGAACGGCCCGGGTGCAGCGCGCGTGGTGTGAGATGAATTCTATTAGGCGGGTGAGGTGAGCATTGCCGCCGTAGGTCGTTTACACCGGCTAGCAGCGAGCGAACGCACCGAACCGATCCATTTTAACTAAACCGCAACCCGTAAAATCATCCTTCTCCATTGTTAGCAGCCCGTCGGCGTCGGCTCTATTTCAACACTTAACAAAACATGCATTAAACCTTTGAAAGTATTCGCCTTGGCCCAATACACCAGAAGTTCAGATGCTTGTGAAGACACTTGCTCTTTATGCGCCCTTTGAAATGTGCACTCATTTTAGGTCTTAATTAACGCTTTGCATCAACCGAGTCGTGCACGCAGATGCGCTCGAGACAAATAAAAGTTGAGAAGTGTTGTTCATTCCAACGAGGCGATGAATAATCAAGGATGTAATATGAACTGCGTGGCTTAATGATTTGTTTGTATTCTGGTCGTGCAGTGTCGTTCGTCATTTCGCCAGGCTTTTCCTAGAAAGCGTAGTGTCCTATTTGGTGCTAGGAACCCCGACCACCACCGGATACGACGGCCACGTCATACTAACTGTTGATTTTCACTTTTATAATGCAACTCGACGATGAAATGGAACTTATTGTTAACGCGATGCACCGCGCACGATAAGTAGGCAGGAGTATAATGCAATACTGTCGTCTGCCCTAATTAAGGTGAGGTGATAGCATGAACAATAAATTAGGCGTGGGGTACCATAATTATCTTATCAGTGTATAGTTAGACAATGCGCCCGCAGAGATGCGCGAGCGCATGGCGTGTTATCGCGACCACCCGCCGCCACCGGGAACCGACGTCGATACAACATTATTATGGGAACATGAATCAGCAAACACCGGCCGAACGTACGAGGTGCAGTGCCATAGTTCTTAGAACGAGCGGACACTGCACACCGTGTGATCGAACTCATAAAAATTGCTGGCTGCAGAGCGGTCGTACCTTCTTAAGTGAGGGCGGCTGGCAAGAATCTCGTCTTCTCATAACCAGATAGAGGAGCAACCATTGCTTGGCTCCTTCCATGAAGTCGTTAACGATCCCGGCGACACCTCGTCTAATAACCCTGTGTACTTAGCTATGCAAATCATTGCGCGACTCGGGTGCGCCGTGACCGCGTCTGACCAGACTTGCGCAATTATTCATTATTCTCTTTATAATATTACCCGTTGCGTAATCCAACCTGATAAATGACTATATCGATTTATTGTACCCCGCAGCCTCGGTGAAACTGTTAACCCGCCATTTCGGTATCGCCTTATTCTTTATTTATTATTTAGTACCGCGGTGGTATATTCTCGTCGTGCTGGTCTCCTAATAATGTCTTGTTATGGGAATCTCGTTTGTGACCAATAAAATAATTGAATATCTATGCGTTGATCGGCCCGGAGAACTAGCTCTTATCTGGAGCGTAATAAATCGGTGCTGCCGATCGCGATCGGAGTGCGGCCAGGCGCCTGATTAATGAGTTAACATTTTTTAATTAACGATCTCGCTGCTGCGAGGAATTATTGGTCCGCTGAGGGCACCGCGAGTGTAACCACGCGCTTCGACAGCGCACATAGCTTTCGCCGGAACGACGTTCAGCTAAATTATAAGCTTCGGCTGAAGAGTTAATTGTGTGTTTACTATGTTTACCATCGACATTAGGTATTCTTCGTTCGATAATCGCTGCGGGGCGGTCGTGTCGTGATCTAAAGTTTTCCCGCGTTATGCAACCAGCCTTTTGTTGCGCTCACTTCACATGCCTCGTACACGAAGCTGCACTACGACTCACTATCTTCTGTATCGGTTTCGGATAGTAACATCTCGACATTGTTATTTTTGTCATAGGTTGCACGAGTCGTTTACAACATCCCCGTCACGATTGTTGACGTAATAAGTTACCACGCTCCGATGACACATTATGTTTTGTGTTTTTCGCCGTGTTTTCTTGCGGTAGCTTGCTAATAATCTGGTTAGTCGCTTGGTTTAGTTAACCTCAGGTTTAATGTGAATAATTAGGATATGAAACGTGTATTATGGTTTGTGTCGGGCGTAGTTACCCTCGCTTAATGTCAGCTCGTCAGCGCGCATTCAGTCTCGACATTTCGCAAGTGAAAACCCGAGACGAGGACTGTCTTCGTTTGACCTGGACCCTCGCGGCTCGGTGTAAACGATGACAGCGAAACACGACTATTGTTAAGTTACGAGCAGAATTCCATACGGCTTTCTGCTCAGCACGCATCAATTGGAAGTCTCCCTATTGACGCGTGTGAAGTTCGTTAGCGAACCATTGACTGGACTCGCATACTCGCATACCAGTGCTATTTCACACGTATTGTTAAAGCACACGATGAGTGCTAAATTGTCTTTAGAAATGTATTACTTGAACACTATTGCCGAGACGATGCAGACAATGTATTAAAAGTCGCATTCCGCATTCGTACTTAAACGAGTCGTTGCGAGTTTGAAGTGACTAGCAAATAAATGTTTGCAACGTAACATGCAAATGCATTAGGTATAATCATTGAACCCTTGCTAGTAAAAGGAGAAATTGCTTCATTCGGTTTCAAGTCTATTGCTGTAACATAGAATGTGCGAAACAATTCTTTCAATTATGATTGACATCGTCGCTTATCTAATCACGAAAACGTGATACGCATTTAGAAACAAACTAAAGTGGATGTTCGATTAAAAACGCCACCTTGAACCGTTTATGCCGTTTCGCGTTCAATCGTTGCACAACTTTGCCTTTTTGTTAGCTGCGCGCGAGCTACTAGTTCGTTTCATACCTCATTCAATTACCGAACAATATGTAAATGTCATAGTCTCTAATGAAACTATTGCACGTCTCTACTCTGCGTTTGCGCAAACCGTGATCTGTCTCTGCAGACTGTTTGTTCTTAAGCAATTGTTGCGTTCACCTCGCAATTATATTGGATTATGGTGTTGTTGTAATAAAAACCATAAACAACCACGTTTTGGATTACTTTGTAATTTATGATTGTATGAAGACATTTATCATGCTCATAGATAGTATCTAATGTTGGGCCACGAATGTGTTGCAATGTTTTCGTTGTTTAATGTCTCTATGCACTCCAGTGGTTCTGTAACATTGAACTTAATGCTTTAATTTCTTTTTCCAGGTAAGTGTGGTGTTGTGGAAGTGCGAGGCGTGCGTCTACTCGGTATGTGGCAGCCGTTATGAGTCTCAGTAAAACATGGTCGCTCGTTAAGCATGCACGGAGGGCGCGCGGTTCGTGCCCGCATCAATATGCGCCCGCGCACCTCACGGACACGATTTGACGAATGAATCACACCATTTTCTTCGTAGTCGACTTGTTCACGTGACGTCACGATTTCGGTGTCGCACGCGCACCACGAAATTAAATTATAATAATTATACATTTCCGCTTGCATAGCTGTCGTAATCTCGCGAATGGAATCTCCGAGGATAATGCTGAATGACTTAATATATTTATGTAAGACTAATTGTGGTTATTGTTCAAATTGTTGATATTTATCATAACCGTAGCTTTATTTTACAAAAGAAAGGAAAAACAATAGCTATATTCTAATTAGAAATTGAGAGTCTATGATTATTTCCATTTGATTATTGATATAACTTTTAACAACAACGTAATGTGTTAGATCATTCGTGAGCCGCGGTCGTGATCGATCGAACATGCTTCAAGTTATATCTTCTTCACTTAGATTGATATGTTTATATCAACATTTCTCAGATTCCGTCAAACCATTTAATATTTGAGGTCAAGTCGTATTGAGCGCATTGTAATATGAATTATAGACACACACTGTCTATTTTTAACGTTTATCGCAGCACAATAAATAGCGTGCACGGATGATAATAAACTCCTGAGTATGGAAACATACATCATGTGCGGAACGCATTCAATCGTCGTCAGAACGGGACAAAACTATCGTCGGAGCCGCGAGCTTTATGGCCAATCGGTCAAATGACGACGGGAACCATTTAGTTCCTGCCATCTTTTACGACGAGCGCTCGCCATTGTGTCGCACTCTTGCGCAGAGCTCCATTGGCCGAGCACTACACGTACGCAAACAATAGCCGGTCGGAAGCCCGCTTACGTTGGTTACAGGAATTGTAAATGTCAAGGTGCGATTACACTACAGCCCAGCTCTGGAATGTAATACTGTCTAGAATGGTGAGCGTGCCTGGAAATGATAGCATCCTCAGCTCCGATGGCATGGCGGATACGCGCCACATCGGACCGGCTCCCATTTCCATCATTATGCTTACCACGCCTTTATCTCGCGCGAGCATCGGACATATATCGGTGAAAAACGGCCCGCGAGAGCCGAGGCGAAATTGAGATGGTGTAGCGGTCCCACCGCAGGGCAGGCCCGCAAGTGGGTCGCGCGATTACAGCGTTTCCTCAATGTTATTAGCCGTCGACAAAGACCGTGGTTTGCGGTGAT
Organism: Agrochola litura; assembly: GCA_949152395.1. Lineage (NCBI taxonomy): Eukaryota > Metazoa > Arthropoda > Insecta > Lepidoptera > Noctuidae > Agrochola > Agrochola litura. Next base: position 4,179,408 of record OX424502.1, on the reverse strand, counting down.
CGCGCCACCGATCCCTCCGTTTCACACTCTGTCACGGAGCACGGCCCCTAGACAACGGTGTTTTCTAGCTATATTCACGTTACACATCCGCGGTTGTCGTTCACATTTGAAACGGACACTCGTAACTCGATACAGTGTTCCGAGCAACTCTCTCCTTTTACCGCACAGATAGAAATGCAGAGCGGAACGTTTCCTAGTGTGTCCCGGTGAGTCCACGCCGGAGTTTTGTTTCTATTGTGTTCGGAGGCGCGTGTGTTGCCATTCGGTTGCATTGTAGTTCAGAGGGCAATCGCCGTTACGGCGGCGGTTTCTCACAATAGGAGCGAGAGTTGGCTCCCGTAAGTGCAGCTTCCGCAGATCGCTATCGTGCTCTTGGACCTCGGACATGTCCGTGCGTAACTTCCGAGGTACAATGCTTCTCTCGCTTATAAACACTACTTCAGATATCTACGACTTGGTTATGCCGTAGATGAGATCGTCAAAATGGAACATCATTTATTTTAACCTGTGAAGAAACATCCTCAATTCCTCACGCGAACAACCGCGACATAAAGTGTAAATTTGCGGTTTACGCTCGAAGAATGGGCACGAGCGTTATGTGCTTACCCTGAATTGAATCCGAATTCCTGAACATTGCATCATACGGGTCATGACGTAACTTGGCAATTCAAGCCACGAACATCGAAATACCCAAAAGTATCCTTTACAAGAGCATGTCGATCATTTGCCCTCGATTTTTCGCCCTGCCAATGCCCGCCATTAAGTTGTTTGTGCGTGGCCCATGCGTCCCCATGTATGGCTTGATTCGCAATAAAATCGGCTAACGAGACACGTCTTTGTCGTGGGTGACCACCTCGTTGCCAAGTTTTCGTTGGAAAACAACGGATGTCACGTTGAAGGCCATGATAATGATCTTTGCCATATCCGAGGAGGTCGTAGGAATTTTGCATTTGTTTTTGTTAAAATAATCCTTCAAACTAACATTTCATATCAGTGTATTAGATGGTAAACAAACCACTGTTTTCTCAAAGTATCCTCTATCTCAAGATGTTGCGTAGTTTTCCACTATCAAAGGCGTGCTGCCGCCTTTCCTGATAAATCGAATTAATCAAACAAGTAAGCCACTGACATACTTAACTTTGAGTTCATTGGAAACGTTTAATATCTAGTTTCAATATAGAAATACATATATTCATCTGGGTTACCGCAAGATTCCGTGATATTTCAAGTCGGGAGCGCCCGGAGCGGGCTTGCTGCTTGCATTACATTAGGCCACGTCGACCACCCCGACAGGGATCAACTACTATACTTTGAAAACTGAACGGCCATTTATCGTGTGCTCTTTCTAAAACATCGTCAATCGCTGTGCGTGACTGACATCTGCCATTTATAAGAAATCAGATGATATAAACACCAATCAGACTATATCTTAGCAATCAATATTTTTTTCCGACGCAACGTCGGAATGATATATAGAAGGCTGTTTCATTATGCAGTTCATATCCTTTTTCTGCATGCTAATTTCGATTTTTTGTTTTATTTGATCAACTATCAATTAATTGATACATAACCTGATCAGTTATGAGATAAATGTTAGAAATGGCAAACTAAAATTAATCGGTTGCATAACTCTTGTTTATCTCGAGCCAAACTCTCGAAATCATGTACGAAGTCCCTGAACCACTTGGGATTGTAACATACATGTGAAACCTAGCTCTACAAATATTATCGAGATAACATGACCACCAAACTGTGCAAAAATCAAAAGGCGTAAATGAGTTCTGTTGGCGGCTTGCGTCACCAGAATCTTTTCACCAAAAACAATAGTAGCTGCCAACCGGTGATTATTTTAAGTGTCGGATATTTGCATGAGTTTGTCTGTCCGACCCCCTAACCGAAGGCATTGTTCACCACCGTTTGAATGGCTGATAATAACTGAGCCTTCAGCTGCTTTCGTAAGTGGAACGGACTTTAGAAACTCGACAAATTATTTAAAGGTTTTCGGGTGGTTCCGTGCTACACCGCCACAATGTTTCATGCTTTGGGTCGAATTAGCCGAATTTGAAACTGCACGGCGACTGAAGTTTTGGCGTTCAGTTAGCGGTACCATTTATTAATGTTTCGATAATTGTTAGCGAATGTTGTTTTTAGGAGCGAACAATTACTTCAAGATTAATGGAAATCGGTTTTGCTTTTAAATGAGTACAGATAACGCCACCTGGCAATAGAATAGATGTCTTATAGGTCGACGTGAATGGATGTAAAGCATCCATGGTAGAACGGATGCACGATTTCGGTTAGACGCACACCCTCAAGTGCTATGAACTTGCATTCACATTTCGCCCTCACACTCGTGCGCCTGTGGAAGGGAGCCTGTCAGTGACCCTCGAGTGGCGCGGTCCGGCGTCCATTAATTATTCTATTACAGCAATGGCACTCGTGATCGGTGCGCGCGCGCTCTCCTTTGATCACGCGCATGCGCTTCAATTCACTACATCACTCTTCACACAAACTGCACAAAATCGAAGCGCGTTGTCAGACAACACTTTTATTTTTCATCATTAAGAGTTTTTATCTTGATTGTACAAGAGTTACAAGGCGGCTGATGTATCTGCCTGTAATTTTTATGATGGATTTTTAAATTCCTGTAGATAATGTTGGAAAGCTTTAAAGTACAAGAATATTCTGCTACTATCTTGGAATTCTGCATTCTTGTTTTGATCATGTTTTGCTCTTTTGTGTAGGTGAGTCTATTTTATATTCTTCAGTACTTCACCGAGATAGAATGGATTGGGGCCAGCAATAAATTGTGCTTGCTTTCATTAACTAATTATGTCTGATACTTGTGGCATACATTTGTATGAAGCGTCGGTGTAGTCTGTAATGATGCGTTTCCATTCGGCTCACACATAATTTACTAGCGTTTAATAAAATAATGCGCATGCGCCTGCTAATGACACTTGAATGGTCGATACGTGATCCTGCATGATTTGTGGGTGGTAACTGTTCATGAACAGGGTTAATTGAATTTTAGCACAATGGCGCTTTCAAAGAATTCAAAGTATAGGGTTATTAAAATGAATGGATAAGTTTTTTGAGTGCCACACCTTTTTTTTTTTTTTTTTTTTTGGGTGGGAAATTGAGTGCCACACCTTAAATTTTAAAACAATAAAAAGTTTAGTTTTAAATTTCGATTCAAGATCTTAATTTTTTGTGTACATATTCAGCAATAACTACATATTAAGGACATAAAAAACGCTCAGGAAATCGCTTCTCTCTCGCACTGGCAACATAAACACAAGGTGAAAGGCGGGCGTCGTGATCTGCGCGTTCCTGCCGCTGTTGCGCACGCGCAGCGTGCCCCAATTCACTAAGTGCCTGCCCCGCTGACGAATGGGGATCAACTGTACTGATATAAAAACTATTTATTGCCTCCATTCGCCCCTAAACCAAACTTCCACTGTAAAGTCATCAATTTGTTCATTGATAGGAAAATAGGCCGTTCCGCACTAGTTGCTTTTTGACTTAATTGAATAATAAATCACTGCTAATTTATTAGCTATATAAAATTTCTAGAACTTTCCAATACGCACATTAACTTAAATAAATTACTAAAAAAACATATTCAGTACAATGGCGGACAAAAATATGGCAATGTTAATATATCCTTATTCTTACAAGGCTCTGCATATTGTTATGATAATAAGGACACAAAGGCACTTATTAGTGAATAATTCGAGAAGAATGAACAATCAGTGTGTCCAAGGATTAACTCTTTACAAAAAGTTCAACAGCAGATTTAAAGAACTGTAATGAGAGTGAAAACTTTTGTGTAAATGCAGTATGCAATACCTTTTTTAAGTTGGATATGTGGAGTGTGACCAATTTGCCAAGTCTGGAAGCCTGAATATGTTAAACCAGTCTGTAACAATATGCCTGAGTTAATAAGGCAGACAGTGTAATGAAGAAATAATTCGCTTAATATTTGTCACAACGTTTTTTTTGGGGATCTCACCAATTTTAACATACAGTCTGATTTTGACCATTTGGAGTAGTTCAACATACAGAAGATGTCTATTTTAAAGGTTATGAAGATAACCACAACGGGGAATCTCTTGGCCTGCATCTCACCTGATGGTAAGTAATGATCAGGCCGAAGGTGGAAGCGAGCTTCACAGCTCAACCACAGTTCTCTGTGGTTACTTATCTCGAACTGCCGAAACACAACAATGCTGTTAACATTGTTGTTAGGGCGACCGACTTAGATAAGATGGCAGTAGCTAGCCAGGAGGACTTAGAACAAGCCCTACCAGACTGCCAGGAATTGACCAGTAAATTGTACCATAAACAATACAACTCCATAATCTATTTAGCAACAGTAATAACCGTTTATCTGGCGCTTATCTGAGTGAGCGGTTATTGCAACGCGTCACGCATGCCCGCTTGTTGCGATGGATCAGCTTCTAATTGTCTTAATGAGCCGCATCCTTCGGCGCCCGCGCAGCAATGAAACGATCAATGGTACTGAAATAAAAAAAAGTTCGATGTTTTCTTAATAGAGATAATTAAACGCCAGAATTGGAGAGGCTCTAATAAGGAGCCTTGTCCAGCCGTTGACGGAATTAAGATTAGGTTCTTAACTTGAGGGATACTGCTGGCATAAAAAGCAAAGATAAAAACCCTAAAAAACACACCAATATTTTATTTAGGTGCTTGAACCTGTCAAAGCAATAAACTTATTTTGGAAATCAAAACACGTATAACTGACTCATGCATGACCAACGGTCACGGAAGTTATCAGCAAAAATCAAATCTTACAACAGATAAAAAGATGTTAAACAGTGCACTAACCCCAAAATATTTTGGGGAGAGGAGTACACGGTACACCTTTAGAATCTCCAAAGAATCGTTGAGTTAACAAAAGAGATGCCTCCAAAAATATGAAGGAGCTGTGCGCAAAGCTAATCCTGACAATAAAATCTGATTATTATGCGGACAGCTGCGAAAATTATTATTTCGACTGCAATTCGAGGTCTATGACGGACAAAAAAAGAAACACAAAGATGGCCACCGGGTCACAGGGACAGGATATAAGTAAAATAGCAGTTGAAATCTTTTGTAGTAATTTAAAAAAGTTTAGTCCTTTCACAATGTTTGAATTCAGAATTCAAAGCCTGAGGTCTTATAAGCTGTACTTTTAAAGGAGTTTAAATGCATGCAAAAATGTAGCCATAATGTCACCACACCTAAGTGCAGCTGTTCTCAGCTCAGTGAAGGTGCGCGTGCGCAACCCAACCCAAGCGCACAATAGAATATTTTGCTCGTTATTAGAATACAATAACAAGGTCGCACTACTCCAATTCGTACTGCATATAACACTGCCAAATATCATATAGTTTGCCTTCCTCGGTATCTCATCGGATCTATATGCTTTCACAACGTTACCGGGTTATACACTGTTAGTGGGATTGACATCTGAATGAGTGGAGTGCCGGTGACCGATGGTCGATGTATTCGCGGTCGATATGCGCTTGCGCATGTCTTGTAATTAGGCGTGTCAATGTCAACGGAGGATTGTGTGGGCATCAATAGGAGGACATACGTCGGTACGGCCATGTCTATCAGATCTATCTCGTTTTTGCTCGATGCCAAGACATGATTAATATTTAATGAGCCAGGCAGGACTCGGGACTGGCGGGCTTTGTCTAAAGGAGTCTTAAATGACAATTGAAATATGAGGTTTAAATGACAAAGTTAACTGGCGACTGGTCGAGAGCGGGTGGTCGTCATTTGGAATTCATACTTTATTAAGAAGTGCTGTCGTAATTATCTGGATACTTTGCTAAACGATCTTTTAAAATGAAAAACTAATTTTATCGACTAAGTAAGTGGCTATAAGATTAGATCCTAAAAACAAGATTTTAGATGCTCAAGTATCAAAATCTGATCCACCTTTAATTCAAGTTTGCGTCGGAAAGTTCAAAGAGCTCATTAGGTCCCTTAAAGGCTTCTTTATCGCAGCATTTTGATCAAAAGTTAAAGAAACCTCATCTTAATCTCAGTGTAACTAGTAGCTAGTACATGAAACTGCTAGTTTACAGCTAGACATCGCCATGTTTTTACACAACGCGGCGTCGTAAAATGTAAATAAGGCTCACGTATCGGTTCGTCCCACTGACATGTATCTATCTATCACCTAGCTAGCCAGTCGGTGTCAAGATCATGCTCTTGCGCACCCAAACATTTTGCAAATGACCCGCATCCAAATGTTGGCAAACTCTGAATAAATCACCTTCGCACTGTAATGTTACTTAACTATTGAGGACAGTTTTGATAGCTCTCTACGATTTGCATCGATATTGAAGTATCGTATATTTGCAACAAATAAATTATTAAAACGATACAAATCAGTACGAATTCATCACGAGCTCTAAGCTCACAAACACTAATAAATAACGTTTTATAGTTGTCACAAGCAATAACTAGTTTCATTTCTCAGTTCCTTCCACTCACTGATATAATCTTGGAGTTCCAATAGTTGAGATCTAGCTTCGGGACGGTCTGCACTCAATAAGGAAACGCTAGGAGGTATTAGATATTTCTGCCTCACGGATGCTAAAGGACTTGGTATGGATGCCTTGACCTAAATGTTTGAGTGTAACTGCGAACTTATGTTTTGAAAGCATTATGAGAATGGCCTTAGCGAAAACTGGTATGAAGATTGTACGTAGTAAGTTATCAGATAATGTCGTGGTTGATCCTTAAACGGACTTGGCAGAAGAAGCTGCTAAAGGAGTTTCTTTAAAATGTAGAAGTTATGGACACGTTGAATTTAGTAGAGCTTACACTGTTATATTTATAGGTATTAATATAATAAAGCTGAAGTGTTCGTTTTTTTGTTTGAACGCGCTAATTCTCTGGAACTGCCAGAATTAACGGATTTGAAAAAATCTTTTTGCTTTTGATAGCCTAATTCTTGAGGAAGGTTATTTAACATCACGCTACGACTCTTAGCCAAGAAGAAGCAAGAAGAAAAAAGTCAGAAAAAACGCTAAGCGAAAACGATGTACTTTATAGCGCGGGCGATGCGATGTGACCCGGTGGGTCAGGGAAACAAGAAATTTCACTCGGTCGTAGTCACGGGCAGAAGATGGTAGTGAATATTAGGGTTTCATTAGTAAAGAACCATGAATCAATTTTACGATGTAATCAATATCAGCTGTAAATAAAATTGTTACAGGTCAAGAACAACAATTTAATTGCAGATGGTTATTAGTTTTTTATTGCAAATGGAGCCAGCATTAACTGTAGTATTACAGTTAATATGAGTTATTGTATGTGTTTTAATGATTTGATACTAGTTGCGATACACAGCGGGTTGCTTCATGTCCTAGATTCGGAATTTGCATGTTACTATTAGACATCCGTTGTCTGTGTTTAGGTTGTGATAAATAATACAGCCAATATGTAGAAGTATTGTTTGGCTTTCAAATAAGTGTATTTTTTGGACCTGAACCAAATTAGCAGCGGTGTCATAAAAATATGCCCATCCATAGCCTATTGTCAGTCTTTTTATACGTGCAGCCTATGGGCCAACTATGTGCAGCGAGCATACAGTGCCATGCGTGTACAGTACAACAATGCGTTTAGGGTGCTGCTGGGCCTGCCACGGTTTTGCAGCGCTTCTACGATGTTCGCGCAGGCGCAAACTGATGACTTTTATGCTATCATTAGGAAGCGGAGCGCCTCGCTACTAACTCGCTTACGATGCAGCACTAACAGTATCCTGAGCGTATTGTCCGAACGGTGGGACTCGGTGATGTTGGAGAGGTGGATGCACCTGCATACCAGTTCGTCACCATTTATTAAGTGAACATTGTTTTATAATTGTAATTTAATGTAATCAAATGAATTTTAATCTTGTAACTATATTAATTGTACATTTATTTAATTTTATTTTATTTTTAATGTGTAATTGTTTAATTTATAATGTGTGGGTTTTAATGTGTAATATTTTAATGAATAATTTTTATGTATAATTTCTATGTACTGATGATTAATATGGGAATAATTTCCTGAAATAAATGATTAATAATAATAATAATAGATAAATATCACCCGTCTCTCCACTATTCCATTGCCTACTCTAGGATGCACATACAGTACCGCTCGCAAATCCTTCCATATCCTAAGGGCACGTTTTCCCTACCATGACCGCGCCCCCCGGTCTACTCCTTGATATGCAATGGCCTCTGTACCCCCATGAAGCATGAGGCTCCAGGGGCTAGTGTTAATCTTGGGGTTCATTCGATTTATTTCTTTAAAAAATAAATTCTCACCAAAGTAAACGGTCTTTATTAGACAAGTCCATCCTGTATTTATTCAAATTCTTGTATTATAAATGCAAAACTCGAAAACAGTCTTGTTATTTATTACAATAACAGACACTCTGGGTTGTCAAACGAGCTAGCCACAGCAAAAATATCAAATTCGCTTGCAACCGGCAAGCGAATTTGATAATTTTTCAACGGTTCCTCGTTATGATTCCACGGCGAGGCGGCTCCATGACTCACCGAGGTTACTGTACTACCGGGCGTGTCTCTTTGACGATCCGGTCACATTTTAGCAAACACAAACGCAAAACACGAACGACCGTTGTGTTTGAGTATGAATTACTAAAGAAAACTTGGTTTCAGAGCCAACAGTACGAGGAATGCACTCGCCGTTGCTAACTCGACTTACATGATCCTCCGCCGTGTTTACACAGTTGTACGAGTCTTCATTGTCTCTCCTATCGATAACAAGATTCCACAGCTAAAAACATTGTTCAAATACACAGGCTGCCCGTTTACACATAGTCGAGCGTCGGAAGTGTCTGTTATAATTGCTTTCTAAGAATTGTTAGTGATAAACACATGCATTTACATGTCCATCCTATCGACAGATACCGTACGACCTTACAAAAAAGCTGTATCGATACAACAGTTAGCGCTCCGAGGTGATAACTGACCGGTTGCTAACTTTTTCTCTGACTCATTGAGACACTCATTTGCATACTTTTCCCTCTTTAAACAAGATGTGAGAATTTTTAACATGTCTATGTTAGACACAATGGCGTCGAACTATTTTTATTGTACCTCGTAATGAGGGTCCCGAGTGCAGTATAACTTCTAAATACGGAATATTTTGCAGAAGTGCGAGGCACGCACTACTCAACAAAAGGTTATTGTCGCATATTTGTCGCCGGCTGTTCCCACGCCGGTCAGGTTGCCGATCGAGACTCGATCACACCCAGAGACCATTGTATTCTACGTACATTATACATTTTCCGAGTCTCGCGAGGAGATTTTTTCGATAGTCGCTAAGTTTTATGAGCTGACACTGAAAGGAAGATTTGACATTTTGGTTAGCGATCGCCAATCGCCTACTGATTTGCTAAAATACGATAAGAGAAGCAATTTGGTGCGACCCAAATAAGAGCGATATACACGCCGATACGGCTGGCTATTGCGACGTCAGATAAATCTGTGTGCGTTGCCGTAATTGTAACACAATATAATATTAATTTGGAGCACGCCAACGCCGTGAGAGCGAGTGGGCGATCTGGGGGGACTCGAGGGCTATTCGGTTCTTTCGACATCTTTGATAGTCCGTCGATACGATCACATGCAAATTACGCACAGCATTAAGGCAGGCGACTTTCAATCGTATACTCGAGATTGAATTGGAATCCTGTTCAGCTTTATTTATGACCACGAGGTGAAGTTATTCTCGCGCCTTATATCACGAACTTAGAATGGCTAGAAGCTTTAATCGTGGGCAGCTTTACTTAATACCCTGTTTAAATTACCCCAAAGATTTCCGTGATCCGTAAATCGAGAGATACAAGAGTTTCACGTTGTTTAAGTGTTGTGTGCTTGCGCAAACCGGTGTCGTGTCTCGCGCTGGCGCAACGTATTGTCTCCGCGCATCTAGAGCGACGATTCGCGACACGCTGCTAACGCCTACCGACGGTTACGCAAACACACAAAACATACGTTGAAAACATATTTGAGGGCATCGCGTCCCAATCGATGTCATACGGATTTCGCAGCTCATTACTGGGATCACGTGAGATTGAATTGATGCTGAGAGGCACAATAATTGGCTGTGTTAGAGTCATGCGCGCGCGCTCTACATTTACTTGCAGCGGCTGTGTTGCAATATTTGCACGACTCTCACGAGAGACGCCGCTTATCACCTCGCGTCGTGATAACGCGCCGATTGTGCAAACGGTTGCGACACCATTCCACGAGAGCTGGGATTAGTTGCGACTAATTGAAACGTCCGCGTCTTCACAGTGGGCGGCGCGGGTCCGACAGCTTAATTACCTCTGTAAACAACTCGTGAATACCTCGCCGCGACCGTTGTGCAACGAGACAGTGACCGCGGGAACCTACGCCCGATGTACTAACGCTAATGTTGCGATACGTACCATCACAGACTCACAGTTGCAACCAGACGCTAAGTTGCATTGTTCCTAAATCGTTACATTACTCAGATTTCGATTGCAACAAGCCGTTAGGCCTTAATATACGCCTAACGTCCATTTGTTTAGTTTCGGAGAAGTGAACTTCGTCGAAGCGGAAAGAAGGGAAGTCGTTGATGCGTTCACTCGTGTTTGTTTACTTTGCGCCCGAGTTGTAGCATTGTGCGGCGCCGGAGAGGTTAAAAAACTGATGATGAGGAAATTCGCGGCTCGTTCGTGTGAATAAACGACTCTCCCCAGGGTGCACCTCGTTCGATTTTCGGAAGTCTGCGCGGTAACACTGCAAGCATGCGCACGCGCAATTAGTCGCGCTGTGAGTCCGCGCCCTCCTGTGACACAACATAATGTCACGGCCAGAGGGCGAACCAAATGTAAACAAGCTTTGAACAATTCACCTGTAAAACTCAGCTCAGGGTCTCCAGCCACTTAGGTGTCATTTCCGGGAAATAACACCTCAGCAAAACATTTAATAACTGTTAATTATTTCAGAGAGCGACGGGCGTTTCTTGAAGCGATATTTCTAGCTAAATGCAGGTTGTTGGTTGTTATCTAATAATAGTTTACAGAATGGATGTTGAGTTGAGCGACGGTTATCCCTTGTCAGAACTGCACCTCGCCGTGTAATTAGCACTTCCAACGACGTTGAAATTAATTTATATTAAAATCCCTGCTCATGTGAATTTCGTGCCCACGTAAACGAGAGTACGGGGCGTGTATTCGAGGTGCGTAGGCGCCACTTAATAGTTATAATTGCAATCGCTTTACCGACAGGTCAAGGATGTCGGTACACTAAACCGAACCGGCGAACAAAGAAACAATAACATTAAATATTCAAGTAATTATAAATGTCAAAGTCAAGTGCTTACTGCGATATGTCAAAGTGAACGATATATGGGCGGGAGGGTATTTAATGTTGGCAGATTAAGATCGGCGCAATTAGTTGGACATAATCGTATTACAGCTGACAATGGTACACCAGCCGGGGGTATGCTAATAAATGAACTGTCGTTCTGTATAGTATCCATTTTGACCTTACGTTCACCGCTTGTAGGTAACTAAATTGCTATTATAGTAGAACACGGTTTAGTACCTACTCTCATTTCAGTTTATTTACATTCCAAGAGCTTAGCATAAAATCTAATTGTAGCGTTTAAAATTATTAGACACCTGAAAACTATTGTTAATGATTGATGATTAATTTGACAGGATTAAATTAAAATTTGTCTTCTGTCCTTTTCTTAATGAAATAGAAAGAAAAAGATGCACTGAACTTAAATTTAGTTTGTGAACAAGGGAATCGGCACCATTGACCGTAGCTGTAAATGAAGACATTAAAGCAAGTACCTACTGTTATTGTTTAAATTTTTAAACTTTATGCTTTATTAGTGATCGATGACTTTATGTATTAAATCAGTCCGTTATGACAAACTGGCAATATAGTCTTGTCACTTTGACGACATTAATTAAAATAATTAACGCTCAATCATGAAGATAATTAAGATAACTTCTAAGAACAGTAATCATCACAATATTTCACTTCCATTCGTCTAAGAACCAAAAGAAATAAATAAATAGGTACTACAACAGTTCTAAAATAAACTCGATTACTAAGAATAAGAACGAGCTGTAATTCGAGCCAGAAATAAAATAAGCAAAAAATGTAAAGACTAAATAAAATTAAGGTTATATAAATAAATACTAGGCAGCGATATAAGGAAATGTCAAAATGTAACATACAAGGTCGATACAATTCGTACAATTTTTTTTATGAAGTCGAGACAATGTCGGACGTAGCGCGCCCTGGGTGCGCCTGCGCAGGTAAATAATACTCTGGTGACATAATTGTTTGAATGCAAAATCTTGAATAAATAAAATCTAGACAGTTGAATGTCGTTTCGATTGAAATCTGTAGACCAAATCCGTCAAACAAAGACAGACACAATCTATGATAAAGTTAAGATAATCGAAACCTGAAAACCTTCAGAAAAATATAGCGAATGACAAGTAAAAACTATTGACTTACCGCTGCATGTATTAGCATAAAAAATACTCCAACAAAACTTCCAACATTGTTCCGTCCCATACAAAAAATATATCCTTGTATAAGCAAAAAGCAAATGTGTTTATTTTGCACTGCAACAATGCATGTCACTTTCAGTCCAGCTATTGAGTTCCGACCTTCGAAGCTTTGATAGACTCAAAGGAACCGAATGAAGGACTGAATTCTTTGTTCCCGATGTATTGTGGCGGCTATGCTTCGTAGAATAGAACCCGAGATTGTTATTTTGTTTCCTTTCAAGTTCCAGCAAGTGGTAACTTCTTTACAGAATGTGCAATTGTGAATTCTGCATTCCTCTCTTGTTACGATGAAAATATTTTTTTATCATTATGGGTTGAGCATAATTATGCTACTGGTTCATTTCGTTTTTCGATGTGGTAGAAAACGCTTCCAAAAATCAATTAAACGTTCATCATCATCAATCCACCGTAAGTAATCTATAAAGGGAAGTATAATACCAGGATTCACCCCAAAAACCACTTTGAAAACTGAGTCTAAAAAGTCGTACATTCGTGTCTCTTCGTAAATCGAGTCCAGAAAGCGGACGCATCGCCTTTAGGTCATCAAAGTCAAAGTGCTGATGCATTCGACATGTCTTCAAATTAATTGGAGGATCACACGGCACCTCATAAATATTTAGTCAGGTGTTGTCCCTTATGTAGGAGCACGGGTACAAGAGCCGACGCGGTTCCGTGCAGTGACCGGGTCACGAGACGTGTCCGACATCCACCTGATGATGGCTTGGGTTCCGTAGGTGCAATGTTGGTTTGTTTGTTGCAATTGATTTATTTGAGGGAAGTCAGTTTACCTTAAGAAGGCCAGTCGTTCAAAGAGTTTATTTGGTTGTTTCGGTCATTCGGCATGGGGCACAAATCCATTTAGAAGTGTTTGTCCATTGTCATGATTTTATGGTATGTTTTTCAGTAAACAACAGCAATTGATTAAAAATAGGCCTGCCTTTTTTAACAGCGACAAAAAGTGTCTATTTTTCTGTTTGGAACCAGAAACGGGTCCATTGGCACACAGATTTGTAAACAATGCAAGCAAACATTGATTTCCAGTATATCCTAAATATGAACGAAATCTCTTCTGTGCCGTGGCATATCCGAAATCAACCCCACAACCATTTCCAATGTGTGTCGATTCTACGGAACCCTTAACGACTACCTTGCACTTGGTCACTTTTTCCACCGCATGGACCGAGGTAAAGTGTCGATTGCTCTTAGAACCCGCGCTAATTGTGTGTGGACGCGGCCTTTTTGATGTTCTTGCCTCTCCTCCGTACAAATGGTGAAAGAATCTATATGATCTTCGCTACTGATTGTGTTCCTGAGAATCGGTATTAAGTTAACAACCTTGGGTATTAAGGTTTGAGATGTGTGACGGCTTTCTTGGGAGATGATGTCGATGTGTTACTTTTTGCAAATTGTCTTTACTTAGTACTCAATTAGGGCTCGAGATTTTTATTTGCATAAGTAGTTTTATAGACTGCAATTATGAATCCAGCAATCCATACAGGGCCGATTGTAATTCCTTGCGGTATCCCTACATCGACAAAGTAGTTTGGGTCTCGTAATAATTAGTTATTCAGCACATTAAGGTCAGGACATTGTCATCACCAAATCGATTATTGAGTAAGAAACCTGTAATTTCACACCATTAAAACCAGCATCATCTATTAATTATGTATTAGCCATACGTCACCAACAAATTAAGGCCCTAACAGGCGATTACTCATCGTCAGATGAACAATACGTAATGTGATGTAATGACTGAGGAATGTTTTGTTGTTCTTCCGACCATCAGCCTACTGGGCATAATAGGTCAAAGGATTATAGAGCTTGTTCGCACCTTCGGATATTGTGACAACTGGGATTAGATTGGTCTTGGCTCCGTTGGATCCGGCTACACTGTGGTTCTGTAGAAAATTAAATAGATCAGATACTTTAGATTCTTCTAATTTCAGGTTATTTCACTTTTAGAGGCATGAGGTACACGGTTTAAAGTTCGCTCATCCTCTATAGAAAAGGGAGGATCCTCCGAGCAGACGGGTGTCGTTTCTGGCGGGCAACTCCCCAACGATTGATGTCGGGGAAGTTTTATGTATGCTGTTCGCGCGATTCTAATTGCGCGATGCAGGATTTGAGTGACGTCAGGTCTTTTATGAGTTCGCATGTGGCCATGTAGATGCCGCCACAAACTGACCGAATGTCACTCAGGTACTTTTACATCAGTTTGTTAGTAGTGCAAGGTGAGGTAGTGGTGGTGGTGGTTTATCGCAGCAATTAAGTCACCATCGATGGGATTAAAGTGTATTCACTTCTCGTGCTGGTTTTCGTAAGGGTCGGTGAGATAGATGTAGTTTAAACTGCCAACTCTGAGCTCATAGATGAAGAAACTGACCGCGCGTTTGCCAACGATCCCACGACTAATTGCCTAACCTGAATAATTTTCTGACAGTAAGCCAAGAGGAGCCTATAAAGAGATGTGTGTACATTTCACACTATTACCATTAGTAAAACTTCGTTGTACTGTAGGTACTAGAGAGTCTTAAAAGTTATACCTAACTGTGCGTTTGCACTGGTGAACACAACAAAACATGTTGAAATTTCTAGTTCCTGTCAAAAATTGTATGGAACATTGATAGAAAGTAAAGATTTCAACATGTTTTGTTGCGAATGTTTCGCCAGTGCAAACAAAGTTTGAATGTAGAACTTGTTAGCACAACAACGTTGGTGATTATTTTTATCCGTTAATTAGGTTAGGTACAGTACCGACCAAAAGTCCATGAGCAATCTCACAAAGCAATAGACTGACGCTTCGGTTTGACTTACGACCTTCTTCTATAAGTTGTTACAATACTGTAGACACGCACATTACACACACACACTCACTTTGTCTGCAACCAATGACTAGTTCAATAATCATCATTCGTTTTTAGTTTCATTCGTCTTGTTCACATAAATATTAAAGTTTAGCAGGTAGACCACAAAAAACTAAGTAAATTATTTCGATTTCTGTGGGGTAGATGCAGTTTGTTACGAGTATTTAATTAATAGAACTTTTTTGGTTCGTGGATAATATTGGTGACGAGTATTTAGCGCAGTGTTGTGGTTATTATTATCAAAAAGCAGGCATAAAATATATTGAAGAGATCAGATCAGATCAGAGAATATTATTGCGCTGCGTAAAAGTGAAGTGAATATCTAATGAAACCGGACTAAGTGTGAGTGTTATCATTAATATATTTCATATTTTACTAAACATAAATCTTAATCAAGGGTATTGTTGATAGAACAGAGGTATTGTTGAGACAGAAGATGCCTTTAAAGTTTTAAATTCATTGTGAGGTTTAATTCGATTAGTGAATAATAAATAATAAGGTATTATGTGTAATAAAAACAATGTTTTTCTTTGTTCTAGAGAAATACTGTGAGAGTTAAGAGATATGAGGAAGGGGCTTATTATCGAGTAGCAGCGACGTCAAATGGTGAATGAAACAAATGGTTTCATACCAACGAGATATTTTGCTGAATTATTAAAAACACGTCATTATGAACCGTTCGCCGTGCACTCTGAAGGCTTGCATCACTGAAGACCAGCTAGAAAACCGTTTTTTAAGCACGTTTCAATAGGGTGTTTGTCGTATTTCTTGCAGATATACCGAAATTGTTTAATATTATTTTAGTAATAGTATTATTTTAGGATTAAAATTTGAGGTTTAGTTTCAATCTTCTTTTCGTAAAGAAAATGAATACTTAAGCTTTAACCTCAATAACAACCAATATTTACTAAAGTCAAATAAAATGTAAAATAATTAATACAAATAAAATATAAACAAACTGCCCATATTTAACCTTAAAATTACCTATTCTGTAAGTAGTTTTTTACATTTTAAGTAGTCTAATATTCTTATTTATTACTTAATTACTTCGACCATGATCAAAGCTTAATATTTATGGTGAAAAAATCCATTAAAAAATTAAAATATTTCATAATTTAAATATGTCAAAATAATACAAACTGCTTCTAAGTTTCTTGACATCTATTTCACATCTTATTCAGCTGAAGTAATGATAAATAATTGTAGCAGTTTATTAACAACTTATGTAAAATAAACATAACGAATAAACATATTTTTTTAATTTTGTTATCATATATCACGCATTTTTTTATTCTAAAACCTTTATTGCAATAACAACATAAAAAAGCAGCAATATTTAAAAAATATTATTATCGAAAACAAAAATAATAATATTTGCAAAAAACCGCACTGTGTTTCACGAGATTAGAACCTGAGGCAGTTTGAATTCCATTCCAACGCTTAACGCTTTCTGCTATCTGCACTTGTTAAGTTACTATCGAATTTTAGCAATGCCATTAACTGGTCAAGTTCACGCGCATAGTGCGTGTGTGCTAGCATGTTTAAAGCGACGGAAATATATTGTTGTTTCGTGTATAAACTGCGTTATCTGTGGTGTGTGTATCGTGTTGCTTACACATACAAATGTACGAGCTATACCGCGTGTTCACAGCAATACGACTCTTAGCGTGCTCATGCACTTTTGAGCGCTTACTGTACTAATATTTAATTTATTTTGAACAAAACACTGAACCCTAATTCTCAACCATACGTCGACGCGTAGATTATCTCGGCTGCCTAGATGTCGCCACATTTGATGGATAGTTAAGATAAGGGCAGACGAGTCGCCACCACGATTGAGATCTTAATTAAACGTTAATGTTGGGGAATTCTCATAAACAACGCCGCAATTAGTTATCTGAAAAATATACGTTTCGTGCTGTTACGAAAGTAATCAGTGATTGTAGTTATTTTCCAATGAGTGACTGAATCTGACTTGTTTAAAAACTGTCCCTCGGAAAAATCTTGAATACGAACTTTGCGTTACCTGATTTTAGTGCAATATTAGTAAGGCAAAAATTTGCCCGTGGCATCGTTTAGCATTTGATCTCAATAGAGAGAAAAACATAACCTGAATAAATTTTATATCGCTCATAAAATTCGAATTATCTCACATGAATAATTTCCGTGAATCGCATGTGGAAACTAGATCGCCGTTTTCATAGAATCCTAAAACCAGTAATAATTCAATGATATAATCAGTTACATTGAATTAAAATTGCCTGCTAAGATTTTAATCGGATTTATGAATAGCGTATTCTTAGTAAGATGTTGCGATATTACGATGCAGAGCTACATTTTGGTCTGAAATCCATTCATTAGACTAAATTTTAGTTACGTGCACCTGCCTACGCGAGTATTTTTCCTCTTGATTTGCTATCGGTGGATCTGCGCGGGCGCAATAACGAGCGGACTCATCGGCCTTGTTCGGTATTTTTCGCCACATCTTCTAGGTTAGGACTAGGAGCACGTTTGTTGATGAAATCAATGTTTTTTCGGTGAAATACCTCACAAGTTTTAAACAATACACGTATCCGAGTGTTTAATGCTTAAATACTTAACTATTTGAAGTTGCTTCTGAACGTTGACCATCCATCTGCAGTCAGTAAATATTAGAACAACATAGCTGAACTGACTAAACTACTGTTAAACAAGTTTTACAAACACGCAATCAAGTTTAAAGACTACTAATAATACTTTCAAACACTGCAAAAGACAATTAAGAAAACTGGTTCCAGCAGCATTCGAACATGGAAATGTACAAAGAAAGTACAATAAAACTGAGATGTACGCTCGACAGCTATTTCAGATAATTCATGTGATTCCGTTCGCTCATGTGAAATTGAAAACCACTCGAAAGCCATTACATACATGGTTGCTTAACCCATAAACGTTGCTTTCTCAGTTTACTGCAAAAGGCAAAACAAATTAGTGTAGTTCGATTTACTTGCTTCCTAGTTTGCGAGCGATTTCTCCCATAAACCCACCTCGCGGCGGCCATTGTTTGTTTCGAAACGAAAGTAAGGCTTATTCCCATTTTTAGTGTTCGGAACCTTTGCTCTTTGGCGCTGGCGTGACATGCGGCCACTTTGTTATGCTTATGCTTTTGACAATAGCGATTCTAAGCTCAATTGTAGTATAGACTTTATGTAACAAAAGCTAAGGTGTATTTTTGTTTGGTTGATGCATTGATATCGTGTCCCAGTCTTGCGGGCCAGAGGGTAGCCCTTTGAACTGGCCGCAGGCACAGGGGCGGCTTAGTCAAACCCATAAAATTTGCAATTTAACCGTGCCATAGTGCACGTTTTGTCTCTAAAACGAATTTCTGGGAAGGTGTACTTTGTGATAGTTTGTAGCTCCGATGCCGCGATACAAAAATGGGCACAGCTTGTTTATTCGGATCGTAAAATCGTTATGAATGAAAACGTCGAGTGAAATTGAGGATGAGTTCATTACAATAGTGTTGCTATCAAAGACTATTAGAATAGGCGTGAAACGTTGAGGTGTTAATGTTAATTTAATGCCTTTGTGCGAAGCCGTAGCCACTATAGCCAAAGCACATTATAGAATGTAATGTGATGGGAAAGAGTAAATTCGATTCCTGTATCATTTCGTTGCCCCAACATACCTTAATCTCTAACTGTGCCAGTAATTTCGGCCACACTGCCAAAGGAGCCACTCATCAAGGTCCTAATTTTGAAGCAAAACCATGTTTTCGCTCTAAAAATTGCATCTAATGACGCCAAAATGCAAATTCAACTACAAATCGTTGCTCATTTATTGTGCCGTGTTGCGCTGGAGATGCGGCAATTTTCAAACACGCTTGTTTGGAAAGTGGCTGCCGGATGTAGAATATTAAGCGCACGACGCAGGCGCATAAATCTTGCATCTTCGAGAAGACGGTGGCGCCCTCTTGTCGCAAGTACTCGATCTGTACCATAATGCGCGTCTGATATCGGTGGGCTTTATGGAGGAAATGACGCAAGTATTCCTGAAGCACAATGTTGCTGGTCATATTTTCGAACTGGGGTTTTAAGTGGACCGGACGTTTCAGAAAGCTTAAAATACTCCAGCTTGGCTTTAACTTAGGCACAGATTTTGCTGCCCTGTAGCTAAATCCTTTTGGTTAGATATCGCTGTTGAACGATGGATCTTACTGTTATCAATAACCGCCTGTTTAAGTGGCTGTGCTGCGTAATCAGAATTGTCTACCAAATTTAGCCAAGAAGTCCATGTTCAGCACCACCTTAATATGTCACGTTCTAATACTTTTACTCATGAATCAAGTCTGATATAATGTAAACTCAAGAAGGCAAGAGAACAGGATACGGCTAGATTCTTACGATTGCGTAAGGTTACATCATCTGAGGGAGTTCTGTTACGCTTGTGGGACACGACGTCACTCCTGTGCATGTTATGTTACACCACAAATCCACAATACAAGTTCTACTTTGTTACATTCAAGTTGCCCAGACGTGCATCCCTAGCTGTTACGATGTATGTATATTGTTACGGCTCAAAACTAAGGAAAAATTGCATGAACAATGTGCACCGGTATCTGATTGTTGCAACGAACTACGAACTCTTGTGGAGTCGTTTTAAGCACCAGCTTTATCAAGGATGTCACCTTTCTGCTTATCTATTTGTACTAGCTCTCTAACCTCTCAAAATTCAGTAGCAAGGGTTTTGTCCCAATTCATGATCGAGAGAAATTATTCACATTGACTGACCATTCCTTTTAAGCATATCGGAAGATTGGGAAACTGGAAACAAGCCAGGACACGCGGGAAAATGAAAATGTGAATTCTTAAAGAGACAAAGAGTAATTGAACGTCAAACTGACATAGAAGAAAATACAAAAACTGGCTCACACAGCAAGCTTGTGTTCAATCGTGGCCAGCCATATGTAACGTTCTCACAAAACTTATAATTGTTGTTATGTATAATTATGTTGTGTGCTGTAATCGTCGGCGTAATGTTCGCAATGTTATGCTGCATCGCGTGTGCGCATATTATTAGCGTACGACCTCATTATACTGAAGGTAGAGATGATTGACAATGTTGTTGAAAATTGCGGTGAGTTCCTTGTGTGTGCTGATGCGAAACCTCAAGGACCAAACACGCAAGAACTTACCGAATAAAAGTTTACGCGGAAGCGCTCTAGAAGTCCCAAAAATAATTTCAAATTATATTTAATTGCTTTCGCTGGTGTTAAGTAAACACGAGATGAAAATGTGCGTGAGAAATATATTTGTGCGTGCAATTGACAGCCGCAAATTAGTCAGAAATATGTTTTCGACAGTTATTAATTGTCCAGCACAGATGTGGCCGACTGCCCCTGACACTTAGACTTAACATTAAACAAAACAATAAATCCGCACACTGAATTTATGATCACACTTCATCCCGATGCATTGCAATGAAGATATTTATCACAGTAACACTTAATACCTCTTTATTAACCTTTTGTGGAGCCCTAAAAAGTCAAGAGCGATAATCGTCTCTGACACCTTAACATTTTGGTTAATGTTCGCAATTAAATCAACTTTCTCAAATGTCAATTAATATGCTTGTTGCGGGAAGGGGACGGGCATTTCTCGCAGTGCCGGCAGAGGCACGTAATAGAGCTATTACATCGCCATTAATCACATTGCGTATTACGTGGTATAGGGCTGGTGCCTATTAGGGCTAGCTGTTGAAGTAAAGTGGGTCCTTAGACTCATATGCACGAGGGCTTTGAATTAACTTTCGATATTTTTTATGAGGCTTTGTATTGCACATGTTTTTCACGTGTATATGATTCATTCTGTGATCCTGCTACACAAATTTATAAAGCACCCTCACTATAACTAGAATAAGAGACGAAACAAAACAGGAAAGGGATGAATGCTCCTTATTATGATGTATGTCCCCCTCATTCGTGTGTTAAGTCCTTCACAACTTTCGAGGTCCTAAATTACTACGATGTTTCTTGGATGGAAGATACCAATACCTTTAGAAGCATCAGCGGCGGAAGCTTTAACATTAATATAATAATATAATATTTTTTTATTAACAATAATGTTGATACAACTCATCTATCCTAAACAAAAACACAATGTACAGAGTTTAGAGCATTTTAAAGATAGAGTTAACGACGATGTCTGTGCTAGTATTAACTGTGTGACAGACATCGGCGCCTTCCTCCTACAATCATGATTTGCTATTCGTTTCAATATAATGATACAAAAATAGTCCTTGTACAAATTAAGTTACGCTCATTTCAAGTAGGTATTAAAATAATAATAAAAAATTTAATTGAAAATTGAATTGAATGTAATTATTGGATTGAAAAATAAGCTATTTACTATTTACATTTACTATAGCGTAGCGCGGGAATGCCGACAGAAGTGAAAACTTGAAAAAAATTGGCACCGCAGTAATCAACGCGTTGATGTCTTTTACTCCACGGTGTCGGTAAATTTCGTCACAGTGTCGCGAAATCAATGATTTAGTCCCATCTCAAAAATGCCCAACGCGCCTAAGGAAGTTTTCATTTCAAAAAGGTAATTCATTCTAACCTTTTTCGACGGTACAGCCCTAGTCGAGAGAGTTGGCGTTCCTTACCAGTTGCTGCCGACAAATGCAAATGTGCGGAATGTGGATAACGTGGATTTTTATCAACACTCGTTTGCGCAGTGAAAAGAATATTCAACGCGCCAATTAATGTAATTGGCCTCTTCTCGATGATGTAGACCTTAACGAGGGGTGCAGGAGCTCCTGCGAAATATACCAGATTTTTTATTAATGAAAGCTTTAGGTTCTTTCTTTAATTTTTTGTGTGGTTATTGACTAACCTGGTGTCGAGAGTTTTTATGCCACCCATGAGTAGCTTTAGGTTTAAGAGTTATGTTGCGTAAATATTTTGTCGCTTAAGAGATCAAGGCGTCAAATCATTGTCATTAACAAATCGGAATAATAGTGCTTACTATTGCACATTGTCTGATAAGTGCTATTTCGACGTCACTTGTGAGTTGTGATACACCGACCGTTGCGTAAAACGTACGCACAAACGAAAGAGTAGAACATAACAGATAGAGCTGCAATATTGTACGGCCATTGTGTTCCACGATAAAGATTGAATAGGAGCGAGCAGCGCGTGCGCAGCGGGCAGCGCGTTTCCGGTATACTTGACCCTATTCGCGGTTATTATATCTGTTTAATACATTATAAAGTAACGAACAATGGTTTTTGGAACATTAATTATTCATAGAAAAGGAAAACGTAATTTATATTACATCTTTTCTCACGGGAAAGGTAACCGAAGGTCGGTATTCTGAAACCTCACAACCGTACAAACAGTTGCATTTATTTGCTTGATAAATTGTTGGTTGTCACTTTGCGGCGATTCGACGGTTGCGTTTGCGCAACGCGCGTGCGCAAACAAACGCGGCAGTTGCAACACTATTCGGAATATGAAATCGCGAAATTTAATCACGTATATAATTTTGCACGCGATATCTCACGTTCCATTTACGAAAATCTCGGAACCGACTCGTTGATGTTGCTAATCCGTTGTGGTTCTCGCTTTAAAAGCATTGTCTTGTACCTACATAAATTATTTACATATTTAAGCTGCCTGTCAAAAATTAGGGTCACTCTTTCTAAATTGACTTCTCATCAGACACGACATGCGTGAAAGCCTAAGTTAAATCTTGAGAAATGATTTATAAACATGGAAATAACATGCTAAATCAATCCTTCGTGTTATTCTTGGAACTAACTGTGCACTGTTTGATTTTCACTCAACAGATAAACATGGCTGTCCTTTGTCATGACTAATTGAAGAACGATTTCAATCTCTCAATAATGCTAACAGCTTTATACAACCATAAAAACCATATATTATGATATGACTAAGATTAGACGCAGCAACAGACCTCATGAGTCAGCTGAATGAACAAGGCTCGCACGTGTTATCCAAACTTGGCAAAAACCATACTGAATCTGTAGCAGGCGATATTTACATACAAACGCTCGACTATCGCGTTGTCGCGCGACTTATCGCGGTGTCGCGCGACTGGCGATAAGTGCGACTTATCGCCGCTAAGTATATCGGTTGTTTATCGCGTTTATTGAGCACGTTCGACTTTTACACGATTTAACTCGATTTGGTGCAAGTAATAGGAGTTTGGGTATTGAACTGTGATGTTGTCATAGATACAAAGGTTGGAAAATGCATGTCACATATCGATACAAAAGAGAGAAGGCTTTTATTCAGCAGTGTTCGGAACAAAGCTGTCAATGATGATAATGATAGAAATACGATGAGTTAGAAAACAGATGGAGGAGCGTAAGATGTGGCATATAAGTGAAGATGCATTGACAGCAGTAAGTAACTTGATAGATGAAGATACTGATTGAGTAGCATTAGAAATGCCAGGGTTCTAAATCTTTATGATTCGGCTTTTCTCATTTGCGGCAAATAATGGATTGTTTGCCGAGGGAGCAAACGACTATTTTAAAGGCGAGAGTATTTCTTTGAATCCAGAGCGGAGCGAAGGATTCTAGAGTAGAATCCTGAGCGCAGCGAGGGATTCAAAGTACGTCACTCGAGCTTAAAATAGTGTTGCTCCCTAGGTGGACACTCTACTTTTTATCAACTTCTAAGATGAGAAATTAAATAAGTGCAACTTATGAATAAGAACAGTACCTACGTTTATTTATTTTATTCTCGGTACTTGGAAGACACACAATTTTTTTATAAAAATAAGTAAAATCCGAATTTGGGTAAACAATTACGAACGAAGGCATAATGCATTTCGCGCGTTTTTTACTTTTTCACAAATTTTTTTTTAAATTTGGCTCGCGCGCTGTTTACTTTATCATACAGCCTGTTACTTGTTCACACCACACAATGTTCGTGATTGATCTCTTTGGTGATTGAAACTTTTACTAACAATATCCACATTCCAAATTCAAATTACTTTTAGTCCCTAGGGATTAAAAAGCTATTTTGGGCCCTGTTTACGAAGAATAAACGAGCTCTTTTTGAATAGATGTGATAAAAACTATTAAATGAAAACGTAACGATTCGACGTTTGTGTATAACTTGGACCACGCACGCACCTGAGCGCGCGATGCTTGTAAAATTCAGTGCCTTGGTGTAGCTATGCACCTATTGACCATAAACAAAATAAATCCACATGTAGGGACGCTGTTACACTAGCCATATACGCCGGCGCTGTTCGTAATAAATCTACTCAGTGGTCTCTCACTCCAGCCACAATGCATCATTGCACTACCCGTGTGTGGTCGCCATAATATGACCGCTGCACCACAAAAAACTCAGCACAATTCATGAATTAATATTTTTCCTAGGCTTTATATGGATTTTTATTACGACTGTAGGTAAAGCCACCGGAGTTTTAATGAACGTATTGTGTCGGTGAATGGATTTATAATATTTATATGTTTTGTTCCGTGTGACTTCGTTATGATGAGACGTCGCGGAATTATTCCAAAAAAAAATCTTTTATTCTTTTCGAGTCCCGAGATCTGAAGATAGTCACAATTTATGTGTCCAAAAAGACAAAAACTTATTATTGTTTATTAGTTTACCAGTTTCACACTCATAAATTTAATTGTGAAGTAATGAAGACCCTTGAAATTGTATGATAAAATATCTTATACTATTAAACGAGCAATATTTGTATAAAAAACAATAAGTCGAAAAGTTTTCGTTCTCGAAAACGGCTCTAACGATTTCGATGAAAGTTGCAATATAGGGGTTTACGGGGGCGAAAAATCGATCTAGCTAGGTCTCATATCTGGGAAAATTAGTTTTCTCCGTATTTTCACCCGAGCAGAGTTCGGTCACCCAAAGCTTAGAACAAAATGGCTACCTATCTTAGAATAATGACATGGCAGCATGGAATTAGTAAGTACCTACTATCACGGCAGCATGGAATTAGTATGTACAGTAAACGCTCAAAACTCCATGAGCATGCTAAGGATTATATTGCTATGAACTCGAGCACGATACAGCCAGTGCGTGTGCATGTGCGTGTATGAGTGATGTCTCAACATTCCACAGATAACACACACTAATGAATTGTCGTCGCACAACGTGAAATAACATTATATTTCTGTTGCATTTAGAATACGCGTCAGAGTGGCGACCTGATTCTAAAATTCGCATAATAATATCATGTGCTGGTAGCTGTTTGGGCTAAGCAATGGATTCACGATCAGTGAGGTCTGAGTTCGAATCTAAGTAATTACAATTTCTGGTTTTGATTTGGATACTAGATTCATTGAAAAATTATATTAATATTTGTATTTTAAGCAAACACTTGTTAATTATTTGTGTTTGTTCATAATGCATTCATGCTTATTATTTGTTTTTTTTTTGTGAAGTTAAATATTAGTTATTGTATTATTATTTAACTATTTATGTGATTTTTTATTTATCTTTTTGGTGTTGGAAGGTGGAAATAAAGTCGTGTTGAATGATAACAAAAATGTTTATTGTTTTATTTATTTATAAAATTAACAAATTTTATGAGAATTGTGACGTCACATTCCTACCTAGACAAAAGAAGTTCTCTTGTTACACAAGATTTTTTGTTTAATTTACTAAGTGGGTACTGGGTACCCACTTACCTAGTCAATTCATAATAACATAACCAGGAAAGGATATTCTAAAACACAAATATAATTGTTGTTACCCACTTATTATAGGTATCGGCATTCAGTGGAGTTTATTGAAAACTAATAGGTATAATAGGTAACATGATTTAGACTTTATGCATGTTTTTTTTATGTTACGTCACAATTAATGTAATACTGAGGTAATAGCTTAAGTGTTCATTTTCTTGACGAAAAGAAGATTGAAACTAAACCTCAATTTAAGATCATTAAATAATTACGGATATGTTAATATTACTAAATATTTAGTTACACCGTCTAATTATTAAAACCAAAACATCTAGGTATTAATATTTTGTATAACCCCCATTATTTTCAATGCAGTCAAGTAGACGTTTGCGCATATACAATATTACCACATATTTCGGTTCCTCTTAAATTTTCCCACACTTCCATGCAATGGGTTTTTAATTGTTGTATACACCTCTCATCCCGTGACTCCCACCTTTGCACCATCAAACCCCATAGATTTTCTATGGGGTTGAGGTCGGGTGATCGCGCTGGCCATGGAACAACAATTATCTCCGGGTGATCCTGAAACCACTCACGCACAGTGCTCGCCCGGTGAATAGGACAATTGTCCTGGACAAATGTCAATTGTGTCAACTCATCAGCTGGGTAAATGTTGCGCACAGTAGGTAGCATGACATCGTCTAATACTTCTACATAAGTAGAACTGTTGGCACGTGGAGGAATAAAACCCAGTTCTCCTGGCCCTGCTGCACTCATCCATCCCCACATATTAATCGTAATTCGACCTGACTCTGTATTAGGGATTACGTTTTTATCATACCATCGAGTGTTATCCTTGCGCCATAAATGAAGTCTACCCTTTTGACTAGACTTAAATATTTTTTCGTCAGAAAATATGGTAGTATTCCAGTCAAAATCTAAATGATCCCGTGCGAAACGTAATCGTTCTTGTTTATGTCTTTCTGTCAAGAAAGGCTTTTTAGCTGGTCTTCTGTGATGCAATCCTTCAGTGTGGAGGGCACGGCGAACAGTTTGCAATGAGGTGTCGAATAATTCCGCAAAGTGTCCTGTTGGTGTAAAACCATTTGTTTCATACTCGCCCACCATATATCGTCGCTGCGCCTCGCTAATAAGCGACGGCCTTCCACTTCGCTGTCGACTAGCAAGGCTTCCCTCTTCCTCATATCTTTTAACCCAGAGACTTACAGAATTCCTCTAAAAACACGAACATAAAGAATATTATATTTCTGTCCCATTACTTCCAATTGAGTAAAAACTTACAAAAACCTTGAATAGTACTGCATGAGATTTGAACTCATGGCTCACCGATTCACGGATTTATCTGCATGCGCTTAACCGCTAGGTCATCTTGACTCATATTTTAACGTTGAAATTATGAACTACAATCACTTGTTGACGACAATGATGCAAGTGTCTCTTGAAAATAAAAGGTCGTAAGTAAAACTAAACGTCAAGCTATTGCTTTGTGAGATTGCTTATGGACTTTTGGTCGGTACTGTACAGTATCGACCAAAAGTCCATGAGCAATCTCACAAAGCAATAGACTGACGCTTCGGTTTGACTTACGACCTTCTTCTATAAGTTGTTACAATACTGTAGACACGCACATTACACACACACACTCACTTTGTCTGCAACCAATGACTAGTTCAATAATCATCATTCGTTTTTAGTTTCATTCGTCTTGTTCACATAAATATTAAAGTTTAGCAGGTAGACCACAAAAAACTAAGTAAATTATTTCGATTTCTGTGGGGTAGATGCAGTTTGTTACGAGTATTTAATTAATAGAACTTTTTTGGTTCGTGGATAATATTGGTGACGAGTATTTAGCGCAGTGTTGTGGTTATTATTTTCAAAAAGCAGGCATAAAATATATTGAAGAGATCAGATCAGATCAGAGAATATTATTGCGCTGCGTAAAAGTGAAGTGAATATCTAATGAAACCGGACTAAGTGTGAGTGTTATCATTTATATATTTCATATTTTACTAAACATAAATCTTAATCAAGGGTATTGTTGATAGAACAGAGGTATTGTTGAGACAGAAGATGCCTTTAAAGTTTTAAATTCATTGTGAGGTTTAATTCGATTAGTGAATAATAAATAATAAGGTATTATGTGTAATAAAAACAATGTTTTTCTTTGTTCTAGAGAAATACTGTGAGGGTTAAGAGATATGAGGAAGGGGCTTATTATCGAGTAGCAGCGACGTCAAATGGTGAATGAAACAAATGGTTTCATACCAACGAGATATTTTGCTGAATTATTAAAAACACGTCATTATGAACCGTTCGCCGTGCACTCTGAAGGCTTGCATCATTGAAGACCAGCTAGAAAACCGTTTTTGACCTTAAAATATTGACCGTACCAACTTAATAAACAACAGATTCGTTATTGCATGAATTTATGGTAACGAATTTTTTAAGCACGTTTCAATAGGGTGTTTGTCGTATTTCTTGCAGATATACCGAAATTGTTTAATATTATTTTAGTAATAGTATTATTTTAGGATAAAAATTTGAGGTTTAGTTTCAATCTTCTTTTCGTAAAGAAAATGAATACTTAAGCTTTAACCTCAATAACAACCAATATTTACTAAAGTCAAATAAAATGTAAAATAATTAATACAAATAAAATATAAACAAACTGCCCATATTTAACCTTAAAATTACCTATTCTGTAAGTAGTTTTTTACATTTTAAGTAGTCTAATATTCTTATTTATTACTTAATTACTTCGACCATGATCAAAGCTTAATGTTTATGGTGAAAAAATCCATTAAAAATTTAAAATATTTCATAATTTAAATATGTCAAAATAATACAAACTGCTTCTAGTTTCTTGACATCTATTTCACATCTTATTCAGCTGAAGTAATGATAAATAATTGTAGCAGTGTGTTAACTTATGTAAAATACCTAAATATAACGAATAAACATATTTTTTTAATTTTGTTATCATATATCACGCATTTTTTATTCTAAAACCTTTATTGCAATAACAACATAAAAAAGCAGCAATATTTAAAAAATATTATTATCGAAAACAAAAATAATAATATTTGCAAAAAACCGCACTGTGTTTTACGAGATTAGAACCTGAGGCAGTTGGAATTCCATACCAACGCTTAACGCTTTCTGCTATCTGCACTTGTTAAGTTACTATCGAATTTTAGCAATGCCATTAACTGGTCAAGTTCACGCGCATAATGTGTGTGTGCTAGCATGTTTAAAGCGACGGAAATATATTGTTGTTTCGTGTAGAACAAAACTGCGTTATCTGTGGTGTGTGTATCGTGTTAATTCGTGTTGCTTACACATACAAATGTACGAGCTATACCGCGTGTTCACAGCAATATGACTCTTAGCGTGCTCATGCACTTTTGAGCGCTTACTGTACTATTCAATGAGCATTCTCTATTTTCAACAGAGCAGAGCTCAGTCGCTCAGGTACTTTTATAATCACAGCAATAGTATCAAGTTGTGGCATATTTTATTAGTAAAATATTCGCATTTCTTATCTGGCTATGCGGAGTCGCCCTCATAAACCCTGGCGCAGTTGATATGCGTCAGGGGCGTTATCGTAATCGATATGCGCTTGCGCATTGTGGCCGTGTTCCGCTTCAGATCGCGCCGATAGCGTGCGGGTCACTGGCGGCCGTGTTTTGTTATTAAATATGTTTCGTTTCCAACACAATGCCATTCAGTTTACGTTGGGCGGGTTTAAAAATAAAATGAAAGTGTCAGCTGTTCAACAAGTAGCTCGACCGGTGTAAATAATAAAATTAAGCCTGCAAGTAATGCCTCTTCGTGTTTAAAATAATTACTGATAAGAAAATAAATTATATCGCTAAGCCTCTGTATACATTTACTCCACTATCGCAGTTTCTTGTTGACCTCGTTGTTATTCAACAGCCTTTTCTACTGTATCTTGATAAAAGCTTAGATTTTATTTGCAGTTTTGTGATTTACGCAATACTGCGATTTATTACGTCAGTTTTGTCATATTTGTGTAGCACTTTGCTCCTACTTCCTATGTCCTTGCTTATTAAAATTATATCAGTATTTTGGTATATTGTTTACCTGCAAAGATACCTGTTCTCTCCATCCAACCTTTTTGAATTCTTCATAACTTCACATTAGGACCAAATTGTTGCACAAGACAATACTTATTTATATGAAAGACTAGCTCCTTCGCGGCGTTGCCCGCGTAGAAGTCTGAGGTTATCCTACGAGATCGTAATACCGGGATAAAAAGTTGAAAAATAATCCTGTGTGTTAATCCAGACTATAAATTATTTGGATGCCAAATTTCATCTAAATCCGTTCAGCCGTTTTTGGGTGATTGAGTAACAAACATCCAAACTTTCATATTTATAATATTA
This sequence comes from Agrochola litura, assembly GCA_949152395.1. NCBI lineage: Eukaryota > Metazoa > Arthropoda > Insecta > Lepidoptera > Noctuidae > Agrochola > Agrochola litura. The sequence continues at coordinate 4,148,827 of OX424502.1, read as the reverse complement.
CTAGCAGCACCCCGCGGTTACATCCGCATAAGTCTCGATCCCGTGGGATAATCGGGATAAAAAGTATTCTATATGTAAATCCAGGTTATAAATTACCTGTGTGCTAAATTTTATTCAAATCCGTTCAGTAGTTTTTGCATGAAAGAGTAACAAACATCCATCCATCCTCACAAACTTTCGCATTCAAAATACCATAGTAGAATAGTAAATAGGCAGGATAGTTATCCTGGAGTAAGTAAGTAGTTTACCACTTAAACTTTGACTTCTGAAACCCCCATATAAAACGCCAGCAGTAAGTATGAAACATGATTTCACACAGAAAATTGCATTGGACCCGTAAACAGAGGGCGTTTGCGAAACAGTTGATATTTAGAATATAAATGGTGAAGGCTTAGCTAATCCTTTGTTCCTAGCCCGCTCGGATGTGAGGCCAGATTGATTGGGGCCAGAAAGTGAGCGGGAGTGGTTGGTATTTACTTATTTAGACAAATGAAATGTTAGCGATACGATACTGTGAACAGTTTTTGTGTCGAAATCTTGAATGAAGTACGAACTAAAAGGTTTTCAAATAATACAAATGGTTTTGATCTAAGACTTTTCTAGATTTTCATTATGATACGCCCTACAAGCGTAGCATGAACACCAAAGAAACGGGTTTTGTCGACGTAAGAATAGATAAAATGACAGATTGTGATTGTGAATCCGTCATTTTGTCTATTCTTCCGTCGACAAAACCCGTTTCTATCATCCGTCATGCTACGCGTGCTGAAGTGGTAAAAGATGAATCATTCCTCTGAAGAGACACAACATAACTTCACACAAACTTTTCTCCCCGAAGAGTGGACGCTGGGGACAATCATTTTGAAAGCTTTAACATCAAAAGCTAACTCTATAGTTATCGCTGTAAATGCAGCTTTGATCTAAGCCTTAACTTGTATCTATTTTTAAACGTAACTGATATGATCCTATGAAGATAGATAAGTAGATAGAATACTCTTTTAAAAATTACATATATTAATGTAAAAAAATTACATAGGGTAGGACACAATGGGCGGTCTTATCGCTAAAAGCGATCTTTTACAGACAACCTTTGGATGGATTAAAGGGAGAAGGAGAGACAATACTGCAGGTAGTCAGTGGTGTATCATTTACATATACAATAAAATATCTGGATGACTGGTAGTTTTCTAAAAATGAAACCTAGCCAGATCGATTTATCGCCCCCGAAACGCCCTACATACTAAATTTCATGAAAATCGTTGGAGCCGTTTCCGAGATTCAGATTATATATATATATATACATATATACAAGAATTGCTTGTTTAAAGGTATTAGATACATACATACATAAAGTATATATACACTCGGCGCGGCGTCACAAAAATCGCACCACTTTCAAACTCCCCTTCAAAATAATTTTAACCATATTTATTCAATAGTAAGAGCATGAGATTATGGTATACCATTTAAAAAGCAATTTATTCAACTTTAAGAAAAAGTTGAGAGTTTTTGGTGTTATTTACATAGCATGAAATAAAACGAGTTAATTGTAAAGAAGGAAAAATAAGTTTTATTACAAAATCAAAAAATTACAATTACAACAGAAAAAAATACAATAAAATTCTTCAAAATAACTTAAAACCTAATGTTGCCCCCCCTTGCCCTGATGACAGCTTCCATGCGGCATGGACCTAATTAATTTGACAACGCTTTCTTGAGGAATGTTGTCCCATTCCTCAAGGACGGTATCATGGAGGTCTTGAAGGGGCAGGATCTCGGACCCGTACTCGCCGTTACAGCTCGACCCAAAGGTGCTCCGGTGAGCCAACATTACGGCATAGGAACTGTTTGATGAAACGCACTGTACCACCACAGTTTCCATGGCCGCACTCTATAAAGTATACTTGCAATGCTAACCATATCTGTCTTTGTTCTAGGTAAGCCGTTGTGTCGACACAGACGTTTCTGCGAACGCTGCTGATCCCCATTGTGAAGCGTTTCCTGTGATTGATGGTCGGTGAGTTGTGCTGAGACACCTTTCAAATCCCTTTAGTGTATTTCTTGAGAAAGGGTCTCTGGATATTAAAACAAATGATATGGGGATGGCTTTTTGCGATATTCTAGTCGAAGTCACCGGCATTGAGAGTGATATGCACGTTAAGAAATAAAGCTTTTTTTTTTTAATTTTTAATTCCTAGTAAGTATGTGATTGATGTTTCCAATAATTTGATTAGGGGGGGTTAAACCTCGAGCTCGTGACTAAGTAATAACGGCCGCACGAGTCGATTCATCAGGTTAAGCTACGCTTGCCGGGGTTGGTCTGTGGATGGGTGACCATTTTTACATACCGAGACTCCTACGTGCCTCGGAAAGCATGTTAAGCCGTTGGTCCCGGCTCTCATTCGTGGATCTTTGACAGTCCTTACGGGTTTTCAGAAGCCCGAAAGTCTGACAACCAGTCTTACAAAGAGGTATTGTATTATCTAGTTATTGGGTTGTGGAGGTCAGATAGGCAGTCGCGACACAAATACTGGTATTCAGCTGCAACTATGTTGGGGTCGGCTTCCTGTCTACCGGTTAGACTGGAAACCGACCCCAACATAGTTGGAAAAAGGCTAGGCAGATTGATTTTTAGGGGGTAAACCTTTTTACCACGTTTTGATTGTTATAATTTTATTACGATTGTAAACATTGAAAATGTTTGAACATTTATAGGACTTCTTGCATACTTCACATTGCCGACTAAAACCATAATTATTTCTCAAATAATTATATGCAAGTAAGTCACCTACTTCAGAGTTCAGACCACGCTTTACGAATATTAAACAGTCCACAATTAAGTACAGACGCCAGCACATCAAGCTACCCGAAACTGTCAAATTTTCCCAATCAACTTTTAACCTTATGGTTCTGCGATAAAGTTGAAAATCTATTAAATAAATTTGACAGATTATAGTAGCTTAATGTGATGGCGTCTGTACAATAATTAAACACCTTTTAATTTTTTATGGTGAATAAAACAAGATTTACACAAGTAGGTATAAATCGTTTTTGACATTTATCAATACAACACAATTATTATTAGTTGTCCGTTGCACCTTGCACTGGAACCTATTATAATTTGCGCCCCCGGCTCAGCTCGGCCTACAGCCAGTTCCTACAATTACCTATAGACGCACGTCCGAGACTCAATTGGCCCCCAACCATTAGTCTCTATCTACGGAGGCATGTAAATACGCTCTGAATATTAATGAGGTCCTTGGGAATGCAAAATCTTGTACCTAGATAACCGAGCTAAGAATTTTCCTTACTTGTTATGTATCGAGGAAACTCGAAAGGCCACAATGTAGTTCTGTCAAGATCACGTTCATATTGGTACGATAAATACACCATTTCTAAAGACGTTATGCTTCCGCGAATGTTGGGATTCGAACGCATTTTTAGTACCGATGATGCTATTCATAACAATATAACGTGGTAGGTAACGTATTGTGTTATCATAAATTAATCAACTAACGCAAGTAACCTTGGTGGAAAGTGAAAATCGTCTAATTATAATGGATTAAGTCAATATCGCATAGCCGTCGTGTAAAAACTTCATAATTGACGTTTATATGAATACCAATAGGTTTTGTGCGATTCAGCTTTTATTTTCATTCCGGTGCGCTGGCGCAGCCTATACGACGACACCGAGCGCATCTCGGAACGGTATCAACGACTTGCGTGCGAGTGGTTATGCAACGGCGGGCGACGTCCTTGCGGCACAGCCGCGGGGCGGGGGGGAAGGCCGCGCGGGGGCGACGACCCGACTCCGTTCGGTAACCACCCCGCTTTTTATTGCAACCCAACCCAACCCGCCTACGGAACCTGTCCAGACGAGTTATGGCCACCGATAAAATAGACGTACTTACGCCAAGGAATTGCAAATTCTATCGGATACTTTTTAGTCTGTGCAAGGGACGCAGACGAAGAAAAAGAATAACGATTAGATACTTAGGCTGTATATAATTATATCATTATACCATTTTGGGTTAGACTATGTAGTGTAGCATGGTTACACATGCGTGACTTTTATGTTATTCGCGACTGTTTAGTGCTTAATCTTTTAAGGAAATCAAATGATCACTTAAAATGGCCTGGTCATATTTAAATTGCACTAAAAATTATAGCATGTAAAACACTTCAACTAATGTAGCTTTTAACCCATTACAATAATAGGGATAAAAAAAAAAAAATGTCCGTCAGGTAGATTATTAAAAAACATTGGACACGTTTTTTTTTACGCTATCAAAAGATTACGGCGGTACATTGAGTTAAAATCATGACGTCACGAGTATGCAGATACTTACTTGTGACGTATCGACCCCCCCACTCTCCAATTGTAATGCGTTTTATCTAAGTAATTTTTTATTAATATGATAAAGCAAAAAATACGTGTCTAATATGTTTTTATTATCCGACTGACGAACTAAATGCATAGAATTTCTATTATACCTTTTTGCTATTCAGCTTCGGAATTTTATAAATACAATCCGCATAATGCTTTACGACTTTTATTTCTAGTATTCGTCTAAGACAATGATTGAGATGGGTTTGCACTGCGCACGCGTCGGTCCCATCGCAACATGGCGCCACAATAAATTACCACCAGATATGAACTGCGAACATACAAACACTTTATGTTCACTTGTTTTTTGCTTTGTTTCGCAGGATATTTATTCACAAACGTGTAATGCATAGCCATGTGTTGCACAACGTACGTCATGGAAAATGTTTTCGTTTTACAAGTCCTGCATAACATGAAATAACATTCCAATTTGGTCGAGAGAAACTGCTTGATATATGCTCGGGGATGATAGACTAATTATATTGCTCTGAAAGTACTTCAAGTTTAGTAGTTACTGCTGTTTATGAGAACTACAAGAACATAAGGAAATGAGTTAATGAGGCATCTATCGTTCTTTCCTTTGTCTTCGTCTTGTTTAGTTATTTAAATTTCCTCTCAATTGTTAAGCATTATTGCATGCTCCAGCCATTTCAATTTCTGCACTGCAATTTAATGTTTCCTTTAACAAAAATCCATCTTCACCTGCCTCGCACCTCTCCTCTAAGACGAGTTGGCATATTATATTCCCCATATACATGTTCCACTAATTCACGATACCATCAGCACCACGTTCAAAGTGTGCAAGTAAATCACTGTCCAATATTTGAACACTGAATCACGTAGGTACATACCGCACACTCCGTGTCATGTTTTTGGCAACTTCGCAAAGTGGCCAGGAGATTTATTTTACGAGTGTTTAATGTTCCTTAATAGCGAATGAGAGGTAATTGGTCAATGTTTCTTTGAATAAATAAATGGTGGTTTATGGTCGATTTTAGGGAAAGTGGGTAATTTTTTTGGCAAGGGCTCCATGTATAAGGAGTACCAGTCAAAATTACATTTCATTGAAGATATCAACGATGATGAGTGTTAAAACTTCTATCACGTATGATCCTGAATTTCGTTGTGTTTAGAAATTCAGTTCATGAGTTAGTTTTGTGAAAGCTCGGAAAGCTCCAGACACAACACAAATTATCCGTCAATATTTACCGGCTTACGATACTTGGAATTTATTTATTACACAATAAAAGGTCGCCATCGATATAAATTGAACGCCTCGAAGTGTATCCTTAAAATAAATCATACTTTCACTGTATTAAAGTGATGCAGTGTCAAACTCCTGCGCAACGTCCGTCCCGTCGTCATTGTGTTACATCAACTTAAAACAGTGTTATGTAAGGAGCTCGTTCTTCTGTCTTGGGTTTATCCCTTTATTACTAAACATTAGGTCTGATATAATATTATTTGCATCGTCATCTGCCTTTCCCTTATCCTTACGCGCCTTTGCTTTAGCTTCGTCAGTAGCCTTCAGCAGTCCACTGCTGGCATAACCCTCTCTAATCGCATGCCATCTCGATTCTCGGCAACTCTCATCCATTGCTTAAGCTTACCAAGTTAAATCCTCAAAAGCTATGTTGAAGTCGCCAAGAAAAAGTTCGTCTATTGCCATTATTTAAAACTTGTTTCTCTCACTCAACTATTATGTTATGTAGTTATATGCAATTGGTGAGATCATCTAGCTAAACAGATGATTGGTTCAAATCTGTTGCTAACGAGGCCTCCGGCGCAGGAGTCGTCATCCTTACATAATGCACATTAGGAGAATAAAGAATCGAGGAATTGGTTATAAATATGTAATTTATTCGCACTACCTAGTGTGGCGAAACTCACGAAATATGTTATTGGGTAACTTGAACTCGATCCTAATTTCCATACGTATTTCAGAGAATTAGCAGAAATCCTCTGACCTAAGATTTATGGCCTATTGATTGAAGAGTAGTTCATGTATTTATGGGTTTCTCAATTAACAATGTTACGAAACATTTCATTTTTACGTTTTGGGCAATTAACCCTTTAGATTCAGAGTGATATAGCAGTAACATTCCCAATAAAACCAAGGGCAGCAATCAAAAATCTTGATTGTCCTAAATTCAAAGTTTTTAGCAATTGTTTCGAACCGAATAGAATCAATTGAACCGAGTCGAAAGTTTAAACTAACTCAAATTTTTAGGAAGTTGGCAAATATTGTAGAATAAAAACTGATGGTATACTGGATGTAGAATTAACATTTAGATGATCGACAAGATACGCAGACGGCGACACTTCACGCCGTTGACAGATATTATCTTACAAGCTTAATGGTTCTGTCGCTGTTAATAACCATGTCGAGATTTGGAAGCGTTCGTATTAAGTACCTTCGTGTTATCTTATTTTTCGTTCTGATTTGGACGAGCTCGAAGCTAGTCAGATTGGACATACAACTGCAGTCGCAATGCTTTTCGTTAGAACTCTCAAACTGCTTTTCTCATTCATCATGAATTCATGAGTGATAACTGTGATAAGTCCTATTTAATTGAGGATCATCAGTCTTCCATTCTATTACCAGATTACCAACCTTAGAACAAGAACCTTTTCCCTAATTCTGATACATTCCATACTTCATAAATTACAAACAGATTTGCAAATCGGCATTGGCCCGCTAAAGTTTCCTCGTATCTTTGTTTATAACCGTCTGTTTTCCTTGTTGCATCACCGTTGTCATAATATCGGATAATAGACAATTACGCCACGTTATAATAACAATAAATACCCGTATAATATTCTGTATTAAAATCTAATGGAACTTTCCACCGAGGTTTCGTAACATTGCCAACTTTGTCTTAATTGTGTTGAATGGAAGTTGAGATGTAACTCAGACTATATATATAAATGTCTTAACTACTAAGACAAGATTTATTTCTATGGCGTTATAGTGTTGTGTTTCGTAATGAAAATATATTACAGCTATTCAATTACAAATCCTCCCAAGTTTTTTAGTTGCACTGTCTGAAAGGCAGATGTTTTCTATAGGTTAGTCTAACTGTGGCTTGTATTTCCAAAGCCGTATCATTAACTTCGCATTTGATTCCGATTAAGCTTTTAGGATGGGCTGGCCATAAATCCCTTTAATTTGAAAATGATTCGTAAATTACATTTCTCAACACATGCTCCAACAGATTCGTTTCGGTCGCCGTAAGAATACCTGCTTGGGTTGCTACACACATCTAACCCCAAAAGGCGGCACTCTTTGGCGTCGCGATTCGGAGAAAAAAAAAACATTAAAATTCGAGCGCCGATCCGAACGTTCGCGTTCGTCCGGACGCGGTGTCCTTCGTGCCGGTGCCTGCCTGGAACGGCGGCCTTCGCCCGGGACGTGCTAAAAATAGCCGCACGCCCTTGAAGTATACGTCGAACAGGATTTATCGACCGCCAGTCTCGGACTCCAGACGGCTTTAAAATAAAATTTTTGTTCAACTGTCAAGTTCGAATCTTATTGTGTTCCTTATTCGAATGCGACTGTTCTCTGACTTAATATTACATTTCGCGCGTAAATTATGACAGCTGTCAATGTTGCCATATCAAATATCCGTGAACTTTTTAAAAATAATTTAATGATGGTCGGTTTCAAGAGAACTCGATATTTTTATTACAAATCTCCAATAAATAACATCTTTGTCGTCCATTATGTTACCAAGAAATTGTTTACATGGTATTAAAGATTCGAGTATCTCCAGATATGTCATATTTATGGCTGCTGCATACAAAAACGCATTAGTGTTACTTACCAATGTTACTCTAAAGGTTATAGTTTTATCGTAATAATGGACTTGAATGAAAAGTTTTGCCATACGAAACTGTTTCTTAACTGTGTTCCTTTAAAGTTGAATGTCATGGTGTTGTGAGGCATGTCGATATTCGATATCTGCACACGTGGCCCATTAGTGTACAGAGTCAAGATATAGTCGATGCGCATCAATAATGCACAGCATACGATGCGCCCGCGCATCACATACAAATGAACTACATGTTTTTATGAGCCAAATATGGCTTTATAACAACACTAGTAGGCGTTTTATTGCCGCTTTTCGTGGAATTTAAAACAGGAAAATTTTAAATCCCAACTAACCAAATTTCAGTTTTTTTAAGGTAAATAAAGATGTCCCGTCGCGTCGTTAAACTTCCAATAGTAAAATATGTAATAAAGTTGTATGGTTGTTGTTTTCAACTTGGAACTCTTATCTATGGCTATGGTTTATCAACAAAAATGCTGGACTTATCTACTGAGTGCCCTACTGCAGTAGAACTAACTCTTTCTAGGCTAGAATCTCTCAACATTTCAGTATTTATTGCCATCTACCGCTCAAACTTCACTTTTCTTGCCTTGCCTTGTCCGACTTCATGAAGCTGCATTGATAAGGGGACTGTCTGTCAATATAAGTGGGTCGGCTCAGCTCATTATAACGGTCGACGTAGGCGCTACAATGGCACTTGCATTTCCAGATCCGTTCCTGTTTGTAGAAAGATGCTCCGCTGGTTCGCCCGCGCATTGATACCCAAGATTTAGTTCTGATTGTGAAATGGTGTCTACTTTCTTATTTGTACCTTCCCCCTATTTGGTCATGACATTTTGAAGAATTTGAATGAAATTATGGAACCTTTTTTGTTAGTGTTTTGAATAATTTAGATACCTACTCGTATATCACTTAGATTCCCTTGAAATATTTCTTGTATCTTCATATAATATGTTTGCATGTGATTCATATCAAATTTTACTATAGGTTTTCCTACGGCGTACATGTATTTATTTATGTTTGATTTCAGTTCTCTGATTTCCAATTAACCAATTGTATTTGCTCAATCAACCATTGTTATTTGCATTATACCTACATACTTGTAACTAACGGTCTATGCAACTGTTTACGTTCTGATTTGCCATTGTTTGGTAAATTTCCATTAGAATTGTCACAATCACACGTCACGTTACCCAATCACAATGATTTATTCGCAATTAGTTTGAATACTGTTAGCTTTCTCACTCGAAAATTATTAACGGCGGTCTGTGGACACGTGGCTAGCACATTTACAAACGGCATTTCGCATTGTGTTCTACTGGGAATTGCAAAAGGGTCTGTCAATGAACAGAGGGAACGGTTTTTGTTTATTGAGCTGCGAAATATAAACATAGAAACATAAGTAAGGAAGTATTAAAGCGTAAACAGGAGAGTGCATCACGTGCCGGGTGCATAATCCGAGGCGCCCCAATGGCGCCCAACATGGGACCGTGTTTGTTTGAACATTACTTAGCGTTAATGCACGCCCGCGAAATGCCCGCGTGTTTGCCAATACATACGAAAATATTCTCCCTTGTTTAAACGGTAAACAACTTCATTCCAACAACTGCGCCGTTTACTTAGGATGCAAATCTTTAAACAGCCCACAATTCAGGGCCAATACTTGTCATTGTTTTCCGAATCGCAGCGAAGTAACGGTTATCTAAATACTTTTGACATTCTATAACACTAATATTATGCGTAACGGTCTTTGTCGTTTTACCATAATGAGCTGGCGGCCGCTGCAAAGTAACCGTATAATGTAGAGAATATCGGATATGTTGTCGATTCAACCCACACGGCACATAAACGACGATTAATCGGTATCATTGGATCAGACAATATCGTTAACATGTACCACGTGCGTTCCCTTTGGTGTTGTGAGCTTATGACAAGGCGCATAAATCAAATTGCACAATTAACGTGTTGCATACATTTAAAACAGCTGACATACATTTATGGGTTTGTCGTAATTGAATCTCAGCGACAATAGTGTTAATTCTAATGCAATGTGATCGCCGTTTAATTTGGCGTAGGCGGTTGAATAACTTAGCTTCTGTCGGAAGCGTTCGTGAACAATGCCGACCAGTCCGTGTTTAATTAAGCATTTTATTGCGATTCCTGCATCGTGTTTAGCAGAACATCGTTAACTAGATAAAGATTATTACCAGTTTAATTTGATGCCATTAAGGTTTTCTCGTACAAAAAACGACGGCGACGTATCATGGGTGCGTAGGCGCACGTTAGAATGCCACATTCACGTATCAGATTCCTAACTGTACCAGCGCACGGTTTACTGCCGCGACATAGATACTCAGCTAAAACGACTATAAAAATTCAATTCACCTATTCTAAAAGAGTTTTTTAATGTATTATATTGCGTAAAGCCCTCGGTGACGGTGGCGCCATGCTTTTGAAAGCGTCCGATGCATTCGGAGAGAGATGTTTGTTATTATAATGCAGTAATTCAACATTCTTGACGGGTCGTTCGTGTGACATGTGTTGTGTGGCATTTGGATCAAGTCTAGTGTTACAATGTCAGATGGACCAACTGTTGGGAAATTGAATACCTTTGTTTCATGTAGAATTATCTTACGACTTAAAATAACATTTCCAACAAGACGCGTTGGAATTTAATTTACTGTAAGGATTTTTCTTAAGTAACGCGTTTAATTTTTTCAAATCTCTGCATTAATCTGACAAATGGGCAAAGCTCTGTTGCTCCAAAAGCACTGAAATAAAAAATACATCGAGCATTGTTAAACCAAATCTTACGACTTAAAATAACATTTCCAACAAGACGCCTTGGAATTTAATTTACTGTAAGGATTTTTCTTAAGTAACGCGTTTAATTTTCTCAAATCTCTGCATTAATCTGACAAATGGGCACAGCTCTGTTGCTCCAAAAGCACTGAAACAAAAAATACATCGAGCATTGTTAAACCAAATAACTGCTATTAAAATTAAGCATGCAAAAAATTCGATTACTATAATAGCTTATTATAATTCAGTCCACGAGACGACACCCACATGAGCGAATGACGAAGTTGTAACAACATTGTCAACAGCTATTGAGGTTTAATCTCACAGTCACGCCTGTAATATTTCAGTGGTATTATCGTTTATCTTAAGATTTTTTGTTCACTATTTGTTCACGTGTATAGCTGTCTCGTCTGTCGACGTCTTTGCATTGTACCAATCTGGGTATGAAATCATTGTTGAGTGGATTACTGAGTATTTGATCTATGGCAGTTATTGTAGTCCTGAAGTATTCATGTTTAGTCATTTCTTTATCACTGTCACTAGAATTGTTATGGAAAGTCCCTTGTCTGAATTGTGTATAATTATGATGAAAGAAGACGTTGTTAATAACCAGGAAGTTTTGAATAAGGTATGAGGTCTTTGATCTCGGCTATCTGCAGATGTCATGCTTAATTGGATCTTGAAAAACATAATATAAACAATTGTTATTTCTCGCAAGTATCGGAACAACGAATTCATGCACTTAATTATTTTCCTGTGTTTACATTGAACACGACTCAACAACGCGACTTATCATTTTAATTACAAAATTATGCAAATTGTATCCCTAGATGATATTATTCGTGTGTGTTAAAAAATCTTTTTAAACGATCGTTCAGGTCCCATTAAGGAAGACATTTATTATACATCGTCACGTGTTTTTGTGATGATTAAAAGCTTAAAATGTGCGAATGAGAAGACAGCCGACGCGTTTTAGTGTTGTTTCGGCGCCTCCAACGCTAAATATTGACTTTTTGTACTCGTAAATTAACCAACTTTTGGTTTAAAAGTGACGAATTGTTATTCAGTACTTATATGTAATATTTAATTATTTGTATTCAATTTTAAGTTTGTGTCACGATGAGGATTCCATCAGTTCCACCATATATTGCAGTTTTTTGAACCGTGTGCATGTTTTAGTTGATTGCATTCGGAGTTCTGCAACAGGATTGTGATGTAACCTGCGTGCATTGGAATGTAAAATTACGTCATATTAATGCAATGCACATCCGGTACACTTTTATATTTAGCTCGATACGATATTAAAACGCAGTTACTGTTTTTATATCTTTGACGTTTCAAAATACTTTGATAATAGCTGTGTGTATTTCCTAGCCACCTTTGATAATTATTCCTTTTAAAATCTGTCCCCTTAAAGAAGTATTTTCAAACGTATGTAAATAAAGAACTCATCTGTCTGGGGTTGTAATGACGAGGGTGGAATGCATGCGGTCGGGGGGTAGATTAATGCGAAAATGCACACAGGAAAAACGCACTCAGTTCGTGGAGCTTTAGACGGAAAGCGTCACATTTGGCTAAAAGCTTGTCTCTTAGCAAATGTGACTGTATCCGGATACGATGCTGATGATGGTGGCTTTTCAAGGTGTAAAACGTGAAAGAATAGTAGAGCTGGCAGGAAATTTAAAGTTGGAAAAGCTTATCGCGAACTTGGGATTAAAGGTACATTTGGTAGCCGACTGCAGGCGGCAGCATCAGGCGACGTGTCTGTTTAAGTACTTATTTGTACGTGTATGTATTTCTATGAAACCGACGTGTCGCTAGCTACAGAAGGTATTACTTAGAAACCAGTCTTGTCGACACGTCACGCGTCGTCTGCTGCTGCCGCCTGCGGTCGTCTACGGAATGGTACCATAGGCTTATTTTGGCTCGAGATTCAAGTTGTATCATAATCATCATTCTCTTGCACTTATCCATTTATTCATCCATTTATTTGGGGTCGGCGTAGTATAGCTTTTTCTTCATTTTTTTTTTAAAGTGAAAACTTCTTTAGGCGCGTTGGGCATTTTTGAGATGGGACTAAACCATTGATTTCGTGACACCATGACGACACCTCATTTTTGTAAACGCGATTGTGCTCTTTATTTATATTGCGTTACGGATCAATGTTCTATGCAAGTATTTTTACTTTAAAGGTTCCGGAAGTTTTTTTTTTTTTTTGTAAACGCGCTTGTGCTCTTTTTTTAGATAAGGTTACGGATCAATGATCTATACAAGTATTTTTCTTCCACCAAGGCGATCTTGTTCAAGTTTTCACTTCTGTCGGCACTCCCGGAGTGCCACTGCCATTTTTATTTTTTTTATTTGGGAATTAAAGGCTTGAATTGGCTCTAAATCCAAGCTGTAAAAGTAAATAAAATGTCTCGCCAGCAAGACTTGGCAGCCAACCAAGATGTTGTAAACATTTTTACTGTCATACGATAGCCACTTACTTGGTGAAATTGTCTCAAGTCAGAATATGATACCATCACCACACCTTTTATTATGCATTTTATTATCCAACGGGTTATGACTGTCCCTATCATGCTATCATAGACCACGTTATCGGCGAATAAGGATTATGACGTGACGCGACGTGCCGTATCGGCGCCAACGCAGCTGTACCGGGAATCACTATGACATAGTGAAAACAAATGCTTCCTATTTTCCTGCTAAAAGATGGCAGTAGATATGGGTAGGTACTTTCCTGAAGCTGTAGGAAGGGTTTAGTCTTATCACAATCTATCTACTAATTATTCTGTAAATCTGCTTCGTCGCTTACATCTTAATTAATAAAGTCGTTGACTGCTGGACAGGCCTCTACCAAATCCTACGCTTATTTAATATAAGTATTAAGTAACCGAAAACAATGTCCACTAAATCTGTCGTTCATAAATAATTTCCCCCGTCATCACAATAAAAAGCACGATAGAACAACAATAGGTGGCATTAACAGCTACTTGATAGGAATTACGGCAGGTTAACGAGCTTTTATTGAATAAAACAGTGACGTGAAATGATGCGCCGGCGCCGCGCAGTGCAGGGGGGGATGTGCGCGCAAGGCCGGCTGAGTCAGCGACGTCCGCGACGCCTATTGTTTTGCCGTCACCTGATTCCGTGATACATTAGATGTCGTAACCTTGAAATACGTGCTTTTAGACTTTGATTGTATTAAAGGAAGGTAAAAAATTGCCTAAATCCTAATCGCAAATTTTAAGCATTTCTTAGGAAATGCCCACAAAAGAAGAAGAAAACACACAGAACAAGAAGGAAGTTTGAAAACAAGATTAAGATCTTGTTTTTAAATTTTTGAAGCTTATAACAAAGAGCGTGATGATTATTGTGAGATAAACATGTTACAATGCTGTTCTATCTACCTACAATGTATTATTAAGGAATTTGTACTTTCATCTATCATCTTTTCTCACAAAATGAATTTTGTGTAAGTGACATTTCATGATGCCATTCAAATTAATCCTTTATATCTTCTTTGGTAGACCTAGATGCATTTGTATGAAATTGCTAAAAATTTATTCCAATAGATCTTTTCTTCAAGTGTTTCCACATCATTTGCTGAATTGCTGATTTGGATGTTACAAACAGAACTGAATATTTCAATTTATAATCTAGATTTTTCGAGTATCAAATTGAAATGTTTTGCTTCATAGAGTTTTGTTTTGGCAACGAACTGTAATGAGACCTCTCATTATTTACGAAATCTCGTGAAATATATTTGCTGAAACTTGTGTAGTTAGAACTTGGAAACATTTTGTGGAAATTAAATAAAAAATAGCAGAACAAATTTTTCCATTAGCAAGCAATGATTTGTTTTCTCATTAATATTGAGAAAATGTTATAATTCAATGAAGGTGGATATAAAAATTGTCAATACCGCTTCTCTGCCGTCCTAAAACTAGAAAGCCGTTGTTAACCCTCAAATGGTCAATTTTTAATTTTTAATTGAAAGTGATAGAGTTCAAAATTCTCTATCTTTCGGTCTAAGAAACAGTTTTACAATATAAATAGTTCCAGAGATATGAAAACTTTTGTAGGCCGTTAAGTAACACAATTTATGATGATTCCATCACTAGAAAGCGTCTAATCCACACTTCTTTAAGAGTTTCTGGACAGAAAGGATTCTTTAGGATAAACAGAAAAGAATATCAATTGATGTGTCTAACAATCATAGTTTTTAAGAAACAATGAGTCCCGCGTTTTTTGTTTTTTGCCATTTTCTCGGAAATAACTTTTCGGGCTTAACGGCGTCTAGTTAAAGGACGGCAGTTCGGTAGTCTAAACTAATAGCAAAAAATGCTTTCATCTTATTCGATAACAGAATCACTCCACTGCTGGACGAGAGTGTCCCAAATTGCCTAATATTGTTAAAACCAGTATCATCAACAAAGTTACTTGCGGTTCCATCCAATTTATGTTCAAATCCCATGAATCGTAAAATTGCCCCAGCTTTCTTAATGCAGATGTCACAATAGCAAACCGCGGTACGCAACGCTTTTCAAGAAAAAGCAATCTCAATCTCTGTGCACACCGTATCATTATTACCCACATTTACCCATATTTACCCCGTATTTCATTCAAGTGTGTGACTTTTTTGTCGTACTCGTGGGAATGTCTGAATACGTCGTTTATACGCAATTAGTTACTAATTACCGTTTGTTTTGTCCTTTAATAAGGACTATTTTGTACTTTTTCATATAATTTAGCCATGTTTTATTATTTAAGCATGGTCCTTTATTACGTCGGGCATATGTAAACTATGCTCCATTTACTACTACAATATGGCTGATATAACTTGGCAGGTCTGAACATAGGCACTACGAACTTCCGCGCATGTTCTCTCACTCACACTCGACTCATGTCACCATTTGTTTCCTAAAAAAAAAAGTGGTGGCCGACAGAAGTGAAAACTTGAACAAGATCGCCTTGGTGGAAGAAAAATACTTGTATAGAACATTGGTCCGTAACCTTATCTAAATAAAGAGCACAATCGCGTTTACAAAAAAAATACTTCGAAACCTTTAAAAGTAAAAATACTTGCATAGAACATTGATCCGTAACGTAACATAAATAAAGAGCACAATCGCGTTTACAAAACCTTTTAAGTAAAAATACTTGCATAGAACATTGATCCGTTACGTAATATAAATAAAGAGCACAATCGCGTTTACAAAAATGAGGTGTCGTCATGGTGTTGCGAAATCAATAATTTAGTCTCATCTCAAAAATGCCCAACGCGCCTAAAGAAGTTTTCACTTCAAAAATGTTACTACGCAGCCCTCTGGTGCGAAGTTCGGAACTGCCAAGTTATATCGGCCGTATTGTATCTTGGTGACGACAAAATGAATGAAGTTCCAAAGAAATCTTGGTCACTCATTTACTTAAAATGTTATCGTGGTTCAGTGATCTCGACATGGACAATTCATGTCATTACTAATTCTCGTACACGTGATCTTTGCGGAAGATCTGACATGTGGACAGCTTTTATTGCCGTCAATTATGACTTATCGGGCAATATCCGATTAGTATCTCCCCTCACAGAGGGTTAGCCTGTTGCTAGGGTTAGAATAACATTTTTAATCACAGCTACGAGCTGACACCGCCTGACTCATGCGAAAGACCCTCGCCGCCGCCCCGCCCACCGCCATACACGGACATATATACATCACAAACATTTTTATCCCTTTTAAGACACGTACGTGGGAATAACTTGACTCAATCGTTCCGTGGCATACTGCCAACCACTAACCTATTACTAATACCTACTGCATACCACGGTCCACGACCCATTGTTTCTCAACGACAGTGTATTGCTGGGTTGACATTTTACACAGCGGAGCTAATCTGATTTTGCTAACGAATGTATCGTATACAATAACCGTGGATGTCATAATATCCGCTTAATGGAGTCGATGTACGCAAATGAAGCGGTGAAGCTTGGTGCGCGTGCGCAACTGTGGTGCCATGACGATTTAAGGTTTAGAAGGTTCACTGCATCTATAATTTCATGTACAGTATCTAACAACATAGTAACAAGTACCAACTGCATGCCGATGCCAGTACAGTCAAAGCGGTTTCTAAAGATTATCGTCTTCCGTTTATTTGAGTGTGATGTGATCCTGTCAGGTTTAAACGTAATAAGCCTTCTGCATCTCAGGTCGTGCGGTTCTTAAAGGGCAATAAATCCGGCGCACGCGCTTGACTTCGTCGGCGCCACGGTATTGTTGTTGTTGCATTGTGTAACCAGAACAGAGAACAGCCTGACTGAACCTTTGTTGTGTCTCCGACATTGAATAACACATACACCCTCGTGGAACACCAGTTAGCCATTGGTCACATTAGCATATTGAGTCTAGACAATATCGCGCTGGCTAATGTATTAGATAGAATACGACCCTCTATAAACGAAGACATTAAAGTATACATCCCATCTAACATCCTACTAACATCCTTCTTGATATACAGCCCTCAATCGGAGCCTCCATAAAGCACAATAATTAATGATCAATAAACGTCTTTCAGCATCGTTACTCTCCAACATAATTCCCACAAACAGCTCCCAACCTCGCAGATATTTCATAATGGCGCCATCGAGCGCATTTAACAAATAATTAGCGGCGTTTAAGTGCGTATGTCGCTTCCCTTAACCGTTTCTCCGGAACTATAAAATTACGGCAGAGGCATGTTGGCCGACTTGGAGCAAAAACGTCTGACGATAGCGAACGGCCGAGCTAAAAATAAGCCGTGGCCGATGTTAATGAAGAACAACCGGATCGCTGTTGACAGGGACTGACGGATCAGGGTAAGGTCCAACCACCCGGTGACCGTTGCTAGTTCAAAATAGGCTATACTTGTCAGGCGTTATTGCTATTGCTGGCAGCTGATTAGAAACTATCTTTTGGCATAAATTGTGTACCATAATCCTAATTGGTTTTGTTGGAAGTCCTGTTCTATGTTCTATTCAATGCAAAGCGTGAGCGATATTCACGTGCAATATTCTTGTTATTGTTGTCTATACGACCTTTCGAACAGTAAATCCCCTTTGCTCGCGTTGCGCAAGCGTGCCATGCGCATGCGCCTGCACAGAACGTATGAACGACCTATTTCGATTAGATCGCCCGCCTGGAACTACGATTGTTACCGATCCGATCACGACTCCTTTCGCAAAGGTGAAAAATACTTTGAGAATGCCACGACTTGTCATTTTGCAGTCACGATCCGCGCCAGCCAAATGTCATCTAAATGTGTGGAGATATTTTGTGTTGAACGAAACCAGTTGCAACATATGAAATATCGAGGTCTCTCGAAAGTAACTAGCTAACTAGCTGCAGTTTATATTAGACATATTTATAATGGCAATAAAAGTGAAAGAATGTTGCTCCATGACAGGTCATTAAATGTAGTCTAATCCGTTTAGCTATTTACCGGCTGTAAAGCTTCTCCAGCTTTTATTAGTCCTAAGAAGTATCATCCAGTTTTATGTCTTCCTATCCGCAGTACTAGTGCTTCACTCTCAGCGTAGTTACTGCAAGTGGGGAAGGCGGTAAGTGTGCGAGGTCGTCGCTGGCGCCGTGGGACACGGCTGGTATTCAGCTCGAGGCCTACCATCACTTAGCGTCCATTATTCCAATTCTTACAGTCGTGTGCATGTCTTCAAAAGCTAACAAGCTTAAGACATTCTCAAGGAAGCCCTAATGCCCTGCATTTCTCTTCTGCTGTCGCGTATTCCTCACATATTGAAGTTTTTTTCCAATAATTCGCGATAGACACGAATCGTTGACTGGCTTGCGTCCAACCCGTTCCCTAAAGGTCGGCATTTTTATCTGCCGCATTGATATGTATTAAAGCGTTTAATTAAATAAATATTACTTTTCGCGGCGTGTGCGCAGCGCGCTGTACGGTTCGCGGCCCTTCGCTGGTATTTAGTGGCATTTAAACTCGTGTTACTTGTAATGGAGATTATTTACGTGCACTTTGTTTCGGTGGAGATGTATTGAGCGTTCATCTCGATGATTGATAGTCAGTAAAGTTTCTTTTGTCTTAAGGAGGCAAAAGCGATGATCTTTTCTCATTATTAACCTGGGCTTAAACACATGTTACTTACAGCAGTTGTTAGTTAAGTTTCGAAAACACAAACCTCAATCATTCACTGCTGTTTGCAAGACAAAATCCACCTTCTTACAACTACAGACATTGAGTCCAAAACCCCTGTACACAACCTGAATATTCAAACCAGCTGACCTCAAATAGGAACACACTCCTTACATATCTTAAGCATGTAGGTAGGAGGAGCAGATTCTCCAATTAGCCCATGGAAGTGGCCGCGATAATTCGCCATGTCGCTTCCTGTTTCGCTAATGACTATGGACATTATCTACGGGAGCGTCCATGTCCATGCGAACAACGTTTACTATTCATGGTCTTTGTTATTATAAGTCCATTAATGCTCCGAGGGCGTGTAGACTTTTGTTTGCTTGCTTCGCTTCTTGGGTGGACTTAAGTGGACATTTTTGTGCTGTGAAACGTTCTTAGTAGCGAAAAATTATGTTACAAAAGATTTTTATCTCTGTCTCAGACTCAGAGGTACCGGGTTCGATTCCCAGTGGGGGTAAAATTTTCTGCTCGGTTTGGTTGGTGGTAGGGCTTGTTCTAAGTCCGCCTGGTTAGCTACCACTATCTTATCTAAGTTTGTCGCCATAACAACAATGTTAACAGCATTGTTGTGTTTCGGCAGTTGGAGGTAAGATAGCTAGTTCCTCTGTGGTTGAGGATTCCGGGTAAAGCTCGCTTCCACCTTCGGCCTTATCATCACTTACCATCAGGTGAGATGCAGGCTAAGAGATTCCCCGATGCGGGTTAAAAAAAAAGCTTTAGTTCCTTGAGAAAGCTGCTTGGGTGCCGTTATTGAACGATCATCATGCAAATTATGGTGGGTGGTTTGAGAGACTAAAGCGACAGAAACTTTTGTGCATTTTCTAGTTTCTTTTTCCTAAAGTACGTATCTGTCATCCATATAATTTTATAATTAACCTACCCTTTGTGGTCGTGACCATTACTTTAAGAGTTCTATAATTAATGTGCTCTATAACTATGGCTCGCTTTAATTAGTACAAAATGACAATGACAGTTGGATTTATGAATCGTTTATAGTGTGAAGTTTTTATGAACACTTGTAAGGCGTTATTTATGAGATCCTTACACCCCGAATGATGTTTTTACTATGCTTAATTAATGTGCAACCAGGTTTCATGGACATATATATATGGTTAAGTATTCGCGTATATTCCTTCTTTTTCTTCCTTAAAAGAATAGTTTTCTTTTTCATTCTCATTAATCCATGTCAGTTTCCTCTTCTTTTCTTTCTTTTTTGTGTGGTTAGTGACTAACCTGGTGTCAGAGTTTTTATGCTGTCCATGGGCCTCTGACTTAGCTTATCTCTCAGGCATGCCGGTTTCCTCACGATGTTTTCCTCACCGTTTTTGAAGCAAGTGATATATACAATACGCACATGAATCCGAAAAGTCTGAGATGCGGGTCTTGGGTTCGAACTCGAGACCTTTGACTTGGCAGGCTATCACTGCTACTACTTTCCTCTGAAAAAATCTAGCTAGGATATTTGACTTCTGTCGGCCTTGCTATTCGTATAAATATATATGCAAAAACAAATGAAGTGTGCAGCATGCCAGGTCAGTGGTACACCGAGCCGGATTATGGAGGAACGCGACACAAACAATACGTACTATGTTCTCACATAAAGTTCCTAGGAATGCTATGATGGATGCTGCGGGTATGTCCGTGTTGGATGATACAGGGGCTCGTGATATACTGCGTTTAATATATCTTCGCTCTAACTGCGGTATTCACATTTGCAATTCCAAAATGGCACCGGCGTATGAAGTCTTCAGAAGCTTAGTATTTAACAGGGGTTTAGGTTTTATATTTTACATGACTATTTCATTTAAAAAAAAACTGAATTAAAATAACAGTGGCCACAGTTTTCAGTGAAGTTTAAAAGAGTGCATTGGTCTCGGCACCAAGTTTCGTTGCGACACAATTAATTTTCGCGTCACTTGTCACATTCACCATTACAGCTTTAATAGCGCCATTTGCAAGCATAAAATTAATTGCAAGAATTCATCTTCTACGAACATTATAACAATGCCCATAGTTCGTTACACTTTAAAAATCAATTTCAAGTAGATAATTATTTTATCGCCATCTTATTTAGTTGAGCAAAATATAGCAAACTGATGGTGGGATGTTTTCAATTACTTTTTTAACACAAAAAGTAGATGCACAAAAACAGTTTGATATTTATGTGGTAAGGTTGAAAATTGATTTCTGCCACTCGGACTGAGTTTACTCGGGGTTCGCAAAAAACTAGTTGTATCGAAACTAAACAATTAATTGAAACAGGTCTCGACACATCAATTGAGGAAGTTTGTCGTTTACACGGGTTGACTCTTTTCTGCGCGGCCATAAAGGATCTTAACCTCAGCTCAGTGTACGATGAAGAATTGAAGATAGTTTCATAGAAATATAGTTAGTACTATGTTCAAATACTTGGCTTATAAAAGCTATTCTAGATATTATACACCTCAAATAATTGCAACAGTTACTAGCCAGACATTAAAATTAATGAATGGTTTTATTTACGGCAGTCTAATAATAGGAAGAAATGACAAGTATAGCGACCGACCTTGTCGCGGCTTAACAAGCAATTACATGAGCCTTCTTAATAGTGCCTAATGACATGAGCTTCCTCCCCACAAAACGTGACCAGACCATTCAGGTTTCATTCCAATTGTCTTAATGAACGGAGAACGAATGAACGTCGAGACGAATCGCGAACAAAAACCGCGGAGCCGGGACAAATCTGATGAATCCATCTGCATTATATGAGGAAGGTTTTTTTTTGTTAATGTTAGTAAAAAGCTTGGGGCAGGTTGTTGACGCTAGTTTTATTTATTAAATAAATATCTATGGTATGGTTAGTAAATAGTTTTGGTACTTACGTTCCAAAATAAATAATATTGGACACGTGTTTCTTGGCAACAATAACTATTTTCAACGCCAAACAAAATATATGTTAGTCGATATAATTAGTTAAATCGATGAAAATGAGTTTGAAAGTTTCAGCGTAAAATACAAAACAATCAAGTCATATTTTAAACAGCACTTTCTAGCACTCGGATGTTTGAATAATATGAAAGCTGTATTATTGTGTACCGATAAGTCAGTACAGTTAATTACAATAGCAGAAAGTCTATTAACTGTGTTGAAATATTAATGTTCCATGACTCGTAATTAGTAAGGGTTTGAATGTTCCCGTTGAACATCCGACGTAGGGGCCCAATAAGGATGCGCGTTCACTGGGTTTGTCCTACGATGAAAGCTTGTTGTTGAAAAATTTTGGAAACATTATGCAATTTTTGGTTTGTTCAACACTATGTCAATTTTGTGTCTTTTGGCTAACCATTATTCAATTACTTTCTACTTCCATGCCATTCTCCGTTCACAAGGCTTGCATTATGTGACTGTTTTGGACAAGCAAAGACTATACTTTATTGCACAACACGCCTTGTATTTTCTCTCATTGTGGAGTGCACGCTAGCCCTAAGGCATGGTAATTAGTGATGGGCAAACGCGTGGCTCATCAGCGTTTACCATAAGCGGCCAGGGTGGCGTTCACACGCTCCAGTTTGCGAAGCGTTTGTCCGCGTTCGAAATACAAAAGCGGCGAATCCGCTTGCGGTAATTAGAAATTATGCGTGTGCGCGTGAGAGATGTGCGTGAATGGCGAGGTGTGTGCCAGGGAATCTCAGGAATTTAGGTGCCATGATTCGTTTTTATGATTAGAGCTAATGAAAATTTTAATGAGTGCCTTCAAAGAAACCTCCCAAGCGGCTGCGTGACTCTATGAAAAAGACTAACTAGCGCTAAGCTGGGATAAGGCCAACTAAGTAATAAATGTTGGTATTTTAATCAATGCTCGACCTTAACCAATCTGAAATCCAATCGCGTTAATTAAAGCCATTGATACCGTCGGCACATAATTTAAACATTGTATGGCCATCTATTCCAAAACATTGTAAGCTTCACGGTCCCGTTTTATAATGTACAATAGTGCGTGCAGCAGTATTATCGGGTGTACCTACCGCAGTTGCGCTGGCGCATTGTTTTGCTCTCATTTACCGCGATCGCCGATAACATCGGCCGATCGGCACGGGCCGAGCGATAAATTTAATTAAACCACCTGTCGCACGCTACCGCCAGATTATGTTATCTAACGCGAAATACGCACACAGCTTGAGAGAAAAAATGATGACCAGAATGCATAGATAAAGTAGAATTAATGCAACATTGTCGTCATAGTTTCTTGATTGTTTACGTGTTGGAGATATTAAAAATATTGTACGTAGGAGCTTCTTTATTGGGGGTTGTCCTCAATAAACATGTTGAGTAACCAGTTTTACTAGAATATTTTTAATCCTCTAAGAGAGCTGGTATTTATTTAAAAATAAAGTGGTGTTTCTGAGATAATATACCGCTATATCAGCCTTAAAAAGGTAAATATAGCCAGCTTTACCTTAAACCGTTGCACATAGGTAAAGTTAACATTAAAAGACAGGATGTTGTCAGTTATACATGAAAATGTCCTTCTGTAAACTAGTCACAGAGAAGCAAGGCTGGAAAATAACGGCCAAAATTGAACAATGCGCCATCGTTAAGCATTCATTACGCGCCCGCGCATGTTTGCTCAAATTTATTTTCGCTCGCGACATCCCCTCGCCCCATTTCCGGCTCGCTAATGAGCCTCGCTCGGTAGGTAACAAGGTTTGTTACTTACATGTTACACCTAATAGATTGGCGTTGTCAAGCGTCAACTTATGTTCTACAGTCCTACTCATTTGAACGTCGACAAATGCTCTCAATTCCTCACTATTTTAAACTTTCAATATTACAATTCCTTTGTCGTCTTTCCATTTTGCATTACAGTATGCAAATTATTCTAAGCCATAACAGGTTCGTGCTCTGTACAATATCAATTTCCATAGTTACGGTCTATTACTTTGATAATTCTAATTATTGTAAAACATGGTGCCCGGATTGAACAACTCTATTGAGTTATGACGCACGCCATTGTAATAAAGCAGAGTACTCGGATTAAATTAAGGTACTAGAGAAAATGGCAACTAAACAAAATGCTCCTTATGAATAAAAAAATATTGTTAATACGTCGGAATCGATGATCGATGTTGCGCAATCGATAAATGGAAACAAAGCCGATGGTTGGAACGTCTCGAGCGGTTATAATCGATTAGACTCACAGCAGTCTTGGTGCTTTTTGTCCGTTTGCCATCGAGATGCTTGACCGAACATCTGAAGAGTTCATTTACGTTACGATAATGGTAACAAAAAACATCATAGCAGAGGAAATATTGCGAGCAATGATGAATGACCTCCGGTTTAGATAAAACATTTCAAGGTCTGGGATGATTCAGAGAATGATGATGAGAAGGATTTAACAAAAGAAAATATTCGTAATATTTTGCGTGACTGTCTATGATTAGTAACGGACTGGTGGAGATCTACAGCAACAAATAGAAATGTAGCCTAAAATCTGAGATCATTTCGCAAATAAACAAATTTTATCATATCAATAAACATTTCGAAATCCGATTGCACGATACCGTTTCATTTATCAACCTTTGTCTACGACATACGTCAAGCTGTCAGAATGCGTTCGGTTTTCGCTGTAACCTTTGACCTTTGGCGCAAGTCACGACCAACCTTGGGTGCTGGGTATTGGACCAGAGACCAGTGTGATATCTGTGAGTCTTTCTAAACGTGACTAGAACGCGGCCTTCGTCCGCCGCTCCCTTTTAGATTTGCGATATAGATCTCTCGCTCTTATTTATGCTCAGCTTTTGTTGCTATTTGTGTGTTGTGGGAATTAGGTGGGGCGTGTGTTGTCAATTCTCTTTACGAATTAACCAGATCTCCAAGCTGTAGTTCATCTAATTGATTAAATTTATCTGTTATAGCTTCTTCTTCTTCATCTATGCAATTCTCTGGCCCTATGCTCCAGTTTGTTCAAAGGCAGCTGGTTCTCTTTAATGTAGTTTAACTTTATTACCAACAGCAACATTTTCTTCATCAACTTCGTCCTAATCTTGTTGAACGGGATGATTGGTCTTTCCTTACATCGGTATTAAATATAGCATTGCAGAATTACTGACATTTGGATCCTCTTGATTGCAAAAACATAAATGTTACAATCATTCTTGAATCTATTCCATTCGAACTAATAACTAATTGAATTTATAATGGCACTAGTGTCTTCATAATCTAATTCGGAACTTCTTATGCTTAGGCATATATCAATAAAAATACAAATTCCAAGAAACATAATGCGAGCTAAGTGCTCGCAACATGATTCAACTATTATAACATAAAATCTCGTTAACCATTATTATGGTCGCAAGCAACGTGAAATATGTATGAGAGTCATTACAAGGACAATTAAATACGTATCCGTGATGATATTGTACTGTTATCTGCTTCTCCGTGACAATTATTGCTAAGACCAGCTACGTTACGATTATGTTATGATACTCTGTGTATGTCCTTAGTAATAAAAGATTATGACTTTTTATAACGGAATGCAGTTATATTTATTATTTAAGAGCTCCACTCTGTGCAGTATCACTTTCAAACTGTTTAACAGCCATTGTAACTTGAGCTGTTTAGATCTCGTTGAATTATTAATTATAATCTATGTAATTTACCTAGTCCTCTTCAATACTTAGTAATTTTATAACTTTGTTATTGTGTATCTTGCTTAACACACACATTAAGAGGTAATTAAGAATAAGTTTTCGGAATTATTCTCTTAATGTATTCTATGACCTCCGCCTAGGTTGTAACTAGCATTGCAGCGTATTTAAACAAATTAATTATATGTACATGTGAACATATATTATGCGCATAAGTTAGTACCATATTATATATTAAAGCTTGTTAGAAAATACAATATGCGCCATTTTCCCCACACGCGATCGTTCACAAACCTTAAAATTATTCTCGTGTTTCAAGTATATCATTAACTTGATGATATACTTGCTCCAGTTTTGGAACCGTTGTCTTTTAGAGTTCTATCTTCGTAAACTATACGGCAAATATTGCTGTTGATAAATTTAGGATCTCAAGAGTTCGAAGATACAATTGTTCCAAAAGCTACAAATACCAATATCCCAAATGCTAATAGACCTACCATTAGCATTTGGGATTTTAGCGCTAGTATTCCTGTTAAACCATTTGACAAGGTCATCAACGTCAATTCACTAGGTAATAAAACTCCCTTATCGTATAATTTGCATATAACAATCCGATCGTTTTTGGTGTGCGGGCCAAGTTAACCGCCTGTCGTAAATTCTTCCATCGAGGCATAAAAGACAACAGCAAAAAACGTTGACCTTGTTATCTGACGTAACCAAGCGATCCCTTTGCGAATAACATTAGTAACGCTCCAAGGGTCCTACACAAAAAACGGGCCCGTTGACTTCACTGGTAGTTATTACTTGAATTTGAACACAATCCTTCGAAATTTAGGAGTTGTTACCCTCCCTTCATCAAAAGCCTTCGCTGGATAACCACAAATGGTAGGACAATCCTACATTTTGGCGTACCGTGTAATCTTTAGCGTCGTATTCTGAAGGCCTTCCGCGTCTTTAGCGCCGTGTAATTATTTCCATTGTGTGTGGTATCTAATTTCAGCATGGGCGTTTAATGGATCGCTGATTACTGCCTCCATCTCTACCGTACGATTCGTTGCGGTCTCAGAACGCGGAAAGAGCAATAAATTTCTGCAAGTCCATTTTGACAATCCGCTGAGAGTAGGTAACAAACCTTGAACTTTAGTTTTGCTCAGCCATTGTGAGTTTGACATAGCAACAAATTGTGAAGGACAAAATAGACTGTTACAGTTTTGCCTAATCATATGACCTATTGCGCGAATAGAAACTGCTGGAAAAACCAATTCATTGTTAGGCTTTTCGGTTGAAATTTTCACGGCGGTTACATTCATTAGTGTCGCCCATTTTTTTAATAGGTATTTCTATGTATCTGTAGCACTAACAACGTTCGTTAAGAATGCGAACCACTTCCGCCATATGGCCAGCGGTGGCGGCGGCAGCGTGGCGTCCGCTTTACGACGCATGCGTGCTGTCGCGGTTACACTTTGTTGGTTTTTATCTAAACACACCACTGTAACCAGGACCCCTTTTAACTGGACCACACGTAGTGTTCCCTGGAAGTTCATTGCATCCTGCTCCAGATCACCTGTTTACATACATTCCATCGACAACTCCTCAGTCCCCTGTGTGGTCTATACTACGAAACCGTAAACCCGACTGTTTTGACGCGCCCTTCCTCGTGTTTGTACACTGAATATTGTTCTTAAAAATTGTTTATTCAACCCCATATGTTAACGGACTCTATAAATAAACGTGAAACTGACCGTAACCGGTCCAAGTTTCTTAACATCTAGTACGACAATTTGTCCTTGAGTAATTGGTCGTAAAACACTTTTTCTTTTTTTTTACAGGTAAGGAACTTTATTGAGCCACACACACTACCTGTCGAACGAGCCCTGGGCGGAGGTATGGACCCTGGTGTCAATAAATTAAATATTTAACACCGGTTTGATGCTTAGAAAGAAACCCCCCGTCACTATAAATGGTGTTTTTATACCGATGTTCACTGCATTGACATAATAATATACACTACATGAATAAAGCCCATAAGATCCATTACTCTATTTCTAAGAAAAATCTGAATTGAATGGACTCGATGGTTTGATATCTTCCAACAATATACGATTATAAATAATATCATGCTTTTGATGTTTCCGATAAATATTTTCCTAAGAAAAAGAGCGTGTGTCGTAAATTGATCGTTATCAGAATTTGATATAGGAAGTATGTTTTGTTTTTATTCGTCAGTATTGGCCTTCGTTTCGATGTTTATTTGTGGCTTGTGATACTCACATCCAATCATTAGTCAATCTTGTCAGAAACTAGCCATTTTTATAATAGCATTACGTCTAACGCTTTTTTTATTGCTAACCTTTTGACTTGTATTACTATTCGGTGTACTAACGATATTTATATTTGAGTTATCAGTTGGATCTATGACACCTGTAACAATGATTCAAAACATTGGAGTCATCCTTGACCCGATCTCCTAACACCTGTCTCGCATCCTTCCTAGTCGGACGTGCGCTTACACATGAAACAATGAGCCGTAATGCCGGAGCCGCCGGAACAATAGCTTCTAATTCGGCCCAACACCATACAGCCCATCTGATACACCCATTGTATAAAATTTAAGATTTGGTTTAATTGTTGCCTTTTCGAAAAGAATTTGAAAGGCGACCTCGTCTTGAAACGCTTCAATAATTAGGTTCATTGAAATTGGTCCTCAGGATCTAAAAGTCGTCAAGGTTTTGCTTTTATTAATCGGTGTTCAAAAAGTTTTTGTTTTTTAACGTGGCCATGTCTATTAAAATATTTATATAAGTGTAACGCGGTTGCAGCGAAATGTTTATGCAAAAATTCTGCGTAATAAGAGATGGCCCATATATTCTCGGAATAAAATTTAAATTTAAAATTCCGTGAGGTCGCGACTAATTACAGCGTCTTCCGAATTTCCTGATCGTATATCCAGCGAACTGTCAGATCTGAACGGGTAATTGGTAACCAATCATGGTGAAAGCCAGCGACGGGCAGTCTGCCGCTCCTCGATCATTTCTCGTCATATTCTGTCCCCATTCACGGCTGTGCTGTGCCCCACTTTGGGAAACCATTGTCCAAAAAGAAAGGCAATCCAGTTTACATCTTCTGCAGTTCGCGATGCAAGTTAATTAATGGTTATTAATCATAGTCACGACCAAGCAGTTTCTAAAAAACAACACCTTTTTTGTCATGTTTTAGTTTCTGTGTTTTTGTTTTGGACTTTGTTTACAGCGTCTTCAATTCTTCACGGATACTTTTGGTTTCTTCCGTGATTCACTTTTTTGCTATATCTGGCAATATATTGTTATTGCACTTAATTATCTGCTTTAAATTCCACTGACCTATAAACCACCACGATTCTTCTTCATTTCGCAAACTTAAGCTTCCCTCATTTCTCTGCAACTGTCAAGCTTGTGTGGTCCCTCACAAATTTTTCCAACAATTACGTTGAAAATTAATGGGTGTCATAACACAGCCTCAAACTTCGACTATATTTTATCATTTCCATCAAGAATACCGTTATTTTTTTCACATTGTCCCCGTAAATAAATCCGGTTGTGTATGTTATTATCGGTTGGTCCGGTAACACCGTAATTTGGCCATAAGTCAACTGTTAATCTGATGCAAATTGCCTCTTGTATCACGAAGTTTGGATGACCGATTTCGGGTAAATGGATGAGGTAGCATTTGCGTGAGATAAAGGTTCTGAACTATACTCTGTTCAAATCACCTTATGTTTAATGACAGTCTAGCTCTAAGCAGTATTTGACATGTTACGAGAGCTGCCAACTTAAAGCTAACTTAAGACAACACTGTATCCTCTTTGATGACCAGTAATTTTTTTAATGTTGTATAACTGGTAATCTTTTCAGAAATGATTTTTAAAACGTGGCCATTACTCCTAATAGGCATGATGTAAGTGGATGGGTCTTCATCTCTGTTGAGCTGT
The DNA here is from genome assembly GCA_949152395.1 of Agrochola litura. Lineage (NCBI taxonomy): Eukaryota > Metazoa > Arthropoda > Insecta > Lepidoptera > Noctuidae > Agrochola > Agrochola litura. Next base: position 4,119,010 of record OX424502.1, on the reverse strand, counting down.
GTTCGTGCGTTCAGTGGGTTTTAACTGCCATGTGTTATGTTTTGTTACATAAATCCAAAATACCTTTATATTTACTGTTATGTTCTTCAATATTTTTGGAGAAATTTATCGATAAGTATGCTTTACTTGATTGTGTTTGAGCATTAGTTCTGTCGTTTAAATTTAATTTTCAATTTCTGATAAAAGAAAATGCGTGTCATTTATTTAACTTGGTTGTCAATAAAAATACACTAAAGTAAATTAGTTTCGGATCCATTACAATTGATTTGAATTGATTCAAAAGAGTCCAAAGTGAAATTAATTCAACAGTTTTTATATGCAGATTGTAACTTGATCTTTGCGAAAATGAGCGGCGTTCGTCGAATTTTTATCGGTTTCTCTTACAAAAAAAGTTTTGTAATCGTCCAAGTGTGAATGCGTTGGGTGCCTCTGAACGGTCGTGACAATTGCTAAAATCGCCAGAACCCGCGAAAGGTGTTGCATAATGCCGAACTCTTTAGCGTTTTCATGCTTTCTAATTAATTGCATAATTTACACCGCCTGTTGTAATTGGCGCAGCACTGTACTTCAGCCAGGTGTTAAAAAAACAGCCGCTCGGATCAATCGAAGGTTAAGCTACGCTTGCCGCGGTCGGTTCGTGGATGGGTGAGCATCCATTAAATATCGAGACGCTTCCGCCGTTGGTCCCGGCTGTCCTTCGTAGATCTTTGTCAGTCGTTACGGGTAGTCAGAAGCCCTAAAAGTCTGACAACTAGTCTTACCAAGGGGTATCGTTTTACCTAGTTACTGGGTTGTGGAGGTCAGATAGGCAATCGCTCCATGTAAAATACTGGTATTTAGCTGCATTCATTTAGACTGGAAGCCGATCCGAATATATTTGGGAAGTGGCTAGGCAGATTGATTGAACAGTCTTAGTAGTCATGTTGTATATCCTCAAGTATTTTTTTTGTATAGTTCATCGTGATTATCAGGCGGGCACAGCATTTTGACGTTCATCCGTCAAATGTGAAGACATTTCAACCTACATGCAATATCCTGATGCCAAATATCTGGTATTAAGTCGGTGAAATGTTCATTTAGCTCTCAAAGAGGTTCATAGGGCTTGCGGCCGCCTATCGGTATATAGTTACCTATAGTTTGACCAATACCGCTGTACCGCGCCTTAGGAATACGCGGCGAGGCGGGGGGCAGTGTTGACCAATGAGCGGCGGGCGGGACGCCGTGCGCCGAGAGCTTTGACGAATTAGCGGCCTGCACTACTCCCCCGTCTCGCCGCGCGCCTTTCTAAGGCGCGGTACAGCGGTATTGGTCAAACTATAGTACAGAATTTACAACCGCGTAAATTCCCATCTGTGTCGAGCAAATATTTTTATTCGTCTGCGAACTAGTTACATTCAATCTACTAACCTCGTTACAAGAACGGGTCGGTTTCTTTCATTACCTCTCGATTAACCATTACACAAAATCGATTCGAGTATCGTTATGAGTGTTTACTCTGCGTATTTTTTCCTAACAAATGATATCGATTAATTTGTCGGCGAGTTCGTGGGTAATTGAAAAGTTTTAATGTTTGTATTGGGCAAATACCTCGTTAAGTCGATGATGTTACAGTCATATACGAGTATTAATTATTTGATTAGTCGATTGTTGGGAGAATTAATTAGTGTGCGATTGCTTTTTCGTTTCTAGAGTCTGGTGCGTAAATAAAGTTTTGTGTGGAATTTTAATTGGAACATATTTAAAACATTAAATATATGATGTCTGCTCGTTTGTTCCTCCACATTCCACAAACGTACGTTTCAGACATAAAAGTTAGCGAAGCAATAAACGCGATAAAATTCCGCGACTAATGGCCACTCTCGGGCAGAGACAATAACGAGGAGTGCAGTATTATTCTCTCTGCTTATCCCTCATGTCGTGAGTGCAGATTGCAATTTTCCATCTGTCACCGTTTTATTTGTGCGTCAGTTTTGGTGGCTCGTTGCGTAGAGCAAACGTCATGCGTGGTGAAGCCGCGCGTCCAATTGATGGCGCCCACGCATCGCGCTGCGCGCGCATGCCAATTATTTTGTTTGTAATTGTAGCTTTATTATTGCAAACTATGAGATACAAGCGTTTTACTCGCAAGACTTCCTCAACTTAAAAAAAAATATTTGCAAATTCCCTAAAAGACATTTGATATTTTATTTTTTAGTTATTTCTTGACATTGCATACCAGTGACAAATTGCATGTCAATAACGAATGCTAATTGCTTCAAACTTGCATGGTCATTACAAATTGTATTTCTAATATTAACCTAAAACGAATGCTCTTTAACCTTTAGTCTCATTAAGCTTAAATTAATAGCTCTATTCATTTTGGAGGTTAAGTACTAAATAGCATGAAAAGTATTGTTTGAAGGCACGCACACCGGCAAACACCACAGAATTAAGGTTTAATATACCAATTTAATTAATGTTGTCCGTGATAACTATGAAGCCCAGCACTTAAGGTCCTATTAGAGATTGACACTTTCCCCAAAGCAGAATGAGGTTTTTGAAACGTTCAAGTGCCAACAGCACTTACCTTTGTCGAGGTAAAAACTGCCAGAAATAAGGCAAAATTTCATCTGGCAAAGTAGGAAGATTTCCTTGCCCTAATAGACACTGTAAGAAACCGTTGAGACGTTTCCAAACTCAAAAAAGCCATAGAAAACATTAACATCAGTCAACTGACAAAAATGATAAAGTAATTACACCAGGTTCAGTCATGTATACCTACTTCTCTTTAGGGTCTGGGGCAGTAAGGGCATGGATAAAGTTCGCTTAAATAGGTAAGGGTTTTACCGTCCAAGTTCCAATAGCACGTACCTTTGTCTAACTAAAACTGCCAGAAGTAAGGCATAATTGCATCTAAACAATTTTCGCTGCATAGAGGTTTCTGAGCCTTCGTTGATTGACAGTGTGAGAAAATAATACATCTGCGAACACGAAAAAGCCACAGACAAAATTAGCAGCAGTCGACTAACAAAAATAATTAAGTCAGCACTTACACCATAGTCATCTATACTCCTCATTAGGGCCATAGATAAATAAAGTTCGTTTAAGTAAGCGTGTAACTAAACATTAAAGTTCTAACGCTCTTACCTTTGTCTAAGTAAAACTGCCAGAAATAAGGCAGAATTGCATCTGGTTAGTTTTGGTTGCATAGAGTTTTTCATTGACAATGTGATAAAATAATACATTTCCGAACATCAATCAACTGACAAAAAGTCATTACACCAGGGACAGTCATGTATACTCCTCATTAGGGTCAGGCCACGGATAAACAAAGTTCGTCGCATGATCGATAGACTGCATAACGGGCCGCGTCCGGTGTCACTAGCAACGGTGCGTGCGCGCATTGTATGTGTCGGAGTGACGGCTCAATGGTGTACGCTGTTGTGTGCAAAATGCTGTCATTATGTTTGAAATTAGGTTCCGGGAGGATTAGAGTGATTTATAGTAGTAATTTAGATAATATTGTATTTCGAAGCCAGAAACTTCTTTTCCGGCGACTGCACTATAATTTTGAGATATCTATACTTCTATACTAATACTATAAAGAGGAAAGATTTGTATTTTTGTATGTAACAGATAAACTTAAAAACTACTGGATCGATTTGAAAAATTCTTTCAGCAATGGATAGCTACATTATCAGCAAGTAACGTAGGCTATATTTTATCCCCGTACTCCCACGGGAACGGGAACTACGCGGGTGAAACCGCGAGACGTCGAATTAAAGTCGCCATTCGCGTCTTTTTGTGTGATCGCGTTGTTCTTCTGTAATACGCGACGGATTTTGAAGGAGTTTTCACCATTATTTAAATAATTTATTCCGAAAGGTTTAAGTGTAGGTATATCATTATCTGCCTAGCATTTTCCCAACAATGTTGAGGTCGGCTTCCAGTCTAACCGGATGCAGCTGAATACCAGTATTTTACATGGAGCCACTGCCTATCTGACCTCCACAACCCAGTTACTGGGTAACACGATACCCTTTGGTAAGACTGGTTGCCAGACTTTCGGGCTTCTGACGACCCGTAACAACTGTCAAAGATCTGCAAATAACAGCCGGGGCCAACGGCTTGACGTGCTTTCCGAGGCACGGAGGGGTCTTCGTATGTAAAAAGATGGTCACCCAACCACGGAAAAACAACGGCGGCAAGCGTAGCTTAACCTATTCGATCGACCCGTGCGGCTGTTATTACTTAGTCACAAGCCCCTCTATGTAGGTATATATTATAACAGAAACAAAAGAAAATACGTTTATTTGCGGTAAACACGTAAATAACAAATTGGAGGCAAATATGCGTCACATCCACGCAAAACGGCATAATGCTGCGACCCTATGCGAGACAGAGCCCCAGCGCTGGTTACAACAGAAATCTCAATGGTTTGTAAAGTCGTAAAAACCGCTAGTATTATTTATAAATGTTGTGCCCACTGCACGACAAAGGCCCTATTTCTAATCTACCCTATTTCTACTTTCCTTCTCTACTGCGATTGCGGTGCAATCCTTTAGTAAGGAGTCCAGCTCAACTCGCCATCTCTTTCTGGGCCTGCAGCGTAGTAAAAACAATCACCCAGTAGATCCCAAATAGCAGGTTTTCCTGCTATTTGGGATCTACTGGGTGATTGTTTTTACCTGCAAGAGTATTTATATAATATCTTCTCTTTTAAGTCTATGACTACTAGTGTTCTTCATATCGTGTCGATGGCAATCTAAATTGAGTCGGTTCCGAATTTGACAGTACCGTCCATCTGGTCTTGTAACGAAGGACAACAGGACACGTAGGACATGATATGAAGTGTCCCATTGTTTTTGGAATAGCAAAATATTTACTCTCCAGGGTGGAGTCATCTGTGAATCTCCACCTGACCAGGTTTTCCTAGCTTCGGCCAACCTACGTCCGGAGTCTGTGTATGTCTAGTGTGGATTCGGCATTGTCCGATTCGGTTAATTAATGAAATACTCTATAAATCAGACGCTAAATACACAATTTCTTCGTAACAGTACGAGTTAATGAGTAGATTTCGACTTCTGTGCAGTTGTTCTGTCCGGAGATGTTGTTGCACCGTTAAAGGTTGCGCCCGCGCCGACCTCGCTTGTTTAATTAAGTTTTATTTACACAACAACATAACTCTGGCTTGTAGATATACTCGGCTTGTTTACCAGTTTTCTCTTTTGTTTATGAAGATAAGAGTTGGTTTTATAAGGCCTAGTTGAAAAAATATAAAATTTCAAGCCATTTCTTTAAATTATGGAATTTTTAGTCTTGCCTAATTTTCTAAAGTGATCATACTTGCGACTAAGAATTTGAAGAATCGTTACGAGATTATGACGTGAATCTACCATTATTATTTTGACGGCGTTTGTCTCCTGCGTATTATTACCAAGTACCTGGTCGATCGAGCTCTGCTTGGGTTAAAATAGAAATAAATATATCTGGACGGTATATTTATTTCTATTTTAACCCAAGCAGAGCTATACCAACGTTGTATCACATTCCCGAGGCTGTGAAAATAGAGAAAAAAAAAATTCCCAGTTATGAGACCTAGCTAGATCGATTTTTCGCCCCCGTAAACCTCTAAATTGCAACATCGAAATGTTAGAGCCGTTTTCGAGAAAGTGATTACAAATACATATACAACGTGTAACGTTAAATCCGCAAAACCTGAAAATAATTTGATCAGAATAACGAGCAGAATCAATTGAACCACTTTTTAATATAGGTCACATTTTTCAAAAAATCTTGCCGTGTCTATTTATTAATAGGTCAAGCCATCACATGCGCAAACCCGCCAAAATAGGAAACAAACACAAATTGTTGTCGACCAATTTAAATTTTCTCATACGCGGGATAATAATAGCTTTTATTTCAATGCAAATACGAATCTTACGAACTAAAACAGCACATAAAACCTTCACAACTTTTTTAATGATTTTTTTTCTCTCTGAAATAGGTCAATTGAATTAAAAATCAGTTGGGGTGTCTAAGGTTTTGCGCATTTAACGTTACACGTTATATATACAAATATTGCTCGTTCAATAGTATAGGATAAATAGAACAATAACTACTATTCTCTTTATCATTAATCCCACAATACAAATAACTTCAATCCGATAGAAACTATTGAGATAAAAAGAGTTCAGTGACTCCGCTCTACCTCGTTGAAACATAGCCAGCGATAAGTCACTACAGACAAGCATTTATTGTATTGTATTCCTTCCCTTTTGAGGCTGATGATTAATAGCACCGCTGAGAATAAATTAGAACAAGTCCGGCTGCAAACTAACGACTACTGTCTCGTTTCCGACATTACTAATTACTGAGCCATCAGTGCTTTTAATTATTGCTTTTTATTTCACATCTTTTAATGGGAGATGGTCCTAAAAAAAAAGAAAATACGTTTATTTGCGGTAAACATGACGCAAAGAAAGAACACAAAACGAAAGAACAAGTTGGGGGAAAATATGCGCCACATCCACGCAAAACGGCCATCGCTCAGCATAATGCTGCGACTCTATGCGAGACAGAACCACAGCTCTGGTCATCGGCGACAGCTGGCGTTAACGTTATGACGTCGACCGGTGCAACATACAATGAGATCCTCAATAAAATAATACTCCCCTTCCTCTCCTTAATTGGTCCTCAATTAATCTAATGATATTAAACCTGTCACCGCACGATAAGCCGTTGGTCCTGGCTGTCATTCGTAGATCTTTGACAGTCTTTAAGGGTAGTCAGAAGCCCGAAAGTCTGACAACCAGTCTTACCAAGGGGTATCGTGTTACTCAGTTGTGGAGGTCAGATAGGCAGTCGTTCCATGTAAAATACTGGTATTCAGCTACAGTCGGTTTGACTGGAATTACCTACATTACTTGGGAAAAGGTTAAGAAGGCAAATTTACTTAAACCTGACACCTGCTGTATTGCATTATGATCGAAAGTTTGTCACATTGTCACTGACTAGGAAAGGACGCCATTGAAGAACCAACTATCCGTTGGCAAATAAAAGTGAAGGGAAGTTGAAATTAATGTAAAAAAGTTGTTCTGCTGCTGTTACTAAGCTACTGAAAGTAATCAGTTTTTGACGTATAATTAAGCCTACGCTAGATTATTAGGCGTATATTTAGTTCTATGTAATTTTAATCGCCCATTATCACTAACAGTATCCGGCGTTGGAAATGTGTAATATTAAAAATAAAAAAAATATGGCCGTTATGATAACTTGCAAGGGATAGATTTACTATTGTAACGTTATCATAAATCATCCATCAGAATTAACTGAAAAGGAGTACACACGGCTACACATCAAGCTATACAATTCCAGTATAAACTGACCCCGCATTGTACGGAAATCCTATACAATGCGAAATCAACATAAACTGGTTTTGTATAGCTCGATGTGTCGCCGTGTGTACGTAAGGATCGTAGCAGGTGGCATTATGTTTGTCTTTGTATTATTGATAGTGACCGACCGAAGCTTCGTTTTCGACCAAAAATCATGATTCGGCCATATTTTCGCCATAAACTAGCCGAAGCAAAGTCAAAGTCAAATAATTTATTTCCAATAGGCCCTTGTATGGCACTTTTGAACGTCAAAATTTACAAAATAATAGAATTGATTCTAGTCGAAAGTTCGAAAGGTCGAAAGTTCCAAAAGGTAGTTTTCGTATGGAAAAGAATGGGCAAGAAACTCTCTTAAAATGCTCTTTTAAAATGTTTTACAAGCTTCGGCCAAGCCGAAAATCAGAAGTTCGTGAATTGTCGCGCGTTATTCGGCCTGCTTCGTAAACCTCGGCAATATCAGGTGAATCAATACAACAAGAAATACACGAAATTTTGTATCCTCTAATGAAATTATCGTGTTTATTATTCTCTCCCCAGGTGTAAAAAAAAAACAGTGGCACTCCGGGAGTGAGAAGAGAAAATTTGAACAAATTAAAAAAATACTTCCAAAACCTTTAAAGTAAACATTATTGCATAGAACATTGATCCGTAACGTAATATAAATAAAGAGCACAATCGCGTTTACAAAAATAAGGTGTCGGTAACGGTGTCGCGAGTTCAATTGTTTTTTCCCATCTCAAAAATGCCCTACATGATTTCAGTGTACTACGGAAATATTAAATATTTTTTAATGTCTAATTCATTATCGTTTTCGGCCGAAAATATAAGACTTTTAGCCAAAAAATATTCTTTTTTCGGCTAAAAATCCATTTTCGGTCGGAAACTTATTATTGACTGACTCGTAACTATTCTTGCGAGAAAAGACGAACTCGCCATCTAACCAAACCAGACCTACAACTCTTTATCCTATCTATATGCCCACAGCAAAAATATTTGATTTGGCCAGTCAACAGTTTCAACAAGTGATCCAAAACTATTTAAAACTAGCTGACCCAGCAAACTTCGTTTCGCCTAACAGTCAATGAATGTGCATGTTTAGGATTTTAAAATTTCTACCCTACCTACCCTACCTACCCTACCTACCCTACCTACCCTACCTACCCTACCTACCCTACCTACCCTACCTACCCGACCTACCCGACCTACCCTACCTAGATATCAAAAAAGGCGATCCACACAAAATGTATGAGAACGTGAATTTTCTTCATATTTTTTTTTTTTTCGTGAGTTTTTCCATATTTTCGCCCTGGACTACGACAAACATTTCAAAACCAAAATCAGCTAAATCGGCCCAGCCGTTCTCGAGTTTTAGCGAGACTAACGAACAGCAATTGATTTTTATATACATATATAGATGAAATGAGAAATGTATTGCTTTTAAAATTACCTTCTTCCCTTCACATTAAAACTCAGTTACTCATATACATTACCTTCAGCAGTACCAAAGGTTGACGTAAACGTTCTCAATAAAAATAAAGTATAAATAATAATTCCCACATGACAGACATTTTCGTTCACCGAAATGAGACAGTCATCTCACAATTATTGTGGTTATTAAATATGGTAGCATAAAGTTATAAATTACTTTGTATTTGTATGACATTAACGTTTATAATTTTATAGGTTTTCGTGCGAAATGTATGTGCAATTGGAATTGCGTAAAAGTTTACCTACTGGTACAAAAGTATACTGTGGCAGGGCGAGTTTATGTGAAAGATACGTCCGAAATCTAGTTGCCTGTCAAAGATCGTGAGATGGAGGTATGCAAACGATATTTTCGAGGACCGTAACTTAATGGCTCCTACAGACAGGCGCTATGCGACTCTAGTCGAATAATTTCTATGAAAACTTAATGGAAATTGTTCTACCAGAATCGCGTCGCGCCTTTCTGCGGAAGACTTAACTCATAATTCTCTTGCCCTTATTTCAATTTATTTGCAGTCGGCGCAGCATTTAATAGGGATTATGACATTTATTTATTGTCCCTCAGATAGATTATTAAAATAAAAAACAGTGTCACTCTGGGAGTGCCAACAGAAGTAAAAACTTGAAAGTAAAAAAAATCGTCTCTGCGGTAATCAACGCGTTGATGTCTTTTACTCCACGGTGTCGGTAAATTCCGTTACAGTGTCGCGAAATCAATCATTTAGTCCCATCTCAAAAATGCCCAACGCGCCTAAAGAAGTTTTCACTTCAAAAATATTGGACACGATTTTTTTTTCTTTTTTTACGTAATCAAAAGATAACGGCGATACATTGAGCTAAAATGTGCCATGACATCACGAGTGTGTAGATGATTTACTTATTTGTGACGTAGCGACCCCTACTCCAACTTTAATGCGTTTTATCTAAGTATTTTTTTATGAAGCAAAAAATACGTGTCTCATATTTTTTTAATTATCTGACTGACAGACGACTAAATAGTTTTTTTTTTACTGTCTGGTTTGTCAAGTCGTCGCAAGCGCTACTGCTGAGCATGAGGTCCTGGGTTCGATTCCGGGTCGGGCAAAGTGTTATTGGGTGTTTCCATCTGGAATTGCTCAGTAGCAGTCGTGAGTCTAGATTTGTGCTCGGTTGATGGCAATAGGCTCGCCCTCTATTACATGGGACTTAAACATAACTGGTGAAATGGGGGTGTACGATAGGTACACCTCTGCCCAACCCTTTGGGGAATATAGGCCTGATGTTATGTTATATTCCATTATTTCAAGTTTTACTATTTGTATTAATATCAAACCGTGAAAATTAGACTTCAGTAACTTGAAAACAAGTCATTTTACAGGCATTTAAAACGTTAGGTAGTATGATATCATTGTTATGTAACCTTTAACACAGGTGTTTGCTATTTTATTAACAGTGATTAATGTGATTATACATAAGCTTGAAATAACGTGCGATATTACGTGACACATGCTACATGCAGTCTGCTGCATGCTACATGCACATGCAGTCTATTTAGAAATAGACTGCACTATTTAATAATTCAATTCAAATGGAATCTATATTTGCTATTGAGGATAATAAATTAATAACATAAATAGGTACTCTACAGGGTAAATATTGCTGGGGGAGTCCTATTGCTGGTTGGAAGTACGACGCGTTGCGTGAGCTTAGTAAAAAACACGCAAGCTAACCACTCACGGCCGCTGGCATATATCGGCGTCTTAAATTTTATCACACCTTTTATATACGTACAGTACCGACCAAAAGTCCATGAGCAATCTCACAAAGCAATAGACTGACGCTTCGGTTTGACTTACGACCTTCTTCTATAAGTTGTTACAATACTGTAGACACGCACATTACACACACACACTCACCTTGTCTGCAACCAATGACTAGTTCAATAATCATCATTCGTTTTTAGTTTCATTCGTCTTGTTCACATAAATATTAAAGTTTAGCAGGTAGACCACAAAAAACTAAGTAAATTATTTCGATTTCTGTGGGTAGATGCAGTTTGTTACGAGTATTTAATTAATAGAACTTTTTTGGTTCGTGGATAATATTGGTGACGAGTATTTAGCGCAGTGTTGTGGTTATTATTATCAAAAAGCAGGCATAAAATATATTGAAGAGATCAGATCAGATCAGAGAATATTATTGCGCTGCGTAAAAGTGAAGTGAATATCTAATGAAACCGGACTAAGTGTGAGTGTTATCATTAATATATTTCATATTTTACCAAACATAAATCTTAATCAAGGGTATTGTTGATAGAACAGAGGTATTGTTGAGACAGAAGATGCCTTTAAAGTTTTAAATTCATTGTGAGGTTTAATTCGATTAGTGAACAATAAATAATAAGGTATTATGTGTAATAAAAACAATGTTTTTCTTTGTTCTAGAGAAATACTGTGAGGGTTAAGAGATATGAGGAAGGGGCTTATTATCGAGTAGCAGCGACGTCAAATGGTGAATGAAACAAATGGTTTCATACCAACGAGACATTTTGCTGAATTATTAAAAACACGTCATTATGAACCGTTCGCCGTGCACTCTGAAGGCTTGCATCACTGAAGACCAGCTAGAAAACCGTTTTTGACCTTAAAATATTGACCGTACCAACTTAATAAACAACAGATTCGTTATTGCATGAATTTATGGTAACGAATTTTTTAAGCACGTTTCAATAGGGTGTTTGTCGTATTTCTTGCAGATATACCGAAATTGTTTAATATTATTTTAGTAATAGTATTATTTTAGGATAAAAATTTGAGGTTTAGTTTCAATCTTCTTTTCGTAAAGAAAATGAATACTTAAGCTTTAACCTCAATAACAACCAATATTTACTAAAGTCAAATAAAATGTAAAATAATTAATACAAATAAAATATAAACAAACTGCCCATATTTAACCTTAAAATTACCTATTCTGTAAGTAGTTTTTTACATTTTAAGTAGTCTAATATTCTTATTTATTACTTAATTACTTCGACCATGATCAAAGCTTAATATTTATGGTGAAAAAATCCATTAAAAATTTAAAATATTTCATAGTTTAAATATGTCTAAATAATAAAAACTGCTTCTAAGTTTCTTGACATCTATTTCACATCTTATTCAGCTGAAGTAATGATAAATAATTGTAGCAGTTTATTAACTTATGTAAAATAAATATAACGAATAAACATATTTTTTTTAATTTTGTTATCATATATCACGCATTTTTTATTCTAAAACCTTTATTGCAATAACAACATAAAAAAGCAGCAATATTTAAAAAACATTATTATCGAAAACAAAAATAATAATATTTGCAAAAAACCGCACTGTGTTTCACGAGATTAGAACCTGAGGCAGTTTGAATTCCATACCAACGCTTAACGCTTTCTGCTATCTGCGCTTGTTAAGTTACTATCGAATTTTAGCAATGCCATTAACTGGTCAAGTTCACGCGCATAGTGCGTGTGTGCTAGCATGTTTAAAGCGACGGAAATATATTGTTGTTTCGTGTAACTGCGTTATCTGTGGTGTGTGTATCGTGTTGCTTACACATACAAATGTACGAGCTATACCGCGTGTTCACAGCAATACGACTCTTAGCGTGCTCATGCACTTTTGAGCGCTTACTGTACATGCTATTTATTTGCTATTGAGGATAATAATAACATTAACATAAATAGTCTATGACAAACTGACAACATAGTTGGGAAATGGTACATAAATACTCTAATAACACGACGATCTAAACGAAATAAACAAATGTTCTCTGAAAAAAAAATTACATACAGGTCATCGCCCTTCATAGTCAAGTCAGAACATAAACAAAATTAAATTCACTCCATTCCATTCTTTCGGTCTTATTTCCTCCATTTTCAACAGCTTCATCAAAATTCTGTCGCTAACACTTCAGACTAGCCGTCTATAGCATTGGCAGGCTCACTCAAGTGCCGACCCCCTTTTGTTCGAGGCGTGAATAAGTGCTGAATCTGCGTGCAAAAGCTTTTGTCCGGGCTGTTACTATGAGACTTGGCTAGAGTTGAAGATCGTTAGGTGATGGGTCGAGTTGGCACAGGCGGAGTCTGTTATAATTTTATGAGTTCCTGGTACCTCGTTTTGAGGAAATATTTTTCTTTGACTGAAACATTAATGTTTTGTGGCTATTTTGGTTAAAGCAATAGGTATGATCTGTTCAAAAAGTATCAGTTGAAAATGTAAACAAATGGATCTGAAAAGTACCTATGGATGCCAATTTGTAGTGCCTCTTACAAATTAAGTGCTTTAATTTATTTGATTATTTTAAAACTAAAACCCGAAATTCAAATTTTAAATTACGAGTATGATGTTTTTCATTTGACAATAATTGAGTTTAACTTTATAACCTCAATTTTTTAATAATAATTCAATAATGTTATTCAAACAATCGTTGTTGGAAATAGTTGTGAGATATAAAGTTAAAAAACCTTCCAAATACTGATGAGTGTGATACTACGAGTAAATTCCCTTTAGTGAGTGATTGCGTAAGAATTTAACCTGAACCGAGTTTGTTTACACTTTTATGACACACTTTTTGAACAGACAGTAGATAGTCCATTTTCAAGTTAGTGTAGTTTTGAAACATGAAAATCCTCTTTTGCAACTCAGTAACAAGTTATATTTGACTAATTTGTATAAACCTGTAACTCGTATTGTGTAGTCTAAACAACTAACGAATGTTAACAGACAGTAGATAGTCCATTTTCAAGTTAGTGTAGTTTTGAAACATGAAAATCCTCTTTTGCAACTCAGTAACAAGTTATATTTGACTAATTTGTATAAACCTGTAACTCGTATTGTGTAGTCTAAACAACTAACGAATGTTAATAATATTATGTAAGGCATTGTTCGTAAAACAAAGAGAACTGCATATACCCTTCATTAACGATATTGTGAGTACAATAAATGACATAAATTACATAACAAAATATTTACTCAAACACTGCAGCAGTTATTAATTTACTCAAGTTCTCTGAAAACAACAAAATTATACAGAATACAGCTTATACAAATACTAGGTTTATCACAAAGACATTCTTAATTACTACACAGTAATTAAACGTTATTTATTTGACGTAGATACAGAATCATATTTTTCTTAACATATTTCTTCATGGGAAAGAGTCGTAAACATCAAAACTCCCGTTGTTCCGAGTCATTTCGGAAAACGGTGAATCGTGCGTTTACTTCGGCAGACTTCGGTTAAATTGTTCATTGTCATAGTGCGGTGTGTTGATTGATTTGCGCAGACGCGATGTTAAATCACGGAACGATCGGCTCTCAAGTCCTGTTATGCAAGAATACCGTGGGATGAGCCTCGGGCAACGAAGTACGGATAGTGGAATCGCTGGTTATATTGGGAAAAATTTCCTTTTTTGTTGAGAATGATCCTCGCACCATATAAAGTTTGACATGCACTAAATTGTAAAGACTTTCAACGTCCAATACTGCAAACGAAGCATTTAAAATAATCAACCTGTATATTGGCACCTGTCAAATTGATATCAAAATTTTAGACAGACTATAGTAACCATAAACAATACATAAAGCGGGGTTTACATTATGAAACTAGTGTCGTGAAACAGTAGCTTGACTGTTCTGTTTCGAGTATAGCTAACTAACACCTGGTTTTTGAAAAGCTGAAAATATAACTAACACGTTGTCATATCCCATGTTAACTGCTCAGATTAGTTGGTTGAAACAATTTTTATTATTTCTCTATATGAATGCGTGTTAGTTGCATTTATCAGCTTTTCAACAACCGGGTGTTAGTTAGCTATAACCCGAAACAGGACAGTCAAACTACTGGTTCCCGACAATAGTTTCATAATATAAACTTCGGTTAAGTGAGTATTGTAAATGAATGAGACATTGGTAACTTAGACGGTTCTCATGGTAAATCACCATGTTCGCGGAACCCATTACAAACGGTTGCAGGTTGTACAAAGGAGGTATGTTTGTTGCCATAGAAGTGGGAAAGAATGCGGAAATGACATGACAACACAAAACATTGTCTTTAAGTTTGTATGTTTTTGTCAACGGTTCACGACAGACGTCGGTTTGCAACGTTCAAGTCTTTATATTGAACCTGTGAGTCGTAAACGGAAAATAATGTTCGCGTATTGCTTTTTCCAATACTATTTGGTTTTCCTATTTCTTTAGTGGTTTATAAGGCAAAGGCCTTTTTCATTTCTACCGTATTTGTAATTTTGAGAGAAAAAAAATTGTGGCACTCCGGAAGTGCCGACAGAAGTGAAAACTTGAACAAGATCGCCTTGGTGGAAGAAAAATACTTGTGTAGAACATTGGTTCGTAACCTTATCTAAATAAAGAGCACAATCGCGTTTTCAAAAATGAGGTGTCGGTAACGGTGTCGCGATTTCAATTGTTATTCCCATCTCAAAAATGCCCAACGCGCCTAAAGAAGTTTTCACTTAAAAAAAATTACATTTTATAAGTAAATGTTAAATATTGTTCGATTTTTAAATAGTATGAAGGTACTTGTCTTATTTGGGAAGTGGTTCTATTCATAGGGTTGTCGCTATGCCGGTTACATTCACATACTCAAACCCAATTATATTCCAACTTGCCTTTTTATAACAATGTCTCAATTAACTTGCATACAAATAAAAGAGAACCTTCTTTTATAAATATTATAGCAGCGTACAATACAGATAGATGTCTTAATTAAACCTCATTTGCAGTATTCCCATACGAGTGCATTTACTTGGACGACATTCCTGTCAAGTCAGACTTAATCTTTTAAAGAATGTTCAAGACTTGCTGTAGGAGAGATAGTCTACTTAATATTATTATTTTTCTCTTAAAGATAATAATGAATGTTTGCTTGAATGATGTCTCAAAAAATTGGTAAACTATGCCAAAGGTAAAGTTGATAAAAGTACGTACCTACTTACCTTAAGTTCTAACATAAATATTGTAATTAATATGTGTACTCACTTGGGAAAAGTTACGAATGTGGCTGATACATGTTTTAAATAACATTTTTAATGAAAAATATTCTTAAGCATCTACGAAACCTCGCAGTGATCATTTTTCTTTTCTGGTTTAATTAACCAAAGAGTTAACTACCGCTGTATCTTTGTAAAATATTATCTCCGGTTGAGATGTAGTGCCAGAAATCACGCTAGCCTCAAATTTACGAATTTCTCTCGCCAATTACCGCCTCACGAGGTTCTTTGAAGACATACTGACTACCTACTCTATGACATATTGTTTGTGGTGTCATTTCGTTATTGCCTTGTTTTTAGCATGACCATAAAACTGCCTTGTGAAACTACTTGATGAGTTCAAGTTTCAAGATTTTTTCAAATGTCATCTTGGTTTATTTTAATAACAATTATAAAATGTATAAACATCATTTTACTTGTTAGATTACAATCAACATTTGATTAACCTTTGAAGGTAAAATAACAAAGGTAAAAAAAAATAACACCTTATTGTATAAACTTAAAGGTAATACCTTTGTATAGTAGCGTAACCTCAACATGTTTGTATTTCGTCGTTCAGCCTGCGAACGTTTGACAGGTTAATTTTCTTAGCTATAAAAATCACAGCTATTATCAATCAATCAGTGTTGAATATATTCAAATTTAAAAATAATCAACTGCCGTTTTACTTCGCCTACAGATGCTAAATTGCAAGGTAACTGTCAGTAGCTACAATTATTGTAATGCAAAAAATATATGTTTTTATAAATTGTAAAATCGCAATTCGTTTTCGACAACCCTGAACACTTAACGAATGGCATTCGATTTTGGGTAACCGTCGTTTTAATTATTATTTCAATTTGATTTGAGAATTGCGTAAAGGTATGTTTTATTAGTTTTTAAATAATTCTAATAACTATTTTAATTCGAGTCGCCTTATAACAGGATGATGTAAGAAAACTTTATTTATTTTCCCTTTGTCACACAACACGAGGAAAGTCCTTGGGTGCATCCGTGTGACGGTAGTGAGTAAGACTACCACTGACAGTATAGTCTGAAATGCATTCGAGTTTGAACTTTATTTGCCAACAATTACGTTTTCAATTACTCCAAGGACCCCTAGACTCCTATAGTGCATTTTTATTTTAAGTTCAAAATGACGGGCATGCGAAGAAAGAGTAAAAAGATCATTTTCAAGAATTCAAAAAGACATTATTCAAACTAGGCTGAGAATCAGCTCTTTTCGAACGTCAAAATTACATAAGACAGTCCCCCAAAACGCCCACCCAGCAGCACAGCTGTCTGTTCAATTAGAAAAACTTGATTCTATACAATAGTACTTATGCAAAATAATTTACATTTCCCAACACAAAACATTCAATTTAATTATTTGCTATATGTCAGCTAGCCCCACGCATTTTACGGATAGAACAATATTATGGTCACATTTTACATGGTGTTCAAAATAACTGTTTTTTAGACAAGCAGCATAAATGTCAAAAGTGACAGTTAACATACAAATAAACGTCAAACCAAACATTTTAGTAAATGGTCTACATGGACTGTTTAACGAATTTAAAAACGCGTTAACACGCGCGATATAATATTACCAACTGTTGGTACTACAACAATGTAAACTCAATCCCGCTGCGTCGGCGCATGTTTAATTGCTTGTATGTCACTTTAATGCTGGTTTTAAGTCGTAATGTTTGCGCTGAAACGCGTAAGAATGTCGCACGACTTTTTCCTTTTCGTACAAGACTGAGGGCCGGCCTATGTACAGTCAGCTTCAAAATGGTGTATACATCAACAAGAATTAATTTAATTGTCTACAACCTTTGTTCCTTATTATTGTATCCATGTGTGGTCACAAAACATGTACACATTAGTAGGTACTTAATTGTAGCTACACATTGATAAACCTGAGGGGCTGTCCCCCTCAGGTGTCGCGACACCTAGTTCAGGTGTCTGTCAAAATAGCCACACAGAACACAAATATTGTAGAAAATTAATTGAATTCTTGTCGATGTATACATTTTTTGGGGTATTTTTTGAAGCGCACCTTTTTTTTTTGGTGCGTTTCGGGGAATACTTATGGTGCGCTTCATTTGGTGCGTTTCAAAGTTGGTGCGCTTCGAGGAACACTCCATTTTTTGAGGCTGACTGTACCAAGTTTATGTTGCTATTCCCATTATTAAGTCGCTCTGGAGAAAAATACTACGTTGTCTGCAGTTCTGTTAGGTGTGAATGCGCTGGAGTTGTGTTTGCGACGGTTTTAACGACTGTGTATTGGTACATGTTTATGGTCTCTTACTAGTGTTTTATTTGAAGTTGGATAAAACAAATATAGTTTTTTTTACATCCCACAATATACCGCCATAGAGCTCTAAAACCTATAGAGCATTGATTCTAAAATACTCACTTTAAGCATCCCAGGATATCAATATTCAAGCTTAAATAAATCAACAATATAAAATAAAACTCCCAGCACCTCAATTTGTACCTCTACTAAAAGATTTCTATCCTCCGGGACAAAAGATAACAAAACACAAAGGTACATCAGTATCCATCATGTAGATAAGCGGCTTCTTTGTGCCGCCGTCTCCTCAAACATGGAGGCGAAATATTATCATAACCAGGACTGTAGGACTGCAGGACTTGCCGCTTGACTAATGTCGGCCTGAGTGTCACACACGCTACGTCAGCGCAGCTCGGTGGATTGGGGGATCTAAGTTGAGGGAGGAAGCGGAATTTGGAAGGTTAGAAATTGTGCAAACTTAAAAAACAGTGGCACTCCGGGAGTGCCGACAGAAGTGAAAACTTGAAAAAAAATCGGTACCGCGGTAAACGCGTTGATGTCTTTTACTCCACGGTGTCGGTAAATTGCGTTACAGTTTCGCGAAATCAATGGTTTAGTCCCATCTCAAAAATGCCCAACGCGCCTAAAGAAGTTTTCACTTAAAAAATGTGAACAGTCAAAACAATAACACAAGTGCAAATAAAACCGCATTCAAATTATTTCACCCGTTTAAGAGCTACGGTGCCACAGACAGACACGCACACATAGCGGTCAAACGTATAACACCCCTCTTTTTGCGTCGAGGGTTAAAAACAAGCCAAATGAAATATAAAACCAGTGACAGAATAACAAAAAGGTTATAATTGTGGCAGACTGGCAGCTACACCAAACGTCGCCCGACTGGAAGGAGCGTTTAAAAATCAAAATATCTGTCAACCCTTAACATGTCATTTTCAATCCGCTCCCCGTGCATCACTCAAACGCAGCCATCTTGAAATATGCGCGTGCGCGCCCAACCAACCCCCTTTTTTTGTGTGCACCACGTAGGTGGGAACCTTTTTATTATGTTACCATTGGTAATAGTCCTTCGCTCGAGATACACGGCCCCGAGGGTACCATTGTTTTATTTGTTTTATTTATTGTTTTCCGTTGCTTGTAATTTAAAAGTCGAGTGGGTTTTTTGTACGTCTGTCTGTAGTAATTAACACAATGGTAGGGGACGAAAGTGGAGGGTTTTTTGTTTTCTGTTACAATATTTTTTTTTTTTTATTGCTTGTTTCGTGTGGCAGTTGAAGGGGTTTACTCCATTGGACATGACATTACAAGTATTGTGTATGACAATGCAAATTCCGTCTCCCTATTTCTCTATCTCTTCTCAGAAGGTTCTAAATTCATAATTTTAATCTAACGTTACCATAATCTTGGGTTTACTGCTCGATTTTACAATCGATACTATCGAACACTTTATCGATACTTAATTTATAGCATCAGTCAATAACAGTCGGTACCTTATTATTTATTATTCACTTGTAAATCGATTTCCAATGTCTAAACTTTCTCTCAGTTCGCGCCTTGAACAGTATTTATATGAGCGTTACCTCTCTCCCGTGGCCTGCTGCATTTCGACCACGTGTCTTTGAATAAATTCGGTGGGTGAACGGTCGAGGAAGTTTACTTTCCGACCCAAATGACCCCATTATACTCCGCCAGGAGAAGAATAGAGCCACCAGTACAGTTTATAAAAACAGATGCCTCCCGTTATTCCGACCTTGCCGCCGAAGTCCTTTGCGATTGCAACCGCGCCCCCCGAGTAAATGATACTCTCCCCCGACCCTTGCTCGATAACTAGGTGCCAGTAGTTGTTGCAGCTGAGCACGTAGCTTTAAATTCCCCGAATAATAATCATGATGAAAATCTAATTTTGATCCAGCCTGTCCCATCTTGCTGTCCTCCCCCCAGCGACGCCCTAAGCCGAGGTTTGTACCCCCACAGGGGGTGCCCTTAGCGCATTTAGCATAGTTTTTTGCCCCTGGCTGGAGGCTTTGAGTGTAGAAGCTTAAGGCAGCAACAGGAAAGTCCGGTTAAGCAGCTATGACCTTAGTGGTCAAAGGAAGTCCCATTTCCTCTACCGTTCACCCATCAAATCAGTCCCACTCGGACTGATTTGTGACCTCACCATCATCTTCCTGCCCTTGTCCCATCTTAATTGGGGTCGGCGCAACACGTTTTCCTCATCCTTGTTGGATCCCCTTCGGTTCCCTATAAAATGGTTGATAAGGATGGTGCTGACCCACGCGTCGTGTTCGTGAACGGGCGCCGTCAGTTGAGATTGGTCAATGGTCATCTCTTATCTGCTAGGGCTTATATATTTTGAATTGCTTTTTTGTACATTGTTCTGACATATAGAAGCCACAAGAATAATGTACCCAGGATTTTGTAATATCTATATTTAAAAGAGTGTCCTTGGAGTTTCTTGCCCGTTCTTCTCCATAGAGATCTACGTTTTGGAATGAGCTACTAGCTTCAACTTTCTGACTGACTGATCGACTCTTTGACAAAGTGCCTGTAAATGGTTTAATAGAAATAAATGCTTTGATTTGAGTTTCAGTTCATCCATTCTCCTCTGTCACACTATCATTCACTACCTTCTCTTTCATATAATTCCTCACACAATCCATCCATTTTTTCCTTGGCCTTCCTCGCCCTCTATATCCATCAACATTAATTATATTCATCACTCTGTTGTTACCTATAAATTGTGTTAATAATGTTTTGTTTTATTGTTACAGGTAAATATCCATTTCATGCCACAACAGCAGATAGTTCAAAGTATTTGAGTAAGTTTGGAATCAGAAAACGTCTGACTCGTCTTTTCAAAATTGCGTTGTTTTGCCACTAGGTTCTTTAAAAATATTTTAAGTTAGCACAAGTCCGTAGCCGACTGCAGGCAGCAGCAGACGACGACGTGTCGTCGCGACACGAATCGAATTTCTATGAAGTCTGCCTGCTGCGTCTTCTTCTTCTCGTGTGGTTAGTGACTAACCTGGTGTCATGCCGTTGCCTGCAGCCGGCTACGGAATTCTATCTTTACTTAAATATGGACGAGAACTTGAATCTCATCTTTCACACGATTCCAACTAAAGTTCGATTTAGAGAATTAATACTCTATTGTGGTCACAGCAGGAGGTGAAACTATACCCATATATCCTTAAAATTGTTTCTTGGTAATTAACAAGTCAGCTATAATTTACGTATGTTTTATTTACCTTTGAAACAACCGAACCGAACTCAACTCATGTCGGCTTTCATTGTCGAATGCATTTCCCCGTTGTTACCATGTATATCATTTTTTTTATTGAAGTGAAAACTTCTTTAGGTGCGTTGGGCATTTTTGAGATGAGACTAAACCATTGATTTCGCAACTATGTAAAGCAATTTACCGACACTGTGGAATAAAAGACATCAACGCGTTGATTACCGCGGGGCGTGGAGTAAAAGACATCAATGCGTTGATTACCGCGGTGCCGATTTTTTTTTTCAAGTTTTCACTTCTGTCGGCACTCCCGGGGTGCCACTGTTTTTTTTTTCTACTATTGATGTGTCTTTCCTCTCGCTTTCATGCAATCAAAATCTTAATTTAAATAATCAAACCTTTTTTTTTTTTTCTATTTGATGTCACCGATGAGCCCGCGCGGTGCTCGAGTAGGCCGTCAGAAACGACCTTGACGAGGCCTCGCCCCTTTAATGTTACTTATTACCAAGGTGAAATGTCAGATGTTTTAACACAGGCTCCCTAGATTGTATATTAATTTGCATTAATATTCTGAAAAAGTCACGCATATAATCGAATTGGTATATATGATTTATTGGATCTTTTTCTTTCCATAGACAGTTACGTAATTAGAACATATTGCAGCATAACTCTGCATTATCAAACTTTTTTACGCGTACATCATAGGCCGCCTTATTTTTTCTTTTCAAGTTGACGCAAATTTAAAATTTTTAAATGAAAAGAATATTGAATTTTTTCTGGGTTGACATCAGTCAGTCGTCAGCCAAGAGAGTCCATGGATAGACACCAAAATTTAATTCGTTGAAGATTTATATTGAAATTATTAATTCCTGAATATTCGTGAGCAGACAAGCAGCAAGTAAATTTAAAGCCGTTGCTGCCAGCTGGTGCCCATTTCCGGGACCAATCGGGGATACGAGTATTCTCCCCGATCCCAAATTGTTCCTTTGATTGTTTTACCGTGAGTATTCCAATTGGTTCATCATCACCCACTATCAATCTTCACAATTTTGCCTTGCTTTCTGGTCCTAATATCCTGTTTATCTTGGATCCAGTCAGACAAGGCCGATTCCGGCTCCACCCCCAGGCCAGGGACGGCTACCTATTTGGTGCGGGTTCCCGCCACATCCACGCTTGGGCCAGAGCCAGCCAACCAGCCCTATCCTCTGCGGGGTCCCTCCGTATCCGCGTTTCGCCTGTGGTCCGGGCAGAAGCCGGTCGTGCGTAGCCGAGCGCCGCGGCGGGACGAAGGACGGTCGGAAGCGGTGCGCGGTGAAGTGCCACCCTCGAGCGCATCAACCTTTTTTTTTCTTTTTCTTACTCTAGCTATTTATTCTTAAATCTAGTTAGCGCGTTCTAATCGTTTTATCTAATTACGTAATCCGATGTTTAGGTTCATCGCGACTACTTTTGATATGCGTGCGTCCTATATGACGTGGGGTCGACATTAGCTATTGGCGATAAATCCGCGTCGTTTCGTCGTACACTAAAATTAAATTACGAAAGTCGATGAGCCTAGGTATAAAAATTTAAACTTTCTCCCATCCCTTGTCATAATATTTTTCCCAAAAATAATTCGCAAGCTGACGGCTACTCATTTTCTATTTGATTTGTTTTATTTATAATTGTTTGTGTTTAGTTTTACAAATCTAATATTATACAGTGTTATTTTACCACAATTAAACTTTTCATTTCTTAACCTTACAACGCACTGGGTTCGATTCCCAGGTGTCGTTGGATATGTGGCAAGAGAACCCATAATTTATGCTACAAACTGGCGCCCGAACACAAGTAAGTACATTTAAGATACTATTACTAATATATTAATAATAACTTACGAGTTTTTTTTTCTTACTCCGTATGTGGTGTGCTTCCTAGCAGCACAAATTTAATTTCTTCTTGATTGGTATATTTTCAGGTAACGAGTTGTGCACGAAGCCCTTCGGAGCTTGTTGGAAGGACAATTGACGCAGCCCGTATCTTCTACTATTTTGATCATAAATATTTAATGTTGTGTGATTGTTCATGAAATGTTTTAATAACAAATGCATGTAACCATATTCAAGAATTGACCTTTTATTTCCTCCCCGCAAATATATAATTTATCCTTGAATTTCATTCACCTCTTGTAGACATAGTTTTAGCTAGTACCCAGTAGTGTGTGTTTGGTGTGCGATTGTTTAGGACGCAGCATAAGGTAAGCCTTTTTGAGTGGTGATTTTGCTAGATGTCTAGATTTTTTTGTGTATCTAGTCCCACCTATTTCGTTATATTGCCGTTTTGTTGCTGTCGTTTCTTTCACACATCGGCTACACGTTATTAGACATAGGGTTTGGCTACCCACAGCGAATTCCAATTCAAAACCTTTCCTTTCAAATACTTTCCCACCTTAGGTCGAAATATTCCCCTGTCTATTACCCGGTCTACACGGATTCGATTAGGATAATAGTTTTACACATAATTCTATACTTTGACATAGGAATTAGCGAAATATTCGTGTAAACAAAAATTTACGTTTTCAAGTTACGTAAATATTTGTTACAAATATCGTTCAAAATATAAAGGAGAACGACCATTCACTTTAGTTCTATTTGAAAGGACGTTGACCACTTTCATATATTGCTTTCGGTTCTGTGAACGTTGGTCTGTCGTACTTCGGGTCTTCAATCTTATCGTGTTTTTTATTTTGTCTTGTTTCGTTAATTTGCGTCAGTATGGAAGGCGAAGATCTTCCTATTGTTTCAACTCCATACCGAAGCAGCCCTATAATTTCTAGGCCTCCTCCGATTCCACCCAGAACATCCAGAGCTTCAACGTCGTCTGTTATTCCATCTCCTATGAGGTCGGAAGATTGCCCCCAGTATTTAAAAAAACAAATCTCACTTTCAAAATGGAAGATTGATTATTCGGGGAATACTTGTGTTCGCGAATTCTTCACCAACATCGACGAACATAAAGACGCGGACGACTTACCGGATTGCTATTTGCTTAAACGGTTTCATGAGGTTTTGTCCGGTGCCGCTTTGAAATATTTTAGATCGATTCGCAGACCCGACTTATCCTATTCAGAACTTAGACAATCGTTTATTAGGACGTTCGGCCCCACCGATTTTGAATACAAAACCGAACAAGAAGTCAGAAATTATAAACAGAAGTCGGATCAACCCGTTAGAGATTTTATAATCCAAATTTCCTATTTAAACGATACTTTGAGCCGTCCGATTACTAAACCTGACTTGTTGGAAATCATAACCCATAACATGCACCCGAGATATTTCCCATGTCTATCTATCCATAAGTTTACTGATTTTGATGCACTCATCGATACTGCTTCACATTTTGAGAGTTTCCTACCCAAATCCACCAAAGCTGTTTCGGTCGTGTCGTCCGAAGCTCAATTGTGTCCCAAGTGTAAAAAAAACGGACACTCGTATCGTGACTGTCCAGATTTTCCTGGTAGGCTTTGTTTCAAGTGCCGGACTCCTGGCGTGATTACCCGGGATTGTCCAAATTGTAATCCAAAAAATGCATAAGCCACCGGCGACACGCCGCCTATTTTTCTCGTACAGTGTCACCGGTGATAGCGTCGGACTCTTCCGATAATAGACCGTTTATTGAGGTTTGGTTGAAAGGCCATTTGGTTAAAGCATTACTAGACTCGGGAGCTCAGATGTCTCTTATTAGTGATAGTTTGGCTCGCGAGCTAGGAATTTCGATGACATCGAACATTTCGTGTCCTCGTGCCATTTCAGCCAATAACTCGCCAATTGATATTTTGGGAACTGTTTATCTTCCGGTTCAATTTAACGATACTAATTTTGTTCACGAATTTTTGGTTGCGCGTAGTATGTCTTCTTCAGTCATCTTAGGAATAGAGTTTTGGAACAAATTTGGTCTAACCTCAGTTTTTAGTAAGGCATTTAACAAAAACATCAAAGGAAACATGTATATTCCTGCTACTAGTCATTCCTCTCCTCGGGTTTCTTGTGTAACTGAACCCCGATACATTCATCCTCGTAACGTCTTGTTACCTGACCAAGAGCGAAGTTTACAACAGGTCATTGATGAGTTTGAAGTCATCTCATCTGACAAGGTTGGACTTGGAAAAACTACCTGGCTATCACACAAAATCAATACGACGGGACAGCCAATTAGGCAAAGGTTTTACCCTCTTTCACCCGTTAAATTAAAGGTTCTCAATGAGGAGATCGATAAGATGCTAGAATTGGGCGTTATCCGACCATCTCGTTCACCTTGGGCTAGTCCTGTGGTCATGGTCACCAAGAAAGACGGTTCCGTTCGCTTCTGCGTTGATAGCAGAAAGTTGAATAGTGTGACCATCAGAGACTCTTATCCCCTCCCCCGCATTCAAGATATCCTTGACAACCTTCGCGGTGCAAGGTATATAAGCTCTCTCGATTTCAGGAGTGCCTTCTGGCAGATTCCTCTCGCGGACGATGAGAGTTGCAAAAAGACTGCATTTATAGTCCCTCAACGCGGCTTATTCGAGTTCGTCAGAATGCCATTTGGGCTCACTAATGCAGCCTCTGAGATGCAGCGTCTTACCGATATGATTGTCAATTTCGAATTCACTTCGACTAGCGACGACTGTGTTTTCGGTTACGTCGACGATCTTATTTTAATTTCCAAGGACTTCCACAGCCACCTCGCTCTCCTGAGGAAGGTGCTAAGCCGTCTCAAGGAGGCTGGTTTATCTATTAACCTTAAGAAATGCGAATTTTGCAAAAGTGAGTTAAGGTATCTGGGTTATATTGTAAACGAGAAAGGTCTACAGACCGACCCGAGCAAGCTCGATGCTATTAAGGACTATCCCACTCCTATCACCGCTAAATCATTGCGCGGGTTTATTGGGATGTGTTCTCATTATAGGCGTTTTGTTGACGGTTTTTCCTCTATAATAGCTCCTCTCACTGCTCTTATTAGCAGAAAGAAGGGTCGAGACCCAATAAGCTGGGACGATGCCGCCGAACAAGCATTCGTTAAGCTAAAGGGCGCATTAGTTAACACTCCCGTGATGGCTTGTCCAGATTTTTCCAAGCCATTCCTGTTACAATGTGATGCATCAGCTGTTGGTCTCGGTTCCGTTCTTTCCCAAAAGATTGATGGTGTGGAGCATCCCATTGCTTACTATTCCCGTCTTTTTTCCAAAGCAGAACGCAACTACAGTACCACCGAGCGGGAACTTCTGTCGGTGCTGGATTCTATTAAGCATTTCCGCTGTTATTTGGATGGAATGAAGTTTTCAGTTTTAACTGACCATATGGCTTTGAAATGGCTTCTCACGCTTAACAACCCTTCTGGTCGTTTAGCCCGATGGGCCACTATCATCTCCCAGTATACTTTTGATATAGTCCATCGCAAGGGATCGCAACACGTAGTTCCAGATGCCCTATCCAGGATCTACGCAAGTCCGGTAACGTTCGACCAGGGTCCCGAACAAACTAATGACAGATGGTACAAGAAGGTTTACTTGGGTGCTCGCGATTCACCCCAAATGTTTCCCGCATACGCCATCCAGAATGGTGTTCTTGTGAGACGCATGCCTGTCGCTAGCCCCCTGTCATCTGACCCATGGCGTGTGGTTTTGCCAGCAGAGAAGGTTCCCCTTGCCATCTGGGAGGTTCACAACAATTTCCCGTCTATACACCCTGGGGTTATGAAGTCTTATCTTAAAATCAAGGAGCTCTTCTATTGGCCGAACATGTTCCGGGATATTGCTGAAACCCTGAAGCGATGCGAAGTTTGCAAAGCGTATAAGATAGCCAACACCCAGCCACGTGGCCAGATGTGCTTCCCAAAAGAAGTTTCTTTGCCCCTACAAGTAATTTCCATTGATTTGATTGGTCCCCTACCTATCGCTTATTACGGTTATAAATACATCTTATCTATGGTTGATGTTTTTTCAAAATATGTTTGGCTAATTCCCTTAAAAAAGGTGAATGCCACTGCTGTAGTAAAAGCCCTAGAATCCGAAATATTTTTCAATTTCGGCGTTCCACGGGCTATTCTTTGCGATAACGCTACGGTCTTCCGCAGCAATCAATTTGTAAGCTTTCTTAGGTCTTTTCACATTGATTCTCCATTTTATACGCCTTATTATACTCCACAAGCTAACACAGTGGAACGCTATAATCAAAGTGTTGTTACCTGTTTGAGTATTTTAGTCGGGGAGAATCAAAGAAACTGGTCGAAATTGCTACCCAAAGTTAAACTTTACCTCAATTCGTGTATCAATTTAGCCACAGGTTTCACACCAAACTTTCTTATGTTTGGAAGGGAAGTCCTTATGGATTTGACCCATGCTCAGGGACAGACTCAAAGCACCAATTTGGCTGAAAGTCGGTCTCGGCATGCGTCCAATCTATCCTCCCTCACCGAGGTTTATGCTAAAGTTGCCGATAACCTCTCTATAGCCTTCCTCCGCAATTCCCGGTCTTACAACGCAAACCGTTCGGCTATCACCCTCAACGTTGGTGACACTGTGTGGAGACGAAATTTCTCCAGGTCCTCGGCGACGGACTATTTCTCCGGAAAGCTTGCACCTCGCTTTATTAAATGCCGTGTTACTAGGGTTATCTCTAGGACTACCTATGTCCTTCGGGACTGCGATTCTGTTCATTCTGGATCATATCATATTAAGGATATCCTGAAATGATGGTTTCGCTTGGCAATCTATGTTTTACTCCCAAATTCTTTCTACGCCCTTTTGCATTTTGCCCTACAAAATTCGCTTGAACTACGTTACATTAAAAACATCGTAGTACACAGAACGCTCATTTTGAAAATACACTGGGCATTCTGTACCTACTTCAGTTTTTCCTTTCCCTAAATTCGTTGTTTCTTTATATATATTTCCTACTTGCGTTAACTAATACAAATGAATCCAACGTACATATTAGTTTTACCCCTAATTATTTTCAAACTACATAATTTTATGATATAAAATTAATTATGGTTTCAAACTATTTGCAAACGGTCTTAGTATATGGCCTTATTTTTCAGACTAACATTTTGTTTTTTTTTCACATTGACATTCTGATTGTCACTGTCCTATCAGGGAATAATAAATAATATTTATAACTGAATAATAAATAAAACGCTTAAAGCTACGAACAAAAGTGGTAAGCAGATCCCTTCATAATAATTATATTAGTTTAAAAACTTGCAATTTACGTTATTTTAGGCGTGGAACGCTGCAGTGTTTTTTTTCTCTTCCTTTGCTAGAGTTAGTAGCGTCTTGTCGCCGGTCTCATCTTACCCGACTACGACGAAGAGGGTGTTGTTAACCTCTAGGTATGTCCCAGAGGCACAACATCCCTCTCATTTTACTACTCATCCCGTTAGTCAGACTCTAGGTACTAATTAGGCCGAAAGTCGATTAGGATGCAAATCCTACAGACGGTCACTTAATTGACCTTTATTTTATTGGACTGAGGTTGTTTTTGGACTCAGGCTCATTTCCATAGCCTGATGCTCTTTTTTGGACTTGGTCTAATTTTTGACTTTAATGTTCTCCCCTTTTTACCACAGTCTGTATTTTTTTTCCTAACTTCAATAGGTATTGTTTTCTTCTTTTATCGTTACTTTTTTTCATCTTCTCTTTATTCTATGCTAATGTTTCCTCTCTTCACCTTAGCTATTAGTCTCTTTGTCTTATCTTGTAACTTATTCTTGTCTTAGTTAGTTAATTGGTAGGTTTAGTTGGCACTTCTGGAGCTCGCATCGGTAACGTTTAGGTTCGATCCGGTTCAAACTTATTCCTTATCGGTAGCACTCCAATTGTCGTCCTTTAGGTTACTTTGGTTATTTATTAGTCTAGGATTAGGTTCTATTTATCTTTTAGTTATTTAACCTCTCTCGTAATACCCTCGGAGATATCTGACACTAGTGATGCTACATTGTTTGGATTTTATATCGATAGTATAGATATTTTTTTGTTAGAAAGGGGGTACTGCAGCATAACTCTGCATTATCAAACTTTTTTACGCGTACATCATAGGCCGCCTTATTTTTTCTTTTCAAGTTGACGCAAATTTAAAATTTTTAAATGAAAAGAATATTGAATTTTTTCTGGGTTGACATCAGTCAGTCGTCAGCCAAGAGAGTCCATGGATAGACACCAAAATTTAATTCGTTGAAGATTTATATTGAAATTATTAATTCCTGAATATTCGTGAGCAGACAAGCAGCAAGTAAATTTAAAGCCGTTGCTGCCAGCTGGTGCCCATTTCCGGGACCAATCGGGGATACGAGTATTCTCCCCGATCCCAAATTGTTCCTTTGATTGTTTTACCGTGAGTATTCCAATTGGTTCATCATCACCCACTATCAATCTTCACAATTTTGCCTTGCTTTCTGGTCCTAATATCCTGTTTATCTTGGATCCAGTCAGACAAGGCCGATTCCGGCTCCACCCCCAGGCCAGGGACGGCTACCTATTTGGTGCGGGTTCCCGCCACATCCACGCTTGGGCCAGAGCCAGCCAACCAGCCCTATCCTCTGCGGGGTCCCTCCGTATCCGCGTTTCGCCTGTGGTCCGGGCAGAAGCCGGTCGTGCGTAGCCGAGCGCCGCGGCGGGACGAAGGACGGTCGGAAGCGGTGCGCGGTGAAGTGCCACCCTCGAGCGCATCAACCTTTTTTTTTCTTTTTCTTACTCTAGCTATTTATTCTTAAATCTAGTTAGCGCGTTCTAATCGTTTTATCTAATTACGTAATCCGATGTTTAGGTTCATCGCGACTACTTTTGATATGCGTGCGTCCTATATGACGTGGGGTCGACATTAGCTATTGGCGATAAATCCGCGTCGTTTCGTCGTACACTAAAATTAAATTACGAAAGTCGATGAGCCTAGGTATAAAAATTTAAACTTTCTCCCATCCCTTGTCATAATATTTTTCCCAAAAATAATTCGCAAGCTGACGGCTACTCATTTTCTATTTGATTTGTTTTATTTATAATTGTTTGTGTTTAGTTTTACAAATCTAATATTATACAGTGTTATTTTACCACAATTAAACTTTTCATTTCTTAACCTTACAACGCACTGGGTTCGATTCCCAGGTGTCGTTGGATATGTGGCAAGAGAACCCATAATTTATGCTACAATATCCACTCGATTTTTTTTTTTCGAAAATCATGTCTTTTTTAAAGATTATTTGTAACAAAAACAAGATTACTCGACTTTTATGTCCAAGATTTAGTTTAATTATTGACAGTAAGAAAATAATATAGTGTATTATATTTTTTCTCTAGATCAATTATTACTTTAGAGATCGAAATAAGAATTGAGACTTACGACATTTAGTTCCGTGCTCGAACACGACTAAAGGCGCACACGATATTCAACTTTATTACTGATATGTTAGCGTTTAGCACATAGTGGAGTGGTGGGGTGCATGGGGGCGGAGTTTGCGTGGAAATTGTCTTTGGAGTGCCTGGTCTTAAGAGACTACTGTAAGACTCGTTTCATTATTATTAATATTTTTATGACGTCAAATAGTTTCTGCTTATCCTGATTTCTGATAGGAAAATGCATGTTGTTCATTAATTAATTTTGCAAAATACCTACTTGTAACTTGTAAATCTACAACCTGTATCAATTACCTACAGGAAATTGAAACGGTAATTTTATTCAAAACTACTGTTTCCCAAACCTATTAAACGATTCAAATACTTGCGCTGCTGTCATCTTTGACACTGTTACCCACATTTATACGTAGTTTTGTAATATATGATACTGTGGGAGGATTATGGGCATTATAACCTATTGATCTGTTCATTTTTAGGGCGACATTTTAATTTATTACGTGGTATTAACGGGTCCCCATACTGTTTTCGGCGAAATACTGTGGTCCCGTATGTTGACCATTCAAGTTTTGATAGTGAAGAATTTTAAGATATTATTGCTGTTAGATTAAGTTTGTCATAATATACTTGGGTGTTTATGACGAATAAGGATCATGCCTGGGTCAAAAAAAAAAAAAAAAACTATTAAGTCCCGTCAGTCAGATAATAAAAAAATATTAGACACGTATTTTTTGCTTTATCATATTAATAAAAAAATACTGAGATAAAACGCATTCAAGTTGGGGGTGGGGGTCGCTACGTCACAAGTAAGTATAAAATCTACATACTCGTGTCGTCATGGCACATTTTAACTCAATGTATCCCTGTTTTAAAACTCGAATGTAATCTTTTGATAACGTAAAAAAATGAAAAAATACGTGTCCAATATTTTTTAATAATCTACCTGAGTGACAATTTTTTTTTATGTTTTTATCCTTATTGTTATGTTGATTGGTAGCAGGAAACATTGTACAAACTTACATTTTGATGAAACATGACAGCCGGAAACGTCTATTTTCTACTAATGTATAGGGGTCACCCATAAATAGACAATGAAGAGTAGTCCATAGACAGTTAACATCATGTGACTGTCATAAATTTTCACCATTATCGTAACTAATTAGATACGGGTATACATAGCTCTAAATAAAGATTTAGATAAACCCAAAAATTTGTGTATGGAAATTAATCTAAAATATGTACCAAAAAATCTACCTAGCCTTTTCCCAACTATGTTGGGTTCGGCTTCAGTCTAACATCTGACCTCCACAACCCAGTAACTGGGTAATACGATACCCCTAGGTAAGACTGGTTGTCAGACTTTCGGGCTTCTGACGACCTCTAACGACTGTCAAAGATTCACTAATGGCAGCCGGAACCAACGGCTTAACGTGCTTTCCGAGGCACGGAGGAGTCTCGGTATGTAAAGATGGTCACCCATCCACGGACCAACCCCGGCAAGCGTAGCTTAACCTGATGGATTGATCCGCGCGGCTGTTATTACTTAGCCACAAGCTCCTGCTAAAACATGCACCATAGCAATCTAAACAATCCAAGCAAATACATAATAATAATAAGCCTTTATTAAACA
Organism: Agrochola litura; assembly: GCA_949152395.1. Taxonomy (NCBI): domain Eukaryota; kingdom Metazoa; phylum Arthropoda; class Insecta; order Lepidoptera; family Noctuidae; genus Agrochola; species Agrochola litura. The sequence continues at coordinate 4,086,597 of OX424502.1, read as the reverse complement.
ATCTTATAAAACACATATTTCTTATATAGTAAATTAAATATTTAACATAGACACTAGTTTTGCGAAGATTGTCTTGCTGCTCAGCATAGGCCTCCCCTAAAGCTTGCCATAAAGTGCGGTCTTGTCTTCCTTCTCCATGTGGCGCCTGCTATTCTTTTTATGTCGTCTTCCCATCTCCGACGCTGTCTCCCTCTCTTTCTTTTGTGTTGTCTTAGACACCATTCGGTCACATCCTTAGCAAATTCATAACAACTCCTAAAATATAGTATCCATTGCCGCGGCTATAAAGTCTATAAAACCGTTTATAGCCTGCAATGCAGTCCATCAAGCCAACGCTACCGAGATTGGATTAAGATTCAAAGTACCAGTAACCAGACTTAAATATAGATGCGTTTCGACTGATAGAAAAAGCTAAGGTTTTAACGCCCATTACGACTTTTAAGATAACCTGGCGATTTTATGTTGTAATTAAGGTTTATTTCTGGAGTTAGTGGGTTAGGATTCTATTAAGATGCTTACCTTAGTCAGTAATGAGTTTATTTCTTAATTATTCTTCTGACTAGTGTGGTGGTAATTGGCCTCTAACTCCTCTGTCTTACTCATTCAGGGTTTCTTGAAATCTTTTCAATTTAGGAAATGTTATCAAATCCAATTTTATACAGGGTGGCGAAAACTGGATTCAGTACATTATTCTGAAACCCCCTGCGGTGAAATTTAAAAAATAACCGATGAAAAATTTCAACGCAGGCGAGTTCAGAATCATGTACTGAATCCATGGTAACAGTTTTTGCGTCGATGTCCCTGCCACCCTGTATGCATATAAAATCTGTCAAAAAAAAACTCACAATGGCGAGAGCATTGCAACGTTTGTAAATTAGTAAGACTATCATTCAGATGAGATTTTTTCTAGTGTTATCCTGGCTTTTGTTAATTGCTTAATTTCTTCTTATTTCTTCTAATCTTACTGAGTTTCTGTTAGTTATTTTAATAATCTCATGTTTACCTATGATTAGTTGCGAAAGTAGATACTTGTTCAAGATTTCAGTAACCGGGGTTACGTCTGCTCAATTTCCTCAGACTGTTTCCTACTTCGAGTCTGCAGCCACAATTTGCGCAGTTGACAAATGACTTACGTAAATTCCATCCAAAGTATGGTAAAGTCTGTGTAAAGTCGCATTTTGATTGCAATGTCGCGTGACTCACCTTATTGTTTTCCGCTGAAAACGAAGTGAAATATTTCAGTACATACGTGTACTACCTATGCAAATATTGACCTGTACTAGCACCTAGGTATCAAAGAATGTTAGGAATTCTTCCAACAGTATCGGATTTCCCTGTACAGTATATATAGCGTTTTTCCTGTTGTTTGTTCAATGACAGGTCATTTTAATTAAGTGCACAATGTTTGTTGTTCGTTGGATCATAATTAGAATTAATACAAATAGTGATTTGTTTAATTGGCGGGCCGGTGTCACGTTTTTGGTATCGCTCTGATGCGTTGTACATGACCTGGGGAATTACAAATAGAATTTTATTTAAAAACGTTTTATGTTAGCCACAGTTTATTAGATAGAACTTAAAGTAAACTAGAAAATAGAGTAACATGAGAGCAATGGCTCAGGTTTCTAAAATAGATTCTATTTATATAATATTATTTATTATATGTGTAATTTTTTTTTTTGTTATTTTATTTACAGGATAAGTTTTTATCCAGTGCGCCAAACATGAAATCGCGAAAAAAAAAATCAGCGTTCATTATGTTCATTTATGTCCGCATATCTCGTCAAAATGTAGGGAACAGCTGATTTTTTTTTTCGCGATTTCAGGCTTGGTGCCATAGTAAAAGTCGTTCATAATGATGAGTAAAGTCACGTGCGCACTAGATAAAAACTTATCCTGTATATATTTTTTTTTTTTCATACCACATTTCACCTCGGACTAATTATATCACGAACAGATTTTTAGCAATCCTACTCACTCTTACTGTGCATGCGCACTGCTCATCCAATCTACGAAACCATTCCACAAAATGCACGCATTAACAAGCTTTAGACTTTAGCTATACACTAAAGAGCATTCATAACAACTAAAGCAGCTCAGTCGATTAGTAAACAATATGTAACACATCGTTATGCAGTTTGCGCTCAGTTTTTCGTCACAACTGACAAAACATTAGTAAGCAAAACTCAACTGACATTTTCTAAAAATAATTGTTATGTGCAAGCACGTACGATTTTCGTCACAGTGCATCCAAATTGGGCTTATCGCACATCACATGCGCAACTCGCGGCAATGAACTTGCTCGCTGCGCCCGCGCAAGCCTTTGTTTGTGATACGACGAACGAGCCGGTGTGCGCATACCCTTTTTCATGTACACCGCTATTTATTTATTTACTTAATGTTAATTAACTGATAAGGTGATGCATTTTCTTATTTATTAATTATTATGTTGATTTATTTTCTCCTTGATGTAAGCCGGTGGAATAAAGCATGATGTATAATTGCGTACCGTTTATAAGAAAAACAAGGATTGTTTTTAATGCAATAAATAACAAGGAAGTGTTTTTGTGCCATTATTATATTGCCATTGTTGTGTTTTAGACACAAAAGAATATAAAAGGTCAAAGTGTAGTGTCTAATAAATCGTATCGAGTCATTTTACTTCCTGAATGTCCGCTGATTGATTGATGTTCTAACACTGAATTATTTGATTTCGTCACAACATTCAATCTATTCTCGAATTCCAATCAGAATTTTATTAAAAATTTATTTTACAGGCTTCTGATAATAATTATGGTTTTCCATTGCTACTTTTCCCTGGGTTTTTACGTAAGAAGAGTTTAAAATTTCTACGTCAAGTCCAAAGTTATGAAAAACACACATACATTAGTACATTACATAAAAAAAAAACACAATATATTTAAAAATGCCAAGTGCGTATCGGACCACGCACAATGAAAGGTTCCGTAGTTCAGATGAGATTATCCCAAGTTATTCTAAGACAATAGACTTCTTATAGGTTTTCCTGTAATCTATGAGTAAAGAACCACTATCTATATTTTTTGTCTCAGTAGTTTCGGAGATAAGAGGTCAATTTTCTTAAATATCCCATATTCAAAATTCATTTATTTACGTTACACGTCCGTGTTTGGGTCACAAAAATACTTAATATGTGTAGGTACCAAACTTCAACTTAATCGGTCCATTCGATTCTAAGCAAATTGGCTGACAGACAGACAGACACACGAGTGATCCTATAATGGTTCCGTTTTTCCTTTTGAGGTACGGAGCCCTAAAAATTATCATTGATGCGCATGCGACGATCTGTGACATTGAGGACTATTGTTTTTTAAATCTGTAACCACGGGACGTTGATCAATCAGCCAAAGGATTACGCAACTTAGCTTGCTAGCTTAAATAAAGCCATTGAGCCTATTCCTGTGCCTTCAACCTGAGTTATGAAAAAATTAATCTATCTAGTCCTCAAGTAGAGCAAGTTTTCTACAATCCAGTCCGATAGACTTAGATCTTTTGTTTTTATACGGAAAATATTTATCTATTTAAAATTATATCTCTCTTGCTTCTTGTCTTTATGAAATGCTGTGTGTCTAGGTGGTTGTGCTAGCTATGTACTTATATGCTGAATAATATACCTACTGGTTATGTACCTGTGTGTTTGCAAGCTTGAAATTCATGAGATTAAATCTCAAGAAATATTTTTCTTGAACATAATACATCCAAATTAATTCGATTTACCAGCATGTAATCTCTAATTTGCTGCCTATGTCATGCCTTATCTAAAAACAAAACTCCATTCGAAGCCCACCCACGGATCTAATTTCAAAAAGCAAAAAAAGTATGTAAAAAAAAGTATAATGTATTCGCACAATCGCAGCGGTAAAACGTCAGTCAACAACTCAACATGTGCGTTTAAAAGTTCCATTTACTCTTTGCCGAGTTACACGCTCAATAGACATCAGAATCGCTGTTGGTATGAAATTTCATCGCAACACGGTTTTTTTTCTCGCTCTAAAATCGTTTCCGTACCGGAGTGCGTTGACCGGCCCGTTGAACCCTCGCGGGTTCACGACCGTTACCGACATTTGGACGCGAAAAAATCAAGCTCGTTTGATGAAAATTTGAAGGGGGAGTCTGCTCGGAATTAAGTTTTGAAGGGGAGATTCCATTGCGACGAGGAAGCGAGGAATAAGTGGAGTGATTCAATTAGACGGGCAGTTGGCCTAAATTCTCTGTCGTTTGTAAGGAAGTTGGATTTTTGTTCAGTAAATAAGTGTTTTCAGGCACGTTTGCAAGTAAAATTTTAAGGACGAACTCCAGCAGTGAAGCTGAATGCGATCACATCTAGACCACGTTTAAGAGCTAGTGTCATCATTGTTGTGGAAAATTGACACTGACAGTTCTTGGGCTCTTTAGCATACTTAGAAAGCGCGATTTACTGCAATAAGCCCTATATGGGTGGGCCATAAAACATTAAAAATTAATATGCTTTTCGTGTAATGCAATAAATTGTTGACTTTCCATAAGAGTCTAACATGAATAGACTTATCAATTCCAGCTCATCAGAATGCAAACTGACTATCACACCAATCGATCGGAACACATTGTTCAATTTCGTTAATAGTTTATCGACCGAATACCGAGAATTCGTGTACAATCACATAAAAACATCTACTACGTACAACTGAAGTATCAACTCGATTAAATAGTTTCACACATTATTACTAACACTTCAGAAAAAAGCGGCCAAGTGCGAGTCGGACTCGCCCATGAAGGGTTCCGTAGCAGCAAGTAACATTGAATGAAAGTTAAATTGCGGTTTACGATTTATGACATATTAAAAAAAAACTACTTGCTAGATCTCGTTCAAACCAATTTTCGGTGGAAGTTTACATGGTAATGTACATCATATTTTTTTTTTAGTTTTATCATTCTCTTATTTTAGAAGTTACAGGGGGACACACACACATTTTACCACTTTGGAAGTGTCTCTCGCGCAAACTATTCAGTTGAGTTTCAGTTCTAAGTATGGGGAACCCCAAAATTATTTGTTTTTTTTTCTATTTTTGTGTGAAAATCTTAATGCGGTTCACAGAATACATCTACTTACCAAGTTTCAACAGCATAGCTCTTATAGTTTCGGAAAAAAGTGGCTGTGACATACGGTCGGACAGACAGACAGACAGACATGACGAATCTATAAGGATTCCGTTTTTTGCCATTTGGCAACGGAACCCTAAAAAGTGCTATGGATAATAATCAGGTCTTGGAACTCCACAGTAGCACAGTAGTGGTACGTAATGATTGTTTGACGTTTAAACAGTTACTGATTAATTTACGTCTTGTTCCAACGCTATGTGATTGAAATATTCATTGTGCGTGTGTTCCAGTATTGAACAAAAGGCAATAATCCGTTAAGTTGACGCGTGAATTGGGTTCCGTACGAATTTATTACTTTACTATCGAATTTCAGTTGAAACAATCGTTTTTGGGTCGCCATATATAATAATTTAGTATGATGCCTCGAATAATTACTGTTATAACTGACGAGCAGAGTAACAAAACGATTAGGAAATTCCTGATTTTATGGTCGTTCTTGGACCGTTAAAAACGTCCACCTTCCACATTCAACACCGCTAACTTTGAGCAACACAATTGGGCACCAAAACGGGGCAACGTAAATTGCATAGTCTGTCGGATATGTAAAGAGCATAATGACACATGCGGAGTGATGGAGGTACACGTGCGCGTACGCCGATGAACGAGTTCAATGAAACAAGCGATTGAATGATCGCAAATTGATAATATAGGGTGTATGGTAAATTACTGATGACACGTGTACAGATATGGGGTTCTTGGTAAGATTATGAATTTAATAAAGCATCGTACCGTATCTATCACACACAATGCAACTAATACTGTTGTTGATATAGGAGATGAAGGTATTATGGTATGGGAAATGGGAGAGATTATTTGGTGTTATTACGATAACTGTCAAATGCTTGCACTGACTGGACAGGTCCACTCAAATCTGTGTGGTTCTTTCCTCAAAAGACCATTTCAGACACTAATCTACATAGCCTCATATGGCCTGACCAAGATTATGTCTGGACTTTAAAAGAAACTGCGACCTCTGAGTTTGTTTCGGCCTTTCTTCTCAGAGTAGTCAGATAGGAAACGCCGAACTCATCTAGCTTATTTTTTATAAATTTTTTAACATGACGTGTAAAAGTGATTCTATCATCCTATTTACAGAATAAACAATTTAATTTAATTGCGAAGGAATTAATATGCTTAAAAATAATACAATGAAAACTAAAACTGTGGGCATGCCAGGGAAAAACAAACCTTATAATTATTAAAATAAGATTACTTACTTACGATTTGTTTTTCAATTGGATTTCGTTGGATTATCATAGCACCTATTACTCATTTTCAGGAAATTGCGCACCCACCAGATGATAAGCTAATCAATAACTTATCAAAATCTATCGCTGTGTCCCATCTATTTGTCATCCGCGCAATCTTATCGTTCGCGCCACGCGTTCGGGCGTCGTCGGACGAAGTCGTCGCGCCGCGCGCCGGCGCCTGCGCAACTCATGCAATATTTATGCCCTACCAACCATCGCTTATTACTTACCGATCGACTAATTAAAAACCTATTGCTTTGAGGAAAAAATATTGTCTAGACAAGCGTAGAAACTGATACGGACGTGTTGTGCTTCTAAGAGATTGTTTTTGTTCTGATGAAAGAGTTTACGGATACTCTTGAGTCGAATAGAAATTGTACGGAGAGGTTGATATGTTTCGTAGAAGCAAAAAGTAATAGTGTGATAATAGGATTCTAGTGTTGTCTGTCAATAATCTTTTTGAAACTTCTCATCTCTAAGAACAATACCATGTCCTAAGAACTTTAAGTAGTAGGCAGTGCTATAACTTACTTATAAACCAAAAGAAAAACCTTACAGCTTACCTAGGGCAGTTTTATCCAAAGTATATTTTTATGAATTAAAAAGATCCACACAGACTAAAGCTCATTAAAAAAACATGCAATCTTTTAGGGTGATTTCAAATCTCGATCTGTAAAAGCAATAAAACTTAGTATCAAAATAATAACTTAAGGGAGGAAGCGAGATATTTGAGAAAAGGCCCTTTCTCAATATCTCCCCTCATCTTCCGCAACCATTATCAAAGTAACAAGTGGTTGTAGGGGAAATAAAATATTGCCTCTGGGATCATGAATGTGTGATAATCAAGATGTGATAACTCTAAGATAAAATTTGTGGGCTTTCTACTAAAATAAATTTAGGGCTACTAAGCTTCTACTGAAGACCAATTTTCCTTGAAGATTTTGTGACGCAGAACAAAGCAATCGACGGAATATCAAAGTGTCAATACTTGATGAATTAAGGCCCTGAATGTGCTGTCTGGCAAATATCCCAAGAAGATAAAATATTTATATGGAAGCGGATTTACAATCAGATAACTGAAATGATTCATCACAAGGCCATAGGTACTACTGAGTTACGCACAACAAACTCCTGACAACGCAAATAACACATTCGCACATGACATAGCAACAATGAGATAATGAGTTATTGTGATTTGTGTAAACAAATAGACAATAATTTCCCACGTATCGATGCAATTACTGCTCGCTATTGTCAGACATCGCCTCTTCAGGGCTGACAATACGCACTTGAGCCAAGTGGACTTCGAAAAGGATGTGGTTGTAGATATGATTGTTTGTTTGTGTTCTTAAGGATGGTAATTGAGCGAGTAGATTGTGTACAACATTGTTAATTACTGTATCCAGTCTATTATTATGATCCAAGACGGATTTAACCAAGGAAATCCATTGTCAAGTCGCATTACAGTTTCGGTTGTAGCTAAATCTAAGATGACAACTTAGAATTTTGATTACGGTGCTTCTTCCGTTTCCAACGCAGGAAACAATTAAGAATTCCGGCAACGTGTCACGTTACCTCAACTGAGCGACATCTCACATAAAATATTAGGCTATCGGACACCCCTAATGTCTCACCACGTCGCCGCCTGCCACACTGTCAACGTTGACATATTAAATATGTCACCACATATCATTATCTTCATTACGATGCTATGTAAGTCAGCAATTGATTATCTGTGCCGCTCACCACGCGATGTACGCGGATAAAAATGTTGCATTCTGATATTTATGGGATATTTATGCTATGCTATCGCGTGTTACTAACCACTTAGCATATTTATATAATATAGAAAAGTTATGTTGTTTCTTTGTTCGAGATTGACACGAGAGGTTATCAGTTGTGATTCAATCGAATAATCTGTTGTACCTTTATTACTTGTATATCTTCCGTCAGTTGCTTTCTTGACAGGCATAAAAGAAATATACAAAAACAAATCCTTTCTTGAAACAGCTACATTTTGTGGCTTTAACTATAAGAAAGAGATACTAGAGACGGTTAGATATGAAGATATCACTGAGAAAACTAATTTGTTTAACTACATCTAAACAAAAGGTTTTGACAGAGACCGCAGAGCTCCACAATCCAACGCAAGAGGCACAATGTATTTGTGCAGTCATTGTCTATGGGCGTGAGAAGCGGGCTGTTAACGGACCCCGCAGACACGGCAAATTGACCCTAGAACGGTTACCGACCCGACAAACTGCCACCTCTGGTTATTTAGTCATTTAGTCATAGATGCTGGTGTGAGACTGTGAAGTCATTACTCTGAAGCTTTACGTAATTTCGGGGCAAAAGTCTTCGACGTTTTATGGGTATGGGGAACCAGCTAGTAGGAAATGTATACTTTGGATTTTGGTGATTGCTACTGCGAGTCCTCTAAAAACTCCGAAATATTAAAGTACGAGGAATCATTCAACTGTATCCATGTACAGCATCTTTCGCACAATGCGACCACCATCTTAGTTCGGCTGTGCTGCCAGTATTTGGATTATCGCACTAGGCAATGACAGTACATTAAATTCTAGATTCTTGTACACATGAATATAACTTTTTCTCCAACTGTGAGTGCAGTCAATTTAACAAATTGCAGCAAAACACCGTAAGGTCTTTGTCTTTTACTGTTTTAGTTATGTTTGGTCATACCGTGCTTACCCGTGTCAAGTCACATCGTATGATGCGGTGACGTTGTGCTTGCGTCGTACGGGGTCTTGCGGTTTTCCGATGAAATTACAGTAATAACATTTATTATAGGCGCATGAAGTATTTTGTTTAATTTTATTTGGATGGATTTTAACTCAGTCAGGTTAAAGAAGAAACTAGCGCCGTTGAACTGGAAGACTTGAAAATACTAGCAAACACCATATTTGATAATTCTAGATTGAAAACCCGAATCATGGCTGTTTGTGTAACTATCTTTGTGGCTAATATTAAGATAAAGTCGTTCATTGTTACAAAATATTTAAAGTTACTAAAGCTGCTTTGGCATTACATCCAAATATGAAAGTGTTTAATTTCACACTAGCATGATAATCCATTCTTTTCCAAATTCATAATCGTCAAATTCTGACCATGAGACTTCTTCCTCACTACAATGATTTGGAAGAATACCAATGCTATCATTAAATCCTGTACTTGAATCAAAACTTAATCAAAACAATTTATTTAAATGAAATTCTTTTGTTGTTGTTGCGGTTTTCGACAGTCCAATTACAACACTTCCTATTATGCTCGATGTTAATGATTAATATCAATCAGTGAGTGACCCTGGTGATTGGCTGCAAGGCTGTCTCGGAGACAATGATGCAGCACATTCTGGTGTAAGTAAACAACGCTTGACACTGGTTGACATGCTCTGTAGTGTTCCTGGTACGAGGTTCAATAGAAGTCAGGTCGTTCTTGGAACATGTTATGTAATTTTGTTTGCAAGTCGTGTTTGATTTTCTCATTCAAAACTACTGTATGAACTGTCTTCAAGGTTTGTTTTGGTAATGGTTTCTGTCAAAGAAAATTGGCCACAATCATTTTTATCTAAATTTTTCGTTCTATGCCCATGTGGAGCGGTTGTAATTGTTTATGTATGATATTCTAAAGAGAGACCGTCCCAAATTCTTCTGAATACGTGTCTTTATGTTGCTCATTAGAAGCTTGTTATTGGAATTGCTCATTGATTGTGACCGCTTCTCTATCAAAAACTTTCAATTGGATTTAAATTATCCATAATCGGTTCCTTTATACAAACACTTAAACATAAGTAGGGACTGTAATCATTTTCTTGGTACGCAATTTCCGAAATCCCATTATGATAGAGCAGTCCCCTTGACCCAATCAATTTCACGGTTGTAAGTAGTAATCGTCCAAAATCGCATATAATTACAATTGTAATACACTTGTAATAGAAATTACAGTGTAATTGTATTGGGTTCCCGCGATTCGTGAACAACTATCATTGTTCGTCGATTTCCGCGTTTGGCTTTCCCATGACCCGTTGTTCTAGTTTAGTGGAAATTGTTCAATGGTGTTGTATTGGTAGTTTCTTTCATTTTTTCTTTGAGTCATGATGTGGTTTGCGTGTCAAGGGTTTTGGTAGTTCCGGGTGTATGGCTGTATGTATCGTGTTCTTGTTATTAAGTTTGTGAGATTTAAATTTTTAGTCTGTCATTCTTGTTTGGTAGTTGATTGCTTTATTTTTATGTGAATTTACGTCATGTGTTATTCTGAGTTTTTTACAAGTGGTTACTTTCTAAGGGCTTACTATGTTACGAATAGCATCAAAATCTTTGGGTTCTCATCACTCTTCTTTTTACTTTCACCAAAATTCAATTCTATTTTATTTAAAGTGATAGTTTCATCTAGTGTTGCCCAAATTCAGTCTTGGTCTTGCAGTCTTGGTCTTGTTCTTGCGTTTTTGCAAGACCAAGACCAAGAACAAGACCGCGTATTTTTAGCAAGACCAAGACCAAGACTGACCGTGCAAGACTTGAGCAAGAACAAGACATAGCCTGCAAGACTCTTGCGTCTTGCAGCTAGGACTTAGCGCTATTTCACTGAGTAGTTAGGTGTAACAGTTCGGTGTATAGGTAGATACGCTTAGGAATTCTATGAGACGCAAAAAACTGTATCAAAGAATATGAAAAACTGGACCTATGCGCATTACGACTAATACCATAAACATAGCGAATAAAAAAATATCTATTAAAATCAAACTGAGTGCATGCATAGTTATGTTTTAACCATCGGCACTTTGATAATGCGGCATCAAAGGTTTTGTACTTACTTTTCAAAGAAATTTGCCGCTTTTCGGAAGTACATGGTTATGATACACGCGCCGGGGCTTCTTTTGAAATCTAAAACAATCGTTGCCGCCACGCCGAAATCATAACATTTGTGACACTATTTGATTGCCGCCATAGGGCGTAGGTATACTCATGCAAAATAATTTCGAATTTTTTTAAGAGTACCTACAGGTGTTCCAAAGAATAAATAAGTTTCAGAGTGCTTAGAATGAAAATGAATACATTATACTGATCACGCAAGTAGTATTATGATTAGGATAAAATGGTAAGGATAGGTAGTAGATGTCATATTAATTCATTCTAGTAAGTATATATAGGTCAGTTGATTTTTCGAATTTCTTATCAAATCTTCAGTTATTTATTAATCTGCTTGATCTTTACTATGGCTATGTTAATTCAAGCTCACAATGTTCCAATTCTAATACGTTTTTCTAAGATTTAAAGTAAACTTTAATAAATAGTAATAGACTAATAGGTAATTGCAAGACTTGCAAGACTCTTGCTGCAAGACCAAGACCAAGACCAAGACTGGGAGCGCAAGACCAAGACCAAGACCAAGACCAGGTGTATTGGCGCAAGACCAAGACCAAGACTGGCTAAGTCTCGTCTTGTTCTTGCATTTGGGCAACACTAGTTTCATCAATGAATTACTTGTTTTAATTAATTAATTGTGTTCTATCTGCGCATAATGTAGTGCATGCTGTGCTTTTCTTTAAGTAATGAGGCACTTAGACTTAAGTTTGCAATGTACAAATTGTAAAGTAATAGTGTACTCATTGTTGAAGAGCCTAATAATAATAAATAAATAAATAAATAAAAATGAATTCATTCTCTATTGGCAATGCTCACCATTCATTCTATTTTATAAACTTATCTAAAGGTAGATGCAACACATCCACTGGTATTTTTAGCCGGTACTATGGCCAGGTCACCGGAGTCACACACGGCATGCGTGGGTCGCTTGAATGGGCGTCTTTAACAGTCGCTCGATGAATGGCCGGGCCATTCACGGCGGCGGACAGAGGGACGTTATTTGTGATCGCCCCAGGTCAAATAGACCAGGTTACGATTAAGTGTGCATATGGAATTTGTTTTAAGTGGTAAAACGGTGGTGCATTGTCGTGTGTGTCTTTTAAAATGGGATGATAAAGCGGTCGACAGGAAGCAATAAATAAGGTTAATAGTTAGGAATCGTAAAATTTTGCATTCACGCAAAATAAATTAGCAATTTTAATCGATAATTTGTATGTATTTTGACCGCCGTTTATCTATTCTTAAATGTCAAACCAATAAAAGAAAACGCCAGCCATAAACAACCGCCTACTCTTTAAATAAAATTGACCGTTTTTTTAGTTCACGATTTAAGATGTAATCGTCTTAACTAATCGTATGTTTGTCGCCATGTTTAATTACGTATACGGTCAATAAATCTCTGCATAGTTTGACAGTAAGGATCGTGTCACAATCACTAACATTCACACCATATAGGTGTCACGTGTTGTGATGTTTCATGACAGCTTACCATATAAGGTGTTATTGCTATCAATACATTTAATTGGTCGGCTGGCGTCGGGACGCCGCGCGGGCGCACTGCAATTAAATTTCCATATCTGCTCAGAAATATGCATACCGAATATAGAAAAGCTTAGTGCGACGGAATAACAATGACAGTTTGTGATTATAATGTAAAAATAGCGGACGTGAATTCTTTATAATTCAATTAAAAAAAAAAAAAAACGTGTGGCACTCGGGGACTGCCGCGGTAAAGCTATTGCATAGCATTTGTAACCTCCATACTTCCTATTTGTCAACGCTACACTTGGGATGATGCGTTCCCATGACAACGTGATGTTGTCATGGGAACGTAATTTTTGTTTTATGTCGTCATCCGTCATTACATGGTAGGCGGAGTGGGGGGTGTTAGGTTTTTTTTCGTTACGGAATTTCTTGATTCGGTCGCCGCGCTCAAAGCCCGCGATAAAAGCTATGCAATAGCTTAAAAATAAAAACTAGATAAAAATATAATGATTTTCGCTAAGATCTTTGGCAGTCCTTACCGAGTCGTCAGAAGCCCGAAATTCTGACAACCAGTCTTATATGTCATACCGAGGGGTGTCGTATTACCCAGTTACTGGGTCTGTGGAGGTCAGATAGGCGGTCGCTCCATGTAAAATACTGGTATTCAGCTGCATTCGGTTAGACTGGAAATGCTAGGCAGATTGATTTTTTTGCTTAACTAGGCCTAACCTCCAAAGTTTTACGAAAATTTATAATGAAACTAGCTTTTGCCCGCGGCTTCGCCCGCGTGGATGTCGGAATATCCCACGGGAACGTACTACCGAGATTTCTTATAATAACAGAGGAAAACGTCATTGACTCCTACCGCTGTGCCCGCGTTGCTCCGCGTAATTTAGAAACTGTGATATCTTTTAAACTATTAATTTAAATGATATGATTTAAAGGCATGTTTTCTAAATAAATTAAATGCTCAATTTAAATAACATATTTTTTTGGATAAGGATTAATACTATACTGGTCAAAAAAGCTTCGGAAATAACAATTAAATTTTTATCAAATTCTGAAAGATAAAAATGGTTATTGTGGGTCATCCTTAGAAGATAACATATGCCATCGCGGACTTTTTTGTTGAACTTTTTAAGATGAACAATACCGTAGAACATAAATTTGATGTATCTTTTCCGGTTAACGCAGCGCACGCCAGTAAAGCTCCCAGTCGGCATGATTTTTTCCGACTTCTTCAACAATAATCGTCATATTTCAGCCAATTTACACAAAATCTTAATGAATTATACACTAAAACCTTCCGCATGAATCACTCCGTCCATTGGTGAAAGCCGTTTGAAAATCGGTTCGGTAGTTTTTGAGTTTATCGCGTTCAGACAGACAGACAGACGCGGCGGGGGACTTTGTTTTATAATATGTAAGGATCTGAACATGTTTGAAGAAAACAAAATAGGCCTTACGGACGTTGCTCATTGCACCATTTTAATCTGAAACTCATAACAGCTGCCTTAGAAACCGTTACTTTATTTCCTGCTTACACGATAAGCTCTCACCTCGTTCAAGCGCTTATATTTATGAAAATTAATCAGAATAAAGAGATTACAGAGGCATGGCTCGCAATAATTAATATCTACAACAAAACTGTGATTAAACATGCTAAGACCATTACTCTTGATGTAAAGCCCACCTCTGCGATAGCACTGTAATTGTGAGCAGAAAACATTAATAAAGCTAACTATGAAGTATGGACTCCAATCAGTGCGCAATGGCGGCTAATTGAGAAGATTGGCGCTTGTGCAAGTCGTACGAATCAGTTAACTACTGCACTTTTTGCCATATGCTCTTGACGAGACCTCAATCGTTCATGTGGTCGCCCTAGAGGCGAATCAATGTTACAGACGAACAATCAAATAAGATCTGTATATATATTTTATTTATTCAGCAATCTTCCAAGCTGGCGATAATTTTCAATTAGCAGCTGCTCATCAAAAGCAGTAGACCACCCACTAGACAACTTCTTGCGATGAAAATTTTGCAAAGACTCTTTCTTTCTATGGCATTTGAGCGTATTCATCAAGTATGTTGTAATTATGAAGAATACGCATTCAGTACGCATGGCTAAACTCATGGACAAAAAAGATACGGAAAAAGGGTTATTAAATCATTTCTGCTTATGGCTGGAGCGTGTAATTTCTGTTTATCGTTCAATCATTTTAATGATTCAATTAGTGTTTCCAAGATTCATGTGAACGTAGTATTTTTGAAGTTTGGGAATGCTTTTGCAATCAAAAAATGCTTAGTTGTTCCTTTGAGGTCGTGATTCAATCGAATTCTCATGCTTCAGTCGTTTTCTTTTTACTTTTACATACGGCTCTTCTCAGACAGTTACAAATTGCAGATGATAAAAAAATGTATTTGAACAGAGAACCCCTAAAAAGTGCTTGGATGTTTATTCGAAGTTGCCAGACCTCCCAATACAGCACCAATTATATTTACAGAACCAAAAGGGCTCAATCTTCATTCACACGACCAAGTAGTAAATAATACGATTATGATAGTGCGTGAATCGGTTCAACAGGGAGTCAACGAGATCAATATGAACGTACGCAATCGCGACGATGTGGGGTCGTAGTCGCGAATAAATTGCTGCCCGTCTGCCGGGTTTGTCTAGACTCTAGACCGACGCCCGTGTGGTCTTAGGATACAGACACACTAGGTTTTTTGTTCATTTCTTACGACAATACCAATTGACGGTTCAGTTTTGTGCCAAGACATAGCTGAGTGGGAAACAACTCTATTGTGCACAACTAAAGGATTATATCCCAAGTTTTAATGCAACGCCGTCTACAACACAGCACTCTAAAAGTTTAATGGATAATACTGTAGACTCAGGCCATGTTAATGTTATTCAGGACGCAGTTTTCAACGAGGATTCCATTGCTAAGCTCCTTAACAAGTTTCGGGCACAGATATAGAAACTGCGCCAGACGTCTTTATTGCTCAAAGTTTGGCACAACACTGTACTTAATATTTTGCTCTTTTAAGCATTATGCTGGATAACTTCCAAGATTTTGCATTCAACGCGAACAAAACCAGTTATTGTGGGAGTTTGTAACTGTATAATATACCAAAAATGTTAAGTGAATAGTTGAATATGGTATTACTTTGTCAGTAACAAGGTAAGGAGCCCTCAAAAACTCATTTGCATTGGTTAAGCTGAAAACCTGACTCAACAAGCCATCTGTGATATCAACGAAAACAACATCTTAACGGTCGAAAAGGGAAAATACGAGGTAGACTTGATTGTGCCCACTTCCTTAGATAACAGACACAAGGATCGCTTACTAAATGAAGTAGACATTTATGTAAACGAAGTAGCCACTATCAATGGGACCGCGTTTAAAAATACGTTTATACTATTTGTAGATACATAAAAACGACCACATTATATGGTAGGAAATGTGATTTCATTTAAATATGAATAGGCTTAAACGGCCCTCAGATCCTTAGGTTGATAACCTTCATAAATTATGTCGAAACTGTATTGCAGGAAAAAATATACAAGTTTATATTTTTGGAAGTTCCATTTCTTTCCAATGAATCATGTTAGTATTCTTGGTGGAATCTGGGTCAAGCTTAGCTATAATAGCTATTCAGTCATCGTCCCTTCAAGGTTAATCCAGATAAAGGCACGGCTCGTTGAATAAAATAGATAAAATCTGATTAAAGCCTTTTAACTCATTAACTTGCGATTCGAAAAATATTTGAACAATTACGATAAATTCAATACAATCTTACATCAAGAATTTCCTATTGAACGAATTCAATGAACGGCCTTTGGAATAGCGTCGGCGTTTATTTGAATTTCAACGTTCAATGGACACCTCATTTATGTAAATATCATAATTTCTTGGTTAAATTATTTATTAAATTACTATCTGTCGTACATGGCCGACCTTTATCGTTGACAGCCAAATTCAATTACAGAGCCGTCATTACATCTTGTTAAATTCAATTTAATGTAAACATCGCTTTCATCATACGATCGGATGTCGAAATATGTTTCCTACTAGGTACCATGTTTATGTAATTACTTACTTGTACAATGTTAAGTCCGTCCAATAAATGGTATTACCTCTCCGTTAATGTAAATCTTCACGTGACAACCTTTGTGTGTCTGTCATCCCACAATCCTATTGCTGATAATTTATTTCACCCATACTGAACAACAAAAAGACTCAAATAAATAATTGTCATCTGCAGTCGTGACCATTTTTTCTATTGAATTATCAACTTTCCATCATTATGTTTTCTACTCAAGACTTTTATTTTTCTAGCTCTCAATTTTCTGATCAATTGACTCTAACTTTAGCTTCAAAGTTTCCAATTCAACATTCACTTTCCTCCAATTATCATCCATTACAATGACCTCATCATCTTCAAAATCTACATTTCGCAAGTTTTCAAATAGTGTGGAAGTTAGCGCGTTACCTATGTCTTCAGAGCTGCGTGGGCTCAGAGTAGTGGCTGTTGCACCGGCCCACGCGCCGTATGTTGCGACACGTCTGCACTGACCACTGTGATCGTTTTTATTAACACATCAACGTTGTTTGCGCTCACTGGTCCATCATGATGATGTGTGAACTTGATTTCTCTATTTTTTGGAAGAGATTGAATCTTACTTCAATATTGAAGTTTCTTCACATCGTCTTGCTAGCGTAGTTATACATTTGCTCTTCTTTGTGTACTAAGTTGACCAATACGACTGTTATGCGTTTTATTATCCTTGGATTACCTTTCGGTGCATATTTTTATTTATTTACTGTGTTTAAAAACTAAAAAGTAATTATTATAATATATGTCATGTGCGTCTTTTACCAACTCCTCAAAAAATATTGTGTGTGTTTTTGATGACATTTTAGAAGAATTGTTGTGTGTCACATGTCACAAAGTTTCAAATGTTGCCAGTTGCTCTTTATTTAGGTACCAATAAATTTTAAATATAGGTTACAACAATGATTACTTTACAACGGGTCTAACGTTTAACGACCTCTTCCCACGACCGTTTTGATTTACACACTCGCTTTTTGTGTTTTAAAATCTCGTATAACAGGTCCAATTTCGCGACTCCTGCGCAGGCATGGAGATTTGTGCTTTTAACTAATTCCTGTTTTTTTGCTTGTTGCAGGTGAGTCACAGACAGACGAGGTTTTATTATTGAAGATTTTGGTTATGAAAGTCAACATAAAGGTTTGTTTACATAGTAAGAGTTGATGAGAATCATAGTTATCGGAGATGTGGCACTCAAATCGCAAAGGAACGATAACAAGTATTAATAAACAACACAATATTGCCTACTTTCAGTTCCGGGTACGAAGGTGTGAATTACATTTTAAGTAAAAGACCAAAACAGCTCTTTACAAACTAGTCTTCCATACAAAATTACTACAAAACCATATAGATCAGACCCCGGCAGACACACGAGAACCCATACATTATTATAATGACCAACGTGGTGAACAAAGAAGTAGATGCACAACACGTGCTCAATTGAGCGCCACTGAGAATTAATTGGTGAAGCAATGCAAAGAGCGGTGTTAATTATTATTGTAAACAGTTCGCAGCGGAAATGCCATTGTCTGACATGTTTTAATTTTCGTATTTACGAGTACGTGCGCTGAGTGCGGTTTTGTTTTGGTTGCAATTGGTCTTATTTGAGAAATGGCGAGTTCTTTGTTTGGCTGGTATTCTTTTTCCATTGGTTTTTTGCTGCTCTTTCTCGCTTTATCATCTTTCTGTCCTCATCCCATTTTACTTGAATACAACACATTTTCTTCTTCGATTCTCCGATTCTCCCCTATTTACGTCACTCAATTATCAATTTTCACTCCCTTTTCTTTATTCCATATCATTCCTCACATCTTTTCCTTTTTTGCTGCTCTTTCTCTACCATCATTAATTACTTCAATATGATTGAATTTATTATCGGCAGAAAAAATGGTGTCTTGTTCTTTTATTGTCACATCAATTTTGTAAATTGCATTAGCATCTTCTTTATTTAGACCATCTCAATAATTCTGTGGGAGTAGGCTCCACATTTTAGTTCTCCTAAATTATTTCCCCAAAATATTGTATATGCTTTTAAGCTCAGCTAATAATAATATAATTTAACGATCAACTCCTCTTACCAAATGTCAAATATCTCGACCCACTCTTTAAGCTTCATATTTATAACAAACATTAAATGTCAGTATTTGGAGCAAGCTATAATTTAGTCTAAATACCCACTGGCGATTCTTCGTTATTCTAGAACTAATTTGAACTGGTCTAGTCATCATATAGGCTATATAAAACCAAACCAGTTTTCCCACAATGTATGTAGTTATGTCCCTACCTGCTTACATATTATGTCTGTCTGTATGTGTCAATGGACCTGTATATGTATGTAAGTGTTGCGTGTTTTACTTTTTTACCTAAACAGCGCTGGCTGGCGGTTGAATGAGTCAACTTGAATGTCACGCACTATTAGGGCTAAAAGTAAAACCTGCCTTGATTTTTATTTTTGTTATTTTTGTACATTTTATAAAGTTAAATATAATATTTTTTATGAGTTTTTAATAGCGTAAAGTTTAAAACTTTAAATTACGCAATTCCCAAAACACAAAATATCGCTCCCATAAAAAAACAATTCAGAGACGCGAAAAAAAATTGAGCTTAACAAAAATAACATTTTTCGGTGGGTAGCCCTATAAATATCAGAGGCGCGTGGACTGAAATTCCAATGTAAATATTGCCAAATATTATCCTTGTGCCAACACAAACAGCCCCACGTTTTTAGGTAACGCTATCAAACGTGTTTGGTTTTCACAAATATTTGGGACCCGTCGCTGCCCAAATTTATTTTTCAGGGGAAATTTTGTAACGCGTAAAAAATTGGGATCTTTTGTGGCTTTATGTGGCGCTATTTCGGTAGAGAACTTTCTGGTTTGACCCATAGATCCCAGAAACTTAACTGTAGTTTATTACCCATGTGACAACCACTTATATTTCCAGTCATAAATCAAGCACTACCATTTAAAACCTTCTATTCCTAGAAAGTACTAAACCTGACTGCACCAAGATTTGCATGCGACTAGCAAAATTATCGCCAGAGCTTTCTTAAAACATTTTTAACACGCAAAACGGTTTTATAATAATACATTTCCAAGACGTACACGCACATAAAACCGTGCATCCTGACGTTAGTAAAGTGCGTTTCCGAGTTTTCAAACGTAAAAGTTAACGTTAAACGTGTCACACAAAGTAATGACTCCGCGGATAAAATCTCAACAACGGCTCACTAGAATAAAATCAAATACTTAATGAGCTCCATTCTAGCTAACTTCTTAATGTGCCAACTGAACAATAAATATATTATATTAATGCTCCGCCACGAGTGGTTGCCGCAAATAATCCTTGCGCGGTACTATCACTGAAAATATTAATGATTCTTTGTCTCGTTCTCTACGGAACACTTCATTTTGTAGAGAAATTGCTTGATTTCGAGATATAGTCCCTATACATTACAGGTACAGTCTGCAGGAAACTGTAAAGAAACAGATTTAAAAGTATTATTTTAATCGTTTGTTGGAACCTCGTGATGTTAACACGAATAGTTTGAAGGGCTTCCAATCCTGTGGGGCGCATTCCTTCCGCTCATGTTACCGCGGGTGCAACACGTGCCACGTGCCGAGGAATTTGTCACTTCACTACCCGCCGCCGCTTTCACTCTCCATGTTAGAACGGAGCACGCAGTGGTGTTTATTCTGGCGCAGTTCGACGAACCGAAATTATGTTTATTTAACAAATCGCGAGCCGTCAGCGCCGCAGCCAGGAATGCGCCGCCACCGTACACGGCTTAATGAACCATAAATCCATTCGATATTATTGAGTGTCCGCGCCTGAAATGAAAGCGGCCCGCGGCTGAACGTTGACCGTCGGCCTGACGCGCGGCATCCCATTCATGCGAAGGCCGACGGGAAAATAAACGAGAAAACGCAACTCCGTCGGGACGAGCGCCGCGCCGCGGTTTCCGTTATTCTAAAATTAAAATCACACACAGCGTCCAGACGCACCGCATGAAACCGAAAGTGAACTCTCGGCTGGAGAAATTAAGAATAAAATCGCATCCACCAAAAAGAAAAAAGTATCTCAGCGGGAGTCGTCATCACAATGGACGCGACTCCATTCCGCGGCGTACTATGTGGCGGTGATGATTCACTGCAGGCGCGCAGATTCAGCCACGATCACGTCAGACTTACTACAGACGCCACTACAGCATCTTGAAATTTTGCCAATGGTAGTTTCGCAAGCGATTATCGTAAAATTCAACGGCGCTCTGGCAATGACCCATATTGAGGTAGGTCACGGTTAGGGATAGACTGCTAATAGACGTGTGCTGAGCACACCATTGAACAGCATGTGCCGACACATCCATCGCTAGTCTGCGTTGAGATAAGCATGTAATTTACTGTGCCTTTGATGTGAGGCGGCTCGTCGTGGCCGGAATACTGAGTGTCGCGCTCTGAGCCATTGTGCACGTACAGTTAGCGTGGCCGCACTGCAACCGTGGACAAAGCTCTGCTAATGCAGGTTTCTTGTCTAGCAGCCCACTACAATGCGGAAATAAAGGTTCACCGTTGTGCCGTTGATAATACCCTGCTTCAGCAGTCATACTATCATTCGATGTGGCTATCGCACTCGTCCCAAAGATGGACTCAAGTTGGCAGCCGATACCGACTACGAAATGCACTCGGTCCAGTTAGCCTGCAGCTGTAATAGGCTAGCTATCAATAAAATTTCAATATTTATGAAGTCATATGCTAAGACTGTCGTTGTCGTTCAACTGCGCCGGATAAATGGAATAAATTGAACTATACATTACAATAACAAAGACAGAAATATGATTTCAACATGTAAGAGCTTTTATGCTTGAGGCAATAAAGAAATCTTCAACTATGCCTTTGTTTATACAGGCATCGATGAATTTAAAATGTACGACTCAATCGAGTCTCCTTAGCATACATTACCGTCCCTCGCATTATTGCAAATGGCACGCTAACCCCGCAGCGCGCACGGCGAGCTGCGCGGGCTCATCGTTATCATAATATCCATTTCCGCCGATATCGTTCGTCCTCCATCCCGGTGCGTCAACCTCGGAATGATTTATTACATCTCATTACCAGTCGCCATTAGATATTATATACCTAATCGAGATCTCGATGTTTGTGTCGATAAAGCAATTAGCTCGGCGCGTGAGATACGAATCGCGGTTACCAATTAAACGCTACGACATCAATCACCGCCTGTCATAAGTGAATTAACAAACTCTTTAATTGAACAAATGAGCATATACTAGCCTTGAATGTTAAGTATTTGTCATTTTTTATACCGTCAGCAAGTTGCACAGTAGCTGAGTAGTAAATTGTTTTAGTTAGTCCCGATCGCTCGAGGAGTAATTACTTGATGACATAGCGTTAATTGCTGGTGATCGTCTATCGGTCGCTGACAATGTCGAACACGGAGCATGGAGCGGGAATAGCTGAAATATTGACTCGTCCTCCGAAATTACTATCGATAGGGGTTTAGATATTGCCTGGAAGGTTTTTAACGACTGTCATTATGTGGCAGGGAAAGTGGTGTTGTTCCACGAAGGTAGGCAGGCATCAGACGCCGAGACGAGGGCGCGGCGATGTGTGTTCGCACACTAATTGCTCCTGTAGGCAACTTTTCAAGCGCGAGCGCGCAACTCACGCTGTCAAGAAAAGCGTTCCGCGTTATTCGCTTAGAGAAAAACGTACAAATCTTTTGCTAAGTGCTACTGACAAGCTGTAGAGTGTGCTTTTCATGAATAATTACCCACACTTATTCAAGTTGTGAAACGTATTGGCAATACGTAAGTCAATGTAACAAAAACGATTGAATCAACATTTCTAACAAAGCCATCTTCGATGTAACATGTAACTGACAATGACCCACATGAGTGCTCTAAATGTAATTCTAAATAATATCTAATTAAATATTAATACCGTGCAAAAAACAATAACAGCCAACTGTGTTGATACAACAATGGTTGCGCACGCGCACAATGCGCGACCTTGCGCTCTTTTCGATCGTATGGTATCGATGGATAACTCGGTACTCGGTAGATGCTATCGATTCATCGGTCTCGTGTTTTTGTTGTGTCTGTGCAGAACTGTGCTACTTGTTAGGTTAAACAGGGTTCAGCTTAGATTGTTACTAGGTTGTACCATGTAGGGCTGACAACTTTCTTAATTAATGATAATGTAAAATGGCTCCTGAATACAAGAGATTCGCTGAAAGTAAGTATGTACGTTCCGATGTGCTGTTCGTTCCATAAGCTCTATAAATATTATGGATTCTTCAATAGATATCAACGTTTTAAAGAGCAATCCCGACTGCCCTTCCATTTTAGAATGCAAGTTATTGCAATTTCCAAAGAAACGATTTAATCGTAACACCAGACTTTCTAATTAAGGGCACAAAACATAAATTAACTTTCATTTTCAAGTCCAAATCCTACCAGCCCTAGACCCGACAAACAAATGCTCCAGCTATCAGATCGCAACACATTTGGAGTAGAATAGAATAGAAAATGAGCAGCCACGTACGGACTGCAAAGAACTCGTCGTGAGGTCAAGCGATACAAGATCAGTACGAGAGTAACCGAAAGGTTATCGGGAGAAAGTTTAGTACGAGTAGCAACAACGCATCTCTTTGTACAGACTGCAGAGGTAACTCGTCAGGCAGGATTGACGAGTTATTGGTGATTGGTGCATTGATGTGCAATGGAATTAGTGTAGCCATCTTCGATTTTATATTAATAGGCGACTAAATTGTAGTTAGAGAGAGTTATGTCCGACTCGTCACTGTTCCGATTGGTCATCAAAATTTTACTCGCTTCAAGACGTCCCGACTCGTCATTATTAAAAACAAAATTAGGACCCGTTTTATTAGCCTTTTTAAACGGTTCCTTTCCAATATAAATATGAAAAAGCATGATTACTTGAACTGCCTTAGCTATGGTTACTTCAGCTTGTACCAGTATCAATATCGATCGGTCAGTCGTTGAGAATTCACCATGAATAAATAATGGTAAACAGCTAATGGTTAGGCCACTGCAGTAACGTCGACTTTTCATTCTTCAATCCTATTTTTTTGGTGCTACGAGTATATTGATCGACATGTGGCTTGACCTTCCAATTGTTGAATTATGAAGAAAATTCCAACTTTCCTATCGACATTTCCTGCCATTTTACCTACCAAATCGTTATTTTATCACTACATACAGTGCAACATCGTCACTAGCACATGCTGTCTTAGCACGCAGTCGGAACAATGTGCTAAACTGGGCAATCTATATGTGGGCTCGGCCTTGAGACTTGGCGCTTTCTTTCTGCGCAGGCGGCGGCACCAGTTCTAAGTAAAGGAGTACTTGTTCGAAGTATTGTCGGACTAGTTTTTGAAGTGTCATGTTGGATGTAGAGCGATGTATATTCTGCGGTAAAGTGTTTGATTCTGAAATTGTGATACGCCACCTTTTTTTTTTTTTTCTTTGGTGGAAAGTTATCAAATAACTTCTCCCGCTCCGGGCGGAGCGGGAGGGCGTGTCAGACTCTTACTGACTAAAACCCACCCGTGTTCCTTCGGTTGCCCTGTTGCAGGGGGGCACGATTTCTTCGCACCTCCGGCAGGCATCGGCCCTAGCGCCCGCACACAGGAGACCCGTACGGGTAGCGCCCGCAGTGCTCTGAAACGAGGGAGTTAGTACGATACGGTTGCTAGTGTTGTACGGGTTTTACCCGGAGCGGGTCAAGTACAGACTAATCTGCGTCGCTGAGAAACAATGTTCTAGCGCCTCACGTGTGTCTCCGTTCCGGGAGCACGTACGGGCGGCCCGCACGGGTCTCCCGGACAACCGTGAAACCAGCCTTAGATCTAGATAGTAGATAATTATCAAAACAATCTGTGGTCGTATTAGTGAATTTCCAAAGACATTGTGCAACCAGGAAGAACCTGCAACTATAACTTAATTAGCAACGGCTTTGTCTAGATAATTACAGACATCTTCCACGTTTCCGCTTTAATTTCTAGAGATCTTCACTATATGACGCTCTAAAAATCGAATAATCGACTAATCATTCGGATACAAAAGCATCGGATTTTTCATAATCGAATCATTTAATGACAAGTTAAATGAAGCATTGATTAATCAAGGTAAAGATTATTGATATGTGCTGCGTATAATGGACTAATCAAATCGATTTAGTTACCGAAATAATTTCATAGTCGATTGGGCTAGTGATGAACAGTATACTAATTGAGTAGATGATTTAACTTCCAATTAACATTGGGTCGTTTTATGAAATTTCCTGTATGGTGCAATATTTAGTCATATTTATTAAGTTAGTCAAGGGCGAAATTCTTTTCATTGGAAAACAAAATAAAATTTCCATTCGGTATCATACCTCTAAATCTGTGGTACCTATGTAGTTTTTAGTTATAATTGAAGACAATCCTTATCCTTACATATTATAAAACAAAGTCCCCCGCCGCGTCTGTCTGTCTGATCGCGATAAACTCAAAAACTACCGTACGGATTTTCAAACGGTTCCACCAATGGACGGAGTGATTCATGCGGAAGGTTTTAGTGTATAATATAATATAATAATAATATAATAATTGCTTTATTTTCAGGCAACTAAGGCCCATAGACAAAATACATAGTACAAAATACATACCTAGTTTGGAATTCAGAGTTCATTTAGTTTTAGCCGTCTACTCACTTACATTATTTGTAACCTAGTTCTTAGGAATATAACTGTATTAGGCTATATTTTATTGAGTCCAAATAAACGTTATTATTATTACATAAAATAATCTTACACAATAATAAACTAATACATAATATAACAAAAAAAAAAACATCTCTATAAAATCTAGTTACTACGTTGGGTCGGCGACGTATTGCGCTGAGTCGTGGTGTCATGTAGCCTTCCGCGAAAACGCCGGTACACGACACCCGTCGGCCAAAAGATACATCAAATTTATGTTCTACGGTATTGTTCATCTTAAAAAGTTCAACAAAAAAGTCCGCGATGGCATATGTCTATCTTCTAATGATGATCCACAAGAATCATTTTTATCTTTCAGAATTTGATAAAAATGTAATTGTTATTTCCAAAGCTTTTTTGACCAGTATAGTATTAATCCTTATCCAAAAAAATATGTTATTTAAATTGGGCATTTAAATTTATTTAGAAAACATGCCTTTAAATCATATAATTTAAATTAATAGTTTAAAAGATATCACAGTTTCAAAATTACGCGGAGCAACGCGGGCGCAGCGGTAGGAGTCAATGACGTTTTCCTCTGTTATTAGGTATGACATCTCGGTAGTACGTTCCCGTGGGATATTTTCCGACATCCACGCGGGCGAAGCCGCGGGCAAAAGCTAGTATTTCATAATTAGATCGTTATCAAATCCGATTAGCTACTAACAAGCAGTGACAATACACTGACAATTAGACCCAGAACCGGTTTCTTAGACTATAGGTAATTGAATTACATGGCACGTACATTGCAATATGTAAAACGTCTATATTATATTAATATTTATAAACATATTAATGCATCTAAAAGCATGCATCTAATGTATCTATAATGCTTCTAACAATGTTTTAACTCTTAGATAGTCCAATGTAGCAGGTGATACAAAACCCTGATTTTAGCTATGGCAGTGCCACTAAATTTAATACAAAGCAGTAACCTAATTGTCTAACACACTATCAATCACAATCTGAATGATTTTGGAGGATATTGCTAATCCATTGCTACATATGTTCGAAAAATTTGTCTGCTCAACAACGTAAATAACGCAACGAATGTTGTTGAACTGTCAAAATAAAATCCATAAGAGTCAGGAAAGCCTGCGAAACTCAAATTTTCTTACGTTTTTTGCATTTTGCAGGTCAGTGTCAAGTTTTATATTGATTAAAATATGATTCGCGGCCGTAACAATTATGGCTTTACTCAAATATTTTTACGCAATACAACTCCATAAGTTAGCAAAGGTCTCCAATGTGTTGATTCCATGAAATTATGACATTTGACACCTTTGTTAACTGAAACGCGGGCATTTTGACATTTTGAAATTTTTCGTCGGGTATATCAAGACATACCCGGACGAAAAATTTCAACGCAGGGGGGTTCAGAATCATGTACTGTCATCCATGGTGTTATCATGGTTTTCGCGTCGCCACCCTGTATAACTAGTCTTCAAAAGCTTTCGCTGATGGGGGTAATTTCGTCATTCCGAGAATAATTCTCGTTTCCCAGAACGAATAAGAACTCAAATCAATGATTATTATTCCCATAATTGAGAAAATAATTTTTCCCTACTCAAATGACTGCACTTACAAGCACTCCTGCGCAGAAGCAATCTATCACAGCTCACCGATACTCAGCTGCCATCTTATCGGAACAAAGTGATCTTAATAGTGAGCGACAATGTACCAGTCAATTAGACCGGCGACCGGTTCGTATCGATGCGAATACAATGATACACTCGTGCGCAGGGTTACCCTCCGTCAGGATTTGTACGGACATATCCGGCTTTTTGGACCCCCGTCCGGACTTGTCAGTCGTCCGGACTTTTCAACATAAATGCACGTTTTAAGAAAATAATAAAAGTTTTATGAGAATTTTAAAAAAGGAAGATTGAAAATTAAATCTAGACTATTTTGCAAATGTCCGGCTTTTTGTCAGGACTTTTCAAATTTCAAACTGCCTCATTGGTCCAGTGGTTGCAAGCGCTACTGCTGAGCATGAGGTCTTGGGTTCACTTCCCAGGTCGGGCAAAGTGTTATTCTGTTTTTCAATCAGGAATATTTCAGCAGCAGCCCGGAGTCTGGATTTGAACTCGGTTGATGGCAATAGGCTCGCCACCCACATGGGACTTAGTGGGTGTACTATCGCGAGAGCCCATAACCCCCCACTTTGAAAACAAAATCCCGTCCACACGATGACCACATCTGTTACTGCCCGGTTGTATAGCGGCCGAATGCTGCAAGCAAGAATAGTCCTTATGGTGGTTACTTATGGTTTTCCGCGATAGTATCTATTACAAGTGCATACACCTCTGCCTAATGGTAACCCTACTCGTGCGCAACGATCTCCACGAGGAAGCTTCAGATTTTAGTTCACCATTGAACTGGATTGCGTGTCTAAAGACTATTTCGGTAGTTTTGTACGTTGGCGGGATATGGGACTTAGAATTCAATGATTTATAATTAAGTAAAATAGTAGTAAGTAAAAAAGTTTGAGAACTTGGGCTTATTTTTAACCGACTTCCAAAAAGGAGGAGGTTATATGTTCGTCGCGTATGTTTGTTTTATGTTTGTCCACCGATTTCTCCGTCAATTGTGAACCGATTTTGAAAATTCTTTTTTTGTTTGAAAGGGTATGCTCTCGAGGTGGTCCCATATAAATTTTATTATCTTTGCTTCGATAGTTTTTGAGTTAGCTTCAATAATACGTACTTTTTCCCATTAGTATGTGGATGATATGATAAGTTCCTGTCAATGTTATTTACATAGCAGGTAGTGGTATTCGAATTTGTGTGGGGTAGGTACCACAACTAAAAAGAGAAAAATTAAAACTTTTTACAAAAAAAAAACAACCGACTTCCAAAAAACACTACAAAGTGAAAAATAACTTTAATTTCGGAAGTCGGTGACAAAAAACGAAAATTCAAAACCAAAGACACCGACTTCCGAAATTAAAGTTATTTTTCACTTTGTAGTGTTTTTTTGGATGAGTCTTTTTGAGCTTAAACTTTTGAGCTAATTTCACATTTAAGGTGAGAAGTTTCGCAATAATTTTCCGTTTTAAAACATAATAGTTAGGGTACACCACTAGCCAAAATTCTTTTCGATATTTTATTCCCAATCGATACGTAGGTACTTCGATCGGATTTGACACAGCTATTGAGCGATTGGTTAGAGAATCATATACGTATGATCAATAAAACATGCATTTGCACACTGACAATAAAAATATCTGTTCCCACAATTATAACACCTCATAAAAATGGTGAAAGAGGCAGACGGTTTTTATTATTCTCCGCACTTGACATCAATAAGAACCTGTTTTGTGTTTACTCTTTTTAGTCTTGAACTTCAAAACCATACAATTATTTGCTCGTAAAACGTCAGGTGACGGTGTATCAAAGGCGATGGGCGGTTGCGTGGGCGCACCTATTAATAATTGTTGGTAAGACGCAACGCTTCCGCGGCGCCCGCGCTTAGGAGACCGTTTTAGCACTGATAATAAGTTATTGAGGACACTTGGTCTTGCTAATGACTATATTAGTCGCGGATCAATCGTCTGTGTCATAAAGCGACGGCGTTTGATTACACGCAGTCGCCTTGGAGCTCTGATCTGGTGACAAGGACAGCCCCGACTGTTACTATGCTTTCATAAAGCCATTAGAACGTTATTCCAAAACAAAACACAGGTAAATTGATGATTAAGTGACCGCTGATAATTATGTGTATATTTCAATGTCATGCAATAGAAAAGTATTGTTCATATATTTTCATAGACTTGAAATGACGAGTTTTGTAGACATCATTAAATTACGCATTGTTTGAGGAAAATAGACTTATGTTTGTCTATATTAGTCGGTCAGGTGTCAATATCTCACGATTTTTCCTTTTATAATTCCTTTAAAACTAATTAGGTCAAAACCACAACCGCGAAATTTTCGCAATTCATTATTGCAAAAATATTTTAAGTGGAAACTACATGGACTCGATATGTAAATTAGTAAAGCATCTAGCACGAAGGTTCGTTATCTGCGAGCCTTGATTAATTAAACCATCATTTTAATTCTGTTAACGAACAAAATTCCTATATTCAATTAAAAAGTCGCCTTCATCCGATGTTAACAAGCCCTAGAAACAGATTTTTTTTTACGTTTTTTGCAATTTGCAGGTCAGTGTCAGGTTGTATGTTGATCGTTCGCGACAGTAACAAATGTGTATTTACAGAATTATCATCATCAAAACAATTCTTTAAGTTCATATTACCCTTTTGAATGACTATTTCATTAAATCACGACATAAAAATTTGAAGCTATTTGTTGCTTGCTGATTTTAGAGATTCTGTAACTACATATTTTTGAAGTGAGAACTTCTTTAGGCGCAACTCTTTTTCTTATTTGAACTAAAAAAAGATCGAAATTTAAATACACCTTTTTTATCAGAAATTGAAAATAAATTAGTTAATAGATTTAAAATTTATTTATTTAGATTTATTATTTGAATGATAATTATTTTATTTATATTATTATTTAAAGGTTAATTAAATTTAAATGTTGGGCATTTTTTGAGATGGGAGAAAACCATGGAACTCGTGACCTGTTACCGACACCGTGGAGTAAATGACATCAACGCGTTGATGATTTTTTTTCAAGTT
Organism: Agrochola litura; assembly: GCA_949152395.1. Classification (NCBI taxonomy): domain Eukaryota; kingdom Metazoa; phylum Arthropoda; class Insecta; order Lepidoptera; family Noctuidae; genus Agrochola; species Agrochola litura. The sequence goes on along the minus strand of OX424502.1, from coordinate 4,056,254 downwards.
TTCACTTCTGCACAAACAACCTGACACTGATCTCCAAATTACAAAAAAGTATGATAATTTGAATTTCACGGGCTACCATAGCGCGCCCACGGATAATGTAGACGCTTCATCGCGCTGCGTCACCCACTACTTGCGCTCTAATTAGCTGTTACGCTAATACACCATTGTTTGCGTTATTGATGGGTCCAGGTAGCTATCGGGATCTCAGCAGCACATTTCCGTGATTGTTTCTGATCATACAATGTGGTCGTGGGCGATATGATTGCCAGGCGGCAGCTCTATACTTGTGTAGAAAAATGTAATTGCTTTATGAATCATTTAACAGTTGTCGGATTATGGAGAACTACCTTTTATCAGCGGCGCGACGTGTGTGGTTATTTAATAAATAAATAACCTGTCGAGGTGGTGATGATTTTCCATAGAGAATCTGGGAATTTACGTATTCATAAGTTATAAGCAACTGAATTGAATGAATATAAATCGGCAATCAGACGTCCCGTCAACAATATTGGCACTTACACGTGCATCTTAATATGCTCCCCCCCATTATACAAAATAATAATGAGCAGACAAACAAGGCACTCGAATCAAAATTCCTCTACACCTGGGTTCACTGAATCCATAATCCAGCTGCACCTGGTTTACAAAACAGACGCCACAATCAAAATTTCATAAGGTGCCCTTGCTATAAATTCCCAATTTCCATATTTCAACCGTCAGCTGCGCACGCGCTGGCTTGGCAGGTGCTCGCGCAGCGATTGCCCCGCCCTCCCCGCATTCCCCTCGCTTGTTTCATGTTAGGGCTGGCTATTACGCAATTGATAGTTTATTGTCATAACATTTGGACTGATAGACGAGATTGATATGATAAAATCACATTATTTATTTGAATGTTCTATAGATATGTCGTAAGTTGTGTCGCGCTTGTGCCATTTCTTTATTGCATTCAAAGAATCCATGCACAGTGGTTCTAATTTGTATTAGATGCCATGTGTACGACCAAAATGGGTCATCAGTTTAGGAATCAGAAAATGATATTCATGCCAATAAATAAAAGCTACAGTCTGTCCATAATTTAAGTTGTGCCACAGATGAACGTTCTGCTGACTGCATTGTTACATATTTGGCACCACCGTCCCACCCACCACAATATGACTGAAGTGGCGCCAATACCAGGAAATTTGGTAACAGCAATAAATTGTTGCTGTCTTCAATGTTTTATAACCTTCAATGCGAAACGATTAATTTGTCACATATTTGGAACTATGATGAATATTCAATCGCTTCACGGGAAACCCATCTGAATTGACTGCAGAGAAGGTTCTATCCAAAGAAGGTATCGCAAAAAAAACAGAATTACGAAAAGATCAGGACACCAATTCTTAAAGTGAAGCGGGGTCCTTCTCCCCCCTTTTTTTTGGGTGGGAAATTATCAAATAACTTCTCTCGCTCTGGGCGGAGCGGGAGGGCGTGTCAGACTCTTACTGATTAAAACCAACCCGTGTTCCTTCAGTTGTCAGGGGCCACGGTAACCCTTTCGGACAAACCCGTAACCCCGGCAGGCATCGGCCCTAGCGGACCCCTTCAGTTGTGTCCTCGTCCCACCCTAAGAATGGGAATCCAAATAACTAATACTGTCAGACTGTCACAAAGATGATTTATAAAGTTTCTCCTCATTTCCTGCCTTACCAATAAAATAATAGATGGTGAAGGCAACCATCTTTTTGGTCAAAGAGCCAACCCTGGCGCTTATACAGGGAATTTTAATTAATCTAATTTGCATGTTTGGCCGCGACACGCCCGACGTGCAATAAAATTTACATTTTGTTTTTAACATAGCGCACGCTGCGGCGGCGCCGGCGCAGCTCTGCAGTTTTAGGACAAAGAAACTGAGGTACTTGCTAAACAGGGTAGGAATAATAGAAAATTCAGCTGAATCTAACTGCTACAGGACTGATTGCTTGTTTAAAACACGCAAAAACTTTCAAAATCTTGAAAGTTTTAGTCAGCTTTAAGTAGTCTAGTATACAAATTAATGAATGAGTTATACTTGATGTTGAATTGTCACTTGATGTATGGGCTTTCACTGCTCAGCTTTTTGAGTTTCCTCCCGGAGCCTGCTTCCCTTCAAAGTCTACTATGTCTGTGAAAGTAAACTTTAACAAGCAATTCCTATTCTTTTCTATCAGTATAAGAATCATCGCTTACCTCGGTCCGGTTAGGCTGCTAGCAATTTTAAAATGAACTAGACAAACATTCCTATGATATAAAATTCGCTTATAAACCAAATAACTTATTCAGCAAGCAATAAATAACAATTAATAATGTATTAGTGGTAACAATTATATTTTATAGCACAGCGTGTAAGCCCGTGTCTCTATTTGCGCGGCACGCCCCCGCAACTCACAGATCGGCGCGGGCGCACGACGCTCCAATAACATTAATAACCGAATAGATGTTATCCCACTTAGGATGTGGCTAGGAAATCAGCGACTAACTGAATGTATCAATGCGGAATTTTCACGCTGAAATAACACTTTCTTTTGGAGATAAGGCCATGGATAGAGGGGAATTACACAGGATGAAGGCAGGCTTCTGCTTACTAAAACTTCCCGATGTTCCCTTTGATGTAGATCCTGGTTTCGTAAGTGCTATGTAAAAATAGGAAACTTGATTATATCAAGTTGAAAATCATACCAAACTATCCCAAAATCTGCATGGAAAAGAAATTGAAGATAAGAATGTAAGATCCTGGCGATAACTGGCCAATTAGAGCTGTTCATTTATTAAAAGATATAAAAGCAAAACTGCCGTTCTTACGAAAAGTGCAATAACTCGAGTTTTGCGCCGAATTGAGATAAGTAGGTACATATTTGGAATTTGCAAAATGAGATCCATATATTCTTTTTAGACACTTTTTACATATCTATGACGAAGCCGGTTTACCTTGTATACCATGTAGGTATAGTGTTGGAGATAGAAACAAAACAAAAATAAAATCTTGAACCGCGTTTTTCTCGAAATCAGGTTTAACCTAGTTATTGCACTTTTCTTTAATAGTTCTAGACTATCATTTGGTTGGGGCTAGGGAATGCGCTAGCCCCAACCAAATGATAATCTATAACTATTTACTAATATTTTTCGCAATACTAAAAGCTCACTAACAATATTTTATTATTCATTAAATTCGATTTTAACGATCACCATTCACATAATTATGTTATTCTTTGCACAATATATAACTTTCGTCTTATATGGACGTGGTTAGGACATCGTCTCTATAAGAAATTCATAGTTATGCTATATGCTACTCATTACAATTTCAATATTTCAACATCCAATATAAAGCATTGTGATCATTTTCTTATAGAATGATTATAATTAATTGTTTCACTTTATAAAAGCTATGAGCTATGATGAATCTTTACCCTGAAGCAATACTGCCGTCTGCCACACCCTAATAATAACAATGAAATTACACACATTAAACTCCTTGCGATCTATCTCACCGCTATCAGCATTGCGAGAGCGATGTCGTGGTGCCTCGATAAGAACGAGGTACTCAACTCATTGTTACTGAGCACCATCAATCTAACGTTGCGCAAACTACAGTAGATGGCATCGGCGTGAGGCAACCGTTGCTCCCAAACTGTCCGTAATACCCGCCGTCCCCGCCCAGATAAGACCTCATCACTTAGCAAAAAGATAATAACTGCAATCCACTTTAGTATACTTCTGATTGTGGCTATTTCTTAAGTGTTCCGACATCATTGTAGCCTTTGTAGAAAGTCTGATTTAGACTCTAGCCGTCTGGAATTTCATCATATCAAGTTATTTTTGATCAGAGACTGAGATTAGGTACTTACTTTATAACCAGAATCATGAAGAGGAAATTGTGTTTTATTAACAACACATTAATTTGTATTTCATATTCAGCCCCATAAAAAATACCCCATTACTGCAACAAATCCTTGTTACAGTTAACAATGGAAAATTCGATCTCTAAACTAATTAACTCCCCAACTAGGGGTGTAATTCATTTCGATTGACGCACAATACTATTGTACAAATTTCTAATTTAAAATTTGATTGCATCTCGTGGGAGCACCCCTTGCGTTCGCATTGTCTGCTCGTGAGCAAGTCACGCTGACTGGTGTGTTGACCCCTGTCACTGCTGCCCATTTGCATGTACCAGCACAAGGGAGCAGTAAAGCTTTCTATAAATCTAATCGAGGGCCGGCGACAACAGTTGTAAAATTTTACGACTTCCGTCGATCGCGGGCTGCTGCGGCCGTTTGCTCGCCTTCCACACGCGAGCGTCCGAGATTCAAATCTTAAAGCCACATGCATAATCCACTGATTCTGTCTGTGCATCTCGCGCTCCTTATAGTAATTAACTAGTAGCAAGGTCGCCGCGTTTTGTCATTCTCCATATTTATGCGACAGCAATCCTCCTTGGGACACAGTTAGACGTCCGCGGCCACTAATCACAACCAAATCGGGCTCGCGACTGACCACTCCGCCACCGTTTCGTCCATCCACGTCGACCGTAACCACTTCTAGATCGAACCTTTTTAGTACAGCAGCTAGACGCCGGCGCTGCGAGGGCACCTGTCCGTCGAGCCTTATTTATAAAAGCTAACATACCAACGCGCGAATCTAAAACTTTTATGACATTCGCGTCAGCTGAGTCATGATTCAATCGGCTCGTGAGCCGCGCTCCGATGTACGATTTAACGCATTATCTATAAGATGCGATTAAGAAATACGATCGAAATGATGGATGGTGCTGGAGGCGTCCTGTTACGCTGAGCGCGATCGATGGAGCGTGTCGATAGCCATCGGCGCGGAGGTATCGGGCGCGCATCGATCGTCGGCGCGGGCGTCGTTGTGCAACGCTTATGAATAATTACCGGCCGGTACTCGATTCACTGCCAAGGACGCCTTTTCGCTTTTAGTCGGTCATCGATCGCAGCGCGTTGCGCAACGCGACGGGGGTTTCGCTGTCGGGCCCGTCGCGCCCGTCGCGCCACGCTCCGTGAGAAGTGCACGCGACTAATGACGCGTTGCTCAAGCGGCGCAACCCGCCCACAAATCGCTTTATTATGCAGAAAGTGAGTCGGAACAAATGGACGCGCCGCGTTGCACCCGGGCCGCATTTATTACGGGACCCCGGCGGAAAGTGAACGCCGAGTATGATGAACGGATTCATATCAACCTGATTGTGATTTATAACGTCGCACCACCACTCTCGGCGACGTTTTATATGAAAAAATGAGCGTTTTATCGGTGCACTACCCGCGGCTCGCATATTCATAAAGCTGACGGGCCCTCATAAATATTTGTTGCAGACCAGCTTTATCAATATGATAGGGAGTAATAAATAAGTAAATTACAAAGATCCGATGCACGGATTGCGTTGTAACTGATTATGACATTTTTAATAAGACGTTGTTCGATCCATAAAACGCGAGATGTTGCATCAAACTCATAATCTTGTGATCTAAAATGTTATCGCTCTCAATCGTAGTTCGATTCATCATAGCTATCTTGTAGGAGGGGCAGTAAATGCTAGTGGTAATGCAGTTCATTTTGATTACGCTATCTTCAGCATCGATCTTCCAATGCACTCCCATTTTACTTTATTATTTGATGATGAGATAGAATTTCCAAGGGGAATGAACTTTATTTCGTATTCTTTAGAAATACTCGTTCAAACTGTGACCAAAATCGAACAGCACAGCTGCAATTTGAGAGAGTTTCTCATGATTTTTTGCAAAAGCTGAACACAAACAAGCTTTTTAATTATATCAACGTTTTATTTGCCGGCGAAGTGCGCATGGCAACAAGCTCTGCAAGTGTGTATTTCCTTTCACACTATTATCGTGTCTCAAATTAGAGTTTCCTAAAAAACGAGCTCTGCGTCCGTTCGGTGCGGGTTGCGTTTTTGCCACTCCTGCGCAGCTGTCGCTGTCGTGGGGCAGGTGCTTGCCTTTTCGCCGAATTTCGTCGGCGTCCGTTGCAGCACAGACTTCTTGCTCGAAAGACGTTATCACTGAAATAAATGCCGACTTTAAATGAGCAAAAAGATTTGATGCTATTTCGGGCATCCCGTGAGTAAGTGCTGCAGATTGATTTATAACTAAGTCTGGTGGGAATTTACCAATGACGTCAAATGGTCATGTTTGTAAAGCAAAGGCCATATTTATTTATAAACGAATTTACCGGAATACGTATAATGGTCCTTTTGTATTTTGGTGACGATTTAATGAGAATCCAAAGTTTATGTACAATATGAAATAGTTGCGGTGTACATGAAATTGTTAGCGCAAAACTGCGTAATTATTTATTAACTCCTTTATAAATTAAACATGCATTAGTTATACAGGGTGGCAGGGACATCGACGCGAAAACTGTTACATGGATTCAGGATTTAGTACATGATTCTGAACCCCCCGCGTGGAACATTTTTCGTCGGTTATAAAACAAAAAAATTGCTGTTCCATACATCATTTGCTACATGTTATGAAAGAAAGTTCCCTCGCCGCGTCTGTCTGTCTGTCTGAACGCGATAAACACAAAACTACTGAACGGATTTTCATACGGTTTTCACCAATGGACGGAGTAATTCACGAGGAACGTTTGGACGTTTTGTGTAAATTGGCTGTAATATGACGATGATTGTTGAAGATGTCAAAAAAAAACATGCCGACTGAGAGCTTTACTGTTGCTGTTGTACTGCTGCTGTTGTTGTACGTTTCCGTGGGATGTTTTCCGACTTCCACGCGGGCAAAACCTAGTTGTGTATAAAATAATCAATTGTTATTTTTGTTTCTATGTTTAGGTAATAGGCATACAGTAGATCTGCCTACGTAGAAGGTTGCACTGCGCAACAGTTGTGTGGAATGCGCACGCGCATCTCAGGTCAACGCGCTTCTTGACACAGTGACACGGTGTCAACAGTGTTTTCTTATGTTTTATGATAGATAAACTTCTAAGTACTTGCGTGGGCATCATAAGTGACTATTTCTTTTTCTATCTAACTATATTTTTGAGGATTTTTGAGGCCGTACGGAGATTTTTTCTACTAATTATTTTTTCCCCATTCGGGCAACACCTCTACAACCTACTTTTGATGATTTTAAGTTTTCTAGCCCGTAATCATTATTTACAGCTAATTCAAAATAATGCCTCCTACAAAATATAACGAGAAGTTAGACCGAAAAAATCACATCAAACCAACCTGCTACACCATTTCGAGACCACCCCAATTGGATTGAACAACCCTAAACGCAAATAAACCATCCCCATCCACAATATTATGATTTCTATCCTAAATCAGGATAAGTGTCATTGACTTAATGTCAATTTTACACGCGATAAACGCGGTACTAAGATAAGCGTCATCCCCTTTGACGGCCTATTTATTTTATTTGGGTTACGGAGGCGGGGTCCATCGATCCGTGCCATACTGCCGACATGCCCTTAGGTAGCCAAGTATGAAGTGTAAGTACTTGTATTGTTAGTTACTGTAACGATAATTTACTTCAAAGTTCTAAGGAATGAATTAGTAGTATAAATAGAAGATTTTTTTATACAATGCTCGTAATAATCAGGTCAAAATATGGAATTAGCAGCCGCAATAAATTATCGAGTTAGGCTGTGTTGCCTTCAGCCTGCGAAGTAATAAAAAAACCGGCAAAGTGCGTGTCGGACCACGCACAATGAAGGGTTCCGTAGTTGGGATGAATTTATCCCAAAAACAAACTTAACTTTGTAATTGATAAACATGTTCTCCCATACGGAATGTATGGGAAAACATGTTTTTGCAACTGCAAAGTTAAGTTGGTTGATTATTACTCGTTAACTTGTAAAGCCTACTTAGCTGTGATAGTTTTCCTTTTAATTTCGTTATTTAGACTACTGCTGTGATTTTTTCACACACTCAAAACCAACCATTTAGCTGGCACTTGACTAACAAAAATTAGCACTTTAAAGCTTAATATTTCGCAAACGGATCCCTGAATCCCAAAATGGTTTTCACAAACTCCAATGACACCCCAAACCATGGGATAAAAAAAAAAACACCACTTAACGTGTAGGGGAGGTACTCTAAAAAAAATGTTTTTCATAATTTTGTTTTACCACTTGGTCGGCGTAATTAATATGTATACCTATGCCAAATTACAGCTTTCTAGTACTAAGGGTCTCGGAGCTAGACCGCGGACAGACCGACAGACACACGGACATGTTACTTGTTACTGTTCCTTGTTTACTACGGAACCCTAAAAAGGTCGTTCAATTAAATACATATCTAATTGAACCGTTCCCACAGTAATCAAATATAATAACGTTCATAAATTACCTACCCCGCAAAAACAACCCCTATAGTAATTTATTTTAAGTACACAACTCAACAGAACTAATACGAGAATCCTAATCGATGTTTCCATATTTCATTTGCGAATAAGACCAAAATAAAAAGAGCCCGTCTCGCCGGCCACCCCAGCCGTGACCCAGGCGAGGTCACTCGGCCACGGGGTGGCGATACGCCCTCTAACCGCCCCTGATTGCCCTCCAATGTCCTCCGTTGCCCTCTGTTGCCCTCACTACGTCCTCCACGTGCCGACATTGGCCTCAATACCCAATTGTTTTACGTTTACGTTACGGTACGGTTTGCGTAACCCGCTCTGGTACCTACGGTTTTAATAAATTCATGTTACAATGAGTCGCTAGTAATGTTTTTGTTAATTAATAGAATATAGTCATTTACCCACGTAACGACATTGAACTAGATACGTGGGAAATTCTCTTTACTTAGATTTTTTGTATGTTTTATTGTTTGATATTAATTATGGGTGTCCCTTTTTGGTGACTGTATAATGTTGAGAAGAACTTTTTGAATCAAATAACTTAGAATCAAGAAGGATTCATCTCATGAGTCAGATTCAGATTACGCAGAATTTTAACGAGCTTTTGATTCACCAGTGTATGTTCATTCAACAAGGCTCGTCTCAAATGCATATGTTTTATTATTCTACATTCAATATTCATCTTTACCTTGGAATACACTGTTATGAAGCAGCTTAGTCGCTATCTACATTTTGCAGCAACATAATTAAAAAGCTTAAATTCGCGTTAATCTGTCTTGAATATTAATTCAGCTCAGAACAGTTTCAGCTGAGATCGAATTTCAACACGAGTTTGAGAATTGCCATGCTTGTTATGTTTGGCTGATGACTATCCGATGAATCTTTTATTTTTGTTGTGTTACAAGACGTTCGCCCGATGGCTTCCATCGGCAAATATGACGATATTCCATAAAGAAACTATCATTTAACTCCTAGTGGGTATCAATTTTCAAAAATCCTTTCTTTCTTGTTGTAAAATTTCATGTTTATAACCCCAGCAGTTTAAACTGGGCGTTGTCTCACAGTGAATTAATGAATTTAAGATTTGTGTTAAGTAGAAGATTGATAATCAAGTTTAAGCTGTCTATCACTAGATATTCCAGTAAGCCTTGTATCGCCTCTCAACTAATACAGGAACTTAACAGGATTTGCATGTTCCATGCAGATTTTGACCAAGATATTAGTGACAAATTCGCTCACATAAGTCACATAGCAACCACATCCCACCCTAACGGAATACCGCGAAATATTTCATATAGTCGATCTCTCGTTTGGCCAGCAGTAAATCTTGAATCGTAGCGTACATTCCGAGGAACAGTGTTGGTGGCGGCAACAAAGTGCAGAAGTGCAGAAAATCTAGTTACACCAGTCGCGCATTTTGGGCACTTAGATAGATAGGTATAGTCCGCGCAATCCACGAAGACGCGCCCCACTCCGCTCCGCGCCGTGCTAGAGTTCAGCTTACAGTACAGTAATCGCGGAGTGGGGCGCGTTGTCGTGGATTGCACGGACTATACCTGTGAAAATTAAAGAAAAGATAAATAGATTTGCTGCTGCAATCTCTTTCCAATTTCTTTACATTATGCTTCGCTCTACCAAAAAGATGTAGTTGTATAGCGAAGGTAAAGCACTGTCTTTGCAGATAGTCAGCAGTTTAGTACCTAGATACTGTAGACAGATAAGTATACAGTGATAATGAAGAGATTGTACTAAAATTGTGATATCGACCGTTGCATACAGTGATCCTTCTATTCGCATATCATCTTGTGGCCGGCGCCGGCGCCCGCGCCACACAGCTAATAGCAAACTGCGCGCGCGCAATCAAACCACAGATTTATGCGATACATAGAATTAGCAGCAAACCTAAACACCTCGCTTTTCCACTCATTGTTGGTTTAACTAAATTACTTAATATGTGCGCATAATGTAAGTAAACGTTTGTTCCGCAGCATAATTGCATCGTTTACGGTCCTAAAGAGCCCTATTCAAGGAAATTTAGTGCTTGCTCCAGCAACTAGTTTTGGGAAATGGGTTCGTTATGCGCGAAAGAGAAAGTTTAAATAACGACCTATGCTAATTATGCTATGCTAATGTATATAGGGTACACAATATTCTGAGTTCCTGATTCCAATCAGGAACCTACCATGTTATAACATTATTTACAATTTTCGTTTATCTGCCGTTCCAATACGTTTGAGCTGTCTCATAAAAATAGTTCGGAACCAATTCCCATAAATCCTTGATGTACGGCGTCTCCATAGATCACCTGTAAGGATCCCCTCACGACTCCGCGGCTATGCGCTTGTGCCGCTCCTCTCAGCTGGTAATTATTCCGACTAATGCCGCCTAATGGCCGCCCCTGATGTGTTTACGAGCAACACTTCGTCTTAAACGGCGACAGTCTAATGAAATCAACCGATTACAATGACGGTAATATCACATTTGCCTTCAAACCTGATTTAAGGGGTCTCAGTCAATTTCGTAGGCCGTAAGACTTTCTATTGCGATAGCTTTCGCGCTGGCATTTCATTTTATGTCCTCCGTTTTGCTATCGTAGTGGGAACTAATTTTAGATTTGCACATAATACATAAATTTGTTTAAGCCCTTCCTACTGGCCTAAATGTTGGAAATATACTGGACCGGAGCAATTGTAGCCATAACCGAATATATCTCCGTGAGAATTATCAACAACGTTTTGCATTTAAGCTTTTAGATTGTGCAACTCTTTTGTGTCCTTATCAAAAACGCCTCTTATCAGCATCGAAATTAATTTCTATTTATTCTCTTTTCCAGGGGGAAGTTTGCATCAGTCCGCAAGATTCGCCACCTAGTTTCTGGAGAAGAGTACGCGGCAAAGATCATACGCAAGAGGAGACGCGCGGCCGACACGACGCGCGAGATCCTGCATGAAGTGGCCGTGCTCGACCTGTGCTCAGAGTGCACGCGCGTCGTCAGTCTACACGAGGTAAGATATAATAACGAAGTTTAGTTTATGAAGTTGTATGCATTTTCTGCTGATTTTGTTTTAGCCCAGGTAAATTGGGTCGCCAATTTCGACAGATATAAGAATTGAGTGTGAAGTGTTTATCGAATATACGGAGTGGTATAGAGATATTTCACTCTTGTTTTAACTGTACCCGAGATTGATATTACATTCTAATAGCCAATGGCACTGGCGATGGCACAGCCAATCTATCTCATTAAATTTCTTAAACGTTACAGCAAAAACATTTTTATGATAAAAGATGATCCAATTTTTAACAACAGCACTAACAATTTCTGTCTTCATTCATCTAATCATCAACCTAAACGTTCCAGGTATACGAAACCCGTTCAGAAGTGGCGATCGTCCTAGAATTATGCGCTGGCGGGGAACTGCAGCGTCTCCTTGACGAAGAAGACCGCCTGTCCGAGGGCGCAGCCCGAAGAGCCCTACGCCACGTGCTCGAAGGCCTGGCGCACCTGCACGCGCGGAGGGTGGCGCACCTGGACCTCAAACCTCAGAACCTACTCCTCACAGCTGGTGGTGAAGAGCTGCTCATATGTGACTTCGGTATAAGTCGCGCTATACAGCCCGGAGCACACGTCCGGGAAATATTAGGCACAAGGGACTATGTTGGTAAGTGTATTAGAATGTTTATTTTTTTTTGGTGTTTTCTAAGGAAATTGTAGTTAGCTGAAAATGGTTTTATTGTGACATAATTATTTCAACTCGTCAAATAAGTATTGGGATGCGCAAATCAGATGAGTCTCTCCGTTTAGATTTTGATATTATATTCAATCCCTTCTGCGTCCCTAGTAACTAACCCCACCTTATATCAAAAACGACTTGGCTTAGCAACTGTCTTCGCATTTATGAATTCTAATACAATGCCTAAGTGAAAGTCTAGGCTTTAAATTAGAAATCACATTACAACATTTAAAGAGCTGCCATCGAAATTTAATGAGTAGGGAGCGACTTGTTCTATAAATCGGGGAAAGTCTTCATCGGCGCGCCTTTAGAAACCCCTCGTGATCGAAAAGCTGTAAGTTAAAGTAGCTTTACACGTCCTATGTGGGTCAGACGAAATTGGTTCGTCAATACGCTAAGAAAGTCCCATAAAATTCAACTTTTATACCTCGTATTAGGAGTCGTGAAAATACGGGTTTTTCGCCTAGTGTTGTACATAAAAGATTAATTTGACAGGACTAAACTAAAATTTATCTTCTGTCCTTTTCATAATGAAATAGAAAGAAAAAGATGCACTGACCTTAAATTTAGTTTAGTTTGTGAACAAGGGATTCAGCACCATTATAAGCTATTCGTTCATTTTATGCGATTTATCAAAAAACAATCCTTTACGGTTTTTTTATTGCACCCTTTTTTTTTTTTTTTTTTTTTTGGGTGGGAAATTATCAAATAACTTCTCCCGCTCTGGGTGGAGCGGGAGGGCGTGTCAGACTCTTACTGACTAAAACCCACCCGTGTTCCTTCGGTTGCCCTGTTGCCGGGGGCCACGATTTCCCCTATCGGTTTTCTTCGAACCCCCGGCGGGTTTTATTGCACCCTTGATTCTCATTGATATTGATATAAAATAAATTTTTGAAGTGAAAACTTCTTTAGGCACGTTGGGCATTTTTGAGATGTGAAAAAATAATTGAACTCGCGACACCGTTACCGATACCTCATTAAAAGTGTTTCTTGCACAGTAAAATTGTTAAATTTTTCACTTCTGTCGGCACTCTCGGAGTGCCACTGTTTTTTTTTTCCGCAACTCAGCATGTGGCATAATTATGTCGTACAAATCGCCATAAGCTGAAGCCAGGGTTTACCACTTTCCTATAGTTTCTCGCCAATCACACACCATAAACTAAGACTAAAACGCAACCATTTTCTCTTACAGCCCCAGAAATCCTATCTTACGAGCCCCTATCCCTCGCGGCCGACATCTGGTCGATCGGCGTGCTAGCCTACGTCCTCCTCAGCGGCTACTCGCCGTTCGCGGGCGAGACCAAGCAGGAGACGTACCTTAACATCGCTCAGTGCCAGCTCAGCTTCCCCAAGGACCTGTTCCGAGGAGTCTCGCAGAGGGCCATACAGTTTATCAAGGAGACGCTTGTTGTTGATCCTAAGTGAGTATTAAAAGACCTATGGTATATTTTACCTTGAAATTGTCAGTGCTTTCACCTGTGGGTGCACTATGCAGTTATAAAAAGCATGAATATGCGTAAAATTCAATAAAAAAAATATTTGAAACTTAGATCAATCCTTGTTCGGAACACCTGTTATGGAGAATTGGCAATTTTTTTTTTAATTTACAAAAAAAAAAAAAAAATTCAAACTTTTTTTTTTACTTAACTTGTTATTAATTTAATTCTTGCACATTTTCAGGGGTCGTCTTACAGTGGAAGAGTGCCTGGAGCACCCCTGGTTGAAAGACGAGGCGGACTTGCCGCGCGCGATCGTCGGGGTCGGCTTTGACGCCACCGAGCTTGCCAGCGACGCCGATGCCGATGCCGACGATGATGCCGCTGACGACAGCGTCAACGGCGTCAACGGAACTAACGGAGTTAATGGAGTTAATGGAGTTAACGGGGTTAACGGAGTTAATGGAGTTAACGGAGTTAATGGATGTAACGGAGTTAATGGAGTTAACGGTCACAATGGCGTCAACGGATGCAATGGGACCAACGGGTCACATGATGATGAAAAAGGTGAGTTAATGTACGTTATCATCATCAACATATCATATTATCACTTACTTTCTTATTACTAACTTAAACATACTAATTGGTTGTGGACAATATTGCCGTAATCCTAAAGCTTGGTGAATGGATCGAAATCTTTATTATACCTAAGACCTATCCGTGTGCTGGTCATGTCATAACAACGTTAATGTTTTGAATGCATAAATTATAATAAAACTGAGGCATTCAAAAAATGTTAATGACGAGCTGTAAATTAATTTTTTTGAAAGAAAAAATATTAAATCCATAAATAAAACTTATTACTTTACAATCCACACATAAACAGTCTATCAACTATTTATTATTTCAAAGCTTGATCTTGTCTTCAGCGGAACAAGTCAACAAAACTATTCATCAATAAATCTTTCCAGAATCATCAGAGTCCCGTCCATCATCACCGCTGGGTCACGAGTGCGAGGAGCGCGACAAGCCCCTGAAGCATGCGCACGCACGCGACGTGTCTCCCCCCTTCCCCGACGCACCCTCCACGCCTAAGGTGAGACGTGGCCACGCGCCAGTGTGAGCCCGCCCTAAGGAACACGTCACGACACACACACGCCTACTCACTGGCGGTCAGGTTAGAAGTAACATGTACAGTGTGGATGTAGTTGTGCTTCACGAATGTTCGGGGATGCAAGGCTGCGCGTGAGTTTGTCTCGGCTGATTTGCAAATGCTAGAAAATAATGGTCGTGCTGTGTTGTGACTTGCAGCAAACGCTTGCATGTGAGTGACGCTTCCGTGACCGCTAGACGTAGTCGTGAGATGTAGTTAGGTTGGAAAATGCACGAAAATTGTACTAATATATTTTTTGTAACAGGTGTCCCGCAAATCCCACCCTCACGCGCCATCCGTGCTGGCGCTGTGCAAGAAGTTCCAGCCGGACTACGAGAAGCCGGCCAAGCTGCACCATAGCGTGGGTCACGTGGGTCACGTGGGCCACGTGGGCCACGTGGGCCACAGCGAGTGCGGCTCGCTGGAGTGCACGTGCCGCGCGCTACGCTCGGCACGCGCGCCGCCGGACCGCGCCGTGCTGTGCTAGCGCTACGTGTGCTGCGCGCGCCTGCGCACGCGCCGGTAGCACTGCACGCCCTGTACATATAGACTAAGTGTCGCCAGACAGTTGTATATTTTCTTAACGAAGCCCCGATCGCGCGGACTGCTCGTTCGCCGACGATCGCGGCGCTCCCACGACGGTACAAAATGCATAATGATGCGCCCGCGCACAGCTCGCGCTTGTAAATGTGTAAGAGGACGCGTTGTACATAACGCTGAGCTTGCACTGCCGACATGTACGTGAGAAATGTTTATGTTCATACTATGTAGTATTGGTTTACGTTCGCGCTGCAGAAGACACGTTGTAACATAACAAGTGTAGAGACATTTCATCTGAAGTATCAGAGACTGCTGCTACCCAGGAACTTGTGTATTCTCAGTGCTAACGTATTGTCGACGGAATGTTTTGAGGCATGTTTCGACTCTTGTGTTTTGAGCGTCGTAACATGCTGCATGCGGCGTGTGCAAGCTGCAGTAGATGGTGTGGCTGTACATACATAGGTCGCGTCGCGTCGCCGTTATATTTATTAGGACGCCGGCGCCGCGCCGCTATTACTTACTTAGATAATTAAATTGTTGATGTGTCGATCACATTTTATATTGTAGTATCTAAGTGTTCAAATGGTTTAACAGATGATGTACGTTGTATGTTAGCGGAGCGGTATAGATATATTACCGATATGTTCGAGTGTTGGGACCAAAATTTTGTAAAGTAGAGAAACGATTCCATATCGGTGCAATTGTTGTCTTGTACAATATTAAAATTTTATCACCGTGTGTGACCGTTAAAGGGATGTTGCTTAGGTAGGTAAATTGTTTATGATTGTCATGAGCTCAAATGTTGCGACTTAATTTTCTTTGTAAATGTGCTTTGATGAAACTTCATTGAGTGTTAATTCATCCTCCATACTGAAAATATTTTCATAATATTGTATACTTTTGTTTTTCGTCCATTTTGAATTCATTTTAACCATTTCGTTCAACTTAACTCGAAAATCCATTACCTTTGAAAGCTGTTGTGATCAATAACTCATTTGTAAAAAATAAATTATTGTGATATAAAATGCTCCTTGTTTTAATTAACATTCACCCTAATAATACTTCACTGAAGGCAAAGTAAGTATAAACACAGACCAAGTAGGAAATTGGAAATTAACATGATGACAAGAAGGGCGCAAAATTACACGCTGCTGCATGGGATGTGTCCGGAGAGGACGGTTAGGCTGGTTTTCCACCAGAGATGTGCGATACTACGTTGAAATAGATGCGTTTGATATCCACCATAGCATAGCACTGATGGAAACGGGTTCAACTATGTTTTTTATATGCAAGGATGCGTGCTATGGATGCGCGAGTGGTGTAGCTATGTGCAGAGCAGACTGCCTTCCCTATTGTCGATGCATCGCAAAGGTCGAGCAGCGCATCTTCCTCGCACAGCTACCTCTCAGCGACGCGTCCTCATAGCAAATCTTACTTGCTCCGCTACATAGCTCACAGCCCCAGTTTATAACATAACATAACATCACGCCTTGTTTCCCCGAAGGGTTGGGCATAGGTGTCCCTGTAGCAGGTACGCCCACATTTCGCCAGTTATGTTTTAAGTCCCATGTAATAGGGGCGAGCCTATTGCCATCAACCGGGCACAAATCCAGACTCCGAGCTGCTACTGAGAAATTTCAGATAGAAAAACCCAATAACACTTTGCCCGACCCGGGAATCGAACCCAGGACCCCATGCTCAGCAGTAGCGCTTGCTACCACTAGACCAACGAGGCAGTTAGGAGGCCCCAGTTTATGTCCAGGCAAATCACTGTCCATTCCAAGGTTGCCTGGAAGAGATCGCGGAAAGCGATAAGGCCCCCATTATACATTTTGTAGTGTTTGATTTATTTTTTGTTATGTATTTTTGTGGTGTACAATAAAGTATTATATAAATAAATAAATAGCTTAGCATTAGTGGAAACGGTCACACAACTGTTTCACATCCTTGCAGCATAACTGCATAGCACATCTCTGGTGAAAAAGCAGCCTTATGCACGTTAGCTGCGTGTTCTTGTTTGGCAGTCACGCATCCTTCGTAGAGGGGCCGTGGGTCGCTGTGGATGATCCTGCCTACATTTACACACAAAACGAAACTAAAAACACGTGCGTAGCGTGCCTATGGGCAGCATTAAAATTTCGACTTTATGCACGTACACACTAGCGAGTTTACTGCAACCGAGCACGTTAGTGTACCCAACCAAAAATATTTGTGGACTACTGTACTTACCTCTACCATGAGTTGTCATCGAAAACTTACTCGCTAGCGTTAAACTCGCTAGCGTATTAACGTGAATCAAATTGATTTCCATAATGTCAAAACTCGCTAGCGTCTCCGTAAATGATTTATTTATAAGAAAATATATTGTACAGCACCCCTAGCGGCCGCAGAAAGAATTAAAATTCATACTAAGAGCACTATAGATTTCGATAGATTACAAACCTAACGTAATCTATTCGATAGTCACTAACGTTTTTCAACTGTCACCATACAAAATGGTACCATGAGTCACTAATTCAACAGACGCTATCGAAAAATACGCTTGCGATAGTAGTTACGTCACTCACTAGCATTTTGAGGTGTGAATCACATGTTTACATTAAAATTATATACGTTTTTGAGTCTAGTAGTCAAAATAATGTCTGGAAGAGCTTATTCAGCACGGAATATGTTAGTGGCCGCTCAATTTGAAGACCAACGACGTGAACAACGTGAATTTCAAGAAATAAACCAAATAAGTTCCTTTACAAAATATTCTATTTTTGTAAACATTAAAACTCAAATTGAAACTCAAAGCATTTATTTCAATTAAACCATTTACTTGCACTTTTGGATCAGTCAGTCAGAAATGTGAAGCTAGTTGCCCATTTCAAAGCGTAGTAGGTACCTATGGAGAAGAACGGGCAAGAAACTCCACGGACACTCTTCACGGACATCATCATCATTACAGCCGAAAGACGTCCACTCATGGGCCTCCCCCAAGCACCGCCTCTTCGACCGATTTTGTGCTTCCCGCATCCAGCGGATTCCTGCGGCCTTCACAAGAGCATCGCGATCGGTCCATCTTGTGGGAGGCCTTCCAACGCTACGTGTTCCGGTACGCGGTCGTCACTCCAGAACCCTCGTCGCCACTGTTTTGTAAACATAGTTCATTTTAAATTTAAATAAAAAACGCCGCAAATCACACATCAACAACAAAATTATAAATTGAATAGACGTACATAATTATTATGGAATAAAAATTCAACAACCCCTAAATACCATAAGTAGTCCTCTAACCGCCAACCTTTCTATTTAGTCGGATTATTTCATGATATTGACTGTCATAACATTTATAGTTACCATGGCGATAACACTACGTTTTGATCATATGAGCCGTTCTCTTCTTATTACTGAGAAAGAAAGAAACAAAACATAAGAGTGAAGTCAGCTAGATGACACGATCTATCGAGCTAACCTTAGCGCCTGCGTAAGACTTCGTAAACCTCATGGTAAGAGCATTGTCGAAATCATTTGATCCACGTTAACCCTTCCGACTCCACACACTTTTCATAGAGCCATACCACCATGCCGCCATAAATAATGGAAGTGAACCCTCCGGGAGGGTTCAACGCCAGGGAGTTCAGAATCATGTACTGAATCCATGGTAACAGTTTTCGGTTACAGCTCGCCAGTGAGTACGTGATTCTGTGGGTGACCTACCTATGAGGGAAACTAGGCTCGCCCTCAAACGTATTTTCTTAGTTAGTGGCAATAATTGCCACTAACCGGGCACATATAGAATATAGACTCGCCCCTTATTCATGATTTTAGCCAAAAGACGTCCACTATTGAACATAGGCCTCTCAAGCGTCGCCCGTATTACATGAGAATTTTAAATATCTGGTGAAATATGGGTGTACTGTTCCCACCCAACTCTGAAGAATACAGGTGTGATGTTATGTTTTGTTAAACTCCGGGCTAAGATTTAGACATTTCTACTGAAAAATCCCGGGGATCCTGGGGATCGAACCTAGAATTTTACGCTCAGAAGTCACGCACACGAAGGCCGACTTCAGCACATAAGGAGCTTTGTGCACTCCAGTAGATTCCCACCTTGTTTGTTACCTACGCCTTCTGATCCCATGGCGACGTTTCCACTGCTTATTTTTCTCACGTCGTCCCTACGTACCAAGAGACATATCTTACAATTCAAATAATTTATACTTATAATACGTAGGGTCGGCTGCTTTGTTTCCCATGTATCTCTTGCCAACGTATTCGTTTCGACGGGTTGATTTAATAGCATTTTTGTTTCCAACGCGGTAATAACCTTTAACGCTGAGCCTTTTTGGTTACTTCAAACATGGTTATTGCTAAGTGTGAGATCCGGTCTCCGTGTTGTTTCCAATATTTCGCTAGTTATGTTGAAGTCCAAGTTAGTAGTTTCCTGGTTTCCAAGATACAGGCGCCGCCTAGTTTGGGGACCACCGTATAGATCAAAATGACGATCGCTTACAGTTACAGACCGACATTAAGTTAATTATAAGATAAATGTAACATTGGTCCAATAAAATTATTATTATATATTAGCTGCTGCCTGAGACTTCGCCCGCGTAGACCCTAATTCTTTTTCTAAAATAAAAGTAGCCTTTGTTACTCCTTAGTACCTGGTTGACTGAGCTCTGCTCGGGTGAACATAGAAATAAACGTATCGTCCAGGTATACCAACGTTTTATCACATTCCCGAGGCTGTGAAAATAGAGAAAACGAATTTTCCCAGATATGCGACCTAGCTAGATCGATTTTTCGCCCCCGTAAACCCCTATATTGCAACTTTCATCGAAATCGTTAGAGCTGATTTCAAGAACGTGAGTACAAATCTATATACAAACAAATATTGCTCGGATAAAATCAGCTATCTGCCTGTGAAAGTCCTATTTCGTAGATTAGCCGGAACAAACAGACAGACAATTTATTTTTTATTATAAGTACCATACTTTCATATGCATTTAGTAAAAATTTGTTATTTTAACATTATAATCTGACACTTCAATTTTATTTATTTGTATTTATGGGGATCCTGCCGTTTTGCCGAAAAGATTTTGCCAAATTTTCATTACCCAAACAAATTTTAGCAACCTTTTTTTATACCAATGTAATATTTGGAATAATTTTAGTACGCACATTTTCATTTGGTCAAATGTTTACTTGGCAGATTGTTACCAAGGATAATGTCATTAAGGCTTTTGGTCTTTAATCAAATGATTTATTACAGCAAACAATATTTAGACAATAAACGTTTAGTCAAATGATTTGTTATGACAAAAAATATAAAGGCAAAAATAAGATTTTTTTGGGAATTTGTTTGTTAAATTTGATGTCATTTGCGTATTTCTTTGTAAGCTTATGTGCTTGAATTTGTCTGAAACAAGTCAAATTTATGGTTACTAGACATTAGGTTATTTATGGAACTAGTTACAGTAGGTTATTAATTTAAAAAAAATGGTTAGGTTAGGTTAGGTTAAAACTGTGACCACCTACGCACGAGCCGAGCGAGCGAAGCGAGCGGTGCCGCGGCAGCGGCCGGCGAGTGCCAGAAACGACTAGATTATATAGAAAAAAATATGGAAAAAAGAGATTATTTTTAGGAGGCTATCGAGAGAAAAAATATTTGGCTTATTTAATTTTGCGTAAAATATGTTATACCAACTGAAATATTTGACTAGATAAAAAATGGTAAAAGTACTAGTTGGTGATCAAGTTATTGTTCAAACGTTCACTTGCCAAACATAGGTTTTCGTAACAATTATTTGTAAAGAGATTTTTTGGTAAGTAATAATTTGGCAAATGAAATTATGCGAAAATTTGTTTGGGAAGTGATAATTTGGCAATTTCTTTTCGGTAAAACAAGGGAGACCCGTATTTATGTATGTATCGATTATTAGTAATAAGTTTTTTCAGAGTGCAGCAAATAGATGGCGGCACGATGTGCGTTTAACGGCTCATTTTTGATGTTTGGGCGACAATACGACCTCTTCTATAACTCAGAATCAGACTCGGAAAGGAATTAAAACTCAAAACTATTGGAAATACATGTTTTATTTCTAAAACTACAAAAACAGTCTTGCTGTGCAGTTGTGTGTTGGATCATTACACAACTATAAAATATACAAGCTTAGTTACCTCTTAAGGGCTCATGGTATTCATAATTATAAACCACTTGAACGATACCACCAACCGTGAAAACGCGCAAATATATCAGCAGCTCAGTTATCACATAAAGCGACAAAATGTATATACAGGGTGGCAGGGACATCGACGCGAAAACTGTTACCATGGATTCAGTATTATCATGATTCTGAACCCCTACGTTGAAATTTCTCGCCGGTTTTTTTTTTTAATCTGCTGTTCCATACATTTTGACCGCGTAGGGTGTACTTTTCTATGAAACAGCTGTTTTTTATTTAAATAACCGACGAAAAATTTCAACGCAGGGGGGTTCAGAATCATGTACTGAATCCATGGTAACAGTTTTCGCGTCGATGTCCCTGCCACCCTGTATACGACTGTTGATTTTCTTTCGCTATGTCAGACTTGGTCCCATAGTACAAGTTGTACATAATGATGATAACCATGACCGCTTTAAAGGGATGCGCTAAGATAGCCCGCGGAATTCAAATTTTCTTGCGTTTATTTGCAGGTAATTGAATTTCGTGGGCTACCCTGGCACTTTCGCCTTCACCGGTTTAGGACACAGATGAATAAAGATGGTTCACTCTGCATTTTGGGTATGAAACTACAAGTATGTACGCAGCGGGCTTAACTTGTCGAATTCAGTGGGCGTAATGTAGTCAGAAGATATAAGAGTTACGCGATAGAGAGGCAACTTCTAGGTGAATATAACTGTAGGTAATTAGCGCTGTGCGACCTGAATTGTACTTTATTGTGTGGTAGCAAGAGTCGTTTTATTTAAATGATTTTGCGGAGGGAACCATCTGTACTAATTTGTGTTTATGGTATACAAAAACTATGGTTGTACAGATAATTGGCACTATTTTAAGACGTTCCTGATACAAGAAATAACTTGTATCTATTCACGTCATTTACAAAACTACTGTTTGCAAAAATCATTACTTACAAAACTGGACTATTTCATTGTTATACATTAGGTATAATGGCAGTTTTAAGCCTTATTTACAATAATTATTAACGCTAGAACATTATCGTACATAGTACAAAGTACTCATAAAATTGTTCCGATTTCTTGAATTTACACATAAATAATATTTAAACTATTTATTAGATACATTGCAATATTCGGACACGCATTGGTAGATAAAAGTGATCAGATTTAAATAATTATCTATTTAATACACATAATGTAAAACGATATTGAAACATAATTATTACAATAATTGAAATTCTCGTGGCTTCGTGGCTAAATTATAACAGCCACAGGGGTGACCGAAGGTTGGATGGGTGACCATCCATTACATATGGAGACCCCTCCGTGCCCCGGAAAGCACGTTAAGCCGTTGGCCTTGGCTGTCATTTGTAGATCTTTGACAGTCGTACAGTTAGAAGCCCAAAAGTCTGACAACCAGTCTTACCAAGGGGTATCGTGTTACTCAGTGACTGGGTTGTCGAGGTCAGATAGGCTGTCGCTCCATGTAAAATACTTAGTATTAGGTATTCAGCTGCATCCAGTGAGACTGGAAGCCGACCCCAACATAGTTGGGAAAAGGCTAGAAATATCTAATTGAAATTCATTACTGTAGCTGGAAAACTCACAATTGACATATTTTTTTCTAATTAGGTATTAATAAAGATGTACCACTTATGAACTGTATAGCCCGGTTAAGTATTCGTGACCTCCGACGTCAGCTACGAGATACACCGTAACGGTACCGAAACAAAAAAAAAAAAAAAAAATGAACTGTAGCCAAAATGAAAAGAGCATAATTTAATAGATTCTGAGTCTGCTGATTTTTTTTTTTTAAAGTTGAAACTTATAAAAACTTTACTAAGATTGAAAAATTGAGATTTCTTTTTTATTGAGATTGATGAATTTAAAATTATCTGTCACATAGACCTTGTCGTTTTATGACGTGCAGGAGACATTCAACCTCAGGATGATAAAATAAATACGAGGTTGACTATACCTATCTACACTATTTCACAGAGCGGACATTTTTGAGTTGGGGTAGTGAGGTCAGCTTGCTAAGTAAGTACTTCTTTAATAACATAACACCGCCGGTATTCCCCGAAGGGTTACGCAGAGGTATACCTATGTACCATCTGGGTAACGCATATCTAACCAATTTGAAACAAAATCCCGTGCACACAACCCTTTTTTTTCGTAGGTAAGCGATACTATAGCGGCCGAGCGCTGCAAGCAAGAATAGTCCTTACAGTGTACAGATATGTGTTTCTTTGATAGTACACCCACATTTCGCCTGTTATATCCCGCATCAGTTCAGAGTGGACAAGCTTTTAGGCCGCTTTCACATTAGGACGTTAGCAGCGCGGCAGTAGCAGATGCCTTCACATCATAAGAATAGCCGCGCGACAGCAGCGCGGCGGCCGCGCCGCAGTTTAGATCAGTGTGGCACACTTCATTAAGAAAATGGACTATACTTAATCACGTGCGCTTGCTGTTGGGGCAGGTATTAATAATAACTTGGTATACTTGTATGTTTATTTTTTCTTCAATTAATAGTAATAATCTTTATTTCTCTGTTCACAAAGGTCCATGTAGTTATAAACATAGAGAGAAGAAATATAGCGTTTTGACAAAAATGCGTAAAATATGATACCGCCGCGCTTCTGTCTATGATATGAAATTCTGATTGCGCGACGGTCGCGCGTCTGTCGCGCTACTAAAGTCGCCTTAATGTGAAAGCGATCTTAGGCTGAATTCTCGGCGGCAGCGGGCAGCGGGGCGGCGTGTTCAAATGCATAGTTTTATATGGAACTATTCTGCATGCATTTGATCGCGTTGCCGCGCCGCCGCCCCGCTGCTCGCTACCGCCGAGAATACGGACTAATAGGGAACGAGCCTATTACCATCAACCAGACACTAAGCCAGACTCCTTTAACACTTAAGACGTAATACTTTTAATATCCGTGTCCCAGCAGTGGGAACACTATAAGCTGATTATGCTTATGCTTAATAGAGAACCAATTTGACTAGATCGAAGAAATGATATTCCGAAATATAAATATAATTTCATGATTTTATCGAGTATATTTTATTTTCATAGTTACACACCCAGATTAGGATGGCGACTGTAATTTGTAACTCGCTGCCTAAAAAAATACTGGATTAATTTACAAAAACGATATGAAATGATGAAAAAAATATGTCTTACAGTATTTAAAATAATGATTAACTGTATATTATGCTGAACATAAGAATAGGGAGTGAATAGGGATGATGCTTGGGTCAAAAATAGAAATTCTATAAAGTGCTTCAGTCAGACAATAAAAAAAATTGGACACATATATTTTTTTCGTTTACAAAAGATTACGACGATACTTTCGAGTTAAAATGTGCCGTGACGTCACGAGTATGTACATTTTATACTTACTTGCGACGTAACGACCCCCACTCCCCAACATTAAACCGTTTTTATTTAAATGACAAAGCAAAAAATACGTGCCTAATATTTTTCAATAATCTACCTGACGAAAAAAAAAATTTACTCATCATCCCCATTATAGCGTGACGGTTGATAGGGAAGAATGGAACAAGAGAACGTGTGCGCCAACCCCACGTAACATTGGGGCAAAGGCAGGAAGATCTAAACATAATATCACGCCTGTCTACCTCAAAGGGGTAGTCAGAGTAATACAGGGTCAAAAGAAATTACCTAGCGAAACTCCGCAGACGTGATGGATGATATTTTTTTTTGGGTCAACGACCCTAAGGACGCGCGAACTTTGGATGCGTTTTTGTACGAATTTCACTAGTGCGTACACGTACGACTATGGTCGTAAGAATTGAGTGCGCACACTGGATACGTTTTAAAACAATCCCAACAACGTCGGATTGTTTTCGGACGTCGGAACTATACGTACGACTAAGTCGCACCAAGTTTGCGCGCTCCCTTTGTACTTGTCGGGATCGTTCGTGTGTGATCGTACGTGTACGCACGAGTAAAATTCGTACGAAAACGCATCTAAAGTGCGCGCGGCCTAAGTGTGTAGTGTAGTTACTTGGTTTATTTTTTGTGCCAACTTCACAGAGGTAATGGATCAACTCAACTCATACTTCAAGTAACTACAATACTAGATGTCGTTGACCCCAGAAAATAGTCATCAATTTTTTTTCTTTTCGTTCATTCTTGTTTGGATATAGCTAATTTATTTGACCCTGTAAAGCACAATAATACACCAACAAAGCCATCTATTTCTCAGTAATACCGAGCCATACATCTAAGTGTCGTTTTAATATATATATATATATATTTATACACACTAAACTAAGTACGATCGATTATGACAACATAATTGGTGTTACAATTATTAACATTATGGTGGCTTGGAGAGTGGTGACGAAGGCACACAGAAAGTAAAAAAACGAGAGAGTCTTACAGTTGACGCATATGATGTGTAACATCTGACATCTCACCTTGGTAATAAGCAACATTAAGGGGCGGGGCCTCGTCAAGGTCGTTTCTGACGGCCAACTCCAGCACTGCGCGCACTCATTGTTCAAATCAAATATTCACAAGGGGACCCCCTTAATTTTTTTAACTTTATTTAATTTTTTATTACAAATACACAATCTGTGAAAATTTCAACGATCTACCTATTACGGTTCATGAGATACAGCCCGCTGACAGACAGACAGACGGACAGCGGAGGCTTAGTAATAGGGTTCTTCTTATGTTACGGAACCCTAAAAACGAATAAACAAACGCAATAAATTAATTTTCATTCTTATC
The DNA here is from genome assembly GCA_949152395.1 of Agrochola litura. Taxonomy (NCBI): domain Eukaryota; kingdom Metazoa; phylum Arthropoda; class Insecta; order Lepidoptera; family Noctuidae; genus Agrochola; species Agrochola litura. Next base: position 4,030,091 of record OX424502.1, on the reverse strand, counting down.
TTTCCTTCTTTTACATCATTGATGTGTAAAATCTTTCCTCTCGAATTTCTGCTATCTGTGGAAGTAATTTCGTGAAAAAGGGACGGAAGTGTGTAACAGGAAGCCGGGGAAGCGCTCGCTATTTAGCGCGAGCGCGAGCGCGTGCGGTGCTAGAGTTGGCCGTCAGATGATACCAACCAATTTTCCGAGAGGTTGGTACTGTCAGCCAAGCTGTGTTACAAATCATATATTTTATCTAACTCAGTTTGTTGTAGTGTACTGGACCATTGTATAACAACAATCAAATGAATTTTCCAGTGCCTGCAAATGTGCATGCCTATCACCCTCCAACCACATTTAGTGAACACGATATATGAAGTACTTATTAATAACTACTCATATCTAATTCATAAGATAATATGAACACAACTATACTGGCGCGTTGTGTAGTACATTGCATTATTATCCGTGTATTTTATCTTACTTGTCTTATTTGGTAACAAAAACTGTTCGATGGTTACGTACTCGAATGAATAACACTGTAATGTTACTTGATCTTTTTAGAATAGCATACGAATTGATAACTTTACGAAGGGTTTCGCTCGTACAAAAAACGCAGAAAAAAACGCGTTTCTTAAATGGATACTAGAAACGTGTTTTTGAAGTGAAAACTTCTTTAGGCGCGTTGGGCATTTTTGAGATGGGACTAGACCATTGATTTCGCGACACTAACGCAATTTACCAACACCGTGGAGTAAAAGAAATCAACGCGTTGATTACCGCGGTGTGTGGAGTAAAAGACATCAACGCGTTGATTACCGCGGTGCGTGGAGTAAAAGACATCAACGCATTGATTACCGCGGTACGTGGAGTAAAAGACATCAACGTGTTGATTACCGCGGTGGCAATTTTTTTTTTCAAGTTTTCTCTTCTGTCGACACTCTTAGAGTGCCACTGTTTTTTTTTTAATTCTTAATTTACTGACAATAGGGATACATAATCTGTGAAAATTTCAACTGTCTACCTATTATGGTTCTTGAGATACAGCCCGCTGATGACAGATAGACGGATGGACAGAGGAGGCTTAGTAATAATAGGGTTCCGGAACTTTGGGTACGGAACCCTAAAATTTGCTATCTACGAACCATTTGAAGACACGAAATAAGACAAGCTCAGAAAAAAACACTTTATTTTCGCAGACAGTTGTGCTGCTGGGGAGTTTGTTGCGCCACTTCTTCTTCCCAGCTAAAGGCACTAGGAAGTGGTGAAGGGTGGGCGTTTTTGGGGGACTGTCTTATGTAATTTTGACGTTCGAAAAGTGCTGATTCTCAGCCTAGTTTGAATAAATGACTTTTGAATTTTGCTTACATTAGTTAGGTACCCAGCACGCGTACAAATACTTTAGAAAAGGGGGGGCAACCAATTAATGCTAGCGTAAGTATACTTAGGCCATACATTTTGTTTCATCAATTTGTTTATGGGATGCATTTAAAATCGCCTGCGATACTTCAGGCGAACCATAGGTTAATGCCCCGCTGTCACCTTGCGGAAAAATGTGTATGTTTTGACATGAATTACAAGAGAAAAGAACAAGGAACGTTAACTAAAACCAAGACGATATATTTCTTTACATTAACATATTTTATAGGTTTATTGGTTATACGTCGGCAATCCGTAAGGGGATGTCGGATAGGTCATTTGCAACCAAATTACCCCTGATGACCCTTATGCCAATGTCAACCATTTTCGAGTAATTTGGCTTTTTTTTATGTATAAAGGCAAAATATAAAATGTACCTAATAACCCTGATATACAGGGTTAATGGTGGGCGTGTCAGACTCTTACTGACTAAAACCCACCCGTGTTCCTTCGGTTGCCCTGTTGCCGGGGGCCGCGATGTCCCTATCGGTTTTCTTCGAACCCCCGGCAGGCATTGGCCCTAGCGGACCACGTCAATTCTGCTGACATCTCTGTGAGGCGCGCGTGGAACACAACGCGCCGTCGACCCGGGCTTGGTCCTTATCGGACGGCGAGCTACCCATTGCTCACCGTCCGCAAGCCCGCGCCTACGGTGGCCGGAAATCGGCTCGCGATTCCCGCCCCGGGCGTCTCCTCCTGCGGCGGTTAGGGGCGTGAGGGCGCGAAATTTGCCTCTCCCTCACGCGTTCCGCCTCCTCCTTCGCGAGCATTACCGCTTCGCAGAAGGAGGTGACGGCCTGCCATTTCCTCTCGCTCCGTACCATGGCCTGAACCAGGGCCGGACGCGAGAGATCACCGCCACCGATCGCCTCTACGAGGACACGGCGTTGCTCCGCCCAAGCCGGGCAGACCTCCACCGTGTCCTCAGGCCGATCCACACAATGGTGACACCCGGGTGTTTCCTCCCGCCTTATCCTAAACAGGAACCTCCCGAAGCAGCCGTGTCCGGTGAGGACCTGCGTCAGGCGGAAGGTGAGGACGCCGTGGAAAAAAAAGAAAAAAAAAAATTTACTATCTGACCCGGCAAACGTTGTTTTGCCATATAAATGTTTGGGCTGGACCACCCTTATTACTTAGGGGTATGATTACGACCGGTTCTCAGACCTACCGAATAAACAAATAAAATTTCATAAAAATCGAGCCGTTTCGGAGGAGTTATGGCTTTTAACATTGTGACACGAGAATTTTATATATATAGATTTCATACATTTTAAAATATAAAATTTCAAATTACTCGAAAATGGTTGACATTGGCATAGTTAATTTGGTTGCAAATGAACTCTCCTACATCCACTTAACGTTGCTGACGTATAACTAATAACCCTTGTTTCCCAGAAGTGTTGGGCAGAGGTGTATAGCACACCCACATTTCGCCAGTTATGTTTAAGTCCCATGTAATAGGGGGCGAGCCTATTGCCATCAACCAGGCACAAATCCAGACTCCGGGCTGCTACTGAGAAATTCCAGATAGAAAAACCGTGGGAATCCAGGACCATTAGTAAAGAAATATGTCGTCTTGGCCTTGTTCCTTATCTACATCATAACTTGCTAGATCCAAGGGTTGGACATGGATGAGTCAGTCAGTGAGCCAAGCAAGAATTTTACTTTTAAACTATTGATGACTAGGGTTGCAAAATTACGTAATTTTATTGATAACGCTGGTAAAACACGGGTATTTTACGGTCCTTTATATTACGATAAATTACGGTAAAATTACCGGCGACTTATGAAGTATTAAATTTAAATTTGTGCTGTCCTCTGCTCTGCCTTGGCACATAGATGATATTGTTATAATCCACGACATGGTGTGATTTATATCTTGAATTCTTGACTTGATTAAGTTTTAGGGATTTTCAGTACGCATGAGTCGCACGAGCCCAGTTTTCTGTTTTTTTTTTAAGTTCCATTTATCCGTCAATAGTGAAGTAATGACATACACACATGGACTCATGCATACACAAGATACACACAAACATACTCACTTCCGTATTTGTGGTGTTTTAGTGGGTATGACTGTATGAGTATGTTTGATACGTTTTTTACCGAAAATTACCATATTTTACCGTAAAATACCGTAAATTACGTAAAATAATTATTTTACCAGGGTAATGATTTTGTAATAATATTGTGCTCAGATTGATGCAAACAAAATGCAATGAGCATTTCTAAATAGGAACTTATGAACTAGACAACATACATAATCTAGTTTAAGGCGGATTTCTCTCCAAACTTTTAATTTATGATTAAACGAACTTATCTGTAAGTGAAGTTCGATTATTTTAATACGAAGTGCTTCGTCTGGAGGGATTAGGAGATATTCAACTTGTAGTAACGTGTATGTGTTGCCATGATCACACTAATTTGATGGTTAACCACGATCAAATATACAGGATGTCCGGTAAATAATGGGTTACCTTGAAATAGCATTTATTAGATCTTGTGGCCAAACATTTTTTTTTAACCTAAAATACGATTTTTTTTTAATTTACAAAAAGTACACTTCCGTCTGAATTATTAAAAATGTAATTTTCCCTAGAGTTTATATTAAGATTTATTAATTACTTATCTTCCATTTCTCCAGACGAAGACGATTATAATACCACATAACGCCCATAGTTATTGCTTCGACACGTTCACAAATTAACTAGTTAAACGAACACATTTATAAAGAAACTGCCCATCTACATTACAATATTTAATTACTAACATCATTCACATAAGCAAGTGTGCTGCCATCGAACTATCAACCTTAAGAGTTTAACATAAGACATGTTTTATAATTACATTCAGAACATACATTTTCTTTTCTTCATCTGTGACCAAAGATTCAAATCGTTAGATTCGCCCGAACTCGTCAAAAGATCACGTTTTTCGTTGTCTCGCTCGCTCAAACAGAAAATCGTATCTATAGTTGCGGGATGTGTGAGCTCTCTTTTCAGCATGGATACTGTTTCGCGCGACCTAAGTACGGTGCGGACAAATTTAACGATGTAAATCTGTGTTTTGTGACTCTTTAACATTTCTAATGCCTGATTTCTGAGGTCTTCGGATGAACTCAAACTGAAGAAAGCTACTAAAGTTAGATTCAAGGGAGTTCCTACTAAATTTATGATCGCAATATATCAAGATCTGATTGCCCCGTTGGTCTCGCGGGTGCGACTGTTGAGCTGTCCTGGGTTCCGCGAGAGGCGGGGGCCGCGTGTGAGGAGGGACAGAGTGAGGGACGAGATGGTGCACCTGTGTCGCGCACACTCGCGCCGATGGCTAGTCTCCGCTGAGATTAGCCGCTATTGGCCGAAATTCAATCGAAAAGTTAAGAAACCAGAAAACGGGCATTAGACAAGTTTAAAATAGTAAGCTTTTGTTTTGACCCAATACAAATACCTAAGCGAGGTTGCATTATTATAATAGTTGTGAAGTCTTATCCAATTCTTATTTAAAATCCACATAATAAATAAATACAGATACATCATTCAAATTTCAAATCCAATTAAGAATAAAATACACACTCACAGAGTGTTTCAAAATTAATTACCATTACAAAAGAGAGATACCGATATTTCTCGATGCACGACATCATAAAATAATTCTTTTTTTTTTTAAACCGAGCACAGGTATACTGCAAATCTAGGAACCGTATTTTGACATTTCAACCTAAAAACACCTCACCTGCACATTTGAGATCTTCTCTCTCGCTCTAACATATAAATATGTGTAATACCTTCTCTATCTCCGTCTCTTTCGCACGTGGTGTCAGTGACCGTTGACCACAGTACCTTCTGTCTTCATATCTGTCAGTTGGTCGTTGTATTCTGCATACATTCGCTGCCAACGAAGCTGACGAATTAGGAGAGAGAGCATCTCTTCTAGGAGATCGTGTTTCTTTATACCCTGGAAAGAATATAATTATGTAGTTAGTAAAAATACAGTTTTCTCTGGCTAGTAACTAAATTATACTTCCGCTGGTCGATCGATCTGCGAGACAGTGCTCTCGGCCGAGTGCTCGTTATGTGTAAACACGTCACCGGGTGCTCGGCCGAGTTAAAGGGCGAGACAGTCACTCGGACCCTGTCTATTTACTAAATAGAGTGCCCACCTCCACGCTTTCCCGCATTGACTCACTTGCCCACTCGGCAAGCATAAACATGTACTCGTTGGTAGGTACTCGCCACTCGGCACATACACGCCGCTCACAGCACGCTACAGCCTGCACTACTCGCGAAGTTGATCGAAGTTATGTGATTACGAGGGTGTAGAAGGGGTTCCTGTCGGGGTTGCGGTTTTGTCCCTGCCGGGGTTGCGGTTTTATCCGAAAGGGTTACCGTAGCCCCAGGCAATACAGGCAACTGAAGGAACACGGGTGGGTTTTAGTCAGTAAGAGTCTGACACGCTCCACCCAGAGTGGGAGAAGTTATTTGATAATTCCTCACCTCCTCAGTTCGCTTCGTGTAACCTCCGCTCGCCTCGGGCGACGCGGAGGTTATCATCAGCAATACAACTCCATAAGTTAGCAAAGGTGTCAAATGTCATGATTTCATAAAATCATGATATTTGACACATTTATCTTCTTCTTAATCACTATTACTGATTGTAATGATTATAATTGAGTAAAGCCATATTTGTTACGACCGCGAATAATATTTTAATCAACATGAAACCTGACACTGACCTGCAAAATGCAAAAAAAGTAAGAAAATCTGAATTTCACGGGCTACCCTGACGCTTCACCCTTAATCAAGAATAACTTCGAAAACACGCATTAAAGTTGGGGAGTGGGGGCTCGCTACGTCACAACTCCGTATAAATCTAGCAAGGCGTCACGTCATTTTAACTCAATATATCGCCGTAATCTTTTTATTACGTCAAAAAAGAAAAAATACGTGTTCAATATTTTTTTAATAATCTATATAAGACGGACAAAAAAAAAATTGACACAGGCCTATTATTATTTGATATCACTTACTAATATCGTGGTCTGCCATTTCTTGGGCGTGGAGGTGCAGTGACTTGGTCCCAGCATGTCATCCAATATTGACCGCAGCTGATCTTCCGTGCCTGAAAAAAAAATTCACCTGAAATTTGCAGGATACCCAACTCCCTTACCAACTTACAGCACAGGTATCGTGTTTGGGCTCATTGGAATGGCCTCAATTAATTAATAGATTATCATGATAGATGGTGAACAGGGTCTGGTGATGGAGTAGGAAAGAGAAATGAGGAAATGTTTGTATCGAGCGTTTTTTAAATTTTAACTGTTAAAATTGTACTTGTTAGAGTCTTTTGTCTTTTCTGTTTTGTACCGACTAGTTAGACTAAAATAATTACTACAGCTTTTTCTTTTGTGAGTAAAACAAGCTACTGGAGATACAAGATACTCGAGATGTCGAAACGGTTTAAATGTGAAATTTATCGCGTTTGAAAATACAGTAAATGTGTCACATGAAGTTCGGTTTGTATTGTCTGTGTACACGTTCGTGTACCAAATTTCAACGTAATCGGTCCATTGGATTCGGAGCAAAACGGCTGTGACAGACAGACATACGAATGAGCCTATAACGGTTCCGTTTTATCAATTGGCCGTACGGAACCCTTAAAAGAAAACCAAATAAAATTACCAAACAAACGATGGATTGACTGTGTGAAAGCCAGCCCGTCCCATCCTTGTTGTCCTACCTTCGGTTGATGCCCTAAGCCGAGGTTCGTACCCCACAGGGGGTGCCCTTAGCGAGCGTTCACCTAGTTTTAATTAGCATAGTTGAATAACCACCAGGGGTTATTAAGACCCACAGGAAAGCCCGGTTAAGTAGTCATGATCTCAGAGGTCAACAACGAGATGCCGTACCTAAAAAAAATATGGTTAGAAAGGGGGTGACTATCGAGATGACGACTGATAGAAAACTATGGAAGAAAAAGATATCACGCCAACAAAAAAATAAATTGCGTTCGCACGGACGTAATCGCGGCGGGATTTTATCGCGCACTGGATTTTCAACTCTCGGTGTTAAGCCGAGCGTTGAGAATCCAACGCACTGGGACGCACTCTCGTCCCAGCACGTTGAAAAACACATTGTTGTATTTTCAACTCTCGGCGCTAAGCAGAGCGTTGAAAATCCAGTGCACGAAAAAAAATCGCTGGGATTTTATTACGTCCCTGCGATCTTTCTTTTTCATGTGTCGTATCACCTGGGTACTGTATATAGTTTACCATGGTTGACAAGATGTGTGAACAGCGCTGTGATCCAGTGCCGGTAATCTTTAGCGAGTCGCAGGTGTAGGCACGACGCGACCTGCGCCTCCAGCCAGCTGCGAGCCGCGCCTGCGCTGTAGCTACTGTGAATATAAATAAAATATGCATTACAATATAATTGCACTCTTATTGATTACTTTTAACAACTATATCAAGTTCTTCTAACAAACGGATGAGCTGCTGGGGAGTTTGTTGTGCGACTTCTTTCCAACAAAGCTCTAGGAAGTGGTGAAGGGCGGGCGTGCCAGGGGACTGTCTTATGTAATTTTGACGTTCAAAAAGTATTAATTCTCACAGCCTAATTTGAATAAATTACTTTTTAAATATGTCTTGTAGTGACGATTTTTGTCGAAAATACAACATGGTGGAATTGCCGAATGACCTGAGGTATAAAAAATAATAAGTCTCCTTGTCGATTTCGTGGGACATTTAAACTTCCATACTGCGTACTCTTCCATTGAAATTATTTTTTTTTAATCTTCTTTACAGGTCTTAAACATAAATGCGATAGTGTAGTTATCAACTACAATTAGTTATATAACCCGATTTTTCTATCTGTGTGCTTGGAGCTGTCAAAGTCGTAGGTTGTAAGTATTGAATTCAGCAGCCCGATTACCTCCTGAGCGCCCCACCGCCCGCCCCTCTTAGTACGGTCTACACACCCGTGTCGTCTGCACGGTTCTGTCATAGTATTCGTAAAGCTATTGAAGTGAAAACTTCTTTAAGCGCGTTGGACATTTTTGAGATGGGGAAAAACAATTAAACTCGCGACACCGTTACCGATACCTTATTATTGTTATTATATATGTCACCGTATAATTATGAACTTCGTTCGTTTATAATCTATCGGTATTATTTCCGTTAAATTATAAACTGTCGAAAAATTGTGAACTGCAACAAACCATTGTGAACTGTATGAATTGTGAACTGGTATCAAACTTGCTTGCGACGTAACGCACCTTGCGCTAATATTAAATAGCCTGCCTGGCTGCGAGCAACTTGGAAGTAGCGCTCGCCGGCCGCTGCCGCGGCACCGCTCGCTTCGCTCGCTCGGCTCGCGCGCTGTTGGTCACAGTTCTAACCTAACCCAACCCATTTCACCCAGTTCACAATTTTTCGACAGTTTATAATCTAACGGAAATAATTCCGACAGATTATAAACTAACAGTTCTCACAATATTACGGTGACATATACACATACACTGTAATATTTTGTCGTTGACAGACGTACAGTTAGAAAAATCAAGTTATAAGTAAACTAGCTGCGCCCTGCGGTTTCACCCGCATAAGTCTCAATCTCGAGAATATCGGGATAAAAAGTATCCTCTGTCCTAATCCAGGTCATGGACTATCCATGTGCCAAATTTCATCCAAATCTGTTCAGCCTTTTTAGCGTAAAAGCGTAACAAAGAAACAAATAAACAAACTCACTTTCGTATTTATTATATTAAAGTCAAAGTCAAATCATTTATTTCAAATAGGCACTATTGAACGTCAAAATTTACAAAATAATAGAATTGATTCTAGTCGCCCCTTCCAAAAGGTAGTTTTCGTATGGAGAAGAATGGGCAAGAAACTCCACCGTTACTCTTTTAAAATGTTTTACAATTATTTTGTATTATTATTGTACCTATATTCGTAAATAGAATAGGTCTTTATTTGCTTAGAATTTAGGAACATAAAAATAAGTTGTTAAATCATATATATAGGATCCATGTACCATCAAAGAAACCCACATATTATACACCGTAAGGACTATTTCTACTTGCAGCGCTCGGCCACTATAGTAACGGTTACCTACGAAAAAAAAGGGTCGTGTGCACGGGATTTTGTTTTCAAATTGCTTAGTTATAGGTTTCTTCGATGGTACATTCTGGCTTATTACAGCATGCAAATGCAATACAAAGTAGAGGACAATAAAGATAATATATTACACAAAATTATCATTTAAGAAATCCTGCACAGAATAATAACATTTATCTACAAGTAATTCTATGAAACGTTTTTTAAATTTTTGCAACAGTAAGTTTTTAATTTGGTCAGGTATTTTAATAACCTAATTTTAAATACGCCCGTGCATAATAGATTCTGGTATTGCGATCTCATAGCTGTACTTCGTTTTCTAGTTTCTATTAAAGTTGCAAATAGACATCGATTTGTTATTACAAATATTGCTAATTCAAGGATATTAAGGCATGGGAAGGTTAATAATTTATGAGACTTAAATATAGGCACGCAACTGTCTGTTACTTTAAGACCAAATATAGCTCTCAGGCAGCGCTTTTGAGTTTTGAAAATGCTTTCTCGTTCACTACAGTGACCCCAAAATATGATACCAAATCTTAAGATTGAAATTACTAGACCATGGTAAGCCACTAAAATTGTCGGTAAATAAATTATGTGTGAAGACGATGCACCTAGAATAAAATTACTATACCACAATAGGTAAAAAGAATAAATAATAATAAACTACGACGGATAATTTAATTATGTGATATGTTAGGATACTGTAACTAGCTGCTACACCGGATCTCCTATTTATGTTGTTTACCTGTGGGCGAAGGAGTTGGGTCTGTTCCTGTTCATCCTGGCGAGTGGGTACAGAGGAGCTTTAGGCACGCGAGTGTTAGTGGCCGCGCCACTGCAGCGCCATACTGGGTCACAAGCGTCGGCCCACACTACCCTGCAAAGGGAAAGAGATTTTTTAACGAAGTTCTTTAACGCGGCTTGCGGTAGGAGTAAACTGGCAGATATCGTCACGCGAAAAAGCGTTCATACTTGCGGCTATCTTCTTGTCTGAGAGAGAAAAAGTGTGAATTTGATCAAAATGAAAATCCAAGATAGCGGCTGCCAAACAGTTTTCGAAATAGGTATCTTTTTCATAGTTTTCGAGGGTGTTAAAGTGGATAGTGAGGACAAATTTTCAAATTTTTCATCATTTGTAATGTTTTCATGGGTTTCGAGGGTGCCAAAGTCGATAGTAAAGTTAAATGTAAATCCAAGATGGTGGCTGCGAAAATTTTGTTTTTGTTTTAAATCAGACGGCCGCACACGTTTTTTTTTATTGGCTATTTAGTATGAGGTTCTCATGATAAGTACAATAATTTACAAAAAAATATACTTCTTTAGGCGCATTGGGCATTTTTGAGATGGGAAAAAACAATTGAACTCGCGACACTTACTTTTGACCAGCTTTTGACCATTAAACAGACATCAACGTGCGATACATTTTCTTTTGGATTAATGACATTCCAAACATTGAGACATGACAACGACATGACATTTCCCTTTTTTTTACCGACTTCAAAAAAGAAAAGTACTTCCTGCACAGTAAAATTGTTCAAGTTTTCACTTCTGTCGGCACTCCCGGAGTGCTACTGTTTTTTTATTGTTTGCGTGACGGCTAAGGGTGCGTTGCCAATGAAGCGGAGACGAGCGGATACCTGCAGAAATCGACCAATCACAATGGTTGAAATCCTCATCGCGTCTCTCGTCTCGTCTGTGATTAGACGACTTCTGCACGTCTCCGCTCAGTTCCGTTCGAAACGCACCCTAAGGGGATATGTTGGCATACTCAACAAACTGTTAATTCTATCAGTAAATTTAGCTAAGGTTTGTAAAGAAAGGAAACAAATAACTTACCATGCGCATAGTCCTTTACTGTATATGTAACTCTTGCCGTTACTCAGTGAGATCATAGGGTTGCCGTCATCCAGCAGAGAGCAGTTTGTTACTGTCACTGTAAAAATATTAATATTAATATGTTTACATTTATCAATTAATATTAAACAGTGTGAGTCTTTATAATGTGCACATTTCGAAATGAGGGAATCTATGCTTGAGAAATTATACGATTAATTATACTTCCAATGATTATGGAGTTTGTTACATCGCGATAAATCATTTAGTTTAAAAGTTACACTGATTTGTTAAAAAAAAACCGTGAAAATATAAAAAAATATATTCAGATTTGTTTATTATTTTTTTCCGTCGATAAAATTAAGTAATCAAAATTAGATAGAGAATGAGAGCAGTGGTGGCCCAGTGGTGGCCCAGTGGTAACGGCCGTGACTTACGAGTTGTAGGTCGTAGGTTCGAACCCAGACAGGCGCTTTACTTTGTGTAAATTATTTCATCACCACTGCTCTCAAAATGGTGAAGGAAAACATCGTGAGGAAACCGGCATGTCCTAGAACCGAAAATTCAAAGACATGTGACATCTACCAACCCGCACTGGGCCCACGTGGTGGATTACGGCCCACTCCCTCTCACAGAGAGGAGGCCGCAGTCCCAGCAGTGGGAACATTTATAGGCTGATGATGATGATGATGATGAATCAAAATTAAATCAATTAATATTAAATTATTTTTATTATTTCGTTTATTTCAGTTTTTCCATATAAAATACGTATTACCCGACTACATTAGAAAGTACCAGTTTACAAGTGAATAAAGAATATCGCTATCTCTTAGGGCAGTGTTTTTCAACCTTTTCATGACGCGACCCCGCGAGTATGAAAATTTTTTTCGCGACCCCCTATCTTCCACTGCTTATAATCTGTATTTTATTATAATAGAAATATCAAATACGTACAACATTTTTATTATGTTTTAAAAGGACGTATCGGCTAATTACATAATTAACAGACATATTACATCGCAAACGCATCCACGGAAAAGCGATACGATGGATTTGTGGGGACAGCGTAGCACACTCGCCTTCTAATTAAATCCTAAGTATATTTGAAGTAAATTCTATGTCGTATAATTGATGGATTTATGAGAGTCATGGCTACGAGAGATTTTCCAGTAGAGTTATTATATTTTTAAATGCATGCAGCTATTGATGAGGCAAGTTTGGGAACCAATCTAAAAGAAAATCTGCTGGAATTATTTAAAGCAACAACATTTTTTTTCTTTTTCTGAGGCCTCGCGACCCTCCAGGGTGTCGCGACCAACACGTTAAAAAACACTGTCATAAAGTATACGCTGATAACTAATCTATACAACTCTGCAACTAGGTTTTTTTCTTACCGCCGTGCGACAGTAGCGCTCTGAAGGAGAGCGGTCGTATGACGCAGGTAGCCGTGCTCAGCTCCCACATGGCTAGCTCAGCTGATGTGCTCACTACTGCTAGAGTATCGCCAGATAGTGTCAGCTTGGCTGCTTGAGACATTAGGGCTGAAGAAAAATAGAAAAGAAAGAAAATACATTTATTTAGCACAGACAAAAAGGCACACAACATAATTACAAAACAAGTAAAAAATTCAATTTTAAAAAGGAAACAAAAAACAACGTGTAAAATAATAATTTAGCAGGAAAGTGTGCCTCGTGGCTGCGCCAAATAGGCCCGGTTCAGCAAAAATGCCAGACTACTAGTGCCTGACGCTGGTTTTCAACTGGATTTAAAGTGTGAGGTGACAGATGAGAAAAAAATACATCAAAATATCTCATAATCTCGTGGCTCATAGTTTAACAATAACAGTCGCACGGGTCCATCTTCAAGGTTAAGTAGCGCTTTCCGAGGTGGATCGGTGAATGGGTGACCATCCATTACATGCTGAGACCCCTCCGTGTCTCGGAAACAGGGTTGTAACGGATATCGTATAACGGATGAGGATGCGGATGAGGATGCGGATGAGGTTGTCGAGATGATCGGGTTTGAGGATGCGGATGAGGATACGGATATTGGAAAATTCCTTATTGAGGATGCGGATGTCGTATGAAAAATAGCCCTTGTTTTTGACACCTGACACCACAATCATGCCACCACTGCCACGTGCGGCAGATCGTCTGTCATAGGACCAGGGACAGTGCGAATTCAGGCAATAGGAACGCGTCACTCACACTCCGGCCCGCACATTTGGCTCGGAGCAAGTTTAACAAAATTCACTATTTGAGCTAACAACGTGGGGTCACATCCCCATAGAAATTATGAGGATGCGGAGCTTTTAAAATCAAAAGATGAGGAAGCGGATGTTTTGCGGTTATCAAAATTTATGCGGATGCTCCGCAGTTGCGGATGCGGAAACGGCTATCCGTTACATCCCTGCTCGGACAGCAAGTTAAGCAGTTGGTACCGAATTTCATTCGTAGATCTTTTATGACAGTCCTTACGGATAGTGAGAAGTACGAAACCTAACAAACAGTCTTACTAGGGGTAAAGTGTTACCTAGTAACTGGGTTGTGGAGGTCAGATAGGCAGTCGCTCCATTTAAAAATACTGGTATTCAGCTGCATCCAGTTACACTGGAAACCGACTCCAACACAGCTGGGAAAAGGCTCGGCAGATAAAGATAACATTTGAACTGATTGACATCAAAATTATCGAACAATTTTATTTTAAATCTCAAATTCATTTGAATTAAAGTAAAGAAGAAAGAAAGGAAAATAGGTTTATTTGTCACAGAAGCACGTGCAGACATAAAGACATGAGTAATCAGAGAACAACCAAAAGTACATAATAAATCACGAGCATAGAACAGAAATTAGTCGGCAGCTGCACGTCATGACTGTGACAAGAAGGCTTCCACTCAGCATGATGCTGTGTTATGAGGACCCACAGCACAGCGCTGATTTTCAGTGGTCACCCGAAAAAAATATACTACGGATATAAGTCAGGTTCAGTGATGTCTATTAAATAGTAATATATAACATAACATAACGCCTTGTTTCCCCGAAGGGTTGGGCAGAGGTGTACCTGTAGCAGGTACACCCACATTTCGCCAGTTATGTTTAAGTCCCATGTAATAGGGGGCGAGCCTATTGCCATCAACCGGGCACAAATCCAGACTCCGGGCTGCTACTGAGAAATTCCAGATAGAAAAACCCAATAACACTTTGCCCGACCCGGGAATCGAACCCAGGACCTCATGCTCAGCAGTAGCGCTTACGACCACTAGACCAACGAGGCAGTTTTAGTAATATATAGTAAGTATTGTGTTAGTAATATATATAGTAAGTATACTACGTTCTGCTGTCAGGAAGTTCTTATATTATGTTGAATGCTATGGCAATGCAGAGGCAGTTTATGTCAGGTTGCTTACCGATGGGTGGCAGCGCTCGTTGTGCGGTCTGCCTCGCGAGCTGCCACACGTGCAACGTGCCGTCTGCGCACGACACGCACGCCCAGCGCACGTCACACGCGATGCAAGTCACTGCTGATCCTGTAACACCACATTTTATAGTCCGTGGAGTTTCTTGCTCGTTCTTCTCCATAGGCACATACTACGCTTTGGAATGGGCAACTAGTTTCATCTTTCTGAATGATCGACTCCTTTGACAATAGGTATGATGATAAAAACAAAAAAAAAAAAAAAAAAACATACAGACGAATTGAGAACCTCCTCCTTTTGGAAGTCGGTTAAAAAAACCGGCCAAGTGCCAGTCGGACTCGCGCACGAAGGGTCCCGTACCATTGACTAGGTAAACAACAGTAGGTACACAAATTTCATATTGTAACCTTCTTTTTGGTTTCTCTCGTCCTGGTGTCTCTCTGTAACCATGGAGTCTGGCTGTAACCAAATCTTGCGAGCGAAATTTGACTCATTTCGTGAAAAATAGGCAAAATATGTCGTTTTTTGCCCCCCTTAAATATTTATTTTATTATTATTGTTTATTATTAAAGTGAAAATACAACTGAGTATTTTGTGAATATTTCAAATGCCTACCTGTTGCCATTATTGATATCGAGAAAAAAAGGGCAAAAGATCGCGTTTGTTGTATGGGAGTCATCCTTAAGTATTTATTTTATTTTGTTTTTAGTATTTGTTGTTATAGCGGCAACAGAAATACATAATTTGTGAAAATTTCAACTGTCTAGCTATCGCGGTTCTTGAGATACAGCCTGGTGACAGACAGACGGTCGGACAGACGGACGGACAGACAGCGAAGTCTTAGTAATAGGGTCCCGTTTTTACCCTTTGGGTACAGAACCCTAAAAACAGTGGCACTCCGGGAGTGCCGACAGAAGTGAAAACTTGAAAAAAATCGGCACCGCGGTAATCAACGCATTGATGTCTTTTACTCCACGGTGTCGGTAAATTGCGTTACAGTGGTGCCGATTCCCTTGTTTACAAAGTAAACTAAATTTAAGTTGAGTGCCTCTTTTTCTTTCTATTACATTAAGAAAAGGACAGAAGATAAATTTTAGTTTAGTCCTGTCAAATTAATCAGCGCCTGTCACTACAAGTTTAGACGTGATTAAAAACTTGCCTACTAAAATTACGTCAATTTACGTCAAACGCTGATTATATGACAGGACTAAACTAAAATTTATCTTCTGTCCTTTTCTTAATGAAATAGAAAGAAAAAGATGCGCTGAACTTAAATTTAGTTTAGTTTGTGAACAAGGGAATCGGCACCAACGTCGCGAAATCAATGGTTTAGTCCCATCTCAAAAATGCCCAACGCGCCTAAACAAGTTTACACTTCAAAACATTTTTTTTTATCCATTAGGTAGATTATTAAAAAATATTGGCCAAATATTGTTCTTTTTTTACGTATTCAAGACATTATGGCGATACATTGATTTAAAATGTGGCATGACGTCACGCGTTTGTAGATTTTATACTTAGTTGTGACGTAGCGACCCCCACTCCCCAACTTTAATGTGTTTTATCTCAGTCATCTTTTATTAATATGATAAAGCAAAAAATACGTGTCTAATATTTTTATTCTCTGACTGACGGACTAAATATTTTTTTTATTTTTACCCAGCCATCATCCCTATTCAAAAGTGCCTGTAAATGGTTTAATTGAAATAATTGCTTTGAGTTTAAGTATATTTACTTAATACATTAAACCCATCCAAACAGGTAAACAAAAGTTGCACAACTTTCCAGTGTCAGTCCGTTCCAGTGAAAAATCTACAGACAGCTCAAAATACGAAAAATATTCACAACAAAATTTGCATACATAATATGGAGCTTAAAACAGGTTAAAAATTAATTTATTACTCAGAAAACCACAAGCAAAATGTTGCGTATTAATATGTAATGTAAAATGTCGTAATTTTATAATGGTGCCGATACCCCCTTGTTCACAAACTAAACTAAATTTAAGTTCAGTGCATCTTTTCTTTCTATTTCATTAAGAAAAGGACAGAAGATGAATTTTAGTTTAGTCCTGTCAAATTTGTCAGCGCTTGACGTAAATTGACGTAATTTTAGTAGGCAAGTTTTTAATCACGTCTAAACTTGTATGGAGTAGTGACAGGCGCTAATTAAATTGACAGGACTAAACTAAAATTTATCTTCTGTCCTTTTCATAATGAAATAGAAAGAAAAAGATGCACTGAACTTAAATTTAGTTTAGTTTGTGAACAAGGGAATCGGTACCAATGTCAACAAACGGTTTCTTATAACAAAATTTCTTTGATATTTACCTAAATAAGTCTCCCACACAGGATCACTGGAGGCGGAGTTATTGGGTAACAACTGCAAGCGGGACAACGTTCCGTATTGTGTGGTGCATGCCTTATTTACTACCTGAAAGTAATATAATAAATATAAATAAAAAATATTTACTGACACAGCTTAAGGTTAAGCTAGTTTGTCATTCTTCCATACAAATGTAGTATGGTGATTATGATTACTCGTCTGTTTGACGTGTACGTTCATAACTCAAAAAAATATCAATTTGTCTTGTCATTATCTAGAGAAGCAGAATTGGAAAAAAAAAATTGGTTTGGAAGTTATGAGCGTCGAAACATCCACATTTTAATTTTAGCTCGTCTTTGAGCGTAAATAAATAATTTATGTAGCATGAAAATGGCAAAATATAAACCATACAGGGATAGATAAATTTGTTCAGAAGTTCAAATAATTTTATTTTGAGTAGTTACACCCAGTAGTTTTTCCATAATATAAATACGCGTAAAGGTCTGTTCATGAAATTTTACGCGCTCGTTTTCGTTATAAATCATCGTCTATTTCACTAAATAAATAAATAACTATACTAAATAGCATGCATATTAGCCTCGCTACCAACGAGTTCGAGCCGTCGACTAGTGCAACCTTAAATAACGATAGTGACTACGGGGATTAAATAGGAAATAAAACATTGTATGAAAGTTTGTAATTTTTTTCAATGGGAAATCCTATCTGGCACCGGGCTTGTTTTTCTTATAATAGTTTGCAATATTTTTGATGTTTTTATTATTATGTAGTTATTGGATAGTAGTTATAATTTCGCATTTTTTGCCGGTACCGGAAGAAGTCAGTCTCGCTTTTTAACCGACTTCAAAAAAAGGAGGAGGTTCTTAGTTCGTCGGATTTTTTTTTAAATGTATGTATCTTGATTACTCGAAGATGGCTGGACCGATTTTAAAAATTCTTTTTTTGGTTGGTTATACTTTCAAGTTGGTTCTATTGTCATTTGGTCATGATCTGATAATGGAATCTTGGAGAAATCGAGGGAATTTTTCAAATATTATAGGCATTTTTATAGCGATTTGGGTATTTTTGATGAGCAGTTGATATTAGGTTTAGATACTTTATAAACGAATTCATTAAAAAGTGAAACAAAAAAAATTTTTTTTACTAAAAATGCAAACGACTTCTTAACTACAAAGTGAAGAATAATAACTTCGGAAGTCGGTGTCAAAAAATTAAAATACTGAATCCAAAGACACCGACTTCCGAAATTAAAGTTATTTTTCATTTTGTTGTTTGGAAGTCGGTTGTATTTTTGTAAAAAAGATTTTTTGTCTTTACTTTATTTGTTTTTGCATTTCGCTTTCTAGCCGAACATGTATTTTATGAAAAACGACTACACATTTTGAAGAGCATCCATTATGGAATACTGCATAGTCAAACTAGCTGGTATACCTGTAGCCTCAACTGTCCGGCGGCTCTCACAACAGGGCCGGCGGTGCCGAGCGCGGGCGCCGGCAGCGCGGCCATGTACTGCAGCACGCCGCCCGGCGCCGGCGCCGCGGGCCCGGCGCCACACGGCCGCTTGGCCGCCAGCTCGTCGGCGCGCGGCCCGGGGAGGGACGCGGCGCCGCGCTTGCGGAGGCGCTGGTCGAGACCGCTGTGAGGACAACGTATTCGTAATCGTAAGTAAGGCAGCAATGTTGAAAAGGCATTACAAAGATATTCATTTAACATTTGAGTTCTCAGTGGTTTGTTAATGTTAGATTAACGATAGAGGGAAGGAGAGAACTACTACTTGAAATTCAACTCATATACCCAATTGCCCCATTCGGTAGTAACCACTTTCTAGCAGTAATGAGAATTCTACCTCTTAACCTACTGATTATGTACATCAGGGCTGTCCAAACAACATACCTTCGCGGGCTAATTAAATTTACTACAAAAACTGGAGGGCCGCAGAAATTATACCAAATATTGATAACAGGTTTTGGCAAAATACAAAACAAAAAAAACATCGCGTCGCATTAATAAAAACTCTGAAAGAATATCAAACTATTTATGTTCAAAACTATTTTCAAATTAAAACATGCGTCGCGGGCCACATGAAAACAAGCCGCCTAAATAATCATAAAAAAACATTAACGGAACCACAATATCGTTGCAGTAAGGGTGAATTTCATAATTTAATTGTGCATTTATTTAAGTCTTAAATCATCAACTCATCTTGAGCAAGCATGGGGTTCAATGAATATGTAAGAAGAGGCTTATGCAGTAAGACAATAATAGGCTGGTATTTTATATTATTATTTATATATATGTCGCAATACGAATATTATAGCCGTGCTATAGTTACATCCCTAGGATCATAGCTATATACCATTATATAATCATCATCATAACATCATGCCTTGTTTCCCCGAAGGGTTGGGCAGAGGTGTCCCTGTAGTAGGTACACCCACATTTCGCCAGTTATGTATAAGTCCCATTATATAGTTAAATGAAAGTGGTTCATTACTGTCTTACTAGAAATGTAAATATAATACGAGCGCAATCTAGTAATATAACTGTTAGAGCACTTCGATCAAATAGGTTCGCGGCTCGCGCGGTCACAGTTCTACTGTGACCGCGCGAGCCGAGCGAGCGAATCGAGTGGTGCCGCGGCAGCGGCCGGCGAGCGCTACGTGGAAATTCGTCGCAGTAACAAAGTTAGGACACTCCAACAGTTATGAACCGATTTCATATAACTATATTACGTTATATAGCTATAACCATCTTAATGCGACATATTAGTTATTTATGCAACTGTTGTATAATAAGGGGCATTAAAACACGAATGTGGGTTCATCACACGAAGCGAAGCCGAATGTGATAATAGTATCACATGAGTGTTTTAATACCTAATTATAACAGTTGCATACAAGACTTTGACCATGATATGAATCCTCTATAAAAGTTTCTGAAACCATTGGGTGTTTGTAATTCAAGATCAAGAATAAAGAAATTCCCACGAAATTCAGTACAGCTGCACGTATGTACGTCGCCTGCAGCAGCACATCACCGCACATGCGTGCAGAAGCACATCACCGCACATGCGTGCAGCGGGTCCTGCGTTCCCCCGTTTGAACAATGAAACGAGTTGCATAATGAAATTTTGTACAACATTATAACACTCGTTTGGATGATGTAATGGTTACTATGACACTGGCTGTTATAATGTTGCCAATAAGCTAACTGTTTCAGAAACGTTTATAGAGGTTTTATAGCATGGGTGTAGATAAACATACTTATCACTGGTCCTGGAGTTATTCTGTTGCGTGGACGTTGCATGGTTGCTGACGTTGGGATGTATGACGATGTCGTCGCGCACTTCCACTTTGATCCGCGACTTGCTCTGCGATGAGGTGCTGAAGCAGTTCTCAGTGCCACCAGGTTGGGAGCCTAGAGATTCACTGGAAAAAAATAAACATTAAAATTAAAGTAACTTTTATAAAAACAAGCTTTTAATAAATGGTACAGATCAACATTGTTATTTGTAATTAAGTTTTGCTATCTAAAGACGATTTCAGTAACCGTTTATTGTTTCAGTGCTATCTGCGGCAACGGAATGAGTAGATATAAAAACATACATACGCTACGAACATATAACCTCCTCCTTTTTGGAAGTCGGTTAACAAAGTATCAAATTGATAGTGAAGTTATCCATAAAGTTGTTCCAAAATGGATGGCAGACGATCCCGTCCCAGAAGGAAACTAGCTAGATGAATCAAATAAAACCCCAAAGGACTTTTTCCTGCGAATCATGTCACCTGAATCTTTTCCGACATTCGACATTTGCGGTAAAGTAAAAATGAAATGTAGCACGCAAAAATTTTAAATAAATTAACGGTAAATCTAAGAGTAATATCTATCAAATCAAGCTCATTTCAGGCGTCACGAATTGCACAAACATTTAACCTTTGCGAATAAGAGGTTAAATCTCCTCCTTGTACATATTACTTTTACGGCTAGCTAAGTTTTTAGAACACGTAGATCAAAGTTAGAACCAGGGATGTTACGGAGCTTCGATTCCGGTTTCGAAAGGTCGGAACTTCCGATTAATTTTACACCTCCGATTCCGACTTTGGTTCGAAGTTATACCGAAGTTCGAAATGCAGCGATGCACGTGACTAGAGTGCGTACAAACAAGTTTTAACTCGTCGCCAGTGTAACTTTAGTTTATTTTATACACGTTCGCGCTCTAAGGCCCGTATTACAGAACGTCACTCAATACTCAAGTATTACTTAAAACTAGTTTCAACCAATCAAATGGCTTGAATCTAGTTTTAAGTAATGCTTGAGTATTGAGTGACGTTCTGTAATACGGGCCTAAGTCTCAGTTTATTGTTTTGTTTGTGGATGTTATCGCTAATAAGAGACTGAATTAAATTTCGAGTGTTTCATTAAGCCTTCCCATAAAACATCTTTCTTCTACTTCCCTCTTCGACTCCTGTTCCGGTTCCGGTTCAGATTCCGATCAATCAAATTTAAAAACCTCCGGTTCCGGTTGACTTCCGTAACATCCCTGGTTAGAACTTACTTGGCATCAGCATGTGTAAGAGGTATGAAGACGGGCGTAATCCTTCGCTTGCCATCTGACGTCCGGGTCTCTATCTGTCTGTCCATCGGACGTAATGGAGTTGATGAAGTGCCGCTGGAACCCGCTGAAGGACTTAGCAGGCTCTTGGGCTGTGAGATAAAAATAAATTAAAAGTTTCTGCCAAAAATGCACAAACAAACATGTATTATTATATGTTTTAAGAATCTCCTTTCTGTCTGTTATGAAATCTTCTCAGTATTAAACATGAGGGTATCTAATAAGCATCCACGAGGGTCGAAACTTACGTTTGCCTAATCTGGACTATTTCTATGGCTAAAAACCCAATAAAATTACCCAACCCGCGGATCGAAACCAAGACCCACGCTCATCAGTTGTGCTTGCGACTACTTTTGGAACAGATCACACGTACAGACAAACCTCGTGTTTCGTCAGTCGTCGGATTTCTATCAGTTGCCCTTTGCACTTGGTGTAGACCGGACGCTCTCAATCGACTTGGAAGTATATAGAGTTGTTAATACTCTTTTAACTTAATGTAATTTATTTTAAAATTGTTAGGAAAGCCGCTAAAATCGCAGGCACGACAGATAGGAAAATAGTTTTACAGCTCTATATAGTTCACACGGAAATCAAAACAAAACAACAATAAAGTACTTAGTTCTGAATTCAAATTATTATACACGATAAATATATTAATTGATGGACATGGAAATTAGCATTCGTTTGTATTCGGAAATGCGATGATACCCGAGGGACATTAAGAAAGTAGAAATATTGTATTTTTTTTATTGTAATGACGGCAATGTCGACAAATTGGTGTCAGTTTTAAATAAATGCCATACAAGTTTTCGAACATGGATTCGAAATGTACGTGTACCTGTGACTTATCACTCTTGGGCGTGGTCTCTTCTTTGGCAGCCTCTTTCTTAGCATCTTGTTTCTCTCTCGCCAGTAAGATCTCGGGGCACTCGACCAACAAGTTGGCCGACAAGTCGCCGCCCGACTCGTTGGCCAAACATTTGCCGTAGATCTTTTCGTAAAAAGCGTTCTGGAAGAGACAGAATGTTTTTGGGTTGAGAGCGACTCATTATTTAAATTAAAATGAAAGTTTGTTTTTCATAACAAGCTATTGATAAAGATAAGGATCATTTATTTGAACAAAACATGAGTATACACAGACATGGCATGGAAGATGTTACAATTAAATTATACCACAGTCATGTTTTGCCTTAACGGCGTACAAATATAAGTAGGTAGGTTACTACATTTAATCAAATAATTACATATTTATTCACTATTCAAATAATTAACAGTCCAAATTGGAATTTAAAAATTAAAATGTACTACAGAATAGTGCCGACAACTCATAATGTATAGTAAAATTAGTCAATTTAATGTCAAAGTAATTAGGAATACACAATTATAAGAATTAGATTATTTTATCATTCAGAAATTCGTCAGTGCTGTAGTAAGCTTTCTCTTAAAGAAGATTTTTGTATATTCCCTCCAATATTTTGGCAACGTATTATAAAGAATTGGCGCCATACATAAATTACTTTTACGCAGTAGAGCTGTCCTGGATCTAGGCATGTAAAGTTTGCTATTGTCGCGTCTATTCCGAATTACTTTATCTGACAATAGGGGAAATAGATTTAGGTTCGATTTAACAAACATAATGGTCTCTAAAATGTACATGGATGGAAGGGTTAAAATTTTATATTTTTTGAAAAATACAACGTTCACAAGACGTACCTTTTCATCCAAAGTAAGCGGTGTGCCGATCTCCTTGTTAGTGAACTGTATGCACGCAACGGTGCCGTCCGAACTACATGCCAGCAGGTTTAGACCTGCACAAATTAAAAATATATAAATTAAGGCCTATTATGAAGAAAAAGTATTTATTGCGACTCGCAAAAAAACACAAATTAAACTAAAACACACTCATTAAAACATTAAGAACGACGCGACGCATGAATTGTCAATACAAACGTAATACCTAAATCATTTGCAATTTGGGCATATTTCCACCATGTTATGTTGTTACTCGGATTTAGACAGTGGTGCCGATTCCCTTGTTTACAAACTAAACTAAATTTAAGTTCAGTGCATCTTTTTATTTCAATATCATTGAGAACAGGACAGAAGATAAATTTTAGTTTAGTCCTGTCAAATTAATCAGCGCTTGACGTAAATTGACGTAATTTTTGTAGGCAAGTTTTTAATCACGTCTAAACTTGTATGGAGTAGTGACAGGCGCTGATTAATTTGACAGGACTAAACTAAAATTTATCTTCTGTCCTTTTCTTAATGAAAAAGAAAGAAAAAGATGCACTGAACTTAAATTTAGTTTAGTTTGTGAACAAGGGAATCGGCACCAGTGTTTATCTAGGCTGGATCTTTTAGTTTCCAAAAAACTATTCTAAAATGAACAACAATATTTATAATATTGTTTCTGCAGAAGCATAGCTTACTTTATCAAGTTACAAATTATCGAAAAAAAAAAGGGAAAATATTAAGTTTTCATTCATCATTTTTGGTATTACGGAACACATCCACATTTATCATAAATTTTCGAAAACTAGTAGTGCTATCGCGTCAAGCAATAATTGTCATTGTGTGCGTGGTAGTATTGCTCACTGTAGGTGTATATCGCTCCGACAGGCACTCACACTAGCGCAACGTGCTTGGAATTGAATTTTGCAAACATCTCGATTTGTAGTTGCGAGCCGTGTTCGCAGGCCGCTTAATAAAAAAAATTACAAATTAAAATAAAAGCAGAAAGTCCTGTACGAGGCCAAAAGGCTCCTATCTCTGCAAGATGCTGCGACATTGCCCGCAGTGATGTCACGGATAGATAGAATTAAAAAAAAAACTAAATAAAAAAAAAAAATGTGGTCCGTGTGTCTGCACCCGACGTAATATCAGTTACTTATCTATGCCTTGTCTATTCAGATATAAGCAATATCGCTGTCGCGGTCGGTAGCGATACTGGTCCGACTAACCAGAAGATTGAAAAATGTTGCCAGTTACACACAATGCTATTGTTGAAACAATGTTATGCATATGAACTCGGGGTTTTACGAGACTAATATTGAACGGTTCAAACTTTAATTTTCAGTAAATTTTCTTATAGAAAACATTTTGGAGCTGACCAAAACCTTAATATTTAGCTGACCATTTAAACCATAGCCATTTTAATTTTATATGTTTTCTTAAGTTTTATTTAGGTACGAATGCAATGATTTTTTTTTGCCGTTGAAATAAAATATAAGTATTAAAGATTATAAATTAGATTATGTTACCTGCATCGAAAAAAAAAAGATTAAATTTATTATGAGACTAGCTGCGCCCCGCGGTTTCACCCGCAGAAGTCTCGATTCCGTGGGAATATCGGGATAAAAAGTATCCTATGTGTTAATCCAGGTTATAAACTATCTGTGTACCAAATTTCATCCAAATCCGTTCACCCGTTTGAGCGTGAAAAAGAGACAAACATACACACACACACACTCACAAACTTTCGCCTTTATAATATTAGTAGGATTAGTTGATTTTGTATCTTTAAGTCATAGTGCATTTAACTTATATCGGTAGTCAATGCAAGCATCGTCGGTGCGAAAGAATAAGTTTTTCCTCCACCAGAGTTGCTGAGTTCCGTTTAATCTTTTTTATTTTGTCTATAGTATAGATAGTTTATGGGCCGGAGAGTGACCTAAAGCTTTCCAAAGAAAAGTATGCGCTTCGGTAATTTTCGTGTTTCCAAATTAGTACGAAAGTCGCGCCACTGAGTAACCCCCCACAGAGGCAATGCTTTTAAGTTCTGGACTACCGCGCTTTGTAACAGTGCACTTATAATTGCGCGTTTGTATGAAGTTTTCTCTCTGTTGGGTTACCTACTCCGGTCTCAGATCGACATTATTCAAAAGGTTTTTGTAATGACATAGAGTTGTTAATCCTACAATTTTGTAAACATGGCAGAGTCCTGGCCACGCTAAGTCTGTATAAGTAAAAAAAAGGTGGAATTTGAAAATCTATAGACGGCAGCACCATCCTATCCTACGAAAAAATAATTTGATACTTTGTCATTTTGTTTTTGATAGGTTATTTTGTTTATATTCTGATTTATTCCTGGTAAAGAATAGTCACTTCAGCCGTGTGGATTCGATAGTTTTGTCATCGTATGGCGTTAGAGCATAGGTACGACATAGTCACAGAATCTATTAGGTAAAAATCAAAAGACAAAATATCAAAATCATTAGATCTACTTACAACCCTGAAACTGACATAACTGATTGATGTAAAAGTATACCTTATATAATTCTTCTTGGGGTTGCCCATTTATTCAATTGCAGACTTAGCGTGGCCAGACTCTAATTAAAAATAGGCAAGTACTTCCATGGTTTTAGCAGCTTTATATTAGATCTCATCGCGCGTTCGTATTCTCGAAGAGAGACCATGATGCCAGAAACACATATTTTGTCATGCCTGCCATGTTTTGTCTCTGCATCACCCTAACGTTGACTGGTAGAAAATGCCTCAGGCATAAGTCCGTCTTTGTACAGCATTTTTTACTTGTGCATAAAGTTTTAATAAATAAATAATTAATATTTTTCTTCGGAAAGCTTAGGCACTTTTTAATCCTAGAAAAATGCACGGTGCGGTGCGGTGGACGGCCACGGGAGCGAGAACGCGGTTGCAAGCTAGTAAAAATATATTACCATCAGAGCTCCAAGACAGATCAAGCACGCTGTCACTGAACAAGTCGTGCACGACCACGAGGGGCCGCTTGAGTGACGTCAGCCAGATGCTGAGCGCTCGGTCGCGCGACCCCACCGCCGCGCAGCAACACTTCTTGCCTTCCTTCACGAAGATGTTGTTGTTGAAGCGCTGGGGACAAAAATAATCGTTAATTATAGACATCGTGGAGATACATGGTACACTCTCTCAAAAAATGTAAAAAACCTAAGGCATTCGAAATTAACATCATATTTACGAACATAATGAAGATTATAACTCCATAGGTTTAGGTAGTTAAATAAAGGTAAACAAATCATAAAATAGATTTTTATGGATGACACTTTCTTGTTTAAAAATACGATAAATCCAATATAAATTTATTTTATATTTTTACATTAGTTTCCTCTTTTATAAATGTATGTTAAACTTTATCATTTATTCTTAAACTAAAACTATTCTTTGTAGATGTAACTGCTTGAGCACAATTTTTTTGTTAGATTTGTAATATTATCATCATATTTTGTGATGTGTCTATTGTAAAGAAACTCAAAACGTCAACAAATTATAACGTTGCTAAATTGAAGAGTACAACTGTGACGTAGTATGACAGCTGAAGTGACAGGTATTACGTTTAGTCGGTTACTTGACAGCTGTCTCGTCACGTGATTTTTTTTGTTTACCTTTTATTAACTACCTAAACCTCTGGAGTATAGATTATTTTATGTTTATTTCATAACGTGCGTCTTATTTGTGCAGACTAAACAATTTTTCTTCCTTCTTTATTTTAAGCCTCATGCTGTTCCTGTCAAGTCTTAAAATTTTGAGGTGTTTGAGAGATCGAAAGCAGGTTTTAAAAAAATAAAATGGCTTCTCGCAGGTCAACTTAGGAGATTATCGGTTGCTTGACCGGACTTTTCTGTAGGTGCCTCAATAAATTAAGGTATCCAGCCAGGGCATAAAATTTACAAACTAAGCGACTATACGCTAAGGGCAACCCCTGTGGGGTACGGACCTCGGCGTCGCTGGGGGAGGACAGCAAGGGACAGGCTGGATCGGATTATTATAATTAATAGGGGACGAATTTAAACCTACAGGCTTAACGGCGCGGGCTGGCTCGAGCAAGGGTCGAGGCAGGGGAAGTAGGAATCCACCATGAATCTCTTATACAATGTCGCCCATCGGCATGTGACCGCCCGAATTTTTCTGAATATTCATGAAAGATAATCGAAAAATGTCTTGGAAAAGGGGGGTCTATCTTTAATATTTTTCATGTTATTAAATTTTTTATGTTTTCAAACTCAAAACTCAAACTCAAAGCATTTATTTCAATTAAACCATTTACAGGCACTTTTGAATTGTCAAAGAATCGGTCAGTTAGTCAGAAAGTTGAAGCTAGTTGCCCCTTCCAAAACGTAGATCTCTATGGAGAAGAACGGGCAAGAAACTTGATTAGCGTTTGCCATATCTCCGATGTTATTGGCTCGATTTGGATTCTGTTTATTATTTCTAAAAGCTTATGAGTAATTTTATCGGATTAACTACATTTTTATTAAAATTTGTCAACTATGCAAAAAAAACGGAGGTGAAAGCAATTCTCTTTTTATTAATCGTGTTTTTAAAAAAAAAAAAAACACAAGCGGAAGTTCATAAAATCATAGTGGGGATGTTGAAAAAAAAAAAAATTAATTAAAAAAAAGTCGTGATAGACCCCCCTTTTAAAGTTATTTTTCGATAATTTTTCATGAACTTTCAGAAAAATGCGGGCGGTCACATGCCGATGGGCGACATTGTATAGTTCTGCAGACATGTAAAATACGTATCAAATTCTCATATGAAGCTCTCTTCACTCTCACTCCTCTGTCTCACTCAATCACATTCAGACCGGGACCAACTACGTTCATAGTGTTTATCAGTGGGATAGTTTTACCTACAGTCTATTCAAATTCGTGACACTAATTGAAATAATTTACGTTTAAGCAAATATCAACTTTATGCCACTGTAAATTAAGTTGATTTCAGAAAGACTGAAACGTCATAATTTTATGTCTGGGATTTTTTCCTAAAACACATATTGTAGTTCTATTTTCTTAATGTCCCTCGGCAAACTTTGTGTTTCGTCAGTTATCGGATTTCTATCAGTTGCCCTTTGCACTTGGAGCAGACCGGATGCTCACAATCGTCTTGAAAGTAAACAGAATTGTTAATACTCTTTTAACTTAATGTAATTTATTTAAAAAATGGGAGGAAAGCTGCTTAAGTCGCAGGCACGACGGATAGGAAAATAGTTTTACAGCTCTATATAGTTTACACGCAAATCAAAACAAAACAACAATAAAGTATTTAGTTTTGAATTAAAATGATTATACACGATAAATCTAATAATTGATGGACATGGAAATTAGCATTCGTTTGTATTCGGAAATCCGATGATACCCGAGGGACATTAAGAAAATAGAAATACTGTAATCGGTGCCGATTCCCTTGTTCACAAACTAAACTAAATTTAAGTTCAATGCATCTTTTTCTTTCTATTTCATTAAGAAAAGGACAGAAGATAAATTTTAGTTTAGTCCTGTCAAAGTAATAAGCGCCTGTCACTCTCCATACAAGTTTAGACGTGATTAAAAACTTGCCTACTAAAATTACGTCAATTTACGTCAAGCGCTGATTAATTTGACAGGACTGAACTAAAATTTATCTTCTGTCCTTTTCTTAATGAAACAGAAAGAAAAAGAAGCACTGAACTTAAATTTAGTTTAGTTTGTGAATAAGGGAATCGGCACCACTATAACATGTTTGGAAACTAAATAACAAACTCATGACATGCATAAGTACAGTAACTCACAGCACAAGTGACAGCTTTCCTGTGTCCTACGAAATCCTTGTCGCACCTCCATCCGTCTCTTTCTACCACTTGCGCAGTAGGACCGCCTCCGTTCATTGCGTGCGCGGATAATACATACTGGCCGTCTGGAGACCAGGATAGTCGTAACACGTGGGTTGTGCCTGAAAGAGAAGCAACGTAAAAGAGACTTGGATTGTTTTGATTGTATTCAAAATATGAAATGTTTTTAGTTTAAATTTTATGAATAGTTCCTTCGGTTATCTTTTATAAAAAGTGACATAATAAAAACTTTTTACAAAAAAAAAAAAACAACCGACTTCAAAAAAAAAACACTACAAAGTGAAAAATAACTTTAACTTCGGAAGTCGATGTCTTTGGTTTTGAATTTTAGTTCTTTGTCACCGACTTTCGAAATTTGAAGTCGGTTGTTTTTTTTTTGTAAAAAGTTTTTATTTTTCACTTTTTAGTTGTGGTACCTACCCCACACAAATTCGAATACCACTACCTGCTATGTAAATAACAGTGACAAGAAGTTATCATATCATCTACATACTAAGTGGGAAAAAATACGTATAATTGAAGCTAACTCAAAAACTACCCAAGCAAAGTTAATCAAAATATGGGACCACCTCTGAAGTATGATCTACCAAACAAAAAAAGAATCATCAAAATCTATTCATAATTGGCGGAGTAATCGCGTAACAAACATACAAAAAAAAAAAAAAAACAGACGAATTGAGAACCTCCTCCTTTTGGAAGTCGGTTAAAAATGTTGTACACTACATGTCACGCGTGTATTCAGTGAGGCGATATATCTACGTACAGTGTACAGACGCCAGTACATCAAGCTACCAGAAACTGTCAAATTTTCTCAATCAACTTTGAACCTTATGCTTCAGCGATAAAGTTGAAAATCTATTAAATAAATTTGACAGATTGTAGTAGCTTGATGTGCTGGCGTCTGTACTATCCGCGTGTGCGAGCTAGTCGTCCTTACGCGACGCGATCACCGCGCTTTTACTATATCGTAGCGTAGAAAGCGATTTCATCATTATCATCAACCTATAGCAGTCCACTGCTGGACATAGGCCTCTCCAATTGCACGCCATTCAGCTCGATTCTCGGCAACTCTCATCCAGCTGCTACCAGCCACCCTGCGAAGATCGTCACTCCACCTAGCCTGAGGGCGTCCTACCTTACGTTTGCCAATTCACGGTCTCCACTCAAGAACACCTGTTAGACGCTCAGAGAAAGCGATTTACCTGACGAAAATGATGCTTCAAAATTCCTCGTGGTTGTTTCTATGAAAATTATGCGGCGTATTTTCGGCTTAATGAGTCATAGGTAATTTAAAAAACCGGCCAAGTGCCTGTCGAACCCACACGATGAAGGGTTCCGTAGTTGGGATGAATTTATCCCAAGAACAAACTTAACATTGTAGTTGAAAAACATGTTCTCCCATAACTTCCAACTGCAAATGTAAGTTTGTACGCACAATATTGAGAGACTTAGATGCTATTTTAAGACCATAGACTTTTTATAGGTTTTCCTGTAATCAAATTCAAAACTCATTTATTCAAACTAGGCTGAGAATCAGCACTTTTCGAACGTCAAAATTACATAAGACAGTCCCCCAAAAACGCCCACCCGTCACCACTTCCTAGTGCCTTTAGCTGGGAAGAAGTGGCGCAACAAACTCCCCAGCAGTACAGCTGTCTGTTCAAGTTAGAAAAATGATTCTATACAATAGTATGCAAAATAACTTACATTATGCAACACAAAACATAATTTAAATGATAAATTGTTGGCCATATGTCAGCTAGCACACGCCAATATACCAACCAAAAACATCGAGAACTATACTCAAGCAGAATTAAAAAAAAAAAAAAAACTAAACGTAAACAGAACTTAATATCTAAATAAAAGCCTCCAGGCATAAGGGCGTGCCCGCTTACATAAAGCCAGTGCTGTGAAACTCCGAACAAATTATTTTTGTATGGAGTTTGTTACCTTTTTTAGCCAACATTCAGAAACACACGGCAAAATGACAGGATGACAGAATAACCAACATTAAATTACGAAGTTTTCACAAACATGTCTGCCTTCGCGCGATTAATGTTTGGGTTGAGATTTTTCTGTTTGTTTTTCCTTTTTCTGTAAGATTTTGGATTATAACAAATCAGAATAATTGACAGTGACTCTAAGTTTGTGAACCATCATGGGCAAGGGTCACAGAAGATGTGAATTTTGTGGTATCAAGGAGGCCTGGCATACCGTAAATAAGTTGCTATTTTCCAAGTTTTTACTGGATCGTAACCGGTGAGTACCGATATTTATTGCTAATGTGATCTTGTGCTCACTTAA
The DNA here is from genome assembly GCA_949152395.1 of Agrochola litura. Lineage (NCBI taxonomy): Eukaryota > Metazoa > Arthropoda > Insecta > Lepidoptera > Noctuidae > Agrochola > Agrochola litura. Next base: position 3,998,470 of record OX424502.1, on the reverse strand, counting down.
CACTATGCTATGCTATTCAAATTCTGTAATACGACTCTCGAGCCATCAATCAAGATTAGTTGAAACTCTTGAAGAAATGGTTTAAAACATTGTGCCTACAGTAATATTTGTCTACTTGAAATTATAATCTAATTTAGTCTAAATAGGTTGACTGCTAAATATATTGTCAGAGTCTAAGATTATATTATCTACCTTGACACCAATAGGTAATTATGTAAATACTGGGATTATGAAATAAATCTAAGTATAATAATAATCTATTCCATTTAGTTACGCTGATAGTGTAAATTGGGTGTTTTTAACCGACTTCCAAAAGGAGGAGGTTCTTCTTAATTTTAAATCACACTAAATAAATTCACAGTGAAACAGAGTCAGTTATAATGTAACCTTTTATATTTTGTATCTTCTAGCTGCCGAGAGTAGCTAAAAGCAGTTGGTAATTAAGAACTGATGCATCTACCAATAGAAAAACTGCATGAGCAGTGAAATATATGTGCCAATGCCTTGGAAAAAAGGATTTCAACAAAAAGGGAAATGTCGCAGAATTTCCACAACATGTATCAGCATTCAGAGTCAAAAGGTAACTATAATAAACACCGTAATTGATCACTATTATACATAACAATATACAGTACAGTCCTCTAATGTCATCCATCTAATTAAAAAAAAAAAAAAATAGATGCAACCTCTTGTTTAGGTTGTTTCATTAAAATCCATTAAACTTTTATCGTGTGACGATGTTACAAAAAAAGTAGACAGACAGAGAAAGAAATTCTAAAAATTGATTGAGTTAATTTGTGTACTATTGCTCATTTCAAATAGAAAAGATCCCTGCGTTTTATGTGAAAGGAAATGTTTACACGTCTCATCGAAAATATTGCTTATATTTAATTATCTTTACAGATTGAACACCAAGGAAAAACAGTTGATGGAACAATTACAAAAAACAAAATGCAGCCTGGCATCACTAAGACGCAGTGCCAGTCTCTTGGGAAAAATAAATAAAGTCAGGCATGATAAAAGAAACTCTGATGTTGGCACAAAAAAATAAAAAAGGAAGCCATTTTGGTCCAAGACCAATGTTGATAGCTCATTTAAGTATATCCATTATTAAATACTGAAATCATATAAATCTGTGTTTTATTTTACCGATTTTTCAAAATAAATTAGTTTTGGAGGGTCACTATTATCTGCGTATCGATAATTATCGATATCGATGAAATGAATGCATTTCATCGATATCGATAATTTTGTTGATTTCTATATGTTGCGCATCCCTATCGATAATCCTTTCAAGGTCATGATTGTCATTGTCAGTGCTACTTAGAATTTTCATGTTGGTAGCCATGTTTTTTTATGTGGTTGGCTAAAAAAGGTAACAAATTCTCAAAAACTGAAATGTTCTAAGTTCCGCCTCTTAAAGTGACATGCTCTGTGCATAAAGCTGTAATTGGGAGTTATAAATGATAAACTAGGAGTAAAGAACCATTCTACGAATTATTTCAAAAATTTTGGTTTTGTAGTTTTGGAGATAAGGGCAATGGTAAATTTTCATCGATTTTCTTAAATATCTTTAAAGCATTTATTTTAAAATTACATAAAAGCTCGCAAGAAGCCCTTTCATTTGATATGTCACACGGTACTGTTTGCAAAACTTTTATTTTAAATTTTTAATTTGCCCCCCAAAAGTGAACCCCATATTCAAAATTCATTTATTGACGTTACACGTCCGTGTTTGGGTTACAGAAATACATATGTGTATCAAATTTCAACTTAATCGGTCCATTAGATTCGGAGAAAATGGGCTGTGACAGACAGACAGGACACACGAGTGATCCTATAAGGGTTTCCTTTTGAGCTACGGAATCCTAAAAAGCAGTGCTGTAAGCACGCCGAAATTTCCGTCGTGTAACTTCGGCGGATGCGTTCGGCTATTGCTCTCGTTACGCATACCCGGCGAACAAGCTGCGCATACGGCTCGCGCGTTACTGATGATCGCACATAGTAGTCATTTTCTATGCTAACATAAATTAACGGTTCTTACATACCTCCACACTCTTCAAATGGTTCTGTGATAACAATTTCTGGCGCCCAATCAGCTGTTTTCCACACTCTCAAAGACTTGTCATCAGATTGTGAGGCTAAGTATTTACCCACCTGGAATTTATTATGACAAAATAATATACATTTATTATACCTACTGTTGGGGGCTTCAATTATCTTCAATGAAACTCCCGTATCGAGGTATGGTTGTTTAATTATGTACTGTATTTTACAAAAAAGATATGTGGAGTACAAGTTCGCGATGATGGTTAAAATTTTGACTAATGTAATAATTTGTGACGGTACAGACGCAGGCTACTACAATCTGTCAAATTTATTTAATACATTTTCAACTTTACCTCTGAAGTCTAAGGTTCAAATTTGATTGGGAAAATTTGACAGTTTCGGGTAGCTTGATGTGCTGGCGTCTGTACAAGCAAAATAAAAATCCGTACGGCGCCTAGCCTTTTAGAATGGCAAATGCGACACACGCACACACTGAACGTCTTCAATTAACATGCAGGCGTAAACACCTACAAATTGTTTATAATTTAAAACACAACTGCCCTGCTAAAAAACGAACTAAAAAGTAATAAGTTAACATAACATCACGCCTTGTTTCCCCGAAGGGTTGGGCAGAGGTGACCATGTAGTACGTATCAGATCTGTGGAATGTATCAGTTGGCGTTTTGTAGTTTCTGACTTTATCTTTATCTGACATGGGCAAAAGGCTCGAATTTAATTAGTAAAAAGAGAAAAGTCCTGAATGACCCATCAATGTGTAGTCAAAATTTCTTATTAAGAAAAATAAATTATCATTATTAAGAGCTCCCATCCAAAAAGTTGGCAACGTCGCAAATAGCCGTCAAATATTTACCTGTTTTGATTAATTTGGCAATATTACAGTATGTAAATAAGAAATACGGCTAACTAGTAAACTAGAACATTAATAATGAATTGCAATTATAACACTGAATTTGATGTTATAACCATTATAGGTGTAAAAAAGGCATTTGAAAATTTCTAAATACTTTTTATAAACTCAAACTCAAAACATTTATTTCAATTAAACCATTTACAGACACTTTTGAATTGTCAAAGAATCGGTCAGTTAGTCAGAAAGTTGAAGCTAGTTGCCCATTCCAAAACGTAGATCTCTATGGAGAAGAACGGGCAAGAAACTCCAAGGCCACTCTTTTGAATATAGATATTACAAAATTCTGGATACATTATTCTCGTTGCTTCTATATGTGAGAACTATGTACAAAAAATAATTAAAGCAGTTGAAAATATATGATTAAAAATAAGCCCTGGCAAATAAGAGATGACCAGTCTCAACTGACGGCGCCCGTTCACAAACATGACGCGTGGATCAGCACCATCCAGCTCAACCATTTTGTAGGGAACCGAATGATCCAACACACATATATATACATCTAAAACTAAATATCATATCTCTAAATACAATCAATATTTTAGTTCACTAGTTAGCCATATTTCTTATTTCCATACAGTAATATTGCTAACCTAATTAAAACAGAGAATTATTTCACAGCTATTTGCGACGTTACCCACTTTCTGTATAAACGCTCTTAAACAAATTCATAGGATCAGGTTTTAAATTATTCAGAGTCCAGATTATCCAAACTATTGAATATTGCAGCACAGAAATAAGATGCTTTTTCATTTGTATTCAGAAAAATTTTCTAGGCTTTAAAAGACAAAATACTTACTGGATCCCAAGCCACACCCTTCACAAGCCCGCTGTGCCCGTTCAATACACACACCATTTCTGGAAACTTCTCTGCGTTCCAGATGATGATGGAGTTGTCCACGCTACAGCTGGCCAGCCACTTGTCTAGCGGTGACCAGGCTAGGTCTAACACATCACCTGTTTAACAAGAAACAGTGTTATTTAATTTTATAGTACTTATTGTTACAAAAATCCATATCAATCCACCCATACGTGCACCTCATACATCTTCGAATTATAGGCAGAACAGTTTCGTGGAGGCGATCGGCGGTGGTGATCTCTCGCGTCTGGCCCTGGTTCAGGCTATGGTACGGAGCGAGAGGAAATGGCAGGGAATGGCATACCTCCTTCTGCGAAGCGGTAATGCTCGCGAAGGAGGAGGCGGAACGCGTGAGGGAGAGGCAAATTTCGCGCCCTCACGCCCCTAACCGCCGCAGGAGGAGACGCCCGGGGCGGGAATTGCGAGCCGATTTCCGGCCACCGTATGCGCGGGCTTGCGGACGGTGAGCAATGGGTAGCTCGCCGACCGATAAGGACCAGGCCCGGGTCGACGGCGCGTTGTGTTCCACGCGCGCCTCAAAGAGATGTCAGCAGAATTGACGGGGTCCGCTAGGGCCAATGCCTGCCGGAGCTGCGAATATGGGCCGAAAGGGACATCGTGGCCCCCGGCAACAGGGCAACCGAAGGAACACGGGTGGGTTTTAGTCAGTAAGAGTCTGACACGCTCTCCCGCTCCACCCAGAGCGGGAGAAGTTATTTGATTATTTTCCAATAAAAAAAAACAGAACAGTTACATTGTGCGCGCAAGCAGAAATTTCAATGATATTTGCAAGGAATATAATTTTGATCCATTCACAATTAGTGTGAATTCGGCCAGAAGGTACTTAAGCCTCAAATTCTTCAAGTTTTATTTTATTGTTTTCTCTATTACTTTAGTCATATAATTGCTAGCCAAGTATTTATATTACTTCTCTAATTAAGGCAATGTGTTTTTTGTTTTTTTGCTCACACTATAAATATTATTAAGTGTCTATAAGTGAGAATTTGTAATTTGTGACTCTCTGGTGACTATGGTCTCCTTTTTTGTCTGTTTTTATTAGAAGTCCTACATGTACTAAATAAATAAAAATGTAAGCTCAGTTGGATGAAAAAAAAAAATTGTAACTTATTTAGCATTAAGCCAGATAGTTGATAAACTTTAAATTGATAAAATTGGTAAGTATCATTGAAAAATTTGTTACATCAGTAAGTACATTTAAATAAAATTAAAATGGAGGAAAATCTGATTAAAACTGATAAAAATTTAATTAAAATTGGTGAAATTGATTAATTTATAACATTGATAAATGTTGCGTTCATAAGTATTAATTCTTGGACTCTAAGGTTAAAAAGAGGCTGAAGTATTCCTCTTACATTTGATTCTTAATAGATTCTGGAAAATAGTGTATAATGACCTAAGAAGCTATAGCTGTAAGAAAACTTCAATATGATCATATAAATGCCACACAAACCTGCATGTCCTCTCAATGTAGCCAAGCACCGCCAAGTCTCAGCCTTGTGCTTGCCAGGAGTGCCCATGGCAGCCACACTGAGACCCCACACCATAACCAGTCGGTCATCACCGCCTGATGCCAGGTATTTACCGCCGTTGCTCCAACGCACACAGTTCACACAAGCTGGAAATTAATTCAATTATTAAAAAGTGGAAAAATTTGGGAATATTTGTTTTAAGAAAATTCATAGTCATTATTTTGATCTGAATAGAGGGCAATGGAGCAGGCCTTTGTTTCAAGGGACATGCGGACCAGGACTGATTTGGATTACATACATAAACACATAACATCACGCCTTGTTTCCCCCGAAGGGTTGGGCAGAGGTGTCCCTGTAGCAGGTACACCCACATTTCGCCAGTTATGTTTAAGTCCCATGTAATAGGGGGCGAGCCTATTGCCATCAACCGGGCACAAATCCAGACTCCGAGCTGCTACTGAGAAATTTCAGATAGAAAAACCCAATAACACTTTGCCCGACCCGGGAATCGAACCCAGGACCTCATGCTCAGCAGTAGCGCTTGCGACCACTAGACCAACGAGGCATTATTTTGATCTGAATAGAGGGTAATGGAGCAGGCCTTTGTTTCAAGGGACATGTGGACCAGGACTGATTTGGATTAATTAATTAATAATAATTAAATTATTATTATTTTATGTACTCTGTGTCTGCATTTTAGGTAAGAAGCTACAAGTACGCGGAGAGCTTGTCTTTTCGGGTCAATTCAATGAGGGTAATGTAGTCCGAAGATCATCAGCTATCAATCAGCTATCTAGCAGTGCCTAATGTGCGATGGATTGTTAGGACGTTAGAAAGTAGTGGGATGGCATAAACCAGTAAATTAATTCGACTATAATACAGTGTTTTAATATTTCAACTTTTCGCTAATTCGACCTTTGCCAGCATTATCGTGGTGGTGCCGATGGTTGTTTCATCGGCACCTCTTCATATTTTTGAAACTCCTGTACCTTGTTAGATAGCTTATTAAATAAAGATGTCTTCTCTGTAATTTGTATGCTTAAAGCCATAGTAGAATTTACGCTTAAGCAAACCGAAGTCCCAGCATTATCAACATTACTCACTCACACCCATGCAATTTGTATGAGCTGCTGGCCAGCACTGTGGGGTAGCTCTAACAGTGCTGGCCTACAGATCGAAGAGCCGATGGCATTTTAGGGGTGGAATGTTACAATTTCGAGATAACTGGTGTCAAAGTTCCTATACATAGATGATTTTTGAAAATGATTAAAAAACTTTTTCCTTTAACTTTTGTTTGATGTTTTAGAAAATTTGGTTGCATTGAAAGGTTTTTAAAGTATTAGGTATCCAATGGAATAGCAATGAAAGCCATTAAATTTGAGAATTTGGAGAAAATTGATATTTAGTGACGAACTTTGGGAAATCCCATGAATATTGGACTCGGCTTTATGGGATGCTTAATTGTTGCAAATGGGTCACACTACCACGTCCTACAAGGAATACGTCAAATTACAAGTCACCCTGTATATTGTTCTGCTATAAGTAATGCTTTGGTGGTCCACCAGTTTGGACCAATAAAAGCCAAATAAACATATGAACAGAAAAGAATATGGACAAGAGTCAGATATTGAAGTACGTAGATACAGAGCTACTAACCTAAGTGATTGTCCATTTGACAAAGCATCTTGGGAACATTGGGGTCCACTTCAACTGCTTCAAACAAAACCGGGTTCAGGTTCCAAACCACGACCCGCCCGGAGTCCCCGCCCTGACCCCCGGTCGCAAACCGCTTCCCCGTCGGATGTATATCAACGGAAAATATCGGTTTATCTGAAAAAATGCCACTTTTCAACTACAAATCCTCGCAACTTACGTTACTTTTCAGCGACAAATTCAAGAATATTTACCATCATGATTGACCCAACTGGGTTTTAGCAGCTTCATTGATGATGTATTGATTAAATTAAACTGAAAATAACAGCTAATAAATTAATAATGGAAATAAATAAAGATTTTCCCACTTTATTTATTTTATTGTAAAATGACACTGACAGCATCAACACCGCCCGCCGCCCGGCAATTTGAGGCGTGCGTTCCATTCGTAGGAAAAATGAATATAGAAAAAATATAAATTATTTGGCTGAATTTATGAAATCCGGAATTATTTTTTAGGAATTTAGAAGGTTATTTTTTAGGAATTTAGAAGGTTAAACCAATTTGTATACTGGTAGTGGCGAAATAAGAAACTAAAAAAAAGTATATAGCGTTTCGCGCCTTGCAGATGCGCCGCGCCGCGCCGTGAAGTGAAAATCTGCACTTAGCACCACGTTCCAGATTGATTTTTTTATCTCGCTAACTCTATACATTAGAAAGAGTGAACTGCATTTTGTTGCCATATCAACCAAATGCGGTATTTACAGTGAAATTACTGGATTTGAAGTGGAACGCAATTTGTGTGCACGTTTTGAAGTTCCCAATCTATTACTATACTCTATGTTTTGAAGTTTCAGCCCTGCTTGATTCTTGTTAAATTGGAATAACTATTTATAAAAAAAGCGGTATGAGAGGAGCGGATACTCTGATACCGGCTAGATTTTTAACTTTAACTAGTCATTTATCAGCGGTAATAACTTTGCTATGGGAGAGCCAGGAGAGCACTCGACATTGTTTGCCGAACCACTTTCACGACGATCATTTCCAAATATATCACAACCGGTAAGCTTTCTTTATCTACATTTGCAGGATATAGTTGTCAGAATAACTGTAAAAGTTATTGCTAATAGAGGCTACTAGATTTATGTTACTTTTTTGTCATAACTTTGCATTTTAATGACTTATTGTACACACGCACGCAAGGCAGATGACGGAAACAACACGATAGTCGATACGGGTTTGTATAGGGCATTCAGCCAAAATTTAAATTGGGATAGTGGGACAGTTCCATGCTGATAAAACTGCGCCATTTTACTGAAGTAATTTTTGAGGTACTTTGTTAGTTTTCGCCGCGCTCTCATTATTGATTTCAAATGCCTGAAGAAATAAAGTACGTCACTATATTGTTTAAATGGCTTATTTTATTTCTTTGTAATTAGTTTTTGTTTTATTATTATTTATCAGTACACAGAAAGACAAGACTAGAAATACCTAGATTAGAAAATCTATACTAATATAATAAAGAGGAAAGATTTGTATTTTTGTATGTAACAAATAAACTTAAAAACTACTGAACCGATTTGAAAAATTATTTCAGCAATGGATAGCTACATTATCAGCGAGTAACATAGGCTATATTTTATCCCCGTACTCCCAAGGGAATGGGAACTACGCGGGTGAAACCGCGTGACATATGCTAGTATTTTATAATACTACTTAAATTAAAATTAAAATCACTAAAAATTATTGTTCTATTTTTATGTAGGTATCTAATCTAATCAATAGACCTATACCTGTTATTTATTCTGTGCATACAACACAAAAATTATTTGGTGGGCATAACAACACCTAAGCCATATGTTTAGAAAACAATTACTTAATGGTCTGGCTTAAGTTATAGCAGCAATAACATTAGTAGGAAGCTTTGCTCAGCCAATGTAAACATCTTCTAAGTTTATGGTTACCTGGTACCAGCACGAGGCAAACAGAGAAACACTATTGTTTACAATTTATGGTTTTTGTGGCCATGTTGCTGTTATAAACACAATGGTGGTGTTCAGCTAATTAATTTCAAGTCATAGTTATTATGGAAGACTATGTCTACCTAAGCTGGATTAGTACAAAAAAAAAAACTTACAGTTGAATTGAGAACCTCCTCCTTTTGGAAGTCAGTTAAAAATTAAGACAATATTACCATATCTATTAAAAAGAAAAAATCTGTCACTGGTAACAACCAGTTTTGTTGTCTTTGTTGGGTTTGTAAAGATGCTCAATTATCTATATAAATAAATATTTAAGTGTCTGTTTGTAATGTCAAAATAACAGCTTTTTTACTAAATGCGAAATTATATACTGTACGGTATAACACAAAAATCTTTTTTTTTTGTCTGTATGTTTGTTCTGGCTAATCTCCGAAACGGCTTGACCGATTTTGACAGGACTTTCACTGGCAGATAGCTGATGTTATAAAGGGTAACCAAGGTACTTTTATTTTAGAAAAAGAATTAGGGTCCACTCGGGCGAAGCCGCGGGCTGCAGCTAGTATAACTAAGATAAAAAAAAAAACAGTGCACTCCGGGAGTGCCGACAGAAGTGAAAACTTGAACATTTTTTTATTGTGCAGGAAATAATGTATCGCGCGTTGATGTCTTTTTAATGGTCAAAAGCTGGTGTCGCAACAGTGTCGCGAAATGAATTGTTTAGTCCAATCTCAAAAATTACCCAACGCGCTATAGAAGTTTTCACTTTAAAAAAACATGTTCTTCAATTGAATGTTCAAAAGTTAACTAAGTAACTAAACGAAATTCTTGAAATTGAAGCACATAAAAAATATTAACATAAATAATTTAAAAAACTCCCACCGAATTTTGGAAAACATTGTATTTTAACATAATAACCACATTCATTCACATTCGGATTTAAGTCATATTGTTCTGAGAAAATTAAAAACATTAATAAGTATTGGATGTAATTCAACACCAGATGGGAAACGCCTTACTGTGAGAAGTAAAACCAACTTGAACTGGTATAATGGAGTATGCGTGTTTACACTACTTCTGTGTTTGGGATTAGTGAGCCATTGTAAAGCACCTATATGTGTGCCGAGCTCGATTGTTGGCGACGTAGGGCTGGGGGCCTACCACCTACAGGACGTATAGCTCCCATCTCTTTCTCCCACTGAAGTAATATTAAAATAATTCTGTTTTTTCTACACACTATCCCACTGCTGGGAAAAGTCTCCTCTATGCTTTTCCATTCGTCTTTGTCTATTGCCTTCTCCGGCCAGTTAGTCAATCAGTTGCATGCGCCGGCGTTTTTAAGGCCTGCCTGTGTATCGCGTTTGCAACCAATATCCTGTCAACACACGATTTAACCACTAGCAAACAAAATTGTCAGAATCTTAAGAAAGAAAAAAAGAATAGGTTTATTTACATACATAAAAGACAAGAGTAATCAGAGAACAACAATAAGTACCTACATAATAAATCACGAGAATAAAACAGAAATTATAGTCGGCAGCTGCACGACATGACTGTGACAAGAAGGCTTCCACTCAGCATGATGCTATGCTATGGGGGACCCACAGCACAGCGCTGATTTTCAGACCTTCCTTCCTTTTGCCCTTCAATCTATATATAACCACGGATAAATACAGATAGATGGTTCACTCCGCATTTTAGGTAGGTAGGTATAAAGCTACAAGTGCGCGGCGGGCCCGTCTTGTCGGGCCAATTCAGTGAGTGTAACGTCGTCGGAAGATATAAGAGTTACGCGATAGAAAGAGAGGCCACTTCTAGTCTAGGTGAATATAACTGTAGGTAATTAGCGCTGTGCGACCTGAATTGCACTTTATTGTGTCGTAGTAACAGTCGCTTTTTATTTAAATGATTTTGCGGAGTGATTATTCATCTGTGATATAACGTGAATTTGCAATAAACAAGCCGTAAACTGCATACCTAGTCACCAGTAGCTGCATAAAAAGCAAATATTTATGCAATTAATCAAGTCATAAATCCTTTATAGCCCGCATTGTTTCTTATTTATCTAACTAATGCATTATTGCTTTTCTGTAATCTTATTCAGTTTTATCAGTGTTTGTACTAGCTACTTGCACAGTGTACTTACTGAAGTAGGAAAAATTTCTTCGTTTTGTTGTACACACGGCTACATATTAAGCTATACATTTCCAGTTTATGCTGATCTCGCATTGTATAGGATTTCCGTACAATGCGAGGTCAGCTTATACTGGAAATGTATAGCTTGATGTGTAGCCGTGTGTACGAAGATAATAATATACCTATGACATTATGTGAAACAGATCTCATATCTAGCAACAAAGCAAACAGAAGAGAATGAAGGCAATTTTCGTTCCCTTCCACTTATGCTCTTAAACCTTGAAATATCTGAGGACCTCATGCGGTGTCATAGCCCTTTTCAAATAACAGCCGCACGGCTCTATCGAACGTTAAGTTACGCTTGCCGCGGTGGGTTCGTGGATGGGTGATCATCCATTACATATCGAGACCCCTCCGTGCCTCGGAAAGCACGTTAAGCCGTTGGTCCTGGCTGTCATACGCAGATCTTTGACAGTCGTTACGGGTAGTTAGAAGCCCACAAGTCTGACGACCACTCTTACCAAGGAGTATCGTGGTACCCAATAACTGGGCCTATCTGACCTCCACAAGGTTAGAAAGGCAGTCGCTCCATGTAAAATATATTAGGTATTCAGCTGCATCCGGTTAAGACTGAAAGCCGACACAAATATAGTTGGGAAAAGGCAGATTAACTTAAAGGATTTGGTCATGCGCACCAGCTCATCGACTTCGGCGTTATCTCGGAATGTCCCGGATGTTACGCCAACTAGGTACTACAGATGCGATCAGAATTTCGGATGTTACGGCACCGGCTCCTAAACGATATTAGGCAATGCTGTTATACTCTTCTCTTACCGACCTCAGTCTACTGATCAGAAGTCTACTGATCTTTTCAGTGTAAAAGGCGTGAATATTTGGTCCTACCCACCACTTCGTGCCATCCCTGAATGCCTTGACCTGTCTCAAAATCCGATTATAACCGGTTAAAATTGCCACCGGCTATCCAAAGTTTACAAAACATGAGGTGTAGTGTCGGTTCTCCGGACACTAAGTACGGCTGTAGTGCGCCTGCGCAGCTCCGCAGCGGTCAGGTGACCAATAGCGTGCACGTGACTAGTGTCCGTGTAAAAGTTGGATTTTTAAATTAATTTGGCTATATCGAGCTGTTTTATACCTTCTGGTTTTATTATCAGCCAGATTTCAGTTTTTAAGTGTCCCCCAGTTAAATATATGGGGTCAACGGCCTCTAGCGAAGTAAGTTTCATTTGTATGTTTTTTTTTTTCTATTGTTGTAATAACGTTATTTCCTTGGATTTAAATATCGTTATGCTTAAGATTCGATGTCGGCGAGTAGGTATTTTACAATACGAGGATGAATCAAAAAATTCTTGGAATCAATATAAAAAAATGCAAAGATTTAAGTAAACAAAAATATTTTATTTTTCTACATAATCTCCCTCCAATGCAATGCATTTAGAATAACGCGTTTCTAACTTTCTTATTCCTTGTGGAAAAAAAATTTTTCTTGACTCTCGAAAATCTCCTCTACGGCAGCCATAACCGCGTCATTATGTGAAATTTTGTTCCACGAATTTCCTCTTTTAATTTTGGGAATAAGTGAAAATCACTTAGGGCTAAGCCACAGAATATGGTGGGTGGTCAATGAGATTGAAGCCAGCACAGCGGATTGCGTTGAGCGCAACTTCCGATCGATGAGCAGGAGCGTTATCATGAAGAAACAACACGCCCAACGACAGTTTTCCACGACGTTTTTCTTTAATCGCTTCATGCACTTTCAGGATTAAATTTGTATAATAGGGTCCAGTAATCATCTGGCCTTTTGGCATGTAATCAATAAAAAGGATTCCTTCACTATGCCAGAACACTGAGGCCATAACTTTGCCAGCGGTAGGAGCAACTCGAAATTCCTTAATGGATGGAGAGGATGGTCGTTTCCAAGACATGCTTTGTCTCTTAGTTTCAAGATCGAAATGGTGGACCCACGTTTCATCCATGGTGACAAGGCGACGGCAAAAATTATCCGAATCATGCTGGAACATTTCGAGATTACGCTTAGAAATTTCCAAACGTCGCTTTTTGTTTTCGTCGGTTAACATTCGTGGCACCCATCTTGCCGACACTTTTTTGAACCCCAGTGAATCAATTAAAATGGATTGAACGCTACCAAATGATATCTTATGGATCTCAGCTATATGTTTTATAGTTATTCTTCTGTCTTCTAAAACCAGATTCTCAACCTTTTTGACATTTTCTTCCGTAACGGAGGTTGAAGGCCGCCCAGAACGCGGGTCATCTTTACAGCTTGATCTACCTCTTTTAAATTCAGCCACCCAGTACGCAACCGTAGAATAGGGTACAGCATCATCCCCTAATGTCTGCTGAATGTCCGAAATAATTTGCTTCATAGACATTTTTTTCAAACTGAGATATTTTATAACCGCACGTAGCTCACTTTTATCCACAATTATGGGTTTTTGCGCAACTCGTTGCACAAAACAGTTTATTACGTATGAACGAACTGAGAAAAACGAGTGACACTTTGCATAAATGTTGTGTGATTGACACTCTTTAAAATATCGAACTTCTCCCAAAAATGGTTTTATAAATATCGTCACTGGAAATGCAAAATTATTTAACCGCCACATTATTTATATGGCGTTAAGTACTTTTGCCTTTCCAGTGACGATATGCACTTCTAAGAACTTTTTGATTGACCCTCGTAATTTAAAAGTGCACTCTACTGGAATATTTGTGCTCACATGGCACAAACACCAAGCGACTGGAACGCGTGAATCTCACTTTTCCCGACTCACTGAAACGCATAAAGAGGCACAAAATGTTTGGTCTCGATAGCCAGCATTGAATGAGCTACCGATTACAAACGGTACCTTAATCCGATGGGGAACTGACTGATACTGCATGATACTCAATCTGGCAACACATCAGCTCATAGTAATTGGATAAATGCATGGAAGCGAAAAAAAAAATACGTTCTTCTTCTAAGCGTATCGATGTAAAAAGTACTAATCTCGATTACCTTTAGGCCGGTTTCACAGCTGTCCGGGAGACCCGCACGGGTAACGCACGCAGTGCTCTGAAACGAGGGAGTTAGTACGATACGGTTGCTAGCGTTGTACGGGCTGTACCCGGAGCGGGTCGCGTCCGGACCAATCTGCGTCGCTATGAAACAATGTTCTAGCGCCTCACGTGTGTCTCCGTTCCGGGAGCCCGTACGGGCGGCCCGCACGGTTCTCCCGGAATAGCTGTGAACCAGCCTTATTCCCTTAAAAGACACGGTTATTAAAAACCTTTTGTACAGACGCCAGCACATCAAGCTACCCGAAACTGTCAAATTTTCCCAATCAACTTTGAACCTTATTTGTCAGCGATAAAGTTGAAAATCTATTAAAGAAATTTGACAGATTGTAGTAGCTTGATGTGCTGGCGTCTGTACATTAGCCACAAGGACCAAAGCTAAGGCCAGATTGGTATTCAATGATGGTTTCAGAGGCTGCTATTAATATTAATTACACCTAGCATTTCGCCTTGGACCGAAATCCGCCGTCGCCAGAAAACTTTGGGTGTAAGGTAGCGTACCTTTCAGAATACCATAGCATTTCTCTTTCTAAATTCGACAAAGATCCTAGTGATGAACTCAGTAAGCCCGATCACGCAGAGTCAATGTAAAAATTGTCTCTGATCCTGAAATTTTCGCCATAAAAGCGTCGTGTACATACCCCAAAAGCATTGTGTTAAGATTTTGTGCAGAAATATGTTAAAAAGGCCGATTGATAGGCCCCGTAGAAGCTGGATTTAATATTTGACAAGACAACAAAGACCAGCCCAAAACTTTAATCTTGACAGTTTCTCTACTTTTGACGTTACTAAGACGTAGCTCCCACTAGTCGTACTTTGTCTTTGTGTCAGCGAGCATAAAATTCGTTATTTCATGCTATACGACTTACGAGAAACTCATGCCATGGTTATAAGATTGGCTTGGTAACGGTTGGTAACGTGGCTGGACTGTCCAGGATGTGCCAGACTAAAGTTTAGCACCGTCACTCTTGGAGGCTTCTATTATTAATTTTAAAAAAATATTTTTCCCCGAACCGATTCACCGAAGCTAATAGCTATGCGGTCTTCTACTAAAAATCTTAAATTTATTCATTCACCTGTCGCTGAGAACCAGCGCTGGGGCTCTGTCTCGCATAGGGTCGCAGCATTATGCTGAGCGATGGCCGTTTTGCGTGGATGTGACGCATTTTTTCCGCCAAATAGTTATATTCGTGTTATTTTTTCTTTCTTTGCGTCATGTTTACCGCAAATAAATATATTTTCTTTCTTTTTACTTCATTAACTGACAGAGAACGCTCCGCCTAAGCCGGTTCTAGAGTTACGAAATTTTGCACAAGTTCGTTATATAGCGTAAGTGAGCACTAGAAAGGATTTCTGAATATTCATCCCTAAAAGGGGTTAAATAGGTGATGAAAGCTTGTATGGAAGTTTCTCATTTTTGCTGATAAGAAATCCCATCGAGCAACACAGCTTGTATCTCTAGAAAGCTTAGTACCAAATACCCGAGGAAAAAATTTACAAGGGACTTTATCGGGAGACGGCAAACAAAGGACATTCTCCGAAGACTCACTCCGACTCGAAGCTTCAGGGGTATCTGTCTCTACTCGCTATCCACCAATGTGAAGAGAAAACATCAATAGATGTCCGAACGCAACCGTTACATTGTCATAATTTTTCTCATCTCTCTAAGCCTGAGAAATAATGAAATCCTTTTGGTTGTTCAATTTCTGCTTTGCTATCTCCAGTCCTAATAATCTATCGTTTCTTTCTAGTAGAGCAGTAGGATAGGAGGAAGTGGCATTTGAATCCGCCATCATTGTTATCCTGTCGCCCCCATTCTAATTTATTTTGGGGGCGGCTTTACGACCCTTTCTTCCATATATGTATCTCTATCAGTCGTCATCTCAAAAAGATTTGTATCCGCCAATATGTGTAAAATTTCCCCGAACACCTCGTGCAAGCTGTTTCGTAACTTGTTTGCAAGTTATACGGTGTTACGCGCCTCCGAACAGTTAGGAGAGTTCAAGGTGCTCCGATCGCATGCGGTGTTCGACTATTTACCTCATTCACGATTTGTCTCGCATATTCTTTGGTAGTGTTTATGTAACATATTATATTTTAAAAATGGTTCGGGAACATGGGGAGAAAAAGGTTAGCAACTAAAAAGTTTTATTTATTTTCATTCTTTGTGATCAGTTGTGTTTTTAAATTTTGTGTCTGTGGTGTTCTTCTTTTTTCATTATTTCGGTGTTTAAAAAAGGAATGTTTTTTTTGGTAATGTGGTCTGTGGCGTGCTGTTTTCGGAAAAGAATGTATGGATCATAGAGGAAAGTAATATATATGGTATGGATTTACGTATAATTATTTTCTGGGTAAGAAAATGTAATTTTATTCGTGGGCAGCGATGGCAGCAACATAATATATTGTTTTTAAATTTATTATTAATAAAATGAAACCAAATTTATTCCTCAATTTCTCGGTATTGCACCTACCACTGTTTGTCGCTGCATCACCCAAAGGTTGTCTGGTAGAAAATATGCCTATGGCATTAAGTCCGCCTCTTTTTATCGATACGATATTACTTTATTTTATTTATATTTAAAAATTATTAAATTAATTAATTTTGGCGATTATTACCCGACTCGAACAACAACTGGATCGCAGCTGTAAACTGAAATACTTACGCAATAATAGCTAATCGTTTGTGATTTCATCGTACTAAATCACAAAATCTGAAAAATTCTATCATTTTATGGGTAAAAGGACCATAAATTACAAAATATTTTAATGCCACAGTAGGTACGTTGTAGAGAACAAGTTATTAAAACAAGTTTCGTGCGGTTACAGCCTACTGATCTAAATCCCTTTTTATCACTGACCTTCATAACTTTGGTACCTACACATTATTGGCTTATTCCACAAATCCCCCCTAAGGGGGAAAATGGAATCTATAAAAAAGTCTGGAATTCCCCCCTGAAAATCCCCCATAGGGGGAAAACTGGAATCGAAAAAAATACTTATTACACAAATCCCCCCTGAAAGTGCCCCCTGAGGAGAAAACTGGAATCTAAAACCAACGCCCAGAAATCCCCACTGAGGTCCTTAAAATTTAGGGAGTGCCTCTGCTACCGACCGGCGCAGGCGCTGGGCGCCGCCGATTTGTTTTGTTGTACACACGGCTACACATCAAGCTATACTTTTCCAGTTTATGCTGATCTCGCATTGTATAGGATTTCCGTACAATGCGTTTTACTTTTCTCAGATTCTAGTAGTGTAAGGAATAAAGGTTTTTTTTTTACATTTTAATCTGAGGAATTCATCAAAAAACATATTCGTAGCTGTTTTATGGATTGGTAGGAATAGAATTATTTTCACTAATTTGCATGAAGCTCATAATAGAAAAGTAGATCGAAATAGGAATTTAATGAAACAGTTCCGGATTACTCTCGGTGCTAGTAATTTTGATTGTTATTAGTGTGACTTACATAGTTTATTTTTATTGTTGCACGTAATTAGCAAAAAATTTTAAAAAAACTTATAAAGTTAATAATTAAAGGGGGGGGGGACCCCTTCCTTATCAAAGCATCCTAAAAGCAAATGGTCCTTCTAGCAAAACGACCCATAATCAAAGCGAAACTTAACCAAAATGTTCTATTAGCAAATGGTCCTATTAGCAGAACGTCCTGCTTGTAAAGTAAAGAAAGAAAATTGCGTTTATTGGCATTAAAACAGAAAAATACACCTTAAAACTATAAAAACAGAAAACAATGATTATAATGCCAAAAGGGGCCCCCCTATTTTGAAGCCATTTTGAAATTTTTGTAAGTATAATGCACTAGGGTACAGACAGACTATTAGCCATTTCCAACTTTATTTACAATTGCATAAAGTTGATGTTTGCTTAAGTGATCTGTGGAAATAACATCAATTGGAAACAAGATTATAGGTAATAATTTTTAGACTTTAGGTAATAATTTTTTATATTTTCCATTCAAAAAGTGAAAAATTTCATTTAAAAGCACGTCGAGGCTGCCCCTCTGCGCGCCACCGGCTCTAAAAAAAATTCATGGGGCAGAGCAAACAAGTACCATGTGGAGTCGCGATTGTCAAAATCGATTTTAGTTGTGTCAAAATTATTTTTAAACTTGAGAGTTTTTTTTTTTTTTGTAGAATATCTTTAAGATTCTCATAGGCAAAAAGTAAGGAATTTTAGTGATAATTTAGTTCGGTGTACAAGACAATCGGTACCATTGTCCATCTTCGCATTATCAACAAGGGCATTATCTATACCTACATACAAATAAATAAAATTGAAGTCTGTTTGTAATGTCAAAATAACAGCTTTTTAACCGACTTCCAAAAGGAGGAGGTTCTCAATTCGTCTATATGTTTTTTTTTTTTTTTTTGTGTTTGTTACGCGATTACTCCGCCAATTATGAATAGATTTTGATAATTCTTTTTTTGTTTGGTAGATCATACTTCAGAGGTGGTCCCATATAAATTTTATTAACTTTGCTTGGGTAGTTTTTGAGTTAGCTTCAATTATACGTATTTTTTTCCACTTAGTATGTAGGTGATATGATAACTTCTTGTCACTGTTATTTACATAGCAGGTAGTGGTATTCGAATTTGTGTGGGGTAGGTACCACAACTAAAAAGTGAAACATAAAAACTTTTTACAAAAAAAAAAAACAACCGACTTCAAAAAAAAAAACACTACAAAGTGAAAAATAACTTTAATTTCGGAAGTCGGTGACAAAGAACGAAAATTCAAAACCAAAGACACCGACTTCCGAAATTAAAGTAATTTTTCACTTTGTAGTGTTTTTTTTTTAATCCGGTTTTTTTTTTTTTTTAAAGTTTTTATTACTCAATGCAATGATGAAAGTATATATACGGTTGGTACTTCAAACGAAAAACCTTTTTTATATTGTCTTTCTGTCTGTTTATTCCGGCAAATTTTCGAAACGGCTGGACTGATTTTGACGGGACTTTCACTGGCAGACAGCTGATGTTATAAGGAGTAACTTAGGCTACTTTTATTTTAGAAAAATAATAAGGGTTCCGACCAAAAAAAAAAGTGGTGGCACTCCGGGAGTGCCGACAGAAGTGAAAATTTAAACAAGATCGCCTTGGTGGAAGAAAAATACTTGCATAGAACATTGATCCGTAACGTAATATAAATAAAGAGCACAATCGCGTTTACAAAAATGAGGTGTCGTCACGGTGTCGCGAAATCAATGGTTTAGTCCCATCTCAAAAATGCCCAACGCGCCTAAAGAAGTTTTCACTTCAAAAATCAACACATGGATTTTCACATAGGGTACTTTTTATCCCGGTAGTACATTCCCGTGGGATATTTTCCGACATCCACCCGGGCGAAGCCGGCAACGGCGAGTCACAAGACAACAGTCATCATCAGACAATGTTCAATAAGCATTTCTGCTTACTTAATTTTTTTCTCACAGTACGTAATTCTGAAACAATAAAATTGATTGATATCTTACCTACTTTGTTAGTAATATACCTTTGTTTTACACATACATACTACCTACAATTATTGTTACTGCGTGATTGACATTGTGTCCTTTGTTGAATTAGTTAAACACTCATACGATTGTATTCCTTGTCTTTCTGTTGTCCTAGTATAGGTATTTGTAGTGCGGTAGATAAAATATTAATTAAATAGGTCATGTAGGTACAGTCACGATTTTACGAACATAAATACCTTATACTTACGTAAAATTCAAAAGCGATTTTCTCCTAAAGTATTGATATACAATATGTAAAAAAAAACTGTCCGATCCGTGAGAGTCTATTTATGTGGAAATTTTCAGGAAAAAATAAAGAAAATATCTCCACATTTTTTTTGAATGGGAATTTTTTCCGGGTTATTTACATGGGGCGCGGGCGGCTGTCGTTTAGCGGGTGTCTACAAGTCATTCATAACTTATGACCCTTGTTGAAAATTTGCTAATTTTTAATGGATTTGGGGTAATTTTGGTACAAAAAATATGAATTTTAAATAGCAAAAACTTTTTTAATTAAAAAATTAATAAGATTTTAATTTTAATTTTATAATTTTAATTTTTTAAATTTTATTATTTAATGTTATTGCAGTTCCTATGTGCCCTTTTCGGATCGGACAGGGTTTTTTTTTACATATTGTGTATTAATTATTTTATGGTGTTACAAACATGGTATTCTCGAAGCCATACATAAAAGCCTGGTACTTGTTGAAAGGCCTCCCATACCTATTAACACTGTTATTTGAAAATATTGTAAAAGCCGATTATTTTTAAAAGAGTAATCGTGGATTTCCTTGCCGGCTCTTCTCCATAGGAAACGAACAATTGGAACCGTGCACCTAGCTTCTGACGTTTCATAAGCTCCCATGTAGGTTTATGTGAAATTAAATACGTATTTTGATTTTGATTATAGTTTTATGAAATAGGTCTTTGTCAAACTTGCAATCGTTATTCAATATTCACGAGAAAATCGCTTTTGAATTTCGCGTAAATGTGCTCTTATGTCGTGACCCGTGACAGTACCTATTTTGTAGTACCAGCACAGTTGAATATAGAAGGGACACTACGCAGTTTAGGTATGAAGCTACAAATACGCGGGGGCTCGACTTGTCGGGCCAATTCAGAGAGTGTAACGTAGTCAGAAGATCTAAGAGTTACGCAATAGAAAGAGAGGCAACTTCTAGGTGAATATAACTGTCGGTAATTAGCGCTGTGCTACCTGAATTGCACTTTATTGTGTCGTAACAAGATCCGCTTTTTATTTAAATGGTTTTGCGGAGTGTCCCATCTGTATTAAGGCTCGTGCAGACCAGCGCGATATCGCGGTGGTCTGCACGAGATTTTAATCTGTGATACCAGTACCGTTCCGGTTCATACCAGCCTAAAGGCAATTTTCTTTTAGTGTAGTTACTGCAAACTCATAAACATAGCTTAAGGTCTTAGTAGTTCTTAAGAAAATCAATATTGCCTGCTTGCTTGCATTAATTGTTTCTCAGCTTTTTTTTGAGGTTACGTTTTTTTTTTCTTCTGTGTACTGTCTTGCTAATTGGTGCCTTTTAGGTTCAGTAATTAAGTAGAGTCTGGCCACGCTAAGTCTGCAATGGAATAAATGGGCAACCCCAAAAAGTTTTATATTATGGTATAAGTACTTTAACATCAGTCATGTCAGTTTCGGGGTTGTAAGTAGATCTAATGATTTTGATATTTTGCCTTTTGATTTTTGCATAATAGATTATTGTGTAATAGACTAGGTCGTAAGTACCTATGCTCTACCTCCATACGATGACAAAAGTGTATCAAATCCATACTGCATCGTGCCTATTCTTTACCAGGAATAAATCAGAATATAAACAAAATAACCTATCAAAAACAAAATGATAAAGTATCAAATTCGTTTTTCGTAGGAAAGGATGGTGTTGCCGTCTATAGATTTTCAAATTCCACTGTTTTTTTACTAATGCAGACTTAGCGTGGCCACACTCTGGTGACTTATACCCTTGTGTTCAGTATTAAGGCATGCGCATGATTGCAGGTTGGTAGCGGGCTTCGGGTCATCGCTAGCCCTAATTCTGCTAGAGTACTTCACCTTCCTGTCCGGACTAACTATGTTCTCCCCTGCAGCCTGTCTTACATGTATCCTTTAATGTTTCGCTTTCGTGCAGTAGATCGCATATCAGTGCTGACAAAACCAGCCGAACTATTGTGTAAAAATCTTACCGTGAACTCTTAACAGCATACGCTTTTAATGTAACGTTCAGAGTCGAGCATACATCAGTGAGGGAGGAGAACCGAGCATTAAGGTGGGTACTGACTGGCGTTACGGGCTGTAATGTACCATTCGCATCGGGCATATTACGTTACGCCGTGTCCTAAAATCCGTGTAACATGGTCGGTTCGACCTCTTTGCTCGCCCGTGCTCCAGATTCTAAACACAATAGCCAAGAATCAATACGTGTGGCACGTGCGCTCGTGACGACTTGACGCGGACGTACTGACTGAATCGCGTAACACTCAAAAGGATTCGCCAAAAAACCGACCACGGGCGGAGTACTTGAAACGAGCAACGAGCAGCTCGCTGCTCGCGTGTTCGTACTTGTTTCCACGTACTGACTGCATGAATGCTCGTTTTGTAACATGTTCCATTACACCCCGTAACACCGGTCAGTACCCACCTTTACAGTGCGCAAACTAAATGCTACAATTCGAGGATTTCATCAGTGAGGGGGGAGAACCAGTATTACAGTGCGCAATGTCTGTAATAATATTGAATCTGAAATGTTACATTACAGGCGAATGCTCGTCAGTCAGGGAGGCAGTATTGTAACGTAATACTGAAAATAGAATCTGAAATGTTACATTACAAGCAAATGCTCGTCAGTCAGGGAGGCAGTATTGTAACGTAATGCTCAAAATTTAATCTGAATCGAATGCTCGCGGTGAAGTGAGGTGTCAAAAGTGTCCATCCCTAGCAGTAATGGAATGACAGCTCACTTCACCTAAGTTTTCACAGTGAATTTTTACAGAATGGACCTGCGTTACCTATAAGCTGACCTCGCAGTTTATTGAAACTCCGTATAGCCAAAGATTAATACAGATGGTTAACTCCGGAAAATCATTAATTTAAATAAAAAGCGGCTTGTTACGACACAATAAAGTGCAATTCAAGTCGCACAGCGCTAATTACCTACCTAAAGTTATATTCTCCTAATAGTTCCCACTCTTTCTACGCGTAACTCTTACTCGTAGATCTTCTGACTATGTTACACTTACTGAATTGGCCTGACAAGTCGAGCCCGCCGCGTACTTGTATAGTTTGACCAATACCGCTGTACCGCGCCTTAGCAATACGTGGCGAGGCGGGGGGCAGTGTTGACCAATGAGCGGCGGGCGGGACGCCGTGCGCCGAAATCTTTGACGAATTAGCGGCCTGCACTGCTCCCGTCTCGCCACGCGCCTTACTAAGGCGCGGTACAGCGGTATTGGTCAAACTATAGCTTCATACCTAATATGCGGAGTGAACCATCTGTTTAATCTACTCTACTGTGGTTGGCCAGCTCAAGGTCAAAGTGTTACCACCGATGTGCGGTCAACTGTACTTGTTGGAAATATCTGCAGGACCAGAAACTCCTATTTTTTTCAAAGTGATAACTTCTTTAGGTGCGTTGGGCATTTTTGAGATGGGAATAAATCATTGATTTCGCGACCTTTCCACCGACACCGTGGAGTAAAAGACATCAACGCGTTGATTACCGCGGTGCCGATTTTTTTTCAAGTTTTCACTTGTGTCGGCACTCCCGGAGTGCCACTGTTTTGTTTTTTGTCTTTCGTGTTTGGCTCTCCGAATTGCTGGTCCTCTGGTATTCCATCAAGTTGACAATTAAAATAGTTAGTTAGTTGACATTGGTGCCGATTCTCTTGTACACCGAACTAAACTAACTAAACTATCACTAAAATTCCTTACTTTGAACTACGAGTATGAGAATCTCAAAGCTATTCTGCAAAATAAATTCTCTAAATTTAAAAATAATTTTGACACATCTAAATCGAATTTGACAATCGCAACTCCACACGTGATACCTAACCACGTGAATCTTTTTAGAGCCGGAGGCGCGCTGGGGGGGCAGCCTCAAAGTGTTTTATATGGATTTTTTTACTTTTTGTATGAAAAATAAGAAAAAATATTACCTACATGTAGAGTGTTAGGGGTTTAAGGATTTTATAAAGGGTGTCGAAATTTTCATTATTTTTGCGATTGGACACACAGTTTTCGAGATATAAGCAAAAGAAAATAAATATATAAATATATTCAGTACTGTTTTTGCATCTGAAGTCGAGGTGTTGGTGTGAATTTAAAGTTCATGACAACCAATTTTATTCCACATGTTTTTAGTCGCGATTAAAAATAGTCAGATTTAGTTAGAAAATCTAAATTTTAGGTGAAAAACGTCAAATTCAGAATAGCAAAATTGCCATTTTCACTAAACTAATATCTCAGTACCATCTTAGTGCTGCCAAACTAAAATATAGTTAAGTTGTGTCATTTTAGTCTATTTCAGAATGGAAAATCGTCGTTTGACAGGATTATACTAAATTTTAGTGATTTTTAGTTTAGTTTAGAGGCATTTGTGACAAGAGAATCGACACCATTGGCAATTAAATAGTGAATAAATATAACATATTTTTATTAAATTAACTAATTTAAACGAATCATTCTTAAGTCTTGATTAGTTGCTAACTTATTTTTTTTTTTGTTCCGGCGCTCTCTTGTGTGTGTATTTTTATGTTATGGGGGAAAAAATGCTATCTTCCCCAAGGGCCTATTTTACAATGAACAGTAGTGTTATCTACCAGTCGGGTAATAAAAATGAATATAAAAAATCGATAATATAGTAAGCGAGAACTTATCAGGAGTTGGCAAAACCGACAATATCCTTGCAAGGCGTTAAAAGTTAAGTGTAGTTAATAAATGCTTGTACACACTAGTACAATACATGACACTAAAGTGCCTGCTACACGGTTGCCAACTGCGTCCCCGACAGAGGTGACCCTGGTTGTCGACCGACAGAGCTGTTTGCAATTTAGTCGTAAACCACCAAGGTCACCTGTCGGGACGCGGTTGGTGACCGCGTTGCAGGCACTTTAAGGTGAGACTTGACACACCGCGTGGTTTGACTTGCGCAGTAGTCGATTTATAGGTCTCCCGATGACGCTCCCCCGGCTCAGACCTCATACCGCTAAGTTATGAGGTCTGAGCCTTCATCGGGGCGGCGGAAAGGGCGCGGGAGGCGCGGTCTAGTCTCATTTTTCGTAGCGCGTATTGTACAAGTGTATCCACCAACCCGCACTGGACCCGCGTGGTGAATTACGGCCCACTCCCTCAGAGAGGAGGCCTGTGTCCCAGAAGTGTGAACTACATGACTAAATACGGATTTAAAGTTATAGGCTGATTATGTTATTTCAGTCAAACCTGGGTAAGTGAGAGCTGGGTAAGCGAGAAAACTCTATAAATGAGAGTAATTTGCCAGGTCCCGTCATTTTAACCCTCTTAAACGTCTATATGTGAGAAGCAGAAACCTCTATAAGATAAAGTCGTGTTTCACTCGTGGATCTCTATAACTGAGACTGCTACTTGCCTGTACCTCTATAAGCGACAGTCGAGCGTAATATAACATCTGCTATTTATGACTCATTCTTAAATTTCGTGGTGTCAACCTTTCCAAACCAGCCTCAACCTCTATAAGTGAGTAATGCCGTAACTGTACCTCTATAAGCTAGTAATACGAGTTAGTGAGAAACCTCCATAAGCGTAAAAGAGATCGCGGTCCCTGGAACTCTCTTATCCAGGTTCGACTGTATATGTACTATGTAATGTTACACATTACACAATAATATATTGGCCATAATACGACTCGTACATGAGTTCTCTATTACTTACTACAGTACAACTATGTTCTTAATGTCCCTCGGCAAACCTCGTGTTTCGTCAGCCGTCGGATTTCTATCATTTGCCCTTTGCACTTGGTGCAGACCGGACGCTCTCAATCGACTTGGAAGTATATAGTTGTTAAAACTCTTTTAACTTAATGTAATTTATTTTAAAAATGGTAGGAAAGCTGCTAAAGTCGCAGGCATGACAGTTAGGAAAATAGTTTTACAGCTCTATATAGTTCACACGAAAAACAAAGTACTACTAAGTTCTGAATTCAAATTTACAAGATAAGTCTAATAATTGATGGACATGAAAATTAGCATTCGTTTGTATTCGGAAATGTGATGATTCCCGAGGGACATTAAGAAAATAGAAATATTGTACACATGATAATTATGTTTTTAAAACGAATGTTATTCGTAGGTTTTCGAAGGTCAATACTGTTATAATTACGTCATAGTCTTACATAAGCAGGTGTTTTTTCATACTAAAATGGTTGTTAATTTACATTGTTGTCTCGTCTAGCATGTTTACTTCAATTTTGTATGATTGTACTTAGTAATAGGTACTTACAACAAAAAAAAAAAACTATGCTTGCTATGAAAGCTAGTAGCTTATGTAAGTAAATCCCAAATGTAGAATGAGAAAGCAGTCTTCAATCAAATTATTGCTTTAATTCTGATTAAAACTAAAAACATGGAAAATAAGTCTTAAATGGGTAAATTCTAAAGCAAATTCCACAGTGAACAAAGTTACAACAATACTTAGAAATAAATTCATGAGATAATGTAACAAAATAATTTCAATACTTTTTAGCACTAATTGAAAAATCGCTTATTCGACTCATTCCAAACTAAATGAAATTATAGATATGTACTAAAGACCGGTTTATCCAATCACCCATAACTAATAAGCCTTAGCTGTCAGTCACTTTCTCAACTTTTACTTCACAAACTTGTTTTAGAATAGAGCATCTAAGATAAGCTGTGTATAAACTAATACTTACTTAGTAACCACAGTTTCTAAAGGCCTAAGGGTTTTCACTGGCAAACAAATATCGACTTTGTATCTGTACAAATAAAGTTGAAAATAGATAAATTTCATTAAGTCCGAAAGCGCATAAAAGCAGACAGAGGAGCGCGTCTGAGGTTATTTATTTTTTACTTTATTTTAAGACATACATTGTTGATATTTGCCTGGCAGTAAAACCCGCTCAGAGCAGGGCTGCGCAAGGTTTGCGCCACCCGGGCCAAGGAAGTTTTCTGGTTCAGTGAATCTGCTGGCAAATCTCATGTCCCATTTATATGATACAAGTTAATTGCCTATGGCATACGATAAAATTAAATTGAAGAAACAAATGACTTGCATCGTCTCTAAACTAAACGATGCAATTTTTATTTTTGCTTCGACTTATGACATGATTTACATCTTGTAAATCAGGCTTAAGATTGCTTGACAAAAATACAACAACTAATATGTATCGTAATAGTTGAATTGAGATTTGACAACATTCAATTGACCTTTCATAAATTGAGTTAGCCATATCATTGTAGATTGGAGTCAGTGACCTTTTGACAGCTGGCGCTGGCCACAAAAGAATCAACAATTAAAGTTAATTAACAAGGTTTGTCAATTGACTTACGAAATGATAATGATTGTTAAGTCCTGTCTTTTTTCGACTGACTTATTATGACGGATAGCCCAATAATTCTTGCCGTTGAATAGCTGACTGACTCTAATTACAAAAGACAATGTTAACTAACCTTGGATATCTTAAAACATTATTTTAAAATTTTAACCGTGTAAGCAATTCGACCGTAGCAATTAACATTGTCGGATCTACATTATTTTTTATTGCTTCAAATCTTTGCGGGAACTTTTTTATAATTTATTCTAAGACCTATAATGAAATTAATTAAAAAATCGCTAAAATGTAGATCCGACAATGTTAATTGCTACAGTCAAATTGTTGGATGGCCAATAAAGAAAAAAAAAATAGCTTTTGCCCGCGGCTTCACCCGCGACGACGGCGGAATTTCTCCAATCCCGTACTACCGGGATAAAAAAAAATCCTATGTCCCAACCCAGGTCTATCCGTCTGTCAAATTTCATCCAATTCCGTTCAGCCGTAAAGGTGTGAAAAGGTAACAGACATGCAAACAGAGTTACTTCCGCATTTATCTTATACTATTAAATGAGCAATATTTGCATATACAACGTGTAACGTTAAATGCGCAAAAGCTGAAAATGGTTTGATCAGAATAACGAGTAGAATCAATTGACCCACTTTTTAATATAGGTCACATTTTTCAAAAAATCGTTATTAAAAACGTTGCCGTGTCTATTTATTAATAGGTCAAGCCATCACATGCGCAAACCCGCCAAAATAGGAACACAAACACAAATGGTTGTCGACCAATTTAAATTTTCTCATACACCGGATAATAATAGCTTTTATTTCAATGTAAATACGAATCTTAGGAACTAAAACAGCACATAAAACCTTTACAATTTTTTAAATGTCTTTTTTTCTCTCTGAAATAGATTAATTGAATTAAAAATCAGTTGGGGTGGCTGAGGTTTTGCGCATTTAACGTTACATGGGTTTGCGCATGTGATGGCTTGTCCTATTAATAAATAGACACGGCAACGTTTTTAATGAAGATTTTTTGAAAAATGTGACCTACATTAAAAAGTGGTTCAATTGATTCTGCTCGTTATTCTGATCAAACCATTTTCAGGTTTTGCACATTTAAAGTAACACGTTGTATATTCTTAGTTTATTTCGTACTTTAGCGTTGTATAACTAACATTAATGGAGCTTCTGTCACAGAATTAATAATAATAATACCTACTACGCTTCATTAACGTATAACGTTTTAGCTGTAGAATGAATTTAGTCATTTAATTCAATAATTAAGACTACTCATTGTATAAAAGTGGGCTGTAAGGTTATCGGTACAAGATAACTTATGCGTTTAGTTGACCTTATTTTACCCATGGTTGGACATTGACAGGAGGCTCTTTTATTTCGCAGAAACCACGTTTATAAATTCGGTAATTACAGAAATATAGAACACATAATTTAGGTAATTAACTAAATGTAGACTTAGTCCAGGTTCACCCAGCAGATTTTTTTCCGCGGCAATTTTTTTTCGCACCCTGAATTTTCAACGCTCTGCTTAGTGCTGAGAGTTGAAAATCCAACAGTGTGTCTTCAACGCACTGGGATGCACTCTGTTGGATTTTCAACGTAAATTGAAAAAATCGGGAAAGCTGAAAGTGGATTTTCTATGGGATTTTAGTATGAATTATTGATATTTGGACAGGAGAATGTCTGTATAATACAGGGTGGCAGGGATATCGACGCGAAAACTGTTACCATGGATTCGGTACATGATTCTGAACGGAAAAGCTGTTTTTTTTAAATAACCGACGAAAAATTTCAACGGCGAGGGATTCAGAATCATGTACTGAATCCATGGTAAAAGTTTTCGCGTCGATGCCACCCTGTATACATAAAACATTTAAAAAAAGTAACTAAGTTTCTTGCCATTCTCTCCATACGACAACTAGAATCAATTCTGTTTCTATATTCTTGTAAATTTTGACATTCAAATGTGTTTTTATGTGCCTATTTGAAATAAAAGATTTGACTGACTAGAATGACGATAATTCAACAGTTCAACACCAACATCCGACTGCACCAACATCCTCAACACATCCTGTCACTCAAAAGGAATCACGAGACTCCAAAAATAACACGACTTAACAACAAAATTGCTTCGTTTACAATAATAACTCCTTGACGATGTATATCAGCGATTGCCGGCCATGGAGCAGCGTCAATAGCTCTCACATATTTCGTGATAGAAGGTTGGCTCTGCGACTGGTACTGGCCACTATTCGCCCTGTGTAGCGTGGTCCCAACAGTCGTGGATGTGGCCGCAGCCTTCCTTTCTATGTGTTCTGTGAAATGGTGAAAGTGGACGTATTTTTAGCCTGTATTTAGAATAGTGTTTTAGGATAGTTTTATTTTTGTGCTTGCAAAATGAAGATGAAGGATTTTATTAATTTCTTTGTAAGTTGGTTTCTTGGATATCTTATTTTTTTTAAATAAACAGCTAAGACATAATTAAGCAAAATAAAACTCGTGAATATTGCTAGATATTTGTGCACAATTTCTTATCACGCAGTTCAAGTCATTGCACGTTTCACCTTGATTTCATAATGATTTCTATAGAGGCAACATTTTTAAATATTCAAACATTTTTTTAATGCAGCAATAGCATCGTCACCCTCTTTACCTGGCCATAACTGTACAGTTGTCCGTGAGGACAACTTACGTCCTGGGAAAGATGAAGGGTTATTATATTTCGTCTTTTATGTGGTATCCCTTGCGCGCGCGCCCTTAGCAGCGATCTTTAGACCTTTATCCTTTTGAATTAAGAACTCTTGAACAGCCATTAACCCTCAAATGGTGGTGTCCCCAGATCACCAACGAGCATCAACACCTAACCACATCGCACGACTACAAGGGGGGATGGTCCTTCTACTTAGTTCTAGCCGGGATAGTCACCACATTGGGCTCTTCGCTTCCTGTCGGCTACAACATAGGAGTTGTTAATACGCCTGCTGAGGTAAGTGCATATTTTGAGTCATTAGAGTAGTGTGCTGCTCGAGCAGTTTTACAGTGCTCATTTGAAAATGAGCTTAAAATTTACTAAAATAAAGTTCAAAATAGCGTTTAAGAGAGGATTTCCTGCGGCTTGTGTTCGAGCATTTTGCTCCCTGATTCTTACGCAGTTGGATGTGACTTTTTCTCCCTTTGTAACTTTTAAAGTCTTTTCAATGAGCACGCTGGTCAGTTGCAATAACTATGTTACCATAAACAACAACTTTGGCAAAGGAAAGTGGGATTTTTGCATTCAAATAATATAATTATAGATTTTGCCGCCAAACATCTTGAAAAAAAAATGGCGCCGTCTTTTATGGAAATGCGCCCCAGTATAAAGGTTCCTGAAATGACATCTTACTATCATTTTTCGTGCATGTATAGAATGTTTATCCTCTCAAAATGTCACATTGCACTGCAAAGCATCTTCTCTTTAAAAGAAGGAACGTGCATTGATCAATGGTCGCTACTTTTCCTGATAAGTTTAGTATCAACAAGTCGTAAACATTTTAGAGCGATTTATAGAAGTAGTTAACAATTTACGTGCCGCTTCGATATTTATGTTTTCACAAACACGTGTAAGCATAAAGAAAGAAATCAGCTAGAGCCTTCATCTAGTGGATTCATTGATTGGTTTTCACTCTTTTTATTGTCCATGCTTCATTGAATGGAATGGCAACCTTATCAATGTAATAGCAATTTACTCTTATTTATATTGCTTATGTATATAGGCTATTATGGGCTACGCATTCAGTTAAGCACAACTAATGTTATAAATGCGAAATTTAAGTGTGTTTGTTTGTTACGCTTTCACGCTAAAACGGCTGAACGGATTTAGATGAAATTTAGCACATGGGTAAACCATGACCTGGAGAAGGACATGGGATACCTTTTATCCCGATATTCTTACAGGATGAGGGAGGAGACTTATGAGGGTGAAACCGCGGGGTGCAGCTAGTATTTTTATAATCATCATCATCATCATCAGCCTATAGATGTTCCCACTGCTGGGACACAGGCCTCCTCTCTGTGAGAGGGAGTGGGCCGAATCCACCACGCGGGCCCAGTGCGGGTTGGTAGATGTCACATGTCTTCGAATTTTCGGTTCTAGAACATGCCGGTTTCCTCACGATGTTTTCCTTTACCGTTTTGAGAGCAGTGGTGATGAAATAATTTACACAAAGTAAAGCGCCTGTCTGGGTTCGAACCTACGACCTACAACTAGTAAGTAGCGGCCGTTACCACTGTGGTAAAAAATACGTATAATTGAAGCTAACTCAAAAACTACCCAAGCAAAGTTAATAAAATTTATATGGGACCACCTCTGAAGTATGATCTACCAAACAAAAAGAATCATCAAAATCTATTCATAATTGGCGGAGTAATCGCGTAACAAACATACAAAAAAAAAAAACATACAGACGAATTGAGAACCTCCTCCTTTTGGAAGTCGGTTAAAAATAGGTTTATTTGTCGCAGAAACACGTGCATACATAAAAGACAAGAGTAATCAGAGAACAACACAAAGTACATAATAAATCACGAGCATAGAACAGAAATTACTTAGGCGGCAGCTGCACGACATTACTGCGACAAGAAGGCTTCCACTCAGCATGATGCTGTGCTATGGGGGACCCGCTGATTTTCAGTGGTCACCCGAAAAAAAAAAGATGTACGGAAATCAAGTCAGGTTCAGTGATTTTTCTATGAAATATGTAACAAAATAAAATAAACTGCTCTTTTTTATAATAGGAGATGACAATCAGAGTTACAATAACTGTAAAAAAGTTGATAATCGCGTGATTAAATCGACAAGTAATACCTCGGTCCTGTACAAAATCATTTCTACTACTTTCATAAGAATGCTATTACTCGTAAAACATTTGAGTATGTAGCTTATTCATTTCTTGGTGCCAGACGGCCAGACTCAAACATGTGACCCTGAACTTTGATACCGGTTCTTTCACTGCCTTTCATTCAAGCTAATAATAAATTATGTATGAGAAACTGCCTTGTGGTCGCAAGCGCTACTGCTGAGCATGAGGTCTTGGGTTCGATTCCCGGGTCTGGTAAAGTGATATTGGTTTTATCAATCTGGAATTTCTCAGTAGTACCGGATTTGTGCCCAGTTGCTGGCAATACGCTCCCCCTCTATTACATGGGACTTAAAGGGGATGCGATAAGATAGCCCGCGAAATTCAAATTTTCTTTAGTTTTTTGCATTTTGTAGGTCAGTGTCAGGTTTTATATTGATTAAAATACGTAATAAAAAATGTTACATTTGACAGTTATGTTAACTTATGCAGTTGTATCGCTGATTGTAATGATTATAATTATGAAAAGCCATATTTGTTACGGTCGCGAATCATATTTTAATCAACATTCAATGGCCTCTGTAGCCCCATGAAGCATGAGGCTCCAGGAGCTAGTGCAAATCTTGGGGTTCATTCGATTTATCGAGTCTGGTTAAGAGGCCGTCGAACACGGCTCGCAACTACAAATCGAGATGTTTGCAAAATTCAATTCCAAGCACATTGCGCTAGTGTGAGTGCCTGTCGGAGCGATATACACCAACAGTGAGCAATACTACCACGCACACATTGACAATTATTGCTTGACGCGATAGCACTACTAGCTTTCGAAAATTTATGATAAATTTGGATGTGTTCCGTAATACAAAAAAATTATGAATGAAAAATTAATGTATTTCCATTTTTTTTTTCGATAATTTGTAAAAGAAAGAAAGAAAAAGTATTTATTGAGACTCGCACAAGGAATAAAAAATTAAACTAAACACCTTCACCTTAAAACATTAATAAAAAATGAAATAAAAAACTGTAACTTGATAACATACAAATATTGTTGTTGATAATATAGAAAAAACAATATGAAAACATGTAATTTACGCTGTAAAAATGTACGAAATGCAATTCGCTTACACTTCATATAAAGGTAAGTTTTTGGAAATAAAAAGACGTAGGAGCCTAGATAAATACTGTCTCAATCCGAATATCAGCATAATATGGTGGAAATATGCTCAAATTGCAAATGATTTATGTATTATGTTTGTATGGACAATTCATGCGTCGCCGCATTCTTAAACCAGGCTGGGATCGGTGCATTTCATTCAGTGTCTGCAAAAGTACAATTATGGAGGTTTATAAAGTACGAGTATCAAACAGGCAATAAGGAAACGTGGTCATCAATACTTGTTCTTCCTTTGTTTAAATGAGGACTTTGCTCGGCAGTAAAAAAAAAACAAAGAAAAAAAAAACTGATAATGATAACTTCTTAGTCATAACGGGCCTTAGGGCAAGATTCATAGAGCGTTCTTTGAATGTTCAAGTAAAGTAAGCGTTTCATACGAATATGTATGTTAAGTCTATACAAATAAAGTTCAGATTAGTATGCGACGCTTACTATACTTAGCAAAGTAAGTGCAATCTATTATAAAGAGGTAAAATTTGTGAGTTTGTATGTAGTGGGTAATCTTCGGAACTACTGATCCGACTCCAAAAATGTCATGTTAAAACAAGGAATTTTACGCGGACGAAGTCGCGAGCAGAAGCTAGTATAACTCAATATAACTCGTTGCGCCCCGCGGTTTTACCCGCATAAGTCTCGATTCCGTGGAAATATCGGGATAAAAAGTATCCTAAGTACTAACCCAGGTCATGGTCGACCCACATGCCAAATTTCATCCAAATCCGTTCAGCCGTTTTAGCGTAACAAACAAAGTCACTTTCACATTTATAATATCAGTTAGGTTATTAGGATTGGATTTCACAATTAGAACATGAAGATTGGATGCATGATTAGACATTTAAACAAACTTTTTTTACAGTCTGTTCAACCGATTTTCACTTCTATACCGTAATTATAAGGTTGGCATTAAAAGCAAAACAGTGGTTACAATACCAACTGTTTACTGCAGCTGCCATTTGTCATGGCCACCAAAGCAATAGAAGTTAAAATTGGTTGAACAGACCGTAAAAAAGGTTTGTTTAAATGTCTAATATTATTTCAAATGGAGTATACATTATGTTACTTTTTAAAATTTTCCAGGTAATAAAACGCTTCTGCAACGAGAGTTTCGTAACCCGATACGACGTGGTCCTCCACGAAAAATGGCTGAACGTGCTGTGGTCTTCCATCGTGTCCATCTTCATTGTGGGCGGATGTACCGGGTCGATACTCGGTTCTGTGCTCGCCAACAGTTTGGGAAGGTAAGAAGAACACAAATCACTACAACACTACATTTATGAAACAAAGTCCCCCGCCGCCTCTGTCTGTCTAAACGCGATAAACTCAAAAACTGAACGAATTTTCATAAAGTTTTAACCAATGAACGAAGTGGTTCATGAGGAAAGTTTAGGTGTTTCATTACAGAAGTTTTCCATACGACATTTATTCTTATGGAACAATCTAACTTGGAGAGATTTATTAATGACTAGCTGACCCGGCAAACTTCGTTCCGCTTAACAGTCAATGAATGTGCGTAACCCTACCTACCTACCCTACCTACTCGTACCTACCGAGATATCAAAAAAGCCGATCCACACAAAATGTATGAGAACGTGAATTTTCTACATATTTTTTTTTCGTGAGTTTTTCAATATTTTCTCACCTTCCCTGGATTATGACAAACATTTCAAAACCAAAAATCACCTAAATCGGCCCAGCCGTTCTGTAGTTTTAGCGAGAATAACGAACAGCAATTGATTTTTATATATATAGATTATAATACTTTGAACACATATTTGTTACGGTCGCGAATCATATTTTGATCAAGATACAACCTGTGACTGACCTGAAAAATGCAAAGTCCTAATGCGAGACGGTCAAAATTGTACTTATCAAACACGTCGCGCGCGTCTAGGGACACCATTAGTACTTTGCGATTGAATTCGTTCGTATAACAATCTCTATCTACGCCGAGACTGCAGCCCCTGGGCTGTTATCATTTCAACAATTCAACCCAACACAATCCGCTGCTATACTTCTCTCTCCCAAAGCAAAGTCGATTAGTCAGTATTTACACATTGGAAGACACGTTATTATGAAGATATCAGAGACACGTCCTTGTTTGTGTCATATATTTTATATGACACAAACAAGGAACAGATCATACGACACTAACACTGCAATGATTAGTTTCTCGCGGCTCGAGCTAGTTTGCAATAACAATGACTGGATATCTTCTGATATAATAGTGAATCCTTTATTTCTAGAAACACTAGCTGCTCCTCACGAGTTCACCCGCATAAGTCCTAACTCAAGTCGTGGTCTTTCCATGTGCCAAATTTCATCTAAATCCGTTCAGCCGCTTTAGCGTAAGAGCGTAACAAACTCACTTACGAGTATGCATTTATAATTTTAGTTAGGATTACACTGGTGTGCCGATTCCCTTGTTCACAAACTAAACTAAATTTAAGTTCAGTGCATCTTTTTCTTTATATTTCATTAAGAAAAGGACAGAAGATAAATTTTAGTTTCATCATCATTCATCATCATTTCAGCCGAAAGACGTCCACTGCTGAACATAGGCCTCCCCCAAGCACCTCCACTTCGACCGATTCTGTGCTTTCCGCATCCAGCGGATTCCTGCGGCCTTGACAAGGTCATCGGTCCATCTTGTGGGAGGCCTTCCAACGCTACGTCTTCCGGTACGCGGTCGCCACTCCAGAACCTTTCGGTCCCATCGGCCATCCGTTCTGCGAGCAATGTGCCCTGCCCATTGCCACTTAAGTTTGGCAATTCTTCGGGCTATGTATGGCGGATCTCCTCATTTTTAGTTTAGTCCTGTCAAATTAATCAGCGCTTGACGTAAATTGACTTAATATTAGTAGGCAAGTTTTTAATCACGTCTAAACTTGGATGGAAATTTTCTTCTGTCCTTTTCTTAATGAAATATAAAGAAAAAGATGCACTGAACTTAAATTTAGTTTAGTTTGTGAACAAGGGAATCGGCACCAGTGTTTCTCAAACTTTTGTGTACATAGATATTCGTATAAAAACATGGTCTCCAAAACTGTAAACCATGAAAATGTCGCTGACTGACGTAAGCGCAGCGATAGATGCAAACTAATGGATTTTCCAATATTCATAAGTTTTTGGTTTGGTAACAAGCTCCTCATAACAATCGAGCGAAAATGTCTGGCTTCCCTTAGCTGCGTTCTCAGTTTGAGGTTTTTCTTAGAATCTGAAAACACAAATAATAAATTAGAAAAAAAATCAGTTTATTTGCGGTAAACTTGACGCAAAAAAGAAAAAAAAAAACACGTAAATAACAAATTGGGGAAAATATGCGTCACATCCACGCAAAACGGCCATCGCTCAGCATAATGCTGCGACACTATGCGAGACAGAGCCCCAGCGCTGGTTTTTAGCGACAGCCGGCGCTGACGTGATGACGTCAACCGGTGCAGCATATAAAAATAACGGTGGTGAAATAACAAATCAAAAATAAAATAAATACTAAACTAACTTAGTTCTAAATGTTTATACAAATATAATATTTAAAATGGCAACATTTCGTTCCGTCGGCGACTCACGCGACGCAGACTTTAATTCTAATCAGTTGGATGTTATCTTACTTAAATGAATAAAATTATATAATATGTTTTGTTTGTTTCAGAAAAATGGCCACAGTACTAACGAACGTGCTGTCCATCGCCGGAGGAGTATTGTTTTTGTTCTGCCAACAAGCTAACTCAGTTGAAATGCTTATATTAGGGAGATTACTAGTCGGTTTGTCTGGAGGTAAGTTCTTACATACAATTTGAACCCTCTTTATTTTTGATCATGGGACTATTAAATATGTATGATGAAAATATAAATTGAACTAAAAGCATGTTAACTCTCTTTTAAGGGTTAGCAATATCGGTCCTAGGTAAAATTGCCTATTTTTAATTATTATTTCCTTTATTTCATTTCAAAACAAACCATTTACATTTTTAAATATTCTTATAAAAAAATTAAAAAAAACATTTAAAAATATAAAAAATAGTCGCCCACCGGTGTCGGGAACAGGGTCCAAGCCACCGGTGGTCAGGGCTCCTGAGAGAGGAACCTCCTAACAATACGCGCCGTGTCCAGGAGTACTGCTTTCTGGATCAAGCCCCTGATCCAGCTGCCTAACGAGAGCCTCCTCAGGTGTTGGTCGAGGCTCTTGGCTATTATGCCATTGGCCGTCACGACTATCGGCACAATGATTGCTGTATCCACATCCCACATGTCGACAACCTCGTGAGCCAGGTCAAGATACTTAATCTGTTTATCTTTTTCAGCTTTCACGAGGTTCTCGTCATGCGGGACCGCTATATCAATAATCATTGTGCGACGCTCTAATCGATCTATCACCACTATGTCTGGCTTATTGGCAACAATAGTCCTGTCAGTGATGATAGATCGATCCCAATACAATGTGATATTGCCATTTTCGAGGACTGGGTCGGGCACATATCTATAGTACGGTACTTCCGATTCCACAAGGTTGTATTTCAGAGCAAGTTGTTGGTGGATAATCCTGGCTACAAGGTTGTGCCTATGTAAGTAGTCTCCGTTAGCCAGACGAGAACAGCCAGAAATAATGTGTCGGATTGATTCTCCGGGCCGGTGGCATGCCCGACAGATGTCAACCGTGCCGTCTTTCACAATATATTTCCGGTAGTTGTTCGTCATCATAACTTCGTCCATAATCGCAAAGACAAAACCTTCGGTTTCCCCAAAGAGGTCACCGAATCGCAACCAGGATACGGACGCTAACAGGTCTACATCGGGCCCATGTAAGGCCCGGTAAAAGCGCCCGTGAAGCTCTTTGCTCTGCCATACCTCCCTGCGGTCATTAGTATCTAGTACTATAGGTTTGCGCCAGTTCTCGTTAGTCAAGGATAGCGGGGTGAGGCCCTTGTCCACTGAGACCACATCTCGGTGCATCCCCACGTCGGTTTCTAGGAAGTATTCCCTGAGACTGCATACCTCACGGTTGTGCAGGGTCTTAGCATTTAAGAAGCCTCGACCTCCGCACTTCCGTGGGATATACAGTCTCATCACCGATGAGCGTGGGTGATGCATCCGATTAGCGGTCAGCAGTGCGCGGACCCTCCTATCCAGGGCGTCAAGTTCTGTCTGAGTCCATTTGAGTATGCCGAAAGAGTACATCAAAACCGGCATGACCCAACCGTTGAAGGCGCGTACCTTGTTCCCGCCTGATAAAAGACTATTTAATACTTTATTCAGGCGGCTAAAGAAGCGCTCCTTCAGCGATTGCTTCATGTCAGCAGCGTTGATACCTAACGCTTCCGACATACCCAAATACTTGTAGGTTTCGGTTGAGGAGAGGGATCTTAGGTGTATGGAGTCCGAGAGGTGGGTTTCTACGGATTCCACAATCTCCCCTCGCTTGACATGCATGACCGCACATTTGTCCACACCAAATTCCATCCTGATGGCGCTACTGAAAGTTTCGGTTACCTTCAGTAGTTCCAGCAGTTGCAAATTGTTGTGGGCAAAGAGTTTCAAGTCATCCATGTAAAGGAGGTGAGATATAACCTGACCACCTCTCCTCAATCGGTAACCTAGCCCTGAATCCTCCAGCAGTGTGCTTAGAGGATTCAAGGCTGATAATAATAATAATAATTATTATTTTATGTACACACGGCTACACATCAAGCTATACCGTTCCAATATAAACTGACCTCGCATTGTACGGAAATCCTATATAATGCGAGATCAACACAAACTGGTTTTGTATAGCTTGATGTGTAGCCGTGTGTACATAGTAAAATACATAGAGAAACGACATATAGCTTTTGAGTACAAATATCCAACCCAACCAACCACCAATCAACCAACTACCAACCAACCACCAACCAACTTGTTGTACCAACTTTAAATTCTGCTGCTTTTTCCAATTCCAATTGAAAAAAAATTGTTTGCTCATTTTAATATCTTCGAAAACTGCTACCCGTCTATTATAATGTGTTCTAGATAAAAATATTGATATATTTGGTTGTTGCCAGGTCTGACCACCAGCATAGTGCCCATGTACCTGACGGAGCTGGCGCCGGCGCGGCTCACGGGGGCCATGGGGGTGGCGTGTCCCATGGGCGTCAACGTGGGCGTACTCGTCGGGCAGGTCATGGGCTTAGATGTTATATTGGGTGAGCAGGAACATGTACGATTGTGGATAAAAAAAAATACAAATGCTATAAAGGGTCTGCCCGCTGGGTAGTTTAGAATTTTTGGAACTACAAAGTATCAATTACTAACCTAGGCTCTGAAAGTGGACGTAATAAAACCCCCAAGTATTTGAGAAAAATCGGGTGTTCGTCTGTCCGTATCTGAGGGGCAAAGCGATGTCCGATTGAAGAATAAATGAATTAAAAATACATTAAATTTACCTACAATAATCTACAAATGCCATCAGTAAACTCTGAAATTGATCGGTACAAAAGACAACACAAGGCACGCCTAACCTTGCATCCAAACCCACTAGTTGCTGAACTGTTAAACCCGACAGCGGTGGTAAAAAGGCTGAAGAGGAACCACCTTTTATAAATGGGAGCAGGGTTGGCTTAAAACAAACAAGTTGTTTTAAAACACGTATTTTAAACAGTGTTTAAAACAGTGTTTTAAACGTTAAGAAAAAAAAACATGGTTTTAAATCGTGAATGAAAGGAAATACTTAAATGAAATTTAAAAAAAATTTAGGACTGGAAATAGCTCGAAAAAAAAATGAAAAGGTTAGGTAGTTTTATACTCTTCGTTGCCGGTCGAAATGAAGTAATTCCCCGCAACTATTTTGGGGATTCCCCTTATTTGAATATAGTCTATCCTACCTATGTACAGACGCCAGCACATCAAGCTACCCGAAACTGTCAAATTTTCCCAATCAACTTTGAACCTTAAACTTCAGCGATAAAGTTGAAAATCTATTAAATAAATTTGACAGATTGTAGTAGCTTGAAGTGCTGGCGTCTGTACCGATATCTATACTTCGTCACATGTCGAAAAGAGGTAATTCTCCGTTCAGTATTTGTGTTACATACCTACTTAAGATTGATTACAAAAAAAAAAGTAAGTATGTTCACGGATTAGATTAGTTGGTCTTCTTTTTCTTCTTCTAACTATAACTACGTTGTTGTGATTATTATGTACCTATCTGATCTTTTTTTGTATGTTTCCTCAGGTAAATTTTAAAATTGTCTAGAAATGAATTATATTAGGCCTGATCGATCTGTGTTGATAATAAATTTGATAAATCGCTCAGTGAAAAAAACAAAAAAAGCTCTTGTTTAAAACAGTTTTAACTGTTTGTTTTGTAAAATTTAAAAGAAACAGTTTTTTTTTCAACCCTGAGTTCCAGGCGCAGAATTGGCTGCTCCACCATAACGCGATTTGGCATGGAACGAATTCGCTTATGGTCCGACCGATTGCAAATAAATAGAATTGAAAAAAGAAAAACAATTTTTGACATGTTTTTAATTTAGATTGTTGCTTAAAAACCTTTCTGGATTATAACAAGCTGAGTTCGAAATTGTTTGATAAACGGCAATAGGCTATAGCTTGTCTACTCTGAAATGACGCGCCCCACTACTGCATTACCCATAGAAATCCGCATTACCGTGTGCGTAAACGCGGTAGTGGGGCGAGGAACAAGCAATAGGAAGTTATTGTGCTAGGTAGTGATGCATACACCTCACTCCCCCCGCGGGGCGGGCCGGCACTAGCCGGGGATCGTGGGAGGCGCACAAGATCCCATGAAACCCGGTCCAAGTGTGGGAAGGGAACACCGGGGTGGTTTTTAGTCAGTAAGAGTCTGACATCCTTGGATAGCATTCTAACCAGGCGTTTATTACGCCTGGACGGGAACGGCCTGCGCCTGGTGACGGGGACCATCACGGGACACTGCTCGCTAAACAATCACTTCCACACAATAGGCATAACGGACAGTCCTCTGTTCAGGGCGTGCATGGAGGCTGAGGAAACCGTCGCGCACGTGCTCTTTGAATGCACAGGCGTCACCAGATTAGAACAGAAACCCTCGGGTCACCCAGATCTTTTACTGATGTTCTGAACAGACCAGGAGTTTTAATGAACTTCTGGAGGGAGGTGGGCCAGTTGGAATAAACACTAAACAGCCGCCATGGCCCACCTGACGGACTAAGTGCGGAAACCATACTAATATAGAAGATAGACCCCTCCGCCCGGCCCAGGGTGGAGGACATCCATGAGGATTTTCAACCTCGAGAAAAAAAAGGCAGTGTTGTAATGTGATGTATTTCTTAAATTTTAACCGCCTTCCAAAACGAGGAAGGTCCTCAATTTGACTCGTGTGTATGTGTTTTTACTTTTAATTTAAAAAACTGTTGTATTGTTTCAGGTCGTGATGTTGACTGGCCCTACCTTCTGTCCGTCTACGTGTTGCTAGTCATTATTTGTTTACCGTTGTTATTTATACTGCCAGAGAGCCCAAAGTACTTATTTGTAGTTAAGAAAAATGAGGAGAGAGGATTAAAAGGTAAATATACATTTTGGCATCAAACATTCTCCGTTTAAAAACACAGTAAAAAACGCAACTGGTGAAATATGGGTGTATTAGGCTAAGCGTATGCTGAGACGTAGGTGACGTAGGTCCACGTAGCGCAGGGTAGACCAGATTTTGTAATGCATGAGCGAACACACGGCTACACATCAAGCTATACATTTCCAGTTTATACTGATCTCGCATTGTATAGGATTTCGGTACAATGCGAGGTCAACTTGTACTGGAAATGTATAGCTTGATGTGTAGCCGTATGTACTGACAGCATATTTTAGAAAAAGAATTAGTATCCACGCGGGCGAAGCCGCGGGCATCAGCTAGTAATAATGTTTATAAATCAACAAGCCTACGCCTGTCATGGGATTTGCAAAAACTACGAATTTCCATATAAACTTTAATCCCCTATTTCACCAGGAAATGAATTTCAAAAATCCTTTCTTAGTACTCACCTTCGGCTTCGTAATAAAAGGAACTCTTGTGCTCTACTAGATCCAGCAGTTTAGGATGTGCGTCGTCTGTTAGTGAGTAAATGTATAATTCCGAACTCCGATGTACGCTGCAGTGCTTGCCGCGACGTTGTTACCGCTGGCCGCTGATTCCGAGCACCTACTGTTCGTGGTAACGCCGCACTACTTCTGACGTGGCAGCAGGGCGACTGCCACGCAACAGTGCTGCCGCGAAATTACTGCCGTGCTCAGAATAATGTAATCTCATATAACCCTATAGAAAATAAATGGGGACGAGTAGTGACGCGGTAGAACTGCTGCGGCAGCACTGGCGCGTGCAGCGGGGTTCGGAATCATACCTTGAATAAATTTAAGATTTTACTAATTAGAATATCTTTTTATAGAACTGAGTCGCCTCCGCGGCGTATCCCCAAGTCTACTGACTGATGACGTGGAACTCCTCCGCGAAGAAGTTCGCTGCGGGGAATCAGCCACAAACAACGGCGAGACTTGGTCTATGGTCCGGGTGTTGCAGGACAAGCGGCTGCGACTGCCACTGCTGCTCACCTGCTCCATGCAAGCAGGCCAGCAGACCAGCGGGATCAATGCTGTGAGTTCTTTATTTATTTATTTATCATGATAAAATATATCTTGTCTTACACAGTTGCCAATTACAGGTTAACCAGTATTTTCAGAAATAAGTGATAAGGACACAAAAATCATAAAACTAGTATTTTTAGAATTTTATTGAAAATTACAGGAATATTACAGGAATTACAGGAATATAAAAATTACATAACAAATAATCTTGAAATTTTGCCCAACTTAATACTCGGAAACCAATTTAGGGGAGTATTGTATTGTAAACGAAATGATGTCTGTATTAACAAAAAAAAAGTCGAAAGTATAAAATCTCGCGAGATTTATTATAAACTAACGGTGTTCACAATTATCCGGTGACTTATGTATAGTCACGAGCATAAATATATTACTATGGAAGGATCGGCAATAATATCTGATTTCATGATTCATTCATTAATATCTGTTCTCAAGAAGACAGCAATACAAGTAGCTGCACAAATATGTGTTGACGAAGAAACACCAAAACTATATGATGAGACAAGCAACGCCAAAATATAGTATACCGCATCGGCTTCAAAAAGATGTGTCACCTCTCAGAATGCATAAATATCGGACATGTCTTGCGTTATAAATAGCTGTCTACTCAGTTCAGTTCAGAGGAATGTGATACCTCGCTGTGATCAACAATATCTGACATCGCTTTGGCAGCATAAAAATCAGACCGTTAAATGATTCGAGCCATTTTCTTTATTGCAATCAGCACCGCTCATATTGCAAAAAAAAATTGACAATATTGCTACATTTTATGCTCTTACTTTCACAAAGAAAAACGCTTTTGAATTTTGCGTATTTGTATTTATGCTTTTTGTTTGTACACCGATGGTCCTATTATGAATTTCTGATGAATAGTTTTTGAGTTAGCTTCCAAAATTCCAAAGAAGGTATTTCCATCTCAATATAATTATCCATTCCACTGATCCCACAGATTTTTAAATCATGCAAAGGATTTTTTTCTTTTAAAAAGGTTTAATTAATTTCTATACCTGTCAATAGTAACTCGACAACTTCATCTGTATTAACCATTACTTGATATGTCTATGGTATTAACTGGTATTAACCGACCTGTCAACCTGTATTGTCAGTGTTCTTTTTGACACTAACAATACGTTTATTTTGTAAGCATTTTATTTTTGATGAATTTTATTTTATAGAGATATATTTTGTGTATGCTATTTATTTATTATTTTCCTTGACCTTGTTTAATCAGTCTGAAAAAAAAAAATGGAAGAATCAGTTGAAAGTATCACTGAGACGATGCCGGTCGAAGTGATATTTTCAGTCCATTCCATGGTGAGTTCTGAGGCTCCGCCGATGGAAGACTGGCCTTCATTAGAAATAATAATACATGAAGAAAACAAGAAAAAAAATTTATATAACGACGGGTTGTATGACCCTGGTAGCGGGGAGATATGCGGAAAGTTCATAACTATGTCTACCAGTTCCGTGCTC
The DNA here is from genome assembly GCA_949152395.1 of Agrochola litura. Taxonomy (NCBI): domain Eukaryota; kingdom Metazoa; phylum Arthropoda; class Insecta; order Lepidoptera; family Noctuidae; genus Agrochola; species Agrochola litura. The sequence continues at coordinate 3,954,084 of OX424502.1, read as the reverse complement.
AGACACCCTTACTACAACTACCCGGCGATCAAAGATCCAGGAATAGAGGACGCTTTGTTAAAACCTGAACCTGAAATAACATACGCGGACGATGGACAGGCCTTGTACCTAGCTATTTGTAAAGAGATGAATCAGTGCCCAGTCAGAATTTTCAATAGAGGGCTACTTGAAACCCAAATAGATCTACGGTATTACTGCATTGATCCGAATGGATTCCGGGCAATGGCCAAAGCCTTGCTAAACAATACGACGGTCCAAGAATTAAACTTAACTGATAATTTTTTGAACGATGACGCTTGTTACCACATGGGAGAACTGCTTTTGACAAACACCACAATTACTAAAATTAGTTTGCGTGGTTGCAGAATTGGTCCTAAAGGTGCCAGACTATTGTTTTGTGGCTTGCGCCGTAACAGAACACTCAAGATTCTTGATTTGAGTTATAACAAGTTGGGCGATGAAGCGATGGAGCATTTAGCACAGGCTATAATTTTCGGACTTCCAGTGAAAAATCTTAATTTAAGCTACAACAAAATAACTGGGAAAGGTGTCGCATTACTAGTAGAACCATTCGAAACCTATAACAAATTTACTCACTTAGACCTTTCGTGGAATTATATGTATTCTTCAGGAGGTTACGCGTTTCTCGTAAAATTATCAGAAAATACTTGTCTTGAAGTCTTGAATTTGTCTTGGAACTCCTTGATTGGCGATCGGATTGGGCTAGCCATCAGTAAAATTTTATTGTGTCCGCTTTTGAAGGAACTAAATCTTAGCAATAACAAGCTAGAAGGACAAGCTATAACTACTATCATAGGAAATTTAACGGAAGCTAAAAACTTGAATACGTTGAATTTATCTTTCAATCCTATGTCCACTAAGGACGCCTTGAACGTTATGGACCATGTAGCGATGAAAGCTTCGAATGTGAAAAATGTACTTATGAATAACGTGACAGTTAATAATATTTTTTTATCTTTGCTTGAAAGTACAAAACAAAATAAATCAAAGAAAAACTTAGTGGTCACGTACGGGGACGTTAAAGATGTTTTTAAAGCTAAAGGGCCAGACCTAAAGGAATTAGTTCTTAACAGAATTGAATATGTTACAAAATCGAAAAAGTGCAAGTCTAATATTGCATTGATTGCGCACCAGCTCCAAAAAGATAATCACGTTATCATGGATGTGAAAGAATTTATTAAGGCTGTACACGCGAGCGGAGCGTATTTAGATGAAGATCTTGTAGATGAATTGGGCAACGTTTTTCCGGCAGTAACGAGCAACCCTAAACAGAAAAATATTAATATAAACTCAATGGTGGAATATATTAAACGAAAATGGCCAGATAGGAAGTTACCTCTCACTCCTCACCGAAAAAGCGAGGAAAAGGAAACAAGTGAATAATTAGATTTACTTTCACATTTGTATAAATGTTTTTTTTTTTTTTTTTTAATATATTTTTGGAAGTTTTTATTTTTTAACACGTCGCAATTATTATATTTAAGCACTAACTTAAAAATAATATTTGATAGTTACCAGTTTTGTTTAGAATTTTGAAGCTCATGATTTATAGTTTTTTAACAGTTTCGCTGTCTGCAAAGTAGAAAAAGTTTAACACTTTCGACTTCACCCATTTTTCATAGAGCTCGTACGCCATGCCGCCATACATATTGCAAGTTGACTCCAGAAGGGTCACTGGCATTAAGTTTGCGCTAAAGTTAACCCTCGAGCGGTGTCGCAGTATCTTGTTAAAATATACAACTGAGTTTATTTTCACAGTTTATAATGCCGAATTTGCTATGAAAAAGCTACATTTAAAATGAGCCCTCCGCGAGGGCTCCCGGAATCCCATATGCGACTTGAGTGAACCCTCCAGGAGGGCTCCCGGCACAGAACGTGTTAAGCAAGTGCCCTGAACCTTATGTGGTTCATGAGACAGCGAAAGTGTTAAAAAGCTTTTTTACTAAAGTATTTAAAAAAAAAACAGTGGCACTCGAAGAGTGCCGACAGAAGTGAAAACTTGAACAAGATCGCCTTGGTGGAAGAAAAATACATGTAAAGAACATTGGTCCGTAACCTTATCTAAATAAAGAGCACAATCACGTTTACAAAAAAAATACTTCCAAAACCTTAAAATAAAAATACTTGCATAGAACATTGATCCGTAACTTAATATAAATAAAGAACACAATCGCGTTTACAAAAATGAGGTGTCGGTAACGGTGTCGCGAGTTCAATTGTTTTGTCCCACCTCAAAAATGCCCAACGCGCCTAAAGAAGTTTTCACTTAAAAAATATGGTGTTAGATATTGTACGGTGACGGGTCCGCCGTTACCGTTTCTGTCCGAGCCTGAATCGCACTTGGAATTTACTAGCTGATCACGATCCAAGGCGATGCCGTTACGATGCTTTTATAAGTATAGTATGCGTTGCAGTCTGAAGTATCATGTAAAGAATGGTGAACGGCTCGAATTCAGGCGATGCTGATCCGGTGCAGTACTTACACGTGTGCATGCAGCTTAATCATTTACAACTTTGTGACTAGTCGTAACAAGCGTCTTTAGCGTCTTCTATAAAATTGTACGAGTTTCTATGCAACGAATTATATCAAGCGCACTCTTGGACGGCAGTCCAAGGGCGCGCGTCGAACGCGCGTATGACGACCACCCCTCCCGAGCGCCCTGAGCGCGCCCTCTACGAGTAGACGCAAGTTCCTTTTTTAATATTTTTTCTTGTCGTTTTCTCTGCATCAGTAAGTATTTATTGAGGGTTTAAATTTACAACAAAATATGGAAATCTTGTTGTGTTTGACGAGCGTTCAATGTGCGCTCAGCGCGCGCCCTAAACGCAGCGTACTGAGCGCACGTCTCGGGCGCTTGTTATGATTAGTGCCTTGTAAGTAAGTATTATAAAACAAATTCGCTAACGTCTTTCTGTGCGCCTACTTCACAATGGATATAGTACAGAAATCTCGGATGTTTTAACGTGTAGTCTCACCCGCTCGACCAAACCGCTCAACAAATAACAGTCAGGATTTTTTAAACTAAATTAATTAAATGTTTTGTGTAGTGATTGTAAGCGGTACTGCGGAGCATGAGGTCCTGGGTTCGATTCCCGGGTCGGGCAAAGTGTTATTGGGTTTTGCCATCTGGAAGTTCTCAGTAGCAGCCCAGAGTCTGGATTTTTGCCATGGTTGATGGCAATAGGCTCGCCCCCTATTACATAGGACTTAAACATGACTGGCGAAATGTGGATGCATTATAGGGTATTAGGTTGCATCTCTGCCTAACCTTTTGGGGAATAAAAAACAAAAGTCATTTATTCAAACTAGGCTGAGAATCAGCACTTTTCGAACGTCAAAATTACATAAAACAGTCCCCCAAAAACGCCCACCCTTCACCACTCCCTAGTGCCTTTAGCTGGGAAGAAGTGGCGCAACAAACTCCCCAGCAGCACAGCTGTCCGTTCAAGTTAGAAAAAAAAAAATGATTCTATATAATAGTATGCAAAATTATTATGCAACACAAAACATTATTTTAATTATAAATTACTGGCCATATGTCAGCTAGCACACGCCAATATACCAACCAAAAACATCGAGAACTATACTCAAGCAGAATAAAAATAAAAAATAAACTAAACGTAAACAGAACTTAATATCTAAATAAAAGCCTCCAGGCATAAAGGGCGTGCCCGCTTACATGAAGCTGTAATTGGAAGTTATAAATGATAAACTAGGACCATCGAGGTAAAATAAATGAACAGTTAATTACTAGTAACAATAACAAAACCAAGATCAGCAAGACGACCAGTCCCTACAAGCATCACCCGTTCACGAGCATAACGCAAAGTAAATATGGGCGCAAATACGGGCGTAATGTTATGTTATTATGTTAATTTAATGTTCTTTCCAGGTGTTCTACTACTCGCAAACGATCTTCAAGCAAGCTGGTCTAACGCCGAAGAGCTCGCAGTACGCGACGATCGGCTGCGGCTTCATCAACGTGTGCACAGCGGTACTGATGCTGAAGCTGTTGCCGCGCTTCGGTCGCCGGCCGCTGCTGCTCGCTTCTCTGTTCAGCGCGGTGCTTATACTAGCGGCGCTGGCCGCTTGCTTGCGGTTTATGGTTAGTGTTATATTAATTGACTACTCCTAGGTTAAAAAATACAATAGACGTAGTAACCTGTTCTGCTTGGCTATTTCTAACGCTGCGCGCTCTGCGTTCAACGCTCGGTGTGGCAACATGCCGTGTTCGGGTTCGCGACAAGTCAATCGTCATCCCGAGGATGCCTCGTTGTTGAGAGGTGAAACACGTATCGATTTCTTTCAGGGTTTTTTTTATGGCTGCGGAACAGGTTGCTAAATATATCCACGTCTATTGTATTTTATAATGGGTTTCCGCAAATTCATGCCTGAAATATTTTGTATAATCTCCCTTGCTCAAAAGTGTTCTCTTTGTTTCCAGGACGTGGTATCATGGATGCCTAACGTGTGCATGATAGCGGTGATGTCGTATGTTCTAGTCTACGGGATCGGACTCGGCCCGATACCTTACTTTATTGCCTCGGGTGAGTTATAAAGACCGGTCCATAATTGTCGAAAATATCGATGAACATGTACATTTAAAAAAAATACATATAGTGTGGCGATTAAGTTATCACATTATTTGAAGCCACGTATTCTACATAACATTTGACTGCTTGTTAACACTTTAGGCATTATTCTCAAGACGGTGAGCAATGGGTAGCGCGGCGTCCGATAAGGACCAGGCCTGTTCCACGCGCGCCTCAAAGAGATGTCAGCAGAATTAACGGGGTCCGCTAGGGCCAATGCCTGCCGGGGTTGCGGAAAAGTCCGAAAGGGATACCGTGGCCCCCGGCAACATGGCAACTGTAGGAACACGGGTGGGTTTTAGTCAGTAAGAGTCTGACATCCCTCGCTCCGCCCAGAGCGGGAGAAGTTATTTGATAATTTCCCACCCAAAAAAAGGCAGTATTCTCAAAAGGAAATGCACTTTCATAACATGTTGTATGTGCTAAATCGAGCGAGGAAGAGGTTTGGACCTCTTTCTCCTCGCCCTCCAGTTTTTTACACCCCTCACCAACATTCTTAAGGTCCAAGACATGACGCAACGCGAGTACGCGAAGCTGCGCGCACTTTTAAAGATACCAACACAATGTCGAACTTGTATACTACACGAAAAGTTTAAATAACGATAACCAGGTGGCAGCACTGAGACGTTAGATCCAGGACCCTGCTAAGTGTAAAAGCGCCTATATTTTCTTTAGCCGTGACTGAAACGAATGATGAACGTCATCATAAATACTTTATTCATTGTCGAAAAGGAAGACCTCTTGTCAAAGTGGCGCCAACTTTTGGCGTGAATTTTCACGAAAACCCTAATTACGCTGATATACGCCGTGCTGTGCAGTGCGTATACCTTATTGTATCTATAATCGATCAATTTCTCTATTTAAAAATACTGTATATCAATACTATTCTGTCAGATTTAACAAAATTGTAAATGTTGGCTAAAATTTTTTCTAGTCTATTATCAGAGAGGTTTGGCGCTGTATGCCGAGATACAGGTTTTTCACCTAGTTCGGCTGCAGATGTTCCTATGTTGTATTATTTTCATTATAGCCTACAAATTTATTTTTACGCAATATAGTTGTTATGTAGTGTTAATTTTTTTTGGTGTCATTAAATAAATTATTATTATACTAATATAATAAAGAGGTAAAATTTGTTTGTTTGTAAGTGTGTATGCAGGGGGTAATCTCCGGAACTTCCAGTCGGATTTGAAAAATTATTTTTGCATTGGATAGTCCAATTCTTGAGGAAGTTTATAAACTCGCGGACTAAGTCGCGGGCAGTAGCTAGTAGTAAATGAGTTCGATTTTGTATCGCAATTTTAAAAAGTGCGCGCGGCGTAGCGTGTCGGTGTGAAGTGACCCTAAATGGAAACGCAAAATCATATTGGATTTTTGTTTAAAAGTCAATTAACCAAACTGTTTTTTCTTCCTTTTACAGAGATATTCGAAGTAGGTCCCCGACCTGCAGGCATGGCGTGGGGTTCCCTCGCCAACTGGGGCGGGAACTTCCTCGTTGGGATGTCCTTCCCCACCATGCGAGAAGCCATCGGACCCTACTCCTTCTTGGTCTTCTCTGCTATCACTGTGTCGTTGTTTGTTTTCCAGAAGTAAGTAGATGTGGAAGGTTTTTCAAATACACTTCTAGTTGAGAAACTGCGCCAAAATTGACAGTGACACTCGCGCATTAAAGACGAATCTAACGACATATCATTCATCAAAATCGGTTCAGCCGTTACGAGGGAACATAGAAACGGATACATACATACAGGTTAAACACATAACCCTTTTTTGGGTACGCCGCAGTCTGGTAAACACTAATCCATTCACATATTATTATAGACCATGAAAAAACTCCCTCTTCCTCATCTTGATTGTTATTTCTACATTAATTTATTATTTTTCTTCTCCAGGATCTACTTCCCAGAAACCCGAGGTAAGACACCTACCCAGGTGACCCAGTTATGCAGTCGTGGTCTCAAGTCGAAACCTCTCTCCGCACCCGACTTATCCAGCGTATGACGACTGTACACGTTATGTTTTTCATGTTCAATACGTAAGTGGACTGCGTTGTTATTGTAATCAGTTTGGAAGTGAGAATTTGAGAGTTAAATGTTGAAAATATCTAAAAAAAGTATAAAATATCGTTGTCGGTTTTAGAGGCTCGATATGCATGTCGTCGCTCGGCATCCAATACCGCGAATGTGACATTTTTGACGAAAATTATTTTTAAATACAGCATCACGTATTTGAACGGGTAGAATTAAATAAAACAAAAATCTGATTTTCGTCAAAAATGTCACATTCGCGGTATTGGATGCCAAGCGACGATATGTATGTACTCTTTTCAACAAGACAGTACAGGAAAATACTATGCTGTCAAAGAAGTTAATTGATTCAGTCATAGAGCACGGAGACTTCTCAGCAGCCGCTGCTAGAGACAGTAATGGCTGAACTTTTCATACAAACCTGTCCGGCCCGTTACAATTCTAAGGCCGCGTCCTTAAAAAACGATTGTAGCGCGTAAACGCGATCGGTCGCGTTCGTATGTTACTTTTTGTTCGGAAAACCGGAAAACGCCCTCTGTTGATCACGCGTTCAAGTTCATCGAACAAAAATTTCAAACGATCGCGTATTCGTGCGACGATCGCTTTTAAGCGCGTTTATTCTGAAAGTAGGCAACGTCGCAAATACTTGTCAAATATTTCGCTGTTTTGATTAATTTGGCAATATTACTGTATGGAATTATGAAATATGGCTAACTAGTGAACTATAATTTTAATTAATAATTAATTGCAATTTATAATAACACTGAATTTGATGTTTTAACCGTTTTAGGTGTAAAAAAGGCATTTTGAAAGTTTCCAAATACTTTTTTTTACATCTAAAACTAAATATTCGGTATTCGGAATTATTAATATTCTAGGGAACTAGTTAGCCACATTTCTTATTTCCATACAGTAATATTGCTAAATTAATCAAAACAGGTAAATATTTATTTATACAAAACTTAAATAGGAAATGAAATTTTATTTGCAAGAATTGTAGTACATTACAGTTTGGTCGGGTTTTTTAACAAGTTCTAAAACTATTCGCTAAAACTAGCATGCAAAATTACAAAAATAAAATAAGAAGCTAATAAAATTGGAACGTACAGACGCCAGCACATCAAGCTACCCGAAACTGTCAAATTTTCCCAATCAACTTTGAACCTAAAGCTTCAGCGATAAAGTTGAAAATGTATTAAATAAATTTGACAGATTGTAGTAGCCTGATGTGCTGGCGTCTGTACATTAAATTAAGAATAAAAATGTCAGTCAGGACGCGGGTAATAATGTCCTGTGATACAGATAGTGCAATCCACGAAGATGCGCCCCACTCCGCGATTACTGTACTGTAAGCTGTACTTTAGTACGGAGCAGAGCGGAGTGGGGCGTCTTCGTGGATTGCACTATCTATAGCTAGTTTGCGCTTAGTTGCACCAAATTCGGGTACGAATAGGGATGATAGCAAAAAATGTTTTTTGTCCGTCCTGTAGGTTATTAAAAAATATTGGACACGTATTTTTCTTTTTTTACGTTATCAAAAGAGTACGGCGATACATTGAGTTAAAATGTACAATGACGTCACGAGCATGTAGATTTTATACTTTGTGACGTAGCGACCCCCACTCCCCAACTTTAATACGTTTTATCTAAGTAATTTTTTATTAATAATGATAAAACTGCCTCGTTGGTCTAGTGGTCGTAAGCGCTACTGCTGAGCATGAGGTCCTGGGTTCGATTCCCGGGTCGGGCAAAGTGTTATTGGGTTTTTCTATCTGGAATTTCTCAGTAGCAGCCTGGAGTCTGGATTTGTGCCCGGTTGATGGCAATAGGCTCGCCCCCTATTACATGGGACTTAAACATAACTGGCGAAATGTGGGTGTACCTGCTACAGGTACACCTCTGCCCAACCCTTCGGGGAAACAAGGCGTGATGTTATGATGTTATGATAAAGCAAAAAATACGTGTCTAATATTTGACTAAATAGTTTTTTTTTTGACCCAGGCTTCATCCCTATTTTAGTCATAAAGGCGTGTTTAGTAGCTACCGTCGAAGCGATTTCGTGCTCTATGGATTCACTGTTCTCACTTCTACAGCTGACCAAGTTGATAAACGAGCTCAAATTGTTAATATAAGCATAGATTAATACAGATAGTTCACTCCGCAAAATCGTTTAAACAAAAAGCGACTCTTGAAACGACACTATAAAGTGCAATTCAGGTCGCACAGCGCTAATTACCTACAGTTATATTCACCAAGAAGTTACCTCTCTTTCTATCGCGTAACTCTTATGTCTTCTGACTACGTTACGCTTACTGAATTGGCCCGACAAAACGGGCCCGCCGCGTACTTGTAGCCTCATACCTAAAATGCGGAGTGCGCTTTCTGTATCTACTATTCCGTGAAAATGAGTCGGGAATGACCATCGAAGAATGAAAGTACTTTGGAGACGTATACTGCTAGATACATCAGTAAACGTTCTTGACAGATATGGCTCTAAGGACAAAACGGCTAGTGCAGTTTAATAAAAAAAAGTAAAGTATAAAAATAACGATTGGCTTCCAAAGACTACAGATTTGATACATCACAAAATATAACACATCACTAATTATGACGAAAAAAATTGCAATCTCATTTTAAATGATTCTGCTGACATTGGTATAGTGAATAGATCTAACCAGTATTTTTATGAAATTGTTAAACAATTTTCAAAAAAATTCGCTAGAATCTCTTCTAAATTATAATTAAATGCTATTTGAGTAAGGCGTCTTGCATTTTCGATATTTAGCCAAATATTAAATTGTATTTTTATACTAGTCGGCATGAAGACTCGAATTTATTTATGTCATGTTTTGGTGGAATCTCTAGAATCAAAATTGTTGATTTTTAAATATTTTTTTTGTGTATTGAATTTATGTTTTATGTCTTCGGAATACGCCCGTTTTTGTAATATTATGAAATAGTTTATGCGTAAAGCTCAATATACAAGGTATATAATAATTAAGGCAAATTAAATTAGCTAGGAAAACTCGGCAGACGTGATCGAAACACGAAAAAATAAAAAAGTTTTTTTTTTCTGGCGTCAATGACCGCAGTTTTGTGCATCATCTGCCTAGCCTTTTTCCAACTATGTTGGAGTCGGCTTCCAGTCTAACTCGATGCAGCTGAATACCAGTATTTTACATGAGCGATTGCCTATCTGACCTCCACAACCTAATTACTAGGTAACACGATACCCCTTGGTAAGACTGGTTGTCAGACTTTTGGACGTCAAAGATCTACAAATGACAGCCGGGACCAACGGCTTAACGTGCTTTCCGAGGCGCGGAAGGGTCTTGGTATGTAAAGATGTTCAGTGTTCACCCATCCACGGACCAACCGTGGCAAGCGTAGCTTAACCTGATCGATCGACCCGTACGGCTGTTATTTATTACTTAGCCACAAGCCCCCCAGTTTTGTTACTTGATATGAGAGTTCATAAAATCTGTTTTATCGTGTTGAGATATACCGTACGTTACATACTACGTCTGAGAAGTTTACACAAAAAAAAAAAAAAAATCAAATTGACATTAAATTAATTTCTTTCTTGTTTTATCATGTTTCGATATCTATACCGTTCACGTCTGCCGAGTTTGCTAGCTAATTTTATTTGACCCTATATATTTTGGTTAGGTTCATTGAATTAAACACAATTACAACATATCAATCAGTAAGTTTTCGTTTAGTTTGTTGGCGGAAATAAAGATAGATATATTAAATTAAACCCGATCCCTGAAAGGCTGATCAGGTGTAGTTTTACCGAGACTGCTGCTCGGCGCCTTAGGTACGTGCGCGGCGAGACGGGGGCAGTGCAGGCCGCTCATTCGTCAACGCTCACAGCGCCCCACTCCCCGCCTCGCCGTGCATACGGCGATATCGGTCAAACTATAATTACTTGAAATGAGATTTGAATGTGGAATCACAAACCACCCCCAGAGGTGAACGTGCAATTGACTAATGTGTGCTCGGTGCATTTGTGTTATTATATTGTTAAATATTATAGTGTAAGTGCACTTTTAACTATTTCGATAGTATGCCAAGAGTCCAGGACTTTTAGATAACTTTCAGTGTTTTTGTATTTTGTTACCAGATATCAGATGCTTCACTTTTTGATAATTCTCGGGTTTAATTTGAAAAATGAATTAATTAGTGCAGTAATCAACTTAAAAAATGATGTTGGATACCAAATAATCGAAAATTTTAATGAAAGGAGTAGATGAACGTTCATTCCTATGTTAAGGCAGGTCCACACTTGCGCACGCGCAGGAACAGTGCGGTTCGCGTGCTTGATAGGAACATAGTATGGACCTTTTGCCTTGTTCGCGAGCCGTAGCGAATGGTTCGCGTGCAAGAGACAGTCAAAACACTTATTCGCGAACACATTGTGTGCATACCGTGTACACGGCTACACATCTAGCTATACATTTCCAGTATAAGCTGACCTCGAATTGTACGGAAATCCTATACAAGGCGAGATCAGCATAAACTGGAAATGTACAGCTTGATGAGTAGCCGTGTGTACCTGTGATACCTCGGATGTGCTTAGTAGTTCAAGACCGTTCGAGGGACGTAGTGTACACGGTTCGTGCACGTGAGCTTCAATTGCGCAGGTGTGGATCCTTGCACGCGAATTATTCGCAGAAAGAGCACGCGCTTTGATTTTGATTCGTCCATAGACAGTCGAGGCGCCTAGCGTGCACGTGCGCGTGGGCTGGTGTGGACCCGCCTTTACATCGGTATCGTGTGAACGTAGAATGAAACGAGAACTTAATTCGAGTCAAGCATCTGATATCGGCTTTAATAATGCTACATTTACATGAGTGACAACTACAACCGTTTGAGTATCCATTTTAAAATGGCATTTGCCTGCTTTTAGTAGTTAACCCAAACTGTGACTAATGTAAATGCAACATTATACAACTAGGAACAAATTACCTATAGGTAAGTTTGAAGAAAATAGTTATAATATTAACCTACTTTGCCTCATCTCCAAGTATCTCAGAGATCCGTACTGGTGCTTGCATGTTTTGTGCCGACCAAAGTGAGAGTACAGAAATATGAAATTGAACACTTGTCTACTAGTGTTGGCCAGTGATTGCTGAGGGTCCTAGGTAGATTTGCGGGTCGGGAAAGGAGTTATTGGTTTTTACCTTTAGAAAATTCTCAGAAGCAGCCCAGAACCAGGATTCATGCCCAGTTAATGACAATAGGCTCTCCCTTATTACAAAGGACTTATAACCGTGCAATGGTTGCATTCGAATGGGTCGGCTATGGCCACTCCTATCCCACCCATTCGAGGGATAAGGGTGGTAAAGATGTAATTTCATATAAGTCTGTACTCAAGCTTCGCAACGGTGTCCGTCTTCAAGGCGTTTTAAAGTACAAAATACGTAGTAACAAATTATGGCTCCGTACCAACTTTGTAAGATTAGAAATAAATACAGATCTTCCATAGCATCTTAAATTGTAATTTACTTTGGCGTTTAGTATGCTAGATAATTATCGACTGTACTAAAAGCAAATTTTCGCAGGCGCGGGCATTAAAATGAGAGCGGGATGACATGACTAGGGCTGCCAACATTTCTTCGGCGCAATATAGTATTTTTCAAAATATGCTATAAAAAAATACTCTTCAAAAAAATATAGTATTTTATGGAATATAGTATTTATTTTTATAAAATCTATATTTTTTTGCACTTCTTGTCTAAAATAAAAGTGTCATAATTGCTTTATTAAATTCAATGTTTAAATTATGTAAATCAAAAGCGATTTTTTTATTAATGAGATACTACTTCTGTTTGTTTCTTCTCGCTATTTCAAATTCATAACCGAAAATATACTTTCTGTGAATGCCGAAGTGGCGCTTTTCAGTATTGTAATAAGCTGCCATTTCTGGCCTGTAGTTTTGTCAGTAAATTCACTACAATCTTTTACTTTTGCAAAGATTTCATTTAATATATTATTTTAATGACGGATTTGTTTGTTACATTTCGGTGTTGAAAATATAGTATTTTTGCGTACTTTAAATTTCTTCAACAGTAAATAGTACGCAGACCTGAAATATAGTACAATACTATATTTGTAGTAAGGTTGGCAACCCTAGACATGACAGTCAGTATAGGTCTAAAGAAATTCTGTCCTGCTCGCTTTATTTATGACTGCGACTGGCGCGAGACTTGACATGTATAAAGCCGGTCCTATTTAAAAGCTATCGATCGGTCGCGTGCTTATGTCACTTTTTGTTAGGAAAAGCGGAAAGCGCCCTCTGGCGGCGCGACCACGCGTTCGATCAAAAAGTTCGAACGATCTTGTATTAGCGCGACATCGCTTTTAAATAGTCCGCAGGATAAAGGGTATTATTGTGATAAATTCAATCTTCGTTAAACCTAGTCTAAGATTAAATTAACATTGGTACGGAACTTACAGTTTGCTAGTTAAGAGTCTAGTACTGCAGTTTTTTATTCAAACATTTTTATAAGGTATCAACGTGTCTTCAATATCGCACAAAGGTTTTTTGTAGGCACTGAATCCTATTGTAACGTCCATCAACTCGTGTCTTCGAACATATTTACAATTTTTACTAGAACATCACTTTTAGCGCATAATTTATAACTAAGTAGAAGGATAAGAATTATTTTGTTTTTTTAATTAATTTGTTTTAAATAATTATAAGTTTGAATGTAAGCTCCAATTGTATGAGTAGAGCATATTTTATCGTGCATTTTTACAATAAACATTGAAGTACCATTTAGTTGTGGATTTTATTTCGTCGTAAAAAAACCCAATTAACAAATAAAAATAATTTTATTGAAAAAACATGATCAAGCAATATTTATACAGGGTTTTTACTAAATAAACTCGTTAACGTAATATGATAAAACTAACTAAAATAACTGGTCTAAATAAAACAATGTATAAAATGGTAATTGTTTCTTATCACAGAGGTTCATTGTTAAGTTTAATCAAATTATATATGTCGGAGACGGGTATGTGACTCTCGTTATTATCAGCGATATTTTAACTACTGTGGGCGTAGTGTGGGTAGTGTTGGTTGATGCGCAATAGAAAAACAGTTTGCAGTTCAGATCACATTTTAATTTACTATCAAATGAATCACACTAGCTAAATTATACACACACTGGGTGCGACGGCGTTTATTAAAATCACTAATTAACACAATGATCACAAATTACAACTAACACAATTACTGAGCACAACGAATCGAGAACAGTTCCGTGACATCTTGATTCCAATGCGACCAGAGGCTGAATGCCCTCCTCGCCGTGGCCTTCAAACATCACGACTCTGTAGAAGCGCGCCTTTTTTGTTGTAGGTAGTCCACTCTTGATGTCGCCAGTGGCGCGCTTGCGATTCGTTTCGTGTCCGTACTAATGACCGGATCCGACACGGCCATCCTGCTATGCACACGTCCTCGTGTGTTTACCTGCAACCAAAACTCAACAACAGTACCTGTTCGACTCGGCCAATTCTGACCATTTACGGGTTCCAACTTTTGAGATAAGGAAACTTTAATCCTCAACACTTTACAAAACAATACTCCTACCTCTCAATGAACTCAACAAACTTTCGACTAATTATGGCAAAAATCATCAACCAGAGCCAGATACCATCGTTTTCCACATTAACAATCGTCTTTTCACTAAGAGCCTTAGAAACCCACACACGAGTAAACCACTCCAACGCCATGGCTCTCCAGCCGACTAGCAATCGCATTGCTCTCACACATCCAGCGCATGGATCAAAACTATGGTCTCTCCAGACCCCAACCTCCGCCAGTAACTACTGGAACGGTCCCACACAATACGGCCATTAGAGAACCCCACTCGCGTGGTTCCCATAACTTAGGTTTGCTCATCACCACTGTGATCACAATCTACTACGACTGGTACATGACCTACTGGCATCTTTCTTCACCAAACGTAAACGTGAACTTCTGTAAAGTTTGTTTATTTAACTAACATCACATTTCTAATATCATTCTACTAACTTCCAAAATAACAAAATCAATTTACAACAATAGCTAAACAATTTGTTTCAAGTCAAATTTTAGGCAGGAATAACAATTAAATAAGCAACATGACAATCAATCAGAGTCCAGGCACTATTGAGGATTATGTAAACTGATAATTTAAGAATTGACCCAAAGTCATTAACCAATTAACAAAGCCCCGGGTATCTCATTCGCGGTCAACAATCACATGCGCACTTCCCAAAGGAATGCCGAGTCATCCTTGACTCTACGATCTTGGCTACAAGGCTAGATCCGACCATACTACCCAGAGCTATCGCGTACCACGTACACGATACTCTGGTACGGTCTCCTATACGGTCTTGGCTACATGGCTAGACCCGACCATACTACCCAGAGCTACCGTGTACCACGTACACGATACTCTGGTACGGTCTCATACGGTCTTGGCTACAAGGCTAGACCCGACCATACTACCCAGAGCTATCGCCCACCAAATTCCCACGGTCTAGCAAGTAGATGCCGATTTCTACCGGGCTATGGCTACGATACACTGGTACGGTCTCCGACCCAACGAATCGAGAACCCGTGCATCTCATACAAACAATTCAATTCGACTCTACTTTCACTATCCCGTCTTCTTCAAAATCCTCAATAGGCCCTCGGCCCCTGGCCCTCGGCCCCTGGCTCTCGGCCGCTGGCCCTCGGCCCCTGGCTCTCGGCCGCTGGCCCTCGGCCCCTGGCTCTCGGCCCCTGGCCCTCGGCCCCTGGCCTTCGGCCCTAGGCCCTCGGCCCTCTACTTCACGTCAAGCTTAATTTAATTACGCTCTTCCGTTTTTTAATAACACAAACCCCAAAGAACATTTTTGTTATATCTGCCTTTTTTCTAATATTTTCTGACGCAATATCACGGACTTCATCAACGTCCTATCATAATAATGTAATTACTTTGCAAGTTAGTGTCGGAAATCACATCCCAAAATTAAAATGAATAAAACACAAAAATCTCAAGTTGGTGTTCGCTAATCGTTACGCTACATAAGATTGGTTCTGAGCTGAATACACGTGTTTGACCAATACCAGTCAACGCAACAACGTTATTAACTCGTTTGCCATTTAATTTGGCTACACAACTCTACTAACGAGTATTCAACACCAGAATCGTTAACAAAACAATACAGCTCACCTTTTTATTTAACGTGCCTGAGGGTAGTTGTGCGACGCAATCTTCCACTCGGTGTTCACTGCTTGCAACACGTACAGCATCCAGAGCCAGCATCCGACTGGCTGCCCCTGTTCGTACACCGGTTCCCGATGTGTCCTGGTTTCCCACAGGTGAATGTAGGATCTTGACCATCACCAGGTGCAATTGCACTGGCGTCCAGCTGCACCGACGTCCAGCTGCACTGGCGTCCAGCCGCACCAGCGCCGAGCTGCACCGGCACCCGTCCGCACCGGCGCCCAGCCGCACCGGCACACAGACGCACCGGCACACAGCCGCACCGGCGCTTAGCCGCACCGGCACACTGTCGCACCGGCGCACAGCCGCACCGGCACACAGCCGCACCGGCACACAGCCGCACCGGCGCTTAGCCGCACCGGCACACTGTCGCACCGGCGCACAGCCGCCTCACGCTAGCTCCCACTCGCGCATCTGCGTTCCCGGTTCCACCCCCGAATGGACACCATCTCGTGCCAGGGTCACCAGCTGGTGCCCCGTGAGGATGCTTCACGGGTTTGACTTCTGAAAATGAAGCACCCAAAGGGCTTCGCTGACGGCTGCGGGGCTGCTTGGCTCGATACTGAAGACGTCATAGATCTTCCTCTGCTGTCAATCGGCTTGGCTTGGCTGTCGCGCACCATGATCACGCATAAACGCTTGCATGTTTTTATTTTAATGTTCAAATACGGCACGCCAACGGTCATTTTCAACGTTTTTATATTGCGCATGAACGAACACGAATCCCACTTCTGATGTCGGAGACGGGTATGTGACTCTCGTTATTATCAGCGATATTTTAACTACTGTGGGCGTAGTGTGGGTAGTGTTGGTTGATGCGCAATAGAAAAACAGTTTGCAGTTCAGATCACATTTTAATTTACTATCAAATGAATCACACTAGCTAAATTATACACACACTGGGTGCGACGGCGTTTATTAAAATCACTAATTAACACAATGATCACAAATTACAACTAACACAATTACTGAGCACAACGAATCGAGAACAGTTCCGTGACATCTTGATTCCAATGCGACCAGAGGCTGAATGCCCTCCTCGCCGTGGCCTTCAAACATCACGACTCTGTAGAAGCGCGCCTTTTTTGTTGTAGGTAGTCCACTCTTGATGTCGCCAGTGGCGCGCTTGCGATTCGTTTCGTGTCCGTACTAATGACCGGATCCGACATATATATATTTTTTTTTAGATGGCCAGCAACAGCAAAAAATCAAAACGAAATATTCTAAATGCAAATAAATGGATTTGTATGATCTTAAAAACTATATTGGCCCCTTTACATTCTTCCATCACGTAGGGTTTGCTAAGGGGATTGAAGATTTTTATATGGAATCTGGCATACCTACTGTTGGCCATTTCGTTTTATTTTACAAAATGGCGGCCACGCCTGAAACCTATATAAATCGACCAAACCCCGTAAAGCGTCACGTTTCCGAGATATTAACGTTCAAAGTTGATCACGTGACATCCATATTTTTTATTAACTTACGTACATCTTGTTGCATAAATGTTAGAAATAATCACTTTGGTCAAGTCGAGAACTCTTCTGCCCCAACGACTGTCAGTTAAGCAGTGAAAATAGGTTTTTTTTAAAGAATTTCCTTGTAAAGGAATGTTAGCAGGTTTATAACTAGCATTAACACTAGAATTCCTACCACAGTAATACATTTTTAGGTTGTTATATTATACTCAATTCTTTATTGCATTCATATCAATCTGCCTAGGCCTTTTTCCAACTATGTTGGGTCGGCTTCCAGTCTAACCGGATGCTGCTGAATACTAGTATTTTACATGGAGCGACTGCCTATCTGACCTCCACAACCCAGTAACTGGGTAACACGATACCCCGTGGTAAGACTGGTTGTCGTCAGACTTTCGGGCTTCTGACGACCCGTACCGACTGTCAAAGCTTCACGAATGACAGCCGGGACCAACTACAACGTGCTTTCCGAGGCACGGAGGAGTCTCGGTATGTAAAGATAGTTACCCATCCACGGACCAACCCCGGCAAACGTAGCTTAACCTGATGGATTGATCCGCGCGGCTGTTATTACTTAGCCACGAGCTCCTATTTTCATAAATTTTTTTGCTTGATATAATTACTAAAATAATTACTTACTTACTTTAAACATTTAGTGATTTTCAAACATCTATGCAACAGTATTGAGGTTAACAAAATAACACAAATAAAAATCTAAATAAAAACATCGGTCGAACGATTTTCAAGTTTTTGCGAGACTAGCGCCTGTCACTACTCCATACAAGTTTAGACGTGATTAAAAACTTGCCTACTAAAATTACGTTAATTTACGTCAAGCGCTGATTAATTTGACAGGACTAAACTAAAATTTATCTTCTGTCCTTTTCTTAATGAAATAGAAAGAAAAAGATGCACTGAACTTAAATTTAGTTTAGTTTGTGAACAAGGGAATCGGCACCATTAACCAGTGTATTATGTTGTTTATTGCACTTTATTTTTAGTTCTGATTTATGATTTAAGGGGGTCAACTGCGAATGTAGTCATCAATTTCTTTCAGCTTGTCCCAACAGACAAGTAGCAACACCGTATGGGGGCCAAGTCTTAAGTAGTTGGCCCCTATGCCTTTGTACAAGGACAGTGGTCCTTCGAGCCGGATCATCTTTAAACCGCAGTCTATCATGCCCTTGTAGAGTTTCCCTTTGTTTTGGGCGTCGACAGCTGAAATAAAATGTGTTTAATTAGTCGGCTACACAGTTAAATTCAATTAGGTAAAATCTAGCTGCAGAATATGTCGGAATTTTTTTCGCTACGAAACTCAATTTAGGACCGAGTTGACTTCGTGATGTAAATGATGTATCATGATTTTTTAAACCTGCACTGACCCTCTGTTGGGCAAAGATCTCCCCGTAGCCTTCTGCACTTCTCTGTATAATGCCTTTTGTCGCCAATTATAAAACTACTAGCTTCCGCCAGCGGCTTCTCCCGCGTTTTCATAAATTATAATATTATTTAAGATAATATAGCATTCTACTGGTGAAAGAATTTTTTAAATCGGTCCTGTAGTTTCTGAGTGTATTCATTACAAACAAAATACAAATCTTTTCTCTTTATAATATACAGCTTGGCAAAAAAGAGTAAAATTAAAATGAGGGCGCCACTATCGTACTTCGAATGAGAAATAAATTGTTAAAATAAATGTGGAACAAAAAACGCTGCTTGTAGACTCAAAATCAAAACCTACTAGCGCTTGTCGGCAAAGTGGTGCCATCATCATATTAGGTCTGCAGCAAAATATTTAGTTCCAAATGTCACCACGTCAGACTCTTTTATGTCGACCTGTATGTTAGTGTACAGCAAAAATATGTTCTCCCTCGGAAAACATTGTATTTCGGTATTTCGTCAGTCGTCGGATTTCTATCAGTTCTTTGCACTTGGTGCAGACCGGACGCTCTCAATCGACTTGGAAGTATTATAGAGTTGTTAATACTTTAATTAATGTAATTTATTTTAAAAAATGGTAGGAAATCTGCTAAAGTCGCAGGCACGACAAATAGGAAAATAGTTTGCAGCTCTATATAGTTCACACGGAAATCAAAACAAAACAACAATAAAGTACTTAGTTCTGAATTCAAATTATTATACACGATAAATCTAATAATTGATGGACATGGAAATTAGCATTCGTTTGTATTCGGAAATCCGATGATACCCGAGGGACATTAAGAAAATAGAAATACTGTAGATGTCTAGAATGACATCACAAGTTTCTTGCGCAAACCAACAAATTGAGCTTTTATAAAAGCAGACAGTTAATATGCATGGTTCGTTTTTGAAGAGCGATCACGACGGCATCTATCGCAACTGCTACTAGAGATAGTAAAAGATGTTAGAAATCAAGCGTTTTAGTTTTTAGAATTTAGGACAAATAAGTATTTTTACTTACGTTGATTGCACAGTCTAGTAGCGATAACGTCGAAGGGGTTCAAACACACCGTCATGACGATTCCTCCGAGATTTGCGCCGAAGAACGACAGCATCAGCGGGTGTTCAGTGAACCAGTTGTTTGCGCGCAGCCAGTCTTTAGCGAATGTGAAGCTTAGTATTTGTGAGGCACTGCCCGCCATGCCGCGAGGGATTTGAGGACCAACGCCTCTGAACAGACCTGTAATGGTGGTTATTGAGCAACAATTTGACAAATTTTATTCGGGTCAATTCTAGTGGATCTGTGATATCAGAAGCCAAATGGACTTTAGATACAAACAATGCGAGGATAGCTTGGTAATACAACGGGTGGGCGTCGATTCACGACCTCTCTCACTCATCAGTGCGGCCTATATCATTGCGTACCGATTTTTATTTATTTATTAATTTTGTCCTGGGCAAAAGATTCCTTCCATTTCCTGACGATTCCATGCTACATCTTTCCAATTTGTAATGACTGCTAAATAAAATAAATCAACGTCGTACCCTTTACACCTTCCTTTTTAAATATATCGGCGAGTGCGCTCGTGGTGCTGCTGCATTTATGCTGGTGTCCCACAGCTATAGCCCTGGCGGCCTGGGACTGCAGCCTGACCTTCACTAGGTAGAACGGAGTGCCGGCTATGGAGCCCAGGGCTCCACCGACGCCCGCGACGCATGCGCCCCTTACCAACGATGTAGTGCCAGTCGAGTCTTTTAGTATGCCTCTTCTTTCAGCTATTCGGAAGGAACCTAATCTGCAAATGTTTACAGGGTTTAGATAAGATATATTGATTCCAGACTCCCCCGACTTCGTCTGCCCCGTTGGTCTCGTAGTCACAAGAGCGTCTGCTGAGCGTGGGGGTCCTGGGTTCCATTCCCGGGTTGGGCAGTGTTATTGGATTTTTCCATTAGGAATTTCTTAGTAACAGCCCGGAGTTTGGAAGTTGGCGGTGCGATACCTCCGTGCCCCGGAAAGCATGTTAAGCTGTTGGTCCTGCACCTGATTCCTCTCCGGTCGTGTCGGATTGCCGTCCCATCGGAATATGAGAGTGAGGGAAGAGAGAGTGCACCTGCTTTTGGGCACACACTTGTGCTCTATAATGGTGAAGGAAAGGACAGAAGATGAATTTTAGTTTAGTCCTGTCAAATTAATCAGCGCCTGTCACTACTCCATACAAGTTTAGACGTGATTAAAAACTTGCCTACTAAAATTACGTTAATTTACGTCAAACGCTGATTAATTTGACAGGACTAAACTAAAATTTATCTTCTGTCCTTTTCTTAATGAAATAAAAAGAAAAGGATGCACTGAACTTAAATTTAGTTGAGTTTGTGAACAAGGGAATCGGCACCAATATCTCCCGCGTTGAAGGCTGGTCGCCAAGGTCGAAATTTAGCCTGGATGACTATTATTATTGATTCCAGATGCAGTCTGTGAGTAAGAGAGGCCGTTGCTTTTCCTATGCAATTTTTATTTGTGACTATATCTGCTCGAATGACCAAATAAATATTAAAGGGATGAAAGATATTTTTTATTAAAATCATCATTCTCTTGCCCTCATTTTAATTTATTTGGGGACAGTGCAATATGTCTTTTTCGTCCATATTTTTTCTATTAGTAGTAGAAGAGTAATCTATATATGGGTTATTTACACCGTTTATAACTCAAGAACGGATGGACCGCTTTTATGATCTTTGATTTTTTGGATTTGTGTCCGCCCCGAATAACAGAATAACTATTAAAACATCGGAAAAATTCACGAAAAAAAAATTATGAAGAAAATTCACGTTCTCACACATTTTGTGTGGATATTTTTTTGATGATATCTCGGTAGTTAGGTAGGTAGGTGCGTTGTGATTAGTCCTTAATGCTACCCGTGTGAAGCTGGGCCGGGTAAAGCTAGTGTAAAATAAAGGCATGATACTTTTGTTAAAATATTTGAAATCTTACCTAAAAATATTCAAAAAGAACTGAAACCCAAGCATGGCCGTCAGTCCACTCTGCAGCGCAACAAATCCCTCATTTTTGCCCACAACGTATAGACCGTGGGGTACGTTTTTATAAAATATTGCATGTGTTCCGCTCTTCTTCAGTTCCCCTTGAAGCTGCAACCTGACCTTCACCACTTCTATGGGGTTTGTGAAGATAGATGCAAACATGGCCGACACACCACCCATTAGCAAGTCGGTTATGTCACGACCAAACTCGTTTTTGATTTTCGGTTCTTTTGGTTTCGTCATCTTGTCCTAAGTTCTGTGGAAGATCAGATATTTTTGTTGGTAGGTCTAAAAACTATAAAGGTTCATATTAAATTAGAGAAAGTCTGTAGACGGGATGTGTATTGTTGTTTTTTCTAATTGGGGTCAACGACCGAGTATAGAGTTGAGAATATCAGTTTTTTTTTTGTTTTAAAGTGTTTAGATATCGATAAGAAGAAATATTAGTAATAAGAAGTCTGTGAAGTTTACACAGAAAAAAAAACTGATATTTCAAGTAACTACACTATCTAGGTCGTTGACGCAATAAATATCGTAGTGATTAAAGTTTTCCTATTTAAGTTTTTGTTTTATCATGTTTAAATAAACAATTGGATGTAGGAGAGGTCATTTGGTTGCAAATGAACTCTATACTAATGTCAACCATTTTCGAGTAATTTGACATTTTATATTTTCAAACGAATGAAATAAAAAAAATAAACAAATGAGTCGAAAATTTTTGACATTTGCATAGGAGTTAAAAGGGGTCATTTGGTTGTATATGACCTCTTCTACATCCCCTTGCCGATATATATCCAATAACCCCGTAGCTACTCATCATGGCCATGGAGTTTTGCTAGCTAATTTGTTTTGACCCTGGATTTATTTACCAAAAAGATCTATTGTCTTTTACTTGATGCACAATTTTGTCTAAAAATAATAAGCACATACAGTAAAACTACTCATATAGGTCCTCTCTCTAACTCAGAAAAGCCGGATTCACATTACTGTGTCGTGTCGTGTCATGTTCTGACGCAGTGTTAGCCAATCAAAACTCGTTGTGATTTGACGTACCTAGTCCTGAACAGATTCGTTTGATTCATAGAGTATAGTATGGTTTGATTGGTGTAACCCGCGTCACGACACAACACGACAGAGTAATGTGTCGGTGGGTAAGGCCCGTTTGCACAACAAATCACTAAATACGTTTAGCGCTAAACTGATTTAAAACATCGTTTTGATTCTGTCAATCGTTTCAAGATGATAGCAATCAATCTGCCTAGACTTTTCCCCACTATGTTGGGGTCGGCTTCCAGTCTAGCCGGATGCAGCTGAATACCGAGTATTCTACATGGAGCGACTGCCTATCTGACCTCCACAATCCAGTCAATAGGTTACACGATACCTCTTGGTAAGTTGTCAGACTTTCAGTCTTCCGACTACCCGTAACGACTTCAAATATCTACAAATGACAGCCGAGACCAACGGCTTAAGGTGCTTTCCGAGGCACGGAGGGTTCGCGATATTATTATGTAATGGATGGTTACCCATCCACGAACCGACCGCGGCAAACGAAGCTTAACTTTCGACCGACCCGTGTGGCTGTTATAACTTAGCCACGAGCCCCTCAAGATGACAGAGACAGCATAATGTTTTAAATGTTTTTGTCATAAATATGTGTCGTATAAAGGTGCTGATAAACTTGAGCATTCATTTGTAATGAGCATTCTAGAGATTTATTTATTTTGATTTCATTACAGATAAATAAACGGGAGGGTTTTAGCGAGTATTCTAGCGAGCGTTGAGAGCATTCTAGCGAGCATTCTAGAGAGCATTCTAGCGAGTGTTCTAGAGAGCATTTTAGCGAGTGTTCCAGAGAGCATTCTAGCGAGTGTTCTAGAGAGCATTCTAGCGAGTGTTCTAGAGAGCATTCTAGCGAGTGTTCTAGAGAGCATTCTAGCGAGTGTTCTAGAGAGCATTCTAGCGAGTGTTCTAGAGAGCATTCTAGCGAGTGTTCTAGAGAGCATTCTAGTGAGTGTTCTAGAGAGCATTCTAGCGAGTGTTCCAGAGAGCATTCTAGCGAGTGTTCTAGAGAGCATTCTAGCGAGTGTTCTAGAGAGCATTCTAGCGAGTGTTCTAGAGAGCATTCTAGCGAGTGTTCCAGAGAGCATTCTAGCGAGTGTTCCAGAGAGCATTCTAGCGAGTGTTCTAGAGAGCATTCTAGCGAGTGTTCCAGAGAGTATTCTAGCGAGTGTTCTAGAGAGCATTCTAGCGAAAAGACAGTAAAGCTTCGAGCTTTTTGCCGAGCCGAGCCATTCACCGCGAGTACGCAACCGTCAAGTCTGACATCTTCGTGAAGAATATTTTTTTGACGAGTATTAACTAGAGCATTCGCTAGAATGTTCGTAAAAATATTCGTAGCGATGTTTGGCTCTATGCTTGGCTGTTCGTTGTTCAGTTCGACAAATATAAAAACGGCGAATGTTCTGTTACAAGTGAATGCTCAAGTTTATCAGCACCTTAAATGCATTCGGTGACTTGTGGTGCAAGCGGGCTTAAGCAGCATTTTTAAGTACCTACATAATTAACACCGTTTCAGCTTAAAACAAAAACTGGCCAAGTGCGAGTCGGATTCGCACACGAAGGGTTCCGTACCACCGTACAATAATAGCAAAAAACGCCCAAATAAACACGTTTCACGTCTCCCTTAAATTTTTAACTTTATTTTATTTTTATTATTTGTTGATATAACGGCAATAGAAATCTCAAATTCACAACTCATAGATCAATCTGTGAAAATTTCAACTGTCTACCTATTAGGTACGGTTCTTGAGATATAGCCTGCTGACAGACAGACGGACAGCGGAGCGCGGAGGCTTAGTAATAGGGTTCCGTTTGACACCCTTCGGTTACGGAACCCTAAAACTATCAAAACGACTGTAAATACATCACGTTTGCGCTATGTCAATTAAAAAGACCAATGAGGAGGAAAATAATAAGAAAAACATTTAAAAATATATTTATATTTTTAAATGTTTTTTTCTTTTGTTTTTACAAAAATATTTAAAAATGTAAATTATATGTATGTAGACAAAATAAAGGAAAGAAAAATATACTAGAACGAACTTGAACGTTTTGCCACGATAAACACGTTGGATTCCGGATTCCGATAAATGGCTTTGTCTTCTTAGAGGTTTTAACTTCATATTAAAAGTTATACTGAAAAAATATATTTATTAGTGTATTATTTATTTTTAGTTATTGTTTGTGTTGGGAAGTCTGAATTATGTCTGCAAAAACATTACACTTCTTTTTGGGCAGTCGTGTAATAACAAATGTTATAGGCTGACTTTCTAGGAAACAAAAATAAGATATTTTGAGTAATTAACTGCCTAAAATAGCTCTCCAAAAGCTCATCACTATGGGCAACACTTAAACATTAAAAAAAAATAGCAAACGTTTATGAAACAACCGAAAATGAAACGCCATACCTAATCAATTTAAAACTTTATTGTTACTCACATAAAGCTCAACTTTCAATATCACTACTCTATAAACATAATTGTACATTTTTCTACATTTATGGCTAACAATACAAAACTGGTTCAAAAAGGCACTGAGATTTATTCAACAAAGGAGATTTCAACATTGTACAAGATTATAGCAACATATAAGTTTTCTAAGAGAAAACATATCTATACTTGTTATCCTTGTTATGGAGTAGAGTTAATAGTCGACCTCATAATTTGACTTATTTGACAATAACTCAACAATTATGACATACGGTGCCAAAACTTGGACACTGACAGTCAGGCTGGTCAACAAATCCAAGGTCGCTTAGCGCACTATGGAGCGGGCTATGCTTGGAGTTTCTTTGAA
This sequence comes from Agrochola litura, assembly GCA_949152395.1. NCBI lineage: Eukaryota > Metazoa > Arthropoda > Insecta > Lepidoptera > Noctuidae > Agrochola > Agrochola litura. The sequence goes on along the minus strand of OX424502.1, from coordinate 3,928,380 downwards.
GGATATAAAAACTTTTTACAAAAAAAAAAACAACCGACTTCAAAAAAAAAACACTACAAAGTGAAAAATAACTTTAATTTCGGAAGTTGGTGTCTTTGGTTTTGAATTTTCGTTCTTTGTCACCGATTTCCGAAATTAAAGTTATTTTTCACTTTGTAGTGTTTTTTTTTTTAAGTCCGTTGTTTTTTTTTTTGTAAAAAGTTTTTATTTTTCACTTTTTCGTTGTGGTACCTACCCCACACAAATTCGAATACCACTACCTGCTATGTAAATAACAGTGACAGGAAGTTATCATATCATCTACATACTAAGTGGGGAAAATACGTATTATTGAAGCTAACTCAAAAACTACCCAAGCAAAGTTATTAAAATTTATATGGGACCGCCTCTGAAGTATGATCTACCAAACAACAAAAAAAGAATCATCAAAATCTATTCATAATTGGCGGAGTAAGCGCGTAACAAAAAAAAAAAAAACATACAGTCGAATTGAGAACCTCCTCCTTTTGGAAGTCAAAGTTAAAAATCAAGAATGACGTTATCCGGAAAAGAACCGGAGTAACCGACATAGCTTGCAGAGTAAGCAAACTGAATTGGCAGTAGGCTGACCATGTCGAAGGACTGATGGCCGGTGGAACAGACGAGTTCTGGAGTGGAGACCGCGTAGTGTGGGACGCCCCCAGCTAGATGGACCGATGACCTTTAGAAGGTGGCTGGAACAGACTAGATGTGGAAGACGGAGCACAGGGTGTTGTGGCGCAGCTTGGGAGGCCTATATCCAGTAGTGGACTGGGATAGGCTCAGTTGATTGACAACAATTCAGTTGATTAAAACTGCTCTAAGGTTGAAAAGGAAATAGACCTCATTAAAAGGCTGAAAGTCACCCAAAGGGCAATAGAGAGGGCTATGCTTGGAGTTTCTCTACGTGATCGAATCAGAAATGAACAGATCCGTAGGAGAACCAAGATAAACGACATAGCCCGAAGAATTACCAAACTTAAGTGGCAGTGTACATTGCTTGCAGAAGAGATGGCCAATGGGGCCGAAAGGTTCTGGCGCTTCGACCGCGTACCGGAAGACGTAGCGTTAGAAGGGCCCCCACATGGTGTACCAATGACCTGGTGAAGGCCGCAGGAATCCGCTGGATGCGAGAAGCATAGAACCGGTCAAAGTGACGGTACTTGGGGGAGGCCTATGTCCAGCAGTGGACGTCTTTCGGCTGAAATGATAAAGGTTGAAAATAACTGTCACATGGACAAATAGACCTTGTTGTTTTATGAAGTGCAAGCGACATTCACGGTACAGAAATTACGAGGTCGGCTGTACTTTTTTTTCTAATCCTGTCAAGCGATTTAGTGTATTTTAAGACATAACAACAATTTCTACAATAACAATTTAACTAATAAACAATACAAATGTGCTTTGGCTATACAAATAATAACATGGTAACAAAATCATTAGTCACATTACTTTGGCTTAAACTTCAATTTATAGAAGGATTCACATAAAAACTAACATCAACGATTTTATTTCAGGACAATACAATTTGTACTTTAATTCAATTGAAATAGTATTTTTAATTCAATTCTATTTCAGTTAAATGCTATGTTTTTTTTATGAAATACTAATTAAGTAAATTAAAATGCTTAGAATAAGGTATTCGTTTGCAATAATACTGAGATACACACGGTTCGGGGTTATTATTAATGATAAAATGATCAGGTACTAAAATGTACGTAAAAATTATTCTGCTTATTATTACTAATATTTACTGTCAATGCAATAAAACAGTTATTCACTATTAAAATGTTATATAAGTAAACAGTTTTTTAAATGTATGATTAAAAAAGAACTATCTAGATAAAAGACGTGTCTGATATACCTTTACTGATTACTAGCGGAAGTGAAAATAAACTTAAATACATACCTATATACCATTAAGATAAAGTCACAAATATAATGTAAACTAAGTAAAAACTAACATCACCGACGTTCCCCAGTCAAGGTCGTGACGCAAACTGACGTAAAATAGATAGGCTCATAACGCACGGAAGACATTTTTGAATACAATATCAATATTTATCAAACGTGTTTGTTACATTATCACGCGATTTACAACATTCGCGATAGTTAAATAAAACGTTTAAATTATATCAGGATATGTTACATTTTATAGTGCTTGTACGATAAAATGATAACAAAAAATGGGATAAATAAATTAACTATTTAAAAACTTAAATGTAAAAAGTCGTTATCAAGGTAAAGACAATCTTAAATCTATGAGAATAAATATAATCTCACTTTTCTATTTCACACCTCGAATCGAGGCTTACGCCTTTCCGCGAGGCATAAACGTTTGCACCTACAAAATTAAATAATAATAAAAAACTACGTGTGCAATTCAATACTTTTTTGCAGATCTTTAAGCATATCCCAGAAAACTAATAGCAGAACAGTGTGGGGCGCTTGCCGTAAATAGGAAGGTCCCATGCCTTTACAAAAGGCTAAAAGGCCTTCTGCTTTGACGATCTTTCCCGCGCAGTCGGCGATGCCGGTGTACATAACGCCTTTACCGTTCGCGTCAACAGCTGAAACAAATACTTTAGATTAAAACTGGTTGTGTATGAGAAACGATAACTTATATTTTTATAAATGACTAGCTTTTGCACGCGGCTTCGCCCGCGTGGGTGTCGGAAAATATCCCACGGGAACGTACTAGCGGGATTAAAAATAGTAAATCCTATGAGTTAATCCAGGTTATAAACTTATGAAACTATTTAATTGGATAAGGATTAATATCATGATACGAATGTCATCATCTTTCGATTCTACCCGTGTTTTAATTGACTACACAACATGATGATGTTATGTAGTCAATTAAAACACTAACAGATTGTTTCATGACAAGAAAAAATAGCAACATTTTAGTAATCTTTAAGTTTTTTTGTGTTTTGTGCAAATAAACGACTCAAAGGTGGTGTGTAGATAGATAATAACAAATAAATACACACATTGTACCTATTTTTTTAATGAATAAATTTTGATAAAGAATATTTTTCATTAGTGTCAATCACGCCCGACACCGAAAAAGTTTGCTCCTGTGCAATGCGTGCGGCACATAACCGGTAAATCGATGAACGGTTTTATGAACAAGTTTAACCGGTATTTCAAAACCGATTTTAAGCCCTGGTGGGCCCGACGATTGATGTCGGGACATTGTATATACAAAGTGGAGACGACATTACGACAATAAATTAAACTACGTATATCTAAATAAATGACGTTCTTAGTCTGCATACAAAAATTCAACCAAATATATCCAATAGTTTAGTCACTATAGCTAGTCAAAGATTGGCAAAATCCATAGTCGGCACATCACTACTATTTAGTTTGTTTGAAAAAATCACTTTTTAATTTCGATGCTTGGATTTATTTGATGGTTCCAAAATACTCTTATGCATTAGTATTGCCAGTGTTTTCATTTATTGTCGTATTGTTGTCTCCACATTGTATACTCGTCGCGCGGTAAACTCTGCTTGCGCGATGCAGGATTTTGTGTGACGTCAGTGTGATGCGTAGTTGGCATGTGGTGCTGTAGATGCCGCCACAAGTGAACAGAGTTATTTGCTCATAATTTTTTTTTTTAAAGAACCCTGCCAATTAAAAACGCGTAGGTACGGACGGTTGCCTTTTTAACAGATGACAAAAAGGAGGAGGTTCTCAAGTCATTTTTTTATGTATGACCACGCATATTTTTTTCGTGCACTTGATTTTCAACGCTCTGCTTAGCGCCGAGAGTTGTAAATCCAACACTGTGTTTTTTCAACGCGCTGGGACGAGAGTGCGTCCCAGCGCGTTGGATTCTCAACGCTCGGCTTAATACCGAGAGTTGAAAATCCAGTGCGCGATAAAATCCGGCCGCGATTTTATTACGTCCGTGCGTACGTCGGCTTACAAAGTAATTCGGTTACAGTATTGCACCGCCTCAAAATTAGTTACATTTATTTAGGAGCTTAGACTAAAATGTTTTATTTTATTGGTATTCTAGCTGCTGCCTGCGACTTCGTCGGCGTGGATTCTAATAGGAATGACGACTAAAAACATTTTTTAGTGCGTCATGTACATTATTAAAAAACATTGAACACGTATTTTTTCTTTTTTTTACGTAATTAAAAGATTACGGACTTAAAATGTGCCATGACGTCACGAGTATGTAAATTTTATACTTGTGACGTTGCGAGCCTCACTCCCCAACTTTAACAGGTTTTATCTAAGTCATTTTGTGTTAATTTGATAAGGCAAAAAATACGTGTCTAATATTTTTTTATTATCTGACTGATTGACTAAATTTAATTGTTTTTTTTGACCCAGACATCATCCCTATTCTTTTTTCTAAAAGAAAAAGTAACCTAAATTACTTCTTATAACATCAGCTAAGATGCCAGTGAAAGTCCCTCTTATCTCCCGTCAAAATGAGTCCAGCCGTTTCGGAGATTAGCCAGAACTAACAGACAGAGACAAAGATGAAAAAAAAAATACCGTCCCTTTAAACTTTCATAAAGCTGTTATTTTGACATTACAAATAGACACTTCAATTTTATTTATTTGTATAGTATAGATTACTTGGCTAAAATTGCAGGAGTTTTTAGAAAAAGGATGCTGTATATACCTTGGTTATAAAGCCGCGTCATGATGACATCCATAGGGTTCAGGAACACGGTCTTCACCAGCGCTCCGATGTTACTCGCTATGAACGCTGACAAATACTTGGATTGTTGAAACACGTCATTGTTATCCATCCATTCTTTGCACCTAAAAAAACAAGAGAACAAAAATCAATCATCAATATAATAAAATTACGAAAGTTATCTTGAGATTTGTCATCAGTTCCTTATACACCGTGAAATTTGAATCACAGTTTTGCTAGAACAAACGTTGTTCAGACCATGGTCTACTACCATTCTACAGTATCCAATAAAAAAAAAAACATAATTGGTTTTTGAAACAACACAAAAAATACAAAGTTTAAAATGACAAGATTATCGTTACTCCCTACAACACAGACACCACGCACGGGACACAGCATTGTCTACAGGTAAATGTACCTCCATAAACGAAATTTAGTAAGCAGTAGATAATCTTGACATTTTAAACTTTGTCTTTTTTGTGTTTTTTCAAAAACCAATTATGTTTTTTTTTTATTGGATGCTGTAGAATGGTAGTAGACCATGGTCTGAACAACGATTGATCTAGCAAAACTGTGATTCAAATTTCACGGTGTATACTATTCAAATATTTCTGATGCCTTATTTCATACTAGCTTTTGGCGCAATTTCCGTCCGCTCCTCGATACCTTATACCATATACAGGATGGCAGGGACATCGACGCGAAAACTGTTACCATGGATTCAGTACATGATGCTGAACCCGTGTTGAAATTTTTCCTCGGTTATTAAAAAAAAAAAAACTGCTTTTTCATAGAAAAGTACAATTCCTACACGGTCAAAATGTATGGAACAGCAGATTTTTTTAAAAATAACCGACGAAAAATTTCAACGCAGAATTCAGAATCATGTACTGAATCCACGGTAACAGTTTTCGCGTCGATGTCCCTGCCACCCTGTATTATCCTATGGCTCTCGGTAATATATAGAGTACCATTCTATCAGTGCAATATTTTTTGTAATAAGGATGATTGATGCCTGGGTAAAAAAAAAAAAAAAAATTGTCCGTCAGTCACATAATAAAAAAGTATTAGACACGTATTTTTTGCTTTATCTTAATCTTAATATATATAAATCTCGTGTCACAATGTTTGTCCTCAATGGACTCCTAAACCACTTAACCGATTATAATAAAATTTGCACACCATGTGCAGTTCGATCCAACTTGAGAGATAGGATAGGTAGGGTAGGTAGGGTAGGTAGGGTAGGTAGGGTAGGTAGGGTAGGTAGGGTAGGTAGGGTAGGTAGGGTAGGTAGGGTAGGTAGGGTAGGTAGGGTAGGTAGGGTAGGTAGGGTAGGTAGGGTAGGTAGGGTAGGTAGGGTAGGTAGTTAAGAAAAGTACTAAGTGCTACCCGTGTGAAACCGGGGCGGGCAGCTAGTCATATTAATAAAAAATAACTTAAGATAAAACGCATTAAAATAGAATTGAGGCTAGCTACGTCACAAGTAAGTATAAAATCTACAAACGCGTGACGTCATGGCACATTTTAACTCAATGTATCGCCGTAATCTTTTGATTACTTAAAAAAAGAAAAAATACGTGTCCAATATTTTTTTATTATCTGACTGGCAGACTAAATAGATTTAATTTTTATCATAATAAAAAATAATTTTTAGTCATCATCCCTATTAGACCAGTAGATACCATTGGGGTAACGCATAGCATTTTGAAAACAAAATCCCGTGCACACGACCCTTTTTTTCGTAGGTAAGCGATACAATAGCGGCCGAGCGCTGCAAGCAAAAATAGTCCTTACAATGTACAGATATGCGTTTCTTCGATAGTACTCCCAGAGATTACCTCTTACAAACAAACAAAGAATTTCAACTCTTTATAATATTAGTTTAGATTAAATAAGTAATCATTGGTAAGCGTTATTTTGGTGAACGCATTACGGAGAATCCATTTGACGGCAGGTAGACTGATCAGACAATTGAGTAGCCCTCCAGAAAACAGAGGTTAGAGTTAGACCTTATCTTAAGGGGGAAGCGTCAGGGTAGCCCGCGAAATTAAAATTTTCTTACGTGTTTTGCATTTTGCAGGTCAGTGTCAGGGTTTATGTTGATTAAAATATGATTCGCGGTCGTAACAAATATGGCTTTACTCAATTATAATCATTACAATCAGCAATAGTGATAAAGAAGATAAAGGTGTCAAATGTCATGATTTCATGAAATCATGACATTCGACACCTTTGCTAACTTATAGAGTTGAATTGCTGATTGTAATGATTATAATTGTGTAAAGCCATATTTGTTATGACCGCGAATCATATTATAATCAACATAAAACCTGACACTGACCTGCAAAATGCAAAAACGTAAGGAAATTTGAATTTCGCGGGCTACCCTGACGCTTCCCCCTTAAGGCATTTATTTAGACATGTTCACAAATGGACTTATACCGGAGGCATTCATTGTGGACTGTGGACCTGTGGCTGATTGTGGAAATAAATATTACATAAACCGACTGGTATTTACTATAGTTCGATAGTAGAGGTCAGTGTAACATGTTTTAGCTGCAAATAACCGGGTGCTGGTACACACGGCTACACATCAAGCTATACATTTCCAGTTTATGCTGATCTGGCATGGTACAGGATTTCCATACAATGCGAGGTCAGCTTATACTGGATATGCATAGCTTGATGTGTAGCCGTGTGTACTTAGTTATCGCTAACGGGGCTCGTGCAACGAAGCAGTGTTTCGACTTTTGTTACTTACTGACCGTATATTGGACTTATTGGGCGCTTTTATTATTTCTAACACGATATTACCGTGGACATCCTCGTTCACATCCATAAAATGTATGGAAATAATATTATAACGTTATCGTTAAGGAAATTTAAACGCGTCTTTATACTGGATATTTTTTTTTCAGTATCCAAATTTTTACAGGCTGTTCTACCCATGAATATAAACAACTTTCACTATGGGAGCAACTCTGAGATCACGAAAAAAAATCTGCTGTTTATACAAAAGTTCAATACCTACTTGACCAAATAATGTATGAAAAAGCAGATTTTTTTTCGTGATTTCAGAGTTGCTCCCATAGTGAAAGTTGTTTATATTCATGGGTAGAACACCCTGTAAAAATTTGGATACTGAAAAAAAATATCCAGTATAAAGACGCGTTTAAATTAAGAATTAATTAATTATTAATTAATAAGACTGTAAAAAAAATCAATCAGTATATTTCTATAGTTCAGTGTTGAGGTATGGTGTCATTTTCTGGGGTAACTCAACCAATAGGGAATTAGTTTTTAAAGCACAAAAAAGGTGCATTAGGTCAATGTTCAGACTCCACAGTTTGATTCTTGTAAGCCATTCTTTATCAAATACAAATTATTGACATTAATTTCCTTGCTTATATATTTTTGAGGTAGCTGTATTTGTTATGACCATTCCAGACCAGCAGTGCTATTCTGTAAAAATCTCACCGTGAACGCTAAGGTGAAGTGAGCTTGAAGTGAGCTGTCATTCCACCAAATACTAGGGATTGACACTGTTGACAGCTCACTTTCAAGCTCACTTCACATAAGCGTTCACGGTGAGATTTTTACAGAATAGCACTGCTGTTTACTAGAATATCATTTTATCACAAACAAACTCGACCACAGAACAATAACTTGTGCGTAAAAAGGTCTCATACAGCATTGATGCAAAAAAGTGATTTTTGTATGGCACCAATCATATTGACCACATAGGTACCTAGTTCAATTAAAGAATTAAACTTAAACTTATTTAAGAAAAGGCTTAAATCTTTACTATTGAATAAAGCATACTACAGCACTTCGGAATTTTTGACAGACAAAATGCTACGACTGTTTTTGACCGTAGTTGGTAGGTACTCAACATTGCACGTGTAATTTTTTGTATCCTTTTAATTATTACATTACTTTTTCTCTCTTTTTCTTTATATTTTACTTAAATATTGACGTAGTAAACTTATTTTTTCTTTTTGACATGTATATTTTTGTTATCATTTATTTTAAGAAAGTTAATTAATATCGTTTGATTAATGTAATTATGTTATCAATTTTTAGTATCAATGACATCCATGAATATTTGTACGCCTTCTGGTATAACATAGCGCGCTTGTATTTTTTTTTTTAACAAAAACTGTTTTAGTGTACCTATGTTAACAAATGATTAAATGATTATGATTACATTTTACTTCCCTGTGTCTGATGCCGTGACATGAACGCTGACGTCCACGATAACATTGTCACGTAAGAAATTATAAACGCGCACATTGGTTGGCAAAATAATTTGGTCCTCAATAAATAATAATTTAATCTATAGTGTGGCTATCTCTGACGCAAGAAGGCGTTGTCTAACAGTAAGACTGCGATAGGTCTAGTTAAATTATAAACGCATACGCAACTCATATAGCAACAGTCAGCCTCGGATCTAGGGAGGGGGGGGCAAGCCGGGGTCTGTGCCCCAGCAAACAGCAATTACTTTGCAATAAATGAGACGCGCAGCACATTTATAATCTTTAAAAATTTTTTCTTTTTACAACAGTTTTGGCGCCCCGTTGAATTGGCGCATTATCGATTGATATAGTTTGATCAATATGTTGCTGCCAAAATTTTCATTTTGAGAAAATTTCGATTTCGCGGGGTCTAACTTAGCGCCTCCCCATAAAAGATTGGTGGGTGGTAGACAGCAGTTTCTGCCCCGCCTCAAAAAAAAACTAGATCTGGGGCTGGCAACAGTTTCATCAGCTGACTCTTGCAATAACTACGTCTTTCTTATCATTGTTATTCGAGTAAACAAATTTTTGGTCCAGACACAGATTAGTACAGATGGGACACTGCAAAATCATTTAAATAAAAAAACGTCTCTTGTTACGACACAATAAAGTGTAATTTAGGTCGCACAGATCTAATTACCGACAGTTATATTCACCTAGAAGTTGCCTCTCTTTCTGTCGCGTAACTCTTATATCTTCTGAGTACGTTACGCACACTTAATTCGACAAGTCGAGCCCGCCGCGTAGGTACCTACTTGTACCTTCATACCTACCTAAAATACGGAGTGTCCCATCTGTGTTCACCTGTGGCCCAGTTTATTTTTAGAACTGTGAATGTATTACGAAAATGGACATTTTCTTAGGTGTTTCCTGCAAATTATTGATAGGCAGCAAAATCTAACGTAAGTTTTTGGTCTTTCGGTACAAAAAATGAAAAAAAAAACTTACACAGCAAACGAAGCAATTTGCGACGCAGACCCAATGGAATTCCTCATCATCATTCCATGGGCACCTCTCCATAATCCCAATAGACCGTTATTGGTGTAAATTTTCTTCATAGCATCTACCATGCCTGGATGAGCGTGCTGGGTTCCCACAGCTATCTTCTGTGAGGAGTAGGACATGAGCTGAGTCTTTACTAGTTGTAGGGGGCTCCCGCAAAGTCCCCCACTCATTCCCGATATGCAGCCGAAGAAGAGACTGTTTGAGAATTTAGTTTTGTTGTCCTTGTCTCTGAGGAGACCATAGTCATCTGCATGCTGGTAGATGCCTAACCTACAATGGAATTACTAATCAGTGACAGTTTTAGAATTATTTTATCTAATAATTTATTGTGACTTTCGCAGGGGTATTTTTATGTTGTACCTATTATCTGTTTTTTTTAAGAAAACCAAGTTCTTGGTTTCCATATCTTTTAATAAATATATTTTTTTTAGATTTAGGATCGATCTTTTACTAATACAATAAGCATTTATAGATCGTGCCATGCACGAAGACGCGTACTTCAGTACGGAGCGGAGCAGAGTGGGGTGCGTTTTCGTGGATGGCACTACTTATTTATAAATAAAAATATAGATATATATATAGGTATATTTATAAAAGAAAAATTTATAAAATGAAACCCGCCTGTTTTAATAAAAACAAAGAAACTATACAACTTTAAATCACAACATAGGACGTGCTTTGGAGATAGGACATTCCATTGAAAATAATTGACAGTTCAAATTCAAACAAAACATTACCATAAACAAACAAAAAACACCTTAACTAAACAAAACCAAAAACAGCTTACCTTACCCCGTTTACAACAAGTTGGAACCACAAAGCAGGTGCGAGTCCCTTCTGCAATGCAGCAAGTCCATCATGTTTCACAATGTTTAACATCGCATGGGGCACGTTTTTATAGTGGACAGCGTGCTTTCCCCGGGCCCTGAGCTCCCCTTGCAACTGCATGCGGGTCTTCACAACATCGAATGGATTGCTGAAGAACCCAGCACCCACCCCTGCCAAACCACCCACCACGAAGTCCATTGTACTACGGAAGGTACGTTGTTTCAGCGCACAAGTTTGGTTAAAACTACCGTAAGGCAATAAGCTTACACTTATTTAATGTCTAGAAAGTGATAGGATTCTGAAGCAGGCTTATTTTCTGCTTTGGATATTTTCATAATTATAATAGTTTTTTTTTTTTAACATTAAAACAATATTAATATTTTTAAACAGAACCACCATGCAATTTTTTTTTCACATGTAAAGTTTTAGTATTCAAATTGATCTCAAACAATACACAATTAAACAAGTAGAAATGCTAATTACATGTACCGTAGGTTATTTAATAATGACACATCTGAAATGTAGCTATCTATTAGTCGTTGGCTCTGTTTCTATTCCTTAGTTATTTTTCTATAATCTTATCTTATCTTAGTTAAATCTCATTTGTCATTTAAAGCATTTAAAAACAATGAACGAGACACAATTGAAGTTTTATTGTTATAATGCCTATGGGCGTTTAGTGTCCCTCAAGGTGTTACCGTATTGATTTAAAGAGTGTCCAGCTACTTGATGTATAAATCATATATGTTTTATGTATTTATGGTCACACGGTTCACACTTTTTTTTTTGAGTTCCTTGAGAATCGGTTTTCTTATAGGGTAAGATGGAAAATGGTATGGAAATTTTATGAGGAGTGAAATTTATACAAGCGTTAACTTTTTTATTCATGAATACACAGACTAAAATTTTGAAAAAAAAACATATTTCACACTTCAATATTTCGGCTGTTTTTTTTTTTATGAGATTCTTTCTTGACATTCAGCATCTTTTGTACTGTTAGTCTATAGTCATTCTTGATATGCGCCCACGAGCTCATCCCATTTTCATTAGGTTTGATGATAGTTTACTAGGATGGGTCGTAATAATCATGTAGTGACTGAGTCTGTGTGATTTCTTCTTTATCCTTTGGCATTTTTAAGGTTCCCACTTAACACAGACTGTTTTGTTAAATAATTGCTGAATGACCTAGTTTTTTTCTAATGAGTAAGTAGGGCAAATAAGTATTTTCTATGTATATTGGTCTAAATATGTATCAAGGGTATTATTAGAAGCAATGCAAAGGAAAGATTAAAAAAAACGTAACGTATTTGTTTGGTCATGCCAAGTGAGTTACTTTAACTTTCAGTAGACAAGAATAACTTTAACATTTATTATGATAATTATTTTTTATTAGTATTTACAAAATTGTTCATAACTTCAAACACATTTTATATTTTTGCACTCAAGTACAGTTCTTGTACTTTATATTTTTAATAGAGTATATTATAACTAGCTGCGCTCTGCGGTTTCACCCACATAAATCTCGATCCCGTGGGAATATCGGGATAAAAGCATCCTTTGTCCTAATCCAGGTCATAGTCTACCCATGAGCCAAATTTCATCTAAATCTGTTCAGCCGTTTTAGAGTGAAAGCATAACAAAGAAACAAACAAATTCACTTTCGCATTTATAACATTAGTTGAAATAAATACTATTTTTAATAAGTTTATACTTATCAAGTTATCAAACACACCTTGAACAACAAAATATATGGTATACAACAGCCAAATTTTAACATTACATTGCACAAACACACTCTAACAACTTCAGAATTATTCGATCTATATTTTATTCACCACTGGATTTGATGAATAAGGTGAGATTATTTTAATTTTCAAAATAATAAAGAGGGATATTTTTAAAGAAGTTTAAACTGTATTTAATATAAGTAACGAGTACTTTTAATTTATAACAGAGAAAGATTCTGATTTTCACACGGTACGGTTGTGGTGGTAGTCACGTGTGAATTGAATCGCAAAAAATTAACGAACTGTGATGTAATAACAGTTAATTTACTCTGTATTATCGCACATGCGTCATTCAAACAAAACACTATGAGCTATATTATAAATATTATTTTATTTAGAGAACAAATACGTGCATTTGTAACATACCTAAATATTCAGTGTCGGTGAAAATATGTTGCAGTCATCTATTGTATTCTATTAATGATATATGGGTCACCATCATGGGCCGCTGTAAATTCAATTACGCCACGGAAAACATATTGGAAAATGTTATAATTCTATTTCCACTATGATTTCGTAATACACTGCAAAGGGATTTTTCGCATGTCAAACAAACACCGAGACACTAGACAGCCTTGTCAAATTTGAAATTGACAGCAAGCAATCAGCTGATAAAAAAGTGCGTTCATAGATCTAAAACTGCCACAAACTAGCGTTCTAAAAAGATCATTGCAAAAATGCAAATAGAATTTCTTTATGGAAATATCGATTAGTACCAATTATTTCAAGTATTCACTGTTTTGCGAGTAGAATAATGACAGAAGCATTTCACACAAATCCAGAATCCAGTCTGCTACAGAGAAATTCCTGATGGAAAAACCAAATAAAACTTTGCCCAACCTAGAAATCAAACCCAGGATTTCATGTTCAGCAGTACGTAGTGCTTGTGACCACAACAAGTACGGGGACCATCGACGAAAACTATTTAGAATTGATCACGATGAAAAAAATCCTACGTGGAGGTCCTAATCGATCATTCATCTGGCTGAAAATTTGTAGTAACTTAGACAAAAAATGTCAACAGAGTAAACAATTATTATCGTTTGACAATTTATATAATTAAATTTTTAAGAGGTTTTGGGCTAAAAAAAATAATAAATTTACACTATAATGTAATTTACATTACACATTTATAAATAAAAACAAAAAAATGGCTGTTAGGACTTCAATGTTCCTATTCGAAGTGGTGGTGGAAAACATCACGACTATGGTAGAGAATCGAGGCTTGGTTATAAAAAGTGATTTTGCAAACATATTTTCTTTGGAACTTAAAGATCCGAAACAAATGCATATAGTTATGCCAGAACCGCTCCCTCTACCGCCTGCGCCAGTTAAGAAAGGCAAAAAAAAAGCAAAGCCAAAACCCAAAAAGGGCAAAAAAGGTAAAAAGGGTAAAGTGGTGCCACCACCACCGGAACCAATTATACAATCCGGCCAGTCTGTGTTATTCGCAAGTAGCGCAGAGGTATTAATACAAAATATGGAGAGCTCCCCTCTGGAACTGTCCTTATGGAGTAAGGAAGAAAATTTAGTTTTTATCGGCACAACTGTCATACCTTGGGACCCGGTATTTATAACTTATTTATCACAAATAGCTAATTGTGAGGTACCTCCTCCCGTCACCTTAAAAGACGAATACAATATATTTGAAGAAGGCAAAGCGAAACTGATGGCGAAAATATCAATTCAAGTAAAACTGTCATTCTTGAACGATAAGCTTACAACAGCATTTCGTACACTTTCCGAGGATCCTTCTTTCAGAAAATTTCTCTACACTGGAATTAATTCAAAAACGACGTCTTACATGTGTACTTTGAAGTCGACGGATGAAGCTTTTGAGGAAAATTGTAAAAAGATAGAAAATCAATTTATTGTAGACAAGCCAAAGGCCACTAAAATTAATTATGCCGATTATAAAAATGCTCCTGGGGCCAATCTCGCCTTCTTTAATGAAAACGATTATTGCTGTATGGGTCATGCGGATAAACCTCCCGAATCGATTTACAAATCGGCTGAGACTTGTCCAAGCATCGATTTTATTATTGATTACGTTAGGAAGATCATTGTGTCCTGTAATGATAATTTGAGAATGTTAACACCTCGGCCAACAATAAGTCCGAGAGTGAAAGCTACTGATATTGACAGACTATGTTACTGTCGGGAGACATCATGGCCCAAGGGTGCATTTGCTGAACGTTTTAAGAACGAAGCACTAACTGGTACGTGCCCAATTTGTATCGATTCTGGCAAAAAACCCAAGGGATCTATCGCCGCAACTTTCGACATTGCTAATATCCGAGGTCCATGTGGTAAACCAGAATGTAAAATTGCGAGAGATATAAGGGCTTACATTGAAAACCTCGTAGATGAAGACAATGAAGAATTTAACATCGAAGATATTATAGGGCCGTGTGGAAGCAAAGATTGTACATTAGCTGCAACAATTCAAGACTTTCTGCGGCATGAAGGCGTGTTTACACACGGGGCAACACTTGAGGGCATGTCGACTCAATGCGCTTGCATAGAAAAGATGATAGATTCCCTGAATAAGAGAGATTCATGTGAATCTGTCTGTAGTAAAGATTGCGAGAGTGCGTCGACTGACGCGGATGTCTGTGAAGGAAAAGGGTGCCCTTTTAAAAAACAGAAAGTGTATGATGTGTTTTATTTCACAGTGCAATATGATTTTGAAAATAAATCGAATGACAATCCAGGCAATGAATCCGGTTTAAAAACTCCTGAAAGCAAGGTATCCGGTTCAAAAACTCCTGAAAGCAAGGTATCCGGTTCAAAAACTCCTGAAAGCAAGGTATCCGATTCAAAAACTCCTGAAAGCAACGTATCCGGTTCAAAAACTCCTGAAAGCAACGTATCCGGTTCAAAAACTCCTACAAGTACAGCAACCGGTTTAAAATCTTCCGAAAGTAAAGAATCCGGTTCAAAAACACCTGAAGGCAAACGTAGTGTTAGAGTTTGTCATCCTGAATGCCCTTCTGTAGACCATGGGGATCCGATGCCATGTTCTAAACCTGTGTGTAATGCCGACATTGATCAAGAAGTTGACCTCAAGTGTATTGCACCCGTATGTCCAATATTCAAACAAGATTATCCACCTAGTCCTGCAGACAGTAACATAGAATTACGACTCGACGAAATTCACAACCTGTGTTGCGTAAAGTCGTGTGACACAGCCGAAAGAGTCAAAGATTTTATCGCTGAAGGAGTGACAAAGAAAAAGATATGCCAAGATGAAGAACACGACCCTTGCTTCTGTGACTGCGTATGCACGTTTAAATTAACCAATAAAACTACTTACTGTGCGGTTTGCGGAGGCTACGAGTGTCTGGGCGACGATATGCGGTACCAGCCAGAGCATATTAAGCCTCATCCATGTCCGGTGTACCACAAAATGTACGATAGACAATACATAAAAGTTAAAAGTCCTTGGCCAGAAGACGAACAAATAAAGGAAACTGGGAGTGTAAAGAGTTCAAAGGCCGGAAGACCAAGTAGACCTCCAAAAGGAGTTGTTGATAAAAAAAATGCTCCTGAAAAGAAAGTGCCCGATGAGAAAAGAGTTATAGAGAAGAAGGACGGAGAGAAGCCACCAAAAGATCAAGAAGGTGCTGAAGAAGAAAAAGTTAAGAAGAAGCAGAAAGCTAAGAAGGGAGAAGGTGATGAGGACAAAAGAAAGAAATCTAAAATTGAGAAAGTTGGTAAGTCTTCTGCCCCGACGAACCCTGCGTTGCCGCGTAGTCTAATGATCGTAATCTACTTATTTTCATGTTATCTTTCAGATGTGCAAAAAGCTCCCATCAAAAAGGAAGAATTGAAAAATAAATATCAATATCCTCCTGTTCCCGGTAATATGGGTTGGAATTGGGTAGCGGAAGACATACCCGGAATGAAAGTAAGACATTTTATTTAGTTTTGTGCAGTTCAGTCAACTACGTCCACATCACGTCCAGAGCACAGATAATATATAATTGACAGCGCCTATAAAGCGCAAGACCACAAACAAACGAAACGAAGCTAAGTTCGTTTAGCTTCGCTCATGTACAGACGCCAGCACATCAGGCTACTACAATCTGTCAAATTTATTATATATACATTTTCAACTTTATCTCTGAAGAGTCAAGGTTTAAAGTTGATTGGGAAAATTTGACAGTTTCGGGTAGCTTGATGTGCTGGTGTCTGTACAGTACAACAATGTTCTTAATGTCCCTCGGCAAACCTCGTGTTTCGTCAGTCGTCGGAATTCTATCAATTGCCCTTTGCACTTGGACAGACCGGACGCTCTCAATCGACTTGGAAGTATATAGAGTTGGTAATACTCTTTCAACTTTATGTAATTTATTTTCAAAATAGTAGGAAAGCTGCTAAAGTCGCAGGCACGACAGGTAGGAAAATAGTTTTACAGCTCTATATGGTTCACACGGAAATCAAAACAAAACAACAATAAAGTACTTAGTTCTGAATTCAAATTATTATACGAGATAAATATAATTATTGATGAACATGGAAATTAGCATTCGTTTGTATTCGGAAATGCAATGATTCCCGAGGGACATTAAGAAAATAGAAATACTGTAACCACCGCGTCTTTTCATACATCGGTTCACACTGCGAACTATGAACACAAGTGAAAAGACGACTTTACTCAAGCTAAATAAGTTCATCGTTTATATGGAAATGAATTTTATAACTATATTTTTAATGTTCATATTTCTATAAATAGATTGATCACAGTCGCAAGGCATATACACATTAATTTCAGACAAATCAGTTTAATTTTCGTATGAAACGTTACCTACTGACCCTAGGCGGGGTTACCTTGAAAAACGTCGTTTTGTATTGACTTTTATTCGTAGATAACACGGATTAAAATTTTGAGAAAAATATAGGAACATAATTCACACTTTGATCTAGATATTGCGGTCGTGCGATACACGATTACTTGCACTTTACTGCATCCAATTAAATCGCAAAAACACGTCTAAATTTATTTTAATTTTTCGGTTTATTTTAATTTTTGAATTGTTTTTATTTTTGTTTTTTGTTACGGACGCTTTTAACGTGCACGTCTTTCTACATTGTTCTCACATGTATAATTTCAACATGAATAATGTAACCAATATTTTGTAACAATTTTTTTATTTAAAAGAGTGTCCGTGGAGTTTCTTGCCCGTTCTTCTCCATAGGTACCTACTACGCTTTGGAATGGGCAACTAGCTTCATCTTTCTGACTGACCGACCCCTTGACAATTCAAAAGTACCTGTAATTGGTTTATTTGAAATAAATGCTTTGAGTTGAGTTTGAATTATTATTGTGGTCTTAATATTACTTTATTTGAGTCATATTAGGCTTTGAATAATAAAACTTATACCATAATAAAGGTCGTAAAAAATGTGATATAAACCGGCCAACATAATGTGAAATATGAAAATACCTATACCTACCACTAATTCCAAAATCAAGCGTTTTCATCATTTCATGCGCTCGCCCCGGGCCATTTAGTCCCGAGCGGAACGTTGTGGAGGTCGGACGTGTGCCATTTCTTGCGAAACCGCCACCCCCGCTAAGTTCTGTTACCGGCTGAGCCAAAAATTCATAGTAAATTTGTAAATAATAATAGGCTAGCCTAACCTAACCTACCAGTATAATTATAGTTAAATGTTAAAATAGTTGTAAATGGTTAGTTTTTATTAGGTAGGTACTTAGTTATACGTTTTTAAACAAAAAGGGCAAATCATAAAAAGAAAATGTCATCGCTGGGTCTACGAAGGCTGAATAAACAAAAAAGGGAAGGATGCTTTGACAATATTATTATACCTAAGTACATTGTATAAAGATATAATATTTTACTTTACTAACTCGGTACGAATAGATTTACAAACCGCAAATATGTGTGTAAAACAGTTGAATATTATAAACCCTGTGCATGTTCTGCACTGGCATGAGCTGACTGACATTGACAATTTGACACAAGACATTAGTGGTGGGTCGTTCTCGAATTTTTGACGGACGAAACCGTTATCCCGACGACGAAAACGGTTAAAGGATGAAACTTATCCAACATGGAATAGAATTGCGTTTTCGTTGAGCGCAGTTTCTTAAAACTATCTACGATTTGAAATGTATGGAATGGTTTTTTCGCATCACGAACGACAGCATTGACAACTGGTAATACATTACTGACTGTATTTCATTTCAAAGAGTTCACTTTTATTGGAAGGACTGTTTTACGAGTGTGATAGATAGTTGAATCATTGTACCCAACTGTATTTTCTTAGATGTAAAATAAAAAATCGCACCAAGTAATTCGAAGACTGGTTTGTGCAATGAAGACTGTTTGAAGTTGAACCCAGGATGTAAAACGGTTTTATCATCACAAAACACAAAACGGTCTTTGTAAACGGTTCGTTGTCGCAACGCCCACCCCTATTAGACAGCTGTCACTTATTTTGTGTTTTCCGATGTGTTTTGAGTGCTTTCCAATTACTTTTAATTTTCAAAGATCACTGCTTTGATTTTTACGGATTCTGACCCTACCTACCTTGTACGACCCTTGCTTTCACACTGGATACCGAAGATCGCTCACACGATTGACATGGAATTGTTATTTCGGATTTTACCGCCGCTTTGTGGATTGGATATTGTTGAAACTATGGATCGCTGTGTGAATTGTGGGATGGCAACTAGTGCCTAGTTGCCAATTTTACACTTATGTATGTTTGAATCTATAAATTCACACTATTTACATCTCGTTACATTCAGGCACAAGAGTGT
The DNA here is from genome assembly GCA_949152395.1 of Agrochola litura. NCBI lineage: Eukaryota > Metazoa > Arthropoda > Insecta > Lepidoptera > Noctuidae > Agrochola > Agrochola litura. The sequence goes on along the minus strand of OX424502.1, from coordinate 3,908,988 downwards.
ATGTAATCGTTCTCCTTTCAGGTTTTTAGGACTTCACAAAGTACCCTAAGAATTTTGATGATCATCAGTCAGTGAGTCAGTGACGAAATCATGGTTTTTTAGATATCAATAAAATCTAAAGTATAAGAACTACGAAATTGAAACTTCACATGTATAATTAGTATACTATTAACATCGTTTCCCGAGAATTTTGTTTATCTGGTATAATTCAAACCCAAGTTATGAGGGTTCAACAACGCGCTTCGAGAAAAGGTAGGTAGTGCCCTTGTGCTTCGCTTGGCTCGTCTTGGCGGGGGCACTACCGTGCCTCCAGATTACTCAGACTGTTTTTAATCGACTTTAGAACAAGGAAGAGTTTCTCAAGGTGTTTGCATTTTGATAAAATCCTTCACAGATAGATGTTTATGCTACACCACTGAAAATGTAATAATAAAAGAAACTTCGCTTGAAATGTTTACGTCGTTTTTCAATGTTTTAGAGCAACGCAGTTGCAGGCCAAGGGCAGTGCGTATGTATCAACTAATGATTCAAAACATTGTTTACCGCGCGAATAGCATATTATATAACTTCCCCGACATCAATTGATGGTCAGGTGCCAGCCAGACACGACACCCATCTGGTCGGAGTAGCCTCCCTTTTTTATACACCCTGTTTCTCATACCTCTAAAACTTATTAAAGAAAAAAGTGTTTACTTTTATTAGCAAAAGTATTTAATCAAAAAATATTAATATCTTTTTTATTTACATTTATACCTCTCAGGACTTCTTGAATTACAATACTGATATTTAATTAAAGAACTGTAATATAATTCTCCTAAAGTAAATGTGCCTACCTCCTACTTGATTTTGTATTCTGTAGCACAAAGATTTCGCATCCGTATGAAAAGTCGAATAGCGCGTGGTGTGTAGTTTTGAATCGTACCCGTGTAGTATGCGTAGATTTCGGTTTGGTGTTGGTTTATATACACCCAGTATATAATAATATTAATACGGTCAATGAGAAAAAGCAAAAAAAAAGCCACTAATTTAAAAAGAACAAACAAGCAGTACCTTTGTACTCAAAAGTTATATTGAGCGTCCTTAAATAAATCTATAAACCCATCGAAAATGACACACAATTGGTGCTGATTCCCTTGTTCACAAACTAAAGTAAGATAAATTATAAAAGAAGAAGATAAATTTTCGTTTAGTCCTGTCAAATTTTCTGTCCTTTTCTCAATGAAATATCAAATCAAATCAAATCTTTTTATTGTGGGCATAGGTTATACATACAGATGTTAGGTAAATTACAGTTCCATTATGTCCTGCCTAATAGGCATACAATAATTAAAAATAGAAAGAAAAAGATGCCCTGAACTTAAATTTAGTTTAGTTTGTGAACAAGGATATCGGCACCAATATCTACTTTAATCGGTCGGTACGCTCGTTTATATTTTTATTAATTACCTACATAAATTATATTTTATAACCAGCGACCCTTCACATTGTACAATCGAAGAAACGCATATCAATACACCGTAAGGACTATTTCTGCTTGCAGCAAAACGTCGAGAATTCTTTATTGTATTCGTATCTATATAGGTAAGTTTAATATGAAATTAATGTATGTATAACATATTTGTTAGGTACTGTAAAAGCCCGAACTGCCGGGGCTGCGACCTGTCGGCTGTCTGTATAGATTTGTCATAATGTATTCAGGGTGCATAAAATGCTTCTATTCCATTTTCATTTCTGTATCTATCCATGACATCACAGCGGGCCCTATCAGAACCAGCGCTGCAACACTTGCTGTGAGATGGAAGACCTTTGGACTCGTACAGGACCTTCTGTTTTTAACCGACATCCAAAAGGAGGAGGTTCTCAATTCATCTGTATGTTTTTTTTTTGTATGTTTGTTACGCGATTACTCCGCCAATTATGAATAGATTTTGATGATTCTTTTTTTGTTTGGTAGATCATACTTCAGAGGTGGTCCCATATAAATTTTATTAACTTTGCTTGGGTAGTTTTTGAGTTAGCTTCAATTATACGTATTTTTTCCCACTTAGTATGTAGATGATATGATAACTTCTTGTCACTGTTATTTACATAGCAGGTAGTGGTATTCGAATTTGTGTAGGGTAGGTACCGGTAACATCTAAAAAGTGAAAAATAAAATTTTTTTACAAAAAAAAAACAACCGACTTAAAAAAAAAACACTACAAAGTGAAAAATAACTTTAATTTCGGAAGTCGGTGACAAAGAACGAAAATTCAAAACCAAAGACACCGTCTTCATAAATTAAAGTTATTTTTCACTTTGTAGTGTTTTTTTTTGAACTCGGTTTTTTTTTTTTTTTTTTTTTTTCTTTTTATACCCCTTGACTGTCACGAGCTCTCCTGGAGATCGATAACAATTAAAATTCTATTGTGTCTCATTAATGACAGTTCAGCTCATAATTTTGTTTTTATATTTTTATCATTGTGTGTAGTTTGTGATCTTCTTGTGCAAGGCGCAATAAATACTTTTTTTGCCTTCCTTTTTCCAGAAGTGGCGGTCCTGTAATTGAACGCCAGGTGCAATAAGCAATTAGCCTCGCTATAACCTTACTGACTTATTAATGCATGCTATCCGTGCCGAAATAACAGAAGAAGAGTCGAAGCGCCATTTTCACGGAGAAAGTTTCTAGCCCGCTTTGTGACGTGATTATGCAGTGTGAAACAAGAAGGAGTCAGTTAATTTTAAACCTAGGTAATTAAAAACGTAAAGTTGGAAATTGGAAACTAAATGGAAGAAAAAGAAGAACCTCACTGTATCTACAGCATATATATATAGGGTCGAATTACGCTTGTACTACGGAGATTCGCTAGTCTATTTCACTCTGTATAGTGCGGAGTTTCGTACCAAGGCGGGTTCAGCTGCAACTGCTGCAAGCTCTAACACCCACAGGATATGTGTTTTTGATTATCTTGAATATGTCTATAGGAATTCTGAGCCCATATAAACGACTGTTAGGCTGACTGTCCACTGCAGCAGAGAGGCAAGGAGCGGAGGGGAGCTGTGCCAATATTAACCAATAAAATTGTATGAAATCTTCGCTCCGCTTCAGTGGACAGGGATTTGAAAATTAGTTTAAAAATTCCTACAAAACTGGGAAGCGGAGCGGGAACTGCCGCGCCGCCCGCTCAAATTACTCGTCGCGTGAACTCGGCCTAGCTCCGCACAGTCCACAACTCCGCTCAGCACTACCTCGCTCCGCATCAATGGACAGACAATCCGCGACTCCGCTCCGCATTACTCCCTCACTCCACTCCGCTGCCTCGCTCCGCGTCAATGGACAGCTGCCTGTCCATTGATGCGGAGCGAGGCAGCGCAGCCTTAACGTTGTGTTTGTTTTTGTGGGCTCAGTAGGATTAGATCGGAACGTTTTACTGTAGCATTTTTTTATTAAACTTTATTTTGTTGAAACGAATTTTGCTTTTATTATTTTGTTGTTTTGTTTTTTTATTATGATGTGATTCTGTGAAAGACACACACAAGAATCAAATAATCAATACAACATATCTTTTTTTTTTTTGCATGTCATTAGCGTTTATAACTGGGTAAAATGGATTTAATTTTCTGTCATATGACACACGTAATAAGTACTTCTTATGTAAATTCAGCGTTATAGTACCTATTTATATTTTTTAGGTCCGGCCAAACTGGAAACCTGGCGCTGCAAACGCAATCTTGGTGAGACGGTACAGGGCGCAAAGATTGGGCGGGGACAGCTTGAACAAGAAGAAGCGAGCTATGATGCAACGCAAGAAAAAAATCGAGATGAAGCCAACATTGGTAGTTTCAAAGCGCGATGGAGAGATCACCGTCCAAATGGAAGTGTTCAAGAAATTCTCTAAAGAGCGACTCCAATTTCAGTATCCTTACGACGAAAAACCTCCTCTTATATACACCATAGGAAAGACGGCAGAAGAGAAACGCAAAATTCAGAGGCAACGCGACAGAAGAGAACGCAGAGAGACCAGGAGAAAGAGTAAAATATTGCAGTCCACGTTCAGGGATAGGTGCCAGGAGATTTGTTTAAAAGCGTACAATCAAGCGATGGGGGTACTTCCTTTACCAAATCCTAACTCGCCAGACTGCCCTTGCGCAGGTAAACCTTTAAATGCCTCTCCACCTATTATAGATTCCTGTTCGTGCTCTGATGTCGCTAGTTCAATTTCGACTAGCGATACTGACAATGACGAGTGGGTCATAGAATTCACACCACCTGTAGCAAGATGGAATGCCAAAGCTAAACATCCACCCGTTATTGTTGAAAGTGAAACTCAGTACACTTATTTAGATTATAAAGTGAAAGTACTCGACAAGTCTGGCAACCAAGTGCCTAGGTATTTCAAGGGTCCTGATGGTAAACAGGAATGCACCGATTTAGGCGGATTCTGGGGTATGGTAGACAATGTGAGAACTTGGTTGGAGATAAATAAAGATGGTTTTATAGGGCCAGATGAACGGTGGGTACCAATAAACTTTACAGGACCTGATGGAATGATGTATTCATCAGAAGAAGGTGTTTTCACAGACACCCTGATGCGAGTATTGAAAATAGGTATAGACGGTTATATAGACAAGGATACTAAGTGGGTTTTCTATCCAAAGAAAAAAGAACCAGTCACATCAAAACCAAAGTCTACCCCCACGACTTCAACAGACGCTGCGAAGAAAGTGATAAAAATTTCTCCGAATGCATTAACCAAGGCTGGTGATAGCAAAAACAACAAAAAAGAAGTCAGTAGTACAAAAGCCAAAACATTGAATGATATGAACAAAACAATAGTAACTATTGCACCACAACCCGTAAAACAAAAAGTCACTAAAAACTCGGAGAAGGATAAGATTTCGCAAAAACCTAAAAGCCCTGTAATCATGAGCATTTCCACGAACTTTGACAGACAGCAACTACCACGTGTCGCACGGGTGGACCGTAAGCCATATATGGACCAGAAAGCACTGGCAAAGTATCGTGAAATAATTGAAGAACTAAGAGCATACGACGATATAGGAGAACTAAAGGCCCCTCGAAAAGCCGTGAGAACTTCGAATAGAGATAGAGCTTCGAATACTCCCCTATCTCAGCTATCTACCTTCACAATGCAAGGTCATCCCTGCGATAGGACGGCGCCAACATTTACAGCGGATAGGTCTTATGATTGCGAGTCCTCAACCACTGTGACGCACGTTGATTCGCCGCCTAAGGGTAAATAAATCAACTCATGTAGATTAATAATAGAATCTCGATCAAAATTTTGTATTTTTTAAATATTTTACAGTTTTAAATCCAAAGAAAAGACTATTATGTATGAGATTATACATACAATATTGTTAAGCTTTAATTAATCTTCGTTTTTGTTGCAGTTTGGCTGAGACCACAGAATCACAAAATAAAACTTCTTTGAATGTTTCAATATTATCGTTTCATCTATCTCTCTTCTTCCTCTCCACTTCACACCTCTATTTGCCTCCACTCTCACGGTTTCGAACGTCTGTCGTCCAGGCGATACAGGATATTATGTAGCCCAACGCGTACTTCCTTGAACGTTTAAGAGGAGCCTCCCGTTAAGGGCCTTAGTCCCGTTTAGTACCGTAAAACGGTCACTTTAAAAAGCAATCTTCTCATTAACGGCTTGGTTAAAAGATTTGAAAAAAATATAAGTTTGCTATAGATTCATGAACAACATTTTTGAAATTGGATTTTTTCTTATGGCTAATAATTTAGCCTTAATAAAATATTTACCAAAACGCTAGTTTTAGCTAATATCCCTACTACTTCTAAACGGCTTTGATGTTTGTAAATATTTTTCACTGAAAAATTAGTGATTAAAGGTAGTACAAATTTGAAACTGCAAATGTAAATCAATCAATATTTGCAAAGAAAATGTCCCCAATTAGAAATAGAGGGTCAGAGGCGCTCTGCGCGGGACGCGGGCGCCAGTAGGGACACGGTATCGAATAGAAAGTATCGATACTGTACTCATGAGTAGTATCGAAAAAAAAGTATCGTACTCATAAAAGTATCGAAACAAAAGTATCGATACTTGAAGGTATCGAGTACTTTTCTTAAGGCCTAATGCGCATAGAGCATAGGTCAATCAGTCAGTAAATAACGTCAGTTTAACTTGTTATGAAATAAAAAGTAAGTTCAAAAACTAAAACCCGACTAAAAGATATGAAACAAGAAAATATTTCAGACAGAAGTCAAGACATAGGTACAAAAATGATCAAGGTAAAGCCGTGGTCGCATGCTGGTACACCTACAAAATTATAATGGCATGCGACCACGGCTTTACCTTGATCATTTTTGTACCTATGTCTTGACTTCTGTCTGAAATATTTTCTTGTTTCATATCTTTTAGTCGGGTTTTAGTTTTTGAACTTACTTTTTATTTAAATTATTTTGGGGTTATAGTTTCGTGATAAAGTATTTGCAGAGCAGCTTAAAAATTTTTTTTTGGGTTATATATGGTGTAATAACACCAGCCTATTATTGTCCCTCTGCAGGGCAAAGGCCTCTTCTCATACAGAGAAGGCACGAGCATTGATCACCACGCGCGCTCAAGACATGTTGGCGATTCCAGACTTATATTTCTACATATCTAAATATATAAAAGCGAAAGGTCACTCACTCACTCATTCATCACGAAATCTCGAAAACCGCTTGATGTATGAAGATGAAACTTGGTAGGGAGGTAGTTTATAGTTAGTAGACGTCCGCTAAGAACGGATTTTTGGAAATTCGACCTTTAAGAGGGTGAAAAGGGGGGATATTGTTTGTATGAAAAATCTAATTCCTTGAGTTAATAAACTTGAAACTTGGCACGAATACTTATCTATGTAAATTATAAAGTTTGCCATTTTTAGTTTTTCTAAAATACCCCCTAAAGGAGGATTGGGGGGTGTCAAAGTTTGTATGGAAGAATTTTAACGAGCGGTCTGATTAACTCGAAACTCAGTATTTATAATTAAAACTGAAAATAAATAAAAATTTATATCAGGGTTTTTTGAAAATCTACCCCTAACGGGGTGAAACGGGGTATTAATTTTTACAGTGGAGGATTTTACTGTGTGGCTTAATTAACTTGAAAATTGGTATAAATAATCTATAAGTCAAATAATCGTAACTTCACAATAGATTTTTCAAAAACTATTATCACGCTATTTGCTATGGGGGATGAGCAATATAGCATTATGTTTGTATTCTTTTAGAGTTTACCGCAAATTGTAAAAAGGCTAGCCAAAAGGTTAGAATATTGCAGATAGTTACGGATTTAACCTTTTAAAAAATTATCATCACGCTATACCTTTATGGAACTAAGCAGTCAATCATAGCATATACAGGGTGGATTTTGAGATGGAGCAATAAGGTACCTTAACCGTTGTCGCTACAAGAAAACAGTCTTAGGAGACTGTCCTTAACTTTTTGAAACATTTTGATCTGCATTCACAGATTTTGAAAAAAATTGTACAGTCAGCAAGAAAATGGCCAATTTTCACAAATCTTTTTTGATTCCGGTCTATCCTATTTCTTATTTATTACTAGAACCAAAAAACTATATTGGGCCAACTGAGGTTTGTTACTCCAAGACACGGCCTATGAGTTTTTAACCCCAGATTGCACGAAAAACTTAACTTTGCCGTTCATTAGGTATAGAACTATAAATTACCAATTTTCGGATTTTCCTCTTTACTTGACCTTACTTCTCGACAAACTTCATGCTGCTGGACCAACGGGAAGTACCAAATAGACTGGTTTATTTGCGAGTGTCTAAATATGCGGCACAAATGGCCGTATTTTTTATTTCGTTAACTTTTTTTTTGGTTGGGAAATTATCAAATAACTTCTCCCGCTCTGGGTGGAGCGGGAAGGCGTGTCAGACTCTTACTGACTAAAACCCACCCGTGTTCTTTCAGTTGCATATATTGCCTGGGGCCACGGTAACCCTTTCGGACAATAACCGCAACCCGCAACCGGCAGGCATCGGCCCTATCGGACCCCGTCAGTTCCGCTGACATCTCTTTGAGGCGCGCGTGGAACACAACCCGCCGTCGACCCGGGCCTGGTCCTTATCGGACGGTGAGCTACCCATTGCTCACCGTCCGCAAGCCCGCGCCTACGGTGGCCGGGAATCGGCCTACGATTCCCGATGCCCAGGGTGTCTCCTTCTGGTACTATGCTATTATGATGCCTCCTCTTTCGTGAGCATTACTGCTTCGCAGAAGGAGGTGATGGCCTCCCATGCCGTCTCGCTCTCTACCATAGTCTGGACCAGGGCCGGACGCGAGAGATCACCACCGCCGATCGCCTCCACGAGGACACGGCTGCTCTGCCCAAGCCGGGCAGACCTAAACCGTATGCTGCGCCCTGGGCGTCACCATTGTTTTCTCCCGCCTTATCCTGAACAGGAACCCGAAACAACCGTGTCCGGTGAGAACCTGCGTCAGGTGGAAGGTGAGGACGCCGTGGCGCCTCTCTACCACTCCTTAATGAGGGAACTTATCGCCACAGTTGTGGCGTGCCCATTATTGCGTTGACTTGGAAGTTTGATTTTCGTTACACTTCCAAGAGACCGTAGATCTAAGTTTTTAATATCTATTGATATAAATTGATGCCTCCACGCGTTCCTGAGAAAAGGGTCTTGACAGACAATGAAGTCATCCTTTAAGGGTTTTAATGTTTTAATTTTTATCAGCCTGTTACCTTTTCATGACGTAACGACTGAACGGATTTCTAGATGAAAGGCATAGGATAGGCCATGACCTAGGTTAAGACATAGGATACTCTGAATCCCGGTAGCACGTTCCAGTGGGATATTTTCCGACATCCACGCGGGCGAAGCCGCGGGCAAAAGCTAGTACTAATATATAAAGCTGAAGAGTTTGCTTGTTTGCTTGAATGCGCTAATCTCAGGAACTACTGGTCCGATTTGAAAAATTATTTCAGGTTTAGATAGCCCATTTATTGAGAAAGGCTATAGATTATATATCATCACGCTAAGACCAATAGGAGCGGAGCACCAAAGTAACTATTACACGCGGACGAAGTCGCGGGCAGAAACTAGTATGAACTATAAGTCCAGTACCTTAATTGCGTTACTTATTTTCGTAAGCAATTTTGCCTAATTTGTTTCATTTTGACAGTTCAACAACATTCATTGCGTTATTTACGTGTCCGTATGGATTGAGGAGCCATGTCTCATATTTAAACGCGGGTACTACCAATATTTAGTAGTAAATTAGGCGATTTTGTAGGCCCGATCCTGGAATTTGTAGTAAAACACTTTAAAAGATACACGACTTTTAAGGTGGCTCCTCAATTCAGACGTCTGAATTGAGGTGCCACCTTACAACTCTAAAACTAGCCGACGGATATTTCTGAAAATTTGGTAGGATTTAGTAGTACTTATGCGTAATCTTTACAAAAAAAATGGGTTTTGTACGGCTGAATTTGAGATAGCTACAATGTTTTGATTTTTCATAAAAATCCATAAATTTCACCGCGCTGTTTCTCGGAAAGTAATCAACCAATTATAACATATTTTTAGTATAATTTAGTAGTAAATACGTTCTAATTTGTAGTATAAAAATAAAATGGACAAACTACATAATTTCGCTAATACAACACATTTTATGTGGCTCCTCAATCCTGACGGTCTGTAGAAAATATATGTGCGTAGCTACTAAAGTAGTTGATCAAATCGGATAACAATAGCACCAATATTTAGTAGAAATTTCTACTAAATATTGGCGTAATCCAACATTTTGTACATTCAGTATTTCAAAAGATATTAAAAAAATAAACATTCCTTAACAATTTAGTGTGGTACAAGAGCCCACGACCAAAACCATGTCACATCGTTTTACGGCCAAAACCGTATAAAATCGTTAGTTTAGATGATTCTGAACCGATTCGATGGGAAGTACCGGTCAGAAACATTCCAGTTTTACGTGAGCCCATTTCTGCTTTAAAAAAATAAACAGGCAGTCGGTTTCATCACTATTGTGATGAAACCGACTGCCTGTTTATTTTAAATATCAGACATATTTGTCTGATATTTAAAATGTATAATAGGTTTCGTAATTTTATTACGAAAAAGTTTGTTTTCAGACATTTTTGCGTGTCAAATGTGGACTGAGCGCATTTTCAAAAATGTCAAAAAATTTAACCTATCTGTCTCATAGCAACCTGGTTCAATCGAAAAGTTGTCTGATTAGTAACGTATTTTTTTCTTCTTTTACGTAATCAAAAGATTACGGCAGGTCAGTGTCAGGTTGTATCTTGATCAAAAATAACTTTTCCATAAGAGATATGTTCTAATGGAACAAATCTATCTTACGGAGATGTATTAATGATTCAACCTACAAACTGCAAAAAATATAAGAAAATTTTAATGCCGGTGGCTACAACTGCAGAAGATTCTGAATCCAAAAATTTTTGACATTTTCCGCGTCACGTCTGACCTAAGAGCATTTGAAATACCTATGAAAAAAATATTACTGAACTGTTTCATAGCAATCTGTCTGATTTTCAGAATGTAGTTGATTTTAGATACCGAAAACACCATTTTCTGAAACCAGTATATGCAGTAGCGTCACACCCAGAAAACCGTTTGAGAAAATCTAAAATGAGACAAAAAATAAAACCTATAGCAACCCGTCTGAAAATCTTGTATTCAGGTGAACATTGGCCAGTTGATGCGAATAAATCATTTTTCAAAATAAATCGTTTTTACGTACGATTAATAAAGAGCTTACCCGAAACCATCAAACTAAAATTAAAAGGTTTTTTTAAATAAATTGGACAAAAGGAATCTGGGATAACGTCTGAAAATAACTATTTATTGAAATAAAATTCATCATTATTTTTTTAACTGTCGGCCTCTTCATCGGTGTCGTAAGCGTAACAAGCACCGCGCGTTATCCGGGTGACTCCGAAACGTTCTTTCTGTTTTTGGAGTTATATAATATGATATTTAAAATTTCTGAAAACAGATTTTCAGTAACTATAGAAAAGATTTAAAAAAATTGAACCAGGTTGCTATGAGAAAGACCAAAATTAAACCTTAATTTTTTGACATTTTTGAAAATGCGCTCAGTCCACATGTGACACGCAAAATGTCTGAAAAAAAACTTTTTTGCAGTAAAATTACTTTATTTAGGCAACCAACAGCGATACATAATAGTATGTTACAGAATATGTGTTACTTATTAGTAACACATATTCTGTAACATACTATTATGTAAACCTAAATAAACCTATTATTATAGGTTTGTAATTGTATGGCTAATAATAGGTTTCCCTGTATAACTAGGATAAGTATAAAACATGCGAACGGACTGCTTAGAAATATTTAAATTCAAAAAGTGCAATTTTAGGTATTGCTTATAGTTAAGTTTAAATTTTAAAGAGAAAAAAAAGTAAAAAATTAAGTTATTAACAATTTGTCATTTGCCTTCGTTTCTGGTTTATATTATTTGTTTTTTGAATATAGGTTTATTACAGTTAAATATATCGACTTGAGAGAAATCTGTGTTATAATTTCGAGCAATACGGGTCAATACACAATTTTTGGCGTAATTAGTCAACTCTGGGCAATCGAGGCGTCCATTAAGTATATCATAAATGAAACACATGTCCATAACTTTGCGCCTTTCATTCAGTGTTAGCAGACCATGTGTTCGACAACTATTTTCATAAGCCATCGCAGGTTTATGGAGGCAATAGTTAAGATGGTTAATAAATTTTCTTTGAACCCGTTCTAGTTGTAAATTACGAAAACTATGTACATTTTTAATATCAGGGGGCTTACAGGGGGCTCATAAACAGTATTATTTTAATATTACTTCAGTGGGAGAAAGAGATAGCTATATAGCTAAAGAGGAGCTATATGACCTGTAGACCTGTAGAGCATCTCTTTCCCACACAGAAGTAATATTAAAATAATACTGCTTTATGAGCAGGTGGTAGTATTGTGATGAAACCGTCTGCTTATTTTTTTCTGACATAGCAGAAATAGGCTTCCGTAAAACTGGGACGTTTCTGACCGGTACTTCTAACCGAGTTGGGTTCAGGAATCATCTAAACTAATGATTTTATATGGTTTTGGCCGTGAAACGATGTGATATGGTTTTGGTCGTGGGCTCTCGTACCACACTAGATTTTAAAGGAATGTTTATTTTGTTAATAACTTTTGAAATACTGAATGTACAAAATGCTGGATTACGCCAATATTTAGTAGAAATTTCTACTAAATATTGGTGCTATTGTTATCCGATTTGATCAACTACTTTAGTAGCTCTACGTACATATATTTTCTACAGACCGTCAGGATTGAGGAGCCACATAAAATGTGCTGTATTAGCGAAATTATGTAGTTTGTCCATTTTATTTTTATACTACAAATTAGAACGTATTTACTACTAAATTATACTAAAAATATGTTATAATTGGTTGATTACTTTCCGAGAAACAGCGCGGTGAAAATTAATGGATTTTTATGAAAAATCAAAGCATTGTAGCTATCTCAAATTCAGCCGTACAAAACCCATTTTTTTTGTAGAGATTACGCATAAGTACTACTAAATCCTACCAAATTTTCAAAAATATCCGTCGGCTAGTTTTAGAGTTGTAAGGTGGCACCTCAATTCAGACGTCTGAATTGAGGAGCCACCTTAAAAGTCGTGTATCTTTTAAAGTGTTTTACTACAAATTCCAGGATCGGGCCTACAAAATCGCCTAATTTACTACTAAATATTGGTAGTACCCGCGTTTAAATATGAGACATGGCTCCTCAATTCATACGGACACTTATTTACGTCGTTGAGCAGATTTTTTTTACAACTTATGAATCAATGGATTAGCAAACTATTTCAAATTGAAACAGGTTGTGGTTGTGTTGTATTATGTAATTAGGGTACAGGTTTCCTCACGATATTTTTCCTTCAACGATGTTAGTAATGTCTAAGATAAACTCAGAAAGTACATTTGAATTGAAAAAGTTACATTGGCACTTGCCCGGATTTGAATCCACAACCTCGTGCATGAGAGGCGAGGCCTTAACCACAGGACCATCACGGCATTTATGGTATAAAATAGGTATTAATTTTACAGCCGCGCCGTACGGAACACAGTCTCACTTTTGCTTGTTGTTAACAATTTAAACTTATTTATTTACTTGGACAATAATATATATATATATACATATTTGTAATGTACACGTCAAGCCCTTTCATTTGATACCCAACATGGCACAATTCAATTATTTTTATTTTTTATTTCATTACTTTATGTCCTCTAGAGGGCGCCATATTGCATTTAATGTGACGTCACATAGCCTATAACCAGCGGACAATCAAAACGCTTCCAATGATACCTCATTTGTCAAATTATGATCGGCAGTTTAGAAGTTATGAGGTAACAGATGAACATACATACATACATACATACATACATACATACATACATACATACATACATACATACATACATACATACATACATACATACCGGTCAAAATCATAACCCTCCTTTTTGCTTCGCCGTAGTCGGGTAAAAACAAATGGTATTGGTACACAAATTAAATACAATAATAGAAAAATACAACTGTAACTTCAAAAATAAAAAATAACAAAATCATAAACCTCCTTTTTGCTTCGCCGTAGTCGGGTAAATAGAAACAATATTAAATTATTTAGTACTTTAGGCATACTATAAATTAAAGTTCCCATTCGTCCTCCGTACAATCACTTAAAAATAGTTGAGCCGTTTTGGAGATAAGCGGTTTCGGATTTTTGTGATTGTACTTCCTGCTTTAGAAAATAATCGTTCTGAAGGTACTAACGTCGCAGGAATTGATAAATATTTTCGTGGCAATTTGTATAATTTTGGGAATACAACTTTCAAATCTTCCCATTGTTTCAAAAACTGGTGAAACCTGTGCAGATAAGTAATAGCTTAATTCATCCTTATTTTCAGACTGTGATGAAGATGAAGGACTTGGTTTTTTGTTTTGTTTTTTCGTATGAGCCAACTTCTTATGGTGACTCCAGAAATTGTATGTTGTTTCGATAGAAAAATCGCTGTCAGGTTCACTGCCCGTAATACTAGTAGGAGTAGTAGTAATAAAATGGGTATTTTCTAAGATTACCCATTTAAAACTTAATTTCTAATTCGATACGATACCTGCCAAAAAGTACTCATTGAGTAAAAGTATCGAATGTAAAGTATCGAGTACAAAAGTATCGGTATCAAATGGAAATGTACTTGATACCACAAAGTATCTATAATTTTTTCGTGTCCCTAGGCGCCAGTCGTGCGTTAGCATTGAGACGGGACGGCTGTGTCGCTCGCTGCTCCGCTCCGGCTATCCTCGAATATGCGCATACGTATGTGTTAGTGCTTTGGCCGTCGTTTTAGTGTAGTGCGCCACCGCGCGCGTTTTACGTATTCCGAGGGTAGGGGGTTTAGCTCCGCCCACATGCGCAAGGTCAGTGAGTCTACTAATCACCTTAACTTTCATTAATATTCTGTAAAAGTCACGCATACAATCAAAATGGAACTTTAGTATATGATTTATTGGATCTTTTTCTTTCCAAATATAAGACAATTACGTAATTGGAACATTTTCGCTCGATTCATTTTTTATTCGAAAATCATGTCTTTTGTAAAAAAAAATTGAAACAAAAACAAGATTACTCGGCTTTTATGTGTAAAATAATAAATTATTGACAGTAAGAAAATAATATAGTTTATTATCGAAATATAAGATATTTTTTCTCTAGATCAATTATTGCTTTAGATAAGAACGAAATAAGAATTGAGACTTACGACATTTAGTTCCGTGCTCGAACACGGCCAAAGAGCTCACGCGATATTCAACTTTATTACTGATGTGTTAGCGTTTAGCACATAGTGGAGTGGTGGGGTGCATGTGGGCGCAGTTTGCGTAGAAATTGTCTTTGGAGTGCCTGGTCTTGATAATAATAAATACCAGCCTATTATTGTCCCACTGCTGGGCAATTGCGTCACGTTTATTATTATTTTAACGGCGTCCCTTTTGAGTCACTCGTTTTGACTTCATGGAGTGCATAGTCATCAGCCTGAGTTCCACTTTGCCCGTCATGGTGCTAGTTTATGAGCTACTGTCACGGAACTCATAGTCAGAGGCGGCGTAAGGCGTGGGCGACGTGGGCCACCGCCGACGGCCTCGCGGTCCAAGGAGCCTCGCACCTCGAAGGTTTATGCATTATCTGCAAAAAATTATTCGTCCTAAAACGATAAATATATTGGCATGAGCCCTCCAGGAGGGTTCCCGGCACTGAACTTGTTAAAGCTTAATATTACTTATTGAATTGAAAAATGGTTTTCACAGACTCGCAATATTTTATATACCTAATTAGACAACAACTGTTCTTGCCAACTGCTAAAATTTGACTACTGTTCTTGCGCCACAAGAGGGCCTCGCGAAATGTACCTCGCCCACATCAAATTTTGATCTTGCTCTGCCACTGCTCATAGTCATCTATACTCTATTTGAAATAAGATTAGACATTTAAATAAACCTTTTTTACAGTCCGTTTAACCGATTTTGACTTCTATTACGTTGGTGGCATGACAAATGGCAGCTGCAGTAAACAGTTGGTATAGTAACCACTTTTTTGCTTTTAATGGCATCCTTATGCCTACGGTATAGAAGTGAAAATCGGTTGAACGGACTGTAATAAAGGTTTGTTTAAATGTCTAATCTTATTTCAAATGGAGTTTAGGTATATTGTGTTCGTATGGATTGACGAGCCGTGTCTCATATTTAAACGCAGGTACTACCAATATTTAGTAGTAAATTCGCTGATTTTGTAGGCCCGATCCTGGAATTTGTAGTAAAACCCTTAAAAAGTTACAGGACGTTTAAGGTGGCTCCTCAATTCTGACGGTCTATAGAAAATAAATGTTACGTAGCTACTAAAGTAGTTGATCAAATCGGATAACAATAGCACCAATATTTAGTAGAAATTTCTACTAAATATTGGCGTAATCCAACATCCTGCACATTCAGTATTTCAAAAGATATTAATAAAATAAACATTTCTTAACAATTTAGTGTGGTACGAGAGCCCACGATCAAAACCATGTCACATCGTTTTACGGCCAAAACCATATAAAATCGTTAGTTTAGATGATTCTGAACCCGACTCGGTGGGAAGTACCTGTCAGAAACGTCCCAGTTTTATAGGAGCCTATTTAATGTCAAAAAAAAAAAAATTGCCAGACGGTTTCATCACAATATGTCTGTTAAAAATGTACATAGGTTTCGTAATTTTATTAGCGTAAAATGAGGCTACTTTGCCCCGTGAAGGCAAATATGCTCCAAATTTAAAAAAAAATATATTTCGAACTCTAAATCTACAAGAAAATTGAAATATTTTTAAACGCTTCCGAAAAATGTTTTATATGATTGGCAACACTAAATATGCACTTTGGGTTCCCGCCATTTCTTTTCTTTGATAGCAGCCATTGTTTTGTAGTTAGTGTTTTGGTAAAAAAATAATAGTCTGCAAAATCCACCTCCTTCGACGAATCTACTTGGATATTTGAGGTAAGAAGGGTTTAATGTAGTTGGGTATGTAATTAGCTAACGATATAAGGTAATATTTGTTTGATGTGTATATTTATTTGGGATTTTAATCTCTTTTACTTTCACGTTCCTACTTTGCGCCATTTTTTAATTTCTTGTAGGTGTCTTTCTGAAAAAGTACCTACAAGAAATTATAAAAACTATTCAGGAAGAGACTTCGAGATTGTCTAGCAGCAGTAGAAAACGTGTAGAAACCTGTTCGTCGTGAGTTTTATACTGATCCTGAACTCGATCAAATTAGGGGGATCTAAGAACTCAAAAATAATTAGAAATATTATTGTTTTTAATAACTTTAGTGTTACCAAGATAAATATTTTTGTTTTCTAAACTTCGATCAACAGTTGATCGAAGTTTCTAAAAGTTTATAATATGATTCTTGATAGATGTTACGTTTGGTGATTTTTAGAGAAATAGTTTATTACAGAAAATGATTCTGAGACTGATTTAGCTGATAGTACTTACAAATAAAAAGTTCCTAAATTATTTAGAGTTTTATTTTGTTCAAACCATTTCATTACGGCGAGAAACACAAAATTTGCTTCCTTAATATTATTTTTTGGAGCATATTACCAGCTGAAGCTTTACTCATTTCTCTAAAATGTGCCTGTTTTAGTACAAGTTAAATGTAGGAGCAATGTTTCCGAAAGGGTGAGTAACATTGCTCCATTTTTATGGTTCCGTAGTAAACAAGGAACCCTTATAGTTTCGTCATGTCCGTCTGTCTGTCTGTTTGTCTGTCTGTCTGTCTGTCCACGGTCTAGCTCCAAGACTGTTAGTACTAGAAAGTTGTAATTTGGCATGGGTATACATATTAATCATGCCGACAAAGTGGTAAAATAAAATTACGAAAAAATTTTTTTTTTAGGGTACCTCCCCTACTCGTAAAGTGGGGATGTTTATTTTTTTATTTTTTTATCCCTTGGTGTGGGGTATCGTTGGAAAGGTCTTTCAAAAACATTGTATGTTTAAACCATTTTTGAATTCAGAGAACCGTTTGCGAAATATTAAGCTTTAAAGTGCATGTTTTTTTTTTTTTTAGAGTCAATTGTCCCCCCCCCTACCAGCTAAATGGTTGGTTAGATACGTAACGAATTTAAAAGGAAAACTATCACAGCTGAGTAGGCTTTACAAGTAAACGAGTAATAATCGACCAACTTAAATTTGCGGTTGTAAAAACTTGTTCTCCCATACATTTTGTATGAAAGATTTTTTTTTCAACTACAAAGTTAAGTTTGTTCTTGGGATAAATTCATCCCAACTACGGAACCCTACATTGTGCGTGGTCCGACATGCACTTGGCCGGTTTTTTATTTTAGAAAAAGAAGAAAATAAAAATATAAAACTATTTTTGCCTTTGAAATATTATTATCCAGAATGTTATAAAAGCTGTGGAAAATTTTACAAAAGCAAACAAAAAGCAAGCAAAAAAAAAAATTTTTTTTTGTCTTTGAAATATTATAGCCAGAATGTTTTAAAAGCTGTGGAAAATTTTACAAAAGCAAACAAAGACGGATTCTTACGTCAGTCACACTTTTCAAATTTTAGAGCAAAAAACGGAGCAAAGTACCCTCATTTTACGGTACGAAAAAGTTTGTTATCAGACATTTTGCGAGTATTTCCACTTTGCCCCACCAAGCCGCCCCACTGGTGGGGCAAAGTGGAATGCTAAAAATATACATATATTGCAGTGGAATCTGCCCCACTAGTTCTATTTGGCGGGGCAGATTCCACTAGTCTAAAGTCTTGATGGATTCTGCCCCACTAGGGTTGGTACCTTAGAATTTGTATGGGTATGCTCGTATTTTTTTTTGTTTGGGAAAGAATGAAATGTTATCTAAGTAAAATGTTAATGTTAAATTTAGTATTTTTTTTCTTTTTTCCTGAGAAGTAGGTACCCCATAAATAGACTCTCAGTTACGATACCTAACAACACCCACACGGATCGGACTGGGTTTTTTTTACATTTTGTATAACTTTTCCATCAGAGATTTATGGACATCATTCAAGCTTCGAACATTTTGTACCCAAAAACCAAAGTGGCCAGAAAGAAACACGGTTTTTTATGGGAAATAACACCCTCAACATTTTTTTACTTTTACAATGAGAGTATACAATTAACCCTTCCGGTGCTATTTAAATTTGAAAATACAAAAATTCATATTTTGACTTAAAATGTTTTGAATATGCTATTTTTAATTTATGTCAACTACTTCCCTAAAATTATGACAGAGTCGTGCGTACTGTTTGCTGATGACATTTCTTTAATAACTTCTTAATGATTCTCAACATCTGCATGAGAATTTAAATAATATAATGTTTAATATTCAAAATTGGATGAATGACCACAATTTAGAAATTAACTTCTCGAAAACAAGAATTATGCAATTCAGGCCTTACCAATAAAATCCCTTGTCTATTAATTTTACGTTTGTCGGTATCAAAGTGGAATGTGTAAAATACTTTTACTTTGTTGGGTCTAGACTTGGATATCCACATGACCTGGAAAGCGCACATACAAAAAATTTAATAAAAAAAACTACAGATTTAAAAACTGCCCCATCCACTTACTATGCTTATGCATACGCATGGCTTAAGTATGGTATAATTCTTTGGGGAAATAGTGTAGATAGCAACGACTTGTTTATCCTACAAAAAAAATGTATTAGGATAAATGGTCTACATTGACAATGACGTAAGTTGTAGACCGCATTTTAGGAAACTGGACATTCTAACTTTGACTTCAATTTATATTCTAGAAAGCTGTAAATTCGTTAGATAATATCCACACTTTTACCTTAAAGTTATAGACCAACCTCGCCGACATGCACTACGTTCATGGTTTGAAAATACGCTCGTAATACCACAATCTAAGCTAAAATTACACAGCACAAGTCCTCACGTAACATCAATTAAAATATATAATAAAATATCAAACGACATAAAAATGAAACAAAATGAAAAAACATTTATTAAACGACTCAGAAAATTACTGGTGGATAAATGCTATTACTCATCATCTGTTACGACGCCTCATTGAGGTGGATAACAATTAAAATTCTATTGTGTCTCGTTAATGACAGTTGAAAGGACGAATTTTTTTGTGATGATATCAAAATGGGATGACTTCCACCATTTACTCAGTTTTAGACATTGATTTTTATTATACTTTATTTGACTTTTATTTGAATTTATGATACTATTTTAATCTGTGACATTATTTATTTTAATTGATTTTTTATTACAATTTAATTGGACTTTTTGACATTAATCTGTGACAGTATTTATTGTAAGTGAAATGAATTTTTTAAATTTATATTTCACTTTTTTTATTAATTTAATCTGTGATATTATTAATTTCAAATGAATTGAACTTTGAATCATTCCTAATTATTTATTTATTTTATTTTTTATAATTTCTATTTGTGATATGGATTGTTACATTCAATTTGTTTGTGATTTATTTACTTGAAATGAATATTGATTCTTCCTAATGATTTCTAGAGGTAAAATTTGAAAAGACGTACCTACTTATATCACAAATTTAAATGTGCAATATAATGTAATTTTATTTGATTTTTTAATGATAATTATTTTTAATTTCTATTTACTGCATTTATTTTAAATCATGCTACTACTCATATATTTTTATGTACCTAATTGTTGTGCCCGACAGGGTTCATGTGAACTTTAATATTTTTACTAAGACCTTGTAAACACATGTGATATGCAATAAAGATTTGAATTTGTGAACATTACATTAATTGTAGACTTTCATGGTTTTAGTAAAAAAAAAATAAGATGTTGTTTCCCATAAGAAAACAGTTTTTTTTTTCTGGCACTTTATTTTTGGGTACGAAATTGATGTCCTTTATTGTTATGGACCAAATCTATCTTAGAGAGATGTATTAATGATTCTAATAATTATTAAATTATATGTAATTCTGTAAATACATATCTGTTAAAGTCGCGAATCATATTTTGATCAAGATACAACCTGACACTATAGTATGACCAATACCGCTGTACCGCGCCTTAGGAAGGCGCGCGGCGAGACGGGGGAGCAGTGCAGGCCGCTAATTCGTCAAAGCTCTCGGCACACGGCGTCCCGCCCGCCGCTCATTGGTCAACACCTCGCCGCGTATTCCTAAGGCGCGGCGCGGAATTTCATCATTCTTTTGCTAAATTAACTTTTGTTGTAGACATTACATATCTCATAAAAATCTAAAACCACAATTAAGTTACACGCAGCCACGTAGGTCCTCGTAATCGTATAATGATTTAAACTGTTTACGATCATAGTTTGAATTAGTTATGGTCACCAGATACTGGTACGAGAGCCCATGAACAAAATTTTTGCCTGTATGTTTTACGAAAAAAACCGTATATTTATGATAGATGGATCTGGTTATTCTGAATACAAAAATCCTAATTTTAGAAATTTTCTGCGTCACGTCTGACCTGAGCGCAATTTTAAATGTGTCAAAAAAAATACCGAACTGTTTCATAGAAATCTGTCTGATTTTCAGAATGTAGTTGAACGATAGATTTAGATACCGAAAACACAATTTTCAGAAACCAGTAGCGTCACACCTAGGAGACACCTAGGAAATTAAAAAGTTTATTTTATAAATTGGACAAATGGAAACAGGGATAACGTTTGAAAATAACTGTTTATTTAAATAAAGAATCATCATTTTTAGTTATTGTCGAACTCATCATCGGTGTCGTAAGGAATAGGAGCGTAACAAGCACCGCGCATTTGCCGGGTGACTCTGAAACGTTCTTTTGGTTTTTGGAGTTAGGTGAAATTTAAAAGGCGATACATATTTTGTTCGGCGATTAGTCCCACCAAAAATTGTGGCGTCTTTTAATGAAACACATATTGATTTGTTCCTTATGATCTCTTAATTACAGTGATAATAGTAATTATACTTCGTCTAACGGGAATACTGAGAAATAGATCATAACCTAAAAATTTCCTATGTTTCAGTTTCTTTAATGAGTAGGTTGGCCTCATCGGTATTATAATTTAGTAAAATAGTGCACTGTTCAGTAATAAATATTAGGAATAGGTATTATATCAAAATCACATATGTAACAAATAATTTTTGTTATTATACTTAGGTACCTATAATAACATTTTTTTTTTATTGCATATGTGATTTTTATTTCATAAACCGTTCAAAACAACCTGTATATTACCTATTCCTAATATTTAAAAGATGCAGGTCGCTCCACTTCTCATCTTGATACCATGTCCAAGATAAAATACTTAAATACCGCACGCTCAACATTACATGTGCACAACAGCCAACAGTTCCAACGTCTGTCCAACAAACAGTTGCAACAGTATCCAGCAAGAGCAGCTCTAGCGTTAGAAATTGATGTTCTAGGTCCTAAATAATGCACCTGAAAAAATGGAAGATTTGGGTTAGAAAATAGCGTATTCAAACTAATGAATTCCACTGCAAATTAATGTTCTTTTCCGCAGAGTCAACAGGTACAGTATGCGTTTGTTATGTACTCGTAGATCGACATGGAATGTAAATATTCCTGTATCGAAATCTCCATAATGCATAAACAGTTTCAATACTTTCTTGCATCATCAACACGCACATTCCTCAAACTGCATCTAGATGGTGTGACTGAAAAAAGCGGAAAATCCATGCGTTCACAAGTTACCGTAAATCTGCAGCAGTCTCGGACAATGTCTTCGCACATTGAGTTGAAATCTTACTGATATCTTTCTGGAGTAGGTAAATGCTGTACCGCCTTGAAGATCCCATATTCATTATAATCCTTAAATTTCACACAGGTAAACAGATATATTAATTTCACACAATTCGAAAGTAACGGAAAAAAATTAACGAATAAAGTGTTGTCCAATATATTACTTTCCTCTATGGTGTTGTCTTTCTGACAATGTCAGATAGAGATGTGACTCGATTTTATTTAACACGTTTCTCGCGTAAATTAAATAAATACTCGAGTCCATTCTCTCCTTAGGTGCCACTCGATGTAGTCGTGTTTAGAATCGCCAACATTGCCACACTAGGCAACTGTCATTTTTAATTCTATATTTCAAAACCAGGGAATAGATATTCATATTATTTTTTTGTGGAATAAAAAACTTTGTAAATCACGGTATTTGGACAATACTGTGATGTACAGTCATAAAATTTTAGGCCGCATTCCGAGTTACGTTAAAAGTGATAATATCGCGAATCCGACCAAATTTAATAGTCACAATTAATAATTGTGACTTTGGACTTTGGTCGGATTCGCGATATTATCACATTTGGCGTAACTCGGAATGCGGCCTTAATAAGAGTGAAAATATATGTTCTGTGGGTTAGTGCTGTCAGTT
Organism: Agrochola litura; assembly: GCA_949152395.1. Taxonomy (NCBI): domain Eukaryota; kingdom Metazoa; phylum Arthropoda; class Insecta; order Lepidoptera; family Noctuidae; genus Agrochola; species Agrochola litura. The sequence continues at coordinate 3,885,957 of OX424502.1, read as the reverse complement.
GATAACGTGTAATTTTTTCATCAAAATCGTCACCGTATTGTCATTGATTATCTGACTAACAGTGGAATGTGAGTAGGAGAAAACGCTCTTTACAAAGTCGAACAAAGCCGATCTTTGCCGAAAGGACCAATATTGAGGGTTGCTGTATTTTGGATCTTGTTTTTTTTGTAGGTATGCGTTTTAAACTTCACTCTAGCACCTACCTTAGATTCAACTTGAATTGAATTTTCAAATTACATAATCGGGACAATCGAGTACCTACCTGTCCGATACTTAATAATGATTGAGTAATATCGCTAGAGTCAAAACTGACAAGTACAATTCGTTACACGTTGATTGTTAAACCTCTTTAAGTCTTTACGCGAAAGAAAACAAACTTAAAAATGGGATTAAATTAAACACAGGAGGACCTGCTGCTCCGTCAATGGTACATTTTTTTACTTGATAAAAACAGTTTTGGTTACCACATTGAACCGTAATTAATTAGCTAGGTACCTAATTTGTTTTGTATTTCATATAATCATTAAAAACGCTGCAAAACATGCATTTATGACATTGAAGACAATATCTGGAATCAATTGAGTGCAATAATAAAAAATACATTTCTTTCGAGCAACTTTAACTCATATGTGGAGTACACACATACTTACAGAAAACACAATAAAAATAAGAATAAAACAAACTAAAAGACTTAATATCTAACTGGCCCTGCTGACGACAACATGCCTATCACAGCAGTGCCGTATGTATGAGCAGTCCATCCAGTCCGCAATCATTACCAGAACGACGTTGGTGCTGCCCCAAACCCTACGCACCAGGGACGCGCCTCGCTTGCTCATGGTCGCATAAAAGCAATCTATACGCACCTCAGCGAACATACCTACGGCGCTGCAGTAGCGAGGCAGCCCCAATACAGCCCTGAACGCGTTGTTGAACTGGATGCGGAGGGCTCCGTATGATGCACCCGTGTACCTCGCTCACAGACTGCACGTGTAGAGAGACGTGCAGTACGCCCTAAAGAGCGTTATCTTCACCTCCCTCAGCGCGCAAACAAAGCCCTCCGTTTCCGCTACAAGTCAACATTCTCCTTGAGGTCGGTCGTAACTAAATGCCATAGATACTAAAATTTTGATCCACCCTTTCGTATGGAACATCGTTTAGAAAAACGGGAGGATAGTTTTGTTAACGTTTCGTACCGGTCTCCAAAGACCATGCATTGGCTTTTGGTCACATTGTACAGACGCCAGCACATCAAGCTACTACAATCTGTCAAATTTATTTAAAAGATTTTCAACTTTATCGCTGAATAGTAAGGTTCAAAGTTGATTGGGAAAATTTGACAGTTTCGGGTAGCTTGATGTGCTGGCGTCTGTACTTCACCCCATAACTAAGGGCATACTCCTCACAGACCTGCACCAGCTTTCTGAAGCCACCGACTGACGCGCTCAGCAGCACCATGTCGTCAGCAGCATAACTGAGATTATTGACACAGAAACATTATCAAAACATTTTCTTTTGATTTATTACGATTTCGTGGTTCCGGTTAGATTTTATTAAATAAATCGATCATTTAAAATGATAAATTATTCACTTTTTTTTAAGTATTATTCCATATAGACGTTACAATACAGGGGGTCCAAAAAAACTATCTTCTTTCTGAAAACAGGTTTTCAGTAACTCCGGCAACTACATAAATTATTTTGCTATGAGACAGATCGGTCAAATTTTTGACATTTTTTAAACTGCGCTCAAAAAATGTCTGAAAACAAACTTTTTCGTAATAAAATTTTACGAAACCTATGTACAGACGCCAGCACTTCAAGCTACTACAATCTGTCAAATTTATATAATATATGTTCAACTTTATTGCTGAAATATAAGGTTTAAAGTTGATTGGGAAAATTTGACAGTTTCGGGTAGCTTGATGTGCTGGCGTCTGTACATTTTTAATATCAGACATATTGTGATGAAACCGTCTGCCAATTTTTTTTGACATAGCAGAAATGGGCTTCCGTAAAACTGGGACGTTTCTGACAGGTACCTACTTCCCACCGAGTCGGGTTCAGAATCATCTAAACTAACGATTTTATACGGTTTTGGCCGTAGAACGATGTGACATGGTTTTGGGCGTGGGCCCTCGTACCACACTAAATTGTTAAGCAATGTTTATTTTATTAATATCTTTTGAATTACTGAATGTGCAGGATGTTGGATTACCTACGCCAATATTTAGTAGAAAATGTCTACTAAATATTGGTGCTATTGTTATCCGATTTGATCAACTGCTTTAGTAGCTACGTAGATACAGGGTGGCAGAGACATCGAAGCGAAATCTTTTACCATGGATTCAGTACAGACGCCAGCACATCAAGCTACCCGAAACTGTCAAATTTTCCCAATCAACTTTGAACCTTATGCTTCAGCGCTAAAGTTGAAAATCTATTAAATAAATTTGACAGATTGTAGTTGCTTGATGTGCTGGCGTCTATACATGATTCTGAACGCCCGCGCGCCCCTGCGTTGAAATCTTTCGTCGGTTATTAAAAAAAATCTGTTTCAAAGAAAAGTACAATACCTACGCGGTCAAAATGTATGGAACAGCTGTTTTTTTTTTAAATAACCGACGATAAATTTCAACGCAGGGGGAGTTCAGAATCATGTACCTACTGAATCCATGGTAACAATTTTCGCGTCGATATCCCTGCCACCCTGTATATTTTCTATAGACCGTCAGGATTGAGGAGCCTTACAAAATGTGTTGTATTAGCGAAATTATATGGCTTTTCCATTTTATTTTATACCACAAAAATTTGAATACATTTACTAAAATTATAAGTAAAAATATGTTGTAATTGGTTGATTATTTACCGAGAAACGGCGCGGTGAAATTTATGGATTTTTATGAAAAACCAAAACATTGTAGGTATCTCAAATTCAGCCGTAAAAAACACTTTTTTTGTAGAGATTACGCATAAGTACAACTAAATCCTACCAAACAAATATATCCGTCAGCTAGTTTTCGAGTTCTAAAGGTGGCTCCTTAATTCAAACGTCTTAATTGAGGAGCCACCTTAAATGTCCTGTAACTTTTTAAAGGTACAAATTCCAGGATCGGGCCTACAAAATCGGCTAATTTACTGAATATTGGTAGTACCCGCGTTTAAATATGAGACATGGCTCCTCAATCCATACGGACCTTAGATACGGACACGTTATCTTAGCAAAACCTAGCAAAACTTATCGAGATAAGGTTGAACTGGGTTGAATCTTTTTTACCTGACTACGGCAAAGCCAAAAGGAAGGGTTATGATTTTAGCAGTCTTTGTATGTATGTTTGCTTTTACGTGTGTTCCACCGTAGCGCCTAAACTACAGAACCGATTTTGATGAATGAGGTATCAATAGATTCGTAATAATGGTTCGAGTGACATAGGCTATATAAATTTACCCTAAATTGAATATGGTGGACTATACACGTAAATTTCTAACCTCAAAAAAAAATAAAATGAGATGATCATGACATGTTTGGTATCAAAAGAAAGGTCTTGACAAGCACATTACAAACATGTATTTAATGTCATACTTTCAAAGTAAATAAATATGTTTAAATTGTTAAAAACAAGCAAAAGTGAAACTGCGCTACGTAGTATCGCAAGATGATACCAACGTGCAGTTACTTAATTAAATCTTAATAAATAGTAACGATTTTTAATCCCACTCTTTTGAAGAAAAATAAGTACAACGAAATATTTATATTTTGGATTTCTTCGAAGCTCGATATCGATATACTTGGAAAATTTGGCACTCGGAAAATTTTGCTATAGATACAAAATAATTTACAGCAGGTTATATTTTTTTTAATTAAATCTTTTCAAATAACTCTCCATTGGCGTCTATGCACAGTTTCATGCGTCTAAATCAATTTTCAACGCACCGAGACGAGCCTGCTTCAAATTTTGCTATCATGTCTTGGCACCATTCTACCCAAACCTCTTTCTGAGCCTGCGTTAGATTGTTTGGTACCCAGCGTGAAACTATCTTCCTTACCCGAAGAAGCCCGTGTAGAATTTCATGCACACTTCCCGATCCAATCTGCAGTATATTATGCTGAATCTCTTCATATGTAATTCGCCTATTCTCTTATAATACATTTTTCACAGCCAGCACGTTTTCTTATACACGATGTAACAGCCGTCATAGAGCGGCCACATCTTTTTTCGTCCGCCAAAGTTACTTGACCACGCTTAAATTCGTCGAACCAGCGGAAAACAGTCGCTTTAGAACATTGAAATAGAAATCTTTAGAAGGGCTTTTGTCTATGAACACCATTCGAAGTCTTTCAAATGATTCTTCTGGTTTTAGTCGATATTTGAAATCGTACAAAATCATCGCGCGAAAATGTTCTCGTTGTAAATTAAATTTTCAGTGAGACAGAGTATTTTGATTTTGCTCGTAAAAAAATGTGGAGGGAATTTTGAATTTGGAATGTTGTGTTTTTTTGGAATTAATAGTCATAGTTTTGACATCAAAACTAGCCAGTGGTGCCGATTCTCTTGTCACAAATGCCTCTAAACTAAACTAAAAATCACCAAAATTTAGTTTATTCCTGTCAAACGAGGATTTCCCATTCTGAAATAGACTAAAGTGACACAACTTAACTATATTTTAGTTTGACAGCACTAAGATGGCAACGAGATATTAGTTTAGTGAAAATAGCAATTTTGCTATTCTGAATTTGACGTTTTTCACCTAAAATTTAGATTTTCTAACTAAATCTGACTATTTTTAATCGCGACTAAAAACGTGTGTAATAAAATTGGTTGTCATGAACTATAAATTCACACCAACACCTCGACTTCAAATGCAAAAACAGTACTGAATCTTTTTTTTTTCTTTTGCTTATATCTCGAAAACGGTGTGTCCAATCGCAAAAATAATGAAAATTTCGACCCCCTTTATAAAACCCTTAAACCCCTGACACTCTACATGTAGGTAATAATTTTTCTTATTTTCCATACAAAAAGTGAAAAATTCCATATAAAACACGACGAGGCTGGGGGCCCTGCGCGCCTCTGGCTCTAAAAAGATCACGTGGTTAGGTATCACGTGTGGAGTCGCGATTGTCAAATTCGATTTAGATGTGTCAAAATTATTTTTAAATTTAGAGAATTTATTTTGCAGAATAGCTATAAGATTCTTATAGTCAAAAGTAAGGAATTTTAGTGATAGTTTAGTTCGGTGTACAAGAGAATCGGCACCAGTGTCTCATAGACAAAACTGTTAGTCGCTAAACTTTCTGAGTATGGTGTTGGCGTCGAAATAAATCGCGCTATGGTTTCGTCTAATGCACTATGCACTGTTATTGGTATTTAAAATAGGTTAATTACTGACCTATTGCATTACTCTTATTTACGTTTTCGTAACGTTTAGCAAGCGTAGAAACGGAAAAGTATAAAATAAAAAATAAAGTTTAATAAAAAACTGTAATCCGACTACGGGAAAATAAAAATGATCTAAAAAGTACGAAACAAGCAAATATTTCAGACAAGTACAAAATAAATCAAGACAATAGGACAGTGGTCGCATGCCTGTATGCCATGTGGGTGCCAGGAACACCTACAAAATTATAATGGCATGCGATGACGACTTTACCTTAACCATTTTTGTACCTATCTCTTGATTTCTGTCTGAAATATTTGCTTGTTTCGTACTTTTTAGATCATTTTTATTTCTCCGTAGTCGGGTTACAGTTTTTTATTAAACTTTATTTTTTTTGTATAAAAAATAATGCCTAAGGCGCAAGCAACTAGCCGATACTTTTTCCATACTTTCGGGGGGGGGTTTCACTCCACTGTTACACATTGTACATCCAAAGTAAAACATGAAATCGTTTTGTCTTATTATTAATTTTGTCTGTACAGAAGCAGAATAGTAAAAAAAAAGCAATTAAAAAGTTATGAGCCAACAAAGATTCGTTTTTCCTGCTAATTTTAACGCAACTTTGGGAGTAAATAAGTAATAAAAGAAGTATAAAATCTCCAAAACAAAGCTCGTTCCGACAAAGCTCAATTGTCGAAGATTATAATAAACTTTATTCGTAATTGATTTATGCAGTAGTTTTTTCATAAAACTCCACCTTCCAAAGGACTTTTCGTAATTTTTTACGCGCTCGTTTTATTAAAATCGTTTGTGTGCGTGCGAACTAAAGTTTGTGCATGTAGACCAGCGTCTAACTGCTCATCACTGATACTATCTCTGTCGGACACGATGCCGGTGAGATAGCGTGCTTTTTAGCCAAGCCCACCAATGAGTTCGAGCCCGCGACTAGTTCAACCTTAATGTCAAAACATGGCTGTCTCGATTGATGCCTTCAAAAACTATAGAAAATGAATTTCAAAATTCATGACACAATGTTTTTGGCAAACTGATAAATTGAAAACGATCTGAAAGCAAAATTTTGTAGTTATTCGTTTAATTCTGGAAGTGTAAGGTTTGGAAAGGCACATAATTTAAATTAAATACCAGTCAAGTCAACCCAAATAATTAAAAATGGCCCCCGCGGATTCAATGTTCTTGTTCGAGATAATAGTTGAAGAATTGACAAGTTTTGTCAACTGCAGCGAGTTTTACATCAAAGGTCAATTTGCAGATGTATTTAATGTTCATCTAAAAGATCCCAATGAACAAGAATTGTTTTTACCAAAGTGGCCTGAGAAACTGAAACATAAGCGGAAAATAAAAAAAACAAAGAACGGCAGGGACAGGCCGTCAACGGCGGCTACAGTGCAGACGGGGCAAACTATCTTATTTGCGATTAATGTCGACACCTTGATTTCAAACATGAGACAGTATCCAATGCAGTTGTCGCTGTGGAGTAAGGTTGTACCTGACTATAAAATAGGATCGACTCATATTCCGTGGAGTGCGCCGTATTACGAATATTTGAATAAACTCCACAGGAGGCAAGGACAGCAACCGATCTGTGTTAGAGGCGATTACAATGTATTTGACGAAGTTACTTCGAAACGTATGGCCGTCATTAAACTTAACGTGAAATTGAGGCACTTTAAAGATAAAATTACTACTCAAATTAGGTCTATATCTCAGGAAACCCAACACACTGTTATGAGCACTGGCTTAAATTCTAAGCCCGTTAGCGTGTTTAGCAGCAAGATTAAAGATGGATCAATTAACTTATCTGAAGAAATTGGAACTATAAAGACTATTTATAGTGATGGCAAACGTAAACCTACTCGCACCAAAAAGAGGAACATTAAAAAGAAAGAAACTAAGAGTATTGACGACTTTAGCAGTAATAAGGAACGCGTCACTGAAGTCAAAAGTGCTGAAGTGGATAGTAAAATCAATAACAGAAGCTTACATAGTCGCATTATCACTTTAGTAAGAAGTGAAAGAAACATAGACAAAAACTCAACTGATAAAAACTCAACTGTAGCTGTTATAAAATCCAAATCTTGTTCATCAATTGATCAAAGAAATACTAACATAATTAGTAATTACATTTTCGGGGGCAAGCCTGCAGGGCCGTTTGGTAACCAGGTCTATTGTGTTAGTTATTTTACAGTAGAACACGACTTTGCACAGTCATCTGCACAGTCTGCAACTCCAAGCACGCCTACTCCTAACTCTCCTACTCCAAACACTCCTACTCCAAACACTCCTACTCCAAACACTTCTACTCCAAATACTCCTACTCCAAACACTCCTACTCCAAAATCTGCTACTCCAAAGTCTGAAAAATCTGAGATAGTTTCCTCTAACAATTCGAAATTCGAAAAATCTGACCAATTGCAAGATAAAGCAAGATATAAAATTAGAATATGCAAGAGTGAATGTGCTAATGTTATAAAAACAGCTGGCTTACCTGGCATACAAAGTTCTTGTTCTTTGGATTTACCAGAAAAAGCATCACATTTTATCTCAGTGAAAAAATGTAATGATATCAAATGCGGGTTTGGAAAAACGAGGCAAGTTCCCACGCCGCCAGATGATCGCATTTTGTTAGACTTGAGTACTCGGAGAGCAGTCTGTTGCGATCTCTCCGGGAAAGTGGAGCAAGTGGTAGCAGGGATAACAGCGAAGATGAAATTTGGTACCGAACCTTGTTATTGTGAATGCGAATGTAAATTTGGCTTCATGAAGAAAACAACATATTGTGAAATATGCGGCGGCTTTGAACGTTTTGGTGAAGACTATGGAAAAACACCTGGATACAAATTGCCTTTTCCCTGTCCTATCTTCCACAAATTAACCGAAAAAAACAAGATGAAGGTGACTGCGTCTGGAAGCGACACTAAGAATAAAAAAGAGAAAGAAGTAATAAATGAAGACGGTAAAAAGAAAAAAAAGAAAAAGATAGACAGCAGATTCAAGTTTAACTACGGCTATACAGGTATACGTACGTATTTTTTATTTTTTTTTTACTTCTTTATTCTGAATATTTATTGATTATTATTGTTATATATATATTTCCTTCATATTATAGCGCCTCATATTGGTCACAGCCGCTGCGCATTACCTTGTGTTGGCACTTTGAATGCGGTACCCAAGCGCATGGGTTGGCTCTGGAGTTGTGAAAACGTACCTGGAATGAAGGTACGTACTGATGACTATAGCTTTACACCTATTGGAAGTAGTGAAGATTTTTATTTATCTTTTTGTTTATAGTATCGTCCGTTGTGGAAGCCTGGTGCGGCGAATAAGCACGTAGTGAGATTACTTAAAATGGCCAGGAATCCTGAAGAATTCTTGGCTAAAAAGAGAAAGAAAGTTGCAGGAAAGCCAAAGAGAGCACTAAAGCGGCCGTTACTAACCGTACAGAAGAAAGATGGTGAATATACTGTGACTATGGAAACCATGAAAACTTTCTTAAAACAGAGGAATTTTAATCAATACCCGTATGAAGACAAACCTTTGGTGACTTACACGATCGGGAGGACTTCAGAAGAAAACCTACAAAGAAAGATAAAGAAAGAGCGTGCGAAAAGACGGCTAGAGAGACTTCAACGCGACTTCGTTCAGAGCGCATTCAGAGATATGTGTCAGGACATTTGTATAAAGACATACCAACAAGCGCTTGGTTTGCTGCCCGATGCCGAACAACCCGACTGTACCTGTTACCCGGCACAGCCTGGTCCCGACGACGTAGAACTGGATCACTCCTGCTCTTGTTCTGAAGACAAGGACTTGTCTGAGTCTGACACCGACTCTGATGAATGGATTGTTGAATTTACTCCCCCTACTGCTAAGTATGATCCAACGTTCAAAACCAAAAAAATTATGACCGCAGATAATACAACTCAATATGTGTTCACAGACTACAAAGTAAAACTATTAGATAGGTTAGGAAATCCAGTGCCAAGATTCTTTAAAGGTCCTAGTGGTAAACAGGAATGCAGCGATTTAGGTGGATTTTGGGATCCAAATCATAAATGGTTAGAGATTAACGTGGACGGTTTTATAGGACCTGACGGGAAATGGGCTCCGCATAACTTCCTAGGGCCAAATGGAGAGGTAGTCGATGGTGAGCCTGGAAAATTTCAAGCTACGAATGGCGAGTGGTTGGTTATTGGAGTTGATGGATATGTTGATCAAGGCAAATGGAAGTTCTACCCTAAGGTAAAAACTCCAGTGGCAAAAAAGCGCAGGTCCTGGAAAAAAACCGCCGGTGACACAAAGGAAGACAAGCGATCCATGGCCACTTGGAGTTGCTTCGGCAGTGTATCTCCGAGAGTGTTATCCAAAATGGGGATTGTTGGTCATGGACACGATAAGAAGGTATTACATTCAAAATTACAAGACATGTTGGCGCAAGGAGAAGATGTAAACATTCCACAGCCTACAAGAGTACCGCGGTCAAATAGGTCTAGAGCGAAACTTGGCGCTGCTCAAAAACGCGCTTTAATTGAGAGAGCACAATGTAAACATGCCACTCCTTCAGATAGAGGAATAGTGGCTGTAGATGGCCACGGGAATAAGGCATATTTTAGAATGAAAGATTTTGTTAATACAAGGCCCAAAGATCGGATGACCTCGCTTACAGATAAGGGTATTAGTCTAAGCTCATTCCATATGCCGTGTTTCCATTCGTTCATTAGTAGTGAAATTATGAAAAAGCAGCAGTATGACCGTTTGGTGGCACTCGCTGAACGTCGGGCAGCGGGTGGCGGCCAGAGCCAGATGAAGCCAATTCAAGGGGCGCGAAGCACTGCCTCATCCACACCAGCCGACTATAGCGGTGTCTATGTAATATAATTAGTTTTGGGTTCATTATAAATGAAACGATTTGGTGTAGGAATTTATAAGGTTTAGAAAGTAAAACTTTAAAGTAGTTTATTTGGTATACGTCCTAAGTCAAATTTTGTAACGTTATGGTAACTTGTAAGTTAAATAAATTATTTACTTTCATTGGCGTTTCATATTTTTACGATTTTACATCTTTATAACAATTATTATGACACAGGGTTGTGGCATTGATAAAGTGATTTTTTTTGTTAGAAACTTGCTGTCTGTGTCGATTATCCCACACAGAAATTTAAATAATTACATTTTATACTCAAACTCAAAGCATTTATTTCAATTAAACCATTTACAGGCACTTTTGAATTGTCAAGGAATCGGTCAGTCAGAAATAGGTATGAAGCTAGTTGCCCATTCCAAAGCGTAGTAGGTACCTATGGAGAAGAACGGGCAAGAAACTCCACGGACTCTCTTTTAAATAAAAAAATGTTACAAAATATTGGTTACATCATTCATGTTGAAATTAAACATGTGAGAACAATGTAGAAAGACGTGCACGTTAGAAGTGTCCGTAATAAAAAGATAAAACAAAGAACAATTCAAAAAATTAAAATAAAATAAAAATAAGCCCTGGCAGCTAAGAGATGACCAGTCCCAACTGACGGCGCCCGTTCACGAACATGACGCATGGATTAGCACCATTCAGCTCAACCATTTTGAAGGGAGCTAAATGATCCAACACACGCGCCACCATCAGCGATACATTTGAGTGAGCATGACATACTCACAGCCGCCAGGGCACATTCAAGTCAATGCAAGACATATTACCCGGTAAATGGTAACTCTTTAGTACATAGTGCTCACAGCTGTGCTATGCAATTATATAATACAATGGAGATTGAGTTTATACAATGCAAAGATAGTCTTACAATCTTCAGCAGCTCCAACAGTATTTGCAAATGTTAATCAATTAGTTGTGGAGCAGGACCAGCATTGAGCCAAGCATTTTTATCAGCGATGTAATCCCCCAACGTATAATATGCCTGCCTGCATAGTGTGCGTTTTATACAAGATTTGAATTTCGTCTCATTCAGTTGAAGTACTCACCACACACGCACACACACCCTAATACACACGCAATCAAACTAAAGTCTTTCCACAGTTATTATGACTCCACCCTATTTGCTTAGCACACGATCAATCATAATCTGAATAATAATTAATTGCGTCATATGTTCGAAAAATTTGTCAATCCAACAACGTATAACACAATGAATGTTGTTGAGCTGTCAAAATGAAAAAGATTGTGATTGATCGTGTGTTACGCAATTAGGATGCAAGTTGGCTTCCTCTATGGGAGTGGAGTGGGGCATACACAGAGATTTTCTTTAAAATTACAAACATAATGACATTATTCAACCTTCATTATGTATCGTAAGACCTATTTCAAACTACCAGTACCGAACAACCTACCTTGTTGATGTTTGAATCAAGTAAGCTAATTTATTTTATTGTTTTTTTCATTTGGCGAAATGTGGATGCTCAATGTGTTTAGAATACTGCACCCACAGAGGTGTACCTTTGTCTAACCTTTCACGGAATAGAGGCTTGAAATTGTTTAGTTATTTTGTTTTTTATTTTCATCATCGCGATCTAAAACTTTCGATCGTAGAGAATTAATTATCATTCTCTCTAATTTCAGGTGGCTCAGGGTTGGAAGCCTGGTGCAATATCCAATCGTCTTCTTAAGAAATTAAACAAAGCAAAACGGCAAACGCAACCAGAGCAAAGAGTGAAACCAACAAAGAAGACGAATAAAAAGAGGGTTGAGGATAAACCGACCCTCATCATTTGTAAGAGGAACGGGGAGTACCGCGTCGAGATGCAGGTCTCTCCCGAGGACAGTGACGTCAATGTAGACCAGCAGCAATGCAGTCCATTGGTATACAGGATCAGCAGAGAAGACAATGAGGACAGGATTCAAAAACGGTTGAGGAAACGGCAACGTATTGTCAAAGAGGCCATCGACAAAGTTTGGGTGGATCCATATCATCCCGAGATTTGCGAGAAGACCTGCCTTAGAGCCTACAAAGAGGCCATAGGACTGTCCAACCCTAACAATCCTGAGTGCACATGCAGTGAAGAAGAAGAAGTAGATGAATGTAGTTGTTGTAATGGCGAAGAGGATGACGATGACAGCTCCGATTGTAGCTCCATAGATCTCGAATGGGAGATACAATTTTCTCCTCCTATCGCGGCCCAAGCTTAATTTTTTTTTGCAGACCTATATTCCTTATTTTTTAAGTATTTTGAGATGAAATAAAACAAGAGTTTAAACGACAACTTTACTATCCATTTTACGGTTTGCCAGGAGGTTGTTCAGCATGTCCCATATGACGAGTGAGAGGGTAGTGTGAGGTGCAGTCCTCAAGTAGAGTGGTCCTAGTCCTTTGTAGAGGCCGTGGATGCCTTCGGTTCTGTATATTTTGGACAGGCAGTCGAGTACTCCAGTGTATAGGACGTCACCGGTTGCTGCAGACCCTGGAAATTAAATGGACATTAAATGGATGGATGGAGTTGGACATTAAATTTATTATGTTATTGTAAAGATGACAGTAAAATCTTTAGAGAAAGTTAAGATTTTCAATACTCAAGTGGATATAGTAATAATAACTTTAGTAAGATCGAGAACAAAGTATTTGTAGTTTTGCAGCTCTATTCAATTAAGTAGTAACTGGTCGACCGAGTGAAAATAGAAATAAACATATCGTCCAGGTATTTCAACGTTGTATCACATTCTCGAGGCTGAATGAATGAAAATACAGAAAACGAATTTTCCCAGATATGAGACCTAGGTAGATCGATTTTTCATCCCCGTAAACCCCTTTATTGCAACTTTCATCGAAATCGTTAGAGCCGATTTTGAGAACGTGAGTAAAAACAAAACAAAACAAACTTTTAAGTATTTGATGTTTTGGGAAATTTGGTTACATCGAAAGGTTTGTTAAAGTATTAGGTATCCAATCAAATAGCAATGAAGGCCATTCAATGTAAGAGTTTGGAGAAAAGTTATATTTAGTGACGAATTCTGGGAAAATTTCAAAAATTACAAAAAATTGGGTGTTCTCGAATCCCATGTCTTTTCGCCTAGGCTTTATAGGGTGCTTATTTGTTGCAAATGGGTTACACAATCACGTCCTGGAAGGAATACGTCAAATTACCAGTCACCCTGTATGCAAATAAATATACAAATATTGCTCGTATAGTCTAGTCTAGGATATAACTGCTTAGATCTTCTTCTACTATGCCTACTTAGAGAATAATCTAGGATTTAATAAAACTGAAGTAGAATAACTCACTAGACAGATAAACATAATGAACCATTTAGATGGGGCCAATCCCCGAGACAATCCACTAAGCCAACCCATTAAGTCAGTTTAATGGAAAGTGAAAAATTCGTGTCGCTCAGTTATACATACGCCAGCCGAGTAGGCCAGTTCAGTTAGATTCAAACGACAAGTTTTCAAAATCAACGGCTACTGTGAATAAGTAGTGGAATGGCTAACTGGCTCGGACGGTAACTCGCGTTCACCAAGAAGCCAATCCACTGCGACAGTGGTGGGGGAAGCTTTTGGCGCCAGCAAATTAGAAATCGTTCAATTACAAGGCTTCTACAATGGCTTGAGGACAATCCAATGCAGTGGTCTGTCTCTATTTACACGATGCTATTATTGGATAGGCTTAGTGGATTGTTTCGGAGATTGGCGGTTGATCTCGTCTAAATGGTCCATGACAGACTGAAGAATTATCAGAAGATCGTCCATCTACAGCTTAGGCTAAAAACCCAAAATCATTTATACAGGAAACATTGAAAGGAAGTATTTCACTTGACGAAAACTTCCCCATAGTTCCCGACCACCAATAAGCAGCGACAACGTTACCCTGATTATAAAGCCGCGTATTCACTACATCCATCGGCGTTTCGACACATTACAATCACACCGCATACGATGCTCGCCACGAAAGACAAAGTCAGTGGCGACTCTTCAAATTACCCCCGAGCATGCAGACTTTCCTTGAATCTGAAAACAAACTTGAGAATGTAGTGTACGAACCCTGGTTGTATAAACGGACGGTGGTGACGTCGAAGGGACAAATTGTGAGGGATACTACCACCCCGCTTACAGCGCTGGCGCCGAAGGCGAGTCCAAGCGGAGAGTTTGAGAAAAAGCCGTGTGACAGCAACTCTTCTTTGGCTCTGAAGTGGAAAATATTATTGAGGAGTGTGAGGAACAGGGTGTAAAGTTCACTCATCCACCATAGAATAGAGAGGATCCTCCGACCAGACGGACGTCGTGTCTGGCGGGCACCTGCCCAACGGTTGAAGTCGGGATCTTGTATATATGTCGATCGCGCGGTAAACTCTATTTGCGCGATGCAGGATTTCGTCAGGATTTTTGAGTGACGTCAGGTCTTTGATGCGTCGGTAGTTCGCAGGTGGCGATGTAGATGCCGCCACAATTAGTTGAGTGTTTGGTTCTAATCTTCCTGGACTGTCCTTTTTTGGCAGTTTTCTTTTTTACGTACTGCGGCTGCAATTAGGTGACATGACACTTGTGTCAAATGTCTATAGACTAAGTGACCAAGATTTATCTAAATTGATTTCTTTACAATACACAATAATACATTTTGGGCTCATAGATTTTTTTTTACTGTACCTTGTCAGTCTATTGTCTTGGTTCTAAAATAAAATCACGTGATGCCGTCCTCGACAATACAGATTATTACAGACATGCAAACATGCAAATGTATAGTTTTGTTCAGATAACTGGGAGTAGGATCAAGATTAGGATAGTTTAAAACTGGCACTTCGTTATCTAGCCCTATTGTCGCATTCAGGCAGTTGAGTTGAATTCTAGTTACGTAGGCGTGTGTTTATCTTCATCACCATTGGCAGCATTGTTCCACCCTCTGCTGAGTGGCGTTACATAGTTGCAAATGCGCAGTAACCTGGTTCTCTCCTATCGTTATGCCAATATTTCCTTTCTCCACGACCGCCTACTGTTACCACTTACTAGGAGGCTTTTCCAGCAGTGGAGGCCTATAGGTCATAAAGCTTTCTTACTTGGAATATGTCGGGAGTTGAGCAGCGGTGCCTATGGCCAGCCTCGTGCACGTCGCGGAGACCCCCGCGAAGAAACCCCTCATACCTTCAGTCTTGTAAATCGTGACGATGCCGTCACACATTCCTGAAACGATAGGAAACAGGTGAAATTGACTGTTGGGATTTTTGAAGGGAAAAATTTTTTAGGCGCGTTGGGCATTTTTGAGATGGGACTAAGCCATTGATTTCGCGACAAACTTTCGACCATTAAAAAGACATCAACGTTGATTACCGCGATGCCGATTTTTTTTCAAGTTTTCACTTCTGTCGGCACTCCCGGAGTGCTATTTTTTTTTTGGTTTCAGTTGATTTGTGCCTATGTTTGGAAGGGAAAGGGCGTATTCCAAACATCAATCATTTATTTTGTTGGTGATATTTTTTAGCATATATTGAGGCAGCTCCAGTAAGTTACAATAGTACTTGTATCGGAGCTGTCTCACTCTTCGCTTAAGTGGTAGCTTTACAAAGATGAGGCTAAATAGACCAGCGCAGACCCTTGATTGATCAAGAATTTCTTGTATTTCTGTATCTTTGGAAATATTTTTTAATGTTTCGAGACCTGTCCTTTAAGTCACTTTTAATGATGAACATCTTTAGGTTCTGCCACAAAAAAAAACGTTCACACATTGGTCCTTCGAGCCGAGATCAAACCCTGATAATCGCTTGTCGCTCTAAAGAGATCCCTTAAATGGAACTGCTAAAGACCTGAAGTTACCTTTATAATTATGCTGCCTTCCAACAGCTATGCTAGGGTGCGCGCCTGCCTGTATCCTGGTCTTCACTACTGAGGCAGGGTTGCCGGTAACTCCACCCATGATGCCACTCACACCTGACCAGAAGATGGCTTTTTCTATACTTATGTCGCCATCTTTGTTTTTAGTCCAGCCGTTGACCTCTGCGACGTGGTACATGCCTAGCCTGAAATTATATTTAAGATGGTATGAAATTGATGGCATTTTACAAGAAAAAGGTTCAAAAGTTTAGATTGAGACTGAGATTTTTTCGTCACATTGTATCTTTATTGCTGAACAGGTCTTACTGTTTTTGCTGTCTGAATCTTTTTTCCTGCCCATATCCCAAGTTATTTGGAGTTGACACAGTACATCTTCTTTTCCCATGCATTTCCTTCACTCAGCCGTAAGCATCAGTATTCATCCCCTTGATAGCTGTTTCGTCTAGTACACAATCTACTCAACGTTTAATTGATCTCCTAGAATATTTATAAAATGTTTTACAGTGGAAAATGCGTCTTGAAAATTATGTGGCAGGTTTTCCAGAAGACATTATGTGGGCAAGCCATAATTTTAATATAGGCATTTATAGGTAAGCAATAATTTATTATTACCGGACAGAATTCATAGTGAGCCCCAGCACCATAGCTGGTGCTAGCCCCTTCTGTAATGCCATCACGCCATCGGCCCTCGCGATCACAAACAGCGCGTGAAAGATACCCCGATATCGCGTATTAGTGTCGGTGCGCGCGCGCAGCTCTCCTTGCAGCTGCAGCCGAGTCTTCACAACGTCCATTGGGTTTGTAAAGATCGCTGCACCGGCGCCCGCTAGGCCGCCAATTATGAAGTCCATTTTTAAGTTACTGTAATTTAAAGGCCAGAAAAATTTGATGTTTTTAGTAAATTTTACAAAAGTGTCAGGTAAAGATTAGTGTGAAGTTTATTCTGCGATCAACAAAACCTAACCCCCTTTGAGTAATAATGAATTTAGGCCTTAGTTCACTCGTAATTAAGCACCTTTTCATTACGTATGATCGGCCGCCGCCGGCCGCCGCCACCGCGCTGTTGCAAAACACCGAAATAGCAGTTCCATGATAATTATATTTTAACAGCGTGATTGTGCGATAATGAACTTTATGTGATAGAATGTAAGGTTCTAATGTTGAGAGTATTACTAATTTCAAGAACAACATTTGGTCTAGTGGTCAATGTATCGAGTCTTGGTCTAATGCATTCTAAGATCAGGAACCATGTATACGCAGCGAGTTTTTGTTCACTTTCGGAACCAATAGTACCTATACGCAGCGAGTTTTTGTTCACTTTCGGAACTAATAGTACCTATACGCAGCGAGTTTTTGTTCACTTTCGGGACCAAGTATACGCAACGAGTTTTTTTTCACTGTGTGTTTTTCATATTTATCTGTTTCTACAAGCTTTTTATTAATTAAGTTTGCTTCGTTCGCACGTGTTTCCATTTACTCCAATTGTCATCCATTTTTCAAGCACTTCCTGGCATCTGATTGAGCTGAAACTTGGCATACTTATAAATCTACAGAGATATTTAAAAAATATGATACCATGGAGCTGGTCTAATGATGGAACCCGAAGATGGCCATAGAAACTCCTCTACGAAATAAGATAGCGTCGTTGAGTTTGAACTCGTTGGTTTTGTCATTACAAGATGGTGTCCAGGGTCTGATGATAGAGTCAGAAGGTGGCCACAGGAACTCCTCAACTAAACTAGATAGTCCTTTTTACACTTAAAGATAAGCCTTATGTAAGCTTTTACGGAAATATTAAAGTGCAATGTTTATTTAAACAATGGAGTCGGCCAAGGTGTTTAATTATACAGTTTGTTTAGGAATGAAACAAACAAAAAAACAATGTAAATGTGTATTATTTTATTAAATAAAATATAAAAAGTAAGTTGGAAGTCGGTGTCTTTGTTGCTGTATTTTCGTTTTTTGCCACCGACTTCCAAAATTAAAGTTATTTTTCACTTTTTTATGTTTTTTTTTGGAAGACAGTTTTTTTTTTGTAAAAAGTTTTTACACGAAGATGTTGGATGGTGGTCTAAAGTACCCACCCCTCTGTTTTGTAGCTCTTTAGGGTAAATTAAGCGAGTTTTGTTTTAAAATGAACTATTTAGCTATCAAAAAGGACAATACCGAGAAACTGTCGTACGTATAAAAGTCTGGCACATCGCCATCTGATCTCATCACCACTGTTAGAGAGATGGTGTTATATAATTACTCACAAAATTAGTACGTGGCGTTTGTAGTTTTTTACACTTATGGCGTGATATAAGGTACGCGGTAAGGTAGCGTACTTATTTTTATTTTATTTTTTTCGTTTTCAACGTGTGTATCAGATATCATATTTCATATTTTTACTAAAAAAATATGAACTGTCCCATACAAAACTTCAGTACCTACTCGACCCAAATCTATGGGATGGCTGGTTATTTTTTCGTGATTATGATGTTGGTCCTTTGGAGAAAGTTGTTCAGTCTGATGGTCTGTACCACACCCTTAAATTTGACCACACCTTTCTAAAAAAAATCTGCTGTTTCATAGAAAAGTGCAATACCGTATAATAAACAGTAGATTTTTTTTTATCCGACTAATAATTTCAACGCAGGGGGGTTTAGAATCATGTACTGAATCCATGGTAACAGTTTTCGCGTCGATGTCCCTGCCAACCTGTATACACTCGGCGTCACAAAAATCGCACCTCTTTAAGAATTCCCTTCAAAGTCATTTTAACCCTATTAATCAATGGTAGACATATGACTATAAGGTATCATTGGAATGGCAATTTATTTAAATTTCAGAATAAATCAATAGATTTGGTTTTTTGTTTACCAGGAAATAAAAAAGCAAGCTAATGCAAATGATTAAAAAGTTAAGTTTAAATTTATCAGCAAAAATTGCAACAAAGTCCATAAAAACAACTTAAAACCTAGTGTTACCCCCTAGCCCTGATGACTGCTTCCATGCGTTCTCTCATGGACCTAATTAATGTGACAACAGTTTCTTGAGGAATGTTGTCCCATTCTGCAATGACGGCATCTTGGAGGTCTTGGAGAGTGGTAGGGGCAGGATCACGTGCCCGTACTCGCCGTTTCAGTTCATCCCAAAGGTGCTCAATAGGGTTCAGGTCTGGACTACGCGCCGGCCAGCGCATAACAGGGATCCCAACTTCTTGCAGGTAGTCACTTACAATTAATGCGGTGTGACAGCGGGCGTTATCGTGCATTAACGTGAACCCACTGCCAACAAAACCCGCATAAGGGACAACCTGCTCCTCTAAGATCTCTGTTATGTACCGATGAGCAGTCAGCGACCCTTGCCCACGAGCACTTCCAGTCCGAGAAACACACATAAGGTTCGTTTTGCCGTCGATTGACATGCCGCCCCAGAACATGCACGAGCCACCCCCGTATTCCACTGTCTCTTGAATACAGGCTTGTGCGAATCGTTCCCCTTGCCTCCTGTACACTATTCTACGCCTGTCGTTGCAGAAAAGATACACCCTCGTCTCATCCGAGAAGAGCACAGCTCTCCATTGGTCTATTGTCCAATCCACATGGTCACGGGCAAATTGCAACCGGTCTCTCCTTTGCTGTGCAGTCAATTTTGGCTCTGTAGCAGCCCTGTGAGCTGCAATTTTCTTCTCCCGAATTCTTCTTCTAATCGTGGAGACGCTTACAGAAGTTCTGCGAGCTGATCGCAGTTGTTGTTGCAGCTCAACAGCATTGGAGAACCGATTACGTAAAGACGTCGAAACAATGAAGCGATCGTCTCTTTCGGATGTGCACCGTTGTCTTCCAGATCCACGTCTTCGGATATAGCCACCAGTCTCTTGGAAGCGTTGGAACACTCGTCGAACGGAAAAACGACTTAAGTTCAGTTGCCGAGCAACATCACATTGCCGCATCCCTGATTGCAGTAATGCAATGACTTGAGCGGCTTCATCTGCAGTGGTATCCATTTTCTGGGGTATTTTCTTGCTGTAGTTGTTCACGTGTGTTCACTTCAAAGGTTGGATAGCGAATGACCCACATTTAACCCGGGTCGCAATTTTTATACCCTTGTAGGGAGGTGCAATCAGTCGCCGTTATAATGCGTATTTTGACAACATTTTTTTTAACGTTACGTGCTAATGAGATCTGTTGTGTTTAGGAATTCTAACTAGTGTTAATTTAAAGGTCGTTAAACATACTTTCAATTGATACTAATAGGTTGATATTAGGTTTAATGTATTCGTTGATGGCGGGCGGGACATGCTTGAAACTTATTTTCGGAGAGGTGCGATTTTTGTGACGCCGAGTGTATAACACCATTTCATGTTTCGGCACCATTTCTTGTCAAGCCTGGTACTCAGGAAAGATGCGATGCCAGCACGCGTAGCATGACCACCGTAGAAACGGGTTTTGTCGACGGAAGAATAGACAAAATGACAGATTGTGATTGTTTATCTGTAATTTTGTCTATTCTTCCGTCGACATAATTTGGCCTGGGGGAGGCCTATGTCTAGCAGTGGACGTCTTTCGGCTGAAATGATGAAGATGATGACAAGGAAAGACATGCCTAGGATAAGATTCTACATCATTATTTTATGGTATCTTTTCTTTTGGGCGCATTAATTAATCAGCGCTTGACGTAAATTGACATAATTTTAGTAGGCAAGTTTTTAATCACGTCTAAACTTGTATGAAGTAGTGACAGGCGCTGATTAATTTGACAGGACTAAACTAAAATTTATCTTCTGTCCTTTTCTTAATGAAATAGAAAGAAAAAGATGCACTGAACTTAAATTTAGTTTAGTTTGTGAACAAAGGAATCGGCACCATTGATCTTTGCCACATTAGCTAATGTGGCAAAGCTAAGGCTCCATTTTCTATGACCCTTTACAGCATAATTTCATGTTAAGGCTCTCGCAGACAGGCGCTATGTGACTCGTGCAACAATTTAGTCTATGAAAACTTTATGGAAATTGTTCTATCGGAGTCGCGTCACGTCGTCGCGTCGCGCCGTCTGCGGGCGCCTTTATGGATTCATGAGATGACAATCGTAACTGTAGTGATTGAATGAATGAATGAATGATTTATTACTGTCAGATTTAAGTTATGGCGCGATATTCTGCAAACAGCTGCAACATAATGGATCACCCTTGTGTAGCTAAACGTGTACTGGTGATTAACATTTTCTTGTTGGTAAAATAGCGCCCCGCGGTTTCAGCCCGCATAAGTCTCGTTCCCGAGGGAATATCGGGATAAAAACTCCACTCCACTTTACTTTAAAACTCGCGCGTTAAACGCTTTCGCTTAGTTTCATACTGCGCAAAAATAATCTGAAGTGTCAAAAAACTCAACTTTTAAAAATTCAACTTTCAAATTGATAGTGCAGTTTTTGACGCACGTGTTGAAGAGAACTCGAAGTGAACAAAAAACTTTCAAGAAAAAACGCTACAAAGTGAAAAATTACTTTAATTTCGGAAGCCGGTGTCTTTAGGCATAGGTACGCGGGCTGAGACGTCAGCTAATTTACTAAAGTCATTAAACTTGTATCATTCATGTTCATCAGTTTAAAAAATATAATAAATATCCAATTAAATATTCAATAAAATTATTTTAACCCTCTAGATAACAGCATTTTTCATTCTATGTTTGTATCTATTTGTTTATTGAGGTCAGCTTCCAGCCAACTACTGGCACTAGCATTGAATGCTGCTGCACTGCGGATATTTGCACTGGTTTTATTTAAATGTCGTAATAATTGTTTTACCCATTCGTATTCACATTAATTTGCCCTATTATAAACTTTATTAAAGAAATTAACTATGTCGCGTAATTTATTCGATTTTATCACTTAAAAAAAAACAACAGACTTCCAAAAAAAAAAACACTACAAAGTGAAAAATAACTTTAATTTCGGAAGTCGGTGTCTTGGTTTTGTATTTTCGTTTTTTGCCACCGACTTCTATTTTTCAAAGTTATTTTTCACTTTGTAGTGTTTTTTTTTGGAAGACGGTTGTCTTTTTTGTAAAAAGTTTTTATTTTTTACTTTTTAGCTGTGGTACCTACCCTACACAAATTCGAAAACTACTACTTGCTATGTAAATAACAGTGACAGGAACTTATCATAATCATCCACATACTAAGTGGGAAAAGTACGTATTATTGAAGCTAACTCAAAAACTATCGAAGCAATGTTAATCAAATTTATATGGGACCATCTCGAAAGCATACCCTTTCAAACAAAAAAAAAATTCAAAATCGGTCCACAATTGACGGAGAAATCGGTGGACATACATAATAATAAAAAATAAAAAAAACCTACGCGACGAACATATAACCTCCTCCTTTTTGGAACTCGGTTAATAAGCAAGAAATTGTATCCAACATAATCATTAGTTAACCCCCTATACTCACCATTTAAGATAATTAATAAATATTCATACGCAGTTCATTAGACTACCTAAGTATAAAAAAAAACTCACCTTCTACTATAGTAATAAGCGTTATCTTATATCACAATCAATAAATTAATTACTAAATGAATTAAAAAAAGAACCGCATGGATGTTACATCGTTTAAATACATCGTTTAAATTTACTATCACAATACAAACTGTACTGAAATAATACACAAAATATCGAACGCGCGTGACATTGAATAATGGGTACAGGTATTGGCGTAACAGACATGACGTTTATCTGACGTAACAAAAAATTTTGGCGCGCGAATGCGGACATGTGCGACTGTGTTACATAACTCAGTCGACGGCTCGACGGTTGAGTGAATACTGGCGACTTGGCGTGATTGCACGTGCACGGCACGGCCACTCGATCGCGGTTGAATGAACGATTTTGTTCCCAGAAATAGCATGGCTTTTGGAATTGGGAAGTTGCTCAGTGGAATTTCCCTTCTGCTATTGATTCTTGACGCCAACGGTAGCGTGTCGTGGACACTGAGTCGTGAGTGGACGCCACTCGCTACACGTGTAGGTATGGCGATTCCATACTAAACGTGTTAAAAATCATGTAAACAGCTTGTCACCAGCCACCGGTGGCTGTGGTCGGTGGCCCGTTTGCGCGGAGCCTAAATGATTCAGCCCGACTCGAAGGACCAAAAACTTTGCAAGATAGCATTACGGCTTATAACGTTTTATCTTCCTGTATCTTTACACATTATATAATTAATTACATAGTCTGCAGAAAAGGTTAAATTACTACATTATTATCAAGTTTATTTATCCCGTCCTTTGTCGATTTGAGGAAAACAGGTCACTGTACTTCTGTGTCACTAGATTCGTGATAAATAGGGTAGTTGGTCACAGTAGTTCTAGTTTTAAAAGGTTGCTGCGTTGGCAAGAAAAAAAAAATAGGATTTTTTTCCTAATTCTATGAAAAATTGTTTTTAAAGGCACTGAAGCACTACCTGCTCGACCCAGCCCACTTGGCTGTCTGGCACTGCAGCACTGTGCCTACATTAAAGAGTCTCGATCCTAGCCTTCAGGCTGTTAACCCGCTCGGTACCTACATACTCCCATAGAGCAGAGCAGGTCAGCCATCTCACGACGAAATTCCCGCATTTCATCCCAAACCTCCCAGCAGCTCAGATCGGAAGAGCCTTATTTCCTCCCTAAGAGTAAGTTGCGTATCCAGAGAGGGTACTCCATCAGTACCCTGTTCGCTCCCCGCTCGAGACCTTAGCCACCGCAAGAATAATACTTAAAGAGGATGACAATGGCAGCTCTGATTGTTACTCCTTAGATCTCGAATGGGAGATACTTTTCTCCACCAGTTACGGCCTTATCATCGCAGCATCATCTTGAAGCAAACTGCAAACCCAGCAGCCTGTTACAGCCTCGCCGCCGCCAGGTGGCGCATGGCATGACTTTACCATCGCCATGCCGCTGGGCCGGCCGCGCCGACCCGCGACTGCTCTTGGCGCCGCCAGTGGAGCCAGTGCTCGTCCCACTATCGCATTGTGGACGTCGTCAGTTTTCTCATAAGATTTATATCAGATTCAAAATCAGAACTTGTAAATTAAAATACAACAGTACCCTAATTGCGTAACTTATTTTCGTAAACAATTTTGCCTAATTTGTTTCATTTTGACAGTTTAACAACATTCATTGCGTTATTTACGTTGTTAAGCAGATTTTTTTTCCAACTTATGAAGCTATGGATTGGCAATCTGTTTCAAATCAAAACAGATTGTGATTGTGTTGTATTACGCAATTAGGATACTGATTTGTAAATGTCAGTAAATGTCCATTATTTCGAAGCCCGTAAATTAAAACTACGCAGCGGCAGCAGCCGGAACGGCCTGTTACCTGTTGGGTTGATTGAATTCAAATGGGTGGTTAAAAGAGTCAGCTTGGCTTTCAAGCTGCCACGTACTGCTATTAATTGCGATTACGTAATAAAATACATAACTTAACAAACACAAATCGAGGCAGGAATATAGGAGGGTACAAAGGATAATAGAGAGGAAATCGGAACGAACTCACTCAGTCACTGCCCCAAGTCCTCTTCTCTTTCTTTGTTTCTCTGCGCTGCGTGGCGTCGTAGTACTCATAATCGTACACACGGCTACACATCAAGCTATACATGTTGATGTGTGTATGTCGTGAGTGAGTTCGTTCCGATTTCCTCTCTATTATCCTTTGTACCCTCCTATATTCCTGCCTCGATTTATATATCAGCTAAGCTGACTCTTTAAACCACCCATTTAAATTCAATCAACCCAACAGGTAACAGGCCGTTCCGGCTGCTGCCGCTGTGTTGTTTTATTTACAGGACAAGATGGCACGGTGGCGTGGCTTGATTTTCTGACGTTAGAAGGACCACTATTCCTCCTGCTGCCACTGTGTAGTGTTTGTTTCTGGGCTTCAGAATAATGGACGTTTACTGGTACAAATCTGTTATATTCTAATTTACAAGTTCTGATTTTGAATCTGATTTTAATAAATCTTATGAGAAAATTAGCGACGTCCGCAATGCGGTGGTGGGACGACCACTGGCTCCACTGGCGTGCATGCGTAGCCATACACGCTTGCATGACGATGGTAAGTTCTGCTGTGCGCCATCAGGCGGCGGCGGGGCTGCAACACCACCAATCGCGACGCAGGCTTAATTTTTTGTAGTTCTACATTCCTTGTTTTTGAAGTATTTTGAGGTGAAATAAAACAAGAGTTTAAACGACGACTTTACTGTTCGCCAGGAGGTTGTTCAGCATGTCCCATATGACGAGTGAGAGGGTAGTGTGAGGTGCTATCCTCAAGTAGAGTGGTCCTAATCCTTTGTAGAGGCCGTGGATGCCTTCGGTTTTGTATATTTTGGACAGGCAGTCGAGTACTCCAGTATATAGGACGGCACCGGTTGCTGCAGACCCTAGAAATTGAGTTAGACATTAAATTAGCAGTAATATTATGTTATTGTAAAGATGACAGTAAAAGCTTTAGAGAAAGTCAAAGGAAAGCAGTTACCAAAGATTTTCAACACATGCACTCAATTGGGTACAGTAATATTAATAGTAAGATCGAGAAAAGAGTACTTGTAGTTTTGCAGCTCTATGAAATTAAGTATATAACTACTTAGATACCAAGAATACTCCGTTCCATAGCTTTCTGGCAAACCCCGAGCGTGGACCTCTGCTGAATTGTCAAAGACCATGTTTGAGAACCATACGTGAGGATGGGAAGAATACACACGTCGATGAGTCTTCTCTTGAGGGATAGAGGAAGATCGCCCTTCATTAGATCTTTCGTGGCCCAATAGCTCTTCCAGGCATTTTCGGTGCGTCTTGCAACTTCTTTGTTTTGTCTTGCCTGGAAAGAGACTATTTGACCACGATAGAGATACTCATCGACATATTCAACCTCCCCACCCGCCACGGTGATCCTGCGATGCGCGCTGTTCGTCATCAACGTGGTCTTTGACATATTCATTTGAAGCCCGACCTCTAGGCTTGCCGTGCTAAGATGGCAGGATGAGCTGGACTCCTTTAAGAAAGATTCGTCCTTAGAAGTTCTGGATAGAGAGAGGTGGAAAGAGGGTAGGGAGGCCTTTGCCCAGCAGTGGGACAATAATGGCTAAGAAAAAAAAATACTACTTAGATGTTCTTCTGCTTTGCCTTTACTTAGACAATAATTTAGAAATGAAAGAGTGACTAAAACTGAAGTAGAACCCACTAGCTAGACAGTTAAACATAAGACAGGCTGAAGTATCATCAGAAGATCGTCCATCTACAGCTTAAGCCTAAACTCCAAAAACATCTACATACAAAAAACATAGAAAGCAAGAATTTCACTTGACGAAAGCTTCCCCATAATTATGCACCAGAATAGAGCACCCGACCACCAAAAAGCAGCGACAACGTTACCCTGATTATAAAGCCGCGTATTCACAACATCCATCGGCGTTTCGACACAGACAACGATCACACCGCAAACGACGCTCGCCACGAATGACAAAGTCAGTGGCGACTCTTCAAAATACCCCCGAGCAAGCAGACTTTCCTTGAATCTGAAAAAAAACTTAAGAATGTAGTGTACGAACCCTGGTTGTATAAACGGACGGTGGTGACGTCGAAGGGGCAAATTGTGAGGGCTACTACCACCCCGCTTATAGCGCTGGCGCCGAAGGCGAGTCCAAGCGGAGAGTTTGAGAAAAATCCGTGTGACTGCAACGCTTCTTTCGCTCTGAAGTGGAAAATATTAGTTGAGTGTTTGGTTCTAATATTTTCCTGGACTGTTCTTTTTTTACTGTGTTTTTTTCAACGCTGTTGACTGCGATTGGGCAAGGGCAACCCATTCTTTAGGTCCAGCTGCCAAAACGCTTAAAAAATACAAATATTCAAATACATTCCTTGGTTCATATATTATTATATAATTTTGTAGGTGTATTGTCATACGTTTCTATTGAATAGCCTGCTGTAATGCCTACCAAATAATAATCTTGGTTCTCAAATAACGTGCCATCTTCGTCAATACAAATTACAGACATAACTACATTAAATTATCGTCTTGTTCAGATGTCTTTGACTAGAAGTAAGTAATAGATTAGTATATTCTGATATTATCATTTCGTTATCTAGTTCTATTGTCTCATTCAGGCTGTTAAGTTGAATTCTAATTATAGATAGTGCCATCCACGAAGACGCGCCCCACTCCGCTCCGCGCCGTACTAGTACAGTACAATAATCGCGGAGTGGGGCGCGTCTTCGTGGATTCCACTATCTATACATGTGACGTATGCCGGCTAATCCTTCATTAAAAGAGTATTTGCATTCATAGGCGTTACATAGTTGCAAATGCACAGTAACTTGGTTCTCTCCTATCGTTATGCCAATATTCCTTTACTCCTTTATATCAACAATATGAAATGCAACCAGTGTTTTTCATGCGCCTTGTTTACTGTTACCATTTACAAGGACACCGTCCAGCTGTGGAGACCTATGGATGGGCCTTTAAGAGGGTTGACCTATAGCCATAGGACTTTCTTACTTGGAAAATGTGGTGAGTTGAGCGGCGCTGCCTATTGCCAGCCTCGTGCAGGTAGCGGAGACTCCCGCGAAGAAACCCCTCATACCTTCAGTCTTGTAGATCGTGACGACTCCGTCACACATTCCTGAAATGTTGGGACACAAGTGAAATAGACTGACAGGATTTTTTTTACGGGGCGTACTATTCGGATTCCGATAGTTTAGAAGTGAAAGAGCGCAATCCGAAGATATATAAAATTAATGTTAATTTAATGGTAGATATTCCGTAGTACAAAACCCTTGTTGATTGATCAATGGTCCAGCCCATTCGGGGCAATATCTTGTATGAAGCTTTGTTTCGCTTATTATATTTTTTTTTTACATTTTACGCCCTCTCCTATATCCACTCTTCAATGACAACAACAACACGTCATATGATTATTTTCTTAGGTTCTTCCACAGACAATTCCCATGCAACTATTCGTTCACACATTGTTCCTTCGAGCCGAGATCAAACAAATATGCTGGCTTTCGCTTGCCGCTCCCTGAGATCCCTAGTTTAGAACTGGATGGTAAAAAAACCTGAAGTTACCTTTATACTTATGCTGCCTTCCAACAGCTATGCTAGGGTGCGCGCCTGCCTGTATCCTGGTCTTCACTACTGATGCAGGGTTGCCAGTAACTCCGCTCATGATGCCACTCACGCTTGACCAGAAGATGGCTTTTTCTATGCTTATGTCGCCATCTTTGTTTTTAGTCCAGCCGTTGACCTCTGCGACGTGGTACATGCCTAGCCTGAAATTACATTTAGGATGGTATGAAATTGAAGGCAGTTTCAAAAGGTTCAAAACTTTAGATTTAGATAGACTGTGATTTTTTCATCACACTGGTGCCGATTCTCTTGTCACAAATGCCTCTAAAACTAGGCTAAAAATCACCAAAATTTAGTTTATTCCTGTCAAACGACGATTTCCCATTCTGAAATAGACTAAAATGACACAACTTAACTATATTTTAGTTTGACAAAGATGGCACTGAGTTATTAATTTTGTGAAAATAGCAATTTTGCTATTCTGAATTTGACGTATTTTACCTAAAGTTTTGATGGTATAGCAAAATCTGACTATTTTTAATCGCGATTAAAAAGGTGTGGTATAAAATTTGTTGTCATGAACTAAAATTCACACCAACACCTCGACTTCAGGGGCAAAAACAATACTGTATCTTTTTTTCTTTTGCTTTTATCTCGAAAATTATTTATTTATTTATTTAAAGGCTTACCAACTAAACACATACACAGCATTATCCCAAAGTCTCTGTCAAATGTAGATCTCGCATGTATCTAAATGGTGTGTCCTATCGCAAAAATAATGAAAATTTCGACCCCCTTTATAAAATCCATAAACCCATAAAACCCATCATGTAGGTAATATTATTATTATCCATTCAAAAAGTGAAAAATTCCCTATAAAACTCGTCTGGCTGCCACCCCTGTGCGCTAAAAAAAATTCACGGGGTAGGGCAAACAAGTAAAGGAGGAGGCGGAGCGCGTGAGGGAGAGGCAAATTTCGCGCCCTCGCGCTCCTAACCGCCGCAGGAGGAGACGCCCTGGGGGTCGGGAATCACAGGCAGATTTCCGGCCACCGTAGGCGCGGGCTTGCGGACGGTGAGCAATGGGTAGCTCGCCGTCCGATAAGGACCAAGCCCGGGTCGACGGCGCGTTGTGTTCCACGCGCGCCTCAAAGAGATGTCAGCAGAATTGACGGGGTCGGCTAGGGCTAATGCCTGCCGGGGGTTCGAAGAAAACCGATAACCAGAACCAGAGCGGGAGAAGTATTTGATAACTTCCCACCCCAAAAAAAAAAGGGCAATCAAGTACCACGTGGAGTCGCGATTGTCAAATTCGATTCTAGTTGTGTCAAAAATTTTTTTTAAAGGACTTGTCCAGAAATGGTTTTTTATTACCTATTCAGTATCGTCTAGCTAGCACACAATCTACCCAATGTTTATTTATCTCCTAGAATATTTATAAAAAGTTTTTCAGTGGAAAATGCGTCTTGAAAATCACATAGTAAGTTTCCCAGAAGACATTATGTGGGAAAGCCTGCGAGTAATTATTTCAACATAGGTATAGGTAAGCATTAAATTATGATTACCTAACTGAATTCATAGTGAACCCCAGCACCATAGCTGGTGCAAGCCCCTTCTGTAATGCCATCGCGCCATCGGCCCTCGCGATCACAAACAGCGCGTGAAAGATACCCCGATATCGCGTATTAGCCTCGGTGCGTGCGCGCAGCTCTCCTTGCAGCTGCAGCCGAGTCTTCACGACGTCCATCGGGTTTGTGAAGATCGTTGCGCCGGCGCCCGCTAGGCCGCCAATTATGAAGTCCATTTTTAAGTTACTGTAATTTAAAGGTCAGAAAAATGTATGTTTTTAGTAAATCTTACAAAAGTGGCAGGTAGAGCGTAGTGTGAAGTACCATCAAGAAGGTTCAAACTTGAATAAAATAAGTAGGGAATGCAAATCCGTTCTGGATTAAAATCCGGATTTTAAAGAACGGATTTTTGGTTCAATCCGGATTATCCGGATTTTACGAATTTTTCATAAAAATTAACAAATCTACCCATTTTAGTTTGTTAATATGATGTTTAATAAAGGAGATGGAAAATGTTGGGCCCAAATGTAATAAGTTGAGATATGATCTAGAAATTAGTCATATTTTTTATCCTTGAATATCAAAAATCAGCTCGATTCTTAAGTCTGGAAGCGAAGAAATATGATAAAGATAATTTTCGTGAGATTATCGATTAAGTAATCGATTACACAACTACAAAAAGAACACCTACCCACTAGGTAGCACTAGGTAAGGTAATTAATCAAAGTAATTAAATGCACTATAAATACTTTTAAACAATATAGTGCATTTAATTTAAATAAAACATCATTAATTACTGAAAAACCAAAATAATGATTATCAATTTCATATCAATTAAAATCAGTTTTAATTTTTTGTCTATGTCACTAGTAGTGCATATTCTGCACTGGTATGAGCTGACTGACATTGACAATTTGACACTAGACATTAGTGGTGGGTCGTTCTCGAATTTTTGATAGCCGAAACCGTTTTCCCGACGACGAAAACGGTTAAAGGACGAAACTTATCCAACATGGAATAGAATTGCGTTTTCGTCGAGCGCAGTTTCTTAAAACTATCAACGATTTGAAATGTATGAAATGGTTTTTTCGCATCACGAACGACAGCATTGACAACTGGTAATACATTACTGACTGTATTTCATTTCAAAGAGTTCACTTTTTATTTTTATTGGAAGGACTGTTTTACGAGTGTGATAGATAGTTGAATCATTGTACCCGACTGTATTTTCTTAGATGTATAAATTGCACCAAGTAATTCAAAGACTGGTTTGTGCAATGAAGACTGTTTGAAGTTGAACCCAGGACGTAAAATGATTTCATCATCACAAAACGGTTTTTGTAAACGGATCGTTGTTGCAACGCCCACCCCTACTAGCTGTCACTTATTTCGTGTTTTCCGATGTGTTTTGAGTGCTTTCCCAATTATTTTTCTTTTTTAACGACCACTGCTTTGATTTTTATGGATTCTGACCCTGCCTACCTTGTACGACCCTTGCTTTCTCACTGGACACCGAAGATTGCTCACATGATTGACTTGGAATTGTTATTTTGGATTTTACCGCCGCTTTGTGGATTGGATATTGTTGAAACTATGGATCGCTGTGTGAATTGTGGGATAGCAACTAGTCACTGCAATACACTAATGTATGTTCGAATCTATAAATTCACACCATTTTTATCTCGTTACATTCAGGCCCAAGAGTGTATGTAATCGTTTCCGTCTCCTTTGTGTAAATGGATTAAAATAAAAGCACATGAAAATCAAATGAAATGAATTTTTATACATGAAAAACATAACATAACGCCTTGTTTCCACGAAGGGTTGGGCAGAGGTGACCCTGTAGCAGGTACACACACATTTCGCCAGTTATGTTTTGAGTCCCATGTAATAGGGGGCGAGCCTATTGCCATCAACCGGACACAAATCCAGAATCCGAGCTGCTGCTGGGAAATTCCATATAGAAAAACCCAACAACACTTTGCCCAACCCGGGAATCGAACCCAGGACCTCATGCTCAGTAGTAGCGCTTATGAATTTTTATTTTTTTTGTTATTTGGAATTATTAAAACTATCATCATTAAATACCATAATTATGGTGATATTGCCATAATATGTACTTATTTTTATTAAAATAATCAGTCTTTGACTCGCGTGCTGAGTAACGTCACTAAAATAATTAATAGGTTAAAATTAAAAGAAACTCTGAAGAACAAAAATAAAGACAAATATACTCCTTGTCAAAATAATAAACAAATAAACGAATTTGATTGAATATTGAATTTTTTTGTCATATACCGATTTTGGGTACAAATATACAGATTTTAGTGGGCAGCTCTACCGATTTCGCACTATGATATTCGAGACCACTGATCCTCATAAACCTTCGAGGTGCGGGGCCCCTCGTCCGCGAGGCCACAGGCGGTGGCCCACGTCGCCCGCGCTTTACGCCGCTTCTGCGCAGAGCCGATAGACTCGACACTCGCGAGACGCGCGAACAGCGAACTGGCTCGTTTTGATTTTTTTGTTACAATTTCTTATTATTCAAAAAATCCGGATTCGATTTTCAAATCCGGATTTGGAAGTCTGATAAAAATGTGCGAAAATCCGGATTTTTCGGATTACGGATAGTCCGGATTGCATTCCCTAAAAATAAGGTATTATATAATTGAAGTGTTTATAAAAAAATAACAGTAGATAGTTGTGCTAACAGTTTAAATTTGGAAAAGCGCCGCAACACAAAGATGTGGTGGCGGACTTTACAGGACTGGACAGATACAGGATACAGATCTTTTTTCTCCCTCGGATATCCGCGGATATCCGGCACATCACTAGTGTTAATCCAGGTAAACTATATGCGTGCCAAAATTCATCTTAATCCGTTTTGCTGTTTTTGCGTGATTAAGTAACAAACATTTAAATCATCTAAATGTACAAACTTTCACATTTATAATATTATGTATGTCGAATCTGGTCATTAGTACGGACACGAAACGAATCGCAAGCGCGCCACTGGCGACATCAAGAGTGATCTACATACGCCAAAAAAGGCGCGCTTCTACAGAGTCGTGATGTTTTAAGGCCACGGCGAGGAGGCATTCAGCCTCTGGTCGCATTGGAGTCAAGACGTCGCGGAACTGTTCTCAATTCGTGGTGCTCAGTTATTGTGTTAGTTGTAATTTGTGATCATTGTGTTAATTGGTGATTTTAATAAACGCCGTCGCACCCAGTGTGTGTATAATTTAGCTAGTGTGATTAATTTGATAGTAAATTATAATGTGATCTGAACTGCAATCTGTTTTTCTATTGCGCATTAACCAACACTACCCACACTACGTCCACAGTAGTTAAAATATCGCTGATAATAACGAAAGTCACATACCCGTCTTCGACATGTATAATATAGATCATCCAAATAAAATAACTAATAGTTACATGAGTTTGTGTCAACATAACAATGACGAGAAATAAAGTAACGTGTAACGTTAAATGCGCGAAACCTGAAAATAGTTTGATCAGAATAACGAGCAGAATCAATTGAACCACTTTTTAATATAGGTCACATTTTTCAAAAAGTCTTCATTAAAAACGTTGCCGTGTCTATTTATTAATAGGTCAAGCCATCACATGCGCAAACCCGCCAAAATAGGTAAACAAACACAAATTGTTGTCGACCAATTTAAATTTTCTCATACGCGGGATAATAATAGCTTTTATTTCAATGCAAATAGGTACGAATCTTACGAACTAAAACAGCACATTAAACCTTTAATTTTTTTAATGATTTTTTTTTCTCTCTGAAATAGAATTGAATTAAAAATCAGTTGGGGTGTCTGAGGTTTTGCGCATTTAACGTTACACGTTGTATAGTAAGTGGGATCATCCAAATAAAATAACGAATAATTACCTACATGAGTTTGTGTCAACATAACAATAAAGAGAAATAAAGTTACAGCTATTTATAATATGATTATTATATCTGCGTCACAACAATATCTCCATTGATTAACCGTCCTCTGACGCATTCTATTATAATATCGTGATAATATGACGCTGTTCAGTATCATTCATTACATCTCGTCAAGAGTCATCTATTTAATATCGTCTCGTGAGGCCCGTCATTATGCTGACACGCAATCAAATGACTCTGACGCACGTGTCAAAGATAACTCTAACTGAACAAAAGTAGGTGAAATATTGTCTTCGTATAAATAGTGCTTTAGATAGATATTTATACGACTATTTGTAAATGGTCCTTCATATAAAGGACTATTTATATGGAGAGAGACATCTGTTGTTCTTTTGATGAGAATGTGCGTGCTATAGTGGATGGCGAGGAAGACTAAAGAGAGATAAGTGTATGAGCGATAATATTAATTGAAAAAGGGCTTTTTCCATCCCTTTTTCATTCATATTATCAATAATTCATATTATCAACAAAATTCGTCAATTATTAAAATATTTTGCAGAAATCCGTTCTTTGTCTACAAATACTTACCTAAGTCACATTGGGTCAGAGACAGCTCAGCCCGAGTCAACTGTACCCGAATAATAATATGTCACTCCCGATTGCGTTCATGTGCATCAGTTTAAAAAATGAAATATATATCCAATTAAGGCTTCAATCTGCCGGGGCTGCGAATATGGGCCGATAGGGATATCGTGGCCCCCCGGCAACATGGCATAGGAAGGAACACGGGTGGGTTTTAGTCAGTAAGAATCTGACACGCCCTCCCGCTCCACCCAGAGCGGGAGAAGTTATTTGATAATTTCCCACCAAAAAAAAAAAAAAAAGGCTTCAATAAAATTATTTTAATTTGATCATAATTTTTCCATGTTTGTACTTGTTTATTGATTGAGTGCTACTGCATTGTGGATATTAGCACTAGTCTTATTTAAATGTGTGTATGTTTTATTTATTTGTATTCACATTAATTTGTCCTACCATAAAGTTTAATAAAATGACCTAGTTTCGCATAATTTGTTAGATTTTATCACTTAAATAAAATAAGCAAGAAATAGTAGCCAACAAAATCATTAAATAACCCCCACTACCTAACATTTAAGATAATTAATAAATATTCATACACAGTTCATTAGAGTACGTATAAAAAAAACTCACCTTCTATTATAGTAATAAGCGTTATTTTATATCACAATTAATAAATTAATTAGGCACTAAATAAATTAAAACAGGAACCGCATGGATGTTACATCGTCCAAATACATTTAATTTACTATCACAATACACAGATAGTAATATACTGAAATAAGAAACAAAATGTCAAACGCGCGTGACATTGAAAAATACAGGTATAGACATAACAGACACGCTAGTTTTACAATCAAGCGATTTTATCTATTATTTTTATGATAACAGAGTTAAAAATCGAACTAAAACCATTTGACAGTTGAAGCACCACGTGTTTTGATTGTGAATGACGTTTATCTGACGTAACAAATGATTATGGCGCGCGAATGCGGAAGTTGTGCTACTGTGCTAATAAGTTTACATAACTCAGTCGACGGCTCGACACGACGGTTGAGCGAATACTGGCAAGATTGCACGGGTTATCATGGCCAATCGAACGCGGTTGAATGAACGATTTTGTTCCAAGAAATGTTAAGTATTTGGCATTGGGGAGTTCCTGCATGGGGAATTTTGTTTCTGCTATTGATTTTATATAGGTTTAATGCGTGTAGTGTAAATGATTCAGCCCTACTCGAAGGACCAAAAACTTTGCAAGACAGAATGAAGGCTTACTTACTTTAGTTAGCTTTAGTTACGGCCTATAATGTTACTCACTATACATTACATTATACTTATTTATTTATTATTTACGCTCTTCAACAATGAGTACACTGTTACTTTGCAAACTTAAGTCTAAGCGCCTCATTACTTAAAGAAAAGCACAGCATGCACTACATTATGCGCAGATATAACACAATTAATCAATTAAAACAAGTAAGCAATACATAATTTAGATAACAGTTAAAATAAATGATTAAAAGCTAAATTGATTACAATAGATTACAGTGATATTAAGTAAAATTTTGATTTTAAACTAGAGAAACCCATTAAGGGGACGATAACTGACTTTTAATGATTTTATACTAAAGATGACGTCTAAACGAGTAGTGTTAGTGATTTGAAAAAAAAAATGTTAAATTAGAGTATTTTCTTAATATTTTAATACAGGCATATTTTTGATTATGTTTATATTACATAGTGAAATTAATTTGTAAAGTTATGTCTAACGTGGATAAAAAACTGAGAATGACGCAAAATCTATCAAGCGTATTTTTTTGAAAACTTCACCATTTTAAAGATAAATAAATTATAAATCTTTTAGTATACGTGTTTTATTAAAATTCCTTTTTTTTACGTGTAATAAATTAATAATGCGTCTAATTTGGGACAACGCTCCTTGATGGGCGAGTCCTATTACTGGCTGGACGTACGACGCGTTGCGTGAGCTCAGTACAGAACACGCAAGCTAACCTTTCAAGGTCACTGTCATATATCTGCGTCTTAAATGGCAAATGCGGCTTTTTTTAGAGCAGGTATTGATGAGTGAAAGAGGTCTATATCCACTTCGTGCTCTTTGAATGCAGCATACATTCTAGCTAGACAGTGGACAGTATTGCCTCAAGTTGGGACATCTTGGCATGCAGAAAAGTCTCCTATTAGAACTTCTTGGCAGATTATGAGGCACATGGAATAACATCCTACTGAGCAAATCGGGACAGTTCAGAGAGCATATTCCTGCGTTTCTCCAGCGACATCATGTTAAAATACTTTAAGTCTTATTCTGCACACAACCTTAAATGACTGCATTATTATCAAGTTTCGCGTCGTCACGCCCTTTGTCGATTTGAGGAAAACAGGTCACTGTACTTCTGGGTCACTAGATTCGTGGTAAATAAGTTAGTAGGTCACAGTAGTCATAAAAGGTCGCTGCATTGACAAGAAAATGAAAATATTTAATTCTCCTTGAATCTGTGGAAAATTATTTTAAAGGCTATGACATTGAACATTTGCAAACGGAGCATTTAGGTATAAATTGAATATTTTTTCTGCACGTGAAAAAAGCATCAGTTAGCGAGTTATTGAGTGTCTACTCCTTACTCATTTTTAGGGTTCCGTACCTGAAAAGGAAAAAACGGTACCCTTACAGGAATTCGTTGTCCGTCTGTCTGTCTGTCTGTCTTTTAAGACCCGTTTTTTCAGGAACGAGAGGAGGTATCAAGTTAAAACTATTATCAAATACGTAAGTTTACGGTCCCTTGGAGCTCTAAAATAATTAAGCTTCTAAGTCAACGTAATAAAATAATAAGGCCATTTTTATGCGACATATTTCGATACTCGCAAATTAATCAAAACTTCATGATTTACAATTTACTTTATTTATATACCTAGAATCATGAAATTTGGCAAGATTGAATCAAGGTCTCACAGCACAAGTAACGGAAAAGGTCCGAAAATCGTTAATTTGCAGTTTTAATAACAACATTAATTTAAAAAAATTGAGATTACAAACTTATATTTGCAGTTGAAGAATTGACCGTGACGTATGATTACGTTAGAACATGTTTTTCAACTACAATGTAATTTTTTTTTTTGGGATATATTAAGCCAAGTACGGAACCATTTACCTGGCCGGTTTTTTAAATGTCTTGCCTAACAGTGGGAAAATTCTATATAGGTAGGATTACCTATAATGTTGATTTACTCTTTCCGACAGCGAAACTTCGTAATAGTACCTACGGCACTGGTTCACAACATTTGTATGAAATTATCAAACAAATGTTGTGATAACAATTATCGCCCCTGCTAACTACTTCTCTGATAAGAATATAATATTGTGTAATATTTCAGATTGGTTATAATTAACTCCTAGTTGTAAAGATAAGAGTCATAATACTCATAATATAAGTATTTTTTATTCTCAGTTGTATTGTTACTCACTCAGCACATTCTTAATTAAAATCTCATCACATACATTAAACTTATGCTAAAAATAATCTTAATAACTAAAGGACCAATGGACATGACAATTACTGCGTAGGTACATAGTATTGATAACAATATCTTGTTGCCTTGCAATTCATCATCATCATCATTTCAGCCGAAAGACGTCCACTGCTGGACATAGGCCTCCTCCAAGCACCGCCACTTCGACCGATTCTGTGCTTTCCGCATCCAGCGGATTCCTGCGGCCTTCACAAGGTCATCGGTCCATCTTGTGGGAGGTCTTCCAACGCTACGTCTTCCGGTACGAGGTCGCCACTCCAGAACCTTTCGACCTTTAGAGTTTGGCCTTGCAATTGAATAAATTAAACTATTATATAATAAAATAAACTAAAATAGACTAACGCAAATAAAACTGGTAACAACAAAAACAAAAAGTTAAAAAAATAAAATGAAGAAAAACTTGGCAAGGATAGCGTGATTTTCTTTCTGAATCTCTGTAGGTAGCTTGTCGCTGAATATATCTAAGCCATTGCCATTCCAGCAAGCTAAATTTCCTAGCCAGCCTAGGTAACTCTCTAGGTCTTTTCCGGATCTTATCCTTCGAAGAAATTCCGAGCATAGCCCATTGCTCCACAGCGACGTAACTAGGTGACCTTGAATTTGAGGACCAAGCCTCATCTGCCTAGCCTTCCCAACTATGTTTGGGTCGGCTCCCAGTCTAACTGGATCCAGCTGAATACCAGTATTTTACATGTAGCGACTGCCTCTCTGAACTCCACAACCCAGTTACTGGGGAACACGATACAACTTTTGTGGACATGATAATTATTCAGATTGATTACAATTGTAATATAATAGCAATCATATAATTGCGTTTTATTAAAATATGTTTTTACTTTTATTAATTTATTTATCTTTTGTATAGATTCTTTTCTATTTTGTGAATGTGAGAACGCTGTTTAGTGAATTGTAGACCTGTAGACCATTTTCTATTTTGTTAAGTACTTAGTACTTATTGAAAGACCTACACTGTCGTCCAATACCTAGTAGGGGAGACCGAGGGGTTTTGAAACAGAGGTGAGTTGAAACAACGTCAATTGCGCGGAATCTATAACCATTATCGAGTTGGCAACAACGCTGTTTAGCCGTGCCCCACCGCCCGCGGGCCCCTCAGTATGCGTCTACGCCTCAAGGCTTGCGGTTGTGGAGATCTGACACCCATGTCAAAAAAAACACGAAAAGTAAGTTTTGTTCGTTTTTTTTAGCTACCTATAGTTTGATAATGTGTTAGTGTTTTGGCTTGTGTTATGTATGTTTCGAAATCTCATTAACTAAGGATTGAATGAATAGTGATGGTGCAAGTCATTGTTTTGTGGTTTGCTTTTAGGTTGTAATTTTCTAACGGGTGGAACGATTTTTGTTACTGAGGGGATTTGAAACAGCTTGTTTCAACTCTCCTCGGTGCTCTTTTGTATGACTGATTTGCTGATATGGTGTAGGTAGTTAACTTTTTGTTTCGCTTTTTCTTGTTTCAGCATACCTACGGACTACGAAAGAAAAACTGACAGAGGTACAGCGAGCCGAGAAATATATGATCACGCGGCAGATGAGGTGATATTGCGCCAAAAAAGTCTTCGGGATGCTGCCTCCAACTATAACCTCAACCATACGTCATTGTACAGACAAAACTGTAAAATTTTCCCAATCAAATTTGAACCTTACATTTCAGCGATAAAGTTGAAAATCTATTAAATAAATTTGACAGATTGTAGTAGCTTGAAGTGCTGGCGTCTGTACAGGTACATTAAGAAAAAAAAGGCTTATGACCCTCATGAAACGACTGCTCCTCCGACTGTAGGATACCCAGAAAAGACCGTTTTTACATCTTCAGAGGAAAAGATACTCTACGAATATCTATTAATACCTTATTTTAATGTAAATTAAAATAGGGTTAGTTTCGTTATAAATTGAGTAGAAATTACTTAAAAATATGTATGTTCATTTTAGATTTTAATTTTTTAATAAAACCCTTTAAATTTCATAGTTTTTTTCTAATATACAACCCTAGTTCTCCAAAATTAATACCTGTTTCAACTCCCCTCGACCCTTGTTTCAACTTACCTCGGTATTAGGGGATTTGAAACAGAATGACTTGTCACGTTTAAGTTAAATTTTCGCGGTAGCATTCATACTTACGCTTTTTTTGTTGGTCTCATATAATAGTGAAAGAAATGTGCTATCGATTGGTACTAATATCGTATAATTCTAGCTAATAGATTTTTGTGTACGACGAATAATGTCAAAATTGTTTCAACTCCCCTCGGTCTCCCCTAACACTGTTATTTGAAAGTATTGTAAAAGCCAATTATTTTTAAAAGAGTAACCGTGGAGTTTCTTGCCGGCTCTTCTCCATAGGAAACGACCAATTGGAACCGTGCACCTAGCTTCTGACGTTTCATAAGTGCCCAGGTTTATGTGAAATAAACTATTTTGAATTTGAATTTGACTTGGTAACTACCCTTAACGACTGTCAAAGATCTATGAATGACAGCCGGAACCAACGGCTTAAGGTGCTTTAAAAGGCACGGAGGGGTCCCGATGTTTGGTCACCCATCTACGAACCGACCGCGGCAAGCGTAGCTTAACCTTCAATCGACCCCTGCAGTTCTTATCATTTAGCCACGAGGACCAAACCAACTGTTCCACAGTTATTTACTCAGTAATTTATCATGAGTTAGGTAGCTGTCACAATTATCGATAAAATTATATTTGTGGTATAAAAAATACGCATAAATTGCACTAATTGAACTGAAAAGTAATTAGTATCGAAGTGTTATCAGAATACAAATAAGTAATGATGATAATTACTTTCGTTCAATTGTCCTGTCGACCTCGACCCAACAACTCGACTAAATTGCGATATTGTAAACTGAGCTATACCTATGCAATTTTTAATTACTGTTTTTATGTGTATTTTAATTTGCATGTTTGTTTTGCCACATATTCTCATTCATTTACTCAGTCGTCAATCTGCCTAGCCTTTTCCCAACTATGTTAGGGTCGGCTTCCAGTCTAACCGGATGCAGCAGAATACACGTGTTTTACATGGAGCGACTGCCTATCTGACCTCCACAACCCAGTAACTAGGTAATACGATACCCCTTGGTAAGAATGGTTGTCAGACTTTCGGGCTTCTGACGACCCGTAATGACTGTCAAAGATCCACGAATGACAGCCGGGACGTGCTTTCCCAGGCACGGTAAAATCTCGCTATGTAGAAATGATCACCATCCATAGACCAACCCCGGCAAGCGTAGCTTAACCGACCCGTGCGGCTGTTAGTACTTAGCCACTAGCTCCTCACTCCATTTACTCAGTCGTAATCAGTAAAAATTACTCCATACTAATAACTGTTTCCACTCTGTAATATTGGTAAATGGTACCTACATACTTAAATTAATTTGTCTTTCGAGATCTTTCTTTTATTTTACGACAGTGATGTACACACATAAAATAAGGAAGTACCTAAATATAAAAAAACAAAATCAATATCTATCGAACTAATATGATAATGTCATGTCCTTGAACTTAGGAAGGTCATCAACTCCTAGGACTTTGAACTTTTGAAGGGGGAGGATAATGTCAACGAAAACCACCTTTCTCATTATGCCCCTATCTGTTTTGTTTTACTTTTATCAACACTCGGATTTATACTCACACACATCACTCATTTAGCACACTAACGTTGAATTGTGTCTGTAAAGCGCGAATGAAGCGTCGCTACGTAGCGCGTCGTAGACGTTTCGTAGGTGCATCGTAGGTACATCGTAGGCGCATCGTAGGTCCATCGTAGGCGCATCGTAGGTGTATCGTAGCGGAAGCATAGGCGAACCGCAGGCGAGTCGTATGTAAGTGCACCATAGGTGCACCGTAGCCGAGTTGAAGCCGCACTTAGAGGCGTAGCAAAGAGTCATCGTCGGCGTATCGTAGGCGCATCATAGACGCGGCGTAGCTCATCGTAGGCACATGTAGGCGCAACTTAGGTGTGGCGTGTATTTGTTGCGGACTCGCGGCATATAAGTATCTTCCTGCCGACCCTTGTTACGTGAACACGTTCCCGGGTCATTAAGATACATACATGAGACTCTTCAGTTATGACTCGATCGTAATAAATAGGTAGGGTCAGCCTAAAAACCAGATGACTACCAAAATTAAACAAAAATTTAATTATAAATAAATACTTACATTTTGTGATATCTTACCGCTAAAAATGTTCACCGTACACGAACCTATTAGAATAAAACATATCAGGTTGAAGTATTAATTAAAATCACGTTAGAAACACAAAAGCCATCAATATCGTTCATGTGATAAACACCATTGTTTCCATGTGCATTGATAACAGTTAGGTACTTTTTAGAATATCAGGTGACTTGAAAGGGAAGTGTTGTGGTCCTGACGCGCATAACTGCTTTTTCACGACTATCACGCTATTGTGCCTAACGTGTCCATTAGAGCATTAAATCGGCGACGTCGTGGCGCTAGATAAAGTTACATTTACTTTTGTGTGTTCATAAATAATTGCCTTTGAGAAAGAACTGGAAATGTTAGGCCACGAAGGACCAGAAATTCTTCGCGAGGCGGATATGAAGCACACAAAAAATAGACGAGAATTTATCATCATCATTGCCAGCATTGTTCCACCCAGTGCTGATTAAAGACCTGCTCCCTTTTGTGCCATGCCTCCCTGGTCAATCCGGTAGGCTCGCAAATCCTTCCATATCCTAAGGGCACGTCTTCCCTACCATTACCGCGCCCTCCGATCTACTCCTTGATATGCAATGGCCTCTGTAGCCCCATGAAACATGAGGCTTCAGAGGCTAGTGCAATCTTGGGATTCATTCGATTTATCGAGACTGGTTAAACCAAGCTGGGATCTGTGCATTTCTTTCATTCATTCAAAAAGATAATGGTCAGCAGAAGGGATATTTACTCCTCATCATTTCTGGAACAAAACTAAACCTTATCCACAGACGGTTTGTCAAGAACTTTGCTGCCCTATAACCTTTTGTCACAATCAGTCACACCTACAACAACATGCTTAGGGGTCATTGATTTCCAGATTACGCCAAAAAGCTCTTACGCATCAATTTGATTGTATTTCTATGCAAATTCTCAGATATCTTGGTCTGAGATCGCTAACCGTGGAGGAATTATTCAGACTCGTCTCCGTTCTACACGCAAAGGTTAGAAGGTCACTCATTCATGATGAAAGTCAAGGTTAATGTCATAGTGAAGCGTTTCAAGTTCAAGTGCTGTTGACTAATACATTTCCTTAGATAATTGAGTATGGTTTGTCGTTATAGATAATCAAGTTCAAGACTAAATCAACTAAGTGGGGTCGATTAAAATATTAGTTTTACACATACATAACATAACATCACGCCTTGTTTCCCCGAAGGGTTGGGCAGAGGTCTCCCTGTAGCACATTTCGCCAGTTATGTTTAAGTCCTATGTAATAGGGGCGAGCCTATTGCCATCAACCGGGCACAAATCCAGACTCCGAGCTGCTACTGAGAAATTACAGATAGAAAAACCCAATAACACTTTGCCCGACCCGGGAATCGAACCCAGGACCTCATGCTCAGCAGTAGCGCTTGCTACCACTAGACCAACGAGGCAGTCAGTTTTATTCATTGGTATTAGAGATAATATCATTGTCATCAGCAGTTCACTGCTGGACTCAAGCCTCTCGAATCACAAGTTATTTAACTCGATTCGTTTACTCTTATGCTCTAATGATTAGGGCATAAATATTATAATTCATTTGTTGCAAGAGATTAGGCTAATCTAATATATGTATGTAGTTGTACCTGCTACAGGGACACCTCTGCCCAACCACTAATAACGCGTATGCACTGAGCAACTTTTAAAAGTGATTTGTTCCTCATCATTACAGCTGGAGATAGGCCTCCCCCAATCACCGCCACTTCGATCGGATCTGTGCTTCCCGCATCCAGCAGATTCCTGCGGCCTTCAGCAGGTCATCGGTCCTCCTTATGGGAGGACTTCCCTCGCTACGTCTTCCGGTACACGGTCGCTACTTCAGAACCTTTCGGCCTCATTTATAAATATTAGTCTATGATTTCGGCCCCATCGCTCATTTGTTCTGCGAGCAATGTGCCCTGCCCATTTTCTCCTACTGCATTGATTTTAATTTTTATGTTGTTATAAGTATGTCTTATGTCAAAGTCAAATCGATACTCATCGTGAAAATTGTACAATTGTATCAGTGGCGTAGCGTGCCTTAGCGGGGCCCTGTTTAAAAAATTGTTTGGGGCCCTTATGAAGGGTAAAGATTTCTCACACAAGAAAAAAAAAGTATTTGCATAAAATTAAAAGAAATATTTATTCATCATAATTATCTATCTGTCACTTTTTCCAAAATGTTTACAAACAATTCAAATTAAATAAACACTCTCCTTGCCTTTTTTTCGGCAAACTGATTTATTAAATCATGTATAGCTGATGATGAATTTGGGACCTTTTATTAATTTTTGCTTATGCACGTCGGGGGCCCCCGTGGCCCGGGGGCTCCGTATAATTGATACGGCAAATTCGGCGGTAGCTACGCCCCTGAATTGTATGCATATTTGTGGTCGTGACTCGAACACATCCTTATTCCAATATTTTTAGTCCTACGGTTACAAAAATTGATTACAACGATGACCATTATTTATAAAACCTGTCATTACCACCTTCCTTTAAGTACATATATGTATAATTATGTCGCAGTAATCTTACTGCGACATAATTATACATATGTATGAATAACTCTATAAGCCGTATTATAGAGTTATATCCCTAGGGATATAGCTGTATACCGTAATATAGTTATATGAAAGCGGTTCATAACTGTCTTACTAGGAATATAACTATTAGGGCACTCTGACCAAATAGGTTAGGTTAGAACTGTGACAAACTACGTCGAAATTGGTCGCAGTAATAAAATTAGGGCACTGCGACAGTTACTGCGTTGAAATTTTACGTCGGTTATTTTTTTTAAATCAGCTGTTTTATAAAAAAGTGCAATA
The DNA here is from genome assembly GCA_949152395.1 of Agrochola litura. Classification (NCBI taxonomy): domain Eukaryota; kingdom Metazoa; phylum Arthropoda; class Insecta; order Lepidoptera; family Noctuidae; genus Agrochola; species Agrochola litura. The sequence continues at coordinate 3,841,078 of OX424502.1, read as the reverse complement.
CCTACGCGGTTAAAATGTATGGATCAGCAGATTTTTTTAAAATAACTGACGAAAAATTTCAACGCAGGGGGGTTCAGAATCATGTACTGAATTCATGGTTTCAGTTTTCGCGTCGATGTCCCTGCCACCCTGTATAGATACCTATAGAAAATATAATGGAAAGACAACTATAGATAATTATAGCAACACGTGTTAAGGAACCGATAAATTGTTGATGGGAATGTAACATGTCCTCGACATGTTACCCGAACTTGACCTAAATAACGTACCTAACTTCTACTATCTATTGTCGATTTTATTGAGCTTTCTAACAGCTATTACAACAGCGAGGTTAAAGTTTGTCCCTGTGACTAAATAATTATGGAATTTCCCTGTGTGATTGAATCAGAAATATGGAATTGTAGAAGAATCAAAGTAGCCGACATGGCCTGAAGGCCATAATAGGTGCTATTCTGAAGTAGCAGTAAGCATGGACTCAGAACTAATTGCCCATGGGGTAGAAGAGTTCTCGATGCGACCTGTACCTACCTGAACTCCTGAAGAACAGTGGTGGAGTAAACCTGTCGCCCGTGGCGGTAGAGCTGAATCACTAAATGAGGCCCCCCAGGTATGCAGAAAAGTTAAGTGGAATGTAAGATATAATATAAGAGCGAGCGAAGCGATCTCGACATTTTTTTAGTACGCTACCTCGAAAAGGTTCGTTTTTAAAGTGAAAACTTCTTTAGGCGCGTTGGGCGTTTTTAAGATGGGAAAAAATAATTGAACTCGCGACACTGTTACCGTTACCGACACCTCATTAAAAGTATTTCCTGCATAATAAAATTGTTCTAGTTTTCACTTCTGTCGGCACTCCCGGAGTGCCACTGTCTTTTTCTTTTGACCATTCATACAGAAATAGGAGGTACTTACTTTGTCGACATAAATTATACTGAAAAGTCAAAGCATCAGACGAATATAGAATGCTAGAACGAGCGAAGCGAGCTGTAAAAAAGTAACTTGCTAAACATGTTTTGCTCTTGTTTGGGTTTTTGATTAAAAAGTATTTCTTGAGATTTGGGGCTCCCCCAGTACTGGGGGCCTGGGGCGGACCGCTCCGGCCACGGAGCCACCCCTCCCCTTAGTGCTGAAGAAGCTAGTAGCTAGCCTCCCCTAAAGTCAGCGTTGATTCATGTTTGCCTTTCATTCGGTATCTTATTGTACACCCAACAAGAGGTATGTACAGACACTTATTAAATTTGTACAAACTTTATTTGTTAACACAACAACGATGAACAATATTCTATTCTATTCTATCTTTCACTCGAAGTGAAACGTTTGAACACAAAATTAATAAAACATGAATTTATTGGTGAACCGAGATTTGGAACCGAGATTGGGAACCGATGTTGGATTTCGGTACTCGGCATAAATATTTTAAGGGTCGTGCAAACTGACGCGAATTATCGCACGACGCGACATCGGTAATCGTTCTACTGTGAAGTTTTGTTAGGTTTTTTTTTATTAGAGTCTCGTTGCGCCTGTTTGCAGGAGCCTTTACTTGTGCAATTGTAATCCATTCCTAACACTATGGGGTTTATTCATAAACGATGATTAAAGTTAAGAGACGTTTAAACGTCAAAAATGGATGGTTAAACAGTGGCTCATCATAACTTAACTTTAAGCAGCAACGTTTATGAATAAAGGGGTATTTGTCCACCGCACCGTGAAGGGACGTCAGCGTCGCCATTGCGAAACTGACTAACATAAACGACATAAGTACGCGGGAGCTAGAGATTCCACGCTTGTGCACCGACTTCGTAAACTATGCATGATTCAAAAGAAACCTGAGGCACTACTTGTCTCCAATGCAGCGCACCAAAGGACGTCGACTGTAAGCATCGTGGACAACGCAGCTGTATTTGACGTCACAGACGACAGCCGCTGTATTTGACGTCATAGATGACAGCAGCTGTATTTGACGTCACAGACGACAGCAGCTGTATTTGACGTCATAGATGACAGCAGCTGTATTTGACGTCATAGACAACAGCAGCTGAATTTGACGTTATAGATGACAGCAGCTGTATTTGACGTCATAGATGACAGCAGCTGTATTTGACGTCATAGCCGACAGCAGCGAAGTGCACTTATCAAGTGCATGTGCACTCAACAAAGCAACGTCGTCTACTGCGCGTTGTGATAATAAATTGTATATGGCTGGGATAAAATTATTTTCTTTTACATTTTATTATTTAACATAACATTTTCATTGTTTGCATTACCTTTTGTGGTAGTTTGTACCTACGTCACACTCATATATTTATGCATTGTTTAGCTGTGTCATAGCATGTAAGTGTTTAATTTGATTAAGTAGCAATTAATCTATCATCTCTCTCTCAATCTCCCTCTCTCCACCACAACAACCCGAGGTGTTGGATGGGTCAGTGATCCCCCACTTCAACAAATTGTGCAGCGGCCTTCTTGGGTACAAAATCAATTGAGGGCTTTCCGTACAGGCCACCACCACTACATCTAACACATGATCAATTATCAGACTCTAAGAAAGTGCTACGAAATTGTATTCTCGTAAAATATTAAGTTAGAATTAAATTAGGTACTAGTCTATTAGGCTAGATTGTAATCAATTACTAAGAACTTTAGTTTACATTAATAAAGAATAAAGAAACATCAAGGGAATCGTTCGTGTACCTACTCGTACTCATTTACATTTCATACCTAACAAGTTTACATAACAAGTACATGGTCTACAACGTCACTAAAAGTGAAGTCATGTTCTTTGGTGTCAGCAGTCGATGTTCTGATCCGATGCCTCCGGTCAAGTTGAACGGAACATCGCTTGTGAGGGTATTTAAAGTGAAATACTTAGGACATCTTTTGACTGCTGACCTCAAAGATGATGAGGATAATTATAGAAAGAGAAAGGAGGGCTCTGTCGGTCAGAGCTAAAATGATCGCTTGCAGGTTTGCACGTTGTTCTAGAATTGTGAAAAAAACCTTATTTCGTGCATATTGCACCTCATTTTACACGTGCAGCCTGTGGGTACTTAGATTACACTCAAAAATCGTACAGCGCCCTCCGCGTGCAATATAATAATGCGTTCCGGGTATTGATGGGGCTGTTCCGCTTCTGTAGCACATCAGGGATGTTTGCTGAAGCTCGTGTCGATTGTTTCTACGCTACGATGCGAAAAAATGCGCTTCCCTGGTGCGCCGGGTGCGGGTCAGCCCCAACAATATACTGCAGTGTATCGGGAGCAGACTAGACAGTGTATGAATCGCTGCTGCAAGCTTTCCACATCTGTGTTGAGCGTGTAGCAGAGAATAATTAAATATGTAGGTTATGTTTACTAACATAGGTAGTTGTTAAGATATATTGTTACTAACATGTTTGAGTCTTGTTGCTTGTTAATTTAAATACAATTGCCTCGTTGGTCTAGTGGTCGCAAGCGCTACTGCTGAGTATGAGGCCCTGGGTTCGATCCCCGGGTCGCGCAAAGTGTTATCGGGTTTTTCCATCTGGAATTTCTTAGTAGCAGCCCGGAGTCTGGATTTGTGCCCGGTTGATGGCAATAGGCTCGCCCCCTATTACATGGGACTTAAACATAACTGGCGAAATGTGGGTGTACTATAGGTACACCTCTGCCTAACCCTTCGGGGATTACAGGTGTGATGTTGTTAAGTTATAATAAAAAAAAAAAAAAAAATATTTTCACTGTAGCAACACCCCAACACTATGTTACCAAAAGCCTACACAGAAAACGCTCAATACAAAGGTCAACATTTAAATAACTCTTGACTCCTAAACTAGGTGTAAGTTCCTGTGACTTACGACTACTTACGAGTCAGTAACTCTCCGTAGCAAAATAAAACAGAATTAAAATGTAAATAAAGAAAACAAAACAAAACAAAATGTATTAACAAGGCTGATGTGAAGGGAAAGGCCGGGCGGGGACGCCCTAGGAGGACATTATACTGACCTTATTGGTGATGTTCTTCAGAAAGGTCAGGTGCGTAGTAGGTACTCGCAACCGGCGTGCGTGTATGACCAGATGTATGAACGTAAACGTGGGAAAAGGATTATGTAAGGATCGTAGCAGGTGGCGTTCTGTAGTTTCTGCCTACCCCCATGGGAAGAAGGCGTGAGTTTATATATGTATGTGTATAAAGAAAAAAATTAAAATTAAAAATTGTTAAAAATGTCAAACCATTTATTTCAGGCGATACAGGCCCATAGCTTTTAACCTAAACATACATATTTTAATATAAAATTAAAACTTGTGGTAGTATGCGATAATACCTATGATCTTACCTTCCAGGGGGCCTAGCACCAGCTCATAAAGCAGTATTATTTTAACATTACTTCAGTGTGGGAAAGAGATGAAGCTCTACAAGACGTATAGCTCCATCTCTTTCTCCCACTGAAGTAATATTAAAGTAATACAGCAATTTAGCAATGGATAAAAGGACACAGCGGATCGCTAGGTAACGACGCAGCTGACGAACTTGCTAGAAGAGGATCTAGCACGGCAGTCTGTGGACCCGAGCCTATCGTGCCAATCCCCTTCAACCAAATACGCAGGTGGCTGCAGGAATTCACCCACACACAAGCAGAGAACTGGTGGACCTCGACACCGGGTTACAGGCAGTCCAAGGAAGCTATGCCATCCTTGGATGGCAGGCTAACCAGGCGTTTATTACGCCTGGACAGGAACGGCCTGCGCATGGTGACGGGGACCATCACGGGGCACTGCTCGCTAAACAAACACTTCCACACAATAGGCATAACGGACAGTCCTCTGTGCAGGGCGTGCATGGAGGCTGAGGAAACAGTAGCGCACGTGCTCTTTGAATGCACAGGCGTCACCCAGATTAGAACAGAAACCCTCGGGTCACCCAGATCCTACACAGATGTTCTGAACAGGCCAGGAGACTTAATTAGCTTCTGGAGGGAGGTGGGCTGGTTGGAATAACCACTAAACGGCCGCCATGGCCCACGCACAATGGTCCACCTTACGGACTAAGTGCGGAAACCAAACCCTATAACATAGAACAAGTAATACAGCTTTTGGGCCCGCCTCATTCAGAAACACAGCAAAATTTAAAAAAGATTTGAGTTCTACGTGGCAAGGCATAAGGTCTGTTTTCCATTTAAAACTCATTAAAAGCCGACCAAAAAATGTCAAGATCCAGGCAACATTGCAGCATTTTATTCCAACTCTAGATCTTGGAAAGACTTGGGTGCTGTTTCCACTGAATCACTATATTTGCAGGTATTAAGAGGGTTTATCCTAAAAGTTGGCAACGTCGTAAATAGCTGTCAAATATTTACCTGTTTTGATAAATTTGGCAATATTACTGTATGGAATAGAAATGTGGCTAACAAGGGAACTAAAATATTTATTATGAAATGCAATAATTAGTAAAAAAAATTATAGTACGAGTACACCGAATATTTAGTTTTAGATGCAAAAAAAAAGAATTTGGAAACTTTCCAAATGCCTTTTTTTACACTTAAAACGGTTACAACATCAAATTCAGTGTTATAAATTGCAATTCATTATTAATATTCTAGTTCGCTAGTTAGCCACATTTCTTATACACACACACACATTTTTTATTGCCAAATTAATCAAATCAGCAAAATATTTGACATCTATTTGCGACGTTGCCCACTTTCAGAATAAACGCTCTTATGAATGTTGTCGTAATAAGGTTTCATATCTGTGAATACCAGTACTTATGCTTTACTCCCCTCTGAAAAATGAAAAACTATAAAAATACCAAATAACTATTCATCTGACACCAACAATGCACCGGATGCGGTCTTTTTTATTTTCATTGTTTTTATTTCACATGCAAATATTCCCCACCCTCGTGGAAGCCATTCGTCACAATCCACCACTCCGTCGTCGACTGGGTAATATTCAGTTAATGCCATACACGTGTACCCCACATTAGCGGCATATTTAAAGTTGGCAACCATTTGGTCGTGTTGTTCCGTATTCTCTGTCAAAAATATATCAGTCACGTGAGTATTGGCCATCATGATATAATAGGTCCATGGTATTATACTGAACAGCATTAAGTCATGTAAAGGACAGTGTCTTCGGTCCGCCCCATACTTCGATCCACAATACCAACTGTTGATCGAAGGCCCCATACCACAAATTATCCTCAGTTATTAATTTGTTCGTCTAGTAAAAAACTTTTACAAAAAAAAAACAACCGACTTCCAAAAAACACTACAAAGTGAAAAATAACTTTAATTTCGGAAGTCGGTGTCTTTCTTTGGTTTAGAATTTTCGTTTTTTGTCACCGACTTCCGAAATTAAAGTTATTTTTCACTTTGAAGTGTTTTTTGGAAGTCGGTTGTTTTTTTTTTGTAAAAGTTTTTATTTTTCACTTTTTAGTAGTGGCTTTTTAGTTGGGCTACCCCACACAAATTCGAAAACCACTACCTGCTAAATAAATAACAGTGACAAGAACTTATCATATCATCCACATACTAAGTGGGAAAAAGTACGTACTTATTATTGAAGCTAACTCAAAAACTATCAAAGCAAAGATAATAAAATTTATATGGGACCACCTCGAGAGCATACCCTTTAAAACAAAAAAAGAATTTTTAAAATCGGTCCACAATTGACGGAGAAATCGGTGGACATACATAAAAAAAAACAAAAAAAAACAAACCTCCTCCTCCTTTTTGGAAGTCGGTTAAAAACTGAACTGTCCGCAGGCAAGGTTACAGTCTCCCTCTGATGTTCTTAAACGTCGATCAAGACTCACACCGATTAATAAGGGCAACAAAGTTTTGTTTCGCAAAGGATTTTATGACGTCAATATTCGATCAGAACTTATCCATACGCCCTTAACGACGTTTATTTTCTCCCTTCCGTTTCCATTCCAATTCAGAGTCAGAAAAGCTATTTTGTCGAAGTATAAGGTCACCATAAATCAATAAAAAATGGCCCCTCTTCCATTCAAATTTTTCGGTGCGGGAAACTTGGTAAAACAATATGACTTGAAGCGCAGCCGTTAGTCTGAAACAGTTGTTTTCTTATTAAATCATGATAAAACATATAACTCGAGCATCCCCTTTAGCTAATGATATAAAGGCTTCTGCCTCGAAACTTGCGGGCAGCGGGGACGGGAGCGAGCGGTTCCATATAAAACTATTCGCTGCCGCGCCGCCGCGCGCCCCCCCGACCCTTGCTCGAAAACGAGGTGCCAGCAGTTGTTGCAGCTGAGCACGTACCCCACATAATAATCATGATGAAAACCTAAGTTTGATCCAGCCTGTCCCTTCTTGCTGTCCTCAGCGATGCCCTAAGCCGAGGTTCGTACCCCACAGGAGGTGCCCTTAGCGAGCACTCGCTTAATTTTAATTTATTTTTTTAGCATAGTTTAAAAGCTCCTGGCTGGAGGCTCTAAGTGTAGAAGCTTAAGGCCATCACAGGAAAAGTCCGGTTAAGCAGCCATGACCTTAGTGGTCACAAATGCGAAAGGCAATTAAAAAAAAAAAAAAAGCTGCAGCTGCCTCCACCGCCACCCCGCTGCCCGCAAGATTCGAGGCAGAGGCCTTGGTGTTGAGCCTGTGTGTAGGTACGTTACAAAATACATAAACCATGTTTAGGATTTGAAAATATGCCTCGAGGACATTTATACAGGGTGTTAGGCCGCTGGTTGAACATACAAAAATGGCGGATCTGTGAGGCCGTCTGCTACGTGTTTAGAGGCCCAATAACAAGACCCAGGCCACACAGATTCTTTAGAGTGACTTTTTTTTTAATTTATTCGTGATTCGTCGCTGCTCAAACTTCTATCCGGCCAAGTCTCGATCCCGTGAGATTATTGGGATAAAAAGTATCCTATGTCCTTACCCAGGTCATGGTCTACCCAAGTGCCAAATTTCATCCAAATTCGTTCAGCCGTTTTACCGTGAAAGCGTAACAAACAAACAAACTCACTTTCGTATTTATAATATTAGTTATGATTGGTTATCTCAAGTAAAGTTTCTATGTATTCCAAGCACCTTGCACCTTGTAATTTCAAGTTCCCTTCATTAAAATGATATTTAGAGTACACAAATTTGTTAAAATTTTTCCTATAATAAGTTATTTAACAATGTGTTTTTATACGTTTTTTTGTTGTTTTTATTATAAATTTGTTATGTTGTTGTTTTTGTTAAGGGTAAGCTACCATACCTACATAATTTATATGTTATAGACTAAATACGGCAGCGGTCTGTCAGGCCAAGTTACGTTCCACAAAAAATAGCCATGTCACCAGTTAAAGTTTAAAGACCAAAGTCGAGAGAGGATAAAAACGTTTGTACTTAACGCCAAGAAACAAGACGACACTGAGATGAGGGTTTCTAAAGCAAATGCTGTGAAGACTTTGGGCGCCGCGACGCCGCTGCCACCGACATGAGGCTGCCCCTAGGGCATACAATCTCGAGTCGAGGTTGGCCATTCGAACTCGCCCAGCAATCAAGCGAGATCTCGTTTTCGAGAGTGAGATTTCGCCTACTTTTTAAAATAATTAAATGTAGTGTACGATAATCATGTAAATATTATATAAATAAAAAAACATTAATGAAAAAATTCAATGTTTATTTAAGTCGAAAGCGTCAGGGTAGCCCGCAAAATTAAAATTTTCTTACGTTTTTTGCAATTTGCAGGTCAGTATCATGTTGTATGTTGATCTAAATATGATTCGCGGCCGTAACAAATTTGGCTTTATTCAATTATAATCATTACAATCAGCAACACAACTTCATAAGTTAGCAAAGGTGTCAAATGTCATGATTTCATGAAATCATCACATTTGACACCTGCAGCAATATTTGTTACGGCCGCGAATCATATTTTAATCAACATAAAACCTGACACTGACCTGCAAAATGCAAAAACGTAAGAAAATTTGAATTTCGCAGGCTACTCTGACGCTTCCCCCTTAAGTAATTTTCATCTGCACCAGTAACGCAAGAAGCCTACACAAACACATCACGGACACTACACGTGACTACACTGTCCCACTGCTGAGCAAAGGCCTCCCCCACTCCCACGGACACGCTGAGTCTCGAAATCACGTTCAAGATTTCGCCCGTATTGGTCAAGATCTCGAACAAAATTTTAAGAATTTGTCTTCCCACGAGATTGAATCTCGAAAAAAGGCTCGAGATCTCGAGATTGCATTCCATAATGTGAGTTTTAAAAAGTCAGATTGAAATTAGTCACAGGAAGTAGGTATTCCCATCAAACTAAATTCATGATAGGTGAAGTGATTGAATTATTGTTTTATTTTTAACCACACACACGGATATATTATTAAGGTGACCTAATAAAACAAACAGCGTCGTGGAAAAAATATTGTTTGACGCCAATTAAGTTTGAGAATTTCCCATAAAACCAATCAAGTGTTGGGTTTAGAAACCTTGCTAGAAAAAATGTGAGGTTATTTGGGGGTTCTTGAGGGTTTCCTGAACTCTCCACAACAATGTTTTTTTTTTGCCGGGGACGCCGTTTATTGTTTATTTACTTTTTGACGTAAGTTTCAAACAATTCTGCTTATTTACGGATGCAAGAGCGAGCCTAGCGAGTTAGAGACTTGGGGCACCTAACCTGTCTGAGTCGGGGTGCCACAAGTATTTTAGGTTCCATTAAACAATTTTTTTTTTTGTGGGAAATTATCAAATAACTTCTCCCGCTCTGGGTAGAGCAGGAGGGCGTGTCAGACTCTTACTGACTAAAACCCACCCGTGTTCCTTCGGTTGCCCTGTTGCCGGGGGCCACGATGTCCCTTTCGGCCCATATTGCAGCCAGTGGCAGGCAGTGGCCCTAGCGGACCCCGTCAATTCTGCTGACATCTCTTTGAGGCGCGCGTGGAACACAACGCGCCGTCGACGCGGGCCTCATCCTTATCGGACGGCGAGCTACCCATTGCTCACCGTCCGCAAGCCCGCGCCTACGGTGGCCGGAAATCGGCTCGCAATTCCCGCCCCGGGCGTCTTCTCCTGCGGCAGTTAGGGGCGTGAGGGCGCGAAATTTGCCTCTCCCTCACGCGTTCCGCCTCCTCCTTTGCGAGTATTACCGCTTCGCAGAAGGAGGTGACGGCCTGCCATTTCCTCTCGCTCCGTACCATGGCCTGAACCAGGGCCGGACGCGAGAGATCACCGCCGCCGTCCTTTAAACCCTGTAGGTGTAGACAGAAATAGGAGCTCCACTAAGCGGGGCTCCGGCGAACTACGCCTTACTTAAAAAAAAAATTACCATATATTTTTTTTTGACCTTGACCTTCGAGACTTTGACATTGACCCTGAAAATTATGTCTCCCGTGAACTGGTGGATGACTTGCCCTCTTCTTCTTTCCTCCTTTCCACTTCCCTCTACATTTTATTTATCAACCTTTTTGTGAGATATAATTTATGTCAGAATAACAAAACGTTTAAAAAAAACTGTGTATCTCCGGCGGGGAGGAGTGGAGGCGTTTACTAAATCTTCCTCCTCTCCCCCCACCCCTACCCCCTATCGAGGTGGCAAGTTTCTTAATTTTAATCCCAATCAACAGTAACAGTTTCTTTTTGAAAATATCATTCATCATTAAAACAAGACATACATAATTATATACTCTCGTTGTCGTTGAATCTTCGCTGAGAATTATTTGGATATAAACGCATTAAACACACTGTAAATTACTTTCAATTAATTAGTTCGATGATGACAGCAACAACTGACTGATGTGACAAGCTGTGACAAGCACAGTATCAAGCTGTGACGTACTGCAGTGGTGACTAACGACTCCCTTAAAAACTAAAATTCGATTAAAACTAAGCGTAGGTACCTAAACACAAATACTACATGGAAGTTTATGTTTGTATGTGGAAGCCAGTATACTTTATTAGTCTTTGTTTGGAAATAAATCTTCGAAACAGTCTACTTTGTCGATGACAATGTAGGGATTAGAGATGTACCGATGAATCGGAAAAGCCGACTATCCGGCCATATTTGTAGTCGGCGAGTTAGTAACTAATCGGCAAAAAGCCCCGACCAGTTGGCTCTTAGATACAGGGTATTGCAATGCAATGAAATTGTAACCTTTCCTTATTGTTAGAGATACTTAATTAAATTTTAGAATCAGAGTTTGTGATACAATCAGGAACAGAACTAAACGTGAAATTCTAGAACTCTGAATAAAGAACGACGAACCTACGTAACCTATTATAAAAATATTTTATTTTAGAATATTATTTTACTGTTACAAAACCGAAACTCACAATAATCTACGAGTAGGAACTCTTTCTATTCAGTTTTCAATCAAAATGAACCTCAAACTTTTGAATGGAACGGAACCACTCGAACTTTACCGAAAACAATGATCGGCTTAGCAGACTATTCGGTCAAAGTCATAGTCAGCCTATCTCTAGTTAGGAAGTATGAATGCGGATGTTTACAGATGTCAACACAGACTTTACGACGCTATCGGCTATTGGTGTTTTATCGGATACATTTCTGAGAGTTCGTATTGGGACGAGACTAACGATGGCAACGTAAGTAGTCGATTTAATTTCCAAGTCTAGGTATATCTATACTAATATTATAAAGAGTAGGTTTGTTTATTTGTTTGTAAGTTTGTATGTAGGGGGTAATCTCTGGAACTAACAGTTGGATTTGAAAAATTCTTTTTGCATTGGATAGCCCAATTCTTGAGGAAGGCTATAGGCTCGCGGACGAAGTCGCGGGCTAGTTAATATTAATATAAGATTAATATTTTAAATATTACCCACCAGTCACGCGCAGACTTATTTTGCGCGCACTATAATAGCTAAAATCGTGTTGTTTGAAGAGCCCTATGCAGTAAGCGATGTCATGGTTTGAAAGGTGAAGTTGCAAGCAGAATAAAATACTAAATTTGATATTAGGGTGAAAAAAACTTTTTACAAAAAAAAACAACCGACTTCCAAAAAAAAACACTACAAAGTGAAAAATAACTTTAATTTTGGAAGTCGGTGTCTTGGGTTTTGTGTTTTCGTTTTTTGCCACCGACTTCCGAAATTAAAGTTATTTTTCACTTTGTAGTGTTTTTTTTTGGAAGTCGGTTGTTTTTTTTTGTAAAAAGTTTTTATTTTTCACTTTTTAGTTGTGGTACCTACCCCACACACATTCAAATACCACTACCTGCTACCAGTGACAGGAACTTATCATATCATCTACATACTAAGTGGGAAAAAAATACGTATTTTGTAGCTAACTCAAAAACTACCCAAGCAAAGTTAATAAAATTTATATGGGACCAATTTGGGAGCATACCCTTTCGTACAAAAAAATTATTTTCAAAATCGGTCCACAAATGACGGAGAAATCAGTGGACAAATGACGGAGAAATTGGTGAAAAAAAAAAAAAAAAACAAACAAACATACGCCTCGAACATATTACCTCCTCCTTTTTGGAAGTCGGTTAAAAAAGAACAAGTCAGTGTGTGAGTTAAAGTTATCACAGAATGTCATAAAAATCAATGTCATAAAAATAACAAATTATACAAATAAATTAGCAACCATTTAGATTTTGTCTATACTCTAGATTGTCCTATGGACGGACCAGCATATTTCCAAGCACTCTTATCTTGGATATACCTAATCCTCTAATTTGTAATATGCTTGTTAACAAAGCGATTTTAATATGAGTTTTCAACAAGGTATTTTTTGTTGTAGGTTACATTAAACACATTACCCCCATAAAAGATGTATGTACTTTAAATAATCTGAAAAATGGTTGATCTATTTAATCTTTATTTCTTGTATTAAAATTATGTCTATCATTTATTTTATTAAAAAGATTTAGATTTTTTCTTATTGTATACTAACATATTTTTTTCATAAATTATATTTTTAACCGACTTCAAAAAAAGGAAGTTTCTCAATTCGATTTATATATTTTTTTTATGTGTGTTTAATTTCGTCGTTTGTGAACCGATTTAGATGATTATTTTTTGTTGGAAAGGAGATATCCCAAGGGTGGTACAAGGAAAGGTGGTATAAGGAAACCAGGATCTGATGATGGCATCCCAGAGAAATCGAGGGAACTCTTCAAATATTATAGGCAAACCTATAGCGATTTGGGTATTTTTATAGTAACTCGTGCAGTTGCTCTTGGAAAGCACCATTTGTTTAAGTGGAACTGATGATGAAGACCACATATAGCCACCGGAACTACTCAATAATAAGTATTTCACGGGTTGCGATTCGATTACTTTAATTATGGTTGCAATGCAATTTATGCTCGTCACAATGCATATGGAGAAGTGGAGCTGATGGTGAAGTACCAAGAGAACTCCTCAACGATGAACGTCCCTGCATCGGGAAAAGCAATATTTTGTAAAAGGTGATGAGCAGTTGGCATTTGGCTAATGTAACTTAGATAAATTACAAATTGACCGACTAAAAAGCGAGAAATAAAAACTTTTTTACAAAAAAAAACAACCAACTTCCAGAAAACCACTACAAAGTGAAAAATATCTTAAATTTCGGAAGTCGGTGGCAAATAACGAAAATACAAAACCAAAGACACCGACTTCCGAAATTTAAGTTATTTTTCACTTTGTAGTGGTTTTTTGGAAGTTGGTTGTTTTTTTTGTTAAAAGTTTTTATCACAAAATAACTTTTTTGCAGTCCAATCCCAAACCTTCGACCCAGTAATTGTATTTTGACCTTTAAGCACGGAAAAGTTCTTAATGCAAAATTGACAACTTAGACGAGGGTATTGACTTCAGTTTTCGAATTAGAACCTTGTTTTGGTCAGAATAGGGTTCGAAATTCAGAAATGGCTGGATAAAGTCAGAGTAAAAGATTTTTTTTTATTTGTAATGACTGTTTGTGTGTATCTAAGTAACTTTTGTTTAGATTATTTTAGCTAATTAGGTACCTAATTATTCCACTACAATTGACAAAAAAGACTATCAACCCACAGAATAGGGGCTTGTGGCTAAGTACTCGTAACAACAGCGGCACGGGTCGATCGATCAGCTACGCTTGCCGCGGTTGGTCTGTGGATGGGTGACCATCTTTACATACCAAGACCCCTCCGTGCCTCGGAAAGTACGTTAAGCCGTTGGTCCCGGCTGTCATTTGTAGATCTTTGACAGTCGTTACGGGTAGTTAGAAGCCCAAAAAGTCTGACAACCAGTCTTACCAAGGGGTATCGTGTTATCTAGTAACTAAGTTGTGGAGGTCAGATAGGCAGTCGCTCATGTAAAATTCTGGTATTCAGCTGCATCCGGTTAGACTGGAAGCCGACCTACTTGTTAAGTACTTAGTACTTATTGAAAGACCTAAGTTATTTGAAAGTATTGTAAAAGCCGAAGTATTTTAAAAGAGTAACCGCGGAGTTTCTTGCCGGCTCTTCTCCATAGGAAACGACCAATTGGAACCGTGCACCTAGCTTCTGACGTTTCATAAGTGCCCATGTAGGTTTTTGTGAAATAAAATATTTTGAATTTGAATTTGACTCCAACATAGGTGGGAAAAGGCTAGTCAGATGATGAATCCACAGAATAGGTACATTCATTTTTAGTTATCACTTTTATTTATTTATTTAATACTTCAAGCACACAAATGTACAGAGGCGGACTTAATGCCAAAGGCATTTTCTACCAGTCAACCTTTGGGTGATGCAGAGACAAACAGTGGTAGGTGCAATAGCGAGAATTGAGGAATAGATAATTATTTAAATATAAAGATATACATAAATATATATTTCCAATTATATATAAATATAAACAAAAATAAATACACATAAAATACTACTAAAGCAAATAAGACAAACAATGGGAAATCATTACCGCTGTGATGATACTGCCAGCTTCTTGCGAATGTGCTCGCGAACTTTGACTTTAAAAGATAATCGGTTGGTCGCCATCCTAATTTCCTGGGGGAGCGCGTTCCACAGAGAGATAGACTGAACGAAGAAGGAAGAGTGAATGAAGTCTGTGCGGTGGGTGGGACATTGAAGAAGACGATTGTAAGATGAACGTAGATTTCTATTGTGGTTGTAGCAAATGTACTGAAAGTGCGGGGCTAGATAACTAGGTGAAGAGGGAGAATCAAGAAATGAAAACAAGGTGGTCAGCGCCCTTTGCTCTCTGCGCTGGCGTATGGGTAACCACTTTAGAAGCTTTTAATAATTCCTATACGATTTGTCCCTATCCATTCCAAATCAATTATACTGAAAGCTGTTTGTCCATACGCGTGTGTCACCTGACACCTGACAAACAATATTTTTCCGACTCGCCCGCCTGAAGGTCAACGCAGTCGATCGATGGCGGTAATAATGGTCATTACTCCTCGTCCCGCAGTCCCGCCGTCCCGCCCAGTGTGACGACGTTAAAGCGTGACAGGTGGTAAGTACCCCTTAAAGTAATCCTTTATTTGTCACGCTACTAAAGAAGCTGTTTCTTTAATAGCGTGACGGATTTTTTTTTGACTGATGTTTCTTTTATGATATTATTGTGCCACAATTTTTCTAGGGACTGTCTCGATAGTCTAGTAATGCATGCGCTATTTCTAAACTGAGGAGTCTTAGGTTCAATCCCAAAGCAAAATGTGATTAAGTTTTTCCATTACGAAATTATCAGTTTTAGTAATAAATTTGCTCATGATTATATGGGACTACTTATTAGAACTTAGAGATGTAAAACACGAAGGGTAGGCAGTATATTTTGCGTAGATAAAATATATTTTACAAAAAAAAATTGTTCCTCATTTTGATAGACTAAAATGTGTTCCTAGAAAAGTGTTGGTAAATTATAAGTAGAAACTTTTGTGAGGTTAACAAAAGTTTTCACTATTTTATTGAACCCGATTATGGGGGAACTGAAATAACGAATTGTTACTTGTCACAATTCAGTATTATATATTTAATCAATCTTATTCAATTTAATTTAATTTAATTCAAGTAAATGTAAAGTATAAAAGATTATCGATATTAGTTCTAATTACATTGTTATCCATCTTTATATTAATTATTATTGTCTAGTGAGATCTAAATAAAATGCTGTGCTTACCTTTAATTTAGATGCATGCAATGCTATTGTATTTGTAAATGTTATATACTTTGAATATCTGTGTGTGTATTTAGTTGGTTTGCCTAAATAAATAAATAAATAAATTGAACGTAGTGCGATCGACCTCGTTTTATTAATTTGTACATAATTTTAAGTCTTAATTAATTTGTATAATTAACTTACTTAGGTAGTACCAGAGTTCAACAAAAAAGATTTGTACGCAACAAAACCATACTGGCCACTTATAAGACCCCATGACAGTTGCTTTGACAATTAATTTTGGAACTGAAATGCCAAGAAATACATTCTTCGAGAAAATTGTGAAACTGCAGCAGTCACGGACCTAAGTGTATTTATCTATGCACGGACCGTTGAGGGATACGGTTACATGGTGCGTTGCTCGTTCAGACGCCGTGCGTTGTTGCAGCGGTGTGCTTGTGTGCGCACGTGGTCAAGCGAAGGGCAGCGCGCGTGAGCGATACATAGGGGGGCGACGTCAGCCAAGGTCGGACGCGGCTGTCGGCGGGCAGGCTCGCGCGTCGCCGCACGTCCCATGCTGCCCGGGCCACTTGCGCCGCTTGACCCGCACAAAACGCGCGCGCTCACTACGATATACGCGCCGCGGAAGTTCAACACGCGGAAGAACAAAACGGCACAAATGAGAATGCTCGACAACGACATTCAAATCAAACCGTCCCTATCTCCCTTCCATCCTCTCCCCGCCATCGGACAGAAGCTGGAGAGGTCCAACACAAAAGTGATCGTGTTTGACCTCAACAAGAACGAATCAGGCACGTTGAACCGCTCCGTCAAAATTCGCGATGTGCTCAAACCTCTGACTCCATTGCGGATACATAGGCTGACGAGGAAGAGTTCCCTGGACCAGCTGGACGTGAAAAGACCGCAACAGTTACTCAGAGAGAACACTTACGATGTTATAAAACCGATATTCGTGACTGCAGAAAATGTTAAAGTGAATAAGGATGACATGTCCATTACAAAGAAGACGCAAATGACACAGCCGGCGCCAAATTCAGAGAATACGATAAAGAAGGTAGAACAGCCAAAAGCGTCACCGAAGACGAGATTTAAGAAAGCAGCTCTGCAGGTAGCGAAGATGTCGACGATGCCGGAGACAGGGAAGCTGCTGTGTTTAAGAGAGAGACAGACGTTCAGGGTCTGTAGAGTAGAAGACGACAAGAGTATATGCAAACTGCAGGAGTTGCCGCAGAGTCCGGCGCAGAATCTAGACAAGCTGTCAGAGATATTCCAGAGCCTAGAAATGAAAGGTCGCCACAGAGATAAGATGAAAAAGGAGAACAGTTGGTTCTAACAGTTACATAGATTAAGAGAGTGCAGTCGTTTACTTGAATATGTGAACATCCGTTGACAAACGTTGCGTTAAGTTACCATGTTAAAGTAAAGGTTTATTTTTGTTAACGATAAATTTATACGCAGATATTGATATTGCTCAAAGTGTAGTGTGGTGTCCTGTTGTGTCCGTCTTGATATTTTATTAAAGTGTGGTGAACTTCCTAATGGAGGCTATTATTTAAATCCTTGGAAGAGTAATTTTAATAATCTTTCCGTCATCGATAATGGATGTGGGAAAGAGCACGTGTGCAAAGTATATTCAATGTCATGACCTTGAATGAGTTTGTCAACAAGTGGCGGCTTGAGGCTTGCGTGATTTTCCACCAGTTCTTAATGAACCTTTTATACAATCGCCAATGTTGGCCACACTTCTACATTCATTGAGGAATTATTAACAGGTTTGATAAAGCTTTGTAAACAAACACCGCGATGGATATCGACTTGACAAACAGCGTGGGTGTACGACAGCACAAAACGCGATGTTATCAGTAATTTAGGTGCTGATTCATTTTTCCAGCAAATGATTCATTCCTGTGGTTATTTGTCGAATAGGAATGATCGATGTGAAAACGGAATAGAACACATTCGATCTAACTATAAGCCTTAAATAAATCACACTGAGACACTATATGAAGGCCCTAGACGTATAAAGGAGGTGTACAAAAGTCAAATCATTCACATAATAGGCTAATAGGAAATATAATTGATTCTTCAAAAGGTAGTTTCGTATGGTGCAGAGAAGAATGGGCAAGAAACTCCATAGGCGTGCGTTACCTGACGGTGAGCAATGGGTAGCTCGCCGTCCGATAAGGACCAGGCCCGGGTCGACGGCGCGTTGTGTTCCACGCGCGCCTCAAAAAGATGTCAGCAGAATTGACGGGGTCCGCTAGGGCCAATGCCTGCCGGGGGTTCGAAGAAAACCGATAGGGAAATCGTGGCCCCCGGCAACAGGGCAACCGAAGGAACACGGGTGGGTTTTAGTCAGTAAGAGTCTGACACGCCCTCCCGCTCCACCCAGAGCGGGAGAAGTTATTTGATAATTTCCCACCCAAAAAAAAAAAAAAAGGCGTTCGTTACCTCTGTTATGTCGACTATCGTCATTTGAGTGTAAGAGATAATTAGGACATCACCTTCTGTAATTGTCGCGTAGATTTACTAGAAGATTAGAACTAAAAAACTATTAGCACAACAAATTTAAAAATGTACGGATCAATGACAGAAGCTGATGTCCTAATTATTATCAACTAGCTTTTGCCCGCGGCTTCGCCCGCGTGGATGTCGGAAAATATCCCACGGTAACGTACTACCGAGATTTCAGAAAAGGTCATTGACTCCTACCGCGGCTCCCGCGTTGCTACGCGTAATTTTGAAACTGTAATATCTTTTAAACTATTCATTTAAATGATATTAAATAACATATTTTTTTGGATAAGGATTAATACTATACCGGTCAAAAAAGCTTCGGAAATAACAATTAAATTTTTATCAAATTCTGAAAGATAAAAATGGTTATTGTGGGTCATCCTTAGAAGATAGACATATGCCATCGCGGACTTTTTTGTTGAACTTTTTAAGATAAACGATACCGTAGAATATAAATTTGAAGTATCTTTTTGGGTTACCGCAGCGCACGCCAGTAAAGTTCCCAGTCGGCATGATTTTTTCAGACTTCTTCAACAATAATCGTCATATTTCAGCCAATTTACACAAAACCGTAATGAATTATACACTAAAACCTTCCGCATGAATCATTCCGTCTATTGGTGAAAACCGTTTGAAAATCCGTTCGCTAGTTTTTGAGTTTATCGCGTTCAGACAGACAGACAGACGCAGCGGGGGACTTTGATTTATAATATGTAAGGATTACACTTAAATGATAATATTCTACATTTTCTGGCTGAGGTTAACGCACACACTCCATAGTTACCCTTTTAAATGCGTATGGTGTCCCTTGCGATCCCTCGTAGCGTAGATCTCATTGCGTAGCGTCTCGCGTAGCCCGCCCGTAGCGCATATTGTCGTGTAGCTGCGTAGTAGCGTAGCATCTCATTCGTAGAGGCTCCCGTTTCGTAGCGAGGTCGTAGAAGACTGAATGTTTCTTTCGACTGTCTACGATATTTACTTCTGTATTCTTGTTTCGTTTTTTAGGGTTCCGTAGTAAACAAGGAACCCTTATAGTTTTGTCATGTCCGTCTATCTGTCTCTCTGTCCGTCTGTCTGTCTGTCTGTCTGTCCGCGGTCTAGCTCCGAGACCCTTAGTACTAGAAAGCTGTAATTTGGCATAGGTATACATATTAATTACGTCGACAAAGTGGTAAAACAAAATTATAAAAACATTTGTTTTTTATTTTAGGGTACCTCTCGTAAAGTACACATACCTACCTACACGTAAAGTGACGATTTTTTTTTTTTATCTTTAACCCATGGTGTGGGTTATAATTGGAAAGGTCCTTTAAAAAATTTGTGAGTTTTTGAAAACCATTTTTGGATTCAAGGATTCGTTTGCGAAATATTAAGCTTTAAAGTGCAAATTTTTCGTAGAGTCAAGTGTCCTGCCAGCTAAATGGTTGGTTTTGGATGTAAGAAAAAAATCACAGCAGTAGTTTATATAACGAAATTAAAAGGAAAACTATCACAGCTAAGTAGGCTTTCCAAGTTAACGAGTTATAATCGACCAACTTAATTTTGCAGTTGCAAAAACATGTTTTCCCATACATTCCGTATGGGAGAACATATTTTTCAACTACAAAGTTAAGTTTGTTTTTGGGATAAATTCATCCCAACTACGGAACCCTTCATTGTGCGTGGTCCGACATGCACCTGGCCGGTTTTTTAACAAAACATCAAATTAAACGTTTTAAAAATAAAAATATGTTGTCTAACACAGAAAAATATAAATGAGCGCCCTTGCTTGATAGCCTTGAAAGGGCTATCCTTACATAACTTTGGTGTAAATTGGCCTCATTAACATCGAGGCATGCGGGTGATAAGTTACAACATTTCACCTTGTTACACTTGTTCAGTAGATAAATTGGGTAACAGAGTTAATTAAGGCCTGCATTGCTGCGGTGAACTTGTAAAAGAACTGGGGGCCTAAAACGGCCACATTAAGCAATACCTCTAAAGCAATAAATTTTCTGAATTCCCAGCAATTGCTCTATGGTGACACATACATATCAGAATCATATTCGGTGTAAATATTGCCGCTACCTACCTATTGTTAACTCTTCAAAGTACACTTACTCGTAGTTCGCAATAAAGAATTTGAATTTGTAAAATTAAGACCGTAATTTTACCGGTTTTTTTTTTCTTTACAGATTTTATTAATCACATAGATATAAGAAAGAAGGAGATATGCCCGGTAGTTGAAAATGTATCGAAACCCAATGTCTCCACTTTGTCCCCACTACCTCGCCACAACTACACATGCAGATCAGTAAACCAAATAGAAACGAGGCTGCGCTCACTCTTGCAATTCATAAATCAGAACGTACTACACAATCAATTATGAACTTTATTCCATCAAACACAGCGTGCATTTACCATGCACCGTACAACTCACTCACACGAAAACATCTTTTCTATCGTTGTGCTGTACAGAAACAATTTATTTTACATATACGCTAGTGATTGACTAAATCGGAAAGGTATCGATTCTTCCATTTAATATTATCGACGGTGAAGTAGCAATATCTAATAACTAACATTTTGGCGGTTTTTACTTACTAATGTTTTCTTCAAATGGTCAAAAACTATAGAAATTAAACGTTTTTTTCTCCTCCTGTAAAACCATGTTTTTGTAGTTATTAGATATTGATACTTCACCGTCGTTGTACTTTAAAAAATTTGGTGTCCTGAAAATAAAATAAATAAAAACGATAAGTCCAGAAAATACTATAATAAAAATAATTAATAAGCAAAAAATTCAAACAATAAAAATCCAGTTACGGTGGTTTAACCTGTCATAGTTTATTTGAAACAGTAGATATTGTTGAACCCTGCTATGATGTTTACTCACTGACCTGTAAAGTGGAGGTATTTGTGCAGCACTTGACGCTTTGATATCACTGGAGTGGCATTTTTTGTCAAATAGTGTAATCTTAAATTAATATATTTTTCCATGACTGCTTTAATTTGAAATATTATGTGATTATTCATCGGAGAAAGCTCAAATTGGTGTTTTCAAAGAAATCTAATCCTATGAAGTGAGGCAAAGCCTTTGCCATGAGTTCCTGTTTGACATTTTTAGTTTTAACTGTTAATTTATTATTGGTGAGACAAGCTGTTTTTATGATTATTTCCATTATCTTACAAATCATGACGACATCAGGAGATGGGTACATAAGCCCACCTTTGTCCTTATACTTTATAAAATGATGTGTTTCTTCATATTTGTAATTATCTGAACCATGCCGATTACTATAACGCATTCGAAGCTTTGAAGACTTTAACGGAAGTAAAATACCAAAACCATAAAAAAGTAAGGAAATAGCACGAGTATAAGGCATAATAGACCAGCGATAATTCAAACCCAAAACACTCCACCAAAAATTTTATTAACTTTACGACCGTTGGTTACGCATTTCTCTATCACGCTGTAAAATAATCAAAATAAGTAAAACACATTATTTCACATCGATCTTCCACCCGGGTAAAAGAGTTGACAAATTGAAGAATAAAGTATAATAGCAATAAATTCATTCGCCAAACGACATTGTTGTCGATAGCCTACGTTAGTGGATCTGCACAACCACATCACTAGCTCGTCGCCAGACACAGCGGCCGTACTGCGCGATGCATCCGCAGTCCACAGTATCGTTTTGTGATGTTTACATTGCTTGTTGAGTCACTGAGCGACATATTTAGGTAGTGGTTAACGAGCAATGTATGTAGTGCAAAAATAGTACAGTCGCTGTGATATTTGGAAAAAAAAATAACGTAGTAAAAGCAAGAAATATTTTACGATTTGTTGTTTTTCATTATTTTAAAGACAAATATAGTAAAATACTTGTAATTACATATGGTAAGTGATTCCATGATTCACAAAGTTTTTGTTTTGACTTCGGTTTTTACAAGAAACCACTGAACAACACGGCATTCTTATAAATTGTCCCGATCACGGCCGAAAGCACACTAGTTCGCGGAGACGGCCATTTTCGTATGCAATGAGCACTTTGATCATTACGCGTGGACACAGACACGCCCCCATGCCACTTCTCCTGTTTTTTATATATATTTCTATGATTAATCATATGAGATTTTTATTTGTTTATATTATTTCATTACAATTAAAAACTGTCAAACCGATGAATGCGTAACATCAATTAATTGAATGCAGATAATATTATGAATTGTCAGTTTGTGTGATTCATAGTAATTATTATCATATTAGTAGGTAAATTATGCATACCTAATTTACTGATACCGTATCAATATTATACATTCGGACGAAAACCTCGCACGCCTTGAACAGTTATGATATAAAGAAAAAAAGCTTTCACTTTAAAGAAATCTAGATTAGATTTTCAAATGTGAAGGTTTCATATCAATCGATGAGTGAAGTCTCAGACTGGCTTTAAAAATAGGGTATAAGGTTTACCAAATTGGTCTTTACGAAGTGCATTACTGCTATTTTGAAGCGTATGCGTGATCCTTGTGTGTGATGTGTGTTCCCGGTAAAACTATTTCAATTTGTTTAAAATTATTATATATAAAAAATATTACCCATAGGTAATAGTTTGCAATTATTATTAGCCTACAAACTTGTTTGGTGATGGTGACAATTAAACAAAATAAAATAAAAACGAGCAAGAAAATAAATACATTTATTTGCGAGTTTTTATCTGGCGAACAACTTTACTAGCAGTAATAGCCTAGTGGTGTTACCGTCGGACTTTCAAGTCATATGCATGTCTCGAGTTCGAACCCAAGGCACGCACCTTTGACTTTTCGGATTCATATACGTATTATAATTATCACTTGCTTCAAAAACGCTGAAGGAAAAAATCGTGTGGAATGCCTTTTTTTTTTGTAGCGGGAAATTATTAAATAACTTCTCCCGCTCTGGGCGGAGCGAGAGGGCGTATTAGACTCTTACTGACTAAAACCCACCCGTGTTCCTTCAGTTGCCATGTTGCCGGGGGCCGGGATTTTGGATTTCTTCGCACCCCCGGCAGGCATCGGCCCTAGCGGACCCCATCAGTTCTGCTGACATCTCTTTGAGGCGCGCGTGGAACACAACGCGCCGTCGACCCGGGCCTGGTCCTTATCGGGCGGCGAGCTACCTATTGCTCACCGTCCGCAAGCCCGCGCCTACGGTGGCCGGAAATCGGCCTGCGATTCCCGACGCCCAGGGCGTCTCCTCCTGCGGCGGTTAGGGGTGCGAGGGCGCGAATTTTGTCTCCTTTAATTTCCTCTTGCTCCGTACCATGGCCTGAACCAGGGCCGACCGCGAGGGATCACTGCTACCGATCGCCTTCACGAGGACACGGCGATGCGCCGCCCAAGCCGGGCAGACCACCGTATGCTCCACCGTATCCTCCGGGCGATCCACATCGTGTGGAATGCCTGAGAGATATTTATCGACGGCATGTAAGCCACGTCAGAGGCCCATTGGCGGCTTTAAAACTCTGACATTAACTACACGAATAGAAGAAGATCTGGCGAAATGTGGGTGTACAAGAAGGTACACCCCTGCCCAACCTATGAGCAATACAGGTGTGATGTTGTTATTTATTTACCGTTTACTTTGTGTAGAATAAACAATTATTCTTTCTCTGAATAAAATATACATGAAATGAAATGAAATTTTATTTGCAAGAATTGTATGTACAGACGCCAGCACATCAAGCTACTACAATCTGTCAAATTTATTTAATAGATTTTCAACTTTATTGCTGATGTCTAAGGTTCAAAGTTGATTGGGAAAAATTGACAGTTTCGGGTAGCTTGATGTGCTGGCGTCTGTACATTACAGTCGGTCGGGTTTTTTAACAAGTTCTAAAACAATTCGCTAAAACTAGCGTGCAAAATTACAAAAATAAAATAAGAAGCTAATAAAATTGGAACGTACATTAAAGTAAGAATAAAAATGTCAGTCATTTGTCAAATTAAGTATAATAGTAAAATATCAGTGTGAATCTTTAAAATTTAGTTACTCTTTCACAGAATAGAAAGATTTTTCTATGAGCCATTTGAATAACGCTGTTTTAAAACGATTGATTGGCATTTCCCTATATGATTTGGGTAATTTATTATATATCCTTATAACCATTGGAAAGCAACTTCTGTGATATAAGTGGCTTTTCATTGGAGGAATAATTAGAACAGTGTCTCCAAGACGTTGAAATAATTCGGAGTGCATTTTAACAAATTTACAGCATTCAAATATGTACATACAGGGCACAGTTAATACTGACCATTTAATTCTCTTCTAACTAGGTCTCATTATTGCTGCAATTTAACACTATATCCCTAGAATTTCGTCGACTACCTACACAGCTAATAACTAGCGTGATACTGATACAACAGATAAGTGCACGCTTCACGTCAGCATGTTCACGCGATCTGTCGAACAAGGCTCTTTGTATAACCTAGATATAGCGTTTGTTGGCCAAAAAAACTCAATTGTTCGGAAAATTTTGAATCATGAGAAACAGGGTCTAAAGTTCTCTCATCCTCTATAAAAAAGGGAGGTTCCTCCGACCAGATGGGTGTCGTGTCTGTTGGGCAACTGCCCGACGACTGATGTTGGGAAGTTACATATATGCTGATCGTGCGGTAACTGCTTGCGCGATACAGGATTTGGCGTGACGTCAGTGTGATACGTAGTTTGTATGTAACGATGTAGTTGCCGCTACATTTATACTACCTCGCTGTGCGTTCTTCTACTAGCTGAGGCAAGCACGCTTGGTGATCGCGGCGTCCTGGGTTCGATTACAGGTCGGGCAAAGTATATTTGGTGTTCTTGAATTTTCTCAGTAGCAGCCCGGAGTCTGTCAGAATTAGTGCCCAGTTAATGACAACAGCTTCGCCCCTAATAAGCAACGGTACATACCTTATATTATGTTCTTGAATTTTCTCAGTAGCAGCCCGGAGTCTGTCAGAATTAGTGCCCAGTTAATGGCAACAGCTTTGCCCCTTCGTAACTGGCAAAATATGGGTGTAGGTTATGGGAACACCTATCACACAAATTAATACAGATGGTTTACTCCGCAAAAGCATTTAAATAAAAATCGACTCTTGTTACGACACAATAAAGTGCAGTTCAGCGCTGCGGACGGTGAGCAATGGGTAGCTCGCCGTCCGATAAGGACCAAACCCGGGTCGACGGCGCGTTGTGTTCCACGCGCGCCTCAAAGAAATGTCAGCAGAATTGATGGGGTCCGCTTAGGGCCAATGCCTGCCGGGGCTGCAAATATGGGCCGAAAGGGAAATCGTGACAACCAAAAAAAAAAAAAGGTCGCACAGCGCTAATTACCTACAGTTATATTCACCTAGAAGTTGCCTCTCTTTCGTAACTCATATCTTCTGACTACGTTACGCTCACTGAATTGGCCCGACAAGACGGGCCCGCCGCGTACTTGTAGCTTCATACCTTAAATCCGGAGTGCGCCTTCTGTACTGTTCTGTGCCCATCACCAAATACCCATACAATACAATGTTTGTTGGCAAACTGACGGAAAACTCCATTAATGTAATAACTCTTTTGTATGGCTTTCGTATTTGAATGCAACGATGAATGTTTTCATCAATGTGGGTCAATCAGGTACCTCGTCCGGTACCTGTAGGTAAGCCAATTCTTTTGAATTAGGTAGTTCAATGTCCCGAGGTTTCAAATCAATAGATTTACAAAATTAGCTAGTCAGGGTTCCGTATTACTAAGACGACGCTGTCCGTCTGTCTGTCAGCGGGCTGTATCTCATAAACCGTAATAGGTAGACTATTCAAATTTTCACTGATTGTGTATTTCTATTGCCGCTATAACAAAAAATAACATAAAGTTAAAAATTAAAGGGGGTGCGTTTTTTTGCTAAATATTATGTTACAGTGGTACGGAACCCTTTGTGTGCGAGTCCGACTCGCACTTTGCTTTTTTTTAGCAAGAGCTAGTCATATAGCCCTAGCTTCGCCCGCGTGATATCTGTATAAATTATAGCTTTTGCCCGCGGCTTCGCCCGCATGTATGTCGGAAAATATCCCACGGGAACGTACTACCGATACCGGGATTACATACCTAATAGCCGAGGAAAAGGTCATTGACTCCTACGGCTGCGCCCGCGTTGCTGTCAACCATAATTATTTTGTTGCGCGTAATTTTGAATATGTGATATCTTTTAAACCATTAATTTAAATGAAATGATGTTAAGGCATATTTTAATCTAAATTAAATGTCCAATTTCAATAACATATTTTTTTGGATAAGGATTAATACTATACCGGTCAAAAAAGCTTCGGAAATAACAATAAATTTTTATAAAATTCTGAAAGATACAAATGGTTATTGTGAGTGATCCTTAGAACATAGACATGCCATCGCGGACTTTTTTGTTGAACTTTTTAAGATAAACGATACCGTAGAACATAAATTTGATGTATCTTTTTGGGTTAACGCAGCGCACGCCAGTAAAGCTCCCAGTCGGCATGATTTTTTCGGACTTCTTCGACAATAATCGTCATATTTCAGCCAATTTACACAAAACCGAAAAATTATACACTAAAACCTTCCGCATGAATCACTCCGTCCATAAGTGAAAACCGTTTGAAAATCCGTTCGGTAGTTTTTGAGTTTATCGCGTTCAGAAATGAAAATGAAAAAAATTTCAAATTCAAAAAAAAAATTAAAATATAAAATTAAAATTATTATTATTTTATAATTTAAAATTTTTCAATTTCTGTTTTTTTCGGGGGACTTTGTTTTATAATATGTAAGGATGTAAGGATTTAAACTAGCTTATGCCCGCGGCTTCGCCCGCGTGGATGTCGGAAAATATTTCACGGGAACATGCTACCGGAATTCAGAGTATCCTATGTCCTAAGCCAGCTTATCCCTATCAGCCTATACGTATGCCTTTCATCTAAATACGTTCAGCCGTTACAGCATGAAAGGTAACAGGTAGATAATAAATCTGTTTTAGGATTCCGTACTCAAAATTAAAAATTGAAACCGTTAAAGGATGACTTCGTTATCTCGCAAGACCCTTTTTCTCAGAAACGCGTGGAGGCATCAAGTTGAAATAGATATTAAAAACTTAGATCTACGATCCCTTGGACAGCTCCATCTACTGCTTACTAAATTTCGTTTATGGAGGTAGGTACATTTCCCTGTAGACAATGCTGTGTCCCATGCGTGGTGTCTGTGTTGTAGGGAGTAACGATAACCTTGACATTTTAAACTTTGTCTTTTTTGTGTTTTTTCAAAAACCAATTATGTTTTTATTTTTATTGGATGCTGTAGAATGGTAGTAGACCATGGTCTGAACAACGTTTGTTCTAGCAAAACTGTGATTCAAATTTCACGGTGTAGAATAGACCACTTCACTGCATACAAAGCGACGTGACTTCGTATCTCATAATTAGTGAAAAATTCCTACAGGACGTTTTACCTACTCGTAACCCTCCGTCGCCCCCGTATTTGTAACTTTGACCCTGGATCATGTTGCACGTAGCTTTAAATACCCCGCATAATAATCATGATGAAAATCTAAGTTTGATCCAGACTGTCCCTTCTTGCTGTCCTCCCCCCAGCGACGCCCTAAGCCGAGGTTCGTACCCCACAGGGGGTGCCCGTAGCGAGCGTTCGCTTAATTTTAATCAATTTAGAATAGTTTTTGTCCCTGGCTGGAGGCTTTAAGTGTAGCAGCTTAAGGCACCCACAAGAAAGTCCGGTTACCTTAGTGGTCAAAACTGCAAATTGCCATACTTAGTTAAAAAAAGAAAAAACAAGTGCGCCACGCGCAGCACATTATAATCTTTCTATTTTTTTCTTTTTTACAACAGTTTTGGCGCCCCTATTGGATTGGCGCATTATCGATCGATAAAATTTTATGAATATGTTGCTGCCAAAATTTTTATTTTGAGAAAATTTGTATTTTGCGAGCTAACTTAGCGCATCCCCATAAGATTGGCGGGGGGCGGCAGAAGGCAGTTTTTACCCCGCCTCAAAAAAAATCTAATTCCGGGGCTGGGACTGTTGGCACTCACGCTTGCGGCCACTAGACCAGTGGGGTAATTACCCTGGCCGCAACTGAAGCGCAATTGCGTAACACACATAAAATGTCAATTGATTGCAATGGGTTTAATTTTGACAATTCCCCCACGTTCATCGCGTCATTTATGTTGTTGACCAGACGAATTTTTCAAACTTTTGAATCAATGAATTAGCAATATCCTTCAAAACTCTAAGATTGTAATTGAAATTGTGTTAATTAGGGTGCATGAACAACGAGGCTGTTGGTCTACTGCCATGGGAATCTTTGCCAGTAAGTACCTAGGTACCTACCTAAGTTACTTAAGAATGTTGAGAATAATAAATCAATTTTTGCGACGTTGAACTTCAGCGAAACATCGATCGATATCAATATCAAGACTGGCAGTTAAACCGCTTATAAAGAAAAAATTGTCGTTAAATATTGTGAAAATGTCTAGTCTGAGCATGGTGGCCTAGTAATGGCCCCGACTTACGAGTTGGTTCGAACCTAGGCAAGCACTTTACTTTGTGTAAATAATTTCATCACCACTGCTTTCAAAACGGTGATGGAATACATCGTGAGGAAACCGGCATGATCTAGAATAAAAAATTCGAAGACATGACATTTACCAACCCGCACTGGGCCCGCGTGGTAGATTACAGCCCACTCCTCAGAGCGGAGACCTGTGTCCCAGCAGTGGGAACATTATAGGCTAAACATATGCTAATAACAAAGAACTCTTCAACTCTGACGTTGGTTTCCAAATATTTGTGGAAATAAAAACATCACGCCCTTTCCTCAGAAGGGATTAGCAAAAGTGTATAACACTGACTTGTCATGTTTTGCGATAGATTCCTTTTGTTTTATGGTTATCCCATGTTATAGGAGCGAGTTTATGGCCATTTAGGTACTGGTTAATGTATCCTAACTCCGGGTTACTACTTGCTTGGCCTGGGAATCGAACCCAAAACCTCACGACCGAACTAGCGAGCACTAAACAAACGAGGTACAGACTGAATATTTTCTTGATGTCCCTCGGAAATAATCGCATTTCTGAATACAAACGAATGCAAATTTCCATGTCCATCAATTATTAGATTCAAATTATTATACACGATAAATGTATAATAATTTGAATTCAGAACTAAGTACTTTATTGTTGTTTTGTTTTGATTTCCGTGTGAACTTTGTAGAGCTGCAAAACTATTTTCGGGCCTGCGACTTTAGCAGCTTTCCTCCTATTTTTAAAATAAGTTACATTAAGTTAAAGAGTATTAACAACTCTATAAACTTTCAAGTCGATTGAGAGCGCCCGATCTGCACCAAATGCAAAGGGCAACTGATAAAATCAGTCGACTGACGAAACACGAAGTTTGCTGAGGGACTTAAGAAAATAGTTATACTGTAGTTTTGTTTACATTAAGTAACAAATTAAAATTCATATCTTGATTGACGTATTGATAAGGTACCTACCATTGCGAGCGAGTGTGGATCGATACTAAACAACAAATATTGTATTGTAGCTAAAAATAGGAGTTAATGATGGCTTGGGGGTAAGTTATATAAGTGGTGATGGACAGTCTGTTTAACTGTTGAAAGACCCGACTTTGCTTGCTCAGATAAAAAAACTACAAAGTGCAAAGATTTATAACTATACTAGCGAGGTCGCGGCTTCGTACGGGAGCAATATTGAAAAAAAAAAGTTTTTCAGATGTATATTAAGTACCTACCTACATGTGAAAAACTTTTTTACAAAAAACAGACTTCCAAACTACAAAATGAAATAGTAGTTTATGAAACTGTTGCATAATGAGGGGTATTAAAACATGAGCGTGTATCACACGATTGTTTTAATACCTAGTTATGTGCAGTTTCATACACTACTTTATCTACTCTCATACATTGGGATTGAACCTAATACTAAATAAAAGATCAAAATTAAAGATCAAGAATAAATTTTAAAATCCCACGAAATTCAGTACAACAAAACACGAATGTCGTCTGCAGCAGCACATCACCGCACATGCGCTACACAGCGGGTGCTGCTGTCCCCTACTTAAACGTTCCATTACAAAAGTTGATGGAAACTCTGGTGATACTGGTGCCGATTCCCTTGTTCACAAACTAAACTAAATTTAAGTTCAGTGCATTTTTCTTTCTATTTCATTAAGAAAAGAACAGAAGATAAATTTTAGTTTAGTCCTGTCAAGTTAATCAGCGCCTGTCACTACTCCATACAAGTTTAGACGTGATTAAAAACTTGCCTACTAAAATTACGTCAATTTACGTCAAGCGCTGATTAATTTGACAGGACTAAACTAAAATTTTTCTTCTGTCCTTTTCATAATGAAATAGAAAGAAAAAGATGCACTGAACTTAAATTTAGTTTAGTTTGTGAACAAGGGAATCGGCACCATTAACTTCTTGGATTAGCCCTGTATCGTAGTAGAAAAAAAATTGTTTTATAGGATTATTTTGTTAGTGAAAACGTGTTATAATAATTAAGATTCCATTTTGAAATTTCGGTATTGTGTTTGATAAAGTATGTCAATATAAACTCGTTTTGAAGTTTATATTTCGAATATTACGCTATGAGAGTAGATAAAATAACTTTAATTTCGGAATTCAATGTCTTTGGATCAGTATTTTAGTTTTTTGCCACCGAATTCCGAAATTAAAGTTATTTTTCGCTTTGTAGTGTTTTTTTTGGAAGTCAGTTGATTTTTTTTTTAATTTTTTTGATTAATATAATATGATAAAGCAAAAAATACGTGACTAATATTTTTTTTTATTATCTGAAAGACTGACTAAATAGAATAATTTTTCTTTACCTAGGCAACTACCGTAATATCAGGAATCGAACCTACATAGGACGGCAAACCGGAATAGTACTTACAATTTTTTTTAAGAGTTCTAAGGAATGTTAATAAAACGACAGATTTCCACATCTATAAGTTTATTATTTTTACTAAAATTATCACTTATGAGAATACAACTTTCAGTACCTAATATTCTTTCCTAGACCTAATATAAACTTTCAAAAACCTCACAATGCTACACTCCTTTTAGGGTTCCGTAGCCAAATAGCAAAAACGGAACCCTTATTTTTATATTCAGGTTCAAAACTTACATTTCCATTATTGGATGTTTACTTTTACCCTTATCAGTCTTCTGGCCAGTCAATGTCAACGTTTCGACGTATTCAAGTCCTTTTCAAAATTCGTGTACTTACACATAATTATATTATGCACTTGTAATATTATTATTAGGCACCTGTCCCACAGCTGGCAATCAACGAGAAGCGAGGAGAGCTAACAAGTAAAATTGGCCAAATGCGAGTCAACTCGCTCACGAAGGGTTCCGTACCACCGTACAATATTTTAACACTACGCTTTTTCCTAAGCAACGCTCATTCGCTCGCTTTTTAAGCTAACCGGAACAGATTACTAAATATATCCACGTCTATTGTACTTTTCCTAAAGTAAAAATTAAACGTTTCTTGTTTGGAGACCTCCTTTACGACTGCCCAAAAAGGAGTGTAATGAATAATGATTTCAGGGTTCATGTATGTTGGGCACGCCACAATTGCGGCGATAAGACCCCTCTTTGAGGAGTGGCTTGAGAGGCGCCACGGCGTCTTCACCTTCCGCCTGACGCAGGTCCTCACCGGACACGGCTGCTTCGGGAGGTTCCTGTTCAGGATAAGGCGGGAGGAAACACCCGGGTGTCACCATTGTGTGGATCGGCCTGAGGACACGATGGAGCATACGGTGGAGGTCTGCCCGGCTTGGGCGGAACAACGCCGTGTCCTCGTAGAGGCGATCGGCGGCGGTGATCTCTCGCGTCCGGCCCTGGTTCAGGCCATGGTACGGAGCGAGAGGAAATGGCAGGCCGTCACCTCCTTCTGCGACGCGGTAATGCTCGCGAAGGAGGAGGCGGAACGCGTGAGGGAGAGGCAAATTTCGCGCCCTCACGCCCCTAACCGCCGCAGGAGGAGACGCCCGGGGCGGGAATCGCGAGCCGATTTCCGGCCACCGTAGGCGCGGGCTTGCGGATGGTGAGCAATGGGTAGCTCGCCGTCCGATAAGGACCAAGCTCGGGTCGACGGCGCGTTGTGTTCCACGCGCGCCTCAAAGAGATGTCAGCAGAATTGACGGGGTTCGCTAGGGCCAATGCCTGCTGGGGGTTCGAAGAAAACCGATAGGGAAATCGTGGCCCCCGGCAACAGGGCAACCGAAGGAACACGGGTGGGTTTTAGTCAGTAAGAGTCTGACACGCCCTCCCGCTCCACCCAGAGCGGGAGAAGTTATTTGATAATTTCCCACCAATAAAAAAAAAAGGTTCATGTATGTATCTATGTCAGTTTGTTCCACCGCCTAAACAGATTTGGAAGTATGGGGTATCGTTAGAATCCTTATATCATCCCGAATATAATATAGGATATTATATACATAGGATATTTTTGTTAGAAAACGTGTTCCACACAATGACACAACAGTCCCCCGACAGCAATGACAATTTTATTTTTATCTGTTTAGGCAGCGAGTAATTGAGTGACCTTTCGCTCTGTATATTATACAGATTAACTGATACAACTTGATTTTTACTTATTAATTAGTTTTTTGGCAGGGCAGTCGTGTTTTTTAATTAAGCAAAACACAAAGCATTAAGTAATAACAGCCGCACGGGTCGATCTATCAGGTTAAGCTACGCTTGCCGGGGTTGGTCAGTGGATGGGTGACCATCCTTACATACCGAGACTCCTCCGTGCCTCGGAAAGCAAGTTAAGCCGTTGGTCCCGGCTGTCATTCGTGGATCTTTGACAGTCGTCAGAAGCCCGAAAGTCTGACAACTAGTCTTACCATAGAAATATAAAAAACAGGAGAAGTGGCATGGGGACGTGTCTGTGTCCGCGCGTAATGATCAAAGTGCTCATTGCATACGAAAATGGCCGTCTCCGCGAACTAGTGTGCTTTCGGCCGTGATCGGGACAATTTATAAGAATGCCGTGTTGTTCAGTGGTTTCTTGTAAAAACTGAAGTCAAAACAAAAACTTTGTGAATCATGGAATCACTTACCATATGTAAATACAAGTATTTTACTATATTTGTCTTTAAAATAATGAAAAACAACAAATCGTAAAATATTTCTTGCTTTTACTACGTTATTTTTGTTTCCAAATATCACAGCTACTGTACTATTTTTGCACTACATACATTGCTCGTTAACCGCTACCTAAATATGTCGCTCAGTGACTCAACAAGCAATGTAAAAATCACAAAACGATACTGTGGACTGCGGATGCATCGCGCAGTACGGCCGCTGTGTCTGGCGACGAGCTAGTGATGTGGTTGTGCAGATCCACTAACGTAGGCTATCGACAACAATGTCGTTTGGCGAATGAATTTATTGCTATTATTTATTCTTCAATTTGTCAACTGCTTTACCCGGGTGGAAGATCGATGTGAAATAATGTGTTTTACTTATTTTGATTATTTTACAGCGTGGTAGAGAAATGCGTAATCAACGGTCGTAAAGTAAGTTAATAAAATTTAGGTGGAGTATTTTGGGTGTGAATTATCGCTGGTCTATTATGCCTTATACTCGTGCTATTTCCTTACTTTTTTATGGTTTTGGTATTTTACTTCCGTTAAAGTCTTCAAAAGCTTCGAATGCGTTCAGATAATTATAGTGACTTTTGCTTAAAATAAGTCAACATAATTATTCATGCTATATATACAGGAGGAGAAAAAAACGTTTAATTTCTATAGTTTTTGACCATTAGAAGTAAACATTAGTAAGTGAAAACCGCCAAAATGTTTGTTATTAGATATTGATACTTCACCGTCGATAATATTAAATGGAAGAATCGATACCTTTCCGATTTAGTCAATCACTAGCGTATATGTAAAATAAATTGTTTCTGTACAGCACAACGATAGAAATGATGTTTTCGTGTGAGTGGTGCATGGTAAATGCACGCTGTGTTTGATGGGATAAGGTTTATTATTAATTGTGTAGTACGTTCTGATTTATGAATTGCAAGAGTGAGCGCAGCCTCGTATCTATTTGGTTTACCGATCTGCATGTGTAGTTGTGGCGACTAGTGGCGAGGTAGTGGGGACAAAGTGGAGACATTGGGTTTCGATACATTTTCAACTACCGGGCATATCTCCTTCTTTCTTATATCTATGAGTCTTACCAAGGGGTATCGTATTACCCAGTTACTGGGTTGTGGAGGTCAGATAGGCAGTCGCTCCATGTAAAATACTGGTATTCCTAGGCAGATGATGATGAGTCGTGTTTTTTAATTATTTACTAACTTTATTTTGGTTTTATAATTTTTTGTTATACCAGCAATAGATACGGAACCCTAAAAACGAGTTGCCGAGCAGCTGAGTCTCTCGGCGAGTGTTCTGCCCGCCAGGCGAGCCCAGCGATTACTATCTTTGATAACTCTTGTCGCTGCGACAAACAAGTACGGGTCAGCGATCAATTTATGAATATATATTATGTTTTTCTTTCACTTAAACGGGATCTACAATCTTTTGTACGTTTCTTGAGCGAGAAAGTCGTTGATAGCTAATCGCTTCCTCGTCGCCAGTGGGACAAGTGCCTTAAGTCTACTTAAGATGGAAGGGAGGTGGATTCTAATCCACCTACCTCTAAAATCTACGTACAGACATATTAATATTTAAATGACCACAAAAATGCTTCACAAAAATTACAATCAAAACCACACCAAATGCTTGAGATGACTAATTAAAGGTTGCTATTGGCTACAGTTTTCACTACAGATTCTATTGGAATATATGCTTGTATTGATGGTTATATTATAGAAGAATTAAGATTTACAGCAAATATATGGAAAAACCACTCAATGGCGCAAACATGGTCGTGCTGCCAGCAAAATATACACTGTTTTATGGTGGGTCCTCCAGGCACCGAACAGGTATGAAGACTAAAATTTTCTTTGTTTGTCAGGTAGATTATTAAAAAATATTGGACACGTATTTTTTCTTTTTTTACGTAATCAAAAGATTACGGCGACACATTGAGTTAAAATTTACCATGACGTCACGAGTATGTAGATTTTATACTTACTTGTGACGGAGCGACCCCCACTCCCCAACTTAAAATGCGTTTTATCTAAGTAATTTTTTATTAATATGATAAAGCAAAAAATACGTGTCTAATATTTTTTTATTATCTGACTGACGGACTAAATAGAATTTCTTTTTTTTTGACTCGGGCATCATGCCTATTCTTTTTCTAAAATAAAAGTAACCTAAATTACTCCTTATAACATCAGCTATCTGCCAGTGAAAGTCCCTCTCATCTCCCGTCAAAATTGGTCCAGCCGTTTCGGAGATTAGCCAGAACAAACAGACAGAGAGACAATGGGTAAGGCATCATCCGCGCAACCAACTATACATTTTTGGCAGTGCGGCCATGGTCGCGCCGCCACGGGTGTCCTAGAGAGATAGGGCCCTAACAACACAGTAGACTAAATATTTTATAGGTGTTTGGATGATTAGGTGACAAAGTCAGACAGTAGTTTAAATTATATAAAATGCAATATTGTTGAGTCTAGTTATCAATCTAAATTCAGAATCAAAACATGAAAGACGCCGTTTGATGAATACAGTTAGTTCACTCCGCAAAATCATTTAAATAAAAAGCGACTCTTGCTACGACACAATAAAGTACAATTCAAGTCGCACAGCGCTAATCACCTACAGTTATATTCACCTAGAAGTTGCCTCTCTTTCTATCGCGTAACTCTTATATCTTCTGACTGCGTTACGCTCACTGAATTGGCCCGACAAGACGAGTGTACCAACTGTATTTATCTGTACTTTTATATTAGGCTAAGCGTATGCTGAGACGCAGGTGACGCAGATCCACGCAGCGCAGGGCAGAGCAGATTTTGTATTGCATGAACGTACTGACAGCTGCGTACGCTGCGGCGCAGGCACTTGTCTGACCTGCTCTGCGCCTCGTTGTAGAGCCGGTACAGATTTCTGCGCGCCGCATGCAGGTCGTCACTTGTTTTTTACCACTGATTCAGAATTTTGTTTCAATGATAGATTGTTTGTACTAGCTAGGACGCGAATGTGTGTGTGTAGCTGCGTCGCAGCATACACTCGCGGCCTATGTCGCCCTGTAAAATCTGTACTGTGCTGCGTCTCAGCATACGCTTCGTCTAATTCTTTCTTATCAAAATAACTTATATCCCAGTCAGCATACTACCGCCCCCACTGTTCTGTAGCTTCGCTATTTCGTCTTTGAACTTCGAGATGGTTTCCTTAGCCAGGTGTAGCTTGTCCTTGAGGTCTGATATCTCTGTGCGGACCTTTGTTTGAGATGCCATTATCTTTTGTAGGGTTTTGTTTTTCTTGTCTTCAACTGTAACAAATAAGAAAACTTAATAACATGACATCACGCCAGTATTTCTCGAAGGGTTGAGCAGAGGTGTGTCTAAAGTACTCCCACATTTCGCTAGTTTTGTTTAAGTTTCATGTAATGTGGGGCGAGCCTCAATCTGCCTAGCCTTTGCCCAACTGTGTTGGGGTCGGCTTCCAGTCTAACCGGATACAGCTGAATACCAGTATTTTACATGGAGCGACTGCCTATCTGACCTCCACAACCAAGGTACTAAGTAATACGATACCCCTTGGTAAGACTGGTTGTCAGACTCGGGTTTCTGACGACAATGGGGACCTCATATAACATCTCTTGCGGGGCGGTTAAGCTCGGCCGGTTATGCTGTTAGAAAGATAAGACAGTTAACAGATGTGGAAACAGCGCGTTTGGTATATTTTAGCTACTTCCACAGCATTATGTCGTATGGCATTTTACTGTGGGGTCGGGCTGCTGACATTAAATCCATCTTTATTTTGCAAAAAAAGAGCTGTCAGAGTCATTTATAATGACGGTACCTTGCCAATTCATTTATGAAAATATTATGTATGTAAGGAAAAATCCACATCTCTTTAATAAAATAAGTGATAGACATAATTTTAATACTAGAAATAAAGATAAACTAGATCAAGCATTTTTCAGATTATCTAAAGTACATACATCTTTTATGGGGTACTGTGTTAAATGTTACAACAAAATACCTTGTGACATATTGCAATTAAATGAAAGAAAATTTAAAACTCATATCAAAAGTACACTTTGTAAACAAGCATATTACAAATTAGAGGATTATATCCAAGATAAGAGTGCTTGGAAACATGCTGGTCCTGCTCCATAGGACAATTTAGAATCAAGACAAAATCAAACTGGTTGCTAATTTAAATATAAAATTGATTATTTTGTGTTTTATGACATTGATTTTACATTCTGTGATTACTTTCTCACGCACTGACTTATTAATTACAAAATTTTAGGAAAATCGTCTATTTTTAAAATGTTTGTAAATATGTGAGCACCATGTATCTATCACATATTAAATTATCTGTTGTTGCTTCATTTTTAATTATTTTTACCTATTGTGGTATAGTAATTTTATTCTAGGTGCATCGTCTTCACATATAGGTAATATTATTTAACTAATGTACGTGCATATACAAACAATTGTAAAACATTTTAAAAGAGTAACGGTGGAGTTTCTTGCCCATTCTTCTCCATACGAAAACTACCTTTTGGAAGGGGCGACTAGAATCAATTTTAAGATTTTGTAAATTTTGACGTTCAAAAGTGCCATACATGGGCCTATTTGAAATAAATGATTTGACTTTGACTTTGACTTTGACCCATAACGACGGGACCAACGGCTTATACGTGCTTTCCGACGCACGGAGGAGTCTCGGTATGTAAAGATGATCACCCATCCACGGACCAACCCCGGCAAGCGTAGCTTAACCTGTCAGAGCGATCCGTGCGGTTGTCATTACTTAGCCACAAGTTCCTCAATGAAAATCGAATGTGGGGTGACCCTATTGCCATTTAACTGAGCACAAATCCAGACTCCGGGTTACTTTTCCCGACCCAGGAATCGGATGCTCAGCATTAGCGGTGGTCACCTCACCAAAAAGGTTCTCTGACTAACGAAACAACTGCTGCATACAGTTACAGCAGCTATAACTGGCCATGGGTCATTTAATAAACACCTCTTTGTCATAGGAGTCACAGACAGTCCGCTGTGCAGGGCCTGCATGGAGGACGACGAGACAGCAGCTCATGTGCTGCTAAACTGCCCGGTGGTCGCCACATACAGGGTAAAGTACTTCGGTAACTTGGTACTACTTGGGATATAATACATATATTTTTGTGGCTTTATGTCAAGGTTATCCATTCTTTACCGGACACCCTGTATATCTAACTTACAATCAGTATCATGGTTCCAGGGTCCATTGGTGATGGGCTTCACACTGTTGAGCAGATGCTGCATCAGCTGGGTTGGCTCTTGGAAGACTATCTCCTCATAGGACTCACTGACGAGGTTCCGGCCTACTGTGGGTTGAGCACTGGCGCCCTCTGTTGCTGGTGATTGGAACAACTTCAGAATGTGGTATAGGGTTACCTGTAATATATTATTTCGTTAGTTTTGATTGCAAATGTCTAGTGTTAGCTTGACCAATGTTAAGTCTTATGTTTAACTAGCTGCTAGCGCGCCCGCGTGGACCCTATTTATTTTTCTAGAATAAAAGTACCCTGAGTTACTCCTCTTAACATCCGCTATCTGCCAGTGAAAGTGCTATCAAAATCGGCCCAGCCGTTTCGGAGATTAACCGACGCAAACAGACAGACAGACAAAAAAATTAAAATAGTTTTTGTTATAAGTACTTACCGTATATACTTTCATATTATGCATTTAGTAAAAAGCTGTTATTTTGAAATTACAAACTGGCACTTCTATTTTATTTACATGTATGTATATATAGATTAATGTAAGGTAAAGTTAAGAATTCTATTATGGTGGGAAGATTTATAAAATTATACGAACATGCTAGTTTGCAGTTCCATGTGTACTTAATCAACAAGGATGGTTCTTTCTGTTTGAGAGTAATGAGTAGCTAGAAAGCATGTTTGGTTTCTTTGTCTCGAAGGAAAGGACCGTGGATCAACACAAGAATCAATGGCTTTTTAATTGTTTCTGTAATTACGGCATTCAATCGGTTAATATAGTTGAGTGAATCAGAACCCGCCAACAAGTGTTTCAGCTTTATCTACATGACAAAAAGCTTTGTATTTCTTGTAGTTTGCAAACAAATTGGCTCTGATATCTCCACCATTAATGATTTCGCTAATATAACAATAAGTTATAACTTTCAGATAAATAAATTTTACTTTAAAAGATACTCACAGGCCTCTCATTAGGATCATGGAAGTATATTTTGATGACAATCTCAAACTCTCCCCAGCCTGTCTCCGTTAACTCATATGGAGGCTTTGTTATTATCCTGTTCTGGTTTGCGTAACTCTCGTGCAGTTTGAAGTGAATCTTCTTGATGTACGCTGACATGTCCTCGTTGTCATAAGGCTTGACATACACTGTCCATTGATGAGTATGGCCGTCCTCTTCACGTTTTTTACCGAAGTATCTTGCTATGTTCCCATATATTACAGGTTTTACAATAACTAGGCCCTGAAATTGATAGGAAGTATGTTTGTAAGATGCAATAGTCTATACTATTCTTTTCAATACTCTTCTTGGGCTGTCCAGGAAGAGTGTTGAAAGATTTCCCGCCTGAGTTTCGCCGCCTTTTAGGGACATTTACATACTGCCAATACAGAACTGCCAAACCATTGTGTATTTATTTGAGAAGACGTAGTATTTAGAGACTGTAATAACTCATTGTGGCGATGTACTGGATATGGGTATGTTCAGTGAAGATACCGGCTATTTCAAGATGTTTCTATGTATATTTTTACTATTGTGAATGTCAACAAGAGTCCATAAAAAAACCATATAGACAACATAGATAAGGTAACATACCTTGACTCTTCCCCCTGAGTCGGGTCCAAAGTCTGTTTGCAAGCTCATATCCAATTCTTTTTTGGCCGACAGCTTGGAAACTGTAATTTTAGCTCTTTTGTATACAAATATAACCTCACTTTTGTGAGAAATTCGTACAACAATCACTTTGACACTACGTTTTTTTTTCTAAGTGTTTGGGATCATGTATT
This sequence comes from Agrochola litura, assembly GCA_949152395.1. Classification (NCBI taxonomy): domain Eukaryota; kingdom Metazoa; phylum Arthropoda; class Insecta; order Lepidoptera; family Noctuidae; genus Agrochola; species Agrochola litura. The sequence continues at coordinate 3,800,314 of OX424502.1, read as the reverse complement.
TTAATATTTTAGAATAAAATTAAAAATATAATTTCAAAAATACAGAATTGCCGATACTGTATTTTTTTTTTCCACACAAATCCTCCACATATTCAATACTATAAGCTGTAGGTAGAAGTTTTTCATTATTAGGTACTAAATTTGATCGAAGGCTGATTAGCACAGTGCGGAGCGGAGTGGGGCGCGTCTTCGTTTCGTGGATTGCACTTTCTACAGGGTGGCAGGGACATCGATGCGAAAACTGTTACCATGGATTCAGTACATGATTCTGAACCCCCCTTTTTTTGTGTGCAATTATCAAATAACTTCTCCCACTCTGGGCGGAGCGGGAGGGCGTCTCAGACTTTTACTGACTAAAACCCACCCGTGTTCCTTCGGTTGCCCTGTTGCCGGGGGCCATGATTTCCCTATCGGTTTTCTTCGCACCCCCGGCAGGCATCGGCCCTAACGGACCCCGTCAATTCTGCTGACATCTCTTTGAGGCGCGCGTGGAACACAACGCGCCGTCGACTCGGGCCTGGTCCTTATCAGACGGTGAGCTACCCATTGCTCACCGTCCGCAAGCCCGCGCCTACGGTGCGGTGGTTAGGGGCGTGAGGGTGCGAAGTTTGCCTCTCCCTCACGCGTTCCGCCTGCTCCTTCGTGAGCATTACTGCTTCGCAAAAGGAGGTGATGGCCTGCCATTTCCTCTCGCTCCGTACCATGGCCTGAACCAGGGCCGGACGCGAGAGATCACCTCCGCCGATCGCCTCCACGAGGACACGGCGATGCTCCGCCCAAGCCGGGCAAACCTCCAACGTATGCTCTACCGTGTCCTCAGGGCAATCCACACAATGGTGACACACGGGCGTTTCCTCCCGCCTTATCCTGAACAGGAACCTCCCGAAGCACCCGTGTCCGGTGAGGACCTGCGTCAGGCGATAGGTGAGGACGCCGTGGCACCTCTCAAGCCACTCCTCAAAGAGGGGTCTTATCGCCGCAATTGTGGCGTGCCCAGCGCTTGGTTGCGACAATCGCACTCTCTATGACGCCATGAGATCCCGCCGGAGCTCTGTCCGCTGTGCCGCATTTCTTGCAGCATCGGAGTTAAGCCCCGGTGTTTCGCCTCCTCGCGCCACTCCCAGATGTGCGCGAGGACCTTTGCCTCCACATCCCATGGCGGTAATCCGGAAAGGAGGCTCGCCGCCTCGGGCCAGCCGGATGGCCATGATCCCATGATCCTCTGAGAATTCTGAACCCCTGCGTTGAAATTTTTCGTCGGTTAATAAAATAAAAATCAGCTGTTCCATACATTTTGACCGCGTAGGTATTGCACTTTTCTATGAATTAGCAGATTTCTTTAAAAATAACCGACGAAAAATTTCAACGCTCCCCTGCGTTGAAATTTTTCGTCGGTTATTTTTTTAAGGTTCAGAATCATGTATTGAATCCATGGTAACAGTTTTCGCGTCGATGTCCCTGCCATCCTGTATAGTACGGGCTACTCTGAAAAATAAATAATAATAATATCATAATGTAACCATAATAATAATCATGATTAAGAATAATTACTGCCGCGTTGATCAAGTGGTCGCAAGCGCTACTGCGCTACTGCTGAGCATGAGGTCCAGGGTTCGATTCCCAGGTCGAGCAAAGCGTTACACTTCTGCGCACACCAGACTACTCCACTCTATTCGCATTACATTACACGATCAATTACATTACACACGTCTGGATCTGTCTTTATAAAGTTATAATTGTGTTGCCAGCAATTTTTTATTTTATCAGATGTTTCTGTGTAGCAACAACTAGAAAAGCTTTTGACCATTTTGACCGAAGCATTTGAATTACTATATTGATACGTATGCCTCGCAATATGTCATTAAAATTTGAGCTTATCCACAACTTTGTGGGTGTCCATTACTTACATATCCGTAGGTTATATTTACTAAGGGATAATGTCCGATATATATTACTTTCCTCTATGGATAATGTAGGTACAGACGCCAGCACATCAAGCTACTACAATCTGTCAAATTTATTTAATTGACTTTCAACTTTATCCCTGAAGCTTAAGGTTCAAAGTTGATTGGAAAAATTTGACAGTTTTGGGTAGCTTGATGTGCTGGCGTCTGTACTATGGTCGTGTGGAACATACTTTTTCTACAGAAGCTTTCAAATGAAACGAGCAATTTATTTTTCATATTTATTTTTACATCTTATTAGAAGGCAAGTGAACAATGGTCCAACAAGCTCTTTTCTTAATCGCCATATTATATTTGAATAATTAACATTAATTAAACTAACTACATAATTGCATAGGCTCTAAGATATAATGAGCACAGTAAACAATCACAACATTAAGAATTGAATGTGTTGTCGTCACACGTCGGCTACGGTGGGGGTTCACTGTTTAGGCCGTTTGGCAAAAAAAATATACACCAATATTAAAATCTTACGCTATTACATGCATCTATTAACATCGATGGGGATCATAATCAAGGGTCTGATTAGAACACAGTTACAAAAAAGTAGGTATATAAGCAATCATTAGCCTCGTGTGACAGTTAAAATTTGTGGTCCGTGCGTGTGTTTTCTAAATCTGCCAGTAGTGGATCGCTCTCCTCCTTGAACTTTGACGAGCGTGAGCTATGTCGGGACGCTGATACTCTCTGCGAGAATGTGAGCAGGGTAGGCACAAGAGAACTACATGGGGTGGCTGGTGCAGATCGCGATGAAGTCCGAGTTCCGGGTGAAATTCGTGAAGTCCTAACGGGGTAAGCAACCGATAATGGCATGTATAAGCTCGTTTTTCTTTGCCTTGGCGTCTTTTTTACGCTTTCAAGGCGTCTATGACGACGTTCGTCACTCGTCCTCCGCAAAGTAGAATCCCTGGATGTCTGTGTAGGGCTGGTAGGCTGCGGGGGCGACTCGGGTGGATCAGGTTTACCAGTGTAGTACTGTCGCAAGCTGCCGTATGCCTCATGCATGTACATATTGTTATCATCGTCTTCATCGAGGTTCTGTTGAATTGGCGGGGATGACCCGAGCCTCGGCTTGCACCCGCCATCGCAGTACATCTCGCAATCAATAAGCTCCAATTCTAGGTCAAAGTTAGAGTCCTGCAAAAGTAAAAAAAATGTGAATTGGTAATGTGGCATTTTGGTTATCATCTCTTATGTTAACATCAGTCGTGACCTAAGCTGTGTAGGTAATGTTTATCTCTAAATTTTTCTTTGTAATAAAATTTTCTAGCAGTAGACTAAACCCACTAACCAAGGGTTGGACTGGCGAAGTAATAAGATTGTCCCGGAAGGCGGCAGGTGGTTCACGGGGTCTAGTGGGCGTGGGCTCAGTGCGGGAGCGCTGGGGGGCAGGGGCGGCGGTGGTGCGCTGCTCAGTCAGCGAGGACAGGGATCGTAGCAGCGGTCCGCACCCCACGCCGCACTCTTCGTAGTTGCTCGCGCACGAGTACGGTGGTGGAATGATTGAATTTGCCTGAGGACAGAATGGAATTCCATTATTTTCGCCCCAAAGCCAGCGTTAGGGATTAGCCGTCGCTATTAAGAACGCTTTTTTATGACACCGTAAAGTCAAACTGCACCAGTTCCGATCGTTTCATGACGGCCTTAATTGTGGCTGATAGTTGGCGGCCACCAGTATTTTCCTAACCTCAGCCTAATCATTCACAGTTAGCCATGAGCGTAATCTAAATAGGTATTATGTTGTTGAGAATCACCATGCGTAGCAATTAAGTTAAGAAGTAAGAACGGAAGTCAAGTTAGAATGTGAGTAAAATATCACAATTGTGATAAGTTTTCCAACTCGAGATTGAAGATGCCATAATGTACAGACACGTCCATGAAGGCTGAAGCCCCACTATGACAACAAAAGGTATGTAATAATTAGGTAGGTATCTATGCAACTGCTACCTACTAACCAGTTTTTTCTAGTTACTGTGACATACTTATGCTAATGAGTTTTAGTAGTGCACCCTTTCGTATTAGACTTTGATGGATGAATAAGAATTTGACAGGACTAAACTAAAATTTATCTTCTGACCTTTTTTTAATGAAATAGAAAGAAAAAGATGCACTGAACTTAAATTTAGTTTAGTTTGTGAACAAGGGAATCGGCACCATTGTATCATCTTTTATTGTCACACGAACGGTTCAGACCTGTACCCTAATTGCGTAACGCACGATCAATCACAATTAATTTGTTTCGATGTGAAACAGATTGCTAATCCATTGCTTCATAAGTTGTAAAAAAATCTGCTCAACAACGTAAATAACGCAATGAATGTTGTTGAACTGTCAAAATGAAATAAATTTGTCATAATCGCTTACAAAAATAAGTTACGCAATTAGGGTACAGTTCATACATTGCATAGCGACCCTGGCGCATGTCGGGCCAATCAATCGATCAATGCGGTTGAAATGTTAGATTAAATATTTACCTCATTTGCCGCGTTGCATATGAAACTGGAGTTGAGAGATTCTGCAGTACTCGTCGCTGATAGAGAGCCTGAAATGATAAAGAACTTTTTAAAACACACTGTACTTTTTAACCTCAGTTTTTGACCAAATTCATACTGACTGTGGTAACGTTAAGTTTGGCGAGTCTCAGCACTCCTTCACGTTTTTTAAAAGCTTTTTTGACGGGATCCAACATTTTTAAACATCGCAACCGCAACCGTTTGAACTGTTACACGTTTTTACAACGACTGTTTACGTTGAGAGCGTAGTTACATTATTACTACCCACTCAGTACCTAATTCAATTAGGTTGAAAACGGGTTGCGCTCTCTGTCTCGTCGATATAAGCCGATTAGATGCAGATCGCTGGGCAGTTTTTATAATTATTGGTATGAAAAATAAGTATATCTATCTGTTGCAATATCTGACTGACTATCATTTTCCATTAAATTGAAAAAACCGAAATTGGCCATGAGGAATCTTCTATAATTATTTAGCTACTAGGAATGTTTACTAAAACAGCAGTGTGTGTATCAATTAGATATCCAATTTTCTTAAATCAGTATTTATTTATTTTATTTATGTAATGGACCTAAAGGCAGCGTACTTAAATGGAGTTCACTCCATTAATATTAATATAATTTATGTAGGTATGATAATACTCTATCATTATTCATGAAAAAAAAACCGCGAAAATATAAGTACCTGGTGCACGAATTACGTAGTTCCTGAAGTAATGAACCATGAGATAGTTTCCGGCTTTACCATCGCCTTCTCCGCAAGTGATAACAAGTGGGTAAAGATCTGGCTTAGATGCAACCTGCGACAATAGAACATAATGTTAAAGAATACAGAACCTCCTTTTTTGTAGACTGTTAAAAAAGATAAACAAAGAAACTATATAATAAATAATAATTGAAAATACACTACCATAAAAAGCACTTTAACCCGTTAACATTCTCATTTTTTAACCGATTTCCAAAAAGGAGGAGGTTATACGTACGACGCGTATGTTTGTTTTTTTTTTTTTTCTTTTTTTTTTTTTTTTTTTTTTATGTATGTCCACCGATTTCTCCGTCATTTATGGACCGATTTTTAAAATTCTTTTTTTGTTTGAAAGGGTATGCTCCCAAATTGGTCCCATATAAATTCTATTAACTTTGCTGGGGTAGTTTTTGAGTTAGCTACAAAATACGTATTTTTTTTCCCACTTAGTATGTAGATGATATGATAAGTTCCTGACACTGGTAGTAGGTAGTGGTATTCGAATGTGTGTGGGGTAGGTACCACAACTAAAAAGTGAAAAATAAAAACTTTTTACAAAAAAACAACTACCGACTTCCAAAAAACACTACAAAGTGAAAAATAACTTTAATTTCGGAAGTCGGTGGCAAAAAACGAAAACACAAAACCCAAGACACCGACTTCCGAAATTAAAGTTATTTTTCACTTTGTAGTGTTTTTTGGAAGTCGGTAGTTGTTTTTATAGAATTCAAACCAGCAGTCAGCCGAGAAACATGCAAACATCGAAAACAACAAACATCCCAATATTACTTTTCCCAAAAATGTTAAGTTAGTATCAATAAAAATAAAACTGGCGAAAACAAATAAACCTCCAACTGTAGTAGTTTCACAATAAATCACTTCAGAATAGGGCGGTGGTGCCTGATGGAAGGATCCGCAGCGGCTGTAGCGAGGCGGAGGGTACACCGACCCGGCTGAGTCGTGCTCAGAGGTCGGCCGCCGCACGCAGCATGCCATCGAACACATGTACACCCCATGAGTAGAAGACCTCTTGAAGAATAGGCACCAGATGCAGCAAATCAAAATACCGCCAAGAGTTCCCAGAAGAAAAAGCACGGGCCTGTGAAATAACACCAAAATTATTAAGGTAAATATCATGAGGTAGGTATGTGGCACATTTCGCAATTGATTTTAGTTTGCGTCAACTCAGGTCCAAGTCCAAACAGCAAACATAACTTATGCGCATAAAATGGCTTGATTACTCATAAAAAGGGTATTTCTCAAAACGTGACAACACCCATCATTTTACTCAATCAAGAAGCATAGGACAAAATTTTATTCTGCCAAAAACATGGAATTAATAAATACAATCGTAAAAAGCCGGTTTTTTTACCGACTTCTAAAAGGAGGAGGTTATCAATTCGAATTGTATGTTTACACAGTTTTTTTTTCTGTATGTTTGGGCATAACTCCGTCATAATATAGATGAATTTGCAAAAAGTTTTAAAGGGTGGTCCCATTGTCATCAAGTCAGGATCTGATGATAGAATCTTGGAGAAATCGAAGGAACTCTTCAAATATTATAGGCACACCTATAGCGATTTGGATATTTTTTATAGTGACTCGTGAAGTTGCTCTCGGAAAACACCATTTGGTGAAGTGCAACTGATGATGAAGACCACCGCCACGGAATACCACCGGAACCACCGGAACCACTCAATAATATGTACCTACATCATTTCCCGGGTTGCGATTCGATTACTTTATTATGGTTGCCAAGCAATTTATGCTCGTTACAATGCATATGGAGAAGAGGAGCTGATGGTGAAGTACCAAGAGAACTCCTCAACGATTAGCGTCCCTGCATCGGAAAAAGCAATATTTTGTAAAAGGTGATGAGCAGTTGACATTAGGCTATTGTAACTTAGATAAATTACAAACTGACCCACTAAAAACCGGCCAAGTGCGTGTCGGACCACGCACAATGAAGGGGTAGTTGATAAACATGTTCTCCCATACGAAATGTATGGGAAAACATGTTTTTGCAACAGCAAAGTTAAGTTGGTCGATTATTACTCGTTAACTTGTAGAGCCTACTTAGCTGTGATAGTTTTCCTTTTAATTTCGTTATATAAACTACTACTGTGTTTTTTTTTAAACATCCAAAACCAACCATTTAGCTGACAGGGGGGGGGGACACTTGACTCTAACAAAAATTACCACTTTAAAGCTTAATATTTCGCAAACGGATCCCTGAATCCAAAAATGGTTTTCCCAAACTCACAATGTTTTTGAAGAACCTTTCTAATGATACAAAGTGATGAAGTTTTTTTTTTTATCCTTTGATGTGGTCAAAGGATAAAAAAAAACTTCATCACTTTACGTGTATAGGTTTTTCATAATTTTGTTTTACCACTTTGTCGGCATAATTAATATGTATACCTATACCAAATTACAGTTTTCTAGTACTAAGAGTCTCGGAGCTAGACCGCGGACAGACGTTAGACAGACAGACGGACATGACAAAACTATAAGGGTTCCTTGTTTACTACGGAACCCTAAAAACGAGAAATAAAAAGTGTTTTTTTGGAAGTCAGTTGTTTTTTTTGTTCTTTATAATATTTGAAACTCTCACCACTGCGCATACCAAGCATAAGTGTATGGTAAGCTATGCTCTTTCAGCGGTGTATCGTCGGCATCTCGTTGAAGCGGCGCGGGCGGAGTGTTGTTGAGGTGTATCTGTGTCATGTTGACGCGCCGCGGCTTTGCCATACCGGTGCTGATCTCGCAGCAACCGAGGTCGCAGCACACCCAGAGTTGTGGACATAGATGCCCTTCCTTGCATTCCGCTTCAGACACGCACTAAAAAAAAACGGGACTTGTTAGACTATGGTCTCCTTTAAACGCCGTCGGCCGCTTACAGCGTCACGCCGCGCCGTGCGCCGCGTCAAATGTAGGGTTGTGGTCTCTTTTGTTGCGTTCAGACGTCGATCAGAACATTGACGCTGCTGCAAACTGATGTGGGCATTAATATGCTCGCCACCCAAAAAAGTTTTAATCTGACTATTTTTGACCATAAAAAAATACAATGTCGCATTTTCTTAGCTTTAAATATAAATGATTGGTTTGAATGAAAATGATTTTCCTACTCTTCTATCTTCGAAACTATGTATTTTTGGAACACGTGTTCTAGGACCTTTTTGTATTATTTTTACATAATTCATGTAACCTGAAACACGACATTAAAAGTAACACGTTGTGTAAAGGTCATTAAAACCCAAAAAGAAATAGGTACCGAAAGAACCAAGAAAAGTAAACAAGTCACAAATGAGAAAACGACCACAATCTTTTGGGTCACATGAAGAGTCACTCACAAAGAAGTCAACCTCTTGAAGCATCTTTTAGAAAATGCATAGCTTTCAATACGAAAAGCCAGTCTGCATTCTGTCGTATTTATAGGCCACATTCAGTGATGTAAGAGCCTACTTCATGCGCTATTCAGAGAGCTAAAAGTTTCATATCAATCAACGAGGGTTCGCCGCGTTCTCCAATTCATTTGCGTTAAAAAATATCGACATCGAATTGAAATAAAAATCAGACGGGAAATTGGGATAAACAATTTATCAAATTCGGTTTTCTGTAATTGATTTTCAAACAAAAATACCAAAATGGATCGGCTGTTCGGAAATGGAACGCAGTGACTGGGTTTTGGCTCACGGTTTTTACCCATAGCGAATCATAGCAGCCTATAATGTTCCCACTGCTGGGACACAAAGTTCCTCACTGTGAGGGAGAGCGGGCCGTGATCCACCACGAGATGGCATTTTGGCCCCTTTTCACAGAGTCAATATAATTTAATATTTATATGGTTTCAGTTTCTTTACAGGCATTTGAACCTCTCGCGTCCACTTCAAGGGCTAAAAAGAAAACTCCTGAACGGAAAATTTTAAAAGAAAAGAGTTCAGTTGCAGTAAGTTAGTGAGATTCAAATACTAATTTATTTTTTAGATTAAAGTTAAAAATGGCTGAGTAACTTGAAAAAGTAATGTTTGGGGCAAAATGAACGGGGCATAATGGGATGGTAGGTATCCCATTTTGCCCCCTTTTCACAGAGTCAATTTAATTTAATATTTATTTTTATGGTTTCAGTTTCTTCACAGGAATTTGAACTTCTCGCGTCCACTTTTAAGAGCTAAAGAGAAAACTCCCAAAGTTCTCTCTCTCTCCGCAAGAGTTCATTTGCAGCTACACCGGAAAATATGATGGCAATTCCCAAAGAATTAAGAACTAAGGAAAAACAAAAGAGAAAACGTGGAAAAAACGACTTGACAATACGGATTCTCCGTACAAAAATGAGCTGGCTAAGGAACATAATGCAGGGCAATGGAGAAGGCTATGCTTGGAGTTTCCCTACGTGATCGAATCAGAAATGAAGAGATCCGCAGGAGAACCAAGGTAACCGACATATCCCGAAGAATTGCCAAACTTAAGTGGCAATGGGCAGGGCACATTGCTCGCAGAACGGATGACCGATGGGGTCGAAAGGTTCTGGAGTGGCGACCACGTACCGGAAGCCGTAGCGTTGGAAGGCCTCCCACAAGATGGACCGATGACCTTGTGAAGGCCGCAGGAATCCGCTGGATGCGGAAAGCACAAAATCAGTCGAAGTGGCGGTGCTTATGGGAGGCCTATGTCCAGCAGTGGACGTCTTTCGGCTAAAATGATGAAGGAACATAATGCAAGGGGGACTACGAAAAATAAGAAGAAGAACGAAATAAAGAAAAATACCGAACCAAACCAAGGGTTTAGGGTGGGTGGGTAGGTAGGGTAGGTAGGGTAGGTAGAGTAGGTAGTAAGTGATACCCCAAACATTTATATGGCAAAACAACGTTTAAAAAAATAAAAAAAGGCGAGGAAACATAAACGAAAAGAAGCATTCGCAGTCAGATGAGGGTTGGGTTGCGTATAGCTCTAATGCGGGTTGAGTACCTACACAATTCCTGCGCCAGAGTAGATGCTGATGATGACGAGGCACATGTTTGCCTGACTAAATTGTATCCTCATTTTGCCCCTTAGCGTTTCCTGTTTTGCCCCGACTATAGGGCAGTATGGGAAATTTTACACTTGCTGATTAGTTCCTCATAATTATTAAGAAAATTTGTTCATTAAGCATAAGAATATAATTTAAAATAATGAATAAGAATATTAATATTTGTTTTTAATTAAAAAGTTCATTAAAAATATTGTTGATTTCGTATACATGAATTTCTCATCTAATTAAGTAACTAGGTCGTACATAAAAATAATTCAAAATGTAGTTGAAAGGGTGCATTTTTAGCAGCGACTGGTTGCCATGGCAACGCACGTTGTTTGTAGTTACGATTATCATTGTTTTGTTGAAATATTATTAATTTCTAAAACTTCAAAAATAATTAAGGAGAGAAATTATAAAATGGCCTTCTTAAATCCTATGCATCGTAATGCGAGATGCAAGACTTCATTTGAAAGGGTAGGTACAGTTTTCAATTCGCCCACATTCAACACACCCCACACGGAACACAGCAAAGGGCATAGTTCATACAGCCATAAATCAATACTCCGTTGCATCCTCGTTAATAATACAGGTGACCAATGATAAAAATATTTTGTACGTAGGTAGTTTTAGCGGGAAAACCGGGCGGCCTGCAACGCGCATGATTTCCACCAATCGATCGCGCCATCAAACCAGACAAAGCTACAAGTGCTTCAATACAACCTTGTTACCTAGATCTGAGCTAAAATTAGCTTTTACTTCATTTATTATGTATTTTGAGGACATGTTAGTTTAAAAACTGTCTTAGTATGAGAAAATATTGGTTTGAATTGACGCTGAGGGCATTCGTTTTACGGTATTTTATTTATTAATAATGTTAGTAGAACGTGTGAGATTTTGAAAGGTATTGCAGTAAAAATATTGCATTTTAAATGGTAGTTTGTTATTATTTAAAAATCACACCAAAAAGAGACAAAAAATAAATAAACTAAATATAGAAAAAAACAAAATAGGTACTTACAGGAGCAGGTTTTGTCATTAAAATCCCGATCATAGAAAAAGCATATAAGACGAAAATCATTGTGGATATAATGAGCAGCAATTTCTGGCACGACATGGAGTAATTAATCACATCATTAATTATAATGAACGAAAGTGCAGTGTGCACTAACACTTAAGTCACGGGGCGGCAGTAAAAGCTATGTTTTGGCCGCCATATTGACATCTGTCCTAACCGCGGGCGCGCGTGCCACTGGCTGGTTCTCTCTGCCGCTATGCCGCGCCAGTACTGTATCAAATGCAGAGCCGGAGAAGGCCAAGTCCGACCAATGCTACACTACTATAAGAATCTTCTGGCGCTCGAATGACGTTGACAGGGGGCGCTGTAGGTAAACATTTATTCAAATTGATATGCGAAATGTAGTGAATAACCAAGATGGCGGCGTTAGTTCCAATTTTGGCCACGCGCCAAAAGAAACTTGTAACGCTATATGTCTCACTGTTTTGTGTCTACCATACCCATCCATAACATCAATCTTGCTACAGGCTACAGTATGATCAATTAAACAGCTAAAGCAAACCAATTTGCTAAAAACGTAAATATTCAGGCAAATTCAAATTACAAACAGTCGCAAATTGTCTGTCAATGCACATTACGGCGATAAGAGCATGTTCATCCTATCAGTGGCCATGAGCTACACGCTCAAGCGACGTGAGCGTGTAGCGAGAGTGAGACTGCGATTGCGGAGAAAATAAATGAAAGAAGTTGTTAGCATGCCACTAGTCATCGCGACGCGACTTGTGAAGCGACGGACGGAAAGGTGAAGCACGCGCGTGTTGCTTGACGAAAGTCGCGTCGCAAGTCGCACAGCTCGCGGACGTGAACAGTGCCTTTAAGGTAGACGCAGATAAGTACAGGGTGGTAGTGACTCACTGCCACCCTGTACTTATCTGCATCTTCTCTTATCTGCGTCAATGTCACTGCCAGTGACATTGATGCGAAAACTGTGACCATGGATACCTCCCTGCGTTGAAATGTTTAGTCGGTTATTTAAAAAAAATCTGTAATTTCGTAGAAAAGTGGCATACCTATACGGTCAAAATGTATGAAACAACAGATTTTTTAAATAACCGAAGAAAAATTTCAACGTATATTCAGAATCATACGTACTGAATCTATCGTAACAGTTTTCGCGTCGATGTCCCTGCCACCCTGTATTATGGTACTCTGCCTATAAGTTGCCCTTCTGTGTCCGTTTATTAATGGTGCGATACATTCCCTTCCACCCTCGTTGTATGATGCTGCTTGCTTTCGCCCAACATAACATCTGCGGCTAGGAAAGAGAAAACTTTCCTCTAAGTAGTTGTTTGTTGCGGGAGCATTGTTCAAAATATCTTCAGTGTAAAAGCGAGCTTGTTTTTCGAACTGTATTCCTATGGCTGTTTGTTTTGTAGGTACCAGGAAACCAGGAATGGTAGGCAATAAATTGCTGTGTTCGGTACTGATACGGAGTAGGTAAGGAGGTTTTGCAAGGTATAAGGTCGTAGAAGGACGCATTAGGAAAGTCGTAAAGGATGGAATTACACGTACAAATTACAATGTATGCGGTCTTTGGTTTTTATCGTGTTTATTGTAGGTGCGTTGGGTGGGGAACAAATTATTATGATTATTATTTTGTTTTAGGGGAGAAGCTCGTGGCTAACTAATAACAGCCGCACGGGTCGATTCATCCGGTTAAGGTACGCTTGCCGGGGTTGGTCTGTAAATGGGTGACCATCTTTATATACCGAGACTCCTCCGTGCCTCGGAAAGCACGTCAAGCCGTTGGTCCCGGCTGTCATTTGTGGACATTTGACAGTCGTTACGGGTCATCAGAAGCCTGAAAGTCTGACAACCAGTCTTACCAAGGTGTATCGTATTACCCAATTACTGGGTTGTGGAGGTCAGATAGGCAGTCGCTCTATGTAAAATACTGGTATTCAGCTGCATCCAGTTAGACTGGAAGCCGCCCCCAACATAGTAGGGAACAGGCTCGGCAGACTGATTGCGTGGGGATAAAGTTATTATGATTATTATGTTACTTTAGGGTGGGAAATAAATTCGTAGTAAGTATTGATATCTGAAAAATAGGTAGGTTTATCAAATTCATCATCTTCCTGTCCTTGTACGATGTTATTTAGGGTTGACGCAACACGTTTTTTTCTTCTATTCTGGCAGCCGTAAAACTCTATCATCCACTCCTTTTTCTTTTTTATCATTCCTCATAGAATCCATTCATATTTTCTTTAATCTTCCTCTCCCTCTCCATCCATCAACATTATATTCATCATTAATTTCCAGAAGGTAAAATAATAATTGTTGAGTAGGTATTTTTAAAGACTAGAAAATCAGCTACGTGATTTCGTAAACAGTGTCTTGACACGCGTAGACAGCGATTAATTTATAACCGTATTTTTTTTTCTTATTTTATATACTTGTACATAATACACCGTGACATTTAAGTCGTCTTACAAAAGCAGCCCATTTCATTTAACCAATGACTACTAAACATTCATTAAAAAAAAAAGATAAATTGTACTTAACAATTTTTTAATTGTCCCTAGAGATATTTTATCTCGGGTACATTGAGTGGCCCTTTGAAAGACGACAAAAATGTCACGGATACACCGTGACATCTTATAAATTTTTGTGTTAGATTGTATATTGCAAGTGTATCTAAAGATATCTATTTATCAAATTGTTTACACACCCTCTTAGAATTTTCTATTTTAGAATAGAATAGAATGTATATTTATTGTAAAACATGAGTATACATCAAATAATATGTGCAAGGTCTTAAAATAACAAGTAGATCTGCATGTTTTTTATTTTTCTTTTCCATCTAATATTTAACTAGAAAATAATTAATTTATTTCGTAGAAAAAATTTACAGAAAAATAGGACGAAGCTTTGTAAAGAACTAATTTTTTAAATAATGTACTTGTTTTATAAATCTTGTACCATCAACATCATGTGTTCCACCCATTGCTGTGTATAGGCCTCCTTTTTTTGTGCCATGTCTCCCTGGTGCAAATCTGAAACCTTGTATACCTTGTAACCTACAATAAATTACTCATTTACCATTTTACATGTCACAAATTAACTAAATCCGAACACAAAAAAGTAAATAGTGGGGCTACGAATAGGTACATAAACTCCTTCATACTATATTACTATAAAACCAGATGACCTCGTACATTTACGTACTATCCCAGTTGTCTGCAAACTTGGCCTTGACCTCTGCCAGAACCAAATTAAATTTGGCGCAATGAAAGTCGTATAAAATACATAAAATATTTTATTCGGGCGCCGCGCTGGCTACGGCGTAGCGTTACTCGTAGGACCGTAGCACCGTAGCATCGTAGTAAACTTACCGAATTACTTATTCAATAAGTACCTACCTAGTTTGTAGGAAAAAATATGTCCAAAGTAGGAGGCAATTCCCTTGAGATACAAGGTTTGGCTGTTAAAGGAAATTGGGGTTTTCTATGTTACGTAGTTTTGTACTCAATAAAAAAAATGTTAAATAAATAAACTGAAAAAAAAAAAGGTGTGTGTGCGATTCACACACGATAGAAGTGAAACTTCAGTAAATCGACAAAAGAATGAGATGAATATATATAACAAGGGTAGGATAATTACAAAGTTTAATTGTTTAAAAATGAAAGTATTTTGATTAATTTTAAAAGATATTTTATATTTTATTTAACTTATGTTACATAATCTATTGCTCAAGTTCCATATTTTCAGTTTCAACAAATGATCAACAAATGATGAATGAGTGTGGGTGAGCTTTTGCCATTTTTGTATAAGTTTTTTGTAGTTTCTAGTTAGATTTAAGTGTTTTATGATGTTCTAATTAGTTCTTTAGTTGAATTTAGTTATTAGTTTCCTTGTTAGAATCTAATAAGATAAAGTAAAGATGCAAATTGTATAAATTTTAATGTTTGAATAAAATGTTCAGTATAATTACGTAACTTGAAAATGAGGTTTTTTGTTTACGGAGATATTAACGTAATCTTAGTTCCAAATAAGAGGATTAGGTGTAAAAACACTTGTCACGTTTGAATTTTATAAATCGACCCACGGGTTTTGAAGATATTAGCAGTTTTATATAATGAAAATGTACCAAAGTTAATTTTAGACAGTTAATGTTCTAGGAAATCCTTTGTTACTGAAGATACCATAAAAATTGATATGTATACTAAGACAAGATTATGTAAGCTCTGTTATGTACAAATTTCATAGCGATCCAATCATGGTATCAAAAAAAAGTAGAGGTTTGAAGCCATAAAATCATAGAGAAAATTGCACGTAAAATGGTCTTAAAAATCGCGGCTCTCGTTACGGGAACTTAGCTTAAGCGAAATTTATTACATCAGTCACATTAACACTTATATTTGAACATCTATTTTGATTGTTCAATAATTGTTTTTTACGTGCACGAAACTCGCGACTACGTTCTGTTGAACTTTTTCCTGGATTTTTTTTAATTTCAATTTTTTTTTTTTTTTTTTGCGTCGATATTGACGACACATTTCGGCATTAGTTTTCGGCATCTTATAAAATTTATTATTTAGCACAACAAGATATAAACAAACACACAGTTAAATAATAACACACCACGCTGACATCTTACTAAAAAGCTGTAATACGCAGCCGCATACAGTGTACAGTAGCTCACGTAGTTTTCACATACACTAACACACGTTAAATGCTCAAATACAAGCACGTATTAAACAGTATGCAATATCTGCTCTCTCGCTCTGGCTCACAAATTACAGGCGACTATGCTTAGAAGACGGGAGTGGGGACGCTACGAAGTATGGGACAAAGAGGAGAGACCGATAATATTATTTCTGTCTCATTCTTTCCTGGCTTCATCCTACACATTTTTGTATTTGTGTCTCTTACCTGTCGTTTTTTCCGTTGCATCCGGTTTGAAATCACAACGATTCTAAAGAAGTTTCACTTCAAAAGTCATTTAAAAAACGGAAGAACCCGACTGCAAAAACACATATAACTGAAAGAGATCATAATGCTTGTTTTTACTCTCTTAACAGTTACGTGTTTTTGCAGTCGGGTTTTTTGTTTTTTAAACTACTTTTTTTATTTTCAGCTTATTTATTTAATAATTTATGATAATTAATTGATTCAGGCGTGACTTTGATCCACGTCTATTGTATTTTTTAATAATTTATGTACACACATATAAACAGACAAGAAGAAAGGAAAGAATTGTAAAAAAAAAAGTTTTTTTTTTCACTTTTTTTCTTCAAGTTACAATAGTCTAATGTCAACTGCTCATCACCTTTTACAAAATATTGCTTTTCCCGATGCAGGGACTTTAATTGTTCAGGAGTTCTCCAGGTACTTCACCATCAGCTCCACTGCACCATATGAATTGTGACGAGCATCAATTGCTTACCAATCATATTAAAGTAATCGAATCGCAACCCGTGAAATACATATTATTGAGTAGTTCCGGTGGCCATCTGTGTCCTTCATCATCAGTTCCACTTTACCAAACGGTGCTTTCTGAGAGCAAATGCATGAGTTACTATAAAAAATATCCAAATCAGTATAGGTGTGCCTATAATATTTGAAGAATTCCCTCGATTTCTCCAAGATCCCATCATCAGATCGTGACCAAATGCCAATAGGACCAACTAGAAAGTATATACCCTTTCAAACAAAAAAAGGATTTTTTCAAATCGGTCCAGCGGTCGAGTAATCGGGGAATATACATTTAAAAAAAAAAAGATTCCGACGAACTGAAAACCTCGTCCTGTTTTGAAGTCGGTTAAAAATGAAAGGTCTATACATAAATATCACACCAATTTTAGATGCCCATAAAAATATATTCGGCTAGGGAAGCAACCATAGCTAATACTTAATAATATATACTTATACCAGTTAAACTAGCTTCATTTTTCTGACTGACCGACCCCTTGACAATTCAAAAGTACCTGTAATTGGTTTATTTGAAATAAATGCTTTGAGTTTGAGTTTAAAAAAATAAATGACTTGAGCCTGGTTTCTCTTTATTCAATCTCTTTGCTACGAATGGCGTAGCACCTGTGCTACGGCGTAGCAACAACGATACTCTAGACGGATATTATTTATTGATATTTAAGCTATTGCATAGCTTTAATCGCGGGCTTTGAGCGCGGCGACCGAATCAAGAAATTCCGTAACGAAAAAAACCTAACACCCCCCACTCCGCCTACCATGTAATGACGGATGATGACATAAAACAAAAATTAGGTTCCCATGACAACACGTTGTCATGGGAACGTAATTTTTGTTTTATGTCATCATCCGTCATCATCCCAAGTGTAGCGTTGACAAATAGGAAGTATGGAGGTTACAAATGCTATGCAATAGCTTTACCGCGGCAGTCCCCGAGTGCCACACGTTTTTATTTTTAATTTCAGTTCGCCATGGAACTTCAAGTATTAATACATTAATCAGTCAAAAAGAGTTACTTAGATTTTTTATAATAATATATTCGTATGGAGCTACTCTCGTTATATCTCCGACCCCGTAGTGACCTTAGGCGCCATCTCGCGGGCGAGAGAATCACGGCGATAGTCACGCCGTGCCATCTTATTCTGCCTTATCGAGATTGCTCCATATACAGTTGAGATGGCGCCTTATTCAAGGCGACTTCAAACAGACGCGACACTAAGGCACCGCTCGTCGCGCAATGAGCGGTGTCTTTGTGTCGCGTCCCGTGTCGCGCTGGTCTGCACAAGCCTTTAGATTTCTGAATCGAATACTCAGCGAAACTCTAAGCATAGACCATTGCTCCTTGGGTCACTTCCAATGATCGTTAACAACTTCGAATGCAGAGTCTCCGATCTTCATGAGAGTGGGTCTTACATGGGCATTTGACATGACCTTTGTTTTTTAGGGTTCCGTAGTCAACAAGGAACTCTTAGTTTCGCCATGTCCGTCTGTCTGTCCGCGGTCTAGCTCCAAGACTCTTAGTACTAGAAAGTTATAATTTGGCATGAGTATACATATTAATCAGGCCGACAAAGTGGTAAAATATAATTATGAAAAATATTTTCTTTAGGGTGCCTCCCCTACACGTAAAGTGGGGATGTTTTTATTTTTTTTTTCTATCCCTCTATGTGGGATATCGTTGGAAAGGTCTTTCAAAAACATTGTGTGTTAAAAATTCAGAAATCCGTTTGTACATTTTTGTTAGAGTCAAGTGTGTCCCCCCCTGCCAGCTAAATGGTTGGTTTTAGATATGTGAAAAATTCACGGCAGTATTTTATATAACGAATTTAAAAGGAAAACTATCACAGCTAAGTACGCTTTACAAGTTAACGAGTAATAATCGACCAACTTAGATTTGCGGTTGTAAAAACATGTTCTCCCATACATTCCGTATGAAAGAAAATGTTTTTTAACTTCAAAGTTAAGTTTGTTCTTGGGATAAATTCATCCCAACTACGGAACCTTACATTGTGCGTGGTCTGACATGCACTTGGCCGGTTTTCCATGTTAATTTTATATGCTGTCACAAGCTGTGCGCTCGATGGTATTGCTCACCGGCAAACATTATGAACTTCCATTAATACTTTTAGGGGGCGATTTTACAAAAATCCTTCCTCACTTTCCCTAATATGGAACTCTTGTACAAAATTATATATTAGACTGCGCATTTGTGCGACAGTGAAATGATTTTTTATTAAATAAATAGTTTTGATTTACAAGAAATAATAACTACTTTTTTGGCAGAAGTGTATCTAACTGCAGATAGCTTCATCAGCTTAAATAATTATTTTTGTCCGGGTTTTATACGAGCGAGTAAATTAAAAGCATCTTGTTCGAATACTTATCATACTGGCCAAACGATATCAGTATTGAGGAGGCCCCTTTTCAAACTTAAACTGGCAAATTTCGCGCCCTCGCGCCCCTAATCGCCGCAGGAGACACCCTGGGCGTCGGGAATCCCAGGCTGATTTCCGGCCACCGTAGGTGCGGGCTTGCGGACGGTGAGCAATGGGTAGCTCGCTGTCCGATAAGGACCAGGCCCGGGTCGACGGCGCGTTGTGTTCCACGCGCGCCTCTAAGAGATGTCAGCAGAACTGACGGGGTCCGCTAGGGCCGATGCTTGCCGAGGTCGCGGGAAAGTCCGAAAGGGATACCGTGACCCCTGGTAATACAAGCAACTGGAGGAACACGGGTGGGTTTTAGTCAGTAAGAGTCTGACACGCCCTTTCGCTCCGCCCAGAGAAAAGTTAGAGAAGTTATTTGATAATTTCCCAGCCAAAAAAAAAAAACCGGCCTAGTGCGTGTCGGACCACGCACAATGAAGGGTTCCGCAGTTGGGATGAATTTATCCCAAAAACAAACTTAACTTTGTAGTTGAAAAATATGTTCTCCCATACGGAATGTATGGGAAAACATGTTTTTGCAACTGCAAAGTTAAGGTGGTCGATTATTACTCGTTAACTTGTAGCTAGCCTACTTAGCTGTGATAGTTTTCCTTTTAATTTCGTTATATAACAGACAGACGGACAGACAGACAGACGGACATGACGAAACTATAAGGGTTCCTTGTTTACTTCGGAACCCTAAAAAGGAGGCCCCTTTTCAATTGAAGTTAGCAATAAATTGAGTAGGTGATATATAAATATAAAACAACACAGTTCTTTTTTGTTGCTTTTATTGAGATCATCAAAGTTCTACAATACAGATTACTTTTAAATTATGGGTATTTCACTTAATAATATTAATTGTTGTTTGAGTTATTTCCTTGATGTTAATTGCTTCCTTGACAACGACATTAGTAGTTCGGTAATTACGGGGTACATCGATAATTAAATTTATATCTAAACATTCATACTTTCAAAATTGCCTGTCGGCTTTCCTATTTAAAATGCGTTAATATTTAAGTTTAACTTAGTACTTACTAATTAGTGAATGATTTAAATAATAGGTACGTAAATAGAAGTATAATATTAAAAAAATCACAGACGTTTTGTGTAGAGCTGACCCGAAAATACAATATGAGATAATTAATTAAATTAAGATGAACACACACTATAATTAATTACCTACGAGTTTATGATTGCCTTATCCACTACGAACATTGATAATGAATTGATGATTAATGTCTAACACTGACAATAATAATAATATGATTAAAATGTGGTTAAATATATTTGGCTTTCGCCCCTGTATCAGTATAACCAACATCATTCGACATTCCACCTCATTCATTCCAAAATATTAACACATTCAATGTGATTCATTCTGCATTGAAAACAATTTCTATATCACACAAATTCCGCCCTTATCATCCACCCTGATCAGTCCGAAACATTCACCCTCGTCCTCCTTCATCCACCCTCGTCCTTCTCCATCCACCCTCGTCCTTCTCCATCCACCCACATCCTCGTTCATCCTCATCTATCCACCACTTAGTTGTCGCCGCAGCGGTGCATCCACAAGTCCTTGATCATGTGGATGCGACTCTGGATGGTAGCAATGTGCTCCTCGAGCTCACGGGACACTATCTGGAGACGGTCCAGTTGGTTCTCCAGGATTTGCTTCTGAGGCTCGCCGCCATCATCTGTAGATAGAAAATTGAGACAAAATAAGTAATAATAATTGGCATTTCTCGTATGTCGTGCAATGCGTAAATCTTATTTGTGTTCCGTGCAGGTATCTCGCATGACATGAAATTCCACTTTAAAAATCATGTCAATATTTTTCAAACTTGCATCAGAGTAAGATACCTACTATGCTCGGGACAATACTTGCAGATTCATTGGTATAGACCAGGGTTTCACGAACCTCTAGGGGTTCGCCATCTGACGGTAGGGGGTTCGCAACAAGATTTACGTAATGGTGGCTGTGGCTAGATAACTGGCATTTATTGTCACGACAGAGAGAGTAAATTCTAGTTTTTAGCGACTTCCAAAAGGAGGAGGTTCTCAATTCGACTGTATGTTTTTTTTTTGTATGTTTGTTACGCGATTACTCCGTCAATATGAATTGATTTTGATGATTATTTTTTTGTTTGGTAGGTCCCATATACATTTTATTAACTTTGCTTGGGTAGTTTTTGAGTTAGCTTCAATAATACGTATTTTTCTCACTTAGTATGTGGATGATATGATAACTTCCTGTCACTGTTATTTACATAGCAGGTAGTGGTATTCGAATTTGTGTGGGGTAGGTCACAACTAAACAGTGAAAAATAAAAACTTTTTACAAAAAAAAAAAAACACTACAAAGCGAAAAATAACTTTAATTTCGGAAGTCGGTGACAAAGAACGAAAATTCAAAACCAAAGACACCGACTTCCGAAATTAAAGTTATTTTTCACTTTGTAGTGTATTTTTTTAATTCGGTTGTTTTTTTTTGTAAAAAGTTTTTATAGTATAAGCAACAGGAGTCATTACTAGAAATGTCCGTTGATGAAATTCTTCGAGCTGATCTAAAAAGGATGTCCTTGATTGATTTTTGGGCAGCTACATAGGAAGAATATCCCGAACTCTCACGCAAAGCGGTGAAATTCCTTTTACTCTTTGGTACAACATACATGTGAGAGTGGGTTTTCACACTAAATCATGTTAAAATTGAAATACAGAAATCGAATAAAGGCAAAAAAAAATTCAAAATTGTTCCAAAAATTGATTCAATTTGCGACAAGCCATCAATCATTACCCAGGACACTAAATACACTACACTTATTTTCTACAACATACTATTTTATTCTTTTTTTATCTAGGGGTTAGGGGTTCGCTATCATCTGGAAACTTTAATGGGGGTACGTGGAGCCATAAGTTTGAGAAACCCTGGTATAGTCTGATGAACCTAAAACGAGATCGGTCATGACATGACATAATCTAGA
Source organism: Agrochola litura (assembly GCA_949152395.1). NCBI lineage: Eukaryota > Metazoa > Arthropoda > Insecta > Lepidoptera > Noctuidae > Agrochola > Agrochola litura. The sequence continues at coordinate 3,778,161 of OX424502.1, read as the reverse complement.
AAAGAACCTTTTATTATTTTTATTTATTGTGAGGTGAGAGTTTTTGTATGGTTTCCGTTTTTTTAGGGTTCCGTAGTAAACGTCATGTCTGTCTGTTTGTCTGTCCGCGGTCTAGCTCCAAGACCCTTAGTACTAGAAAGCTGTTATTTGGCATAGGTACATACATATACTATATTAATTACGCTGACAAGTGGTAAAATAAAATTATGAAAAACATTTTTTTTTTAGGGTAGGTACCTCTCCTACACGAAAAGTGGTGATGTTTTTTTTTTTTAACCCATGTTGTGGGGTATCATTAGAAAGGTCCTTTAAAAACATGTTTTCCCATACATTCCGTATGGGAGAACATATTTTTCAACTACATAGTTAAGTTTGTTTTTGGGATAAATTCATCCCAACTACGGACCCCTTCATTGTGCGTGGTCCTACACGCACTTGGGCGGTTTTTTTTTGTATGGTTTTATACTATAAATAAGTCTTCTCAAAGTTTGTAATCATTAAATTTTGCGTAACTAAGTGTAAAGTATTTTTTTCTCGTGACTGCACCCATGTAGTTTCGTACTTACTAATATTTTCATCAAAAATGATCTTGAGTTTCTTGGTCACATCAGCTGGGTCTGAAACCAAATTAATTACATTGAGCTAGTGTTTAAATTTCCAAAGTCAAAGTCAAAGTCAAATAATTTATTTCAATTAGGCACAAAAAGGCACTTTTGCACTTCCAACACAAAGAAAAGTGGAAAACTTAATAGGGATGATGACAAAAAAAATTTTTTTCGTCCTTCAGATAAAAAAACCTGATTAAAAAATATTGCACTCGTATTTTTTCTTTTTTTACGTTATCAACATAATTATTACGACGATACATTGAGTTAAAATGTGCCATGACCATGACGTCAGGAGTATACTACATGTTTTTTTTATTTTTTTATTCTTACTTTTGACCCCCATTCCTCAACTTTAATGCGTTTTATCTAAGTCATTTATTATTAATATGATAAAGCAAAAAATAAAAATGTCTAATATTTTTTATTATTTAAAATATTTTTTGACCCAGGCATAATCCCTATTAAAATAAAGTTTTTTAGTGGTAAAATTCGAAGAGATCTATCTCTCACCAATCGGATCATCTTCCTTCACGTGGATGGTCCTCTTCTTAGGTCCATCTGGGCAGGCGTTCTCGTCATTCGTAGCCTGCGACACATTCATCAGCTGGACCTTCACCTTAATACAATTATCTGATGCGCCAGCGATGTCATGCTTGGGCTGTTCTGCACCGAAATTGCCAGTGTAGGTCACATCCTGGAAAAAAAAAAATTCTATACCTAAAGCTAGCTGGTACGCTCAAACAAGATCTATGGGGCTGCCCGGCGGGCTGCCCGGCTGTTACGAATCCTGAATTATAATGGAAGGTTTGCCTAACCTTGTTACCTAGGTGTGTCCAGAATTTTCTAATACCTTTTATAAAGTTTCATATTGAGACACAAAACAACACAATACGATCTAGAGGAATGTGGCCGCTTTTCTTTAGATCAAATTTTGTTGCTTCGTGTCTCAATATGAAACTTTATAAAAGGTATTAGAAAATTCTAGACACACTTATCGAGGGTCCTTACTAGCCGTTATTCATAATTCCTTCTCAATCACAAGATAATATTTTTTTTAAAGGAGTGGCGTTTTTTCATTTGCTGACCATTGGGCGCCCCCTACATTTAGAACAATAGCGATGTTCTGCCTCGTCAAAAAATAGCATTAATTGTGATGTGTGCTCCTATAATTTCTCATCGGCACTAAAATGTCTGCGTGGATAGTAAAATATTTTAGACGGTTTTATTTTTTGTCCATAACGGGTAAGCTCTTGGCCTGCATCTCACCTGATAGTAAGTGATGATCAGGCCGAAGGTGGAAGCGAGCTTCACCCGGAATCCTCAACCACAGTCCCACAGAGGAACTGGCTATCTTACCTCTAACTGCCGAAACACAACATTGATGTTATGGCGACAGACTTAGATAAAATAGTGGTAGCTAGCCAGGGGGACTTAGAACAAGCCCTACCACCAACCAAACCGAGCTAATTTTTTTTCCCCATTGGGAATGGAACTCGCCGGGACCTCTGGGTCTGAGACAGGTGGTCTAACCACTAGACCAGAGGCGGTTTAAAACACGCAGGTACTTCTACCATCATTCCATTTTGTCCATTGTACATTTGAGCGGCTTATAAGTACTATTTTGTCCAAACTGAGTGACTTGACTCAAGTAAGTTAGAATAAGACCTCACTGTGATTTAGTCTTGAAATTTTATCTAAAGATAAACTTACGACAATTTCCTTGGCATCTTCCCTCTTCATGAAATTGTAGAACCGCCTCTCCAAGCGAGTCAGCTCCTTCGCCTCTTTCAGGGTAAGCGCTGGATTCGACTTGTTAAATGAAAGCCGCTCTCTTGACATTACGTTTACTCCTTTCTTTACATTTTCGGCCCAGTAACGCAGCACCTGTTGTAGAAATTTTACGATTTTAGGCACATTTAAGTTCGGACGGTGAGCAATGGGTAGCTCGCCGGCGCGTTGTGTTTCACGCGGGCCTCAAAGAGATGTCAGCATAACTGACCTGCCGGAGTCGCGGGAAAGTCCGAAAGGGATACCGTGGCCCCTGGCAACATGCCAACTGAAGGAACACGGGTGGGTTTTAGTCAGTAAGAGTCTGACACGCCCTCCCCCTCCGCTCAGAGCGGGAGAAATTATTTGATAATTTCCAAACCAAAAAGGCTGATTTAAGTTATTTAAAATAAAATTTAACACTAAAATATTTATAATGTACAAGTATATCCAGTATTTCTATCCAGCGTTTGCGTTTCTTTTTCAGTAGCTTTTGATCGGCCATCGGCTATTCAAACCCTGCGTTAAATACTGGTTGCTGGACTGGATTCTAAAGTGTTTGTACCTACATTGGTTCAATATCGATCCAGCGATTGAAATACTGAATCACATTTTACGGAGGAAATCGTCGGATCGACCATGAGTCAGGGACAAAGGGAACATCAATGAAAGCAAAATCTGACATTTTATTAAATTTTGGTAAAATTGCAGAATAAAATAATAGTAGATTGTTACTACTAAAATAACCTATTCTATCGAGGTAGTTTTACTCCCGAGCTTTAGTGAGTAAATAGAAATTGAGTTATAAAGTGTTTTAGCGCCGTGTGTTACACTCTACTTTTCACTACGATTGCGAGAAAATAAAATAAACCAATACAATATTAAATAGTTTATCTTATTTAAAAAAATATACATTTTGTTCAGTCAGAATTTTTAAGGAAACTTTTTATCCCGGTATGCGGTAGTACGTTTCCATGAGATAATTTCCGACTTCCACGCGTGCGAAGCCTCGGGAAGAAGCTAGTTTTATTCGTTTTTGTACAGGTTACAGACAAAAAGTAAAAAAAAAAAAAACTTTTTCCCCTAGTGCAAGATATGCTATTTTTTCCCCGCTCTGGTACGCTACAATGACGGGTTTTTGAGCAAGAGGAGTGAAAAAGCTTTGGGCGTAAATGGCTAATATCCTCGCAAAAAAATATAGGTAAGTTTTGTGTTTGTATGAGACATTTACAGTGGGTCGATCTCCAGAGGCATTTTTTTTCGTGTCGGGCTGGATAAACCCATTTTAAAAACGAAAAACGTTTTCTAAATATTTTTTTATATACAGTTTGATGTCTAATCTACGTGATACAAGGCTAATATTATGAATAAGTTTATTTTAAATATTAAAAAAAAAATCTTAAACCCTAAAATCCTGATCGCTCTGGGTTGACCCAACTCCCGATTGAATGAAAAAAATATTCTTTAACTTTTTAATGAGAAGGATCATATGAAACAACTTATTTAGATTACATAACAAATAGTTAATCTTTAAAGTAATAAAATATTTTTAGTGATATTAACAATACTTTTGCCACAATTTGAATTTAAAATCGTGACCGGGCATTTTATCTCATCGCTCTGCGCTGAGGTAAAACATCGCGCTCATCCCTAGTTACGCGTTATAAACACTCTATTCCCCTCCCGCGGGGCAACGCCTGTAGTGGTCTAACCGCCGAGGACGATACCTGTGTACCACGTTCCCGCGTTTCAACATTACGAAGGTAAGTTTATGATTGCTCTGGATTTGGTTCTCGAATTTTATGATTGCTATGGCACGTTATTTAAATTCAATAGTAAGCTTGTGAATGTGTTTGTTATGTGAATTAAGTGATCGTTATGATGTTTTTTATGAGACGTAATCACAACTTTCTACTGCTTTTAAATTCGGCTATATTTAAGATTTTGTGACTTTTTCTGATCGCTATGGCTCTGATTGCTCTGTCCAAAAAGACCAGAGCGATGATATTTTACATTAATTATACGTTATAAATCTATTTTAAGTAGTAGTACCGGACTGTTACAATGACAAACGTTGAACTATGCATATAACCTTTAATTTATAACCTTTCCTGGGTTTCTTCGGATAACCTAAACCCATAAACAGATTTTGACGTATTTTACCCTGATGATATTATTATATTGGCATTTAGCTACCACAATTGTAACCCTTTCTTCTCTAAAATTTAATGGCAACTATTGTTGCAGATTGAAATCATGCCTCGAAATAAATTATATATTGAAGGAAAACGTCTTAGGAAGAAATTGGCTGAGCGTCGTAGAATGGCCAAGATGTCCGCACGGCAAACACTTAGGCTTTTACCAAATTAATAGCGACTCGAACCAAAATACCTCAAAGACAAACATGTCACGGGCATCAAGGAAGACAAGCCGTCCTTCGCTGGTTAAGCGTTCAAAAAAATGCAATCAGGAGAAGCAAAGTCAGCTCCCACAACTGCTAAATAATAGACAGACTATAACTGCAAATCAAAGTCAAAAATCATTACACGACTCGGACCTGCCGGACAGTTTTTGGGAAGAAGTCCCATCTATTGACTATGAAAATTTAATTACTCCAAGTATTTCCGAGGTAGTTTTATCTTCGTTGCAAAACGATAACACCTTGACAAAGGTTGCTGCAGCAGAAGATTTACCCGACTCCGACTCTGATGACTATTCAATTTTCTGAGCTTCCAATAAACCTTATTTTCTTAGTTAGTTGATCAACTAAGCCTTACAGAAATTGTATTTTGAAAATTTGTATCATTATAATTTGCAAACAATATTTTAATCTGATCTGATCATCTGAATTGCATTTTACTTTGTGTTGTTCTTTTTAATTCTTTACTTTCCACTAAATATATAGTTAAGAAAAATGTGATTATTACAAATCTCTTAGATAATCTTGAAAAGACTGTATTTTAGTCATGATTCTAAGTCATAATAAGCATTATGATTACAAATAGTTACGTTTATAATTGTTTATTTTTAAGAATTTTATTCTGTTCTTTATAAACGTTAGTTTTCTTTAATTACTTTTTAAAACTAATATTTAATGAGTCTAAGTCATTTTATAACTATAAAAGACTGTAGGTATTAATAGTTCTTAAAGAATTTTGTCTCATTTACCTAGAATTGATTTAATTAAGTCCAAAGAATTGAAACTAAGCCAAAAGTTGATTTTAATAATTATGTTAATTTGTTATTTTAGCGATTATTTTATATATAAGATTCCGTATTTTTGATATGTATGACTGATAATATGCCTTGACCTTTTTCTAAAATAATAAATTTCTCTTACATGATTATAAGTAAGAGAATATTTTTTGTTTCACGTACACTAAATATGACTGAAAACGGCTAAATAAATAATATTTTATCAATATTTATTTTTTTGTTTCACTGATTTCACCATTTATGATCGCTCTGGCACCAATTATGATTGCTCTGGGTGCGAAATTTTTTGAACTTAAATATTTCCATAACTGTTTGAGTAAATTGAAGGCCAATAGCAAAAATGTACCATTTGAATATCATTATTTTTAATGAGATACATAATTACCATTAAATATCAATATCTGAAAAGCACCAGAGCGATCACACGAATACGCCCGTTTTGGAGATTGACCCTTGCACGTCTGCACACGCTATGTGCAAAATTCGACATATTTTTGACAAATTAGACAGCAAAGCTCATATTTCATAGCAAAAACACAGAGACTTACATATTTCCAGCTCTGAGTATTAAGTAGTGCACCGTCGAAACATTCGTTCAATGTATCAGAAAGTTTCAACCATTTCTGGATGTTCAGGAATGTGATCATGTCGGACTCTGAGGCATTGTACATCGACGGGTCGCTCTCGATTGCCGATAACAGTATGCGTAGCTGAGATACCGACACCTTCGGCTTGGGTCTGGGTCTGAGTCCAGGTTTAGTGGCCATCTAGAAGTAATGCAAGAAAAAGATTTAAAGGGTTTCTTTGTCAATTAGAACTATAAGTTATAAGTAATCTAAACTAATATTTTATAAATAAAGAGCAAAGATTTGATTATTTGTATGTTTATTTCTTTGTATTGAATAAACTCAAAAACTACTGGACCGATTTAAAAAAATATTTCACCAGTAGAATGCTATATTATCACTGAGTAACATAGGCTTATATTTATAAAGAAATCACGCGGGCGAAGCCGCTGGCGGAAGCTAGTATTATATATTATAAAGACAAAAGATATGATTTTTTGTATGTTTGGTTCTTTGGTTGTTACGCTTTCACGCTATAACGGCTGAACGGATTTGAATGAAATGTGGCACAAGGGTAGGTGACCTGGGTTAGGACATAGGATACTTTTTGTCCAGATATTCCCACGGGATCGGGAGCACAGCTAGTTTTGTATAAAGATGACAGCTTTATCTACACCCATGCTATAAAACCTCTATAAAAGTTTCTGAAACAGTTAGCTTATTGCCAACATTAAAAGAGCCAGTGGCATAGTTATGGTTACTATGCCACTGGCTGTTTATATCATCGAAATGAGTGTTATAAACTCGAATTTAAAAAAAAGAACATTGTCATGCACGTGCGTATGACTACCACAGCGCCGTAATTTAAAAAAATTAACTATATTTCATTCGAATTCAAGTCGATTAAGTAAGTAGATTCGACATGAATTCGAATGAAATATAGGTATTTTTAAAAACAAAGTTTTTAAAGAACAAAGTAAAAAAAATTTGCAATACTATGTATTGCAAAATTTTATGATTAATGAAAAATTAATATCGATAATTATTATCGAACAAAAATGGCGGGATTCGACATGAATTCGAATGAAATATAGGTATTTTTTTTTAATTACATAAAATTTTGCAATACTATTATAGTATTGCAAAATTTTATTACTTTGTTCTTTACAAAAATGAGTGATACAAGCTTTGAAAACACACTACCAGATATTTATAATGCAGCAAAGGACATTTCTAATCAATTATTAACAGAAAAGTCGAGAAAACAATATTGTACAACGCCAACACCCTAAGTATGGTTTCAAAACCTTTTATAGAGGATTCATATCATAAGTGTAGATAAAGTCTTGTATGCAACTGTTCATAATTAGGTATTAAAACACGAATGTGGGTTTATCACACGAGGCGAGGGCTTCTGACCTGTACTGATCTATACTGAAGGTGCATTTTCGTCTCTTCATCAATAGGATACGAAAAGCAAAAATGTAGGGGAGCGCGAGCGAAGCGAGCTCGAAAATTTTAGCACACCGCCTTGTGTAGGAGATAAGGTTTTTTTTAAGTCATACATAAATAGGAGTTCCTTTGTCGACTTATGCAGAAAGTTTGATAATGTAGATTGTAGCGAGCGGAGCGAGCTCGAAAATTTTTATCCTCAGCCTCCAACTCTAAACTGCTTCTTACTGAATATTTATGTTGACCGTGTTTGGAATATCATTAAAAAGTACTTCTTAAGATTTAGGGGGCCGCCTCGGGGCCGGGGCGGTTTGTCTTGACACTATTCTGGGGTATTTAATTTCTACGTCTAGTTGCTAGCTGCAGATAAACCTACATGGACACTTATGAAACGTCAGAAGCTAGGTAGGAATCGTTTCACTTGGTCGTTTTCTACGGAAAAGAGCCGGTAGAAAACTCGGTCAATCATCATAATTATAATAACAGCACATAGTCTTATTTTACATGTCGTTCGCATGTGTGGCAATGGCAAACATCCTACGTGGCAACATCATACAATTAAATTTATCAATGAGATTTGAAAAAATGTGGTCGACCTAAAACGTAGACCAGGGGGGGGGGTGTCACGACCCCATGACCCCCCCGGATCCGCCCTTGCTTCCGTATCTATGCACCTGCAGCCTGCTGAAGTGCTGTTACCTATACAGGGTAGATTTTTAAGATGGAGCAGTAAGAGCAGGTACACCATAACCGTTGTAGCTACGGGATAACCGTCCTAGGAGACTGTTCTTAACTTATTGGGATATTTTGATTTGCATCCACAGATTTGAAAAAAAGAGTACAGACAGCAAGAAAATGGGCAATATTCATTAAAAAAATGTTTGATGCCAATCGATCCTGTTTCATAAAGGGATCAAAAAACTCTTTGGGAGACCAATTGAAGTTTGATAAGGTACTAGAAAAGTCAGGAATCGTAAAAAACTTTTCCCATAGGTACATAATGGTAGGAAATTGAGAATCCATCTTTCTTTTCTATGATGGATAGACAGGCTACTACAAAAGACAGAAATCGCAAAAAAATACCATGCAAGTGAAAATGTTCTAAATTAGTTGAGGTCTTGAGGTCACAAGCAGCAATAATATTATAACGCAAATTCATTCGATAATCGAAGTTTACATTTTTGTGTTCATTTTCGGCCAGTCCTTCACAAATGGCCGCCCGCCGTACAAATATTACCGAGGGCGGGGATGGGCGGCTAAATAATTTTAGCCTTTACACTATGAGATCTCACGTAGTTTTACTAAATAAATTGTAAAGCGCTGAGCACGCAATTTTTTATACAAATCATAAAATAATGGCACTTATTTAATGGATAGGTAGATAAGGATGGGGCATAAAATAAAAGGAGGTAAATTTATTAGAAGAGGAGTAAAACCGAATTTATAGATGGAAAACAAAAACAGTAAGACTTATGTTTTTGAAATTAAAATAAAGAAATATTGAAAGTATTAACATAAATTACCTTTAATATTTTGTAAGGTGCAGCGCGATGCAAAGGGCAGCAGCAGCGAAAAGGAAAATTGTATCAGAGATTTATCGATCCAAAAGTGAAGGGACAATGCACAATTTTTTTATTGCCAATGTTTGGATATTAAAATAATGGCACAGCCTGTTTCTTTGATTACCCCACAGTAATAAAAGCCAAGAAGATGATACCGAAGCATTGTCATTTGTGACATGCAAGCAAGATACTTTTCTTGCAAGAAACTTTTCTCTGGAAAAGTAAAAAAGTTTACTTGCAAATAAAAATGTAAAACTGATAAAATACTTTTATTCTTAGATTTTTGTTATATAATCTAAGATAAGCAAAATGCCCTATTATTTGAGTTAAATAGTTGCACTATGGTCTACGGTTTTGGAGGATTATAAAATAATACTAAGAATGTTTTATTATTTTATCATTCTGCGAAAACCGTATTAGTCGATTAAATCACATTGTAAACTTATTACTATTAGTGTTTGATTCCATCACTATGGTCCAGCCAGCTGGTGAGTTGTCATTGTCAAATTCATGTGTGGTGAATCTGTCAAAAAAAGAGAAACCGCCGCACTTTTGTCTCAATATTGCACAAAAGTAACATGATTTTTAAATTAAAAATAGATTGAGCTAGGCTTTATAACATGCGGTGGTGTTTATTGGTATTGTGTACGCTAATTTTGAGCGCGAAGGCCTGGGATGACGGTGACTTGGAAGTGTTCGACGTGGTGGAAGAAGTTAACCAGAACTTTTACGAATTATTAGGTGTTGCACAGGTAAGAGCTAAGTTTAGCTTCACAAAGTAACTACAAATCTTTATTTTACATAGGATGAACCAACTGAATGTAATAATGGATGAGTTTCAGACGTTGGAATAACTAACTAGTACTTTAGCAAGTTTCGTTTTCCTTCGGCAGATTTAGTCGTTATCGTTAGATATGGATAATATTCTTGTTTAAGATAATTAAAATCTTAATCCAAGTATTAATTAAAAAAAGAGTTTGGTGATTTTTAAATACCTAATCACAATGGTGTTTATGATTCATACCTAACATTGTTCAGCTAGCTGCTACACTTATTATGTCATTGCTTCCCAATATAACTGATAGTATAACCAACGTTCATTTACTACAAGCCAAATAAACATAGTATATAGTCCTCACATAGCACCCCTTGTTTCTGGAAGCCTGAACAAGTTCCAGGCCGATAAATTGGTCAATAAAACGCTAGAAAAAAAAAAAAATGTGACATATTCTACAATATTATTATTTCAATTAACATTTGCAGGATGCATCACCATCAGAAATTAAGTCTGCATTCAAGAAGCTCACATTAAAACTCCATCCGGATAAGAATGACTCCCCTGATGCAGATGTTCAGTTCAGGAACCTAGTGTCCGTGCACAACATTCTCAAGGACCCGGGGAAAAGAGAAAAGTATGTTGTTTCAATTTATTTTAGAATGTATATTAAAAAAAAAATACGGCAAGCATAGTGTGGGACACCCCCCAGCTCGATGGACCGACGACCTTAAGAAAGTGGCTGGGATGGACAGGATGCAGAAGGCAGAGGGCAAGGTGTTGTGGCACATCTTGGAAGAGGCTTATGTCCAGCAGTTGGCTGCTAAGTTGATTGATAAAAATAAATGTATGTTTTTAAAAGTTACATAGTAGCTAAAAATGGTTAGATTGTAATCTGAATAAATTAAACAATATTACATAATTATCACATTATCGGAATAGAGAATAAAGATAAAACTAGAAGCAAAAGCAACAACATCAGCTCATCTAACACAGCTCAAAACATACGAGCCACAATAGCTGTAGAACCATCCATAAAACATAAAATATGCCTAATAAGCAGTGAAACTTCCAACAGGTTTTGTACTATTGCTGAAAGGACAAGTTTATGTAACTATGAAATCAATTCAGATCAATTTTGTCAAGACGTTGCCGCAATCCACATGTTGATGTGGATTGCAGCAACGTCTTGCCAAAATTGAACGAAAAGTGCTAAACTTTACGCACTCGAACTGTGTTATTTGTATTGGCGAGGAAGATTTTCGTTCAACACATAATTATAAAGAACTTGTTATGTTTATTAGGGAAAAATTGTTACCATTGAATCACACAAACTTAAATAATGCCTCTTTGCTTAATAACATGATAATAAGTCTGACAGTAATTATTGCGATATATGACAAATGGTAACATAATGTTTAACAGCCACATTGAAAATTTTAATAATCTTCTTTACTTAGATATAAATTCATGTAACTATGCGTATCTACTTGACTCAAATCTTAATCTACCTTATGACTATGATACGTATAGCAAACATTATGGAAATTTAAATAACTGTGGTTTGCAGATTGTTGTATCAGATTTGCAAGAATTAATTTTAAGCTTATGCAACCTAAATACTATGCACTCAGAAGTTGACTGCCACACGCAAAATCAAAGTCAAAATTAATTATCTACCGATTCGCAACAGATAAACTCACAGTTTTTTCGTTAACTACCTTAACATTTTACATCAGAACATAGCTGGACTAATTAATAAATCAGATATATTGACTGTAAAACTAGTAGAATTATTCAACAAAGGAACTATTATAGATGTTATTTGTGTTACAGAACATTTTATACAAACGGGTTATGAGGATTTACTACACATAGCGAATTTTTGTCCAGCTGCTTTCTTTTCTAGAAATAAAAAGAGAGGAGGAACATGTATTTTCGTTAGAGTAGGACTGCAGCTTAGGAAAATCACGGACATAGCAAAACAATCACTTTCAGGCATTTTTGAATGCTGCGCTGTAGAGATAATAGGCATGATGCCTGGGTCAAAAAAAAGAAATCATATTTAGTCCATCAGCCAGATAATAAAAAAAATATTAGACACGTATTTTTTGCTTTATCATATTAATAAAAAAATGACAGATAAAACGCATTAAAGTTGGGAAGTGGGGGTCGCTGCGTCACAAGTAAGTATAAAATCTACATACAAGTGACGTCACGGCACATTTTAACTCAATATATCGCCGTAATCTTTTGACAACGTAAAAAAAGAAAAAATATGTGTCCAATATTTTTTAATAATCTACAAGACGGACAAAAAACATTTTTTTAGTCATCATCCCTATTGCTTACAATATTAATATTATTTGTATATATAGGATTCCTAAACACAATTTTTTTATGAAAAATTTGAATATATTTTGACTAAAGTTAGTATATATCTTCAAGTGAGAAAATTGTCTTGTGTGGAGATTTTAATATTGATGTTTGAAAAGAAGTAAAACTACATTGGATCTCGAATATTTTCTAATGAAGTTCAATTTAAAATTAGCGCTTTATACGCCCACTAGATTGAGGAGTCACACCTGTATTGACAATTTTGCGCACAACTACTGGAAAGAATGCAAAGCTGAAGTTGTAGATCTGGTCCTTTCAGATCATACATCTCAAATACTTAAAGTGCCTATTAACAAAACTTGCAAACTTAAATATTGGAAAACAAAAAAGCAGGACTTATGTATGGCAAATTTAATTACTTTTAAAACGCATCTAAGCTGTTTATCTTTTATGACAGTACATGATGCCACGGACGCAAACGAAGCTTTTGACAATTTCATGGACGAATTTTCTCTTTTATATAAATTATGTTTTCCGGAAAAAATTATAACCATAAAAACAAGTATTAAAACGAAATGGATCTCTCATGGAATAAAAATATGTAGTAAGAAACAAAGGCAGTTACTTTGGGCACATAGATTGGATCCTAATTCAAGAAATAAAATAGTTTTTAAAAACTATACAAAATTTAATAGAAATTTTTTAAAACTAACACAAAAAGCACAGAATAATAATTTCATAAATACCGCCCAAAATAAATCTAAAGCTACCTGGCAAATAATGAATATCTAAGATGTGTTTGCCGCAGGAGCCTATAATGTGCGTTAATAGAGACAATTTGTCGTTTACACACCCCTTAGACATCACAAACGAATTTAATAATTATTTTATTGACGAAATTGAAAATAATGTAACAACTGACATCACATTGAATAATATTAATTTAAACAATCAAACATTAAATTCATAATTTATGCAACCCGTAACCCATGATGACATAATGAGAATAATTTGTAGCCTAAAAAACACAAATACTGTTGGATATGATGGCATTTCCACAAAAGTAATATTTACCAAAGAAGTAATAGCACCACCATTAGCCCATATAATTAACTTGTGTATTGCTGATGGCATATTCCCAAATAATCTTAAAAAGTTATAATTAAACCCTTATATAAAAAGATGACAAGACAGTTTAAAAAAATTACAGACCCATTGCAAAAATTCCAATTTTTTCTAAAATATTTTAGAAAGTCATCTATCATTCTTATATGCTTATTTCGAAAAGTTTCAATTATTTTGCAAAGAACAAAAGGTCTTTCGTAAGAATTCCACGATCAATATGGCACTATATGATCTATTAGGTAATATAATGTCATCTGTAGATAAGAGAAATCCTGTCTGTGCAATTTACACTGATATGACCAAGGCTTTTGATTATGTGGACCATAAGATTCTGTTAAAAAAATTACACAGTTATGGTATAAGAGGGAACATCTACAGCTAATAGAATCGTACTTAATTAATAGGCTTCAATGTACAGAAGTTTCTAGAATATGTCCAAAGACTAAATTGGATTATGTATCTAAACCAAGGCACGAAAGATATGGCGTCTCACAAGGTAGCGTACTAGGGCCGCCACTTTTTAAAATATATATTAACGATCTCCCGAAAGTAACATCAAACAAAATGGTTCTCTTTGCAGATGACAGTACAGCTGTAATAAAGTGTACAAATCAAAATAATAATGAGCATGTTTACGTGACATTATAAATTGGCTAGATAATAATAATTTAGTAATAAACTTAAGTAAGACAAAAGTTACGCACTTTCATCAATGCTGCGAAAACCCAAACGTTACTATTACTTATCAAGGCTGTGATATTGAGGAAGCAAATAAAGCTAAGTTCTTAGGTATAGTGATCGACAACAAACTCACATGGAAACCTCATGTTGAACAAGTATGTACGAGTAAGAAACTGAGTAAGTCCGCATATGCTCTTTTTCAACTTTCAAAGAAAGTTTACAATCAGGCTCTTTTAACGGCATACCATGGACTAGTTGCCTCTGTTTTACGGTATGTTGTTATTTTTTGGGGGCAGTCTACTGATAAGGAGCTTGTATTTAGGATGCAAAAGCGATGCATAAGGTCAATGTGCGGTCTTAAGACAACAGGTAGCTGTCATCCTTATTTTAAATCTTTAAAAATATTAACATTTCCGTCCTTATATATATTGGAAACGGCTTTATTTGTAAAAAAAACAATCCAAATCTCTTTCAGAAATTGTCGGCAGTAAGAAAGAATCCAATACGGACTCAATACGTAAATCAATTGTGTCAAGTAAAATGTAAAACCGCACTAATGCAAAAAAGTTTTTTTGGTTTTGCCCCCCGCATTTATAATAAAGTACCTAATTTTATTAAAAATATGATTGTTTTCAAATTTAAAAGGGCACTAAATAAAATATTAATAGAAAAAAGTTATTACACAATTGACGACTTTCTTAACTATGAATCACTGACTGATTTACATGCTAATAATCCATTTGACTTATTTTATTTTATTGATTACTGCTACCTTGTTGACATTTTTGTATTAATTTGACATTTACTGTAATTTGAACGATTTGACATTAATTTTTAATATATTATTGTTAAAATTTCCTACTTGTTATTTAATTTTATAATGTCTTTAAATTTGTGTAAATTAACATGATTTGGATGCCCATGTGTGACGGTAGTACATGGAGGACTTTCTTAATAAAACATCAATGTAATAATTACCCATGTTTGCAAAGTAATAAATGATTTGATTTGATTACAATCAATCATTAGTTTGTGTTTAAAATGTAGAGATAAAAATATCATTTTGTTTAAATAACCAAAAACATTGTTCGGCAGACAATGATATTTTTTGTCATTGTTTCTAGTCCATGCCTTCATGTAACACTATCAATCTCTCATAAATTATTTTTGTAAATATTTTTCATCGTAATGAATGGGCTCTGAGCAAAACACCATCATAATCAGTTCAGCTTGGTTTAGGATCAACCGTGCTGCCTGCCTAGCCTTTTTCCAACTATGTTGGGGTCGGCTTCCAGTGTAACCGGATGCAGCTTAATACCAGTATTTTACATGGAGCGACTGCCTATCTGACCTCCACAATTCCCAGTAACTGGGTAATACAATACCCCTTGGTAAGACTGGTTGTCAGACTTTCGGGCTTCTGACGACCCGTAACGACTGTCAAAGATCCACGAATGACAGTTGCAACCAATGGCTTAACGTGCTTTCCAAGGCACGGATGAGTCTCGGTATGTAAAGATGGTCACCCATCCACGGACCAACCCCGGCAAGCGTAGCGTAACCTGGATCCTGATGGATCGACCCGTGCGGCTGTTATTATTAAGCCACGAGCTTTGGATCAACCGTGTTATACTGTAAAAAATCAATCTTAACTCTTCAGGTATAATGAGGTGCTCAAGAATGGTCTTCCAAACTGGCGCTCCGCCATATACTACTACCGCCACGTGAGGAAGATGGGCTTGGCTGAAGGCTCCATCATCCTGTTCATCATCATCACATTTGGGCAGTATGCTGTTGGATGGGCTGCTTATGCTGAGAAACGGTTTACTGCAGTACGTGCATAATATACCTGCATAGTTTATGTTATGTTTGGAATCTCAGTCGTTTTAAAAATCTGATTATTATGTGGAACAAGGTTTTCCTAGTACAGTAATTCTATTTATTGTTTGATGCATTTGATTCTTTCACCATTTTTCACGAACAGAATGTTGCATGGTGAAAAAGCATATTTATTTATTATATTTTTTGGAAAACTTACAGCTAAACAGACACAATAAGTAATAGTTTAACCAAAATATGGCCAATTACAAGTTTCCACATGTAGTTTAAACTTAAATCATAGGAATACGACAAAAAAATTGATAATAAGACTATACACAACAAAAACAGAAAAAAAGACTATTTACGCTCGAAGAAGCCATTAGAAAAAAAATTCTTCAATTTAACGACACTAGTATTGAAAATGTCGATATCCGCTTCCTGGCAGGTTGCGTTGTACATGCGACTGGCTCTCATCATGTACGAGTTCCGTCTGTACGTAGTGGCTACCACTGGGGTGTGCAATAAATGAGGTCTACGCAAGAACACAGACGGCACTCGCAGCTCGATTCTGTGTAACATCTCTGTAACACCAGTTGTTCCATTGGCAATCTTGAAAAGAAACACAAGATCTGATATTTTTCGCCTTTCGTAAAGTGGAAGGATATGAAATTTTTTGCAACGGACCTACCGTTACAAAAAATTTCATATCCTTCCTTCGTTGAAAACGTTTTAGACCTATACTGAATGTGCCTTAAAAACCTTGTCTGTATGCTTTCAATACGATTTATATATACATTATAATTGGGGTTCTAGACCTGAGAGGCATACTCCAAATGACTACGAACAAAGGAACAGTACAATATTTTAATAGTCTTTATATTTTTGAACTCAGAGGACACCCGGAGAATGAAACCTAGTGCCTTTGATGCTTTCTTAACTACATTATCTATGTGTGCATCAAAGAGGAGCTTAGTGTCAAAGGTAACTCCCAGATCCCTGATAGTGTTGACCCTATTTAGTGCTGTATCCATAAGCGTGTAGCTATGGACGATCTGGATAGGTTTCCGTGTAAAGGAACAAACATAACACTTGGAGACATTCAAATCCAACTTATTATTAATATAATAGCCTTGAAAACTATTAAGGTCTGCCTGTAATAGAAGAGCATCTGCCACGGTATTTAATTGTCTCATTATCTTGATGTCATCAGCATATAGTAACAATTTTGAATACCGGAATGAAGAAGAGATATCGTTAATAAATATATTAAATAACAGTGGCCCTAGCAAGGATCCTTGAGGAACCCCTGAAGGGACATTCATAGGCTTAGAGCAGTAACCATTCAGAACTACAATCTGACATCTGTTCTCCACATAGGACTTGAACCGCCGGTAAGGATCGCCTCTGATGCCCACCGATAAAAGTTTACGCAACAGGATCACATGATCTATCCAATCGAAACATTTACTGTAGTCGGTATATGTAACATCGACTTGGGACCTCTGTGACACACACTCGGAGAGGTAGTCGCTACCGACAATGAGATTAGTCGAGGTCGACCGACCCCTTGCGAAGCCGTGCTGGCTTTCACTTAAGATGTGCTTGAGTGCCGAAGAAACCTGAGCATGCACAATTTTCTCCAGCATTTTAGCAAACACACACAGCTTCGAAATACGTTGATAAGTCTCGACCAATGTCCTTGACCCTTTTTTATGTATCGGTGCCGACTTCCATATATGCTTGAGTTGAGCCATTATATTAAAAACATTTTGCTAAATCTACAGAAAGGCAGTGAATTTTTTTTTTCTGTTCTAAGTTATGTACTGTTTAAAAACATTATTTGAAATCTCCAATTTTATCACATTATTATTACATTTTACAGGAGCAAATTCTAAACAGTAGAGGCAAGAAACACTCCAAAAAGGCGGGATTCGATCAAGGCTTGTCAGAAATCTTAGACCAGCTGCCCAAACCTAGTGTTAAAGACACATTGCCGTTCCAAATACCGAGATGTGCATGGTGGATGGTGACGGCCATACCTTATGGAATCATAGAGCTTAGGAGAAGGCTGAAAGAGCAAGAGGAAGAAGCTAAAAGACAGAAAAAAAGGTATATACAATGTTTTATAAACATAATTTATGTTTGAGGTTAACCTATTCCTTATTCAAATTAGTATTTCCAAGTTGATGTTATTGCCACGCAAATAACAACTTTAAAATAGTGTACATTAGGTTGAATTCAGAATTAACTAAGTAGTACATAAAAACAATCATTTAAACAAAATTAGTAGTAGTGCAAACTTAACTTTATCAGTGGGGAATAAAGTTTATTTTTTTAACATATTTGGAAAACTAATTGCGAACTCAGAATGTGTTTATTTTGTTCATAGTTACCATTTTTATTGCTATTAGCCAAATGAAACAACTCAATTTTAAGTCGCCGTCAAAATTACGTTGCTAAAATTGCACAAAATCATTTAAAATGGGTCGAGATTGTTTAATGGTTGCGGCACTGCTATAGTTTCCATAGTGACGCTTGAATGACTTTCGTTGGAGTATTGCAGACAATTGAATTAATATTGAGTAACAAAAGCCATGCAATAGTAGGTGCTATAGTTGTATTTAAATAATAAACACGGCGGCTAACTATTGCAAATTTCATGATTAGTCAAGGGTATAATACGGTAATTGCGTTGCTATCATAATGTGTAACGAAGCGTATCGTGAAGAATTTACTCAAGTTTTGCCCCTACTAAAATAACTAAGTATAGAAATGTAAATTTTTGGCGCTTATCACTAATTTGATAAAAGCGTTGGCTGTTTGCTGTTTTTGTTAAAGGTCCCATTAAAATAGATGGACAAGTTTTAACACAGGGTTTAGTACGTCTTACTAAAGATATCCAAGCAAAAAAAAAACACTGATTGAAGAGATTTTATTTTGACCTAAAATAATTAACCAACATTTTTTGTGTATTTTTGTTAGCTGATTTTTTCTTATAAGTACCTATCTAATGCGTTTTCTTATTTTTTTTTTTACCATGGTCCTCAATTTGGTGCTCTGAATGATTTCTAAAAGTTTGTCCATCTATTTTAATGGGACCTTATATTTCAAATAGGTACATAAAAGGTACTTTGAACGTCAAAATTTACAGAAAAATACAATTGATTCTAGTATTGTGTGGAGAAATAAGTGATAGACATAATTTTAATACTAGAAATAAAGATAAAATAGATCAACCATTTTTCAGATTATCCAAAGTACAAACATCTTTTATGGGGTACTGTGTTAAATGTTATAACAAAATACCTTGTGATATATTACAATTAACTGAAAGAAAATTTAAAACGCATATTAAAAGTACTCTTTGTAAACAAGCATATTACAAATTAGAGGATTATATCCTAGATAAGAATGCTTGGAAACGTGCTGGTCTAGCTCCATAGGACAATTTTGAGTCTAGACAAAATCAAACTGGTTGCTAATTTAATTGTGTAATTAAATATTACAACATTTTTTTTTTTTACATTATGTGATTACTTGAACTCACACACTGACGAATTAGTATCACTTGTATTTTTTTTAGGAATATCGTATAGGTTTTACAATGCTTGTAAATATGTGAACACCATGTATCCATTACATAATTATTTTTTCTATCATTGCTTCATTTTTATTTTTACCTATTGTGGTATATAAATCTTATTCCAGGTGCATCGTTTTCACATATAATTATATAATTAATGTATACAAAATATTGTAAAACATTTTAAAAGAGTAACGGTGGAGTTTCTTGCCCATTCTTCTCCATACGAAAACTACCCTTTGGAAGGGGCGACTAGAATCAATTCTATTTTTTGTTTTTGACGTTCAAAAGTGCCTTTTTGTGCCTAATTGAAATAAATTATTTGACTTTGACTTTGAGCATTACACTTACACACATTACACAAGTACGTAACAAGTTATTAATTTTGGCTATATTTTATTGAGTCCAAATAAACGTCATTATTATTATTATATTGTTTAAATTATTGTGTTATTGTGTAATTATTGTGATTTGTGCCCGGTTGATGGCAATAGGCTCGCCCCCTATTACATGGGACTTAAACATAACTGGCGAAATGTGGGTGTACCTGCTACAGGTACACCTCTGCCCAACCCTTCGGGGAAACAAGGCGTGATGTTATGTTATGTTTTATTTAAATTATACTTATTTTGTTAACTGTCATGATTTCCCACTTGTTGGGCAAAAGCCACACTTTTTTTCCTTGCAGACCTTTCTGTTTTCTGCCTTCTCTGTTCATGTTGGCCTCGAAAACATTACCAGTACCCTAATTGCGTAATACAACACAATCTCTCTAAAACAATACTTACTATGTACTAATTCATAGCCCATCTAACTTTGCCCAGTTTTATTTAATAAAATAAATCCCTATTATCCTCAGGGAAGAAGACGAACGAGCCCGTGCCGAGCGCGAGGCGGCGGCGGCGGCTGAAGCCAAGGCGGCCGGCGGCGGCGTGCGCAAGCGCCGCGGGTTCGTGCCGCCCGCGAGGGATGCCGACTGCTTGCTGGATCCTGCCGACGAGCCTGAAGGACCTGTCGTTGTGGCTGTTAAACAGGTAATAAATTCTTCAAAAAAACAAAAGTAATTTTATTCAAAAGACAGTCCCCCAAAACGCTCGCCCGTCACCACCTCCTAGTGCTTTATCTGGGAAGAAGAAGTGGCTTCAATATAATACTCGGCAAGAACTTCGGATTGTTTGCTGGACCTCATGGATGAGCCTGAGGGACCTGTCGTTATGGCTATAGCGATTACACCGCCACATACGAACTACGCATCAAAGACATGATGTCATACAAATCCTGTTTCGCGCAATTAGAGTTTACCGCGCGATCGACATCATATATACAAGATTCAGACTTCAACCGGCGGGCAGTTGCCTGTCAGACACAACACCCGTCTGGTCGGAGGATCCTCCCTTTTCTATAGAGGATGAGTGAACTTTCATTTTAAGTTACGAACTCTTCAATATAATACACACGACATGCGCAAGCGACGCGGGTAATTTTAAAGTTCTAACCACATTATCCTCAATCACAGGCTGAAAATTGATACTTTTTGTTTTTTCTCAGAATTAATGCTTATTTTGTATACTAACTGCCACAGAAAATATCGTTCCTATATAAGTTTAAATTGGCTGGAATCTATTTCATCATCTAGTGGTGGTTACAAAAATCAGGCCTCACTTACAGTTGTTGTTCGTAACTACCTGCAAAGGACCCTGAGATAACGAAATTCTCGCGCGAAAAACTTGCAGACTTTTTTGTTCACAAAACCAAATCCCAGATTTATACCTACAGAAATCGAATCGAGATCAGACAGCCTTACACTGTATCACACATACCAATTTACAGAAATAAACGTAATTTATCATTATTGGCATTCATTGTGGTCAGTACAGTTCTGCACTGCACGTTGACTTGAAAGATTTATTTAAATATATAGTTTTTTTATCTTAATTTCCAGCCCGCCACCCCACTGGTAACCGGGGGTCTCTGGACAGACGACGACTTAGCCGAGTTAGTGCGCCTCGTGAAGAAGTACCCGGGCGGGTCCGCGGAACGCTGGGAACGCATAGCGGAAGCCATGTCCCGTAGTGTGCCGGAAGTGACGCATATGGCCGCCAAAATGAAGGTATTCAAATTAATTATTTAATTTCTTAAAATTATCACTTCGTAACGTAACGTCACGCCTGTTTTGCTCAGAGGGTTGGGTAGAGGTGTATCAATAGTATACCCAAATTTCGGCAGTTATGTTTAAGTCTCATGTAATAGGGAGCGAGCCTATTGCCATCATTCGGGCACAACTCCAGACTCCGAGCTGAAATTGAGAAAAAAAAAGTAATTATGTCGCACGCTGAAGTTAAAGGCAGTATAAGAAATCTATGTAATTATCTTTAAGAACTTTCTATACCTTATTTATGCAAATAAATGGTTTTTATTTTTTAAAGGAGAACTGCTATAAGATACCAGGGGCGGAGCCTGAAGTGCCGGTAGTGGTGGAGGCGCCTAAGAAGGTTAGTTTAAATATTATGTGTAACTTCATTGATGAAGTAGTAAAATCATCAATACAACTCTTTAAGTTCATATAATCCTAACATAAGGAGTTGTATTGCTGATTCTAATGATTATAATATTGTGAAGCCATATTTGTTACGGTCGCGAATCATATTTTAATCAAGATGCAACCGGACACTGACCTGCTAATTGCAAAAAACGTAAGAAAATTTTTATTTCGCGGGGTGGGCCAATTTTTTTCTTGATCACTTGCCAATAAATGAATGTTTTTTAACCAGACCAATCTAGACTATTTCAGGATGAAACTAATACTGAATCGTTCTTCATATTTGCAGGTAAAAACGCGCAAAGCAGAGGAGACGAGTAGCGGAAACTGGTCGCAGACGCAGCAGAAGGCGCTTGAGAACGCGCTCGCCAAGCATCCCAAGGGCGGCGCTGGCGACCGTTGGCAGAAGATAGCCAACACTGTGCCCGGGAAGACCAAAGTACGTAGCGCAAATATAAGTACCTACAATCTTCTTCTGTCGATGGCTATCTAAGGCCGCATTCCGAGTTACACCTTAATCGCTCACATCGATACTTCGCGTTTACGTCCGGCTCACTAGGCAATCTTTCTAGCATTCTTGCTGGTTTTGTAGTTAAGACCGATATGACACGAGAAAAGAAGAAGTATAAGTTAATCCTGGCCAATTAAAACCCGTGATTAGAAAGAAAGGAAATACGTTTATGTGCGGTAAACATGACGCAGAGAACACAAAACAAAAAAAAAACAAGTTGGGGAAAATGTGCGTCACATCCACCCAAAACGGCCATCACTCAGCATAATGCTGCGACCCTATGCGAGACAGAGCCTCAGCGCTAGTTTTCAGCGAAAGCCAGCGTTGACGTGATGACATTGACTGGTGCAGCATACCATGAGATATACAGGGCGTCCCAAAGTTATGGGACATGAAGGGAAAGTACCTTAAATATCGTAGATAGGGTATTTTGCTGAAAGAAGACATTATGTTATTTTTAAAAGTTAGTAATTCTGCATTCAAAGATTTTCTAAAAATTACTTGCCTCGTCTGGGAATCGAACCGACTTAAATGTAAAAAAAAAACACCCCTACTTTTATGATACCAATCGAAAGAATGGCCAAAAAATAATAACTCTTCTTAAGTAACATAGTATTTTAAAAGAAAGGAACAGCGTGAAATTAATCATTTTAATCAAATTAAAAACATACATGAAACTGCCGTAGTCAATTAAGTGGGTATTTTTTTTGTAAATTAATTAATTAAATGCTCAAAATGTGATCCCTCTTGTCTTACGCAAATCGCCAATATTTTAATGAGTCCGCTGCCTGTTGATTTTCTTATCATTTTATGGTGAATACTCAATATGATATGGCACAATTCTGTTTGTAACTCGCCCGTTCTCGTATCGTTTTTTGTATAGCATATCTTTCACGTATCCCCAAAAGAAGAAATCTAATGGTGTAAGGTCCGGGGATCTGGCCGGCCATCTAATCGGTCCATTCGTACCAATCCAAGTAGGAAAACATTCACTACTTTTCGAACGTCGTCGTCGGCAATCAATAACTTTCTTGAAATTTCACTCAAACATTTTACGTTGTTCGTTTCTTTTAAAATACTATGTTACTTAAGAAGAGTTATTAGTTTTTGGTCATTTTTTCGATTGGCATCATAAAAGTAGGGGTGTTTTTTTTTTACATTTAAGTCGGTTCGATTCCCAGACGAGGCAAGTAATTTTTAGAAAATCTTTGAATGCAGAATTACTAACTTTTAAAAATAACATAATGTCTTCTTTCAGCAAAATACCCTATCTACGATATTTAAGGTACTTTCCCTTCATGTCCCATAACTTTGGGACGCCCTGTATAAATGAGAAATAAAAAATAAAATAAATACACAATGCTTATATATACGAGTAAATGTAATATTTAAAATGGCAACATTCCTTTCCGTTGCTATCAGACCATGGTCCACTATCATTCTACAGCATCTAATAAAAAAAAACATAATTGGTTTTTGTAAAAACACAAAAAGACAAAGTTTAAAATGTCAAGATTATTTACTGCTTACTAAATTTCGTTTATGGAGGTACATTTCCCTGTAGACAATGCTGTGCCCCATGCGTGGTGTCTGTGTTGTAGGGAGTAACGATAATCTTGACATTTTAAACTTTGTTTTTTTTGTGTTTTTGTCAAAAACCAATTATGTTTTATTTTTTATTGGATGCTGTAGATTGGTAGTAGACCATGGTCTGAACAACGTTTGTTCTAGCAAAACTGTGATTTAAATTTCACGGTGTAGATGACATTATATTTCTTCCAGACTTATTAAGCAGTATCTACTTGGTCTCACGAACTGGCCATATTATTGTAAAAAAAAAAACTTTGTGATGTTTCAAATAAGATTATTCTAATTACAGGAGGAATGTATGCAAAGGTGTAAATATCTATCAGACATGGTCAGAAAACAGAAGCAGAAGGAAGAAGAAGAAGCTCAGCAGAACGCAGAAGGTGACGTCATCACAGAAGATCAACAAGACGAAGAGTGATATAGGAATAGGCACTAATTGTAACTCGACACACGATTCACAACTTTATTATGTAAAACATAAGGTTCAATATACATTTTATGAAATTGAATCAGTTTAAATTATGTTGTCATGGTATCCGGTTTTTGTTTTGGTACCGCTGAATAAAGTATTGAAATTGAAATTATGGATGTTTTTTTAAAAATCTTATTAAAGGTATAAATGTATGATTCAAAACCCCGCTGCACGCGGCAGTGCTGCAGCGCCTGCCGCGGGGTTCGGAACCGCGACATTGCTGCCGTGCTGGGAATGTAATCTCATATAAACCTATAGAAAAATGTATGGAGACCAGCAGTGACGCCGCAGAACTGCCGCGTGCTGCGGGGTTCGGAATCATACCTCAACTTTCATAATCTTTTGATCACCCAGAGTTGCGTGCCAGAAATAACTATGGAATTAGTTTTCCCAAAGTCATTTCACAGTATGCGTAACCCCAGCAAAACGTTGCGCCTTAGAGAAATGAGAGTATTACAGATAATTAGTTCATAGTTAGTTGCAATTTGTTCAAGTATAGCAAAATTTGTTCAAGTTGTATTTTCGAAGATATTCGAGAAAAACTGATTTTGCTGGAGTAACGTTACCCCAGCAAAATGTTTTTCAAAAAAGGCATTTAGCCTGAAACCAAGTACATGAAAAGATAGCTTTTGATGAGTTGTAAATGTATACCAATAGCAAAATTTGTTCATCTTATAGTTTTGAGATATTCAAGATTTTGCTGGGGTAACGTTTTGGGATTTTCAAAATCTCGAAAACTGTTCGTCGCAGAAGTTTGAAAAAAATACCAGTTATAGGCCTTAATTAGTTCAAATTTGTTCAAACATAAGTATTTCGATTCATCAACAAATATCGATGTAATTAATTGTTTTTAAGAATCAGAAATAATCGATTTACTCGTAAACTAGTACATTTACAAACGAATAAAAAGCAGTTACATATACCTATCATATACCCTTTTAAGGTGTACAAATCTGGATTAAAAAACTTTACGCAATATGAAGATATAAAGAGATTTTATCAAATTCAAGCGGTGTTTCTTTAGCGATCGAATACACAGCTCCCTCTGAATAAAAATCGATGGACTATAGTGAACAAATTTGTTCATTTTGTTATAAAACATCCCTGAAAGTTTCAGCTTTAAATCCTGGATGGAATAAAAGTTATTCGAAAAACAAGAAAGTGCCAGCAGTTCTCTTATAAACCGACTTAATTACGGAGGCTACGAAAAAGCGACCGTTTATTTACTACTACTCAAATACTCAAATTAGCAGGCTAATAACCGATAATGAGTACAGTCGGGCAGAATAATATTCATGTACAAAGTGTTATTGGGTTTTTCTATCTGGAATTTCTCAGTAGCAGCCCGGAGTCTGGATTTGTGCCCGGTTGATGGCAATAGGCTCGCCTCCTATTACATGGGACTTAGACATAACTGGCGAAATGTGGGTGTACCTGCTACAGGTACACCTCTGCCCAACCCTTCGGGGAAACAAGGCGTGATGTTATGTTAACCGAAATCTCAAATGTTTTAAGTATAGGTTATTTGGTGTGAAATTATAACATTAGCAATGTTCGACTAAATTCGTTTTTAGCCATTATTTAACCAGAAATAAAAAAAACATGGTTCAAACTATTTAAAATAACATAACATAACATCACGCCTTGTTTCCCCGAAGGGTTGGGCAGAGGTGTACCTGTAGTAGGTACACCCACATTTCGCCAGTTATGTTTAAGTCCCATGTAATAGGGGGCGAGCCTATTGCCATCAACCGGGCACAAATCCAGACTCCGGGCTGCTACTGAGAAATTCCAGATAGAAAAACCCAATAACACTATAATCAAACTACCTAATAGTATTAATTATTGATGAATGCGTTTGTACGAGTAACTACTTTTGTGAAAACGATTTTTGAAAAACATTTACATACATACTTATATAAACTCACTAGTGATGCAACGAATACGAATACGAATATTCGTATTCGCCGAATAGTAGACATTTACCGAATATTCGTATTCGGCGAATACTAATACGAATATTTAAAAATTAATATGTTTGTACGCAAATCTAATTACAGACTTGCAGACTTGGAAAACGGGCGTCGTCGAAAATGTCTTCTTGTAAACGAGATCAAAGTGACATATGGAAACACTTCAATAAATTACCAAAACATTTCTTTAAAAATACATTTCTTACATTCTCATTTCGACTTTTTTCCTTCTAATCTTGGAATGGTGAGTGACGAACAAGGTGAACGCTTTCACCAAGATATTAAACGGATAGAAGAGCGTTATCAAGGAAGATGGGATGCCAAAATGTTAGCAGATTACTGTTGGCTTGTTATTCAGGAGGACTTTACAGTCTACAAAAGGAAAAGTTAATTTATTGTAATTTTCTTTCATAACATGTGGCTAATTTTTTTAGACATACTTAAACCTGGATTATTTATGTTCACAATATATGTACAAGTATATAGTACTACTATTTTTGTATTTAAGTTCAAAATACAGGTGACTAAACATGTTTATATTTGATTTGAAACTTTTACACTGTCTTATTTCATTTATGGAAGTAAAATGTATGTAACTTTGAAATGGTACGTGTTACAAGAAATTTATTCATATATTCGTGTTCAGCAGGCTCAAATTGACAGAAATCAGCTATTGAAATAAATGTTAATTAAAAAAAAAAAAATTGTAACAGTGTAATAGAATAGGTACTCTTTGTCATCTACATAGTACAGTAAAAGTAAAATTTAATTTCAATATGTTTTTTACAGGGGATTCGCAAACTAAAAACGAGACAGATGCTTAACTAAAGCTCCCAAATTTATCACCGACTGCTGATCCACTGGCCTTTTGGCGAGAAATTGTCCATTTTCCAAGTCTGAAAAAACTCGCCTAAAAATATTTTTCACTGAAGCCATGTACAGTCGCCTCGGAAAGACTTTTTTCAACGGCTGGGAACATCCAAACTGAAAAAAGAAATCACCTAAAAACAGAAAATCTACAGATTTAGTTTTTTAAAATAAAAATTTGCCTTTTGTAAATTATCATTAGAAGAATAGAAATTCATCAAATAAATTAGTCTTTTATTACCATGGCGAGATATTCGTATTCGTATTCGCCGAATAATAGCTTTGATATTCGTATTCGTAAAAGTAGTATTCGTTGCATCACTAAAACTCACGCCTTCTCTACACCCCCCTTTCTCCTCCTTCACATTTATTTGATAAAAAAATAATCATGCTCATCTATTTTTTTTATCCACCGACCACAATTATCCTTTTATATGTGACTGTACCACCTAAAAATGACTATTATACCGATTTTTTCAGATGGTTACGCTCAAGTATGAAACCGTCGCTTTTTCGTAGCCTCCGTAATTAAGTCGGTTTATAAGAGAACTGCTGGCACTTTCTTGTTTTTCGAATAACTTTTATTCCATCCTGGATTTAAAGCTGAAACTTTCAGGGATGTTTTATGACAAAATGAACAAATTTGTTCACTATAGTCCATCGTTTTTTATTCAGAGGGAGCTGTGTATTCGATCGCCAAAGAAACACCGCTTGAATGTGATAAAATCTCTTTATATCTTCATATTGCGTAAAGTTTTTTAATCCAGATTTGTACACCTTAAAAGGGTATATGATAGGTATATGTAACTGCTTTTTATTCGTTTGTTAATGTACTAGTTTACGAGTAAATCGATTTTTTCTGATTCTTAAAAACAATTAATTACATCGATATTTGTTGATGAATCGAAATACTTATGTTTGAACAAATTAAGACCTATAACTGGTATTTTTTCAAACTTCTGCAACGAACAGTTTTCGAGATTTTGAAAATCCCAAAACGTTATCCCGGCAAAATCTTGAATATCTCAAAAACTATAAGATGAACAAATTTTGCTATTGGTATACATTTACAACTCATCAAAAGCTATCTTTTCATGTACTTGGTTCCAGGCTAAATGCCTTTTTTGAAAAACATTTTGCTGGGGTAACGTTACTCCAGCAAAATCAGTTTTTCTCGAATATCTTCGAAAATACAACTTGAACAAATTTTGCTATACTTGAACAAATTGCAACTAACTATGAACTAATTTTCTGTAATACTCTCATTTCTCTAAAGCACAACATTTTGCTGGGGTTACGCGCACCATTTCATAGACGCTGAAGTATGCTTGCATAAAATAATGTGCATGCCGAAACTTGACAAGATTACAGCTAGATATATTATGTGTGTAACCGTTTAACCCCTGTTTGTTTTTTATTTATCAATATTGTACCTAACGAATTGCCTTCCTTTTTAAATTCAGGGAAAAAAGGCCCACTTACGCACGGGAGATTTTTTTCCGCGGCGTTTTTTTTTTGCACACTATTTTTTCAACGTTCTACTTAGCGCCGAGAGTTGAAAATCCAGTGCGAAATAAAATCCCGCCGCAATATTTTTACGTCCGGCATGCGCACATGGATTGTCCATATACAGTGCGTTCATTATAACTTGACCCGTGACGGGATAGGTAGCACTGAATTTTGCAGTCTTAGTTTCAATACTAATAGAGTTCAAAATCGCGACTGACAGAAAAGTTACTACTACCAAAACTAAAATTCAAAACTGTAATTCTTTGAAAGTTGTATGACAATTGACATCGTTATAACATAACGACTATAAAAGTAGACGAAGAAGCAAGATTATAAAAGTGATCATTATGAACAATTCTTTGAACATTTTAAATGTATGTGATGTGGCAGTACTTTTCTAAACTTACTTCTAAATAAATAAATGATGTGAGTCTCGAACCGTCGCGTCGTCGCGCCACTTTGTTTGGCCTATTTCAGAGGTTCACTGAGAGAATGCCCGTCCACATTATGGTAGGTAAAGCTTGTCGTTGATAACGCGCCCCCTACCGCATTTTACGCACGCGGTAATGCGGTAGTGGGGCGCGTCATTTCAGAATGGCCAATCTATAACATGTTGGTCACTTTGCTGGGAGAAAAGATTTAATAAATTAAACCACCATTATTTTTCAATCATTGCTGTATTTCTTATTTACAAAAATATACATATTACTAGAACCATATGAGCGATTACATATTTCATTTGAACTTTATTGGGTTGCATTAAGGAGTATTATCGTTTATCGTATCGGTCGAGGGGACGATCCAAATCGTTGGTATATCTCGGGTATTATGTCGTCGTCGTAATTGTGTGGTCTTGGAGGAGTCTTCACTCCAGCGTAACCTGTAATTAAAATTATAGTAAAAGTTAAAGCAGAGGACAAATTAATTTATTGCTGAAATTGTGAATTTTGATTTTAATTTTTAATTATTAAATAATGTCTTGCACGGGCAAAAGAAGTTACAGAAATCTTGCTCAGCATAGCTTTCATTTCACTAAAAAATCTTATAGAGAGATTTGCTTGCACAAAACATTAGCTCAAATGTTTCTTTAAATCATCATTCCATTCCCGCCAAGAATTTGAAGTTGACTCATGCAAGCGGGTCATAGAATCTTAACTAATATTGAGTGAGTTTGTTTGTTTGTTACGCTCTCACGCTAAAACTGCTGAACAGATTTTAATGAAATTTGACACATGGGTAGACCATGACCTGGACATAGAATACTTTTATCCTGATATTCTCACGGGATCGAGACTATGTGGGTGAAGCCGTGGGGCGTAGTTGGACAATAATAGGCTGGTATTATAATAATATTTCGGTAATATTGTCGTAGTATTCCACGATACCTGGTCGACCCTTGCTGGGCAGCAGTGGGCGGTCGCCGCCCCCGCAGGCGGCGCAGGCGCAGGCGCGCGGGGACGCCGCGCGGTGCGGTGCGGACGTGCCGTCCTGGCAGCTCAGCGTCACGTCCAGCGACCCGTACTGAGTCGCCTGGCAACACTCGCATTTGGAGTCGTGGACACCGGTTTCTGGAACAAAATAAACCGATTTTGAAACTGGCTAACAGAAAATTAGAAAATCGATTACCTATTTTATCGTCTCGTCTAAAAAGTTAAACAACATCAGGTAAAGTGTCAAGATTAAGTACTGTTAAAAATAATAATTTACATTTTTATTAAAACTTAGGTCGAAAAATTATAATTACAATTACACACAAGGGAAGGAAATACATATTATTATTAAATAGATAAAAAGATGGATGGTGGATGTTATGTTAGATAAAAAGTTGGTCGTCAACAAGTAAAAATAGAGATAATAATCTCCTAAGTAATTTAACAAGAGAGATGGTTGAACATGTTCTAAAAACTTGCAATTTCATGATATTTTTACAAAAAAAAGGTGTTCATTTAGAATTAATTTCTATCAATATCCATAACTCTAGTAAACTAGTAATCTCGCATTATGTAGGTACAGAACTTGCTCAAAAACAACATGGATGTCCTACTACATTTTATAAATTAAAGTCACTTGTCGTGTTGTCGATGTGACCGCTAAGATCTTCTAAAATACACAATGGATGTTGCTGCTTTCAACATCGTGCAGAGCATTTATTTCGGAAGATTTATGTGTATAATACATAATTATTCTAAGATTTAGCACAGAAATCTTGATGTGTTAACATGTCGCCATTGCACCGGTGCGAAATGAAATGAAATTGTTTATTCTGTAAATAGGATATCGGAATCACTTTTACACGTCATATTAAAAATAAACTAGAGTGGACCTGTCCAGTCAGTGCAAGCATTTGTCAGTAATCGTGGAGCTCAACTCAGAACTTAAGGAGCTCAACTCGACGAACAATACCAAAGAAAGGACATTTGGGTAGGCCGCATAAACTACTCAAACTGCCAGACCATCACTAAAACTAGCAGAGAAATAAAAATAATATCCACATAGTCTTCACATTCAAAATAATTAAAATAATAATGCGATAAAGGGAAGGGTTGCTAGTAATGAATACTTACGGTTATTATAAAGAGTGCCCGAGTCGCAAGTACCGCGACACTCCTTGAACCCTGTGAGCGGCTGCTTGTTGACGCACAGGCCGTGCGCGCCCAGGTGGATGCGGATCAGACCCACCGAGTCCGCGGGGGCTATGCTTGTGGGCACGCATTTACCTGGAAAAGAGAGTTTTGTTACAGTTTACTATTTATTTATTTGATAAACCAACAACAGTGCATACAAAGAATTAAAACAACAATAATATAATAAAAGTGCTAATATGCCCATTACTGGTTTTTATATATGAAATAAGTACAGTAATATTCTAGATATCTGTTGAAATAGTATTTTGCAAATGTAGGTATGATAGAAATATAGCCTCAACAAAGTCAGTACTAGCGAAAACGTATGATATTTCTGGGGTTACGATATCTAGGGTTACAAACTTGGCAAGTCTTGTAAGAGTTGTAAGTATACACACACTTATGTATGTGTGTAGATATGGTAACAAAGTATGCTTTTCAAAGAAATAAAATAATAATATGTGGGTACGTAAAAACTGGCTGTTTTGGGGAACGCTTGAATTAAACAAAAGTTAAAACTGTTTTAAACTGTAAAATTCCAGAAAAAATCTGTTTAAAATTAAGAAAACTGTTTACTTTACACTGTTGTTGGTAATAAAATAACGCTACTTTTTTCTACATTTATCGACTTTTTAATATTTTCAAACACTATCCCGACAGCAGTAAAATATTGCTCCAGGCGAGGCTCGAACTCGCAACCCCGGCATCGCTCACGAACACTGTCTTATAAGTACCGTGCGCTTACCAATTGCGCCACTGGAGCTATATGTACCCTTGTCTATTATAGCTGTGCCTTCGACACTATTGTTGGATTCTAAACTATTTCATTATTAGATAGTGTACTGTTGAAATGTAGCGTGGAATGCTTAACGCAAAAGTAATAATAATCTTAGTATTGCATTGCTAATATAATGTGTGTTATTTCAGGCCAGACGCACTCCGCATTTTAGGTATGAAGCTATACGTACGCGGCGGGTTCGACTTGTCGGGCCAGTGGGTGTAACGCAGTCAGAAGATTTAAGAGTTACGCGATAGAGAGGCAACTTCTAGGTGAATATAACTGTAGGTAATTAGCGCTGTGCGACCTGAATTGCACTTTATTGTGTCGTAGCAAGAGTCGCTTTTTAACCGACTTCCAAAAGGAGGAGGTTCTCAATTCGTCTGTATGTTTTTTTTTTTTTTTGTATGTTTGTTACGCGATTACTCCGCCAATTATGAATAGATTTTGATGATTCTTTTTTTGTTTGGTAGATCATACTTCAGAGGTGGTCCCATATAAATTTTATTAACTTTGCTTGGGTAGTTTTTGAGTTAGCTTCAATTATACGTATTTTTTCCCACTTAGTATGTAGATGATATGATAACTTCTTGTCACTGTTATTTACATAGCAGGTAGTGGTATTCGAATTTGTGTGGGGTAGGTACCACAACTAAAAAGTGAAAAATAAAAACTTTTTACAAAAAAAAAAACAACCGACTTCAAAAAAAAACACTACAAAGTGAAAAATAACTTTAATTTCGGAAGTCGGTGACAAAGAACGAAAATTCAAAACCAAAGACACCGACTTCCGAAATTAAAGTTATTTTTCACTTTGTAGTGTTTTTTTTTTGAAGTCGGTTGTTTTTTTTTTTGTAAAAAGTTTTTTATTCAAATGATTTTGCGGAGTTAATCTTCTGTACTTGTACTATTATGTATTCTGTGGTTATGTGAGAAAAAATCTATGGAAATGTAGAATACGAGGACAACTTCGTCGACGTCGTCGTCGATGTAAGGAATTCAATATTTTTTGTTGACCTCTGGTACCCAGGGTAAGGTTTTATTTCTAGATTTATAGGTAACTAGGCTAATTGGTTCGCTTCTGAGTAACCGCTGGCTTTTCGTTTTTCACTAAGGTGATGACGTTCAAAGGACTTCTTCGTCGAGACGAAACAGATGCTGTCTACGATTTTGAAAGTGACCACCACATCACACACACCACATCATCAATTTTTAACACGTATTGAAAAGTTACTGTATCAGGACGACTCGTCAGACTTCTTAAAATGATCTAGCAAGGTTAAGGCATGTTAATGGGGAGATCCAAATCTCGCGACAATTTTCAGTGACCCTACAATCACAGTCTAGACAATTTCAGTATTTTATTCATCTTGGGCAGCAAAAGACGATTTATCCGATTTTACTTTTACCCACCTTAAAGACGACCGCTTTAAAGAAGTTACATCCGCAATTAGTTCAAGGGTTTAAATGATCTATCCGCGACAAAGAGCTACCCACTAGTGATGATTTAGTAGATTTTGTACGTCATCACCAGTGATCGGAGTAGGTAGAGTGATTTTATGTACTCGCATCATGAATAGTCATAGAAATTATAACATCGACAAGCCTTTTTTCCGGGATTTCATTTTGATACTTACAAATATTGTTAAAGTAAGGATTTTTAAACTACTACATTTGAAATTTATAGAATGCGATAGATAAACATTTAAAATATTTTATATTATACTATTATATTGTTTTTATAGTATACCTATCCTTTTCTTGGAGTCCGATCACCTATATACTATCAAAAAGACAGCAAAAGGGTTAAACATTTCTTATTCATATTGATGTATTCTTTATTCTACACATTACAACATTTAAAATTCCTTAGAAAAGTCTTAATAATTTCAAAATCCCGGAATCCCGGGGACATATCCATACTAATATATACGTGCCAGTGCATTGACCCCAAATCACTCTACCTACTCCGATCACTGGTCATCACATAAATATTCTTGAATGAACAACTGCAACAACTATTAGTCAGAATACATCGCACCAAAATGATCAGGGATCTTATTCTAAAAATCGGTTGCGTTCTTACGCACCGAAAATATCACATAATTTTGTAATTACGGAAAATTGTGTTAATAATAATTCCGCTAGCAATTTCTGTAATAAACTGCATCAGATTCATTTGTACGCGTGTTTATAATTAATAACAAACGTAATTTAAAAAAAATTGCTGTTAAAGATCAATTTTATTTGCCTCTTTGGCAAATAAAAACTGCATCGTTGGTTTAGTGGTCGCAAACGCTACTGCTGAGTATGAGGTCCTGGGTTCAATTCCCGGGTCGGGCAAAGTCTTACTGGGTTTTTCCATCTGGAATTTCTCAGTAGCAGCCCGGAGCCTGGATTTGTGCCCAGTTGATGGCAATAGGCTCGCCCCCTATTACGTGGGACTTAAACATAACTGGCGAAATGTGGGTGTACTGTAGGTACACCTCTGCCTAACCCTTCGGGGATTGCAGGCGTGATGTTATGTTATGTATGTAAAAAAGACCACAAATTTAAAGAAGAGAAGATGAAAATGAAGAAAGTGATGAAGACGCGTGTGTGTGTGAGAAATGTATTTTTTTTTACATTTTCTCAACTCAAATGTACGGACAATGAACCACTGTATGTAAGTAGAGAGCAGTGGTGGCCCAGTGGTAACGGCCGCGACTTACGGGTTGTAGGTCGTAGGTTCGAACCCAGACAGGCGCTTTACTTTGTGTAAATTATTTCATCACCACTGCTCTCAAAACGGTGAAAAAAAACATCGTGAGGAAACCAGCATGTCCTAGAACCGAAAATTCGAGGACATGTGACATCTACCAACCCGCACTGGGCCCGCGTGGTGGATTACGGCCCACTCCCTCTCACAGAGAGGAGGCCGCAGTCCCAGCAGTGGGAACATTACAGGCTGATGATGATGTAAGTAGTGACACTGTTCTATAATATAAGATCCACTTACTCAAAGCCTCAGGATGCTCCTCGCACACTTGACAGCAAGTGTCGTTCACGATGTTCTCGGGCGCGCACGACGACACGTCGGGACAGAACTGTCGCGATGACGTCACGAACACTTCATCGCCGGCCTTGTCGCAGGAGTAGGTGGTGCAGTTGTCCTCGGAATGCCATGTTGTGCCTGGTGATCGTGGAATTAAGGGGATAAGTGGAGGGTGGTGATATCAGTGGATAATTCGTAGTTTTTATAATAGTTTACTGCTCGTTTCTGATCCTGATCTTGTCAATCCTCGTATTGCTTATTTTGAGAATTTTAATAATATAGTTTTCTTGCCATTGCTTCCCGCTAAATAATAACAGCCGCACGGGTCAATCGATCAGGTTAAGCTACGCTTGCTACGGTTGGTCCATGGATGGGTGATCATTTTTACATACCGAGACTCCTCCGTGCCTCGGAAATTATGTTAAGCCGTTGGTCCCGGTTGTCATTCGTGAATCTTTGACAGTCGTTACGGGTTGTCAGAAGCCTGAAAGTCTGACAACCAGTCTTACCAAGGAGTATCGTGTTATCCAATTACTAGGTTGTGGAGGTCAGATAGGCAGTCGCTCCATGTAAAATATTGGTATTCAGCTTCATCCGGTTAGACTGGAAACCGACCCCAACAGAATTGGGCTAGGCAGGCTAGGCAGATGATGCTTGCCACTATCAGTTAACTCAGCATTCGTAAATATAATTATGAATAGGTGTTATAGCAAACATATTTTTTTGCAATTCCGAAATTTTGAATTCATTTGAACTTACCTCCCAATTTTTTCCAAATGCTTAAAGTTGTGATCAGCCCCGATTTTTTCCAAATAGTAAATTATAGTCTAGTCAAGGTCTTACCAGGTTCAATCGTCTTGTCATCGAGCACACAAGCAGTCTGCCGGCAGTGGCCGCAGCACTCTCCCGCAGGCGGCAGCTGGTAGGTCCACCCCTTCTTGCAGTCGCGGTCGCACGTCGCGACACGCTCGGTGTGCGCCAGGCGACCGTTGTAGTCGCGGCCGCACGTTATGTTCTTGCAGGGGTCGCCGGGGGAGGGCCAGGTTTGTCCCTCCTGGGAGTGGAGGGGAGATGGTTAGAAGAGCCGTGTTGGGTAAGAAGTCCAAACCCTACCTTTGTGCTAATGACGGCATGTACCATAAAGGGGGACAACATTGACAAAAAAAACAAAAAAACACTTCTTCTGCCTGCAATTTCTTTTGTGAAACTGAAAATTATGTATGGGCTTGTACCACTGCCCTTAATACAAGTTATTTTATAACTTAGTAAGGGTCCTGGTTGCAACACCTAACTGTTTTGTTAACTAGCATAAGTCAAGTGTACCTATAGATGTTATTATTTAATGTTAACACTATTATTTGATGAGCAAAAACAAACAAAGGCACAGCTGTACCATCCTTTTCTCGAAACCATTCAGTATATTTTCGACCCCCTGTAACTTCGTTGTGGATAAAGAAAGCCTCAATTAAAATATGTTAGGTAGATTTTGTTGTATACACCGTGAAATTTGAATCACAGTTTTGCTAGAACAAACGTTGTTCAGACCATGGTCTACTACCATTCTACAGCATCCAATTAAAAAAAAACATAATTAGTTTTTGAAAAAACACAAAAGACAAAGTTTAAAATGTTAAGATTATCGTTACTCCCTACAACACAGACACCACGCATGGGACACAGCATTGTCTACAGGGAAATGTACCTCCATAAACGAAATTTAGTAAGCAGTAGATAATCTTAAAACTTTGTCTTTTTTGTGTTTTTTAAAAAACAAAGTACCTATGTTTTTTTTTTTTATTGGATGCTTTAGATTGGTTGTACACCATGGTCTGAAGGTTTGTTCTAGCAAAACTGTGATTCAAATTTCACGGTGTATAGATTATATTATTTCTATTGCCGTGTGTGATTGCCAAGTCATTCAATTTATTAAAGAAATAAAGATGTCTAATATTGATACGGTCACTATAAAACACTGTCAATAAACTAATTAGATAACAAGTTATGACAAAGTTGTTGGATTGATACTCCCTTAGATAGGTACCGATGAATTAACCGTTTTACATTACATCTCACAACGCGGTAAAAGAACTGCGTTGCGAGACTTGCTTTTTTAACATGCAAGGTTTTTGATGGGTTTTTTTTGCCATCAACTTTTGCTTTTGCTCTTTCAAAACAAATTGTAATTTTTTGCTTTTGGTTATGTCTCTTTAGAACGACAAGGCAGTTTTTGACAAACGACTCAGTGAGTCGTTTGGATCGTCAAGGGGATATTATACCGCTGCTAGATACGAGTAACGCAAGACCGGTCCTTATGGCGATTTTTAGAGGGCATCCAGCAATGGACGTCGTCTGGCTAAAATTATTTTAATAATAAAATGAAATTGTTTTATTCTGTAAATAGGATATCGAAATCACTTTTACGTCATATTTAAACAAATAAGCTAGATGAGTTCGGCGTTTCCTATCTGACTACTCTGAGAAGAAAGGCCGAAACAAACTCAGAGGTCACAGTCTCTTTTAAAGTCCAGACATAATTTTGGTCAGGCCATATGAGGACCATGCAGATTAGTGTCTGAAATGGTCTTTTGAGGAAAGAAACACACAGATTTGAGTGGACCTGTCCAGTCAGTGCAAGCATTTGTCAGTAATCGTGGAGCTCAACTCGACGAACAATACCAAAGAAAGTACATTTGGGTAGGTTACATAAACTACTCAAACTGCCAGACCATCATTAAAAATAATATCCATAAAATAATGATATTACCTTAAATTAAAACGTTGTTAATAAAGATTACCTGATAAATCTTGTTGCCAACTCTGCAGGCGACGGGCTCTTCGTTAGGACAACACTTGCCCGGCAGCTTCTCTTGGTTCAGCACGAACTGTTTCTTAGTGGCGTCCGATACTTCTGTGCACGTCTCGTTTGAGCATTGTACTTGTAGCTGTACGGGGAAATATAAATATAATCAGCGTCAGGTGGTGACCTCGTGTTGTCATCTAACATTATGCTGAGCTCTCAGCTCAGAATAATGTGTGCCCTTTTGGCATTAAAAGCATTGTTTTCGGTATTTATAGTTTGAAGGTGTTTTTTTTGCTGTAATGTCAATAAACGCATTTTTTATTTTTCTTAATAAAAATATCATGATGGTTAGATTTTCGCAATAATGTAGTTAAGAAAATATTGGATTTTTAAAGAGTCAAATGTTTTTTTTTTTCCTTTTTATGTTTTGGTGCATAGCGTGTTATTTTTGAATGTCTCTTATGAATACAACCAACTCTATTTCAACTGAAAATCGAAAATCGAATTATTATAATGCTAACAATTATTGTAACATTGTTAGCATTCTCAAATTATTGTGATCTCTGTAAACAGTAATGACGCAAGGTTAAATTATGTTAGATTTTATAAAGTTAAGTATAATTTTAAGTTCTAACATAAAAAGTAAAAGTTTTTTTTTTAAATAAACAATATATTTATTACACTTACTCGATTATCAATCCATTTGGAACGAAAAGCGAAAATTATCCTGATTTTATCAATCCAGCCGGATCCGGCCGTTTTGAAAATGACGCCGTATTGCAATCCCTATGTTCTATGTTATGGGGTTTTGGTTTCCGCACTTAGTCCATAAGGTGGACCATTGTACGTGGGCCATGGCGGCCGTTTGGTGGTTATTGCAATCCCTACTTACAAAACTATCTTCCTATAGACTACTCACCGTCCCGTCCAGGTCGACACAAGTGTAGTTAGCACAGAAATCTGAGGAGGTCCACTTCTCTCCGATGGCTCGCTCCTTGCCGTCAACGACACATGCGACGGGTTTGCAGTTTCCGCAGCATTCGTTACTCTCAGGAGTTGCTGGGAAGTACTTCGAACCCTGGAGGAAAAGGATAGGTTTGTAAAAGGTTTGGGTAGATTGATAAATGACGGGATAACACACATATACATACACACACATACATTTTCCACACACAAACATTGTGGAATGCAATAAAGTATTGAGTATAATTTTGATGACGATAAAGCTGTAGCGGTTACACCGCCACATACGAACTACGCATCAAAGACATGACGTCACACAAATCCTGCATCACGCAATTAGAGTTTACCGCGCGATCAACATATATACAAGATTCCGACTTCAAACCGTTGTGCAGTTGCTCGCCAGACACAACACCCGTCTGGTCGGAGGATCCTCCCTTTTCTATGGTGGATGAGTGAACTATACACCCTGTTCCTCGTACCCCTAAAAAGCCAATAATAGAATACAATAATAGGCAAACCTCAGCTAAAGTTCTTATTAAAATGGACGCGTAGACACATTTTTTTTGAGACACTTGTATGAAAAAGTCACTGAAAACTGTTTTCTGGAGGCCAATTATTATTGAGCTTGACAGGTAGGCTTTACTGTAAAATGAAGACTGCCTCTTCATCGTTACATGTTGTTCCTAGTTGTTAGAAAACTCTACAAAAAAATTAGTACCAACCGCCAAGGCAAGGCATACTTTAGCCTTTACTGAAAAATGCTCTGAATCTTCGATGCATTGCATAGAATCCAATGCTACATTTTTGGCAAGGCGTAGCAGAACCAAGTCATGATATCATGTAGGTATTCTTACCAGCTGGCATTCAGTGTGGCATTGTTGTACAGTGGTGATCTTCTCAAGTTTGCCGCCAGTGTCGGTCTGCTCGCACTTGTAGCTCTCGCACGGATTCGTTGGAGACGTCCAGTTCTCGCCGACCTGTAGAAATAAAGATTGATAATTTGTAAAAAAAAAACAGAATTTATTTCTGTAAGGGTTTATGTAGGTTAGGGTTTTTCTATTTAATCAGTCTTTCAGATAATAAAAAAATATTAGACACGTATTTTTTGCTTTAACATATTAATCAAAAATAACTTACAAAACACGCATTAAAGTTGGGGAGTGAGGGCTCGCTACGTCACAACGCAGTGTTAAATCTAGCAAGGCATGACGTCATGCCACATTTTAACTCAGTGTATCGCCGTAATCTTTTGATTACGTCAAAAAAGAAAAAATACGTGTTTAATATTTTTTAATAATCTACAAGAAGGGGCCGTTCAAGTATTACGTAAGCAGATTTATTACAATTATTTACCCCCGCCTCTCCCTTGTCAGCAAAAGTAAGCAAAGCTCTTACCATGCTTACGTAAACATTGGTAAGTATATGCATTTTTCTTTGAATGTACGTATTCTGTTCTTTTTATTGATTCATGAGCAGCAGTTATAATTCTAACAGATGTAAATTTTGACAAGTGAATAGCACGCGGTGCTTCCCCTACTCAGTTCTAAGCGAGTACCTAAACGTATTAATTATTTGTGGGAATACCCGAATATGCGTTTCGTTAATGTGTGGGTTGAAATATGTGTAAAAAAGAAAATAATTACCGCTGACGTAATCACCATCTAGACCCCCCCACCCCCCATGTCATCAGAAATAAGCAAAGCATAGACCCCCCCGCCCCCCTAAAGTGCTTACGTAATACTTGAACGGTCCCCAAGTAGGTATAAACAAACACTTTTACACGTCAATAACATTTTATATACTAGATGAGGTCGGTGTTTCCTATCCGACTACTCTGAGAAGAACTATATTTTCCGTTTTTTTTTTTTTGGCTTATGTAGTCAAATTTGCAATATTGTTCGTCCTGTAATTTTATTTTTCCCTATGTTTTTAATTTTAGGTTTAAGAAGTATTTTGCCATAATTTCCTATCACCTATTTCTGTGGTTGTTGGTTATCCTGTAATAAAATTGGCGACTGTACAAGTTCGAGGCTATTGTTACCATATAGTATTTAAGATATATTATATACAGAAGCTGTTGGTGTACCTTTATAAATAAATAATATAAATAAGAAACATCGATACAAACTCAATACAGTAGCTGCCTAGGTAAAAAAAAAAAAAATCTATTTAGTCCGTTTCTTCAGATAATAAAAAAATATTAGACACGTATTTTTTGCTTTAAAATATCATATTAATCAAAAATAACTTAGAAAACACGCATTAAAGTTGGGAAGTGGGGGCTCGCTACGTCACAACGCAGTGTTAAATCTAGCAAGGCATGACGTCATGCCACATTTTAACTCAGTGTATCGCCGTAATCTTTTGATTACGTCAAAAAAGAAAAAAATACGTGTTTAATATTTTTTAATAATCTACAAGAAGGGGCCGTTCAAGTATTACGTAAGCAGATTTATTACAATTATTTACCCCCGCCTGTCCCCTTGTCAGCAAAAGTAAGGAAAGCTCTTACCCCCCCCTCCCATGCTTACGTAAACATTGGTATTTGTATTTTTCTTTTACTGTAAGTATTCTGTTTTTTTATTGATTCATGAACAGCAGTTATAATTCTAACAAGTGTAAATTTAGACAAGTGAATAGCACGCGGTAATTCCCCTATTCGGTTCTAAGCGAGTACCTAAACGTACTAATTATTTGCGGGAATCCCCGAATATGCGTTTCGTTTTCAAGCATAGACAATGTGTGGGTTGAAATATGTGTAAAAAAGAAAATAATTACCGCTGA
Source organism: Agrochola litura (assembly GCA_949152395.1). Taxonomy (NCBI): domain Eukaryota; kingdom Metazoa; phylum Arthropoda; class Insecta; order Lepidoptera; family Noctuidae; genus Agrochola; species Agrochola litura. The sequence continues at coordinate 3,736,221 of OX424502.1, read as the reverse complement.
CGTAATCACCATCTAGACCCTCCACCCCCCATGTCATCAAAAATAAGCAAAGCATAGACCTCCCCGCCCCCCTATAGTGCTTACGTAATACTTGAACGGCCCCGAAGGACAAAAATTTTTTTTTTTAACATAGGCCTGTTGTTGTCTTCTGATTAAACATAATGTCCACTTATACCTGGCACCGTTTACCTGTTGAAGATCCTGGAAATCGGCTGAATGCGAGAAGCACAGACCGGTCAATGTGGCGATGTTTTGGAGAGGGTTATGTCCAGCAGTGGATGACTGATGATGATGATGTTCATACCTTGTAAATATTATCCGCATCTCTACAGGCGACATGCTGCGGCTGCGGGCAACACTGGAAGGGCATGGGGCGCGGCTCCAGCACGAACTGCTCCGTGCTCACCACGGCGGGACACTCGCTCACGGTACAGCGCGGGACTGCTCCTAAGGTTGTTGACTCACAGCGGCACGTACGGCATGGACCGTCCAGCCATACGGCGTCGATCTTGGGGAAGAAATTTGGGATTAAAAGGCCTGTTTAAATATAACATGGGGAAAGAAATCAGGTGTTAAGTGTGTGATCTGTTTCATCATCTCTGTCTGTATAAGTCACGATTAACATACAGGGTGGCAGGAACATCGACGCGAAAACTGCTACCATGGATTCGGTACATGATTCTGAACCGGTCGGGTATTTATAAAAAAACAGTGGCACTCCGGGAGTGTAAACAGAAGTGAAAACTTGAAAAAAAATCAGAGGTATTCAACGCGTTGATGTCTTTTTAATCGTCAAAAGCTGGTGTCGTCACAGTGTCGCGAAATCAATGGTTTAGTCCCATATCAAAAATACCCAACGCGCCTAAAGAAAGTTTCACTTAAAAAATCTGCTGTTTCTTAGAAAAGTGCAATACCTAAGCGGTCAAAATGTATGGAACAGTAGATTTTTTTAATTAATCGACTAAAAATTTCAACACAGGGCGTTCAGAATCATGTACTGAATCCATGGTAACAGTTTTCGCGTCGATATCCCAGCCACCCTGTATACAGAAAAAAGTAGTTAATATTCTCCTTGATTTTTGGATAATGATTCTTTTAATACTTGTATGAAACAAGAATTTAAAACATCATCGTTAAGGTTCACTTTTGAAAAATCTGGGAATAAAATGTTGGTTTTCTAAATTAAAGTATCAAAACTGAGTGTGCATGGTAACTTACATCTTTCAGAATAGTTTGCGGTGTGGTACGCGACTTCTCGCCGCCCTTCGATGCAGCTTCCCATTCCAATGTTACCACACATTTGTCCTTAGGTAGTTCTGAAACAAATAATATAAGTTCATAGAGATATGAGGAGCAGGGTGTAAAGTTCACTCATCCTCTATAGCAAAAGGAGGATCCTCCGACCAGACGGGTGTTGTGTCTGATAGGCAACTGCCCAACGATTGATTTGACGGAGTGTTATAAAGGTTGACTGGATCTGGACCCACCATAGCAAATTTGCATATAAAGGAGGTAATTTGCTAATTATTGGACCTTACTTTCCCTTGAACGTTAATATTTCTTTTAAGTACTTTAAAAAAAAAGCGTACTATCTTATTTTTTTAGTAGTTTTCCTAGTTTGAGGGAAGTACCGAGGTATTTTAATCACCAATGTTTATCACTACCAATAAATAGTAAAAAAAACTAAAAAAATAATGCCAAAAAAAAATTGAAAAAATCTCATTTAAGTATAAAAATTGACATATTATCTCCCAAACTATAAAACTTTAGCTAGGGAAAGTAGTTCAATAATTAGTAGATGACTTCCTCTATATGCGAATTTGCTATGGCGGGTCCAGATCCAGTCACTCTGTATATATGCTGATCGCGCGGTAAACTCTGCTCGCGCGATGCAAGATTTGTGTGACGTCAGGTCTTTGATGCGTAGTTCGCACGGGCGTTATAGATGCTGCCACAGGGTTAATGCTTACAATTTTAAACAAACCACAGTAAATCTGCGACCGATAGATAATGTTTCCAACTCATCGAATGTTGACTATTGTGATTGGTTGACCAGTCATATAAGTTCACATCGGAGATTTGAAAATGAGGTGCTCGTGGCTAAGTAATAACAGCCGCATTGGTCGATCCATTAGGTTAAGTTCCGCTTGCCGGGGTTGGTCCGTGGATGGGTGACCATCTTTACATACCGAGACTCCTCCGGGCTTCGGAAAGCACGTTAAGCCGTTGGTCCCGGCTGACATTCGTGGATCTTTGACAGTCGTTACGGGTCGTCAGAATCCTGAAAGTCTGACAACCAGTCTTCCCAAGGGGTATAATATTACCCAGTTACTGGGTTGTGGAGGTCAGATAGGCAGTCGCTCCATGTAAAATACTGGTATTCAGCTGGATCCGGTTAGACTGGAAGCCGACCCCAACATAGTTGGGAAAAGGCTGGGAAAATTGGGAGATTTGAAAACAGGCTGCTCTTTTACAGGTCAAAGGGAATGACCGTCTTGCAGATACAAAGGAAAAAAAATATGATTATGAAATGCCAGCTCTAAATAATCACTTAGAAGGAAATATTCGACGAATACCTTGCTGTTTTGCCACTTACCACACTTATACTCCGCGCAGCACTTTCCAGTAATATTATTGGTCTTCAAGTCCTGGAACTTGGGGCACTCAGGTGGTTTAGGACAAGTCTCCACTCGGCAGAGGTACTGTACACGAGGACAACATCCACTGTTATCTACAACTCGCTCCATCCCCGGTTCGAATACTTCTACGTCTTTGTCGTTGAGGGACGCGCATTGGTCGGTTGGCATGCATTCTGGAAAGTACAGAATCGTATAATGTTTGTTCATATGTGCCACAATTAAAAGGTGAAGTTTTGTTGTATACAACGTTTAAAAAAAACTGTCCGATCCGAAAGGGGCACAGGCACTGATAACATTACCAAAACATAATAAAAATCTTATTGTTTTTGAAAATAAAAAAGTTGTTGCTCTTTAAAATTCACATTTTTGGTACCAAAATGACTCCAAATCCATTAAAAATTTGCAAATTGTCAACAGGTGTCATAAGTTACGACTTGTAGACACCCGTTAAACGACGGCCGCCCGCACCCCATATAATAAATCCGGTAAAATTCCCCATAAAAAAATGGCGATTGCTTTTTTCTTTTTTCTAAAAAATTTCCACATAAATAGACTCTCAGTACGATACATAACAACACCCTCACGGATCGGACAGGGTTTTTTACATGTTGTATTTCTTCTATATCAAAACTAGCTGTGTACCTACCACAACAGATGTAACGAACATTATACGTACTTGATGTGGTGAAAGCATCCAAAATATAAATAAGGTTTACTACTTAATATTATTAAGGTTTAGAAATAATAATCCGGCTATAGAAATTATTTCACAAATGGAGAGCTAAACTAACTTCTTGTATCAGAAAAAAACACAGTTCCAGAGTGAATCTCCAAGAGAGTAAAAACGCGTGGCACACTAAGTTAACAGTTATAGAAGATAACTGTTTTTAGTTGATTATCGATTTTTCTGCTGAATAGCATAATTTTACTCAAAAAGTTTTTAAATTAGATTTTTGCGGCTTTAGGCATATTTTGTACGAAATGCTTACCGCAAGCGAATTCGGTGCATCCATCAGGCGTGGTTTTCTGTTTTAAGACCTGTCCAAAACCGCAGTCCATTTTCTTAGCTTCAGTGCAGTTCTTCTTCGGTTTTGGTACTAGAAGAAAAATAATTTGTTTCAGGATATAAAGAAAGGTTCTAAAACATGCAGGTTTGCGTTGGTAATTCGCAACTTCAACAACATTAGCTCTAAACTTTATAATAACATAAATAGGAGAATGAAAATCTACCCTTTAACAAGGAATTTACTAAGGAAAAAATAAACAGGCTGGCTTAAATTTATGCAACTGGCAACTTGTGGTATCATAAATGAAATCACACGCTAGTACTCGCTCATAATAGACTAACACACATCATACACACACTCACACAAACACTCGCACCCTCATTTCCACTCTACATTATCTCTTATACATTGTAACAGCGAATCAATTTTCGCGCCTCCCCTTATGACCTAGGTAATTTTTTTTTATATTCGGTTGCTCATGTCATGATCTAAAGAGGTGCAATAAAGAATATGAATTAATATCTAAAACAATTATAATAATATAAATCCGCGAAATATCGGAGGTATTCTGGTCACATACAAATTTTTATTTTATTTTGTAATTCATAATTTAAAATACGAATTCCTTATAAATGTGAAAGTCTGGAACAAATGTCTTTCATGTATATAGCATTGGGCGTTGATAGCTGCGCCACAATGTTTTACTTTTGCAGCCATCTTCGTTTTTTTGTCAAGTGTTGTACTTAAACTGTTCTTAATAAACTTTTTGAAGTGAACACTTCTTCAAGCGCGTTGGGATTTTTGAGATGGGACTAAATCATTGATTTCGTGACACTAACGCAATATACTGACACCGTGGAGTAAAAGACATCAACGCGTTGATGACCGCGGTGCCGATTTTTTTTCAAGTTTTCACTTCTGTCGGCACTCCCGGAGTGCTACTGTTTTTTTTAATACAATTGTTCTGCCAACGGTTTTTGGTTTTAAAACGTTCATGAACGTCTTCGCCCATTGTATAAAGTGGATTTATACGGTGGAAAATCATCAATCACCTGCTTCTATTGTGCATAGCTGCATATAATTGGAATATTCTTGTATGAACGCTACATGAAGGTCCATTGAGAGGCAGACTATGGTCAGCAGCGGACTGATTGACTACCTCTCTTCTGCTTCTGAAAATACTTCTTTTTTTTCCATCATGCGCAAGAAAGCGGCCTTCTTACTACAGCGCTTGCATGGTAGTGACAACAGTATTCTAAAAATGATCGCTGCCAGACCGGACTGTCCTTTCAGGAATACCGGGTGAGGACAGTCATAGGTCTAATAAATAATTCATGTAAACTAACAATAGTGCCGATTCCCTTGTTCACAAACTAAACTAAATTTAAGTTCAGTGCATCTTTTTCTTTCTATTTCATTAAGAAAAGGACAGAAGATAAATTTTAGTTTAGTCCTGTCAAATTAATCAGCGCCTGTCACTACTCCATACAAGTTTAGACGTGATTAAAAACTTGCCTACTAAAATTACGTCAATTTACGTCAAGCGCTGATTAATTTGACAGGACTAAACTAAAATTTATCTTCTGTCCTTTTCTTAATGAAATAGAAAGAAAAAGATGCACTGAACTTAAATTTAGTTTAGTTTGTGAACAAGGGAATCGGCACCAATACTAACTTACTTTAAGCACCATTATTACTAACACCGAAATACTAACAATATGGACCTTATAGTCTAAAATAAAGTTTAATTTAATTTACCACACAAGTAGTCAGCACAGCAGTCTCCAGGCTTGGCAGGCTTGGTGATGAGGTCCTCGAGCTGCGAGCACACGGGCGCCACACACGTTTGCTTAGTGCACGCCACGTGCGCTGTGTTCTCGCCCGATAGTTTGCCGCACGTGCATTTTGTGCAGGCATCCTCCTGTTAATGGATATTTTGTTTGAACGTCCGAATAGTTTGAAAAGTAAATAAGAGTATTTATTGTCTATGTCTTCGCGAGGACGCACAAATGTAACGCGTTGCCGTCGTTTCTTCTTAAAATACCAATGGCGTTTACTTTCATATTAGGACAATTTTATTGTCTAGAATAGGGACGATTCCTAAAACAAATTATTTTCTTTTTTTTACGTAATCAAAAGAATACGGCGATAATTGAGTTAAAATGTGCCATGACGTCACGAGTATGTAGATTTTATATTTACTTGTGACGCTGACGTAGCGACCCCGACTCCCCAACTTGAATGCGTTTTATCTAAGTATTTTTTTATTAATATGATAAATAAAAAAATACGTGTCTAATATTTTGATATTATCTGTCTGAGGGACTATTTAGTTTTTTTTTTACCCAGGCATGATGCCTGGCCCTATTGGTTTTTGTTTTTGTGGATAAAAAAACAAAATATTTAGTTGTAAAAATAGTTCTTACCTGCCATTCGTCACCAGCGTAGTGTTCCTTGTTGGCGTCGCATGGGAAGCATTTGGTTGGTTCGATACAAGTATTGTTCACTCGCACCTAGAAATAAAACATCATTGAACAGTTTCTCTTATAGTTGCAGTTTTATAGACTAGTTATTAAGGCTTATAAAACTGCAAACGCTAACGACGACAATTTCTCATCATTTCTGAATTCTGATAACTTTAGATCACAGAACCAAAAAGTGTTAATAAATAAAAATATCACAATTCTAGACTTCAATTGAATTCTACTTTTCAATATCCTATACTATTAAATGAGCAATATTTGTATATATTTGTAATTACGTTCTCGAAAACGACACTCAACGATTTCGGTGAAAGTTGCAATATAGGGGTTTACGGGGGCGAAAAATCGATCTAGCTAGGTCTCATATCTGGGAAAATTCGATTTCTCCGTATTTTCATCCGAGCTGAGGTCGCCCAAAGTTTAGAACAAGATGGCCTTAGAATAATGACATAGTAGCATGGAATAAGTAAGTATCTACTATCATGGCAGCATGGAATTAGTATGTACTAAACATGGAATTAGTATGAAGTATTAGATGAGCATTCCTTTATAAATCTCTTCAGTAACTTAACATAACTTTTCTCTTGCTGGCCGTATCTTTCTTGTAAAATGCCTCAAAATAAGTATGAATTTGAATTACCTTTCCTTCAGGACAGAAGCATCCCTCTACAGCTGGTTTGTCACACTTGTCAGGGTTTTTGGTCAGCTCGTCACTGTTCTCGCACGTCATCTCGCATTTCACACACGAACGGTACACTAGAGGCTCGTCACTAAAAACAATATCGATTTGTTTAAGAAAGGCTCGAAATTAAAAAGTCTTTAACTTCGAGTTAGAGAAATCTTTACATTAGTATAGACAAAAAAATAATAATGCGTACTCAGACCAAATAAAAAACCAAGACAAGTGAACACAACACAACAGTGACGTGAGGCGGGTTTCGTAAACATGTGTGCACTTAGTGAGGTGTAGTTAGATTGTAGTGTCATTGTTTAATGGTTGTAAATACGTGCGTGTGAGCGTGTATGTACAGAGCGGAGGTGTAGTTTTGGCATGCTTTACTGTATTGTTCGCAGCGCTCTGTTTTGATTTTTTATTTGATCTGAGACTGCGTATAGGAACGTCCGCTACGAATGCGACAAAATTGCACTATTATTCTCATTTCGGGGGTAAAAAATGCGCAGTTTTATTTCCACAACGTTTACGTGTTACGTTTAATATTTTTATTTATCTAACATTCGCTAGGAGCTCGTGGCTAAGTAATAACAGCCGCACGGCTTGATCCATCAGGTTAAGCTACGCTTGCCAGGGTTGGTCTGTGGATGGGTGACCATCTTAACTTACCGAGACTCCTCCGTGTCTCGGAAAGCACGTAAAGCCGTTGGTCCCGGCTGGCATTTGTAGATCTTTGACAGTTGTTACCCCAAGCCCAAAAGTCTAACAATCAATCTTGCCAAGGGGTTTCGCATTACCCAGTTACTGGGTTGTGGAGGTCATATAGGCAGTCGCTCCATGTAAAATACGGTATTCAGCTGCATCCGGTTAGACTGGAAGCTGACCCTAACATAGTTGGGAAAAGGCTAGGCAGTTTGATTTAACATTCGCTGGGAACGTTATGATATTATATTTTTTGGCTCCCACGTGTAATAAAAACAAAATTAGTTTGAATAGGCAGTGTTTGGTATTAGAGTATTGTTTTAAACACTTGTGGTTCACTAAAAGTTTACTAGCCAATTTTTTCTACTTACCAAGGGAACGGACAGAGGTCAGTCCTCCAGTCTTGCAGACAAACTCCTTGTCTCCTGCACTCTGCTACGTATCGCTCCGCCGCGACACAGAAGTCCGTTGCGTTTGCGCACAGATCCGCCTCACACGCTTCTACGAATGACTGCGGTTCTACTAGCGCGTGGCACTAAACAAACAATATCATTTGTAAAAATACTTTTACGATGACTTCGTTATTGCAGATATCCATAGCCAAATATTCAAATTCAAAATATTTTATTTCACATAAACCTACATGGGCACTTATGAAACGTCAGAAGCTAGGTGCACGGTTCCAATTGGTCGCTTCCTATGGAGAAGAACCGGCTAGAAACTCCACGGTAAATGTTTTAAAAATAATTGGCTTTTACAATACTTTCAAATAACAGTTTTACTAGGTATGGGAGGACAGTGTAGGTTAAGTTGACCACTTATCAACACCCTGATGGCCCTGCTTGCTTGCCATCAAATAACATAAATAAGATCACCACTGATCTATCTTATTTGATGGCCCCGACTTACGAGTTGTTGTAGGTCGTGGGTTCGAACCCAGGCAGGCGCTTTACTTTGTGTAAATTATTTCATCACCACTGCTCTCAAAACGGTGAAAGAAAACTTCGTGAGGAAACCAGCATGTCCTAGAACTAAAAATTCGAAGACATGTGACATCTACCAACCCGCACTGGGTCCGCGTGGTAGATTACAGCCCATTCCCTCTCACAGAGAGGAGGCCGCAGTCCCAGCAGTGGGAACATTACAGGCTGATTATGTAACATAAATAATAATTATGAGTAATACTTACAGCTCCAAATCTATCAGCGTTATAGAGGTTGTAGCAGGGGTTCGCCTCGGGCGGCGGTAGCACACACTCTGGTACGAGAGGCTGGTCACACTGAGCTTGTTCCGAGATGTCCAGGGTTTTTAGGGTGGCAGGGGTAGCTTGCCAGGACTTGCCGTACTGGTGGGGTGAAATAAAAGCTATAATTCGCTATTTTATGGACGATGCAGGATAGTATTTTTGCAAAGTAGCTAAGCTATTTCTGGCTTAAGGAGTAAGAAAGAATTTGGAAAAGAAAACTGTTTTATACATAACATCACGCCTGTAATCCCCGAAGGGATATAGTACACCCACATTTCGCCAGTTATGTTTAAGTCCCATGTAATAGGGGGCGAGCCTATTGCCATCAACCGGGCACAAATCCAGACTCCGAGCTGCTACTGAGAAATTCCAGATGGAAAAACCCAATGACACTTTACGCGACCCGGGAATCGAACCCAGGACCTCGTACTCAGCAGTAGCGCTTGCGACCACTAGACCAACGAAGCAGTTTATACATTTCCCCAAAATTCTCTTAAAAAATTCAAAATTTAAATTCTTTAAAGGAAGAGTGGACAGGCATCTTCTAGGCATGCTCGTTCCATCATAGACCTCATTCATCTATTTCCATCAGGCGACATTGAGGTTAAGAGCAGCAAACCAAAAATAAATTTTAAGAAATCCGCTTGGCTCCTTAGAACCTTTGCTCTATTTTTCATAGTTCAAGTTTCCATCATTGTGGCTAAGTAATAACAGCCGCATGGATCAATCCATCAGCTTAAGCTACCCTTGCCGGGGTTGGTCCGTGGATAGGTGACCATCTTTACATACCGAGACTCCTCCGTGCCTCGGAAAGCACGTTACGCCATTGGTCCCGGCTGTCATTCGTGAATCTTTGACAGTCGTTACGGGTCGTCAGAAGCCCGAAAGTCTGACAACCAGTCTTACCAAGGGGTATCGTATTACCCAGTTACTGGGTTGTGGAGGTCAGATAGGCAGTTGCTCCATGTAAAACACGTGTATTCAGCTGCATCCGGTTAGACTGGAAGCCGACCCCAACGTAGTTAGGAAAAGGCTGGCAGATTTTTAAGTCTCCATTCTGAAGTCCCATTAAAAACAGTGGCACTCCGGGAGTGCCGACAGAAGTGAAAACTTGAAAAAAAATCGGCACCGCGGTAATCAACACGTTGATGTCTTTTACTCCACGGTGTCGGTAACAGGTCGCGAAATCAATGGTCTAGTCCCATCTCAAATATGCCCAACGCGCCTAAAGAAGTTTTCACTTCGAAAATGCACCCTGTTTATCTTACCTCGTCAAAGTCGTCAGTTTCCGTGCCGTTGCTGGTGAGCAACACTTCCTGGTATCCGGCGCACACGCCGCACAGACCCTCCGTCTTGTTAGCGTACACGTAGGAAGGCACGCGGACTCTAAACTCCAACTTTGATTGGAGGACTGTTAACTGTTGAGGAAGGTTTAAAAAAATGTGTTACCTTACTATTTAGAAAAAGATTTTGGTACCCAAAAAACAACCTTGGAAACCCGTTTTTTGACGGAGACAATGCAAAGGAAACGGTTATGTAGACGGAAGAACTAAAGACAATAATAAAATTGTGTTTATCCCTCCACGGGAGTACTAAACAGGGTTGGTGGAGGGAACTCTTAAAGGAACGTCAGAAGTGACGTCACGAGACTCCAAAACACACAAAAATAAAAGATTTGGGCAACAGTTTCCTTCCTTTCCAAGGATTATCATAAATCAATTTCTAAGCAATGTTTTCAATAATAATAAGTCTTATTTCCACAATTTGTAGCTAATTTTTACCGCGTCTTTATGAAATCTTGTTAATTGATTCAGGTGTGACCTTGCGGAAATCCATTATAAAATACAATAGACGTGGATATATTTAATCTGCGTTCAGCGCTCGGTGTGGCAACACGAAGTGTTCGGGTTCGCGATAAGTCAATCGTCATCCTGAGGATGCCTCGTTGAGAGGTGAAACACGTGTCGATTTCTTACAGGGTTTTTATGGCTCTTTAGAAATAGCTAAGCGGAACAGGTTACTAAATATATCCACTTCTATTGTACTTTTTGAACATCTTACCTCAACATGTATATCTGGTAGCAGTATGGTGACATCCTGTCCGTTGTCCTGACTGATGGTCACCCAATCTTTCTTCACTGGGTACTTGAACAGCGCCTCATCGTCGATCGTTGTTAGCAACTGTCGAAACAAAAATATTTTTCTAGTTAATTCGATAAAAATGATATGTTGTACTCTTGTTACGAAGATTTTTTTATGATAACTGCAGTTTCTGGTATCTCAAAAAACAGTGGTACTCCGGGAGTGCCGACAGAAGTGAAAACTTGAACAAGATCGCCTTGGTGGAAGAAAAATACTTGTATAGAACATTGTTCTGTAACCTTATCTAAATAAAGAGCACAATCGCGTTTAAAAAAGACTTCCAAAACCTTTAAAGTAAAAATACTTGCATAGAACATTGATCCGTAACGTAATTAAAAAAAAAAAAAAAAAAATTCAAAATAATTTATTTCAGGAATACACCAGTTAAAAATAAAGATCACAATCGCGTTTTCAAAAATGAGGTGTCGGTAACGGTGTCGCGAGTTCAATTGTATTTTCCCATCTCAAAAATGCCCAACGCGCCTAAAGAAGTTTTCACTTCAATAAAAAAATCGGGCAAGGACTAAAACAATAATGTTCCTTCGCTTGATGAAAGCTTTGGATAAGGTCGAATATAGTATTACTTTAAACCCTGTTGAAATCGAAATTATGATTATTTTTCTACTTCTTGTGTTGTATTCGGCTTTAATTGTATTGATACTTGATCGGGTGGAAGAAAAACGCGCTCAAATCAGAGCACAGGCAAGATGGTCAGACGCGATCAAGAAGGCTGTTGGGAGGCAGCGTTTACCGAGCGGTCCACACTGCAGGAGACCGCATAGCTTGGAGACGCGTCGTATGTGGTCGCGATCCTCAGCATTGAGGGAACGACAAAGAAAAGAAGAGAAATTGTATTCAATAATAAAATAATTGTATAATTGTTTCAAGTTTATAATTTTATGTATATCTGTTATCTATCTAATATATATATATGTATATAGGTAATTATATGCTTTATGTATCTGTGTATCTGTTGTATATGTAAATGGTACACCACAAACTACCTGCAGTATTGTCTCTCCTTTTCCATTTAAATCCATCCAAAGGTTGTCTGTAAAAGATCGCTTTTAGCAATAAGACCGCCCATTGTGTCACCCAATGTAAAATTTCTATATTTCACCCAATGTAAAATTTCTATATTAATGTCTGTAATTTTTATGGTGTACATAATAAAGAATATTCTATCTATCTATCTGATTTTTCGTTTTGTTGCGGAGTTTTAGTTTTAAGTACACTGACGAGTAATATAAAAAAGCCACTTGCAAAGTGCTAAAACGAAACTACACAAGTTAGCTACATGAAGTAAAAAAATCTTGAAAACAGTTTTATATAGGTGTTTTATTGCGCTATCAAATACACTTGAATGTTGCTTTATACTTCAAGAATCTATCTTGCGTGGTTTTGGAAATATTTCATAACGAGGCTTTAAGGGGGATGCGCTTAGGCTCACGAAATTCAAATTTTCTTTAGTTTTTTGCATTTTGTAGGTCAGACTGTCAAATGTCATAATTTCACGAAATCATCACATTTGACAGTTATGCTAACTTATGGAGTTGTACTGCCGATTGTAATGATTATAATTATGAAAAGCCATATTTGTTACGGTCGCGAATCATATTTTAATCAACATAAAACCTGAAACTGCAAGCAATGAAAAACCATCAAACTCACCTTCTTTGTCTCCGCATTCTTGCTGACATGTATAACCTTCTTCTCATAGAGCAGATGTACCACCTTCGTACAGACAACGTCACCGTTGTCTTCACAAGGCCCATTCGTAGAGTACACCTCGTACTTGTGCTGACCACTCTCGTTCCTGTCTCTCGAGGCTAAGTAGGTGCAGTTGCCCAGGAATGGAAGGTCGTCACCTTCGAAGGTCACGTACTTGGCTGGGGTTCCTACGCCGTTACAGGTGCCTAAGAAAAGGTGGAAGGTGTTTATAGTGGTGATGAAAGTGGTTTTAAAGATATATCTGAGGTTTGCACTGAACCATTTTTTGTTAATAAAGTTTTGCAAAAAAAAGGACATTAAAATGGAACCTGTTTTTGCAAGGTGTTTATTTAAATGACTGAAAACCTGAAAAGGAATTTGATTTTAGGGTTGGCCCCATGACAAAAGTTGTTCATAATGATGACCCTTTTTCAGGTTATCAGTAATTTCAATAATATCTTGTGTGTAAATCTTGCATAAAACACAAGTTCTGCCTAGCCTTTTCCCAACTATATTGGGGTCGGCTTCCAGTCTAACCGGATGCAGCTGAATACCAGTATTTTACATGGTGCGACAGCCTATCTGACCTCCACAACCCAGTAACTGGGTAATACGATACCCCTTGGCAAGACTGGTTGTTAGACTTTCGGGTTTCTGACGACCCGTAACGACTGTCAAAGATTCACGAATGACAGCCGGGACCAACGGCTTAACGTGCTTTCCGAGCACACACAATTACTGTTAATTTTAGTTACATTTGTTTTTAACTAAACAGACAGAGAGGTGTTGCAGGCCTGCTGGGGAGATTTTTGTGACACTTTTTCCAAGTCTACGGCTCACTTGCATCACAAATCGGGTCATCAATCACATATTAAAAACGTTAAATGCATTTAGTGATTTGTGGTGTAAGTGGGCTTAAAAAATGATAAAACGCAATGTTTTGGGGGCTGTCTTATGCTCCTTTTACCTGTTGATTCTCAGCATATTCATCGTATTTCATGAATACTCACAATCTAGACATTCAGTAGGCGGTATACACTGGTCTTTCATCCTCAGCTTGCCCTCGGGACAGTAGCAGCCTGGGAAGCACTGCCCATCTTCAGTGGGACAGGAGTGGGTGACTGCGCCGAACTGCGAGCAGGTCGGCTCGCACTGTTTGCGGTAGCAGTCGTAGTGGACCAGGGGAGCTGGGCAGTCGGCAGCTGTGGGAATAAAGGGTAACATTGTATAAAAATCTTAGGTAAACAATATTTGTAAGGCTTTTGGTAGGGCCGGCCCGCTCATATAGGCGAACTAGGCGATGGCCTAGGGCGCTCGTATTAGGGGGGCGGCAATTAGCGGTATCGAAGTAAAAAAATAATACATTACATTTATTTACCTAAAACTTGAAAATACTCCCAATTTTTTACCCATTTTTCTATAAAAATATCACATACCTACCATCGGTACGGTTCATCTGGGATTTCAAAAGTATTACTTCTCTTGTTGTATGGTATAATATTTTGTTCAAAATTAATTTGACTATTATAGTTTGACCGCGATCGCTATATCGATCGCGCCTAAGAGATATTTCTCGACGGCATGTGAAGCCAAGTCAGAGGCCTATGGGCGACTTTAAACTCTGACACCGGTTAGTCACTAACCACACGAAAAAGAAAGAACATTGTTTTATTTTGTCACGAATTTTCTCAATAGGGCGCCGTTCCAGCCTTTCGCCTAGGGTGCCAGGAATTCTCGGGCGTAGGCGAAATATTTCGTGCGGCCCTCTCTTGTGCGATTGTGAACTGTATTTACTGGGCAACAGCATCAAATTCCCTCGTAATTACATAAGCTTTCATGTCGCCAGGGCATTCCATTCCCCTCTCCACCTACTCCAGTCAGTGTAAAGTCGCTTGCTCGCGACGCCAGCGTAAAATTACAAGCTCTAGCGAGATTTTCAGTTTTGTTGCTAAGATGGCAAATTGGCAACTTACCGTGAGCTGCGATTCTTTTGTTATTGATGATGTCCATAGCCGACAGGGAGAACTTATTATTAGGTAGGCTGCTTATATTTTGGCCACTGATTTATTTTAGTAAAAACATAGCTATAACTCACGGCAGTCCATCATCATCCTCCAGTTGGACAGGTCTACATTCTTGTCGGCGGCGAGACACTCGGCCACCAGCTGTTCCACCAGCAGACAGCGACATTCCTCCTCAGTACGATGGGTTCCATTCACGATCAGTTGGGAACACTCGCAGATCTTCTCTAAGCAAATGTTGCGCCATTTGTGCAGGTTGAGGACGTTGCCGCATTGGGAGAGGGGCTCTTTCCTAGAGGGCAAAAGAAAATATATGTGACTTGAGGTGAGTGAGAGTATATGCGCGAAAGTTCGTAATGCCTATGTTCAGAACTGCCAAGTTTTATCGCCCTTATTGTACACGCAGCGTCAGTATGTTCTAACCCCTCAAGTTTTATAATGTTACACTGCTACAACATTGAATTAATCTAAAGAATACCTCAAAAAGAATTCATTGTTTCAACTTGGATTCGAACCATCGCACCACCGAACGTCGTCATACTCAACCCGGCAGTTTAACGAAATAGCCAGCGATGACAAAAAGCACATTTCGTGCCCAAGATTTGAACCTCCAATCTTATGCACGGCAAGCGGTTTTGAAACCTCCGGTCTATTTATGTAGACATTGAATAATTTTACGTAAATGCTAACCCGATTGCCTAAAATAATACATAATTGAAATAAAATGTTTATGCAAAATACTAAAAGTAACTTGGGCCTATCACGGATTTGAACGCACACGTCTTTTGGGGGGTAACTACTTAATGGAGCTGTTTGTACGTCCATTTTTTTTTCAATAAATTAATGTCATCGTTTGGTTTTGCGGTTTTACTCAATAAATCGACCTCCGTTTGGACACCAAAATCCAATCGAACTTAGACAAGACCTGTTTGTTGTACAGTTCTTAGTTCTTGCTGTACTAAAATCGATAGGTACTGAGATTCGTTTTATTAACTACATAAGTATCATAATTTGAGTTATTTTTTTATATGTGTACGATTATCTGTGACAACAAAAGATGTTTTTCGTTCTTTCTTTTATGCTGGCCAAGAAATAATTGAAAAATAGGAAAATATAATGTATTTAAAGGTAAAAAGGTCAGGTGCGTAGTATTTGTAACCGGCGGGCGTGCGTGTATGACCAGATGTATGAACGTAAACGAGGCAAAAGGAGTATGTAAGGATCGTAGCAGGTGGTGTTCTGTAGTTTCTGCCTACCCCCATGGGAAGAAGGCGTGAGGTTAACAAACACGAGTTTTAGGAAAAACAACTGTAATGCCGCCACATAAGGTTCAGTTTGCGCTACAAATTCATATTTTTTATGACTTTTTCAACTGTACTAGTCAGTGTAAAATCAACTTTATTTACATTTTCATAAAGTTGATGTTTGTTTAAGTGGAAATAACATTGATTGAAAACAAGATTATAAAAAAATAAACCTTTTGAATATAATTTATTTTTATTTTGAATGAGTATGCTTACGTTATAACTTCACACAGCGCCCAAGCCTTCCTCTGCTTCTGATCGGATATAATCTTGGTCTGGCACGCATTAGCGGGCAGGCCAGGCTTGGCCCACGCTCGGCCAAACTCGTCGATGCTGGTCGCCAGCCTGCCGTCGGGAAGGCGTCTGTCGTTGTTAGGTTCGCCGTCGAAGGCGCCGCAGAGGCCGTCCACAGCACCCATGTTGCTTTTGAAGACCTGGTCAGTATTGATATTTTGAGAATTGCAATATTTCCATTTTAGGTTGTCTAATCTATCCCATCCAAAATATAACGTGTAAAAAAAAACAAACCTTGCAACACAGTTCTTTTAACGCAAAAAGATTTAATGAGATTTAATGTAAAACCAAATCTGTTAATTTATTCAGTACCTATCTATGGGAGCATCTATTCAACAACTTTGTCATAAATTGTTACCTAATTAGTTAACTAACTATATTTTATAGTAACCGTGTCAATATTAGACATCTTTATTTCTTTAATAAATAAAATGACTTGGCAATCGCACGGCAACTTAATCACAAAGAATAATCTACTATCACATAACACTAATATTATAAAGGCGAAAGTTTGTGAGTGTGTGTTTGTGTGTTTGTGTGTATGTTTGTCTCTTCCTCACACTCAAACGTCTGAACGGATTTGGATGAAATTTGGTACACAGATAGTTTATAACCTGGATTAACACATAGAATACTTTTTATCCCGATATTCCCACGGGATCGAGACTTCTGCGGGTGAAACCGAGTGCAGCTGGTTTTAAATAGTTTTAAGTACTTAAATAAAGCGATGACAGCGCTTGTATTCGGTAGATTTTGTTGTATGTAGATTCTATTGCCATGTGCGATTGCCAAGTCATTCTATTTAGGTATTAAAGATTTCACCCGCGTAGTTCCCGTTCCCGTGGGAGAAGGGGATAAAATATAGCCTATGTTACTCGCTCATAATGTAGCTATCCATTACTGAAAGAATTTTTCAAATCGGTCCAGTATTTTTTTATATACAAACATACAAAAATACAAATCTTTGATGAAGATAGTCCTTCTGTTATTAGAGAAAACGACTATCGGTTGATGTTGCTGTAAAATAATAATTTAATGTATCGCGCTACCCGTGTTTTTCTTGTTTAGGGTTCTATACCTCAAAAGGTAAAACACGGAACCCTTATAAGATCACTCTCTTGTCTGTCTGTCCGTGTGTCACCACCGATTTTCTCAGGAACGGGTGGACCTAACAAGTTGAATTTATACCAGATACTGAGGTCTATAGTCCCTATCAGGTGTATAAAAATCAAGGTCAACACGATAAAAAGATATGGGCAAATTTTGATTTTCGCGAAAACTTGCAAGTACCAAAATTTACCTTAATTTTCAACTTTTTTAATTTTTTGGAATTTCCCCTTTATTTGTGCTGTAAGACCTTGCTTTTAACCAAAATTGACAATTATAGGTCAACCGGAAGTTTAGCCCCTATAGGTTTTGGGTCGAAAACCTATATGGTTGGTATGGTTCCCGTTGACCTAAAATCGCGGCGAAGGTGGTGTGACGATCTAGTTATGTTTGCGGGGCCAACATGGCTTGAAATCGCACAAAGCAGAGAGATTTGGAAGGAAAAAGAGGAGGTTTTTGCCCAGCAGTGGGACACAAAATAGGCTAACAAAAAAAAATATGGGTAGGTACGGAATCCTCGGTGCGCGAGTCCGACTTGCTCTTGACCGGTGTTTTTTTTAAACAACTGAAAGATATGTTGATGTAAATATCTGAAGTTATTTAAAGACGAAACTAAAACTCACCCCAATCTTAATATCTCCTTCAGAACTGTACAGCACGGTGAAGTTGTACTTCCTGGACTTGATAGCGATGCCATTGCCCAGCCGGTCCACGTTGTAGCTGTTCTTCTGGAAGCAGATCTTACTGGTCTGTTCCACCGTGTACTCGTAGTTGTCGTACTCTATCATCATGTTCGGTTTGACGAGGATTAGCTGGTCATCTTGGAGAATTAGGAGCTCGTTTTGACAGCCGTCTAGGCGGCATTTCTTGCGGACTGTGGGGAGAATTTTGGCTTGTATGAGTTCAAGTGTGTGTGTTATCACGATTGAAAGTAGTCTTTATCGTTTTCCAGGTTAAATAAAAAAAAATCTGTCAAAGATTGTTTGAACTTTGACGATTCCAAACAGACTATTTAACATAATATTTTTTCCGCGACTTTTGTGTTTCTGAACGCACCGGTTGGGAGTGACTTTCGCCTGATCTTTTTCAAAGATCAGTAATAGGATCGCTCTATGATCTGCAGAGTGCTACATTTCCAATTATTTTGAAAACTGATTTTCACGATAACTGTTACCCAAGTTTAACATTGGTGGTTGGTGGTTTCTGCTGCAGCCCCGGATCTAGGGGGGGGCGCCAAATTCAAGCGTAGCTGACAAGTGTACCAACCAGCAGCAACTTTTCAATAAATGAGACGCTCAGCACATTTATAATCTTTCAATATTTTTATTTTTTACTACAATTTCGGCGCATTATCGATCGATACAATTTGATATGTTGCTGCCAAAATTTTAATTTTGAGAAAATTTTAATTTCGCGGGGGCTAACTTAGCGTATCCCCATAAAAGATTGGCGGGAGCGGCAGACGGCAGTTTTTGCCCCGCCTCAAAAAAATTCTTGATCCGGGGCTGTTCTGTTATCATTAGATATTAGCAGTAAGAACTTACCCAAGATAGTCCAAGCGTCGAATCTGTTCTCCCTGGCCAGTATATGGAAGCAGGCGTCGTATTTGTACTCGGTGCCATCAAACGTGTTGAACGTGCGTCCTGTCACGTTGCAGAACACGGGTCGTTCAGGTGGAGGCACGCATTCGTATCTGATGGTGGAAGAAACGAATGCTTAGGAACTATGGTGAAAGTGATGGTAGATGGATGAATTTTGAGTGAAGACTATGCAGATAAGCAGCTATATGCCTATCTTAAAACCCGCAAAGACGGTTTTAAGATAGTTCAATCATCTTTGGAACTCCCCGAGCTTTACTGTCTCGGCGCCTTTCTAGTTCGTCGCCACAGTGGATTCTGGCTTATAACTCAAACTCAAAGCATTTATTTCAAATAAACCAATTACAGGTACCTCAGGTCACGCCTGAATCAATTAATTACTTATGAATTGTCAAGGAGTCGGTCGGTCAGGAAAATGAAGCTAGTTGCCCATTCCAAAGCGTAGTAGGTACCTATGGAGAAGAACGGGCAAGAAACTCCACGGACACTATTTTAAATCAAAATATTGGTTACATCAGAGCAGAAAGATCGAAGAAGAGGTATAAGAAATAGGAATAATGAAGCAGGATTGTCAAAACAAAAATATAGTACAGTATTTCTATTTACCTAATGTCCCTCGGGAATCATCGCATTTCCGAATACAAACGAATGCTAATTTCCATGTCTATCAATTATTAGATTTATAATTTGTAAAATAATTTGAATTCAGAACTAAGTACTTTATTGTTGTTTTGTTTTGATTTTCGTGTGAACTGTATAGAGCTGTAAAACTATTTTCCTATTAGTCGTGCCTGCGACTTTAGCAGCTTTCCTACCATTTGTAAATTATTATTTAATAAGAGAGTCATCATCTGCCTAGCCTTTGCCCAGCTACGTTGGGGTCGGCTTCCAGTCTAACCGGATGCAGCTGAATACCAGTATTTCACATGGAGTGACTGCCTATCTGACCTCCACAACCTAGTTACTTGGTAACACGATACCCCTTGGTAAGACTGGTTGTCAGAATTTTTTGCTTCTAACTACCCGTAACGACTGTCAAAGATTAACATATGACAGCCGGGACCAACGGCTTAACGTGCTTTCCGAGGCTTGAGTCTTGCTATGTAAAGATGGTCACCCATCCACGGACCAACCGCGGCAAGCGTAGCTTAACCTGATCGATCGACCCGTGCGGCTGTCATTACTTAGCTAAAAGCCCCTATTTAATAAGAGAGTGTTATTTCAAAATGTCTACTTACTGAGGACATTTATTGTATCCTTTAGCAGCGGTATCCAACTTCAGTGAGTAGCCAGTTGGACAGGTGACGACAGAACAGATGGTAGTAGGAGGAACAACTCCAGGTTTGTAGGGAGGAAGCTTCGGGATGCACTTGAACTGCTGGCATTCTTGTTTGGGAGACTGTGGCGTTGTCTTCACGTCAGGTTTGTCGAGGGAGAAGGCCTGATTTGGACGAGATGGTGGTGGTAGACCTGTAGATATTATAAAATACAATAGACGTGGATATATTTAGTAACCTGTTCTGGTTAGCTATTTCTAAAGAGCTATAAAACCCTGTAAGAAATCGACACGTGTTTCACCTCTCAACGAGGCATCCTCAGGATGACGATTGACTTGTCGCGAACCCGAACATGGCGTGTTGCCACACCGAGCGCTGAACGCAGAATAAATTTGGACATTATGTAGATATTATGTTAGAAAACTGTTATAAAAAGTAGAAGTAAATATCTAACATGTGTGGGTAACTACTCTGTATTCACATACGGATTGTTAGCCTACAGAGCCATCAGTTTTAACTTTGATTTAGTTTTTATGTTTAGTTTAGCAAAGATTCGTGCAAAATCCACGAGTTTTTTTTTACCCACAATAGAGTCACACCCCCACACGCCTGCATCTTACTTGATGCGATCAGGCCAAAGGTGGAAGCGAGCTTCACCCGGAATCCTCAACAGAGGAACTGGCTATCTTACCTCTAACTGCCGAAACACAACAATGCTGTTAACATTGTTGTTATGGCGACAGACTTCGATAAGATGGTGGTTGCTAGCCAGGCGGATTTAGAACAAGCCCTACCAGCAACCGAACCGATCAGAAAATTTTGTACCCAAAAAATCGGCCAAGTGCGAGTCGGACTCACACACGAAGGGTTCCGTACCGTAGATCGAATATAATAGAAATACATAATCTGTGAAAATTTCAATTGTTTACCTATTACTATTCATGAGATACAGCCCGCTGACAGACAGATGGATGGACAGCGGTTCCGTCGTGTACGGAACACTTAATAATAAAAGTATCCTATGTCGTATTATCTGAGTCGCAGGCGAACCCAATCGAGGGGTTCATATTTATGGACCAATGTATGGCCTCCGCGGGCGAAGGGCGAAGCCCTGACCCCGATCGCCACGCCCCCTTGCGGGGGCGTCGCGACATCTCCATTAGTCTGAGTCGTGTTAAGTTCTCTGTCATGTTATAACAGTCATACCCACTGTCGGTTTTATATAAAAAGTATTAATTTGACGTGTCTTAATTAAATGTAAAACAAGAATTAAAAAATCGCTTACCATAACCTCCTTTCGAGTATCCTCCCTTAGAGTAACCACCCTTCGAGAATCCAGTCTTGGCATAACCGCCCTTAGAATAACCTCCTTTCGAGTACCCTCCTCTCTGGTACCTCTGGTAGGAGTACCTAGGTCTTGGCGGTGGCAGTTCAGTGGCAGAACCGTATGAAGGTCGAGAGGAGCTGGGTTCAGTGGTGGTGTAATGGATGCTGTAGCCAGGAGGACATTCTACCTTCGGACATACTAGAGCTGAAAGAAATTGTGGAGGTTAGAATTTTAGTTCGACTGTTTAGTTTTGGTTAATTTTGAGTGTTAAATTGTTATGTTGAGTTGTGTGTTATAAATAAAGTCATAAATTTGGAGTCAAATTGCCAGTAGGAAGTCGTTTGGTGCTAGTCGTCGTTCCGTATTTAAATAATTAAGTCATGGTACCACCCATATGGTTTTATGTACAAAACTGTCAAACTGACATTTATTCTTCAGAAAAAATAACCTGACGATTGTAAATCGATCGGCTAGGCTGTTACAGTGGTAAATATATCCCGAAGGAATCCCTATTTTTTGGTCAAATACAAATTAACGTAATTTAAATAGAGTTGATACCCAAGGATTCTAGAAAATATTCATTAACAAACTCTCGTTAGCAATAAGCAAATGGATGAAGTTGTTTTTGTTTAGAAATTGTTCATCATCATCATATTCAGCCTATAATGTTCCCACTGCTGGGACACAGGCCTCCTCTCTGTGAGAGGGAGTGGGCCGTAATCTACCACGCGGGCCCAGTGCGGGTTGGAGATGTCACATGTCTTCAAATTTTTTGTTCTAGGACATGCTGGTTTCCTCACGATGTTTTCCTTCACCGTTTTGAGAGCAGTGGTGATGAAATAATTTATTCAACGACCTACAAGTCGTAAGTCGCAGCCGATACCACTGGGCCACCACTGCTCTCAGAAATTGTTACTAAGATGAAACTGCCATGTGCAAGGTATGCTTGGCGACTTGGTGGCAAAATAATGACGCCAACTTTATAATTGCAAAGGGCTCAAACTCAATTCATGGTAATAATCAGTCCTTACCACGTGGTTTAGTATTTATTTTGTGGTACAATAATTTAGTATCCCCGTTGGTTTTGTGGAGGCGAAATCGGGAAGATCTCCTTCTTGAGGATGCTAACATTCTTGTATTGGGCCGAGACTGGCCAGCGAAAGGGTACCCTAAAACCATATACACATAATTGTTTTTTGTCCAGGTCAATGCCAATTTAATAGGTCATAATTTTGGAATTTTGATTTCATCATCACTGTCCAGTCAATTTGTTAGAAGGATGTGTAACTTATACCACAGATTAATACAGATAGGACGCTCCGCAAAATCATTTAATTAAAAAACTTTTTACAAAAAAAAAACAACCGACTTCCAAAAAAAAACACTACAAAGTGAAAAATAACTTTAATTTCGGAAGTCGGTGTCTTGGGTTTTGTGTTTTCGTTTTTTGCCACCGACTTCCGAAATGAAAGTTATTTTTCACTTTGTAGTGTTTTTTTTTGGAAGTCGGTTGATTTTTTTTTGTAAAAAGTTTTTATTTTTCACTTTTTAGTTGTTGTACCTACCCCACACACATTCGAATACCACTACCTGCTACCAGTGACAGGAACTTATCATATCATCTACATACTAAGTGGGAAAAAAATACGTATTTTGTAGCTAACTCAAAAACTACCGAAGCAATGTTAATAAAATTTATATGGGACCAATTTGGGAGCATACCCTTTCAAACAAAAAAAGAATTTTCAAAATCGGTCCACAAATGACGGAGAAATCGGAACAAACATACGCGACGAACTTATAACCTCCTCCTTTTTGGAAGTCGGTTAAAAAGCGACTCTTGTTACGACACAATAAAGTGCAATTCAGGTCGCACAGCGTTAATCACCTACTGTTATATTCACCTAGAAGTTGCCTCTCTTTCTATCGCGTGACTCTTAGTTCTTCTGACTACGTTACACTCACTGAATTGGCCCGACAAGACGGGCCCGCGGCGTACTTGTAGCTTCATACCGAAACTGTGGAGTGTCCCATCCGTATACATATGTGCTTATACATAGGTTAATATAAAAAAATCTAATAATTATCCTATAACTCCTCACCATTTCTGGATTTATAAAGAGATTTTAGTAAATTGTTTTGTTTCGTATTATTTTCGAATAAAAAATTATAATTTAAAATTCATACTTTGAAGATGGGAAAAAACAATTGAACTCGCGACACCGTTATCGACACCTCATTTTTGTAAACGCGATTGTGTTCTTTATTTAGATAAGGTTACGGACCAATGTTCTATACGAGTATTTTTCTTCCACCAAGGCGACCTTGTTCAAATTTTCACTTCTGTCGGCACTCCCGGAGTGCCACTGTTTTTTTTTTTGTAACTGTCGTGCATGAACATTTATTTACCTCCTAGTGGCTTTAAAGTTTTATTTATTAAAGGTTATCTGTGTACAGTACTGTGGGCTACATTATTACATAAGTTATTTACCTATGTTTTACTCTATATATTATAGCATAATGTAGCTATATATTGTTCCTATTTAACTCAGCAGTGAAAGCCTAGTGGTGTGACCGTCGGACTACCAAGTCATAGGTCTCGAGTTCGAACCCAAGGCACGCACCTCTGACTATTCGGATTCATATGCGTATTGTACAATTATCACTTGCTTCAAAAACGGTGAAGGAAAACATCGTGGGGAAACCGGCATGCCTGAGAGATATTTCTCGACGGCTTGTGAAGCCAAGTCAGAGAGTCAGGCGGTATATTAACTCTGACACCAGGTTACTCACTAACCACACGAAAAAGAAAGACGTCTGTCACACTGACGGTTAAGAAAGAAAGAAAATAAATTTATTTGAAACAAAAAACAAAGAAAGTTTAAAACAGTATTGTGTGCCTCACGGCTGCGACAAATAGGCCCAGTTCAGTATAAATGCCAGACAACTAGTGCCTGACGCTGGTTTTCAACTGAACCTTATGTTACGAGTATTTAAATAAAGAATAAATAAATATGTGTAGCAAATAATAATAAAATCGAAATGATACAATTAAGTTAAAAAGATAATTAAAGATTTAAACATACCACTGTTTAAATCTTTAATTATCTTTTTAACTTAATTAACAAAATAATTAAAATGGCATGGTTACACAATAAACAAAGGACTAAAAGGACTGTCCGTCAATAAATAATACTTAGATAACTAATATCATAATACAAATTAAATCAGTGAAACATTAAGGTTGATCATGTCTAGCTTCCGTTAAGAGCGGCCAACTCGTCATACCTTTCATACAAACGCACGTATTATTCAAAAATATATTCAAAAACACGTATTTCCTGAAACAAGTTATTTTTCGTACAATGTTATCGCGTTTTCACTTGTTTGTTAGCAGTTCTCACCTGCGCTGGATGAAACAACAAGCTTTTCGACCATGCTCGCGTTGACGATAGACGGACCGGGAAGGGCCTTCTTAAAGTCACTCTATCCTTCACTACTCACGTTTAGCCGTTGTAACAGCAGCAGCAACAGGAGGGGGAGTTTGAGTGGTCACAAACACAGGTTCAGCGACCGTGGTCCTGGGCGTGCTGGTCGTGCTGGTGGTGCAGGCCTTCTCATCATCGGGGCAGTCCTGCAGGCCGTCGCACCACTTCTCTAGAGGTAGGCAGAGCTTGCTCGTGGGACAGATCTTGGTACCAGCTGGACAAGGCTCGCAGATGCACTCGCAGGTTGATGGGGATAGTTTTGGTACTAGGTCCTAGAGAGAAAAGTGTGGATTTTATAGTTGAACTTGATATTGTCCGTGGGTTACTCGCATTCTAGAAATACTGAAATGAAATGAAATTGTTTATTCTGTAAATAGGATATCGGAATCACTTTTAAACATCATATTAAAAAAAAAACTAGATGAGTTCGGCGTTTCCTATCTGACTACTCTGAGAAGAAAGGCCGAAACAAACTCAGAGGTCGCAGTCTCTTTTAAAGTCCAGACATAATCTTGGTCAGGAAATGGTCTTTTGAGGAAAGAACTACACAGATTTGAGTGGACCTGTCCAGTCAGTGCAAGCATTTGTCAGTAATCGTAGTAACTCTTTGATATACCCGGATAAATATGTAGTATCCGATGTACATATGTAATTCTGTAAAAGTCTAACAACCAGTCTTAGCAAGGGGGATACCCCTTAGCCTTACACAACACAAACCCCACAACCAAGTTAGGGATAGGGATCTCGCGCATTAGAGGGACACGACCACCACTTTTGGTCGCGACCAGGTAAACTATAGCAACTGACTAGATGGCCGTTGCGACCAAGTGCGCGATTCGTATCGGTGTCTATAGTTTAAGTCGCAGTCGTGGTAACACTATCGAGTATCGTGTTACCCAGTGGTGCCGATTCCCTTGTTCACAAACTAAACTAAATTTAAGTTCAGTGCATCTTTTTCTTTCTATTTCATTAAGAAAAGGACAGAAGATAAATTTTAGTTTAGTCCTGTCAAATTAATCAGCGCATGTCACTACTCCATACAAGTTTAGACGCGATTAAAAACTTGCCTACTAAAATTACGTCAAGCGCTGATTAATTTGACAGGACTAAACTAAAATTTATCTTCTGTCCTTTTCTTAATGAAATAGAAAGAAAAAGATGCACTGAACTTTTTAGTTTAGTTTGTGAACAAGGGAATCGGCACCAGTAACTGGGATGAGGAGGTCAGATAGGCAGTCGCTCCATGTAAAACACTAGTATTCAGCTGCGTTCGGACTGAAATTAAGCCGACACCAACATACTTGAGAGAAACTATGAAACCAACTTCCAAAAAAAAAACACTACAAAGTGAAAAATAACTTTAATTTCGGAAGTCGGTGTCTTTGGTTTTGATTTTTTGCCAGCGACTTCCGAAATTAAAGTAATTTTTCACTTTGTAGTGTTTTTTTTTTGGAAGCTAGTTGATTTTTTTTATGTTTTTCACTTTTTAGTTGTGGTACCTACCCCACATAAATTCGAATACCACTACCTGCTATGTAAATAACAGTGACAGTAACTTATTATAACATCATTACATCATCCACATAGACTAAGTGAAAAAAAATAGGTATTATTGAAGCTAACTCAAGAACTACCGAAGCAAAGTTAATAAAACTTAAATGGGACCGACTGAAGTATGACCTACCAAACAAAAAAGAATCATCAAAATCAATTCATAATTGGCGGAGTATTCGCGTAGCAAAAATACAAAAAAAAAACCGGCCAAGTGCATGTCGGACCACGCACAATGTAGGGTTCCGTAGTTGAGATGAATTTATCCAAAGAACAAACTTAACTTTGTAGTTGAAAAAAGAAACTTTCATACAGAATGTATGGGAGAACATGTTTTTACAACCGCAAATCTAAGTTGGTCGATTATTACTCGTTAACTTGTAAAGCCTACTCAGCTGTGATAGTTTTCCTTTTAAATTCGTTATATAAGCTACTGCCGTGAATTTTTTCACATATCTAAAACCAACCATTTAGCTGGTAGGGGGGGGACACTTGACTCTAACAAAAATTTGCACTTTAAAGCTTAATATTTCGCAAACGGATCTCTGAATTAAAAAATGGTTTAACACACTCACAATGTTTTTGAAAGACCTTTCCAACGATACCACACACCAAGGGAAAGAAAAAAAAAAATCCCCTCTTTACGAGTACGGGGAGGTACGTTAAAAAAAATATTTTTCATAATTTTATTTTACCACTTTGTCGGCATGAATATGTATACCCATGCAAAATTACAACTTTCTAGTACTAACAGTCTTGGAGCTAGACCGCGGACAGACAGACAGACGGACATGACGAAACTTTATGGGTTCCTTGTTTACTATGGAACCCTAAAAAAGAACTCACAGTCGAATTGAGAACCTTCTCCTATTGGAAGTCGGTAAAAAGGCTAAATGATAAATGATTTTATTTCTGTAAGTAGGTTCGTACAAACACTTTTACACGTCAATCATATTTTAAAACAAGATGAGGTCGGCGTTTCCTATCTGACTACTCTGAGAAGAAAGGCCGAAACAAACTCAGAGGTCTCAGTCTCTTTTAAAGTCCAGACATAATCTTGGTCAGATCATGTGAAGGCCATGTGGATTGGTGTCTGAAGTGTAGATGATGATATTACTTACCGGTGCACATTTACATTTCTTGACGGGCTCGCAGGCGGTGATACCTCCGAGCTTGCACACACACTCGTCGCAGTTTGCACCACGGAATGTTGACCCCACTGGGTACCTGATAAACAACATGATAAGTTAGTTCATAGCTAGCTGTTGCCTGTTGTATTCTTTTTCTAAAATAAAAGTAGCCTAAGTTACTCCTTACAACATCAGCTATCTGCCAGTGAGAGTAGCACATGGAGGGGGCATACAAGTATGAACGCTTTTTCGCGTGACGATTTCTACCAGTTTAATTTGTTCCAAAAATAAGAACAATCGGAAATGGCGCGTATCCTTATAGACCGTCGAACACTTAGGACATTCAATGGGCTTAAGAGGTCAGATAACAGTACATAATACCACATCACTACTTCTACTCCAGTAGGTCGTTTCCCATGGAGAAGAGCCGACAAGAAACTCCACGGTAACTCTTTAAAAAAATATTGGCTAATACAATGTTTTCAACCAGAAAACCCGTGAAATTTCGCAGATTTATATACTGGGTGGCAGGGACATCGACGCGAAAACTGAAACCATGGATTCAGTACATGATTCTGAACCCCCCTGCGTTGAAATTTTTTGTCGGTTATTTTAAAAAAAAATCTGCTTTTCAATACATTTTGACCGCGTAGGTATTGCATTTTTCTATGAAACAGTAGATTTTTTAAAAAATAACCAACGATCATTTTCAACGCAGGGGGGTTCGAAGAAAACCGATGGGGACATCGTGGCCCCCGGCAACAGGGCAACCGAAGGAACACGGGTGGGTTTTAGTCAGTAAGAGTCTGACACGCCAGCTCCACCCAGAGCGGGAGAAGTTATTTGAAAATTTCCCACTCAAAAAAAAAAGCTAAGGGATTGAATCTATACAATGCAAAGATAGTTTTAAAATCTTCAGCAGCTCCAACAGTATTTTCAAATGCTAATCAATTAGTTTATGCGCCCTTGTGGAGCAGGACCAGCGTTCGGCCAAGCACTTACGAGTATATCAGCGATGTAATCCCCCAACTTATAATATGCTTGGCTGCATATTGTGCGTTTTCCCCTCTTTGAGGAATGGCTAGAGAGGCGCCACGGCGTCCTCACCTTCCGCATGACGCAGGTCCTCACCGGACATAAGATTTAAATTTCGTTTCATTCAGTTGAAGTATGTAAGGAGGTATTTTATTGTAACATTTTAAACAGTACCCCATGAAAGATGAGTCCACTTTAGTCAGTCTGAATAGTAGATACAGTGTTAATAGGTATGGGAGGACAGTGTAGATAAACGTTATACTCACGACATAAACGACTCGATACAGGGACACTGGTCCCTAGTCACGCAGTTCTCTCCGTCATAATACTTAGCAGGTGCCTTGCAATCACAACTGTCTTCTTCAGTCTTCTGCACGCCGGGACATATCTCGCAGGCTGTACGCTCTGTGAGTATAGGCTCTCTGTAGCGGGATGTTGTTAATTCTAGTAGCGTCCTGGTTACGGCTAAAGGAAAAAGGTTTTCGTTTTATAATCATGATAATTCAACATTGTTTTCGTACATGCAGGCAGATTCAACGCGGAATGCAAAGGTTTTAGGTAAATTTTCACATGCATGAGACATCATTTTTCCAACTCCGCACTTTGTATATTTATATAGAACAGTTTAAAAAGGTTAAATATCGTAGGTTAGTCATTATCTGACTAGCCTTTTTCCAAATAAGTTAGGGTCGGCTTCCAGTCCAACCGGATGCAATAAAATACCAGTATTTTACCTGGAGCGACTACCTATCTGACCTCCACAACCCAGTAACTGGGTAATACGATACCCCTTGGTAAGACTGGTTGTCAGACTTTCGGGCTTCACGACCCGTAACGGACCAACGGCTTAAGAGCGTTTATTCTGAAAGTGGGCAAAGTTGCAAATAGATGTCAAATATTTCGCTGTTTTGATTAATTTTTCATTATTACTGTATGGAAATAACTAGCGAACTAGAATATTAATAATGAATTGCAATTATAAACTGGATTTCATATTGTAACCGTTTTAGGAGTAAAAAAGGCATTTGGAAAGTTTCCAAATACTTCTTTTGCATCTAAAACTAAATATTCGATGTTACGATATTAATTATTGCATTTCATAATCAATATTTTAGTTCCCTAGTTAGCCACATTTCTTAACTCCATACAGTAACATCGCCAAATTAATCAAAACAAGTAAATATTTGACAGCTATTTACGACGTTGCCAACTTTTAGGATAAACCCTCTTAACGTGCTTTCCGAGGCACGGAGGAGTTTCGGTATGTAGAAATGGTCTCCCATCCACGGACCAACCGCGGCAAGAGTAGCTGAACCTGATGGATTGACCCGTGCGGCTGTTAGTACTTAGCCACGAGCTCCTCAGTTTTATTAAATAGCCAAAATACAAAAAAACAAAAGATACTCACAGTAAGGCTCAAAGCACCCAATAGGCTCGATCCTCATTTCAATATTATCCTTCCACGTAATAGGCAAAACTTTCAAATACTGCGCATGTATCGGGGGAAAGAACTCTGTCAATTCAGTACTATCTCTGTCGTAGTTCCCTGCGAACACCTGGTCTGCTCCCTTGCTGTCCACTACAGGGTTGAAGGTGGACAAGTCTGAGGTGTACATTATCTTGAAGGTGGACACCCTGCCGTAGGGACCACCTTTAGTTTTGATGCCTGTTATGTTGCGCGGTGAGGTGAAGTTGAACTGCGGAAGGAAATTATTGCTAAAGATTTGTATCGAGAACATACTAAAAAAAACAAAACAAAAAAATACAAACACACAAAAAAAAAACAGTGGCAATCCAGGAGTGCCGACAGAAGTGAAAACTTGAACAATTTTACTGTTTTATTGTGCAGGAAATAAAGTATCGCGCGTTGATGTCTTTTAAATGGTCAAAAGCTGGTGTCGTTACAGTGTCGCGAAATCAATTGTTTAGTCCCATCTCATAAATGCCCAACGCGCCTAAAGAAGTTTTCACTTCAAAAACTGTTCGATCCAAATTTTGATCTCAGAGACACAGATCAAAATATGAAGCAAACAGTTTTTTTTAATGACATGTCACCTGCCTGGAACCATCCTTGAAAACGAATGACTGTGCAAACTATATTATTTTTAATTTCAAAAAGTTAGTTAATTTGCAGATGCAGTTGGGATATCATGAAATTGACTTAAATTACTCAAACGTCAACCAAAATTTCCTCCAAAATTTTTAGTACCGCCCAATTTCAGAAGAACCTTATCTATACATACATCTTGGCCACTACAGAGAGCACATAAGAGTCCTATAGAGCTCTGAATGACGGAACTAAAGTACGTCCACCACACTCTAGGTAAACCTGGCCAACCTGACTGGCTAATCATTATTACAGACAAACTATGTTCTTAATGTCCCTCGTCAAACCTCGTGTTTCCTCAGTCGTCGGATTTCTATCAGTTGCCTTTTGCACTTGGTGCAGACCGGACGCTCTCAATCGACTTGGAAGTATATAGAGTTGTTAATACTCTTTTAACTTAATGTAATTTAGTTTTCAAATGGTAGGAAAGCTGCTAAAGTCGCAGGCACGACAGATAGGAAAATAGTTTTACAGCTCTGTAATAGTTCACACGAAAATCAAAACAAAACTTCGTACTTAGTTCTGAATTCAAATTATTATACAAGATAAATCTAATAATTGATGGACATGGAAATTAGCATTCGTTTGTATTCGGAAATGCGATGATTCCCGAGGGACATTAAGAAAAAAGAAATATTGTATATAGCTCGCGACAAGAAGAGAAAAGGTTTCACACAGCACGGCACAGCACAAACAGGTGGGACAGCCCATACTGGGACATCGGATACGCCTACACGCCACTGTGGCGTTCTCTGGTAGAGAAAAGGACGATCCGCAGTGGTCAAACTTCATGATTTCATGAAAAATACATTCAAATCTACTTTAGAGAGATGGAATATTCTAATCATTATAATTCTGTAAATACATATTTATTATGATCGCGAATTATATTTTGATCAAGATACCAGACACTGACCTGCAAATTGCAAAAAAACGTAAGAAAAGTTGAATTTCGCGAGTGACCACTGCGGTTCCACCTTAAGTACTAACATTAGTTACCAAGTCGTGTGTATATTAACCAAACGGACTTAAACATATCATTCTAACTATAAATTAACTAGCTGCGCCCCGCGGTTTCACCCGCAGAAGTCTCGATCCCGTGGGAATATCGGGATAAAAAGTATCCTATGTGTTAATCCAGGTTATAAACTATCTGTGTGCCAAATTTCATCTAAATCCGTTCAGTAGTTTTTGCGTGAAGAAGAGACAAACATACACACACACTCACAAACTTTCGCCTATATATTAGTGTGATATAAAGTATGTTTTTTTATTTATATAAATAGGCCAATTAGAATGGCTCTTACCATGATCCACTCCCCAGGAGTACTGTACAGCGGCCTCCACCCCCTCTCTCCGTCCAGTTTCAAGAACTGTCTCGCGTCATTGTTGGAGCTGACCTCTATCATCTCCACTGGAAGGTTAGCGCCTAAGCCGAGCGGTTCCATGCAGCGTTCGGGTCGAGGCTATAGGAAAAATGTTAAAGTTATTTCTAAGATTGGATAGCGTCAAAAATGCTGTAAAACAAGTCATTATCAGTGTAGCCTTTGTAAATAACTTGTAGGTGAAATAAAATACTAAAGAAAGTTTTCTGCAATATAAATCTGTTTGTTAGTTGAATACTTAAACACAAATCAACTTTAAGTCACCATAGCTTAGTGATCAACTGAACCTCGTTTTCGGTCAAAAAATCATGATTCGGCCGAAAATCGGAAGTTCGTGAATTGTCGCGCGTCATTCGTGCTTCGTAAAGCTCGGCAATATCAGGTGAATCAATACAACAAGAAATATAGGAAATTTTGTATCCTGTAATGGAATTATAGTGTTTCATTTCTTTTAGATTATATTTGCCCTTTCTCGCACAAGATTTCAGTGTACAGCGGAAATTTTAATAATTTTTAATGTCAAAATTATTTTCGGCTTCGTTTTCGGCCAAATATAAGACTAAAGCCGAAGCTTCTTTTTAACCGACTTCCAAAAGGAGGAGGTTCTCAATTCGTCTGTATGTTGTTTTTTTTTTTTTTTTTTGTATGTTTGTTACGCGATTACTCCGCCAATTATGAATTGATTTTGATGATTCTTTTTTTGTTTGGTAGATCATACTTCAGAGGTGGTCCCATATAAATTTTATTAACTTTGCTTGGGTAGTTTTTGAGTTAGCTTCAATAATACGTATTTTTTCCCACTTAGTATGTAGATGATATGATAACTTCCTGTCACTGTTATTTACATAGCAGGTAGTGGTATTCGAATTTGTTTGGGGTAGGTACCACAACACTAAAAAGTGATAAATAAAAACAATTTACAAAAAAAAAACAACCGACTTCAAAAAAAACCCTACAAAGTGAAAAATAACTTTAATTTCGGAAGTCGGTGACAAAGAACGAAAATTCAAAACCAAGACACCGAAATTAAAGTTATTTTTCACTTTGTAGTGTTTTTTTTTTGAAGTTGGTTGTTTTTTTTTTTGTAAAAAGTTTTTTTTGTATTCGTTATTGGATTTAAATCCATTTTCAGCCGAAAACGCCGTATTCCCCGAAAAAGGTAGGTAGAGACAAGCCTACTGTATAGTAAGGAGCAATCCCTTCCAGCTTAGTTACGACTCCAGATTGGGCTAAAGAATTTCCAAAAGGAAGAACTCAATAACACAATTCGCCAAGGAAATCCAACTCAGGACCGCACGCAAACCAGTTGCTCTTGCGACCAGACCCACGAGGTACTAAACTAAAAGGGCTTTCAGAAACCCCTGCTTCATTTCGGTGGTGTCACGGCAAATTAACGTTTCATTTCGCCAGCTATGTTAAGAGCGTTTATTCTAAAAATGGACAACGTCGCAAATAGATGTCAAATATTTCGCTGTTTTGATTAATTTGGCAATATTACTGTATGGAAATAAGAAATGCGGCTTACTAGTTCCCTAGAATATTAATAATGAATTGCAATTATAACACTGAATTTGATGTTGTAAAAATTGTTGGTGTAAAAGAGGCATTTGGAAAGTTTCCAAATACTTTTTTTACATCTTAAACTAAATATTCGGTATTACGATATTAATTATCGCATTTCATTATTAATGTTCTGGGGAACTAGTTAGCCACATTTCTTATTTCCATACAGTAATATTGCTAAATTAATCAAAACAGGTAAATATTTGGCAGCTATTTACGACGTTACCAACGTTTAGGATAAACCCTCGTCCCATGTAATAGGAGGCGAGACTATTTGCCATCAACTGGACACAAATCCAGACACCGAGATGCCACTGCCAAATTCGTATTAGAATTTATCCCTCCATATAACTATAACTTACTTTAACAGTAGTGGTAGTAGTCTCCATATTGAAAGGTTGCCTGCATCCAATGAGCTCGAACCTGACGGAGATTTCTTCGTGCCACGTCAGAGGCTGCACGCGGTACACCTTGGCTTCTATTGGAGGCACTATCATCTGCTTCGATGGGGTCTTGTGGTCTACTGGGCCGCGGAAAACCTGGGGGAATAGGAAATAAAGAATAGTAAAAAAATTAAAATCAACCTTACTACCACGAAACCGTGTTTCTCAGTTGTTTAGGCTAAACGTCTTTTAAACACGACATTTATGTATGTAGTTTGACGTAAGATTGACATTAGACACACGTTGAACAAGAGTCTAAGGTTTTTTAGGAAGACCCCAAACGTTTATTAAAATTACGCGTTTTACTAGCTATGTTTATGTCCCATGAAATACCCACGAATAGACAGACATGCTGTCGATAGACATGCTATCGCGGACTTTTTTGTTGAACTTTTAAGGTGTACAAACGAGTAGAACACACATTTTATGTCTCTCTAACGATTTACGCGGTGCACGCCAGTAAAGCTCCCAGTCGGCATGATTTTTTCCGACATCTTCGACAATAATCGTCATATTTCAGCTAATTTACACAAAACTTTAATGAATTATACACCAAAACCTGCCTCATGAATCACTCCATCCATTGGTCAACACCGTTTAAAAATCCATTCGGAATTTTTTTGAGTTTATAGCGTTCAGACAAACAGACAGACGCGGAGGGGGGACTTTGTTTAATATGTAAGGATTCTGAATTCAAGTTTAGAAACATACAAATTCAATACAAGGTAAGTTCCTTTCTCACCTTCGGCTTGCCATCAGGTCCATTAACCGTGGAGAAGGTGTTCCCATCGTCTCCGTATAACACCTGGTAGCTGGTGACGTACTGGTCGAAGAGCGGGCTGCCCTGCATCACTATGCCATACACAGGCTCCCGTCGCGGGAACTGCACTTGGATGTACTGGTTTGTATCTTGAGTTGCTGGATTCCAGCTGCCTCCTAGATAATATTGATATTTGAAATTTAAAAAAAAACAAACGACTTCCAAAAAAATTACTACAAAGTAAAAAATTACTTTATTTATTTATTTATCCTTAAAACAGGCACATTACCCATAATTTGTTAGTATTACTTACAACTATGTTAGTATAATTAATTAAGACAAACTGATACAACAAGAAACAATAAAAATAATACAACACAGCTTATGGAACACTATATCTATTAAGCCATCTTCTGGAGACACCTGGCAACAATACATGTACTGCGCACAGGTGCCACATCAGGTGGCCTTCAGTCT
Source organism: Agrochola litura (assembly GCA_949152395.1). Classification (NCBI taxonomy): domain Eukaryota; kingdom Metazoa; phylum Arthropoda; class Insecta; order Lepidoptera; family Noctuidae; genus Agrochola; species Agrochola litura. The sequence continues at coordinate 3,700,752 of OX424502.1, read as the reverse complement.
TACTAGCAATAATGCTCAGAATTGAATTGAATTTCGGAATTCAAAATCGGATCTGTATTTTAGTTATTTGACATTTTTATTTTTCACTTTTTAGATGGTGATAGCCTGTGTGACCATCGGACTGCTAAGTATTGGTCTCGAGTTCGAACCCAAGACACGCACCTCTGACTTTCCGGATTCATATGCGTATTTTATAATTATCACTTGCTTCAAAAACGGCGAAGGAAAACATCGTGAGGAAACCGACGTGCCTGAGAGATATTTCTCGTCATGTGAAGCCAAGTCAGAGGCCCATGGGCGGCTTTAAAACTCTGACACCAGGTTAGTCAGTAACCACAAGAGAAAGAAAGAAAACAATCATACAAATGTTTTTTTATTAACATATCATCACGCCTTGTTTCCCCGAAGGGGGGTTAGGCAGAGGTGTTCCTGTAGCAGGTACACCCACATTTCGCCAGTTATGTTTTTAAGTCCCATGTAATAGGGGGCGAGCCTATTGTCATCAACCGGGCACAAATCCAGACTCCGAGCTGCTACTGAGAAATTTCAGATCGAAAAATCCAATAACACTTTGCCTGACCCGGGAATCGAACCCAGGACCTCATGCTCAGCAGTAGCGCTTACGTCCACTAGACCAACGAGGCAGTCAATCAGTTAGTTTTTTATTAACATTTCTCAAAATTAAGACGGTTCAAATAGAAGCGTTTTAAATACGTGCCAGAAATTTCATATATTTAAATCGTTCTTACCTGTGACATTAACTGGGTTTCCATTGAGCTTGGCATACTGCGGCTCAAACAGTCCGCTGGCGATGGAACTGGCGGAGAATGCGGAGTCGGGGAGGGGCTGGTCTCCCCACATCAGGTCCATGTAGCTGTTATGTAAAGAGAAATGCAGGTTTATGTTACTGAAATATTAAACTTGTAATGTTACTGTTATGGTCTGCACAGACTGACGGACGGGACAGCAGAGGATTTTAAATTTATCAATTGTTTTTTTTTTTATATTTAATTGTGATGTAGCACAGATTCCAGATCCCGATGTTTTGACATTACATTGCATCAGGCGAAGCAGGAACGGGTCGCTTGTTCAAAAAAACACATAACCCTCCTTTTTTGGCTTCGCTGCAGTCGGGGTAAAGACTTCGCTAAAGTCGTCGATTACCTTTAGACACTATCTTAAACTTCAAATAAGACTTGCTCACAAATGTGATGCCCTAGGCGCGAGGGCTTCGGACTTTTTAAGTAATAATAATTTGCCGCTGGATAATTAACCCTTTGTTTTAGCGGCAATTTAGTTTTCTAACAAAAGTTGATTCAAACATTAAACTAAAAATCATCATCATCATCATCAGCCTATAGATGTTCCCACTGCTGGGACTGCGGCCTCCTCTCTGTGAGAGGGAGTGGGCCGTAATCCACCACGCGGGCCCAGTGCGGGTTGGTAGATGTCACATGTCTTCGAATTTTCGGTTCTAGGACATGCCGGTTTCCTCACGATGTTTTCCTTCACCGTTTTGAGAGCAGTGGTGATGAAATAATTTACACAAAGTAAAGCGCCTGTCTCGGTTCGAACCTACGACCTACAACTCGTAAGTCGCGGCCGTTACCACTGGGCCACCACTGTTCTTAAAAAATTATAAATACTGATACAAAATGGCCATAATAAGAGAAACAAACCTAACATTAAAGTTTTTAAACTTTAGAAAAAAGTCTCACCTGGCGGGATTACACTGAGGCGGCGGAGATACAGTACTAGTTATAATCAGTGGAGCAGCAATCGTAGTCCTAGGCGTAGGCGGCGTAGTCGGCGTCGTAGGCGTAGTCGGCGTAGTGGGAATAGTCGGCGTAGTCACCGTTGACTCCGTAGTTGGAGATGCGTGCGTAGATGCTGAAGTCTCTTCAGCCTCGGTGGTTGACGCTAGTTAGATTTACATAAGAATACTGTAGTATCGTACCAAATAAAATAAAAAAATAAAATACAATGTATGCTTGCTTATGACATCAAGCGATTTCTTGCCAGACACTTTACTATAAAAACAATAATATTCAAAGACTTTTTTTTATTAGTTTTGCGAAACTTGACTATTTACTTGAAGTTATGATTTTAGCGAATCATTTTATTTTTGTTTTATTGCTATTGAGGGCGAATTTCACAAATGAAATTGAACGTGATCAGCACGTCTGAACCGCGTTCAAGAGCTGTCAGCATCAATATTCCACAACAATGATGACACAGACGATCTAATTTCAACTCTTTATTAGTGGCTTTTGTGGACATGATAATAATTCAGATTTATTACAGTTGTAATAGCAATCATGTAATTGCGTTTAATTCAAATAGGTTTTTATTTTTATTAATTTATTTATCTTTTGTATAGATTCTTTTCTATTTTGTGAATGTGAGAACGCTGTAGGCTTAGTGGATTGTAGACCTGTTGACCATTTTCTATTTTGTTAAGTACCTGGTTCTTATTGAAAGACCCACACTGTCCTCCCATACCTAGAAACACTGTTATTTGAAAGTATTGTAAAAGCCAATTATTTTTAAAAGAGTAACCGTGGAGTTTCTTGCCGGCTCTTCTCCATAGGAAACGAACAATTGGAACCGTGCACCTAGCTTCTAACGTTTCATAAGTGCCCTTGTAGGTTTATGTGAAATAAAATATTTTTAATTTTGTTTTATTTTTTAACCGCCTTCAAAAAAAGGAGGAGGTTCTCAATTCGTCGGGATATTTTTTTTTTAAATGTGTGTTCCCCGATTACTCGAAGACAGCTGGACCGATTTGAAAAATTCTTTTTTTGTTTGAAAGGGTATACTTTCAAGTTGGTCCCGTTGTCATTTGGTCACGATCTGATGATGGAATCTTGGAGAAATCGAGGGAACTCTTCAAATATTAAAGGCACATCTACAGCGATTTGGGTATTTTTGATGAGCAGTTGACATAAGGCTATTGTAACTTAGATAAATTACAAATCAACCCACTTAAAGTGAAAAAAAAAACTTTTTTACAAAAATACAACCGACTTCCAAACTACAAAGTGAAAAATAACTTTAATTTCGGAAGTCGGTGTCAAAAAACTAAAATACTGATCCAAAGACACTTTGTAGTTTGGAAGTCGGTTGTATTTTTATAAAAAAGTTTTTTATTTTGATAGCTCTTAAACGCGGTTTTGTTAAGCTGATCGCGCCCTTAGACGCCAATATCTGAAGTTTCACCAACTTATAAAAAAAATACCCTGATGTATTGTTCATATTCACACACACTTACTTGGTTCCTTGCAGCCAATGAGCTCGAATCTGATGGCGATCTCTTCGTGCCATGTCAGAGGACGGATGCGCAAGACCTTGGCTTCTATTGCAGGCTCTATCATCTGCTTCTTTGAAGAGTTGTTGGTTGAAGGTCCTTCGAATACCTGAAAGTGGAAGGAAATACTTAGAATTGTAGCGGTTACACCGCCACACACAAACTATGCATCATAGACATGACGTCACACAAATCCTGCATCGCGCTATTAGAGTTTACCGAGCGATCGACATAGATACAAGATTTCATCTTCAAACCGATGGGCAGTTGCCCGCCAGACACGACACCCGTCTGGTCGGAGGATCCTCCCTTTTCTATGGTGGATGAGTGAACTTTACACCCTGTTCCTCATGCCCCTAAAGAATAGGTAAACTTATTTCGAAGTTTTATGATCTGGGGCAGTGGTCGGTAAACTTATTAGTCATCATCATCATCATCATTTCAGCCGAAAGACGTCCACTGCTGAACATAGGCCTCCCCCAAGCACCTCCACTTCGACCGATTCTGTGCTTTCCGCATCCAGCGGATTCCTGCGGCCTTCACAAGGTCATCGGTCCATCTTGTGGGAGGCCTTCCAACGCTACGTCTTCCGGTACGCGGTCGCCACTCCAGAACCTTTCGGCCCCATCGGCCATCCGTTCTACGAGCAATGTGCCCTGCCCATTGCCACTTAAGTTTGGCAATTCTTCGGGCTATGTCGGTTACCTTGGTTCTCCTGCGGATCTCCTCATTTCTGATTCGATCACGTAGGGAAACTCCAAGCATAGCTCTCTCCATTGACTTATTAGTTAATAGAGCCAAATATCAATACTGTAACGAGTAAGATTTATTATGAGAACCAATCCTTTCGTGTGTTCAAACTGTCTCAATACACTTTTCTTAATCTTTAAAACTCCCATCCTCTTTCGCTCCCGAAAATGAACTTGCTAAGAAGTAGGATGCCTTCATCATCATATCGGCTGATAATAATATGAAGGCATCTTACTTATTAACAAATTAACCTTGGAAAACTTTGAAAGTTAATGATTAATTTTCGATGTCCTAAAAATACTTGGGAATTAATCTTTGAAATAAATTAGAATTTTGAATAAAACTTGATATCTCGCTTAGTGACCGAAACCTTGGGGTTTTGGAGTGCGAGCTTAGACACTCGCGGGGTTCGGACCCCCTGATGGACATTTGTACAGTGCCGCACCCTATAGACCAAAGAGTCTCATGCGGCTCGCAAGCCGCGGTTTGCCGACCACTGATCTGGGGTATTACCATTCATTCTTATAACATGCCAAAAATGAGGTGTCATGAGAAGTGTCAAGTAAATTTAAACCATTTGCGGTTCACGGTTATGATACGGACCCTAAAGCAAATTTTTACCTAGGTAAGCGTTCTCTAATTAATGGCGAACTTACATCTGGCAAAGCGTGATTTTAACAACCAAACATATATAAATTTTGCGTACGATGAAATAAAGTCTAAAATAAATAAACTTAAAGCTCTTGCGGACTTGTTTTTTTTTTTTACTTTTTTCTAAAGGGCGCATGGTGGTATAGAACTTTTGTTAGGATGTGTTAGATTATAGTATAGTAGTTGAAATTAAATGTTCATTAAGTATAACACAATTAATTTAATTATGAAGTTAATAGAACTAAACACGGTTCATAAACAAGGACGTTTTTTTTTTTGGGTGGGAAATTGTCAAATAACTTCTCCCGCTCTGGGCGGAGCGAGAGGGCGTGTCAGACTCTTACTGACTAAAACCCGCCCGTGTTCCTTCGGTTGCCCTGTTGCCGGGGGGCCACGATTTCCCTTTTGGCGCATATTCGCAGCCCCGGCTCATAAACAATGACTAAGATTAGGATTATGATTATATAATGATATAATGACGTGAGTGACGCGTACAGCATCTAATGATTGCAGCAGACTGACTGTCTGGTTTTGTATTCGAACTGTCTCCGACTGGCTGAAATCAATGACTTTTTTAATGGTATCTTGCAGGTCAACCTAGGAGGTTGTCGGCTGCTTAACCGGAGTTTCCTGTGGCTGCCTCAATAAATTAAGGTCTCCAGCCAGGGCACAAAACTTAGAAACCAGGCGACTACACGCTAAGGGCACCCCCTGTGGGGTACGGACCTCGGCCTAGGGTATCGCTGGTGGAGGACAGCAAGGGACAGGCTGGATCGGATTAATATTATTATTAGGGGAATTTAAAGACGGGCGACGCACGTCTTAAGTACTTTTGAGTTCGCAAGTTTTGTGCATGTGTGGGTTACATCCCACTACAGTTGCAATTTTTTTGGCAGTGAAAATCTAACAGCGCTTCACATCGCAAAATGTTTTTCTGAGACATAGCAAATAGTCCATAAACCATCAGTTCATACCTTGGGTTTCCCATCAGATCCCTTCACGATGTTTAACTTATCAGGACTATCTCCATACAAGACTTCGTAGCTGGTGACGTACTGATCGAAGAGCGGGCTGCCCTGCATCACCACACCGAAGATAGGCTCTGGGTGCGGCAGGACCACTTGGATGTACTGGTTTGTGTCTTGAGTTGCTGGGTTCCAACTGCCGGCTGTTAAGAATTTTATGATATAGAGTTGTGACGATAAATGTGAATTTCTGAGCTTTACTCCCTACAGATCCAGTCGAAGAAAGAAAACTTTGGTTTTTCGTTTTTTGTCACCGACTTCCGAAATTAAAGTTATTTTTCACTTTGTAGTGTTTTTTGGAAGTCGGTTGTTTTTTTTGTAAAAGTTTTTATTTTTCACTTTTTAGTTGTGGTACCTACCCCACACAACTTCTAAAACCACTAACTGCTATGTAAATAACAGTGACAGGAACTTATTATATCATCCACATACTAAGTGGGAAAAAGTACGTATTATTGAAGCTAACTCAAAAACTATCAAGGCAAAGTTAATAAAATTTATATAGGACCACCTCGAGAGCATACCCTTTCAAACAAAAAAAGAATTTTCAAAATCGGTCGGAAAAAATGAAGAAGATCTAAGTGGTTAAAGAAGTCATGAGCATGATTTTAAGAATCCTATTAATTGTTTTACGCAAATTCATGATTTTTGACGCAGTAATTATTTTAATTTATTATTTGATTATGAATAACGATAGTGCCATTACACATTCTTTTCATGTAATTTGCTGAATTTCGCGCGGAATATATAGTATGTAGGTACTTGAATTTTATTTATTTGCATATTTTGGCTTATTATATTAAGAAACGAAAATGAATGAAACGTATTCATTGTAGATAGAAGTTTTATATCATATATTATTAGTTTATTAGATAAAATTGTGTTTATTTGGAATATAATGTACGCTGAAACAAGACATTCATTGCTTTTCTTTACGATTTTTTCCGTGAAAACCCTAGAACTCCAATAACAAGTAAAACATTCTACTAATATTTTAGTAATTTTAGCTTTTATTAGAATTGAATGAAACAATGTGAATTTGAGCGTCAAAGTGTAACTCAAATAATTAAAATATCTTACTGCTGCTAAAAATTACAACGTCAAAAATCATTAACACATAGCGTAACATAACATCACGCCTTGTTTCCCCGAAAGGTTGGGCAGAGGTGTCCCTGTTGCAGGTACACCCACATTTCGCCAGTTATGTTTAAGTTCCATGTAATAGGGGGCGAGCCTATTGCCATCAACCGGGCACAAATCCAGACTCTGGGCTGCTACTGAGAAATTTCAATTTCAAAAATCATTAATTTGCGTAAAAAATTTAATAGGACTCTTAAAGAAAACATTAAGTCGTTGTAATATTTTTTTACGAAAGTTATAATAAAATTAAACAAATCAAAAATCAAATCAAATCATTTATTACTTTGCAAACATGGGTAATTATTACATTGATGTTTTATTAAGAAAGTCCTCCATGTTCTACCGTCATATGGGCATGCAAATGCATTTGTACCTTACTTGGTCATCTTCTGTGCAAAATGTCTCAATCTCATTCTCATTCTCAATCATAATTATATTCTACTAACACTAGGTTTAAGATATTACTAACATAATGGATCTTTTGTTGTCCGAATAAATAAATTTAATAATAAATACCACAACAAACAACACAACAACAACAACTTTGTTAAAAATTACCTGTGACATCTAGGGGATGTCCGTTCAGTATGGCGTACTGCGGCTCAAACAGTCCGCTGGCGATGGAACTGGCGGAGAATGCGGAGTCGGGCAACGGTTGATCACCCCACATAAGGTCCATGTAGCTGTAAAGAAAGATTTAAGGTGTTTTCAGGGTACCTAAAATATATTTTTTATCACATCTATTCAAAAAGAGCTAATTCGTTCTTCGTAAACAGGGACTAAAATAGCTTTTTAATCCCTAGGGATTAAAAGTGATTTGAATTTGGAATGTGGATATTGTTAGTAAAAGTTCCAATTACCAAAGAGATCAAACACGAACATTGTTTAAACAAGTAACAGGCTGGCAAGAGAGAGAAAGTGTGAATTTGGTCAAAATGAAAATCCAAGATGGCGGCTTAGAAAATTTTCAATTTTTTTGTCTTTGGTGTCGTTTTCATAGTTTTCGAGGGTGCTAAGGCCGATAGTGAGGTCAAAATGTAAATCCAAGATGGCGGCTCTGAAGATTTTCAAATTTATCATCATGGGTATCGTTTTCACGGTTTTTAAGGGTGCTAAAGCCGATGGTGAGGTCAAAATGAAAATCCAAGATGGCGAATGCAAAAATTTTAAAATTTTTCGTCTTGGGTATCGTTTTCATGGTTTTTAAGGGTGCTAAAGCCGATGGTGAGGTCAAAATGAAAATCCAAGATGGCGGCGGCAAAAAATTTCAAATTTTTCGTCATGGGTATCGCTTTCATGGTTTTTAGGGGTGCTAAAGCCGATGGTGAGGTCAAAATAAAAATCCAAGATGGCGGATGCAAAAAAATTCTAATTTTTCGTCATGGGTATCGTTTTCATGGTTTTTAAGGGTGCTAAAGCCGATGGTGAGGTCAAAATGAAAATCCAAGATGGCGGCGGCGGGGTGCGTACAGAAAACCTCCACGTGTGCCTGATACCTGCTGGTCCCTTATGGATACGTTCGGGGGGAAGAGCAGTTGTCAGGCCGGTGCACCCTGGGCATGAACAATATACTCTTCGGAAAAGGTTTGGGAGTTTTTCGGAGAGGGTATTGTTTGTGGCTAATTTCTGCGGGCGGGGGAGCAGCATGCTCCTCGACGTTCTTCCGCGTGTCCCTCTGATTTGCAGAGGGCACAGTGGAGGAACGAGGGAGGCGGGTCGCTCCTGATCGATCGACGTTAGTCGATTGACACTGGACGTGACCCAGCCGCTGCGGTGCAGGCGCACCAAAGCGGCTGTCGTTTCTCCCTCAAGAGCGATCTTGAGGGAGAACTTTCGGCGGGTTCGCTGAGCCAGGTTATCTGGACAGCGAACGGAGGCATGTTTAATGCCGCCGCCGGGGGCTTGGCTTAACCGCCCGGCCCAGAGGAAGGACACCTCTAAGATAAAAAACCACCTAATCCTAAGTTTCGAAGCGCGGCGAGAGGATGAGTGGCTGGTGGGGGACCAGTCGTTAGCGCTTCCCCTGTAGATACCTGCCGACCTCTACAGTATATAGGCTTACCTAGGTAAAAGGCTCTGCCTAGGTGGACTTTTATTTCCTTTACTACTCGTGGGAACAAAAATGGAAGAATTTAACAACAAAAACAAAAACAAAAATGACGATAAAGTGCCTTTAGTGGCGGAGAAGTTACCGTTTGCCGGCGACGGCAACAAGAGCCGAGGAGGCTCATGTCCCTCAGGGGACCAAAGTATGTCCGACCAGGACGTAGGACGTGGTGGGGGCTCCAAATTCTGGGGCAAAAGGTCGCGCGGGTCGGAGCGCACAGGATCGGCGGGGCAATCCTCGAGCGAGGAAAGCCTCCCGATCGCGAAGGTGCCGACGGTGAGGAGAGGCCGAGGACGAGCGGTAGCGGGAGCAGCTTCCGCTTCGAGGCCGGGGCGGGGCAATCGGGGTCGCCTCAAACGGCCTGATACCCCGATAATAAGTGCGGAGAGCGACCCCGGGGTCTCGTCATCCGAGGCCTCAACAGGGGAGTCGGAAGTGGTGGTTGCCGCCTCACTGGTGGGCACGAAGATGCGGCCTGACGCCGCGAAGAGTGCACAGAGTGGGGTGGTCGCCACCGAACAGGTTGCTGAAATGGCCCGTCCGCTCCGGGAGCGGGCCAAAAACAAGCCGGACCACCGTGGTGGTAAGCCGGACGCCGCTGGCGGCTCCAATTCGGAGCGAGCGGCCAAGTTCGCGGAGGAGGTAGTGGCCGCGATCAGCGAGGTGGCCTTTAAGAAGACGAAGTCTTCTAGAGGCAAGGCCATCTCCGTGGCTACTGCCTCTATCATGGCGGCAGTGGAGGCCCTTCAACCCGGGCCTCCGTCGGACGGTATGTCTGAAATGCGGGCGGAGATCGCCCGCTTGACAGCCGCCATGGAGCATCTCCAAAAGGAGAATGCGGAGCTCCGAGCGGACTTGGCTGGGCTCCAACGAGCCGGCCCCCGAGAGGTGCCGCAGGAGGGGGAGCAGCATGGGCAGGGACAGCCCGTGACTGCTGAGGACCGGATCCTAAATCTGGTGCGGCAGGAAATGGCTGCTCTACGGGGCAAGTTTGCCACCTTGGAGGCCATAGTCCTGCGCCCCCCATTGGCGGCAAGCCAGCCGGCCTCGGGCCAGCGAAAGGCGGCGTCATACGCCGCCACCGCAGCTGCCACAGTCGGACCAGCCTCGTCGGGGCCGACCAAAGGTGGGGTGGCTACACAGGCGGCGAGGGCCCCAGCCAAGGCGGTGGAGGCCCTGGCCAAGGCGTCGGGGGCCCCGGCGAAAGCGAAAGCGGCGGCTGCTCCAGCCAGGGCGGCAAGGGCCCCGGCCAAGGCTGCGGGGGCCTCGGCTAAGGCGGCGAAACGGCCGCCCCCACCACCTTCTGAATCTCCTCCGGCCGATGCCGGGTGGCAAGTAGCCGGGGAGAAGAAGAAGGCTGGCAAGACGGCAAGGGCGGCCAAGAGAAAGGCGAGGCGGCAGCGGCGCAAGGAGCGAAGCGTCGCAGATAGGCTCCGCGCCCCGAAATCCGCAGCTGTAGTGATTACACTACAGCCGGAAGCGGAAAAGAAGGGCGTGTCCTATCAGCACGTGCTCGCCAAGGTGGATGCGGCGGTTGATTTAAAGGAGACTGCCAATGGGGTCAGGCTAAAGATCACCGCGACCGGGGCCAGGATGCTGGAGATCCCCGGTGCGAACAGCGGCCCGGCAGCGGACGCTCTGGCCAATAGGCTCAGGGCGACCCTCAATCCGGAGGAGGCCCGAGTGTCCAGGCCCACCAAACGCGCTGACTTGCGCATCCGGGGCCTGGACGACTGCGTGACGGCGGAAAAGGTGGTGGCCGCGGTCGCCAGGACTGGGGGGTGCTCTGCCGAGGAGGTGAGGGCAGGCACCATCCACCCTGACTCCACGGGGATGCGAGCCGTAACGGTGAGCTGCCCCGTGTCGGCGGCCAAGCTTATAGCCGGGGAGGGCCGAAGGCTTCTGGTGGGTTGGGTCTCCGCGCAGGTCAAACTGCTGGAGCCCCGACCTATGAGGTGCTTCCGCTGCCGTGTGGGCGACCACGTGGGAGCGAAGTGCACCTCGGAGGTGGACCGCAGCGACCACTGCTTCCGTTGTGGTCAGCCCGGTCATAAGGCCGGCTCGTGCAACGCCGCGCCGCACTGCGTCGTATGTGCGGCGGCTGGCAAGCCGGCCGATCACCGGGCTGGGAGCAAGGCCTGCGCTCCACCCGCCAAAGCCAGAGGCAAGGGCAAGCCCTCCGCCACCGCCGTCACCGCCGCAGCCGCCGCCACTACTGCCGCCGCCGCTGCCGCATCCACCACTGTCGTCGTCGCCGCCGTTGCCGCCGCGGCGGTGCCCTCACAGGGGGCTAGGGAGGGGGTCGAAATGGAGTGTCAATAACGGCCCCATTACGCCTCCTCCAGGCGAACATCAACCACTGCGCCGCCGCACAGGATCTGTTGCTCCAGAGCATGGCGCAGTGGTCGATTAACATTGCCGTGGTCGCTGAGCCGTACTTTGTCCCGCCCAGGGATGACTGGGTGGAGGACCTGAGCGGCTCAGTGACCCTCATTTCGTCGGCCGCCGCTGGTACCCCGTCCCTCGAGTCTGTCAAGAGAGGACGGGGTTGCGTGGCAGCACGGTTCGGGGAGATTGTCGTGGTAGGGGTATACTTCTCCCCGAACCGAACTCTCGCCGAGTTCCACAACTCCCTTGTGGAGTTGAGAGTCGTCGTCGTCGGGTTCGGTTCCCTCCCCGTGTTCGTCCTCGGGGACTTCAACGCCAAAAATCTGGCTTGGGGTTCCCGCTTTACGGACACACGGGGCAGGATGGTGGAGGACTGGGCTCTGGAGACAGGCCTGGTCGTCCTAAACCGGGGTTCTGTCCCCACGTGTGTGCGGATGCGGGGTGAATCAGTGGTGGACATCTCGTTCGCCAGCCCCGCTCTGTCGCCGCGTGTAATCGACTGGCGCGTCATAGAGGAGGTGGAGACCTATTCCGACCACCGGTACATCCGGTTTGACGTCTCCACCCAGACCTCGAGCGCGCCGGTCCGACAGGCCCCGAGTGGTCCGCGGTGGGCGCTGAAGCGGCTGGACCGGGAGCTCCTCCTGGAAGCCTCGATCGTGCAGGCCTGGGTGTCATCACCGGACAGGCCTGCCGATATTAACGACGAGGCGGAGTGGTTCCGGGAGGCCATGTCCAATATATGTGACGTGGCAATGCCCCGAGTCCACCCTGGACGCGCTTCGCGCCAGGTGTACTGGTGGTCGCAAGAGCTGGAAGCTCTACGCAGGGCGTGCGTTGCTGCGCGACGCCGGTACGCCAGGCACCGCAGGCTCCGTATCCGTCCTCCGGATACGGAAGCCATTCAGGCGGAGCTGTACGAGGGGTACAGAGCGGCGAAGACCGCCCTCCAAGCGGAGATCCTGCGGGCCAGGGCACTGGCCCGCGAGGAGTTGCTGGAGACTCTGAACAGAGACCCGTGGGGACGCCCATATAAGATGGTGCGGGAGAAACTCCGCCCATGGGCTCCCCCGCTGACGCAGAGTCTCCGGCCCCAGCTTGTGGAGGACGTGGTGAGCGCTCTGTTCCCTTCAAGAGGGGAACATACGCCCCCGCCCATGGCTCCGCCCATTGCGGTGCCCGATGCGGACCACACCGCCGACGACGACGACGATGCTCCGGAGGTGACCGAGGTAGAGATGAGAGTGGCGGTACGCAGGATGAGTGCGAGGAATACCGCCCCAGGACCCGATGGCATACCCGGAAGGGCCTGGGTCCTGGCCATGGGGACTCTCGGGCCTCGACTGAGAGGGCTCCTAAGCGCATGTATGGAGAGGGGCCAGTTCCCACTTTGCTGGAAGACTGGGAAACTGGTCCTCATCAGGAAGCCGGGGCGCCCAGCGGACTCTCCGTCCGCCTATCGGCCCATTGTGCTGCTCGACGAGGTGGGCAAGCTCTTTGAAAGAGTCATTGCAGACCGCCTCGTCGGGCAGCTGGTGCGAGTGGGGCCGGATCTGGCGGACGGCCAGTTCGGTTTCCGCAGGGGGCGCTCTACGGTGGACGCCATCATACGCGTGCGGGCCCTCACGACGGGGGATGCTGTGGCCCGGGGTGGGGTCGTCTTGGCGGTGTCTCTAGACATCGCCAATGCCTTTAACACCCTGCCCTGGAGTTGCATCAGGGAGGCACTTCGGTATCACCGGATGCCGACCTACCTCTGTCGTGTGGTCGAGGCCTATTTGACAGACAGGGCTGTCATCTACCCCGGTCACCAGGGAGAGTGGAACCGGCGAGAGATGTCGTGCGGTGTCCCACAGGGATCGGTCCTGGGGCCGCATCTGTGGGACATCGGATACGACTGGGTGCTGCGCGCCGACCTCCCTACTGGCGTCAGCGTCGTTTGTTACGCTGACGACACGCTGGTCCTGGCGCAGGGGAGGTCGTACCAGGCGGCGGCCGACTTAGCGACACGCGGGGTTGCGACAATCGTCGACAGAATCCGGCAGCTGGGACTCGAGGTGGCCCTGCACAAGTCCGAGGCCATGGGTTTCTATGGTCCTCGTAGTGCGCCACCGTCGGGTTCCCAGGTATTGGCGGGAGGGGTTCACATCGGCGTCGAGTCGACGATGAAATATCTGGGACTCGTCCTCGATAGCCGGTGGAACTTCGTGGAGCATTTCCGACGTTTGGCTCCCAGACTGGACCGGGCCGGGGCTGCCTTGAAGCGGCTCCTGCCCAATCTGGGAGGTCCAAACGCCTCCTGCCGGAGGCTCTACGCGGGGATCGTGCGGTCCATGGCCCTTTACGGGGCGCCGGTGTGGGCGCCTTCATTGAGGCGGCAGCCAGGCCGCCGGCTGAACGCGTCCCAAAGGGTCATGGCCATCCGGCTGGCCCGAGGATACCGCACGGTCTCCTGCGAGGCGGCGAGCCTCCTTGCCGGAGTACCGCCATGGGATCTGGAGGCAAAGGTCCTCGCGCACATTTGGGAGTGGCGCGAGGAGGCGAAGCGCCGGGGCTTAACTCCGATGCCGCAAGAAGTCGCGGCACAGCGGACAGAGCTCCGGCGGGATCTCATGGCGGAATGGAGACTGCGATTGTCGCAACCCAGCGCTGGGCACGCCACAATTGAGGCGATAAGACCCCTCTTTGAGGAATGGCTAGAGAGGCGCCACGGCGTCCTCACCTTCCGCCTGACGCAGGTACTCACCGGACACGGCTGTTTCGGGAGGTACCTGTTCAGGATAAAGCGGGAGGAAACGCCCGGGTGTCGTCACTGTGTGGATCGCCCGGAGGACACGGTGGAGCATACGGTGGAGGTCTGCCCGGCTTGGGCAGGGCATCGCCGTGTCCTCGTGGATGCGATCGGCGGCGGTGATCTCTCGCGTCCGGCCCTGATTCGGGCCATGCTACGGAGCGAGAGGAAATGGGAGGCCGTCACCTCTTTCTGCGAAGCAGTAATTCTCGCGAAGGAGGAGACGGAGCGCGTGAGGGAGAGGCAAATTTCGCGCCCTCGCGCCCCTAACCGCCGCAGCAGGAGACGCCCTGGGCGTCGGGAATCGCAGGAAGATTTCCGGCCACCGTAGGCGCGGGCTTGCGGACGGTGAGCAATGGGTAGCTCGCCGTCCGATAAGGACCAAGCCCGGGTCGACGGCGCGTTGTGTTCCACGCGCGCCTCAAAGAGATGTCAGCAGAATTGACGGGGTCCGCTAGGGCCAATGCCAATGCCGGGGGTTCGAAGAAAACCGATAGGGAAATCGTGGCCCCCGGCAACATGGCATAGGAAGGAACACGGGTGGGTTTTAGTCAGTAAGAGTCTGACACGCCCTCCCGCTCCACCCAGAGCGGGAGAAGTTATTTGATAATTTCCCACCCAAAAAAAAAAAAAAAAAAAAAAAAAAAAAAAAAAAAAAAAAAAAAAGATGGCGGCGGCAAAAAATTTCAAATTTTTCGTCATGGGTATCGTTTTCATGGTTTTTAAGGGTGCTAAAGCCGATGCTGAGGTCAAAATGAAAATCCAAGATGGCAGCTAAGAAAATTTTCAAGTTTTTCGTCATGGGTGTCGTTTTCATAGTTTTCGAGGGTGCTAAAACCGATAGTGAGGTCAAAATGTAAATCCAAGATGGCAGCTGCAAATAATTTAAAAATTTTCATCATGGGTATCGTTTTCATAGTTTTCGAAGGTGCTTAAGTCTATAGTGAGGTCACAATGTAAATCCACGATGGTGGCAGTGATTTTTTTTAAATTTTACTTGCGAAGGAAGTTTGTTCCTGACGGGGGTCGGATCATACACGTTTTTTTTTTCTCATAGAGGGTGATAAAAAGTAGAGTGTTCACCTCGGGAGCAACACTATTTTAAGCTCGAGTGGCGTACTTTGAATCCCTCGCTGCGCTCTGGATTCAAAGAAACACTCTCGCCTTAAAAATAGTTCTTTGCTCCCTTGGTAAACAATCTACTATTTAACAGTAGTTTTAATTCAAGTTACGATTAACACATAAATTATATGTAAATAAATTTATAAATAAATTTATAAATAAATATATAAATAATATATAAAATATACGAACACAGATCGGCCCGTGAACCCATCTTCCCAGAGGCAGTGGGATGAGCCGCTCTGCAGGTTGATACGGAATAATCTTATTAATACGTACACCAATACTGCTGAGCGTGCCCGCCTGCTGGCTGTGTGTGAGTGGGAGTCGGGCTTCTGGCTTCAGGCGCTACCGTCACCCAACATAAGCACTATGCTGGGTGATACCACATTCCGGCTCGCTACCTGTCTGCGTATGGGCGCTCCTTGTGTGGCTCCGCATCGCTGCCAATGCGGTGAAGGTGTCGACTGTCTCGGACACCATGACCTATCCTTCAGTAAGAGCGGATAGCAAGGCACGCCAGCATCAATGACATCATCCGTCGTGCTCTTGTCACCGCCGGAGTGCCAGCTGTTTTAGAACCCAATGGCTTGGCACGCGACGATGGGTAGAGACCAGACGGAATGACCAAGATGCCTTGGAATGCCAAGGGAATCCCACGGGATGCAACGTGTGTCGACACCCTTGTGCCAACCCATCTTCCTAGCACGGCGGCCTGTGCTGGGGCTGCTGCTGCAGGTGCGGAAAACTTCAAATACTCCAATCTTGTTGGGACTTATATGTTTGAGCCGTTTGGGGTTGAAACACTAGGGCCATGGGGTCCGAGTGCCCACTTAGTTTTTCAAGACGTCGCCAAACGGTTAGTCGACTCTTCACGTGACCAGAGGGCTGGCCTATTCTTTGGCCAAAGAATCAACATTGCCATACAATGTGGCAATGCTGCCAGCCTTTTGGACATTTTTCCTGTTGACAGCGATGCGGACGAATTTTTTGATGCTTTTTGATTATTTCCTCCCCCCTTTTTATATACTTGTACATATTATTATTATTTTAAGTCTGCTAGTTTTTAACTCATGTATATACGTGTGTGTAAATAAAAAGTTACGATTTAATTCGATGAAAATATAATCACAAAAATCAAAAGAGTAAAATAATGTTGCTCGTTTTTAAAGTCGATTCGATTCCTTCGATTTCATTATATTTTTATTCATTTCAATAAGTGATAGCGCCGATTTAAAAACAGTTGAATAAAACGCGTTATTAAAAATAAATAATAGTCCCTTACTCATCCGGATTACATTCAGGCGGCTTCACGACCGTTGTTGGCTTCTCCGTGGTAGTTGTGCGTCTATGCGTCGTCTTAGTACTGGGTGTGGGCAGGATGTGAGGCTGGATGATGGGCTGGTGAGTGGAGCCTTCTAGCGGAGTACTGATGACCACGCACTCGCTGGAGTCGCAGTGGTACTCGTTGTTGAGGCACTGGCATTTGATGCAGCCATCTACTACCACGCCGCCTGGCTGTTGGGAGAGATTGACGTTAGTTAGAAAGGAAAGAAAGAAAGAAAAGAAGAAAAAGAAAGAAAAGAAAATAAATAAAGAAAGAAAGAAAATAAATAAATAAAGAAAGAAAGAAAATACTTTTAATTGAGGCACACGGAAATCAAAACAAAACAACAATAAAGTACTTAGTTCTGAATTCAAATTATTATACACGGTAAATCTAATAATTGATGGA
This sequence comes from Agrochola litura, assembly GCA_949152395.1. NCBI lineage: Eukaryota > Metazoa > Arthropoda > Insecta > Lepidoptera > Noctuidae > Agrochola > Agrochola litura. Next base: position 3,683,736 of record OX424502.1, on the reverse strand, counting down.
CATGGAAATTAGCATTCGTTTGTATTCGGAAATCCGATGATACCCGAGGGATATTAATAAAATAGAAATACTGTAGTTACATGCGCGTTTGATGTTCTTATGTTATGACATACCTTAATAATCTTTTCATCAGCGAAGCAGGTGCAGTCCTTCTTAGGCACGCAGGTCTTCTCGTCACGCCAGTAGGAGTTTAAATCGCAAGGTTTACCAACACATCCTTCCACGCACATCTGTAAAAGAGAAAATAATATAAAGCGATTAATTACAAGTACTTAATTCAAATACTAACCTAACCTAACCCAACCCTGAGTGTAACAATAAAAACATTTGCAAAAAGGAGGCAAAACCAATTTTTCGATCGCAGAGCACTCTCTAATACTCTCTAATGCTTCGCATTATGAGTCGCGCAAACAGAAGTATTAAAAGAATACCTATTGACTCTTAGCTAATAAGTGTGATGCTTAAAAAATTGAAAAGACCACATAGTGTTTTTAACGAAGTTCGGCTTTATAAACCGTCGTGACTGTCAATCATACCTGGGGGCCTACCACCAGCTCTTATAGCAGTATTATTATAATCTTACTTTGACTTTTCGTACCATGACGTCCATAAAATAAGCTTATTGTAATGTTGAAACAATCTTATTTTCTTAGCGATTTTGGTGACGTCACCTCTAAAAGTTCATTCAATTCGTACCACAACGTGACTTTTGACAACTAGCAATATTGTTTTAATGTCAAATTTAGCAATCTTAAAAAAGTTCCTCGGACTCGACGGAAATATTATTGTTTTGCAATTTATATTAAGAAAAAACATTTTCGTGTCATGTAAAGTTAGTAAAATGTATTTATTTACGTAAACTTGCCGAATAAATTGTGTATCTATAGATTTTAGTACATGTGTAATTAATTTCTTGTTTGATGGCGAATGCATACGAAACATAGTTTTTGGAAGCGGATAACGCAGAAAAATAAAAATGCCCAGAGTACCTCTAGCTGCCGCCCGGAAACCCGACTGCAAAATTAATAACAAAACACTAATCACTGAGTCTGACCACAACATTTTGTTTCGAACTATCTCCGTCAAAACATTACACATTTCTTTGTTTTAAAACTTATTTACTGAGTAACCTTAACCTTCCCTTGATTCCATGTCGACTTTGTAGCCAGTTATATCATAAATTCATTAGCAAATATGTTAAAATAAGTTCAACCTCGTAGTAGTTATCCACCTGTAAACAAAAATATCGCTACATCGAGGCTGTGTTCAGAGTTACGCTGTAACGCTGCAATCGATTAGAGCGTGCTAACACCCATACCGAATTAGTGTCAGCGCGATAACAACGTGCTGTGAATCGTCATACATGACGTCATAGCATGCGCCATCTTGCGATAACGCTGACCATGCCCTAAATTAATATCACCGTGAGTGCTGTCAAAATGATAGTTGTGCTGTTTTGTTTTGAGTTGCACCATATCTTTAAACTAACGTGGCATTTTGGAAATTGTGCTTCTGGCTACAGTCGTCACCTAATCAAAGAAGAAGAAATTTGTTGTGAATACTCAAAGAAATACTGTAATCCAACCATCTTGTGCAAGCATATCTAAATCGGTACGCAAAATAATGATGTGAGCGATTAAGGCGTAACTCCGAATGCGGCCCGAGTTTCAAATTTCGTTCTGTTCCGATTTATATCATGTAACAGCTTAGCCGTAGCTTATTTTTAATTTTTTCAATTGTTTTTCTTATTTTTCAAAGCCAAATCTTTTAATATTTGTGTCAATTTCATGGAAATTACTCATAAAAATTTGATTCTAATGCAAAGTAATATTTTAAGTAAAAGAAAATAATATTTTGCTTCAAGACCAATACTTCGTAGTAGCGATTCGGACCAACGTGTGAAAGGGACAGCGCTATACAGTTCACATAGTGTTGTTTCTTTTCTACTATAGCAGGCAATAGACAAATCTTACAAATAGTTCGTTCTTTCCCAGCACTAAGCAGGAATAAAACATTCTTGAACGATGAAGGTCGTGGTACGAATATGAGTTATGTTATTGTAAGCTTGAAACAAAATACTCCTGAAATAAGATTGTTTCGTAAAAGATTGTGGTCGGCCCCCTGTACAACATATCTCATTCTCAAGTTCGATGCTGTCACACTTATTCCGGGTACTGTACAGTACAAATATGTTCTTAATGTCCCTCGGCAAACCTCGTGTTTCGTCAGTCGTCGGATTTCTATCAGTTGCCCTTTGCACTTGGTGCAGACCTGACGCTCTCAATCGACTTGGAAGTATTTAGAGTTGTTAATCAATGTAATTTATTAAAAAATTGGTAGGAAAGCTGCTAAAGTCGCAGGCACGACAGATAGGAAAATAGTTTTACAACTCTATATAGTTGAGAACAAAAGAAAACAACAATAAAGTACTTAGTTCTGAATTCAAATTATTATACACGATAAATCTAATAATTGATGGACATGGAAATTAGCATTCGTTTGTATTCGGAAATGCGATGATTCCCGAGGGACATTAAGAAAATATAAATATTGTACATGATGTTCTTCATGTTCTTACCTCTCCGACGCAGCGTCCTTTAGCTACGAGCGACCTTCGGAAGTAGTCGCACAGTCTGTCACAGCGGTACGCGCACGCGCTGTACTCTTGTCCGGCGGGACAACGTGATGTGGTCGTCGTAGGAGTGCTGTACTCCTGGGATAATCCTGGAGAGGAATAGGTGCGAGTTAAATTGTATTACTGAACCAAGGACTTTAGCCAAAATCGGTACTAACGACGCCATCTTGTTATTTAAATACATTTCACTTTTTTTACCAAAAGCCTCTTTCAACGTCTTACGAGCACCAATAGATCCTTCTAACAGTATATGTGATTTAAACGATATTAATCTGTGTGTTTGCAATTGATTAAGAAGATTAATATTCTAGTCTATGCTCAGACTTAAATAGTAAAGTAAACATCAAGGGGAATTGCTTCATCCCCTTTTTATGTCACGGGCGCTTAAGACGAATACAAATTTATCCCCGAGGAGAATACTCTACTTTTCACACCTTCTGCGAGATAATAAAAGCCAATTCTATTTTCGCATTGTTTTTGGTAAAAATTTACATACGAATTTTTTGTTGAGGTTCCTAATTCAAATCACATTATTGACCAGCGAGTTATAATAAAATTCAGTACAATATAACTGCCCAGCCAGAGTCCAGGGCTATAATGACTTACTTTAGGTAAGGTTTGCATAATTATAAATTGACATTATCGAGCAGGTGGTGTGAAAATGTTTTATTTTAATGGTTGAGTGAAGGAATATTGGGGAGAACTTTGCAAAGCAATATGACAAATTGATTGTGGTTGGTTGATAAGTACCTGGCGCGACTGTTGAGGGTGTCGTCGAGACGGTCGTTTTTACAGCACCTACAATAAATTAGTATTGTTGAAATAATAAAGAATTAAGTCCACAATGTAACTTAAAACAAAATTTAAATTATTAGTGCTGTAAACTTTTTTCAGAATGGAGATCAAAGCTGTAAAATTCCCTAATTATCATTTTGGACATTTTGAGAAACACGATTTAAAAAGATGTCCTGTTTAATTGCGTCGATGTCGTTTTGTGTCCCGGAACGTGTATAATGAAACTTTCCCCGTTCCAGACCGTAAAAATACCGCTTTATGCTAAAATATATTTACATCATCATCATCATCAGCCTATAATTGTTCCTACTGCTGGGACACAGGCCTCCTCTCTGTGAGAGGGAGTGGGCCGTAATCTACCACGCGGGCCCAGTGCGGGTTGGTAGATGTCACATGTCTTCGAATTTTCGGTTCTAGGACATGCCGGTTTCCTCACGATGTTTTCCTTCACCGTTGTGAGAGCAGTGGTGATGAAATAATTTACACAAAGTAAAGCGCCTGTCTGGGTTCGAACCTACGACGTGCAACTCGTAAGTCGCGGCCGTTACCACTGGGCCACCACTGCTCTTATATTTACATAATTATATCAAAAAGAATTGACTCCACTTACCAGCAGTAGTAGCCCCACACTCGGGCCTGATCACGACCACATTGTAAGGCCAGTCGCACAACATCGTAACGTTGTTGTACATAGTGCCGGGTCCACACGACTTCAGTACGGTGCCACTCGGGGCGCATTCGTAAAACTTCGTGCAGTCCGTCGGGTGCGGCTCGTTGGGACGGACAGAGTTCTCGCAGAGGGATGGTTCTGTATAAAGAGACATGTTAGATTTGAATTAATTGAAGTGAATCTAAAATACAAGAATAAATAGACTGTAAAGGATTGAGATTTTATGATCGTAAATTGGATCTTTACTAATCAAGAGGGTAGCCTACATATACTCCGTTGGTTTAGGTAGTTATATAAAGGTAAACAAAAAAACCGGCCATGTGCGAGTCAGACTCGCGCACCGAGGGTTCCCTACAAACCGCGTTCATGAGGAAAGTAGGTAGGTAGTAAGTTTAAAATTATTAAAATATTTTTTATTATACGATGTAACTAAAAATTTATGCTTTTCGAAATATTTCCTTTATTTGTGCTATAAGACGTTGTTTCGTACCAAATTTCAAGATTCTGAGTTCACGGGAAGTACCCTGTAGGTTTTGATTCCCTTGCGAGTGTCGAAAATTTGCAGCATAAACGGCTGTATCTTTTGATTGCATAGGCTTAAAAGTTTGATTTTTTCACAGCTTCAAGGGACAGTAGATTTGAGTATTTGATATGAATTTCAGCTTGATGCCTCCACGCGTTCGTGAGTTGTTGTGTCTTGACAGACAGACAGACAGACGGACAACAAAGTGATCCTATAAGGGTTCCGTTTTTTCCTTTTGAGGTACGGAACCCTAAAAACCACGTGACGAGAGAGCTGTCAAGTAACCGACTAAATTTAATATCTGTCACTTCAGTTGTCATGCTACGTCACACTTGTACTCTTTAATTTAGCAACGTTATGATTCGTTGAAGTTCAGTCTTTTCAAAATGAATAAATTAAATATATTTTATTTCACTTAAACCTACATGGGCACTTATAAAACGTCAGAAGCTAGGTGCACGGTTCCAATTGGTCGTTTCCTATGGAGAAGAGCCGGCAAGAAACTCCACGGTTACTATTTTAAAAATAATTGGCTTTTACAATACTTTCAAATAACAGTGATAATAGGTATGGGAGAACAGTGTGGGTATTTCAACACGTACCAGGTACTTAACGAAATACAAAATGGTCAAAAAATCTACAAATCTTCTTGTTGAAGTGAAAACTTCTTTAGGCGCGTTGGGCATTTTTGAGATGGAAAAAAACAATTGAACTCGCAACACTGTTACCGACACCAGCTTTTGACCATTAAAAAGACATCAACGCGCGATACATTTTCTTTGGGGTTAATGCCATTCCAAACATTGAGATATGACAACGACATGATTGATTTCCCTTTTTTTACCGACTTCAAAAAAGAAAAATATTTCCTGCACAGTTAAATTGTTAAAGTTTTCACTTCTGTCGGCACTCCCGGAGTGCCACTGTTTTTATCTATAGTTATTATTATTACTCACCCTCACACTCGCAGTATACTCTGATCTCGAAGTCTAAACACTTCTTGCCGACTTCCTTGCAGTACAGTCCTCGTTGTAAGCTGCATTCCGCGTCAAGCCCCGTTTCTTTAGGAGACTTGTGATCGCCCACTGTACGGCATTCTATCTCCTTCATCATACTTTCTTTACACATCGGTGTGCCGATTGCCTATTTACGAGAAAAAATATTTATATTATTGAATGTTATAAACAGGCTCACTTGTATTCGAAGGCGCATTCACACGAGTAAATTTTCTCGATATCCATATAAGATTATACTGTCACAGATTCATCTTTACGGCTCATTTACACGAGGAGAGTTTTCATAGTGAAATAGAACTTGACTCGTGTAAACAGTAAGTACGATATTCGCATCTCGAAACGCGAGAATAGCCTCGCCCGACTTGTGTTTCCAGCTATTCGAGAATATAGCCTGAAGATTTGTTTAATTTTCTTTCCTGATAGTCTACCAACTAGCGAAATTACAAGGAAGTACATTGTGAAATTTAGAAACTTTTTACTCAGTTTAGAGTCGAACGTTCGACTTTAAACTGAGTCACTGTTGGTTCAACATAATTTTAAGACACTACATTGTACTATTTAGTTTTTGTGTACTTGTTGCGCCATCTACAACGCCACATGCGAACTACGCATTAAAGACCTGACGTCACACAAATCTTGCATCGCGCAAGCAGAGTTTACCGCGCGACTGAAATATATACAACGTCCCGACATCAATCGTTGGGCAGTTACCCACCAGACACGACACCCGTCTGGTCGGAGGATCCTCCTTTTTCTATAGAGGATGAGCGAACTTTACACCCTGTTCCTCATACCTCCATATACTATTATTTTTTATTAGTTTCTTACCAGTTCATTAGGTCGTGGTAGTGGCTCGTTGTCAATAGATTCTCCGTTGGGTCCTGTCTCGGGTGCTCCTCTGTTGATCCAAGGGGTCCAGCCCGTCATGCACTTCAGTGGCTCGTCATGAGGTTTCGGAGATGTTACTTCTTTCGGCTGTGAGAGTAAAATAACTGATAAATCTAGCAAATGTTCATAAAATAACTAAATTAAGAATTTCTTTGTCTATTAGAGCAGTATCAACACTGAAGAGTGTTGTAGTAATGTTCTGATTTTGCAGAAGTATGCATTCATTTGATTTTTTTTTTAATTAAAAATTTCGCTTCTTTGATAAACTGAATGAATCGTTGATACGTACTTCTCTGATTTTATGTTTGGAGTTTTAACCCCTAGTAGCGTTCATAATGCCTATTCTTTAGAGATGCCGCGAATAGTTGTATGCCTTAGTGCGCAGTCATCTTGAGTATGCAAGCAGTGTATGGACCCCTTTTTATGCAGTGCACTCGCAGCGTGTGGAGAGCATACAGCGAGCCTTCACGAGACATCTTGTTTTCTCTACAAGAGGCTTTTCCCACAGAAAGCCATATACGGAGCGTTTAAAAAAATTCAAATTGGTAACCCTTCGCGATCGCAGACGTCTGTTAGATTTATGCTTCCTCCATAAAATAATTAATGGAAAAATACAGTGCAGTTACCTTTTGCAAAGCATTTCTTTAGCAGTTCCAAGAATTTACCCAAGGGCTAAAAGAGTTAAAAAGGTATTTGATACCCCTTTTGTAAAAACTAATTTAGGTTTGCAGTCTCCAGTTATACGAATTAGCAACGAATACAATAATACTATATTAAACACGCCTGACTTAGATATATTCAGTGACAAGTTACAGGGATTCAGAAAGAAAATCACGCTATCCTTGCCAAGTTTTTCTTAATTTTAATTTTTTGTTTCTTAATTTCTTAACTTTTTTATTGATGTTGTTACCAGTCTTATTTACTTTAGTCTATTTTAGTTTTAGTTTAATTTAATTTATTCAATTGCAAGGCAACAAGATATTGTTATCAATGCTATGTACGCCGTAATTGTCATGTACATTAGTCCTTTAGTTATAAGATTATTTTAGCATAAATTTGATGTATGTGATGTGGCTGTGCTTTTTTTTAAATAAATAAATAAATAAAAAGAATAGTTGTTAAAGCGAATAGTCGAATACCGATTTATCGCCATTCTCTATGGCGAATAGTCAAATACTCGCCATTATTACTCGTCATAAAAAGTAATACAAAAAAGTTGATTTATTTTCAAATAATAATATGGTTTATTCATTTTCTGAGGCAGGTTTGATTTATGAAAAATTATAAGCAATAACGTCACATTATTTTTCAAGTTACTCTCAACAAGCCCTTTCATTTGATACCCATATTGTAGAAATGCATTAAAAATAACTATTCCGCCATCTTGGATGGTCCGCCATATTGGACTTAGAATGACGTCACATTATTTTTCAAGTTACTCTCAACAAACCCTTTCATTTGATACCCATATTGTAGAAATACATTAAAAATAACTATTCTGCTATCTTGGATGGTCCGCCATATTGGATTAAGAATGACGTCACATTATTTCTCGAATTACTCTCAACAAGCCCTTTCATTTGATACCCATATTGTAGAAATGTATTAAAAATATATATTCCGCCATCTTGGATGGTCCGCCATATTGAATTTAGAATGACGTCACATTATTTTTCGAGTTACTCTCAACAAGCCCTTTCATTTGATACCCATATTGTAGAAATACATTAAAAATAACTAATAATTAAATATTAATAATAATTAATAACTAATTAATTTTTAAAGATTCATAAAACTTTAATTATTTTTAAGTTTATCTGTTCATTAAAAGTTTATTTTTATTTAGACAACTATTCGCCGAATGTCGAATAATAGAAACTATTATTCGGTACTCGACGAATAACAAAAAAAAAATCGACTAATGCCGAATACCGAATAATAGCGAGTATTCGCAGCATCTCTACTATTCTTCTGTATCGTGACCGAGTTACATATTTTAAGGCTTTTTATATTTTATGACTTTTATTTCATGGTTTGGGATAGCCGTACTTAATTTAACCCACTTTAACCTAACCAGTAAAGATAATTAATTGATTCAGTCTGCACTCAGCGCTTGGTGTGCAACACGCCGTGTTCGAGTTCGCAACAAGTCCATCGTCATCCTGAGGATGCCTCGTTGAGAGGTGAAACACGTGTCGATTTCTTTCAGGAGTTTTTTTATGGCTCTTTAGAAATAGCTAAGCGGAACAAGTTACTAAATATATCCACGTCTATTGTATTTTCTAACCAGTAAAATAAAAACTCACCGCTTCAATAGTAGTACAAGGCTGGCCCGTACAAATCTTCTGCTTCTTAGAACAGCGGCAGGTGTGGCACTCATCTTCCTCCATGACCTCTCCCTCCGCGACCTCCCGTCCACCTGCTAGAGTCATGCACACTGGCTTGCACTTAGCGCGGGGCACGCAGTCCTTGTGGGTACTGTTCTTGTAGACTTGACCTTCGGGGCACGATTTTTTTGGTTTGCAACCTGTAATTAATGGATGGTAATGTTGTTAAACGTGTATTTTTAATATGAACCTTATAGTTGATTGAATGAGGACTAGTTTATAGTTTTATTAATTTTGATATGAATTTGTTTGGTTTGACATTATGCTCAAAATGTGAGCTTTCTGTACCGTGCGTAAGAAAGGAATTCATGGACTTTTTACGTTCTTTGGAAAGTTTAAAAAGCGGCAGCTAATTATTTCAAGGCATTACAAAACACGTAAACCTTACCTAACTTATTGACAGTTCATTAACACTTGACTCTATTCAAAATTGCAAAATTATAACTACATTTCCTGAATCGTTTTATAATAGATGCTGGCTGCTGCCAACGGCTTCGCCCGCGTGGTCCCTAATTCTTTTTCTTATTCTAAAATAAAAGCAGCATAGTTACTCCTTATAACATGAGCTATTTGCCAGTGAAAGTCCCGTCAAAATCGGTCCAGCCGTTTCGGAGATGAGCCGGAACAAACAGACAGATAAAAAATTTAAAAGTTTTTTGTTATACGTCCCGTATAAACTTGCTTAAACATTTATGTAAAAAGCATTTTGTCATTACAAATAAACACTTCAATTTTATTTATTTGTATAGATTTCTTGCAGGTATTAGAAAACTTACCTTCAACACAAGTGTCCTGTTCACAATTGGTCTTAATTTCAGGGTAGTACATGATGTTGTCGCAGGTCTCCACAGGACACGCAGATAAGCACGCGTCGTAGTTGGAGCATTCCTCATCGCATTGCATTGCTGGTGGACAAATCAACATAGACATTTTAGTTTCAGGGTAGATGTCAATATAGGGGGATTGTGGATAAATAATAACAGCTGCACGGGACGATCTTCAAGGTTAAGCAACGCTTGCCGAGGTCAGTTCGTGGATGGGTGACCATCCATTACATATCGAGACCCGTCCGTGCTTCGGAAAGCACGTTAAGCCGTTGATCATTTGTAGATCTTTGACGGTCGTTACGGGTAATTTTTTGGTTCCAACATTTATATTTTTTACAGGTATTTTTAAAGGTTACCTTAAATTGAATCCATCCAGTATTAATAACGGTTCCAGAAATAAAAATAACCTCTATCTTATACGTGCCGTCGGCCGTAATTTATAAAGGTTTTCGGTCCCTGGCTAGAAGCCCAAAAGTCTGATAACCAGTTTTATCAAGGAGTATCGTGTTACCCGCTGCACTGCGTGCATTTTCAATGGGAATTTTGTATGAATTATTGAAATTTGAACAGGACAACGTCTATTTGGTATTTTCTTTGTTAAAGGTTAATACACTCTATCGTTGTTATATTTGCTCGATCGTTATTTTCACCAAAAACTTACTTATTACCAATGATATTATAAACTATAGATACGTTACCCGCGCTCTATAGTGGCAAGATGAATGCAAGGTAATTACCGGACTTCGATTTAGTCGCGTACCAACCAGTGCCGCGGCTGTACGTGATATTAAAATAACTTGTGTGGATAACTTCCTAAAAATAACAAAAAAAAAATGCCGTCCTGTGTTTATAGGAAATGTAAAAATTATACTGCAACTGTGAAAGATAAAAAAGTATAATTTCATGCGTAAGTATCAAGAAAAATGTATTTTATTTTATGTTTTTCGATGCCTTCTAATGGCGGCTGGCGCTTGAGGTAAGTCACGTGCCGTTAGGGGAAGATGGGGTACTTTGCATCAGTGTGTGTAAAACCTAATATTGTGTTCCAGGTATTTTGAAATTAAATGGTTTTGTTGACTAGATTATCTATCCGACCATAGAATAAAAAATCCACAGAGGACATTAGACTTTATTTGAGCGTACAAATAGAGATGTAATGCCAAATGGCAACAACTGTCCTTTATGGTATTGGAACATTTTGTTGCGTATTGGCAACAACGGTGCCTGAACGTCTCAAATGTCTCAAAATGTCCAAAACGGTGTGTAAAATGTCCAAATAAATGAGAGGAAATTTAATTGTAATTTAATTTAACCGATTGTTGTACTTTTTATTTTAAATTTTTAATTATTCACATTTTTTTAATAAAGACTTTTATGTTTATAATATTGTATTTTGTTTTATTTTAAGTGACAGTAATTACCTACTCTTGCGAAATACTGCATTCATATTTAGATCGAAAATATTATTATTTTACCCGTAAATCTACTACCAGATCAACACGAGAAAATCGAGTGTCCATTTATTCCCCATATGCCTCCTTTTGTACACGTTTGGCCAATGAGCATGCACCACAGAATGACAACGTAATTAAAGAAATATATTTATCTCTCTCTAACAACAGGAATTCCGTAGATGACATTTCATTTTCTTTCCCTTTCTTCGTGCGTCTAAGTAGCTATCTAGCTACCGATAGTATTTACGCTGTTTTCGAGTGCCGTGATGTTCATGCATAACGCGTCTATTTATATTACGTCATTGCTTATTACAGATACAATTTCCATAACATCAGATTTCATAAATCTTTCAAGTCAAGTCAATACTCACGACAAGTCGCCTGCGTCCTCCACTTGAACGTAACGCCTCTCGCGGCACACGCCTGCGCATACGCCGCCAGGGCCGTGCACGCACACTCGCAGTCCGCGCCCGCGTCGCACGCGCATGCGTCGCGCGTGCAGCGCGAGATGTACGGCGAGGGAGATACTTCCGCGTGGCACAGAGTGAAGGGGTACTGTTTCATTGTGCTGCAGATTGAGGAGGCCCATTCCTTTCGTTCGGGACGTTGTTTGCAGTGGTCCTGTACAAGAAATTAAGCTTAAATATTTCGTTTAGCTACAGTGACCCTGTTTTTTTTTGTAATAATAATAATATGCCTTGCAGTACAACCTTGTACCACAAGGTTGTACTGCAAGGCATATTATGAATTAGAACTAGGTCGGGCACATACTTGTAGTATGTACAGTTATGTGCCCAACCTACTTCCCGAGAAAGGTTACACCACATTGTACTGGGATAGACCTATCATCACTGATAGGACTTATTGTAGCCAATAAGCCTGATATTTTGTTGATAGATCGACGAGAGCGCCGTGCAATGATTGTGGACATCGCTGTCCCTCATGACGTGAACCTCATGAACGCCGAGACAACAATCTATGAAGTTTCAGCCTATTTCTGAAAAGGTTTCCTTTAGTCGTTCCCGCCTCGTTGTTCTAGTGGTTGCAAGCGCTACTGCTGACCTGAGGCCCTGTGTTAGATTCCCGGGTCGGGCAACGTGTTATTGGGTTTTTCCATCAGGAATTTCTCAGTAGCAGCCCTGAGTCTGGATTTGTGCCCAGTTGATGGCAATAGGCTCGCCCCCTATTACATGGGACTCAAACATAACTGGCGAAATGTGGATGTACTATAGGTACACCTCTGCCTAACCCTTCGGGGAAAACAGGCGTGATGTTATGTGTATGTTTAACAATAGTCGGTATGAAATGGCTAAAATTGCATTACTACTTCTTGAAGAGTTTATCCAATTGTAAGAGACCGGTGCAAAATACTTGTGTTATTAACCCAGGGATTCCCAACCGGAGGAGCGGGACCAACGGGGGGGCGTGGCAGCTCTAATAATAAACTATAGATTTATTCTGTAGCGGTATATCACCCTCACAGATAAATTACTTCACGTAGAGTATTTAACATTATAAATAAATAAAATAATTTTTCAAAATACATTCCCCCCGACCTTTGCTCGAAAACGAGGTGCCAGCAGTTGTTGCAGCTGAGCACGTAGCTTTAAATACCCCGCATAATAATCATGATGAAAATATAAATTTGATCCAGCCTGTCCCTTCTTGCTGGCCTCCCATCAGCGATGCCCTAAGCCGAGGTTCGTACCCCACAGGGGGTGCCCTTAGCGAGCATTCGCTTAATTTTAATTTAGAATAAGTTCAAAAAGCTCCTGGCTGGAGGCTCTAAGTGTAGAAGCTTATGGCACCCACAGGAAAATCCGGTTAAGCAGCCAAGACCTTAGTGGTCAGTACTGCAGAAGAAATTAAAAAAAAAAATACATTCATTCCATACCTGCATTTGCGTCTCATTGCAAGTCATCCCTGCGAATCTAACAATTCAATTGTATGTTCTTGATTTAGAAAAGGTTAAGGCTAGTTTTCAGAATATTGTAGGTAGGTACTGTAAAATGAGCTTCAGCTTTTCTGCATAAGTCGACAAAATAAGTTTTCCTACTTTTGTATGAATATACTAAAGAAAACTGAACCTATCTGAGGTGGCGTGCTACAATTTTCGAGCTCAAAGTGTGAGTTTTTTTTTTATGTTTGTTCCCCGTTTACTCGAAGACGGCTGGGCCGATTTGAAAAATTCTTTTTTTGTTTGAAAGCGTATACTTTCAAGTTGGTTATATTGTCATTTGGTCACGATCTGATGATGGGATCTTGGAGAAATCGAGGGAACTCTTCAAATATTATAGGCACATCTACAGCGATTTGGGTATTTTTGATGAGCAGTTGACATAAGGCTATTGTAACTTAGATAAATTACAAACCAACCCACTAAAAATGAAAAAAAAACCTTTTTTATAAAAATACAACCGACTTCCAAACTACTGATCCAAAGACACCGACTTCCGAAATTAAAGTTATTTTTCACTTTGTAGTTTGAAAGTCGGTTGTATTTTTTGTAAAAAAACGTTTTTTCTGTATGAATGGTCAAAAGAAAAATATAACGAATCCGAAATTGTACAACATTTTTTGAGCTCGCCTTGCTCGCTCTTACATTCTCACAGTCCTTGAGTTTTTCTGTAAAACTCGACAAACTAGGCAACTTCCATTTCTGTTTGAATGATCTAAAGAAAATCTAACCTATGCAAGGGGGTGCAAACATTTTCGACCTCACTTTCGCTCGCTTTACATTCTTATGCTTGTCAGCTTATGTCGACAAAGTAACTCAGGAGCGTAGTGATTTTAAAAGAAAGTTAGGGGGCGCGTATGTTAAAAGGTTGGGAACCCCTGTATTAACCCAAGTTATGATTTTATGGAACGGGGATTATCTACAAGTCACAGCTACAGTACATTAAATCTTACCAAAATCTGCTGCGGTTTAGGACACGTAGGCTTAAGTTTCCAGGAGTCAGCGAAGATGAGTGCTGAAGACTCAGCCATGCCACCGCCAGAGGGCGTCTGGAAGTCGTCGCGTCTGTCGCTGTTGTAGTTACCGCATAAACCTTTCACCTGGAATTATAGATTGGTTAGTATATTCGTCAAAGGACCGGAACGATTTTGAAGTTAGGAAGCCTTCACTTGATATATTATTCACCTACAGCACAGACTAGTATCTTTATATTTAAATAAATATTTATTCCTCAATTCTCGCTATAGCACCTACCACTGTTTGTCTCTGCATCACCCAATTTGCATTCAGCCCGCCTCTGTACATTTCGTCACCAACACCGCAAAGGGGCGAACCTCAAATAAGAAAATTTTACAGGAGAGCCAAAAAACGTTTTTTTTCTCCCGATGACGCGCTTATTTTGATGATATTTAAGAAAATATATAGGTATAATTTAGAACAAAAAAAAAGAAATTCCTACAACTGATTTTAAGATACGCCGTCAATCTTTTTTCGTTTCTATTAGTGTTAGAGCTTCGCCCTTTTGTGACGACATAGAGTTCGACAAATGGAGCATTTTTGTATACTAAACTAATTTTTGACCGTTTGTATGAGGTTCGCCCCTTTGCAGTGTTGGCGACGATTTGTATGCTTGAAGTATTAAATATATAAATAGTACTGAAAGCGCACTCCGCATTTTAGGTAACCTACAAGTACGCGGCGGGCCCGTCTTGTCGGAACAATTCACTGAGTGTAACGTAGTCAGAAGATATAAGAGTTACGCGATAGAGAGGCAACTTCGAGGTGAATATAACTGTAAGTAATTAGCACTGTGCGACCTGAGTTGGAGTTTATTGTGTCGTAGCAAGAGTCGCTATTTATTTAAATGATTTTGCGGCGTGAACCATCTGTATTAACCTGTGCCTACACAGTGGCGTATTTTAAGATTCAGCGCTCTGGGCCTGTACCTAAGGTTTGCCGCCCCATCAAAAAAGGAATTTAAAAAAAAAACCAGCGGTGTGGACTGAGACTGAGAATGATGATAGTGAATGAAAAAACTAAAAAGGCCATACAAAGAAATAAACACCATTAATTCAATTTTTTTTTCCGATGTACAAATTGGTTAACAAATTCTATTACACTTCTATAATCATAATCATAATCATTTATTCGCTTTGAGAGAAGGTACATAAATGAAGGTGTTCACAAAATGTTGAGATCCCTGTACAATCTACCAATTAGGCATGCAAACATTAAAAGTAAATTTTATTACAATAAAAAAACAAGTGAAAATCAGAGTCAAATTAAAATTAGCAAAAAAAATAATTTTTAAAAAAATTATAGAAATTAAAACTAAACACAACACAAAACTAAACTAAACTATGACACTGTCTTATTTAACGGATTTTGTAAAATCCGCCAGTAACACGCGAAATTTAAATTTTCTTACGTTTTTTTGTAATTTGCAGGTCAGTGTCAGGTTATATTATGATCTAACTATGATTCGCGACCATAACAAATATATGCATTTACAGCATTATAATCATTAATACATATCTCTAAGTTAGATTTGCTCTCAAATGTCATGATTTCATGAAAAAATCATTCATGAAAAGCATGCTATATAGCATTGTATCGCAAGGTGCGGCTACCGCCCCTCGCAGCCCACCGCCCCGGGCCATGGCCCTTTTAGCCCTAGGGTAAATACGCCCCTGTGCCTACAGCCAAATTATTTATGTATTTCTTGGTCTCCAACAATATTGCACTGAACACAGAATGTACTAGTCTTAAATCCTAAAAGTCGATTCCTAACTAATATAATAAATGCGAAAGTGAGTTTGTTTGTTTTTTACGCTTTCACGCTAAAACGCCTGAACGGATTTTGATGAAATTTGGAATATGAGTAGATCATGACCTGGGTTAGGACATAGGATACTTTTTACCCCGGTAATACGTCCCCGTGGGATAATTTTCGACCTCCACGCGGGCTAAGCAAAAGCTAGTCTAATATAAAAGGTAAGTCATTTTTTAAATGCCTTGGTTGTATTTCCCATGAATATCACATATTTCTATCATACTCGCAAAACTTTTTTGGCTTTTGTTCAATTAATTAAAGCATAATAAAATTCAACATAAACAGTATGTAAATCACCAGCTGTATCGCGCACAAAAGTGAAAATAAAAGTAAATCTTTTATGAATAATACTCACCCTTCCTTGCCAGATGGAGTCAACTTTGACGTAGACTCTCATTCCGCGGTCCCATTGGAGACTCATACCAAGTGTTGGAACATCTAGGAAAACGTAAGCACCAGCCATACGCATTTTGATCCTAGACAATATAATGAACATAATTATTATGGTAACAATTATAGTTTTTTTTTTTTTAACTTCGTGGGCTGCATTGAAGGAATTATCTTAAGTAATGCTAAAGTTGAGTTTGACAAGTTCTCAACTTGAAATTCTCTGTTAAGGTTACGCTAGTGAGTCATTATTTCGTACTAACTAACGTCGTATGGAGGTTACATCACTGTTTAACAGAGTAAATAAAAAAAAATAAAAAAAATCTCGTCATTCGGTACGGAAACAGAATTAAAAAAAAATTGGTCTGAATATATGTGCGTCGATACATAACTCATCCGTACGTAAATAAATAACCCCCGGAGTATAAAAATGGCAAAATTGTTAACGTACAGGAATAGCTATTTTATTCACGAATTCAAATAAATTTATTTTGAATAAATATGTCCAGTAGTTTTTTCATAACATCTATACGCCCAAAGGTTTGTTCATGAAATTTTAAGCGATCGTTTTCTTTATAAATCATCGTCTATTTCCCTTTCTCATACGATGTTAGGTGAAATAGCATGTATATTAGCCACGCCCACCGACGAGTTCGAGCCGTTGACTAGCGGAACCTTAAGAAACCGGATGAGTTAATAATGGTCAAGTAAACATTTGATTGTCAGTTAAAAAGCTTTAATTTTCTGAACACAGCAGATAACACAAGCTAGATTAATTTAGTCGTCCAATACACTGAGGGATCAAAGGAACCCGATGGGCAAGATCACAAGCGTAAGCCTGTGATCAGTTGATCACAGTTGGATATTTATTTCACTACAAAGGATTTTAAAATTACACATTGTAATTATGTAACGACTTACCTCTTCAACTTCGATATATCCGGTATGGGTGAATTCTTAGTGAGTGAGACGATCTCTTCATTACCACCGCCGCCAATCTTCAGAGTCACCGACTTAGAGCATGTGGCGCCTGTCGTGCCGCATGGGACATTCTGTAGGAAAGACAAGTCTAATAATTTACTATCCCGACCCCAGTATCGTCGGGACAGTCGGGATAGTAGACTGTAAGAAAGGTTTTATTTCTTGACCGTGTCAGTGACAGCCCAGTGGTGTGACCGTCAGACTGTCAAGTCATAGGTCTCGAGTTTGAACCCAAGGCACGCACCTCTGACTTTTCGGATTCATGTGCGTATTTTATCATTATCACTTGCTTCAAAAACGGCGAAGGAAAACATCATGAAGAAACCGGCATGCCTGAGAGCACGGAGCAAATACCGAAAGATATTTCTCGGCATATGAAGCCAAGTCAGAGGCCTGTGGGCGGCTTTAAAACTCTGACACCAGTATCCTAATTGCGTAACTTATTTTCGTAAACAATTATGCCTAATTTGTTTCATTTTGACAGTTCAACAACATTCATTGCGTTATTTACGTTATTGAGCAGATTTTTTTTCCAACTTATGAAGCAATGAATTAGCAATCTATTTCAAATCGAAACAAATTGTGATTGTGGTGTATTACGCAATTAGGGTACTGGTTAGTCTCTTACTACACGAAAAGAAGAAGACTTGACCAATACGTTCTAGTTCAATCATAATGTACTAAGGTAGTAAAACTACGTTTGAGGAAAAATACTGCCTTAGCAGCGCGTTAATTCTGGGGCATTGTTGCTCTCTGCTTGGGGTAAACCAGTTTCTTTGCTAGCTGTCCTTGTAAGACGTTGCTCTAGTAACTTTTTAGTATAAGTGCTCTTATAGATAGGCTGTTAAAGAAAGACAGAAAGAAAGAAAATGTTTTGACACGGAAAAAAAACTAATATATTTTTCGAATAAACGAAAATAAAAAAAATTGGCAGTCAATGGGGACTGCCGACAGAAGTGAAAACTTAAAACTGGTATTAACGCCATCTATACTCTATAGTAAAGCACTACGGTGCATCGGTGACGCGAATCCATAAGTTCACCGCCTAAAGAAGTTCTCACTTCAAAAAAAATTATTAACGACCTGTACGACGCCAAAAAAGCTCCTATCTTAGCTTAATTCTGAGATTTAAAAAAAAAATCGCAGCACTGATATTCCGATAGGGCCTGCTGTGATGCCACGGATACACCTACGTACATATATAAATCCCACTAAGGGATTACTGTAAGTACTGCAGAATACAGTTTGTTACAGTACCTAAACATTAACAATTTGGTCAACCAGCTTCGCAACTGCAGAACAATTTCACTGCGGACCCTTTAATTTTTAATGAAAATTGCAGTACACTTTAGCCAAATAACTCATTTCCCCTCACCTGAATCTCCACATCGAACCCATCCTTGCTGTCCATGACGCCCTTAGCTAGCAGATAGGTGCAAACCCCTTCGAAGTCGTAGTCTGTGCCGTCGAAGGTGACCACGTGCGAGTCGCCCCACGCGGAACACACGCCGGCGCATTTACGTTGACTGCACGACCAGTTCCCGCTCTTGCATTCGCTGTATACAGAAATTAAAATATTTTTAAAATACGCCAGACATGCGCTATATACCTCTTCGTCTGTCATCCGTCAATGAAGGA
The DNA here is from genome assembly GCA_949152395.1 of Agrochola litura. NCBI lineage: Eukaryota > Metazoa > Arthropoda > Insecta > Lepidoptera > Noctuidae > Agrochola > Agrochola litura. The sequence goes on along the minus strand of OX424502.1, from coordinate 3,664,745 downwards.
CTTATTAACTTTTTTACAGAAAACCATACGTAATGTATTAATTTATTTCTTAATCAATTATAATAAAAAAATTAAAGGTAAAATGCATATCATGTCATCATCATCATCATTTCAGCCGAAAGACGTCCACTGCTGGACATTGGCCCAAGCACCGCCACTTCGACCGATTCTGTGCTTTCCGCATCCAGCGGATTCCTGCGGCCTTCACAAGGTCATCGGTCCATCTTGTGGGAGGCATATCATGTATATTAGGTATATTAATTGTATATTTTAGGAAATGTTTACAATACTCTTTTTATTATTGTTTATTTTGTGTACATTTTGATGTAAGTACTTACCTACTACTTTTTGATTTATGGTAGATTTTATTTTTTATATTTCAATTTATATATTTTTTTTAATAATTTGCCGCTGAAATGTTATATTTTGGGAATTCATGGGACTTATAACATTTGGAAGAGCATCCAGCTCTTTTCTGGTCTTCCAAAGGTTGATGATATAAATTCAGATGTTGTCAAGGGAGAAACAATTTAAATACGTGGGAACGAACCCTGTTATGTATGTCTTGTTTAAATTTCTTTAAAAGGCATAGGACTGGTTCGAGGCGGCGCGGGAAAAAAGTTCCCGCACATAACATGACAACCATAGAAACGGATTTTCTACGGGTTTTGTCGACGGAAGAATAGACAAAATGACAGATTGTGATTGTTCATCAGATAATGATAAGTGGAAGAGCGGAGTCTCCTAACACAAGTAATTCCTGCTTAAAAAGTGATTTCTATAAACATGTATCGAAATGCCCTTTGTAATTTAAATAAATATTTATATTATTTGCCATTTTGTCTATTTTTCCGTAGACAAAACCCGTTTCTATTGTGGTCATGCTGAGCGTGCTGGAAGGACTTGGGAGGTGGCTTTTGCCAAGCAGTGGGACAGTACAGGCTAAACAAAAGGTATAGCATAGATACTGGAAAAAGACATTGAAATATTAATAAACATATTTACCGGGCAAATATCTCAGTAAGTCTTATCAAATCATAAATTAAAATAATCAATGTTTATTTATTGTAGTTTGTGTTATCTTCGATAATAAATAAGAATCCAAAAAAAATAGGTAGGTAAGTATATTTATTTAGATATCTTGGCCTATTAATTATGCCTAGTTCTTTTTACTTTTTTGTCGATCAAATGTGTAAAATGAGTTTTCGGTAAAACTGCGATACCTATAACCGAACTGGCGCTATGCCAGGGACTTACAGTAGATGTAGATAATTATTTAACTCTTTAGGTATTTACTTCCGAATATCAAAGTGAAGTATTAAAATTAGAACTAGCTTTATATTATAATTAGAAATTTACTGAATAAGAATATTTTATTTTATAGAAAAATAGTATATACATACTATTTTTGAAATGTATCTGTACCCTAATTGCGTAACTTATTTTCGTAAACAATTTTGTTCCATTTTGACAGTTCAACAAAATTCATTGCGTTATTTACGTTGTTGAGCAGATTTTTTTTTCCAACTTATGAAGCAATGTATTAGCAATCTGTGTCAAATCGAAATATATTGTGGTTGTGTTGTAAGTATTACGCAATTAGGGTACTGGTTTAACTTTTGTATGTATTGTTATAAATTAATAGTACTACGAGTACAGTGTAATTGGTAAGCAGTAAATTAGAGATAACATCTTTGTCCTTATTAGAGGACTAGGACAGGTACAGAAAAAAAATATTAAGATTTTATCAATATTTTTTCTAAATTGTACTTTTTTTGTAGTGTAAACCAGTTTGCTGATAGCCAATTGTGTGTCAATGCTGACCAAGCAGTATCGATAACGCCTTGGCTCACGTTCTAAAAAGAAAGTGAAAGGCACCTACGCATTATACATACAAATATACGCAATGTCCACTAAGTATTGTTTTATTTGACACAGAGAAATAACGGGGGCGTAGCTCAGATGGTAGAGCGCTCGCTTAGCATGCGAGAGGTACCGGGATCGATACCCGGCGCCTCCAAACTGAATTTTTAATTTTGATGAATCATATTTTTTTTTAAACTTGTGAAATTGTCAATGGCATCTTTAGATTTTTTTTATGCAACATATAGTACCAGGTTGCGTACTATAGACTGACGTGGATCTTCTAAACCTCTGTAATACTGCACGGGCCGGGATCTTTAATATTATAACGCGACCTCACTCGATATTTCGAGTGAGGTCGCGTCCCTAACCTCTTGAAATATGAAGAGTAATGTGGGACTTATTATACCAGGGACCGAAACTGGTGTGATCAATACGGGTATTTTTAAAGGTTACCTTAAATTGTACACAAGCAGTATTAATACCGGTTACCGAAATAAAAATGACCTCTATCTTACACGTGCCATCGGCCATTAGTTAAAGAGCGCACATCGCTTTTGTGTGTGTAACCGGTATTAAAACGGTAACCTAAATAGAGGTAACATGTTTCTTCTTCTTGGATACCAAGATACCGGTAACCTTAGTCGTAGAAGTAGCCAAAATTCTTCGATACCTGTACCGTAATTTATAAAGGTTTTCGGTTTCTGACGTATACACCGTGAAATTTGAATCACAGTTTTGCTAGAACAAACGTTGTTCAGACCATGGTCTACTACCATTCTACAGCATACAATAAAAAAAACATACTTAGTTTTTGAAAAAACACAAAAAAGACAAAGTTTAAAATGTCAAGATTATCTACTGCTTACTAAATTTCGTTTATGGAGGTTACATTTCCCTGTAGACAATGCTGTGTCCCATGCGTGGTGTCTGTGTTGTAGGGAGTAACGATAATCTTGACTTTTTAAACTTTGTCTTTTTTCAAAAACCAATTACCTATGTTTTTTTTTATTGGATGCTGTAGAATGGTTGTAGACCATGGTCTGAACAACGTTTGTTCTAGCAAAACTGTGATTCAAATTTCACGGTGTATACATACCGATTCGACTAAAACCTTTACGACCTGGAACATTTTTAAAGTAGCTATGGGATTCCGTACTATGCTACTCTTTTGACATGTCCCGGGAAACCTATCCTGGGAAGGATCTATTTACAAAACTGTACATATTTGTATATTACATACCATTTGTTACATTCCTCCTGCATGACATGTCCATCAGGATAGCTCCTTCCTCCGTGGTGACAGGGGCACTGAGCTGGTGACAAACATTTCTTGGACATGGTGTCCAGGACGAAGCCTTTCTTGCATTGGCAGCCTGGCCGGCATTCGGCGGTTGTTGATGTTGGCGGGAGATGCATGTTCTGTACGGAAAAAATTAATATCATGTTAATGATCCGATCACATTTTAATCTTCTTCATCTCGTGAAGTCTCTAAACGCCATCGGTTGTATACGGCGTATAACACTATTACTCCTTGCGGAGGTATACCGCGTCTCCCCGTACGCCACGTCAAAATGTTTCCTATAAAAATGTACAAACGTATGGCGCGTGGCCAAAATCGGAACTAATACCGCCATCTTGTTATTTCAATACAGTTTTAGTGACAATTTCACAAATGTTTACCGACAATGCCCCCCTATCAATGTCATTCAGGCGCTGAAAGTTCCTTGAAGCACCACTTCTTTGAAACGTTCAAACATAACATTAAAACACAACATAACATCACGCCTGTATTCCCCGAAGGGTTAGGCAGAGGTGTACCTATAGTACACCCACATTTCGGCAGTTACGTGGTGTGAAAAGATCAAGGCAGCTTAAAAAAATCTGCCATGTTTTCACTGACGCCAGGCGTCACCGATATACCGATAGAAACCCCAGCCTTAAAAGGCGCCAACATATTTTTTTTAATCCTTTGTTCATGGGCGTACCCAGGGGGGGCAGGGGAGGGCAGCTGCCCCCCCTGAATTTTGTATGTCTAAGTACCTATTGTTGTCGATAAAAGTTGTTAGAGTCACGTTAAGACTTTTGACAATTACAATATATTATGCATTAATTTTAGAAAAAACCGTGCTGCGCGGCCGGTCATGTTCTTATATCATGCAAAATACGCAAACGCAGCAAGCTGGGTATGGTTATGTCTTTGTTATTGTGTTAAAGCTAGTGTCAGATAAGTTAAGAAGTAAATAAATGGCCGCCTAAACTCGTAACACTTCTCGTACTTAATTAAGAATGTTTTCTGAACGTACCTTGCAAGTAAGCGGCTCAGCAATCTCACAGGTGGTAAACTCCATGTTGTTAGACGCGCTGCAGTTACTGCGCAGATCTTCAGCGGGCGGGTAGTTCTGTATCTCCATCGGAGTGGCCGGCTTGCAGTCCCAGCGGGCACCCACGCATGTGCTGGGGAAATATAGGTTTATAGTTACTACGGATGTAAAATACATGTTGCTCCAACCCCTGAGTTATAAAGGTGTCATTTCGGGGACTTAAAAGTCTAGTGATTACCAACTAATTTAATTTTCTTTTAAATAAAATCTGTCCATGGCAATCAATGGAGTACATATTGGTGTCAAAATTCAAAATTCAAAAGTCATTTATTCAAACTAGGCTGAGAATCAGCACTTTTCGAACGTCAAAATTACATAAGACAGTCCCCCAAAAACGTCCCTTCACCACTTCCTAGTGCCTTTCGCTGGGTAGAAGAAGTGGCGCAACAAACTCCCCAGCAGCACAGCTGTCTGTTCAAGTTAGAGAATGATTCTATACAATAGTATACAAAATAACTTACATCATGCAACACAAAACATAATTCAAATGATAAATTATAGGATATATGTCAGCTAGCACACGCCAATATACCAACCAAAAACATCGAGAACTATACTCAAGCATTATTTAAAAAATAAAAAATAAATTTAAACTAAACGTAAACAGAACTAAATATCTAAATAAAAGCCTCGAGACATAAAGGGCGTGCCCGCTTACATAAAGCTGTAATTGGCACTTATAAATGATAAACTAGGACCATCGAGATAAAAATGAAAATGAACAGTTAATTACTAGTAACAATAACAAAACCATGATCAGCAAGACGACCAGTCACCACAAGCAGCACCCGTTCACGAGCATAACGCAAAGATCAGCCATTACCCCCTTCGCCATATTTGAGGGAAGGAAGCAACCCGACCCCCGACGCTACTGCAAGCAGTGACATCTAAGGGAGCATGACGAACTTGCTGCCGGTTGCTCAGGCAAAAAATAATATGATCAATTGTCGAGGTCGCTAGCTAACCACAAATTGCAATACAACTCATAACAAAAACATTGTAATGAGTAGATTATGTCAACTATGTCGATTCTCTTATCACAAATGCCTCTAAACTAGACTAAAAATCACCAAAATTTAGTTTAATCCTGTCAAACGACGATTTCCCATTCTGAAATAGACTAAAATGACACAACTTAACTATATTTTAGTTTTGGAGCACTAAGATGGTACTGAGATATTAGTTTAGTGAAAATGGCAACTTTGCTATTCTGAATTTGACGTTTTTCACCTAAAATTTAGATTTTCTAACTAAATCTGACTATTTTTAATCGCGACTAAAAACGTGTGGAATAAAATTGGTTGTCATGAATTTTAAATGCACACCTCGACTTCAGATGCAAAAATAGTACTGAAAATTTTTTTTTCTTTTGCTTATATCTCGAAAACGGTGTGTCCAATCGCAAAAATAATGAAAATTTCGACACCCTTTATAAAACCCTTAAACCCCCTAACACTCTACATGAAGGTAATATTTTTTCTTATTTTTCATACAAAAAGTAAAAAAATCCATATAAAACACGTCGAGGCTGCCCCCCCAGCGCGCCTCCGGCTCTAAAAAGATTCACGTGGTTAGGTATCACGTGTGGAGTTGCGATTGTCAAATTCAATTTAGTTGTGTCAAAATTATTTTTAAATTTAGAGAATTTATTTTGCAGAATAGCTTTGAGATTCTCATAGTCCAAAGTAAGGAATTTTAGTGATAGTTTAGTTAGTTTAGTACAAGAGAATCGGCACCATTGTATTTTTAGAGTTGACCTATTTATTTGGTACTAGCTCCGCCCCGCGGTTTCACCCGTAAAAGTCTCGATCCCGTGGGAATATCGAGATAAAAAGTATCCTATGTCCTAAGTCAGGTCATGGTCTACTCATGTGCCAAATTTCATCCAAATCTGTTGAGCAGTTTTTTCGTGAAAGCGTAACAAACAAACAAATTCACTTTCGCATTTATAATGTTGGTTTGGATTTTTGTTTTTATTAGGGAAATAGCATATTATAGAAGAAGTTGAAACTAGATAACACAGCTCTGTTTTTTTTTACTAGATTTTAATTTTACTAGTTATGCAGAAGTCAAAAGATGAAATGATGGGAATTATGGCATTTCAAAAATATTCTGTTATTTAAAGAAACTTTCTGTGATGTCTTAATGCACATTATTACAACTAGCAAATGGATTTAATTTAATTAATACCTATTTTAATACAGTCAGTCATTAATTTATTGCTGCTTTTGTTGAATTACTTAAATACTAATTGTAAGATTTTTATATTTAATAAGGATGATTCCTAAAGGCTACAATAAGTCTTTTATTACAATATTTAATAATGTAATTGGTTTGGTTAAAGTATTACAAAGGAGATATTAATAGTACAGTCAGCGACAGAAGTAGGCTGACACTATCCAAAGTTTTAGAAGAGATTTATAAATTAAAAACTAGTTTTTTTTAACAAAATATAAAAGAATAGAGAATATAAGCCATTGAAGGACTAGATTTAAATAAAACAGCCATTTGATTCCAGGATAATAGGGATGATGCCTAGGTTAACAAAAATAAATTCTATTTAGTCCGTCTTTCAGATATTAAAAAAATATTAGACACGTATTTCTTGCTTTATCATATTAATCAAAAATAACTTAGAAAACACGCATTAAAGTTGGGAAGTGGGGCTCGCTACGTCACAACTCAGTATAAAATCTAGCAAGGCATGACGTCATGCCACATTTTAACTCAATATATCGCCGTAATCTTTTGATTACGTCAAAAAAGAAAAAATATGTGTCCAATATTTTTCAATAATCTACAAAACGGACAAAACAATTTTGAATTCTGGCCTATTATGAAATAATCGAAATTGCAAAATGATCACCGACTTTTATTGCTGTCTGTAACATTAATATACAAACTCGTTTCGCGGATTGCGGGTATGAATGAAATTATGCAATTCCGTATTATCTACTACGCAAAGTGAAAGGTAAGCTTGTTTTACGCACATGAATATTTTATGTAATGTCCACCATAGTGGAGGTTAATTTCGATCTAGTTCACAACGGGGGCGTAGCTCAGATGGTAGAGCGCTCGCTTAGCATGCGAGAGGTACCGGGATCGATACCCGGCGCCTCCAATTTTTTTTTTTTTTAATTATAATTTCTAGTTTTTATTTTTAAATATAATAATAATACATTACGGGCCCGGCTTCTAGTGTTCGGAACTCCAGAGGGTTCCTGCATCGTCACTGTCGACCAGATAAATTAAATTGGAACAAAATTTATCCTACACTTTGAAATGAGCAATATTTGTATATATATTTGTAATCGCTTTCTCGAAAACAGCTCTAACGATTTCGATGAAAGTTGCAATATAGGGAAAATCGATTTACCATTGTATTACTTAAGAAAATCCTTTTCAAACAATCTTGAGTCATTAGTTACTATTACATTTTTGTATTTCTAATAATAGGAACTCACCATAGTTCCCTCTCTCGCCTTCCAGCCCTTACTTCCTTGTAGCCAGCATTGAATTGCATTCCTTTGTGGTAGCACGGACACAGTCCGGTCGGCACGCACACGTTGTTGTCATCTAACAGCTGATAACAAGCCATACAAGTCAGTATGTTTGAGGAAAACTTTCTTGGAATATAAAAAACTTTTTCCAAAAACAAAAACAACAGACTTCCAAAAAAGAAACTCTACAAAGTGAAAAATAACTTTAATTTCGGATGTCGGTGTCTTTGGTTTTAAACTTGAATTTTTTGCAATTTTTGGAAATCGGTTGTTTTGGAAAAAGTTTTTAGTTGTGGTACCTACCCCACACAAATTCGAATACCACTACCTACTATGTAATTATCAGTGACAGGAAATTATCATATCATCCACATACGAAATCGGAAAAAAATACGTATTATTGAAGCTAACTCAAAAACTATCCAAGCAAAGTTAATAAACAAAAAAATTTTTTTTTAAATCAGTCTATAATTGACGGAGAAATCGGTGGATATACATAAAAAAAATTATTTATTTAAAACATATATACGTTACGAACATATAACCTCCTCCTTTTTGGAAGTCGGTTAAAAATGGAAGTGCAAAAGGTATCCAAGAACCGTAAAGTCAGCAACTGGTCTTGTTTTCAAATACCAATATTTCTCATTGATTGGGATATAGAAATTGGAGAGCAAATTTTTCGAGTAAAATATCGACCTCAACTTTGCAAGAGGTCGATCTCAACATAGTGAGAAAACTTTAGGCAAGTAAACAACTCCAGACTTTTTAATGACATTATTTGAGGCGAACGTACTTTCCTAGTGTCAACGTTTACCTTCGTCAATCTCACAAAAAAAAGGGCAATATAAATATAGAGATTGTGGCTAAGTAATAACAGCCGCACGGGATGGCCAGGTTAAGCTACGCTTGCCGCGGTTGGTCCGTGGATGGGTGACCATCCCTACATACCAAGAACTCTCCGTGTCTCAGAAAGCACGTTAAGCCGTTAGTCCCGGCTGTCATTCGTGGATCTTTTACAGTCGATACGGATCGACAGCCAGTCTTACCAAGGGGTATCGTATTACGCAGTTACTGGGTTGTGGAGGTCAGATAGGCAGTCGCTCCATGTAAAATACTGGTATTCGCTCCTATAGTTACGTCTGTATTGTTGTAACATGTACCTGTCCCAGCGGACACGCGCAGCCCTCGACGCAGCACGGCTTGCAGGTCCCGCTGGCTGCCAGCGACATGTCGGCGCACTTGCGCAGGCAGCTGTCAGCACACACTGTGTACTCTTGTCCTCCCGTGCATTGCAGTTCTGGAGACAATATATTTTATTTATTTATTTTATTGTGTTGGGGTGGCTTACAGCTATCAGAAGTAATAGTGAGGTTATTGACGACAAGCCATTTACAAGCCTCCACAGTTAGCAATGGAGTATTGTTGTATACATTTTTAAATTGATTAACTATTCATTAAACCTATTAATATTAGGTCCCCACCTATGAAATCAGCGTTTTGTATGGAGAATTTTAAAGAAGTTGCATTTTTCATACTAACATTTTCCTAATTTATATAACAACCATGAACACTAATGTTTTAAAGCTTTTATGCACTAATGTTTAAAAACTAAGATAACGTAATATGCCAATTAAATTAACATAACATAACATAACATCACGCCTTGTTTCCCCGAAGGGTTGGGCAGAGGTGTCCCTGTAGCAGGTACACCCACATTTCGCCAGTTATGTTTAAGTCCCATGTAATAGGGGGCGAGCCTATTGCCATCAACCGGGCACAAATCCAGACTCCGGGCTGCTACTGAGAAATTCCAGATAGAAAAACCCAATAACACTTTGCCCGACCCGGGAATCGAACCCAGGACCTCATGCTCAGCAGTAGCGCTTGCGACCACTAGACCAACGAGGCAGTAAATTAAGCGACAAAAATAAGTTCTGGCTAAGTTAACAAACATTTAGTGGTCATTTCTGCTAACAAAATGAGGAGTCATTTTTAAGAACGGCCAACCCGTCATACTGTTCATACAAACGCTCGTACGTGATTATGGCGTTGTAACACATCTTTCTTTAATTCTTTTAAACTAATGGGTATCTTGTGCACTATATCTAGGTTTCTATGAAATCAAAAAATAAAAATTTGGCGAAACAAATTCAATACAAGCCTCCAAAAATCTGCTTTTTTGCACAAATTTTACCTCAAATTTGACCGTTCATAATGTACTTATAAATTGTAAAAGTAAAGAAAACATCTTTATAGAAACCTCGCCCATGTAATGGAGATTCTAAATTACAAAAAAATATTTTACAAACTTGTAAGGCGTATTCAAAAACACGTATTTCCTGAAACCAGTTATTTTTCGTACAATGTTATCGCGTTCTCACTTGCTTGTTAGCGGTTCTCACTTGCGCCGGATGAAACAACAAGCTTTTCGACCATGCTCGCGTTGACGATAGACGGATCGGGAAGGGCCCCCTTAAGGTACCAATTTTTTATGTTTATAGAATTATAAGTAGGTAGTAAGGTTTTTTTAGAATTGGTAGTTGTCTATGATGGTCATTATTCGATATAATACCAAGCAATTGATGAATATTTTAAATTATAGAAGTGACGAAGTTCTCTATTAGTGAGAAAAAAACCCAATACTAACTTACTACTTATAACATTAAATTAAGTACCTGCAGTAGGCAGAAATGCATCTGCAACCGCTATTCTAATGCATCAGAAACAATATTACTAGTGTTTAGATAAAACAGTAGTAATGGACGCTTAGCTGCTTGGTTGCAAACAAATCGAATGAAGGGGGGATTCCGGGGGACACAGCTTTCCATTTAAAAGTATCCGCTTCGGGAATCATCGTTTATTTTCGGAGGTACGAACGCGCGATGATGCGGTCTTATATAGAGCTGTTACAACCACCAGCACTTGCCTATTTTTTTATTATGTATATAGTTTTTTTTTAAATAAATTGTTTATTGATCATACAGTGATCGGAGTAGGTAGAGTGATTTTTTGTACTCGCATCATGAATAGTCATAAAAATCATAACATGGATAATCCGGGATTATTCCGGGATTTCATTTTGGTACTTACGGAATTGAATCAAATATTGTTAAAGTAAGGATTTTTAAACTACTACATTAGAAATTTATAGAATGCCATAGATAAACATTTAAAATATATTATATTATTATATAGTTTTTATAGTATACCTATCCTTTTCTTGGAGACAGATCACCTCTACACTATTAAAAACCGGCCAAGTGCATGTCGGACCACGCACAATGTAGGGTTCCGTAGTTGGTATGAATTTATCCCAAAAACAAACTTAACTTTGTTGTTGAAAAAAAAAATCTTTCATACAGAATGTATGGGTGAACATGTTTTTACAACCGCAAATTTAAGTTGGTCGATTATTACTCATTAACTTGTAAAGCCTACTCAACTGTGATAGTTTTCCTTTTAAATTCGTTATATAAGCTACTGCCGTGAATTTTTCCACATATCTAAAACCAGCCATTTAGCTGGCAGGGGGGGGGAGGCGGCAATAGAAAAAAAAAATACATCCCCACTTTACGTGTAGGGGAGATACCCTAAGTCTTGGAGCTAGACCGCGGACAGACAGACAGACGGACATGACGAAACTATAAGGGTTCCTTGTTTACTACGGAACCCTAAAAAGACAGCAAAAGGGTTAAACATTTCTTATTCATATTGATGTATTCTTTATTATACACATTACATCATTTAAAATTCCTTAAAAAAGTCTTAATAATTTCAAAATCCCGGGGGCATAACCATACTGATATATGTATGCGTGCCAGTGCATTGACCCCAAATCACTCTACCTACTCCGATGACTGGATCAAGAAGGTACAGATGGTGAGAAAAACAAATTTACACTAGTTACAAGCAAGTTGTGCAAAGTTATGTGACTACATTTTATGGCAGAACATGTTGATGTAAGTACATGGAAAATCTATTGACAATTTACGTTACCCTGTCTCTTAAACTAAGATAAGTACATGGAAAATCTATTGACAATTTACGTTACCCTGTCTCTTAAACTAAGATATACCTGTATCTTAAGAGACAGTGGACGGCCATAATTTAAGTAAGAACCCTGTCGATCTACCCACAAGTAAATAATTAACTACTCTATGCAATTCGAAAAATCTTTGCACAACTTTGACCTTGACAAAAATGAACACCTGAGACCGGATTAGGTAATTTGACAGAGAGAAAATATTAGAAATAAATTAGAATATGCCTCATGATTTCGTGAAATTGTCATTAAATAGGATAATTTGGTTTTATTTATTTATTTAATACTTAAAGCACATACATGTACAGAGGCGGACTTATTGCCATATGCATAGGGTTTTAGAGAGTTGTATTGATGATTTAATGATAATAATTTTGTTAATACATACTTGTTACGGTCGCAAATATTATGATCAACATATATTAATTGCAAAAAACATAAGAAAATTTTCGCGGGCTATCCTGGGGTTTTCGCCTTAACGATCAAGGATTTTAATTTTCTTATGCCCTATGGGTTGCAGACAACATAAAGTATCAAACTTGTCTCTGTGAATACATACCACACTCCTCCACGTTGTACCGCCACTGTATGACGACGCCCGCCTTCGCGCAGGTCATGGCGTAGTCGCCCAGCACGGGGCACAAGCAGCGCGTGACGTCAGAGCCGCATGCGCACATATCGTACACGCACGCCTCGTAGTATGGTTCTACGTCTACGTACCAGTGGCAAGCTGTGGGGAGAATATTAGATTAGTAAATAAGTTAATATTTTCTTTCACCTGTTACAACGTTTTAAAGATAGAATTTTAGTAACATATTTATAAGCAGGTAGTTGCCTCAGAATAGCTTTTGCATATAAAATACCACCAATATGTGTCCAGCAGGAGAAGTCCGAAAGAGATATCGTGGCCCCCGGCAACATGGCAACTGAAGGAACACGGGTGGGTTTTAATTAGTAAGAGCCTGACACGCCCTCCCGCTCCAGCCGAGCGGGAGAAATTATTTCATAATTTCCCACCCAAAAAAAAAACAGAATAAAATAAATATTTACTAACGAAATACAGATTTTGAATAAATAAAAAATAAAACGTTCTTTCTTCGCAAGAGTCAACATCCAATGCCCAAATAGGGATGTAACGATTCCGATATATCGGCGTCGCCGATAATATACAACCGATATCAAACAGTAGGAAAAGCGCGCGAAATGACGACGCGTGCACAATATTGTCGTTCCGTTGCAGGCGGGACTGGCGGGAGAGCCGCGCAGCGCATGCTTAGCGACATGGCAACACGACAAACGGCAGTGTTTACACTACAGTTTGCTGAGCGATGTATTGTTTCGTGCCTGTTTCACGTCAGCGGTATTCGTAACACACAGTGAAGTAAGAACTATAACGCACTATTAAACAGTTGTGCCAGAACTACAAAACACAAAAGACATACAAACGCCCGAGATACTATCGAAGAAACGCATATCTGTACACTGTAAGGACTTGCTTGCAGCGCTCGGCCGCTATAGTAACGCTTACCTACGAAAAAAAGGGTCATGTGCACGGGATTTTGTTTTCAAAATGCTTAGATATGCATTACCCCGATGGTACATACTTCATTATTTATTTGATTTATTATCTACTAAGCCATCGATATCGGCATCGGTATCGGTAGCGCCGATTATTTACTACAATAATCGGTATCGTATCGGGAAAATTATGTATCGTTACATCCCTAGCCCAAACCTACCTAAACCTAAATTTTTCATTATTTCAGCCTATCAGATGTGTTTGGATGGATGAATTAGTAAGAATAAATAAACAGTGGCATTCCGGGAGTGCCGACAGAAGTGAAAACTTGAACAAGATCGCCTTGGTGGATCAAAAATAATTGTATAGAACATTGGTCCGTAACCTTATTTTAATAAAGAGCACAATCGCGTTTACAAAAATGAGGTGGCGGTAACGGTGTCGCAAATTCAATTGTTTTTTCCCATCTCAAAAATGCCCAACGCGCCTAAAGAAGTTTTCACTTCAAAAACAACAATATAAATAAAATAACAATATATGCATATATCGATTACAATGTTAACATTTCACACTGGTCAAGCTGACGATGCAATTCTTACAAAATTGTATCAAGAGAAAGGTACGTGACATTTGAAGGTTATTTTTACATGTCTTGAATGTGGCGTTTAATTTTATCTAGAGTAACAACGGGGGCGTAGCTCAGATGGTAGAGCGCTCGCTTAGCATGCGAGAGGTACCGGGATCGATACCCGGCGCCTCCAAAAACTACCCTTTTATTTTTCTTTTTTTAACTCGAGAGTATTTTGAAAATCATAATATTAAAGTTATTAAATGCAAGCCTAGCATTCGAAAGGCCAAATATTATGACCAGGAAACGAATGCATTCCTTCGTCAAGTTTTATCCCCTTCCGGGAAGGATAGTGAACTTATTAGTTCGGTGATATCGATATGAAACTTATAATTATATTAATAAGATTATATCGATAAAATATTTATATCGTCATGATCTTCCTCTAAAATTGTCTTTAATAATACCCAAACAGTAATTTTGCATTGATTGTAACATTGATTACTGATGCCCGTTTTCAAATAAAAGCACGCTGTTTCATTTTCAACGCTCAGTTCAGCGTCGAAAGTGGAAAATCTAACAGCCGCATGAGACTTATTGTGGCAGATTAATAATAGCCCATTACAGTATTTCTATTTTCCTAATGTCCCTCGGGAATCATCGCATTTCCGAATACAAACGAATGCTAATGTCCATGTCCATCAATTAATTAGATTTATCTTGTTTAATAATTTGAATTCAGAACTAAGTACTTTATTATTGTTTTGTTTTGATTTTCGTGTGAACTATATAGAGCTGTAAAACTATTTTCCTATCTGTAGTGCCTACAACTTTAGCAGCTTTCCTACCATTTTTAAAATAAATTACATTAATTAAAAGAGTATTAACAACTCTATATACTTCCAAGTCGATTGAGAGCGTCCGGTCTGCACCAAATGCAAAGGGCAACTGATAGAAATTCGGCGACTGACGAAACAAGAGTTTTGCCGAGGGACATTAAGAACATAGTTGTACTGTACTTGGTTATAGAATTTACCTTCAAACACCTTACTCTTCAGTTTACTACAGTACTTTTCAGCAGCCTCCTTGTTCTCAATATTGGCCTTACAAGGATGCTCGGGCTCCTTCGTGTCTATGTCGGAACAGAACTCTCTGGTCTTCCACTTGTTGGCGAACGCTAGAGCTGATTGTTCGATGTCGTTCTCTGGGGTTAGGAAGTCGTCTTTTTGGTTTAGGTTGAAGGTGCCGCAGAGACCCTAAAGAAAAAGATTTAATAAAATTAATTAAGTCTAGGCAACCAAAAAAAAAAAACCAGCCAAGTGAAAAAACATGTTCTCCCATACATTCCAACTGCAAGTGTAAGTTTGAACGCACAATATTGAGAGATTTACCATGTTACTTTAAGACCATAGACTTCTCTTAGGTTTTCTTGTAATCTATGGGTGAAGAACCATTCTCTATATTTTTTTTTTAATTTTAGGCTCAGTAGTTTCGGAGATAAGGGATGGTATATATTCATAAATTTTCTTAAATATTTTTACAAGTATTTATTTTAAAATTATTTAAAAAAAGATTGAAAAAAAAAAAGAAAAAGAAAAAAGAAAAGAAGAAGATTGAATTTGGCCCCGAAAAGTGACCCCCATATTCAAAATGAATTCATTTAATTTAGACGTCCGTGTTTGGGTCTCAGAAATTCATATGTGTACCAAACTTCAACTAAATTGGTCCAGTAGATTCGGAGAAAAATGGCTGTGACAGACGGACAGACAGCCAACCAGCCAGACAGACAGACACACAAGTGATCCTATAAGGGTTCATTTTTTTCATTCGGACGTACGGAACCCTATAAATAAGGCATGGGAATACCATTCAAAATTAAGTTTGGTTGTTGTAAGTTGTGAATGGCGTGTATCATAGTGGTAATCATCTTCGTTATCTCTAAAGAGACCACAGCATTCACCAAATTGTCAAACTCTCTTGGAAGATAGACCACCACATGTTACTTTTTAGGGTTGCGTAGACCGTACCCGAAGAGTGCCAAACGGAACCCTATTACTAAGCCTCCGCTGTCCGTCCGTCTGTCTGTTAGCGGGGTGTATCTCATGAACCGTGATAGTTAGACAGTTGAAATTTTCACAGATTTTGTATTTCTATTGCCGCTATAACAACAAATAATAAAAAATCACGAGTAATCATTAAAGGAAGTCCTCATACAAAAAACGTGTTTTTTCGGCGTTTTTTCTGCGATACGGAACTCTTCGTGTACGAGTCCCGAGTCGCACTTGGGCGGTTTTTATCAACGTATCGTCCGTATCTTCGTTCTGTTTTTTGGAGGTCTTGTTGTTGACTTTTCAGGTCGATTTGACTGATGCTCATTGTTACCTTAGTTTGTCCTTGGAATTCAGCTGGCACATCAATGAAGACACGAGTATTACCGTCCCACCACAGGTCAACTTTGTTGGGTAGTTGCACTAAAACCAAAGAAAAACATTTACTCATCTATATTTGGACTCAGAACCTTAGATAATTTACTTAATGTCACTTACTCAATTATCAACTTTAACATTATAACGTCTAAGTTGATTTTTGTGTGACCATTTGTAATAAAAAGGTACTAAACAAAATTTTGATTGCAATGGACTTTGAACTTTGTTGTGCATGATGATGAGATTGTTGTTCCTTAGCAATATAATTATCTGAGATTCTGAATTGAAGTTTAGTAACCGACAATCTCATATTGTCCAACAATAAACGTCCTCGTATGTCTTTTTCTACCCGACTACGAAGCAAAAAGGAGGGTTATGATTTTGACCGGTATGTATGCTCATCTGTTACCTCATAACTTTTAAACTACCGATCATAATTTGACAAATGAGGTATTATTGGAAGCGTCTTGATCGTCCGCTGGTTATACGTGACGTTACATTAAATGCGATATGACGCCCTTTAGAAGACAAAGTCAAGAACTAAAAAAAAAAAAGTTCCATTTTGAGTATCAAATTTAAGGGCTTGACGAGCACATTACAAAATAAATATGTTTAAATTGTTAAAAACAAGCAAAAGCAAAACTGAGACTGTGCTGCGTAAGGCGCGGCTGTAAAATTAATACCTATTATACAATAACACCCACACAAAAAATCATTTAAGCTGCTCTGCAAATACTTTATCACTAAATTATAACCCCATAACAATTTATATCAAAAGTAAGTTCAAAAACTAAAACCCGACTACTGAAAAATCACTCTCTAAAAGTATGAAACTTTTTCATATTACCTTGATCATTTTTGTACCTGTCTTGATTTTCTGTCCGCAATATTTTCTTGTTTCATACTTTTTAGAGCGTGATTTTTCAATAGTCGGGTTTTTTCATACTAAAGATCCTATGAGTAACCTTTTAGTTTATCCCTGTTATTTTTTTTGCTGTAAACACTTAGTCAAGACGAGAAAGTATCTATATCCAATATTTATACCTAGTAAGTAAGTCGTTTATTCATTTTCATTAGCATTTCTAAATATTTCTTAAACTAAAAAGATATTTAAAAAACATTGAACAATATAAAAAAATACTAGTCCGCCGAAAGTTGTTTAGTATGACAGGTAGAATCACCCCCTTGACGGATGCAAGTCACTAAATCGCCACCCTGTATAATTTACTAGCTGCACCCCGCGGTTTTACCCACATAAATATCGATCCCATGAGAATATCGGGATGAAAAGTACCCTATGTCCTAACCCAGGTCATGGTGTACCCATGTGCAAAATTTCATCCAAATTCTTTCAGCCGTTTTAGCGTGAAAGTGTAACAAATAAACTTACTTTCGCATTTATTATAGTTATATAGTATAATATTATATTATATTATTAAATAATAAAATAATAATAATTTTCCCGTATTGTCCCACTGCAGAGCAAAGGCCTCCCTTTCCTTTTTCCACTCAACTCGATCCTGAGCCAATATGGACCAATCCCTCCTATAAGCGTCAAGCTCGGGCCGCTTGGGTCTTCCACGATGCTCTGGACGTTTTCAGGAACCCATGTTGTAGTGGTCTTAGCCCACAATGCATCCGACATGCAGCAAACGTGTCCGGCCCAGTTCCACTTGAGCTTGGCTGCTTTTTGGGTGACGTCAGCGATTTGTGTCTTAGAGCGCAGTATTGTGTTCCGTATCCGGTTGGTAAGTCGATATATATATATATAGTTAGGATTACTTTAAGATTTTCACTTACCAATAATAAACATAGAAGAAGCAGCTCTTATCCTAACATCGCCCACCATGACAGGTAGCGTAGAAACCTCTTTCCCGTTCACAAGTATAAAACCTCCTTGCTTCATGTGCACGTCAGCTCCGTCGTAGTTCAAGTTGACAGCTTTAGTGCAGGACGGCTTGCCCTCGCCTTTGTAGGGGCTTAGGTTCATTGCCTAGAAGGGAAAGGATTTTATTACGTATTTAAAAGATGGACAATTTTTATTTTATTTTGCATGGTCTGTAGTTTTTCCGACCGCACAGAGCTGGACTTTTTTTCGCAACTTTTGGTTGCCGAAGGATTTCATAGGGTTTATTATTCATTAAGAGCGTACATTCTAAAAATGGGCAACGTAGCTGTCAAATATTTTACTGTTTTGATTAATTTGGCAATATTACTGTATGGAAATATAACTAACTAGTGAAGTAAAATATTGATTATGAAATGCAATAATTAATCGTAACATCATATTTAGTTTCAGAAGTAAAAAAATATATTTGGAAACTTTCCAAAAACCGTTTTAGGCGTACACCCAAAACGGCTACAACATCAAATTCAGTGTTATAATTGCAATTCATTATTGATATTTTAGGTCACTAGTTAGCGATGTTTCATATTTCCATACAGTAATATTGCCAAATTAATCAAAACAGGTAAATATTTGACAGCTATTTGCGAGTTCCCAACTTTTAGAATGAACACTCTTAAAGTTTGCATACTTGTATCAAGTTATACTGTTGCAAAAATTCAGCTAAGCTTGAAGACTTGACGAGCGGCTTAGCCGTTACATGAAGTCTGTATAGATTTTGGCCAAATCTACGGTTCGGAGTCTGTCAATATTCAATTAAAATTCAACTTTATTACAAGCAGTGCACAGCTGAGCTAGCAGGCAGCAGGTTTAAACCTTCGATGGTTTGCTGTGATCCAGATAAAGAGATATCGGAGAGACGGAGAATAATCTAAAAACAATTATTTTTTGCGATTTCTTACCTCGGTAATAGCTCCAGAACAAGCCACATTTTCGACCTCGATAGTCAGGTTGTTGGCCTGTAGCATGGTGTAGGTGCAGTGGCCCATGAAGTCGTACCGCAAGCCGTCGAACGTGGAGTAGTGCGGGTCACCTACTGCCCCGCATCGGGCACCGCATGCTACTTTGGTGCATGTCCATTCGCCTGATTGGCAAGTGCTGGTAGGAGAAAAAGGGGTATGTTATAATTTTGCTAGTTGTGAACGATTAAGTATTTTTGGCTTTGGCAGAAAATATATTATCTGACCTACAACATCAAATGAATTGTGGTCCATTTTTGGACAATTCATTGTAGAGTTTTAGAGTTACAGTTTTATTGTTCGTAATTGATGTTTTTTTTCACAAAAATATGTTTTCCTTTTTTTCTTTTGAACTTTAAATAAATTCTAAAATCTCGATAAATGTAATGAGATTATCATAATTTGCCTAGTCTTTTCTTAACTATGTTGGTGTCGGCTCCCAGTCTAACCGGTTGCAGCAGAATACCAGTATTTTACATAGAGCGACTACCTATCTGACCTCTACAACCAAGTTACTAAGTAATACGAAACCCCTTGGTAAGACTGGTTGTCAGACTTTCGGGTTTCTGACAACCCGTAACGACTGTCAAAGATCCACGAATGACAGCCGGGACCAATGGCTTAACGTGCTTTCCGAGGCACGGAGGGAGGGATCTTGGTATGTAAAGATTGTCACTCATGTACGGATCAGCCGCGGTAAGCGTAGCTTAACAAGCCCACAAGTCAATAAGCCAACAAGATTAAAGGAAAGGTTTAATATAGAGATTACTTGTTCCCGAAAAGACAATAATTTACACAGTCATGTATAGTAAAGCCTTGCTATCTATCATCCAGATCCAGAGTATAAAATCGAAAAATTAGAAACACATGTTAAACCAAATCCAAACACTCACCAAGTATTACAATCCTTCCGTATCGTTGCACCTGGTTTAAAGTTCTTATTCCTCAACCTACAAGGGCACTCCGTCTTGGGCACACACTTGCCGCCCTCCAGCAGTAATCCTTCGGGACAGAAGCATCCTTCTACACAGGAACTGTTGCCAGTCTGGGCTGGGATCAGGGGGAAGGCACAGCTGGGTTGAGCGTCGGGCCCGCAGGACTTGTAGATCTTGCCTTCGGGACACTTCATTGCTGTTTAGAAAAATAAAAACAGACGTTGTATCATCGGTTTCTGAAAGATGTGATTAGTTGGACATGATATAGTTAAATGGAGCACTTGAAACCAGAAAAAATCCAGCGAGAGAGCCTTATAGTAGTCGCATATGACATCTTGGCTGACAGTACCAACCTCTCGGAAAATAGGTTGGTACCATCTTGACGGCCAACTCTAGCACCGTGCGCGGTCATTGGTCAAATCAAATAGCGAGCGCTTCTCCGGCTTCCTGTTACACACTTCCGTCCCTTTTCACGAAATCACTCCCACATATTGCAGGAAAGAGTTGTACTGCAATTTGTGGTTAGCTAGTGACCTCGACAATTGATCATATAATTTTTTGCCTGAGCAATCGGCAGCAAGTTCGTCATGCTCCCTTAGATGTCAATGCTTGCGGTAGCGTCGACAACCCGACCCGTTGCCTCCTTCCCTCAAATATTGCGAGGGGGGTAATGGCTGATCTTTGCGTTATGCTTGTGAACGGGTGCTGCTTGTGGTGCCTGGTCGTCTTGCTGATCATGGTTTTATTATTGTTACTAGTAATTAACTGTTCATTTATTTGACCTCGATGGTCCTAGTTTATCATTTATAACTTCCAATTACAGCTTTATGTAAGCGGGCACACCCTTTATGCCTGGAGGCTTTTATTTAGATATTTAGTTCTGTTTACGTTTAGTTTTTATTTTTTTAAATTCTGCTTGAGTATAGTTCTCGATGTTTTTGGTTGGTATTTTGGCGTGTGCTAGCTGACATATGGCCAGTAATTTATAGTTAAAATAATGTTTTGTGGTGCGTAATAATTTTGCATACTATTGTATAGAATCATTTTATTTTTCTAACTTGAACAGACAGCTGTGCTGCTGAGGAGTTTGTTGCGCCACTTCTTCTACCCAGCTAAAGGCACTAGGAAGTGGTGAAGGGTGGACGTTTTTGGGGGACTGTCTTATGTCATTTTGACGTTCGGAAAGTGCTGATTCTCAGCCTAGTTTGAATAAATGACTTTTGAATTTTGAATTTTTGAAAGCAAAAGGAAAGAAGTGACACATAAAAACCGCAGAGTCGCAGTTAAGCTTTCCTGGGACGTCTTCAAATTAGCTGTTGGCAACGACTTTATCATTGAAAACCCATAAAAATGTGGGTTAAAAATCAGCCGGGTAAAAATCAACGAGAAACAAATTTTCTGTTACATCGAGATGTTCCATTAGCTCTAGAAGGTAATAGAAGTAAGTACTTACGACAGGTCTCAGCGTCGCGCCAGTCCTTCATCTCTACAACTCCATGCCTCAAACATTCCTTAGCGTACACAGACACTGTACTGCAAGCACATTCCTCAGGACCTGTAGAGAGTACAACTGATTAGTTTAGAATTAGACCTTTTCTTAGTCTTAATAAATACAGTCTTTATAATGTGCACATATTGAAATGACCATCTATGCTTAATTTTATCGAGGGAAAAAATATTTTAAAAATCAAAATATTTTTTTATATTTTTTATGGAATTTAAAAAAATAATGTAACAAAACGGTGTAACTTTTAAACTAAATGATCTATCGCGATGAAACAAACTCCATAATGATTGGAAGTAATTAGACGTCCTTATAAAATGAAAATTGTGAAAAAAAAACTATCCTCAATTGAAAATAAACATGTTTTTTTAGCATAAATCAGTTTTTTTTTCTTCAATTGTAAAATTTCTCAATAAGACGCCAAAGAGAATTTTTTTTTTTTTTTTCGTTTCCTTATTTTCACATTCTAAACGCTCACACTGTATATAATTTAATAGAAACTCACTCAAACTGGTTGTGCAAGCGCAGAAGTCCCATTGACATGCGTCAAGCAAAAGCGTGACGTCCATAGCCTATAAAAAAAAACATGGATCAAGAAAATATACATCAGTACCTAGAACTCGATAGAACATAGAAAAATTGTACATAACAAGGTAATACTGGAACAGATTAAAATTCGTAGTAATGAAAGTTTGTACGGAGAAAAATGAAAGGTTTTTTGACTATGAGCGTTCATTCTAAAAGTTGGCAACGTCGCAAATAGATGTCAAATATTTACCTGTTTTGATTAATATTTAGCAAAATTACTGTATGGAAATATGAAATATCCCTAACTGCTAATTGGAACCGTGCACCGAGCTTCTGACGTTTCATAAGTGCCCATGTAGGTTTATGTGAAATTGAACATATTGAATTTTTTTTTTTTTAAACTAGCGACCGAAAGTATTAATAAAGAATTGCAATTATAACACTGAATTTGATGTTGTAACCGTTTTGTAAATACATCTAAAATTTCATTATTTTTTTGCATTAAATATCGTAACACCGAATATTTAGTCCTAGTTTTAGTTTACTAGTTAGCGTTATTTCCTATTTCCATACAGTAATATTGCCAAATTAATAAAAAACCACGAAATATTTGACAGCTATTTGCGACGTTGCCCACTTTCAGAATGCACGCTCTTATACATTCTAGAAGTGTCTCAATTTTGAGCTCATACTTGCACGATTCTCGACACTTACCTTAGAGCATTTCCTGAATTTTTCTTTAGCGAAGATCGTTGTGCAGAACTGCTGAGCTTTCTTCATGTCATCATCAGATTTGGAAGCACAGGCACTGGTCTCCGTGGGTTTGCTGTCGCACACATCTGCAAAATAAAAGTGTTTGAGAGAAATAGTTAACTTATGTGCCGATAGATGGCGTTGTTCATTTGTGGTCGATTTCTGAATCTCGATGTTAAGATTTTTTTTTTTAAACTAAAAAAAACACCTCGTTGCCTCGTCGTCCTGATTGCTTCGTTGGTCTAATGGTCGCAAGCGCTACTGCTGAGTATGAGGTCCTGGGTTCGATTCCCGGGTCGGGCAAAGTGTTATTGGATTTTTCCATCTGGAATTTCTCAGTAGCAGCCCGGAGTCTGGATTTGTGCCCGGTTGATGGCAATAGGCTCGCCCCCTATTACATGGGACTCAAACATAACTGGCGAAATGTGGGTGTACTATAGGTACACCTCTGCCTAACCCTTCGGGGATTACAGGCGTGATGTTATGTTGTGTTAAGTTTTAAAAAAAAACAAGAGTAGTTCAGTTAATATAGAAATTATTAAGAACACAAGAGTATCGATCCCATGAGAATATCGGGATGAAAATTATCCTATGTCCTAAATTTCATCCAAATCTGTTCAGTCGTTTTAGCATGAAAGCGTAAAAAACAAACAAACTCACTTTCGTATTATCATTTTAGTTAGGATAAAATGGCTTCAGGAGATGAAATATACATAAGTAAAGCTCTCTTCACACTATAATATTTTACTGTTTCGAACACATTAAACAAATGTGACCACCAAAACTCAAAACAATATTTTATTTGATGAAGATAGTCATGTGGACCTTGTGTGGACTAGAATGGACGAGAGTCTCTATGAAGAAAACCATTGTCATTAAAAAAAAAAAATCCTATAAAAGTTTACCTCCAATCTTATTGACCTGCCACGATGACGCCAGCACCGACTTGGTCTTTGCAATAGTTCTGTCCCTTGTCATAAAGTCATTCTCAGGGTTCCCGTCCAACGTCCCACATAGACCTTCAGTGTTGTTCCACAGCAGAACTGAACCTTCCACCAGGATTATGTTCTGAAAAACGGTATTATGTTACAAAGGGAATTTATAAGACAAAAGTTCATGTGATTTTTATGTCATTCATATATGGTTTAAACTGCAATGATTGACGCAGTAACTTTGTAAATGTATTATATTTAACCCCGGGCACAGAATAATACAGAAGGCGCACTGCGCATTTAAGGTCCATGCGTCATGTTCGTGAACGGGCGCCGTCAGTAGGGACTGGTCATTTCTTAGCTGCCACGGCTTATTTTAATTTTTGAATTGTTTTTTATCTTTTTATTTCGGACGCTTTTAACGTGCACGTCTTTCTACATTGTTCTCACATGTATAATTTCAATACGAATGATATAACCAATATTTTGTAACAATAGTATGATTTAAAAAAGTGTCCGTGGAGTTTCTTGTCCGTTCTTCTCCATACGAACCTACCTACTACGCTTTAGAATAGGCAACTAGCTTCATCTTTCTGACTGACCGACCCTTTGACAATTCAAAAGTGCCTATAAATGGTTTAATGAAATAAATGGTTTGAGTTTGAGGTATGAAGCTACAAGCACGCGGCGGGCTCGACTTGTCGGGAAAATTCAGTGAGCGTAACGTAGTCAGAAGATATGAGAGTTACGAAAGAGAGGCAACTTCTAAGTGAATATAACTGTAGGTAATTAGCGCTGTGCGACCTGAATTGCACTTTATTGTGTCGTAGCAAGTTGCTTTTTATTTAAATGATTTTGCGGAGTGAACCGTCTGTATTAATATATGCCCCGGATTTAAAGATGTAGGGTAGGTAGTTTCATCACAAGTTATCGTTTGTAGTCAAATCTGGATATATGTCCAGCCACCTGGATTAGCCAAAGCTTAGTGATTTGTGAGATAGCAAGAACTATTCGTTGTTTTTTAAGGAATTATTTTATATGTTTTGTTCTTCTAGAAGTATCAATGGTTCAAGTATTTTTATAAGTTTCATATTTAACTAGCAACCCGCTTAGCACGCTTTTACGACTTGACAAAACATCCAGATTTTTTAATTATAGGTAAATTTAATAGTAACGTATAATAGACATAAACCTTCTGGAATACATTCTCTAACCGATGGTGAAAACCTCATCAAAATTTGTTGCGTGGTTTAGAAGAACAACGCGGACATACAGACAAACGCGAAAAGCGACTTTGTTTTATAATGTGTATAGATTTGTAAGTATTTTGTCGTTTGCACAAAGTAATTTTATTTTATTTTCACAAGGAATAGTTAATCTCAGCTTAGATATGTATTTATTTACATTTCAATTAAAATACAAAATTATCATAATTTAAAGGATGCAGACGGTGCGGATGCAGATTATCCAGGATCATAATAATATTAACGGATATTCGATAAGCCGAATGCCCCGAAAATGTACTGGATTAATGTCATTGACATGTAAATTGACGTGTTGCAGCGACACGACTGAATTCTATGTATTTCTATGAAAGCGACGTGTTGCTAGCTACGGAAGTTTTTCTGCTAACCCTTGTGATAAAACCATTAAACTAGACATTTTAATTACCACACACATATACCAGTTTTATAAACACATTGACATTGTTGAAAATTATATTCAAAATGACATGATTGCTTTGTAAAATATTATATTATTTTAACTATTGTGAATGTGAGGACTATGTGGATATTGTTTTTATTTCTCTGCTAGTTTTAGTGATGGTCTTGCAGTTTGAGTAGTTTATGCGGTCTACCCAAATGTCCTTTCTTTGGTATTGTTCGTCGAGTTGAGCTCCTTAAGTTCTGAGTTGAGCTCCACGATTACTGACAAATGCTTGCACTGACTGGACAGGTCCACTCAAATCTGTGTGGTTCTTTCCTCAAAAGACCTTTTCAGACACTTATCTACATGGTCTTCATATGGCCTGACCAAGATTATGTCTAGACTTTAAAAGAGACTGCGACCTCTGAGTTTGTTTCGGCCTTTCTTCTCAGAGTAGTCAGATAGGAAACGCCGAACTCATCTAGCTTATTTTTAATATTTTTTTTATATGACGTGTAAAAGTGATTTCGATATCTTATTTACAGAATAAACAATTTCATTTCATTTAATTTCGAAGGTATTACATAGAAATTCACAGAAACCAGTCATGTCGCGGCGACACGTCGCCTGCAGTTGCAACCTGCGGTCGGCTCCAGAATGGTACCTTTAGGTACATTGCGTTTAGGGTAAGAGATTATGTGTGTGTTTGTGTGTATGTCTGTTACCATTTTCCTCAAAAGACTTTTTCATTACATAATATGTATAATTGTATTTATTTTTTCTTATATGCTTATTTATTTATTAATACACACTTAAAACATAATTATTACTTTGATAACTTAACAAAATAAAATAACATGAAAGAAAAATAACTACAAAAGTAATTGTGGGTTGAAACTAGACTAGACTTAAGGTTATCTATACAAGGTTCATAGGTTGATTAAAATATCAAGGACCATAACCTTAATATTTTAACCTTAATCCTAAAATTAAGTTAATTATTTCACTCTTTTTGAAGGAACATAGTAAATCTTTAATGGTAACCGTTTGACCTTGAAACTGCCTTAATTTCGTAGCAGTAATTTTAGTACTGCCTGTAAGAGGAGCTCGTGACTAAGTAATAACAGCCGTAGAGGTCAATCCATCAGGTTAAGCTACGCTTGCCAGGGTTGGTCCATGGCTGGGAGACCATCTTTACATACCGAGACTCCACCGTGCCTCGGAAACTACGTTAAGCCGTTGGTCCCGGCTGTCATTCGTGGATCTTTGACAGTCGTTACGGGTCGTGAAGCCCGAAAGTCTTACCAAGTGGTATCGTATTACCCAGTTACTAGGTTGTCAGATAGGCACTCGCTCCATGTAAAATACTGGTATTCAGCTGCATCCGGTTAGACTGCAAGCCGACCCCAACATAGTTAGGAAAAGGCTAGGCTTTTTTAGTACTGCCTGTACTGCATTAATTTCGGGCAGCTTTAGTAGTTCAAGCGTTACAACTGAAGTGCTGTTTGCTGTACGTTAAAAATATTTAGTACTAACTTTTTTTTATTACTACTAATAGGGTCACGTATGACCACTATCCTACTTTCTCCACGTAAAGTTTTTTTTTGTTTTCAACGACAAGCTGCACAAATCAGCACAAACCTAATGAGAACAAATAAAGAAAAGTATATTCTTACATTGGTATCCCATTTAATCGTGACGCCCACAGCGTCCAGGTTAATAAGCACGAAGTCGCTGGGCATGGCCACGCGGATCCCGGGGAGGGATGCCGGCATTGGGATCAGGCGTTTTGTGTTACGGAAGAGTACGGAGCCGTCCTCTGTTGAAAATACAAGACATTTGAGAATAAGGATGATGACAAAAAAAAATTGATTATTAAAAAATATTGGACACATTTTTTTGCGTTAACAAAAGATTATGGCGATACATTGAGTTAAAAT
Source organism: Agrochola litura (assembly GCA_949152395.1). Classification (NCBI taxonomy): domain Eukaryota; kingdom Metazoa; phylum Arthropoda; class Insecta; order Lepidoptera; family Noctuidae; genus Agrochola; species Agrochola litura. The sequence continues at coordinate 3,637,338 of OX424502.1, read as the reverse complement.
GTGCTATGACGTCACGAGTATGTAGATTTTATACTTACTTGTGACGTAGCGACTCCAATCCCCAACATTAATGCGTTTTATCCAAGTAATTTTTTATTAATATGATGAAGCAAAAAATACGTGTCTAATATTTTTTTACTATCTGTCTAGCGGACTAAATAGAATTTATTTTTTTGACGCAGGCATCATCCTTATTGTGGCATTGCAATCAAGTCAGAAAATGATTCAAAAGATCAATTTAAATTGCCAGGGACCAAATTATAAATTGGCATACTTTCTTCTTTCTTTGATATTTTTAATAATAATACCAGTCTATCACTGTCCCACTGCAGGGCAAGGCCTCTTCTCTTATAGAGAAGGTACGAGCATTGATCACTACGCTTGCTCAAGACGGGTTGGCAATTTCAGAATTATATTAGTTAAATTCTTTGACGGGGGCAACCGGATGAAAATGCGGTTGCTTTGAAGTTATTAAAATAATTCCTATTTATATAAATAGGGTATAAACTTCAAAGCAAACGCATTTTCACCCGGTTGCCTTCTCAAAAAATTAGGTTTCCTCCCCCCCCCCCCCATATCTCCGCCCCCGTCCATTTGGGGTCCATTCGGGCGGTACGGGGAGTTCAGTATCACTTCAATACCCAGATTACCACTCGCCATCTGGTTGCCTCTCCGATAAAATTTTACGTGCCATTGCCTTGAATATATTAAGTCCAGCTATCCTAACGATGTCCTCCTCCACCGATGTCAGTAATGTCCAAGAAACTCAGAACGTACATATAAATTAGAAAAGTTACATAAAGTTTTTTTGATAAATTATAAAAGCAAATCTTTTGCTCAACAACAGTTCAGTTGCTGAATTCAATATATTAAATGTGAGTCAGCTTTCGATTTAAAATAAAAGTCCCTATTAATCGCTGAACGGGGCTGAACTAAGATTTTTTTTTCTAATAGAACATCCTGCATTGAAGAGGTAAGAAACACTTTCCAATATAAACTTTATACAACTAAACTCAAGGCTGATTTTCACACGATTTAAACACAAGACAATTTCTCTCACCTCCCACAGACAGAACGTAGAACTTCTCATCGAGGTAGACCGTCAGCTCGCTGGGACAATGAGCCGTGTTCTTGCACTCGCTGTGTTTGACCTCTACCGAGTATTTGTGTTCCTTTGCGTCGCGGACCAAGATGTGTTGGCATGGAGATTGGAAGCTGAGGATAAATTATGTTAATTAGTTCATGAACAAAAAAGAGTACAATTCCTCTGATATCAGTTCGGTTTCAAGTTTTCAAGTTATGTTTTTAGAATATTTTACTGTTATGACCAGATTCAAAGAACGCTATAGAAATGCCAGCATGATTAAATGGTTCAGATCAGCAGCGATTTAATTGAATAATTAAGAACGTTATAAAAAAAAAGTTAAATTCAAATACACTTCTTCTTGGTCCTTAGGGGCCTAAGGAGTAAGGGCCCAGGCCTGTTTTCGAATTAAAAAGTGTTGTAGTTATAAATTTAAGACCTTTCTTCTTTATCAATTGGTACATCACTACCATATTACTAAAAGTACTTCACAAGTAACGATACTCTATGCTCTGTAGTCTGTGGTAATCTCTCAAATAAATGAACGTTACAAATTATTTTCACTTGCTTTATTTAATAAATATATCAGGTTATGGGCCCAGTAGTACATAATTCTTCCAAATTAAGTGAAAATAATTTGTAACATTCATTTATTTGAGAGATTACCACAGACTACAGAGCATAGAGTATCGTTACTAGTGAAGTACTTTTAGTAATATGGTAGTGATGTACCAATTGATAAAGAAGAAAGGTCTTAAATTTATAACTACAACAAAAAGGACCAACTATAACCTAAAGTAAACACAAAAAAAAGTGTTTGTGTGTCAGCTCAGACACACGACTGGAGCTTACTCCTTAATACGATTGTCTTTGAATATGCAATCAGCAAAGAGGGTAAAAACGCATAAAAAATAAAAATACGGCCGAAATATCTAGATCGAAATGTAAAACACGTTATAAGTTTTTTTTTCAATTTAGGAATAAATTAAGTTAATGCTTGTAAAAATTTCTACCCCCATAAAATTTTCATACCGGGCCTTATATGCAAATCGATTTTTAAGGAGTAAACTCCAAAAAACGTTAAAATCAGTTTCAAAATATCATCTTAATTATGGGTTTACTGAACAATTCTTCAGCAAAATAAACAATATCCCTAAGATATACTTACCTATAAATTTTCCCATCAAAAGTCTTATAATGCACACCAGCCCAGCTAAGACAGGTCCCTCCTTTGGGAGTCATATCCTGCACTACAACAATAGGCCGCCCCGTGCCGTACGTGGAGAGTGAGCCGTGCGTGCCGTGCGTAGCGTGCGCATCGTACGAGCTCGAGCCGTGCGTGCCGTGCGAAGCGTGCACATCGTACGAGCTCGAGCCGTGCGTGCTGCCGCCCGACATGGAGTGATGCGTGTGACTCTCGCTGACTTGTTGTTGGTGCCCGTGGGATTCGCTTGACGTTTCGGAATAGTAGGTGTAGGTCTGTAGGGAAAGATTATAGTTTTAGATAAGTACGATCTTCGAAGGGTGGCTGGTTAAAATTAGGTGAGAGTGGCAAAGGATCGAACTCAACGGCTCTATATCATCAAACTAAATAAATAAAAATTATTATGTTGAAAATTATTCTACACATCACTAAAAAGTAATGTCCGACCGAACATGGATTTACAGCCGAAAACGACAAAGAAGTTTCGGTTTTAGTCTTATTTTCGGCCGAAAACGAAAATGATTTAGACATTAAAAAACATTAATATTTCCTCTGTACACTGAAATCATGTTTTTTTAACACCTGGGGAGAAAAATTCCAAATATAAGCTTTAAAAGAAATAAAACACGATAATTCCATTAGAGGATACAAAATATAATGTTTTTCTTGTATTGATTCACCTGATATTGCTGAGCTTTACGAAGTAAGCCGAATGACGCGCGATAATTAAATTATTATATAATAATTAATTTATTATATATATAAATGGATTATGCAGCATGAACCTCCCACAAGCTAAGATGTTCACATATGCTGATGACACCGCGATAGTTTTTCATGGGAAAACTTGGGATGAAGTACAATGCGCGGTTGAAGGCGGAGTAAAGACCGTTGCGAACTGGCTACAGCATAATCTTTTGACGTTGAATATAGAAAAAACCAAGGCAATCAACTTTGCTATTTCCGAACGTTCTTCCCCAAACAGAGTGTCTTGCTTACGGCTGCACTCCTGTATTAGTTCCGATCAGTGTTCTTGCCCTTACATCGAAACGACTGACTCTATTAAATATCTAGGAGTTATTGTAGATAACAGATTGACATGGTCCGCACACCTGAGCGCTTTAAAGGGCAGGATTAGAACAATGCTACGTATATTTAAGCAACTAGGCAAGATTGCTGATGATTCTGTCCTCAAGATGATTTACTTTTCACTGTGTCAATCTGTTCTTAATTACTGCATAGTTGCGTGGGGCGGTGCGGGCAAGACCTCACTTATTAAAGTAGAACGAGCTCAGCGTGCTCTACTAAAAGTTGCCTATGGACGACCTTTCCGGTACCCCACGAATAAACTCTATACCGAAGTGGGGGTTCTTAGGGTTAGACAACTATATATCGTCGCCGTGCAGTGAAAACCTTGTAAAGTTTTTTTTTGTTGTATTTTTTTTAAATTTATTTGTTGGGTAGAAAACCTCGTAATGTATAATTTAGTTTAGAACGAACGTGCACAGCTCTAAGATGGTTTTAATGCCTTCTATTTATGATAATGAGAACCTCGGAGAACGTCAATGGCGGCCATTTTTCAGACAGTTTTTATCTTCTCTTGTAAAATAACGTTTATTGCAATCACGAGGTTTTCACTGCACGGCGACGATATACTATCTGTTACCCTACGATTTCATAAAACTGCCTTAAGCACTTGTATCATTTCAAGTCGAAGGGTAAATTGGGACAAAATTAGATGCAGTAAATCAATCGGCAGAAGGTCTTATGGTTATATGGGTCCACACATATACGCGAAACTCAATAGTCTACACAAAATACTAAAACTAACACAAAAAATATGCAGAGTGACGGTAACAAACTGGCTTCTTACACTGGACTACGATATGACAGAAAGTTTCCTAGCTTAAGTAAAAACTCACAGTATACACATTGACAATTCACAAATACACGTGCACTCACTAACATAGGTACCTATAACATACAGACACTCTTACAACACCAACAAAATTAACACGAATCACAGCACCATGTATACACTCTTTTTTATAACTATTTTAAGTTTTAGAAGTGTTTTGTTTTGTTTTTTATTTAAAATTGTTAACGGAACGAAGGAGCCCAGATCTCACAACACAGGGAATCCTAGTGTGAGGTCTAGGAATTCAATCCACCTGAATGTAAACTTTGCTCAATAAATTTATTCTTATTCTTATTATTCTTATTCTTATTCTTATAATTTCACGAACTTCGGCTGGTTTATAAGCCAAAAACGAAAATATTATTTTTAAACCGAATCATGATTGTTGATCGAAAATGACCGAAAACGAAAACAAAGCTTCGGTCGATCACTACTAAAAAGTATTGAATTAGGTACTTACGCCAAAATAACGACAGTTTATTTAATGAGATTTGCTGTTGAGTTTATGTTTGTAAGATAATTTAAAAGTAACTTACGCTATTGTATCTGTGACTTCCTGGAGTAATAACAACGACGTCAGCTGTAAAAAAGAAATTGTTATTAGTAAAATCAATAATAACAATATTTACAAATAAATAACAGAACAATTAAATTGATGGTAGACCTTTATTCCTAAAACCTCCTTTTATTGAGGTGCAACGTCAGCGCAGGACATTTTATTGAGGTGAAACGTCAGCGCAGGACATTTTATTGATGTAAAACGTCAGCGCAATACATTTTATTGAGGTGAAACCTCAGTGCAGGACATTTTATTGAGGTGGATGCTGTTGTGTTACTGAACACACTGAGGAGGTTTTTTGGCTAATATTATAATGATAACTAAACTCACGGTAAACGCAGTGCGGTATCGGCTGTGGCTCAAATACTCCCGTAGCGTATTTGCACGTGTACAACTCAGCGACCGGAGAGCTGTAAGTACTGCCGGATGGACACGTCAACATGCAGCTGGATGACTCACTGTCGCCGAAGCAGTCGTAGGCGCCGTTGAACGCTAGCTTTCGGACGTCGCATTCACTTACGGCTGTAAAAAATTGGCGATGAAAAGCGGTCCTTAATAATTAGGGCAAGGTGACGAATACAAACAGTAATTGACTCTTCGATAGTTTTCACTCAAAAGCATACAAAATAAAGTAAAATAAAAAACAATAAATGTATTGAAGGCTGGGTTTTTTTTTTTTAAGTTCCCATCCATACATTTATATTAATCCATAAAAGTAATGGTAAGTTGTTTCAAGTTCGCCACTCACTGGCGCTATCATTTATCATCATTATCGACTATTAAGAAAGTTGTAAGCCGTTAAGTTTCAACTATCGGTTCAAATTCATCTAGACAAAACCAACTTTAAATATTTGAAACTTTTAACTTTATTTCGACTATATAAAGTCAGGAAATTATTTGTTATTCAAGTTGACTACCAACTTTAAATGTCCGTATATTCAAATCACAATTGTCATTCTTTAAAAGTTGTATGAAATGGCAAATTGACATAGGATGTCAATTTTTTTTTATCAATTAATTTCCTTTACAGAAGAACGTGTTTGCAAAAAAAAAACTGGCGCTCCGGGAGTGCCGACAGAAGAGAAAACTTGAAAAAAAAATCGGCACCGCGGTCATCAACGCGTTGATGTCTTTTACTCCACGGTGTCGGTTAATTGCGTTACAGTGTCGCGAAATCAATGGTTTAGTCCTATCTCAAAAATGCCCATCGCACCTAAAGAAGTTCTCACTTCAAAAACTAATTGATTTGATTTGAAATACTCACAGTACTGGCACTGAGACCCTCTAAACTCAGCTGGGCACTCGCACATGTTCACTGATAAACAAACCCCTCCATTCGTACAAGGAGGGCTGCATTCTGGCATACAGTCTGGTATGGTCGAGAAGTCAGCTCGGGTTGGCTGCCATTGGCCGTCAGTGCAACGCATGTTGGCGATGTTGGACCCGTCTATGAATGTATGGCCTTCCATGCAGGTGATTGTGCAGGTTCTGTATGGGACAACATTGTTTTAGTAGGTTTCAAAGGTAGTTCTGGAGTAATACGGTAGTAGCCTAGGTAAAAAAAAGAAATTCTATTTAGTCCGTCTTTCAGATAGTAAAAAAATATTAGACACATATTTTTTGCTTTATCATATTAATCAAAAATAACTTAGAAAACACGCATTAAAGTTGGGGAGTGGGGGCTCGCTAAGTCACAACGTCGTATTAAATCTAGCAAGGCGTGACATCATGCCAAATTTTAAGTCAATGTATCGCCGTAATCTTTTGATTACGTCAAAAAAGAAAAAAATACGTGTTCAATATTTTTTAATACAAGACGGACAAAAAAAATTTGGGCACAGACCTATTCAATTCGAGGTCTAAAACTTCGTCTTGGGTGATTTGCATGACGATTTTGTTATAAGACCAAAACGGATTTTGAAATTATTATACGGATTTTAGAAACAGGTAGAGCTAGGATTCTTCATTTGAGTAGACAGTGGCACAGAAAGGATTTTCCGCTATAGCATATTCAGCCTATAATGTTCCCACTGCTGGGACACAGGCCTCCTCTCAGTGACAGGGACTGGGCCGTAATCCACCACGCAGGCCCATTGCGGGTTGGTAGATGTCACATGTCTTCAAATTTTTCGTTCTAGGACATGCCAGTTTCCTCACGATGTTTTGAGAGGAGAGGTGATGAAATAATTTACTCAAAGTAAATTGCCAGTTTTCCGCCATGGCCTACCTTTAAGTTCGTCTAGGTGAAGTGCGATTTGGACGGAAACTTTTTTACTCCTAGATACTGTACCCAGTGTAGATATCGGACTTTTGCCGAATAACAGACTACCCAGCACAATATAACCTGTTAACTGAGTACACACGATGGCAATGACTTTCTTGTTGACAGTTCAACAACATTCATTGCGTTATTAACGTTGTTGAGCAAACGAATTTTTCAAACCTATGAAGCAATGGATTACGAAGGACGCAATTGGGGATCTGGTCGAAGACACTGGAACTCTTCTTCAAAAACTTACATAGGAATGGGCCTCATATTGAATTTTAAATAAAACCAACTTACTCAGACGAGCATTTCCTCGCAGAGTTCTTTGGCAGAGGAGGGTAGGAGAGACACGGCTTCTTCTCGAACTCACAGTACTTTCCGTGGAAGTTGGCGGGGCACTCGCAAGTGTTCGTGTCGATGCACATGCCTGAGTTCTTGCACTCGGGCTCGCATTTTACTGTTGGGAAATAAAATATTTTTTAATGTGTTATTTTAAGCTGAAAATACAGGCTTGAATAAGAAAATAATTCAGCAAAGATTTTTGTCTTTTTTTGTTCAGTAGGTATAGAATATACTTAGATAAACCCAAAGATACCCTTCTAAGAATTTTCCAGGAGGCACAAGCTAAATAAATTAGATTAAATAATAGGTATGTAAAATCTCTAAAACATCTAATTCAAAATGAGAGGGTTTAATGAGGGAAAAATAAAAATAAGAAAAATAAAATGAAATAGGAAAATACTTTTCCCAAAAGTGTAATTATGGCAGAGTCAAAAGAAGTAAAGTTTGTTAAAAATATGAATTGTGATTATTGAAATTGACTCATTATACCTATTGTTTTCAGTAAAAAAAGCCTATTTTCCGCTTAAAATCTTTGAGCTATCAAGAATCAATCAATCTTTATCTGAATCAAGGAACAGACTCCAGGGAGCCTACCACCAGCTCATAAAGCAGTATTATTTTAATATTACGTCAGTGTGGGAAAGAGATGAAGCTCTACAGGACGTATATATAGCTCCATCTCTTTCTCCCACTGAAGTAATATTAAAATAATACTGCTTTTGAGCTGGTGGTAGGCCCCCAGAAACTCAAACTCAAGTCACGAGTTTGAGTTTGAAGCCATCAGTCGGACTATCCTGAAACCATAAACAAGTCTAGAGGACACAACCCTGACCTGAACTGCATTAACTCCCTGCATTATCACTGACATTGGTAACAAATTAGGTCGCAGTTTATTATTTGCAATTCGGACGGACGGCAACGCCGGGCGCCGGCTTAGATTTGAGCCGCTTCCGTTAGGACAGATAACGTGCCCACGCGCTTTGATAATCGTTTATCAAACCCTACTCTGGTAGGTATTGTGTCTATTTTGATCTTATCAAAACTGTTGTTACTAAGTTTGATTTTAGTTTCAAGTTCGTTTGAGAGAACTTTGGTCTTATGGGTTATCCAGCTTACCTTTACCCGATAATTATTTTAGGTATACCCAGACCAAAGAGAATTTGGTAACATACATATATACGATAATTTAAGGTCAATCTATCCAAAAAGGTTCATAAATATAAATAATCTGGAATATTATAGAAACGGGTTTTCTACGGGTTTTGTCGACGGAAGAATAGATAAAATGACAGATTGTGATTGTATATCTGTCATTTTGTCTATTCTTCCGTCGACAAAACCCTTTTCTATTGGTTTCATGCTAAACGTGCTAGACTCAGTCCGCGGTGACTAAACTGCTTGTTCACCTAATAATGCGTGTAACTGACCGCATGTTATTAGGTACCTATCCATAACTGAGGTGAGGGGCTTGTGGCTAAATAATAACAGCCGCACGGATCGATCGAAGGTTCCTGGAAGGGTGACCATCCATTACATATCGAGATCCCTCCGGACCTCGGAAAACACGTTAAGCGCAAATTTCAACAATAAAACTGAACGCAATCGGCACATCTGAACTGATTTCAAGAGCTGTCAGTGTCTATCCAAAGAAAATAATGACAGTGACAGTTCTTAAACGTGGTTTATGTGGTGATCGAGTTCAGTTTTATTATTTAGCTGCACCCGGTTATATTGTAAGCCGACTCCAACATAGTTGGGAAAAAGCTAGGTAGATTTATTGATATTTATCTAAGGTCATAATCTCATTTCTGACTCAAATTAGTTTCGAAGGAATAACACTCATATTAGGGTGATCAGTGACTGCTGGACACTGAGTTCAGAAAACCTTATGATTTAAACTGTGGTCAAATGTCACGTCACCTTTTGATTGGTGATGATTGTTTGGTTTTACCCGACTACGGCGAAGCAAAAAGGAGGGTTATGATTTTGACCGGTATGTATACATATATGTATGATCATCTGTTCCCTCATAACATTTAGACTACTTCTCATAATTTGACAAATGACGTATCGTTGGAAACGTTTTCATCGTCCGCTGGTTAGGTTATGTGACGTCACATTAAATATCCACCACGGCTATCCTCTGAACATCACTATGAAAATGTATTAAATACATTAAAATATATTATAGACGTTTTATATTTTAATGTATTTAATACATTTGTTACATAGGTACAGGTGTTTATTTAATAGACAATAAATATTGAATCACGGTATTCCGTGATTAGAGAAAGGACAAAGTTACTGGTGTGCTTACCAAAATAGACCCAACAAAAGTGGAGTAAAGTTGTGACTGAATGGTACCCCAGAGATGGTAAAAGGAACAGGGCAAGACAATATAAGAGATGGGAAGATAAACTAAAGCTTACAGCGGGTCCAAATTGGAGAAGAGTTGCGAGAGATAGGACTCGGTGGAAGTTGTTAGAGGAGGCCTTTGCCAAAAAGCACACTGAACTAAGAGACATTCTGTAAACTAGAAAAATACCACAACGCAAAGATGTTCAGAATAGAAAAAAGGGCTTATTATTATTATTAATTATTGAATAGTTTGTACAAACGAATTTCAGATGAGAATATATTTTCTTGTTTCATACTTTTTAGAGCGTGTTTTTTCAGTAGTCGGGTTTTAATTTTTGAACTTCCTTTTTGTCAAATAATTGCAACAGAACTAGGCTTTCAGAAATAGGACCTGTGTATAAAATTAAGTAGGGATCAAAAATTGTACTTACGCTTGAATGGCTGGTTGGCGTTGTTGTGGAATTCGTAATAATTGGGTCTGTAAAATTATAATGGTGGTTATGATGACAATATTTTAAAAGGTTTCACTTTAGCAGGGTCTTCGCTCGTTATCTTGAGAAGGCTAGACTCTGTCATACTTGTGCATTCTTAAAGTGGGCACCGTCGCAAATAGATGTCAAATATTGGGCCGATTTGATTAATTTGGCAATATTTCAGTATGGAAATATGAAATATGGCTAACTAGTGAACTAAAATATTGATTACTACTTCCGCAAACGGCTTCGCTCGCATGATATCTTTATAAACTATAACCTATGTTACTCAGTGATAATTATAACATTGTACTGGTGAAATATTTTTTTAAATTGGTCCAGTAGTTTCGAATTTATTCATTACAAACAAACATACAAAAAATCAAATTTTTTCGCTTTATAATATTAGTTTAGATGAAATGCATTAATTAATATCGTAACACCGAATATTTACTTTCAGATGTAAAAAAAAGTATTTGGAAACTTTCCAAATGCCTTTTTTACACCTTAAACGGTTACAACATCAAATTTAGTGTTACAATTATTGTAATTTATTATTAATATTCTAGTTCACTAGTTTAGTAGTAATATTGCCAAATTAATCAAAATAGGTAAATATTTGACTAGCTGTCAAATATTTAATTTGCGATGTTGCAAACTTTTAGAAAGCAAGGAGCGATCCTTGCTAATAAAGCAAGTATGTTTAATAATTTTGCGACAGAATCTAAACAAAAAAAACATGACAGAGCCTTCTCAAGATAAGAGTGAAGACAAGACTGAAACTAATAAAAAGAGGTACTTACGCAGCTCCATTGTTAGAATACCAAGTTTTAGACTCGGAATACCCATTCTTTGTGCCCGAATATCCGGTCTTAGTACCACTATAACCGGTTTTCGTTCCACTATACCCAGTTTTAGTCCCGCCATAACCAGTTTTAGTCGCGCTATAACCAGTTTTAGTGCCGCTATAACCAGTTTTAGGTCCTCCGTAACCAGTTTTGGTACCGTATCCATACCGTTGGTTCTTTAAATACGGCGGTACGTATTCCGGGGCTTGCACGTCCGATTGTCTGTAAAGTTAAATAATTGTATACAGTTATTTTGCTTAATTAAGAAAGAACTCATGATAAGCACTGTCGAGAAGCCAGGTGGGCCGCTGCAGGTACAACTTAGTCAGGAGGTACTCCGATGAGTCACAATGCAACTGTGGAACCACATCACAAACGATACCTCATCTCTTGTCGTGCCCGCTATGCAATAAAACCTGCACTATGTAACACCTTTGCGCAAGCGCAGATCCACCGTTGTGGGCACGGAGGGCATGTCCACAACCCTAATTAAGGTCGATAGGCTGATGTACACAGGACACACAACATTGTGTGCGAGCATATAACCTTACCAAAGAAGACAGGGCAAAAGTGATCTATGGACTTATAGTAATATGGTTTTGATATTTAATGTATTGATCGTCAGCGACTCCCAATCCAACGTGACCACAACCTTTTTAGAGGGTTGGATCCGCTTTTGCCTTTGCGAGGGCAACGCTAACACTGTCGAAGTGGCCGAATTCTGGTCGAAGCTTATTTTGGATCTATAAATGGAATCATCGATACGACGAAGAAGAAACTCAGCCGAGATTATTATATAAACTAAACATCACGCCTGTAATCGCAGAGGCATACCCATTGAATCTACATCCACATTTCACCAGTTATGTTTAAGTCCCTTGTGATAGGAGGCGAGTCAATTGCCATCAACCGACTCCGGGCTGCTACTGAGAAATTCCTGATGGAAATACTCAATAATGCTTTGTCCAATCTGAGAATCGAACGCAGAACCAACAATAACAATAGCCTAATTTAATTTAACATAACATAATCAGCCTATAATGTTCCCGCTGCTGGGACACAGGCCTCTTCTCGGTGAGAGAGAAAGGGCCGTAATCCAACACGCGGGCCCAGTGCGGGTTGGTAGGTAGACCTGTCACATATCTTCGAATTTTTGGTTTTGAGACATGCTGGTTTACTAACGATTTTTTCTTTTACCGTTTAGAGAGCAATGGTGATGAAAACAATTTACACAAAGTAAAGCGCCTGTTAGGGTTCGAACCTATGACGTACAACTCGTTAGTCGCGGCTGTTACTACTGGGTCACCACTGCTCTAATAAACCACTACTGCATAATAAAAACATTTGGAGAATATGCCCCCATAATTATAAACGTTGCTTATAGTTGAGAGACTTTTATACGTCGAAAATGTATGGCTAAGCAGCAACGTTTATAAATAAGGTGGCTATTGTTATAAGAGTTATTAAAAATAGCCCGCTACCCTAAGCCCGTATACCTATGCCCGTATACGTACGAGTATGCTATGCAAATAAATAAACTTTACTTTACCAACTACGCATTAGGAACGCACACTTTACAAAAACAACGGAAATACAATACCTAAGTAAATGATTTTATAACTGGGTATCACACTATACCTATTATAAGAAAAATAAAGTTTGACATGTTACCGAGGCCGAGGTACCAACGAAAAATCTGTATTCCAATATTGTTTTAAATTTTTATAATCCCTAACGCAGTCAAATGTGTTAAAATCAAACGGTCTTCTAAAAGAAAATCTGGGCGGGTTAACACAAAATGGCGCGAAAATAAATTACTGGCTAAATGTGTACTTAGGTATTGTTACATACAGCCAAAAGTAAAAAATATGAAAAAACTTACCCATAATGATCGCCAGATGTTGCCGGTATCCCATATCCAGCATTGCTGAGATATGTTGCTAGTAATAAAATAATTGCTTGAGTTACCAAATACATTTTATTGCAATTAATTATCCATGAATTAGAGTTCTAATAAACCACAGTTGTCGTGTCGGATGACACGAGCAGACTGACTCCCGAATGGTTTTGCGGTATAATTATCTTCAGTTTATATAACACAGGATACTCGGAAATCATCCTCCTGATAACTTAAAAGTTATCAACAGTTGCAGGATTTAGGAGTAAAATGCAAATAATTTCAGGCGACAGGAAACTGAGTTTCATGCTGAAAGAATATGCAGCAACAATCTCTAAAATAAAAAAAAAACTATTATCGAAACAACAGCAGCATAGAGCGTTCTTTTTTCAAAAAAGGCATTTATGTAATTTCGTGACATCACCAGTTTTATTGGGAAGAAATAAATAAAATGCCGAAAAAAAGAAATAGCTCTTGGTCCCGAAATAAGAAAGAGGTAAGAATGATAACTAACATATTTTACAAGTATCTATTGGAAAAGCAATCTGTTGTGCAATTTGTAAATGCCTAACTGCCTACAGCAGACCAAAAGCTTGAAGCGACGATGTTGGCGACGTGTGTCCAACTTAGTCCTGCCTTGAAAGAATTCAGCTTTTCGCGGTAAAGCTAGCAAGGGAAAGCCCCAGACGTATCCAATGATTCATTCGGCACTTTTCCTCGCTATATAGGGTTTAGGCAACTTATTTTTTTTTTTCATGTTCGTAACTCGGATAGTGCTGGAAATAATTTTGCGTAATTATTTTTATAGTTACGTAAGCACGTAAGCAAATGTACCTATACATATTTATTGAAATCATCATGTTTTTGTCTGCCCATCGTGTTGCTAGTCAACTTTTACCAAAAAAAACAAGGCAATGCTTATGACATCTGCCACCACAAACTTATTTTTCTCATGCTTGGAAATTCGAACATTATTTTGACAACCTTCTTCGAGATAAATCGAAATTGCTGTACTGGTCAAAAACAAGCGAGCGACCGGCCGGCAATGTTAATCCTAGCTGTCGTGTTATTTAGCGGCCAAATAAATTACTATGAAAACTCATATCTGTCGTGTTATTTAAAAATGGAACTAACTTTTTACTTCAACACATGGCAACCAAGGAGGTAACTTATCAACGAACTGGCTTAGCAAATAGAGCTGTTTAAAGTAAAGAAGAAACAAACAAACATAATATTGGCGCGTAATAAATTTTCTTTCAAAGATGTAACGGAATAAGCAGACGTTCGCACGGACGTAATAAAATCGCGGCGAGATTTTATCGAGCACTGGATTTTCAACTCTCGGTGTTAAGCTGAGCGTTGAGAATCCAACGCGCTGGAACTTACTCTCGTCCCAGGGCGTTCAAAAAACACACTGTTGGATTTTCAACTCTCGGCGCTAAGCAGAGCGTTAAAAATCCAGTGTACGAAAAAAAATCGCCGCGATTTTATTACGTCCGTACGAGCGTCGGCTTACGAGAGCTACTATACCTACCTAGTAGGTATATATTCATATACATAACATAACATCACGCCCTGTACCTATTCCCCAAAGCGTAATATTATATTATCTGTGCCCAAAGGGTTAGGTTAGGTACACACCCATCACGGCGTAGCATACACTGGCAGAGTGCACCGCATGGGAGGAGCCGCGCCGTGCCCTCGTATCTGAAGTCGAAGCCGACCTGGCGCTGCCGGCTGTCGCTCGTTCGATGGTCGGGAGTGCCGAGTCGTGGGATGCGGTGATCTCCTTCTGTGAAACCGTAGTTTCGCAGAAGGAGGCTGCGGAAAGGGAGAGGGAGATTGAGACCACTTTCCTGATCCGTAGCAGGTGGAATGGGCGTCGGCGGAGGGCGAACAACGCCCTCTTCCAGCCCCCGTAAAGAGATCCGGAGGGACGGTTCGGGGACGTCCGCCGCCCCCCATCCAGCAGGACCCGAGGTGGCGGCGAGTAGTGTTCCACGCGTGCCCCTATTTGACGTCGCGGGGGAGTCTCACACCTCACTCCCTCCGCGGGCATGAAGTGGCCCACAAAAGCGGGCCGGCAGATCTCATGATCCCCGGTCCAAGTGTGGGAAGGGAACACCGGGGTGATTTTTAGTCAGTAGGAGTCTGACAGACCCCTTCGCCCGCCCCAGGGCGGAGGACATCCATGAGGATTTTCCACCCCGTAACAAAAAAAAAAGGTACACACCCATATTTCGCCAGTTATGTTAAGTCCCTTGTAGTAGGGGTCCTCATCTACTACATCATTTTAACTAAACTTGTTACAGAAACAAATCATAACTGCAAGGCTGATTCAAATAAGCCTCAAAATAGATGATTACGTTTACAAACACAAGCTGATCTCAGTATGTGAAGCACAACAATACTTGAGAGAGGTAAACTCCTATAAAACACAATGTAATCAAGACGAACGATCCCTGCAGGTAAGAATAAAACATTTTCTTACTAATATCGGTAATTACTTTTGGTACTGATTTAATGAGGCAGTGGTTTATTGTAGCATAGATAAATTAAAAATTACAAAATCATGTCTATTAACAAGTTCGACAGTAAAAATTGTGCAGTAAACTGAATAAAAACGAGTAATTAATAAAAATAACAAATATTTAAATTACAATTATAGTAAATGTTGTCAATCGCTTCAATTGCATTTGGTAGACAATCAATTAATTGCGCATCAATGTGTATCAATCACGTAGAAATTGACAATTGCAATTGATTGTTTCGGGGACCCTTAAGAAATCTAACATGGAAGTAGTGGTTGGTCACAGTTGTAATTGCGCTGGATTTACACTAGGGACACTCGGAGCTAGTGCCCAGGACGGCAAAATTCGGAGGGTGAAATTTTTTTTATTAGCGCTATCGAAATGCTTTTGTATCTTCCAAAAAATTTATATTTAAAAAAAACTTTTTTACAAAAATACAACCGACTTCCAAACTACAAAGTGAAAAATAACTTTAATTTCAGAAGTCGGTGTCAAAAAACTAAAATACTGATCTAAAGACACCGATTTCTGAAATTAAAGTTATTTTTTCTTCTTTCTTACTTCTCGCTTTTTAGTGGGTCAATTTGTAATGTATCTAAGTTACAGTAGCCTAATGCCAACTGCTCATCACCTTTTACAAAATATTGCTTTTCCCGATTCAGGAACGTTCATCGTTGAGGAGTTCTCCTGGTACTTCACCATCAGCTCCACTTCTCCATATGCATTGTGACGAGCATAAATTGCATTGCAACCATATTTTAAGTAATCGAATCACAACCCGTGAAATACTTATTATTGAGTAGTTCCGGTGGTTATTTGTGGTCTTCATCATCAGTTCCACTTAACTAAATGTTGCTTTCCAAGAGCAACTACACGAGTTACTATAAAAAATACCCAAATCGCTATAGGTTTGCTTGTAATAATTGAAGAGTTCCGTCGATTTCTCTAGAATGCCATCATCAGATCCTGGTTTCCTTATCATGGTACCACCCTTGGGATATATCCTTTCCAACAAAAAAAAATCATTAAAATCAGTTCATAAACGGCGAAGTTATCCGCGAACAAACATAAAAAAAAACATACGGTCGAATTGAGTAACCTCCTTTTTTTGAAGTCGGTTAAAAAATGTAACTAGTGTAAGGAAGTTCTTCTCAGGGGTATATGGTAAATTTTTCGTAAAATTTTAAAATGATTTTTTGCATTCAAAAAAATTTAGTAAATGAAAAAAAAAAATTAAATGATTTTTTTTTGCATAATTTAAGCTATTATGTTAGTTTTGTTATTTTATCATTTCTATGCAAATTTTACAGTGCCCCGAGGCGGCGCTACGGTTGAATCCGGCACTGGTTCTAACCTAACCATTTGGTAGGGGTGTAGTTACTCCGACCACTTAAGTATTTTTTGTACTGACACAATTAACAGACGATATAACTTGGTACCTACGGGCCGTACAGGGAACACGGTTCGAACGTCCGTACGAAATTTGTCCATCTTACTTAATAATAATACGCGTCCAAGTCATCTCGCCACCTCTTTCTAGGCCGGCCTCGGCGGCGCCGTTCATCTTCAGGCACCCATTGTGTGGAAACCTTTTGCCAGCGGCCATTTGAGCCTTACAGCCGCGAGGGCTGCTCCGAGGTAGCGCAGGAAGAGTTCCTGGAAGGACAGGAGCCTGGAGACTGGAGGCAGTGTGACAGTGTAGGCTAAACGAAAAAAAACAGTGGCACTCCGAGAGTGCCGACATAAGTGAAAATTAGAACAAATTTAAAAAATACTTCCAAAACCTTTAAAGTAAAAATACTTGCATAGAACATTGATCTGTAACGAAATATAAATAAAGAGCGTTTACAAAAATGAGGTGTCGGTAATGGTGTCGCGAGTTTTTTCTCATCTCAAAAATGCCCAACGCACCTAAAGAACTATTCAATTAAAAAAAAAAAAATTGTCGCCCTACTTCTCTTTAGACGAACAGGTTTTATACGGAGCGAACACTTTCCGCTGTCTGGCCAGAACCAAATTCGATCGTCGGTTAACAGTACTAGCCAATAATACAGATTATATGTAATAGTGCACAAAGTGTATGCGCAAACCCAGGTGCACTCGCGTCTTCGCCCTTCGGGTTATCGTCCGACTGCAGGGCTGGCATTACTCATCTATGTGCTTAAAATATAATCCTGAGGTAATTCCCTAGTTCACAGCTTTTAATGAAGTTGTTGGTCTGGGGAGTATTTCAACCACACACATAACAGAACATCACGACTGTAATCCCGAAAGGATTAAGCAGAGGTGTAGGTACCTACAGTACACCCACATTTCGCCATACCACCAGCAGTACCTAGTCGTCAGTAGATTTCGCCATAGTATTTCTACAGTCAGCCTCAAAAAGATGTATACACGGACAAGGAACCATTTTATTGTTGTTTCATAACATTGTAGCCACCGTACAAGTACAAAACATAGTATACAATTTATTTTACCAAAACAATGCAACATTTTGTCCCAAAACATCTATAGGTAACAAACACCCTATGACCAAAACAATATTCACAGTGATAGTTCCAGAACAAGGTTGTTAAAGATTGACAACGTCATACGACTTCTATCGAATGACACGTCTTTAGCTTCGTTTAAAAAGTAAACAAGAATTTTTAACCGACTTCCAAAAGGAGGAGGTTCTCAATTCGTCTGTATGCTTTTTTTTTTATGTTTGTTACGCGATTACTCCGCCAATTATGAATAAATTTTGATGATTCTTTTTTTGTTTGGTAGATCATACTTCAGAGGTGGTCCCATATAAATTTTATTAACTTTGCTTGGGTAGTTTTTGAGTTAGCTTCAATTATACGTATTTTTTCCCACTTAGTATGTAGATGATATGATAACTTCTTGTCACTGTTATTTACATAGCAGGTAGTGGTATTCGAATTTGTGTGGGGTAGGTACCACAACTAAAAAGTGAAAAATAAAAACTTTTTACAAAAAAAAACAACAGACTTCAAAAAAAAAACACTACAAAGTGAAAAATAACTTTAATTTCGGAAGTCGGTGACAAAGAACGAAAATTCAAAACCAAAGACACCGACTTCCGAAATTAAAGTTATTTTTCACTTTGTAGTGTTTTTTTTTTGAAGTCGGTTGTTTTTTTTTTGTAAAAAGTTTTTATATTTTTGCCCTTTTCATTCATGCAATACAATTTAGTCAAATAAATGATATACTATGTTTTGTACCTCTACGGTGGATAAAATCTTGTGGAACAACGATTGTTGACAATAAAATTGTTCCTTGTCCGCGTATACATCTTTTTGATACCTTCAATTACCTTCTTATTTCTGCCGCTAAGAAGCAGGTTCCGGTTTGAAGGTGCCGGTCTCTGGCATGGCAACGCACCTGCGATATCTTTTGTATTATAGGTAACCATATAGGCGGGGACCACTTACCACCACATGCGCCTTGCTCACCACCTAATAACATAAAATAAAATCATTGGTCGGTAGGCAACACATTGTTTTGTCTGACCTCAAATAGTTTGTTTTTAAATCTTATCAACGTAAACCAGACTAAACCTTTTCCGTTACAAAGTACTAAAAATAAATTTCAAATTTGAACTTAGCAACAGTGCCATAAATTATTAAGTTTAGGTTTAGATAAACAGCGGTGCCACACAGTTTGACGGATAGTCGGTAACGGTACCGGTACTGTCCCTGAATAAACCTACTGAGCACAGCTTTCATATTACGACCTTCTTTAAAATAACCCTTACATAATAACTTATCTCAAAGTGATTAAATAAAGTTCGATAAATACTTATTATTTTTACCTACATAAATGCTATAGTCCGCGCAATCCACGAAGACGCACCCCACTCTGCTTCGCGCCGTACTAGAGTTTTCAACTTACAGTACAGTAATCGCGGAGTGGGGCGCGTCGTCGTGAATTGCACAGACTATAAAAGAGTTTTCTTTTACTATGATGTCGATAGCACGCATATTAAGTTTTATCAGTCAAGTATGTTTCTACATGGTTACCATTTTTTCCAGCTTTGATCTTCTTCAGTTCCTCCCCTACATTAAAAGCTTAAGAAAATAATAATGATATTTAAAACATACCCTTTTGACTTTAGAATTACCCTTTTGACATAGGACATGGGATGTGATACCCACAGCGCCGGCGCTGCTTCCGAACGGAAACTCAGGGGCGTAGATATCTAGATCTTCTTGGAATTATGCATATAATTAATTTTTCCTATTAATTTTACAGCTAATTGCGTTAAATGATAATGATTGTACTTAGTTTTTCTACGTATTTAAACAATTTCATGACGCGTTGTTTACCCATAGGACTGATAAGGCTACTGATTGCAAAATCAGTTGAAAAATTACAGCACTCAACTGTTTTGCTCAAACATTTTTTTTAAGATAAAAATATCCTGCTGACCTATTTTTTTAAATAAAATTATCAACTTCAGGTCTAACTAAAAATACATTTTGATTTCACCGCCTTTATTTACTGCGTTCCCTTTTTTCAGGTTATTGAGAAACTAACTCGCTGCATGAAAGCTATAATTTTAGATCATCATGAAGTAAGGCCTAACATTCATAGCGAAAACAATGTCAGTTCTATCGCAGACGGTGGTGATCGTGCAGGGTCGATATCACCAGTATACTCTTTACCTGATGAAGACAGGACTCAACTAACACAAATAGCTGAAGCAACATCTATAGACGTCACGGTAGCAAATAAAGATGTTGAAATAGTAGACCTCTCCAACATTGACGATGATAATGATTTAATTCATAATGAAACTAGTACCTCAACAGCAGATAATGCAGGTTCTAAAATAACTGTTGAAGTGGATATACATAGAGGTATGTCTAGTTTTTGTCTGAGAGATGTAGAAGCTCCATTTAATATAACATCTGATGTAAATTGTTCCCAAAGTATACTCAATATAGCAAATAAAGATGTTGAAATAATAGACCTTTCCAACATTGACGATGATAATGATTTAATTCATAATGAAACTACTACCTCAACAGCAGATAATGCAGGTTCTAAAATAACTGAAGTGGATATACATAGAGGTATGTCTAGTCTTTCTCTGAGAGATGTAGAAGCTCCATTTAATATAACATCTGATGTAAATTGTTCCCAAAGTATACTCAATAACTTTGAAGGCGTAGATCAAATACAGCAGAATGAAATTATTATAGTTTCTCAAGAAGCAGTTGCTGGTGGATTAGTGGGTAATGTAGCCGACGAAGGAAAAGCTAAACACGTAATGCAAGCTGGTGGCAACACTACAGTTGGTAATATACCGAACAAGAAGACCACTTTTATAATTGAGCCTAATAAAACCATGAGAACTAGTATTGCCCCAAATAAGCCAAAAATTATTCTTAATACGAACAGAAATTTAATATACAGAACTGTCGTACAAAATAAAGAGAACAACAGTCTAACAATGACTTCCAATAAAAAGGATAATATCTCATCTCAAGTACCATTTTATCCCGCTACCAACAATATTCCTGAAATTCAAAGACAGTCTTGGTATGATTCGAACAAAACTTGTACAATAAATGATTCCAGCCATACATTGAAAGATGCTAATAACTCAATACAGTCAGCACATATTTATAAAGCTGTGAACCCAATCATAAGTAAAAATGCAGCGAACTTTGCAGTTAATATTCCAACAAATACTTTTAATGCAGCTGAGAAAGAAAATAAACCAATCAGAGCTGCTGGAAATTCAAGAGCACTTACTAATAATACAGCTATCGCACAAGATGATACTACAACTAAAAAGAAAAGAGGTTCTCGCAAGAAGAAAACTTTAGATGAAAAGGAAAAAAACCCAAAAAATAAAAGAGTATATCAACCCCCCAATAGTTATAAAGAGAATACTTTTACTAATTCGGCAAAAACCAAAAGTATACCGATTTACAATGAAAATGTGATCAACGATCTATCATGGATAGAAAATATAAGATACGTCAGGGAAATAAAAGTCGATGAAAATGATCCTACACTTAATTTAGAAGAATCTTTTTGGGATAATTATTACTTACCCGCTAATTGGGGTGACGATGAATTTCTGTAATGTTTTGACTTGTTATATTAAAATTATTTCAATGTACTTCCTGTTTCCAATTTGTGTTCTCGTCCTATATGGTCGATCATCCAAAGTGAGGCTGTGTTGTGTTTCTATTTACCTACACAAGAGCAGATTTTTCCAACTCCAGATGAATTTATTCAAGGAATAATTTTGAATATTTAACGGTTTTTCATTAAAAAAGTTGTCTCGACATCAATTTTATTCCATGGATAAAAGATATATACCGTTGCAGAGTAAAAGTTTTTGGAGAGTAACGTGTGATTAACCATCATTTTTTTGCGTTTTAACTTCTCTTAACTATAGTTTTACCGGGACCGCTGTACCGCGCCTTAGGTTTGCGCGGTGAGGCGGTCAGCGTTGATGAATGAGCGGCGGGCGGAACGCCGCGCACCATGAGCATTTGAGCATTGAAAAATAAGCGGCCTGCACTGCCCCCCCGTCTCGCTGCACACTTACCTAAAGCGCGGAACGGCGGTCTCGGTCAAACTATACCCTTATGTATACTGCTGCCACTATGATTTATATTCGGAGTTTATTCCTACTTTCCAAACAACTTCTATTCTTCTGGTAATGTAGGTGTGTGTGTTGTCAATAAAACTACATAAAATTATGATTCAAATATTTAATAGGTAAAGATAATAAGACAAACTTCAATGACACGAGGGTCAAACTATAGGAGTACAGAAATAGCAACATAATATAATTTGTATACTATTTTAATATTGTATGTAAATGTGTAAATATAATGTTTTCTGTTCAATAATATTTGCCTAGTCTTAATTGATGTGATAACATAACTGTTATGGCGACACTTCACTTGGCATATTGGCAAAAATTCGCGGCATTACGTATAAAATAGACCTTATCTGATTATGTTGTATTGGCTAATTAACGAAATATTAAGACAATCATGCCGTGGAGTGCCAGTATTAGAACAATTATTTTAGTGTAGGCCTGCAAAACATGAACGCACTTAAAATTATTGTATTTGGTGTTATTATTACTAATTTAATTATTTATATTGCTGATTTAACTCGTCCACATTGGCCAATGTTGAATGCTAGTCCTAGCATTCAACCGTTTTTCAATGTAGGTAGTTATGATTCGGTGTAATGAATGAACCAATGACAGAAAACTTGTACTAAAAAAAAAGGAAAATATTTTAAAAGTACATTTGATTCTGTTCCGTTCTTATAGGGTCTCTCCGTATGGTAAGAATATATTCAACGGAACAGTGAATTCTGCATAATTACCATTAATTAACAGAAATAAGTATTTCAACAGACTTATTATTATTATCATCACAAGCACATGATTTATGAAACGACGACGTGAAGCACATTCATCAATAACATTGCTATGCAACACCGTCAAATCGTGATTTTGTGACAAGGAACTGCAAAAACATTTCACTAGTACATTTTTATAAACATTTAATTTATTAATTATTACCTTAAACCAGATATGTAAGAGTATTTTTCAATATACTGTAATATTTTGTTTCACCTTCACCCATACTTCAATATATTTGAATTCACAGACCAGGCCGTGTTTTAGTGATACCTACCTAAATGTCGCTTTATAAATACAAAAAATAGTAAAGCAGCGCTAACTCATATAATATAACGTTATAATAAACGGATTATATATAATTATAAATCCGCGGAATTTCGCAGGTTAAAGCTAGTCAATTAAAACCTATTTAATTTCCTTTAGGCAATCTTAATAAACTTCGTGCCCATTTATTATGAAGTTGCTTCCAATCTATTTAAACCATTCATCCATTCTTTTATGGTTATTTCAACGGAATCAGAGTGGAAATTACATTATTGTTACCAGCACACCGCAATCTAATAGGTAGGTACTAATAATAATTAATAACTGCACTAACAAATTCCAAAAATATGTAAATATATCAAAGTAAGTATCTAATTTATTAACTTCAGACCTTCAACAGCCATTATTACAAATTATATTTCTATACACAGCACATAATTAAGTATAATATCAACTAAACATATTCTAAATAAAGTATATTTACATAATCTGTAAGCACATAACCTAATGGTAAATATGGAAGCAGGTACATTATATCAAACTATGTGTATCTCACAAAAATATAACTATATATAAACTACGAAGAAAGAAACAGTTTAATAAAAAAATATTGTAATGAGTAGATTTTTTTTTAAATAAATGTCTGAAAATGGAGGCCAAAATACCTTTGAATGGAGTAGAAATTAAAACCGAATGATAGTATTATAGTAGGACCTATTTGACGAGCCTTAATGATTCTCTCAGCGTTATTATATATATTTTTATTAAATAATAATTCAAGATAGTCATACACAATAATCACATTATTTCTGAGCACAACTTACACTAGGTACAGCAAATACTAAATTAAATAACATATTCCTAACTGTTAGTGTTATGATAATGAAATTGTTATTAGAAGCTGTGGTATAATGAAAAATTCTATAACTATTTTATGAGCAAAATGAATAAATGCAATTGAATCTCTAATTTAACAAAACTACAAGTAGAGTTGTTTCATAAAAAATATTAAATAATTAAATAAACAGGTACGTACAGACGCCAGCACATCAAGCTACTACAATCTGTCAAATTTATTTAATAGATTTTCACCTTTATCACTGAATAATAAGGTTCAAAGTTGATTGGGAAAATTTTACAGTTTCGGGTAGCTTGATGTGCTGGCGTCTATATTTATTTAATATTTTAATTAATTAAAAACCAATATCAATATTAACAGTGCTTTAACTTGTAGACTTACGAACAGCACTAGCCCAATTCCTTAGTAGCCAGCTAGTACAACTTAGTATTTTCTTTAATATTCCAGTATATAATAAATCTTCTGACTAATACAATTTCAGCTTTATTTTAGGATATCTTTTTATATTTTTTATAAATACAAAGAATATTATGATGTACTGTAATATTAGTCAACTAGATGACTTATCTATACATATATGGACTGTAACAACAAACTTTTGGTAATAAACATAATTTAATATTATTATAATAAATAAAATATAAAGTATGTATAATTATTATTTGATATATACAAAAGCTACGATACGCTATTCAATACTCTCTTTCTAATGTCAATCATTTTGTTATTATATTTTGATACTAATTTATTATCACTTACTCATATACAACATTTTGTAACCGATTTACGAATATTTTATAATAACCATGAACAAGCTTAACGCTCTATAGAACTCTAGCATTCTCATTTAAAACTAATTACATACTTGAAAGACAATTTAGTAATAGGAAATGTATTTTTTTATTATATGATGGATTATATTTAAGATTTTAATATTATTTTCCGATATCTATCAAATTGGATTTATATTTGTGATTTAAAAAAAAAACATATTTTTTTACAATTAGTCGACTACATTTAAAAAGTTGTTAAAAACCAAACACAGTGTATTTACACAACATAATCAGTGAAAAAACAACTTATTATTATTATAATTCTCTTTTTGTGGTAAAAAAATATTTAAAATTATCACAAGCAAGTAGGTATTGCCCTAAGACCATGAATTGCAGACGCCTTTTTATTTATTTATTATTTAATACTTCAAGCACACAAATGTACAGAGGCGGACTTAATGCCAAAGGCATTTTCTACCAGTCAACCTTTGGGTGATGCAGAGACAAACAGTGGTAGGTGCTATAGCAAGAGTTGAGGAATAAATATTTATCCCGCTGCGGTCCCGGTGTTTCTTTGGGCGCTTAGACTTTATTGCACCTGATGGCTGATTGTAAGCAATGATGCCATCGACAATGGTGCATGTTTAAAAGTCATCCATATACAAGTTTTTTAATATAGTTATCGGAATATAGCTCAATTCGACTAGCAGCAACGTCCAACCACAGTTGCTGCAACCGAAAATCCAATTTTTACCCGACTACGGCGAAGCAAAAAGGAGGGTTGTGATTTTGACCGGTATATATGTATGTTCATCTGTGTCCTCATGACTTCTAAACTCCACATCATAATTTGACAAATTAGGTATCGTTGGAAGCATCTTGATTGTCCGCTGGTTATAGGCTATGTGACGTCACATTAAATCGCTATACACACTCAATCTGTTTGATTCAAACAGATTGCGTGTGACTCCGGATTTTAAATTTGTTTGTCTGTGTTGATAACTTTTTGTATGTTTATAACGTATGTCTTGTTTATAACTTTTTAGTTGACTTTTTGTCGTAGTTGGGTTTTAGTTTTTATAACTTTTATTTTTGATGCATGCATCCATAATACGATCGACGCAAGGTGCGAAATCGGAACTCCTCTCGCGCAGGTCATCGCGTCTTGATCTCCTAGTCTAACGCACCTGTCCTACTGCCGGCGATCAACGAGAAGCGAGTAGAACTAGCAACTAAAAACGAGTTAGCGAGCAAGGAACAGCGAATGCGCGACGGCGACGAGTGATTGCTCGCTGATATGCGTATGTGCCAAGCGTGAGTCTCAGCGAGTATTCTGGCCGCCAGGCGAGCGTCGCTGAGCAAGTACTCTCTTTTATAAGCCTACGTTCGCACGGATGTAATAAAATCGCGGCGATTTTTTTTTCGTGCACTTGATGTTCAACGCTCTGCTTAGCGCCGAGAGTTGAAAATACAACAGTGTGTTTTTTCAACGCGCTAGGACGAGAGTGCGTCCCAGCGCGTTAGATTCTCAACGCTCGACTTAACACTGAGAGTTGAAAATCCAGTGCGCGATTAAATCCCGCCGCGATTTTATTATGTCCATGCGAACGTCGGCTAACTCTTGTCGCTACGACAAAGGAGTACTCGCCGGCCGGTGTGAACAGTCAACTTATTTACTTTTTTTTTTTAGGTAGGGCATCTCGTATTTGACCTCTGAGATCATGACTACTTAACCGGGCTTTCCTGTGGGTCTTAATAACCCCTGGTGGTTATTCAACTATGCTAATTAAAACTAGGTGAACGCTCGCTAAGGGCACCCCCTGTGGGGTACGAACCTCGGGTTAGGGCGTCAACCGGAGGGAGGACATCAAGGATGGGACGGGCTGGATCAGTTTAGATCATGATTATTAGTCGGGGAATTTAAAGCTACGTGTTCAGCTGCAACAACTGCTGGCACCTCGTTATCGAGCAAGGGTCGGGGGGGAGTATCATTTACTCGGGGACGCGGTCCCGATCGCAAAGGACCTCGGCGGCAAGGTCGGTATGACGGGTGTGAACAGTCAACGATCAACTATTAATATATGTTTCTCTTTTCACACAGGACCTACTTTTGTACGTTTCTTGAGCAAAATCGTTGATAGTTAGTCGCTTCCTCGTTTGCGGTGGGACAGGTGCCTAAAACCATTTTATATCTCTTTTCAATCCTACCCCCATCTCTTTCTAACATGAGCTTCGAATACGTAAGGCTTATCCTACAAACGCGCATAAAACCAGTCTCAAGCTACATCGCTTCCAGTAATTTATAAATGTATTATCATAAGGCTTAGAACATACGAATATTTATGTAAGTAATTTAACAATATTATTATTATTTATTAAGTACTCGTAAACTGGAACCTTGCTATATTCACTTTATTTTAATTGTAGTTATATATCAAATAGTTAATTGATTCAGACGTGACCTTGCGGAAATCCATTATAAAATACAATAGACGTTGATATATTTAGTAACAATAGGCTCGCCCCCTATTTCATGGAACTTAAACATAACTGGCGAAATGTGGGTGTACCTACTACAGGTACACCTCTGCCCAACCCTTCGGGGAAACAAGGCATGATGTTGTGTTATATTTAGTAACCTGTTTCGCTTAACTATTGACTCTGTGACCAGCGCTCGGTGTGGTAACACGCCGTGTTCGGGTTCGCGACAAGTCAATCGTCATCCTGAGGATGCCTCATTGAAAGGTGAAACACGTGTCGATTTCTTACAGGGTTTTTTATGGCTCTTTAGGAATAGTTAAGCGGAACAGGTTACTAAATATATCAACATCTATTATATTTTATATAATCAAAATCAACCTTCTTTGGCAAAATATAAAAATATTTTGTTATGTTAGATTTTTGTAACAATATTTTATTATTTAAAAGAGTGGAGTTTCTTGACCGTTCTTCTCCATATGGGCAACTAGCTTCATCTTTCTGACTGACCGACCCCTTGACAATTCTAAAGTGCCTGTTATTGATTTATTTGAAATCAATACTTTGAGTTTGAATATGATGAGTTAGGCTCAATGGCGTTTCAATAAATGCTAATTGCAAAAAATTCTAGAAAATTAAAAAGTATAGCCCCCATATAAAACACTCCGAAGACCTTTATCAGCTTTTTAATCACACATAGATTTAAAGAACGACCTCTTTTATTTATTTTGATTTTTTCTATCGAAACATTTAATTACATCTCAAAGCGATCTAAAAAACCGAAGTCCGAACAATAAAAATTCCACACTAGGTATTCATAATAATAATATCCAGCCCATCTACGTCACGCCACAGATTAGTTACTACAGATGGTTTACTCACCAAAATCATATATTAAAAACTGACTTTTGCTACGACACAATAAAATGCAATTCAGGTCGCACAGCGCTAATTACCTACAGCTATATTCGTCTAGAAGTTGCATCTCTTTTTATCGCGTGACTCTTATATATCTTCTGAATATGTTACGCCCACTGATTCGACAAGTCGACCCCGCCGCATACCTACTTATAGCTTCATACCTAAAATTCGGAGTGAACCATCTGTGATCATCTGTGGTTACGCGTTCTTTTATAAATAACTCTAGCTTACAAACATAACAAAGTCCCAGCCTTTATTATCTAACTACCTCCAGATTTATAACATTGGCTATTTCAACCGTCACTCAACATAACGATATACCTTAACAAAGGGTTGTACCTTCAAATTAGAAGCTGAACTTCCCCCTGACCTTGAAAAATCCCATGCCAGTCTTGTTGTGGAGTAGTGACGTCACTCCTACATAGCTCTGGATGACTATGGGGGAGTGGTGTATGCAGCACGCTGATGACGTCATGTGTTCTATTGCTCTTTGTATCTTTAGGGCGAATGTTTCCATGTCGTAGGTAGATTTTTCTTCTGCTGTTCCCTCTGAAAATAATTACGGCTGAGGTGAATATGTGTGTAATATCTAGAGTTCGACCGAATTTCGTTTTCGATTTTCGGCAATCTTCGACCAATTTCGTTTCCGGCCAAAAAAAAACCGGAAATTCAACTCGATTTAGGTACCTACCTTATTAACGGCCGAGTATTGATTTCTGTTATGTATGCTCGAACGTGATTTTATTACCAAAAATCAAAAACCAGCCAGGGGGCTCCGGGCAGCGACACAAATTCCTAAATATAAAACCAAAGAATGGGGATTGAACCAGGAACAAGCCGAAGTCACGATTGCTGAGCTTAACCCAGGCTACGAACCCATCGCCATCATCTACCTAGCCTGTCCTATACAGGGTGGCATACATCGCCGCGAAAACTGTTACCATGGATTCAGTACATGATTCTGAATCCGGGCGCGTTGAAATTATCCGTCGGTTATTAAAATAAAATCTGCTGTTCCATACATTTTGACCGCGTAGGTATTGCATTTTTCTATGAAACAGCAGATTTTTTTTTTTATAACCTACGAAAAATGTCAACGCAAGGGGGTTCGGAATCATATACTGAATCCATGGTAACAGTTTTCGCGTCGATGTCCCTGCCACCCTGTATTGTAGTCAGCTTCCAGTCTAACCGGATGCAGCATGCAGCTGAATACCAGTATTTTACATTGAGCGATCTGATCTCCACAACCCAATTACTGGGTAAGAACCCGAGCTAAAAACACACACACAAAAAACACATATAATAAAAAAAGTTGTATGTACATATCACCTTCACCTTTATGCCAGAAGATGGGATGCGAGGCGTACGTGAGGAAAGGCACATCTTGACTGAATGGATTCCACACCGTCTTCAGGGGAACTGGCTCGCCTTTGTTCCACATCAGTCGCACGCCACGGAGGTGGCGCTCTCTGTGGTCAATATTAATGTTATTAGCTATCGTTTCTTTAATATTTGGGTAAGAAGATCTTCATTATTAACCCCTGGTGAGTTTGTTCATTGGGTTTGTTAAGAGTAAAAGGAGTGCCGGTCGTTAAGTGGAACTTTTTTCTTTTCGGAAGCTAATGAAAGACAATAAATTCCGTTAAGACTCCATAATACCTCAGCTCAAATTCACTCCCTATCTCGCTCGCACTATATTGCTCGCGGACTGAGTGAGAGCAAGACTGAGCGGCAGGGAGAAGGCTCCAAGGCGCCAATAGTTTAGGTAATTTAATTTACGGCGAAAATAATGATAATTGAAAAAAAAACATTACATCTGCTTTATAGTTAGTTCAGTTATCATGCAAAGTTTCATAATCTAATTTAAAGTATTTTTTTCATTACTAGCGGTTTATTGTTCGGTTTGGAGGTAACTTTGGAATTTTTTTCTACCGAGAAAATTTAATAATCGTGTTTCCGTCAAAAATAGTACTTACTGAACATTAATTCTCAACTTTACCTTATTTTTATTTCAAAATGAATGCTGCAGTATTTTTGATATATCGGAGGATAATGCTAAGCAATTTAAGGTATTATAAACTCTTAACCAGTGGATGGCGCGGCCGCCCGAAAATAGATCATCATAGTCCTCCAGAGGACAGTCAGAGGATTTATGTAATTTTTCATGCAAGTTTTAGCGAATTGTTTTAGAACTTGTTAAAAAACTCCACCAACTGTAATGTACTACAATTCTTGCAAATAAAATGTCATTTAATTTCATTTCAGAAGTCCCCTATTTTCGCATCATAATGCTGTGAGCATAAAAGCGATGTCGTTGTCTTTCTTCACGACAACTCATCTGGGAAAATACTTACAAAGGCGAATAAAACTATTTAATAATACTAAAAATATTTTTGTCGATAAGAAGCTAAACTAATACAACTAGAAACATGCATGTTTTACAATATATTACTAAAAGTTGAAGTGTAAATAATATTAATATAGTGATTCAAATGTAATATGCTATTTAGTGTTCTGATTGCCATTCTGAAAATGATACATGCTTTAGATAGAATGGCAAAGATACCATTGGATAGATTTTAGTAGGTAGATAAAAAGATAAGAGCGGAAAACGTAACTTTTATCAGCAGTTGGGTAAAAACAATTGCTTATGACAATGAATGAAGATATGTATTCACTACTAATCTGTTGGATTTTCAATGCTAGGCTTAGCGCCGAGAGTTGAAAATCCAACAGTACACTTTTATTTAGGGATTCATTTAGGTGTAATTTATTTGTCGGTGGCATTACTTGCGCATCATAGATAAGTTTATCTTTGTTCTGCGTCATACCCCCTTATTTTAAAGTTTAGTGATAATGATTAGCGTCTGCTTAATCATACATTTTTTTATGTTTAAACGTATCTTAACTTTATGCAACGTTTATAAATAAGGGGCATGACGCAGAATAGAGATAAACTTTTGTTTAGCAACGTTGTGTGTGCAACTTCAAGGCGCAGGTCATGATGCGCTTAAGGTTGCCAACCATTGTTTTTCACGGTTACTGTACACACGGCTACACATCAAGCTATACAATTCCAGTTTATGCTGATCTCGCAATGTATAGGATTTCCGTACAATGAGAGGTCAGTTTATACTGGAAAAATATAGCTTGATGTGTAGCCGTGTGAGCCGTGTTTCACTGAGATATACAAATAAATGAACATGGTGCGCGGTGTAAAACACCAATAATTTCATAACATTCAAATAAACATAAAATACTGTTTATTTTCCTCTGTAACCACAATACACTTACTTTATTTATTTTACAAAAAGTCAGCAACCCTTGCGCTCTACCTTGCAACAACATGAGCTGTTGTTGCAACGTCGCCAAATATGTCGAGCGTCAAGCTACTTGATGCCTTGCAAATACACAGATGCTGCTGTCTACTTTCTAACTTTACAACATCGAAATATTACAAAAGCGTAGTGATATCATGAACATAATATTCCATATGAGGAAAATAATTTGTTTGTGGTCAGCAAGGCGAGAAAAATCATTTACAATTGCAATTACCTCTTGACTGTTAATAATTCCCCACTTAGTGTATTTCTTAAGTTAACCTAATGAAGAAACCACAAACAAATGTGAATAGCCAGGCATAACAGAAAACCTATTAATTGATTGCAGACTTTATGTTTATATTATAGCCGCTCTGCATTCTGTTTACACAATTTAAAACATAAAATCAGACCTGATTTCCCCGAAAAGTTAAACCGATGGTGGTCTAAATAGTGACGTCATAAAAAAAATATTCTAAATGCCCAAAGGTGTCCGATAATACCCCATGTATGTTCTGCGATTCTTGATAGTTTACTAGTTGATATTTTTTAATTTCTTTAAAAAAAAGTTGGAAACCGCTTTAAAAAAAACCATCTTTATTTCACATTCCTTTTTTTTTGCAATTTTCATTGTTATCAGACATAAAATAATCATCTTCCGTTCCAATCATTATTTCAAGATAGTAATTTACGTTCGAGTGAAAAAAAAAAAAAAAAAAATAAACGCAAACATGCCTGAAGCCTGAAGTGAAAAAAACTTACACTATTTTTCCACATACATTCTCTACATCAAGCTACGCAAATATACATCAAAATACAAAATTAACCCAAAAGAAGCTAGCAACTTTTAGTGTATCCTACAGCAACTGAAAGGTACCTAGGTTCAAAATACTTGGGATCGAACAGTTTACTGTTCTGGTGGTCCACGTCTTCGTGCGAGGGTCGGCGGCACAACCGGTCTATGACGCAGTCTTTCACGACAGTTGAGACGCCGGAAGCGATGCCGTTCAGGCGACTGTGTACCAACATGGGTTAACAACTTTATAGGACCTGTACGTATTGCGTATAAGATAGTCAATTGATTCAGACATGACCTTGCGGAAATCCGTTATTAATAAAATACAATAGACATTGATATATTTAGTAACCTGTTCCGCTTAACTATTCCTAAAGAGCCATAAAAAACCCTATAAGAAATCGACACGTGTTTCACCTCTCAACGACGTATCCTCAGGATGACGATTGACTTGTCACGAACCCGAACACGACGTGTTGCCATACCAAGTATCAGTCGCAGAGGGCTCTGCGACCAGCGCTCGGTGTGGCAACACGCCGTGTTCGGCTCTTTAGGAATAGTTAAGCGGAACAGGTTACTAAATATATCAACGTCTATTATATTTTTTATTTTTGGTGCTAAAGAAATCCTTACCAATTTCTTCAAATATAAAGTTCAAGAACAAAGATTATATATTAATACGTTATCTATTATAATACGTCTGTGACAGATTATATCATTGAAATAATCATGTGCAGTGCACTACGTTGTCTTGTCTGAATTTATTGTTACCTACAGAGATTACACATAGATAACAAGATAAGTCTGCAATATTTTAATTATTTAAATTTTCCTAAAGATATAATGGGATTACCGAGTCTCTAGCTTAGTCATTTTAATCAAGTTTATGTGTTTATTAAAATATTAATTCACACAAGCAAACATGAGATACCATTTTAAATTAACCATTTAATAAATCACTTCACGTGACCAGAGCGCTGGCTCGTTCTTTGGCTAAAGAATTAGCATTGCCCAGAAGACTCCGGATGACAGCAATGTGGACGAGTATCTCGACGTCCAAGTGTACTTTTAGTTTCGTATATATTTATATAGTTAGTCATTTAATTTAGAGTTAGATTGTATACAAGGTTATTGGTTATATGTCGGCAATCCGTGAAGGGTATGTAGGAGAGGTCTTTTGCAACCAAATGACCTCTCATGACCCATATGCCAATGTCAACCATTTTCGTGTTTGACATGATATATTTTAAAATGAATGAAATATAAAATAAATTTGGTAAAACTCATACATAGTGCGAGCGAGTATGTAAAGAGTTCTCATTTGACCCATTTACCACCAAAACCTCTTCTGCACGCGTGTTATAACCTCGTTTGTGTGAGTGCAGTGTACCCAGGTATGTGTGCCGTATCGTATGCACATGCAGTGATAGACATTTACTCTCGTTCAAAACTTTAAGCTAGATACTTGTACCGACATGTAACCTTTTATAAAATTAACTAATAAAAAAAACTTTATATTCAACCTCAACGATTGCCCCAAAACCATAATTCGCGCTCGGCTGAACGATGACTTTTTCAAAAGTGTATAGTGGTTATTGTACCTTATATATAATAATATGTATACTCAATCTTTTTTATCGTGCTTGTTAGTGATCCTAAGATTTCTACTACTTTTTCTGTTTTACCCGTGAGAACCTGTAATTGGCTCTATGTTTCTTAAACAACTGTTATCCATTTGCTATACTTAGCTGTTGCTTCTCCTATAAATAAACAAATAAAATTTCAAAGTCAATGACTCGAAATTTGTTGATATTTGCATAGGAGTTAAAAGTGGTAATTTGGTTGTAAATGACCTCTCCTACATCCCCTTAATGGATTGCTAACATAATTATAACCAATAATCCTGTATAAAATTTGCCATCTTTAGTTATAATAAAAATTAATGTAATAAATTATGTATATTAGTCATTACTGCAGTTGAAATTTTTGCAAATAAATATTATTCTATTTTATAGGTTTTTATAAAAGCTTGTGGCCAAAATCAATACAAATAATGGTGTTGTTTTCTAGATCTATCACAAAATCACAAGAAAAACCAGTTATTGGCTAATAATAAAACAATTCTTAGGCAAGAGCTATCAAGTATTTTTTTGTTGCTTATTTTGTATAGGTATTAAAAACCAGTTTTCCTCTATATTATGTTTTCCTGTTTGTTTTAGCCTCAATTATTTTTCAAATGTTTTTTGTTCCCTGTTTAGCAATTTAAATATATTTAATTTATATTAGAATTGTAATTTTTTGCCTGTTCTACTCCATAAGAACCTATTACGGTTTGGAATGGGTTACTAGCTTCATCTTTCTGACTGACCGACCCCTTGACAATTCAAAAGTGCCTGTAATTGGTTTATTTGAAATAAATGCTTTCAGTTAGAGATTGAAAATACTAAAATACTACTCTCTATTCTAATATTTTTTTAACAGTATTTTTATTTATTTAGTTACTTGCTAATATTTTTCTAAGGTTTAAACTTACGGTACTAAAGATGAAGGTGGGTAGACCAGCTCCCCAATGACAATAGTATCCAGGTCATCCAAATACGTCTTCTTGAATTCAAGCTGCTTCATGGCAATGAAGTCATACTTGATAGTCATGACCAATCTAGAAGTAAGGAGTATAATCCTCTCCTTCTCATTATCCCATAGAGTTATCCTGGAAAGTCAATTTTTTTTTAATGAGAGACAGAATTTAAAGCTCTGGTCAAACTGAGCGAATCGCTCGCGCGGTGCGATACGAAATTCGCTCGAGCCAATTGTGTCAACTAACTTGTATGGTGGACGGAGCGCGAATAGTCGTGTGACTTCCTAATCATTAAAACGATCAACGCTCGCAGTCATCGATTCGCCTCAGTTTGATCAGAGCATAGCAAATAAGGAAAAATGTTCCAATCAGATTTTTTAAGCTAACAGAAGATTGAATAAAATTAATAAATATATCGTCGCCCAGCAGTGAAAACCTCGGGTGTCTCATTTCCTCAAAAAAAATTATATTTGTTCTTTGGATTGATAAACTCGGTAAGCACAGATTACTCTAGCAAACTTTCGAATCAGCTACTCCTAGCGCTATCTATGACGTGCTATGAGAACCTTGTATCAAAATAGGCTCCGCCATTTTCGTCTGAGAAACTCGCCAGTACGGTTGATAATAGCGTTATTCCGGATTAAAAATTGAAGAAAGTGAGAAGAAGTATTTAGGCACACGATATAGAAACAATGTGATACGTACCTAAGGAATGCATAAAATCTAAAAAAAACAAAAGGTAATATCTTCCCCACTCATACATTTTTTTTTCAGGAGACAGTTTTTTCTTCCTCCTGTAAAATTTAGTTATAAACACTTACGTGGTTTTCACTGCTGGGCGACGATATATAGATAAGATAACAACATTGCTCATACAACAGTAATAACAAATTGTTGATAATAACCTCATCAAAATATTTTGATGAGGTTTTTAAAGAAAGAAAGAAAATACATTTATTTATCACAGACTAAAAGGCACAAAACACCTACAATGCTAAAAGCAACAACTTTTATTATTCATAGCACAACACAACATATTATACTACAAGTAAAGAAAAAGAAAGAACAAAAAAAAGAAACAAAACAAGTGTAAAGTGCATTGTACAGTAAAATATGCTGTTTTATTTCATTGTCTGAACTTGCCAACATGGAATCTTTGATTTAAAAAAAACTGCTGTGGTTATCTTTTAGTTTAATAAAGCCCACTTGATGTACCGTGATAGTGCATATGATTGTGGACCCCCCTGGGTATTGCACTTTTTTAGGAAATAACAGTCTTTTTTAATCCAATAATTAATTTCAAGGCAGGGGAGTCCAGAATCTTGTACGGAAATCCTATGCATTGCGAGATCAGCATAAACTGGAAATGTATAGCTTGATGTGTAGCCGTGTGTACTGAATCTGTGGTAACATGTTGTGTGTCAATGTCCCTACCATTCTGCATATGGGGAATTTAAGTTGTTAATCAAATTGCTTAACAATTATTTTCCTTGACTGTAATAAAGTTTGTTGACAATATGCTTACTCCGTCAACAGCCATGATCCCAAGTACTCTCCATCTTCAGGGAACAATAGTCCCGTAATACATTCCTGTATAGCAGTCTCCACAACTCCCTTGCGGAATGTGAAGAAGTCTTTAATGTTTTCCTTGTCAAACGGCACATCGTAACGAGGGAATACTGCCTGTATGCCTGTTGGTGTAGCTGCAGTTGCTGTCACTGGAGGGTTTGTTTGATCCTCGGATGCTCTGGCATCTGTAGCATGAGATGACATACTGTAGTCTACATTCATATTGCGGAAAGTTCTTCGATGATAGTATGAAAATGGATAAATTCTAATCAAACTAAACCATGTTATATTCAAATAAGTAGTTACCCGTTCTTTGTATATAGGTAATGGATTAGTTCTATTCCATATGGGGAATTTAATAGTTACCTACACCAATTATAATGCTCACCTTCGCGCCATATATAGCATGCCTACGTTAAATATATTTTTATACAGACTAAGTTAGGACTAAGTTTATTTTTACCTCACTGAGAACCACAGAAAAAAACATCCGACATGGAATGTGCTATGGCATAATATTTTCAAAACATACCGGCAAAGGAAGATGTGGAAGAGGTCAAGGAATTTTCACCAGACAACACCGAGGGATTAACACTAGTCGGGGGTTTCCTTTTCGCCGATTTATCCGTAGTATTATTGCGATTACTTTCTGAGCTCTCCGTCACGGTGGTATCCGTCGACAGCTGCAGGGTACCGCCGCGGAACTCCAAGTCTTCATCTTGCAAGTCACTCATCCTGTATTTATGTAGTTTTCTTTATTCTAAGCACTGTTTTCTTTTTTATTAGTAACTGCTCTGCGTAAATAAAATAATCGACCGACGGACTGATAAGTTACGTCAGTGTCATATGCGTTTCGTTTCAACGCTATGATTATTTTTTGTGTAGTGATACACTTTCTTGAATTGAATAAACAAAATAGTTTTATACAATAATAATAAAAATCATAATTTTACTAAGTTTAATCTGAAGGTTATACTTTTTTAATTGATCAAATATAAAAAAGTAGAACTAAACGAAGAATACTGCCAATGGCGGCATTAAAAGTTTCCCAATATTTCAAAAAGTTTGGTTTCCCTGGATTATAGTCGTCTCTCCTATTTCATGTTATTGTGATGTTTTTGTATTATTATTTTGTATTATTGAAATTGGTTAGTAATTCCATTGCATTGCCGTTTGATATTACTTCACACATTAGCTTCACAGGTAGGTTCGCGACACTATTGACGGAGTTTATTTAT
Source organism: Agrochola litura (assembly GCA_949152395.1). Lineage (NCBI taxonomy): Eukaryota > Metazoa > Arthropoda > Insecta > Lepidoptera > Noctuidae > Agrochola > Agrochola litura. The sequence continues at coordinate 3,599,648 of OX424502.1, read as the reverse complement.
TTTAAAATAAGTACGCCAACAGAATATACATTTTACATTAGTTAGGTAATTAATGAAATTTATAGGTAGGTATAAGATCTGATGTTTAGAAAATACAGGAAAACACGCAACGAAACGCACGAAAAGCAACATCTTCTGGCTTTCATCCTCAATCTACGGCACTGAAAAATTAATCAGGAAAATCCTAGCCTCCGCACTGATTAATTTTTATGTGCCGTGCTTCACCGAGGCTATGTGAATGCCTGGAGACTCGCTTGTCCGAATTCAGATCGACCCGACAATCCATCTTCCCAGAGACGGTGGGATGAGCTGCTCTGCAGAGCAGTAGGTACAGAAGAATAATTTACTTGACACGTCAGCTACTGCGGAGCGTGCGCGCCTGCTGGTTGTGGATAGATAAGTACTTAAGTACCTATGAGTTCATGCAGGGCCGGCCCGTTCATATAGGCGAACTAGGCGACGGCCTAGGGCGCTCGTATTAGGGGGGCGGCAATCGGCGTCGGCATCGAAATTAAAAAATAATACTGTACTTTAATTTTTATTTACTTACAACTTCAAAATACTCCCAATCTTTTACCAATTTTTCTACCAAAATGCGCTCATGGACATTTACGAAACCATCGGTACGGAAATCAAAAGCGAGTTTAGTTGATAGCCTCAACTCGCTCCATTGCAAAAAAAATCGCGATTTCAAATGTATTACTCCTCTTGTTGTATGTTATAGTTTTGTTCAAAATTGATTTGACTATTATAGTTTGACCGCGATCGTTGTACCGATCATGCCTGAGAGATATTTCTCGACGGCATGTGAAGCCAAGTCAGAGGCCCATGGGTGGCTTTAAAACTCTGACACCAGGTTAGTCATAGTCACTAACCACGCGAAAAGGAAAGAACACAGTTTTATTTTGTCACGAATTTTCTTAAAAGGGCGCCGTTCCAGCCTTTCGCCTAGGGCGCCAGGAATTCTCGGGCTGGCTTCATGCACTACCATCGTCGAACATAGGCACTCTGTTCGACGACACTACTTTCCGCCTCGCTGCTTCTCTGCGACTAGGAGCTAGGACCTCCTAGTTCTCCTCATCACTGTCTCTGTGGCGAAGTGCGTGAGGGACGTCCTGCAACGGCAACAACTAACGATAACGTCATTACTGTGCGGCGCATGTTAGAGGCTGATAAGAGAGTGACCTACCAACAGATTTGGGCAAGCTTAGGCATTCGTATATTATGTCATGTGCAAAAAATCTTACATCAGGAAGCTAGGTATGTACTAGATGGTAGGTACTCCATAATTTGACCATCGAATGCGACTTTGCTTAGAAAGTAATGGAGAATATTTCGAAAAACAGTACAGGTATTTAGAAACTTAACGCTTCTCTCCGGTTTTTTAACCGACTTCCAAAAAGGAGGAGGTTATATGTTCGACGCCTATTTTTTTTTTGTTTAATGTTTGTCCACCGATTTCTCCGCCATTTGTGGACCGATTTTGAAAATTCTTTTTTTGTTTGAAAGGGTATGCTCCCAAATTGGTCTCATATAAATTTTATTAACTTTGCTCAAAATACGTATTTTTTTTCCCACTTAGTATGTAGATGATATGATAAGTTCCTGACACTGGTAGTAGGTAGTGGTATTCGAATGTGTGTGGGGTAGGTACCACAACTAAAAAGTGAAAAATAAAAACTTTTTACAAAAAAAAAACTACCAACTTCCAAAAAAAACACTACAAAGTGAAAAATAACTTTAATTTCGGAAGTCGGTGGCAAAAAACGAAACCACAAAACCCAAGACACCGACTTCCGAAATTAAAGTTATTTTTCACTTTGTAGTGTTTTTTTTGGAAGTTGGTAGTTTTTTTTTTGTGTAAAAAGTTTTATTTACTAAGAACTTTCAGTCTTTACCACGTAATATTATAAATGCGACAGTGAATTTATTTGTTTGTTTCGCTTTCCCGCTAAAACGGCTGAACGGACTGGCACATGGGTAGACCTTGACTTTTTATTTAAATTTTTGAATTGATATTATATTTTTATTACGGACGCTTTTAACGTGCACGTCTTTCTACATTGTTCTCACATGTATAAGTTCAACACGAATGATGTAACCAATATTTTGTAACAATATTTTGTCCGTGGAGTTTCTTGCCCGTTCTTCTCCATAGGTACCTACTAAGCTTTGGAATGGGCAACTAGCTTCATTTTTCTGACTGACCGACCCCTTGACAATTCAAAAGTGTCTGTAATTGGTTTATTTGAAATAAATGCTTTGAGTTTGAGTTGAGTTTTGAGTTTGATCCCGTGGGAATACCGTGATAAAAACTACCTATCCTATGTTCTAACGCAGATCATGGTCTACCCATGTGCCTAATCCGTTCAGCCATTTTACCGTGAAAGCGTAACAAACAAACTCACTTTTGCACCTATAACATTAGGTATAGTTAGGATGAAATGCAATAATTAATAACGTAACATAGAATATTTAGTTTTAGATGTAAATAAAGTTTTTGAAACCTTTCCAAAAACCTTTTTTACACCTCAATTGGGTTATAATTGCAATTTATTATTAATCTAGTTGTAGTTAGCAATTTTTCATATTTCCATACAGTAATATTGCCAAATTAATCAAAACAGGTAAATATTTGACAGCTATTTGCGATGTTGCCAACTTCAAAGCGAGTCGTCCACCGCCAGCTAAACTAAGTTAGTTTAATTTTCTATCAGTTGCCATTTGCCCATAGAGGAAAGTTATATATCATTTGCCCTTGGTGCAGACTGGACGCTCTCAATTGACTTGGAAGTATGTATATAGAGTTGTTAATACTCTTTTAGCTTAATGTAATTTATTTAAAAAATGGGAGGAAAGCCGCTAAAGTCGTAGGCACGACATAGGAAAATAGTTTTAGGGCTCTAATAGTTCACATGGAAATCAAAACAAAACAACAATAAAGTACTTAGTTCGGAATTCAAATTATTATACACGATAAATCTAATAATTGATAGACATGGAAATTAGCATTCGTTTGGATTTGGAAATGCGATGATACCTTGATATTAAAACAACAGTTAAGTACAAAATATTTATTTATTTTACAAAAATGATTGAACTAAATAAAAAGCACTAAAGTCTTACTTTCTATTTTCTGGCACAAGTTATCAAGTAATATGGCAAAAAATTATTTGAACCGGTAAATATTCGATACCTAGTACATTCACTATTTATTTTGCTTACGCACTTAGTATTGACAAAAATGCACTTAAATAATATCCTAAAAACTGTACAGTGTATTTTATTTATAAATACAATATAATAATTACATCCATTAACGTAATTGCTGTTTATAATTAAGAACCTACAGTATTGCAAATTCGAATTGAAAAAAAGAAATTAAGAAAAAACAGAGCCCTCAACTGCGTAACACACTTTGTGTCAAAATCCATTGCTTCTTATGTTTGAAACATTCGTCTGCTCAGCAACGTAAATAACGCAATGAATGTTATTGAATAGTCAAAATGACAGACATTGCAATTGTATGTGTTACACAACTATCCCGCAGGTTTTATTTAAAAGCATAAAGTTAAGATTATAATCTTCAAAATCCCTACATTTTGAAAATCGACGTTTTAAAACCAATAACCCTCAAACGCCATGTTGAGGAAATTCAATTACTTATACATAAATAATTATACCTTATTATACATAGTCAATCACTCAGCTGTCAAAATCTTTCTGACAAGTGAGGGATTCAACTTTTGAATATTATTGAACAGTAAAATTATAGTTAATTACATAACATCACGCCTCTTTCCCCCGAAGGGTTGTGCAGAACTGTACCTATAGTAGGTACATCCACATTTACGTTTCCAGTTATGTATAAGTCCCATGTAGTAGGGGGCGAGCTCATTGCCATCAACCGGGCACAAATCCAGACTGAGAAATTCCTGAAAGCTGCTACTGAGAAATTCCAGATCGAAAAACTCAATAACACTTTGCCCGACCCGGGGACCTAGGACCTCATGCTCAGCAGTAGCGCTTGCGACCACTAGACCAACGAGGCAGTCAAGTATCATAACAGTATAGTTAATTACTTATGTATAATTTTATACAAATGTATACAGAATATATGAGCTACTTCGAGAAAATAAAAGAAATGTGTGGTTTTTTAATTTAAAAAAAACTATCGAGTTTTACAGTAGTCGTTTAGATGTGTAGCATCTGACATCTCACCTTGGTAATAAGCAACAATATGATAGTAACAAAGGTAAAAGGGGGGTTAAAGGGGCAGGGTCTCGTCAAGGTCGTTTCTGAAGGCCAACTCTAGCACCGCGCGCGCTCATTGGTCAAATCAAATAGCGAGCGCTTCCCCGGCTTCCTGTTACACACTTCCGTCCCTTTTCACGAAATCACTCCCACAGATTTTTAAGGCATATTATGTTCTGTGCACAAATTGCAAGAAACCAAGAGGAAAGGAAAGAAATGTTACACAATCAATAATCTATTTATCCTTTTTTTCTACATGATCCTTTTATATAATATGAATTGGGATGTACACACACGTGTGTTATTTTTTTCACTTCAATGTCATTGAAAGTAGCTCAATAAAAAATCCTTTCACAGTAATTTTACCTTTGGTTAAAATCACAGTGATCTTTATTGTCGTTGCAATAAGGCTGCTGTTGGGTTGCAGCTATCAAAGGTAAAATTGCTGTGAAAAGACTAGTCGTCCTAGTAACAGCTACACCGTTTGGTGGGGCAATGTGGCGGGTACACGATGCACTGATCCATGCAGTACACATCAGCGCCCGCGCGACCTTCCAGCTCGCCCACAGCATCGCATTCTTGCCTGAAAATAATCACAAAAAAATATTATAATGTGGATATTGAGATTTAAAAAAAGTGTAGCACTCGGGGACTGTCGCGGTAAAGCTATTGCATAGCATTTGTAACGTCCATACTTCCTATTTGTCAACGCTACACTTGGGATGATGACGTGATGACATAAAACAAAAATTACGTTCCCATGACAACATCACGTTGTCATGGGAACCGTCATTACATGGTAGGTAGGCGGAGTGGGGGGTGTTAGGTTTTATTTTCGTTACGTTACGGAATTTCTTGATTCGGTCGCCGCGCTCAAAGCCCGCGATAAAAAACACAACAAAGATTCATGCCACAGTTGGCACTATGAATTTTTTATATATTCCATATTAAAATTCTTATTTCCAATATTAAGATATTTGCGTAGGTGGAAATAACAACAATTAATGTTATTTCCACTTAAACAAATATCAATTAAGTTAATTTCAGCAAGTTCAGTAGGTAGGTAGTTTTGAAAATTGTTTGAAGTTGTTGAGCAAACTGAATTATTGTGTGGGTTTTAAGAGTGTGTATTACTGAATTTGATTTTGTAACCGTTTTAGGTGTAAAAAGAGCATTTGGAAAGTTTCCAAATACTTTTTTTACATCCAAAATTAAATATTCAGTTTTACGACATTATTTATTGCATTTCACAATCAATATTTTAGTTCACTATAGAGCGATATTTCATATTTCCATGCAGTAATATTACCAAATTAATCAAAACAACGAAATATTTTACAACTATTTGCGACGTTGCCCACTTTCAGAGTGCACACTTACTTACAGTTACTTTTCTAAAAACACAAATCTGTTTACATTTTTGGAAACTGAAGATAGAAACTACTTAAGTTTTTATTTTATTGACAACGAAACACTGATGATACTCACGGGCAAGTACACAAGTCTTCAGGACAGTTGGGCGGGTACCGCAGACAGTTGGTCTGACACCAGCTCAGCATGCCCGGAAGTCTTCGGAAAGTTTTAGTCGGCACACACACTTGGTCCCTGGAAAGTTAACGCAATCTATTAGAGTTAGCCTTAATGTGGCACATTTGTCATTTTTATTTACACAGCTAAAGGTTGGGTTACTACCTAGCCGGGAGGTTGTTTGAAACCAGTTCGGTAGTTGACAATAAACTAGAAACTAATGGAAACGAGTTTCATCTCACATTTTTACCGTACACCTAAGCAAGAATACCTACATGATAGAAATTTTGATGTAAGAATTAAAGAAAATAATACGTTATAAGTTTTGCGCGCGAGTTGAGTTCCTTAAGAGGGCGCCCAATGGTCCACTAGGAGCACTCCTTTAAAAAAGTATTATCTCATGACTGCGAAGGAATTATGAATAACGGCTAGTAAGGACCCTCGGTAAACGCGTCTAGAATTTTCTAATACCTTTTATAAAGTTTCATATTGAGACAAGAAGCAACAAAATACGATCTAGAGGAATGTGGCCCCTTTTCTTTAGATCGAATTTTGTTTTGCTCCACGATTACTGACAAATGCTTGCACTGACTGGTCAGGTCCACTCAAATCTGTGTGGTTCTTCCCTCAAAAGACCATTTCAGACACTTCTCTACATGGTCCTCATATGGCATGACCAAGATTATGTCTGGACTTTAAAAGAGACTGCGACCTCTGAGTTTGTTTCGACCTTTCTTCTCAGAGTAGTCAGATAGGAAACGCCGAACTTATCTAGCTTTTTATTAATATTTTTTTAATATGACTTGTAAAAGTGATTCCGATATCCTATTTACAGAATAAACAATTTCATTTCAATAAAGAAGCTTGAGTATTTCAACGCATCTACATGTAGCATAGTCTTAATGCATCTACAATTAGGGGAAATAAACTTGCTGCAGATCGGTTTCGTGAAAGGTTGATACATCATTTTAGTCAACCGTTCCTGAAAACTTAAGATTCATCACTAGGACATTAATTTCTACCACAAAGCCTAGAAATTAAGCATCTACTCTAAACAGGTAAAATACAAAGGTTTTCTGTACATTCTTGCAACACAGGATCATGTTAGTCACAACTAAGGCTTTATACAACTGTACATTTCTTAATATACGAAGAAAAGAGATTTGGGGGTTTGACAGCTTGTTAGTTACGTCATAAGAGCGTTTATTCTAAAAGTGTGCAACGTCGCAAATAGCTGTCAAATATTTACCTGTTTTGATTAATTTGGCAATATTACTGTATGGAAATATGAAATATCGCTAACTAGTGAATTGTTATTGTAACACTGAATGTAATGTAGTACCTAACCGTTTTAGGTGTAAAAAAGGCATTTGGAAAGTTTCCAAATACTTTTATTACATCTAAAACTAAATATTCGGAGTTACGATATTAATTATTGCATTTCATAAGCAATATTTTAGTTCACTAGTTGGCCATATTTCTCATTTTCATACAGTAATATTGCCAAATTAATCAAAACAGCGAAATATTTGACATCTATTTGCGACATTGCCCACTTTCAAAATGCACGCTCTTAAGTTGAACACAAACATGAGAACTAATCTACAACACATAACATCCAAGAGAGGTGGAAAATTTATTCACAAAGGCACCACCACGTCGTCAGCCAAAACCTTTTAATCATTCCAAGGACATGTCAAAGTATACCTAATGATCGGTGGAACAAAGTCCTCCACAGAATCTGTATCAATATTGTTGCTGAAAAAAAACGATCAATATTATAGTGCACGTTATTGACAGCAAACATATAATTATACATTACACATACATATTTATGTTTTACCTAATAACGTACGATTCCTTTCGGATATCCTTCAGTCTTTGTCTGAAATAATGAAGCCACAAGACACATATAAATACTTACATAAATAGTGAGATACGTACAAACATATAACAAATAATAATGTGAGAAAAGATACACACAATATAGACAAAAATCATACATGGGATGAGCAAAATTGTATATAGTGTTATCGAACCTGACGACAAGAGGGTAGACATTTCTGGGCATGTTAAAGTCTCTGTAGTAGAGGAGGAAAGGATAGTCCCTCCTAAGGTCTCCGGCAAAGGCAGGCGGTAGACCACCGGTACTGGTGATCACGCTGACGTCAGCGCAGTTCCTGAAGGTCTCCGAGCGACCACACCCGACGGCCTCTGTGCCATTAGAACATACTCCCCACATATTTCCTGAATAAGAATATATTTATTTGCATAAAAACACGGTATAAAAAGATGGTAAAAGAACAATTTAGAAAAAAACATGTTTTGCCAATATAATAATCGGCATGCAAATTTTTCAGTAGATATATAACTTACATTTTAAAAAATTGTCAATAAAATATTTAACACTGATTCGTAAAACTTTATTTTTGAATAATCTGATAACTTATTACGTGGAAAAATTAGGTTTCTCTCGACCTGCCCTATTTAAAAGGTACTCAAGAAGTGTGCCTCTGGGATTATTCTCTTCATCATATGTTCCAGTTTCCCGGTAACTCGGTTGTGGAAGTTAGATAGACAGTCACTCCATGTAAAATACTGTAATCCGGTTAGACTGGAAGCCGACCCCAACATAGTTGGGAAAAGGCTAAATGAAGTGTCTGGGATTATTTATTCTCTTTATCTTCAGTAGTTGGTTTATCTCACCAGTATAATAAGTCCATTGCAACACACACTGGGTGCATGTTATGTAGGGAGGCAGCCGCACCCTGTACCTGAAGATCTCCTTCTTAGCAGTGTCCAGTGGAATCAGGAACCTGTCTTCTCTCGTCTCGGATATGTACAATGGGAACCTGGAAAGGATAAAATTAAATCTTTTAAGGATATTTCTTCTAAAAGCCTAGATCCTATCCTTCATTATTTATTAGTATATAGGTCACTCTGCGACCAGCGCTCGGTGTGGCAACACGCTGTGTTCGGGTTCGCGACAAGTCAATCGTCATCCTGAGGATGCCTCGTTGAGAGGTGAAACACGTGTCGATTTCTTAGGGTTTTTTATAGCTCTTTAGGAATAGGTTAGCGGAACAGGTTACTAAATATATCAACATCTATTGTATTTTATAATGGATTACCGCAAGGTAAAGCCTGAATCAATTAACTATAGTATACAGGGTGAACCCCCTGTGGATTTCGGAATCATGTATTGAATCCATGGTAACAGTTTTCGCGTCTATGTCCCTGCCACCCTGTATAGGTATTTGTGGTATTAAGACGCTCATACTTAGTAATAAAATTGTTGTCGAAAGCTAGAAGGGTTAGAGAATATGATGAGAATGATCATTATATAGTCCGCGCGAGACTGCTAGTCACCGTCTGAGGTATGCGAGCAGTGAGGCGAGGAGGGCGCCATTGACAAAATTGTCAGTCTGAGTTAGCTTGGCCTTTATCTACCTCCCTCGTCTCACCACTCACTTACCTCAGGCGGAGACTAGCAGTCGCGCGCGGACTATAGCAAACTTTAAATTCTACTTAAGCATGGTTCACATAGGATGAAATAAGGGCTAAAATCAACCAAATCTATTCAATAACCATTACGTGTCGGACCACGCACAATAAAGGATTCCGTAGTTGGAATGAATTTATCCCAAATACAAACTTGACATTGTAGTTGAAAAACATGTTCTCCCATACATTCCAACTACAAATGTAAGTTTGTACGCACAATATTGAGAGATTTACCATGTTATTTTAAGACCATAGACTTCTTATAGGTTTTCCTGTAATATATGGGTAAAGAACCTTTCTCTGTATTTTTTTCAAAATTTTAGGCTCAGTAGTTTCGGAGATAAGCGTGGGAAATGGTAAATTTTCATCTATTTTCTTATCTTTAATATCTTTAAATATATCTTTATTTTTATTTATTTTAAAATGGTAAAAGTTGAAATATTTCAGATCCTCGTAACAAGACCTTTCATTTGTTATGTCACACATGTCAATGCGTGTACAGTCAATGTGAAACTTTTTTTTTACATTTGTTATTTGACTCCCAAAAGTGACCTCTATATTCCAAATTCATTTATGTACGTTACACGTCCGTTTTTGGGTCAGAGAAATACATATGTACCAAATTTCAACTTAATCGGTCCATTAGATTAAGAGCAAATTGACTGTGACAGACGGACAGACAGACACACGAGTGATCCTATAAGGGTTCTGTTTTTCCTTTTGAGGTACGGAACCCTAAAAATAGTGAAGTGAGCTGTCATTCCACCATACGTCGACCGTAGGTTCAATTGAGGTAAGGGACAAAATACGATTTTTCAGGAGAGGCCGACAAAGTTTTTTTTCGGCCTAAATCGCCCATAACTTTTTTTCTTATTAACCTTTTTCGGGTCTGTTTTTCTTACGTTAGAATTTTTTCATATTCACCATTCGATAGAGCGAACAATTCTGAACAAAACTGTATACTCAACTCATTTTGGGTATTTTGTCCCTTACCTCAATTGAACCTATGGTCGACGATATGTTAGGGATTGACACTGTTGACAGCTCACTTCCAAGCTCACTTCACTTAAGCGTTCACGGTGAGATTTTTACAGAATAGCACTGAAAGATTGAATCAATATTTGACAGCTCACTTCAAACTCACTTTACCGAAGTTTTTACGGTGAGATTTTTACAAAATAGCCCGATTATAGATATTATAGACATATATACTTTTTTTTTTTAAATATCAACGTTGCCCCACAATACAGGAGAAATTCCTATTGTGGGGCAACGTTTTTATTAAAAAAATAAATAATATAAGTATCTATAATCGTTTACAAACATTTAAACTCACATACACAAACAGCCATATGATTGATTACCAACCTGTCAAAGCATTCCTGTGTGGCTTCTTGCTTCGGGTTATTGTTCGGACATAGCTTCATTACGAACGTTCCGAGATGGTTTGCTGTCAACTCCACTTCCACTTCGATTTCCTGTTGAATTGAATTAGTTTCCTACTTAACTGCACTGTACTTAATACCAAATTTACAGTGTAAGTTATCATAATCAGTCTATAATTTTCCCACTGCTGGGACACAGGTCTCCTCTTTGTGAGAGGGAGTGGGCCGTAATCCACCACGCTGGATGCCATATATCTTTTTTTTTGGTTCTAAGACATCCTCATGATATTTTCCTTCACTGTTTTGAGAGCAGTGGTGATGAAATAATTTACACAAAGTAAAAGGCTCGCCTGGGTTTGAACTCACAACCTACAACTCGTAAGTGACGGTCGTTATCACTGGGTAAGTATTCTTTGTTAATTTTAAATTTATAAAATACCAGCGGCACCTTACGGTTTCACCTACATAAGGGATAAAATGTATTATATGTGTTAATCCAGGTTTTAAACTATCTGTGTGCCAAATTTCATCCAAATCCGTTCAGTAGTTTTTGCGTGAAAAATTAACAAACATCCATCCATCCATCCTCACAAACTTTCGCATTTATAACATTAAATATTAGTAGGAAGGAAGTAGGATTAATAAGATTTCAGACAACGCCGAAATTCTTAGACGCTGACTTAGCCTGATTGCATGCTTTGGGAATTTGGAATGAAAGCATTATTGCTGGCAACACTATCATCAGTAGAATGTTAGCCAATCAGCCCGTGATAAGTCTTCCCCAGTACCTGAACTATTGAACCCAATGCTGACGAGAACGTCATTAACTCTTTCTGGTTACCTACTTCCCATTAAAACAACGATATTTGTGAACACTGACCTGTCCAACGCTGTAATGCCGGGTGACGATACCTTTGCCGTACATTCCACCAGCTTCATGAGGCCGTGGTTCAGGTACGTGGTGCGCGTCTCCACAAACCCCACATTTGCCTTCGTTCTGCTCCCATTGGACTGAAATGTTTTAAGAATTATGAAAATATGAAACGATTCTAACACCTTTTAAGGGTCTGCATAACACCGTTGACATTGGCTGTTGGCCATACAATTGCTCGTCGCGCAGAAAACGCGCCGCCCGCGCGCCGCGCCTCCAGCGCTGCCGTTCGGTTTCATAGGGAATATTTATTTTTACCCGACTACGGCGTAGCCAAAAAGGAGGGTTATGTATTTGACCTGTGTGTATGTATGTACATACACACAGGTCAAATACATAACCCTCCTTTTTGGCTACGCCGCAATCGATAAAAATAAGCCAGAGGGATTTGTTTAATTGACTTTGACCATTCTCAATGGTCAGATCCTTTATATAAGAATATAGAGCCCGATTTAGACGAACGTGACACGCATTCACAAAGTATTTAGTAAATTAACAAATGAAATAGACTTCACCTTGGAGGCTTTTATTGATAGGTCATTGAACTTCATTTTCCGTAAGTAGGTACAGACGCCAGCACATCAAGCTACTACAATCTGTCAAATTTATTTAATAGATTTTCAACTTTATCGCTGAAAGTTAAGGTTCAAAGTTGATTGGGAAAATTGTACAGTTTCGGGTAGCTTGATGTGCTGGCGTCTGTACATTGGCTCCTCGCATCATTAGTGGAATCAATAGACTAAGATAAAAAATATATATTTGCGGTAATGTTCAAAACGAACGCAAGGATAATGCCCTGTCTAGAGATTCAATGCGGATAATATGTGATTAAAACTCTTTTCAGACAACGCTATACTATTGTGATATTTAGTATAGCAAATAAGGACCTAATGCTATACTATATAGCATGGCGTTCACATTACGCGATATAATCGCAAGCATTTATAGTATATGGCAAGCTCTGACTCGTTTCGCTTGCGGGACGGCCGGGGGTGAGGGAGGAGGAAAAGGGCGGCGCACGATATAGCACAGCATGAACTCAGCGCACGCTCAATTTTATAGCGTATAGTAAGCCAATAATATATTCCCCCCCGACCCTTGCTCGAAAACGAGGTGCCAGCAGTTGTTGCAGCTGAGCACGTAGCTTTAAATACCCCGCATAATAATCATGATGAAAATATAAATTTGATCCAGCCTGTCCCTTCTTGCTGTCCTCCCATCAGCGATGCCCTAAGCCGAGGTTCGTATCCCACAGGGGGTGCCCTTAACGAGCATTCGTTTAATTTTAATTTAGAATAAGTTCTTAAAGCTCCTGGCTGGAGGCTCTAAGTGTAGAAGCTTATGGCACCCACAGAAAAATCTGGTTAAGCAGCCAAGACCTTAGTGGTCAGTAATGCGAGATGCCCTTTAAAAAAAAAACAATAATATATCGTACAGTGAAGTGTGAACGTGTCCATAATAATGTGTGGGGCGCGTTATTATTGTGCTATGAACTATAGTGCTGTATGCTATTAAATTATAGCGTAGTCTGAAAAGAGCTTAAATTATAAATCATATATATAAATCATATAATTGCGTTTCATTTAAAATAGGTTTTTTACTTTTATTAATTAATTAATTTTTTGTATAGATTTATTTCTACATATTTTGTGAATGTGAGAACGCTGTAGGCTTAGTGGATTGTAGACCTGTTGACCATTTTCTATTTTGTTAAGTACTTGGTACTTATTGAAAGACCTACACTGTCCTCCCATACCTAGAAACACTGTTATTTGAAAGTATTGTAAAAGCCAATTATTTTTAAAAGAGTAACCGTGGAGTTTCTTGCCGGCTCTTCTCCATAGGAAACGACCAATTGGAACCGTGCACCTAGCTTCTGACGTTTCATAAGTGCCCATGTAGGTTTATGTGAAATAAAATATTTTGATTTTGATTTTTGAAATCAAACTGCCTAGCCTTTTCCCAACTATGTTGGGGTCAGCTTCCAGTCTAACAAGATGCAGCTGAATACCAGTATTTTACATGGAACGACTGCCTATCTGACCTCCACAACTGGGTAACACGATACCCCTTAGTAAGACTGGTTAACAGACTTTTGGGCTTCTGACTACCCGTAACGACTGTCAAAGATCAAAGTCAAATCATTTGTTTCAAATAGGAACATAAAAGGGACTTTAAAACATAAAAATTTACAACAAAAAAAAACAGTGGCACTCCGGGAGTGCCGACAGAAGTGAAAACTTGAACAACATCGCCTTGGTGGAAGAAAACTACTTGTATAGAACATTGGTCCGTAACCTTATCTAAATAAAGAGCACAATCGCGTTTACAAAAAATATTACTTCCGAAACCTTTAAAGTAAAAATACTTGCATAGAACATTGATCCGTAACGTAATATAAATAAAGAGCATAATCGCGTTTACAAAAATGAGGTGGAGCTAACGGTGTCGCGAAATGAATGGTTTAGTCCCATCTCAAAAATACCCAACGCGCTTAAAGAAGTTTAAAGAAATAGAATTGATTCTAGTTCCCCCTTCCAAAAGGCAAAAGGTAGAACTTTCGTATGGAGAAGAATGGGAAAGAAACTCCACCGTTACTCTTTTAGAATGTTTTAATTTTTTTTTTTTTTACATTAATTAATAATTGTCGATGACTGTCCGAGGACCTTATGAAGGCCGTAGAAATCCGCTGGATGAGGGAAGCACAGAACCGGTCTAAGTGGCGGTGCTTGGGGGAGGCCTATGTCCAGCAGTGGACGTCTTTCGGCTGAAATGATGATGATGATGAATTAATAATGTGAAGACGTCATCTTAAATAAAATTGGGACGTCGGTCTATTTTAAAGATCAATTATGTGTCATCTGCAAATAACACCATCTTTGGTTGATTTTGAAGTAAATTTTGAAGATCCACGTATAACTGCCGGGACCAACAGCTTAAGTGCTTTTAGAGGCATGATATGTAAATGGATCGTCACCCATCCACGAACCGACATGTCAGCGGCAAGCGTAGCTTAAATCGACCCGTCCGGCTGTTATTATTTATCCACGAGCCCCTCCTCCTCTTTGTGATTAAATAAAAAATTACTTCGTAAATATTATTATGTAAGTATTTGTTGACAGTTAAATTGACAGCTTATTTAAGTCACTCAGACTTTGGCGCGTGTTTGTCATGTTTATTGATTTAATCCACTAATTCCATATTTATACGACATTCAATAGGTATGCTCTTTTAGATACATGCTTTGAATTTATTAATCTGTTTGATATTTGGTTTACGTTTTCTTTTGTACTTACCTAGGTATGTAAGTAAGTACCTCAGTAACATTTTGTATAATTCTGACATTACACTGGCATTTACGGGTTAAGGCGGGTGCGGCCATAATTATTATTTACATACACAACATGATATGTAACTTCAATTTAAATATTTGATTAGGTACATGAAAAAATTGATACGGAAGTGTCTCGTTACGTATTGCTTTTACTCTAAATTAACATATAAATTGACATTAATAGACATCTTATAAAAAGTGGATAGGTAAGTAGGTACTTTTAATGCTATCTATGTTTAATGAACATTGGTGCCGATTCCCTTGTTCACAAACTAAACTAAATTTAAGTTCAATGCATCTTTTTCTTTCTATTTCATTAAGAAAAGGACAGAAGATAAATTTTAGTTTAGTCCTGTCAAATTAATCAGCGCTTGACGTAAATTGACGTAATTTTAGTAGGCAAGTTTTTAATCGCATCTAAACTTGTATGGAGTAGTGACAGGCGCTGATTAATATGACAGGACTAAACTAAAATTTATCTTCTGTCCTTTTCTTAATGAAATGGAAAGAAAAAGATGCACTGAACTTAAATTTAGTTTAGTTTGTGAACAAGGGACTCGGCACCATTGTTTTTTAGTTAAATGTTATGTTGTTGGCTTGCTGCGCGCTTTGATGTTTACTGTAATTGCAGCAAGCAATTGGTATGTAAATAAATGAGGCAGTAAAACGCCTCATATTCCTCACAAAGGTCACTTCAAAAAGCACATTGCTTGTTCATATTTTTTCCATACGTCTATATCTGAACGCTCAGTTTGGGTATAAGCTCTTGAAGTTGGTTTCACACCAACACTCCTCTAAATGCTTTGGGACTGCAGCTAAACCTGCACCCTAACTGCATAACACACAATCAATCATAGTCTAAATCATTTTGAAGAATATTGCTAATCCATTGTTTCATATGTTCGAAAAATGTGTCTGCTCAACAACGGAAATAACGCAATGAATGTTGTTGAACTGTCAAAAAAAAGAAAGCAGTCTTCGTAAAGATCGACCTTAAGGCCCTCATTTACCTACACGATGCAAGTTTCTTGCATGTGGCATATAATAAAATTGATGCAACAAAATATGACTTGTATGATTTAAGCACTGTTTAGGCGGCGCAACCTTTTTAGTTGCTTCAACTTATGGTATGCTACAGGCAATTAAATCAACCCATGTAAAGAAGGTAGTTTGATTACCTGCATACCCTCCACAAAAGAGCTCGTTGTCATTGTAGTTGACAGGGTTGGGGAACCCGAACCGCCACATGGAGTTGCGCGCTGGTGGGTCCATCAATCTACCGTGACCCTCGGCTCCGCGGCGTGCGCTGCCTAACATCTGGAACACAGAAGGCAGAAAATGAACCTAAGGTATCTAATAAGTGGGAATTTATAGGTAGAGTTCAGTATTCGCCTAAACTTAGTAAGTAACGCAAAGTGGATAATTATGACTTCTGAAATGCCGGAATGATTTAAGAATCACGAATTATAATAATGGACTTTGAATAAATTGGTAATAAATTATTGCTTTATTTATTTATTTTTTCAGCCGTTTATTGTAACGCAATTTCAATAAATTAATAGTCAAACTCAAATATAAACAATTAGGTTGTAATTGTAAGGAATGAAAAAAAAGGCAAAAGAAAACTTAATCCGCAATCAATATTCAACGAAACGATTGTAGCAAAAACATAACTAAAGGTCAACTAAAACAGTTTAAATAAAACCTATGTAAAGTACGCACGGCTACACATCAAGCTATATATTCACGGAAATCCTATACAATGCGAGATCAGCTTATACTGGAGTTGTGCAGCTTGATGTGTAGCCGTGTGTACTTATTAACATACAGTCCCGGCCGTCGAGAGAATGCGTTCTTGACACCTGTCAGTTTCATAGTAACGAAAATAATGGGGTTTATTCATAAACGTTGCTTTTGAGAGATAAAAGATAATTTATTTCTCAAACATGCGTTTACATACAAATCGAGCATGCAAGATCTTAAATAGGTACAAAGTCCGTACATGTTTTGCCTGACGAGGCACACAATTTTTTTTTTTATAACAAACTAATAATTAATTCAATAAACTAAAGACTGGTTCACTAACATTCATTATTAAATTTTATGAGAATAATAATACTATAGAAATACCTAATAATATAAAGTTCAAGCATGTCAAAAGGTAGATATCTGTCAAAAAGTTATATAATACCTACATATATTATATAATAACACTTGACTGTTTATAGATTTCGAATCTTGTTTTTAAATTGTTTTGTTGTCACAGCTCTATCAATATAACTGTGGTAGTTTGTTGTATATTTTGGGGGGCCATACAAAAAAAAGCTTTGTCCATGACGGCAGTTTTTGCAGAGTGCAAGCAAAGTTGGTTATTGTCACGTCTGTTGCGCGCAAAAGAGTCAGATTGTCGTGGAAAGAGTTGGAGGTTAGATTTTACAAACCGTTTAACCATACATTTTTGACGTTTGAACGTCACATAACTTTAGGCAACGTTTATAAATACGCTGCAATCGTCAGACAGTATAGCATACCAGCAGACACGATACCCGTCTGGTCGGAGGATCCTCCCTTGTCTTTTACTTCTTTCTTATATATATGCTTTACACCCTGTTCCTCATACCACAGATTACATATCTCATACCTACATAGAATCTATAAGAGCTTCCATTTGAAATTTCTTTGGTGAAATAATCAACACCGCACCTTTTATTCAGCTGTGCTGTGACCCGGTCAAAGTGTGGAAGATGGAACCGGGGGAAATTATGTCTAATTATAATTAGTGAACTAAAATTAATATTAATTATGAAATGCAATAATCGTAACACGAAATATTAATTTTAGATGTAACAAAAGTATTTGGAAACTTTCCAAATGCCTTTTTCCACCTAAAACGGTTACATCATCAAATTCAGTGTTATTGTAATTCATTATTAATATTCTAGTTCACGAGTTAGCAAAATTTATTTAAAATAATATTGCCAAATTAATCAAAACAAGTAAATATTTGAAAGCTATTTGCGATGCCTGCTGCACTAACTGCCTCGTTGGTCTAGTGGTCGTAAGCGCTACTGCTGAGCATGAGGTCCCGGGTCGGGCAAAGTGTTATTGGGTTTTTCTATCTGTAATTTCTCAGTAGCAGCCCGGAGTCTGGATTTGTGCCCGGTTGATGGCAATAGGCTCGCCCCCTATTACATGGGACTTAAACATAACTGGCGAAATGTGGGTGTACCTGCTACAGGTACACCTCTGCCCAACCCTTCGGGGAAACAAGGCGTGATGTTATGTTATGCTATTTGCGATGTTGCCAACTTTTAAAATGAACGCTCTTAAATCAATAGAATAAGGATCAACGCACCTGTAGCAAAAATATCCAGAATGTCAGGAACGACGTCCCACCCGATCTGAAGCTGTGCCTCCTTAGTTCCATCTGAAAAAAAAACAGACCTTTTATAAATTTTCTTTCCTTCTGCTTTCAAGAGTGGAAAGAGTCTTTTCTACGAAAAGTTTCTATCGGGCTCGAGAGACAGGCTTGTCAAATGTAGGTCGGTAGGCAGGGGGAGCAAAGCTTACTTATTTTGATATACACACAAGGTGCTATCAAAGTAACTGAAAACCTGTAACAACACGGTAGTTGTCTAGGTAAAAAAAAAACTATTTAGTCTGGTTTTTTTTAAGAAAAAAATTTCAATGGATTTCATAGTATTTTTTTTTTTTGGTGGGAAATTATCAAATAACTTCTCCCGCTCTGGGTGGAGCGGGAGGGCGTGTCAGACTCTTACTGACTAAAACCCACCCGTGTTCCTTCGGTTGCCCTGTTGCCGGGGGCCACGATTTCCCTATCGGTTTTCTTCGAACCCCCGGAAAATGGATTTCATAGTGACAATTCACACACGTTCATTGCGTAAATAATTTTTCAAACCTATGAGGCAATGGTTTGGCAATATCCTTCCAAAACTCTCGGATTGTGATTGTAAGTGTGTACGCAATTAGGGTGCTGAATAGAATATTTTATTCATAATTACAAACAACTTTTACTATGAGACCAATCCTGAAATCGAGAAAACACAGCAGCTGTTCGTTCATTAATTTTGGCGCGTTATGCGACAGTAAACGTATGGAGCAGCCTTCGATCAACAATAGTTGGTATTGTTGATCGAAGGGAGCAGCACATTGTTTTTCGAGCAGATTCAGATTATTTATTTGTTTTTTCCCATCTTCTTTTCTTTGCTGAATTAGTGTCTAGCCTGATATCGAGATTTTTTATGCCTCCCGTGGGCCTCTTACTTGACTTCACATACCATCGAAAAATATCTCTCAGCCGGTTTCCTCACAATGTTTTCCTGCACCGTTTTTGAAGCAAGTGACAATACGCACATGAATCCGAATAGTTCTCAGAGGCCTTGGGTTCGATCTTGGGTGCCATTTTAAATACCTATTATATTTGTATAAACATTTAGGACTAGTTTTGTATTTATTTTATTTTTGATTTGTTTTTGTTTTCATCACGTCAGCGCCGGCTATCGCTGAAAACCAGCGCTGGGGCTCTGTCTCGCATGGGGTCGTAGCTTTATGCTGAGCGATGGCCGTTTTGCGTGGATGTGACGCATATTTTCCCCCAATTTGTTATTTATGTGTTCTTTTTTAATCTTTCTTTGCGTTATGTTTACCGCAAATAAACGAATTTTCTTTCTTTTCTTTCTAGACCTATGACTTGGCAGTCCGAAGGTCACACCACTAATCTATTATTGTTCCCATAATAAAGTTATTTTTATTGATCAGTACAATTACCACTTTTCAGATTTTCAGAATAGAATAGAATAGAATATTCTTTATTATGTACACCAAAAAAAAAATTACAAACATTAATAACAGTTCAGTTCAGTTTCAGTTATGTTAATTATACCTTGAGTAAGATATGGCAAAACATTTGGCGGTGCCTATGTTTGAGTCCGATGCTCGAGTCGAGAACCAGGTTTTTTCATTATTTTAAAAGTATTTTTATAGTCATTTAAGATAATGACAATTCCACAGTAAGTCGCATGCTGGAAAACAGTTACACACCTGCAGATTCTGTCTTATTTTTATTAAAATTAAATAACCGTTCTTTTGCTGCTGTGCAGGAATGCGACCAACTTGGTCACGTCGTAAAACCAATAGATTATTTTTAAAACAGCGGTATCTACCTACACGGAGAAATTTGATAGTGTCCTGAATGGTCCTGCCGTTTTGTAAGTATTTTAAAATGTGATTTTATCGCTTTTTGGTGTCGGCTAAACGGGGTTTTGGAGATAAAAGGTAATTTATTATTTAGCCACACAACGGGCACAAATCGCGAATTAATTAAAATGAATGATTTAACAAATTTAAAATGAATTATTGTCATAGATTTATATCTTTCGGGATGTCTATCTATAAGTACCTACGTAGGATATGTCATTTCGTTAGGATTTATGATGGAAAATGTAATTTATTGGGCAGTTAAAGCACGAAACGTTTCCATTCATAAATAAATTTTTGATTAAATAATAATGTCTTATTTCAATGTTGAAAGTCAAGAAAGTGTCCAACTTGAATTATTAGCATTTTTATTCCTCTAAAAGGAATTAATTTTCTAAATTCCCAGCAATTCCTCTATGGTGACACATATTCTAGCAGAATCAAATTCAATTCAATTCGTGTGAGAATCATATTTGGTGAAAATATTGCCGCATGAAAAAATGAAAACCGTAATTTTACCGGATAAATATTTCTTTACAGTTTTTATTAACGAAAATAGAATACAAAACTGTCAAACAGATGAATTGTGTAATTTGAATTGAACGCAGATATTATTATGAATTGTCAGTTTGTGACAGTTTGTGTGATTCTTAATATGATTCTGCCAAAGCGGCCGTTTTATGCCCCCTGTTTTTATTGACTTTAAAAATCTAAATAATTTTACTCTGCAAGCAGAGTAAAATCGTCGCCATCAATAATTTGTAATTTCTATTCTTTTTTTGGACCAAAAATAATAACTAAGTAAACTTATACCTATGCTATATTTGTTAGTGCAATGCTCGTCGGCAAATGAACTTAATTTGCAAACCTTTTGAAAGGTGCATCCACAGCAAAGTTACTTTTTGAAGTCCAACATTGTAACTAAAGGAAGTTTCTCAAACTTTTGGTAAGTTTACCAAATAACTTGCTGGGGGCCTACCACCAGCTCATAAAGCAGTATTATTTTAATATTAATTCAGTGTGGGAAAGAGATGAAGCTCCACAGCACGCTTAGCATGACCGCAATAGAAACGGGTTTTGTCGACGGAAGAATAGACAATTTTGACAGATTGTGATTGTTTATCTGTCATTTTGTCTATTCTTCCGTCGATAAAACCCGTTTCTATGGTTGTCATGCTACGCGTGCTGGACGTATAGCTCCATCTCTTTCTCCCACTGAAGTAATATTAAAATAATCTGCTTTGAGCTGGTGGTAGGCCCCCTGTTCCGTTGTTGCCCACTAACACTTGCATGCATACGTTGTTCCACAAAAAGTAACGGGAGGAGAAGGTTCTATGTTCTAGGCTGAGATAGGAGCTTTTTTGCGTAGTACAGGACTTTCGGCTTTTATTTTCATTTTTAACCGACTTCCAAAAAGGAGGAGGTTATATGTTCGTCGCGTATGTTTGTTTTTTTTTTTTTTTTTTTTTTCATGTATGTCCACCGATTTCTCCGTCATTTGTGGACCGATTTTGAAAATCATTTTTTTGTTTGAAAGGGTATGCTCCCAAGTTGGTCCCATATAAATTTTTATTAACTTTGCTTGGGTAGTTTTTGAGTTGGCTACAAAATACGTATTTTTTTCCCACTTAGTATGTAGATGATATGATAAGTTCCTGTCACTGGTAGCAGTTAGTGGTATTCGAATGTGTGTGGGGTAGGTACCACAACCAAAAAGTAAAAAATAATAAAAAAAAAAAACAACCGACTTCCAAAAAAAAACACTACAAAGTGAAAAATAACTTTAATTTCGGAAGTCGGTGGCAAAAAACGAAAACACAAAACCCGAGACACCGACTTCCGAAATTAAAGTTATTTTTCACTTTGTAGTGTTTTTTTTTGGAAGTCGGTTGTTTTTTTTTTTGTAAAAAGTTTTTACTTTGTTTTTTTGAAGTGAAATCTTCTTTAGGCCCGTAGAGCATTTTTGAGATGGGACTAAATCATTGATTTCGCGACACCTTGACGACACCTCATTTTTGTAAACACGTTTGTGCTCTTTATCTATATCTCTTTATCTATATTACGTTACGGATCAATATTCTATGCAAGTATTTTTACTTTTAAAGGTTTTGGAAGTATTATTTTTTGTAAACGCGATTGTGCTCTTTAATTAGATAATGTTACGGACCAATGTTCTTTACAAGTATTTCTCTTCCACGAAGGCGATATTGTTCAAGTTTTCACTTCTGTCGGCACTCCCGGAATGCCACCACGTTTTATTATATTTTTTTATTTATGTACCTAGTTGTTTTATGATAAGTTTAATTTGTGATCTAGCTCCTATGCGAGTCGCAATTTTTATAATAAGTTCCTGTCACTGTTATTTACATAGCAGATAGTGGTACTCGAATAAAAAGAGAAAAATAAAAACTTCTTAAAAAAAAAAACAACCGACTTAATATAAAATAACTTTTATTTTGGACGTCGGTGGCAAAAAACGAAAATTCAAAACCAAAGACAGTGACTTCCGAAATTAAAGTTATTTTTCACTTTGTAGTGTTTTATTTTTGTCACTGAACAGACATGCTAATAACCTTCCTTTTTTTGAAGTCGGTAAAAATACAATGTAAACTAGCAAAGATGTTCGTTAATATACCTAAAGCAAGTCACAAAAAAAAAATACAAAGAACTTATAAAAGGTGCGAATTGTTTTTAGGAACTTATTCAATTTCGATTCCTTTTAATCCTGATTGAATTTTATGGTTCAAGATAATGTCAGACAATAAAAAAGCGGCCGAGTGCGAGTCGGACTCATACGCGAAGGGTTCTGTACCACGCAAATCGAGCAAAAAAACGCCGAAAAATACTTACTATGACCCCGTTTAATTTTTAACTTTATTTAATTTTTATTCTTTTATTTGTTGTTGAAGCGGCTATAGACACGTATACACGGCTACACATCAAGCTATACCCGTCCAGTGTAAGCTGACCTCGCATTGTACGGAAATCCTATACAATGCGAGATTAGCATAAACTGGAAAAGTATAGCTTGATGTGTAGCCGTGTGTACAGACACACTTTGACACAGCCATACACACTTTGTGAACATTTTAACTGTCTTTTTATTACGGTTCAAAAGATACAGCCCTATGACAGACTGACGGACGGACAGCGGAGCCTTAGGGCCGGCGCCCATTAGCCATTAGCGATTTTTATGCGACGAATAGAAATATAATTTAAAAGCATGACGATAAAATTTAAATTCCAACGGCAACGATGCCGCGGTATCCTTAAGCATGCCGCGACGTCCTTAAGCATCATCATTGAAATTTCAATTTGACTGTCATACATATAAGTTTTATTTCTATTCGTCGCATAAAAATCCCTTGCCATGCCGTGCCGCTAATGGGCGCCGGCCCTTTAGCGGCACGGCATGGCAAGGGATTTTTTCGGAACCATAAAAAGTATAAAGTCTGTCCTAAGTTCCCGACCGCAAACCATAACAGTCATCGTCTCATCCATTTTCACATGAAATTCATAAACAGGATTGCTTACCGCGAATCATTTGCATACAATGGATAATGAATTGTGACCTCAACGACTCAATATCAATCCTAACTATAATATATTATAAAAACTTTTTACAAAAAAAAAACTACCGACTTCCAAAAAAAACACTACAAAGTGAAAAATAACTTTAATTTCGGAAGTCGGTGTCTTGGGTTTTGTGTTTTCGTTTTTTGCCACCGACTTCCGAAATTAAAGTAATTTTTCACTTTGTAGTGTTTTTTTTGGAAGTCGGTAGTTTTTTTTTTTGTAAAAAGTTTTTATTTTTCACTTTTTAGTTGTGGTACCTACCCCACACACATTCGAATACCACTACCTTCTACCAGTGTCAGGAACTTATCATATGATCTACATACTAAGTGGGAAAAAAAATACGTATTTTGTAGCTAACTCAAAAACTACCCAAGCAAAGTTAATAACATTTATATGGGACCAATTTGGGAGA
Organism: Agrochola litura; assembly: GCA_949152395.1. NCBI lineage: Eukaryota > Metazoa > Arthropoda > Insecta > Lepidoptera > Noctuidae > Agrochola > Agrochola litura. The sequence continues at coordinate 3,575,505 of OX424502.1, read as the reverse complement.
ATACCCTTTCAAACAAAAAAATAATTTTCAAAATCGGTTCACAAACGACGGAGAAATCGGTGGACATACATACGCGTCGAACATATAACCTCCTCCTTTTTGGAAGTCGGTTAAAAATGCGAAAGTAAGTTTGTTTGTTACGCTTTTAAATTTGGCACATGGGCAGACCATGACTAGTACCCTTATTGCGTTATAATACACAATCACAATCTGTTTCGAATTTAAACAGATCTGAAAAATAATCTGCTCAGCAACGTAAATAACGCAATGAATGTTGTTGAACTGTCAAAATAAAACAAATTAGGCAAAATTGTTTACGAAAATAAGTTACGAAATTAGGGTACCTACTGGGTTAGGACAAAGGATACTTTTTATCCCGATATTTCTACTGGATCGAGACTTATGCGGTTTGAAACCGTGGGGCGCAGCTAGTTTAAAAAAAAAACAATTTTAGCACCAAATGTGTCAAGAATAGAGTTGTGTTTCATTTGACAGTGTCGGGAAGATGGGTTGTAAAATGTCTGGTACAAAGGAACAGAATAAGCGTTAGCGGGGAAATAGTATCTGTTTTTGCGTCTGATGGTGCTACGTGTTTGAAGATGTGTAAAACAGAGAGTAGAGTTGTCTTGTAAGGCACAATGGATGATGACGAACTGTCAAAAAGAAAACGATTATTTTTGAGAGTGCTTGACCCTGGGTCCTAACCGAACGCGACTGTCGCGCGAATACGCGATTACGCGCGATTGCTTACCTGAAAACTGACGTACCTACGCACAATACACGACTTGATTGATCGCGCTAGTACCTATGTCATATTCATATAGGTCACATGGTCAACAGTGGATCAGTGGTACACAGGTGATCACATACACAACTGCGCTATTTATCAATGTAAGAGTAAAACAAATATGTAATCGTGCTTCGTTTGCGAACTCCCGCCAGTAGTAGACGCTACGCGGACGCACTCACCAATAGACGCGAAAGCGCGCCATTTTAGTTTTCGGAAGTAAAAACTACCGATAAAGTAAGTTGAATTATAGTAACTTATACTATGTCTTCCTATATAGTTTATGTATTCTAATTGTATGTGTATTTATGAAGTATGATTGAGTGCTATAAAATTTACGCAATTATTTGTGGTAGTTGAGAAATTTAATTTCGAAGTCTGTACAGTGGATTGATTCACTGTGTACATTATGGATTGTGAGATCCTTAAAGAACTATTAACTTGGGAACATAATGGTTGTTTTTCTTTATAGAAATGCCGAGGAATAGAGTAGATGAAAGAAAGGGGTGATCCAGTGGGGACCAGGGAGGTGTACCAGGAGGTATAAAAAAACATATTTCTTACTGTACACTGATTTGATCAGAATCGCCAATAATATTGTAAAGTTTTCTATATATGATACTGTGGCAAAGTTTGTACAATTCTGACTATTCATTTTTATATTATAATGCGTCAAAAAAAAGTGATCCACTGTTGACCATTTTTAACCGACTTCCAAAAAGGAGGAGGTTATATGTTCATCGCGTATGTTTGTTTTTTTTTTTTATGTATGTCCACCGATTTCTCCGTCAATGGTGGACCGATTTTAAAAATTATTTTTTTGTTTTAAAGGGTATGCTCTCGAGGTGGTCCCATATAAATTTTATTAACTTTGCTTTGATAGTTTTTGAGTTAGCTTCAATAATACGTACTTTTTCCCACTTAGTATGTGGATGATATGATAAGTTCCTGACACTGTTATTTATTTACATAGCAGGTAGTGGTTTTCGGATTTGTGTGGGGTAGGTACCACGAATGAAAAGTGAAAAATAAAAACTTAAAAAATAAAAAAAACAACCGACTTCCAAAAAACACTACAAAGTGAAAAATAACTTTAATTTCGGAAGTCGGTGACAAAAAACGAAAATTCAAAACCAAAGACACCGACTTCCGAAATTAAAGTTATTTTTCACTTTGTAGTGTTTTTTGGAAGTCGGTTGTTTTTTTTGGAAAAAGTTTTTAACTAAAAGAGTGCGCCGATCGCTTTCGGTTAGGACGCATGCTTGTTTACGCTTCTTCTTTTCTTGTGGATGGAATTTATATCTTACTTGTATATATAAGTTGAGCCCAGTTGCTTTTCGCTATAAGGACACAATTTCCTTTTTTATTTAAAAGAAAAATTTGCACTGTAACTTTAAGCTGTTTAAAAGCTTCACCAAGTGTATGACTCACACCATGACCTGAACTTAGGGCGTTGACAGGCCGGCATTGTTTGTAGGCGTGTAGGTCAAGATCCTCGCGGCCTTGACAGCCGGCTTAGATGCGTGCGCGCATTTTTTGGCGATTTGCTCATTATGTCAGCGGGGTATTCATTATCATACATCTACACATATTAATTAATTATTGCTTAATTAATAGTGATTTAATTACTAGTAAATTACGATTTAAATACTTAAGTTACACTGCAAATTGTAACGGTACCTACCTGCCTGCTATCAAATTATATTTCACCTAGTATGTTTCAGGTAATTGAAAATGGCGACATTTCCAGTATAAGCTGACCTCGCATTGTACGGAAATCCTAGACAATGCGAGATCTACATAAACTGGAAATGTATAGCTTGATGTGTAGCCCTGCGTACATGCTAAGATAAACCTCTGCCTATCCCTTCGGGGAATTACAGGCGTGATGTTATGTTAATGTTAAGGTGAATCCGCAGTTGTAGCCCCGAAATTCAAATTTTCTTATGATTTTTGCAATTTTCAGGTAAAATATGATTCGCGACTAAAACAGAATATCAAAATAATGAATTATTAGAAATACGAATTATTTTTATTCTGCTATATGTTACTCGTGCATAAGTCTTCGGAGTTTAAATAAATCGACGTCGCGTCGCGCTAGTCTGCACGAGGCTTAAAACAAACAAGCCAACTTTATGCTGGTGTGCGTAACATCTACATCTTATACTCGCGCCACGTCATTGTGCTGTTATTATGCTTTTCTAGTGTGCGTGCATTTAGTGGCCAACAGTTGGACGCTATTTTTTTCGACGAGTTCTCAGTTTTGACTGTCTATCAAAACATATTTGTATCTTTGCTAAAACCACGTAGAAAAAACATAAAAAGCTGATTTTCGAAACCATCGATTTTCTGCTGTTAACTTTATTATTGCCTCATATTAACAAGATACTTAAAATTAATTTTTAATATAAGTAAGCAATTTAGAAATATCTTCCAAATTAATTCGACGATGTTCATAACTGTTTCTCATTATCTTTTCACGAAGTAATTGGAGGTCCATCCGTTGAAAAATTAACATAATGACGAGTAATTGAGTATGTAACATTGATAATATTATACGAGAAGGCAGAATTACACATCATATTTTATGTAAGTACCTACTATCAATAAATATCGAGTAATTGTTTGCGATATTACCAGTGATACCCACTTTTTTGGAGTGTGTAATTTTGTCATGTCTACTACTCTTCGTCTGGTATGTTTAACTAAAACAGAGGATAGTAAAGTATTTATTTATGGATTTGGTGATAGTAATTTCTTGCAACTGTCAAGTGACAAGGGCGAATCCAGGAATTATTTCTGGGTGAGCCACATGAGCCAGATAGGTAAGAATGGGGCCCCATAATACACTGCCATGGCTTAAGGAATTTTTTTTTCAATGACGTTAAGTACTTACATGAAGAACTATATGCAAATCAGAAGGCCAATTTATTCTCGTACTTTAAAAAAACGTTCACATTCAAGTCGCAATCTGTCATACTTGTCAAAAATGTTGGTAAATTGATTGTATTTTTGACAGATTGCGAATGAGATTAACTTATACTAACTAAAGGTAAAATTTGTTTGTTTGTTTGTACGTAGGGGTATTTCCGGAACTATTCCAATCGGATATGAAAAATTGTTTTTGCATTGGATAGTCCAATTCTTAATGAAGGTTATACTTAGTCTCGAGGACGAAGTCGCGGGCAGAAGCTAGTTAATTATATGAATTTAAATTTACCAGACATTAAATAAATAGTAATTTTTGTTGACGGCACACATGACAGTAAAGCTAACAGATAAAATTAATGCAGCACAGCAAGCCTTTCATGGCTCACTGCGAATAAATCAATTGATTATCAATACCACAAAGAACAAGATAATGTTATTTAGAACGACAGCTCGTAATAAAGATGACATGGAGACCGTGCCTCGGAAAGCACGTTATGCCGTTGGTCCCGACTGTCATTTGTAGATCTTTGACAGTCGTTACGGGTAGTTAGTCTGGCAACCAGTCTTACCAAGGGGTATCGTGATACCCAGTAATTGTTTTGTGGAGGTCAGATAAGCAGTCGCTCCATGTTAAATACTGGTATTTAGCTGCATCCGGTTAGACTGGAAGCCGACCCCAACTTAATTGGGAAAAGGCTATATAGGCAGATGATGATGGTGAGTAGGATAATTCCTCACTTCTGTGATTACATTACACAACGTTAAGATAAATGGATTACAATTACTTTTGGTCTGTAAGCGATAATTTAACAGAATGGATGGTCGAATCGTGATCTTCATTAATTTGGCGCGAGCCCCACCTTGTAAATAAGGTAAAATTGTCCAGATTTTATTGAAAAGATCAAGCATTGTTACGTGGAATTATGTAGAGGTAAAAGTAAGGTAGGTAGGTAATGTAACAGAAGTTTTAACCTTGAAATACGGAAGCTATTACTAACTTTATTTAATCTGGTTGTCACACTGGTTCAGAGGATCAGACAAAGTAACATTATACCAACGATAACAATGATGGAAAAGTTAAAAATATACAGACTGCAAGAGTTACCGAAAAGCTTATATCAATCCAGTTGAAAAGTGCTGTAGAAATACTCGCTTTGAAAGCGATTGCCACTTGCAATGCTCATTGCTCATGCTGAGTGGAAGCCTTCTTGTCATAGTCATGTCGTGCAGCTGCCGACTAATTTCTGTTTTATGCTCGTGATTTTTTATGTACTTTTGTTGTTCTCTGATTACTCTTGTCTTTTATGTACGCACGTGCTTCTGCGACAAATAAACCTATTTTTCTTTCTTTCACTTGTCATATTATATGTACTGTCTTGTTGTGCCACGGCGCTTCGAGATAATTTTAGGATTCCGTTTCGCTACACGTTTGGCTAGAGAGCAATGGGGGCCCAGTGGTAACGGCCGGGTCTTACGAGTCGTAGGTCGTAGGTTCGAACCCAGACAGGCGCTTTACTTTGTGTAAATTATTTCATCACCACTGCTCTCAAAACGGTGAAGGAAAACATCGTGAGGAAACCGGCATGTCCTAGAACCGAAAATTCGAAGACATGTGACATCTACCAACCCGCACTGGGCCCGCGTGGTGGATTACGGCCCACTCCCTCTCACAGAGAGGAGGCTTGTGTCCCAGCAGTGGGAACATTATACGCTGATGATGACACGAGTAGGGGAAGACCAAAGAATCGATGGATGAACTGTGTGGAAGATAATATGGCTGGAAAGGGGGTGACTACCGAGATGACGACTGATAGAGAAGTATATGAAGAAAAAGATGTCACGCCGACAACAAATAAATTGAAATAAGGGCAAGAGAATGATTATGATAATGATATAGCCAAATGGCAAACGGAACCCTTATGATTTCTTCATATCCGTCTGTCCGTATGACCGTCTGAACGTCTGACCGTCTAACCGTCGCAGGGTGGCAGGGACAACGACGCGAAAACAGTTACCATGGATTCAGTAAGTACATGATTCTGAACCCCTGCGTAGAAATTTTTTGTCGGCTGTTTTCTGCTTGGCTCTACTAGGCCATGTGGGGTATCATATGAAAGAGCGCTATTGGCACATTCTCAAACATTTTTCTTGACGAAAAATGTCAAAAAAAATATTGTTCTTCCCTTATTATCTCCGAAGTTTGCATAGAGAAAAATCTGAAATTATTCTATGTGATGGAAGTGTATGTAAAGATGACAGGAAAAATAAAACGATGTCTCTAAATAGCACACTTTTTCAGAAATCATCAACAAAAATTACATTAGTTCCACTATCGGTCAAGAGATGGCGCTGGCCTAAAACTAAGTGTTAAAATTCTCTGACGAATATAGGCCTCGCTGATGAAAATTTTAGATGATGGTACGGAACCCTCGGTGCGCGAGTTCGAATCGCTCTTAACTGGATTTTTTAAGTAAAGTAGGTGGGAATAACGACAATTGTTATTGCGCTTATTAAAAACCGATTCGAAGAACTTAAAGGCACCGAATACAGTCGAAAGCATGTTTTAATTGACACATCAGTAATAATGACAATATAATTACCGAATGCCCTGAAGCAATAAAATGTTGATTATGGTCGCAGCACGGTGTTACAAACTCGTTGAGTAGGTAACACGATCATAATTGCAGAACTAAAACTACACAGAAAAATTTGGCTGCAGAAACTGAGATCAAAACTACAATTGTAGAAAATAGTGCAGTTTAAAAAAAAATGTGGTTGTTATTTTAAATATTGTGGCCATCTTACGACATCGCGACGCGCTTGAATTCGCTGCTAGAGGCGCTAGTGTAGAGTGAGGTCTCTAGAAATGTTAAATGTTATTGAACGTTCACTGTTTGCGGGATTTTCTATCACGAATTTTTACATAAATGTAACATAAAACATAATAATTGCCATTCCTGATTAATTAAGGCTTAAGATTTTAAGTAAGTAACAACTGAGGGTTCAATTTGGTTGCATTTGGAGGAAGAATAATATTCGTCTGCTTCATGCTTGCCAATTTTAGGAACATTATAATGTAAGTATTCATTTGAAGTTTTAAAACGTATTAGGTATAATAAACATTATATAAAGTAACGGGTACTTAAACATATTCAAAACATAGCAAATAAAAGTACTGACAAGACACTCGCCAGTGGCGCCAACTAGTGAGCACAAGAACAATAAATAGCCCCCATTGCGTAAGACAGTTTCACGATTTTGAAGGAAATTGCTAATCCATTGCTTCATATGTTTAAAAATTAGTTTCTCGACAACGTAAATTACCTAATGAATGTTGTTGAATTTTCAAAATGAAAGGAATTGTAAGTGTGTTACCTACGCAATTATCCCGCAGACAATAACAATACTCACTTATATCTCAATAGCAACAAACAATTGACAGTCGACGATAATGTCATCAAGTTAATTTTTTTAATTACATCATTAACAACTAGTGAGCAGAAACTGTAATTGCGTGTAAATTACGAAGAATTGCCTTAAAAATTCACATTGACCTACATAACGGGAAATACCTGCTTACGAAGTATTTCAGAGGAATTTACTTGAGTTGTTGAGTTTTATGATGAATATTATGTTGTTAACAAATTAATTTACATGCATTGAGTGTTAAATTCTTAGTGTTTTTGAAGTGAAAACTTCTTTAGGCGCGTTGGACATTTTTGAGATGGGAAAAAACAATTGAACTCACATTAAAAAGACATCAACGCGCGATATATTTTCTTTGACATTCCAAACATTGAGACATGACAACGACATGATTGACATTTCCCTTTTTTTACCGACTTTAAAAAAGAAAAGTGTTTCCTGCACAGTAAAATTGTTCAAGTTTTCACTTCTGTCGGCACTCCCGGACTGCCACTGTTGTTTTTTTTTTTCTGGTGAATGTGACATCTTGCAGCAAATTAAATTGGCCTATATAATGAAGGAGCAGTGGTGGCCCAGTGGTAACGGTCCCGGCTTAAGAGTCGGTGCTGGATTCGAACTCAGACAGGCGCTTTAAATTGTGTAAATAATTTCATCACCACTGATTTCAAAATGATGAAGAAAAACATCGTGAGGTTTCCTCATGATGTTTTCCTTTACCGTTGGATGCGTTTTGCGTCCTACGGTCCGGTTAACTCGAACATTTGAAATGTTATGTCATGTTCGATTTGATCGGACCGCAGGACGCAGAACGCATCTAGTGTGACAAGTTCCTTAAAAAGTATTTTATAAAACCACACAATACTTTACAACTATGCAAACAAATGAATGAAATAACGACATTTATATCCAAAAAAGTGATGGAGCATGCATATTATACCTACAAATTAATCCTACGAACGATGCCCTCGAGCTGGTCGTAAGATGATATGGGAGTCTGGGAGGTAATGCGATAAATATAACGGAGGACAGCGGTCCCATCGAGCAGGAGGGCCCATCGTAAACTACGTGCGTCGATACTACACCATCTTGTTTAAACGCAAAAAAAGGAAGATTTTTTATGCGCATTGTTGTTGTAAAAAAGGTTCTGGACAAAAATTCGGTCATGTCAACATCAGTTGTTTGACCTGCTAATTAATTTCACATTAGGCAGATTTTCCTTACCATAAGCACGTCATTAGTCGAAATCGAAACACTGCTCAATGCAACAATATCCTAACAAAATGTAATTTCGAATTTATGTTCCATTAGCTTTTGTCCGCGGTTTTACTCGCATAAATCTCGATCCCGTGGAAATATCGGAATAAAAAGTATCCTATGTCCTAACCCAAGTCATGATCTACCCATGAGCCAAATATCATCCAAATCTGTTCAGTCATTTTAGCGTGAAAGTGTAACAAACAAACAAACTCACTTTCGTATTTATGATATTAAGGCATCGTTCACACCAAACTCACTGCCTGCCCTATGATACGTAATAGCGTATAGTCAGTTCGGTGTGAACAAGAAGTTAAATATATATTGAAAAGAGATAAACTGCGTAACGCGTGCTCACAGTCAGCGGCGGACAATACGTTTTGTGTGAACGATGCCTAAGTTAGGATATAAGTATGGATTAGTATTGATAGTTTTTTTTTTTTTTTTTTTTTTACATTCGCCCTTGACATATTTACTATTCTATTATTTGACATTATATACTTTTTTTTTTTGTGGCTTTTGTGGAGATGATAATTATTCAGATTGATTACAGTTGTAATAGCAATCATATAATTGCGTTATATTTTAAATAGGTTTTTTATTTTTTTAAATTAATTAATTTTTTTGTATAGATTCTTTTCTACATATTTTGTGAATGTGAGAACGCTGTAGGCTTAGTGGATTGTAGACCTGTTGACCATTTTCTATTTTGTTAAGTACTTGGTACTTATTGAAAGACCTACACTGTCCTCCCATACCTAGAAACACTGTTATTTGAAAGTATTGTAAAAGCCAATTATTTTTAAAAGAGTAACCGTGGAGTTTCTTGCCGGCTCTTCTCCATAGGAAACGACCAATTGGAACCGTGCACCTAGCTTCTGACGTTTCATAAGTGCCCATGTAGGTTTATGTGAAATAAAATATTTTGATTTTTGATTTTGAATACCGAACAATGATAAGAAAGAGAAAAGAGTGAATGGTGTGACGGTTGACAGGGGAGGGAGAATGGCACAAAAAGTGTTGCACCAACCCCAAGTAACATGGGTCATGGGACTCATGGGCAGGAAGATGATAAGCAAACTATGGACGCCTTGAGATTCACAGATGACACCATGATTGTGGTATTATTCCACAAACGATGGAACACTTAACTTCGTGTACTATTGTCTGAATAGGCATGTTGCCTGGGTAAAAAAAAACAGTGGCACTCCGGGAATGCCGACAAAAGTGAAAACTTGAAAAAAATCGGCACCCGGTAATCAACGCGTTGATGTCTTTTTAAAGGTCAAAAGCTGGTGTCGTAACAATGTCGCGAAATCAATGGTTTAGTCCCATCTCAGAAATGCCCAACGCGCCTAAAGAAGTTTTCACTGCAAAAACTATTTAATCCGTCAGTCAGATAATAAAAAAATATTAGACACGTATTTTTTGCTTTATCATATTAATAAAAAAAATTGGTTGCCTGTAAAGTCGGTATACGGGCGAAAGTTTTACGTGACAACGACTTTGAGTGGTAAAATAATTTTAATGTGAATATTCATTCGTATAGTAGGAAGAAGGATGAAATAATAGTAACAATTTAAAACATTTATTTATACACATGAACCGGTGTGTATGCCTATCTCTCTCACTCTCTCTCTCTCGCTCTGTCTCTCTCGCTCTTAGGCGGGCTAACTGTGCTCGAGTGGAAGGGACGCGTGCCTTTCACTTTTTATGTCTGTCTCTCTCGCTCTTAGGCGGGCTAACCATGCACGCGTGCCTCTCACTCGCTCTCATTGTGAGCGCATAACGTGAGCGGAGCGTAACGCAGTTTCTTGAAGTGTCACCCGGCAAACGAATTTATAAGACGTTGTCACGTCAAAAATTACTTCGATAAAACGCATTTAATTATTAAAGTTGGGGAGTGTTGTGCTACGTCACAAGTAAATATAAAATCTACATACTCGTGACGTCATGGCACATTTTAACTCAATGTTTCGCCATAATCTTTTGATTACGTAAAAAAATAAAAAAAACGTGTCCAATATTTTTTTATAATATAACTGACAGACAAAAAAAAATTTGTCGTTATCCCTATTGATGGACGCCGTCGACGTTACAGGAATTGATGACGCTAATGAAAGCGCTAAAATCGTAGCCAAATTCAGGGCCGACTCAAATTAGATTGCCATCGACATGCTAAAAAGGGAAGAGTCTTAAGAGCCAGCGCAGTGCACAATGAGCGACTAATCGCATTCAAATGTCAAGGACGTTCATTACAACAAACACGACTTGTCGGAACTGACAGCGACTAGTTTTTTGCTGATCCAAACTACCAATGACAATTTACACCGTGAAATTTGAATCACAGTTTTGCTAGAACAAACGTTGTTCAGACCATGGTCTACTACCATTCTACAGCATCCAATAAAATAAAATAAACATCTAAATTAAATCTAAATAAATTAAACATCTTGACATTTTAAACTTTGTCTTTTTGTGTTTTTTTTCAAAAATCAATTATGGTTTTTTTTTATGGATGCTGTAGAATGGTAATAGACCATGGTCTGAATAACGTTTGTTCTAGCAAAACTGTGATTCAAATTTCACGGTGTGTACTAATAAAGTTGAAGAGTTTGAGCACTAATCTCTGTACCAGTCGAATTTGAATTTTTTTTCCGTTTGATAGCTCATTTTTTGGGGAAAAGTTACAGGCTAATTCTTGAGAAAGGTTATTGGGTATAGGAAGGTTACATGTAACATCACGCTACGTCCATTAGGAGCCGACCAAAAAGAAATATAGTCAGGAAGAACGCTAAGTGAAAATGAAATAAGTAATCGCGCGGGCGGGCGATGCGATGCGGTGCGGTGTATTGGGGGCCGAAAATAATAAAGGGCATAATTATTAATTTTCGATAATTACCTTTTAAAATATTTTGTAACAATTTTTTATTTAAAAGAGTGTCCGTGGAGTTTCTTGCCCGTTCTTCTCCATAGGTACCTACTACGCTTTGGAATGGGCAACTAGCTTCATACCTATTTCTGACTGACCGATTCCTTGACAATTCAAAAGTGCCTGTAAATGGTTTAATTGAAATAAATGCTTTGAGTTTGAGTTTGAGTTTGAAAGGGGTGGAGCGAACGAAGTCGCGGATAGAAGTTAGTCGTATAATACAGGGTTATTGATTATATGTCGGCGAGCTGTTAGGGGGATTTAGGAGAGGTAATTTGCAACCAAATGACCTCTGATGACCCATATGCCATACAATAACAATTTTCGAGTAATTTGACATTTTATATTTTAAGCTATTGCATAGCTTTTATCGTGGGCTTTGAGCGCGGCGACCGAATCCAGAATTTCCGTAACGAAAATAAAACCTAACACGCCCCACTCCGCCTACCATGTAATGACGGATGATGACATAAAACAAAATTACGTTCCCATGACAACATCACGTTGTCGTAGTTCCCATGACAACGTGATGTTGTCATGGGAACGTAATTTTTGTTTTATGTCATCACGTCATCATCCCAAGTGTAGCGTTGACAAATAGGAAGTATGGAGGTTACAAATGCTATGCAATAGCTTTACCGCGGCAGTCCCCGAGTGCCACATGTTTTTTTATTTCATACATTTTAAAATATCAATCTGCTTAGCCTTTGCCCAACTATATTGGGGTCGGCTCCCAGTCTAACCGGATGCAGCTGTATATAAGTATTTTACATGGAGCGACTACCTATCTTACCTTCACAACCCAGTAATTAGGTAATACGGTACCCCTTGGTAAAACTGTTTGTCAGACTTTCGGGCTTCTGATGACCCGTAACGACTGTCAAAGATCCACGAATGACAGCCGGGACCAACGGCTTAACGTGCTTTCCGAGGCACGAAGGAGTCTCGGTATGTAGAAATGGTCACCCATCCACGGACCAACCACGGCAAGCGCAGCTTAACCTGATGGATCGACCCGTGCGGCTATTAGTACTTAACCACGAGCTCCTCAATACATACATACATTTTAAAATATAAAATGTCAAATTACTCGAAAATGGTTGACATTTTCATAGGAGTCAAAAGGGTCATTTGGTTGTAAATGACCTCTCCTACATCCCCTTAAATGGATTGCCGAAATATAACCCTGTATAACGCAAAGTATCAAACACGCTTATTAAAAAATCCACTATATGGACGGTGTAGACAGTAGAACTACGATTAATACCTATTGCTACAAGAAACGGCAGGTGTCTTGAAAAAGTGGCTTTGATAAGCGCAGATAAGCAGCTTGCCTGCACTTGGTTCCAATAAAGTTCCTGATGTAGCATTTGCGGTAAAGAAACGTTCGATAAAAATTACCCAAATAAACAAAAAACCCGGTTGTAACCAAAAAGTTTAAAAGCAGTCTGATGCAGTTTGCGGCAGATATTTTAGTTCAATATCAGATTTGTTGCAAACATAAATTAAGTATGGATTATTATATTATTTAAGGCTCGTCTGTCCGTTGGACAAAACGTCCGGGCCTGCTGGCATTTACATCAACTAGCTAGTGGATGGACCAGTTAAAGCAATTAATAGAAAATGCTCTGCACTTGACGTATTCAGGTAATGAGGTAAAACAAGAACAAACAATATCAAGCTGCATCGCTACATTCCACACGTTTCCGACATTTTTGCCAACTATACTTACAATGGTTTATGGAACTTTTGGCGCGTAATCAAAGTCGGAACTGAGGCCGCCATCTTGTTTTTGATTATATTTCAAGTGACATTTCACAAAACAATTACACATTATGTTTACCAACAGCGCCCCCTTGTGAACGTCATTCAAGAGCCAAAAGAATCTTGTATCAGTTTAAGTAAGTACTTACTTTGTTCACACGTGTTATTAGTGACAACAGAACTGACACTACTGTAAAACAGTTTCTTATTTAGTTACCAGCTTACCACCTACTCGATAATCAGGAAAACCAACAATTTCTGACTAGGCGCCGACAACTCAATGTAATGTTTGTTCAGTTACTTCGAATTTCCTGCTAGGTACTTACATAAAAATTCTAAAAACGGTTGCTTTTGGAGTGAGTCACCCAATTTTGGAGTTCAGCACATCATTTGCAGCCGTCCTATAGGAAAATAACTCGACAATGTACTCTATCGTTTCTCAGTAAAACTTAAATTTATGTTTCAGGATGAAGACATTGTTTTCAATAGGTAACAACACTTCTCAGAATCAAGCCAAGACGCCGATAAATCTTTTTTTTTCTCCTTCAAGATTGGACCACCGACAGTTCCAAGGCAATACAAACACCGTTCAGAAAAAAAAAAAACTGTTGTCCCACTGTTCAAACAATACCCTGAGTAAACATCAATTTGTGGTGAGCCCAGGCTTAAATCAGGAATTTGTCAGTGTCAACAGTGGGTCCGTCTTAATTTGACAGTTCAAGGAACGTGCGGTATGTGGACACTGTCAATAATTAGCAGTGTGTATGCCTCTCGTCGTGGGGAGTCGTCGCACCCGCCCTTGGCATTCACTGTGCGACATTGCTCGGAGGTTTGTCTTTCGCGTTTATATCGATAGCCTACAGAGTCACTAAGCGAATAGATGAGGGACAGTACTCAAACTATCAAATCGTCCGAATTAACTTGTTATACGTAAACAAAGAACGTGGACAATTTTCACGTGTGTTTGAATAACTATCAAATACTTTTTTTCTGACGTTGTATTTACCAAAAAAGTCATACGGGTGTTCTAAATAAAGTGCAAATAGAGTAGCTGCTAAACACTACAATACAAAATCACTTCCGCTCAAGACCCGTGCCGCTATGACGTCAACATCTGTCGAGCCCCCGCCACGCCCCGCGGCGCGACATTTTTGTTACCCCGCTCACAAAAAATAGTCCACTACAGTTTTTATTGCCTCTAATCCCTTATCGTAAACTGTTTTGGGTTCTTGAATAAACAGACACGTCTAAAGACCGTCTGTATTATAGGGTAGTTGGCAAGTCCGCGGCTTTTCCGGTAAAAAGTTGGGAACGTCAACATCCTACTCTCCTACTCTTCAAACGGTTTAAGGCTGGTTTCACAGCTGTCCGGGAGACACTTGCGGGCCGCCCGTACGGGACCCCGGTACGGAGACACACGTGAGGCGCTAGAATATTGTTTCATAGCGACGCGGATTGGTCCGTACGCGACCCGCTCCGGGTCTAGCCCGTACAACGCAAACAACCGTATCGTACTAACTCCCTCATTTCAGAGCACTGCGGGCGCTACCCGTACGGTTCGCCCATGTGCGGGCGGCCCTTGCCCGTCTCCCGGACAGTCGTGAAACCAGCCTAAAACAAATGCAGCATGAAACTGCCATGAGATACGTACTGATAAACGCCGTGTAAACGGAACCTCAACTGAGGCGAGAGCTCTCAAAATCGACCGTCCACATCCATTTAAATGTTATAATAAAAATGTCAATCAAAGTAAGACAATGCGTTGATTAACATGCGTGGTTGCAGTCGCTCTACAACTGTTACCGAAGGCATTATACCGTTACCAGATGGAACCGTTACTTTTAATGAACCCATTGTTGTATAGGGAACATTTTATGATTACTATGACACATGCAGACGCAAATTATAATTCAATCAAACACTTCATTCAAAAGAACTGTTATTTTTCCGCGTTAGTTATTAAACGGTGATGATGCATTATGATACAAGTGTGCTGTGTAATGATCAATGTACACGAGTTTCATACGACGTTTTCAGCGTTTAATATTATGAACCTAAAATCGGTTCAATAAGAGCCACTTTACGAGCAAGTGTGTTGAAAAGATTTGAGTGGACCTGTCCAGTCAGTGCTCGCATTTGTCAATCATCGTGAGCTCAACTCAAAACTTAAGGACTTAATCAAATCATCAAAATGTTTTTGCGTAACACACATACAATAGCAATGGCTTTCATTTTGACAGTTCAACAACTTTCATTGCGTTATTTAAGCTGTGGTGCAGACACATTTTTCGAACTTATGAAGCAATGGATTAATATCCTTCAAAATCATTCAGATTGTGATTGATCGTAGGCAATTAGGGTGCTGGATTATAGAGAAACAGTACCTACATACTTATTTTTAAATCGCTATTTGCTAAAATCATCAAAGTAAATGTCAATTTCGGTTTATTTTATGGGCACATTCGGCTAGAGTGAACTGGAATCTGACAGCATTCTTTTACCTCCTCTTACGTTAGATGTCGAAAGAGGGTTGATTTTTCCAATGATGACCTCAAGTGTATCACTTTTCTATTGTGGTCTAAAATTAACATAAAGAGAAAATACTAACCTATAAATAGTTCTGACCTCATCTAAAATCTGGTTTCTTGAATATATAATTTTTCATATGTTAATGTTATGCATTATACCTACTTATTTATTTTAAACTCATTTACATTTAACATTATACCTAACACGTAGATACTTGTGTCTTTTTTTCCAGGAATAATAATTACAGTATGTAACTTAACTATATACTCAATTTGAATTTAAAGTTCAATTTAGATGGTAATTTTTTATGGTCAGTACGTGCAGTTTTCAAGGAAAGCTTATACAACCGAACCTACATAGATACAACTGATGAACGCATGATTTACAAGTCAAAATTGAGCTGCAGCTTTAAATGTTGTGGTATAGTTTGACCGACACCGCTGTTTGTTCCTCGCCGTTTAAGTATGTGCGCGGCGAGACGGGACCCCCCGTCTCGCCGCAGTGCAGTTGAGGCCGCTCATTCGTCAATGCTCACGCCGTCCCACCGCTCATTGGTCAACGCTGTCCCTCGCCTCGCCGCGCATTCCTCGGTCTCGGTCAAACTATATGTATAATTATGATGATGATTCCTCTATGGTTTGTTCCTTAAGTGTATCTGATAAAAGTGTAAACAAATCCAGGTTAAATTACGCTTACTCACTAAAGGGGATTAAAAACACATTCATCTGTGTTTAGAAGATTTAAATTTTATGTCCCACCACTTTTTCCAACAGTAAAATTATTGTTTGAATAATATTATTGAATTGTAATTGAAAAATTATCGACGAAAATTATAAAATTTACTTGAATATGGAAAACATATTTAAGAAGATTTAAAGATTTTTTAGAATTTCGGGTAAGAATTAAAATAATTAAATCAAAGCACTCAATTTATAAGTGGTACTAAAAATTGGCATCCGAGGTAGGTTTTCTAATCCAATTGTTTACATTTTCGTATACTTTTGGAATAGACTTTACAAAAAGGTCATCAAAAATTTCACGCAATGTACTTATTGCACGATTCCTAGGTCTACTGACCAAAAACTGGAGCAGAATACCGGCACTGAAGTAAAATAATCCAAACTGGTTCACTTTATTTACGTACAGTAGGAGGTATAAAGAATTGGTTAATCTTACATTCACAGATTCCGATCACCGCGCCTCCAAACCGCGTATTTCTTCCTTGTATCCATGGAAGTTCCAAGTTTTTGTTGCAATTAAAATATTGCTTGATAAAAGACACGCCAACTTACATTAGCTTGAAGTTTATCTAACAAATAAATAAAATTGAAGTAGGTATCTGTTTGTATTATACAACATGTAAAAAAAACGCTGTTCGATCCGTGAGGGTGTTGTTAGGTATCGTACTGAGAGTATATTAATGAGGTAATTTTTAAGAAAAAAGAAAAAAAATCGCCATTTTTTTTTTTCAATGTGGAATTTTACTGGGTTATAACATGGGGCGCGGGCGGCCGGCGTTTGGCGGGAGTCTACAAATCATAACTTATCACGCTTGTAAAAAAATTATATATTCTATATATATATTTTCTATTATTATATTTTATGCAAATAAATTATTTTATTTATTTATTTATTTATTTCTAATTTTAAATAGCAATAACTATGTTTTCATTAATAATTTAAAAAAATGTTTTTGGTTATGTTATTGCAGTAGGTACCTTAAATAAAATTGAAGAGTTTGTTTGTAATGTCAAAATAACAGCTTTTTACTATATTATATACATATAAAAGTATATACGGTACTTATAAAAAATAAATTTAATATTTTTTTCTGACTGTGTGTCTGTTTGTTCCGGCTAATCTCCGAAACGGCTGGACTGATCTTGACGGGACTTTCACTGGCAGATAGATGATGTTATAAAGAGTCACATAGGCTACTTTTATTTTAGAAAAAAGAATTAGGGTGAAGCCGCGGGCAGCAGCTAGTAATTAATATGTTTTATTAATTAGTTCCAGGTGATGATGAGAAATTAATGTAAATAGAATACTAATCGAGTGCTAGCCTGTGCTAGATTAGACCAGTTTTGTATCTATGCCTTTGAAGAAATCAAAAATAATAACTTGATTAATCAGGATAATAGGTCAAAATAATTTTGTTAGATGTATCAATTTACACGGTGCAAATAAATGCCATGTGTTGAAGTAAAAAAAAATCAAGACAGTGTTTAGACGATGCAATTTAAGTCATCTATTACTTCAAAAGGGACATTTTTTTTTTAAAGTGAAAACTTCTTTAAGCGCGCGCGTTGGGCATTTTTGAGATGGGACTAAACCATTGATTTCGCGACGCTGTGACGACACCAGCTTTTACCGCGGTGCCGATTATTTGTTCAAGTTTTCACTTCTGTCGGTACTCCGAGTGACACTGTTTTTTTTTTCTTTCAAGTATTTTATTAATAAATACTGGACACGTACTTTTTCTTTTTTTACGTTATCTAAAGATTACAGCAATACATTGAGTTAAAATGTGCCAAGACGTCACGACTATGTAGATTTTATACTTACTTGTGACGTACTAGCGACCCCCAACTTTAATACGTTTTATCTAAGTATTTTTTTATTAATATGATAAAGCAAAAAATACGTGTCAAATATTTTTTCATTATCTGACAGACGGACTAAATAGAATTTCTTTTTTTTTGACCCAGGCATTTATTGTATGTAAAAAATTTGCTTATGTAAACGGGGCTTTTTTTTAAATAACTTCTCCCGCTCTCCATGTCAGACTCTTTTCTGACTAAAACCCACCCGTGTTCCTTCAGTTGCCATATTGCCGGGGCAACGATCTCCCTTTCGGATTTCTTCGCAATCCCGGCTTTCGGGGCTTTAGTTGCTATATTTAGATGAATATTTTTAATAGTGCATCAACATTCACAAATAAACTAGAATCCAAAAAGACTCATTAAAGTTGACAGATTAATTAGTTCCTAAAATATAACGATGGTTTCGAAATGTCAACGGCTTTTTAAATATTTTATTGCTCTGGTTTTATTTTTATTTGAAAAACAAAGGATGATTGAGTCACTGTTTTGTATGATTAAATTAATTTATCCGTTTTTTAAATGGTCGTGAAGACATTGATCCCATCGGAACGATTACATCAATATTAATGACAATAATGTTTGAATATAATCGCGGTCTCCCACGCGACTGAAGACAAGGATATAATAAAACTCTACCATTACAATGGGCAATATGTTTTGTGCCTATAAATTGATAAAATATTCTTGCCGATGTATACAACTTTTTGAGGCTGACTGTACCTACCTAACGCACACATAATGTGGAATGTATTCGAAAGATTACAATCAACTATAATCGATTTACAACGTTAACTGACTACAAATGTTATGTTTTCATGTAATCCTTACATATTATAAAACAAAGTCCCCCGCCGCGTCTGTCTATCTGTCTGAACGCGATAAACTCAAAACTACGGAACGGATTTTCAAACGGTTTTCACCAATGGACGGAGTGATTCATGCATGAGGAAGAATTTTAGTGTAAAATTCACCAAACCTAGTAATATACTAATCATCGGTTTTTCTTAACGAATTTTAAAATAGGCATGAAATTAAACCACACAAGACTTACAATTTAAGAACCATCTTTGCACCTACTTATTGCGTCACTTCGCTTGTGCTTTTGCTAAGACATGTTCCGGCCTCTATCTTGCACGCGAGCTAAGTAACGTTTATGGATCTCAGCGTTAGACCACTCTGTGAGAACCTCTTTTCTCACCCCTAATGCTATCGAGGAAATTGAAACAAAAGAACTCATTTCCTCCTTTATCCCACCACGAAAATAAAATCAATTGATAGCACGAAAAAACCAGAATTAAATCTGTGTTTTGAATCTGAGAGCGACCCAACTTAAAGATAAAACTGTCACAGGTTTTAAGAGGGTTTATCCTAAAAGTTGGCAACGTCGTAAATAGCTGACAAATATTTACCTGTTTTGATTAATTTGGCAATATTACTGTATGGAATTAAGAAATGTAGCTAACTAGGAAACTAAAATATTGATAACGAAATGCATTAATTAATATCGTAACACCGAATATTTAGTTTTAGATGTAAAAAAAGTATTTTGAAACTTACCAAATGCCTTTTTACACCTAAAACGGTTACAATATCAAATTCAATGTTATAATTGCAATTCATTACTAATATTCTAGTTCGCTAGTTAGCCACATTTCTTATTTCCATACGGTAATATTGCCAAATTAATCAAAACAGCGAAATATTTTACATCTATTTGCGACGTTGCCCACTTTCAGAATAAACGCTCTTAAACGAAGTCAGGGTATGTATATGTTTTCTCAAAAAACAAAATAACTAAAAATAGCCGTACAAGGATCGTTTGGCGTAGGTATGGCCAAAATCGGAATTTACGCCGCAATCTTTTTTTGGGATTCCGTACCCGAAGGGTGCCAATCGGAACCCTATTGCTAAGCCTTCACTGTCCGTCTGTCTGTCTGACAGCGGACTGCTCATGAACCGTAAAAGGAAGACAGTTTGACATTAAATATTATGATAAATATTGTACGGTGACTAGCACCTGGCCGGTTTTTGTTATAATATATTTCACAAAACCATTGCACAAAAATGTTTACATTTACTAACAGTGCCCTAAGCTGTCAACGTCATTCGAGATCCAAAAGATCACTGTATCAGTGTAGACAGTTATCGTATTATTTGCATCCAAAACACTTATTTTATTACAAATTCTGTCAATTTACGATTTTTTTAATATATACGCATTCGAAAAGCATATTTTTAAATATTTTTGACGATACAGAGCTCTTAAGGTGCTGTTATTTTCCTTGAACTCGATGAATTGCTTAGATAACGACCTGAAAGAAGTTTGTACAAAAGATACAGGTTATTTTTAGGGTTCCATACCCGAATGGTAGCAAACGGAACCCTAATACTAAGCCCTGTATCTCATTAACCGTAATAGGAAGTTAGACCATACAAGAAAAGTGTTTTATTCGGCGTTATTTTCTTAAATATTGTTCGGTAGTACGGAACCCTTCGTGTGCGGATCCGACTCGCACTTGGCCGTTTTTTTTGGAAGTAAATTCCGCTTTTAAACCGATGAATTTCGCTCATAAAAGTTGATTGTCAAACAGAATTTGCATAAATTATCCGCTTATGTACATAATGCGTGACAAATGGTCTATAAAATACATAGAAAAGGAAAAATACCCGCCAGGGTCGTTAACCTAACCATGGACTCTTAAAACTTTTAAATATTTGGATATCTTGCTGTTGTGTTTTTCTTTTAAATGCATTTATTTTATTGACTTTATTTGCTTTTTAATACTTAAATATTTAAATTCTTAAGTGCCACGTGTTTTTTTAAATGGAAGTTTATTTGATATGAGTTAAGTATTCATAAAAGTTTGCACTAAACCGTGCCTTATCACTTATCATGGATGATTTTTTCGTGAATTAAGTCGATGTTCGTTGACCTCTCATCTTCGATACCATCTCAAAGTAAGTAATACTAACTTAGGAGTTTTGTTGCTTCATTGCAATAATAGTCGCCTCCAAAATATAGGTCATATTATCGTTTACCACTTTTAAAGAAAATAAAGAATAAGTAATAACAGCCGCACGGGTCGATCGATCAGGTTAAGCTACGCTTGCCGCGGTTAGCCCGTGGGTGGGTGACCATCTTTACATATCAAGACTCCTCCGTGCTTCGGAAAGCACGTTAAGCCGTTGGTCCCGGCTGCCATTTGTAGATCTTTGACAGTCGAGTAGTTAGAAGCCCAAAAGTCTGACAACCAGTCTTACCAAGGGGTATCGTATTAACTAGTAACTAGGTTCCGGAGGTCAGATAGGCAGTCGCTCCATGATATTCAGCTGCATCCGGTTAGACTGGAAGCCGACCCCAACATAGTTGGGGATAAGCTAGGCAGATGAGGAAAGAAAAGAAAGAAAGAAAATAAAGAAAGAAAAGAAAGAAAGAAAGAAAAGAAAGAAAAGAAAGAAAAATAAGTTCTCACTTCAGTGGTAACGTAAGTTCTTTTGTTCTAGGTACTTCTCAGAGTCTATACCTTCATCCTGAAGTCCCTCAAAGTTCACTCAATACTGATACAACCTGTAATTACCGAGACACTTTAACCTGATTGCATTTTAGCATAATAATCAATGTTTGTGAGGAACTTTGTCTCCTGAGACACAAGTATATGTTTACTTAGTTCAGGAGCCACAATCATGTTTAGTGTATGACTAACTTTATGTGTTTTCTCTTTGTACAATAAACTTTATTTTTTTAATTCGACCTTTAGTATTCTATTTTGTGAGAGGTGGATGGAACAAAAAGTTGGAAGCCCCTATAGTTAGAATTAGAATGTATTTATTTGTAAGAATGTAGTTTTACATGGTATGGTGTTAGTATTTTTGTTAGTTCTGTACATTCTACCACAAAGTATGTGGTGTACAAATATTCAATTGTCATCTTAAACTAAGTAGGTACAATATTAATATTAAGATTTGTGATTTACAATCGGTCCATTAAGACTTTGTATTATTATAATTAGGTAGTCATTACTTTAAAATGTCAAAATTAAGTACATGTCATCTTGGATTTTTACTACATTCCATATATTCGCCAATGTCATAAAAGCAATTATCTAATAACCAACTTGTCAGCTTTTTCTTAAACATGGGGATGGGAAGTTCCTTAAATGAATTGGGTAACTTGTTATAAACCTGAATGGCATTTACATATACATTCCTCCTAAACATTTGTAATCTACATTGAGGTACATTTAGGTCGTGTTTGTTAGAGCGCCTATATGTGGACAAAGTCGCAAATAGCTGTCAAATATTTCGCTGTCTTAAATAATTTGGCAATATTACTGTATGGAAATAAGAAACATGGCTAAATATTGATTATGAAATGCAATAATTAATATCGTAACGCCGAATATTTAGTTCTAAATGTAAACAAATTAATTGGAAACTATCCAAATGCCTTTTTTGCACCTAAAACGGTTGCAACATCAAATTCAGTGTTATAATTGCAATTTATTATTAATAGTCTAGGGAAATAGTTAGCCACATTTGTTATTTCCATACAGTAATATTGCCAAATTAATCAATACAGCGAAATATTTAACATCTATTTGCGACGTTGCCCACTTTCAGAATAAATGCTCTTAGGTATGTTCTTTTGTTCTACTTATGACAGTAGACTGTCATGAGTAGCTTTCATCCTGAAGTCCCTCAAAAATTCAACCTGTTGTTTTTTATTTTGCGAGAGGTGGATGATAATGGAACAAAAATCCAAAGACCTTCTTTAATAAAAACCGATTAAACAACTGTCATGAAAATGTGTCCATTTTGACATTTTTTTACAAAGTTATGTCGCATCGTCTGTATCGTCATAGGGCCCTGTGCCCTAATTGCGTAACTTATTTTCGTAAACGATTATTACAAGTTTGTTTCATTTTGACAGTTAAACAAAAGCATTAATTTACGTTTATGAGCAGATTTTTTTTTCCAACTTATTAAGCAATGGATTAGCAATCTGTTTCAAATCGAAACAAATTTTGATTGATCGTGTATACCTAATACGCAATTAGGGTACTGGATATCGCATAGAAAACATCGAGCATCTGTGTCACCTCTAGATGTCCCAAGCCACACTTTCAAGTGAATCATCAAGTGACAAGATGACAAGAGGACAAGTCACGACTCCCGCGTCACCTTGCAGTGAAGGTGTTTGATTTACATGCGCGGACGCAGGCGGGTAGTTGTCAATTGTTTGAAGACACGGAGGCTCTGTCGTTGAAAGGACAATCCGTTTTGTTTTTTGGTCTTTTGTGGCGCAAGGACGTCTGGTTTTTTTTTTGTTTGCATTCTATTGTTATTTCAAGTAGAATGTGCCTTTAGTGATCGATGTATGGTAAGAGTCAAAGTATTGATACTCTTTATTACGAATACGTACCTACAACATGCGAATTACAGATATCTCATCACCAGTTAAGCAGCCTTATAAAGGCGGATAACAATTAAAATTCTATTGTGTCTCGTTAATGACAGTTGAAGGGTTAAGTAAATGTGGAAATTTGACATAGGGTGACACAATGGACCATCTTATCGCTAAAAGTGATCTAGGCTTTTAAAGATAACTTTTGGATGGATTTAAAGGGAGAAGGAGAAGGTACAATACTGCGGGTAGTTATGTATCATGCATGTCGCAGTAAGATGGTTGAAGCCGTGATATAGTTATATCCCTAGGGATATAGCTATATACCGTAATATTGTTATATGAAAGCGGTTCACAACTGTCGGAGTGTCCTAATTTTGTAACTGCGACCAATTTCGACGTCGTGATTGCCGTCCGCCACCGCTGTCTTCGCTCGCTTGGCTCGCGCCTAGTTAGTCACAGTTCTAACCTAACCTATTTGGTCGGCGCACCCTAATAGTTATGTTACTAAATCGTGCTCGCATAATAGTTATACTCCTAGTAAAACAGTTATGAGCCGCTTTCATATAGTTATATGAAAGTGGCTATTACGGCATATAGATAAATCCCTAGGGATATAACTATGTCACGGCTATAACCATCTTACTGTGACATATATATAGGTAGCTAAGTACTTCAGGTTTATTAAGTTTTAAATCCGTATAAAAACAATACAGCCTCAGATATAATTATTAGTAAGCAGGTACATTTACAATATAATAATATCCTGTATCATGTACTTTTTTGTTGATTTTTTGCTTCAAGGAATGTGAAAGGGACTTTACCGATCATAAAAATATATAGGTAATTTAATTTGAATACATTAAGTACCTTGTTATTTATTAATCGACCGATAAAATGCTGATTTATATATGTAATAGAAGAACCTATTAAGTGGTGACTTGTTTATTTTGTTGCTCTTGTTTGACATTAAAAATAGGTATGTTAAAAATGCATTCGGACGTTGCGTGATCTGTTGATATCAAGTTCATGTTATGAATCTGCTATAATTGATCACTAATATGATTTATGTTTTGTGCATACCGACCTCATCTAGTTTTTAAATATCATAACGTGTAAAACTGTTTTTACGACCAATTTAAAGAAATAAAATATCATTTGACCGCATCATCATCCTTCTCTAAAGTCGGTCAAAGTCAAAATCATTCTTCTCTCCTCTCAGTAAGTATTCACCCTCTTTTCTGTCATAGGTATCTTTCACACCATCCATTGTTTCTAGTTCTACGGTTGGAAAGACCGCTCCTTTCTGGATTCAGTTTACAATTATTTTTCTTCTTAGCGTGTCGATGGCAATCTAAATGGACTCGGCCCAGAATTCAGCCACGTCTTTGGCGCCATCACTAGCGTCCATCAGTTCCTGTAACGTGCAGCTGACAGGACACGCAGGACACGACATTAAAAATTCTAAACGTATGCTGAGACGCAGGGGACTCGCAGGGGTCAGCACAGTACAGATTTTGCAGGGTAGGGCAGGCGAGGCAGACATAGGCCGCGAGCGCATGCTGCGACGCAGCTACACAGACACATTCACATCCTAGCTAGTACAAACAATAGACGTGTGAGAACAAACACGTGACGACCTGCACACGTCGCGCAGAAATCTGTGTCGGCACTACAACGAGACGCAGAGCAGGACAGACACATGTCTGGGTCACACGTGCCTGCTCCGCAGCGTACGCAGCTCTCAGTACATTCATGCATTCCAAATCTGCTCTGCCCTGCGCTGCGTGGACCTGCGTCAACTGCATCTAAGCTTACGCTTAGCCTAAATGTCCCATCGTTTGAGGAACTGCACCACATTTAAGGCGGAGTCGTCTTTGAATCTCCACCTGAACAGATGTTCCTTGCTTCGGATGATTGATTTGGCCAATTAAGATTGGCCAAATCATGAAAATCAATTAAATAGCTTATTTCTGCAATGTTATAATTATTGCACATCTAAGAAAAGAAACATTTGAGGAACACAAAATGCTGGACTTGAACTTGAAACTTCCTGGGGAATATAGCCGCGTAAACAGCATAATACCTTCGGTTAAGACGCTGACAAGAGCTAAAACGCGGTCACTGTCGGACACAATGCTTGTAATTTATTGCAAAATATGAAGCAATTATCTTTTGAAGACGCAATTATCTTTTCACATTGAAGACAAGGAAATTTGGCAATAATTCCTTCTGCACATGTGGCTTCCCTGGTACCTCATTAACGGCATAAATAAGTAAGAGTCTATTAACTGCTCCCAAATTACCATGTTTATTTAAATCTTTATTTTTATTTATTTTTACATTCGCCCTTGACATATTTACTATTCTATTATTTGACATTATATACTTTTTTTTTTGTGGCTTTTGTGGACATGATAATTATTCAGATTGATTACAGTTGTAATAGCAATCATATAATTGCGTTTTATTTAAAATAGGTTTTTTACTTTTTTTAATTAATTAATTTTTTTGTAAAGATTATTTTCTACATATTTTGTGAATGTGAGAACGCTGTAGGCTTAGTGGATTGTAGACCTGTTGACCATTTTCTATTTTGTTAAGTACTTGGTACTTATTGAAAGACCTACACTGTCCTCCCATACCTAGAAACACTGTTATTTGAAAGTATTGTAAAAGCCAATTATTTTTAAAAGAGTAACCGTGGAGTTTCTTGCCGGCTCTTCTCCATAGGAAACGACTAATTGGAACCGTGCACCTAGCTTCTGACGTTTCATAAGTGCCCATGTAGGTTTATGTGAAATAAAATATTTTGACTTTGATTTTGATTTTGATTTGATTTGATTTTGATTTTTATTTTGATTTTTTACTCAAAAATTTGTTGAGTAATCGAAAATAAAAAAACAACCAAGTTCAGCATTCAAATAAAACGTTCTTGTTATTAATTAAAGTACCAACGTACGTTGATATTTAATACAGAAATTTTAGATTGGAACTCAATGTAAAAGGTTAGTTTACCGTTAAAAGTAGTATCAAGATTTTTTTTTTTCAAAACGTGTTTTTCAAGATTAAAATATTTTTTTTCCGCTACCACAAACTATCTAGATTTGACAATTTTTTGTTTTAAGACAAGCAAACTTTTAACATTTGCATCTTGTCAGCGCCTTAAGTAAACTTGACTGGAGAATTGAAAAGGTACTAAGTACCACTTTTCCGCTTTATCGCTTTCTTACTTGAAAGACAGGCTATAAAAAGTCTATCTAAAGTAATGACACCATCACTCACTCGACCCGTAAGTAAATTACAATGTTTCCTTAATTCCAACATAAATAAAGTACAATAAATACGCTACAAATTGATTTAAACACATTAACCTTACCAAAAGCTTACATAAAACCATGCCCGTCACAACTCAGCGTCCAGCCATATCGGCTTACATTAAAAACCTCTCATTAAAGGTCAATATTTCGGTAGCCGGTGAAATAAAGGACAGGAACCTTTCACGGTGTCCGATAAGAGTATACAGAATATGCAGTTGATATATTGCAGTAAGATGGTTATAGCCGTGATATAGTTATATCCCTAGGGATATAGATATACCGAAATATAGTTATATGAAAGCGGTTCATAACTGTCTTACTAGCAATATAACTATGATACGAGCACGATCTAGAAATATAACTATTGAGGCACTCTGACCAAATAGGTTAGGTTAGAACTGTGACCGACTAGGTACGCACGAGCCGAGCGAGCGAAGAGAGCGGTGCCGCGGCAGCGGACGGCGAGCGGACGACGTCGAAATTGGTCGCAGTAACAAAATTAGGGCACTTCGACAATATAACCATCTTACTGCGGCCGATGGGGCCGAAAGGTTCTGGAGTGGCGACCGCGTACCGGAAGACGTAGCGTTGGAAGGCCTCCCACAAGATGGACCGATGACCTTGTGAAGGCCGCAGGAATCCGCTGGATGCGGAAAGCACAGAATCGGTCGAAGTGGAGGTGCTTGGGGGAGGCCTATGTTCAGCAGTGGACGTCTTTCGGCTGAAATGATGATGATGATGATGATGATGACTGCGACAGATACGTTACGGACGGATAAATTACGAGTGACCGACTGTCGATCACACACCGAACTATATTTATGAATGTTTGGAATTAACCACGTGTCCTAATGGAAAGCGATCGTTGCAAAAATACGCGATTGTCGCGCGAATACGGCACCGTCATGCGAATACACAATCGTCGATAGTTAGATTTTTGGTCAAATGAGTGAGACCACGTCCTAACCAACGCGATCGTGCGCGATTATGCATCGTCGTGTTTAGTTTTGTTGGGTGAACTCGAACGCGTGGTAGTGTCGACAGAGGCCTTCCGGTTTTCCGAACAAATAAGTTCCGACATGATTATGAACGCAACGATCGCGTATTTACACGAATTGCTTATATATTACGTCAAGAACGTGATGGATTCATTAAACAGACCTGAATGGAATATAGATCTCTTTAAAAATAACAGAGACGGAATGATCCTCAATTAAGAGACGAAAAGTTCACATCCTTTAAAAATTGTGCTAACTACGCCCTTTGCCATTTACGACTCCCAGATACGAAAATAAAAGTCACAATAAATAAGATTGTGTTTCATAGCGATATTGATAACCAATTATATTTATTACATCCATTAAATAAGCTCGATCTGCACATAATAAAATATTAATGAATAATCATTATTAACAATACGATTTATATCTTCGCTTTTTATTTACCAAACCAAACTTGGATGTTGACCAGACATTTTTGGAACGAAGTTCTTAAACGCGGCTTGTAAACTTTCAGACATCGTCACGCTAAAAAAACTTTTTACAAAAAAAAACAACCGACTTCAAAAAAAAAACACTACAAAGTGAAAAATAACTTTAATTTCGGAAGTCGGTGTCTTTGGTTTTGAATTTTCGTTCTTTGTCACCGACTTCCGAAACTAAAGTTATTTTTCAGTTCGTAGTGTTTTTTTTTTTAAATCGGTTGTTTTTTTTGTAAAAAGTTTTTATTTTTCACTTTTTAGTTGTGATACCTACCCCGCGCAAATTCGAATACCACTACCTGCTATGTAAATAACAGTGACAGGAAGTTATCATATCATCCACATACTAAGTGAGAAAAAATACGTATTATTGAAGCTAACACAAAAACTACCCAAGCAAAGTTAGTAAAATTTATATGGGACCACCTCTGAAGTATGATCTACCAAACAAAAAAAGAATCATTAAAATCAATTCATAATTGACGGAGTAATCGCGTAACAAACATACAAAAAAAAAAAAGAAAAAAAAAACATGCAGTCGAATTGAGAACCTCCTCCTTTTGGAAGTCGGTTAAAAAGTGTTAATACTTGCGACTGTCTTCTTCTAATTCAAAGAGAAAGAGAACGCCGGCAGAAAAAAAACAAAAGAAAAGAGTAAAGTGAATACAGTGTCGTGAGATAAAATTGCACTCGCAGGTGTCGTTTTCATAGTTTTCGAGGGTGCTAAAGCCAACAGTGAGGTCAAAATGTAAATCCAAGATGGCGGCTTTTTTTTAATCACTGTCAGTCAGACTTTCGTTCTGTCCAGCAGTGGTTGGCATATAGGTTGAGTTGTATAGCCTTTTTGCCTTCATTGTGGATTGTCATGACAACGAAATCATCCAGTTGGCTTAAAAACTGACCTTACTTCCAAATACCAATCTTTATCCATGTCTGGGAAAGATATTGCCATAATATCTTTGGTTATAAACTTGTTTGAAAATTTCAAAGATGCTGGTCCGAATGCCTGTCCGAATCCATTGACTCCCCTTTCCATTCATGCCAATAAACTGCCTTCCCCGTTTATTTATTAAGTAACCATGAATTTTATACGCATTCCGCTTTTAAACATGAGCGCGTAGCTTGTAAGGAAGATCTTCATTATGATGTCAATGAATATATGATTTAAATTCGTTCATATTTAATGTTGAACATGTAGTCGAGCGGGAGGTAGCGACTATAAAGTTATTGTAGGTACGTACGTAGGTATAAAAAGCCTTAAAATAGATCGATACTTAAAGGAAAGAATGTTGTACAGCCTACGTATTACTGTGGTATTACGCAGTTAGCAAAACGCTTCATTAAGAGGTGTGCTATAAACTTCATGACGTAGAAAATAATTAATTTTTTTGTTTGTTTTGAGATCTATCGTTCCTCCTCGATAATAGAGCTCCTATTGGCATTCGAGATTTTCCACAGTAGAACATTGAAAATCAAAATAAAAAAAAAAACTACCGACTTCCAAAAAAAACACTACAAAGTGAAAAATAACTTTAATTTCGGAAGTCGGTGTCTTGGGTTTTGTGTTTTCGTTTTTTGCCACCGACTTCCGAAATTAAAGTTATTTTTCACTTTGTAGTGTTTTTTTTGGAAGTCGGTAGTTTTTTTTTTGTAAAAAGTTTTTATTTTTCACTTTTTAGTTGTGGTACCTACCCCACACTAATTCGAATACCACTACCTACTACCAGTGTCAGGAACTTATCATATCATCTACATACTAAGTGGGAAAAAAAATACGTATTTTGTAGCTAACTCAAAAACTACCCAAGCAAAGTTAATAAAATTTATATGGGACCAATTTGGAAGCATACCCTTTCAAACAAAAAAATAATTTTCAAAATCGGTCCACAAATGACGGAGAAATCGGTGGACATACATAAAAAAAAAAAAAAAAAAAAAAGAAAAACATACGCATCGAACATATAACCTCCTCCTTTTTGGAAGTCGGTTAAAAACATCAGTGGCACTCTGGGAGTGCCGACAGAAGTGAAAACTTGAAAAAAAATCGGCTCCGCCGTAATCAACGCGTTGATGTCTTGTACTACACGGCAACCCCGGATTTAGAAATTTTTTGATGCGGGGCAAAAACTGCCGTCTGCTGCCCCCTGCCAATCTTTTATGGGGATGCGCTAAGTTATCCCCCAACAAACTAAAATTTTCTCAAAATGAAAATTTTGGCAGCAACATATTGATCAAATTGTATCGATCGATAATGCGCCAATTCAACAGGGGCACCAAAACTGTTGTAAAAAATAAAAAAAATAGAAAGATTATAAATGTGCTGCGCGTCTCATTTATTGCAAAGTTGCTGTGTGCTGGGTGGTGCACTCGTCTGCTACGCTTGAATTTGTCGCCCCCTGAAGTTGGGGCCCCGGCTAGCCCTCTAGATCCGGGGCTGCTCCACGGTATCGGCAACAGGTCGCGAAATCAATGATTTAGTCCCATCTCAAAAATGCCCAACGCGACTAAAGAAGTTTTCACTTCAAAAATCATTTATTAACATTAGGCTGAGAATCAGCACTTTTTGAGCGTCAAAATTACAGAAGACAGTCCCCCAAAACGCCCACCCTTCACCACTTCCTAGTGTTTAAGCTGAGAAGAAGAAGTGGCGCACCAAACTACCGAGCAACAAACTAAAGCGAATACCAGTATTTTACATGGAGCGAGTGCCTATGTGATCTCCACAACCCAGTTACTGGTAACACTATACCCTTTGGTAAGACTTCAATGGTAACCAGCAAGACATTTCTCTGTTCAAAGATAGAAGAAAAGAGTGATGACAATGATAAGATTGTGAAATAGGACCTTCAGTTAGCCACACAATCGTGACATACCGATTCCGATAAGACCATTAAAGCTCCAAAGCTTATTATTGGTACAGCCTTCTTTGAATTAGGTCGCGGAACTGATGCTGTTCGGAAAAGTAATGGTAATGTCAGGGTTTTGACGGGGTCCGCTAGGGCCGATGACTACCAGGGTTGCGAAG
Organism: Agrochola litura; assembly: GCA_949152395.1. NCBI lineage: Eukaryota > Metazoa > Arthropoda > Insecta > Lepidoptera > Noctuidae > Agrochola > Agrochola litura. Next base: position 3,544,050 of record OX424502.1, on the reverse strand, counting down.
AAATCCGAAAGGGATATCGTGGCCCCCGGCAACATGGCAACTGAAGGAACATGGGAGAGTTTTAGTCAGTAAGAGTCTGACACGCCCTCCTGCTCCGCCCAGAGCGGGAGAAGTTATTTGATAATTTCCCACCCAGAAAAAAAAGGGTTTTCTGTAGAGATCGATTGATGGACAGCCTAGATAATGGGCATTCGAGATTTTTCACGCTCTAGAACATTGCTTCCCATGCATAAAGAAAGACCTTCAATTCGCCACACAATCGTGACTTACAGATTTCGATCAGAAGATATACCGCTCAAAATAGAGCATCAATCCCCAAGAGGCTATTATTGGTCCAGCCATCCAAATAGTTCTTTGTATTAGCTCGCGGAACCGATGCTGCTCCGAATAGTGATGGTAATGTCAGGGTCGCCAGCTAACAGGTCCCGTTTGACATTCTACCAGCCAATCCGTAGGTGTCACTCATATTTATTATATAAATCAATTGAGGAATGCTGTTATGATTAGAGGACATGATACAACTGTTTTGGGCACCCAAAATTATTAGTTTACGTTTTTGAGTTGAATCGCTTCTGAATTATGCCAATGTGTGAATTATAAAGGGTTATATTTTATTCATGGCTTCAGTGAAGTACTGAGAATTTATTTTCTCGCCATACAAAGGAATAATCGTTTATACATCGATCAATTCGACTCCGACTGGTTTTTTTATGAATTACGATCAGAGTACTACACATCAAGCTATACATTTCCAGTTTAAGCTGATCTTGCATCGTATAGCATTTCCGTACAATGCAAGGTAAGCTTATACTGGAAATGTATAGCTTGATGTGTAGCCATGTGTACATACAATATGTCCCAGCTCAAGTCGAAAGTATAAAATAGTTTAATTTTCGTTATATCCTAAGTTCAGGGTAGACTAACTGGCAACGCCGCTCCTAAATTAAACCATGAACGTACTTAATTAGTTCGGATTGCCCCGTAGCCTAATTTCAGTCAGGACAAGAACACATTTTTGCCCTTATGACACGGTACAAAACACCAATACCGAAGATCGATAACATTACATAAGTATTGCTTAACCCTCATTGTTAAACAGACGACGACTCCGGCGGCGGGCGGTGTGCGCGTGAGCATTGCCCATTACCGACACCAATATACGCCGTCGAATTGTAAGAGTAATGTGTTACGGGGAGATGATGCAGTTGGGAATTTTGTAAAAGTACTAAAAGAATCTTTTACTTAATAAAAATCTCAAAGTCATTACGACGCACAGCTCAATCTGCCGGGTCTAGAAATATTAAATTTTGAGCACTAAGGGGGTTAAATAGGGGATAGAAGTTTCTATGGAAGATCGACATTTTTGTCGATGGGAAATCACATCGGGCACATACTGACGTGACATTGACAAGCAGCACAAGTTTTGGACGGAGGCCTTATACTTTTGGTCCGACCAATCGATACCTTATCTTATATTCTGGAATATTGCTGAAATATTGTTAGTGTTGACTTGAGCTGCTTTTGTCTAAACTAATATAATAAAGAGAAAACATTTAATTTTGTGAATGTTTGTTTGTAATGAATAAACTCAAAAACTATTGTTCTGATTAAAAAAACCTTTCAACAGTAGAAAACTATATTGTCACTGATTAACATAGGCTATAATTTATACAGATATCACGCGGGCGAAGCCGCTGACGGAAGCTAGTATGAAATAATTGGATAAATCATAATGATGATTGAAATCGTTGTCGACGTCCACTGCTGGACATAGGCCTCCTCCAAGCACTGCCACTTCGACCAGTTCTGTGCTTCTCGTATTCAGCGGATTCCTGCGGCCTTCATCAGGTCATCGGTTCACCTTGTAGGAGGCTTCCAACGCTACGTCTTCCGGTACACGGTCGCCACTCCAGAACCTTTCAACCCCATCGGCCATCACAATTCTGTTCTACGCGCCCACTGCCAGTAAGTTTGGCAATGCTTCGGGCTATGTCGGTTACCTTGGTTTTCATACGGATCTCTTCCTCTCTGATTTGATCACGTAGGGATACTCCAAGTATAGAGAGGGCTATGCTTGGAGTTTGCCATTGCTCTCCATTGGATAAATACTAGTTAATTATCCAATCATTTTGTATTCTTGCTTATTGTGTTCATAATTACAATTCAGTCTCTAAAATTTGTTACTTACCCGGGTTGAATTATTTATACTAATTAAAGTTTTGTGGATCATGGAGCACCCTTTAAAAAACCGCGAACATTGAGTCTTAATTTTTAACGACTAAATCGTGTAGCCCTTTCACTGAAAAGATATACCTAAGTACCTAAAGTCTAATAAAATCCTTTTTTCCAATTGCGGTTATTTTCATTTAAATGAATTTAACTTTATTGTAGCATAAATTAAATTGACATCAGAATGACACGTACTATTGAAAAAGTCATAAAAATATTTGAAGTTGTAGCGGAAACTGAACTTAATGCGTCGATTTTAAAGTGGTTTTTCCAAAAACACATATTTGTTTACATTTTTGGGAACTAAATCGCGAACGCAGTTTGAGTATTTTTTATTTATAGTCTGACAGCAACATTATTATTTGCTCAAATTAATCGACACGCGATCACTACTAGGGGCTCTCAAAAGAAAAACAGTTACAAGGAAAAACCAATCGTAACACAAGCAAATGAGGTTCATTTTCACAGAAAGTTTAACAAAACAAATGAGAAAGATATACCTAAATGATAAATTGTAAATTAGTTTTCTTATTTGAGTGTTCCGTAAATGGCAAGAAATGTTCTCACTTCTCAGTAATATCCCTTTGCCTTGTAAAGATGGATAATGAAATTAAATAATGAAATTCTGTTTATTTCTGTAAGTAAGTACTTATATCTTTTAAAAGACAGTTTTACACGTACATATACAAAACTAGATGATGCTGGCATTTCCTCGCTGACTCATCCCTGAGAAAAAATGCCGATTGCCGAAACAAACTTAGAGGTCTCTTTTAAAGTCCAAACCGCGGAGGGAGAGGAGGGAGGAAGCGGGGGGGAGGTTTTAAATAAACCAATTTTTCTTTCTTTCAAACCTTATATTATCAAGATTGTATGTGAGTCTAAATGCAGGGCCTTTTGAAGAAAGTCGAGTCGAGTCGGGCCTTTTGTCCCGACAGCTGGCATGACAGTTTTGAATGCCTTTTAAGTTTTGTTAATTTGAAGGTATTAATCAGTGTTCATACAGCAAATAACAAAGAAATCCGAATCAATATTTGTTATAATTAGCTTACTTTGTACCAATTTAAATTCGTATCGAGAATTTAATTGTTCAATTGCGAGAAATGTAATCATGGCTTTTCTTCTCCTCCCTTCTGCCCAGTCACCTGTACAGTGTCATCGTCGTGAGGACCATATTTATGTCTGCGTCAGCGAATGTAGTTAGTGTTGCCGAGTTCTAGGCCAAATAGGAAATTTAAATTATATATGCCATCGACACGCTAGGAAGAAGAATTAATCATCCATCAGCTGCCAAAGTTCATTAAGGATGGCACCCGTTGAGCATGTCAAAGCCAGACTTCGATTGAAGAAATGAAGACTTTTAGAATGCTAAGATAAGATAAGAAAATTTATTTACGTAAAACACGGTGTACACACATGACACACACAACACAACACTAACACACAGACCATACACACCACACTCACACACTATGTTTATAGAATTTCTTCCGTATTGTGAGTGCTTACAGACACAAATTTCACACACACTTTCTGTAAAATCTTAGCGTGTTCACCTATGTTGTGAAGTGAGCTTCAAATCAGCTGTTATTTCACCTAATGCTAGGAATTGACACCTCACTTCACTTATTATAAGTGAGTTTTTTACAGAATAGCACCGCGGGACCCGGAACAGCTCACAATACTTAGGCCATAAATACTAATAACGGCGTGCATGAATAACAACTGTACACATATACTTAGGCCATTCAAATATTGGCTAAAATAGGCTTCGTGCATGAATTGAACTCGCGATGCGTTAGGCAGAACCCAACCTCTCATTTACATAGGTAAGTGCCTACAAGAGCCAAGCTGAAATGAGTTCCGTTAAAAAGGCTCAAATATGTCATGAAGGAAAATATGATACCCTGAAAAACTTGTATGATTTTGTTTGTAATCTTTTCCTGTAAACATAGCCGTAAGTTGAAAGCTTAGACTGAGTGGGGAAAAATACGTTTTATTGAAGCTAACTCAAAAACTACCCAAGCAAAGTTAACACACAATCGAATTAAGAAACTCCTTCTTTTCGAAGTCGGTTAAAGAACAAATTCTTTCATCATTTTAGTTATTTTTTTAATCACAAAATAATGGATTTTCGTCGTTATGTATAAAAAACATTTTATCTAATGACCAAAACCATTCAAAACAGTTCAGCGGTACTTTTTGCTCAAATTAATCTTAATCTATCGAGACTATTAATTATTTTAAATGGAGTTAACTACCAACCTAATTCCATTTGGTATGATAAATTAATTGGTTGAATATATTGCCTCTACTAATACACGTGCCAAAGACTTATGACGTAAGGAATTAGGATCTCAATCATCATCCTAGCCTTTTCCCAACTATATTGGGGTCGGCTTCCAGTCTAACCAGATGCAGCTGAATACCAGTATTTTACACGGAACAACTGCCTATCTGACCTCCACAACCTAGTTACTCTTAGGATTAGAAATTAGGATCTCAATAACTAAATAATTTTCATAGACAATGTATTTATAAAAAAATATTCTCTATGAAGTATTCAAGAGCATTTCAATGCAAAAAGAGGGTAATAAACCACAACACAACACAACAACGACAACAATAAACAACACCAACAATTTTTTTTACAATATTTTGCGTCCAATTACAGCTCTTTGGGGACTTATCTCAGTCCATAACAAAATCAAAAACATTCTTCAAGCTGCAACCAGTCATACTTCTTACTCCATTGTGCTTAAAATTACATACCAGGCTTCAAAATTAGTCACGGTTATAGTACATTACTGCCGCGGTCTATAATGACTGCTTTGCTGGTCGCGCTGATGTTGGCCGACAGCGCAGCGTAGCGCAGCTCCAGGCCGACACAGCGCGGTCAGCGTGCAGCACTTGATGGACGAGCTGAGATAAAGGCCGAGGCCGTAGGTCGAGGCCTTTACAGCGAGGACAGCAAGGGCTGCAATGATGGCCAAGCTGGAAGGCCTAGAGCGTAGCTAGGCTAGCGCGAGGCGATCATAGCGTGACCAGCGAAGCAGTCATAGTGGGCCAAGGCTTGTATAGTGCTTTACTCAAAAATGCAAGTACCTTCATTTTGTTGGAAAGATCATTGAAATACGCAAGAAAAACATTTTCGGATAAAGATTTAGATTTCCCACTGATTTTCCACTGCACAAATTTTTCATATGCAAGCTTATACTTTTCCTTTGAGTTTCGCGGTATTAAATTTTCAACCACTAATTAGCTTCATCTTTAATGTCTGGCGGTGTTAAACACATTGAATCGGAAGAATTTTCGCTTTGCGAGCTCATTTTTAGCAAAAAAGTCACTAAATAAAAATAAAATTTTCACTGAACCGCGCTTTTGTTACTTCTTTGTTTTTTTTTTTTAACAATGGTAGTTGGAACTATACAGCCAAATATGGAATAAAATCTTTTTGTACCTATCTCTATAAATACCTACAAACAGCTGTGTTTTAAATAAAATCTTTTTGCATTTGATTTTTTAAAACGTTGAAACGTCAAAATAGCGGCCGGCAATGTTTTGCGACCAGCAAAACTTTGCCGGCCGCTCCTTGAAACAGAACGGCAAGGTCGACTTTGCTCAAACAAGGTTGTCAAAATAATGACCACATTATATGCATTTTTGAGTAAAATATGTTTTAAATGCTACCATAACAAAACACAAATCGAAAACACAATGCAGTTTAACACTTCGCAAAACAGTCCCTTTTGAAATATGTCCATCATATCTTGAGATATGGCGAACAATATTTAAGAAGACTACCTCATTGGGCTACTGGTTGCTGTTCGATTCCCAGGTCCGGCAAAGTTTTATTGTGTTTTTCTATTATGAATTTCTCAATAGCAGCCCGGATCTGTGCCCGGTTGATGGCAATAGGCTCGCCCCCTATTACATGGGACATTAACAGAACTGGAGAAATGTGGGTGTATCTATAGTACACCCCACCTTTTTCTGCTAACCCTTCAAGGAAACTGGCTTAATTTTATGTTATGTTGCTTATGGTTTAGGTACTTAAAAAGTGCTGAATTTAACACATTCTTGACATTTTCCTTGGCAAGCACCGCTATCATGAACGGTCAAGATTAATTGGTCGCAGTACACCCGCCATACTTGTTATATTAAATTAAAAGTAATAAAAGTATTAACCTGCCCAGTTTTATTTATTACCTTCGATTTCGTTCAGGTTAAGATATCACAATAATTGGACTTCTGTTTCTTTGATTAATTATACAGGAATACGAAAATGTGAAGTTCATTGATCTTATTGTTTCGCGTTTAATTTAATAAACTTGATATTATGAATATTTATTTATACGACTCTGGTTTCGATATACAGTTGAGGAGATAAGGATTTAATTAATTTATGCATGCAGATGTGCTTAATATTTTTAGATACTTAATTTTAAAAAAATCAGTATCTTTATTTTTTCTTTAAAATTATCCGTACGCAAATCTCCCAACTCAGACGTAGTATTTGCATAAAAGCTTTTGTTCAACTGTAGGACTTTGAGAAAATGTTCTATAAAGCTGAACGCACACTAATCCGAGCCGAACGCGTCGAACGACGCGTCGAAAGATTGGTACTTAAAACTTGTGATGCTTTGTCGTTCTACTGCGTGCTCTACCATAGAACCGAAGAAAATACTCTTATTTTTCTGTAAAATTTAACATAACATAATATTACGCATATAATCCCTTACCGACCCTGACGACCCCATTACCCTCCTCCAGGAGAGCAGTAGGGAAACCAGCACAGTGTACATAAATCATTCCGACCTCGCCGCCGAAGTCCTTTGCGATCACGACCGCGTCCCCGAGTAAATGATACTCCCCCCCGACCCTTGCTCGATAACGAGATGCCAACAGTTGTTGCAGCTGAGCACGTAGCCTTAAATTCCCCGACTAATAATCATGATCAAAACTTTGATCCAGCCCGTCCCATCCGTGATGTCCTCCCTCCGGTTGACGCCCTAAGCCGAGGTTCGTACCCCACAGGGGGTGCCCTTAGCGAGCGTTAACCTAGTTTTAATTAGCATAGTTGAATAAACCCTGGCTGGAGGTTATAAGTGTAGTAGCTTAAGGCACCCACAGGAAAGCCCGGTTAAGTAGTCATAATCTCAGAGGTCAACTACGAGATGCCTACCTAAAAAAAAAAACGCATTTAATCCCCGAAGGGTTAGGCAGAAGTGTACCAATAGTACACCCACATTTCGCCAAAAAAGAAGGAAAGAAGGGAGGGAAGGGGGAGGTTCAGTTTTTTCAAAAGGTAACTTACACATAATTGTTTCAGGGAAAAGGTGTCTTACAGCCAGAAATGGGTGATTCCGGGCTGAAACGATAAAAAAACTTTTTACAAAAAAAAAAGCAACCGACTTCAAAAAAAAACACTACAAAGTGAAAAATAACTTTAATTTCGGAAGTCGGTGTCTTTGGTTTTGAATTTTCGTTTGTCACCGACTTCCGAAATTAAAGTTATTTTTCACTTTGTAGTGTTTTTTTTTGAAGTCGGTTGCTTTTTTTTTTGTAAAAAGTTTTTATTTTTCACTTTTTAGTTGTGGTACCTACCCCACACAAATTCGAATACCACTACCTGCTATGTAAATAACAGTGACAAGAAGTTATCATATCATCTACATACTAAGTGGGAAAAAATACGTATAATTGAAGCTAACTCAAGAACTACCCAAGCAAAGTTAATAAAATTTATATGGGACCACCTCTGAAGTATGATCTACCAAACAAAAAAAGAATCATCAAAATCTATTCATAATTGGCGGAGTAATCGCGTAACAAACATACAAAAAAAAAAAAAAAAAAACAAAAAAAAAAACATACAGACGAATTGAGAACCTCCTCCTTTTTGAAGTCGGTTAAAAAGGTTACCCTCAGGTCTGAGCCTACCAATCACTGACGGATAAATATACATACAGTGTGAGTCTTTATAGTGTGCACATATCGAAATGAGGGAATCTATGCTTAATTTTATACAGGTTTTTTTATCAACAATTTTTTTTCGTGGTTCTGTTGCCGTCTTATTGAGAAATTATACGATTATTGTAAAAATGTATGAAAGAAAAAACAGATTTTTGCTAAAAAAATATCTTTATTTTCCATTGAGAGTAGTTTTTTCCACAATTTTAATTTTATGAGACTGCCTAATTACTTCCAATCATTATGGAGTTTGTTTCATCGCGATAGATCATTTAGTTTAAAAGTTACACCGTTTTGTTATTGTTTTTTTTTAATTCCGTAAAAAATATAAAAATTGTCTAGATTTTATCAAATATTTTTCCGTCGATAAAATTAAGCATAGATTTCCTCATTTCAATATGTGCATATTATAAAGACACACTGTATATATCTGACACCGAGCGACAAAATTCACAGCCAAAATCGAATCGAATCCTGTGCTATGGAAAATACCATAAAGATTCACGCAAATAAAAACAACAACAATAGACCACCATAATAACAAGCCTTCCGTAGGTTAATATTAATAAAAAAACAATATTGTATTTAAAAAAAAAAAAACTTTTCCGTACAAACTGACGACTTGATATTATGTTGAAAGACAACCATCAACTTTTATAGGCTTCAAGAATGTTTTTCGCCAATTATTACTCGGCAAAGTTAAATGGTGGTGTTATGATCGATGGCGTATTGTAATTTCATCCAATTATCTTACAACAAGTGTAAACTGAGCCTGTAAACCAATCAATATTGTGTACAAGTTGACTCTGTCGGGTTATACTTGTTGTAAATAATTGGAAGACTTTCGAGAGAAAAGACCTACGATTTTATCTTAAAAATATATTAAGGATAAAGTAAATTGTATGGTTTTGCACCTCGTGAAGACTATACTGTAGGTAATTTGGTATGGAGTAAGGTGCAGCGGGGCAATCTCGACAGCGGGAAATTTCAACTAATCTTAATAACTTCTACATTTTACTTTATTTGAATAAGGGCCATCTATGACCGGATAGCTCAAAAGCAATTTTATCATTTCTACATAGATGGCACTGCTAGACCCAATACTCTTTGATCGACACGGCCATTTTGTTTTCTTCTCTTTTTCTTGTTTGCACGTGCAAATTAGTGTCTCACATTTTTGCGAAAAAAAGTGGTAATTAATGTGTTTTTCGAAGATTTTCAAAGGTAAGACATTTAATTAAAGCCTATTTCATGTTTTTAGCTATTTTTTTCTGTTTTAACTTGCGTTTTAACAGCATTTTGGTGTGAGTTTGAATAACCCCACCTGGATTGTAATGGCGGCTAATTTCAACTTTTTTGCAGTTGAAATTGCCCCACCAGATTTTATATGGAAATTAACAAACACTAGTGATGTGCATGTTTCGATATGTTTTGTCGATGTAAATACTTTACAAATATTTAACTTGTAGCTATATTATTGTAATCTTTCTATTCGCAGGATCGCAACACGATTCAAATCGATGCATTTCGAGGGATTTTTCAATTTCTTACTACTTTATTAATTTATTGCAGATGGTTCGCCACTATAGAAAAAAAACGGACAAGTCATACACAATGGCAGAATTATGACTTTTGTTAATTTTTATATTTGTTAGATTATTAATTGCTGATTTAAAACTAAAAAAGATAGATGAATCTTGGTCCTAAATTATAAAATTGCGTAACGTTTATATGACCGATTGTAGATTTAGGACGAGGGGTGCTCTGGTTCTATTTTAAATACATATTCCTTTCTTAAAATGAAGTTTTGATTTATGATTAGTGAGTAGATATAGTACCTTTAGTAGATAGCAGACCAAAATTATTTATTGGTGTATCTATCGACTTATTTTTTATTACGTTCCCATCACTATTAACTATGGCGAGCAGTCGAAATTACCCCGCCTAAACCTTTAACGTGTTTTTATTCAAAAATGAGCCTAGCTTCATAAATGACAAGATTCAATTTAGATTACCATCCCTATAAAAAAACTCTGCAACTGACTAACATCAAGCTAAGAGCTCTAGAAGAGAAATTATAATTAATAGTTGAAATTGCCCCACGGAGGGGGAATTACAACAATTTTTGCCTTTTTTGACAAAAACACATTTTTAAGCCTATCTATTGAATATTTTTCAATATGAGTTTGTAAAAATAATACACAGATAATGACTCTGGAGCGTCAATACATTACATTTTTAATAAAACTATATCATCTAATATTTTTATACCTTCAAAGTTGTGGTTTAGGTTTTACCAGTCGCGATTGCCCCGCTGCACCTTATACATTAATGGCATGATTTTTTTTTAGAAATATAGATAGATTGATAGAATATTCTTTATTATGTACACCATAAAAATTACAGACTTAATATAGATATTTTAATTTTTTAATATTTTTTTTATTAGTTTTTATTTTTTTTTATTCAAATTTTATAAAATGTAGTCCAAACCATCTTCTTCAATCTTTGGTTATATGTAGGAACTCCATACCTGCTTTACTTGGGAACAGACTGGACCCCACGAAATTAAATTACAATTATTTATTCTATAAATAGGATATCGGAATCACTTTTACACGTCATATTAAAAATAAGCTAGATGAGTTCGGCGTTTCCTATCTGACTACTCGAAGAAGAAAGGCCGACACAAACTCAGACACAGGGAATCTTAAGAATTTGTAAAAATCTAGCACAGGTTATACCCCTACTACATTTTTTTTTAAATATTTTACCACTCAGACAGGGAATTCTAGGAATTTGTAAAAGTCTAGCACTCAAGGTACTACCACTTACTACTTTTTTTTTTCTTAAATTTTGTTGTGTTTTTCTGAACTGAATAGAGTTTTTATTTATTTATTAACCTACTCCCAAAGAAGTATTAACTTTTCGGCCCTTATTTGCCTTAACCTCAAAAAGAAGGAAAAAAAATTAAAAACTGTATTTAAATATCAGTCAATTAAATCAATCAGAGCCTTTTGTCGCCATTGTCACGCGTTTGTCAGAAGTATAAAAGAAGTGGTCATAATAACGGATACACTTGTAATCATTACGAGGCAATTTTTTTATCCATCGTTTGCGAATTAAGAAAAGTATCGAACGAATTGGTATCAAGATATTTGCCTTCAATTATATTACCTTTGCAAATAAATAAACCTTTTTATCATGCCAAAAGAGGGGACTAATTGAACCGTATTCACATATGTATGGACTTAATAAAAGCTTTTTGATGACTCGTCCAGTTTCTGGAAATCTGGTCTCTGCATTTTTAAATGAGGAAACCCTACTGTAAAATATGTTGGCTGCTGGTTTAACCCAAACAATCAAGAGGGACAAACTGAATTGGATACAGAAATAATAATCAGTAGTACTAAATGAGTACCTAAATAATCTATACCAAATTAACGCAAAGTGTAGTATATTTAAAAAAAAAACAGTGGCACTCCAGGAATGCCGACAGAAGTGAAAATTTGAACAATTTATAAAAATACATACTTGCATTGAACATTGATCCGTAAGTAATATAAATAAAGAGTACAATCGCGTTTACAAAAATAAGGTGTCCGTGACGGTGTCGCGAGTTCAATTGTTTTTTCTTCTCTCAAAAATGCCCAACGCGCCTAAAGAGGTTTTCACTTAAAAAAAGACGGGTCTACGAATAAAATCGTAGACACAGATTACGAAACAGCCCGTAGCCCGTAGCGGTCGTAGGTCGTAGTACTAGTTAAAAGTACATCCCTTGTAGCGCTACGGGTGCTACGAGTCAACGACCCTTATCGTCATTGATTCCCGATTATTTACGTGCGTCTGCGCATAGTTTTTAACTAATAATTGTTATTAATTTGTCTATGGTTTTATGTTACTGTTTAAGTGACTATTACCTTAACTACTAAATATACAGGGTGTAAAAAGACTCATCACGAAGCCGTCATCTACGCATTCTGTAAACCAAACCAACTGTTAAAGTAAATTTGTGCATAAATTTTGACCTCAATATCTCGGTAACCAGAAGGTTCCCAGATATGGTCCAGTACAAAAAAAAAAACATTATAACGGGAAGAACAAGTGTCTCTCGGTTCCGATACCCGTTATGACCCGTTATACAACATGTAAAAAAAAACCTGTCCGATCCGTGAGGGTGTTGTTAGGTATCGTACTGAGAGTATTGTGGCAATTTTTAGGAAAAAAAATTTTGCCACATTTTGTTTCAGTGGGGAATTTTACCGAGTTTATTACATGGGGCGCGGGTAGCCGTCGTTTAGCGGGTGTCTACAAGTCATAACTTATGAGTATGACCCCTGTTGAAAATGTATTAATTTTTAATGAATTTTGGGTATTTTGGTACCAAAAATGTGATTTTTAAATAGCTATTTATTTTTATTAATCTATACTTCTATAATAATATTATAAATAAAGAGCAAAGATTTGTATTTTTGTATGTAACAAACAAACTTAAAAACTACTGGACCGATTTGAAAAATTCTTTCAGCTATGGATAGCTACATTATCAGCGAGTAATATAGGCTATATTTTATCCCCGTAATTTTTGATTTGTTATTTCACTTTGCACTGCACCGGTTGACGTCATCACGTCAGCGCCGGCTGTCGCTGAAAACCAGCGCTGGGGCTCTGTCTCGCATGGGGTCGCAGCATTATGCTGAGCGATGGCCGTTTTGCGTGGATGTGACGCATATTTTCCCCCAAATTGTTATTTACGTGTTCTTTTTTATCTTTCTTTGCGTCATGTTTAAAATAAACGTATTTTCTTTCTTTTCTTTACTTCCAGTGCTTGTGATCCATTACTAATGTGGACCACTGGTCGTTTATTTCGTCCAGCTCGTACCGCCATCTTCGTTGCGACCATAAACCACTATAAATACAATTTAAAATAAATGCTGTTTTAACAAATAACCGTCACTCTCAACCAGTATTCGCGATCGGATTACGCGATAGTAATGAAACATGTGTTTACAGCAGCCATTACTTAGTTATGGCGTCCATTTTCGGAGTGGAAGCAGTTTATTATTTCGGTTTTATATTTATACGTACCTACAATCTATATATCTAAAATTGAAGTGTCTGTTTGTAATATCAAAATAACAACTTTTTACTAAATACATATGAAAGTAAATAATATAATATAATTATACGGTATTTACTTATTAAAAAAAACAATTTAAAAAAATTGTTTGTCTGTGTGCCTGTCTGTTTGTTCCGGCTAATCTCCAAAACGTCTAGAGCGATTTTGACGGGACTTTCACTGGCAGATAGCTGATGTTAAAAGAAGTAACCTAGGCTACTTATATTTTAGAAAAAGAATCAGGGTAAAGCGCAAAAAAAATAATTAAACACACATGGATTAACACATAGGGTACTTTTTATGAATTGCTAAAGTCACTGGTATTTGCCCGAATTTGAACCGACAACCCGTGCATGAGAAGAGGGGCCTCAACCAAACAATCTGCCTAGCCTTTTCCCAACCATGTTGGAGTCGCCTTCCAGTCTAACTGGATGCAGCTGAATACCAGTATTTTACATGGAGCGACTGCGTATCTGACCTCCACAACCCAGTAACTAGGTAATACGATACCCCTTGGTAAGACTGGTTGTCAAACTTTCGGGCTTCTGACGACCCGTAACGACTGTCAAAGATTCACGAGTAACAGCCGGGACCAATGGCTTAACGTGATTTCCGAGGCACGGAGGAGTCTCGGTATGTAAAGATGGTCACCCATCCACGGACCAAGCCCGGCAAGCGTAGCTTAACCTGATGGATCGACCCGTGCGGCTGTTGTTTCTTAGCCACAAGCTCCTCGCAAGCTCACAAGCGGGGCCTCAACTACTGGGTCATATAAACTTATTACTGACAGTAAATTCTCATTATCATTTGCATATCCCATTATATTTGTATCACTCATCAAAATGGCACTTCTCGAATATATAATGGCCGAAAATTGTTCCATTTATAACAGCGCAAAGGTTGTGAATATTAATAAAACATGAGGAGTATCCTTCAACCATAATTCATAACAGCCAGGCTTATATATCTTGAAGGGAACAAAACTGATCGTTATATCTCAAAACATCGAATCATTGCCGTAATTTTGTATTTACTCGTCGAACCGAGCAATGTTTTAGGGTTCCGTACCCAAGTGCTAATACTAAGGCTTCGCTGTCCGTCCGGCTGTCACAGGACTGTATCTTTTGAAGCATAATAGTTAGAAACTTGACAGTTTTCAGAGAGTGTGTTTGAGTGAGTTTAACAATTTAATTTTAATTCATTTTCAATTATTTTAATTTACTTTAAATTATTTATTTAGAGTGTTATATTATGTTACCTAAATGAATTAATTGATCTCGTCATTACTAACATAGTTTGAAGAGAATGTAAAAGGTACTAACAAAATATGGACAAAAATAGTCTGAATTAAATTTATTTTATTTAATTTTTTATAACTACTAAGACCGCTATAACAACACAAAATAAATTAAAGTTAAAAATTTTAGGAGGTTTTCATAAAAGAAACATGTTTTTTTCGGCGTTTTTTATAATTAAAAAAAAAAATTGGTACCTACGAATCCCTTCGTGTGCGAGTCCAACTCGCACTTGACCGTTTTTTTTAAATATGCCCATTGACTTAAAAAGGTGGTAATATTTCATGTGGTCGTCCACTTTTTAGTTCGGCGAGTGTCCATAATCAATGGAGGAAGCCATTACAGTGAATATATTGGGAAAGGAATGCAACGGAGCCGCCGTGCAGCGTATCAATATTGTTAAGACTTAAGTGCGAGCAAATATGTATTGATTTATCGAATATGAAAATGATTTGTTCCAAGTAATTATCTATAATAGTCTATAGGTAGATTATTTAACAATATCGATAAGTTAAACGTGATTGATAGTGGCTAGTATAATCAGCAGCCTATAATGTTCCCACTTCTGGGACACAGGCCTCTCTTCGAGAGGGAGTGAGCCGTAGCTGTAATCTACCACGCGGGCCCAGTGCGGGTTGGTGGATGTCACATGTCTTCGAATTTTCGGTTCTAAGACATACCTACCGGTTTCCTCGCGATGTGTTCCTTCACCGTTTTGAAAGCAGTGGTTATGAAATTATTTACACAAAATAAAGCGCCTGCCTGGGTTGAACCCACGAACTACAACTCGTAAATCGGGGCCGTTTCCACTGAGTTTCCGGCTAGTGAAACATTGAAAAAATTAATAACTAAACTGATCGGTATTCTATAGGTACAAGTCGTACCATTAAAGATGAGACTTGACACTCCATGTGGTTTAACTTGGGCAGTAGACGATTTTTGGGTCTCTTTAGCGGTATGAGATCCCCGCCGCGCCGGGGCGTCATCGGGGCAACGGAAAAAATTGCGGGACGCGCGGTCAAGAATGGCACGACTTGTAGATAGCTCTGCCAGAATGGCTGACTAAACCAGCGGCACCATACGATGGAGCCTGTGACAGCTAACAAATTATAAAAATATAGCTACTTATCCATTCGACACATTATTATTAGGTTCATAAGAGAAGAATCATCAGAAAACACAATACAAAATAAAAGGCAGTTTAATAGGACAATTTTTTATATTACCAACTCCCTATAAAATAAAAAGCCACTCCCGCAAAAATAAACCACTGCGACTGCTCCATCTTAAATTAGGTACTCGAGATGGAACAAAATCTTAACACTAAAATCAGTCTTCCAAGTTTCAACAAATTGTAAACGAACGTTAATTTGTCAATAAAATCGCCTTTTAGCACTGTGAAGCCACAAATATACAGAACAAAAGGGATCTGATATCTGATTGTTTCTCCGTACTTAAGGCCAGCGCTCACTATCAGCACGACGCGGCATGGGACGGCGAAGCATTTGTATAGCACGGCATGCCGAAGCCTTCTGCGGCATACTTACTGCATTTTCCTTCGGTATACTCAAATCCCCTTGTGAGATTATCAACGAAATGCGAGTGCTAAGAATATGAACATAAAATTTAAATTCATTTCCATTTACGAAACTTGCCATGCCATGCCGCGCCGTTTCGCCTGGCCTTTATATCTACTCATATTGTTTCGATAACGTCGTACAGTAATTTAAGGTATAAAGATATAAGGTAGGCTAAGAATCGAAGCCTGTTCTGTGTTCACCTCACACGTCGATAAAATCCGCTATACCATGGCGGTTTTTATTAGGTGTCGACAATTTTGTTTAAATACTTTTGGCCCATAAATAGTAAAGGCAGACGTTTCTGCGAAGTAATTAATTATATTATTGGTACTGGTAGTATATCTCAAAACAAGTTGTAGATTCTTTTAAAGTAAGTATTTAGACCCGGTTTCCACCAAAGCGGAGACGAGAGGAGAGGAGATGTGTTTTAAACAACCAATAGAATTTCGTTATACACACATCTCGCCTCCACTCAGCTTCAGTGAAGACCACTGAGCGGAGATGTATCTTATTTGTATGGCGCGATCGAAGCGGAGATGTGAGCTGTGCCTCGCAAGCTGGCGACGGCGCGCAGTGGAGACAAGAAGAGATGTAAGCGGTCAACATCCAACGCTCGCCGCACGCAGCTCAGTTCCGCTCTAGCCAGCACACATCTCCGCTCGAGTCTAGCCAGTACGCATCTCCGCACAGCTACGGTGGATACATACACGTAGTGGTTCTTTCATTGACTGCGATGTTGAAAATAACGATCATACCATCGCTATGTCTGCTCTGCGTTCTGAGATAACAACTTTGAAGGATCTGTTAACCAGAGTATTATCCTTGGTGAGTAGTCATGAATTAAAATTGGATAGATATGCTGTTCAGGTAGAGCAACTAAACATGACACTTGAAAAATATGAAAATTCAGGAATGTATTTAAGTAGAGCGACTGGAATGCAGCCTGGGCCTACAAGTCGCCCACTGACTGCTCCAGCCGCGCAACAGATAAAAAAAGCACAGGGTGTAAAAATTCAAAAAAACGAGCCACCTACCATCTCTGGTCTCCAATCCAACCTAACGAACACCCAACCTGAGACATCTAAACACCAAGCAATAGATACATCAGAAACAGCAAACCACCAGGGTCAAGCGGTTGATAACGGTGAACTGAATAATGGTTATATGGAATTGACGGGAGCTACAGAGGTTAATGATGGGGAGTGGACTACGGTGAAGAAACGAAACAACCGGAGTAAAGCGCCGCTGTGTGGAACGGCTGATCCTACCGTCATTAGTCTGAAAGCTGTGGAGGCTCGTAAATTCATCCACCTATGGAACATGGCTTCGGGTGTAGAGGAGGTACGCCAGTATCTGAAACAGCTATGTCCGACGGCCACAATAGAAGAAATTGTACCTCGTGGAGATTATAAGTCCTATAAAATCGGCGTCCCGGTTCATCATTACGACCAGTGTTTCTCCGTTAGCGTCTGGCCAGTCAATGCTAGAATTAAACCCTGGATAAACTACAGGAAAGCAGTCCGTCCCACTGGACCCACTAACAATGCAATAATAGCGCCTAGTCAACTGCAGTCCTTTCGTGGCCTCAGAGATGCAATGCAACAAAGTTAGTCGTATCAACGCTTTCTACCAGAATGTTCGAGGACTAAAAACCAAACTATCATCGTGGCGTAACAACCTCGCCATTTCTACTTACAACCTTGTCGCTGTTTCCGAAACTTTCTTGGACTCTTCCGTTCAGGATCCTGAACTTGAAAGCGGTGACTGGAGTGTTCTGCGCCGTGACAGAATTACGCCGTGTGGAGGCGTCTTGCTCGCGGCGCGACCACCTATTTCACTACGCAGGAAACAGGAATACGAGACTAGCTGTGGGGAGGATCTGTGGGCATCTTTTACCTGGCGTGGTCGTCCATTTCTCTTATGCGTAGTGTATATAAAGCCTAGTGCCAATGATGAAGAATATATGCGTTGGTTCTGTATGGTTGAAAGTTTTGTGCACAGTTATACAGGATCGATAATTATTATGGGTGATATTAATCTTAATAGTGCTTCAACTTGTGTTAAAAATTATTATTGCTATTTTGTATCTTTTTGTGCGCTTGTTGATAAAAATGTAATCCTTAACAGCCACGGAGGAATGTTAGATATAGTATTAGTCCGGGATGGCAACCAAGACGCGATTGTTAATAGTGTAGATGGACTTGTTCCACCCGACGCGTATCATCCTCCGTTAAACATTGAGATAAAGGTCGAGTCAGCTCATGGATCAGATCTCATCGAGTCGAGTAACATAAATCCAGCTAAAGACTGGAATTTTAACAAATGTGATGTCGAACGACTTTACCTATCTCTATCCGAAATTTCCTGGGACACTGTTTTACAGACTGGCGACGTTGAAGTTGCAGTAAGTACATTTTATAGTAACATCTACAAAATATTCGATGACTGCATGCCTAAAAAACATCGTGCCAAAGCCGCTTGCAAACGATATCCAGTCTGGTTTACTTCTGAAATAATTAATGATATCAAACTAAAACTAAAACTTCATGCAAGCTGGAAGCGGACCAATTGCAGCGATGAGTATAAGAGTTTTTCGGACCTCAGGAACTCTTTGAAGCATCGTACTGCAGAAGCCTACAGTTTGTATATAAGGCGCATTGAAAATAATATTAAAAGCAACCCACTTGAATTTTGGCGACACGTTAACAGCTTACGGTCGAAAGGGGGTTTTGAGACTAGTGTTAGCTATAGTGGCGACTGTTTCTCAGGAGCAGCAGCCGCTGAAGCTTTTGCCAAATTTTTTGCAAGCGTGTTTCTGCCTGAAATGCCACAATTAGATCCAGCAAGTGTCAGTAATCACGAAACCGATACCAATAGTAATTACATAAATATTTTCCAATTCACTGTCGATGATGTCCACTACGGTATTGATAAATTGAAACCCAGAAGTTCCATAGGACCTGACAGTATTCCGCCTTTTATTTTGAAACATTTAAAAGAACTATTTTCCGCTCCTTTATGTCACATTTTTAATTTGTCATTAAAGACAGGTATATATCCATACCAATGGAAAATCTCGCGAGTGACGCCCATACCTAAGACGGCCAATAAATCAACTGTTGAAGATTATCGACCTATCGCTATATTGTCATCTCCAGCCAAGATATTCGAAAATGTTCTTCATAAACTTATTTACTCCCAGGTTGAAAAATTTCTGAGTAACAGCCAGCACGGTTTTAGACGCAAGAGGTCTGTTGATTCCAATCTGCAGACAATTACGGAGTACATATCAAAGCATCTTGACAAGAAGCGACAGGTGGATGTACTTTACTTTGATTTTTGTAAAGCTTTCGACAGAGTTAATAATGATATCTTGCTTCAGAAACTCAGCGCCATTGGTGTCTGTCCAAACTTACTTCGACTTTTAGCTGACTATCTCCGGGACCGCCAGCAGTTTGTAAGGCTGGGTATCTACGTATCTCGTCCCTACCATACACGCTCTGGTGTAAGTCAAGGGTCAATACTCGGGCCTCTGCTATTTCTACTCATGGTAAATGACTTACCTGCCGTTGCAAAATTTGCTGAGTGTCTCCTTTACGCAGATGACCTCAAACTTTATACTGCTGTCAACACTGTATCGGATTGCGAAGCTATGCAAAACGATATAAACGCCTTACATGAATGGGGAGTTCAAAATAAAATGGAGTTCAATTCTTCCAAATGTTATGTAATGTCCTTTGGTCGAATGCGTCACCCAATTGATTTTGAATACAAAATGAATGGTACTAAAATAACTAGATCAACGAACATGAAGGACTTGGGTGTCACATTTGACCAGAAGCTTACTTTTAATGATCACATTTCTACAGTTGCCAAAGAATCTTTTAAAAGACTAGGGTTTGTTCTCCGTAATGCCCGCGATTTTCGCAACGAGCATGTAATAAGGCTCTTATACGGCACACTTGTCCGAACCAAGCTAGAAGCTAGTTCTTCTGTATGGAATCCGCACGAAGCAAAGTATGCGCTTCTTCTAGAAAAAGTGCAAAAAGCATTCCTGCGTTTTCTTTACAGAAGAACTCTCGGTTTCTATCCCTACCTCTATCCTACCAAGTTCCTCTTAGGGTGTCTGGGATATCATACGCTGGAGACCAGAAGGGCATGTGGCCAGGTAGGCGTTATGCTCAAGGTGTGGAAGGGTATGACGGATGCGCCTGATATCCATAATGAGCTGATTCGACTATACACACCGAATAATTATCTCCGTGGCAGAAAACATCGACTGCTAGGCGTGCCTTCGTGTCGGACAGCAGCCCGTGCTGCGTCTCCCCTACCACGCGTGTTGACCGCACTAAATAAGCTCGTGGAAGCCAACCCTGACTGTGATCTGTTCGATGATAAATTCGAAAATTTAATGGTTATGTGCCTACGTTTTTTGTGATAATAATTGTATTTAATTGTTGTTATTTGTTTTCGTGTTATGTTTGTACTTAAATATACTTTGATTTATGTAATTGGTGTCTAGCCGTGTAAATCAAATAAATAAATAAATAAATAAATAAAATACACATCTCCGTTTTGATGGAGTCCGGGCCTTAAACATGAACCACATATCACGTGCGTGAGACAACAAAACAATATGCTTTAACACCTGTCACCAACGCTAATTAGCTCTAATAAGACAAATAAGTAGGAAGGTCGTAGGTACGCAAATTTTACCTAATGCGGACACAGCACATCGACCTTTGTTACAAAAATAGACACGTGTACTGTTGTTATTATTTTATTAAAAGTAACTATATAATGTAAACTCATCGACAAAATTCGCAACACCATAATACGCTCAAGACAGGTGTCGCCGATGTTGACGATAAGTCTGCGAGGCTGAAATGGGACTGGGCGGGTCACACTTATAGGATGCATGAAAACAGATGGGCCAGGATCGCCACACAATGGACGCCTGATGACGGGCGTCGACACAGGGGCAGGCCTAAAAAGCGCTGGCGTGACGATTTGGACTCGT
The DNA here is from genome assembly GCA_949152395.1 of Agrochola litura. Lineage (NCBI taxonomy): Eukaryota > Metazoa > Arthropoda > Insecta > Lepidoptera > Noctuidae > Agrochola > Agrochola litura. Next base: position 3,522,837 of record OX424502.1, on the reverse strand, counting down.
TCCTGACCGACTGGCCGGAGAAGGTACAACATAAGGAAGACTGGAAAATTATGGGGGAGACCTTTGCCCAGCAGTGGGACAAAATAAGTCAACAAAAAAAAAACTATAATGTGGCATTAACCTAAGAACTCCGGAAAAACCAGCTAAATACATTATAATAATAGTCTTCCAGACCGAATTTAGACAAATATCAGCGGAGACTAGCCTTCGGCGCGGGAGATATTTTAGTGCAAAATTGTGTGCGCAGACACAGGTGCACTCTCTCTTCCCTCACTCTCATAGTCCGATGGGACGACAATCCGACACGACCGGGGAGAGATCACGCGCAGGACTAACGGCTTAACGTGTTTTCCGAGGCACAGGGGCATCACACCGCCAACTTCCAAACTCGGGGCTGTTACTAAAAAATATTAATGGAAAAACCCAATAACACTTTGCCCGACCCGGAAATTGCACTCAGAACCCCAAACAAAGCTAAGCTATCAAACCAACAAAGCTATCAATGAACACCAACTTTCACAAAGTAACAAGATTAAACGACCCTTCATCATCATTTCAGCCGAAAGACGTCCACTGCTGGACATAGGCCTCCCTCAAGCATCGCCACTTCGACCGATTATGTGCTATCCGCATCCAGCGGATTCCTGCGGCCTTCACAAGGTCATCGGTCCATCTTGTGGGAGGCCTTCCAACGCTACGTCTTCCGGTACGTGGTCGCCACTCCAGAACCTTTCAACCCCATCGGCCATCCGTTCTTCGAGCAATGTGCCCATTGCCCATTGCCACTTAAGTAAACGGCGCTTAATTCGTAACAAAATAATTATTTCCTTTAATTAATACGGCGAGACACAACACAAACGAATTCTGTTTTTTGTGTCGAATACAAAAAATAACGTTGAACTTGAGATGTTGAAAGACTGGATTCAATTCCACACATTTTTTTGTACGTCCACAATACAAACTTGCTCCATATTCGCTCCAACTCTAGCTCGACCTTTCCAATAATAACAACAGAGAAAAAACTGGAACCTACTTTGTATTTCTGCTCTGCTATTAATGATAATTCATGATAAATGTTTTATAAGTAATAAAATAAAATAATCATGAATTCTTAATTCTGAGAGTAATAATTTCCAACAACTTTGGTGATCATTGCTTGTTGGCAATTCTAGAATCAACTTCGTGAAATTTAAAAAAAGAACTATCATTTAGGCCAGTGCTAAAAATGTTTGGCCAATTATCTAAAAAAAAAACATGTGCATCTTTGGACACTTCGACTGCCAAATGCGTATGAAAAATAAACGAAGATGCCGAATTAAATATTGACACCTCTTTGCCTCATACGTCGGAAAAGGGTTATTTATTGGTTTTGGATCGGAAACAATGGTTATTGAAAAATTGAACCACTTTAATTAAGAGCAGAACATAAATTAAAGTGTTTTTCATTCAAGCTCAGGGTCAATGTTCCTGCTTCGCTCTAAAAATAAAGACTACCTACATATTTTTATTCGGTATTTAAGAATTTAAGTAGGCATTCCACATTTTTCAAAAATCTTAACGACTTATCACATAATGAAACAGATGTAACCCAAAAAAGGAAAAAATCATACAAAATAATAAATTTCACCAAACCCAGTGATTCTTAATTTATCGTTTGTCGTTAAAACGGGATTTTTGACACTAACAGGCACAAATTAACCGTTTTCTTTATTATGCCGAGATTAATGCTAATTTCTGCATAAATGTATTTATTTTTATATTTAAAAGTGTGCCATGTGTTTAATGGGCTTCAAATCTATACATTTTATAAATTAAAGCCGCTTTTTGTGTCTATCATTTAGAGAATTTATTCCGGAAGGTTTTGTGTAAAAAACACTAACTAACATATTATTATAATAAAGAAATCTCTATGTTTTTTCAAGTCGTAAACACCGTGCGAAGCAGGCCGATCGCTAGTCTAAACTTAAAAATATTAAAAAGAAAAAAAAAGTTTTTTTTTCTTTATTTGTTTGTTTGTTTTCGCCTTCACGCTAAAACAGCTGAACGGATTTGGATGAAATTAGTTACATGAGTAGACCATAACCTGTGTTAGGACATAGGATACTTTTTATCCCGATATTCCCACGGAATCGAGGCTTATGCGGGTGAAACCCCGGGGCGCAGCAAATTTATAAATAAAGTTTGCTTTGTTAGAACGATTTATGTAAAAATGTGATGTCACTAAATGATTAGTAAAACTAAATGTATAACATTGGGTAGGTCTTTAAAATCATCATCTCATCATCTGTTTATCCTTTTCTGAACTATTTTGGGGTCAGCTTCCAGTCTAACCGAATGCAGCTGAATAATTATTTCATATTCATTAGAAAATATTTCTTTTGCAGTTCATTAGACACGAACCTACCTTACAAAAAATATCCAATGAGAATTAATCATTAGTTCACAAATTAACACTTGTCATCACAACTCGCGCCGCTGAGGTCAATGATCAATCACCATAACACCACATGAGCGCCGTCTGCCCTATACAAGATCCGTTGATCTATAGGACAAATATCTCCATATAATCGATTAATAACTCGATCCATCAAAATTTATTACAAAATAAAACATAAAATACTAGGTTTTTTTTTCAAACACTATTATAATAATCCTGATTGAGTATAACTTATCGATTTTAGAATAGGTAAATCGAGAAAAGGTCAACAACCATTAAATTAAAATTCTCGATCTAGAGAATAGAAAATAAATTGGTAAAATAAGATTAAAAAAAGTAAGACGCTAAGGTATTGAGATTTGAGAATATCGCGGGCACTTCGCGGCTGCCAAACATGGCGAACGAAATCTACATTACAAAGCGTAAAATTACCATCTGCCGTTCTTTCTCGTTGTTAGGGATGACACTAACAGTTTCAGAGAGTCCCTGAACAAACTGCGTTTAATAAAAATGCTTTTTATAGTGTAGTAGAAGTAGATTTGACTATGTAGGTAGGTACAGGACTACATGAACAAAACCTTTGAATACAGAACTTACATGACTTCACAGCTATGTAGATTATTTTATTAAGGTTAGATATATTATATAATTATCTAGTTAACCCTTAAAATCTATAGTTATCTATATCTATCTACACATATTACTATAATAAATTAGCGTCACTTTTCGTATCTGTCTTTTGTCGAATTTCGACGTGGTTTTCACCATCATTTGAAGAATTGATTCCGGATGGTTTATGTGTATAAGTAATCGACTTGGCGGGGGCACTGCCGTGCCCCCAGATACATGAATAGTAAACTAATATAATATATAAGTTTAATAATTAATATATTATATTATAATAAAGAAATGTCGAGGTTTTTCAAGTCGTGAAAATCATGCAAAGTATAGTACTAGTAATATTAAAAATGAGGAAAAAAGGTGTCATAGTTACAAATAAAAATAAGCTCTTCGAAATATTGAAGCGTCTCTGTGAATAGGTTAAAGACGGCCCCGCTCGAAGGTGCTCCGCTGTTTGCCATAACAATGAGTGACATAACTCCAAATGATACGAGCATAATAACTAGAAGCGTGGGTGCAATATGTACTGACATGTGGGCTTAACATCCACTGCAACACGGAACTGTGAGCAATTTCGAGCCCACTAGTTCCGAATCTATGGCCCTGGATCCTATTTCGCACCTACCTAGGTAGGACTACACACTAGTCAGTATGCCTAGATTTGGATACCTCAGCAACAATTTTTTTTTGCCAAAGAATCAGGCGGCATTGCCACGTTGTATGGCAATACTGCCACCCTTTTGGACACTTTTCCTGTTGCCAGCGATCGAAGCGGACGAAGTTTTTGATGCCCTGTGATTCTTTCCCCTCCTTTTTTATACATATTATTTTAAGACTTTTATTAGCTTGTAATATTAGATATGTAAATATTATCTTGTTTGCATCTAATAATGTAATAAGCAAAATATAATTGTTCTTGCTTGATTTTCGCAAAGGTGTTTGCGGAAATTGATCATTTTTAGACGGGTCTTGCATGTCGGTCGAGTACCATTCACTATGACAAAAATAAACTTGTCGTTAAACTTGAAATTGGTTCCAAAACGTTTGTCGTGTTATTGTGAACTTTGGGCTATGCCTAGCAGTGGCTTACCATAGACTGATGATACGAACTTTCAGGGATGTACCTAGTTTCTAAATTGACCGTTGCTGAAATGTTCTAAATATTGTTATACGATATTTGTGGGTGTGTCAATTTTTTATAGACACGTCATCAGTTATTTTACGAGTTCTTGATTCTGTGATCGTTATTTCTAAATGACAATTAAGTACTTATCTATTCAGCCATCGTACGAATGAGATGACAAAATCACTGGGCACGTGGAACAAGGTCCTGGCGCCATTACGTGCCAGCCCTACCTGATAGGTATCACATCACATGAAACGGACGGCATATCATCTTTTTTTTAATGAAAATGTCAGCCACTATAAGTTGTTTTAATATTATTACCAGTCCCCGTTTGTTTGTCAATTCAGTTGTTTTCTTTTGTTTATTAACTGTTAACACACCCGGTCCTGGTGCTTAATCGGCTCTTGACTTTTTTTATAAACGGTAAACTTTAAAAGCTAGTTAAATATGCATATTTAAGACATGTAAATCAAGACACGTATGGCTGGACTCGAATAAAAATAGACGTCGCGAAATTATTTATGGATCAATAAAATTTTAGAGTCAGAGGTAAAGTTCTCGCATTTCCACGTTGATTATATTAATCAGATATACAGCTCTTATGACTGAATCTCAGTTTAGTATCCTTATTTTCACTTTATAAAATTGTACAACATTAAATAAGTGAGTGACAAGATAATAGTCGACGTGCCTTTAAAATGCCCGGAGCTCATCGCTCACCGTGGTGCATTTAAATTAATTTTTAAGCACATAAATAAGTAGCTGCGTATACTTAAGAATGCATAAACTTTATTGTCTTAGCAAACTCGATAAGTTCATCGAAGATACATGCGTTATTTCTAAACTCACCTTGTTAGAATACTCCAAGGAAACAAATCACACAGCCTTGTATTCACTATAATCCCGACCGTGTTGCACGTGGTACTGGCACAATTATTGTCAAAAACACCGAATCGTAAAAAAAACAAATGAAAAACTATTCTAAATTCAAACGGCGCGCGAAGCCACAGAAATGTGTCAGTGGCGCGTCGCGGCGGACGGCCTAGGCACTAAACGTGTGTAGAATAGTAATAATGATGGGGACCAAAATCGAATTTTTCGAAATTTTGAGAACGGTAGTGTCGCATCGGTGGCGAGGTTTTGAATGGCGCGGCGGGCCGCTGTACATCCGAGACTGGCTAACAAAGCGGCAGGACATCGACTTTATAAATTGATTTTGTCCAACACGACGTAACTGTACCTCGCTGTATATTCGGCATGATGTCTCTTCAATGCCCTTACTAATTAAAATCTCTAACTATTAGAATAGTATCGCTAATTAATGGTTTTAAAACTCGTCTAAAGATTCCTCTTGCACCTATTATAAGGTAATTATCACTTTTTGTTTCGTTGAAATGGTATAAACATTAGGTAATTGCGTATGTAACACCTAACTGAATGTAAATATGGGAAAACCCAGTACCCTAATTGCGTAATACAACACAATCACAATCTATTTCGATTTGAAACAGATTGCTAATCCATTGCTTCATAAGTTGGACAAAAAAATCTGTTGAACAACGTAAATAACGCAATGAATGTTGTTGAACTGTCAAAATGATACAAATTAGGCATAATGGTTAACGAAAATAAGTTACGCAATTAGGATACCGGTCTTTACAAGTAAATACCTACATTAATAGGGCCTACTATATTCAAACTAATTAGATACGAATGTGTGCGACTGTAAAGAGGCTTTCAAAGACTCTCCATCGTATCGTAAGTACCTCCATATCTACATCATTCGATAGAATCCCTGTTTTCCCGATGCACTGTTGTCATCTATTAATTTCATAAATGTGTTGATTTATTTCTGCTGTACCCACTTAAATAGGTTTTAAAAACAATTTCTTCACGTCAAAAATAAATTATGTTCAAAAACTAGATGAGGTCGGTGTTTTCTATCCGACTATTCCGAGAAGAAATACCATAATAAACACACTTCACAGTCTCTTTCAAAGTCCAGACATATTTAATCATGTTCAGGGCATATGAGGACCATGCAGATGGTCTTTAATGGAAAAATACACACTTATTTGACCTGTCCAGTCAGTGTACGCATTTGTAAGAGATAATAATATAACTTGCCGTCTGGAAGTCTACGTTGTTGTTGCGGAGCATGTCCCAGCATACCCCGTACTCTCGACTCTCGGTAGCTGGAGGAATCATCATCATCAAATCAAATAACTATTTTCTTTATTTTCTTTCTCATCATCCACAGCACGACTTCACCCACTGCCTGGAAATACGTCATGCAGGAGGAATAGTGTTCCCCTTTCACCTTAAGGATAAAAACAGGCTTCGTTCTTTCTAATCCTGAAAGTTGAAGTAAGGTAGCAATAAGACTGTTTCAAAAAAGTTCTAAAAGGCTCTAAAAGGCATTAAGGGGCTCTATCTACCTATCTGCACTGCATAAAAAGTTTGGATAAAATAGAGTTTTTTTTTTTTTATATATTTTATTTTATTGACGTGATAACGTCTTATAAATCGATGAACGCCGGCTGCAAGCACGGAAAAGTGTCACGTTCCATCTGAGCCGAGCGTACAAAGCGAGAGCGCGGAACAAGCGATTAAGAGGCACCGTCGGCCTAAGCGTTCGGCTTGTGACGTTATCATGTAAAATTATCGTTCGTAAACAGACTTTACAGACAACCAATTTCTTTTTAATTTTTTATCTACTTATCTGTCAAACTACACGTCGCTTTAATTAATTCATAATTATGTTTGAACTCGTACACTTACAAAGCCACACTTAAACGGTACCACCAATTTCCTACCAACCTACAACATCTTAATTCGAAAGCACCACTAATCTGTTGAACAAATATTTGTACTCGCTAACAAAGCACATGTGCTTAACTGCTTACCATAACCACTTAATTCTATACCAAACTACCGCACTTCAGTGGTCAATGACGGTAAGATGGTAAACAGTCAAGTGTTCAAGAAGTGGTGAAGTCTTATGAGTCATGACCACAGAAATATTTAGGAAAATATCCTTAGTACAGACAGACATGCAAACTGTCTGTCCAGAACTAGTTTTAAAACTAAGAAAAATTTAAATTGTATTCCTGACTGACGCAAAACTAAAACATGTCGCAGTCGCATCTGCTCAAATGTAAAAATCGGCAAATTCACCTACTCTCGTTCTGTGAATTAGAAATCAAAACTAAAGAACCAAATTCAATCCAATTCGGCACATATATTTTTTTTTTTTTTTTGGGATTCGTGGATATCGCCACCCCTAGGCAGGCTCCATACCTCGCCGTTGGTCCCGGCTGTCATTCATAGATCTTTGACAGTCGTTACGGATACGTATTTAGTAGCCCAAAAGTCTGACAACAGTCTTATCAAAGAGTATCGTGTTATCCAGTAACTGGGTGCTGGAGGTCAAATAAGCTGTCGCTCGTAAAATACTGGTATTCAGCTGCATCCGGTTAGACTGGAAACCGACCCCAACTTAGTTGGGAAAAGGTTAGGCAGATTGAATGGACTAAAATTTTCAGAGGAACATAATTTAGAGTTGTTATATTTTGGCGAGGTCGCGTCAATAGACCCCCTGCCTTTCATTTGGATCAGAAGGAATCAAACGACCAAATTAAAATGAACCATTAAAAATAATTAGTCATCGGTTCAAATAGGTTTAAAGCTCAATAAATTCCTCTAAGTGCGACTATGAAAAACTCTTCACACCTAGGTACCGGATTTGGAAACTGCAAAAAATGCCGCATCTATTTAAGTCATCAATACAAAGCTCTGAGATTATTCATGACGGTTATCAACTTTTTATCTTAATTATAAATAAACGAATGAACTTTAAAACACTTTATCCACTTGTAGAACATAGACAAGAAGAATCGGTAAATAAAAGAAGCGACTTAATAAATCTAATGACAATATAATCTACTGGTGATTCTTGATGTGTTTGGGACAAGTTTTAAGAATAAAGCGGTTATTCGCTAGCATTAAAGAACGCTGAACTTAAACTAACAACAAATTCAAACTATACGAGATAGGGGCAAGAGAATAATGACTGACATTAATTATAGAAATAAGATAACTAAATCAAACACTGTCAAGTATGTCATCGATGTAGGTAATAGGTAGGTATGTAAAATTATGAAACTTACGAAAATACTAACAAAAACGCGGAAAACGCAAAAGCATTTTCCGTTGAAGCGAGCTTGAATTAGAAAGACACTGTTGAAGCGCCTCCATAGTTACGTAAATAGCCCTACAACACCTGGGTATGTACAGACGCCAGCACATCAAGTTACCCGAAACTGTCAAATTTTCCCAATCAACTTTGAACTTTATGCTTCAGCGATAAAGTTGAAAATCTATTAAATAAATTTGACAGATTATAGTAGCTTGATGTGCTGGCGTCTGTACATTGAGTCTGTAGTGTTTTGATCTTTAACCTGTGATTGTTAGTAAAAGAATAAGAGTATGCAATATTTAAGGTTAACCTAGCTATACGTAAGTTAAATGTTACTTGCTGTGCCCTAACAGGGTAATGTACTCATTTTAGCCTAGTCATAGCCTGTAATTATGCGTAGATACGTTGTGCAATAAATAACAATCATTTTCAAGATCCCCGAATACTTACAGATTTTGGGCCAGCTACCATAAAGACATCCTGATCATGCTGATTTTAAATTACAATGGGGATTATCAATATTTTTTCTCAGAAGACAGGAAAATATACAAGATAATCGACCTTAATCAATTATGTATTGAGATCAAGTATATAACAATCCAGTAACCTAATAAGCTGCAGATTGTTGGCACAAGTGCACACACTCGCCCATTGCGCAATATTTGGACATAATGTTACATAAATTAATTTGGTAAACAATTGTAGTCAGGACTCAGGTACTCACTCTACACAGCTGTAGGTATGCCTCGTTCAGAAAAGCTGCTGGGCTGGATTTCAAGAAGACTTGAGCAGGATGTATATGACTACCTACAGCACGCGTAGCTTGAAAACCATAGAAACGGGTTTTCTACTGGTTTTGTCGACGGGAGAATAGACAAGATGACAGATTGTGATTGTTAATCTGTCATTTTGTCTATTCTTCCGTCGACAAAACCCGTTTTTATTGAAGTCATGCTAAGCGTGCTGCTAGGAGGATGACAACGAGGAACGAGTGCAGTAAAGTAACACATAGATATAGTAGAGGTAGCCAAGAATGCTACGTAAAAGAGCCAGCAAGATGGGCCGAAGACATTACCAATAGGTAATGATTGCCTTGAACCCTTTTTTTTTTTGCGTTGGAAACTATCAAATAACTTCTCCCACTCTGGGCGGAGCGGGAGGGCGTGTCAGACTCTTACTGACTAAAACCCACCCGTGTTCCTTCGGTTGCCCTGTTGCCGGGGGCCACGATGTCCCTATCGGTTTTCTTCGAACCCCCGGCAGGCATTGGCCCTAACGGACCCCGTCAATTCTGCTGACATCTCTTTGAGGCGCGCATGAAACACAACGCGCCGTCGACCCGGGCTTGGTCCTTATCGGACGGCGAGCTACCCATTGCTCACTGTCCGCAAGCCCGCGCCTACGGTGGCCGGAAATCGGCTCGCGATTCCCGCCCCGGGCGTCTCCTCCTGCGGCGGTTAGGGGCGTGAGGGCGCGAAATTTGCCTCTCCCTCACGCGTTCCGCCTCCTCCTTCGCAGAAGGAGGTGACGGCCTGCCATTTCCTCTCGCTCCGTACCATGGCCTGAACCAGGGCCGGACGCGAGAGATCACCGCCGCCGATCGCCTCTACGAGGACACGGCGTTGCTCCGCCCAAGCCGGGCAGACCTCCACCGTATGCTCCACCGTGTCCTCAGGCCGATCCACACAATGGTGACACCCGGGTGTTGCCTTGACCCCTTGGGTACCTAACCTGGAAATACTTACAACTCGGACCCAGGTTGACCGACCCAAAGAAAACCTGTCCAGGTGATTCATAGACGACTCCGCCTTGGAATGTAAGTAATGTGGTGCTGTTCCACCAAATGATGGAACGCTTATTATCATGTGATGCGTGTTCTGTCAGCTGCACGTTACAGGAACTGATGGACGCTAGTGATGGCGTCAAACATAACAGTCCTCGGCAAACCTCGTGTTTCGTCCTCCCTTTGCACATCGTGCAGGCCGGACGCTCTCAATCGACTTGGAAGTTTATAGAGTTGTTAATAATCTTTTAACTCAATGTAATTTAATTTATTTAAAAAATAGTAGGAAAGCTGCAAAAGTCACAGGCACGACAGATAGGAAAATAGTTTTACAGCTGTATATAGTTCACACGAAAATTAAAACAAAACAACAATAAAGTACTTTGTTCTGAATTCAAATTATTATACAAGATACATGTAATAATTGATGGACATGGAAATTTGCATTCGTTTGTATTCGGAAATGCGATAATTCCCGATGGACATTAAGAAAATAGAAATAATGTACCTACTCGAATTTTGGACCGAGTCCATTTAGATTGCTATCGACACGAGAAGAAGACCTATTTATTCATTTATATATTATATTATGCCTTTACACAACAAGCCTACAATTCCTTGCGCGTTCAGTATAATAATGTGTTCAGGGCGCTGTTTCGGCTCCCTCGATGCTGCAGTGCATCCGGCATGTTTACTGACGCCAGCGTAGATGACTTCTACGCAATAATGCGTAAAAAAGTTGCGTCGGTGGTGCGACGAGTACGGGGGAGCCCGAATAGCGTCCTGAGGATGATTGGCGAGAGAACCGATACTGTTCTGCTCAGTAGGTTCACTGTACCTACTCCATGTTTTGCGAGACCGATGAACCTGCTGGGCAGGGGTAGACGGTGTGTCTAGTTTCTTCTTTATATTTTAGTTACTAACATTAGTCATAAGCGAAATGATTGTTACTAACAACCTCAAATTGCCTTGCCTATGGACTTTTTTGTCTGAAATAAATGTTTTTTTTTTTTATATGTATAAATTGAGGTTCAAACTGAATGGGATAGCCACAAGACTAAAGCTAATAACATATACACGGGATCTAATACCAACCATCCAGAGTCTTCAACGTCCTGGCTTTCTACATATATGGCGATACGAAAGTAATACAACAAACATCTAAATTGTGAAACCTCAGTGAAATTGACCAAACAAACAAATCCGTTACCTGAATTACCGAACACTTTAGAAAGGTAAAGAATGCAACCGTGAACTTGCATCACTTGCAATGGAAACCTGCGCGTGAGCATCATAAGCAAATGAATGCTATAAATCAGTCCGTACCTTGTACCACAGCCGAAATATATGCAAATCAGCCGGATTATCTTGTTCGGAGAGCGAAACTGACAAAACGTGAGCTTCGTAACGTTTAAAACGAATGAAATGTCTTATCGAAACGATTTTAGATGAATTCTTGATGTAATCGAAATGAGGGAATCTATACTTAATTTTATCGACGGTTTTTTTTTTTTAAACCTGGTTTTTGCTAAAGAAACATGTTTATTTTCAATTGAGGGTAGTTTTTTTCCCACTATTTTCATTTTATGAGGACGCCTAATTACTTCCAATCATTATGGAGTTTGTTTCATCGCGATAGATCATTCAGTTTAAAAGTTACACCGTTTTGTTTACAATGGGGTCAAAGAAGAGAACAATTTTTTTTTAATTCCACAAAAAATATTTAGTTTTTCTTTTTTTTTTCGATATGTGCATATTATAAAGACTCGCACTGTATTACTGTAATCTGACAGTTCAATAAAATTACGAAGTAAGTTCTTAAAGGTGTGTTTGTTCTAAAATTACCTTTTAATTTTTTGGATAACGGAAAGTAAATACGGGATAACTGGTTTCGTTAAATTTGCAACAAGACTTGATTCCATTTGTATGTTAATGATGATGCCAAGCAACGGGAGAATTCTCAATTTGCGGGACGGTTTATCCTTTTATTTTATACGCAGATTCTTTTCCTGAATCGCAATATACCTACTTAAGTATTAGTTAAAGCAATAGCACGTAAAATTTTATCGGAGAGGCGAATGGTAATCCGGCTTTTGAAGTGATACCGAACCCCCCCCCCCCCCCCCCGTACCGTCCGAATGGACCCCAAATGGACGACGGAGATACGGGGGATGGGGGCAAAACATATTTTTTTTGGCGTGGCATTCAAATTTAAGCTTTAATAAGTGCATGGATTTAGTGTGTTTGACTGTGGCGCGGCCAAGAAGTACCACGCCAGCAATGTTATCAATTCTCGGTAAATATAAATGTTTCAGTTCTGTTTTTTTAACGCAATGTATCACATTTAAGGGTGCTAATTATTTGTATACTTAGAACAGCTGCAGCATGCCCCCTTTTACGGCGCTCATGGTGGTCCTGCTGAAGGGAGCGTGACTACGGCCGGACCACCTTCAAAGTCGAGTTTCTCAAAAACTACTAAGATACCAATTTTGTCGTTCGAGCACTAATTAGTACCAATTAGGTACTAATTATTTACTAAATATGGAAGCGATTGGCGTTGGTGGTCCTGCCGTAGTCACGGACATGTTTTTACTAAATGCATAAAGTAAATACGGTACTTATAACAACAAATCTATTTTTACATTTTTTGTCTGTATTTGTTCCGTCTAATCTCCGAAACGGCTGGACCGCTTTTGGCAGATAGCCGATGTTAGAAGGCGTAAGTTAGGATACTTTTATTTTGGAAAAAGAATTAGGGCACACGCAGGCAGTATATATATTTTTTTTTCTAATGCAAGACTACTGTTTCCTATAACATAACATAACATCACGCCTTGTTTCCCCGAACGGTTGGGCAGAGGTGTCCCTGTAGCAGGTACACCCACATTTCGCCAGTTATGTTTAAGTCCCATGTAATAGGGGGCGAGCCTATTGCCATCAACCGGGCACAAATCCAGACTCCGAGCTGCTACTGAGAAATTTCAGATAGAAAAACCCTATAACACTTTGCCCGACCCGGGAATCGAACCCAGGACCTCATGCTCAGCAGTAGCGCTTGCGACCACTAGACCAACAAGGCAGTCAACTAACTATAATAACTTAATAAAATAACTTTGCTTAACCTTGGATAAGTTAGCTTGAATATTCGTTCTGCTATAAGAGCGGCTTCACACACTGCGGCAGCGAGGCGGCACGACGACACTCCAACCCACTTTATCGCTTCATTTTTTTGGTAAGAAACAGTTAAAATAAAACAAAAAAATCACTTATCATAATATAATTAAAAGATCTTGTCTCAATATCATTTACATACGTAAAAACTTCTCATACTATTTACAATCTCAATTCACAACTCATTTACAATAGTAATAAATCACAAAAATATAAAAAAAAAACAATCTGAAATAAAGGGGACAGTACAAAATCTCCTCATTTACAAAGAACCTCATTTGATCATATACTACATACAATGTACATTATTTACATTCAATACTGCATTTTGAGTCGTAGACATAGTCAATGGATTCCTTCATTGTGTTCCTTCACTGGGTTTTGGACACACATTGGGCCTAAAACTATAAACATAATTATGTGTTTCTAAATTATGTACATCTTTCTTACATTGACAAATTAAATCATTACCACATCAGCCATTGGAGGTCCACTTGTATACAGGCTCAAATTAAATAAACTAGCGAAACTACAGACGCATCGAATTCGATATCTAAACACAATAAAATTAAAACGCAATTTCTTTTTTTTCGTGTGGTTAGTGACTAAGGTGTCAAGAGTTTTAAAGCCGCCCATAGGCCTCTAACTTGGCTTCACATGCAGTCGAGAAATATCTCTCAAGGATGCCCGTTTCCTCACAATTTTTTCCTTCACCGTTTTCGAAGCAAGTGATAATTATATAATACGCACATGAATCTGAACAGTAAGAGGTGCAAGCCTTGGGTTCGCACTCGAGACCTATGACATTCATTGCCTTGAATGTGCCCTGGCGGCTGAGAGTATGTCATGCTCACTCTAATGTATCGCTGACGGTGGCGTGTGTTGGATAATTTGGCTCCCTTCAAAATGGTTGAGCTGAATAGTGCTAATCCATGCGTCATGTTCGTGAACGGGCGCTGTCAGTAGGGACTGGTCATCTCTTAGCTGCCACGGCTTATTTTAATTTCATTTTTCATTTTTTTTTTTTACGGACGCTTTTAATGTTCTGCATGGTTCTCAAATGTATAACTTCAACATGATTGATGTAACCAATATTTTGTAACCATATTTTGATTTAAAAGAGTGTCCGTGGAGTTTCTTGCCCGTTCTTCTCCATAGGTACCTACTACGCTTTGGAATGGGCAACTAGCTTCATCTTTCTGAATGACCGCCCCCTTGACAAATCAAAATTGGTTTATTTGAAATAAATGCTTGAAGTTTTGAGTTGAGTTGAATTTATGACTTGGCAGTCCGACAGTCACACCACTAGGCTATCTATCACTGCTATACAACGCCCTGGTGTGTTGATACTTGAAGTATTCGTTGAGAAAATAGTTTTATCGTGTTTAAATTACGATACCCGTTCAGTCTGTTAAGATTCCACAAAAAAAACCTAATTTTTAAACTGATATTTCAAGTAACTTCATCACCCAGGGTTGTTGACCCGAACAAAAACTATCATCAAAACATTTTTTGTTTTTGTTTTATCATGTTTAGATATCTATCATCACATTTCGCTAATTTAAATTGACCCTATATAGTGAACCTCGTAATTACTTTAACGACCTAAGGTTGAACGTCACACTTGCAGGTCATAAAACAACAAGGTCTTTTTTTCTATTTCTATGTTAGATAACTTCAAACTTGATAAGCTACGGGTACATAGTCGCGATAAAACGAACTAGACTTCTCGCGCTCTCTGTTACCACTCGAGACATCGAGCGGTTAGGGCCGATGCCTGCCGGTGTCGCGGGAAAGTCCGAAAGGGATACCGTGGCCCCTGGCAACATGGCAACTGAAGGAACACGGGTGGGTTTTAGTCAGTAAGAGTCTGACACGCCCTCTCGCTCCGCCCAGAGCGGGAGAAGGTATTAGAAAATTTCCAAAAAAAAAAAAACAGAGAGCGCGCGAAGTGTAGTTCGCCTTATCGCAACAATGTAGCGGTAGCATTTGAGTGCTACAAGGATCTTTTGGACATTGACAGGGCGCGTTGTTGGTAAACATTTGTGAAACTGTCACAGAAATTGTATTGCCAAAACAGGATGGCGGCGTTAGTTCCGATTTTGTCCACGCGCCAAAAGAACCTTGTAGTGTTGTAAGTTTCAATTTACTGGAACTTGTTGTCAAAAGTGATAAAGCTATTACGAGGTCGACTATACAATCTACCGCACGTCTATAGCGACAGTTTGACTTTCACGGCACCTTTATTCCTTAGCAATTAAAACAGTTTTTACAGTTCAGTCTTACAACTGACGGACTTTTGATTGCATAGCTTGTCCACACCGCATTACCGTGTGCATAAATGCGGTCGTGGGGCGCGTCATTTTAAAGTGGACAAGCTTTACATCAGCATATTATGCTATATTATAGACCTCCACAAGACAAAATCTACCCGCGAACTACCTTCATATAAATTATATACAAACAATAATTCGTACCATACATTGTGCTTAAGTTTTGAGATCATAGTTAATCTTAGACCCAGTAGTGTCGTACCATAAATTCGAAAAAGGAATGAGATCTATGGACTCATGTGCGAGAGACAGGAATTTGGATTGCAGACAAAAACGAGGCGCCGAACAGATATTTTTCTGATGAAATTGGATAATAGACTTTATAATCAGTGTTTAAAGTGCAAAGTTGTATTTAACATCGACACCAGACTTCAAACCTTTTCTAAGGCGTCTTTGATCTCGCTCGTTTGTAGTTTAAGACAATGATTATAAGGTTTATTATCTAATGTGGTAAAAAAATTGGCAGTCATGGGGACTACTGAAATAAGTGAAAACATAAAACTGGCATTAGCGCCATCTAGCTTCTATAGTCTGAACTACGGCACGAGCATGTCGGTGACGCGAATCCATAAGTTTATCTTCTACCAAAAATCGCTCAACACGCCTAAACAAGTTTTCACTTCAAAAAATCTCTGCTCTGCACTCCTCTTTGGTCTGCACAGTGCCTAAGGTCTTCACATTATAAATTGCTTATCAATCTATGGCGTAGCATAGGCTACATATATACTGGCAATTCTGAAGTATTGATTACATCAAGGCCGACTTTTATACCGACCAAGCAATCGGGTTTTGGCGAAAGCCCCAGGGTAGCTCTTCTTAATGCTCAGCGACACGACGCCGTCGTGGCGCCGCCACCGTTGCATATAAACAGCTTAGAGCCGCGGTGGCGGCGCGGCGGCGGCGTCGTGTCGCTGAGCGGTACGGTTTTTGCAATTTGCAGGTCTGTGTTGGTTGTATGTTGATCAAAATATGATTCGCGACCGTAACATAATATATGTATTTACAGAATTATAATAATTAATACAACTCTCTCATATTTAAATCATATTTTGATCAACTTACAACCGGACACTGACTTGCGTATTACAAAAAACCCTAAGAATAATTGAATTTCGCAGGCCATAGTGCATCCCTTAAGCTACGCAACAGCTTAGTTCAACGAATCCACAAATATATTGCTTTATTGGAGTGTATTTAACAAAACATTTCATAATTATACAATTTAATGTGATTTACAGTCAACCAATAGGAAAACTGATTCAAAATCACAGTTGTATGTGCTTGGAATAAATAAACAAATAAAATAAATTTCAGATTAATAAAGATATTTTTAAATACATATGTCTAATCAGTTTTGGGTGTTAAAACAAAAAAATCTTAAAACAATCATGTCAATTGTTTTTCCCAGATAATAATGTACAGATTTGATTGTTTCACAAGTAATTTAAATTTCAATGAGTGAGAAAAAGTTCATTGTCTGATATTAGAGAACTTTCGACGCCAATTGCGATGAATCTTATGAGTCGCCTGGCGAGTTTTCGGCTAAGAAATCGACATGGTCGTTCTCGCCTCGTGTGGGAAGCTCTACTTGTGTAAATTAGCCTTTATTATATTAATTATCGAGGAATTCACGAGCCCTTTAGTAGAATTATCATCGTCATTGGCATTGAAAGTTCAATTATATTATGCTTTGTACACACCGCGCCAGCAAAGCTAAAGCTTATAAGGCCTAAACGCACTCCGGGAGTGCCGACAGAAGTGTAAACTTGAAAAAAATCGGCACCGCGGTAGTCAACGCGTTGATGTCTTTTACTCCACGGTGTCGGTAATAGGTCGCGAGTTCAATGGTTTTTCCCATCTCAAAAATGCCCAACGCGCCCTAAGAAGTTTTCACTTCAAAAAACGTAAATCGACAAACGCCAAAGATAGGTCATTAGCCGGTCTGTACTCAGCATTACAAATAATTATATTTTCATTGTGAACTAAACTTAAATTATTGCTATCTTTTACTCTCAGATCAATGAGACAGATCTGGAAAATAAAGGTTGAACTAAAATTCCATACAAGAATAATACTTACATTTAAAACCACTCTCTTTCACACTCAATCTGCTAGAAAAAGATAGCAATACTTTCCAGTTCAGTCTACACACAACTCTCACAAATTGACATGACATGTACCGTCGTCCCACTCCTGCGCAGCTGCACATCCATTTCCGGCCATGTTTGAGCACACCACACTCTAGCGTTTGCACTAGTAACACGAACACTCTGTCTTGTCTATGAGTTTGTGTAGTCTATGACGCCCGCCGTTTTAACGTTATCTTGCCGCGGGCCAATTGTGATATGTATATCCGTACCCGCTCTAGGTTTGTTTTCTTTACCCATATCTGGAACAAGGAAATAGTAATGTTTATTATTATGCACTTACAAAAATGCGCATACTATTTGTTCTGCAATTTAAACTTGCTTTACGGATTAATATTAAGAGTTAATCACCACATCATCAGAGAACATTAAATTAAAATCGCAAGTGTGTGTCCCCCCCCCCTGCCAGCTAAATGGTTGGTTTTGGATGCGTGAAAAAAATCACGGCAGTAGTTTATATAACGAAATTAAAAGGAAAACTATCACAGCTAAGTAGGCTCTACAAGTTAACGAGTAATACGACCAACATATACTTGCAGTTGTAAAAATATGTTTTCCAACTACAAAGTTAAGTTTGTTTTCGGGATACATTCATCTCAACTACGGACCCCTTCATTGTGCGTGGTCCGACACGCACTTGGCCGATTTTTAACCGACTTCCAAAAAGGAGGAGGTTATATGTTCGTCGCGTATGTTTGTTTTTTTACCAATTTCTCCGACATTTGTGGACCAATTTTGAAAATATTTTTTTTGTTTGAAAGGGTATGCTCCCAAATTGGTCCCATATAAATTTTATTAACTTTACTTGGGTAGTTTTTGAGTTAGCTACAAAATACGTATTTTTTTCCCACTTAGTATGTAGATGATATGATAAGTTCCTGTCACTGGTAGCAGGTAGTGGTATTCGAATGTGTGTGGGGTAGGTACCACAACTATAAAGTGAAAAATAAAAACATTTTACAAAAAAAAAAACAACCGACTTCCAAAAAAAAACACTACAAAGTGAAAAATAACTTTAATTTCGGAAGTCGGTGGCAAAAAACGAAAACACAAAACCCAAGACACCGACTTCCGAAATTAAAGTTATTTTTCACTTTGTAGTGTTTCTTTTTGGAAGTCGGTTGTTTTTTGTTTATAGGAACCGATCATTAGTCGTTGATGTAGATCCATTTAAAAGCGATTCGCTTTGACACTCGTTGATCGAAAAAATATCTATTGTTTGGCAGACAAATCATAGGTAATCTTCATCATCATTAATTCCCAATCTAAACTAATCTTGTAAAATTGTTTATTTCTTTTTAAGAAGTAATCTCTGGACAAACTGATCCAATTAAAAAAAAAAACATTGATCTACACTTTTGGGCAGCTGGGTTCCATAGGGTATGTTTCGTCCATGTTGACAAAGTCTTGGGCAGAAGCTAGTTTTATATATTATTCTATTAAATTAATGACTAACCGCCTCGTCGGTGATGGCGTGTATGTGTCCGGGGAATTTGGGCATGTCCCGTCCCTCCACGGACACACTCTGTCCCCGGTGGTACCAGCGACGCTCGTACAGTAACTTGCCGTCTTCTACACGGGTATCAGTCGTCTCTCCACTGTCCCGTACTGGGGACTCACCTGTGGAAGAAACTTTTGACTATGAATAATTTTTCTATCAATTATTTATTTTAACAAAGAAAATTAAATATTTTATAATAATTATTTAATTTTTGCTTATATGTCAATAAAATTCGTGGCAAAACCAGGCACAAATACCTAATATTTCACCAATGCTGTTTATTTATTTATTTTACTTATTTATGTCTACAATAATCGATTTTTATGTAATTCAGAAGGTGGAACATGTCCTAATTGGATTCATGGGCATTTTCTAAAGGGGTCATTGAACTAATCATTATGAACAACTTTCACTATGGGACCAACACAGAAATCGCGATATAAAAAAAAACCAAAAAGTATTTTTCTTCCACCAAGGCGATCTTGTGAAAACTTGAACAAGATCGCCTTGGTGGAAGAAAAATACTTGTATAGCATACTTGCATTGGTCCGTAACATTATCTAAATAAAGAGCACAATCGCGTTTACAAAAATGAGGTGTCGGTAACGGTGTCGCGAAAGTTTTTCGTGAGGGACAGTATTTTCATAATGATGATTACAATAACCCTTAAGAGGATGCCTATGAATTCAATTTCACCCTGTAGACAAGTTCAACAAAGGTTCAGTCTTCGATTTTGATTACCTTACGATATTTTTAGAGGTTGATAGAATCTTTCCATAGCTTGCTATCATAAAAGGTCACGAGGTAATCACCATAATTAACAAACAAATTAATCATTACAAAATAACAGAGCAAGCAACATGCATCTTAGAAAAGACTGCCCTTTCTGATGCGACATGTTGTGATTAGGTTACCAGAATGGCATCATTCACATTAGTTGGTTAATAAAACATGTTTTCATAAACCGGGAGGATAATCTTTACATATTTGAAAAAAATACTCACAACTACTAGAATTCAAATGCTTCCTAGGCTGCGTGGAGTTATGCGCGGGCGCATGGTGTGTCCTGGGTGGCGGAGAGTGCCGCGAGATGGCGCGCAAGTCGGCCTCGATGTCTCGCTCGTCCAGTTGGAACGTCAGCGTGGTTGCTAGGGGCTTCCGCCGCTTTTCCGGCGCCGGCGCAGGCTCGTTCGCGCGCCGTCGTAGGATGCGTTTCATTACTGGTTTTACCTGACGATTATACGTATTACAAGCACATAAATAACACAATCACGCACTAAGTACAGTTTAAGTATTTTCCTAATGTCCCTCGGCAAACTTCGTGTTTCGTCAGTCGTCAGATATCTATCAGTTGCCCTTTGCAGTTGATGCAGACCTGACGCTCTCGATTGAACTTGGAAGTGTATAGAGTTGTTAATACTCTTTTAACTTAATGTAATTTATTTAAAAAATGGGAGGAAAGCTGCTTAAGTCGCAGGCACAAAAAAAGTTTTATAGCTCTATATATTTCAAATGGAAAACAAAACAACAATAAACTACTTAGTTCTGAATTCAAATTATTATACACGATAAATCTAATAATTGATCGACATGGAAATTAGCATTCGTTTGTATTCGTAAATGCGATGATTCCCGAGGGACATTCAAGAAAATAGTCAGACTGCACTGACTTGTTACTCACTATTCAGGAACTTTTACTATCTTTTTGTTAAAACAACATTACGCCTGCCCGAAAGATAAGGCAGAGATGTAAAAAAATCATATTTAGTTAAGATTGTCGCAATGACTAATAAAACGAACAACGACCACAACCAGCCGTGAGAAAGATGTTGCAAATGATAAAAACTTTTTTACAAAAAATACAACTGACTTCCAAACTACAAAGTGAAAAATAACTTTAATTTCGGAAGTCGGTGTCTTTGGATCAGTATTTTTTATTTATTTTTTGTGTTTTGGTTTGTAATTTATCTAAGTTACAATAGCCTAATGTCAACTGCTCATCAAAAATACCCAAATCGCTATAGATGTGCCTATAATATTAGAAGAGTTCCCTCGATTTCTCCAAGATCCCATCATCAGGTCGTGACCAAATGACAATGGGACCAACTTGAAAGTATACCCTTTCAAACAAAAAAGAATTTTTCAAATCAGTCCAGCCGTCTTCGAGTAATCGGGGAACATACATAAAAAAATAAAATCTGATGAGCTGAGAACCTCCTCCCTTTTTAAATTAGTTGAAAAATCACTTCTGTGCTATAAAAATTGTAGTTACTGAACATTGCCTGTTATCAACGGAATTCCTTAATACTTAGCTATAAAACAACTGTTATAAACAGTAACTATTTGGAAACTTCCATGAAATAAGTAAGGTTCAGCCACAGCCTTGCAGTATATAGCCGTTAGTATTGCATATTGAGTTCTAGAAAAATAAACTTTGTAGACTAAGAGCGGTTTCGCACTACGTCTGAGCGGAATCCCATCTGAATCCGAGAAATGTTGGTCCGAAGTAGCCGTAGTACTATTTGTATGAGGGGTTGCGCATTAGATCCGATCTTTGTCTGTCCAAATTTAGAACATTTCCAATTCAGACTGAATTTGGAACTTGAACTCGGATTCGGATCGGACGTAGTGTGTTACCGCTCTAAGAGAAACTCGCTAGGTAGAGCATCCTATCTGACTGAACTAAATAACATCCCTTCAATTTAAGAGGATTTTCTTACCTCCATAGAATCTCCATTGAGTTCCATGCTGTGCCTCTCACTCTCAATCATTTTCCTCTTGTCCTCGAAGTCATTGAGCAGGTTTTCCCTCAACTCTATCTTCTTCTCTTCAAACTCTTTAGCTGCTGCTTTTTTCTCTGCTATGTACTCTCTTTCTACTACGTCGTACATGTGTTCCCTGCGATTTGAAACAAATCTAGTAAATATTTTTTATAAAAAGTTTTATTGTATAAATAATGGATTAGATGTT
The DNA here is from genome assembly GCA_949152395.1 of Agrochola litura. Classification (NCBI taxonomy): domain Eukaryota; kingdom Metazoa; phylum Arthropoda; class Insecta; order Lepidoptera; family Noctuidae; genus Agrochola; species Agrochola litura. Next base: position 3,500,550 of record OX424502.1, on the reverse strand, counting down.
AAACGCTCCATCAAAAAGGATTTATTTATCTTTTAACATAGTGAAAATTTCAAGTCATAGTGGCTACTCGAATCTCACCTATATATTTTATTTATTCTGAGCCTCTCATGCAGTTGATGCTCTAGCCTCTTGACCCTCCTCAGAAACTCGGGGTGAATGCCATCTTCTAGCTGCTGCAACTGTTTTTTCAGGTTTGCCAATTTGTCTTGGTATAATCTGAAATTATTACACCTTTATTTTACAATTTTCCTTCAAAAAAGTCAGAGGCTAATTGTTAGATAAAATTGTAGTTGGAAAATGTTTTGTATATGCAAATAAAAAAATTAAGTGTATTTGTAAGGTCAAAATAACAGCTTTTTACTAAATGCCTAAGAAAGCATAAAAGGTACTTATAACAAAAAACCCATTTTTTTTTTTTTCTCTTTCTGTCTGTTTGTTCCGGCTAATCTCCGAAACGGCTGAACTGATTTAGAGGGGAGTTTCACTGATAACGTTGATGCATAGAATTCCACGCGGACGAAGTCGCGGGTAACAGCTAGTAATTTATAATATTATTTAAAATGTAAACATACTGTTCCTTGACTTCAAGTGGCTCATCATTGTTGGGTATGTCTGTTTCACTGGCTTCTTCCGTATCTGTAATAAATAAGAAATCCTTAATAAGGAATCCTAAGAGATCCTTTTGGCCTCGTACAGGACTTTCTGCTTTTATTTGAATTGTTTTTATTTTTTTAATGTTTTAATGAGTGTATTTTAGTTTAATTTGTGATTTCCTGTGCGAGTCTCAATAAATACTTTTTCTTTCTATCTTTCTTTCTTTTAGTAATATTATACATTTTAAATATTTATTATTTTACTTTTGGCCTGTGTCCCACTGCAGGATAAAGGCCTCCTTTTCTTCATTCCATTCCGCTCGATTTTGGGCAAGTGCGGACCAGTCCTGGCCTAAATAATGTTGACATATTTCTCATAGACAAAAATGTTGTTTGCTGCTGTTTTCAAAATAATATTTTCAAGGAATTATTCCCAGTTTTTATCAAAGTACAGGAATGTTCCATAGCAATATTCAGGCCATTTCTATTATGATTGGCTTTTAAAACTATTAAATGTGTTTTTATTGGCTTGCATTTTATTGAAGTAAGAAATTGTTGAAATCTTTCATTAACAATCATGTTCTCTATAATTTACGTTATTGGTAAATAGCACCAAAATTACTGTCTTTTTGTTTGTATTCTGAAGTCAGACATGAATTAAAAAAGAATGGTTTTGGCAAATATAATCTGCAAAATTGCATTGCAGATGCATCTAACCTAACAATATATTCCCAAACTCCCATAACTTTATAATAATATTTCTTCAATATAAACATTTTCTGTCTTATTTCTTATCAAGTCACTTTACAAGTAAATAAGATATGTTTACAAAACAAATTATAGTAAATATATAGACATAATTTCCACTATAGTTTTGGATATTGATTTAAAATTAAGACAGATGATTGAGAATTGAGTTTGAAGTGATGTGGAATATTACTTAATTAATAGCCATTTTTGTTGATGTGAAAATAAAAAAAAAATATGTCCTTGACATGATATTTATTTAGCAACACCTTGTTTACAATGCAAAATATAATGATGGTTTATTGCAATGTTTTTATGATTTTGTGGTATGAGAGGGTTATCATTTCAGGATGGATACTAGGTACAATATTGAATACTTAGTATAGAAGGTCAGAAGCCATGGCAGGTGGCTAATTTGGACAATTTAATGGCCATGTTGCCAGATATGATAAGATCATGATTAGAGCAGTATTTTGTAAAAGTTGATAATTATGTTTCCTGATAATAATAAAGGAATGTTATCATGACTCTTAAAGTCACATGGGACCAAATGTTTGACCAAGAAAGTTGGCCACTTGCTACTATTTATACAAATGAGATTTTTTATGGAGAAAGTGACATCAAAACGAACCAATTACGTCACCAAACAGGTTGGTAAGAAATAGGCGGGAATGCAACAGTATGGTCAATGTTGTATATAAATAACCTTGTTGTAATTACATAACCAATGTTTACATGTCATCTACGACTCTATAGGGAAACATATACTTAGGTATAGCAAAGATAGGTGAAATAAGATACCAAAACAGGGTTAGACAAAGATCGTAAACAAAACATACCTTCATCACTGTCCTCGACGGGCGGCACTGGTGGTAACGTGTCGTCTCTATCCCTGTATTCGTCCAGGTCGTCGTACCCATCGTCCTCGAAGTCATACTCGTCCCCGGGGCCCGAATATGATCCTTGGCAAGACATAGTAGAGGCGACGCGTAATAGTTGCATACAGATTGGGTGCGATCACCGTCTCAGAAACAAACTATGACAACGAGTAACACCGACAGTGACACGAGCAACAAATGGCAATTACCAGTTATGTCACTCATATAAAGAATTTAACATAAAATACACTTCGATGAAAAAATGAAATTGGAGCAAAGCAAATTGAAGCTGTTTTACGTCAAACTGGACAAAAAGCATCATGTAAACCTTTCAAAACATAAAGATCAACAAGATAACCGCGATGTGGCGCTAGTGAAGCTCACAAGAACCTAAGAGTAAAAGAGAGACCCGATTGTTTCGTTGTTTGTAGGTTATTATTAGCATGACTGCATTAGAACCATAAACAATATAGCTAATTTGTGAAAGATCGCCTATGAAATATTCTGAATCGAGTTACATAATCCGATTCATGTAGTGATGGGCGGAGGATAAATACTCATTTTTATCTGATATTTACTCAAAATCATGGTTAAAATATTTTTTGCGCATCCAATGGTTATTTTTTTATTAAATTTACATACATAACATCACGCCTTGTTTCCCCGAAGGGTTGGGCAGAGGTGTAACCCGTAATAGGTACACCAATTAATAATTTAATTACTAGCATTGTTATTTGGGTCCTCTTACACACGTTTCATTTCTTTAACTACTTTCCTATCACAGGTATGCTGGAAGAGATTTCTATAGAAATAAGCATCAACTTTGTACGTATTTATCTGTTCCTTTCTTCTTATCTGTTTATATGTATGTACAGACGCCAGCACATCAGGCTACTACAATCTGTCAAATTTATTTAATAGATTTTCACCTTTATCGCTGAAGCATAAGGTTCAAAGTTGATTGGGAAAATTTGTCAGTTTCGGGTAGCTTGATGTGCTGGCGTCAGTACATAAACTGATAAATAACTAAATTATTTATTTCTGATGACACTGATGACATTTAACCGCCTATCTGCTTGACCCAAAGACTCGAGGTATCGAGTTAAATCAAGACGAAGAACTGGAAGCCATGGATTTTATTTACAAAATGGCTGCGTTTGTTAAATGTGGAAGTAGGTGATGCCAGAATTATATAATTGCATATAAGGCCAAGGAAGCCTTTTATTTGGAAAAAACATTAACGAAATAAGCCCGTTAACCTGGTAAAAAGGAATGATGTTTTTGACAAAGTTATATAAAGTCGCAGTGCGTATTCTTTCAGCACCGTTTACTTCTGCCGCAACAGAACAGTATTTTAGTGCACATTTGCATGTGCACTAAAATACTGTTCTGTTGCGGCAACTCGATTAACTCGATACCTCGAGTCTTTGGGTCAAGCAGATAGGCGGTTAAATGTCATCAGTGTCATCAGAAATAAATAATTTAGTTATTTATCAGTTTATGTACTGACGCCAGCACATCAAGCTACCCGAAACTGACAAATTTTCCCAATCAACTTTGAACCTTATGCTTCAGCGATAAAGGTGAAAATCTGTTAAATAAATTTGACAGATTGTAGTAGCCTGATGTGCTGGCGTCTGTACATACATATAAACAGATAAGAAGACGCAACAGAACAGTATTTTAGTGCACATGCAAACATTCACAACAAAAACAGAAATCGCCTGACGACAGAATATAATTGAAATATTTTTAACAAAATTCAAGAGTGTGCTGGCAGCGACGCGACGGTGATAATGAATCTGTGGATTTGAGAGAATCGAGAAACGAGTTCCAGTTTGTAAATTGCATTTCTAGTAATGATGAGCAAGCGTCTTATAATGATAGTAATTGATTTCAGGAAATATGAATGATTATAGTGATTGATTTCAAGAAATATTCATGATTGTAGTATAGAGATATGAGGAACAGGGTGTAAAGTTCACTTATCCTCCATAAAAACGGGAAGGTCCTCCAACCAGACGGGTGTCGTGTCTGGTGGCGTACTGCCGGACGATTGATGTCGGGACGTTGTATATATGGTGGTCGTGTGGCAAACCCTGCTAACGCGATGCAGGATTTTGCGTGACGTCAGTGAGATGCGAAGTTCGCATGTGGCGATGTAGATGCCAGTTCACATGTGGCGAAGTAGATGCCACCACAAACAAACCATTGTTATTATAAGATTTTGTCATTGTTAAACTGAGCAAAGTTACGCACTTATCTATATTTTCATACATATTACATAAATTGACAGCGTTTGACGAAAAAGATTATGATTGAAGTAGTTTATTATTATTTTAGTATTTTTCTTATTACTACAATGATTTAAGTAACGCACAAATGTATAATTTTATCTAACTTTGAGAGTGATTGACAAAAATATGCATGATCGAGTGAAATCATTGTTATGGCATGCTAGGCTTTTTGTTATTGTTAAAATGATTAAGTATGGTTTAAATCAATATTTTCTGATTTATATTTATTTCAATCCTTTTGTTTGTAAAATAACAAAATTTACGTTACGTAAATTTTACCAAGTAAAAAGATGTGTATACTTTGGATACACAATGTGCCAGACACTGTGTGACAAAAAGATACACATGGGTTATGGGTGTAATGAACCATGATGTTCAACTTTTCATCATATTACGTGAACGGTACGCAACATCGCTAATGTAAAAACAAAAACAATGTACAAATAAAAAAAATGATTCAAAAAAAGAAAGTGACTCCAAATTGAAAATTTATTTTATTTTTTGAAATCACTTGGTTTTGGGTTTGTACAACTTTGCTGCCGACTTCTAAATCAAAAATTATTTTTCATTTTGGTATTCAATTTGATAGTACTTATCTTTTTTTAAGACACTCGATTATTGATGCTAACTCAAAAACACTCAAGCAAAGTTAATAAAATTAGAATGAGACTAGACTTCCATAGAAAAAATAACTATAATTTCGGAAGTCGGTGTCAAAAAACTAAAATACTGATCCAAAAAAGAAAAGTATCCCGACGAATAGAGCACCTCCTCCTTTTTTTTGAAGTCCAGACTTCCATAGAAAAAAGATTCACGAAAATCGGTCCGGCAACCAACCTCCTCCTTTTTTTTAAGTCTGCAAAAAGTTTCAGTAACAAAATATAATTATTTTGCATTGGTAGTGTTTCTTTAAGCTGGTCTCCATTGATTTCTAAAGCCCTAAAGCCTACCATGTTGCCACTGCTTTGAAAAAACCCAACACACTGAACTGGAAAATAATAACTCTTCTCTGATTGTAGAGTTGGATATCTTAAGTCAGACATAGATAAAAATCGACTAATAAACCTTACTAAACTAAAAATATGTCTTCTGGTGAACGTTGCATTGCGATTGCTATGAGGACAGCAAAAAAAAGTTTATTTGTCTATTGTTATGATTTGACGTCACGAAGGTGGACGTCATCTTGAATGAAAAATTCTTATTTTATTATTTATTTTGCTAAATTAAACACGTAACGCGGAGCTATATTCAGTGTTAAACGATTAAATTAAACAACGTTGCCTGTGATGTGTTCAATCGATATCAGTTCTGTGTGTTTGTAGGGAGTGAAGGTGACGCTATACGCTATTGTGTCGGTGATGTAATTTAGGTGATTGGGTGGCTTCCTAGTCCTAAGTACTAACTACAATGGAAGAGTCCTCATTCACGATCCCGGCCGACGACAATGGTGATACTGAGCTCGACCCTAGAATACAGGTCAGTGAGTGAAAAATAATGTACTGAGTAACTGTTATGGTAGGCCCTTGTAACTGCAAAGATGAGTGTCAACTTTGTAGATTATTTCGCCAACGAGCACAATGGATACGATATTTTATATCAAAACATGAAATACGGACTTATAGCCAGCAAAGAGCTCTCAGAGTACCTTAGGGAAAGGTCGAATATAGAAGAGACTAATTCGAAATCGTTAGTTAAATTAGCGAAACAAGCGAATAGTAACTGCGCGCAGGGCACGTTCGCACCCTTTTGGGGCGTATTGAAATGTTCCGCCGAGAAACTATCGAATTTACATCAACACATGTTCCAGAAGCTAAGTGAACTGGTTAAAGATGTTGCTAGGTATGCAGAAGAGCTTCACAAGAAGCACAAGGCTGTCAAAGACTCTGAGTCTTACACTTTAGAAGTAGTGTTGTTGATACAGAACACTAAGCAGGCCTTACAGAAGGCTAAAGATGTGTACACAAGTAAGTCAGCTGAGCTAGAGAAGCTGAGGAAAGATAATGCATCTGCTAAAGATATTGAGAAGGCTGAGGTTAAGATTAAGAAGCTCCATGAAGACTATAAACAGTTAGCTGAGAAGTACAACCTGGTGAAACAAGACTTTGAAAAAAAAATGACCCAAACATGCAAACACTTCCAAGATGTAGAGGAAGCACATCTCAAACAGATGAAACAGTTTGTGAATTCATATGCTGATATCATTCAGAACAACCATGATCTCATGGGGCAAGTGCATAGAGATTTCAAACACCAATGTCTGGAATTAACTGCCGAAAAACTGCTGGAACAGTTCCTCATAGAGAAATACAACACTATAGAGAAGGCAGTTTTAGTGGAACTACCTCTTTCATTACCTAAGCCAGGGTCAGCTAATAATTCCATATCGGAAGCTGACCAGATATCAACTGTCTCAAACGGGTCACATAAACCTGCACAACCAGCTAAGGCACCAAAGAAGGAGCCATCTTTTGCAACTAAGACTTCAAGGAGAACTACATCACTTTTGAATTTGTTTACACCAAATTTCCAAAGCAAGGAGGAGCCAAGTGGAAGCATCGAGGGTGCGGCGCCATGCTCTGCGCCGTCCAGCCCTAGTGGAACACCAGCAACCCCAGTGGCACCTGATAAGGATGCCGATATGGGCCGCACTACGCTCAGAGAATCCAAATGGTTCTTGCGTAGCAGGAGAACTAAGCCTAAGCTGAAAAAAGCCAAAAAGAAGAAAGATGAGATTTCAGAAAACTCGAACCCTGGCGAAAAGTCTGATTTAGAGGAAAAAGAGGAAGAAGTACAGACAAAAGATGATTTTATGAATTCCCCAGAAGTTGATGAGGAAGGTTACTGCATTAGACCCAAAGATGAGAAAGGTAGTGTGTACTCCTCCACAGATTCAGATTCAGAGGAGGAGAGGGAGCAGAAGATCCATGTGGAGATCAAACCTATAAGCAATGGTGTTAATCCCATATCAGCTAGTGTGGATGAGCTCAGAGCTACAGTTGAGAATATTTCCCTGTACAAAATCGGCACGACCAGGCGCGGCTCGAACGCCAACACTAGCAAAGCAAGCAGTGACTTATTAGACTTGAACTTCTTCCAAAGTCCCACAGTCAGCAACCCCGCATCGCCGCACGGCAATGTCTCAAATCCTTACGCTCCTTTGCAGGGCAATCAGTCACATTTGCTCGAAAGCCCTACTCCTGTTTCTAATCCCGATGTAGGCGATCTATTTTCTGAAGTGGGTGAGATGGGGCAGTCGAACATCCGAACTTCCACCCCTACGATGTCATCTATCTCGCTCCCTCGACCGCCTTCGAGGCGATCTGAAGGAGACTTCCGCACTGCCGGCTCCTCGGGGTCGCGCGGTCCTTCGCCTCTCACAATAGGCATGGCGGATACTATACCGTTAGCTGTCGCGTTCCACGAGATTATTCATTCCTATTTCCGTGGTACGGAAGAGTCGAAGTGCCAAGTTAAAATGTCAGGAGATATGATGCTCTCCTTTCCCACCGGTATCGTTGGCGTATTGGCCAACAATCCGAACCCAGCTAAGTTATGTTTCAGACTGAAAAACATACATAGATTGGATAATGTCCTACCAAATAAACAATTGATAAGTATCAATGCGATGATGTCGACGCGCGATAACACGGTAGTCGAGTTTAACATGCCTGCTTTAACATCGCTCCTGAAACGGCAGTCGGAAAAGAATCCGACTGCGCAGTACTTCAACGTGGATATACTTAAATACCAAGTACGACCTAAAACTGGCGCGGCATCATGTCCACTCCAAATGGTATCTTATTGGAAGTGTGAGGAGGACCACACTGACTTGAAGGTGGATTATAAATATAACCTGCACGCGATGAGCCCGCCGTCTCCTCTGCTGAACGTGTCGGTTTGCGTGCCCATGAATGGGGCGGTGACGAATGTGATCGCGATGCCGAAGACCGCGTGGAGTGGCGAGAGCGAGCAGGCGATGTGGCGCTTCACAGAACTGTCGCAGCACTCGGAGGACCGCGGCGTGGGCTCGCTGAAGGCGCGCTTCGAGCTCGGTAAAGGTCCATCTGACAAAGCGACCATCTCTGCGCAATTCAACTGCGAGGGCGCGACCCTCTCCGGCATTGAATTCGAACTAATAGGCAGCGGGTACCGCCTGTCCCTCGTGAAGCGGCGGTTCGTCTCTGGCAAATACATTTGTGATAGTGATTTGAACTGATTGGTCCAAAACACTTATGGAATACACATGTTTGTTAGATCTTGTTGTCGTATATTCAGTGTGTATGGGATGAGTAGGTTTCTATACTACATGTTTCTTATGTGTATATGTTTTGGTACCTTATAGGACTGTTTCCTGTCCACATAAAAATAATTTACAATAATGTATCACAACATTGTTTGTCAATTTTCATGATAAATTGTTAGTTGTTAATTTGGAAATTGTATTACTTATTGATTAGGTATGTTTCTCATCTACTAACTTATTTTTCAGAATAGATAATGTGCCATTTTATATACTGTATTTTGTAAATTTACACACGAGTACTGACTGCACTAGAACACACACAAATAATAGACACAATATTTTTTTCACATTACTATTAAGTGGGTACTCAACTAATTTTTTTAATAAATGATGCATCACATTTTATATTGATTGGAAATACGATCTTTTTCTCATCAATTTATTTAAATGTCTTTATTATCAATATTTTCAATGTAGTTTTGTTTATCTACTGCTGAGCAGATTAACTAAGTAATTCAATCCTTTGAATTTTATTTTGTAGTTTTATAACCCCAGTATATAATAAAAGCTTTAAAGCAATAATATGTCACATAAATTGGATGTGTTGTAAGAAGTTATTATCACTTAAAATAATGTTTTTAAGAATTCTGAGGTCAATAAATGATAACATAATTTCTTTTAGAGTAAACAAGTAATTGTGTATTTTTTTAAAGTTAAAAACCAAAACTTTGTTTGTACAATTGTGTTTTTAGATAGTGTCTGTTATATTTTTATAGAGGCCTAAATAATGCAACAATTGAGAACTATAAGGCCACAAATCTCTAATATAAATAATTATATTTACTTCTTTGTTTCATTTATGTGAGGTTTTATTCTAATAATGGCATAAATCATACTACACATTTTTATTTCTTACATACATTGCTTTTTATTCACTTGCATATAGTCTCAAACAGACTATAAGATCAATATTAAATAACTTACAATTTTTATTAAAAAAATAAAGTTAAAAAAAATCTTGTAGCAATGTAATTTAACTTTAGGTCTAGGCCACACTACTTGTCACCAGCAGGTTTGGGATTTTGGTAATGATTTACCCATAAATGGACCAGTAAGGTGTACCTATTATTGCACAGTCTTAAACAATAACCTGAATAATACAGCCTGCTGTTTGCCAAACCAGTAACATAACCAATCCAAAATTAAAAAGCAATGAGATACCTGATAGTGTTTCAGTAACTTCAAAATTATTTAAGTTTTAAACAACTGGATCAAATGTCACATAAATGGAACATTATTTTCATTGATAAATGTAACTTTTTTTAATAATTATGCATATTTACATTATTGTTGCAAGTAAGATTCATTGAATCTCGATGTAGCATATTGTATTGTCATTGTTTTTTTTATCATTTTCAACATAGAATTATTTAACCTTTATGTTGATGTTGTATTTTTGTAGTCAGCATTTAGATTTCGACCACCGGAGAAGTTTAAAAAAATAATTATATTATATTTTTTTTTTATGTTTGCAATACTTACTATAATGAAAAGTAACTTATCATATAATTTTAACTCATTTATATGTAATCTCATATTGTAATTTTATATAAAAATCCTTTAAATATCCCAGCGGCCTAATATGAGTTACGAAAATATTAAGTAACTGACTTTACCAAAAGTTTAGTGTTCATAAAAATACGATTTATTATAAATAAAGGTCAAACCATAATATAATAGTACCTACAACTGAACCATTCCATTAACATATTATTATTGTCTCATAATTAAGTATTATTTTATTTTATTATGTATCACAAATTATTATTTTTACACATAAAGGTGCGTAGCTATTCGGCTGAGTTAATTTAAAAACGTATTAAAAATCTCTTTTCATTTTATAAAAATTAGATAAAAAAATTTGCTAAATGCGTAATAAAATATTTTTGTAACGTAAAATTTATCGCATGTATGATTCTAATTATAATGTAAAACTATGTTAATTTTAAATAAAATGTAATTTAGCATTTATTTAGTTATTTTATTAGTGTAAAAAGCCAAGCCGTTGTTAAATAAAATGGGCGTAAACTATGTAAGTAATACTTTTAGTTCGCTTTTGTTGTAGGGACAGGAAACGTTCGTCGTATAAGGTACAGTAAGGCCCTTTGTACACGGCACGGTTTCTTTACAGCACGGCGTGCTGACCGCACCGTAAAATAATCGTGTCAGCTTGTATGTACGCACATATGGCGACGGCGCCGTACCGTAGTGCCGACGTGTCATCAATAAGCTTCCATAGTGATCCATACAACACTGACGACCGTGCCTACACACGGCGAACCAACCGTAGTTTTTCACGGCAAAACCGTAAATTTTCACGACATAACCGTACATTTTCACGGCAAACCCGTACATTTTCACGGCAAACCCGTACATTTTCACGGCAAAACAGTACATTTTCACGGTAAGAAAAACGTGTGTGTGCAAAGGGCCTAACAGAGATAAATTGTGATATTGTGCCGTTTATCTAGACTAGTGATAAATATTAGTTTAGTGATAAAAGCTGATGAATCTATAGTAATGTCTCGGATGTTTCCCGTCTCTACATGTTGCTTGCTGTTGCCTTTCGTTTGGGAGTACCGTGTGCGGGTGCCGTGCGATTGTCTCAAGTTCTTCAAACATTTTCAGGTGGAGTTGGAGAAGCTGAATGCTGCTACTGATGAGATCAATAAGCTGGAATTAGAGCTAGATGTAAGTGGTTTTTATTTTATTTTAGTGTAGGAGTGGGCTAAGACGTAAGGTGAATTTACAGTCCGGCCGTCGTGACACCTGTCAATTTTTAACCGACTTCCAAAAAGGAGGAGGTTATATGTTCGACGCGTATGTTTGTTTGTTTTTTTTTTTTTTTTTTTTTTTTATTTATGTCCACCGATTTCTCCGTCATTTGTGGACCGATTTTGAAAATTCTTTTTTTGTTTGAATGGGTGTGCTCCCAAATTGGTCCCATATAAATTTTATTAACTTTGCTTGGGTAGTTTTTGAGTTAGCTACAAAATACGTATTTTTTTCCCACTTAGTATGTAGATGATATGATAAGTTCCTGTCACTGGTAGCTGGTAGTGGTATTTGAATGTGTGTGGGGTAGGTACCACAACTAAAAAGTGAAAAATAAAAACTTTTTACAAAAAAAAACAACCGACTTCCAAAAAAAAACACTACAAAGTGAAAAATAACTTTAATTTCGGAAGTCGGTGGCAAAAAACGAAAACACAAAACCCAAGACACCGACTTCCGAAATTAAAGTTATTTTTCACTTTGTAGTGTTTTTTTTTGGAAGTCGGTTGTTTTTTTTTGTAAAAAGTTTTTATAGTACTGAATTGTGTTTTACGAATTTGATCCTTATTACTACTAGAAATTGTTGTCTCGACTGGACTGTAGGTGTATATTGTGGTTACCTGTAGCCTATATGTAAAGGTAGAAATGCTTTAAGGCTTGTTCAGACCAGCGCGACACGCGACGCGACACAAAGGCACCGGTGCACAGTGGAACGAATGTATGGGAGCGGTTGGACGTAGACATTTCCGAAAAAAAAGAGTAAAATTATGCCAAACTAATGATGCCATCTTATTCGATTACTTAATGCCTTCATAACTTGTGGTGATGAATTTCTTCATAACTCCCATATTTCGGGAGTAATTTGAGAAAATGTGAAATTTTACTATGAAAATGAGTGTATCGAGCTCTCTCCCTCCTGATTCCGGGCTTGTTTCAAGTAGCGGTCTCTAATATCATAATGCTAATACTAAGAGCTATATTTAATACTAAGACACATAGTGCGCCAAATGTGCACTTTCTGGGATAAAAGGAAATGAAAATTTAAAAAAAAAAACGTTTTTTCCCCATTTGTATTTACTTTAAACCGCAGACAGACTTATTAAGAGGTCTATAAATATATTATATATATACAGAAATATATATTAACAAAAATATTCACAAGAACTGATGAGAGTATGACTTTTAAGTAAGTTGATAATAAATTACCTAGTTTCATTAAAAGTACAATAAATAATTAAGATGTAAGCTCTAATTTACTAAGTTACACATTTTAAAACAATAACATCATTTAATTATCTTCGTCATCATCATCATCATCAATTAATTCAAATTCAGAATCGATGTCCGCTAAATCATTTATGTTAACAAATTCGATATCACTTTTCTCAGAATCCGTAAGCTCATAAAATTCCTTAAAAGAAGATTTTTTTACAAACTTATTTCCTTTTGGACGGATACTTGTAACAAGTGGATCAGAAGACAGTAAAAGATTGTGCATAATATCTTCATTGCATGAGATACTGCTATGCTTTCGAGAATGCCCCTCTCTATATTTTCTAAAATCTTTATTTCTAGCCTCAGATGCCTCTTCGGATAGAAAACCAATGGGCACAATTGACATGTTCTGAACTATGTCTGGCCCATGCATTAAAATTTTATGAAGTGAAGAAGGCATATAATACCATGGGTATAACTCCACGTAAAGCTTAGCAGTATCAAAGCAGAACTCTCGGAATTTAGTTACGTTGATCTTCTCTCCTGATGAAATACACTGCAAGATCACACAGATTTTTCTTAAAAGCATAGCATCTATTCCGGTCAGTTCAGCAGATTTAGTGTAGTTTTCAAAAAATCTCCTTGCCGAGTTGCCATTGTTGGTGGATCCACTGCCTTGTTTCACAACATCGAGAAGTAAGCCCGTTTCTCTTCTTACAGCCTCTTGAACTCTTTTCTTCCTGTCATCAACTTGCCTTTTTGCTATATCACCCCTTACTTGCCATGATTTTATGTCTAATTTGTAGGAAATGTGTAATAAGCATTCCATTGAGCGAATCCAAGCGTGAAGGGTGCTTAAGCTATATTTATACATGTCCTCGTTTGCGTGTTTATCTTTGATTAACTCTAAATTATTCATTTCTTTAGGACAAGCCTTGCATATGTCACACACTGAAGCTGCTGTATTGGATATAATGGAATGAATTTTACCATCAATCATTGTCAACAGCAGTTGGTGTTTGACACTAATTCCATCAGTGATGGTGGATGGAGTTAAGGCTTCAATCTCTGCTTCGATTTCAGCCATCTCTCTCTGCACATTTTCTTTGGTTTCCTTTATAAACTTAAACAATATTGGCCGGCAAAATGAAGTGGAAGATGGTCGCTCGTTTTCCCAAATTGTTACACCTTTTGAGACGAGCCGCAGTGGTACAAGACTAATCATAAAATTACTAGCAAGATCGATTTGCTCATCTTCACTCGTCCTTTGATGATAAATGCTTTGGCTAGATGATCCGTCAAAACCCCATTTGCTGGTCAATACGAGCTGTTGATTGGGATCAACAGGGGTTTCTAACGACCTAATAAGTCTTCTTGAGGTTAAATCCATCAAGGCTTGTAATTTGATTTTTGCAGAGCTCTCTGTAACTGTGAGATCTTCTTTGGCCGGATAGCACTTAATTTTTTCTTTAACCAACATGTAGTAACTCGGGTATTGAAGAGCTCCTTCTTGAGTGTTGAAATCCCGAAGAGTGTTATAGCGCCATTTCGATAAGTTCATCGATACATAAAGAGCCAATGCCTTCAAAGGGGATATTTCCCGTACCTGAATTGATTTACCTTCAATGAAGGCTTTGATTTTTGAGGCCTCTTCTGGATTCTCCGTCAAGTATTTCATAACATAAGCTGTATCGCTTTGTCCTGCCTTTTGAAGCGCCCTTTCGGCCGAAAACATAATTTCAGCGCTGCTACTGCTGCATGAAAGACTATCTTCAGTGCGTCTTCTTTTTTGCCGGTTACTAAGGTCCTCAAAAGATTTACGAGGACTAGGATGTGTACAAGTTGAAGCATCAGATTTAGCAGGAGAAATTATGGGCTCGATGACGTCACTTATATTTTCTGTAGAAGGTTCCATATTTTCATTCTGTAATTCCGGCCATTGAATTGCAGCCTGTAGCCAAATCTCATGTTTCTTCCGAAACTTATCTGTGCTTCTTCCAGACTGTGTCCATTTTGCATAAATGCGGTAGCAAAATCGACGACACCAGTCTTTTAAACTTGTTTCAGCACTTTCACATAACTGAACACAACTGTTATCTTTTAAAACACTGAACAAATAGTTAAAGTCGCGTAAATCTTTATGTGCGCGTGCGCATAAAGCAACGTGAATATCAAGATTTGTATTAAAATTTGGAAAATACATTGCGAGATTAGCTTGGATACAACGAGGTGTAAATCAACACTGATTTTAAAGTTACTAATAGTGACCTATTTATATAAAATCCAGGTATCCCAGGTATCCTTTGTTAAATATTGCAAGGTAATTAGTTATTGTGATAATTAGTAAATGATGCATGCTAAATTAGTGTATTAAGAGCCATTTAGTAATGAAATAATAGCAATGTTCTTATCAGTAATCATTAGTGCATCAGTTTTATATGTAAACCTTAAGTCCCTAATTATATATCCTAATTAGCTTATATCTTCTCTAATTTGCTGCTCAGAAATGTTATTGTAATAAGGTAAACCTTTAGAAAAACGGTTTTAATCAACAAAATAAACAAAAAATAAAAAAATTGTGTTATAAAATAAACATCACTCTTTATCCCAGAAAGTGCACATTTGGCGCACTATGTGTCTTAGTATTAAATATAGCTCTTAGTATTAGCATTATGATATTAGAGACCGCTACTTGAAACAAGCCCGGAATCAGGAGGGAGAGAGCTCGATACACTCATTTTCATAGTAAAATTTCACATTTTCTCAAATTACTCCCGAAATATGGGAGTTATGAAGAAATTCATCACCACAAGTTATGAAGGCATTAAGTAATCGAATAAGATGGCATCATTAGTTTGGCATAATTTTACTCTTTTTTTTCGGAAATGTCTACGTCCAACCGCTCCCATACATTCGTTCCACTGTGCGGTGCCTTTGTGTCGCGCTGGTCTGCACAAGCCTTTATTGTACACCGAAATTAATTAATAATTAAATGAGTAATTGAGTTTGCATTCCGGGATAGTACACTATATCTGTTAAGCTCATAGGTATTTAAATATGATAATTGTAGCGTATCTCCCGTTGGTAATCATAAAATAAATAAATCCGTAACGTACTCACTATAAAATAAAATGTTACAAATTGCGTAAATCCATTTATTTTAACTTAACATATTAAAATAATTTTAGCACTGTATCAGTGATACAGCAAATCTAATATTCAAAAATATTTCAAAAATTATAAATTATTAAACGTTTTAAAAATAGTCCACGTATATAAAAGGCTCATGATATTACCTTTTCGTTGCTTATTTAGTTAGTAGAAACGTTCACTAACTAGGCTAATTAAGTACTAGGAAATATAATTGACCCACTTACAATTTTATATTCAAATGTCGTGAGACTCACGAATAAGCATATTCTGGTTAATGGCAGTCGTTGAAACAAAAAAAAAATGGAGTCTATATATTTTTGGAATTTTACAACTTGGCAGCGCTTAGAGCGTAACTTCGGGTTTAAAGTTAAAGTAGGTATCCGCTGTTGTTAAGTTGAAACGTATTGTTATTGCCTTTCAACTTGGCAAGCTTGGCTTTTTCGTCTGACCTGGTAAACTATTTTTGTGAACTCATTTCAGTAGGAAAAAAGTGAAGACACTTGTACACAGATTCGGAAAAACTAACCAACATAAAAAAAATTGCTGATTGCTCTCAAACTGAAGATAAGTTATTTTATTGGCTTTTAAGCGGCACTTAATATGAACGCTTCGTTGGTCTAGTGTCCGCAAGCGCTACTGCTAAGCATGAGGTCTTGGGTTCGACTCGCAGTTCGGGCAAAGTGTTATTGAGTTTTTCTATCTGGAATTTCTCAGTAGCAGTCTGGAGCCTGGATTTGTATCGGGCGTAAACATAACTGGCGAAATGGTGTAGACCTCTGCCCAACCCTTCGGGGAAACAAGGCGTATTTTATTGCCATCTAGGCAGTTGTCCCTCCGCCGCTAGCGAGGAAGTGACTAACTATCAACTATTTTCTCGCTCAAGAAACGTACAATAGATATACATTCCGTGTTAACAAAAGAGATGCATAATATTAATAGTTGATCGCTGACTGTTCACACCGGCGGCGAAGACTCGCTCCACTAGTTTGTCGCCGAGCGACAAGAGCTATCAAAGATAATACTCGGTCAGCGATACTTGCTCAGAGATGCCATAGTATAAAGAGAGGTAGGTAAGTAAGCTATCTTCATAGAAACGCACCGCGCGCGGCTTGTATGTGTGGGGCCATAGTATCTATGCGTCGCCGCACGCACACTTAACAAAATCTCGGCTGGTTTCTCACGAGAAACGGGTTGAGATTTTGTTAAGTGTGCGTGCGGCGACGCATAGATACAAGCCGCGCACACATACAAGCCGCGCGCGGTGCGTTTCTATGAATGACAATTAATGTGCATTAAACTTATAACTTGTAGTAGGTGTGTAAAACTATTAGATTAGAAGCAAAAGACCCATGGGGGGGGGGGGGTCCTAGCTATATTATGATGTGTATTTGATAAGGTCCAGTTGACCGATATTAATGTATACTTTACCTTAACCATTAAAATGTCTCAGTAATGTTATACTATGGAGATGCTCGCTTGGTGATCAGAACTCACGCCGAGAGGTCAAACAGCGGTAATTTCGCCCCGAGCGAGTGGTACGAGTAATCGCCCGTCGCACTCTGACACTCGCTGATAGCCCAGCGACAAAAGCATCAGAACTATGCACTAGCTGCTCGCTAACTCGTTTTCAGTTGCTAGGTCTACTCACTACTCGTGGGACAACTGCCTTAGGCCAGCTCCATCTCTTGACCTCGATGTCGCCTGGTGGAAAAGCCCAGAAGATGCCTGTTCACTCTTGTTTTATTATCGTTATGTTATGTAATACGATAAGTATTTGACAGTTCCTTATAACCGGGTGTAAACGTACATAATATTAAAAAAAATAACATGCAATATGGATGATACATGGGTCAAAAAAAAAAAACTGTTTAGTCCGTCAGTCAGATAATAAAAAAATATTAGACACGTATTTTTTGCTTTATCATATTATTAAAAAAATTACTTAGATAAAACGCATTAAGGTTGGGGAGTGGGGGTCGCTACGTCACTACGCCTACGTCTCAAGTAAGTATAGGTAACATAAGACTTATTTGAGAACGCCTAGTTAAGATTAAAATGGGTACTTTTCTGGTAGGCATTTAAACACAAGCCTTTTTTAACAATCTACCTGAAGGATATTTTTTTTTTTTATCGTTATGTTTATGTCATCATAAGCATAGCATGAATATTTAATTATCACTTTGTGTAAAGAGAGAATTCCGCATCTTTATCTAAGAACGTATGAGGAAATGTACTTAACAAAGAACGTATCTTGAGATTTAGACAATTTATTTCTTTCTGTTTTTATTTAGAACTAGCTTTTACCCTCGTATCGTAGATCCCTCCTTCACCCGCGTAGATGTCGAAAAATATTCCATGGGAACGTATTACCGGGATTAAAAGTAGTTAATCCAGGTTATAAATTATCTGTATGCCAAATTTCATCCAAATCCGTTTAGCCGTTTTTCCGTTAATCCGGAACATACATCCAGATATCCAGACAAACTGACAAAATTTCTTCGTTATAATTTTATTAAACGTAGATACAGATTCCCGAAACCTTTGAAAAAAATATTAAAAATCTCAATTATTAGATAACATGGTCCTAGCTTTAACTATAGTTCTCTAAATGCTTGCTTGGCAAAAACAGAATAACAACAGACTTAAAAATAGCCTGTCTGTCGGAGTTCGAGCTTATTAGCAACTTTAGCACTGTAATTAACAACTGCACTTTCTTTTTCTTTCCCACACATAAAATAAAACAACGAAATTGACACAAAACCGGATATGTTCTATGTTATAGGGTTTGGTTTCCGCACTTAGTCCGTAAGGTGGACCATTGTGCGTGGGCCATGGCGGCCGTTTGGTGGTTATTCCAACCAGCCCACCTCCCTCCAGAAGCTAATTAAATCTCCTGGTCTGTTCAGAACATCTGTGTAGGATCTGGGTGACCCGAGGGTTTCTGTTCTAATCTGGGTCACGCCTGTGCATTCAAAGAGCACGTGCGCTACTGTTTCCTCAGCCTCCATGCACGCTCTGCACAGAGGACTGTCCGTTATGCCTATTGTGTGGAAGTGTTTGTTTAGCGAGCAGTGCTCCGTGATGGTCCCCGTCACCATGCGCAGGCCGATCCTGTCCAGGCGTAATAGACGCCTGGTTAGCCTGCTATCCAAGGATGGCATAGCTTCCTTGGACTGCCAAAACCGGATAATTTCGGATCTATTTCCACCATTTCCTGACTCAAAACTGCCAAATCATTTAAAAGATGTTGTAAAAAGATAATAATAGAAAAACAAACCGAGTGATCGATAAGACAATTTATATCCTAATATATCTGGCCTAGATAAAGGTACAGCCGGCAAAATTCGCGGTTGACCACTTTCCATCTCTTATTCCGATTCATAGATCGCACTTTGGTTAAGTAAATTTAGCGTTTTATGTAAATGTAAACCTTATTTCTAAGGCAATAATGTTCATATTCGTGTAAGCGAATGTGAGCAAGCATTTCATATGGATATCAACCTTATTTGAGCCGGAAAATAAGATTCATATTCGAATGAAACGCTAACTTAGAAAAGTCAAGTCTAAGTGCGATTTGTGTGTGTGAGGGGTGTAAAGTGGTCAACCGCCAACTCGGTCGAGTGTACC
Source organism: Agrochola litura (assembly GCA_949152395.1). Classification (NCBI taxonomy): domain Eukaryota; kingdom Metazoa; phylum Arthropoda; class Insecta; order Lepidoptera; family Noctuidae; genus Agrochola; species Agrochola litura. Next base: position 3,480,962 of record OX424502.1, on the reverse strand, counting down.
TATTAATGATTGATGAACAAAACAAGGTCTCTTGGAAGCTTTTTCACACTGTCATGGCGTTTAGTAGAAGATATTTTCATGCACTATTGTATTTCTGAATTCAGGCCGCGTCAGGAATGATTGATTGTATTTTGTTGTCGAATTTAAAGGCAATGCTTTTATTTCTGGGTGTTGAGGACGCTGATGAGCCAAAAGGCACTGTCTTACGAAATAAAATTATCCTTTTTTTGTAATAAAGGCGTGTTTTTGACATAAATCTTCTCGGCAAAGATTATCACCATGAGAAATAGAGATAAGTGGTCAAAGGGGACAGGAGCTCAATAAAATTTGCATCAATTATTATCTGTACTTAAATGCATTTTTTTTTTCAAAAATACTTAATATCTTACTGAAACTAGAATGGTTTAGTTAGTTATGAAGACGTTAAGGCAGTAGCTAATCGAAAATATTCAAGATTCATTTTCATAAGGTCACGTAAAAGAAATAAAATAAAACATTTTTAAAACCACCACATGGAAACAAATATACCTACAATATAAACTTTTTACAAAAAAAAACCAACCGACAAGCGGTTGTTTTTTTTTTTAAAAGTTTATATCTTTTACTTTTAGTTGTGGTACTGTGGTACCTGCCCCAATTCTAATACCACTACCTGATAAATAAGTAAATAACAGTGACAGAAACTATAACATCATCCACATAGACTAAGAGGGAAAAATACGCATTATTGAAGCTAATTAAAAAACTACCCGAACAGTTAATACAATTTATATGAGACTACCTCTGAGGTACACACGGCTACACATCAAACTATACATTTCCAGTTTATGCTGATCTCGCATTGTATAGGATTTCCCTACAATGCGAGGTCAGCTTATACTGGAAATTTATAGCTTGATGTGTAGCCGTGTGTACGACCTACCAAATAAATAAAAAAATCATCAAAATCAAATCACAATTTGCGGAGTAATTGCGTAACAAACATAGAAACAAAAAAAAAACATAATCGAATTGAGAACCTCCTCCTTTTTGAAGTCGGTTAAAAATACATGACTTTTCCACCCGAATGGTCACCAGTCTTCATCCACCCACATGTAATTGACTACAATCGATCGTACTTACTACATATAGTAGCAATACAACTCTACCGAGTCACCTCACAAAATATTTCACGGGCATGCTGCAGAAGCCTTATGTCTCCAGAGAGGCTCTTTTATATCTAATTTTAGATTGGCCTTGCGACGAATGTAGAATACCGACTGTAACTTAATTTACTCTTCATATCTTGGCGAAATTGAATTCCAGATTTTTTTGGGCCGTCGCAAAAGTAATATGAAATACTGCCAAGCGTTTTTCCTTTTCTAACATTGTTATTTAACTTTCATCTGCTTAGCCTTTTTTATGGTGGCGTCGGCTTCTAGTCTAACAAGATGCAGCTGAATACCAGTATTTTACATAGAGCGACTGCCTATCTGACCTCTATAACCCAGTTACTGGGTAACACGATTCCCCTTTGTAAGACTGGTTGTCAGTACGGAGCCATATTTGCCCCATAAGGAAATTAAAAACAGATTTGGCCGCAGAATTGTTCCGCTCGATAATTTTACTATCCACCGCAGCGCTCGGTAAACATTGAACATTAAAATTCATAAACCAACTTCCGAAACTCGGAATAATCGATTGTAACGACTTCCTAAAATATCTCCGATGTCCCCATTATATTTAACTAAATGAAACGGAACTCTGAATTAGTTTTTACTCGGCGTAAATCGATTTTCTGAAGGCTATTTATTTCTTGGTATGTTCTAGTCTCTTTTAAATGTTGGAAGCGACATTTAATCTGCTTAATGTTCCGTTTGATGTTTCTGAGTTGCTAGTCTTATTAAAATAACATTATGATTTAAACTAAAATTATTATAAACTAGCTGCGGCACGCGGTTTCACCCGCATAAGTGTCGATCCCGTAGGAATATCGGGGTAAAAAGTATACTATATCCTAGTCCAGGTCATGGTCTACCCATGTGCCAATTTTTATCCAAATCCGTTCAACCTTTTTAGCGTGAAAGCATAACAAATAAACAAACAAACAACCTCACTTTCGCATTATTTTGTAATATTAGTTAAGCCGAGTGTCATGCGCGTATTTTTTCGAAACATTACACAAAAGACCTTACACATAAACATTTGTTTTTAACAGACTTCCAAAAGGAGGAGGTTCTCAATTCAACTGTATGTTTTTTTTTTGTATGTTTGTTACGCGATAACTCGGCCAATTATGAATTGATTTTAATGGTTCTTTTTTGTTTGGTAGGTAATACTTCAGAGGTGGCCCCATATAAATTTTAATAACTTTTCTTGGGCAGTTTTTGAGTTAGCTTCAATAATACGTATTTTTTCCCACTTAATATGTGGATGATATGTTAATTTCCTCTCACTGTTACCTATTTACATATTAGGTAGTGAGTGGTATACGAATTTGTGTGGGGTAAATACCACAACTAAAAAGTGAAAAATAAAAACTTTTTACAAAAAAAAAAACAACCGACTTCCAAAAAAAAACACTACAAAGTGAAAAATAACTTTAATTTCGGAAGTCGGTGGCAAAAAACAAAAATTCAAAACCAAAGACACCGACTTCCGAAATTAAAGTTATTTTTCAGTTTATGGCCACGCCTCTTTGTTACGATGTATTTGTGTAATGTTTTGAAAAAACACGCACAGGAGACCCGGCTATATTGATACTTTTCATCCCTATACAGTGGGGCGCAAATAGTAAAAAAAAAAAAACATCTTTGCACAAATTCACCAGGCCAAAGCAGGAGTACCTATAGTTCAGTCGTGTCGTGTAACAAACAAGATGAAAGAAATCCTGTTATATACGTTCCACTTTGTAGTTTAGCGCGACAGGCCCGTTAACTAGGCTTTGTTTTTACAAGGTTTACTTGCTGCTTTAGTTAACTTTAATTTGTTTGAGGCTTCCAATAAAAACTGGCCAAGATTGTAAACACTGACAATATGTGTAAACACCCAATAAAAAAGTTCAATCGTGTAAATCCAAGTTTTAAGATTTGTTTTGTTATATGATCTTTGTTTTGATATCTTATGATAATGAAATTTTTATCTTTATAGCATATGTTTAGTGACCGATTTAGAATTTGAAGTCCTTTGATGTAAATGTAACTGCATCCGTTAGTAATATTGGCACAATCAGTAGGTACATAACTGAGCTGCGATTCAATTAAATCAGCATCATAAATAATAATTGAATCAGCATTGGATTGTCGTTACGGTTCGCAGCGTTTTCCAATTGAATTACTCTTTACATTAATGACTAAAGTCAAATTATCTGATAAAATAAAGTCGCTCGTCCAGTGTGACGTAGGATGTGCGGAGTTTATCACGTTAGCTCATCATCTTCCACTCACCCCTGTCAACCGTCACGCTATCATTAACTCCCTTCTCTTTCATATCATTCCTCACACAATCCATCCATCTTTTCTTCGACCTTTCTCTCCCTCTCCATCCATCTTTTCTTCGACCTTTCTCTCCCTCTCCATCCATAAACATTTATATTCATCACTCTCTTAGTCTTATGCGTTTCCTACCTCCTTTCTGATTTCCCTGATTTCCTTTCAACTTTTCTGTTACTGGCGTCACTTTCAAAATTCCCCTTATATGTATGTACTAGCTTTTGCCTGCGGCTTCGCCCGCGTGGATGTCGGAAAATATCCCACGGGAACGTACTACCGAGATTTCATACCTAATAACATAGGAAAAGGTCATTGACTCCTACCGCTGTGCCCGCGTTGCTACGCGTAATTTTGAAACTGTGATATCTTTTAAACTATTCATTTAAATGATATGATTTAAAGGCATATTTTAATCTAAATTAAATGCCCAATTTAAATAACTATACCGGTCAAAAAAGCTTCGGAAATAACAATTAAATTTTTATCAAATTCTGAAAGATAAAAATGGTCATTGTGGGTCATCCTTAGAAGATAGACATATGCCATCGCGGACTTTTTAAGATGAACAATACCGTAGAACATAAATTTGATGTAACTTTTTCGGTTAACGCAGCGCACGCCACTAAAGCTCCGAGTCGGCATGATTTTTTCCGACTTCTTCAACAATAATCGTAATATTTCAGAAAATTTACACGAAACCGTAATAAATTATACACTAAAACCTTCCGCATGAATCACTCCATCCATTGGTGAAAACTGTTTAAAAATCCGTTGGGTAGTTTTTGAGTTTATCGCGTTCAGACAGACAAACAGACGCGGCGGAGGACTTTGTTTTATAATATGTAAGGATAAGGATTTCTTACTTTATCCATTTTCGTCACTTCACAGACTTCACACATGCATCTCAACATTCTCATCTCCGCTGCATGCAATCTTTTTTCATCCATCTTTTTCACGGCCCAGCATTCCGATCCACGTTAGCTGCACGGTCCATTTATTTGCCAGCTGCAGCCGCAGTGAACGATTCCACATTTCCATACAAAGCGAAACCAAGTATACACATGCGTAGTCTATCCGTGAGCTGCTGTGGAACGGCGGTGCCATAAATACTGTAGATAGTATAGTTACAGAAACAATTAAAAAACAAAGATATATATCAAAGTATCTTATTACCGCTTCAGTTTTCTCAAAGCACGACAGATTTGTTCCAGTTGCTCATTCTTACGTCAGTATTCTATATTATAAATCACGTACAGTCCATAATGGCTGGCCCTCGTTTACACCAATATGGCTGGCCAAGAAGAATGTTGCAATATCACAAATGCCAATCAATTGACATTATAAAGACTAATAAAAAATATCTTCAAGGTGATAGGAAACTGCAGACCTCTATGCAGTTTAGATTTTTTGTTGTTTTTACTACAGTGTTTGTTTAGTGTTTTCTGTCATTCAAACGGATGGAGTTCCTACTTTTAATTTCATTTTTTACGATCGTTTCCGCCCCTTTTTATATTGGGACATTTCAACGCTCTACCGGCTAGGAGCGAGTCGAAATATGGGCGCAGGTGGCGACAGATGTCAATGACCGAATAGTACTACATTCTTCTATCCTGGAGCAATGGCGTTTGATTTACATCCTTGAGAGTTTGATGTCGCACCGTTCAGTAAACTCAATATGCTTAATGCATTCCACAATGTGAACTGAGTCGATGAACTGAATATGGTGGTTTGTAAAACAGTTGTCATCTTTTGTGACTAATTAAAACTATCATGTGATGACGTTGGCCTCTTTCGCGTCCCAAAATATATATCGGTGATATTCTAGGCCTTAAAATGGCCTAGAAGATCAGACAGATTTTTTTCTAAACTTAAAATCTAAACCAGTCTCATTTGAATCATCGATATCTTTATGTAATCCCTTTCTGCGTCTGCTAAAGAAAAGAACGATCGCAATTCATCAGCGCCGTATATCAAATAGGTACACAAGGTGCGTCAACGAGCGATACGACGGAGGTCGGCGCGGGCGCAACTAGCGTAGATTAGGTCAATTACAGCGGCCCCGACGTATGACACCACCTCATGTTTCTAGTGAGTGTGATGTAACGCGCAATACTTGTAGCATTCTACGTTTATTATGTTGTGTATAATAATGGAAATTGGTGCGCGAATCTTAAAGGCAAGACCAGTTCGGATTTCTAAAACTAGGAAGGTTTCGCTGTTCGCAAAAAAAGAAAGTGCCAAAACAAGATAAAAAATATTTTTAAAGAAAGGGTCACGTAGGTAGGTGGCGCGTGGTCGATTCAAAGAGATGTCTTGTACAACCAATAAGCTTAAGCTTGTATTATTTTGATATCCCTCTGCTTAGCTTCAACGTATGTAATTAACCAATCATTTGTGTACAAGAAATCTCTCCGCACCTATGTTCTGGAAACCGTACCTATTACGTAGTGAAGTTAGAACCTAGCCACATTATTCATAATCCCCCTCAATCCCCAGGAATCCATGAAAACATTCCACTTGCTGCTGAACGAGACTTCGCGTCGGCTGCAGGCTTGGACTAAGCGACTAGGGACCTGTGTGGACAAGTCCAGGCCTTACTATGATGCTGTGGGGATCGCCACTACTGCCAGGCAGGAGTGCCAGAAAGCTGCTGTGCAGTTCCAGAGGGCTAGCGGTAAGTTACTTGAAGGTTTACACATGTTGATAGTGGATCCTAGGTATACCAGCTTAGAGTCCATGAATTCGTGGGATTGGCCATGGCGGGCTGATACCAGTCGGGAATACGGTGAATGTACCAGTATCATCCGGGCCCCTGAATCATTCTACTGGAAGGAACCGTGGGATTTTAGACGGTAGGAATCGGACATAACCCTCCGTTTTCTCCAGCCGGAGCCGGTATTCATGAGGATTTCCCCACAGAAAATAAAGGTGTACTATCTTCGTAAGGCTAGATACGAGGTGGCTTTGAAATCTTTTCTGGTTAGATAAGTCAGCATCTGCGTGGGGAGAAGCACAGATAAATACAGATCTCCGCATTTAAGGTATGAACCTACAAGTACGCGGTGGGCCCGTCTTGTCGGGCCAATTCAGTGCATGTAATGTAGTCAGAAGATATAAGAGTTACGCGATAGAAAGAGAGGCAACTTCTAGGTCAATGGTAGGCAAACCGCGGCTCGCGAGCCGCATGCGACTCTTTGGTCTATAGAGTGCGGCTCTGTACAAATGTCAATGACTGCGAGCGTAAATAGATACGCGCGGGGGTCGAAGTTTCGGAAATTGAGCAAGATATCAAGTTTTATTCAAAATAAATATATTTCAAAGATTTATTTCCGAAGTATTTCCACCAAAAATTAACAGGACATCGAAAATTTATCATTTACTGTATGTCTATACCTTTCAAAGTATTCCAAGCTTAACTTGTTAATAAGTAAGATGATGAAGGCATCCTACTTCTTAGTAAGTAAATTTTAGGAAGCTTTGTGGAGTGAAAGAGGATGGTAGTTTTAGGATTAAGAAAAGTGTATTGAGACAGTTTTGACACACAAAAAGGATTGGCTCTCATAAGAAATCTTATTGGTTATAGGATTGATTGATTTTGGCTCTATTGACTAATGAGTTTGCCAAAGTGTAAGCAATTAGCGCTGTGCGACCTGAATTGCACTTTATTAGTCGCTTTTTAATTAAATGATTTTGCGGATTTAACTATCTGTATTCATCTATGGTAGAAGTTAGGTTGGTGATCTTTTCTTTCTATTGTTTTCTATGGATTTCATGTAGGGTCTGGGGTCAATGGTTATCGTAAGATTTGTATATAGTCTGATGTCTTGTTCATAATATTTACAGTAATAATCAAAATAATTTTATCTACTCATAGCTTAATATTCGAATTATGAACTTCAAAACGAGTTTATATTGACATACTTTATAAACAGAATACCGAAATTTAAAAATAGAATCATATTATAACACTTTTTCTGTAACAAAATAATACTATAAAACAATTTTTTTTCTATTACGATACAGCACTAATCCAAGAAGTTAATATCACCAAAGAGTTCCATCAACTTTTGGCGGGGGACAGCAGCACCCGCTGTAGCGCATGTGCGGTGATGTGCTGGTGCAGGCGACATTCATTTGTTTTGTTAGTAGTACTTACTGAATTTCGTGGGATTTTTAAATGTATTCTTGATCTTTAACTTCGATTTTTTATTTAGTACTAGCTGACCCTGCAAACGTTGTTTTGCCATATAAATGTTTGGGGTATCACTTACTACCTACCCTACCTACCTACCCTACCTACCCTACCTACCCTACCTACCCTACCTACCCTATGTACCCTACCTACCCTACCTAACCTACCTACCCTACCTACCCTACCTACCCTACCTACCCTATGTACCCTACCTACCCTACCTACCCTATGTACCCTACCTACCCAACCTACCCTACCTAACCTACCTAACCTACCTAACCTACCTAACCTACCTAACCTACCTACCCTACCTACCCTACCTACCCTACCTAACCCTACCTACCCTACCTACCCTACCTACCCTATCTAACCCTACCTACCCAACCTACCCTACCTAAAACCTTGTCCTGAAAAACACGAACACAATAAAAAAAGAATTAGCCAAATTGGTCTAGGCGTTGTTGAGTTATGCGCTTACCAACACTTTTTGCGATTCATTTTTATATTATAGATTTGTTTCAATACCAATGTTTGAGAGTAAATAAAGTAGTGTATGAAACTGCACATAACTAGGTATTAAAACAATCGTGTGATACTATTAAAACACACACTCATGTTTTAATACCCCTCATTACGTCATTATGCAACAGTTTCATAAACTACTATTATCGATTATGACGTACGTTCTTACGTTAGAAACAATGTGTATCTGAAAGATAAACGAGATTTTGACAGTAAATTCAAAGTATTCCAATAACTGGAAATTAATTAACCAACAATCGCATTAAAGAAATATTACATACATTTCTGAAATATTATTTTTGATATGCCATCTTGCGTAGTCCGGAACGCGATAAGAAATTAATTATATCTTACATAAATCGTAGAACTAATATTTAATTTGGCAATGGCATAACCTGAACCGAAATAAAAATAACATGGCGACTTGATTCTTTCATCGAGTAACTTCCTGTCGGAACTATATACGACAAAAATCAACGATTTGGCAATGCTGCCAACTTCTAAGCAGTTATAACATACCAAATCCGATGGAAACGAATCAAATAAGGCCACATTTCTCTTTATTGCTTATTTGGTTGTATCTAAATTAAATTGGTTACTTATTTTAATTTAATTAATATTTGGTCTAGTCCTCACACCAGGGCTCGGAAACCGGTTAATTCTCCAAACCGGTTTTAGTCATTGACCTTGAATCAGAAACGACTGCGGTTTATGTTTCGGTTACCAATATCTTAACACCGTTTTTTACAAATTCCGATACTGTTGAGCGAAATTAACCGGCTAATTTGAGTTTCTAAGGTATAAACGAGTTCTACAACTACGCCATCTCTCTTACACCTACAATAACAAGCTCTCGCTCTACGCCAACGAATACGCAAATTAATATGACAAACGGCGGCGGCGGGCGTGCGTCTCAGTAAAACTGGTTTATTCAGGTTAATTCGAGTTTTAAAATTCTATCCTGTGTAATAACTGGTAATCAGAATTATTTACATTTAGTCTAACCCGTTTTGGTAATTAACCGGTTAATCGATGAACATTATTGTAACGGTTTTATGAACAATATTAACAATACCGGTATTTCAAAACCGGTACCACAAACTTTACTCTTGACATGGGGTCCTGAGTTGTATCTCCAGTCGGGAAGTGTTATTAAGAAAAAAATAAATTAGTTAACCACCTCATTTGTCTAGTGGTCGCAACCGCTACTGCTGAGCATGAGGTTCAAAGCAGGGATGTAACGGATATATCCGTTTCCGCATCCGCAACTGCGGAGCATCCGCATACATTTTGAAATCCGCAAAACATCTGCATCCTCAACTTTTGATTTGAAAAGCTCCGCATCCTCATAACTTCTATGAGGATGTGACCCTACGTTGTTCGCACAAATAGTGAATTTTGTTAAACTCGCGCCGAGCTAAATGCGTGGGCCGATTAGTGAGTTACGCGTTCCTATTGGCTGAATTCGCAATGTCCTTGTCCTATGACAGACGATTGGTCGCACGTGGCAGTGGTGGCACGACTGTGGTTCCACATGTCACAATTTGAGTTACTGGGTTGCATGTTATTGTTTACTTTTTGTTTGCTCGTAGAAGTGAAGTTTTTTGCAGGCGAATTACGCTACGGTAACCTACCAAATGATATGTATAATGATATAATACAAATTTCATACGACATCTGCATCCGCACCCTCATCCGCATCCTCAATAAGGAATTTTCCAATATCCGTATCCTCATCCGTTATATGACATCCGTTACAACCCTGGTTCAAAGTGTTATTGGGGTTTTCCGTCAGATATTTCTCAGTAGGTAGCAGCCCGGAGCCTAGATTTGTGCCCGGTTGATGGCAATAGGCTCGCCCCCTATTACATGGGACTTAAACATAACTAGCGAAATGTGGGTGTACCTACTATAGGTGCCCCTCTGCCTAACCCTTCGGGAATACTGGCGTGATGTTATATTATTATAATTATGTTGTTATATAATTCTTAGTAACACCCCAGAATCTAGATTTGTGGCCGGTTAATGGCCGTAGGCTTGTCCCCGAAAAAAAAAAATAGTCTGCGTTCAGAGCGTGGTGTGGCAACACGCCGTGTTCGGGATCGCGACAAGTCAATCGTCATCCTGAGGATACCTCGTTGAGAGGTGAAACACGTGTCGATTTCTTCCAGGAGTTTTTTTATGGCTCTTTAGAAATAGTTAAGCGGAACTGGTTGCTAAATATATCCACGTCTATTGTATTTTATAATGGATTTCCACAACGTCACGCCTGAATCAATTAACTATCTTGTCCCCCACGGATATCGACACAGGTCAGTGGTCGGCAAACTGCGGCTCAAAGAGCCGCATGCGGCTCTTTGGCCTATAGAGTGCGGCTCTGTACAGCGAGCGTAGATACGCGCGGAAGTCGTGGTTTCGGTCATTAAGCAAGATATCAAGTTTCATTCAAAATTCAAACTAAGTATAAATATTTCAAAGATTTATTTCCAAAGTATTTTCACGAAAATTAATCTTTTTCTGTACCTTTCAAAGCTTAACTTGTTAATAAGTAAGATGTCTTCATCATATTATCATCAGCCGATATGATGATGATGAAGGCATCCTACTTCTTAGCAAGTTAATTTTAGGGAGCGTTGTGGAGTGAAAGAGGATGGGAGTTTTTAGGATTAAGAAAAGTGTTTTGAGACCGTTTGGACACACAAAAAGCATTGGCTCTTATAAAAAATGTTAGTCGATGTAGTATTGATATTTAGCTCTATTGACTAATGAGTTTGCCGATCACTGACATAGATCAAAATAAAACTGACGACTTGAGGAATATAGGCGCGATATGTCTGACCTTTGAATTTTTAACCTTTACTCTGTAATCTTTCTCGTTAATCTTTTTCACTTTTTCAATTTCCGTTCGGGTCGCTTGATACCGCGCAATTTCCGATATCCATGTTTTGGTCAGACCTTAGTTTTATGTAACATTTTCTAAAAAAACTTATCTACTAACATTGTAACAGCGAATCAATTTTCACTAGGCCAAATATTGATATTCGGATAGCTCGTGACCTAAATAAGTGCCATAAAGAATATGAATTAAAAATCTCAACTAATTAAAAAGTAAGTAACATCGCGAAATTTCGCGGGTGTTCAGTACCCTAATTGCGTCATACACGATCAATCACGATCTGTTTCGATTTGAAACAGATTGCTAAATCTGCTCAACAACGTAAATATCGCAATGAATGTTGTTGAACTGTCAAAATGAAACAAATTAGTCATAATCATTTACGAAACTAAGTTACGCAATTAGGGTACAGTACCCTAATAGCGTAATACAACACAATCACAATCTGTTTCGATTTGAAACAGATTGCTAATCTATTGCTTCATAAGTTGGAAAATAAAATCTGCTCAACAACGTAAATAACGCAATGAATGTTGTTGAACTGTCAAAATGAAACAAATTAGTCATAATTGTTTACGAAAATAAGTTACGCAATTAGGGTACTGGTCTCTAATATTTAAATGCGAAACTAAGTTTGTTTCTTACCTACTTCGTAATGCCTTTTTTGTTTTTGGGTGGTAAATTATCAAATAACTTCTCCCGCTCTGGGTGGAGCGGGAGGGCGTGTCAGACTCTTACTGACTAAAACCCACCCGTGTTCCTTCGGTTGTCCTGTTGCCGGGGGGCCACGATGTCCCTTTCAGCCCATATTCGCAGCCCCGGCAGGCATTGGCTCTAGCGGACCCCGTCAATTCTGCTGACATCTCTTTGAGGCACTTCGTAATGCCTGAGTATTGAATTTGGAAGTTTAGGAAAGAATCATGTCTTTTAGAAAAATTACATAACATAAAATCACGCCGGTTTGTCGCGAGGATAAGGCAGAGGTGTTATACCTATAGTACACCCACATTTCATCAGTTATGTTTAAGTCCCATGTAATAGGGGGCGAGACTATTGCCATCAACCGGGCACAAATCCAGACTCCGGGCTGCTACTGAGAAATTCCAGATAGAAAAACCCAATATCACTTCGAAAAAAATTTATCGTTATAAGATAAAAATGAGCAACTAAATACCATCAACGTTGACGATCGATGTCATTAATTAAAACGACTATGTCCTTAAGAAATCCGGCTTAACCCTTAATTACAGTGATTATGACCGGTATAAGGATAAGCTCGGATTAGTGTAAAAATGCTCCCTCATCGGAAGAATTCGCCTGTAATGTAACGTTACAGATTTGATTCTGAGCATTAAGGTACAATACTGCCTCCCTGACTGACGATCATTCGCTTGTAATGTAACATTTCAGATTAAATATTACAGACATTGCGCAGTGTAATGCTCGGTTCTCCTCCGTCATTGATGTAATGCTCGACTCTGAACGTTACAGGCGAATGCTCCCGGTGAGGGGCACCTTTAGGTATAGAACCTGAACATTTGTGGTTGGTAACAACAGACTATGTATGTATGTAAAGTCAAACTGACTAATTCAATCTGCCTAGCCTCTTCCAACTATGTTGGGGTCGGTTTCCAGTCAAACCGGATGCAGCTGAATACCGGTATTTTACATGGAGCGACTGCCTATCTGACCTCCACAACCCAGTTACTAGGTAGCACGATACCCCTTGGTAAGACTGGTTGTTAGACTTTCGGGTTTCTGACTGCCCGTAACGAGTGACAAAGATCCACGAATGACAGCCGGTACCAACGGCTTAACGTGCTTTCCGAAGCACGGAGGAGAGGTCTCGGTATGTTATGGATGGTCATTGGTCACCCATTACTCTTTTGGTGTAAAACTCAGTTTGTTTTGAGATAAGTTGCCCTAGAACTAATTACACGAGCCTGCTAATATAAGGTATTATTGAAAAACACGAGCGCAGACTTTCTGGTTAGAAATAGAAAATCAATCATAGAGTAAACAGTATTCTATTTGCTTAGCCTACCTACAGTAAGAGGGGCTTGTGGCTAAGTTACAACAGCTGCACGGGTTGATCGATCAGGTTAAGCTACGCTTGCCGCGGTTGGTCTGTGGATGGGTGACCATCTTTACATACCAAGACCCCTCCGTGCCTCGGAAAGCACGTTAAGCCGTTGGTCCCGGCTGTCATTTGTAGATCTTTGACAGTTGTTACGGGTCGTCAGAAGCCCGAAAGTCTGACAACCAGTCTTACCAAGGGGTATCGTATTACCCAGTAACTGGGTTGTGGAGGTCAGATAGGCAGTCGCTCCATGTAAAATACTGGTATTCAGCTGCATCCGGTTAGACTGGAAGCCGACCCCAACATAAATTCAAATACAAAAGTCATTTATTCAAATTAGGCTGAGAATCAGCACTTTTCGAACGTCAAAATTACATAAGACAGTCCCCCAAAACGCCCACCCTTCACCACTTCCTAGTGCCTTTCGCTGGGAAGAAGTGGCGCAACAAACTCCCCAGCAGCACAGCTGTCTGTTCAAGTCAGAAAAAAATAATTCTAAACAATAGTATGCAAAATAATTTACATTACGCAACACAAAACATAATTTAAATGATAAATTATTGGCCATATGTCAGCTAGCACACGCCAATATACCAACCAAAAACATTGATAACTATACTCAAGCAGAAATAAAAACTAAACGTAAACAGAACTAAATATCTAAATAAAAGCCTCCAGACGTAAAGGGCGTGCCCGCTTACATAAAGCTATTTAAAGCTGTAATTGGCAGTTATAAATGATAAACTAGGACGATCGAGGTAAAAATAAATAAACAGTTAATTACTAGTTACAATAACAAAACCATGATCAGCAAGACGACCAGTCACCACAAGCAGCACCCGTTCACGAGCATAACGCAAAGATCAGCCATTACCCGCCTCGCCATATTTGAGGGAAGGAGGCAACCCGACCCCCGACGCTACCCCGCAAGCAGTGACATCTAAGGGAGCATGACGAACTTGCTGCCGGTTGCTAAGGCAAAAAAATAAAAAATAATGATCAACTGTCGAGGTCGCTAGCTAACCACAAATTGCAATACAACTCATAACAAAATATTGTAATGAGTAGATTAAGTCAACAATAAAATAAAATAAAAATAAATTGAATCATAAAAAAATAAAAATTGACTTATAAATTCAAATAAAATAAACAATTATGTAACTGTCCGTAGGTAAACTAATTCTGGAGAAAGAACATAAGTATTGTCTTGAGTTAATCACAGCGACCAACTATTCTTATCATTTATGTAGTCGTTGATACAATAGTATGCCTTTGAACAAAGGTTAGATTTTACTTTAGTTTTAAACGCTAGTTGGGAAAAGGCTAGTCAGATGATGATGACCTACCAAAGTCGATTAAAATTAACCTTAAATGTTAAAGATGATAATTATCATCTGAATTGATTTGATACAAATACAAATATTTTTTATTTGTTGAACATTAGGTTAGGTACAGATGTGTGTCTAGCTGTCATCAGCGTACGAATATTATCTTGGTACAAACATGCTGATTGTAATAAATTATCAAACAATTATCAGTTATCACCTTATCACACATTATTAAATTGTCAACACAATAAAAACATTCCAATAAAATATAATAATAACAAATGGTGTCTCATTCCATATAAAATCGTCTAAGAGGCCTCTGCAAGTTGGCTTCGGCCCCTCGTAAAGTCCGGGACCCCATGGTCCCGAGAAATGTAAAACAACTAAAATGCTAGTATAAATAAATTGTCAAATCAATAAATAATAATAATAAAAAAACAGTATTTCGTGTAAATAACCTTTTTTTTTTTTTTGGGTGGGAAATTATCAAATAACTTCTCCCGCTCTGGGTGGAGCGGGAGGGCGTGTCAGACTCTTACTGACTAAAACCCACCCGTGTTCCTTCCTATGCCATGTTGCCGGGGGCCACGATTTCCCTATCGGTTTTCTTCGAACCCCCGGCAGGCATTGGCCCTAGCGGACCCCGTCAATTCTGCTGACATCTCTTTGAGGCGCGCGTGGAACACAACGCGCCGTCGACCCGGGCTTGGTCCTTATCGGACGGCGAGCTACCCATTGCTCACCGTCCGCAAGCCCGCGCCTACGGTGGCCGGAAATCTTCCTGCGATTCCCGACGCCCAGGGCGTCTCCTGCTGCGGCGGTTAGGGGCGCGAGGGCGCGAAATTGGCTCTCCCTCACGCGCTCCGTCTCCTCCTTCGCGAGCATTACTGCTTCGCAGAAAGAGGTGACGGCCTCCCATTTCCTCGCGCTCCGTAGCATGGCCCGAATCAGGGCCGGACGCGAGAGATCACCGCCGCCGATCGCATCCACGAGGACACGGCGATGCCCTGCCCAAGCCGGGCAGACCTCCACCGTATGCTCCACCGTGTCCTCCGGGCGATCCACACAGTGACGACACCCGGGCGTTTCCTCCCGCTTTATCCTGAACAGGTACCTCCCGAAACAGCCGTGTCCGGTGAGTACCTGCGTCAGGCGGAAGGTGAGGACGCCGTGGCGCCTCTCTAGCCACTCCTCAAAGAGGGGTCTTATCGCCGCAATTGTGGCGTGCCCAGCGCTGGGTTGCGACAATCGCACTCTCCATTCCGCCATGAGATCCCGCCGGAGCTCTGTCCGCTGTGCCGCGACTTCTTGCGGCATCGGAGTTAAGCCCCGGCGCTTCGCCTCCTCGCGCCACTCCCAAATGTGCGCGAGGACCTTTGCCTCCAGATCCCATGGCGGTACTCCGGCAAGGAGGCTCGCCGCCTCGCAGGAGACCGTGCGGTATCCTCGGGCCAGCCGGATGGCCATGACCCTTTGGGACGCGTTCAGCCGGCGGCCTGGCTGCCGCCTCAATGAAGGCGCCCACACCGGCGCCCCGTAAAGGGCCATGGACCGCACGATCCCCACGTAGAGCCTCCGGCAGGATAACCTACTCCTTAAATTTTATATCAGTTAAATTTTTTTAGTAATATTTTGATCAATAATAAAGATTTTATTAACTGAAGTGAAAATCGTCTTTGGAAAAACCGGAAAAATACGTAGGTATCTACGCTCAGCAACTGTACATACCTACATATTTTTCCGGTACCATAATGTTTGAGAAAAAATGATCAAAGATTCTTGTGACATCGTTTTTACGAATACAAATTCATTACTGGATTTGCTCATATCATGCAATGATATAGGTTCACTGACACCAAATTAAAGCGAAAGTACCGACAAATACGAACTAAACTGAATGTACCAAGGTTCTTGATAATATTCAGTTAGTTAATTACATTTTACTTCGTTAATTAATACCATATGTCATTTATTCGTGCGTTCACCTTAATTCGCGCTAAAAATGGCTAGGAAATATTTATAAATACATTTCATGTCGTAGAATCCCCCTGGACTTATTTGTATGGAATTAATGGATATTTAGAAAGTATAATGGTCATGTGCTGTGCCAACTTTTTATTCACAAAGGGTAATTACATAATTCGAAGCCCGAATTATGTCATTTACGAGTACGAGTATCACCTTACCTACTATTCTTGCCGCGCAGCAAAATTACTGTTTTCCTGTGGGTTGGCGAAACCCCATAAAAAATTCATAGTAAACTGCGTTCGCGATTTAGTTTCCAAACACGTAAACAAATTGTGTTTTTAGAAAAACAACTTCGAATTCAGTTTGCGCCACAATTTCAATAATTTTGATGTCTTTTTAAATAGGTAGGTACTAGTAATTCTGAAATCATTTACACTGTCTTAAAGTTGATAATTCTTTAAGTGGAAATTACATCAATTGGAAAAAGATTTTAAAGAAAGAAAGAAAATAGATTTATTTGACCCGGGATTCGAATTAACTTTAGGTCTAAATATTTATAATGCACGGACGCGGACACCCCCCTTTATCACCATATTTTATGTTTTTGGTTGACCTTCTAAAGACTTAGTATTGTCATGGGCGTGTCTCCATTGTTACATTACATGTTATAAAACGTTATTTGCTAAAAACATAGAAATAAGGAGCTCCACGATTACTGATAAATGCTTGCACTGACTGGACAGGTCCACTCAAATCTGTGTGGTTCTTTCCTCAAAAGACCATCTCAGACACTAATCTGCATGGTCCTCGCATGATCTGACGAAGATTATGTCTGGACTTTTAACAGACTTTGGCCCCTAAGTTTCTTACGCCATATCTTGGCAGGGGGCAGTCAGATAGGAAATGACGACTCCATCTAGCTTTTTTTTTGGGGCGTTTAAAAGTGATTCCTATAATATCCTATTTATATAGGGTGACTGGACTGGAGGGACTTGTGACTTAAGTAATGATAGCCGCACGGGTCGATCTATCAGGTTAAGCTACGCTTGCCGCGGTTGATCCGTGGATGGGTGACCATCTTTACATACCAAGACCCCTCCGTGCCTCGGAAAGCACGTTAAGCCGTTGGTCCCGGCTGTCATTTGTTGATCTTTGACAGTTGTTACGGGTCGTCAGAAGCCCGAAAGTCTGACAACCAGTCTTACCAAGGGGTATCGTATTACCCAGTAACTGGGTTGTGGAGGTCCGATAGGCAGTCGCTCCATGTAAAATACTGGTATTCAGCTGCATCTGGTTAGACTGGAAGCCGACCCCAACATAGTTGGGAAAAAGGCTAGGCAGATTCAAAATTCAAATTCAAAAGTCATTTATTCAAACTAGGCTGAGAATCAGCACTTTTCGAACGTCAAAATTACATAAGACAGTCCCCCAAAACACCCACCCTTCACCACTTCCTAGTGCCTTTAGCTGGGAAGAAGAAGTGGCGCAACAAACTCCCCAGCAGCACAGCTGTCTGTTCAAGTTAGAAAAAAAAAAATTGTATACAATAGTATGCAAAATAATTTACATTACGCAAAACAAAACATAATTGAAATGATAAATTATTGGCCATATGTCAGCTAGCACACGCCAATATACCGACCAAAAACATCGGGAACTATACTCAAGCAGAAATAAAAAATAAAAACTAAACGTAAACAGAACTAAATATCGAAATAAAAGCCTCCAGGCATAAAGGGCGTGCCCACTTACACAGCTATTTAAAGCTGTAATTGGAAGTTATAAATGATAAACTAGGACCATCGAGGTAAAAATAAATAAACAGTTAATTACTAGTTACAATAACAAAACCATGATCAGCAAGACGACCAGTCACCACAAGCAACACCCGTTCACGAGCATAACGCAAAGAAGATGATGATAGGGTGACTGGTAAATTAGTGACTGATACTTCAACACGTGGCTTTACTCCTCATTATGAACAACTTTAACTATGAGACCAAATCTGAAATCGCGAAATAAAAAACAGCTGTTCCCTACATTTATGTTCGCATAACTCGTCAAAATGTAGGGAACAGTTGATTTTGTTTTCGCGATTTCATGTTAGGTCCTGTACCCTAATTGCGTAACTTATTTTCGTAAACAATTTTGCCTAATTTGTTTCATTTTGACAGTTCAACAACATTCATTGCGTTATTTACGTTGTTGAACAGATTTTTTTTCCAACTTATGAAGCAATGGATTAGCAATCTGTTTCAAATCGAAACAGATTATGGTTGTGTTGTATTACGCAATTAGGGTACTGTAGTAAAAGTTGTTCAAAATGATGAGTAAAGTCACGTGTTTAAGTATCGGTCACACCCTATAGAATAAACAATTTCATTTATCAACCAATCTCATTACATTTATATTTCTACTCAGTAACCACCCACTTTCTCCTGTCATATAACAAGACGTGATACGTAATTTCTTTGACTTAAATACCACACATTTTCCTCTCGGAATGAATAGACTATTATTACTTCTATTATAATTACCTTGTTTTCCTTTGATGTTATAAATGAAAATCATAATAATAATTCGTGTTCATTGTCAGAGAAATTGCTAGGAATTCTCTAATGAGAAATAACAATATCATTTAGGTATGCCCACGGCTCTTACCACGAGAAAACTTTAGAATTTTCCAGGATGGAAAAGCATATCCTTTCTCCTTCAGGTATTTTCATTAAATTACCTCTGCCAAATATAATGAAAATCTGTTCAGTATATAAAGCAGTATAGAAAACGTTTTAAACGAGTAATTTACTATAAAAAACAACATTACTAGAAGATAGTTAATTGATACAGGCGTGACCTCTGCGTTCAGCGCTCGGTGTGACAACACGCCGTGTTCGGGTTCGCAATAAGTCAATCGTCATCCTGAGGATGTCTCGTTGAGAGGTAAAATACGTGTCGATTTCTTTCAGGGGTTTTTTATGGCTCTTTAGAAATAGCTAAGCGGAACAGGTTACTAAATATATCCACGTCTATTGTATTTTATTAGTAGTATTCTATCAACATTCTTTTTTTTTAGTAATAGGTATATCGTATATTTACGCTAAAACCCTCATTTATGCAAAAACTGTGGCAAAGGATACAAAGTATTTTCCTCAATGTGATACTAAATCTCTCCATACCATTGATTCAGAAATTGGCTGTATAATTTCCTCCAGTACCTTACTAAAGCAAATCCATAACTGGCATCACGCCAGAAAAACTTGGATAGAGATGAGTTTGTGACATAACATCCACTAAACAATATAAATGTAGTTCTATATTCTACAAAACGTAGCAATTTGGTCCAATTTATTTAAGTGTGTAAGTACTAGCTGTTGTCCACGGTGTCACTCGCATTCTCAAGTTAAGTACTTCCTGTACCCGGATAAAAAAAAAAAAAATATTATCAGACATCAAGGCCCATAGGGTGTTAGAATCATAACAGGAAGGTTCAACAAGCTTTGTTGCCAACATGAAGCTTGGTAAACCTCCCCATTGTAGGCCCATCCAGCCTCTCTGCAAAAACCCTCAGAATGCTGTTGCTGCTCCCCCTCACCCGGGATATTACTGAGGCAACTTTCTTCCGCATTATCGCAAAGTAGTCGTCAGTGTGCGCATCAGCGAACATACCTGACGCACTACAGTACGGTGGAAGCCTCAACAGCGCCCTGAAGGCATTGTTATATTGCTAAAAACGTGCTGTATGTTTTTAACCACCATAGGTCAATCTGAGTGCCGAATTTCATTCAAATTTGTTCAGCCGTTAATGAGAGATTTAGTCACAAAAATCTTCCAAACTTTCACATTTCTAATATTGCGTACCTACTAGAGATTTTTACACTGAATATACTTGAGTTTGAGATCACTATCTCCCTGAAATAAAACGAAAAATCGACCGCCGTAATACAACTTGCACAGCAATAACCTTTTCAGTCACACCAATTGGCATGCCAAACATTTTGATCGGTGCATCAGGATAAATTGGCACAAATCGCTTGCACTCTTTATCAGGCCGACATCCGCCATCGGGCGGGCGCGAGGCCGGCAGTCCGGCAGTTCAAGGCCCTTGAATATTTGATCATGTTTGAAGGTCCAACGTGCTAATTGCCTTGCGCCCTAAACGAAGGTCAACCAAGTAATTTGGATTAATGTGATAATTTGTATTAGTGGGGGTAATTGGAATTTTATCTACGTGTAGGTTATTAATATCTAGTGCTGATGACTTAGATACACATCTTTATCCATTAATGTGAATGTACGTTATTCCATTCCATTCTTTTCATATAGGTAATGGTTTTGTTATGATCCATTTTGCGTTGCCAGTATATCTAAGTGAGTCATAGAAAACAAGTGACCATCAACAAGGGGTCCCTGAATATTTCTGGTAGACCGGCCAATTCTGACAGTGAGTTGATACTCTTATCAAAGTAATTGATGATTGTAGAATGTATTCTTTTATTATTGATATTGCACAACTCTCGAAGCATTAGAGAGTGCTCTGCGATTGAAAAAAATGTTTTACCTTCTTACTGTTACACTCCTGCTAGTACACAGAACCTACTTAATTTATATACCATTGTATAGATAATTTAATGGAGATTAATACTGTACTTTTCACAAATTGATTTAATGTAGCAGAAACGAAAAAAACAACAAAATAGTTTTTAAAAAATCCTGTCAATCAATGTATGAAACCTGAAAACATTGTAGCTTGCTATAAAATCAATTAATTGAGTAATTTTTTTTAATAAGTAGATTCTTTTCAGCCATAGGAGGAACCCTATTGAAAATGGCCCTTTTATTCAAAGTAGTTTATTTGTAATTAATAAAAAACGAACTAATATTTTCTTCTTCTTAGCGTGGCAATTGTCGATGGAAATATAAATAGAGTGGGCCCAGATTTCGGCAACGAGTTTGTTCATGAGGATATAACTTAGCCTTCTTGTACAACACCCTCTATATACGGTGAAGTGAAGGTCACAAATATTTCTTTTAGAAATTTGTACTGTCCACAAATAAGCCAGTAGTATTGACCGAAGTACACACGTATTTGTAGATAGTCAGTAACTATTGCAAAACGAGTTGAATTTAATTGAAATGTGTATGGTGCCGCGCATTGTTGCAAGCTTCATTGCGAACGTAATTAGGTAAAGTGGCAAAGGTCATATTGGTATGTGAAAGGTTATTTATGTGCACATCTTTTGCTAGCATGTGAATGTTATATGTCATAATTTTGACATAGTTGCATATGTACAGATAGTGCAATCCACGAAGACGCGCCCCACTACGCTCTGCTCCGTACTAAAAAGTACAGCTTACAGTACAGTAATCGCGGAGTGGGGCGCGTCTTCGTGGATTGCACAATCTATATGTGTTACTCTTCAAGCAAAGTAGAGCTACGGTCCGGCCGTTGACAGTATGTGTTTTGACATTTGTCAATAATCATAATCATAATAATCATTTATTCGCTTTGAGAGTAGGTACATACATGAAGGTGTTCACAAAATGTTGAGATCCCTGTACAATCTACCAATTAGGCATGCAAACATTAAAAGTAAATTTTATTACAATAAAAAAACAAATGAAAATCAGAGTCAAATTAAAATTAGCAAAAAAATAAATTAATCAAAAAATTATAGAATTTAAAACTAGCATAATAATAATAATAAAGAAATATACAATGTCAAGAATTAAATCTAAAGATTAGGGTCATTTAAAAAATCATTAATTGAATAGTAACACTTATCAAGCAATAGGGCTGTCAGTTTCTTTTTAAACATTTGGATTGGGTAATTTTTTTAAATATTTGGTATTTTATTATAAATGGTGGGACCCATGCCGAAAACACTTTTCGTTAGTAAAGCTGTATTGTAACTACCATTTTGTAATAGGTTCTTTCATACTAACGAATACCTATGTGTTTTGCGAATTTGATCCATATGTACTAGAAACGCATTCTTTTGACGGGCGGACTGTAACATTTTTTAAAGAGGGTGAAATAAAAAAAAGAATTGGTAAGATTAAATAATCATTTAATTGCTCAAACAAGCGTAATGGTCAGCATGCAAGATATGTTAAAAAAATAAATCAACATACTTAAAAAAAAACCTACGTCAACAAATCACAAAAAACACAATAGGTACTACAATGTTTAAATCATAATATTCTATAGCTATAGAAATAGGACTTTATACAAGAGATGTGGATGTCGTCAAAGATGATTAGATAGGGGATTATATCAAGAGTAAAGGCAGCAGTTTCTTCCTGGCTTACAAAATGTGACCTATTAAGGTTGCACTAGTCGACGGCACGAACTCGATGGTGAGCGTAGCTAATATGCATGCTATTTATATTTAGTAAAAGAAAAAGAAAAGAAAGAAAAATTGTTTATTCTGCACAAAATAAACGCACATTACACAAAAAAATACATAAATCATAAAATATAATATTACAATCACCAAAAGCCAAAAGCCTCGTATTCAGGTTCGAAAAGTGATAAAAAGTTCAAAAAAAAATTGTCTATTGCTTATGTCAAGGCCAGATACCAAAGACAATTTACAATTTTGTTATTTTGTTTTGTTTGTTTTGGTACAGTTATTTATTTATTTAGTTTTATTTATTTATCTAGTTTTATTAATACATTTATTTATTTATTTAGTGATTTTTGATTAATTTCATGAACAAACCTTTGGGCGTATAAATATTATGAAAACTAATATCTATTATGGAAACTACTGGATGTATCTACTCAAATAAAATTATTTGAACTTTTGAATAAATTATCGATCCCTGTACGGTTTTTATTTTGGCATTTTCACACTACATAAGTTATTTATTTATGCCCAAAGATGAGTTAAATATTGTGTTGAAATAAGGAAGTTTCGACGCTCATTACTTCCAAACCAATTTGTTTTTCCAATTCTGCTTCCATACAGGGCTAGATAATGGCAAGACAAATTGATATAATTGTTAGTTTTGAACGTACACCGTAAAACAGACGAGTAATCACCATACTACGTTTGTATGGAAGAATGGCCGACTAGCGTAACCTTAAGCAAGCGTGGTGATAATAGTCATATTTCTTCATCATAACCGACATAATTAGGTAGTGTGGTTTATAAAGAGCACGTTCCTCATTGTGGAAACAAGCCGATAAGGAAAAATATTTGTCATTAAAAATGGAAAATAAAGATCGTATTTTAAAAGGTTTACCAAAATAAATGTCCCTTTCATGGACTAAATTCCCATTAGGGGAGGGAAAGGGATGAACGGATATACCGGGCTACACGTAAATCGGGAACCGGAAATCCGACCACGGCTCTGTGCGCGAAGCGTAATTTTTATTAAAAAAAGCCCTTTTTTAACCGACTTCCAAAAAGGAGGAGGTTATATGTTCGTCGCGTATGTTTGTTTTTTTTTTTTGTTTTTTTTTATGTATGTCCACCGATTTCTCCGTCAATTGTGGACCGATTTTGAAAATTCTTTTTTTGTTTGAAAGGGTATGCTCTCGAGGTGGTCCCATATAAATTTTATCAACTTTGCTTTGACAGTTTTTGAGTTAGCTTCAATAATACGTACTTTTTCCCACTTAGTATGTGGATGATATGATAAGTTCCTGACACTGTTATTTACATAGCAGGTAGTGGTTTTTGGATTTGTGTGGGGTAGGTACCACAACTGAAAAGTGAAAAATAAAAACTTTTTACAAAAAAAAAAAAAACAACCCACTTCCAAAAAACACTACAAAGTGAAAAATAACTTTAATTTCGGAAGTCGGTGACAAAAACGAATATTCAAAACCAAAGAATAAGACACCGACTTCCGAAATTAAAGTTATTTTTCACTTTGTAGTGTTTTTTGGAAGTCGGTTGTTTTTTTTTTATAGCCTTAAAACGGTTCAATCCGTGTAGCTTTTTCCCAACTATATTTGGGGTCGGCTTCCAGTCTAACCGAATGCAGTTGAATACCAATATTTTACATGGAGCGACTGCCTATCTGACCTCCACAACCCAGTTACAGGATAACACACTCCTTGGTAAGACTGGTTGTCAGACTTTTGGGCTTCTATCAGTAACGACTGTCAAAGATCTACGAACGTTAAAAACTGTTGATATAAAAAAAGTACTATTCTTGGCGTTCAAGGTCGTTTAAATACTACGATGACGGAATATTTCTATACTAATTGGAATTTGCAAGTCAAATAAAACGTTTTAACAGTTATTGTGGCCCCAGTTCAAAGAGCCGTGACGTATTCGTCAAACTTACAAAGATGAAAATTATAAAAAAATATTTTTGTAGGACTTTGGAATTCACATAAACCTCCATGCAGTACATGTTGGGCGAGCCCGTCACTCAGCTAACGTTTACTGACCCTTTTGCGTGATTTGCGTGTTTTGCGTGTATTTTCTCGGCTCGCCCAACGTGTACAAGGCGTACAGTAAAAAAAAAATTCAAAATTCAAAAGTCATTTATTCAAATTAGGCTGAGAATCAGCACTTTTCGAACGTCAAAATTACATAAGACAGTCCCCCAAAACGCCCACCCTTCGGTAGCTCAAGGTGTCGTGGTCGGTTCAACTACGTAATCCACTTGGTGGTCAAATTGGGATAAAAAGTCATAAAATTGAAGTTGATGCTAATTGAAAATCATAAAAAGAGACAGAGAGAAAGTCGCATTGTGAGGGCATAACGCTTTTTCCTTACGTGACGATTGCTAGAACTACCAGTCAATTCCAACCGCAAGCCGCGTTAAGGAACTTCGTTCCAGTACCTAATAGGGATGATGACTAAAAAAATATTTTTTGTTCGTCTTGTAGATTATTACAAAATATTGGACACATATTTTTTCTTTTTTTACGTTGCCAAAAGATTACGGCGATACATTGAGTTAAAATGTGCCGTGACGTCACTTGTATGTAGATTTTATATTTACTTGTGACGTAGCGACCCCCACTCTCCAACTTTAATGCGTTTTATCTTAGTCATTTTTGATTAATATGATAAAGCAAAAAATACGTGTCTAATATTTTTTTGCTATCTGACTGACGGAATAAATAGAATTTCTTTTTTTTTGACCCAGGCATCATGCCTATTGAGAAGCTGTACGAATAGGCCAGGAAATGTATGACATTGAGGCCACCTGTGTACTTACAATACTTAGGCATACAAATTATAAATGCCTGAGTTAACACCATCTATTAGCTTATTTATCATTGCTATGATTAAAATAAGTGTAGATACATAAAAACCGGTCATAACAGCTGTTCAAGGCGTAGTGATTGCAATGACATAATTATCGCAAATCGTTGATAAACGCTGATTCATAGCACGTAATAGCTGTTATGAATGAAATGAAGTAATTCAAATAACTGGGCTAATTCTCACACTAGGAGTGTTGGTTGTTTCTCGGATGTAAAGTATTTTTTCCACGTGCGACGCGATCTTGGTGGAACTATTTCTATGAAAACTTCACGGGAATTTCTACGGGTATCGCGTCGCGCGAGCCTTAATAATTATAATGCAGGGAAGAGTAAATTCATGGTGTTTGGGGCTAGTCCAAGAAGTGTGAATAGTGTGCCCCCTGTGTGTATAAATAATGCACCGCTTGAGAAAGTGGAACAAGTCAAATACTTGGGTCACGTTGTTACAGCTGACCTAAAAGACGTTGCGGACATTGAGCGGGAGCGGAGGGCGCTGTCAGTTAGAGGTAATATGATAGCGCGTAGGTTTGTGCGTTGTTCGAGGGAGGTAAAAATAACGCTCTTTAGAGCTTATTGTACATCCCTCTACACGTGCAGCCTGTGGGCAAAGTATACTCGTGCGGCATACAGCGCCCTCCGCGTCCAGTTCAATAACGCGTTCAGGGCGGTGGTGGGGCTGCCCCGACACTGCAGCGCCTCGGGCATGTTCGCGGAGGCGCGCACCGACTGCTTTCACGCGACGATGCGCAAGCGGTGCGCGTCTCTGGTGCGCAGAGTGCGGGGCAGCCCCAACACCGTCCTGGCGATGATTGCCAACAGACTGGATTGCCCTTACATCCGGCAATGCTGCAGCAGACATATTGTTACTGTGTGAGTGTTCGTTTTTGTCTGTGCTTGTTATGTATGTAATATGTATTTATTTCTGATATTATTTGATTTAATTTAATTTGATTTATTTTGTTTTCATTGTTTATTTTAAATTATTTTCGATTTAACATAATTTATTGTCATTTTATTTTATTTTGTTTTAATTTGATCTTGGATTTTATTGTATTTTATGTTATTGATCTTATTTATTAATTTGTGTGTGTCTATGGGTGTTATTTTTACCTGAAATAAATGAATTTATTATTATTATTATTAATGACTTGTCCTGCTGGAAGCTCTTCCGGAAGGACGGGTTTGTGTCCTGCCGGAAGACTTTCGTGAGTCCTGTTAGCAGTACGCATTTTGTATGAAAGTTTGTCTGGTGGTAGCAGTACGGTGACCTAAACTTTGAACTTGCTCTCGTCAGAAGTTTTAAATATTTGGTTAGTGCGTATTAAAATAAAACTCATTTGTTTAATTAGTACTTTCATTTATGTTTTATGATAATAATAGATGTATTCGTACTTGATAAATTACCAATTATTATTATTATTGGAGCGCATTTATCTAATACTAGCGACCCGCCCCGGCTTCGCACGGGTATAAACCGGGTTATTATACATATAAACCTTCCTCTTCAATCACTCTATCTATTAAAAAAAACCGTATCAAAATCCGTTGCGTAGTTTTAAAGATTTAAGCATACATAGGGATATAGGGACAGAGAAAGCGACTTTGTTTTATAATAAGTAGTGATTATTTATAGGAAATAACCTATTTAGGAACTATAAATTTGTCATTTTAGTTTTATTAGGCACTTAAAAATTGTGCCTGTATAGTTAAAAATTAATAAAAAAATGGAGCGAGTGACGATGTACTCACAAAATAATTAAAATCAGAAAATTAAAAAAAAAAACTTGTCTACGCGCTACGCTGGAATACCGAAATGTTGACGACTCTATGCGTTTTCGGTACCGGGGCGTCGAAAGAAGTCGCGCGAGCGCGCTACCCCCGTGCGCCATCGCGTGCTGATGGAAGATCAGTTGTGTTTAGAAACCGTTTCTTGTACAATGTGAAAGAGACAAAAGTAGTCTATATTTTCGTGCAAATTTGAAATTTGTGCTGTATATCATTACGGTACTGTGACCGAAAAAAGTTGCGTCCTTCGGATCTACCAAGAACGCAAAAAAAAGAGCAGAATTACACAGATTCTTCTGTTAAATAGGTAATAATCTACATAAAATTTAACACAACACTCCACCCAAACGTGATGATATCCATAGGTATATCAGACAAACAGTACAGTAACGTGATCCTACAATTCGTTACAATTAGCGCTCGCATGGCGCGGTTCCTGATTACTCGTGTACATACCATTATCTGCTAAACCCTGGCTTAAATGATTTTCATTATGCGCGTATAATACTAGGTTAAATAAAATTAGCTGGCGAAACTTCACAGATTTAATGGGTATACAGGGTTTCAGGGACATCGACGCGAAAACTTTTACCATAGATTCGGTACATGATTCATGATACCCACTGCGTTGAAAATTTTCGTCTGTTATTAAAAATTCATGGTAAAAGTTTTGCCTGCCATCTTGTTTAATGACAAAAACAACTCATATTTTCGGCTTCGTTCACACTCATCTCTAGTTCGAACTCGTCCGGTCCGTTGTACCTTTGCAGCTGATAGCCATATAAAAAGCGGGCGAGTTCGAACTAGGGATGAGTATGAACGAAGCCATAATTTCAAGTAATTATAGCTGATTACGGGGTCAACTTGAAATTATGAAGAGTTTTTTTTTATTTATTCTTCGCACGGTTTTTTCGACTAAATAAAACATCGAGATTTCTTAACAATATAAGCATACTTAACTTTGTAGGTGAAAAATAATGTTCTCCCATACGGTATGTATGGGAAAACATGTTTTTGCAACTGCAAAGTTAAGTTGGTCGATTTTTACTCGTTAACTTGTAGAGCCTACTTAGCTGTGTTAGTTTTCCTTTTAATTTCGTTATATAAACTACTGCTGTGATTTTTTTCACACATCCAAAACCAACCATTTAGCTGGCAGGGAGTGGACACTTGACTCTAACAAAAATTAGCACTTTAAAGCTTAATATTTCGCAAACGGATCCCTGAATCCAAAAATGGTTTGCACAAACTCACAATGTTTTTGAAGGACCTTTCCAATGATACCCCACATCTTGGGTGTAGAAAAAAAAAAAAACATCACCACTTTACGTGTAGGAGAGGTACCCTAAAAAAAAATGTTTTTCATAATTTTGTTTTACCACTTTGTTTACCATTATAGGCTGATTATGCAAGAGGCCATCTTAAACTGGTATCGTTACCACAGGCGTGTGACCTACCGTACCTATTTAGGTTCTCATCAAAAAGATGAAGCTTTACAAGGTTATAGTAACATTGTAACCAACCAACAAGATACTTGTCAACATATGTTTGTATGCAAATAACGGTGTAGTGATATATGTTGACAGGAAATCGCTTATCAGTACGTTTTATCAGCTAATACAATTGTGTTCAATTTTAACACTCGTTGCGGCCAGTTATGGCAAGATTCAATAGCTGTGTCCTATGCGTAGTGAGTTTTCTTTATGTATTATATTTTCCAAGTGGCACTTTATTTCGCCCGCGTGATATTATAAATTATTATAGCCTATGTTACTCAGTGAATAGCATTCTACTGGTGAAAGAATTTTTAAAATCGGTCCAGTAGTTTTTGAGTTTATTCATTACAAACAAACAAACATACAAAAAATGAAATTGCTTCTCTTTATCATATTAGTTTTAGATTAGATGTCCTGGTCTGAGCTCTTGACTTAAGTATTAAAATCTCAACTTCAATGAAGTGGGAGCTTAATAATTAGCAACTTAACCCGTTGGTCCCGGCTGTCATTCGTGGATCTTTGACTGTCGTTACGGGTCGTCAGAAGCCTGAAAGTCTGACGACCAGTCTTACCAAGGGGGGGTATTACCCAGTTACTGGGTTGTGGAGTTCAGATAGGCAGTCGCTCCATGTAAAATACTGGTTAGCTGCATCCGGTTAGACTGGAAGCCGACCCCAACATAGTTGGGAAAGGGCTAGGCAGATTTTTGAATGAGATTTATTGATACAGAATATCTCTATTTACGGCATGTGTATTGAATTAAATATTATCATTGTTTTTAAGCTTTCCACAACATCTAGTGATTGAATGTGGCAACTCAACTTGTGTATTAAGTAAAAAAATCTGTTATAAAATATTTCATATGTAGGTAGTTTGACGATAACAACGCATATCAATTAACTCAGCTATAGGTACGCTAGAATTGTTTGACATTGATCCGTAATGAACGAGCTAGTTACCGAGCCATGTCGATACAATATTTACTAAGAAGATTCATAAATATGCATGAGTTACAGGGTGGCAGGGACATCGACGCGAAAACTGAAACCATGGATTCAGTACATGATTCTGAACCCCACTGCGTAGGAATTTTTCGTCGGTTATTTTTTTTGAATCTGCTGTTTCATAGAAAAGTGCAATACCTACGCGGTCAAAATGTATGGAACAGCTGATTTTTTTTTAAATAACCGACGAAAAATTTCAACGCAGGGGCGTTCAGAATCATGTACTGAATCCAAGGTTTCAGTTTTCACGTCGATGTCCCTACCAGTCCTACCACCCTGTATATTACGAAGACCTGGCAATATTCTAAGCAGAATTAATTAAATAGCTAAAGTCTTTGTTCAAAATATGGGTAGATTTATGAATTATTGATAAAAAGGTAAGTACTTCATCTAAGCTTTTGAGCTTATGGGCTTACTTTTGATTAGTAATCTTAACTTTGATTAATACTCAATACTGTGTTAATGAATTCAAAAGTAATTCTGTCTGTCTGTCTGATAAATTTTCATGCCTAAACCATTGAACCGATTGTTATGAAAATAAAGCTAGGGTTTTCTATGACTGTGGCGGCCGCCACACAGCGTCCGCCATTTACCGTCGAATTACGTTACTGAAACGTTATTTAATACAATAAACGTGGATTAATTTAGTAACCTGTTCCGCTTAGCTATTTCTAATGAGCCCTAAATACTCCTGAAAGAAATCGACACTATTTCACCTCTCAACGAGGCATCCTCAGGATGACGATTGACTTGTCGCAAACTCGAACACGGCGTGTTGCCACACCGAGCGCTGAACACAGAGCGAAACGTTATTTATAAAAGTAAGTTGGTGTGTTTTCTTAGGATTAACACATGGCACCGCGTACCGCCGCGGTAGGCGGTGAAGCGGGTCTCATGTCGCATTGACGTCTAATAAATCCGTTGATGCCTAACACACGTACACCGCCCGACCGCGCGGTCAAGGGTGCTCTCACCTCTCACTTCCGCGGCGGCGCGCGGTGCCGTGTGTTAATCGCCTTAGAGAGAATTATTGACACCATATAGTCAAACCGTGGTATAATTTTCACGACAGCCGTCACACTACGGCCTAATATGACGGACGGCCACCGCTACTCTAGGAAACCGTAGCTTTAGACAGATTAGGTAGCCTGGAAGCTGGAGAAGGACATTAGCTACTTTTTATCCTGGATCGCACAATATGCGTGGACGACAGCTAGTATACAATAAGCGCGGCATTTTGAGCTTATCAACATGAAGGAGGTTATGGTATCTTGAAGAAAAAAATTTGCATATACGGTGACGGGTTAGGCAGAGCTGTAGGTACTAATACACATCCTACACCCACATTTCGCCAGTTATGTTTTTAAGTCCCATGTAATAGGGGGCGAGCCTATTGCCATCAACTGGGCACAATCCAGACTCGAAGCTGCTACTGAGAAATTGAAGATTATTAGCTCTTTTCTTGTTGATGAATGGAAATGGTTTTGAAATTTGGTATTCTTTTACTTCAATGGTATTAGAAGAACATAGTAACCTTGAACTGATGCTGCAGCATCACCTGGAATTTGCAGGATACCCAACTCCCTTAGCAACTTACAGCACAGGTATCGTGTTTGGGCTCATTGGAATGGTCTCAATGAATAGGTTATAGATAGATGGTGAACAGGGTCTGGTGATGGAGTTGGAAAGAGAAACGAGGAAATGTTTGTGTCCAGGTTTTTTAATTTCAAATTTATGCTTGTTCACTACTCTTATTTTATCTAGTTTTCGTTATTTATTTTAACTGTGGAATAATCCGTGATGACAAAAATGAGTTCTATGCCAACATGTGATTAGATAATGTATCTGTTATGTGATGCGACGTGTAACACCGGTACTGTGACCTTGTTTGAATTATAAAATTCTGAATAGTGAATAACATTAATTATACTGTTTTTTTTTTATAAGATCTTTTATCGAGATTTCGGGTTTAAATGGGTTTTTTTTTTCGGAAGCAGAATTATTACTTTGGTCTTAAAATTATATCAGGAAACAGTTTCTCCTTGTACATCATACTCAGGTTCTGTTACTTGACTGCTATTTGTTATGGTGTGCGGTCTAAAGAAGTTAACTTTAATAAAAAGAAATCTCATCAAAACGTTTTGTATTCCCGTTCCAATATCTTACGGCCTTATTACAAAAAAACGGTTTAAAAGCCATTTTTTTATTTTACAATTTTATCCCGACAAAGTTAAAGTTCCCATCACAAAAACTGATTAGTTCAAATTCAATTCAAAAGTCATTTATTCAAACTAGGCTGAGAATCAGCACTTTTCGAACGTCAAAATTACATAAGACAGTCCCCCAAAACGCCCACCCTTCACCACTTCCTAGTGCCTTTAGCTGGGAAGAAGAAGTGGCGCAACAAACTCCCCAGCAGCACAGCTGTCTGTTCAAGTTAGGAAAAATAATGATCTAGTCTAAGTTTGTTTTTGTATTAAGAACTTTTCTTTCCGTAAAATAAAGTTCAAAATAACTGGCTCGGTGATTTAAGCTTGGACCAAAGTTAGAACTCATTCTGTAATTATGATAGTTAGGGTCTTATTTCAAATGCTTCTTCTTGTTGAATATAGTTTTAATAGATCGCATTCTTTTCCAGAGCTCCATGCAGCCGCTAAAGAGACGGTCACACTTGCAGAGCAGCGGTTCGTGAGCAAGCAGGACGAATGGCAGTTTGACAGCAACTGGCAGGAGGTGCTCAACCATGCCATCATTAAGGTGAGCTGCTGGCATCTTATTAAATTTAATAATAAAGGCCTATTGCCTCGCGACTGCTTGACTTTGTTTATAGTATTCTTCAATCCCACTTGGATTGGACACAGAAATAGGTCATCTTGTTTCCGACTTTTGAAAGTTTACTTTTTACGCAGTCGGGTTTTAGATTGTTTTATTTCTTTTTTATTTCACACTTTTTAGTTACTTGATGATTTCTCATTCCAAATTACATTTAAACATTCACCTTTTAAACCTTAAATTTTGATACCCATTAGGTTCGGGAGAATATTTTTCGCCGTTTTGATTTTTTACAACTTTAATATATCCAGTGACACTCGCACAATAAAAAACGAATCTAACGACATATCATTCAATTATTCATCAAAATTTGTTCAGCCGTTTAGTAGTTACGAGGGAACATAGGGACGGACATACATAATACATACAGGTCAAACACTCAAACACATGATCCTCCTTTCCTACAACCAACTGAAATAAGTTATGTGGTTTGTGTAGTCTATTATAGGATTCCTATTACCTACTAATGTTTCATTTGTGTTACTTTTTCAGGTTATGGATGCTGAGAAACGAAAGGCGGAGAGCGGACGGGAGCATCAGAAAAGAGCGGCTGCGTATATCGCAGCCGAGAAAAAGGTAAATACATTAATATTCTTGAATTAATATTGTTTATAATACAAAATAAACTACTAAGTTCTACCGTGTTGACCACGTAAGGTAGATCAGTGCACACGGCATTTCCAGTATAAGCTGACCTGGCATTGTACTGAAATCCTATGCAATGCGAGATCAGCATTAACTGGAAATGTATAGCTTGATGTAGAGCCGTGTGTACATGACGTTCTGTTTTACATTAAAATTCTTAAGTAAATACCTACCATGACGCATTTAAAGATATGCGAGTCGCATAGTAATGAGACACCGAGATATGTTAAACGAAAACACATAATGGAAGAGTTAATAATAGAAATCTATTATCTCCAGGTGACACAACTAGAGGAGAATCTTAAACGGAATATTATCAAATCACGAGTTTACTTCGAGGAGAAGAAACTATGCGACGAACAGTTACAAACACAAAATCAGAAAATTGAGAAGCTACAACGTCTCATCGCTGACGCTAAGTTCCGATACTCCAAATCTCTAAAAGCCCTTGAAAAGATATCTGAAGAAATTCATAAAATGAGAGGAGAATATCCACCAGACAAGGACACCATCCCTGTAGGACCCAGAGAGCCAGGAGTTGGAGCAGAAAGAGACGCCATACATGACGAAGACACAGCAAAAGCTGAACATGAGAAAGATGAAGACTCCAGTCTTCAAGAACTCAGAATGCGAGTTAGAGAACTAGCTTCTAAACCTATTGAGAAAGACATAGAAACTGACGAAGCGTGGGCTTTAGAGCTGAACGAGACTATTAACAAATTAGACCAGTTATTAATGATGAAAGAGAATAATCAGCAGAAACGATCCAAATTCACAGCTAGCTCTCCTAGGAATTCTAGCGCGCCATCTACGAGTACTAACTCCGGGAAATACACCCATCCACCGAGCGATAGCTGGAAAACTGAGACGAACCTGACAAGGACGAAATCTGTAAGCAAGGATGTTGTCTACGAGCATACTAACCCACCGATTAGTAAGACAGAGAAGTCTAAAAGCATGATGTCCTTAGACGTACTTGCTCTAGCAAGAGACACCAATATGTTGGACAGGGAATCGTACCTCAAAGCGGTGATCGAAGACAAGTCCCCAACAGGGACGTATACGGAAAGTAATTCGGACAGGAATGATACTCCCGACGAAATACTGATGGTGGAATGTGACTCCAGTGATTCCAACCAGAACCCAGTTATCAGGATGACCAGTTCCACTGTCTCTGATAGTGACAACAGCTAAATATGACGAGACAAACACACGGTCGTTGGAAAAGTATAGATTTCTTTAATTGGTTGTGGAAATTTTACTAAAAAAAAATAACAGAAAAAATAGTTGTGCCGTTTTTTGTTAGAAAAATCGGTTTAATTTAGTTCGTGAAAAATGCTTTAATTTGATTTTCGTTTATTTTTAATGTTGATCGTGTGTAGTTTATTTAATCATGACTAAAATGCAATCTTTCCAATATTGGACGTCAATTTTTTAATGTTAGATGTTTTTCTAGTAAACTTGAAAAGCTAATAAAAATTGGTAAAATGATTTTCGTATTGATGTTTAGTTTAGTTTTCACGACAGTGCTAGTATTTTTATCAATGAAAAGATACTGATTTTAAAATACTCAATTAGACTTATGACATGCAGTTTCACACAAGATAATTATAAATGTAAACCCATCAGTCGTTTTCATAAGGCATTTTTTACAACCAGATTTATTTATTTTCGAAAAATAACATTTCATAACATATAAGCTCATTTATCTATCGCGATTTATTGCAATCGACGTCTTCTCAGTTCATCGGCCAGATGTATATTAGTTTTGTCTTGATAGGGCTGCTCCATCGTCGAAGCCAAGTAACCTGGCTATTGGTTTAAATTTATGCCTTGTGCCGCGAATGCACATGCTGGTGGCACGGATTATTGAGATGATGATAAGGCATTACTCACACTGTATATTCATAATATTAAAGTGTATTGTGTTCCAAAAAATACTCATTTTTTATCATAATTACTTGCAAAATTATAATGAATTACTGTAGTTTGAATGTTATCATTATCACACGCCGTTGATTGCAAAAAATCATAATTATTATTATCATAATATTGTAATTTCTTGTTTGAGAAATAGTACATTGTAAGCTCTTTGATAAAAATTCTAGCAGTTTTAGCACGATCTTAGATTATAATGTCTTATGAGTGATTTAGGACGGTCGGTTTCGTAAAATAATTATATAAAAATATACGATGTCAGTCATCATCTGCCTAGCATTTTCCCAACTATGTTGGGGTAGGCTTCAAGTCTGACCGGATGCAGCTGAATACCAGTATTTTACATGGAGCGACTGCCTATCTGACCTCCACAACCCTGTAACTGGGTAATACGATAACCCTTAGTAAGATTGGTTGTCAGACTTTCGGGCTTCTGACGACCCGTAACGATATACGATGTCAGTATAAGCGACATTTCAAATAAAAACTTGTTCATAAATGCCATTCTGGTAATGGCATATTATGTCACTGTATTCAAAATACCAAATTACTTTTTCAGTCTTCAACAGTATTATAATTTCACTATCTTTGTTATACTTAACATTTTATTGCGACATAATATTTACGAGACCGACTGCTTTAGTTATAGCTGTTACACTTTTTGGCCCGTGTTCTTAAACGCATCAACGCTCACACATTAATCTCTATTTTAATTAAAACCAGATTTTGGGCGAAATGTGGGTGTACCTGCTACAGGGACACCTCTGCCCAACCCTTCGGGGAAACAAGGCGTGATGTTATGTTATGTTTGGTAGAAATACTCTGACAATTTTGAATCGAGGTTGTAAGATTCATGTTTGAGGATAGCTGTTGCAATACGGGTCTCACACGGACAATTAATTGCTCAATTCTTGGCTATTGAGACCTTGACGACTCGGCAATTCCGAGAAATTTACGGGAATACCAATATTATATAGAAATTGCACAATTTTAATTGCCCGTGTGAACGCACTATTAGAAATAAATGTTAGATTATGACACTTTAGTTCACTTATGAGCCATACCAGTCCACCGACTATAGCTCACAAATAATAACTTATTTTTAAATCGTATAATATTAAACTTTCATATATCTATGGCCCAGGGATGTTACGGAGGTCGTTTTACCAGAATTGGAGGTTTTAAATTTGATTGATCGGAACCGGAACCGGAGACAAAAGTAAAAGTAGAAGAAAGATGTGTTATGGGAAGGCTTAATGAAACAATTGAAATGTAATTCAATCTTTTTAATCACTTAATTAGTCAAATATTAGCGATAACATCCACAAACAAAACAATAAACTGAGACTTCGAGCGCGAGCGTGTATAAAATAAACTAAACTTACACTGGCGACGAGTTAAAACTTGTTTGTACGCGCTCTAATCATGTGCATCGCTGCGTTTCGAACTTCGGTATAACTCCGATTCAAAATTATCGGAACCGAAGTCTGAATCGGAGGTGTAAAATTAATCTGAAGTTCCGACCTTTCGGAACCGGAACCGAAGCTCCATAACATCCCTGCTATGGCCTATGACCTTGTGGAAGATTTAACTATCTGATAAGGAATCATAGTGAACGAATAATATAAAGACCTTCGTCCCGTGTCTTAACCAAAGCGATCGTTCGCGAGAATTCACGATCGACGCGTTCATGTCACTCATTTGTTATAAAAACTAGAAGGCGCCCTTTGAAAATTAACAAGTGACTGTGATGTTCGCGCGACGATAGCTTTAGTTAGGACACCATCATTGACAATCTTTTTTCTACTAGTTTCGAGGCACACACTTGAAGGTTTTAAGCACAATAGGCATGATGGGTCAAAAAAAAGAAATTATATTTAGTCCGTCAGTCAGATAATAAAAAAACATTAGACACGTATTTTTTGCTTTATCATATTAATAAAAAATGACTTAGATAAAACGCATTAAAATTGGGGAGTGGGGGTCGCTACGTCACAAGTAAGTATAAAATCTACGTACACGTGACGTCACGGCACATTTTAACTCAATGTATCGCCGTAATCTTTTGACAACGTAAAAAAAGAAAAAATATGTGTCCAATATTTTTTAATAATCTACAAGACGTACAAAAACATTTTTTTAGTCGTCATCTCTATTCACGAATAGCAAAGATTAATGAATTGAAAGTGCTCTCGCCTATTTTGTATTCAAGATTTTATAAACACTTTTATATCGAAGGATTTGAAGCTAGATTGAACGATAAGCTCGGAGTGGTTGTTTGAATAGACAGAAGACTTGTTACGCCTAGTCATGTCTCGCTGCGGCGCGAGAAAATCTGATGGCAAAATTTTGTCGTGCTGAGCATGTTGGCCCGGTGATTGACAATCCTTTAAACTTTACTCAGTGTCTGATTTTAATATTTGTCTGACTTGTCATTTAACACAGTGATAAATATACTATGAATGGAGCTTCATATGGTACGAGTATATGACAACTCACACACTACTTATTATTTTTGACATCGCGCTTAATTGAAATAGCATAATTACATAAAATTATCAATTAAAAGCGTGGTTATCATTGCTCAAACAAACATAACATCTTTACAGTGCCTTCATTTCTCATTAACATATTCATTAAAATAAAATAAATTAGCCCAAACAAGACTGGACGAGGTTGGTACTTATGACGGTTATATAGCTAAAATAATTAATTATATTTGTATGATTTTTTATTAAAATTATATAAAAATAACACGATGAGGGTTCGCTAACATACTCATAAGTTTAAGAATAATAAAAATATGTTTTTAACATCAGCATAATTATTTTAAGGTGATGCATTTACGAAAATCGAGTGATTTTGTGGCAATGGGTTTATTTATACTAATCAAGTTTTTTTTATTGGTTCAATACTTTCAAAGCAAAGTTGGATTGTACCAATATGGCTTTAAAACTAACATTTAAACCGTTTAATTAATTTCTTGTTATTGACTATTGTTGTCGCGTATTAGCCTGGCAATAGTGGTCATTGACCCACCTACATTTTCTAGCATTTTTTATTTCAACAACTCAAAGTATGTTAACATCCTGAATACATACGTACGTATATCTATCGTGATCTCCAACATGTTCCAAAAACGAAAAATTATACATAGTTTATTGTTTAGGTTCCTACGGACAGATATTATGGAAAGGGCAATGACCACTATTGCCACGCTAAAACGGTGACAACTATAACATGAGTTGTGTTGTGATGGTAGGACTCATTGTCACTTGAACGTGTAAGAATAACATTATTTATATTTTAAGATGACATTAGGTTACTTATTTAATAATATTGATAGCACGGCATCGTATAAAATGTGTCTCCCAGAATATATGATAATATGTGTATTTGCAGGCATAATTTAGCCTATGGAGAAACAATAATCAAACATTTTCATACTAAATATGAATACTACGATAATACTTAATCCCTACTACCTACTTAATAACAGACAGTTTTGTATGTGGAATAGTCGTTTTTCACCACGACAACTTTTACCCCTGTTTGTGGTTATAAATTATTCTAGTTTAAAAAAAGTAGGTGCAAAAATCGATTGAAATTAACAGCATCTTAAAGCAATTCAAAGATGATGTATCGTTTGTCTGTTCACAGTGTTCACTAAAAGCACCTTTGGTATTGTGTCGCACTTTCAGAGTTCTCACATAAATGTTGTTCACATAGTAATCAAATCTGTATGTTCGTAATCAAAATTAAATTCCACTCTACGTGTTTTCAATAAAAAATGTTCTGAATTATTGGTGTTTTATTTATTTGCCTTTCTAGCGAGGTCAGTATAGCTCCACTGTATTTCTTTTTGCGTATTGTTGTCTTCATGTTGTATCTTCAACGCTTTTGCAAGATGCATAGTTTTGAGAAAAAAAGTCCAAAAGTTTAAAAAAATCATGTCCGTCACTACCGCAGGACCACCAACGCCAATCGCTTCCATATTTGGTAAATAATTAGTACCCAATTGGTACTAATTAGTGCTCGAACGACAAAATTGGTACACACGGTACACGCTCCCTTCAGCAGGACCATGAGCGCCGAAAAAGGGGGCATGCTACAGCTATTCTAAGTATACAAATAATTAGTACCCTTAAATGATGTCCGTGACTACCGCAGGACCACCAACGCCAATCGCTTCCATATTTAGTAAATATTGAGTACCCAATTGGTACTAATTAGTGCTCGAACGACAAAATTGGTACCTTAGTAGTTTTCGAGAAACTTGACTTTAAAGGTGGTCCGGCGGTAGTCACGCCCCCTTCAGCAGGACCACCATGAGCGCCGAAAAAGGGGGCATGCTACAACTATTCTAAGTATACAAATAATAATTAGTACCCACCCATACATGTGATTCATTACGTAAAAAAAACAGAACTGAAACATTTGTATTTACCGAGAAATCAACGATGATAACTTTCGCGCGCTCGTTAACCAGGACTTTGAATGTTGATTCCAAGTTTGAGGAGCTTGTCGCTTTCCTCAAATCTACATAGAAAATTAGTACCCTGCAAGATAAAATTAGTGCCCAAAATTCAAAATTAGTTCTTCAGTAGTTTACGAGATATACCATGCCATTGGGTGGGGTGGCGGTAGTCACGGTGTAAAATTTTCATTTCAAGATTTCCCTATTAAAAATTCTGTGATTTCTTCCCAAATTTATACAAAAATTAGTGCTCCTAAAGAAGTTATAGCGACCAAAAATTCAGATTCCTAAGTGTTGTATTTTAAGAGAAAAGAGCTTTCATTACTTTTCCATACTAAATCTCCGCGTATAACCCGACCAAATTAAGTTATCAATGATATTGAGCAGTCTATCTATCTAAACTTGGGTGAAGTGAGCTCGAAGTGAGATGACAATAGTGCTAATCCCTAGCATCAAGTGGAATGACAGCTCACTTCACCCAAGTTTTCACGGTGAGATTTTTACAGAATAGATACAGTGCTTCCGTTGATATTAAGCAAACATCTTTGTAAACGTAACTGCGTTTGCACTGGCGAAACATGTTGAAATCTCTATTTTCTGTCAATATTCCATACAATGTTTGACAGGAAGTAGAGATTTGAACATGTTTTAGGTGAATGTTTCGCCAGTGCAAACGCATAGTACCTACCTAACGGCGCCGGCGGCACTGCTTGTAAGCAGAGGTGCTAGAGCGAACTTGACATTACTCAAGCTAAATACAGTAGCGTTTCATATGAAAATGAACCTTATATGTATAGTTTTAATCTTCATACTTTTATGAACGCTATTTAGCTTGAGTAGAGTCAAAGTACGCTATATAGATAGTCCAAACGTACCGTAAACTAAGGCTATGGTCTCCTATTAACGCCGTCGGCTGCTTACAGCGTCACTATGCTTGCTATAAAATGTACTGTTGTGGTCTTTCACACGTTGACGTCGGCCGGTCTTGTTGCGTACAGACGTCGATCGCAACATTGATGCTGAAGTCGGACGTCGCATCACTACATAGTATAAAACAAAGTCGCTTTCTCTGTCCCTATATCCCTATGTATGCTTAAATCTTTAAAACTACGCAACGGATTTTGATGCGGTTTTTTTTAATAGATAGAGTGATTGAAGAGGAAGGTTTATCAAATTCAAATTCTTTTTTGCTTGATTCTTTATTGTGATTCTTTGTGCTTTATTGATTGAATTTTTGTGTGATTCTTTGTTTTTTTTTTTTTTTCTTTAATTCTTTATTGATTTATGTATAATAACCCGGTTTATACCCGTGCGAAGCCGGGGCGGGTCGCTAGTATAGCATAAAATAAGAGACCAAAGCATTAGGTACGCTTTGATCTGTACAATACGAAACACGTTACGTTATATGACATACATTAACTATGGCCACGTGTCCACCCGACGTTCATCACCCGAGCAACTTCACCCCGGTCGCCAAAGTTTCGAGTACCTAGTTCGGCGCGACAGCAAGTATTCGACGAGATTGTGACAGGCCAATGTCTCGGCAATACAAAACACATTAGATCTTGTCTACACACTGCCGTTCGCCCGTCTTTTGTTTTATCTTTTACATGCCGAGTTCGGTGGACACACGATCGCCGTCACCGGGACGTCACGTTCGGTTCGAATAATCTCGTTTCTCGGTGACGTCCCGGTGACGGCTACGGTGGACAAACGCTCTAAGGGCCTTCGATCAAAGGTATTTGGTCGCTTTCTGGGGCACTCGAGAAGACAAAATGGTAGGTAGAGATAAAAGGACGGTCCATAAAAAAAAGAACAAGTTATTCTTTACTCCACATAATATATTTGACATCTGATATTATCAACGGTCACATATAAACAATAGCTTACACGATTACATAACATCACGAGGGTTACAGAGAGGAAGGCACTTCTACAAGTAAGGTGGTACACTAAACACATTTCGTTGACGATAAAATGGCCACAGACTAGTTGGCCGGTTGGAATTTATCTATAGACAGGATTTTAAAATACGTTCCGTCCACGGAGTATAGAACTATACTCCGTGGTTCCGCCCCATTTTTTTAAAAAGAAAAAGGATAAAGAAATCGGTCAACTTTCCGAATTCCTGAATCTAAATATGGCAAAACGCTTACTTAGAAAAAGACTTTAAAAATATTATAGAATTTTATGTAACCTTACAAACATAAACTATATTTTATTTACATAAGTAAATAAGATGTTTCTATGATGAATATGAGGTATGGAGATGGAATGTAGTTTAAACCTTGGCTAAAACTACATGATAATAATATGTGACTCTATTATTAAAACTACAAGATTGTAACAATCGTAATGGTAGTTAAATACTGCAATACTACTTCTACTTTCTTTAAGAATTATAAATACAATAAATAACAGACACTGCGCAAGCGCATCCAAGTCGGATTTGAACTGGCCATTCTATATCTGGCCAATAGGAAAATTGTTGATTTAAAATTACATTAAATGACTGCCCAAAAAAAAAAAAATAAACATAATTTGTACTGTAAACACAAAAAAAAATGCCAGTTATGATGCTAAGC
Source organism: Agrochola litura (assembly GCA_949152395.1). Taxonomy (NCBI): domain Eukaryota; kingdom Metazoa; phylum Arthropoda; class Insecta; order Lepidoptera; family Noctuidae; genus Agrochola; species Agrochola litura. The sequence continues at coordinate 3,438,509 of OX424502.1, read as the reverse complement.
ATTAATTAAAATGGAATTAAAGAAACTCTCTTCATAGACATATTATTGAGGTCTTCGTTAGCTTAGTATCATCAATATCAATAATTTAATTTAAAAATACACTTATCAAAACTAAGATTGAAGTTCATACGGCATGGAAACGATTGATTTAAGTAAATATAGATTACAAGGATCAATCAAAATGATCTTAAGTTTATTTATAAATAAAGACTAAATCTCAAGTATTGGTAGTTAAAATTTCAATGAATTTGAATCTCAATAAATATAACTATTACTTAAAAACAAAATATCCATTTTCCGCAAGCACATAATAATGTGAGACAATGACCACCAAGCCGTATTTACTTTATTATACCACAAAAATAATAATAAAAATATAGACAATGAACATTAACCTTAAAAATAATAAAAACAACATTCAACTATCAAAAACAATTATTACCATAAAATAAATTGTATAATCCATTCAGTAAACATTGAAAGAATAACTGTGATTTTCAATTTAAGTAATAAAATAATAATAATGTGCTTAGAATTAAAATCAACTTATGTTTCGATAACGGTTGAGAAATGGCCTTAATCAGAAGTACTGGTTAGTGTTTCAATATTAATAATATAATACTATACCAAGGTAACGTCACTTGAAATATATATCATTTTCTGTGATAAAACTTCGCTTCTGCAGTACACGATATTTAAAACAAAAAAAAAAAAACGAGCGAGCCTTACAGTGATCGTATATGATATCTGAAATCTCGTCTTGGTAATAAGCGACATTAAAGGGGGCGGGGACTCGTCAAGGTCGTTTCTGACGGCCAACTCAAGCACCGCGCGCACTCATTGGTTAAATCAAATAGCGCGCGCTTTGGTTAAATCAAATAGCGCGCGCTTCCCCGGCTTCCTGTAACTCACTTCCGTCCCTTTTCACGAAACCACTCCCACAGATTTGATTATTTAGATTTTGATTGCAAGAAACCGAGAGGAAAGATGTTACACGTCAAAAATACAATTTCTATACGCAAAATAGTCGACAAAAATATTTAATATGTCAATTAAAATAGTTGTCAAATTCTAATAAAACATCAAAACTATAGTGCACTGTAAAAACGATTTTATAACTTTTAAGTAATTCTATGAGCACCCAGTGCTTTAAAACTAAACATACACTCCCGGACTCTTAAAATCGAGCCACCCTGCTTTTTAACCGACTTCTTAAAAAAGGAGGTTCTCAATTCGTCAGTATATTTGTTTTTTTTGTATGTTTCCCGATAATTTCGTCAATTATGGACCGATTTTCAAAAACAAAAACCGGCTTCCAAATTTTTTTATAATAAGTTTTATAACTTTTTAAATGGTTGTGAATTTAAATTTGGAATAATGATGGCCAGTATTTCGGCTTCAAAACTGCAACAAAACTTTTTCTTCGACTTAACACTATTTTGATGTTGTAGGGTTTTATACCTAAAATGGAAATGCATAGAGGCTCAATTAGTTAGTCCGGTAGTGTATTATTTCACATGATAATAAAAATATCTATTGTGACCTCTATTACTGCCATATTAGCCGATTAGTAACTATCCGAACATATTTGTACGATAAACGCAAACTAAATGCATCGTTTCAAGATTTTCTTTTTCAACACAATAACATCCCGATTAAATACGAGATAATCTCAATTTTAAAACTTAGGCGAATCCAGTATAAAAATATATGATCAGAAAACCGACCAATTGCGAGTCCGACACGCACACGAAGGGTTCCGTACCGTATTAAGATCGAGATATCGAGATAAATACGCGGTACGGAACACTAAAAATGAAGTAGAAAGAAAGAAAATATAGGTAATTCTTATGAGTTTGGAAGTTTTATAACGAAAACTTTGAAGATCTTCTTTTCGTGTGGTTAGTGACTAACCTGGTGTCAAGAGTTTTAAAGACGCCCATAGGCCTTGGCTTTACATGCCGTCGAGAAATATCTCTCGGGCATGCCGGTTTTCCTCACGATGTTTTCCTTCACCGTTTTTGAAGCAAGTGATAATTATACATATGCACATGAATACGAAAAGTCAGAGGTGCGTGCCTTGGGTTTGAACTTGAGACCTATGACTTGTCAGTCTGACGGTCACACCACTAGGCTATCATTGCTTAGTTTGAAGATAGAAGTAGTGTATCGATATAAGTCATATTTACATAAATTGTAGATCAGAACTAGTGATATATTGGTTCAGAACGATCAATAAAATAGTTAAAAAATTCGCATAATTCTACATGACAGCCTATGACAGTCATCCGATAAAATAAAATCATACGAAAATCTCCTGAAATAATGCCATCGTCACGACGAAGAAGAATGGCTGAAAAGTCCCTACAACTTTTTTTTTTTTTGGGTGGGTAATTATCAAATAACTTCTCCCGCTCTGGGTGGAGCGGGTGGGCGTGTCAGACTCTTACTGACTAAAACCCACCCGTGTTTCTTCGGTTGCCATGTTGCCGGGGGCCACGATTTCCCTTTCGGCCCATATTCGCAGCCCCGGCAGGAAGTCCCTACAACCTGGATTCGCCATCACAAAACTCGATATAATTAATCTACGAACATTTGGTCATGAGCTACATTAAACTATTATATTTTAGATTTCGGTATAGTGACCACCTCGCGCCACCAAGGTGCGCGCTCGAACGCTCCGGGGTGACTGAAGAACGCTTTCTGGATATTTTGGTAAAGCTGCAAAGGAAAATGACATTTAATACTATATTCTTGTAGTCTTCTTCTGCAACACTTGTATTAACAATAAGTAAATGAGAACGACTCATATACAGGGTGGCAGGGACATCGACGCAGAAACTGTTACCATGGATTCAGTACATGATTCTAAACGCTGCGTTGAAATTTTTCGTCGGTTATTTAAAAAAAAACTGCTGTTCCATAAATTTTGACCGTGTAGTATTTAATTGCACTTTTCTACGAAACAGCTGTTTTTTTTTAAATAATCGACGAAAAATTTCAACGCAGCAGGGTTCAGATAAAAGATGAAGATAAATTTATTTGTTCAAACAACTGTTACATGATACATGAGTATGCATATATAGATGGAAAAACTTTTTACAAAAAAAAACAACCGACTTCCGAAAAACACTACAAAGTGAAAAATAACTTTAATTTCGGAAGTCGGTGTCTTTCTTTGGTTTTGAATTTTCGTATTTTGTCACCGACTTCCGAAATTTAAAGTTATTTTTCACTTTGTAGTGTTTTTTGGAAGCCGGTTGTTTTTTTTTTTGTAAAATGTTTATATTTTTCACTTTTTAGTTGTGGTACCTACCCCACACAAATTCGAAAACCACTACCTGCTATGTAAATAACAGTGACAGGAACTTATCATATCATCCACATACTAAGTGGGAAAAAGTACGTATTATTGAAGCTAACTCAAAAACTATCGAAGCAAAGTTAATAAAATTTATATGGGACCCTTTCGAGAGCATACCCTTTGAAACAAAAAAAGAATTTTCAAAATCGGTCCACAATTGACGGAGAAATCGGTGGACATACATAAAAAAAACAAAAAAAAAAAAACAAACATACGCGACGAACATATAACCTCCTCCTTTTTGGAAGTCGGTTAAAAATTATTTTTACCGGTCCAACATGTTTTGCCTCACTCGGCGTACAAAATATTTACATGTTATTAAATTGGCAATTATAAATTAATTATTAATGACAGTTTCTTATAACAAAATTAGAGTCGAGTGCAAAATATAGTCAATAATTAAATATAAAATTAGAGTCAGTACAAAAAGTAGCCAATATTAATTACAGACAAAATGTTATGTTATAATAAAATCAAATCAACAATAAAATTCAAAATTTGACATTTAAAAAGTCAATAATATTATAGTAGCACTTATCAGTAAGCAGTTTTTTAAGTGTTTTCTTAAATATATTAAAATTCAATTGCTTAATGTCATGGTAACAGTTTTCGAGTCGATGTCCCTGCCACCCTGTATAATTCGGTCTTTAAACTGGGGTCTTACCCCCCAAGATCACCCGAGAAACGTGAATGTGAGTAGTTTCTCGCCGTCATCTTGTCATTGATTTTGTCTTCTTGCGTGACTATCGTGAGTGCGGAGGCCGCAAGTCAGTCAGCAAGATGGAAATAGATCGGACTTCTTACTTTTCGAGGCTTTGAGACTATTTCTCTGATTTGTCATGATGAATCATGATCTTTAATAGTCTAAATTTTGCGAAAAGGAGTAAAGTAAAAAAAAAAAACATACCAAGAACAATAGTCTAAAGTCACCCAAAAAATCTAGTATCATCGGTGAAAAGACCCCAATGGTCATTAGTGATGTGCCAGATCAAAAATGTGATCCGCGGATACGGATACGGATCATAAGGGTCTAGATCCGCGAATACGGATACGGATACGGATCTCAACTTTCTTCAAGCTCAGCAGGAATTATTTATGATCCTCATCGTAACTGACTTTTGGGGGACAAAGCTGCCAAGTTACTCTTTTTGAAATACAATTTACCCTTACTCAATTTTAATTATGACCTATATTTTTTTTTAAGTTCCTGATAACAACATAGTTTTAATTGATGTGTTAACTCACATAATTATTTAAATTAGCATAGCACAAATATTAGAGGTTTGATCTCACTACAAAGATAGTTTAATTACTAATTTATAACTTAATTTACTTTACTTGAATTATAATAAATAAATGATAAAAAAATAATTTTACTAATTTGGATTGAAGTTAACAGTATTTCATTGCTACATATCTTTAAAATTTCATATACGTAATGAAATATATTAACATAAAAGATCCGTTCAAGATCCGCCAAAAAGTAACGGATACAGATCTTTTTTCTCCCTCGGATATCCGCGGATACGGATACGGATGCGGATATCCGGCACATCACTAATGGTCATAATAGAACTATGTATAAATAGTTAAAAAGTTCCGTAAACACTCACATTGCCATCGCTCTTGCCGAGCACGGAGTTGAGCACGTAGTCTGTGGGCGCGAGCGCATCCACGACGCTCACAATTTCTCCTTTCAGTTCATTACATAGCTCTAACACTGCCTCTCGCAGTAATCGTGCTAGTGATTCACCCTGAGAAATACAAAGAATACAATATTATTAACAAACCACGTTTTAAGTTTTGTTTAACAGCTCGACTACTATAATGATAATCATGCTCTTGAATTTGTAATTTAAATGCCTATCCGCTGTCGTCGAGAAATAACATGATAAATGGTAAACAAGGACCTGCAGGTAGCACTGTACTGTCACTCCCTCTTTTTTATGGTTTAGTTTTCTAAAGTTTACGCAGAATGATGTAAAACAAATCATTTAAGAGTCTCTAGAAGATCATGAAGTTAAAAAATTCATAAAACTTTTTACACACACCTGTGCAAACCCTCCTTGATACAACTCGACCAGATGCTGATCAAGCGACCATAACCCATACAGACAGAACAGCTTCGTCAGTACCGGCTGCAGGCTCTGCTCCTTCTTATCCAAAGACTCCAGGAAGAATATAATCGCCAAGTATTCAGCATACGTCTTTGTAAGTTCCCTCCATTTGTATACTTGTGACTTCGCGCGTGCCTCGAACTTTGACAAGCCTTTGGCGATCTCCGATTCGTATTTTTCATGTGTCTGCTTTAGCAGGTAGCATATTAGCCATCTGTAGGTTGTTGTTATGACTGTGGAACAAAAAAATAATTTCCAATTTAGAAGACGTAAATGCATTTCTTATCACTTAGTTTTGGCCATAAGATATATCTAATGAATCGTCTGAACTTTATCAAACACACAAAAATAATGGGTCTAAGATTGAACCTTGTGGTAACCCCAACTGAAACAGTTATTTCGAAAAATGTTTCGACATCAATTTAAATACGTTATTCCTTTACAATCTTGCCGTAAATAATAACGAATGAACCATTTTCAAAACTCCATGAAGACCCAAGTTCCCAAGTCAACACATTATGATGATCACAATCAAACGCTTCACCAAAATCATCTAACACACCAAAAACATTTTATAAACTATTGCAAAAATCAATTCAACTCACACTCTCTAGTCTTCAGTTCATCAGTCCTGCTACACCGGAACCTCACAGCGATCCACCTTTCCCAATCCTTCAGGAATGTCACGGTATTAAGGGGCGAGTCCACAGTCCCTCCAGAGCGGGCTGACTGGAACTGTCTGAGCAACCAGTTGCCGGTCTGTTGGGAGAGGACGTTGTTGTCGCCTTCGTACGTGACCGTTGCTTCGTGGTTGCTGCGGATGTCGCCTAGATTTGCGCACTAGGGAGAAAGTGTTAGTTTTTAATTCGTTTTGGGGTTATCCAATTCAAGTATTTTACATGTATGTTGGGTAGTGTAGATTTAATATCTTAACAGACCTTTATTCAGAAAAAAACGTTTCTTACTTTTGGACTCTTCTTTCTAAACGGTAGTCATAAATATGGTCGTCGCCTGGCATAACCATGAGGTTCTACGTTACGGTACGTTAACTGACTGATTAGACAGTTCTAAGTCTGTTTTTACTAGAGGCGTTTTATCGAGAAAAGTTCAAATCCACACGCAAGACAACTCTAGAAACACTTTTTTTTTTTTTAAATCTGTTATAAACCAACTGGGCGGATGCGAGGACGCTTGGTTCGCTTTCTCTAACGATACATGCAAGGAAAAGATGCTTTCGTCTTTTCCTTTTAGCTATTTCAATCCATTTGTTATGAGACTCGCAGGGTGTTTCAAAAAAGCCAAAATCCTTAAGATTCTGTATTGCTTTTTCGTGAGAAGTCATCTGGAATATGCGTCACAAATCTGGAACCCGTGTTATGGCAAGTACATTGATCGTATTGAGAATATACAAAAAAGATTTATTAGTTTTTTATGTTTCCGGCTGCGTATACCATACCATATAAATCTTTGCAAGAAATTTCATTTACAGCCACTCATAAATCGTCGTCGACTAGCAGATTGCACTTTCCTTTTAATTTTAATTAATTTAATTATATCTAATGAGATTGACTGCCCTGATCTCCTACCTAAACTACGTTTCAATGTTCCTCAGAGATCAGTTAGATTTAATCCGCCTATCTCCATTCCTTTTACCTCTTCTAACTACAGGCAAAACTCATACATGATGCGAGCGAGTAAGGACTTTAATATTCTTTGTAAAGAGTTCTCATTTGACCCATTTACAGCCAAAACCTATTCTGCACGCGCTCGGCTGAACGCTGACTTTAAAAAAATATCATAGTGCTTATTGTACCTTATATATTATAATAATATGTATACTTAATCTTTTTTATCGTACTTGTTAGTGATCCTAAGATTTCTACTACTTTTTCTGTTTTTACCCGTGAGAACCTGTAATTGGCTCCATGTTTCTTAAACAACTGTTACCCATTTGTTATAGCTGTTGGTTCTCCTATTAATAAATAAATAAATTATACTCACTTTTAAGTATCCATGTCCACCACACGCCTCGCGGCACTGCTGTGCGGCTGATAGTACGGTCCACGTCAGCAGTGGCTTACTGCATGATACCATCGCGTGGATCTCTGATACTGCCTCACTCTGTAAGACAACATTATTATTGTGGTGATATAGTTTTAGCCCGCCATATCAAAATTCATTTATTCAAACTAGGTTGATAATCAGCACTTTTCGAACGTCAAAATTACATAAGACAGTCCCCCAAAACGCCCACCCTTCACCACTTCCTAGTGCCTTTCGCTGGGAAGAAGAAGTGGCGCAACAAACGCCCCAGCAGCACAGCTGTCTGTTCAGTTCGAAAAACTTGATTCTATACAATAGTAGGGTAATAGACCCAATTATCAGCACTTTAAGAAGTCCTCTAATTGATTTATTTTCTTATACATAATACTATATATTATTCCCTAAATGTATGTTTCCATAAAACTTCTTGTTTAATGATATTTAAAATACTTTTCATCGGATTTTGCAGCTAATGAAATAGCATTTATACTACAATTGAAAAATTAACCTACCTTCATTTATTGGCACCAAATTACCTAATTATCAGCACTTAGACTTAGGGCAAATAAAATACATTTTACAATAAAATTATGAATAAAATGCTTTTTATTGATATTGGGAATTTCTTAGAAAAATATTTCACAAATTACAATAATTTTCGACACTCAACAAACAGTTCAAATTAGATAAATCCAATTATAGGCATAAAAGTTAACCAATGGTAAAATGTAGTTTCAGCATGGTGTCAATATTTGGAAAATGATATGACATCATATTTTTTACATTCAAATTCATACTTAATCTTTACAGAAAAACAACCTGTAATTTAGTCTACACTTAAATAACAAAATTTTAAGCATGGGTATCTGGATATAAATTGGATTTCTGTTTAAAAATATACCCAGATGTTGGCACCCCATATTTTGAAATAATCTAACGGAAATCTTTAAAATCCTTTTGAAATAACTAGCTAAAAATACCTCATAAAACTTATAAAAACTAAGATTTCATTACAATTCTCATAAAAAATTAGAAAGAGAATGATAAATTGACCTCCAATGAGTAAATATGGCCGAAAAACACCAACAACTGCAGACCGACTTTATGAATTACGATCTTGCCGCCGTTTTTTATGTTTACGTATTGAAAATGTTGCCACTGTATAAAGTAGTATTTACCTAGTATATTTTTTTACTTTGTAATACTACAGCCAAAAAAACTGATATTTTTAACTTATTCGCCGAGGTGCTGATAATTGGTCGAGTGCTAGCAATTGGGTGATTCACCCTATTTATGCAAAATTTTACTATAGACGTTTCAAACGCCTGCTTTGAATGAATGACTTGTGAATTTTGAAATAATAATAAAACGAGAAATGAATATTCTCTGAAAACATATTACTTTTACATACCAAATTATCTACTTTCATTCCTGCGTTGGATTTCTCGACGATACTTAAGTATACTCTGCTAAAGTTGTCTATGTACATCCTGAAGACGACTGCGGCCGCTACATAACCGAATAAGCGCCATTGCTGTGGGAAAGAAATAGCTAATTTTGAACAAATTGAGGAGCTCGTGGTTTAGTTATAAAAATATGAGGAACAGGGTGTAAAGTTCATCCTCTATAGGAAAGGGAGGATCCTCCGACCAGACGGGTGTCGTGTCTGGTGGGTAACTGCCCAATGATTGATGTCGGGAAGTTATATATATGCTGATCGCGCGGTAGACCCTGCTTGCGCGATGCAGGATTTCGCGTGATGTCAGTGTGATGCGCAGTTCGTATGTGGCGGTGTACATGCCGCCACAAAGTAATAAAAGCCGCACGGGTCGATCGATCAGGTCAAGCTACGCTTGCTGCGGTCAGTCCGTGGATGGGTGGTATAAATTTTTTATCATCTGCCTAGGCTCTGCTAGGTTTCTGGGTACCATGATACCCCTTGGTCAAACTTTCAGGCTTCTGACGTCCCGTAACGACTGTCAAAGATCCAAAAATGACAGCCGGGACCAACGGCTTAAAGTGTTTATAAAGGTTTAATTTAAATAAATGCTTTTTCAGACCGTCAGATTAAACTATAACATAATTGTCAACTAACATGTAGCTCGTACTCGATGAGGGAGATCTCGTTGTCTCTCTCTCCGAACTGTGCTCGCGTAGCCGCGTACCGGATCGCGATGGTGACCGCGCTCGCTATCGAGTGGCAACTCTCTTGCATTATGCCGATGCGACCTGCAAATATTAACACGTGGTTTAAAATATGTGTGGTTTTTTTTAATCAAGAATTATTTTGTGTAAAAGTTCATTATAAACGTGAAGTACATGGAAGCTATGCTCGGAGTTTCCCTACGTGATCGAATCAGAAATGAAGAGATCGGCAGGAGAACCAAGGTAGCCGACATAGCCCGAAGAATTGCCAAACTTAAGTGGCAATGGACAGGGCACATTGCTCGCAGAACAGATGGTTGATGGGACCGAAAAACCCAAAAAAAGACATCCCACAAGGTGAACCGATGACCTGGTGAAGGCCGCAGGAATATGCTGGATGCGGGAAGCACAGAACCGGTCGAAATGGCGGTGCTTGGGGGAGGTCTTATGTCTAGCAGTGGACGTCTTTCGGCTGAAATGATGGTGATGAGATCGGAGGCGGAAGGGCTATTTTTAACAATGTATAATGTACAACTCAAACTGGGTCTCAGCTTTGTGACAGCTCATCAGTCATTCAAAAGTATTTTTTAAAGAAAGTTATGAATACTTGTAGTTGAAGTAAGTTTTCAAACACATCCCAGATCACACGAAATTTTCGTTTGATAATATTTTTATATATTTACAACATACCTGCTGAAAGGTTCTCGAGCGCCGCCCCCAATATCTTAGAGGGATCTGAGAAGGAGGACTCATAGATTCCCTCCTCCGTGACATCAGCGGTGCGGTTGAGAAGGTTCTCTCTCGGTATCCGGTACTGGTTGAACATTATGAACCTGGAACAAGCAGCAACAATAGTTGCATTTTATTTCAATAGTCAACAAAACAATAAAAAAGTAACAATGGAAAAAAAACACCCTGTACATAAATGTTGTTAAAATGTAGAGAGTTGTATTGATGATTTTAATGGTTATAAATCTGTAAATAAATATTTGTGACGGTCACGAATCATATTTTGATCATTATTCAACTTGATACTAACCTGCAAATTTTAAAAAAAAATCTTAAGAAAAGGAGACGGAAACGATTACATACACTCTTGGGCCAGAATGTAACGAGATGAAAATGGTGTGAATTTATAGATTCAAACAATATTAGTTTATTGCAGTGACTAGTTGCTATCCCACAATTCACACAGCGATCCATAGTTTCAACAATATCCAATCCACAAAGCGGCGGTAAAATCTAAAATAACAATTCCAAGACAATCGTGTGCCCCACACGATTGTCTTGGAATTGTTATTTTAGATTTTACCGCCGCTTTGTGGTGATATCGCCGTGTCCTCGTGGATGCGATCGGCGGCGGTGATCTCTCGCGTCCGGCCCTGATTAGGGCCATGCTACGGAGCGAGAGGAAATGGGAGGCCGTCACCTCTTTCTGCGAAGCAGTAATGCTCGCGAAGGAGGAGACGGAGCGCGTGAGGGAGAGGCAAATTTCGCGCCCTCGCGCCCCTAACCGCCGCAGGAGGAGACGCCCTGGGCGTCGGGAATCACAGGAAGATTTCCGGCCACCGTAGGCGCGGGCTTGCGGACGGTGAGCAATGGGTAGCTCGCCGTCCGATAAGGACCAAGCCCGGGTCGACGGCGCGTTGTGTTCCACGCGCGCCTCAAAGAGATGTCAGCAGAATTGACGGGGTCCGCTAGGGCCAATGCCTGCCGGGGCTGCGAATATGGGCCGATAGGGATATCGTGGCCCCCCGGCAACATGGCAACGGAAGGAACACGGGTGGGTTTTAGTCAGTAAGAGTCTGACACGCCTTTTTTTGGGTGGGAAATTATCAAATAACTTCTCCCGCTCCACCCAGAGCGGGAGAAGTTATTTGATAATTTCCCACCAAAAAAAAAAAAAAAAAAAGACAATCGTGTGAGCGATCTTCGGTGTCCAGTGTGAAAACAAGGGTCGTACCAGATAGGCAGGGTCTGAATCCGTAAAAAACAAAGTAGTGGTCGTTGAAAATTAAAAATAATCGGGAAAACACTCAAAACGCATTGGAAAACACGAAACAAGTGGCAGCTGTCTAGGGGGCGGGGTGGGCGTTGCGACGACGAACCGTTTAAAAAGACCGTTTTGTGTTTTGTGATCATGAAACCGCTTTACGTCCTGGGTTCAACTTCAAACAGTCTTCATTGCACAAACCAGTCTTCGAATTACGTCGTGACATTTTTTATTTTATATCTAAGAAAATACAGTCGGGTAAAATGATTCAACTATCTATCACACTCGTAAAACAGTCCTTCCAATAAAAAGTGAACTCTTTGTCAATAAAATACAGTCAGTAATGTATTACTAGTTGTCAATGCTGTCGTTCGTGATGCGTTAAAACAATTTCATACATTTCAAATCGTTGATAGTTGTAAGAAACTGCGCTCAACGAAAACGCAATTCTATTCCATGTTAGATAAGTTTCGTTTTTTAACCGTTTCTGCAACCGTTTTCGTCGAAAACGGTTTCGTCCGTCAAAAATTCGACAACGACCCACCACTAATGTCTAGTGTCAATGTCAGTCAGCTCATGCCAGTGCAGAACATGCACTGCCAGTGACATAGACGAAAAATATAAGACTGATTTTAATCGATATGAAATTGATAATCATTATTTTGGTTTTTCAGTAATTAATGATGTTTTATTTAAATTAGATGCACTATATTGTTTAAAAGTATATATAGTGCATTTAATTACTTTGAGTTAATTATATTATCTAGTGCTACCTAGTCAGTAGGTTTTCTTTGTAATCGATTACTTAATCGATAACCTCATGAAACTATCTTTATCATATTTCTTCGCTTCCAGATGGAGAATTGAGTTGATTTTTGATATTCAAGGATAAAAAAATATGACAAATTTTTTAGATCAAATCAAAATCAAATCATTTATTTCTTTGCAAAAATGGGTATAGTACATAGGTGTTTTTATAATAAAGTTCTCCATATTTTACCGTCACATGGGCATGCAAAGGTTTACAATTCCAAATAAATTTAAAAAAAATAGAAATATGCAGATCATTGGAATTACAAAAAAAATAAATAAAAATGTCAGTGTGGTCATAGCAATAAAAAAATATAAAATAAGACTAAGTAAGCAAACCAATAATTATGTCAATTAGTTAGTGAATCATCATTAAGAAAACCGTCAATCGTGTAATAAGTTTTCATAATTAAAAATTCGTTTAGCGCCCTTTAGTCATATTTTTTATAATATTAGGTACTCTATTATATGTATATGAGTGGGGCAATACCAAAATAACTTTTTTGCAATAACGCGGTTTTACATTTAACTTGACATAATTGATTGATGTATTGTGTCATATCTTAATTATTACATTTGGGCCCACCGTTCCCCATCTCCTTTAAATTTCGCTTTCTTAAACTAAAGTTATTTTTGTACACGTGACAATAAAACACAATCGCATGATTTCCCTCGTACCGCAGAGCTAATATCATATTATTATTCATTCCAATCAAGTCTATGACAAATCCTCTTATCAACAACTTATGAGACAGTCATTACTGATATCTTATAAATCATACGATTTTAAGAGTCTACGTGTGAATTTAACTGTAATTTTCCCCCTGCAAAGCAAAACCATTACCTCATACAAAAAAATTACGAGTATTGGTCACCAGTCACTATGCTTGCTTGTTTTCCGTTTTGGTGATTTCAGATCGACCAGCACCATAATTGCGTGAACTTGTTGTTGAACTGTCAAAATGGTTCAAATTGTGATTGATCGTGTGTTACGCAATTAGGGCCTAGATTTCCTTAGAATATTTTCCAATCAGTACAATCTAGTACGAAGCAAAAGGATCATAGCAGTTTCTGTGGAGTTTCTTGCCGGAGACTCCATAGGAAACGACCAATTGGAACCGTGCACCTAGCTTCTGACGTTTCATAAGTGCCCATGTCGGGATATGTGAGACAAAATATTTTGAATTTTGAGCAGATGGTGCTCTGTAGCTTCTGACTACCCCATTACCTGTAATTTTTCTGTATCGGTCAAAGACAAATGACCCCTTACAAAATTGTATCATTAAAGGCATTAAAAGGGACGGCCTTCATGTCGTATGTCAATATGTAAAGGATATGTTCTATCTGAAATTTCTCAGTAGCAGCCCGGAGTCTGGATTTGTGCCCGGTTGATGGCAATAGGCTCGCCTCCTATTACATGGGACTTAAACATAACTGGCGAAATGTGGGTGTACTTGCTACCGGTACACCTCTGCCCAACCCTTCGGGGAAACAAGGCGTGATGTTGTGTTATGTTATGTTAAACTGATTAAATTATAAACGTCCCTTTAATCATAAGATTATACTTTTATTAGGTATTTTTAGTGAGTCAGAAGTGTTTGAATGAGTATTATGAGTACTGAATGAGTATTACGTGCAGTAAATCAGGCACTTTACACTTTGTAAAGGCTAGCGCACACCAGGCAAATCAAGCCCTATTTTCACTGTCAAAAAAGTATCAACCTTGTGTAGGTACGGTCATCACAGTCAGGGGCATAAATAACTTACAGTTCGCAAAACACAAAAGCGTTTTTCTTGTGAAATAATAATTGCAACTTTGAGAAAAGACATAAATCAGTCTGTATTTTTAACCGACTTCCAAAAAAGAGGAGGTTCTTTTTTTATGTATTCCACCGCTTTCTCCGTCAATTGTGGACCGATTTAATATTTTTTTTTTTGTTTGAAAGGGTATGCTCTTGAGGTGGTTTCATATACATTTTATTAACTTTGCTTGGATAGTTTTTGAATTAGCTTCAATAATACGTATTTTTTCTCATTTAGTATGTGGATGAAATGATAAGTTTCTGTCACTGTTGTTTACATAGCAGGTAGTGGTATTCGAATTTGTGTGGAGTAGTTACCACAGTTAAAAAGTGAAAAACAAAAAAAAAAAAAACAACCGGTTTCCAAAAAGAAAACAATACTAAATGAAAAATAAACTTTAATTTCGAAAGTCGGTGGTAATAAAAGAAAATTCAAAACCAAAGACACCGACTTCCGAAATGAAAGTTATTTATTACTTTGTAGTGTTTTTTTGGAAGTCGAGTGTTTTTTTTTAAATGTTTTTTTTATACCTAATAAAAGTATGATTTCGGTAATTCGTACACCATCGATCTTTATGAGAAAATGAAATGCTCGTGACTGTACGTTGAAATAAAGTCGCAATACACTTAAGACACTACTCTGCGGAAAAAGTGGACCAAGGTGTTAGGTGCCAATCCAACTTCATATCTCGAGCCCCTATTAGAATTTAGGTCAGCCGTCTGACCTAGAATCTCTGGAAATGCGATGCTTTTGGTATTTGAATTATCTTATTCTCAGAAGCCTTAATATTTAGCTCATTTAAATATAATTAAGGTTAGAATAGAATTCTATTGAAGGTTTTAATTGACCAGAAAAATTTGCCACCAATCATATTACAAACATTTTCAGGGCTTAGACTTAGTGGAAATAAACGCTGGCAATATTTTACATGAAAAAAAACGAGCCAGCCTTACAATAGTCGCCTATGATGTGTAACATCTGACATCTTGGCTGACAGTACCAACCTCTCGGAAAATGGGTTGGTATCATATGAAAATCAAATAGCGCGCGCTTCCCTGGCTTCCTGTTACACACTTCCGTCCCTTTTTACGAAATTACTCCCACAGATTAACATTAAAAAAATCTGTGGCACTCCGGGAGTGCCGACAGAAGTGAAAACTTGAACAATTTAAAAAAAATACTTCCAAAATCATTAAAGTAAAAATACTTGCATAGAACATTGATCCGTAACATAATATAAATAAAGAGTACAATCGCGTTTACAAAAATGGGGTGTCGGTAACGGTGTCGCGAGTTCAGTTGTTTTTTCCCCATCTCAAAAATGCCCAACGCACCTTAAGAAGTTTTCACTTAAAAAAAAAAACAATTTTCTAGAACTATTCTTGCCAATATGTAATTATCATACGATTCCCACTGACTCATATACGACCCTGTAACGTATCGCAACGACGTTTACATAAGGTATCATTACAGATAAGTGATTATAACAACGATTGTAAAAAATACGTAGAAACCGATAAAAATTAACACGTGTAATTTTAGAACATACTGGCAGCCTTGGTAGTGGGAACCTATAAAGAATTTACGATCAAGCCGACGTCCGCACGGACGTAATAAAATCGCAGCGATTTTTTTTCGTGCACTTGATTTTCAACGCTCTGCTTAGCACAGTGTTGAAAATCAGTGAAACAGTGTGTTTTTTCAACGCGCTAAGACGAGAGTGCGTTCCAACGCGTTGGATTCTCAACAGTTGAAAACCCAGTGCGCGATAAAATCCCGCCGCGATTTTATTAAGTCCGTGCGAATGTCGGCTAAGACTGCGCACACCAGAGTCAAAACAGTTTTTAGGGTTCCGTAGTCAACAAGGAACCCTTATAGTTTCGCCATGTCCGTCTGTCTGTCCGCGACTTAGCTCAAAGACTGTTAGTACTAGAGAGCTGTAATTTGGCATGAGTATACAAATTAATCACGCCGACAAAAATAAAATCACGTAATTTTTTTTTTTAGGGTACCCTACTCTTTACGTGGGGATGTTTTTTTTTTGTGCGACACATACTTGGCCGGTTTTTAAAGTTCTGTACCCAAAGTGTTTACGGAACCCTATTGCTAAGCCTACGCCGTCTGTCAGTCTGTATGTCACATGGCTGTATCTTTTCAACGGTATACTGCCTCATTGCAAATAATAAAAATAACGTAACGTATAATAGTTTTTTTTTTTAACTTTGACTATGAGATACTGAGACAGTAAGTTTTTTGCCAGTGTGTGCTCGCGCCATAATTGTTTCCATAGCGCGATAGTCTGTCTAGAGACACTTTTGCCTTAGGCAGACCTAAATCCAGAGTGTCTTGCACAACATAAAATAATCAGCCTATAATGTTCCCACTGCTGGGACACAGGCCTCCTCTCGGTGAGAGGGAGTGGGCCGTAATCCACCACGCGGGCTCAGTGCGGGTTGGTAGATGTCACAAATGTCTTCGAATTTTTCTAGGACATGCCGGTTTCCTCACGATGTTTTTCCTTCACCGTTATTGAGAGCAATGGTGATGAAATAATTTACACAAAGTAAACCGCCTGTCTGGGTTCGAACCTACGATCTATAACTGGTAAGTGGCGGCCGTTACCAAGGCCACTACTACTCTCAGCAGCCTATCAGACTATAAAATAATTAAACCATAAAAAATATTGGACTTTGAACCGTGAATCATCTAATGATATTTGTATCTTTGGATGTTGGACTTTGAATCTAGAGTTTTTGGATGACTGACAATGTGGATATCACGTTACATGTACCTTTTAGTGATAACTCAGTTAGTTTTCCTATTCTAGACGTACATTATATCCTGATAAAGCGTTTTACGTGCACGTGGACGGAATGTACTGGCTCATAGTATATCAGCTACGCGCGTAAAACGCCTAGTGTAACCGATGGGGTTCAAAGTTTGAACTCTCGAATTCTCGCTCGCTTGAGAGTTGAGACCTTATAAAATTGGGCTATTGCCATGTCCCGACAGTTATATCTGTCGAAGAATTAATAATAGGCAAAGAGCCACTTACGTACATTGTAGGTAGTAGTTTTCTTAGATAGGTATTTAAATACATTATCAAATAAAAGTAAAAATTGTTCTTTGTTCGTAATTTTCCTCAAGCTTAAGTTTCAATCGTCTTCGGGAAGATATAACTAACTAACCAACTAACTAACCAACCAACCAACCAACTAACTAACTAACCAACCAACCAACTAACTAACAAACCAACTAACTAACTAACCAACCATACTATAACCACATAGTAATAGTTAGTTAGTTGGTTGGTTAGTTAGTACTAACCAACTAATTAACTAACTATAACTATGGATTACTTGTTTTAATTAATTAATTGTGTTATTATCTGCATATAATGTAGTGCATGTTGTGCTTTTCTTTAAGTAATGACGCGCTTAGACTTAATTTAGCAATGTACAAATTATACAGTAATAGTGTACTCATTACAAAATAGTTACATCGTACGAGTAAAATTTTCTCAGAATTTTGATAAGAAAACGCTTTAATGACGAAGATATCATAAAATTCCTGAAAATATCTGAAGATCTCTTTGATCTTTTTATCAAACGATATTGTGGAAAGTAAAGCGGTACATATCAAAGTTAAGAACGACCGTGTGCCAGTTAGTAATAAGCCTAAGATCTAGGATATTGATTTTAGAAAATAGGGATGATGCCTGAATAAAAAAAAAGATTTTCTATTTAGTTCGTCAGTTAGATAATAAAAAAAAATATTAGACACGTATTTTTTGCTTTATCATATTAATAAAAAATTACTTAGATGAAAACGCATTAAAGTTGGGGAGTAGGGGTTGCTACGTCACAAGTAAATATAAAATCTACATACTCGTGACGTCATGGCACATTTTAACTCAATGTATCTCTTTTGATTACATAATAAAAGAAAAAAAATACATGTCCAATATTTTTTAATAACCTGTCGGATCTCATCAGATCTGATTATAGGCCAATGGCTGATTGCAGATGGAAATTAAAAACAAAGTTTTTTTGGGTCCTCGTCTACAGTCTCGCTAGCGAATTTAAATTGACATTGTTTTGATAAAACACAATCGATTTAACCAACTTACCAAAAACGCGATGTTGGTATTTTGATTTGATTGTTCGTGCATCAGTGTATGTTACTACAACGATGGCATTTCTATCGATTTGCCAGATTTCCTAAAAAAAACGGTGCAAAACACTCCGGGAGTGCCGACAGAAGTGAAAACTTGAACAAGATCGCCTTGGTGGAAGCAAAATACTTGTATAGAACATTGATCCGTAACGTAATATAAATAAAGAGCACAATCGCGTTTGCAAAACCTTTAAAGTAAAAATTCTTGCATAGAACATTGATCCGTAACACAATATAAATAAAGAGCACAATCGCGATTAACAAAAATGAGGTGTCGTTACAGTATCGCGAAATCAATGGTTTAGTCCCATCTCAAAAATGCCCAACGCGCCTAAAGAAGTTTTCGCTTCAAAAACCCACATCACAAGATGTTTTAAGTTTACTTTATTCTTTAATATAATTCCCAATTGCCCCCAATCATATGCCGCGGGGTTAACGACTCAGACAGGAGACAGGATGCGCACACGCATAGGGGCCGCGTTGCACCGACAATTGTCTTCAGTGGGATACACCCATTATTGAGCGATTCAGAAGATAAACAGGCGTGGTAAAGTAATAAGTAATACAAGAATGGCGAGGAATGCGATAAAGGTATAATAATAAAATTAATAAGTTAGGTATATAAAATTTGTAATACATTATCTTTTATGTAACTGATTATGCAAAGAATCTACTGATAATTAACGAGAATATTTCATTCAGAATCCATTTTAAACATTGCTATTACAAAAGGCAATCCCCCAAAGCCTGTGAATGCGTAGTTGAATCTGTTTCATTTTAGTAGCATACAAACTATACAAATAAATAAAATTCAAGTGTCTGTTTGCAATGTCAAAATAACAGCTTTTCACTAAATGCATATTTAAGTATAAACAATACACATAACAAAAAAAATATATATATGAAAATGAAATGTTGTCTGTCTGTTTGTTCCGGCTAATCTTCGAAACGGCTGGACCAATTTTGACGGGACTTTCACTGGCAGATAGTTAATGTTTTAAGGAGTAACTTATATTTTAGAAAAAAAATAGGGTACATGCGGGGGAAGCAGCTAGCTTTATATAAATTGCAGGCAAAAATATTTTAGAAATCAGTTGTGTCTGTCTCCCCACGGAGTATGTTATAAATTATTAAATATATATGTTCTTCCCCATTACTTCCCTGTAGCTGGTAGGAACTATTTTAAGAGGATAACGACACGATCAAATGCTACACTAAAATTAAACTTAATTTTATTTGTAGGTAGGTATTTATGTTTTTTCCTTTTATTGAGCATTGCAGTGTGTATTTTATTAGTTTCCTCGTGTATCATTGTTACATGCATGAAAACACGTCTTGGGATTTTATTTTGTCATAATTGTGCGTGACATGTGTAAGGAAGGAGAGATTATACCTAATGGTGAGGTGATTTGACCGACTAGTGGTATTGCATTACAAAAGTATAGGTGAGGCACGATAAAAAGCCCACTTCGCTTTTTGAAAAGATTTGTGTTTTTGTTTGTAATGAATAAACTCAAAAATTACTGGACCGATTTTAAAAAAATCATTCACCAGTATAATGCTGTATTACCAATGAGTAACAGGCTATAAAGATATCACACGGGTGAAGTCCTTGGCGGAAGCTAGTCCATAATAAAATAACTAAATAGAAAATACTACTTATCTCATTCGTAAATATAGATATCGTCTTCGTTTCATAAGGAAAGTTCAGATCCGACAAGATATGCCTTCGAATATCATTAAAAAGCAGTGGTTTTGTGAATAAGAGGGTTTTCCCTCTTTCGACGTATAAACGTCAAAAATGTATGGTAGAACAGGCGCTAATAATTACTTAAATAAATAAGAGGGAAAGTACAAGTGTATTTTAGAAAAATATAATTTCAAAAATTTCATTTGTCGACAGCAATGGCTCAAATTGAAAACGCGCCGGATTTTTTTTTTTTTCGAGCAATTACTGTCCCACTGGTGGGCAAAAGCCGGAAACTTAGGAAAAAAATATAATTTGATGCAGATATTCAAATTCATCTCTTACCCATTATCAATACCATTGACTCCGATCTTCTCCCCCATATCACCCACGATCAGTCCAGGATATGTCTCCAGGGTCTCAGGGTTGCGGATGGGCACCAGGAACCCGTGTAGACCATGGTTGGTGCCGTCGGGTGTGATCAGCTGAGCAAACAGCAGGGTGTGGGTACATGTTCTGCCTTGAAAGGAAATATTTCATTTTAGTCATTTTTTACATGCATAAACTCATGCCTATGCGGGAAATAGGCGTGACCGGAAACTGACTACAGAACACTGTATTCTGCTACAATCAGGCCCTAGAATATATACTAAAATACCTAAGTACTAATAATATAAAGGAAGCGAAGAATTTTATATGTAATTTAAAAGTATTATTAAAGATTTATGATCAATAAAGCAATTTTATTGATCATAAATCTTTAATAATACTTTTACATTTTATGAACTTAATGATTCATTAAATGATAAATGTAGTAAAAAAAAAACTTAAGTAATGATAATAAAATTATATAATTAATATATGTCAAAAATAATCAAATATTAATATTTGTAAGTTAAAAATGAATTAATAATGTCATTTGAGCACCTGTTTATGTAGAATATTGTTTAAAGAACTTTTATTGTATGCATCACCTCATGTACCCATATTCAAGCAATTACAGTAATATTGCCAAATTAATCAAAACATCGAAATATTTGACATCTATTTGCGACGTTGCTCACTTTCAGAATAAACGCTCTTAAGATTCAACCAGACTTGCAGAATCCATTGCAGTACAAAGACCCAGTTTTCAAAATGCCCAGTCACCACAGGACACCTGACCAAAAGGGACCATGGACAAGAAATACAAAATTATGCACTTAACTTCAATGGTGGATTGATGAAAGGGAATAACCAGCTCTTATTTTTTTGTTGAACAATGCATCGTGTAATCCAAAATTACATTTATAATAAAATAAAATACAAAATAAAAGCTTATCGCCATGCATGAACTTTTTATAACTTAATTCTTTGTTTTTGTGTAATATTACTTGCTGTTAAGTTCTTGTGCCTGCCCTTGTTCCATGTAAGCCGACGTACGCACGGACGTAATAAAATCGCGGCGATTTTTTATCGTGCACTGGATTTTCAACGCTCTGCTTAGCGCCGAGAGTTGAAAATCCAACAGTTTGTTTTTTCATCGCGAGTGCGTCCCAGCGCGATGGATTCTCAACGCTCGGCTTAACATTGAGAGTTGAAAATCCAGTGCGCGATAAAATCCCGCCGCGATTTTGTTACGTCATCCATGAAGACGCGCCCCACTCTTCCTCAACGCGATTACTGCACTGTAAGCGATTAGAAAGAAGAGTGGAGCGCATCTTCGTTGATGGCACTATCTATACTAGGGTTTGGCTCAAAATGTTTTGCTCCTCCATTCTCTCCCGCATTAGCTTTTTTTTATTTTTTTGTTAGCCTATATTGTGTCCCACTGCTGGGCAAAGGCCTCCCCTATTTCCTTCCAAACCTCTCTGCTTTGTGCGATTTCAGGCCATGGTGGTCCCGCAAACATAACTAGATCGCTAACATTTTTTATTTTTATGTGTGGGAAATTATCAAATAACTTCTCCCACTCTGGGTGGAGCGGGAGCCCTTACTAATTAAAAGATCATACACATCACGCTTTGTTTCCCCGAAGAATTGAGCACAGGTGTACCTGTAGTACACCCACGTTTCGCCAATTATGTTTAAGTCCTATGTAATAGGAGGCGAGACTATTGTCATCAGCCTGGCATAAATTCAGACTCCGGGCTGCTACTGAGAAATTCCAGATAGAAAAACCTAATAACACTTTGCCCAGACACTTTTTGGGTCGGAAATAATCAAATAACTTCTAAAGGGCGTGTCAGACTCTTACTGACTAAAACCCACCCGTGTTCCTTGCCTGAATGTTGCCTGGGGCCACGGTATCCCTTTCTGACTTTCCCGCGACCTCGGCAGGCATCGGCCCTAGCGGACTCCGTCAGTTGTGCTGACATCTCTTTGAGGCGCGTGTGGGACACAACGCGCCGTCGACCCGGGCCTGGTCCTTATCGGACGGCGAGCTGCACATTGCTCACCGTCCGCAAGCCCGCGCGTAATCGGCCTGAGATTCCCGACACCCAGGGCGTCTCCTGCGGCGGCTAGGGTCGTGAGGGCGCGAAATTTGCCTCTCTTTGCCCGACCTGGGAATCGAACCCAAGACCTCATGCTCAGCTTGCGACCACTAGACCAACGAGGCAGACTAAACTTTTCAACGATCATAAAAATCTCCATACAGATTCAAATCAATGAAATTTTCACAATTTTTGTGTTGCTAAGTTGTACAGGCAACCTCGATTCATAAATTGTTTGATGAAAAAGTAATAAAAATCAAAACATTATAAATGACTCATTCATAATTGAAATTATTTAAAGAACTGATAAAAGAAATCTTGATTTCAGTAATACCACTAATTACATTATCTATGGCTTTAAATGAGTCATGCATGTGTCGTGAGGGCGCGAAATTTGCCTCTCTTTGCCCGACCTGGGAATCGAACCCAAGACCTCATGCTCAGCAGTAGCGCTTGCGACCACTAGACCAACGAGGCAGACTAAACTTTTCAACAATCATAAAAATCTCCATACAGATTCAAATCAATGAAATTTTCACAATTTTTGTGTTGCTAAGTTATACAGGCAACCTCGATTCATAAATTGTTTGATGAAAAAGTAATAATAATCATAAATGACTCATTCATAATTGAAATTATTTAAAGAACTGATAAAAGAAATCTTGATTCCAGTAATACCACTAATTACATTATCTATGGCTTTAAATGAGTCATGCATGTGGCTTTCAAATTACGAAATGCGTAAATAGCTGTTTTGTTGGCCTATGACCTAATAGTAAAAAGCCTCAACCACAATAGAAACGGGTTTTGTTCGGGTTTTGTCGACGGAAGAATAGACAAAATGACAGATAAACAATCACAATCTGTCATTTTGTCTATTCTTCCGTCGACAAAATCCGAACAAAACCCGTTTCTATGGTCGTCATGCTACGCGAGCTGTTAGGCAGTTTTATGCAAAAATAAGGGAAGTAATACTTTTGGTCATGACTAGTATTTTTTTAAGAGGGATATACCTACCAACTCTCTCTAGAGTCCTGACTATCATTAGTACCAAAGACGCTGTTCCAAATGCTATTTGGATAGTATCATCATCATTCTCCAATTGTACGTCATTGAACTCAAATCTCGGCAACTCTCATCCATATATACAGTGCGGCCGTCGGGAGACCGCATTTTTGACATCTGTCAGTTTCATACTAGTGACTGTGTTTTGCGAATTTGATCTTTATTACAACTAGAAATGATACAACTGACAGGTGTCAGGACAGCATTCTCTGGACGGCTAGACTGTAGTAGCATTTAGATAGTAATATATATCTTATCTTTTTCCATGTTTTTCCTTTTAAGGAAGTATTTCGATACACTCGAAAATGACCAAACAATGAATCAGACATTATCCACTTGTAATACTTATTAAGTAATCTGAATTCAATAATATGATTAAAAATAAATAAATAATATGATTCAAAAGAGTGTTCGTAGAGTTTCTTGCCCATTCTTCTCCATAGGAACCTACTAAGCTTCGGTTTGTGCAACTAGCTTCATCTTTCTGACTGACCGACCCCTTGATAATTCAACACTTGTCCCTCGAATTGGCATTCAAAACTCAAACTCTTGAGTTTGAGTTTTGAATGCCAATTCGAGGGAACTCATGCGTTTTTATCGCATGTTATTATTTATTACATGCGTCAAGTACCTATTTGATAGTTTACACGAGGCAAAATAATAAAAACTTTATGACTTTATATAGCATTTTTTTAATGAAAACTTAAGGCGCGTTGGGCATTTTTGATATAGAAAAAAACTGGAAAAAACAATTGAACTCGCGACACTGTTACCGTTACCGACACCTCATTAAAAGTATTTCCTGCACAGTAAAATTGTTCAAGTTTTCACTTCTGTCGGCACTCCCGGAGTGCCACTATTTTTTTAATGTCACTTTTATATATATTTTTTATTATAAGTTTTGTAACCCTGACATAAAAAAAATACGTGAATAGCCTGAGTTGCATAATATTTGAACTGTTGTCCATTTTCTAATAATCGCCATAACTTCACTAACTACTAACATCATAAGTATCATCGAAATATAATAAGTAAAAAAAAAACTAGTTATTAGTTAATTGAACAAGACGTTAAAAACGATTTTTTATAAATTATATTTTTTTTCTGGTTTATGTATTTTTTCAAACAAACTAAGTATTATAATAGTGATGGACCGACTATGGGATTTGCCAATATTTGTAAAAAAAAAATAACTGACTATAGTGACTAAAATATTGGATAAACACATTTGATTGAATTTTCGTATGCAGACTGGGCACGCCATTAGATATACGCAGTAAAAAACCGGCCAAGAGCGTGTCGGACTACGCACAATGAAAGATGGATAGTTGGGATGAATTTAACCCAAATACAAACTTTAACATTGTAGTTGAAATACATATATTCCAACTGCAAATGTAATTTTGTACTTACGCACAGTCACACAATACAGTTTGAAAAACTTTTTTTTAATTTTCTTATTTGTCCCCCAAAAGTGACCCCCATATTCAAAATTCTGTTATTTACGTTACACGTCCGTGTTTGGGTCACAGAAATACATTCCATTACATTCGGAGAAAAATGGCTGTGACAGACGGATAAACAGACAGACAGACACACGAGTGATCCTATAAGGGTTTTTTCCTTATGAGGTACGAAACGCTAATAACATTGTTATTTTCAAAAACTGATAGAAAAAGCGGACCTACCCTTTGCATAACAAAAGTAATGACATTTACTGTCCCTGTCCAAATATTTGTTTTGGATCAGGGACTACGTGGCTTCTCCATTTGGATAGTCAATAACATGAAGGTACATACGGCTGCACATCAAGCTATACATTTCCAGTTTAAGCTGACCTCGCATTGTACGGAAATCCTATACAATGCGAGATCAGCTTAAACTGGAAATGTAGAGCTTGATGTGTAGCCGTGTGTACTTGAGTATGTGGGTCATCAATCAGTCAAAGAGTAAACATGAAGAGTATCAGTAGTATGTACAACCACTTTTCCCCCTTATGCCCTTAGTAATAAGGTTCAGAAGTGGTTCACCGCCAGTGTCCGCGATGGTACCTATCATCTCTATTTATAACAAAAATATCACCCCTGCTATCCCCGAAGGGTTAGGCACGTATTTACCCACATTTCGCCAGTAAGTTTGGAGGTGAACGGTCAAACCAAAATAGTGTGATGTACAAACGTCATTGTGTCTAAGTAAGATCACTGTATGTCATCAACTTTTCCTTTGCCAATAAAACTTTTGTATTTGTCAACGCAAAAAGAGGGGTGTTATAAGTTTGACCGCTATGTGTGTCTGTCTGTGGCAACGTAGCTCTTAAACAGGTGAACCGATTTGATTGCGGTTTTTAAATTTAAAAGCAGGTTTTCTAGCGATGTGTTTTAGATATGTTTGTCAAAATCGGTTCAACCGTTTGAAGATTATCAGCTCTTTTCTAGTTGATGAATGGATGTGAGTATCTTCCGAAGGTCTGATCGATTTGAAATTTGGTATTTTATTACTTCAATGATATTAGAAGAACATAGTACCCCGATGCTGCAGCATCACCTGGAATTTGCAGGATACCCAACTCCCTTACCAACTTACAGCACAGGTATCGTGTTTGGGCTCATTGGAATGGTCTCAATGAATAGGTTATAGATAGATGGTGAACTGGGTCTGGTGATGGAGTAGGAAAGAGAAACGAGGAAATTTTAGTGTCGGAGGTTTAAAAAAATTTAACTGTTAAAATTGTACTTGGGTAGTTATGTAATAGGGGGCGAGCCTATTGCCAGCAAGCAATTGCTGTCTTAATCTCCGTACCAAAAGCTAACGTGTAAATTATCACCCGGCTGTTATTTAACTATTTCTTTTGATATGATCAGATGTGTCGAAGATGAAGAAATGCTGCGACGATCTGCTTACTAAAAATCTTAGAGCATTAAGGACGGATTTTTGATAGTTGTCAATTTTGTCGATGAGATATTCCATCGGGAACACGGCTTATTCTATGTAAATGTACCTATATGGGGAGTAGGATTTAGAAGTATTAGGGAACATTTCGATAATGTTTTATTTTTGTCAAGTAGATACCAACTTTGTGACCTTACAACTGACTCACATACCTATTATACTCTGGTATTAGTGTATCGCGGCGAGCAAGATCTGCGCAAGAGTCGATTGAGGCATATGTGGGAGGGTAGCAACTCAGCAAGTGTAGTAACCTCTTCCTAATTAATCTTAATTGTCATAATTGGACGCAGAACGTCTGTTTTAAATGGTGTAGAAATACTTGATAATATTGTGTTAGCTGCTTTAGTCAATGTCGTTCATCTTCTAAAAATACTTTTATTTTAATTTAAGAAGATCATGACTATTGATGACTAATGAGGAAATATAGAAATGTTATAGGTAAATAGTTTCTAATTTTAAAGACCAAATGCATTATTAATATAGTGGAAGATATCATCAACCACAAAATAACTGAAAAAATATTTGTCGGAGCCGCACCGGTGCTGGACCGCATGTTTGCGTATACGAATGAATATCACCTCACTCCGGGAGTGCCGACTGAACTGAAAACTTGAACAAGATCGCCTTGGTGGAAGAAACATACTTGTATAGAACATTGGTCCAGAACCTTATCTAAATAAAGAGCACAATCGCGTTTACAAAAAAAAAAAACTTCCAATACCTTTAAAGTAAAAATACTTGCATAGAACATTGCTCCGTAACGTAATATAAATAAAGAGCACAATTGCGTTTACAAAAATGAGGTGTCGGTAACGGTGTCGCGAGTTCAATTGTTTTTTTCTTAAAGAAGTTTTCACTTCAAAGTCAAAGTCAAAGTCAAATCATTTATTTCAAATAGGCCCATGTATGGCACTTTTGAACGTCAAAATTTACAAAATATTAAAATTGATTCTAGTCGCCCCTTCCAAAAGGTAGTTTTCGTATGGAGAAGAATGGGCAAGAAACTCCACCGAAAAAATCTTCAAAAATCAAAATGAGTGTAAAATCTACGCGGCAGTTACAGCTCCAGCGTCATATACAGGAAGCGTCATCATGCCTGTTACTATCTCAAGAGATAACAAATGACAGTATGGTGGGTCTCTAATTGGGAGCCAAGCGAGCCATAGTCAAATAAGCCAAATCTAGGCAACCTTGAGCACATACGTTGTTTTAAAAATAGCTTCGAATCAGTTCAATTTCGATAGCTAGCGTAGCAAAACATGCAAACTCAACACCCACAGAAAATTTTAAACAAATAAGTAGTGAATGACGCAGATGGTATGATAAACTGACATAAATGCATATTTCACTGAATTTTGATAAGGCAGACAAAGTCTAGAGTTAGAAATCTAGACTTTGTCTGTCTCATCAAAATTCAGTCAGCCTAAGCTGGAGTAGGTATTAGTTTTCTCGACACAGAAAAAATACGTCTTATTTAAGTTGGTCAAGGTCGATTTTTTTTTTGTTTTGTTTTAACTATTCATAAAGGGCAAATTTGTCTTCCTCAAGCATATTTGACATATTGACCCATCCACAGAATTCCATTAAAGTTAATAGATCGTTAAATAACAATAACTATTGATGACCGGTATTTTTTGTCAAGGGACAGTAAATATCTAGTACCTATATTCGACTGTCACCCTTGGTTAGTTAATGATTCATTAACTGCAAACCAATGCCATAATAGAAGAACTCACAGACTTACCTCGGAAACTTTGGTCTCATAAGCTATTTATAAATTTAAAAAACTCAAAAAAAAAAAATATTTAGTTTAGGGTTTTGTGGCTAAGTTATAACAGCCGTACGGATCGATCGATCAGGTTTAGCTATGCTTGCGCGTCCGTGGATGGGTGACCATCTTTACATACCAAGACCCCTCCTTGCCTCGGAAAGCACGTAAAGCCGTTGGTCCCAGCTGTCGTTTGCAGATCTTTGACAGTTGTTACGGGTCGTCAGGAGCCCGAAAGTCTGACAACCAGTCTTACCAAGGGGTATCGTGTTACCCAGTAACTGGGTTATGGAGATCAGCTGGGCAGTCGCTCCATATATACCTAATACTGGTATTCAGCTGCATCCAGTTAGACTGGAAGCCGACCCCAGCCGCAGGGACTGAATTACCCAAAAATTAAGGTACCTTTAAATTTCAGTATGACGTCATATCGTTAAAAAAGGGCTACCGAAATATTTCGATACCGTTCTTTTCAGTAGCGGAATTTTGATGTTGAAAATGCATACCAGTATATTCCGGTAGAAATACTATAACCTTTATAAAAGTATCGGTAGCAGAACCTAAACCTTAATAAATAGGGGTTTTCTTTGACGCACCGCCGCCACACTCTGTCTGTCGTTCACTTGCTGATTGTAACTCAGTATTGGTTTTTATTTCCGATCGGAAGGACACGACTGTGTAAGCACCTGCGCCGCGTCGTCTCGCATGGTTTTCGGTACCGAAATCGTGTAAAGGGTAAATAACGGTTTAGCCCAACCTTTATTTTAAACTGGTACCGGTTTTTTTTAGGTATCTTAACCTTTAACCGTAACCGCTTTCAGTCCCTGCCCAACCGGCCGACATAGTTGGGAAAAGGCTAGGCAGATTGACTGATCTCGATTCATGATTAAATCAAATGATGATATTGTCC
This sequence comes from Agrochola litura, assembly GCA_949152395.1. NCBI lineage: Eukaryota > Metazoa > Arthropoda > Insecta > Lepidoptera > Noctuidae > Agrochola > Agrochola litura. The sequence continues at coordinate 3,409,205 of OX424502.1, read as the reverse complement.
AAAATAATTTGACAGCTGACATATGGCCAATAATTTATCATTTAAATTATGTTTTGTGTTGCGTAATGTAAATTATTTTGCATACTATTGTATAGAATCATTCATCAGACCCCAACATAGTTGGGAAAAGGCTAGGCAGAATCCTATTCCTGTATAAAAAGTCAAAAAAGCCATGTCAAAATAAGTCATACAAAGTTTTACCTAGATTACCAACCCAGCATTTAGCCGCTTCGAAGTCCGGCGTGTGAATGACGAATTGCTTGTTTTGTGGGTCGTACGTCGCCGTTGTGCGCATGAGTCGCGCATCGGAACCATGTGCGATCTCCGTCAACGCGAAGCTTGCCAGCGTCTGTTGAAGATGGAGGTGTGTAAGTTTATAGGAGATAAAAAGGTTAGTTTGAGGGTGGGTGACCTTACTAACCATTCTTCTTCTTTTCGTGTGGTTAGTGACTATCCTGGTGTCAGAGTTTTAAAACCACCCATGGGCCTCTGACTTGGCTTCACGTGCCGTCGAGAAATATCTCTCAGGCATGCGGTTTCCTCACGATGTTTTCTTTCACCGTTTTTGAAGCAAGTGATAATTATACAATACGCACATGAATCCGAAAACTCAGAGGTGCGTGCCTTGGTTACGAACTCGAGACCTATGTCTTGGCAGTCTGACGGTCACACCACTAGGATATCACTGCTCTTGCCATAACCATTTATGAGGTACAGATAGCGTTTCCAACAAGTCCTAGACCAACTGGGAAATCCAAGAGCATTACAATGATATACTCATGAAGTCTGATTTAAAATTAATCAATAATACAACTGAACATTAATGTTTTTATGGGATTGTCCTTATAAACTTTCAAACATTGACCATGGTCTCGTTAATCTAAATCACGGCCATGGTCAGCGCCCGAAAGTGTTAGTACTGGAGCATGAAGCTATATATTGCAAACCACAAAAAGATAAATACTGGTGCACCAGCGCTGGGGCTTTGTCTCGCATAGGGACGCAGCATTATGCTTAGCAATGACCGTTTTGCGTGGATGAGACGAATATTTTGCCTCAACTTGTTCTTTTGTAAATAAACGTATTTTCTTTCTTTCTTTTTCTTTTCTTTTTGGTAGATTATTTAGCTGCTGTCTTGTGTGGACCAGAATGTTGGGCCACAAAAGGGATGCATGAAAGGCAATTAATTGCATGCAGCTGAGATGAGAATGCTAAGAGGGATGTGTGGTGTTATTCGAATGAAATGAAATGAAATTGTTTATTCTGTAAATAGGATATCGGAATCACTTTTACACGTCATATAAAAAATAAGCTAGATGAGTTCGGCGTTTCCTATCTGACTATTCTGAGAAGGTCGAAACAAACTCAGAGGTCGCAGTCTCTTTTAAAATCCAGTCATAATCTTGGCTAGGACATATGAGGACCATGTAGATTAGTGTCTAAAAAGGTCTTTTGAGGAAAGAACCACACAGATTTGAGTGGACCTGTCCAGTCAGTGCAAGCATTTGTCAGTAATCGTGGAGCTCAACTCGACGAACAATACCAAAGAAAGGAAAGGATTTGGGTAGGTCGCTAAACAACTTACTGCCAGACCATCACTAAAACTAGCAGAGAAATAAAAATAACATCCACATAGTCCTCACATTCACAATAATTATAATAATATAATACTTTACAAAGTAATCGTGTCATTTTGAATATAATTTTCAACAATGTCAATGTGTATATAAAACTGGTATATGTTGAATTTACATAATAATTAAAATATCAGGCATGTGATGCGGAGGAATGAAAAAAACGTCGTGAGGAAAGTTTCGAGTATGAACGTCGATGGCTATAAGAGTAGGGGAAGACCAAAGAAACGATGGATGGACTGTGTGGGAGATGATATGGATATAAAGGGGGTGACCACCGAGATGACGACTCCCGACCCTTGCTCGAAAACGAGGTGCCAGCAGTTGTTGCAGCTGAGCACGTAGCTTTAAATACCCCGCATAATAATCATGATGTAAATATAAATTTGATCCAGCCTGTCCCTTCTTGCTGTCCTCCCCTCAGCGATGCCCTAAGCCGAGGTTCGTACCCCACAGGGGCAGGCCCTTAGCGAGCACTCGCTTAATTTTAATTTAGAATAGTTTTAAAAGCTCCTGGCTGGAGGCTCTAAGTGTAGAAGCTTAAGGCCACCACAGGAAAAGTTCGGTTAAGCAGCCAAGACCTTAGTGGTCAAAACTGCGAGAGGCCATAGTTAAAAAAAAAAAAAAAAAAAAAAAAAAAAAAAGAGATGACGACTAATAGAGAAGTATGGAAGAAACCGACCCGTGATAAATTTAGATAAGGAGAAGATAATGATGGTGACTTGAAGATTATTTAGCCATTATGATTTACTAGCAACGCGCGGGGCGTTGCTAGTAAATCATAATTTCACCCGCATAAAGGACAGCACTCAATAGTTTCACCCGCATAAAGGACAGCACACATATCAACTCGGAAAAGGATCGTCACCGTATCAAACTCAAAGCATTTATTTCAAATAAACCAATTACAGGCACTTTTGAATTGTCAAGGGGTCGGTCAGTCAGAAAGATGAAGCTAGTTGCCCATTCCAAAGCGTAGTAGGTACCTATGGAGAAGAACGGGCAAGAAACTCCACGGACACTCTTTTAAATCAGAATATGGTTACAAAATATTGGTTACATCATTCATGTTGAAGTTATACATGTGAGAACGATGCAGAACGTTAAAAGCGTCCGTAATCAACTCGAGCCATTCAGTATTTTGTATGAAACTCCCTACTGCAACGCACACTAATCGGAATCGTAACGTAATCGCCTCGCCTCGGGACTCTCTCGAACCGTGGTGCGGTGCTGGTCAACTTGCAGTTCCCGCGCTTACGGCTCGTCGTCCCGCGCTTACGTCTCGCCGTACCCGAGCTTACGTCTCTTCATCCACCCTTGCCCCTCTCACCCTTCCCGCGGCCTGCCTGCAGCACACTACCGCTGCCACACGTCCCGCGCTTACGTCTCGCCGTACCCGAGCTTACGTCTCTTCATCCACCCTTGCCCCTCTCACCCTTCCCGCGGCCTGCCTGTAGCACACTACCGTTGCCACACGTCCCGCGCTTACGTCTCTCCGTACCCGAGCTTACGTCTCTTCATCCACCCTTGCCCCTGTCACCCTTCCCGCGGCCTGCCTGTAGCACACTACCGTTGCCACACGTCCCGCGCTTACGTCTCTCCGTACCCGAGCTTACGTCTCTTCATCCACCCTTGCCCCTGTCACCCTTCCCGCGGCCTGCCTGTAGCACACTACCGTTGCCACACGTCCCGCGCTTACGTCTCTCCGTACCCGAGCTTACGTCTCTTCATCCACCCTTGCCCCTGTCACCCTTCCCGCGGCCTGCCTGTAGCACACTACCGTTGCCACACGTCCCGCGCTTACGTCTCTCCGTACCCGAGCTTACGTCTCTTCATCCACCCTTGCCCCTGTCACCCTTCCCGCGGCCTGCCTGTAGCACACTACCGTTGCCACACGTCCCGCGCTTACGTCTCTCCGTACCCGAGCTTACGTCTCTTCATCCACCCTTGCCCCTGTCACCCTTCCCGCGGCCTGCCTGCAGCACACTACCGTTGCCACACGTGCTGTCATTCTCAAAGCAACTTCCAGTCGTGCTGCGCGCATGTTTTATTGAATTTTACGTAAGCGCGGCGTCGTATCGGAGCTGCTGATCCGCTTTGGTTACGTGCACGGAGTATAGAAAGAAGTCCGTGGTTACGTGTTTATGTTAGGTTGACGCCTGTTTGACGGCGAGACGAAAGGCGATACGGTGACGATCCCTTTCGGATGCTATGACCTTTTAAGTATTGATTCCGTGGGAATATCGGGATAAAAAGTATGTGTTAATCTATACACCGTGAAATTTGAATCACAGTTTTGCTAGAACAAACGTTGTTCAGACCATGGTCTACTACCATACTACAGCAAAAAACATAATTGGTTTTTGAAAAAACACAAAAAAAACAAAGTTTAGAATGTCAAGATTATCGTTACTCCCTACAACACAGACACCACGCATGGGACACAGCATTGTTTACAGGGAAATGTACCTCCATAAACGAAATTTAGTAAGCAGTAGATAATCTTAACATTTTAAACTTTGTCTTTTGTGTTTTTTCAAAAATCAATTTATGTTTTTTTTTTTATTGGATGCTGTAGAATGGTAGTAGACCATGGTCTGAATAACGTTTGTTCTAGCAAAACTGTGATTAAAATTTCACGGTGTATAAACGTTACAAACTATGTGTGGCAAATTTCATTCAAATCCGTTCAGTAGGTTTTACGTGATAGAGTAAAAAACATCCATCCATCCATCCACACAAACTTTCGCATCATTTAGTAGGATGACCCGCAGACGCGGCAGAGTGATGTGGGTATGTCGTCACGCATCACTTTAATAGAATTGGCAAAATGAAACAGTGGCTTATGGAAATCATGCATATTGGGCTGAGAGAATCACATCGTCACCTAGATTACGTTCTATAGTTACATTCCACTGACCACAGTGTGTGACCGTGGCCGCTAACGTTATCTGGCCTTTTTGTTCTACAGACATTGACCTCGGAAGTGACATAACGTTGGCATTTTTTGTAAGTGAGATAAGTACAACAGACTATTATTAGCTCCATGCTGTAATAAAGAGGCGGTTACTGTTATCAATGGTTTTTTTAACCTGTTAAGTTTCTGTTTCCAGAATCTTAATGCTTAATGAATGCCCAAATAAAAACCCACTGTTAGATTTTCTACACTCGGCTCAGCGCCTAAAGGTGAAAATCCAAAAGTGCGATTTTATTTAGTTGTCGTCTAGTTTTAGTGTAAATGGGAATTGGTTTTCGTTTCACTGAGTCTTGGAAGGGTCTTGAGGTTTGAGAGACGAAATAAAAATTGCGAAATAATCTCTCACAAGAGGCCTGTGACGATTATGTCTTAAGCAGATGCACCAGTGAAGCTGGACCTGAATCGGCCTGGCGGCGACGTCGTAAAAAGATGCCCATCCATAGATAAATATCCCGTCTCTCCACTATTCTATTGCCTACTCTAGGATGCATATCCGGTCCTGCCGGGGTTGCGAAGAAGTCCGAAAGGGATATCGTGGGCCCCCGGCAACATGGCAACCGAAAGAACACGGGTGGGTTTTAGTCAGTAAGAGTCTGACACGCCAGAAGTTATTTGATAATTTACCACCCAAAAAAAAGGATGCATATCCAGTACGGCTCGCAAATCCTTTCATATCCTAAGGGCACGTCTTCCCTACCATTACCGCGCCCCCCGGTCTACTCCTTGATATGCAATGGCCTCTGTAGCCCCATGAAGCATGAGGCTCCAGGGGCTAGTGCAAATCTTGGGGTCACGCTGGAGTCGACGCATTTCAATCATTCATTATCTCCAGGATCCATCATCGACTGCTTTAAAAATAAATAAATGGTATGATGACTCTTACCTCTCTTTCCACAAAAGTAGCTTCATAGAACTTATGGTGCCTCTCAGTGCCGAGCGAAAGTAGGGCATTTGAAAACAAATATATGCCGATCGCCATTTTCACTGACACGCTGGGGTTCAAAGACTGCACAGCCTCGTTTATCGTCATTATTGTGCGTGTCTGTGGAAAAAAAAAACAATTGTGATATTTCCAAAAATAGTACCTACTATCCCAAATTATAGAAAAAAAAAAAACAATTTAAATGAAATAATTAAGAGAATCGGATTTTTTTTTAAAAAAGAACCTTAAAAACTATGAAGGTGATTAAAAAAAAGTTTGTAATGACGAATTGTCCTTCGGAAGAGATAATAATTGTTTTGTAGTTTTAATGGTATTCTACTACCTACCTAAAAAGACTTAGTGGGCGTCAAAGAAGAGGATAAATTACCATATAATAGATAAACTAGCTAGCTAACTACTCTGTAAAAAGTTATGCGTGGTCTTGCATAAGAAAAAATATATACACGTCGAAATGAAACCTCCTCTTTTTTTAACGGTAAAAAAAGATTTGACATTATCTTGAGTCTTAATTTGAAAACCGGAGCTAATAAATAGTCAAATAGGAGTCAAAAATTAATTATCTAAAATCTAAAATTTAATCATGGTATCAAGCTTCCCAGAAAACTTTAAATAAGTGACTTGACTGGATTTTTTTTATTAGATTTCTTTAAACCTAGAAAAAAGATAAGGCAGACGATATTTTTTTTAACACTTCTAAAAATAAACTAAACAGAGACTGAACTGCTACCTACTTTTATTTAAGAAAAAGAATTAGTGTCCTCACGGGCGATGCCGCCGGCATCAGCTAGTACCATCATCTGTGCTAGTACTTAATATTGAGGGTGGCAGGGACATCGACGAAAAAACTGTTACCATGGACTGAGTACATGATTTTGAACCCCCCTGCGTTGAAATGTTTCGTCAGTCATAAAAAAAAATCTGTAGTTTCATAGAAAAGTGCAATACCTACGTGGTCAAAATGTATTAAATAGCTGTTTTTTTAATTTAAATAACTGATGAAAAATTTCAATGCAGGGTGGTTCAGAATCATATACTCAGTCCATGGTAACAGTTTTCGCGTCGATGTCCGTGCAACCCTGTCTAAAATTGGCTCTTACCCTTCGACTATAACTAGAGTTGACCATTTCTTTAGTATGGAATTTGTACTCGTTTATTTTCTTCAGCTGGAGCTGTGTGATACGTTTTTGTTCCTCCACCGTTGGCGCGACGGAGTTGTGTGCGAAGAGCGGGTCCTTCTCCAGGGTGTGCCATATTTTGTACTGGAACAATGGAAAGAGTTCGTTAGGAAATGGCAGAAACATCACGGTGAAAACAACTCCTCCACCTCAGCGAGGTGTATACTATTAAATATGAAAGTTATAGGTAATAATTATGGACTACATTCCCAAAGTGGACAAAAAGTTGTTGACAATGATAACGAATAGCTTAATGATGATTGAGAAATCAACGTTTCAGTATAAAGGCACTTCAGAATGCACTTATGCTTTATTTGTTCGACTATATTACGTAAGAAAATACAGGAATCTTCGTTATTACGTAAGAAAATACAGGAATCTTCGTTACCACGTATACTCTCATATCACGTATGCTCGTTACCAGGAACATGGTGTAAAGTTTACTCATCCCCCATAGAAAAAGGGAGGTTCCTCCGACCAAGTTTTTTATCTGGTGGGCAATTGCCCGACGATTGATGTCGGTTCCCTACAAAGTGGTTGAGCTGGATGGTGCTGATCCACGCGTCATGTTCGTGAACGGGCGCCGTCAGTTGACACGGGTCATCTCTTATCTGCCAGGGCTTATTTTTAATCTTATATTTTGAATTGCTTTTGATATTTTTTTTTGTACATTGTTCTCACATATAGAAGCAACAAGAATAATGTACTAAGGATTTTGTAATATCTATATTTAAAAGAGAGAGAAAGAGAGAGATGTCCTTGGAGTTTCTTGCCCGTTCTTTTCCATAGAGATCTTTCTGACTAACTGACCGACTCTTTGTCAATTCAAAAGTATAAATGATTTAATTGAAATAAATGCTTTGAATTTGAGTTTGGACGTTGTATATATGCTGGTCGCGTGGAAAACTCTGCTTGCGCGATACAGGATTTTGCGTGACGCCGATGAGTAATTCGTAGTGATGCAGATGCGCCACATCACTCCCTCTGGTACGCACGGCTACACATCAAGATATACATTTCCAGTATAAGCTGACCTCGCATGGTACGGAAATCCTACACAATACGAGATCAGCATAAACTGGAAATGTATAGTTTGATGTGTAGCCGTGTGTACACCAGCACAGATTGCGGGGATAATCTGTGATTAACAGCTAACAATAGAGGAACCGTGTTTAGTTTGTTACTGCAGCTATATTTCATAATATTGTTATAGTTAACGTTAGCTTCGGGACAGACAATCGTTCAAATCAAACCATTGTCACAATGCATAACATTGCATGCCTTTACCTACTTACTGCCTTGATAGCAAAATCACTACAGTTGCATGCAGAATCGATATAATCGGACGTAATCGAAAGAAAAATTGCGCTTAAATACTGGCCCTGAAACAGTTCTGCCCTACTTGATCTTAATATTTTTATTATTTAATTTAAATAAATGGACACGGACCTTACTCATGCATAAATTATATAATATATTTATAAAGCACTAGCGGACTCGACAGACGTTATGCTGTCCGAACAGCGCCACCCACCGGGTCCAATTGTATTTTCAAACCCTCTAGGGACCCACTCAAAAATACACACAAAATTTCATCCAAATCAGTCCAGCCGTTTAGGAGGAGTTAGGTAACAAACACATTTACAGAAGAATTATATATTTAAAGATTTACTATAATTATGTATAAATCTAAGCAGGTACGAGTGGGTGTTTAAAAAAAAAGAATTAAATCCTTTTATTTTGATAACAAAAATATTAATGTGTACTTAGACATCGTGCCCGCTTTTTCAACGCTAGTGTACTTATGTTACCCAAAAGATTTTAGAAAATTTAGGCACTGGCATGGCAGTCAGTCCACCCGTATTTAAATGGGATTACCATTATCGGTTTTCAGGAATGAACAGTACTCAGAGACAGTCGAGAGTGCTTATCCGGAATATATCTTTAGCCGTGACGAGATAAGACACAGGATTAACGTCAGCACATTTACACTCCATTTAATTTAGCATCAAACAAATTATGGCTAAACAACGACAGTTAAGTACAGATTTCTCCGAATACAAACGAATGCTAATATTAGATATATCATGTATAATAATTTGAATTCAGAACTAAGTACTTTGTTGTTGTTTTGTTTTGATTTCCGTGTGAACTATATAGAGCTGTAAAACTATTTTCCTATCTGTCGTACCTGCGACTTTAGCAGCTTTCCTCCCATTTTTTAAATAAATTACATTAAGTTAAAAGAGTATTAACAACTCTATATACTTCCAAGTCGATTGAGAGCGTCCGGTCTGCACAGGGCAACTGATAGAAATCCGACGACTGACGAAACACAAAGTTTGCCGGACATTAAGAAAATAGAAATACTGTAATTGTGTAATATTGTTGAAGTAACTGCATTTTAGAGTAATTTTTTAAATGTAAATAGTAAATAGATTACATTGCTTTGTATTTATCGTGAAATAACGGAGTTTATTATAAGTTTATAATAACGAAATTAAGAAACGTTGATAACAGTTTTTTTTCTAATTTTTTAGTAACTGGTGTATAGACTTATCGGGCATTATATCTAAATTACTCAATACCTCGAAAATTCTTTGGCATAAAACAATCATTATAAATATTTGAAAGCGATTAACAACAACATAAACATCACGCCTTGGTTTCCCGAAGGGTTGGGTAGTATCTATAGTAGTACACCCACATTTCGCCAGTTATGTTTAAGTCCCATGTAATAGGGGCGAGCGTATTGCCATCAACGAAATGAAATGAAATTGTTTATTCTGTAAATAGGATATCGAAATCACTTTTACACGTCATATAAACCGGGCACAAATCCAGACTCCGGGCTGCTACTGAGAAATTCCAGATAGAAAAACTAAATAACACTTAGCCCGACCTGGAAATCGAACCCAGGACCTCACGCTCAGCAGTAGCGCTTGCGACCACTACACCAACGAGGCAGTGATTAAGTAACTATTTAAAAGCATTTACGAGAATTGATTTCGTTATAACAAATTTTTAATTTAGGTACCTAAATACTAATAAAAATTCCGTTTGTGTTGTAAGCAATACACAACTACCTAAACAGACGGACTCCTAATACGGAAACTTGATATTTTTATCCTGATGCTAAAATTGCACCCACGTTGCCTTCATCATCGCAACTCATCATTTTCCTGCCCTATTATGAGCGTTTATTCTGGCAACGTCGCAAATATATTATGTCAAATATTTCGCTGTTTTGATTTGGCAATATTAGGTATTGTATGGAATTAAGAAATATGGCTAACTAGTGAACTAAAAATATTGATTATGAAATGCAATAATTAACATCGTAACACCGAATATTTAGTTTTAGATGTAAAAAAAGTAAGTATTTGGAAACTTTCCAAATGCCTTTTTTACTCCTAAAACGGTTACAACATCAAATTCAGATTTATTGAAGTGAAAACTTCTTTAGGTGCGTTGGGTATTTTTGAGATGGGAAAAAACAATTGAAATCGCGACACCGTTACCGACACCTCATTTTTGTAAACGCGATTGTGCTCTTTATTTACATTCAGTTACGGATCAATGTTCTATGCAAGTATTTTTACTTTAAATGATTTGGAAGTTTTTTTTTGTAAACGCGATTGTGCTCTTTATTTAGATAAGGTTATGGACCAATGTATAACCAACCAACCAAGACCGGATCAAGTATTTTGCTTCCACCAAGGCGATCTTGTTCAAGTTTTCACTTCGGTCGGCACTCCCGGAGTGCCACTGTTTTTTTTATTAAAATCTAGTTCACTAGTTAGCCAAATTTCTTATTTCCATACAGTAATATTATTGCCAAATTAATCAAAACAGTGAAATATGTGACAGCTATTTGCGACTTTTTTTTATAGGTAGGCCATCTCGTATTTGACCTCTGAGATCATGACTACTTAACCAGCCTTTCCTGTGGGTGCCTTAAAACTACACTTAAAACCTCCAGCCAAGGGTTATTCAACTTTGCTAATTAAAACTAGGTGAACTTAGGCTTAGGGCGTCAACCGGAGGGAGGACATCAAGGATGGGACGGGCTGGATCAAAGTTTTGATCATGATTATTAGAATTTAAAGCTACGTGCTCAGCTGCAACAACTGCTGGCACCTCGTTATCGAGCAAGGGTCGGGGGGCAATATCATTTACTCGGGGACGCGGTCGCGATCGCAAAGAACCTCGGCGGCGAGGTCGGAATGACGGGAGGCGTCTGTTTTTGTACACTGTGCTGGTTTCCCTATTGCTCTCCTGGAGGAGGGTAAAGGGGTCATCAGGGTTGGTAAGGATTCGCTTAGCGCGGCGGATATTTGCGACGTTGCCCACTTTCAGTATAAACGTTCTTAAATACTTACCTACCAATTCTTTTTTTTTTTTTTATGTATGTCCACCGATTTCTCCGTCATTTGTGGACCGATTTTGAATTTTTTTTTTTTTGTTTTAAAGGGTATGCTCCCAAATTGGTCCCATATAAATTTTATTAACTTTGCTTGGGTAGTTTTTGAGTTAGCTACAAAATACGTATTTTTTTCCCACTTAGTATGTAGATGATATGATAAGTTCTTGACACTGGTAGCAGGTAGTGGTATTCAAATGTGTGTGGGGTAGGTACCACAACTAAAAAGTGAAAAATAAAAACTTTTTACAAAAAAAAAACAACCGACTTCCAAAAAAAAACACTACAAAGTGAAAAATAACTTTAATTTCGGAAGTCGGTGGCAAAAAACGAAAACACAAAACCCAAGACACCGACTTCCGAAATTAAAGTTATTTTTCACTTTGTAGTGTTTTTTTTTGGAAGTCGGTTGTTTTTTTTCATTCATACTTCTTAGTCTTCGTCGTTTGTTCATCATAGTCGTCATCTTGGCAGTCACTCCCTTTCTAGCCATATCATCTTTTACACTACATATCCTTTCATTAGTCTTCCCCTTTTTCTATAGCCCTCCACATTCATACTCAAACACTTTCCTAATTCCTCCGCATATATATTCCTACATATTCTTAATCCAATTTCCGAATACATAATCCATATTTATAGCCGTGGATATGACATCGATTATTGGAATTACAAACAGCACTACAGGCAATTGTCTATTTTGATAAGAACTTCATACATTTTTAATGCACAGACGAATCGATATTAACTTAACCAACTACGTTTCAGACATATCGATGGTAATAATAATTAATCGTATAGAAGCAAAATTGGGTCTCGAGGACGTGGCTAAATAATAACAGCCGCACGGGTCGAGCTACGCTTGCCGCGGTCGGTTCCTAGATGGGTGACCATCCATTACATATCCAGATCCCTCCGTGCCTCAGAAAGCACGTTAAACCGTTAGTCCCAGCTGTCATTTGTAGATCTTTGACAGTCGTTACGGGTAGTCAGAAGCTCGTAAGTCTGACAACCAGTCTTATGGTCGTTTCCTATGGAGAAGAGCCGGCAAGAAACTCCACGGTTACTATTTTAAAAATAAATAGCCTTTACAATACAATTTTTTCAAATAAGAGGACAGTGTATGCCTATCAACATGTACCATGTACTTAACAAAATAGAAAATGTTCTACAAACAGTAACTGGGTTTTGGAGGTCAGATAGGCAATCGCTCCATGTAAAATACTGGTATTCAGCTGCATCTGGTTAGACTGGAAGCGGACTGCAACACGTTGGGAAAATGCTAGGGAGATATGCATTAGCAAAATTGGGTCTTATACTTTCCGAAGCGAAAAATCAAGATAGCTCAGCGCGATTTTTTGCACGACAGTTTCTCTTTTTAACTGACTTCCAAAAAGGAGGAGGGTCTTTTTACAATAATACGTATTTTTCTCACTTAGTCTATGTGGATGATGTAATGATGTTATAATACGTTCCTGTCACTGTTATTTACATAGCAGGTAGTGGTATTCGAATTTGTGTGGAGTAGGTACAGTCAGCGTCAAATAGTTAGTGACACTCAGGGTATTCAAATAAATAGACGCAACCAAAAAGTCAATAATATCGGTACAAACTATGTTGTCTTATTGTTGTCAACAATATAGTCGCTCAAAAGGTCGAGACGTTTAAAATGTCATATAGATCGGTTCAGTCAAACCGCCATAAATATAGTTACAGTCACCCCGCCAATGGTATCCAAGCATTATAAGTATTCAAAAATATGGAACACATTAGAGAAATAAACTTTACGGCTTTATATATTAAATATTATTTCTCACGTCAACATTTCACAAAATCAAATGGATAGAAACTTCTGCTGTCCTTTTCATTATAAGCATGACGTCAATGACGCAATTTCTATGTAGCGGTGCACACATTCAGTTCGCGTACGGTTTTGTCTCCAGAAGTCCAGTAGTGCTATTCTGTAAAAATCTCACCGTGATAACTTAGGTGAAGTGAGCTGCCAATAGTGTCAATCCTTAGCAACTGACAGCTCACTCCACGCTCACTTCACCTAAGATAACACGGTGAGATAGTTACAGATATTTATATGCTCTGTGGTTACAGAATAGCACTGCAGGTCGCCTTGGCCATCGTGCGATTGTGCTGATTAATTGTCGAAATGTGTGCACCGCTACATAGAAATTGCGTCATTGACGTCATGCTTATAATGAAAAGGACAGCAGAAGTTTCTATCCATTTGATTTTGTGAAATGTTGACGTGAGAAATAATATTTAATATATAAAGCCGTAAAGTTTATTTCTCTAATGTGTTCCATATTTTTGAATACTTATAATGCTTGAATACCATTGGCGGGGTGACTGTAACTATATTTATGGCGGTTTGACTGAACCGATCTATATGACATTTTAAACGTCTCGACCTTTTGAGCGACTATATTGTTGACAACAATAAGACAACATAGTTTGTACCGATATTATTGACTTTTTGGTTGCGTCTATTTATTTGAATACCCTGAGTGTCACTAACTATTTGACGCTGACTGTACCACAACAAAAAAGTGAAAAATAAAACTCTTTCCAAAAAAATAACAACCGGCTTCCTGAATAAAATACAAAAAAAAATGTTTAGGTACATAAAAAAAACAAGACTTATTTAATTTCGGAAGTCGGTGACAAAGAACGAAAATTCAAAACCAAAGACTTTTTAGTGTTGTGGTACCTACCCCACACAAATTCGAATACCACTATCTGCTATGTAAATAACAGTGAAAGGAAGTTATCATATCATCCACATACTAAGTGGGAAAAAATACGTATTATTGAAGCTAACTCAAAAACTACCCAAGCAAAGTTAATAAAATTTATATGGGACCACCTCTGAAGTATAATATGATCTACCAAACAAAAAAGAATCATCAAAATCAATTCATAATTGGCGGAGTAATGGCGTAACAAACTTACAAAAAAAAAAAACGTACAGTCGAATTGAGAACCTCCTCCTTTTGGAAGTCGGTAAAAAGAGAAAAATTGCTTTAATTTCGGAACTCGGTGGCAAAAAACGAAATTTCAAAACCAAAGACACCGACTTACGAAATTAAAGTAATTTTTCACTTTGTAGTGTTTTTTTGGAAGTCGGTTGTTTTTTTTTTTGTAAAAAAAAATTCAAGTAAATGAAGTATTATTTCTCTATCAATGCCATAACACAATGCAAGCTATGAACACACACATAACTAGTCTTTGATAAATTTTAATGTGTTTTTACACAGAGCAATCAACAATAAAGTACTGAAGGCTGAAAGTATGAATAAAATTGACCAATAAATGACGGTTTCACGATTTCAGGGTCACGTCGGATCACGTGTTGTACGGTCATGCAGAGATTAGACATATTACACTAATGTGCTGATAAAATAACCTAACGGTGCACTGTTTAGTGTATTTTATGTTAATTTTGAATTAGGTCGTCAGGAAAGGTGTCAATGTTCGGGATTTTGGTATCAGTGATCTCGTTTCATGATTGGAGGAGCTCGTGGCTAAGTAATAACAGCTGCACGGATCAATCCATCAGGTTAAGCTACACTTGCCGGGGTTGGTCCGTGGATGGGTGACCATCTTTACATATGGAGACTCCTCCGTGCCTCGGAAAGCACGTTAAACTGTTGGTCCCAGCTATCATTCGTGAATCTTTGATAGTCGTTACGGGTCATCAGAAGCCTGATAGTGTAGCCACCAGTCTTACCAAGGGTTATCGTATTACTCAATTACTGGGTTGTGAAGGTCAGATAGGCAGTCGCTCCATTTAAAATACTGGTATTCAGCTGCATCAGGTTAGACTGGAAGCCGACCCCAACATAGTTGGGAAAAGGCTGGGCAGATTGATTGATCTCGATTCATGTTGTTAGTTTAGTTACTTACTTATACATAGACATAATTAAATCAAATGATGATATTGCGCAAAATAATTTCATAACATTCAAGTCTTTCTCTGAGTCGCACATCATACTCAAGTCTCTAACCAAATAAAAAACCAAGACAGCGCTGCGAACAATACAGTGAAGCATGCCAGAACTACACCTCCGCTCTGTGCATACACGCTCACACGCACAAATTTACAATCAAACTACACCACACTAAGTGCACACATGTGTACGAAACCGGCCTCACGTTACTGTTGACAGCGTTTTTATTTGGTCTGAGACTAAGGTATACCGATAGGGAAATCGTGGCCCCCGGCAACAGGGCAACCGGAGGAACACGGGTGGGTTTTAGTCAGTAAGAGTCTGACACGCCCTCCCGCTCCGCCCAGAGCGGGAGAAGTTATTATCCATGGTATGTCCATTTCTTTTTTTTTTTTTTTTACATTTATTTAGTATATTGCATCACACTATATTAAAAATATATGTATATTTTTCTTTAAGTACGCTGCACTTATACAGCGTCATATTTGTTTGCTGCACCGGTTGACGTCATTACGTCGGCGCCGGCTGTCGCTGAAAACCAGCGCTGGGGCTCTGTCTTGCATAGGGTCGTAGCATAATGCTGAGCGATAGCCGATTTGCGTGGATGTGACGCATGCTTCCCCCAACCTTATTTCATTTTTATATTCTAAACAATACTTTTCTGCGTCATGTTTACCGCAAATAAACGTTTTTTCTTTCTTTCTTTCTTATTTGATAATTTCCCACCCAAAAAAAATAAAAAAAGGTATGCTGGATTGCAGTTACATATTCTTGCATTACTATAATTTATTCTACAGACCAAGTTCAATTGACGAGGTCTCGACCAATATCGCGTTTATCGTCCTATTTCTCATACTCTTTGATGGGGTTCCCCAGTCTTATCGATGAGTCTACGGAGGAACGTAAACTCTAGACATTCATACTTTGATCTCAATATCTAGTCACGGCGGCACTTAATGAGAGTTCATCGCTACTTGTATATATTTGTATAGCAACCTATGTATGTATGATTTCCACTTTGAACTAGAACTGGGAATCTACTCCGTATAAACTTGTATAATGTTATACTAAGAGCCCGTTCATTAATTACGTGAGGTGATTTTGGCGATTTTTCGACCCTCCCTTGGCGAGATGTCGTGAGATTTAGCTTGATTTTTGATTTTAGCCAAATCTCACGACATCACAAAAATCTCACTATCATTAGGAGGGGGAGGGCCCCCTCCTAATCTGGCAGTGAGATTTTTCAAAATGGGAATCAGCTAGTACTTAATACACAGTGAACGGAACTTCGTCCCAACCGGATGTCCCACGACACCTCTCGTTTTTGTTCTGCCATATTTTAGAAACATGTTTTACTTAGTTAATTTAAATTTTCTCGCAATTTTACACTGTCTCAAAAAGGGAACTGCCGCATATTATGTAAAAAAATCAAGAGCCTGTGGCCAAAATTCAGTTGGACTTACTTACATAGTCGAATTCAGTAGCAAGATTTTCACAAAAAAAAAAAATTGTAAGTTTTCCCCTTGACAGGAAATAATATCAAGGACAGCTTATAACAATAATCACTACTATCACATCTGATTTAAATTCGTAATTCATTAATGAGCCGTGTTATCAATCAAAACAAAGTATTTTGGCTACATTATCTTACTTGATTTACATTGAATATATATTAAGATATCACATCTGGAATGAGTCAGATTACTTCGCATTAAGTTATGCTCCAATAACACACAGGTGCATTAAATAATTAAAATATGAATGAGAAAATAACTCTGTGTGTCTGTCTTTATGTCAGGAATACACACTATACACCTCTAAACCACAGAACCAATATAGTTATGGAATTTGATAGATTAGGCAAGTTCTGGATATTGGGATTAAAAAAACATTTTACAAAAAAAAAAATCTACTGAATTCCAAAAAAAACACTACAAAAAGAGAAAAATAACTTTAATTTTTGTTTTGAATTTTCGTTTTTTGCCACCGACTTCCGAAATTAAGACCAGGCACTCCAAAGACAATTTCCACGCAAACTCCGCTATGTGCTAAACGCTAACACATCAGTAATAATGCTGAATATCGCGTGCGCTCTTTGGTCGTGTTCGAGCACGGAACTAAATGTCGTAAGTCTCAATTCTTATTTCGTTTATAGCTAAAGTAATAATTGATCTAGAGATAAAATATCTTATGTCTGGATAATAAACTATATTTTCTTACTGTCAATAATTATTTTAGACATAAAAACCGAGTAATCTTGTTTTTGTTTCAAATAATCTTAAAAAAGACATGATTTTCGAATAAAAATTAATCGAGCGAAAATGTGCCAATTACGTATCTGTCTTAAATATGGAAAGAAAAAGATCCAATAAATCATATACTAAAGTTCCATTTTGATTGCGAGAGTTTTTCAGAATACATGCAAATTAACACACAATTTTGGGAGCCTCCTCTTAAAGTTTTTTTTCACTTTTTACTTGTGGTTCCTACCCCACTCAAATTCGAATACCTGCTATGTAAATAACAGTGACAGGAACTTCATATCAACCACATAGGTACTAAGTGGGAAAAATACGTATTATTGAAGCTAGCTAAAAAACCACCCAAGCAAAGTTAATAAAATTTATATGGGACCACCTCTGAAGTATGACCTACCAAACAAAAAAGAATCATCAAAATCGATTCATAATTGGCGGAGTAATCGCGTAACAAACATACAAAAAGAAAACATACAGTCGAATTGAGACATCCTCCTTTTTGAAGTCGGTTAAAAATATTATCACAAGTGGTTTCATAAACAATTGAATACTCAAATAGTTTCTTTAAGTGACTGTTGAGTCAGTAATGAACGAGAGGCAGGTCTAATGGTACGACCATTACTATGAATCAGAGGCAAAGACACACAAATTGTACACGTAAGTTAGTTTAATTACTGTTATGCCAGCCTGTAATTATGTACAGTAGACCGCATGTACTTCGGTGATATTATTTTGACCTTAAGAGTGGCCAACCCGTCATACTTTTCATACAAACGCTCGTACGTGATTATGGCGTTGTAACACATCTTTCTTTAATTCTTTTAAACTAATGGGTATCTTGTGCACTATATCTAGGTTTCTATTAAATGAAAAAATAAAAATTTGGCGAAACAAATTCAATATAAGCCTCCAAAAATCTGCTTTTTTGCACAAATTTTACCTCAACTTTGACCGTTCATAATGTACTTATAAATTGTAAAAGTAAAGAAAACATCTTTATAGAAACCTCGCCCATGTAATGGAGATTCTAAATTACAAAAAAATATTTTACAAACTTGTAAGGCGTATTCAAAAACACGTATTTCCTGAAACCAGTTATTTTTCGTACAATGTTATCGCGTTCTCACTTGCTTGTTAGCGGTTCTCACTTGCGCTGGATGAAACAACAAGCTTTTCGACCATGCTCGCGTTGACGATAGACGGATCGGGAAGGGCCCCCTTAAGGGGACTGCAGGAGCTAAACGCAAGTTTTATAATGCATAGCTTCCGCCCGCGCCTTCGTCCGAATCTTCCTCATGAATTGGGCTATCCAATGCAAAAATAATTTTTCGAATCCGAATTGTCGTTCCGAAGATTAACCCCTACATACAAACTTACAAACAAAAAATTTTGCCTCTTTATAATATTAGTACCTATAGATAAGTACGAAAGTGAGTTTGTTTGTTGCGCTTTGTATGGAATTTGGCACATGAGTAGACCATGACCTGGAGAAGGACATAGGCAACTTTTCATCCTGGATAGCAGACGAAGTCGCGGGCAACTGCGGCATACTGAAAGGTACGTCTACCACGTCTTAGTGTGGATTTCACCAATGAAACTAAACGCGATCAGCACTTTTAAATCGCGTTTAAGAGCTGTCAGTGTCAATATTCCATAACAACTTTGACACTGACAGCTCTTGAACGCGGGCAGTTTCATTGATGAAACAGCACACATATCAACTCGGAAAGGGATCGTCACCGTATCAACTCGAGCCATTCAGTATTCTTTGTATGAAACTCCCTACTGCAACGCACACTAATCGGAATCGTAACGTAATCGCCTCGCCTCGGGACAAGTTCACGAACCAAGGCGATACGGTGACGATCCCTTTCCGAGTTGATATGTGTGCTATAAGCCTACTACTTACCCACATAGCAGACTGGCAAAAAAAAAGTGGTAGCACTCCGGGAGTGCCGACAGAAGTGAAAACTTGAACAAGATCGCCATGGTGGAAGAAAAATACTTGTATGATCCGTAACGTAATATAAATAAAGAGCACAATCGCGTTTACAAAACCTTTAAAGTAAAAATACTTGCATAGAACATTGATCTGTAACGAAATATAAATAAAGAGCATAATCGCGTTTACAAAACAAACCGGCCAAGTGCATGTCGGACCACGCACAATGTAGGGTTCCGTAGTTGGGATGAATTTATCCCAAGAACAAACTTAACTTTGTAGTTGAAAAAAGAAATCTTTCATACGGAATGTATAATGTAATGTATCTAAGTTGGTCGATTATTACTCGTTAACTTGTAAAGCCTACTCAGCTGTGATAGTTTTCCTTTTAAATTCGTTATATAAGCTACTGCCGTGAATTTTTTCACATATCTAAAACCAACCATTTAGCTGGCAGGGCGGGGACACTTGACTCTAACAAAATTCTTTGAATGAACAAAATTCTTTGAATGAACAAAATTCTTTGAATGAACAAAATTCTTTGAATGAACAAAATTCTTTGATTCTCTGAATTTTCACTTTAAAGCTTAATATTTCGCAAACGGATCTCTGAATTCAAAAATAGTTTTAACACACTCACAATGTTTTTAAAAGACCTTTTCAACGATACCTCACACTAAGGGATAGAAAAAAAAAAAAAACATCCCCACTTTACGTGTAGGGGAGGTACCCAAAAAATTTTTTTTTTCATTCTTTTATTTTACCACTTTGTTGGCATGATTAATATGTATATCCATGCCAAATTACAACTTTCTAGTACTAACAGTCTTGGAGCTAGACCGCGGACAGACAGACAGATAGACAGACAGACAGACGGACATGACGAAACTATAAGGGTTCCTTGTTTACTACGGAACCCTAAAAAGAGGTGTCGTCATGGTGTCGCGAAATCAATGGTTTAGTCCCATCTCAAAAATGCCCAACGCGTAAGAAGTTTTCACTTCAGAAATTCACTTCAATATGAGCAATTTTTTCTCAGCGTTTGTGGTTCATTCGAAGAAGCAGACAAGATGACGCCTCGCAGCCTCTACACGTAATCCTTTAGTCACCTTTTATGATAAGCACGTAGGTAGAGACTAAATTATTCTGTGTCGAACACTACACATACCATGACACAATACATTGACGACTTCTGATACACAACTATGATAGATTAACAGTTCCATTAACATCAGAAGAAAGCAATGAATAGAATATTAGAATGACTACAGTATTACTTGATTTTGAACCTTGTATCTCTTTAATTTGAGTCTTAAATGATTCTCGACTTTCGGCACAGTTTGCTTTAGAATTTACTTCTGAATTCAAGTAACATAGAACTGTATTTTCCACTGATAAAGTTCAGAATCGTGTGGGATTCATATTAAATTCGTGAAGGTCTTCATTGCATAGCTATTCCTCGACTTGAATAGTTCATTCAGTATTAGGAAAGCATATTTCCGTTTTATTAATTTCATGAACTGAATGCACAAGTAGTAGTTGTTTCTAGAATACGCTAGGTTGATAATTAAACGTTATTTCTAATAAATCGTTTGTATTATCGTTACGTTCCCTCCAAGTGGAATATTATGTTATAAATACACGGAATTTTTCCTATTATGTATGAAACATTGCATTGTTTATTTATTAAATTAGTTATACTGATTGTGAGAGAGAATTGTGGTCACATTACAAATCTTCACATGCACACAATCGCACACTATGAATAGAGTGTAGGTACCGTAGTAGGTACTTCGTCCATTTTGATTTGTTTCAACTTTTTAACCGACTTCCAAAAAGGAGGAGGTTATTATGTTCGACGCGTATGTTTGTTTTTTTTTTTATGTATGTCCACCGATTTCTCCGTCGTTTATGGACCGATTTTAAAAATTATTTTTTTGTTTGAAAGGGTATGCTCCCAAATTGGTCCCATATAAATTTTATTAACTTTGCTTGGGTAGTTTTTGAGTTAGCTACAAAATACGTATTTTTTTCCCACTTAGTATGTAGATGATATGATAAGTTCCTGTCACTGGTAGCAGGTAGTGGTATTCGAATGTGTGTGGGGTAGGTACCACAACTAAAAAGTGAAAAATAAAAAACTTTTTACAAAAAAAAAACAACCGACTTCCTAAAATGGGCCCTATCAGAATACCAGCGCTGAGACATTTATTTTTTAAATGTCGCAGCATATGCTGAGATAGGAGCCTTTTGGCCTCGTACAGGACTTTCTGTTTTTGGTTTTTTACCTTGTTTTTTATTTTTTCTTTTATTTTTTTTATTAATGTTTTAAGGTGAAGGTGTTTAGTTTAATTTTTTATTCCTTGTGCGAGTCTCAATAAATACTTTTTCTTTCTTTCTTTCTTTCTTCTTTCTAAAAAAAACACTACAAAGTGAAAAATAACTTTAATTTCGGAAGTCGGTGGCAAAAAACGAAAACAAAAAACCCAAGACACCGACTTCCGAAATTAAAGTTATTTTTCACTTTGTAGTGTTTTCTTTTGGAAGTCGGTTGTTTTTTTTTGTATTCTTGTGGTTTCAACTGTACAGCGAAAATGTGACTGTAATTTACGTAAGTAGCGTAATTATTTTTGGGATAAAAAAAATTACCTACCTATATTAAAAAAACTTTTTACAAAAAAAAAACAACCGACTTAAAAAAAAAAACACTCCAAAGTGAAAAATAACTTTAATTTCGGAAGTCGGTGACAAAGAACGAAAATTCAAAACCAAAGACACCGACTTCCGAAATTAAAGTTATTTTTCACTTTGGAGTGTTTTTTTTTGAAGTCGGTTGTTTTTTTTTTGTGAAAAGTTTTTATTTCTCACTTTTTAGTTGTGGTACCTACCCCACACAAATTCGAATACCACTACCTGCTATGTAAATAACAGTGACAAGAAGTTATCATATCATCTACATACTAAGTGGGAAAAAATACGTATAATTGAAGCTAACTCAAAAACTACCCAAGCAAAGTTAATAAAATTTATATGGGACCACCTCTGAAGTATGATCTACCAAACAAAAAAAGAATCATCAAAATTGGCGGAGTAATCGCGTAACAAACATACAAAAAAAAAAAAACATACAGACGAATTGAGAAAGTCCTCCTTTTGGAAGTCGGTTAAAAATGACAGAATTCGATTCAGTGAACGATTCTGAACAAACTACTTTCGAAATGTCCATTATTCAGTTACACATTGTTTATTTATGAAATCGCCAGCCCGGCTTGAGCTAGCGTAGCCTTCTTTGTGTGAGAAGATGTCTTTTCCCTGCAGTGGGGCACTAATGGGCTGGTATTAATATGATATTACTTATCCTCTATTACGCATATTTCTTAGCAAGAGGAAAAAACTTAACTATATTTGACTACCTGGGCTGTTTACCTAATCAAACTACAAAGCCTCTCAAGGAAAATATGGTTCGGTAGGATACTTGTTATCCTAGTAAAAACCTCAACAGTAATCCACTGTTTTAAATGTTTCTTTTTTTAGGGCCCGTCCTCAAAAGGCAAAAAACCGGCATTTATACCAAAAACAAACTTAACATTGTAGTTGAAAAACATGTTCTCCCATACATCGATATACGGAAAGTTTAATGTGAAACAACAAATTAACGCTTTTCGGACTTTTCCTTTACGTGTGCTATGACCTTGCTTCTTGCCAAATTTCATAATGCTAGGTCAACGGGGAGTACCCTATAAGTTTTGATATATTTGAGACTATCAAAATATGTACAGACTGACAGACAGACAGACGGACAACGAAGTGATCCTATCAGGGTTCCGTACCAGAAAAGGAAAAAAACGGAACCCTTATAAGATCACATCGTTGGCCGGTTTTTTTTACCTCTTGACAATAATACTGCAAGCATCATAATCGATTCAGGTTTTGCGCCCCAGTTGTTTAAGAGGAAAGTTTAAACAAAAACCAGACTTCAAAACGAGACCGAGAGAGTGTTAGAAGGCTAATGGACTTGAATTTATGACTATACGACATGATGATGTTTACGAGGCTACGAACTTTGGTAGAACCACAAGATGAAGGGTTACCGACCTTCGAGAGTCCTACCTAAGAATTTTTCTAAAACAGTATCTTTATTTATACAGGGTGGCAGGGACATCGACGCGAAAACTGAAACCATGGATTCAGTACATGATTCTGAACCCCCTGCGCTGAAATTTTTCGCCGGTTATTAAAAAAAAATCAGCTGTTAAAAGTGAGTGAGAAAAGTGCAATACCTACGCGGTCAAAATGTATGGAACAGCTGATTTTTTTTAATAACCTACGAAAGATTTCAACGCAGGGGGGTTCAGAATCATGTACTGAATCCATGGTTTCAATTTTCGCGTCGATGTCCCTGCCACCCCGTATATCGGGTGGCCCCCATCGACGCGCAAACTGAACAGTAACCATGAATTCAGCTCATGATTCAAATTCAAAAGTCATTTATTCAAACTAGGCTGAGAATCACCACTTTTCGTACGTCAAAATTACATATGACAGTCACCCAAAACGCCCACCCTTCACCACTTTCTAGTGCTTTAGATGGGAAGAAGAAGTGGCGCAACATACTCCCCAGCAGCACAGCTGTCTATTCAAGTTAGAAAAAAATGATTCTATACAATATTATGCAAAATAATTTACGAGTACATTACGCAACACAAAACATAATTTAAATGATAAATTATTGGCCATATGTCAGCTAGCACAAAAAATAGACTAGCGAAAAAAATTTTGATCAGTTACCAAAAAAAAAAAAATGCTATTTCTTAGAAAAGTGCAATACCTACTTCACTAAATCTAAATAATCAAATCTGTGGGAGTAATTTCGTGAAAAGGGATGGAAGTGTGTCACAGGACGAGACGGGGAAGCGCGCGCTATTTCACCAATGAGCGCGCGCGGTGCTAGAGTTGAGCCGTCAGAAACGACCTTGACGAGGCCCCGCCTCTTTAATGTTGCATATTACCAAGGTGAGATCGAGATGCCAGAAGTTACACATTTTATGCAACTTCTGTAATGTTTGCTCGTTTTTTTTTTTGTAACCGACGGATCTTTTCAACACAGCAGTATTTAGGATCATGTGCCACCCTTTATATTTTTTTAATTGGTGTTATACAATGTTATGTACGTGTATGCATAATACAAAAATATTAAAATATCGAGCTTCACAAATGAATTTATAATAATTGCATTCACAAATATTCATGTATCATTGTTATCTTAATTGCTAGTTATAATATTATTCTTAAAATTAATTAATTGATAATATGGACTGTAATAATGGATGAAATAAGGTGTATAATTATTTTAATTAGGATTGCCTCATTAGTCTAGTGGTTGCAAGCGCTACTGCTGAGCATAAGTCCTGGGTTCGAGCCCCGGACGGGCAATGTTTTTGGGTTTTCCATCAGGGATTTCTCAGCAATAGGCAATAGGTTCGCCCGCTATTACATGGGACTTAAAACATAACTGGCGAAATACTATCACAGGGAAAGCACAGGTGTAAGTAAGTAAGTAAGTAAGTCGTTTATTCTGCAAATATGGGTACAGTACATGATGATAAAGAAAACAAATAGATTCAGCCATATTTTACCAATAGGCATGCAAAAGTTATAGTTTGACGCTAAAATGAAAACATGAAAGCATGAAAGCTAAAAGATAAAGATATGCCTCATCATCTGCCCGCATGTTGGGGTCGGCTTCCAGTCTAAATGGATGCAGCTGAATACCAGGATTTTATACAAATATCAACTGCCATTCCGTCTTACACAGCACAATACCCCTTGGTAAGACTGGGTGTCTGAATTTCGGGCTTCTGACTACCCGCAACGACTGTCAAAGATCTACGAATGACAGCCGAGACCAACGGCTTAACATGCTTTCCAAGGCATCGAGGGGTCTGGATATGTAATGGATGGTCACCCATCCACGAACTAGCCGCGGCAAGCGTAGCTTAACCTTAACCCGTGCGGCTGTTATTATTTAACCACCACAAATCCCTCCAATATATTTTTGGAAGTGTTTGAGTAATCTTTACTAATTGATCACTTAATGATATTATAATAAGCATTATATCATTAGGCTGTAAAACTTGTAAAACTATCAGCAATTATTTCCATCAAAATGTAATAAATCATATTTTAATTAAATAGGTAAAACTAAGCCTCTAACTTTACTGTCAAAAGTATACTTAAAACTAAATATAACGTTGCTGAATTAATATGATATTCATATTACACTTAAAATATTAAATAAATTTTGGCATTCTTGGCTTTTCAAAGTTTAAAATATATTATGGAAAATACTAGTATATGTAGATATCCACTTATTTGTACGTAAATAGTTAACAAAGAGACAAGTTAATATTAAAAATAGAAATATTACCTCATAATTGTTTTTGTTTGCAAAATATTTAAATTCCGGCAAGTATTCAGATAAAAACCATTTCACTGAACTATACTTTTGTCTGTGACTTTTGTTAAGTGCAATTACTTATTTATTTTTATTATTCTTTTGTTTCCTTTAAAAGTCACATAACTTGACAACATAACACTCGTAATTAAATCTTTGATTTCATTGCTGTTTTCTTTATTAATAGATTTTTAAATAAGTAAAAAAGATTGCACTTTAGAGGTTTAAGTAAGGTAAACAGTGTTTACATTATTGCAATTTTTGTAGGGATTTCTTATTTATTTGAAAAATAAAATACACCCCTGTTACTCGCCGATAATGTAGCTTTCTATAGATGAAAGATTTTTTAAATCTGTTCATTATTTTTTGAGTTTATCTATTACAAACAAATATACAAAAAATCAAATCTTTTCTGTTTATTATAATATTAGTTTAGAAGTTTAGACTAATACCATAGAAAGAAATGTGGATATTGGTTACTAAAAGAATATGGGGCATTCTGGTAAAAAAAATGCAGAAGATGGAACTTGGAATATTATGTCATGGGTATGAGAAAATAAATGATATGCACTTAGCAAAGTATTTTCAATAAAGGTATCTAATATAGTAGGTATGTCATGATAACTATCTGTAAGCATTTTTTTTTTTAGCATACTTTCAACGAAAATAACTCCAAGTGTAGCTAGCCATTTCCATATTTTTATATGACCTACAAAAGGCAAGTTAGAACCAATAATTTTAATGATCACTAATGATGATACTTTTAACAGCGGTGGTTAATATTCTTTGGCTATGTTGTGACCATTTGACTATGTCAGACACGTCCCAAATATCTTGCTTGGCCTTGACTAATGTGATAAAACTTTGTATTCGCATAACATATTTATTTCAAGCATTTTATGGTGATCATTTGAATACAATTAAACCAAAATATGGTCAGTGGGTGGTATTAGGGGCGGATTTTAGCAACTTAAATTATTGGCCCAGTGAACAATTGAATTGAATTGTTAATTTCGTAATTTTTTTTCATAATTGCATTATTGAAAAATTTAATTACTTAAATAATTTTTATTGTGGTCATTGGACACACTAGTAATTGTGTTGTCAAAATTTAAATTTAGAAATTGAGCCTGAAAACTCTCCTAGATAACTACTTAGTCCATAGATTTCTCTTGAATTCAAAAAATTATTGGCGCGAGTTTTATAACAAAATGTTATGCAATGTTTAGGAATTAATTAAAATAAGTATCACATTACTGTCACTAACCTTAAGTTTCAGGAGCTCTATATCACCTTCCAAAGCCAATTTGAGGCGTTTCCAGTCGAAGGATGCGGTTTTTCTGAACTTATCCAGTGGCCCGCTCGGGAGATCGGGAACGAAACTCAAATCCTCCATTCTAAAACAATATCACGTTATAATTCAGCCTTCTAACACTAATAATGGTGATGAGCGCGCACCAATTTTATTACACCGGATGACTAAACATACAGGGACATTTCAAATTCCCTCGCAGACAAATTCAAGGTCTACAGCGATCCGTGAAGTATGAACTAGTCCAGTCGGGCGTGCTGTTTTTATACAACTCTCACCTTGACTATGAATGGAAGGAAGAAAGAAACTGTTAATAAACGTTAGGGCGTCCGTTGCCTAGGTGTTACGAACGAAACTGATAATTTTTGAGGAGGTTTTAAAGAGGGAAACCGTATGATAACGTGAAGGCGGCGCACGCTGTTTTATTGGGCGCACCGCTCGCACACACACGTCATACATCGGAAGATTGCTCCTACTGTCACAGTCATCTGTCACCTGTCACTGAAATGTATGGCCATGTCACTGTCAAAGTGACAAATAGTTTATTCTCAATTTTTTTTGCTAAAATTGAACATTGTAATCCGTGATTGTAATAGATAATAAATAACTAAAACTAGCACTAAAGTAATCAATCAATTAAATAACAGATATATAAAAAAATCTGTTATTATTTATTAGGTTATAAAATCAGCATCTATTCTATAATTGTCGACTGATGATTTATTAAACAATGTTGGTTTGCAATAACTGAAACATATTTAAAAATAAAAACAACGTTTTACTTAGACAACAAAATAAACTATCCGTCTATCCGTCTAGCCCAAAAACAAATAACTTCAAAGTTTAAGAATTAACTAGTTGAAGTAAAGTAACTAGTGTCACCTGCCGTAATTTATAAGAACTATTTAACTTCTGGAACATAGTGTGTGCTCATGAGTTACTGACAGGCGTGAAAATGGCTTATGTTTAAAAACTTAACCAATAGATGGCAGCACTAAGAACACGTACAATTAATGAAAAGTGTAACAGAGACAGAAAGATTCAAACCTTGCGTTGTAGACAGAGACGGACATAGTCACTCACACAAACAAAAACAGTCACTACATAGATATTTTAAGCTACAGACGCATAAACAAGAAAAGAGAAGTTGTAAAACAACAAACTGTGTTCGCTGCTTTTCTATCAGATGTAAAATGGACGGGCGGTCGTGTCGTTGCGCGCTCGCGAACTCCGCGTGTTCGTTGTGAAATCGATGTTTATTGTTTTATATTTTGACGTGAATACGAATATTGTTTACGCGATTGTACGACTACTTCGGTGTTCGGTTGCCGAAGGAGATTGTGTTTAGTGCATGTGTTTTTGTATGACGTTAGCGCTCACTTCACTTGCAGTGATTTCGCTGATAGCTCACTCACCGGTGGGTGCGCGCGTGATAAACTACGTGTTCGGTACGAAAAAAGGCGATTAATCGTCTAGTGTGGGTGTTTTACAGTAGCATCATGCTGTGTACGGTGACATAGTGAACGTTGAATAGACCCTGACCTCTGGCAATCATGTCTGGGCGATCGGATTGCAGGAAATTTGCACCAAACATCTTCAATAAGAGCAAATGCACTAATTGCTTCCGTCAGAAGGAGGAGCATAGTGCTGAGGCTTTGGAATCTAATCGGGTGAGTATCATTACAAACCTTTTAAATTCAAGTTTTGAACGTCGTTTATTTCTAATCAACAAGATGAAATATTCGCGTGTAGGTGTGTTCGTTGAATAACGTAACGTGTACAGTGCATGTCCGTGTGTGCGTAGGCCGACCACTCTTCAGGTGTTGATCTAACGGATTTCATCGAGTTATTAAAATGGTATTGAGTAGTAGGTACATCATATGAACACGCCTAGCAAATAACGTTTGGTGTGTATATTTTTCTTGCGGTGGGTAGTTTGATAAAAATGTAGTGTTGCGACAGTTTTTTAAGAATTCTAAAACTTATTTGATGGTTGCAAAAAGTCGGTTCATCTTTGTATCTAGATCTACCTAACCTAAATACCTACCTATACAATAAACATAAATGTAAGTAGTTAGGTAGGTATAAGTATGAACTAAACATCACTTTCTAATAGGTATCCAGAAACAACAAAAAGCGGTAACCAACTAATAAACTATAGGTAGGTACTGTTATTTTTATTGAGAAACTAGTCGCACCTCTAATTTGAATATCACAAAAAATTACAGAATTGAACACCAAATTAGCGGGAAACAACGGGAAAATATCGTTCCGATTTCCGAAATCTGTATCAAGTCTCGTAATAAAAAATGTGGAATCACTTTATTCTTTACTGTGCGTTTGCACTGCCGAAACATTCACAACAAAACATGTAGAAATCTTTACTTTCTGTCAATTTCCCATACAATGTTTGACAGGAACTAGAGATTTCAACATGTTTTGTTATGAATGTTTCGCCAGTGCAAAGTTGCAAACGCACAGTTAGGGCTACTAGCTTGGCTTCAACTTTCTGACTTCTTTTTACTCAAAAGTGTGATTCAAAAACCTGACTTCTACCTATTTTTAATAAGGTTTGACTTTAATTATAACGCCATTTGTAAATATAACGCAACACAACCGTTGAACCGACATTCTTCCACAGCAACTCGCCAAAAGTATGGTTAGACAAATTATCCGTCTTATTATTCTTTTATCAGCTAATCTAAACGTATGACATCAATCTAGTACCTGCATTCTTGCATAAATGTTTAAAAAAAAAGAACCCTCATAGGTACCTATATGGTGTCTTGTCTCGTATCGTCCTAAGGTACCGTTGCGTGTACGCCGCGGACAGGATGCACGACATGTTCAGCATAAAATCTCTGGTTGTTTGTGGAATAGTATGGTCTATGGGACTCGTTTGTACTTAGTAAGTTTGTATGTCCAATTTTGAACATTCCTCATTCGATGTGAGAAAACTGTGGCATAGTAGGTACATAATTAATAAGTGGAGTTTGACAACTTTCTCAAAAGTACGGATTTTTTCTGATAACATTATCAGATTTTTCTCAAAAATTCGCATTTTCGTGAAATCATCTATATGGCATCTACTCTGCTAATACTGCTGCAATTTTTGAATGATTAAAAACGGCACACGGCTGAATGTTGTCATCACTACATTGAGGTTCATAAAAAAAGTTACTTCCGAATACCTACATAACCTCCTTCCTTTTTTGAATTCGGTTAAAAATACATAGTAATCGTGGTAATTTTGCTTTTCTCGTTAAATCAAACCTGTGGTAACCATGTGGGTTCTCGTATTAGGTAGGTACTTTTCACAAATCTCGTCCGATTACATGGTCTGATTCTGTTTAACCTGAAAATTCGACTTTGATTCACGACAGATTCTCTGAATCGTTTATCTGGAATTCAGTTCCTATTTCAAATCTCAAGCTGAATAAAAAACCATGACACCCATTGTCATGGTTTTTTACGTAAGTGGTGTCAACTGAATTTTTTATCTATCAAAAATATTTAGCGATGGTATTGTCACCCTTTTCACGACAATTATCTACAAATAATAAAATCACGTAATTTCCTGTGTTTAATTTAAACCATAGTTACGGAAATACTTGTATAACTAGGTACCTAAGTTTTATCTTATAACACTTTCCGTGGGAGAATGATAAGACGAATAAATAGAGATTTAATCTCCACTATCAAACGGGCATTAAGTGCTCAAATAAAGTGATGTCATTAGACCATCATCATCATTATTTTAATTCCAATTATTTACTTTACGAGACCATTGTTGCCCTTAGCTGCAAGTTGAAGATAATGATGTGGTCTTCATGAATCTCACCGTGAAAACTTAAAGGCTTTCAGCTGGAATGACAGATTGACAGCTCACATAACCTAAGTTTTCACAAACACAAATTGATTAAAATATATTTATAGGTAGGTAGTTCTGAAAATCGTAGCCTAAAAATACTACACCACACATAAAATAAGTCCGTCCAAACGCTTGACAGAAAGACGTGATCAGATTTCACCAAAATATTTCAAGTTACATTTTTATTTCGCAATTTCTGAAGTCTTATTATATTCTGCACACCCACTTTCGATTTGAGACGATTTTCTTACAAAAACTGTAATCAATTTCAATTGTAATTTCATCTCAATAGCAATTTTTGACAGAAACGTGGATAACTTTCACAATATTTCAGTTTTAACAATAACAAGATTGTAAGTACTATCGAGGTCACTTTTACGCATGCATGAGCATGATTCATTTCAATAACTATTCTAGTTGTAACATTACGAGTAGGTGCCTAGACAATAGTGCTAGAATATTTACACGTAGCTAAGTAGGCAACGAGGTAAGTACCAACCTAATAAACTGGAAGTTGACAATAAAAACGCTCAGAACATTTTTTTTTTTGTTAAGTTGACAGCTATTGCAGAAGACGACGTGTCAAGTCCAATTCAAAGTTATCAAATAGTGAAATAGGATTTGAAATACTTAATTGAATTCGAAGAAAAGGTACTGAGTTATCAAAATATTGTGTAAAAATCAAATCGTTAGATAATTAACGCCACTGAATTTAAAGTTACGATGACGCATAAGATTGACATCTGAAACCTTCAACTTTTTTTTATCTGTCACTGATCAATGTTTGCTATTCATATTTTTTTAGTTATTACCTTTTTTGTTAGACAAGTCTTATTAAGTGTTCCATTACTGTTATCAAATGAAGTTATCTGCTCAACTACCAATGCCATTATCAGAGTTAGCCATTCACCAAAAATGCTTAGAATGTCGTTATTCATAGCTGAAAGAGCGAGATAGACATTCCGTTTACTTAATGAGAAAGTGAGATAGGACATCACCTGTCAAACTGAGCCAGGTTTTTAATCAGATAATAAGTCCATCGTAGACATTGCTGATAATTTCGGTTAAAACAAATACTTAGTGTGTTACGTCGTGAAAGCAGCTGTGATAACAATATGACAAGAAGTTACCCAGTTGAGGCCCGTACTTATGGGTGTTTTTATATCGTTATAAACAGTCTTTAGGGCCAGTCACGTCTCTGCGTAAATAATGTATTGAAAAGTAATAAACGAACAGAATTAAAGCCACAACGAAAAGGAGTTTTGGGTCATATAATCAGCGTAACTTCGGTTGGAAAAACCAGTTTTAATAAGAATGAGACGTATTATTAAGAAATTGATTTTAAATCCATGTTACATCTAATTGTCCAACGCATTTGTGCCACATTGTTGAAATTCACCTTGAAGGTTCAAGTTTTCTTAACGACATTGAAATCAGCTGCAGACAAAAGATCTTGAAAGTAGCTGTGACATCTTATATTCGCACTGGCCAATCCGCGCTTGTCAAAGTAATTGAGCACAAAACGACCAAATTTGGTCGAACACGACACAATGTCAAAGCCAAGGCTGAATCATACAATGCCTCGCCTAATAATGCGGTTCAGAAACTCATTTTCATCGCAATGTGCCTCTTATATCCGGGCAATAAGGGTAAACACTAGTTTCAATAGGAAATTACAAAAGGTAAACTATTCATAATAATCAGGAAATGTCAAAGCCTCAAATGGCGGTGTTCGGACAATTATCTTGACAAATGCTCCACTAACGAAGCGGACTGACGCGCGCCATGTTGGATGCGCGTGCGCAAGGTGACGCGAAGCGAATAGGAAGTTAACGATCGATACAATGAACGCTGACTTTACACGGTTTGCTAAATAGATGCTAATTTTTTTTCTATATTTATGCTTGTGTAACGAATATCGGAGAAAGTCTTGCTTATTTAGCAAAAATGTCTTCCTCGTTTGATTGGCTGGCGCTTTACTGAAACACGTCTCGTTAGAACGATGTTTATCTTTTTAATAATTGTTATATGCTTGGAAAGTTATCATTTATTGCTTTTCTTACAACTATATTTTATAGTCGTTATAATAGTTTATAGCCTCATAGTTAATTTTCCGGTCTCGTGCCGAAGCTTTCCTTCCACCATGATGCGTTAGTTGGAGGTCGTTTATCGTTCTTCATTCTTACCGCAGTTTTTCTACTGTGTACTATGTAGACAGTTTTGAAACCGCAGCCAGATACCTTAAGGTACATTCTAGTGGTTAAGACTCTTAGTACTTATTCTTTGGTAAAAAATGTAATTTACGTGCCGACACGTATCTTCGGTAAACACATAGGTTTACCCGGTTATACCAAGACCATAAAGAAGGAGTTCTAGATTCAGCCTTTATGATCTTTCGCTTTGACCTCCTTTGGTTCCAATGTGCGTGCCGTGGTCGGAGATGTTCAACATTATAACAAAACACCTCCAAAATAATTACCTAATTTAATTTAGACTACCACCATTATATCATACACCTCGACTTTGAAGCCCCATCTAATCACAAAGCCAACACTGACGTAATGTTTAGTCTATGATAACCTTATCTGTCATTAATAAAACCATTTGTAATAGCGTGAGTGGAGGTATAAACGAGCCCGAATGTGACAGTGCGGTAAATCAGTCCAGCGCTGACTTGCAACTGGGCTCGTGTAGACACTAGTTTCAAGCCGGTTCAGTGCTGACTTCGCGCCCTCAAGTCAGTTGACTAACCTACCCGTCAATTTTCGGGCCCAGGAGCTTCCCCTGCCTGACTTACTGCCGATCTCGTCTGCATGAATCCACTGACTGGGTCCGAAATTCCGAGTCACTGGTTCCAGTCACTGCCATCGTATAAACCAGGCATTGCTTTCCGGTTTACTGATAAAGTTTGTTAGCGTCTAAAGAATGTACGTAAGCCTTGTAGGAACGTCACCTTTCTTGCTTACCTGCCTGAAGTATGTAATATGTGAAGAAGGAAGTTTCGTAGAAAAACATTAGAATGAGTACTGGTTACTTAATTGTTACTGAGTTATGGACATGTCGTTAAGCGTGCTGTAAGAGATATTTCCTAGCGAAATTACCTCAGTCCTATTCTGGAATATGTCGCTCCTAAAAAAGGAGGCGGTATTAGCCTTCAGACTAGGCAAGCAAGTTTGTGATAAGTGTTCTCTCTATTATAGTGGCTTATCGTCAAGTTTACAGTCTGGCCGTCCAGAGAATGTGTTCTTAACACCTGTCAGTTTCATACTAATGAATATGTGTTTTGCGAATTTAATCATTATTACTACTAGAAATTGTTCAATTGACAGGTGTCACGAACACATTACGGCCGGACTGTAGATTTTCTCACTCACCCAACGACAGCGTCTTAAGCCCTTAGCTACGGACACTTTTTGATAATCCTTTGGCATTTTGTGTTAAATATCATCAAGTTGCTCAAAATCAAGTGTCGTTTGGATTAAAAAGTGTTTGGAACTGTTCTATGTATCTTGAAGGTTAAAATAATCAAAATGAATCGGGTATCTGAAGTTTATGTGGTACTTGCAGATTAGACTAAGCAAATTCAGCCCATGAGTAACGACTTATTTTTGCTGATGGGCGGTTATGCGGATGCAGACTCAGACGAAGCAATTATGAGTTTCCAAAGACACGTGGCTAATTAGACTAAACTTCAATTAATATGCGAAGATAGTAAGCTGCGTCGAACAAAGTAATGACTAATGAGCACAATCTGAAAGATAGCATTAATGCATTAGCACTGACATGTAACGACCTCTAGAACTAAAACTATATTAAACTGCATTTCTCAATGGAGTAGGTTAATAAGCAGTCGACACTATGTTTATATTGCCTGATATAAATACGGAAGTAACACGGATAACACTTGGTATCTTGTGTTTATTTAGCATTCATTCAGACTGTGTAGTCATTATGACAACAAGACTACTATGTTCTTAGAATTGATGACCGTCACCATCTTTATGAGAGCAGAATTTTGTCGTGGATCATGACCGTAGCCCATTTCTTCTGATTCGGAAATCCCTCGTTAAGATCTGGGAATCCTGAAGAAGTTGAGAAATTCGATAGTTTGTGAAAGGGCCAATTCTTTAGCAGTTTTAGCTCCGGTCATAACAGGACAGCGAAATGCTAAATATATGGAATCCTTGATATCTTAGAATACAACCTATGAACTGGGCACTTGTACTAGCCATTTTCATTCTACTCTACCCAATGCTAATTCTTATGCTGCTGACAATTCTCTACGTTTTAAGGAAAAGTTCTTCAGCTCGTTAGTAGTTCTTTCTCGGTCTCGTCTCTTCGTGACTAACACTTAATGCTTTAAGAACTTATGTTTCACTGTCATCCTGGTCTTCCAGCATATTTTGAACCTGTTCTACAACTACGTAGCTAGTAGTATAGGGCAACCAAGATAACCACAAACTTATAGCATTGAGCCATTAAGTAAGTCCAGAGGTTAACCTGACTCGAAGTAACTTAATGCCGTGAGCTGTCGAAACCTTTGAGTTGTGCCGTAAATATCGTACTTAATATACAAGTTAAAGTGAAAATAATTTAGCTTTTCCCGCTTTCACGTAACGCCGGTTAAGTCAGGTTTGTAGGTCGCACACATATATGTGTGTTTGTTTTACAAAATTAACGTTTTGCTCGAACAGGTTTGAAATGTTTTCGTTGGCCGGTGGCGCCGGCGCAGCGCACTTTTGCGGTTAATGCGTAAGCGCAGGCCGCAGACGCGTTTAGTACTTTGACATACTTATTTGTCACACAAAAAGCATATTTTTCAACTGGTTATACAACGTACCTGTGTCCTTAATGTTTTGCAATTAAAATTGCTAATCTAGTACCAAATGTGTAGCTGCTGTATCCGGGCGTTTCTTTAATTCGGTTTATGAACCGTTACGTTTTCGCTGAGATTAATAAATTTCGTTTACGAGGTAGTTTCAATAAAGCTTTAAATCTCGCCTTTTTAATTACATTTATCCTGAAAATTAAACGTTTTATGTCCCAATTTACGGCTTTTGATCTCCAAAACAAACAATCTTGCTCTCACAAACTACTCCGGCCAGTTTATCGTATGCTCCAATTAAATGCTCAACCAATTCGTGTGTGCCCGCTAACTCTTTCTGTCAAAACTCAAGTGTCCTCTTCAAACGGTCATAAATCCATACAACAAACACAACACACTGTTAATATTTGTTCTCGTGTTTGTAGAGGCTGTATAACCCGGGGTCGTCTCCTAAAAACTTTTGATCCGAACTGCCGAGCAACAAAGACGTGGAGATGGAATAGTTAAATTAAAAAAAAATATGAAAATAGGAGATGTTGCGTTCCGTTCCTACTACGGTGTCCAGTATAAGGAGAGCTGCGCACGAGAGAAGCTGCGACCCTTTCTAGTCTCTTTATCATCAGCAGAGAGGGGAAAAGCGGTCCAGATTAGAATGGTTGGGCTAAACTTGTAGTGTAGCATAAAAAGGAGTGCGTGAGGAATGCGCCGGCGCGATCGCCAGGTGCAACGGCCGCGCGCCCCGCCCCCGGCTGGCATTTTTGTGTACGCGCACGCCTAATGTGTGAGACTCAAATGATTTGGAAATCGAACCTGGCGCCAATTAACTCTGAATTAGAAATAGAAAATCTTATCAAACCTTTTAAGACAGTCACGATTACTTCCATAATAGATTGACCCACTCATTTTTTATTCCATTAATATTTAATTCCATCGATCGGTCGGAAAATATCACACTCCCGCCACCGATTTGAATTCGGAATGCTATCTACGAACCGTTAACA
This sequence comes from Agrochola litura, assembly GCA_949152395.1. Classification (NCBI taxonomy): domain Eukaryota; kingdom Metazoa; phylum Arthropoda; class Insecta; order Lepidoptera; family Noctuidae; genus Agrochola; species Agrochola litura. The sequence continues at coordinate 3,372,428 of OX424502.1, read as the reverse complement.
ATACAATGAGTTGCCAGCGCTAAATAACAATAATATGTGGGTCGCGTCGCGAACTCGACGCCGGATAAGGCGAACAATTAAAGTCAACATTAACACCTATTTGACAAAGCGAAATGAGCTCGCGTCGTAACTCGATAGTGTATCATATTTACGTCTTCATTGTTAACCGTCTAATTAAAAATTCACGCGTAAAGTCCACCGGTGGGAGCGGACCGGTACTCCGTAATTTGATAGCGTTGGAATGTGTTGCCAGTCACCAATGAGGTTTTATCTATGTAGGTTGCAAACGAAAACTTGTTATTCAACAGTTGTTTGGATGTATAAATATTTTTGCGGTTGTTTTGTTTTGCCTTGTTGAGTATGCAAATATTTTTATAATAAATACTTAGGCGTAAGTGGGCAGCAAATGAGACTCAACATAATTATGTCACATCGATCAGATTAATGACTTATCAAAGTCTTTAGATATCTGACTAGTTTTAGTTCTAAGCTAATTATGCGTTGACCTTCGATATCCTTTAGATAAGCGAACAGAACACGCTTTTGGCTGACGTCATTGGTTACTTTGAATATCACAATTGTCTACGTTGGATTTAATCCACTGTTTACGTGAACCAAACACAATATAGTTAAAGGATAAGAATAGCAAACATTTGTTTGGTTAAACATTTTGTTTAAACGTGATGATAAAAAAAAATCTGATGACGTTTCTGAATTGGATGATACTCCTCTCTTTATTTATGATAGCCATCATATTACAAAAGCAAGGTAGATACAGGTAGATAATTTAAATCCTCAGACATACACTAGTAGAAACAGAAAAAGGTGTTATAAAGAACAACGTCGAATGAAATGCGTTCCATTTCATTGTCCGGATCTCGCATCAAATAAGTCCACAGCATCATAGCCACACTAATGACTGTCCTTTATTCAACCACTCTACGTATTCTTTGAAGCTCGTATTGCGTTACACCGTGGTAAATCTCTACAAAGGTAATTTATGCTTCGAATTAAACTTTACGAGCCACTCTGTCTACGATCGGAGCGATGTCACATATCAAATTCATAGAGAAACACGTTCTCACGAGTGCACCCGTCAGATTAATTCTGGTTACGCGTTTGTGGCGGGCAACGTAAACATTTTTATGGAACGAAAATATAATACTGGCCACATAAAGAGTCTTTTACACGTCGTTAGTCAGGTGCTGTAAATCGAGAACGTTCGTAGTCGAGCGCTAATTTGACTTAGTCGAGTGCAGCAGGTGGCGTCTCTATTCAGTGTTAATGTCGCTCCAGACGCGCAATACTACACTACTCATTAAAAACTTTTTATTTAAAATAGATACTTACCGTAGTTAGCTATCTCAGTAATGTTTCAAGAGTCACGATGCGTTTTCACATTTACATATTCACAATCTAGACGAGAGATAGCGGCTCCGTGCTAAAGCGAATCTCTAATTAAAACATTAAAAACACAATTTGTTTCATTTTCCGAACGCAACCGTAAAAAAGTCAATATGGCGGCATTTGCATACACAAATGAGTGCATCGCGCGGCCTGCGTGGTTTTAATTGCCAACTATTTTTTTATCATTTCATTTAGTCGAGTTTCTGTGTCGATACTTCGGACGGCTTGGCTGCGTCCAGCGGTCCACACTAAACGGACGCTATTCCTAGATAGTGTTGTTTCAATGTTTATCGGTCGTGTTCCCATCTGAAAACATTCCGGTTTGATGCGACGCGGTACCAAACCAAAAGCATACCGTTAAGTACGCGTCCAATAAAATACTAGCCGGCCGCGTATGGTAATTTCGTAATTGCGTGTTTATCCGTGACCACGGCTATATTTAACCGCAAAATGTTCACCTGCGAGGCGGAATCGCTTAACCAAATAATTATATATCGATTACACACTAGAGTTTTGTAGAAGAAATGAGCAGGTAGCTGGTAGTTGCCCGAGAATTAAAATTGCACCCACACCGCATTGTAATTCCTCGATTAATTCAATTAGTAGTTATAATGAAACGTTTTGATCAATTAGAGGGATCCGGATAAATGAAGATACAAGTCATACAAGTGTAACTCAATAAGTCAATGCCGTAAAAGGTCTACGATTACGAGTTAAGCAATGGCGGTGATGCAAACGGTACGCAACATTATAATCGATAAACGAAGTCGTGGAATCGAGTCCGGAGAAAGGTTACGTGTTTTTGATTATCAAAATCGAAACCAGATTTTTCGTGCCGGCGAATTCGGTCGTTTCCGTGCGTGTACGAAATTCGATACTGTACTGACTAGGCATTTGACACCACCACGTTCTTTTGGTGAATATCCTGAGCCCCGTTTCAGGTCTATTCAATATTTAATAATCGTTTGCTAAATCTTCCAATTAATGGTATTTATTTAAATTTAATTAGTTAATCATTTCCCTAATCCTATGTTTGCTGTCGCGTCTTTGGCATACCTTAAGACCACAATAATGAATACGGTAAACTCTGAAAATTTTATCACTCAGTAGGCATAAAGATTATACATATTATGGCCTTGGAGTTTCTTGCCCGTTCTTCTCCATAGAGATCTACGTTTTGGAATGGGCAACTAGCTTCAACTTTCTGACTAACTGACCGATTCTTTGACAATTCAAAAGTGGGTTTAATTGAAATAAATGCTTTGAGTTTTTTTTTTTTTTTACATTTATACCAAACTAGCTGACCCAGCAAACGTCGTTCCGCCTAACAGTCAATGAACGTGCATGTTTAGGATTTTAAAATACCTACCCCACCTACCCTACCTACCTACCCAACCTACCCTACCTACCTACCGAGATATGAAAAAAGCCGATCCACACAAAATGTATGAGAACGTGAATTTTCTTCATATTTTTTTTTTCGTGACTTTTCCGTATTTTCTCACCGTTTAAACCTTCCCTGGACTACGACAAACATTTCAAAACCAAAATCAGCTAAATCGGCCCAGCCGTTCTCGAGTTTTAGTGAGACTAACGAACAGCAATTGATTTTTATATATATAGATATAGATAGATTAATAAGAAGCTGGTTGGAAGGGGGTCGAGGCGCCGAGAACCTAGACTTAGTACTTGTGTACGAGAATGTTTAATTAAGTAGTAATATTTACTGCTAACTGGAATATTCAATGGAGTTATGGCTACTGTCCACGGTGGCGTAGCTTCATAGGCGCGTATTCGTCATTATACGCTTGGTGTACGTCTGCTTGCTATTTACATCATAATATGTAGGTATATGTCGCAGGATATGAATTATGTTATTGGAAAAATCGAATCTTAAAAAACAGAATGACAGCTATGGGGGACCTTTGCCCGGCTGTGAGGCAATACAGGTTAAAAAAAAATAGGATTATTGGAAACTAAGAAAGATTTTCGTAATCATAGGAGCTAATATCAGGATGTATGCAAAAACCAGCTTATCGTAGGTTAATCGCGAACAACGACGATGTACGAGTAGAAAACCTACGCTAGCTACGTTTCGTGGAAGTTTTAGTGCGCCAGACCATCACTAGCTGCACGGCGTATTTTGAAGTGTTTATGAAACTACGCCGCCGTGGATGGTAGGCTTTAGTTTGCTTTATTCCCGTTGTACCCCGGGGCGGCGCGACTACTCACACACTTAATGTTAGCTTTGAAATGATTGATGTTGATCTACTACACTGTATGTACAGTCAAACCAGCTATTTATATCACGTCTACGGGAGTTTCGCTGACTAATTTTATTTGACCCTGTATACAGGCAATATTTCATTTCGCCTCTACACTGCCAATATTCATTTTATTGGACTCATGAACTCATGACTCATGATCATATTGGGATCTATAGGCAGAAATTATAGAACGCCACCTGCTACGATCTCTACATACTTACTCTTTTGCTTCGTTTAAGTTCATACACACGCACGTCGGTTGTGAGTACTACGCACCTGACCTTTCTGAAGAACCACCAATAAGGTCGCTATATGCCCATCTAGGGTGTCCCCTCCCGACGTTTCCACTCACATCTGCCTTGATAGTCGCTTTTCATTCATCCTCTCAACATGACCAAACCATCTAAACATACTCTTTTCAATTTAGCTTATGGCTTAGGTACGTAATAAAAGACGGTGATGTAAAAGAATTGACTACCTACTGAGCACACTCACAACATTGTTTAAAAGTAGGTAGTTGCAAATAGGTAGGTACTCACCAGCACCTGTCTACCAAATAGTTTGTTCGACTGTACTAATCTACTTCTGCTTATTGTGGCTGTCAAGTGAATTCGTTAGCACACTAATGGACGTTAATTAATATCGAATAGATTGTTCTTAGACCATTGAAATTACCGTTTTTTATTTGCCAAAAACAAATGACTGCTTTTGAACCCGGACAGTCAAAATAAGCTTGATTTATGTGCGATAAATTAAACTAAGTTTAAAGTTAGACACCAGCTTAATACGCAAGGCTATATTAATAATAATATGCTCGGTTAAATTTACAAGCTATTAGCAATTTAAATACAAAATGATCTAACATTACCAGCTGACAATGTTTTACGGCCAGTGCTATTACAGCATCAATTCTCATTCCTTTGTGTTTTGTACAGACTGAGCACAGCGACCACGTTGGAACCTCTTAAGGGCGAATTTGAACAATTAAATTGAACGCGTTCAGCACATCTAAACCGCGTTCAACAGCTGTCAGTGTCAAAATTGCTGTGGAATATTGACACTGACAGTTCTTGAAAGCGGTTAAGAATCGTTGATAGCGTTCAGTAAAATTTGGTGAAATCCGCAGTTTTTATAGATTAAAGCAGTCGTCGAGGTCAGATAGTCAGTCGCTCCATGTAAAATACTGGTATTCAGCTGCATCTGGTAAGACTGGCAGCCGACCCCAACATAGCTGGGATTGTGGGAAAAGGCTAGCCAAATGACACTAAAGCAGTTATTTCAAGAGTATCGATTGTCTCTGGCTTCTACGTTGTAAATATTAATTACAAGTTTAGTTACTATTTCCTAATTCCTACATCTTAGCAGTCTTGGAAATTAATATTTCAATTTCAATATTCAATTAAATTCATGCTTTGCATGCATTCATGCTTTGTAATGACCAGTACCCTAATTGCGTAATACAACACAATTACAGATTGCTAATCCATTGCTTCTTAAGTTGGAAGAAAAAATCTGCTCAACAACGTAAATAACGCAATGAATGTTATTGAACTGTCAAAATGAAACAAATTAGGCAAACATTTTATGAAAATAAGTTACGCAATTAGGGTACAGCTTTCCGAAACTAATTTCTTGTAAGAGCTATGTAATCTCATTAATACGAATTGACTTTAATAAAACGTGTGAAAATGATATTGTATTTATATTTGTATTCACCTAATCTCTAAATAAAATAACAGTAAGTAATACAGAAGTGGCACGGATTACCAAAGTGGCCCGTCTGTATCGAACGTAAGTAGGTGCGACTATAAAAATGACATTTTATGCAAGATCCATTAACTTTATAAACTTATTAACTGAGAAATCGCCTCGTTGGATTGTAAACTATTATTTCCAATGAATTACTTAAAAAATGTCTACAATTTTAACACTTGCACTGCTGAGGTAACGGTCTGAACCGGAGCCGAATTTATTTATGTGTTGACATAAGTCTATAAAAGGCAGAGTTCATCGGCTTAAAATGTCATATTAAATATTACCTCATATATTATTATGCATTTTTTAAACGTAAAATAGGTATAAATCGTTTGCGTTGATATGAAGTAAATCTATGCTAAAGGTTACGTACGTCTCGATATTTTAGAGATTGGTAATTCGTTTGGGAACCTCTAGCCAATGCAACTCAGATGTATTTGGAATTAGGAATGCGTGATTTCAAAATCGAGCCTTTCAATAGATTAACTTGGGAACGAATTACTTTGACATACCAAACCGAATATTTGTATGGGTTCTTAGAATAAATATTGTTATTCAGTATAAGAAACCTCGTCCAACAAAAATACTTTGCGAAAGAAAAAAAAAAGATCTCTCACGTATCGTTGCATTTCGGACTCGGTATTACAAAACACGACAGTTATTTCGTCGATTGTTCGCGCGCTGTCAATTTCGCGCGGGAACCCGAATCCGCCATTGTTAAAACGTTCGGATGCACCGGGATCGAATTTCGTCACATTGCAATGGCCGTCAAGCATTGTTCTTGCATATTTCCAGACGAATGTTGTGTCAACACGTTTGTTTTCATTGTTCCTCATTGTTTTGGCATGCTTTGTTTGTTGTTTGGAAGATGATCAGGTATTGTTGAATTCTCGATAGTCGGCGGATGCCTCGGTGTAAACACGGGCGATCATGATGAGCTCATATTTCCTTTCGACGTACACACCGTTAATTGGCTTGGCATGGTTTTCGCGATGATAACAATCAACATGCAAATTCTGCATTGCGTAATCGTCCTTCAAATATTTTACGTGTTTTATTCATTCATTAGGTTTACAGTCATTTGAATATGTTGTATTTTATATGGTTTGGTATTGGTGCCAGAAAGGTTGGCAGTAGGTGCCAGTGTGGTTTTGTTTGGCTATTTAAAATTCTTGATACAAAAAAAAAGTAGTTAAGTACAGCTATTAACACCACAATTACTAGATTTAAAACTTTTTCCTCCGCTATTGTTCTGGATCAGTACATCAGATATTTCAAGTAGATCTGTCACCACTACGTCCCGTTAAGTTCCGTATGAAAAAAAAATGATTCTATCTTCATCAGATTCATTTTCACTAAACGTCTATCCTCGAATAGGCTCAGAACAGTCCCCACAAAACTTCACATTAGCCAGCAGTAGTACCAGCGTGTCGCAACCGCGACTACGCATGTCCCACGACGAACAATCGAACGCTCTAACCATGTACCAACGTAACCTCAGTCGTGTACCATGCAAAGAATTAGCATACTCGCAGAACACCATGCCCACGCGCAGCACTGCCAATCCATCATATTTGCTGCTGTGTGCGTGCACGGAGCCATTTTAGTTCTTACCAATATAAATTTGCGGGGTTTGAAACGGGTCTTGTGCGATTTTCGACTTTTCTTTGTTGGGTTTAGAAGTTTTGGGTCTCTTTCGCTGGCTGGTTGGTTTGAGGGTTGCAATAGGAAAGCTAATGGCGCGCGTGTATCTACACAGCCATCGTGGTTGTGCTGAAACGATTTTGCCTTGTTGGACGTCAAAACTGAATTAGCTTGCTAGGTTTTGAATTTGGAGCATGCGATGGGATATCTGGTCCTTTGAGCCGAGTAACTCGCATCCAAGGCTATTTGCCTTTACTTAATTAAAGTATTATTAGCATTCGAATTTATAGAAGTATCAAATATAAAGTACTAAGCACTGCCCCCGATGTCTATTACGGGACAGGAAATACCAAGATTCAATGACATTTTATCAATCTCATTGAGATATAGGTACTTACCGTTGAAAGATATCTGTTTGCTATAATCTTATGCTGAGCATTTCCAGATTTGCTAACTAATTATTTCTTGAATCCATAATTGTATGTAATGAATAATTATAAAATATTATTAAGCTGTTAATTTGCTTCCGCCAATCAAAGTGGTTATTAAAATAATGATTATGTTGACACCTTCCATATTTGGCCTAAACTGTTTTTGCCCGTTGTCATTGTATAAATTAATATTAAAATATACTGTTATCATTATTTTGGTCAACGTACTGAGAGTTGTTTCAGTTATGCGAAGTTTCTTATCATTATTTTTTTCGGTCCTTCTTTTTTACGCAACTAAACCCGTGGATCAAAGGAATAGCTAAAATTCTTCAAGAAAATAAAAATACTAAATAACGTAAACACTTCACGCGTTTTTCTAGACAATCTCAGTTATTTCCAATCAGCTGCAAGTGGAATTCCTAGGCACAGGTGTTCCATACCTGGTATCACGGAAAACGTACCTGGTATAGAGTTAACGACTTCCGGATGGCATATTAATTCATTGCTTTCCTGATAGATAATTATTGTGACTGGGATTGCTGCCTTGTTTTCTAATAAACTTTAGTGGTTCAAATGGTGGCTTTAATGTCTTCTTTGACTTGACTGAGGACGGATTAAATTCACACATTTTGTATTTAACCGCTTCTGTGGTATAGTGGTTAGACCACCTATCTCGGACCCAGAGGTCGGTTCGATTTCCATCCCAGTGCGGGAAAAAAAAATCTGCTCTATATGGTTTGTGGTAGGGCTTGTTCTAAGTCAACCTGGCTAGCTACCACCATCTTATCTAAGTCTGTCGCCATTACAACAATGTTTACTGCACATTGTTGTGTTTCGGCAGTTAGAGGTTAAGATAGCCATTTCTTCTGTGGTTGAGGATTCCGAGTGAAGCTCGCTTCCACCCTCGGCCTGATCATCGCTTACTATCAGATGAGATACAGGCCAAGAGCTTCCAGGTTGTGGATAAAAAAAGAACATTTTGTATGAGAAAGGGAGTTTATCTATGATCTGTCAATAGGTTTTCTTCTGTAAAATAAGGAACTGATTTCTATGTAGTGCTGCAGGAAGTTAGCCCGCAGCAAAAATCTGTGATTAAGAAACCACAGGGTTATTTAATTATTATAATAAATTGTTATGTGCGTCGCGAAGGACCAAATAAATTACGAACGTTTGCTTCTCGGAGACGCTCATAAAGAACGAGAACGCGGAAGAGTAAAATGGTATATCTCTGGAATCTACTGAGATAAGGGGTACTTTTATCGTGGAAAATTAAACACTGCACGCGGGCGATGTCTTGATCATGAATTCATGATGACAGAGCAGCTGCTGCTCTGAAATAAATAAAATGCACTTTATGGTGCAATCAATAATTACGCCTATTAAACGGTTGTCGTATAAGTCTTGATTGTAAACGAATTAATTTAGCATATTAAACTTTTCGTGTCTATGGTGCAGCTCCTCTTCGTTGTTTTTGTATTGTTTGAGCCCAATAGGTGGCCATTTTGATTGCGGCATCAGTGGAATTCTTAAGGTCTTGCAAAGTGCAGGTGCTAATCTCGCTTTTATGACGCAGGTTATACAACATTTTTGTATCGACAATACCTATAGAAGAAGAAGAATACAAATTTAACCAAAGGTCCTAGACAAAGTAACATTCTAGCAGCTATAACGATGAAGAATATTTGACGTTCGAAAAGTGCTGATTCTCAGCCTAGTTTGAATAAATGACTTTTGAATTTTGAATTTGAATTTTGAAGGAAAAATCAAAAATGTACGGAACTGACATAAGCTACCGAAAAGCAATGATAAACCCGTTGAAAAGTACTATAGAGATGTAAAACGCTTTGAAAGCGATTTCCACTTCCCGAAGTACGACAGATAAAGAAAGATCACGACATGGTGCCAGGGTCAATCCTATTATTTTAAATTTTTAAGATAGGGTTTTCTATGACTGCGGTGGCCGCCCCGTAGCGTCCGCAATTTACCGTCTCGATTGACGTCACTGAAGCGATAATTATGAAAGTAAGTTATTGTGTTTTCCTAGAGAACGTTATTGCCGGTGCCATCTGACGGCCGTCACCGCGACGTTAAGTGGCGGCCACCGCTCTTCAAAAAAAAAAACGAAGTCATTTCATTCATGCTTTTTTAATTTTTTTTTCTTATGAAACCTTGACTTTACTGACCAGCCAAATTATGGGTAATTCTCGTATACAAAAGCTAATTGTCAGTACATACTGTCATGGTTTATTAATAATGATAATTTGTCATTCATTGATTGTTTGCTTGGAGGCGCGTGTGTCGGCCTCGACACCCACACGTCATCTAATGCTAACTTAGCTATGTCCACAGATATTTGTCGTATGTATTTTGTGGGTAGGTGACAAATGCTAATATACCGGCACTGTGGAAGGTAATTTCGATTATTGTAGGTAATGGTTTAACAAGGTCTTAATTTCAACATAACCTAAGGATCTGGATCTGATTTAATTTCAACATAACTGAGGATCTGGATCTGATTTAATTTCGAAATAACGATTGATCTGGAGCTGATTTCATGATTAATTAATAGTAATCGATTTGTTGGAATTATCTTGAAAAATCCACATCAGCAAGCATCTAGTGCTTATTAAATACGTAAACGAGGATAATTGTAGCATACAAGATGTATTAACAAAGAAATAATTTTAAGGAGTCCGGCATGGTTGCTGCTCCAGATGCACAACTCTGCACAAGCTTTTATAACAAGGCGGAAATTGTGGAAAAAAACTGATTAAAAACATAAACAAATAAAAAAATCAAAAGCTACTTAAATGCCTCTTTAATACGTGTAAGAGGAACTTATGAAAGTGTTCATCAAATTTACTCAGAAAATAGTTTTACATTTCGCTTTATGGCAGTTTTAAGGCTTTTACATGTTTAATAACGAAATATGCGAGAGTTCGCATAAATTTAGCGTAAATTTCCTTTTAACGTCTTTATTTACGATACGTAATTTCATTTCGATTCGGTAGTTGCTAATTTTGGCGGCAAATTCCGCGGGTTTTTTTTTTCGTGTACATTAAGAAGTCATGGTGATAAAGTACTCTTTAAACGTAATCTGATTGTGAGACATAGTACCTACCCTATTTTTATAATTTAGTGTCTAAGTGCTTAACCTAATGGTTTGTTTGCCCCGTTTCATGGATTAATTCATAATCTCAGGGGAATTACGTAGGTACCTACTACACACCTAACTCTCCCGGAAACATATTTTTACCAAATTATTTTCGATTTCTAATTCCCAAACAGACATGGGACATTGGACCTTCATGACCTCAACTATAAGAACAAAAAAAAATGCATACATATATTTTTTTTTTAATAACATTCCATATAAGTACAAAATAACTTCCCCCGTATATTAAAACCATTTTTCGTTTAATTAAATATCCCCATTTTAAACGCGGAATAAATTTTTTAAAACATGCTCTTCACCGCGTGCGTACATTACGAGTTGAGACGTTTTTATTCGTACATTTAGCGTTTCAACATTTTAATTAATGATTTTCTCTCTTTGCAGGTAAGTTATGCCGTTTTGGAACTCGACAAAGTCATTATGAGGTTCAGATTAAGTTTTTGCTCTCATTATGGTAAGCAAGCGTTGATTACTATTTTAATGAGCATGATGTATGTTTAAAGAAGCATACTTTTTGTCACTACAGTCCGGCCGTCGAGACAATGCATTTCTGAAACCTGTCAGTTGGACAATTTCTAACAGTAATAAGGATCAAATTCGTAAAACACATATTCGTTAGAATGAAACTGACAGTTGTCAAGAACGCATTCTCTCGGCGGGTGGACTGTAATTGCAGAACGTTGGTCTGAATTGAGGTAAGTATACAATGTTTGTGTCAACTAGATACGGAATGGAGAAGGTCGGTCAAATGGCGTGATCATAGCTCGGTCCCTACGGCCTACGTAATTTTGACATTCGTCCAATCATTATATTTCAAGTTCATTCATGAGTTTGGTTTTATTTCGCTATTACCTACGTTTTTTTCAGTGATTTCAATATTTTAAGTCAAATATTTAACTTTCCATGTCAAATTTTTGACTCTGCGGATCCTTAAGTCGTTTTAAAATTTACTCAATGACGATTGCCTTTTATAATTATGACGTTATTAACGAAGGTTATTAACGAACAGAAAATATTTGCTAATCGTTCTAATTACAGAAGGTCTCATTTTGTTGTAAATGAGCTGTTTGTCCTTAATTAGAATATAATAGAATAGGAAATGTTCAAATGTTGTTGTACATTCTACCATTTGGCATGCAAAAAATTGTACTTTTATCTACAGTCCGGCCAACGAGAGAATGTGTTTTTGACACCTGTCAGTTTCATCCTGACGAATATGTGTTTTGCGAATTTGATTCTTATTACTACTAGAAATTGTCTAACTGACAGGTGTCAGGAAAACATTATCTCGACGCGACGGCCGGATTGTAACTACAATATCCAAATGTACAGGATTTGGTATAAAAATAAAATTCTACTTTCTAATAAATCTAGAGGTTCGTACAGTACCGACCAAAAGTCCTTGAGCAATCTCACAAAGCAATAGACTGACGCTTCGGTTTGACTTACGACCTTCTTCTATAAGTTGTAACAATACTGTAGACACGCTCATTACACACACACACTCACTTTCTCTGCAACCAATGACTAGTTCAATAATCATCATTCGTTTTTAGTTTCATTCGTCTTGTTCACATAAATATTAAAGTTTAGCAGGTAGACCACAAAAAACTAAGTAAATTATTTCGATTTCTGTGGGGTAGATGCAGTTTGTTATGAGTATTTAATTAATAGAACTTTTTTGGTTCGTGGATAATATTGGTGACGAGTATTTAGCGCAGTGTTGTGGTTATTATTATCAAAAAGCAGGCATAAAATATATTGAAGAGATCGGATCAGATCAGAGAATATTATTGCGCTGCGTAAAAGTGAAGTGAATATCTAATGAAACCGGACTAAGTGTGAGTGTTATCATTTATATATTTCATATTTTACTAAACATAAATCTTAATCAAGGGTATTGTTGATAGAACAGAGGTATTGTTGAGACAGAAGATGCCTTTAAAGTTTTAAATTCATTGTGAGGTTTAATTCGATTAGTGAATAATAAATAATAAGGTATTATGTGTAATAAAAACAATGTTTTTCTTTGTTCTAGAGAAATACTGTGAGGGTTAAGAGATATGAGGAAGGGGCTTATTATCGAGTAGCAGCGACGTCAAATGGTGAATGAAACAAATGGTTTCATACCAACGAGATATTTTGCTGAATTATTAAAAACACGTCATTATGAACCGTTCGCCGTGCACTCTGAAGGCTTGCATCACTGAAGACCAGCTAGAAAACCGTTTTTGACCTTAAAATATTGACCGTACCAACTTAATAAACAACAGATTCGTTATTGCATGAATTTATGGTAACGAATTTTTTAAGCACGTTTCAATAGGGTGTTTGTCGTATTTCTTGCAGATATACCGTAATTGTTTAATATTATTTTAGTAATAGTATTATTTTAGGATTAAAGAGGTTTAGTTTCAATCTTCTTTTCGTAAAGAAAATGAATACTTAAGCTTTAACCTCAATAACAACCAATATTTACTAAAGTCAAATAAAATGTAAAATAATTAATACAAATAAAATATAAACAAACTGCCCATATTTAACCTTAAAATTACCTATTCTGTAAGTAGTTTTTTACATTTTAAGTAGTCTAATATTCTTATTTATTACTTAATTACTTCGACCATGATCAAAGCTTAATGTTTATGGTGAAAAAATCCATTAAAAATTTAAAATATTTCATAATTTAAATATGTCAAAATAATACAAACTGCTTCTAGTTTCTTGACATCTATTTCACATCTTATTCAGCTGAAGTAATGATAAATAATTGTAGCAGTGTGTTAACTTATGTAAAATAAATATAACGAATAAACATATTTTTTTAATTTTGTTATCATATATCACGCATTTTTTATTCTAAAACCTTTATTGGAATAACAACATAAAAAAGCAGCAATATTTAAAAAATATTATTATCGAAAACAAAAATAATAATATTTGCAAAAAACCGCACTGTGTTTTACGAGATTAGAACCTGAGGCAGTTTGAAATCCATACCAACGCTTAACGCTTCCTGCTATCTGCACTTGTTAAGTTACTATCGAATTTTAGCAATGCCATTAACTGGTCAAGTTCACGCGCATAGTGCGTGTGTGCTAGCATGTTTAAAGCGACGGAAATATATTGTTGTTTCGTGTAGAACAAAACTGCGTTATCTGTGGTGTGTGTATCGTGTTGCTTACACATACAAATCTACGAGCTATACCGCGTGTTCACAGCAATATGACTCTTAGCGTGCTCATGCACTTTTGAGCGCTTACTGTACCTTAGTATATAAATAAAAAACATTTCTAAAATATTAATTTAAATATGCCAAAAAATCTGATACAGAATAATAGGTAGCACTTATTTATTAGAAAGGACGTAAAGCATTTCTTACAAAGTCTTAATCAGGGAAGCTTATTTCGTTTCTAACATTTTTTTTTGTATATTTGCCAGTCGAATCTAAACAGTAAATAAATGTAGCTTCAAGATTTAGCATACGTAACGGATTCCATATTGTCCGATATTGAAACCGGTTGCAGATTTTCGCAACCTGTTTCCATTTTATTAAACAGCTACTGTCACTGTCATTATTAAAATGGACGAGACTGGCTCTTTTACATGGATGACCTTTAATTAATCAGTATAAATTACTAATTGGAAATAACATGACACATGTATGTTGTAATTTGTTTTCGTCACAAGTGCAAGGCCCAGATAGAACTGTTCTGTGACCATGGCTGCGCATGCGCAACGTCGGCGTTTAATCCGTAAAGGCGTTCTTATGTCACCACTGACTAGCAAATATATAACGGTTTACGGATTCAGTTTAAGCCATTACTGTTATATTTTATATGGTCGCCCAAATAGGAACAAAACATCAATAAATAATACGGATAAAAGTCAGATATACCATCTGTGTGGCATTCATTTGACAGTTATAAATAATCATGGAGATTGATTATTTTTTGCCATTTACCGTTTTTTTTTTTTTGCTTCTTGTTACGTAGGCAGAGATGTGACAAATAACAACGATGGGCCTTATTAGGCAGTAAAATATCCTACTCTTAAAAAAACCCGATCTAAAAAGTAACCTGCTTGTTTTAATTTTAGTCAATGGACTGACTAAATGTACACTGTGATAAATAGAATGTATGGTTAAATCTAAACCTTTACGAGTTAGTAGTAGTTAGTAGGTACTTTCATCTAACATTGTATCCATAACCCTGCATTAAGGCTTAAATTATTCACAAATTTCGTCATACTCCCTTATCTCAACATAATTCCTTAACTGCTCGAGTTAAATCACCGTCGGTTACAAATTCAACGACATACCTACTTAACTGTAAACTAATTTAAATTGAATGTAATCATTATTCATTGAAAATTGCATAAACTTTACAGACAAGTTGAAACGGCCATATCGTGCCTAATAAAAATTAAACGTGACAATTTCCACAGTGTTATAAGCACGCTTGTTTATTGAAAAACGTGTTTACAGTGAGCATTTCAAAATTGTTGCCACCCTTTTATAGAAATAGCCGACAATCTTATAACTTGAGGTGTTGATGGGATCTGTAAACATTTAACACCTCCTTTAAAGGTGTGGAACTGGCCGAAAGCAAATAAAGCAGAAAAAAAAGTTATTTGTCAAGTTACGCGCGCTGTCAACGTGACGTTTGATTTCCCGCCAACGCGTTGCGTCTCGCCCACGTTATCTGATGCTTCTACTTTCTGATCCACAAGACAGCTCCTTGTCAAATCCATCAGGTATCTCTTAGCGTACCTCGATGTAAAATGTCGTGACACCGATAAAATGTGACATGAAAAGAGTATTTATTTATCTGATGTACGAATTTATGTTGCATTTGTTAATTCCTCTAGTCCATAAAACATGGAGCGTAGATTGTATCTGGACATAAGTTTTTGGTGTACTTAAAAAGTTCGTATTTATACTTTTAAGTCGGTACGCGTTTTGCTTTACCTACTGTAAATTCTCTTTTAAAGTGTCGCAGATGTCTTTTGCTAATGTAGCGTAGTTAATATTCAACAAGTTAGATTTTTTATTAAATAAATCAAGACAGCTTAGGTCATTACGTCTCCTTCGAGCAAAAAGAACGCATCTGTAGGTAACATGTGACCAAGTATAGATGAACATTACAAGTATAACCACTGGGTCACTTGCTAATCTCTCCATGTACGGACCATTTGGTCGAGGCTTCATTTAAAATTGAAATGAACACAAATATAGAAAAAGAAGCTTACAACCAAATTTGTATTTTAAAAATCCTAATAGATTTATGAACCAAAGTACCAAAAAGTATTGTGCTGACGCTGACCATGCGCTGACCATTGAATTTTTTACTCTTGTCGTTTAGCTCATATCAAGTACAAGACAAAAATATATTCTGCCATAAATCTTACGCGTACAAACACACAATATGACCGGAGAACATAAAACACGCCTTCAAAGTGCCTCTCGTATGAGTTAAGACAACCCAACTCACTGCGAATCACCTAAAAAGGCTGGCCAGGAAATTACCACATCGTAAATAATTCATGCATTATTACTCAATCATGTCTGTGCAACGGTGAACGTTTCAGTGGGGCGTTTTTTTTTTGTCCGTGTCCCGTTTGTGCTGGGGCCGTTTTTCTCTAGACATTGTCCTGTCCGTTGCATCTGAACCAATGTGCAGGAGAATGAAATGACTCATGCTCCCTCGACCACTTCGTTGACAGATTCAATTTTGTTCAGAAACTTCCCGGCCCCGCTCATGTTTTTAAAAGGCGTTTTTCGTAAGTTCCATGTTTAAAATCTGTAACGGTACTCCAAATCGTCACAGTGACCTGACGAAAAAGAGCAGAACCGACCGGTCACGGTTATCCGTCGTCACAGGTGCGCCTACGTTCACTTTCAATCAAGATGCTAAGATTTATTTTATAGTTTTATACTACTTTAGGCTTGTGATACGGTCGATTCCCATGCTGTTTAAGACTTAACTTCATTCGACTTATAATTTGTTTCAATCGAGTAGGAAGCACGCTAACGTAGAATTTTTAATTCTATAAAGTTCATTAATCTACTATATTTAGGATTTCGTTAACTACGTTAGTACCAGTTTTATAATTAAGAAAGAGTAATCTGCCAAAGTTCGTGTGAAGATATCGCGTAGAATAGCGGTCACGGCCTCGGCGGAAAATTAAAAAATAAACGTTGGTTTTAAAACATCATTCGTTTTCTTGATGATTAAATAATTTACAACCATGACAAAATAACAAAACGAGAAATATTAAATTTGAAATGTTTTATTATTTTAATCAAAACATCTTTGTAACACGATTATGTTAGTCGAGTTGTGTGACTTACATTCGTCCTAGTTTTTTTTTCTGCGAAATGATCGTGACATTAACATAATATTCTACCTCGATTTACATATCTTTATAACAAGGGTAGCTAACAGTAAAGTCTTCTTTTAAGAACCTCTACATACCGGTTGGAAAAAAATATAGGGTGGTCCGTTTGTATGTAAATTCGTGTGATATTTAAATATCTAGAGTGACTATAACAATAAATTAAGATGTATAATGTAGTCGTCGTCATTCCACATTTGTAGGTGCAATGTTTAAAGGATCTTTATTGTTTTTTAATGTATATTCATCTACTTATATTAACAAATTGAGATATCAATTCGGTTTTGAAGTATTTATTGACATAAGAAGACATTTCATTGCGTCGAACTGGTCTACAGCCGTATAATATCATGGGAATCGGAATTATGGGGTTCATTTACTTTATTTATGTGTCAACGAATTTATGGTGTTTTAAGATG
This sequence comes from Agrochola litura, assembly GCA_949152395.1. NCBI lineage: Eukaryota > Metazoa > Arthropoda > Insecta > Lepidoptera > Noctuidae > Agrochola > Agrochola litura. The sequence goes on along the minus strand of OX424502.1, from coordinate 3,354,934 downwards.
TGGGTAATAATATTCAAATACAGCTGTTAACGTTGATTTTGATTTATAATTGCTGTCTACTGAAATTAGCTTAATTTATTTTTATTTTTTCCAATATGTATTAACTTGTTATAGTGAAGGTATGTTCTGCAAGCTTTGGTTCAAATACTGGATATCCACATACGTAATATCGAATGGATCTGAATTAGCTATTTCCTTAATGAATAAAAAAAGTATCATTATAGTTCAAAATCGCGTAAATCAATCGTTAAGTTAAATGTCATTACCCGATGACAAAGCCTCCTAATGAAAAACTTCCAAAGTACGTATCCTTTATAAAGCTGAATGAAGATGTGAATTTATGTCGCCAAACGAGTTTCCATGGGGTTACTGATCCTAGGATTCCTTACAAAGCTGGCTACCATGTGGTTTATTGCTTTCACAGACATCTGTCCTACGTTTTGTTATTGTGTAACTAAATCTATTAATCCTTAAAAGGTGCGCACTGACCGCCCGGGCAAAACAAGTCATAAAATACCTTATTAGGGAGCCAGGTCTTAGACACTTGACTAACATGTGCCCAATAGTCAGTCCACTCACTAATCGACTAATTAACTCGATGTTTTACTATAACCGCGTTTAGAAAGTTGTTCCGTGTGGGCGAATGTTTAACATTTATGTATGAAACTTGAAGTTTAACGATGTAATATTGTGAAGTGATAGACAACCAAATGTAAGTAAAAACGAAATTTTGTCATTACTTAATTTGAATAATAATAACACTAAAAAGAAAGCCAGTGCCGTCGATGACCGAAATTGATGAAGCCTATATTAGCATTTATTAGTCGATTATTAGCGATTTATTAGTCGACTATGAGCGTCTTAATTATCAATTATTACACTGATTATACTTCAAATATGGCAAAATATGTAAATAGATGACGAAGCCGTCTTCTATTTTATCGATTGAGAAAACAAGTAATACAGGGAATATTTCCACTTAATAACGCATATAAATAGAACTTATATAAGTTGTAAGAACGAACATGTTTGTAACTACACAATTAGTGCGAGTACATAAAAACTAATTGACTTAATTAAGATAACTCGATACCGATATTACAAGTTAGTCCATTAGTAAGATGTCACATCACTATCGAACTAGTGAGTCGATTCTCGCCCAACACTCGACAGTAATCGTAACTGCGGCCATCGATAGTGGTAATCGCTACACGTAATATGTAAGCCACTATTGCCGTTTTGCCCGTTTATTTACAGCGCAAGTACAGACGCCAGCACATCAAGCTACCCGAAACTGTCAAATTTTCCCAATCAACTTTGAACCTTATGCTTCAGCGATAAAGTTGAAAATCTATTAAATAAATTTGACAGATTGTAGTAGCTTGATGTGCTGGCGTCTGTACATAAAGAAGTAGATACGTAGTTATCTGAAGTCTTCTGATGCCTTACAACATCAGCGTTCTTAGGTTTATGGCAAAACATCTGTTTCTGAAAGACAAAATATATAATTATGAATACACCCATACTATAAAACCGCTATAAAATTTTCTGAAACAGCATTAAAATAGTCAGTGTCATAGTAACCATAAAAATTCAGCAAGGTATTGGCGATTTAAATTTACCAGATTAATTGATTAAATTAAATACATTAAAAACATCTCTACAATAATCGGCTTCTGCACATCCCTATCCTCACAAAACGGTTATAAACCGACTCAATTAAAAGTGCAGCCACCGGTTAACTGCGCGTACGCATCGATACTTTGTTTTAATTGTCCGATTTATATCTGTAACTTGTGCTTATGATACGGGAAATTAGCATCACATCCTACGGGTAAGCGGTTTGTGATCGGTTTAAGGTTTAAGTATAGTTTTATTGGGAATTTTGTCCATAGAGACTTTAGTTTTAGAGCTAAAAGGTGTATCATATTTAGTATTAGTCAACCTAGCGGACTAGCAATATTTGTATCACTATAGCACGAGTTATGTGAAAATCCTCCTACAACAGAATAATAGCCCCTGTAAAGTTCCGCTGTAAATCTGTCTACTGATCAATCAATCTACCTAGCCTTTTCCCAACTATGTTGGGGTCGGCTTCCAGTCTTACCGGATGCAGCTGAATACCAGTATTTTACATGGAGCGACTGCCTATCTGACCTCCACAACCTAGTAACTGGGTAATACGATACCCATTGGTAAGACTGGTTGTCAGACTTTTGGGCTTCTGACGACCCATAACGACTGTCAAAGATCCAAGAATGACAGCCGGTACCAACGGTTTAACGTGCTTTCCGAGGCACGGAGGAGTCTCGGTATCTTAAGATGGTCACCCATCCACGGACCAACCCATGCGGCTGTAATTACTTAGCCACGAGCTCCTAAATCTATCTACTGATAACACAGGCCTGCAAAATGAAGGTCATAACTTCCTCTCTGGAATTTGATAGCTGATTCTGGAGTATTTTGATGCGCTGATTACGAATATGTACTTAGTTTTTCTCCATCACCTCCTGATTTTTCAAAAAAGCTACAGATAGAAAATTGAGAAAAAAGACAAGTTTTCACTTAAAAAAATATATATTTAAAAAAGTACTTAATTTTTAACTTAAAAAACTATTAACACGTAATAACAACTTATTGCTGGGTTAAAATACACTTAAATTTTATTTGTGGAACCTGGTCCTTTTTTCCTGGAAGCTTCTGTTGTGCGATTTTCGCTTATATTTCCGGTTTGGATCATCACGCTTCAACAACCAACAATAGTCCGCCATCATGCTGACATTCCATCTTCCTTGATACCGGACTTCAAGCTCTTTTAAATCTTGGTGAAATCTTTCACCTTGTTCTTCGCTAACGGCTCCTAGATTTTCTGGGAAGTAATCAATGTGCGAATTCAGAAAATGAAGTTTAACGCTCATATTACAACCCATTACACCAAAATTCGTTATCATTTTGGCTACTATTTCTTTATAGTCCGAGCTTTTATTGTTCCCCAAAAAGTTTTTTACCACTTCCTTAAATGATTTCCACGCTTGTAACTCGACATCATTGAGTTTTTGATCAAATTTTTCCTCCGACATCAATTTTCTTATATCAGGGCCGACAAAAATTCCTTCTTTTAACTTAGCATCTGATAAAGATGGAAAAACTGAATGCAGATATTTGAAACCTTCCCCATCTTTATTTCGAAGAGTTTAAACAACTTCGCGACGACATTTTAAAGTTTAGGTTGCAAGATGCGCACTTCGACTGTTAGTTTTCTAATTCAGAGTAGGTACTTATACAAAAAAAACCTTTTGTTTTCTTCATTATACCCTTTTTGAACAACATTAACAACAATTAGGCAATATCACCTAAACATCGTGTATTAATGAGCTCATTACTAAATGAAGCCAAAATGACCCGTTTTCGAAATGGTTAATGCGAATTACTTACACTTATTATGTAGTAATTAACAAATTACTGATTTGCATTCATTTCTATGTCGTCTTAAACTAATTAAATGCAATAAAAATTAAGCTGAAGTAATTAAGTGACGTTTTATAGATTTTAAAATGTATGCGCTCAGACATTTTTAGTTAAAATCTTAAATATTCAATATCAAAGAATCCTGACGTGATAGAATTTTTTTATTATTTTTCTCGTAATCAGCACATCAGAAACTATAGAAAACGTTAATCAGATCTCAGAGAGGAAAACCATTGCAGACCTGTGTAATTTATCTAAATTCATTTTCCATAATTTATCTAAATTCATTTTCCATAATTTATCTAAATTCATTTTCCATAATTTATCTAAATTCATTATCCATTGTGCTATTAGAGTTAATAAAGCTACGTAGCTCTCTCGCCTCACTTCAAAACTACGGGCACGACCTTAAATTTAAATTAACCAGGAATTTTTATGAAAACAGTGACGTTCTATTTGTATCGCAACAATTTACCTGTACTTTTACTGATGCAAAAACCTATTTTAGCTCTAAATAGTACATTTGAAAGTCCATTTCGATATCAGAGTTCGCAATCAACTCGGCAATTCCGATGTTAATTTAAATGAATATTATGGATTTTATTTTGTACTTACATTGATAATACTGAAGGATTCTATTTAAATAACATAACATCAAGCCTGTATACCCAGAAGGATTAAGCAGAGTTGTACATATAGTACACCCACATTTCGCCAGTTATGTTTAAGTCCCATGTAATAGGGGGCGAGCCTATTGCCATCAACCGGGCACAAATCCAGACTCCGGGCTGCTACTGAGAAAAGAGGTTTTCTACATGTTTTGTCGACGGAAGAATAGACAAAATGACAGATTGTGATTGTTAATGTGAAACATCTATAGCGGCGGGTCAGACCGAATGTTGGCGTGGCGACGCTCGCCACGCGTTTACATATAAGATGATGATGATGATGACAATGGCGATGACGATGGCAATGGCGATGACAATGGTAAAAGTCGAAGTCAAAGTCAATTTCGATTGCCAATTGCCAGGCGTCCCGCGACGGCAATATTTTCTTTCTGTCGTTTCGTCTATTCCTTCGAGAAAACCCGTTTTTATAGTGGTCATGCTGAGCGTGCTGATGGAAAAACCCAATAACACTTTACCCGACCTGGGAACTGAACACAGGACCTCTTGCTCAGCAGGAACGCTTGCGGCCACTAGAGTTAGACCAACAACACAGCCAAAGCAAATCATATTAGATAACTTTTTTTTTGTATTCAATTCTTGTTTGACGACTACGTCGCTGTCTCTCCTAAGGAAAGTTTATTATTTCTCGGCACAAATAGTTACCAATCAATCTGCCTTTTCCCTACTATGTTGGGGTCGGCTTCCAGTCTAACCGGATGCAGCTGAATACCAGTATTTTACATGGAGCGACTGCCTATCTGACCTACATAACCCGTAACTGGGTAATACGATACCCCCTGGTAAGAATGGTTGTCAGTCTTTCGGGCTTCTGACGACCCGTAACGACTGTCAAAGATCCATGAATGGCAGCCGGGATCAACGGCTTAACGTGCTTTCCGAGGCACGGAGGAGTCTCGGTATGTAAAGATGGTTCACGAACCAACCCCAGCAAGCGTATTACTTAGCCACGAGCTCCTTGCATACTTAGGGATATATAATAACCGTCTTTCCTTCATTACCAAGGTTCTATATCCAAAATACCAAACAACCAGAAAGATAAATTTTCGCATGTTCAGCCTAACAGTCAGTAGAGTTTCTAGAAAATTCGCTGAAACCTAACCTATTTTAATTGTCTTAGACTAAATGCTAGCCAGATGTTGCGACGGTTTTCTTGGAAACCAAGTTCCGCATAGACATATGCTGGGCATATTTTTAGGTCTGACTAAGCACTAAATGAATACTAGATTAAAAATAAATTACATAACTAACGACAGTTGGTCATAATCAAGTTTCTACAAAAATATTACACATTGTGCGCTTGCATAATTTATAATTTCTAACAATACGATGTTATCGTGGAAGGCCACGTCCACGATAATAACGTCAGTTTAGAAATTATAAAAACGCCAATTGCGTCTCAAAAAAAAAAATGACAACATCCTTGATTCCAAATTCAAAACAGCTTTTTTTCTTATGTCAATGTCATACAGCCAATAAAACGGAACACGTGTGACATGACTTTTAACATCAAAGCTCATACCTTAACTTAGAATTTTTGAGCCGTCTATTTTCATCTGAGCCATCAATCTTGGCTCCCCCCCTCCCTCCCTCGCGCTGCACCTGCGCTGCGCTTGCGCATCTTTATTATTAGACGTCGCGACGCGCCGGTCGTTGACCCCGGCGACCTGCTTACCGAAATAAATCGTGCACACGTGCCAGTTAGCCTTTGTCAAGCTTGCAGAATTCTAGGGTTGGTTAAATAGTAGTTGATTTAACGTAACCTACCTGCTTTTTATTTTCGCAGCGGTTGAATGATCAAGTACGAGTTTCACTTTACAGGGTGGCAGGGACATCGACGCGAAAACTGTTACCATGGATTCAGTACATGATTCTGAACTGCGTTGAAATTTTTAGTCGGTTATTTAAAAAAAAAATTGCTGTTCCATAAATTTGACCGCGTTTTTTTATTGCATTTTTGTAGGAAACAGCGAAACAGCAGATATTTTTTTGTCGGGTCGCTAGTCTTTAATAATAATTCAGAACCGGAAGATGACAATTTTTCTCAATTTATTTTTTCCTTAATTAAAACACTATGCAGTCGCGAATAGTTTATTTAATTTGAAGCTTCAGCGGTTAATTTGTAACAAACTTTATTTATTAGAATTTAAATCGATTTGTTGGAATTATTGGAATTTATTTTGGTTTGCCAGCGTATCGATTACCTACTAAAATAATTTCTACAGACTAGTTAACGAAGTGCCTAAAGTGCCTATAGATAGTGCAATCCACGAAGACGCGCCCCACTCCGCTCCGCTCCGTACTGAAGTACAGCTTACAGTACAGTAATCGCGGAGTGGGGCGCATCTTCGTGGATTGCGCAATCTGTACTTACATGTTGTAAGGAACATAGCAATCTCTGCTAAATTTAGACTTTAGTCGCTGTCCGTTTTTATGTATTTCCTCATTACCGTTCGTTTCGGTACCGAAGTGCCGAAGCTTGGGTTTGACTGTTTATCGGCTGCAGCTAGTGTGAACATCGCTTCGGAAAATTATGTATGGAACTAGTAGTTGGTTACCCACAGGGTGTAAGATGAAGAGCCAGTCGAAATGAAGAAAGAAGGAACGAAAGGAAAAAAAAATACAGTGGCACTCCGGGAATACCGACAGAAGTGAAAACTTAAACAAGTTCGCCTTGGTGGAAGAAAAGTACTTGTATAGAACATTGGTCCGTAAACTTATCTAAATAAAGAGCACAATCGCGTTTACAATGAAAAATACTTCCAAAACCTTTAAAGTAAAAAAAAATACTTGCATAGAACATTGATCCGTTACATAATATAAATAAAGAGCACAATCGCTTTTACAAAAATGAGGTGTCGGTAACGGTGTCGCGAGTTCAATTGTTTTTCTCATCTCAAAAATGCTCAACGCGCCTAAAGAAGTTTTCACTTAAAAAATGTAGGAATTCTATATTAATAGGTACTAATCTTCTATGTTGTTCTTGTTTGAAGGCGCTAATCTCTGGAACTACCGATTGGATTTCAAAAAATATTTTTCCATCTGATAGCCCAATTCTTAGGGGAGGCTGTAGGCAATTTAAAATCACGCTACGACCTTTAGGAGCAAAAAGGAAAAAAAAGTCAAAACGCTTAGCGAAAATGAAGTAAGAGAAAAACAAGAAATTACATGCGGACGAAGTCTCGAGTAGAAGCTAGTGTAGGATACTATTGAAACCGGTTTTAATTGGTGGTCATTGCCATTTATTAATGACTAAAATAGGTGCCTCTTTTTGGCTACAATTTTTTAAACTTTAAAAAATTGTTTGAAATAATTTATTTTAATTATACCTAACTTTAAAAGTTTTATCAATGACTGCCAAAGAAGGCGCCACTGCTCATACCAATTTGGTCATTGACTTTAATGCAGAAAAAATATGTTGCAACATTATGTACTTAATGTATGCAGGAATTTATCAGTGATTCTTCTTAACTAACGAGTTTTTTGATCTTACATTTTTTTTGGACTAAGCAAGTCTTAAATTAATCTAGCTGAAATACCTATAACACCAAGATGTACGGCTGATTACACAAAAAAACTAAACCGCAGTTCTATTCCAGTTGACTAATCCCAACTCCGGACACAAATAAACTCATTGCTTGCAATTCAGAACATAGTCCAGACGGAGAAGTAAAACAAAACCGGCGGAGCGCGTCTGCTACCCGTATTGATCTGTCTGCTAAACTTAGGTTAACATAGTGCACCCAGACAGTGGTATAGCTACATGTGAAGTATGGCTTCGGCTGAGCGCGAATCGGATCGATACAGAATGCAGAATTTCAAACTGAGAATGTGAGTTTGTTTTTTTGGCGATTTGAAAATGTAAGGAGGAAATATGACAGGCCATTGAACCATAGACTAGATCTTGGATTATTAGTGGACATTACCTTATACAAAGTGCATAATATTATCTTGAGTCAAGAGAAATATTTTATTTTATCCGTGTGATTAACTCCGACATAAATCTTAAATAACAATGACCGACCGTTGTGAAAACGTCACATCATTCGCGAATTACACAGTTAAGGCTCGTGCAGACCAGCGCGACACGCGACGCGATACAAAGGCACCGCTCGTCGCGCGACGAGCGGTGTCTTTGTGTCGCGTCGCGTGTCGCGCTGGTCTGCACGAGCCTTTAGATGCAGTTGCTAGACAGGACTCAGAAATCTAAATAGATTTTAATCAATTGTCAAAATATAGTCTGCCAGTAATCAAATGCCTGGTAATAAATCAGTGCGGACAAACAGTAGCCAAATTAGTTGTGGAACTACTGTTACTGCACCATAAATTGTTTATGGACGAAACAATAAATTATTATGATGAATGCAACGTCAGGGTTGCCAATAGTAGCATATATTCTGAATAATATATATTTTTTCCTATTTCATAAACAAGATAACCGTTTTATAATTAAAACAATACCGTGCAATAAATTGTTCCATTTTCAAATAATGCAATCTGACACCACTTAAAAATAGAACTGACTGCATCACTAAGAATAGCGCTGACATTTTAAAAATAGATTGAGAAAAAAATTAAATGCAAACGTAATGCTCAACTGTGGATAAACAATACAATGTAAAGAAGACAATACGACAATAAATGCAAACAATAACGATACTAAGTAATGCATAGGATTATTTTGAAACTATCAAATAAATTCTTAATCAAATTTAATAATAAGGTGATTTTTAAACAAACTAAATAGTAGTATGGGGCGACTACGTGTCTTGTAAAACATTTTAAAAGAGTAACGGTGGAGTTTCTTGCCCATTCTTCTCCATATGAAAACTGCCTTTTGGAAGGGGCGACTAGAATCAATTCTATTTTTTTGTAAATGTTGACGTCCAAAAGTGCCATACAAGGGCCTATTTGAAACTATTCGATATATTTGGGTGAATTTTTGTATGCAGACTGGGAACGTAAATTAGATAGGTATACAAAGTTTAATTTATTCTTGTATTGTCGTCTCCTTCTTTAATGTTGACAACAAAACAATATTTTATGTATACAACAAATTATTCGCTACATATCCTTACAATAATGTTTTCAAGTAAAATCGCTAGGAACACGGAGTTGGCAGTTAAACGAGAAATACTCAGAATCGTTTTACTATAAAGGTATAAAATGACGTGACGATATAAAATAAAGGGTCAACTCAGTGACCGTAGTTTTATTAGTACGTTCGCGAGTATAACTGCAAAATAGGTTTCTTATTCTTTGAAAACTTGTACAGGACTGACAGAGGTGGAGGGGTTAATGACACTGTTTGTATGGTAAACAATTCAAAAAAAGTTTTTTTTTTGTAGCTTAAATAGCTAAATTGACAGTACCTACCATCTTAGGAGTATGTCTTGTTTTTTTTTGTTAAGTTATAAAAATACACGCTGTATAATTTTACTGTTTAACGCTAATAATGAGTAATGAGTAGGTATTATTCAACGTTTTTACTAAAATTTCCACACATAACATTATTGAATTTGTCCTTTTCTTATATACCTATTTTAAATTGTGTAAGTATTGAAAATCAGGACTTATGTTTAAAAAATATATGTAATAATTATGTAACAAAAACCAGCTTCTAAATTCTAAACATTTCCACTGTCATGCTGCGCCCGCGCCGCCCGACGTACACACGAACACATCACTATCTTTAACGAGTCCAATCATGAAATAGCCCGTTTTTTACACTTCCCGGTACTCCATATAAAACGGTTTCCTAGAATAACCGTATTGCAAATGCAGCCATATGGCCTAAAGATAAGGTGCGCTCAAACCTGCGCGGGAGTTGCTGTCAACATGTTAGTAAAATAAATAAAGTTGTCAATTTGTAAACTGTTTTGTTTACAAAACTGTGGACTACACTGTGTATGTTAATGTAAACATGTGTTTTGCAACGCTATATACGTGTTTTCTGCTACAGACTAGGAAATGTTAAAATAAATTTGATAGTTAAAATCTATTTCAAACTGGTCAATAATTTACGAGCTGATAAGTTATCGATACTATTGGTATTACTAATCATTACTAGTAAAATGCCTCATGCGCATATACCTATACCTACTAAACAGATCTACATGCAAGTATGTACAACAAAGACTCGATCAAATATACACACATGTTTAAAAACATAAACAATTTTCCTAAAATAGTCCGTTAACAAAATTTCCCAACGCTGCATCGCATCGTGAATAATCTGATCTGTTTATATTAACCCAAAAACAATGAAGTAGGTCGAATTTTATGATGTGGTGTTGTTTTATAGCTATAATGTTTTAATGCACTAATTTTGATTTAGGTCATTCTTCATTCTTCAAATGTGTTTTTCTTGGCACATAATTTTTATTGGGATTTTATGTTTTGTGCTTAATATGTAGACAGTTTTTTTCTATTTGTATTTTTTTTTTTTCAATTTTTTGTATTTTTTTTCCCCTTATTAAAGTTAGACAGTCAGTACCGTTCCTCTAGTAATATTTTTAGTTTAATTTACAAAAAAACTATTGTATTTCGACACTCCTACTTATAGGCGCCAAAGTCTACAATTCTACATGTCAAAATTCACACCTGCGCCACAGATTAAATAAGTTACCTGTGCGTTGACAGGTTGCTTACTGAGAAGGTAGCCCTACAAAATAATAGGGTGGAGTCTCCCCTATCCGTTTACTAAAGAAAAAAAAAAACATACACAAAACATTTTCGGCCAGACCCAAGCTCCCGAAATTGGATACGTTTGCCTCAGATTTCCAAAAGCTCTCAGCTGTCAAATATTATTTAGCTGATGTGATTGGTGAACCAGGGTAACAAGAGCCAATCAAATCTTTTGACATTGGATATGACTGGCTAAAATCGGAACTAACGCCGCCATCTTGTTTTTCAATACATTTCTCATAAAAATTGCACAAATGTTTACCAACAGCGCCCGCCCCCTGTCAACGTCATTCGAGTGTCAAGGAAGCCGTTTTCGAAGCCCATGGCATAGACAATCTCGGAACATCACATTTCAAATCTAGAACTCAATTTCTTCATCATCAAATGCCAGTACAAAACGGCATCGACTCACTAACTGGCACGTTGTACCCACTAACCATGGAGAATGATACCATTCCATTGATTAATCTATAACCGAGTGTATGCTAATTGAACTAATTATTTACAGTGCAAGCTAACGGTGTAGCACACGGACGTACATTGTGATCAGTTCGACCGGAACATTACCGCGGTAGACTAATTGGCGACCATTGTTCTATGGTATATGGACGGCGAAATAGGGTTGGATGCAAGAGTTTAAGTAGAGGGTTAGGGTGTAATTGTCCTTGAAATATTGAGGTGATAAAGTGGATGATCTAGGTAGGTTATTGGGCAAAAAAATCTGTGATGAGAATCGGAAGGCACTCCACTGTTGAACTGACGAACTGATGAAGATTATGGGAAGTCATAGCATGTAGTTTGTCTAGAAAGTCTACAGGGCAAACATTTGGTCCAACCGTTGGCGAGAAAATACTGATTATAGTGACAACTACTTAGAGGAACAATACTTACTTAAAAATACAGGTTCAAAAGATCATAACATAACATAACATCACGCCTTGTTTCCCCGGAGGGTTGGGCAGAGGTGTCCCTATAGCAGGTACACCCACATTTCGCCAGTTATGTTTAAGTCCCATGTAATAGGGGGCGAGCCTATTGCCATCAACCGGGCACAAATCCAGACTCCGAGCTGCTACTGAGATCACTGTTCAAAAAATTTGAAAGGTTTGCTTCTGTCAGTTCCCTTTTCCAATAAAGTATGCGTATTTATTTCTTAGACATTATGTAACATAATTTTACTAGATGTAGGTGCATAATCCACTACTGCACGTTTTTACGTGCTACATACAGCACGATGTTGTTACAAGATCACGTAAAATTGTGACGTAGATTATGTTGATTACATAGTACCTACATATGTAGTAAGTATAGTTATTTAGTTAAAACTCATTTCATTAGGCGCTTAGTAGCGTGCAAGGTTGCCGATTGCAAGGTCATCGTTGTGGTTTTCGTTTTGTAACCTAATAGGGTAACTAAGTGGAATCTTCCAGCTGCGTTTTCGACTGCAAAATCTTCCTTCATAATTATAATTTTACGCTATTCAAACACGACGCTAAACACTTTCAATTCAAAATTAGCTTGAGAATTAGCAATTTTTGAACGTCAAAATTACATGAGACAGCCCTTTTTTTTGGTGGGATATTATCAAATAACTTCTCCCGCTCTGGGCGGAACGGGAGGGCGTGTCAGACTCTTACTGACTAAAACTCACCCGTGTTCCTTCAGTTGCCATGTTGCCGGGGGCCACGATCTCCCTTTCGGACTTCTTCGCAACCCTGGCCGACATGAGACAGCCCCCAAAACGCCCGCTAATCGCCACTTTATAGTGCTTTATTCAATTAATTTTGGTTATCTGAGGAACTTGGAGAAGGACAAACCATATCCGTATCCAAAGTCGTTGCGTCGACACTTGTCCGCGTGATAAAAAGAGCCAGACACATGATGTTTTTTGGCTCTTTGAATCACAAGGCCTCGATGAAATTTTGAATTGTCATAATCATTCATCTTTTTCGAGGCAAAGACTTAAAATATGGGTATAGTCACATTATAATTTTCAAATCAAATCATTTATTTGCTTGAATAGGTAAAGGAATACTAAACAACATAAGTTCTTTAAACCATATCCTACTCAACAGGTGTGCAAATATCTATTATATATAAAAAAAACAAACATTAATTCTTACAAAATCTAACATTATTTTAATTTTAATTTATTTTCTATTATTTATTTCAGGTTTATGTTATCTAAATGCCATAATTGATCTCATCATGACTAACTCATTAGTTTTAAGATAATGTAATTAATTGGTTTTAACAAAATATGGACAAAAATAGTGTGAATTAAATTTATTTTATTTTTTTATTTGTTTACCATACATTTCACATCTATAACAAATATTTATTTATATAAGAGAATTTATGAAAAAAAAAACACGCTGGTAAAGCTTGTACTTACATATCTCTATTAGTAATATGTGTCTCTATTCTATACATATTAATTATAAATAATTATAATGTTCCATGATAGCAGAAGACTTGCGTGCGGCTTCAAGCTCCATTTGTCGGTCTGCACGGTGTTCCTGTCCACTAGCTTTGTTGGTCGATAAGTCTTAATATGTACAATGTACGTGTATGTATGTACTATATCTTACTATGTACATACATAGTAAGATATATTACATTATAAATCCATTACATACATATGTAATGGATTTAAGCAGTAGTTACCTACTGCTTGAAGTCCGAGACATGCCCTGGTTCCGTTCGAAGAAAAGTTTCATAAACAAAAAGTTTTAATTTAATCTATATGTACTAATATTAAGAGAGGAGCTCGTGGCTAAATAATAACAGCCGCACGGGTCGATTTATTACGTTAAGCTACGCTTGCCGGGGTTGGTCTGTGGATGGGTGACCAACTTTACATACCGAGACTCCTCCGTGCCTCGGAAAGCAATAAATAAATAATCTAAATATAAATAATCCACGTTAAGCCGTTGGTCTCGGCTGTCATTCATGGATCTTTGACAGTCGTTTCGGGTCGTCAGAAACCCGAAAGTCTGACAACCAGTCTTACCAATGGGTATCGTATTACCCAGTTACTGGGTTAAGGAGGTCAGATAGGCAGTCGCTCCATGTAAAATACTGGTATTCAGCTGCATCGGGTTAGACTGGAAGCCGACCCCAACATAGTTGGGAAAAGGCTCGGCAGAAAAAATTGTGAGTTTGTATGTAGGGGGTAATCTTGGGAACTCCTGATCCGATTCTGAAAATTATTTCACTAATGGGAAGCTACAGTATTGCAGAGTGTCAAAGGATATATTGTATGTTCAAACAAGAAATATCACGCGGGCGGACTCGCGTGCAGAAGTTAGTCGTTGTTGCGTTGAGCTCCTTAAATTCTGAGTTGAGCTGCACGATAACTGACAAACGCGTGCACTTACTGGACAGGCCCTCTCAATCTGTGTGGTGCTTTCCTCAAAAGACCACTTCAGACACCAATCCACATGGCCTTCACATGATCTGACCAAGATTATGTCTGGACTTTAAAAGAGACTGAGACCTCTGAGTTTGTTTCGGCCTTTCTTCTCAGAGTAGTCAGATAGGAAACGCCGACCTCATCTAGTTTTAAAATATGATTGACGTGTAAAAGTTTTTGTACAAACCTACTTACAGAAATAAAATCATTTATCATTAGTGTTACTTAAATAACAGTGTAATTACAGGCCCTACCATTGAGACTATAAAAAAATCAACGATACTCAGTAATGTAGAAGTGATAAAATAATATTAAATAAGTGAGAAAGTTTAAGTACAATTTTATGACACAGTCGTTTATGTTTTATTAAGTTGAAGATGGGACATCTACAAGTTTATAAAACAACTAGCTTCCGCCAGCGGCTTCGGCCGTATATCTTTATAAATTATAACCTATGTTACTCAATGATAATATAGCATTCTATTAGTGAAAGAATTGTTAAAATCCGTCTAGTGGTGTTTGAGTTTATTAATTACAAACAAACATTTAAAATCTAGTCTTTTTAGGGTTCCGTACCTCAAAAGGAAAAACGGAACCCTTATAGGATCACTTCGTTGTCCGTCCGTCAGTCTGTCAAGACCCTTTTTTCTTTATAATATTAGTTTAGCTGCACCCCGCGGGTTCACTCACATAAGCCTCGATCCCACGAGAATATCGGGATAAAAAGTATCCTATGTCCTAACCCAGGTCATGGTCTACCCATGTGCCAAATTTTATCTGAATCCGTTCAGTCGTTTTAGTGTGAAAGCGTAACAAACAAACAAACAAACTCACTTTCGCATTTATTCATTAGTTAGGATGTTTAATTTACAGTTCATTGGATCTCGCATCCAACTCAACTATTTTATTAAATTGGACGAAGTCATTTTATAGTTGGAACTTATCACTAGGAACCTGATTTTATAGATCCACTAGTGACCCACCCCTGCTTGCCCTGTTTTTTCGACTTGAAAATACATGAAGATTTCAGTTAAATATACTACTGTACTTATGTAGTTAGTGTTAGTTAATGAATAGTTAATTAATTTGAAAATGTGTACAACAATACTCCATTGCTAACTGTGGAGGCTTGTAAATGGCTCGTCGCCGCCAAAAACCTGACTATTCCGTATTGATAGCTGTAAGTCACCCAAACACAATAAAAAAAAAAACAGTGGCACTCCGAGGACCAGTACCCTAATTGCGTAATGCAACACAATCACAATTTGTTTCGACTTGAAACAGATTGCTAATCCATTGCTTCATAAGTTGGAAAAAAAATCAGCTCGGCAACGTAAATAACGTAATGAATGTTGTTGAACTGTCAAAATGAAACAAATTAGGCAAATTGTTTACGAAAATAAGTTACGCAATTAGGGTACGGGAGTGCCGACAGAAGTGAAAACTTAAGTAAAAATACTTGCATAGAACATTGATCCGTAACGTAATATAAATAAAAAGCACAATCGCGTTTACAAAAATGAGGTGTCGGTAACGGTGTTGCGAGTTCAATTGTTTTTTCCCATCTCAAAAATGCCCAACGTGCCTAAAGAACTTTTCACTTCAATAAATACATAATTATATACCTTGCGGAATAAATTCTCTAAATGATGGTGAATCGCATCAAAATTTGTTGCGTAGTCTGTCACACAGACAAATACGAAAAGCGACTTAAATTTATATTAAGTCTATAGATAAATCTGTGTGCAGCAATCGTGTACCCTGTTTAGTATAATCATTACCCGGGCATTCTCTGCATAATCAGCGCATTAGTATTCACCCAGGATCCTCGGATTCCTGTTCTCACAATAATTACCCTGTAATTTTTAACTGATTAGCAAGTTGACGTTCCAGGGGACTGACATGTCGCAAAACGATCACCTAACGGGTTCCGTAGGATGGTCGGCTGGTGGTCGGCTGGTGGTCTACGGAAATGACTCCGAGAATCTTGGTAGTTTGGACATGATTTTATGAGCGTTCTCGTGATTGGACGTTTTAGTGGTACTTTATGTGAATGATTAGCTATAAAATTGGAGTTGATGTTTGTCTCGGAAACCAGCGACAACAACCCTTAGCTCCGACGATATGGTCAGTTTATTGTGAGAATAAGGTAGTTGGCTAGGTGAAAAAAAAAGAAATTCTATTTAGTCCGTCTTTTAGATAATAAAAAAAATATTAGACACGTTTTTTTTGCTTTGTCATATTAATCAAACATAACTTTGAAAACACGCATTAAAGTTGGGGAGTGGGGGCTCGCTACGTCACAACGCAGTATTAAATCTAGCAAGGCGTGACGTCATGCCACATTTTAACTCAATGTATCGCCGTAATCTTTTGATTACGTCAAAAAAGAAAAAATACGTTTTCAATATTTTTTAATAATCTAGAAGACGGACACAAAAAAAAAATTGGACACAGGCTTATAATCGGCTTTTAAAAACACGTATAAATTTCCCGCCCAGCACCTTGATCTAGGAAGAAACGCGGAGTCCCGATACAGGAGCGAACGGTAATTAATAGAAGGTCACGTGGCGCCGTTAGATGCGCCGGCGCATCTTGACATATATAGCAAGCGGTCGGTGTCCGGCCTCGCTGTATATAGATGACAACCCTTTTTAGCCGCGTGCGCAAGTACTCGTGCAATAAATCGATCTTTATTGGATTAGTTTTTGCTGGTTAAGTACCGAAATTGATGGGGTGATGGAGAAGGATGTTAGAGCACTGTTTGATGGTTTTTCTGTTCAAAGAAATGTAAATTCAATTGGTATTTTTCTTTCGTTTTCGTGTTTAGTGACTAACCTGGTGTCAGATTTCTTATGTCGCCCATGTGCCTCTGACTTGGCTTCACATGCCGTCGAGAAATATCTCTCAGGCATGTAGGTTCCTCACGATGTTTGCCTTCACCGTTTTTGAAGCAAGTGATAATTATACAATGAATGTCAGAGGTGCGTGCCTTGGGTTTGAACAAATAAATAACTCTTCTCCACAATTGTCAAAGACACTGAAAAAATGTCCAAGGATGGTCTGCGATGGGCTGTGTTGAAACACACATTGTTCTTCTGCTTTCCAAAAGACCACGAATGGTTATTACTGCAGGCAAATGAGTACAAATAGATTGCTGGAGTCAGAATTCCTCAGTCAACTTACAGTTGTATAGCAATGCACAGGGCACATAACGGAGTCTTATGCAATTACAAATTTGTCACATCTTGGACACATTATAATTAAGTTGCAGACGCTAATTACCTTCTCGGTATGCAACGCACGCACTAGAAGTTATTACTGTGATGTATCTTACTACAGATCCTATTTATAAAGGTGGTCATATTTACTGCAGTTCCTGGGATAACTTAGAAGTCTGAGATCCTGGATTTGATTTCATCTAAATACTAATATAATAAAGCTGAAGGGTTTGTTCATAAACTCTGGAACTACAAAAATTCTTTTTGAATTTGTTAGTCGAATTTTTGGGGCAGTGACAGCTCGGCCCGAGTCAACTCAACCCGAATAATAATACCAGATACTACGTCGTTAAAACGCCTAAAAAGTGGTGTGTACCTGAGGAAGTTTATAGGCTATTTAATATCAAGCTACGACCCTTAGAAGCTGTACAAGGCGGGTAAAACCGTAGGACACAGCTAGTTTACAGTAATTTCTCATTACCCTGTAGACTTGTGACAGAGAAATGATAATGAGCTGGCCAGAAAAATTATATTCTAGGGGAGTCCGAAACGGTTACCGTGGCAACATACAGGCAACTGAAGGAACACGGGTGGGTTTTAGTCAGTAATAGTATGAGTCAGACATCTCTCCCATATCCTCCCGCTCCGCCCAGAGCGGGAGAAGTTATTTGATAATTTCCCACCACATAAAAAAGGGGAGTCCCGTTATTTGCGAAATGTGGAAACTGTGAAACATCTCCGCCTGGCCTTTAAGGGAATAAATGTGCAATAATATACGTATTCCTTAAATACTTTAAGAGCTTGTGTTTTAGTGTGTAGGTAGTTTATCGAGGTCGATACTTAGGGTTAAGATGGGCGCGTCGATATCCTATCATAGACATGCGAAGTGTCGATAGTTCCCGATAGACACCGTTACCTCACTAATTAGAGGTATTACGTGTATCGATAGACATTACGGAATAGAAGATTGTTGGTGATTGCTTTATTAGTCTTTGATAGCGTGTAGGTGTAATTGTTAGGTCTGGCGTCGTTGTTAAGTGTCTTGTTTAATTAACTTTTACGTTTAATTTCCGATTGCCGAAGGTGTTTGAAGGTGGTGTTATGTAAGTGTTAATAGCGACCGCTACTTCTATTTTACGATTTTTCCTTTGAACTCGAATGACATATACATGCCTCATTTGAGCTGAGCACAGTTTCAACATCGGAACAACGGTAGATAAGCTACCGCTGCAAGTTAACTTCCGCGGCTTCCTCCCACAGTTCTATAAGCCTCATATCCTTATCAAGAATCATTCCATATGAAAAAGTTACAAATCATTTGTTTTTAAGGTAATGTATTATTATTATGATGCGACGCGATGATTTGACGCGATTCTGGTAGAACAATTTCCATGAAGTTTGCATAGAAATTGTTCTACTAGAGTCGCGACGAGGCGCGCTGTCGCGTCCAGCCTGTCTGCGGATGCCTTTAAAAGTAGACATAAATTTTGTTTATTAAGAATTAGAACAAACCGTACATAAATAATAACGTATACCTAATTAATTAATGAAATAAAAATGTAATATCCTAACTGATATTATCATTAATCCTACTAAGTATCCTACCTTACTAATAAATAAATGCAAAAGTTTGTGAGGATAGATGAATGTTTGTAACTCTTTCACGCAAAAACTACAGAACGGATTTGGATGAAATTTGGCACACAGATAGTTTATAACCTGGACTAACACATAGGATACTCTTTATCCCGATATTCCTACGGGATTGAGACTTCTGCGGGTGAAACCGCGGGGCGCTGCGAGTCAATTTATATCAATTACTTTCTATTAACAAACTCAGTGGCTATCCCGTTCCGTAATACTGCCATGTCCAGTTTGCGACAGGCGACACCTTGCTAAGTAGCGGTAGTCATTCTAGGAATTTTAACTGATATCAGAGTGCGTGACCCAAGCGGTAAATATTTTATACCTTTACACTGCGGTTTTTTAAAGGGGTGAGGAGTATTAATGGTAGCGGTAAATTATATTTAGATGTAAAGATATTAGGTAAACTGCCGATGTTGCCTGGAGATGGTGAGATAGCTACTGTACTAACTGAAATAACAGTTTAAGTGCTAAGCTATATAGTTCCTTGCGAAGCATGTGTGGTCTGACTATGAATGATAGGCTGAGGAATGATGTGATAAGACAGCGGTGTGATTTAAAAGATGTAATGATAAAAATTGGAAACATGCTGAGATGGTTTGGGCATGTTAAGAGGATGAATGAAAGGCGACCAACAAAATGTATTTACAAGGCTGATGTGAAGGGAAAGGCCGGGCGGGGACGCCCTAGGAGGACATATACTGACCTTATTGGTGATGTTCTTCAGAAAGGTCAGGTGCGTAGTACTCGCAACCGGCGTGCGTGTATGACCAGATGTATGAACGTAAACGAGGCAAAAGGAGTATGTAAGGATCGTAGCAGGTGGCGTTCTGTAGTTTCTGCATACCCCCATGGGAAGATGGCGTGAGTTTATGTATGTGTATGTGCTGTATAGTTATCGAAGTGGGAAGGCTGGGTTTAAGGCGAATATAACCGATTTTAAATTATTTTATACTGAAGATCACGTCTAAACGAGTAGTGTTAATGATTTGGAAAAAATATATGTTAAATTAGAGCATTTTCTTAATAATTTAACATAGGAATACTTTAGACTATATTTATATAACACAGTGAAATTAATTTGTGAAGTTATGTCTATGAAAAATACGCGGATAAAAAACTGAGAATCACGCAAATTCTATACCAAAATCTTCACCATTTTAAAGATAATTTAATTGTTGATCTTTTGGTATAGGTACGTGTTTTATTAAAATACCTCTTGTTTTATTTATAATAAATTAATAATGCGCCTAATTTGGGACAGCGCTCCTTGATGGGCGAGTCTTATTACTGGCTGGACGTACGACGGGTTGCGTGAGCTCAGTACAGAACACGCAAGCTAACCACTCAAGGTCACTGGCATATATCTGCGTCTTAAGCCGT
Organism: Agrochola litura; assembly: GCA_949152395.1. Lineage (NCBI taxonomy): Eukaryota > Metazoa > Arthropoda > Insecta > Lepidoptera > Noctuidae > Agrochola > Agrochola litura. The sequence goes on along the minus strand of OX424502.1, from coordinate 3,334,430 downwards.
AAATAGTGGCCTTAAAAGCCGTCATTGGACTACGATATTGCTAGTGGTGACCTTAGAGGGGTTCGTGGCTAAATAAACAGCCGCACCGATCGATCGAAGGTTAAGCTACTCTTGCCGCGGTCGGTTCGTGGATGGGTTACCATCCATTACATATCGAGACCCCTCCGTGCTTCGAAAAGCACGTTTTAAGCCGTTAGTCCCAGCTAACATTCTTAGATCTTTGACAATCGTTACGGGTAGTCAGAAGCCCGAAAGTCTGACAACCAGTCTAACCAAGGGGTATCGTGTTACCTAGTAACTGGGTTGTGGAGGTCAGATAGGCAGTCGCTCCATGTAAAATACTGGTATTCAGCCGCATCCGGTTAGACTGGAAACTGACCCCAACATAGTTGGGAAAAGGCTAGACAGATTGAGTGCTAGTGGTGATTTACAAAATGGCAAAAAGTTTGAAGTTTTTTTGATGCAGTTGGCTTTCAATCAAGCAAGAGATTTTCGCCAAAATTATATGTAGCCACGAATGACCTGACCTTAAATAAATATCTAGTCTAAAATACTTAATAAAAACAAATTAATCGCGAAGATGCAGGCCACGCAGTTATGCGAACCTTCGCAAAAATATCCATAAAACATGCAATTAATACAACAAACAACTAGGTTAAACATTTAATTAACCGCAGAAACAACGATTTTCCTTATTATTATAAATATTAGTTTATTAACTAGTTATAACTAATTAGTTAAAGGTAACCTTGCCTCGAGTTCCGGACGGCGGACGATCGGTAGTAACACAATAACCTAATTCGCGGTTAGCGCTTGAATATTCATGTTTTATTACATTTCTCTAATAGTTATTAACCTAATTTTCAATGTTAATTAACCTCTAAATGTTTTAGTGATAGCTGAGGCTGAGGAGTTTAAATTATACTTGGAAATTCTGCGGTTATAGAGGGTTCCGGTTTTCAAATGTGTGGGAGCCGAAATCGTGATACCGGCTCGATTTTCTATTAAAAACAGAGACTTTCGGACTTCGTAAATTTCCGGCTATGCGGATGGGATATTAAGTCTAATTTAAAACTCATTAATAAACACAGCAACGACAAGCGGTCACTGAAAAAAAAATTGTGATTAGGAGCAACTAGACAGTTAGTTAGTTTCACGAACCCGTATAGTGGTTGTTATTACAAGCCTCTAATTGCTTACAAATCATTTGCCTAAAAAACATTATGAATAGTTCATTTTAAACGACAGGTGTAGACTATTTATCACATGTATTTCAAACCTATCAAAATGCTAATCGGAATTTAATCATTTACTTAATTAAAAATAAATATAAAGAAAGTGCGCCAGAGTTAAAATATAAATTCCTCAACCAGTTTTGGCGGACCTTGAAATAAAAAATACGTAAACAGCAAAACCTGTTTTATTTTTACTACCTGGGCCTAGAATTTTAAGTCTGGTAATACTACATTTTGAATTACTACCGCACACAACACCGTTAAGATAAGCACAATAAAACGTTTTTTTTTTCATGTTATGGCTTTTAATATTATTTCAAATAGACAGACGGCTATTTCACCCGCAATGGACGTTGGTGCAAGCTTGCCTTTATTTAACCTACTAGCTGCGGCCCTTGGTTTCACACGTATAACTCTTATATCGGGATACAAAGTATCCTATGTCGTAACCCAGGTTACCCAGGTCATGGTCTACCCATGTGCCAAATTTCATCCAAATCCGTTCAGCCGTAAACAAATATTAATTAGGATTCACTCTAGAATTGAAGACTTCCAAGTTATGTCTATAGGGAAACACAGATTCTGGCAAGGAGTTCCACTCCTGTGTGGTACCTCCTTTCATGAGAGCAATTGGTTCTGTAAGGACAAGATTGACAAACCGCGTTTTGACTTTACTTTGCAAATTTCTTACTTTACAAGTGTCCAAAAGTACTTAATCAGACAACCCCGAAAACTTTTCGGGGTTGTCCGTAAACATTATCTAAGTTAATACCGACGTACTTTTAAATTGGACGGACGGCTTTTCCCTTTAAACTTAGGTCCGGTAAACATGGCACAAATTAATTCCCATATACTCCGCAAATCAATAATTCTAAACAAGCGAATGTTTCTCAAAACCAGTCGGTTGAGTTCGCATGAGTTTCCCCCGTGTCAAAGTGCAGGTGCGAGTGGAAAGCGCATTTCGCTTGCGCCTGCGCAGCGCAAGGTTGAACGATGCCTTTTCGAATGATTTATGTTGTTTTTTTTAAAATTTATTTATGCTTGGAATCAGTTCCGGTTTAATTCTTTTATAGTATCGGAAGTACTTGTAAGTACATGATTGTGAATAAAAAAAATTTATTAAAAATAAACGTAGATTCTCTCAGGTGTTAAATTCTTTAACACTAGACGAAAAGTCGTAAAATAAATTTTAATGTATTTATACCGTATCATCAGTTTATTTTTTACCTTTCCACTGGCATTGAAATCCAATTTGTTCAAAGAAATATGACGGCCATTTATTACTACAGACGTGTAGACCACATATCGTGGCAAAAAACACAGAAAAAGCAAAAAATAAGCACATAATAAAGCACGCATTCAGATAATTGTGTGCTCACTCTCCTTAACCGCACGCGTGATATTTACGAAACCCTCTAGGTCTTACGATAACATTGTAAGGACGTGCTAAATGTATCCCCCCCGTGTAAACACTGTCTCGTTATGATGCATCATGCGTGTTTGCGTTGCGCTCGCGCATCGTGACGTGTTTCCGATATTTGAATTTGTGGGACCGAGGAAAAATTGCGGACGGTATTTTATTTAATTGACGATTCTGGTGAAGTTTAAATTAAAAAAGAAAAAACTTAGAAAAATAATTTTCAAAAAAAGAATGTGCTTTGTCGTGCCAAGAAACAATTTCAAATATTGTACGTACATTTTCTTTGTAAATACACCTACCAAGTGCCGACACCTAGCCCACTCACAGAAGCTTACGAACTAAAACAAACCAACAATATTGCCTAAAAATCCTCTCTGAACAAAGCCACATAAAACCTAAACAAACAACTTCTACCTGCAAAGCCAATATCCAGCATAAACCGATAGATTTCTAAACGCAGCACCTCAATGTCGGAACACAGGATTCACAAGCGAAACTGAGATACAGACAAACAGACAAATGTTTGGCACAAGTAAATCTTGCTAGCGTGGATGCAAATAATGCTGTTGATGACTCGTAATTGTCAGAAATTCCTTTTGACAAGGGAGTAGAGTAACTTACTGCCCTTTAGTCGACTGTTGATTAGGACACAAGTGAACCAATTAAGTTTGGAGTTAAGACTTAACGCAATAAGAGTAAGTTTTATAGAAATCTTGCAACAACTGTAAAGTACAAGAATCATTTGAATGTCGAGTTACTCCGACAAGATTATAAAACAGTATCTAAAAGAGGAAAAGCTGAAGACGATGAGTCTACAGTTCTTTAAACGCTTTCAACTCAAGGCTTGAACAAAACAAACGTCAACAAACATACACGCACGTAAACAGTAAGGAGTGTGAATGCGAAAGTAAATCGTGGTACAAAACTCAGTTTGCCTTCTGCACGCATGCGCCATTCTCCTAGCAGCCATGTTTGACCAGCAAAATAAATCGCAGGACGCAACCGAACGATTCTTTCAACAAACCTTTTACCTCTTCCAAATTAGGGAGGCCTTATGGAGTTCCAAGTAATATAATTAGTCAGAGATTCTTTAAGGCCGTTAAAAGCCTACCTCTTTTAAGTGTCTAGAGTTTAGAGGAACTGCTAATGGTATTGGAGCTGATGCCTTATATAGCAATGCGTTAATAGCTTAGAGGATAAAACAAATTATGGAATAGAAAATAGGAAAGAAAAAGTTGCAGTGTTTTTGCGAGATTGGTGTCTTCTTAAGGTCCTCTAAGGACAAGCTCAAAATGAGTATGTATTGAACCAAGTTTACAACTTCCATATAATCAATAAAACAACCCCAATTTCTAACCTGAGAATCTGCCACTTCTCAAATCGTTACTATCAAAACCACCTCTCAAGTTCCGAGATTTTATATCTCCTAAATGGACGAAACTACAAATAAGCTCAAGTAATTATGTGCATATAGGGATACAATAGGTAATGTCGTTGCCTATAAATGGAGAATAACATTTATCGATCGATTGATGGTAACATTTGCTGTTGACGGCCCACGACCACATCGGGGGATCGGGATGCCTTTAGAGGCAGATACGGTGTTTGTGCCAGTTTTCTAATACTGCCCTATATTCTGATTTGGAAAATTTTATGGTGAGATAGGTTAGGAAAGGAAAAGTTTATATTTTATTACTTGTGGTTTCTTTTCCAATTATCGCTCTCAAGTAAGAGACGAACTTCAATAAAAGTTACAAGCATAACAGCCTCAAACTGACAAATCTAATAAAAAATAACATCGTATTATAAGAGAAACTTGTGTAAATCTAATCTTTATGCCTCCAGGCTAGCAGTGAACTTCCCAACTCTTCAAGATTGTCACAATTACTCCGATCGGACTTAATAAAGTCAATGAGAGAAATTTTTGCTACATTGTATAGCCTCTGGCTAAATCGATAAACGTAAAAGTCGTTCACGCTTTCATTCCTTAAGTGGGAGAAGGAGGTGGTGGAAGGAAAAATATGACGTCAGACCTTTTTGGGGAATGCGAGAAAAAAAATTTTTTTTTCTGCATTACCAAAAGGTTCCTTTTCTGGTTTCATGTTGTAAAAGTCACAAGTATCATGCAGACCCGAAGCATTTCAGATCCAAAATGGTGGCGTAGTACGCGGGAAATCAAACTGCTGATTTATTTTTGTACAAAAACAATTTTATTTATAGTTCTACTATTGTAAACAGACAGTAGAGTAGTTATACAACCTGATTTGCATCTAGGACCTTGAATATACAGTCAAATAGATCCGAAACCAGAACGACGACATTACGCTCTATTGCGAAACAATTTGATACTTGCGGAATCAACGTCTAAAACCCGTAATTCTATGTAGATAAGGTTGAATATCGAGTGGTTTTTGACAAAGGAATGGTGACAGAATTACCGTTTTATCGATTTACAAAATATTTTGATTAGTCTAATTTATTAGAAGACTATCTCGTTTTGACGTAACTGTCTAGAAGTTTCATCGGTTTTTTATTGTGATTAAGTTGAGAATTATGCTAACGACTCCCGATTTGTTTCTGCCGCATTGTTGTAACGTCATTATAAATGTATTTGTGAGTTTGTAAATAAATGTTGAATATGTTGACCTTAACGGGTCAGGCTGCGCTTGCGCAGGTAAGGTTGAGTATGGCAAGGAGGATTCATGGAGTATCGCTCGTTCTTTAAGATACGTTGGATTCTACATATTTAATTAATGTCTGATTAATTAACTTGTTTTATTAGGTATTTGAGGAAAATGTATTTAAATACTTTATTTTATAAATGCCTTCCTACAACGATTCGCCATTAAATGCGTTATAAAAAAACAGCATACTTCAGTCTTATCTAATTGTATACTCTAGGAATTACTAAATTAAATAGCAAGCAACAATGCTGATTTCAAATAATACGTTGGTAAGTTCCGCATTCATTAAACGAAAGTAGAAATTCCGATGATATTCAGTTTAATAAAACTCAAAATAAATAGCTAAAATAAAAACTTAATTAGTAAACTAATTAATAATCTACTAACATGTGTATTAATAACTTTATTAGTGACGTTTTAAATAATAAACATGTAGAAAAATAAAGAAAACGTAGCAATGTTTTAGATCGTTATCGGTATGTCGAAATATTTGTGAACGATATCGGTATTACCGATAGCAGCAGTCACGATATCGACTGTCCCGGGCTCAATGAGAAAGCCGCACTATTGTCATAAAGTGGGACACGATGAGCGCTAAGCATCAGATAAAGCGACCGATCAATTCGACTAATTGCCTATCGAAGTATCGACCACTGACAAAAATCATCGACATCCATTGATACACCTCTACAGTTAACGAACCCGATTTATAATAGTTATAAATATTCATTCGATTTTTAAAACACAACGGAATCGACTATTAATTTAAATGGCTTCCCGATTTAAAATCAGAACATTGACAGACGAGGTCGCTTTTCGAACTGTATAAAAACGATTCCTTTTTTAAAAACCGCGTTTTATTGAGGAACATTATCCGAGATATGAGAATCGAGGTGATGAATAAAAAATCGATTGGATACTCGAAGGGCATTACAGTACATGACCTGTCAACGAGACGCAGAATACGTGACTAGTGTTGCGAAAACATATCGATATTCATTCGACGCTGTGCGCAATATGGAATTTCTTAGAATTTATGAGTAGCGGTATTACAGGTGTTTTTTATAGCTAATAATAAACCTGTATTTTTAAGACGGTGACATATAAAATAAGACTAGCAAACAATACATAATATACGAAATAACCTATGAATTAATTCGAATATTTATAAGTTTTGTATTATTTCTGAAAATGGCATACCTACTTGCTTACAGTCAAATCTTGTCTTTTCCTTACTGCATTGGGTCGCGACCTGTGCGAGTATTAAAACCTTATCTTCAGTGATGGGAAGCCATCTTTTCCTGTTTAAAGCCCACGAGAGGTGTACATTACTGCTATTCACAAGAGATAGGTGTGATTTTAACTTATCATTAGTTATCATTTATCATCACTATAAAGATTACCTTTTCTATAATTTCTTATTTTCTAACTTCACGATCGTGGAGTATGTCGATGTATACGTAATCTGGCGTTGATTTGGTGTTTATTATAAAATATACGCTTACGTGTTGATGTTTTACACAATGAATACAGAAAGGTGAATAGTCAACATACTTAGCATACTAATTGTCATACTTTCATTATTTACGACTTATTTACATAATCAAGCAATTAACTCAGAAATATCTTATAAAAACTTGTCATAGATAACGTCAATAAAAACTCGTAAACAGTGCTAAATTTGACAGCTCGATTTTCCCGTGCACAATAGAATTTAACGGTTTTTACCAGTTCTAGCCATGTCGGACTGTGTAAATTCCTCTTATTTGTGTCCGCAGTATGTAGGCCAATTTGTTACTTTTTTCCACAGCGACAGGTTTTGAAATGTATTTGTATAAAAAGAGCTGGCGCCGACACCGTTGTGTTAATCTGTGATACGTTATTTGCGATTTTTATCGATGTTTCTTTTGATGAGTTACGGCTCTATTTCTTTTTTTGATATGGCGTGAGATTGAAATATTGCGTACGTTTATTTGATGTTTATTACAATTAAATTACAATATGAATCAATTCATACGCCATTACTATCTTCATGGGGGTCCTAATTGATTGATACAGTTAACATTGATGTTGAAATCTAGATATTTTATGGCTTATAGGCTGGTAGCCTGGGGGCACTATTTATTTATCTATAAATATTTAGATATTAATTTGAATCTTCACTATTGATCCGAATCGAATTACTTGCAATCAGTGTATACTTGAATTTGTTATTTTCCTTGTTTATAGCCTAGTTTGTGCTTATTTTAGTGCTGACTAGATTGATGGTATCATTCTGATTATTCTTCTGTTAAACTGTAAATTAATCTAATCTTTGATCAATCGCATTAAAACTAGTTTTGCCAGAATCGCTGCTATTGGTCAAAACATAATAATTTGTAATTTACATTTTGGTAATTCATTGAGAACGGGAAGCTGCTCATAACTGTTATATGCAATTCTTTGAGTGCTAATCATGTCATAGCTTGATGTCATAATTACTAGGCTGATCAAAAAGTATTGATAACCGATTATTTTTCTTTTTTCTCGGCGCCTACGGGTCCTAACGTGATGTTAAATAGCCTGTAGCCTTCCTCAAGAATTGGGCTATCAAATGCAAAAAGATTTTTTCGAATCTGACTGGTAGTTCCAGAGATTAGCACGTTCAAACATACAAAAAACACTTCAGCCTTATTATTGTTATAGAAAATATGAACCGATTATCATTACTTTTTGATCAGCCCTAGTATGTCAACTTGATCAAAAGCAATACCGCCAACCCAAATTGGCTACATCATAAACTTTAATCCATAAAAGGACATGTCACTACTGACATCCATGACCTACACGACCTTTGCACGACCAAAAACCGAAACCATACGACAGAAAATTAAGAACGCGCCAATATTTCATGATATCGCCGATCGACCTCATCGGTTTTCAAAAAGGTGTCTTAACAACCAAGTGACACTTACGGTAATTAAACAATGAGTCATGACATGATATCCTCGTTTCATAAAAAAATCATTTCCGCAGAGTATCGAGTGCCATATTGAGATCGAGTTACCTTGCGCATGCGCATATTGATACTTATAGAGACAAGCTGGTCTCATGTTGTGGTAAAGACGAAATATGATAAGTGGGTTTGTGAGACAAAGGTCGGGATTTTAATATGTTGAACCTTTGATGGAGTATCGTTAGTCAAGTCAACCTATGATTGGCAATTGGATCAATTTTAAATTTTGTTAGGTTATTCCGTAATACAAGAAGGCACCGCAGTTTGACGATGGTTTTATCATTTGGAGGGTCAGTGTCATGGCGACTAAACAAAAGTTAAAAACAGAAATACATTAATCACATAAATTCCTTACCTCTTTACGTAGATTAGATGCAGTAGAACTTCCGAGAGCTATTAACATTGATGTGTCATCTGATGTTGCCACCAGCAAGTTTTCTCCCCGCTATAGAGGAAAAATATACTGGCGGATATTGCAGAAGCCTCGCTTGAAATACTATAGGAAATGGAACCAGAATTCTAAAATAGTCATATCGAGATAAGACAAATAAAAGAAACATCCTTAACTCTTATCATAATTCCAATCTAAATACCACTTCCTTACAACCTGTTATCACTAGCCAGGCAAAGAGAAATGCATATAATTTTATCTCCATTCCAAGTTTCCTCAAATCAAGACTATATTTACTACTAAGATGGTCAATAAGCTGTTCATAAACAAACATAATTCGCATTCGAAGTAAGTAAGGAACTTGTAGATAAAATGTAAATATTTATTCCTTCAACCAGTTCATATCGTAAAGCGGAAACAGGGTTTTATCAATGTTTTCTAATCGTTTATTAACTTAGCGTGTGGAGCAGGGTTGAGCCTAGCAAAGAAATATATATTTTTCCGAAACTATACTATGATGTTTGATGCCATAGAGAGAGACTGTTCGCAAAGGATGATAGTAACGGAGACTTATGAGTGACACTGTCAAAAGCTTTGCTTAAATCCAAAATGGGAGTAAAGCGACAGAATGAACCATGAAAAGAGACTCGTGCGAATAAAGCCAGCAGTAAGATTTTTAGGTATTGCTATATCTACTGATTATAAATTCAGCTAGTTTAACAGCATTTTATTAGAACAAAAATGTGATCTCGTAATTTGGTCCTAGGACAGTTCCTTGTGGTACCCCAAATAGGAAAATCCTTAACTAGATAAAATATAATTTAAAGATTAGTTAATTTTATTTTACTTCCTGGTAACCCTAACGTATTAACATGTGGAGAACATAGCTTAGAGATTAGATAGATCTTAGCTGATACATGCATTAACATAAAGACAACAATTAAGTGTCCTCATTTATAAATAGCTTATTCATTAATATATTTTATTAGGTTGCGCTGGCAGGAAGGCGGCATGCGTTTGCGCAGGGTCGTGTGATAAATAGATGAATGATTTACATAGTGTGGATAGTAAGATGGAATAAGACTGACTAGGTATAATTATTGATTCTAGTCATTGTCATGTTGCTAGATGGATAGATCTTTATTGAACACCTAATAAATAACAAGGAGCACGTAGTTGAGATTTATTTGTTTATCTTTATGTAACGAGGTGAGCTGCATTAAGCGGGATGCTCTAAGGAACCTCGCGAAATTCTTTCACGTTTTTTGCAATTTGCAGCTCAGTATTCAGTTGTATACCTGGATACCTGGTAATACCTGATACTGACCTGTAAATTGCCGTAGCATGCAGCTAAGCAAGAATAGCGTCAAAATCTATAAGGTATGTGATAAAATATTATTATTTTCGTATTTTTGTTTTATCAATAATTCGGTATTTGTAAGTAAACGAACATATCGTAACGAATCGTCGGTATTTGTCGTAATTGCGCTGCAATTCGGAACATATGCGCACGCGCAGGTGGGCGGGAAACATCACGTGCAGACCCAACCTTGTGTGTGCATTCAAAATATTAGACGAACCTGTAAAAACACACACTCCAAACTGAATTTCAACCTTATATTGAAGTGTGAATGTAGAAAATTCAATAGGGATTTTAGTAAAGACCTATTCACTTTTGGTGTTTCCGAGTTAGCATTGCAAATGCGCTTAAATTGACTAGATAATGCGGTTTCCGTGTAATAAACTGTAAAAGCTTGACAAATAGTGTTCAAGGCGATATAATCTTCATTAGATAGGCGGACTGTGTAGACACGAGGCCAGGAGACAACGTATTTGCATTACTTATCAAACGATCATGTATTCTGGTAGTTTTTACTTAGAAAATTGGGGCGTCCAAGGTTAGTATTGTGTGTGACTAATATATCGATGTATGAAGGACCAGATTACAAATAAAATATTCAGCCTATAATGTTCCCACTGCTGGGACACAGGCCTCCTCTCTGTGAGAGGGAGTGGGCCGTAATCCACCACGCGAGCCCAGTGCGGGTTGGTAGATGTCACATGTGTCTTCGAATTTTTGGTTCTAGGACATGCCGGTTTCCTCACGATGTTTTCTTTCACCGTTTTGAGAGTATTGGTGATGAAATAACTTGCACAAAGTAAAGCGCCTGTCAGGGTTCGAAACTATGATCTACAACTCTTAAGTCGCCGCTGTTACTACTGGGCAACCATTACTCTCTAGATTACAAATGATTCGGCCGATTCAAGAGTTTGATGCAAGATGAATTGTGAATGTGTTTGTGCTGTACAAGATCGCAGGACTTACAGTAATCCAGGGTAGTTCTAAGTCACAGTTTCTCCGTCCGATAAGGACCAAGCCCGGGTCGACGGCGCGTTGTGTTCCACGCGCGCCTCAAAGAGATGTCAGCAGAATTGACGGGGTCCGCTAGGGCCAATGCCAATGCCGGGGGTTCGAAGAAAACCGATAGGGAAATCGTGACCCCCGGCAACATGGCATAGGAAGGAACACGGGTGGGTTTTAGTCAGTAAGAGTCTGACACGCCCTCCCGCTCCACCCAGAGCGGGAGAAGTTATTTGATAATTTCCCACCCAAAAAAAAAAAGTCACAGTTTCTAAAAATTCATTTTAATTCGAGTTAAATTACTTTAATATTATCAAACATTGAAAAGTCATGTGAAATAATTACATCCAAAATTAACAGCTCCTTTTGACATTTAATTAAAGTCAACATTTGGTGAAGACAGCTGTCTAAACATCGCATCTTTGAGGAGAAAACATTTCTTAAAAACTCGTATCAAACGGTAGATGGACAGTTTATTACTAAAATCTTACAAAAAGCACGTGCCTTCAATCCGGTCTAGACAATTTAGAAAAAAAAAAAACCGTGTATAATTTCATGCAAATTACACTACACAGACGTTAAATATCCGGTAGGTATACATAGACTGGAAATGGATAAGGCATCTAGCAGACGGACGTGAACACGCGACGTGCTAAACGCGTCATTTAAAAACAGCATTATTTCCAAAATGTCGATAAAATTATTGCTTTGTGATTCACATTGACACTTCCACATATTTGTAGGCATATTCTTTGTTCTTTTTTTGTAAAATTCCACACAACAATAAAATTAGCGAGATAATATCAAGCTATCAGTTATTATGAGATAATAGGATTGTCGTGGGTGCAGGCTAAGGAAAAACCTAATTTGTGTGTAGGAGTGAGTAATGCAATCGTACGATTATGTTCAACATGTTCTAGAGCATATAAAATGTACGTGTTTACATATCGAGCGATGTTAATTATCACGCATTACATTCATCTGCTGATCGACTAGGACATAAAACAAAAACATAAAACACGCTTATGTGTAGAAGCCCTAACGTTTGATTGCCAGACCCGAAAAATATAGGCCAGTGGGTACACAATCGCTTTCATTGCTTGATGAATTGTAAACAAGTTTTTACGATTATATATATGATTTATTATATCAAATTGGCGGTTTCTGTAGTCACTGCTATGCCGATGAAACACAGATTTATGTGTGTAATAAAGACATCTACGGTAGCCTGTCATTACAGCCTTGTTTCGGATATGATGCTGATAATAGGAACTAAAATTAGTGGTATGTAAGTACTGATTTGCGAGCTAGTATATAATGCAATCTGATTACGAAGCCGATTGAGTCGAGTTACTAAATCTGCAAGGAAGTGATACCTTATTGGCAGTGAGATAAGATGTATTTTATCTTTATTGAGCCTGTTTCTTGAAAGGAGTAGGTAATATACGCGAATTTGGTTGGATATATTAGAAACAATAAATTATTTGTAATGTGAAAAGGCAAGGATCGTCCACCGGATGTTTTGAAGATGTTGAAAGTAAAAGTTGTTAATAATGTGTCGTTGGTAATGGTATACAAAATTCTTAACATTAACTCCATGGTGTGATTTGTTTTGGAGTTTTAAAATGAACCCTGGCCCGGCCTAGGATCATTGACTAGACAGTATGTGGCTACATTCATAGTGTTGTTTTAGTTGTAAGTGCACGTAAATATTTAGGCGACCGCACTTGTTTTTTTTATTTATTAAAAAAAAAAAAAATTTTTTCCTAGTGCTGCAATGAGGTCGTCTATTTGTATAAGTTTATATTTCGCAACTAGATTGCCTTCAATAAATTCAAAATAAACAAGTTTTCATCTACTTCTATTTACCTTCGCAATAGATAATAATTGATGTGCTGAATACACAATTAAGCTGATAATTTTTATTTCCCCGCCATGCAGTCGGCCATGACTGACACTTTGGCTGAATTGTGTCAATGACAGCTGTCAAGTTTATGGATGATTAACTGGCAACATTAATTATGCACATAAATAACTGAATTTATTTGCTTGCAACTGGGTGACCCTTGATAAGTTTTGTGTGCTATCTTTTGAGCCCATCCACAAGATGGCATAGTTTTTATTAATCGTCGCGATTAGTCAATAAGTTCTTTGGTAGAAAGATTTAATTCATGTTTAGTTACTGGGTTTCCCTATTGTACTTTTTAGCAATTTTTTGTTTTAAGTATTGTTGAATTTTTTTCGAAAAAAAAATCGTTTTGATTCTGAATATTGCTGTTAAATAAAATTACAGGTCAACTCAGAATAAGCTCAAAATGCAACAACATTGTCCATTCATACGGTATATTTAAAATTATTCGATGTTAATCTGGTTGAAGATATTCCTAAAGAATTTTGATGATGTGAGGTCATAATCCAAAGCAAAATAATCAGAATGTTTGTCGCAAACATTTGGCAAAGGTTTTATAGTGACCATGATTTTTTGACATAATTTATAGCTTCCAATTTTTTTTAATATTGTTAATAATAAATAAAACACTAAACTAAACGGTTAAAAACCAAGCACAATCTCCTGTATCTACAAAATTTATTACAAGACAAAATAGGAGGCATTAGAAAAGCATTTACAAGTACAGTTTGCAATTATTTCTCGCTCATATTTATTAATACAGACGTTGAGAAATGGTTAGAATATGAATAGACTATACAGCCAATCGGATACCGGTTTGTAGTAACGTGTGTACCATTTACTGCCCATTATAAATGTGCACAATTGACATGAAATAAGTAGGACATCGATTGGCTACTTAGCGATTAATATATTTTTTTGCTGTCATTTTTTTCTATTCCTCGGTCGAATGCTTTGATGTCTTAACTAGTTGACTTCATTTGAAGGTGTTTTTTTACGCGGAAACGTTCAATACATTACACTTTTTAAATGTGACTGTTAGATTGACATTGCGTCGGTTAATTACTGAGATACGGATGTGTTACATTTTTATCTTTTGGAGGATTCATTGACTCATAATTAATTGTTCAATCATTTATGTAAATGACTAAGGTGCTAAAAATGCGATGTTCTATTTATTACACACACACATAACATAACATCACGCCTTGTTTCCCCGTAGGGTTGGGCAGAGGTGTCCCTGTAGCAGGTACACCCACATTTTGCCAGTTATGTTTTAAGTCCCATGTAATAGGGGGCGAGCCTATTGCCATCAACCGGGCACAAATCCAGACTCCGAGCTGCTACTGAGAAATTTCAGATAGAAAAACCCAATAACACTTTGCCCGACCCGGGAATCAAACCCAGGACCTCATGCTCAGCAGTAGCGCTTGCTACCACTAGACCAACGAGGCAGTTCTAGTTATTATAATTTTTTATTTGCTTTGTAATAATACGGTAGTATTACATAGAGTCCGATGTTCCAAACGCTAATGAATCAATCTCAGCCGTTCCCATTTACACAGCTTTGTATGTAATAAATTCATTAACTAGTCTGCCTGCACTAACATTGTGTAACATAACTGTACATAAAAAAACACGACCGCTTCCATTTTAATAAACTCATTGCGCCTGCGCCCTGGCTCTAAATTAGACAATCGAATTGAACAGAAATTTAATTGAAAAAAATATCGGTCAGTCGAAAAAAAGATCGAAAAAAAAAAATATCTGGTACGTGACAATCGCATGGTCACCGTAGCGACGGCGCGCGTGCGCTGGTCGGTCGCAGCTTTTTGTGAATGAAGTCCGAAAGCCGACAGGTTCTGTTAGAACAAATTTAACGGGACTTACCTTCTCTTGTAATATTTTTTTTATTATTTTTGCTACAAGGTAGAGACAAGCTCCCATTTTGAACAGGTGGTAACCTCAAAAGTTTGACGACATGTCCATGTGATGTTGTAAAGGAAATAAGGTGGAATAGCTGTCAGGTCTGCTTGCTTTCAACGGTAAATCGTGTGTGAATGGATTGGTTATGGCTTAATGTCAAGCGGTCAGAAATGGCTGACGAAAAGCTGCATAAAAGATCTACCGCTTAAGGGGATTACAGGAGCTAAACTCAAGTTTTATAATGCCTAGAAGTATAATATGATTCACTGTATAAATAAAATACCGGGTGGCATCCCCATCGACGCGAAAACTGTTACCATGAATTCAGTACATGGTTCTGAACCCTCCTGCGTTTGTTGTTATTTTTATGTTTTTATTTGCTCTTCCATACATTTTGACCGCATAGGTATTGCAATTTTCCATGAAATAGCATTTTTTTTTTATATAACCGACGAAAAATTTCAACGCAGTGGCGTTCAGAATCATGTAGTGAATCCATGGTAACAGTTTTTGCATCGATGTCCCTGCCACCCTGTATATGATAGTTTTCAAGATGCTAGTTAATAGTGTGTTGAAAACATAATACAACTGACTTGATACGATTGAAAAAATCACGAAGACACCTCAAAAAATTTCTTTTAACGATTAAAAACCATATTAATATACATGCAATCATTCGAATTATTTGTCAGATTATTCTACAAGCAACATATTAACGTAATAGTGTTTTAATTTTTAGTCCAATCAATAGATTTTTTGTAAATAGATAATTGCTTCATATTTTGCAATAATTACCAGAGAAGCGCGATGACACATCATCGTCTCTGTCTTTTCTATGCAGCCCGACGACAGTGACCGCGCTTTAGCTGTTGTCAGCACCTTAAAGCGCTTTCCCACGCTGCAATCGATACTAACGTTACCTTCGATTGACTTGCTGATTCGATCTTTCCTAATAATGATGATAATTCAGTAGCCATTAATTTTACGAAACAATCTTTCCAATAAATTACAGATATATCTTATCGTCTCGATGTGTTGAAAACTAAATGTTGTTCTGTTAATTTTATCGCAACTTTTGTTATGCAAGTAAATTATCATAATTAATGAATTTGCGAAATGACTTATCTAATGTGGAAACGATAAACAAAAATTATAATATTTAGATTAGAGGATTTTAATATTGATTTGTATTGATTTATGGAGGTCACATCACAGATGGCAGTAGAAATTAAAAGATAAAAAGCGATTACGATTATTGTAAAAATTTATGAAAAAAAAAAAATTTTTGCCAAAAAAACATGATTATTTTCAATTGAGGGTAGTTTTTTTTCCGCAATTTTCATTTTATGAGGACGCCTAATTACTTCCAATCATTATGGAGTTTGTTTCATTGCGATAGATCATTTAGTTTAAAGTTACACCGTTTTGTTACATTTTTTTTGTTCCATAAAAAATATAAGAAAAGTATTTAGATTTTTTAAATATTTTTCCCGTCGATAGATTCCCATTCCTTCATTTCGATATGTGCATATTATAAAGACTCATTCACACTATTCGAATAATAAATATATACTTAGAACGAATCCCAACGAAGCCCTAAAATTCTGACAACCAAGGGATCTCTTTACCCAGTAACTGGGTTATGAAGGTTAGACAAGCAGTTGCTCCATGTAAAATACTAGTATTCAGCTGCATCTGGTTAGACTGGAAGCCGACCCCAACATAGCTGGGAAAATATACTAAATAATTGAGACTGAATAATACAAACAAAAGCATTGTTTTCGGAGTCAATAAAGTTTTCCTGTTACAATCATTTTAATAAGAATTTCCAATAATATTAGTTGCCTCAAAGTACAAAAATATTATTTTAAGATTTACCACGTATTTGTGTAAAATTGGACATTTTACTGTAAGTTAATCTTCGGCAGCGGTTAGTGACGTAACCTTTCTAGTAACCTTGTGGTTAACCTGACCTACTGAATGTGATACAAAATATATTTTATTAACCCATTGTTTTTTTTGTTTGCAGGTATGTACGCTGAGATTGAAGAGTATAATCAAGAATAAGCTATTGAATTTTTGAGAGGCGAGGGTAAGCAGTAGGAATAAGCACCAACAAGACCATGGGACTGCAAACGATCAAAGAATTGTACACCTATTTTGTATACTGTTGCGCTGTCATCTGTATTTTCAGTTCAGTATTTTGCTACTGCGATGTAATGCAACTTTTGATGAAACTAAAAAGGCGTTTTTTTCTTATTAATGCAAGTATGATCAAAATAAAATGATTGAAATAAAATCCAGTTTCTAAATCAGTCAAAGAAGCTCATATTTGTCAGGGGTCTTAACTAGAAAATCTCAAAAATTCCGGGAAGCGAAAGTAACTTTCCTGAAACTTCATGGGTCAAGGAAGCTTCTCTGAAAATAGATACGATTACATTTTGGTTGATAAAGCATATTGTATCTACAAATTACCTCTTTTTCACGGATTATCGACATTTAACTAATTTATTATTAGTTAAATGTCGATAATCCGTGAAAAAGAGGTAATTTGCAACCATATGACCCCTATGCCAATGTCAACCATTTTCGAGTAATTTGACATTTTATATTTTAAAATGTATGAAATAAAAATATAAAATTACTCTAAAATTGTTAACATTTGCATAGGAGCCAAAAGGCGTCATTTGGTTGTAAATGACCTCTCCTACATCCCCTTAATGGATTGCCGACTCATAACCAATAACCATTAACCCTGTATATCAGGGTTATTGGTTACATTTTTATTTTTTTATTTCATACATTTTAAATATTAAAATGTCAAATTACTCGAAAATGGTTGTCATTGTCATATGGGTCATCAGGGGTAATTTGGTTGCAAATGACCTCTCCTACATCCGTGTATTACCAATAATCATACAGGGTCATTGGTTATACACGGATGTAGGACATCTACAAAATGAAATTATCTTCAGATATAGTCCTCGCTACTTCATCCGATCTAGGAGACATCAGTTGCAAGTACTTACAACATAATCTGGTTCTAGTCGCCGAGTCGCAACTCACTACATTGTAACATACTGGTTCTAATATAATCGACATTACATACGTACACGTAATATTTGTCATATATACTTACGAACGGGAATATAGATGTTATTAATAAATTGGTTTAGGTATGTGTAAGTAATTTTTTGTTCGATTTATTTATGATAGCAGGTTTTTCTAGATAAGTTGGCCATTTTGTAATTAATCAGCTATAGCAATAGCCATAGGTACTTGATACACCCTGCGATAAGAAAATGAGAGTATAATTTCAACATGATTGATGTAACCAGTATTTTGATTTGAAAGACTGTCCGTGCAGTTTCAACCCCGTTCGTCTCCGTAGGAACTTACTAAGCATTGAAATAGGCAACTAGCTTCGTCTTTCCGACTGACCGACTCTTTCAAATGTTCCTGTAATTGGTTTATTTGAAATAAAGCATTGAATTTGAGTTTGTAAACTAGATAGATTCGGACCATCCATAGATCATCATGAGATATTTCATTTTCAGTTTTTTCTATATTTTCTGCAGTGTTAAGTTAGCTATTTTAAAACGTGGTTTTAATAAGGACCAGTTAATGTTTTCATGAAAATTCACGTCACCAGTTCAAAAGAGGTCTTCAGTTTCGACAATGAATATAAAATATGATGACGTTCATCATTCATTCGTCATCAATCAGTCACGACAAAAAAAAAAAAAAAAGGTGCTTTGACACTTTTGGCAGGTGCCCGAACCTGACGTCTCAGTACTGCCACCTAGTGAACGTCATTTCAAAAAAGTCCCTCATTGATCGGTGTAGACTACTGAGTCACCGGAAAATATTGTTATGAATAGCTTATATTAGGTTCTTCTAAGAAAATTCTAAAGATGTATCTCCATATTTCTCAAAACCACTGAATCATCAATAAACAACATTATCTTCACAAATAAATTCATACAAACGCGAATTCAACAAATGTAACGAAAATTGCCCGGTACAAGTACACCTGTCGACAATGCACAATCATAGGCTTAGAGCACACCGTTGCAGGTACCGCTAGTGTTGTCGCTAAAACTAATACAGTTGGAACTCCGCGGTGGGCTATTATGTCCCGGGATTTATTTGTGGCAAGATGTGCCTTACCGATGTAGTGGATTATTTAGCTGTCAGCTTTGAAGGCGCTGATTTGTGTTCCTGTCGGTTTTACGTTTGCTTAGTGGGTTGGACATGAAGGTTCTAAAATATTTTTCGGACCACTTTGTGGTATAATTTTTGTTGTTTCGTATCAAATATAACGTTGTGCAGCTTGTGCATAGCTGGCGTGCTTAATTACATGGACATCGTTTACGAATAATTAACACTTTGATTTATAAACTCATTTAACACTCTCATTCCCTTTCTACTCATTTTCTTTTTAAACTCACTAAGCTAAACAAGTTTTTTTTTTATCAAGCATATTAGTTAAATCTTAATAAAACAAGACACTATTCCACAATCATTGTTATACATCCAACTAGTCCTAAGTTCAAAACAGTTTGCATAAAACGCAACCACTATCAAACTATCTTAACTGTATAAATTCTCTAAACAACAGCATTTCGTAACAATTACCACATTTCCTGGGCCCGCACCAGGCTCTATATCTTCGTAAATCGATAAGATGTCCAGCAATATCAGTAAATTGACGTCTATTTATCGATAATATCCGCCGATCGACCGCGGCGTAATAAATTTGAAGACGGTTAATTCGGAAACATTTAGAGGTCGTTGAGACAGTGTACTCCGGGCCTTAGAGCTTGTAACAGGTACTTTTGTACAGTTTTAATGTAATTGCTTCTAGTACTTTTTATTTAATAAAATATTTAGATTAGAATTTATTTAGGAAGAAAAAAGGAGTGCTCAATGCTCTTTTGAGTGGCGTAGTCAAGTCCCAAGAGAGTAGTAACGATTCAAAGTTGTGTACTGTAAAATCTTTCAGAAGATTTTAAGTCATTATCATAGCCTTTTCCCAAGTATGTTGGGGTCGGCTTCCAGTCTAACCGGATGCAACTGAATACCGTACCGTACTGTTTTAAATGGATCCACTGCCTATCTGACCTCCAAAACCCAGTTACTTGGTAACACGATACCCCTTGGCAAGACTGGTTGTCAGACTTTTGGGCTTCTTGCTAGTTGACTACTCGTAACGACTGTCAAAGATCTACAGCCGGGACCAACGGCTACCACTCACGGGCATTTTGTCGCGTCTCATTACATGCAGAGATTATTTCAGTTACACAATGTAAGAAAATTATTTACCTACATCACATCAGTTCATAATTCGGAAGAATTCTTCCGATTTTTCCGAACGCTGAAATCGATCACAAAACATGCACACAAATAAAATCATAATTGTTTCACACACGCATCGAACGAATGTCGGTTGTGTATCGGTTAAATCACCCGCACCGATTGACGAGTAGAAAATCGATTCGTTCGTGACCGTATGCAGACATTCCACAGCCATGTTTTTATACGGCCTATTTGAATAAAATTTCTTACTTAATATTCCCAATGCGTTATTGAACTGACTTAGCGGAAATGCTATATGTTTTATGCAAGCTTTAATTATAACAGCGGCTTACACTGCACCGGTAGTGTCGAAATCAAAATCAGTAAGAAACGAGAATGTCGTCCGCCGATAATATAAAATGTAATTGCTGATGTTGGTACTCGTAATTTTATACTCGTTCGAATTGTCTCTGACCTTTTTGAAATGGTTCTTTTTTCATAATTTTATTTTGCTTTATGATGTTTCGCTGCTATTTTATTTTTGTTTTGATATTAAAATGCTGTTCTCTCTTTTGCTGAGGAATGCATTAATTACCAATGAAACTTAAGTTAAATACTAATTAAATAAAAAGAGTCGGAAAAGAACTTTTATTACTAAAAAACGTAAACCGAGCCCGTATACTTTGTCTATTTCTGTAACAATAAATTCTGCGTTTCTTCGCAGCCATATTTAATTTATTTATAACTTAATTACATATTTGATACATATGTAAATACATGATTAAATGAATTATTACTATTAAATCTAAAGTCCATCATTACGTAGGTGTGGGAAGTAAGCCTTCCTAAGCATATCAGTTTACAATATATTATCTATGGAATACTGTGTGGGCATTAATTGGTCGCGACTTAGTATAAATTTATTGTTTTTGAAAGTTATTTTGTCCTAAATAGTTGGTGGACTTTGTCATGATTTTGAGGTTAGGTTTCTATCTGTGTCAACTTTTTTAGGGTTCCGTACCCGCTGTCTGTCAGTCCGTCTATCTGTCTGTCGGCGGGCTGTATCTCATAGGTAGACAGTTGAAATTTTCACAGATTGTTTATTTCTATTGCCGCTATAACAACAAATAAGTTGTTTTTACAAAGTTAATAATTAAAGGGTCTCCATACAAGAAATGTATTTTTTTTTCCGGCGTTTTTTGCTCGATCTAAATACGGTACAGAACCCTTCGTGTGTGTCTTTTGTCTTGTTTGTGACGAAATCGAAAAATTGAGGAACGTCATCTTTCATGTGCCTGTAGTTTTTGACAATATTTAACACAAGTTTAACCAAAAATAACAATATGTGCAGGATATTTAATAAAAACCTGCCTCATTCATCTAGTGGTCACAAGGGCATGGTTCGGGGTTAGATTCCCAGGTCTGGCAAAGTGTTATTGGGTTTTTCTATCTGGATTTTTTATGAGCAGGTCGGAGTCAGGATTTGTGCCCGGTTGATGGCAATAGGGTCACCCCCTATTACATGGGAATTAAACACATAACTGGCAAAATGTGGGTGTACTAATAGATAGGTACACTTCTGCCTGTTCCTTCGAGAAATACAGGCGTTATGTATTAAATAAAAAGGCTGTTAACCCAAAACAAAAAAAACTATAGGTAATACAAGCCGACAGTCATGCCTCGTAATATAAAAACAGTACACACAACAACTTAGCATATATTTTCACAAATGTTACGGTCGTGGACACTGCATCCATTGTTTCCAACATACAATAAACAAAAAGGCAGTTTAATGTACTTATTTTTTATTGAATCATAAGCCGTAAGTTATTTATGTTAGTTGTATGTTAAGTGGCAACTTATATGTACCTACACACGATGACATATCAATATATTACACATTTCCAGTATAACCTGACCTGTCATTATACGAAAAACCTACCAAAAGATCAAAATCAAAAGTCATTTATTCAAACTAGGCTGAGAATCAGCACTTTTTGAACGTCAAAGCTATATGAGACTGTCCCCTAAACCCTCCTCCTGTCCTTTAACAATTCGCGAGTGATTTGTCTGGGAAGAAGAAATGGCGCAACAAACTCAGCACAGCTGTATGTTTAGTTAGAAAAACTCGATTCTTTATAATAATATGCAAAGTAATTAACACTACGAAACCACAAAACAGAGAAGAAAGAAAGAAAAATCGTTTATTTGCGGTAAATATGACGCAAAGAAAAATAAAAAAAAACACGTGAATAACAAATTGGGGGAAAATATGCGTCACATTCACGCAAAACGGCCATCGCTCAGCATAAATTATAAAAATTAAATATCTGTCCTATCAGCTAGCAAGCAAGGCGAGGTCAGCTTATACTGGAATTGTGTACCTTAATAAGCCCTCATGTGTACATCTTAAGCATAATAACGTGCGCCTAAATCTATGCGTAGGCGCAGATAAATGAGAAAAGAAATCATTAGGTCCGTTTAATAAATCGTATTTTGATTGGCCAATGTTAATTAGGTGATGCTGGTAAATCTGTCATAGTTGAACAGTTTTCTTATTTATATTGCATTTCTAAACAATCTATTAATTTTGGTAGATCGTTATTTACATAGATTTACATATGAAAGAGGTTCCGATGACGTCTGATATTCATTTTTCTATGCAACGGTAACATGAAAAATATCGATGTTTTAGGAATTTTGGAGATAAGAAGTTCAACAATTTTAGAAATTGAATCCAAACATGGTATGTACGATTTGTGGTTTTTGTACTAATAACTTAGTTTAAGCTTTATGAAGATCATGAAAAATTCGATTTTAATTAAGAGGGTTTATCGTAAAAGTTGGCAACGTTGTAAATAGCTGTCAAATATTTACCTGTTTTGATTAATTTAGCAAAATTACTGTATGAAACTAAGAAATGTGGCTAACTAGGGAACTAAAATATTGGTTATGAAATGCAATAATTAATATAGTAACACCGAATATTTAGTTTTAGATGTAAAAAAAATATTTGGAAATTTTCCAAATGCCTTTTTACACCTAAAATTGTTACAACATCAAAATCAGTGTTATAAATGCAATTCATTATTAAGTTCTAGTTCCCTAGTTAGCCACATTTATTATTTCCATACAGTAATATTGCCAAATTAATCAAAACAGTGAAATATATGACAGCTATTTGCGACGTTGCCCACTTTTAGTATAAACTCTCTTAATAAGAAACCACTTTTATTTTTCAGTTAAATTGTTATCCGTGCAAAAAATCTTTATTTTCAAGGAAAATTAAATAAGCATTAAGTACTTGCAATAAAGTCCTACCATTGTACAACCGACCTTACAAACGGGTTTCGTTCTTCCGCAAGAAACCATCCCAGTCCATATTTTTAAATCAACGAAGAAAATAAAGGAAGTACAGGAGTACGCTCCATAACTGTCGGTACAAAATAGATCATTGATAAAAACCGGCCTCTGATTGGTCGGTATCGGGTTCGCTTAATTGTAGAGTGCGCATGCGGCGGGTATACTATCTAATGCCGATAGTAACGATAAGCTTATGAAATAATACGTTGGAACACGCCGGGAACTTATCCTGCTACTGATGGTACAAGTACCATTGGTTTCTGGTGGGATGGGTGGGTTTTTGGGTGAGTTAGTGTCGAGTCGAAAAATTGCTGAAAAGTTCAGTAAATAATTTATCTGTGAGGTGAATTAAATTTGAGCTCGTGTTAGTAGATGGCTAAGAATCTAAAAATTAGATTGTAAATAAAGAACTTAATATTCCTCCAGGTTGCATTTTATTTTTGGGTAGTCTTTAGTCGTTTAGAACCTACCTATAAAGTCATTTATAAACACAGAACAATTGTATTCATTTAATGTAAATTGGATTGGATTATTGAACTACTTACACGTTAATTAGTTGGACAACGTACATCTATAGAACCTGGATAATAAAGTTAGTTAGGTACTGGAGATTAATTTCTGATAGAAATATTTAATGACTCAGATGAAGAACTACTGAATCTCCAATTGCTTTTAAAGATCTAAAACTTAAATACAGGAAACTTTTGTAGAGGAAGTCGAGATCCAAATGAAATCCGCACCAAAAGTAGCGGTGTGGGACATTGTATATGGTAAATCGGCCATTACAAGTACAGACAGTCAGGCATGTTGCATGTTGTTGCATTGTAAGTAATCTGCCAATTTGCGATATTACTAGCTGAATGAACATCGACGCATAACTTATGCCCAGGCTACACGAGGCTAGTTTTTCAGGCTAGAATAGTTAGAAAGTCCTAATAAGCTAGCAAACTAGTCAGTCTTGCCTCGTATTTACAAAACTATCCTCATTTTTAGGCTAGTTTTACGCTAGAAAGAAAGATAGTAAGCTATTGTGTTAGTTCTATTTTCAAGTCAGTAGCGCCCTCCCACTACTGATTTTACTATCCTGGCTTGTGTACTAAACTCGTGTGGCCGGCGAAGCTTGTATCCGATCATTTTACTCCACGGCCTGTCTGCAATGCTATTGGCAAAAAAAATCCTAGCATAATGTAAACAATACCCTAATTGCGTAACACGCTTTAAAGCACAATCCGCGGGTTTTGAATGATATTCCAAATCCATTGCTTGATAGGTTTGAAAAATTCGTCTATTCAACAGCGTAAATAACGCACTGAATTGTCATTTTATGTGTGTTACGACATTTACCTGCAGGTTTAGCATGTGCCAAGCCAGGATAGTAAGCTAGGATATTACTTTTTTACTATCCTAGCTTGAAAAACTAGCCTCGTATAACCTGGGCATTAGACTTTCTTACTTATGACTAAGCTAGACTACTTATTAACTAATAACTGCATTCCGATGCAGCATAATCTCAATAGGGTGAAGATGTGGGCTGTATCAATAGATGTGATAATGTAGGCTGTATTGAAAGGTACACGCAGCAGATTTATTGTCGATGGTAAAATAAAAGATCGATGTATAAAGGATGATGGGGTTTGATGGACAGCTAATAAGATAGGCTTTTTCTTAATTCAGTTTCATCATCGCGTGTTTGTTTTTTAGCTGTCTTTGTAGGTTCAGCTCTAGGGCATTCATTTTGAACTTAAGCTTGACTTCGTTTTAGATATGTCCAAAATCATATTAAGTTGCTCGTACCTAGTTCCAGGTAAACTCCAAAAAGCATAGCTTTTTAATACTTCTCAGAGAACTTAGTTTGGGCTTTTTATCGTTGTGAAGTGAAAAGATGTAGATTCGTGGGTTTAAAGGTTCATCTACTAAAAGCTTATCTGATTAACTTAATTAAAGTTAATTAATTAATCAAAATTTACATTTAGAAGTGGTTTTTACAGTTCCATAACCAACCTTGTAAATCAAAAAGTTCTGTAGTATATCAACTTGATATATATACATCTGATTACTTTAATGTGGTGTATATTTTCGTCTTTTTAAAAGATGCTGATGAACTGATGAAACACGGAAGCTATAAGATGGTGAGATATAAATATAAATCAGGCGTGTACAGCTCCCAGCAATTAAACTTACGGCGGGACTTGCGCGCGCGCATATCGCCGCACAAATCATAATCAGCGCCACCTGTGGGCGGCTGACAGTAAAGCATAGCTTAGATCCTTCAATATGAACCATTTGTTACATCGTATTCTATCTTGTCTTCGTTAAAATAATGCCTAGAATCCTTTGTAGGATTGTATATAGAATTTTAAAATATCTTGTTGAATTCAGCTCATAAATTGGATTAAGAATTGGTATTGATAGCTAGTAATAGAATTTCCTTTTGATTTTATTTGCGATGAGCTGTTTGATGGCTTCTGCTTATGTTATCGAGTATTCCTCTGAGTTTTAGCGTGGGAGGTATTCGAGGAAGCTGGTTTCTGTGCCATAAATCACGCCACATACTGTAAATAATATTAACTTATAGTCTTGTCCTAGGTTTTCTGTTGTACCATTATGTAAATGACATGGTCAATAATGGTCGTGACTCGGAACAAATAGACCTCACAAATGTTTGTTCCGATGGTTTTACATGTCAGTAAGTACATAGAACAAGGTAAGCATGAACTATGAAGTAATCTGAGGTTCATTAACTTTAAGTTCTACTTCAGGGTACCTTGCCTAGCGTGGTCTCTTGGTTCGATAGCTTCTCATAATGAGACGTTTTTTCAAAGGGTGGGTTAAGGTTGGGCCCTTGTGTTTTTATTGGATTTCACAGATTCCTTTATATCAATCTTTGGAATATTTTTTATAGACAATAAAGCACATTCTAACTAAGAACAAACTGCAGAAATGAATGCTATTTCCACATGTCTCGATTGTCAATATTTCAGAGCTATCACTCAATTTAAGTCCACGATGTCCGGACAAACGGTAGGCCTCTTCCAAATTGAGCTAAGACCCCAAATCCAGTCCATCCAGGTAGCCGGGCTAGCGATCTATGCTAAGTTTCACGATTCACTGTCTCCAGACAAGAATTCGACTGCTTCAAATGCCATCGGTCCTTGGAGCGCACAATGCGTGAAACAAATTAAATTACCGACAAGAACAGTTATTACCCTATTAGCAAATAAACGGGTGCTGCATTAACTAATTACTGCCAGTAATCACAATCATAACTGGACATATAAATTATCACCTGTTTCTTCAGCTGTGCTAAAACTTGCGAAGTATATACACGTCTACATATGTCAAACTACCGTGTCCATTATTATCCGGCCTCGCTAAGAACGGAAAACCTATACCAACGTGAGACCAGTTAATACTGGACATGTGTAGCTTGATATGTAGCCGTGTGTACATAAGTCCATTAATTTCTGAAATTAACCTAAAAGAAAGTATTCGCGTGATGCACGAAGATCTGGGTATTAGACCGTGGTGCGATGGTGCATGGGATAAGGGAAGGCGGAAGCGAAGTGTGGCGGAAGATGTGGGCTGAAATTAGTAGGAAGTGTATTAAGATGTTCGTTTAGAGATATGGGTGGATGGATGGATTGCAAAATGGGTTTCCATATCTTTCCTTATTCCTAGTGACAGTCGTAAAGGCGACTGAAATATTTTTTAGGAAGTGATTTTAACTTATAAGTCAAAGCTGGCAGAATGCCACTGTTGTGTCATTTCATAGTAAGGTTTTCATTAAAGGTAAGGCTTTTTACTTCAGCATAACCAATCTCATGCATTCTGCTCTCAGAAGATATATTTAAGTAATTTAATTAAAATAACAAACTATAATTTCAGGTTTATCTATCAGTTCATCACTTGGACCAAACGCAAAATCATTCAGAGTGTGAATTGGAATTGCACAAAGAACACATTGCATTCTCAATTCATACTAATTAAGTATGAATTATGATTTTAAACTTAATCTGCTTAAATATAAAATTGAAAATCACTTGTCATCGTAAATTTTTCTAGTGCTTAAAAGATTATTCAGATAAAGATCGCTACAACAAATTAATAGTATGTTTAAGATGTATTCAGAAACATGTTTTTTATGTAACTGTGACGCGCCATGTACTAACAAATGAGTATTTTGTTAACAACATTAGTCAAAGCATATTTTGAAATGTTTTACAAGCGTGAAGAATTAAGTAACAAAAGTCAGATTAGTTGATGTTGAAAAAAATGTCTTTCAGTCTTTTTTATATTTTTCTTGTAGTCTATACCTGAAGTAGATTTTTCTCACGGACACTTTTAAAAGTGATACCTTTTCTACACTATGTATTAAATCTAAAAACATTGGAACCTCCAAGAATCCATAATTCATCTTGACGTTTTAACCCCACTTAATAACAACTATTTACCCAACTCTAGCAATTTAAATGTACCATTTTAAACTCGACAGCGGCGGTGTCATCAACCTTTTTAATAACGTACTTAATACAATAATGGCACAGTTTTCTTAAAGAAACTCGTTCGAAATTCGCGGCTGTTGTGCGTGGAGATTACACCAATTATGTTCCTCCATTTTGATACGACTCAAACACGCAACGTTTTTCAAAATACGAAATGCAACTAAACAATCATTATCTCTGTTCTAATTATGAAAAATAAAGAAGAATAACATTTTCTAATCTCTGTTATTCATGTAAAGAGGTTTTAGTCTAGTAATCAAGGAGTTAAGTCTTGCTGTCTAGAGAAAATCACAGGGACTGTTAGATGTCAGTTTTTTTTCTTTTTAGGTCAAACCCTCTATTGCCGTCAAGAAAAATGTGGGAATGTATTTCTGCTTACAATTTTATTCAAAGTGGAATTATATTGTGGTTTCTATTTTCCTATGCATTGTCTTAAAACCATAATTAAAAACAAGTCACGCCTGGTCATTGAACTCTTTTAATTGATTTTAGTAGGTACCTAATTAATTATCTAGGCAAAGTTGAATTAATCAGCACATATTACTGCATTCGTTCTGAACAGATTTTCGTATTTCTTCTTCGTTAACAATTTACTTCATTTAAATCATGACTTTGTCATCGATGACAAAAAATGGCGCGGGAAACCACCGTAAACTATTCAAACTACTTCTATTAAAATATTAATCATCCCACAGATATTAACAAATACAGTCTAATAAAATAACACTTAATGGCCATGAATAATTCATTTAATTAATTTACATTCATAACACTAGGATGTACGGTGTTATTACGACAATTATTTCATTATTTATCACCAATAAATTACACAATCGCGGGATATCGAATATGACATTTGTTGTCAACTGTCATTACAAATCGAGAATGCCATTTTAATTGTTATGCTGCATAATGTGTAGGTGTTAGTCATCGTCGTGGATGCACGATGGAACTGTGTAGGTAGACACTACACCTATCCTAACTTATCATCTATTTCAAGGAGTTATAACATCCGCGATCGGGGTACAACTTGATTTTTGCATATTTAATTTTAACGATGACATTCTCGAACACTTACAGATACAATATTCGCTGAATAGTCTGCATCATCATTTTAAATAGGTTTGCTAAAACAAGGGCCAGTTTACACTGACTTCATCAAGTTTTTAATCCCGCTTGCGATCATGTTCCGTGTATTAGTGATGTTCTCAGCAGCCCTTCATTACGGCGCATCCATCCACGTCTCGCCAATAATTACAGAGCTCTTCTAGACAAATCACGTGCTGTGGTGCAAGTTTTAGGAAACTTTCGGTTTCAAGAAATCTTATATTTTTTTAAATGTGTAAATTGTAGATCAGTCGACCAGATCTAGCTCCACTTGTAGTTGTAAAAAGGTATGTGCAACATCAAGGAACGCAGCGATTATGAAATGGGGTGTGGCTGTGTCCTGGACACAGCCGTGTGTTTGATGTGAATGCGTATACGTTACGAGTAATATTATCTTTGATACGAATTCTTTGATCCTATAGCTATCGAGTGGTGTAATAGGCCTGTGTCCAAAATTTTTATTGTCCTCGTATTTTATTAAAAAACATTGAACACGTATTTTTTCTTTTTTGACGTAATCAAAAGATTACGGCGATACATTGAGTTAAAATGTGGCATGACGTCACGCCTTGCTAGATTTAATAGTGCGTATGACGTAGCCCCCACGCGTGTTTTCTAAGTTATTTTTGATTATTATGACAAAGCAAAAAATACGTGTCTAATATTTTTTATTATCTAAAAGACGGACTAAATAGAATTTCTTTTTTTTACCTAGGCAACTACCATATTCAATTTTGAATGTAGATGATAGATATGCAGCTGCAGCATCAAACTGTGTCCCCCAATTTAGTTATCATCAGTTTTTTGAATTGCCCCCCACTGTGGTAGCAAAAAAGACGTATTCACGTCAAAAAATTATGTGATCATCAATCCGATACAGAACTGCTTTGATTTGATGCTATTAGAAATTAACCTTTTCAAAACAGTACTGACAGATTTGACACCAAGGTTCCAAGGTCTCATTCCAAATTAGAAAATAGTCCGGATATAAAATCGTGTCATCAACAATTTAAAAGCTCATCTCAGGCTCACAACAAACCGCACATGTAATATTTTTTTGCTAAAACAGGGAAATCCGTCGCCAGTAAATTTCCCTGCCTTACGTATACATAACTGATGTAATGTCAGTCTGTACGAGGAAAGTCTTTTTGTGGTTAGTAGATGCGCAAACGCAAGATTATGTGATGTCTCGTGACGGGAAAATATGCGGTGATGCATTGTAGGCATATGTAGGTAGGAGGAATCGTAATAGGGATGACAAAAACATGTTTTTGTCCTTCAGGTAGATTATTAAAAAAATTTGGACACCAATTTTTTCTTTTTTTTTTACGGCGATACATGAAGTTAAAATGTGCCATGACGTCACTTGTATGTAGATTTTTGTGACGTAGCGACCCCCACTCGAACTTTAATGCGTTTTATCTAAGTGTTTTTTTTTTAATTTGATAAAGCAAAAAATACGTGTCTAATTATTATTTATTATGTGACTGACCGACGAAATAGAATTTCTTTTTTTTACCCAGGCATCATTATTACTGTTTTTCTACTGAATATGTGTTAAGTTACTCATCGAGAGCTTTTCATTGGAGTTTTGGGTAAGGAAATAGCTAAGAAATGTAGTAATTCGCAAAGATGATTGCAAGTGCCCATAGAACAAAGGCCTACGCGTAGTTATGGTAAAATTGAATAGATTTGTCGATAACACATGACAAAAAAAAAATAAACTAGCCATTTCCATTCACAAAACCGCCTCCTCATAGAACATGAACGAACAACGAGCAACATTCACACACCTACATCAATATTCTTGAAACGTACAAATAATCTCTATTCTGTCCACTTGTCGGTGAGAAGCCGGGACCACCGGACCACCGCGACGAGGCCCACGCGCCTCTCCGCTCAAGAGCCACTCCTGCACAGCCGTAACGCGACGCGTGACGCTGCGATTAGTCGCCGATATGCACATATGCACAAGCTTGCTGCGATTTTCACGACATTGTCGCGGATTTGTAGCGGTCGATTTGGTGAGATTATGACGAGACTATAAAAGGGTCGGTAGAAACTTTTAAGGTCTTTAGCGTTTGTTGTCATCCATTGTTTTTTATTTTACTATTTGTTTATTGCGGTTCTGTAAAAAGAAAGGAAAGTTTCATTGATCAAAGTACGATTATTATGTCTATCTTATTTAGTTTTATGTGACAAGCCGACCATGTAGCTAGTGTGGCAACTAAGTAAGATACTTACCGCATAGAAAGTGCCTGTAAGCAAAAACATAATTTGCCTGATTGTCGGACGCAATTTACTCATATCTATGTCACGAGACAAATAAAAATAAGCAAGCATGCAATTTAATATACAAATGTGACAGAATTATCCATGTCGCAACAACGCACATACAGACTTTATCGTCCCCACGAACAAATGCCACCGTTATCCTGTGACCCAGGGTTGTCAATCTACGCGATCGCAATTAGCGGTGCGCACGCGCAGCGATAGCCCGCGGGGCAGCCCTGCGGTTGGGCGATAAACCGTACGTGACGGGTCGCTGTCGCAGGTTAACGCGTGTTACAATGAATGTCGACAATAACCTGTCGTTCCAATATAACGTTTGTTAAACTAACAAAGCCAGTTCGATGGTAGTTACGGTAAATCATTTACCTCCTATTCCTTCAAAGCTTGTAAGCAAATATTGTTTATTGTATGAATTGGTACATGCTTGGTCCTGACCACAATGTGGCCGTTGGCTATTGTTTATGTTATCAGATATGGAAACTAGCGGACTAAGAGTACTTGAGCATTCGGACTTTCTCAGACTCTCTCTTTAATTTAGGATAAAACAGTGCATGCATCTAGCCTGTACAACCATAAACATTTTGTAGAACTTGAAAGCTGTTTTTTTTACATATGACGGTTGAAAGTCGGTTCTTGATCTTAGTTTTTGGTCTTGAGTTCTTGACGGATAGATATGATGTATAATATCTGACATCTTGGCTGACAGTACCAACCTCTCGGAAAATGGGTAGGTACCATCTTGACGGCCAACTCTAGCACCGCGCGCGCTCATTGGTCAAATCAAATAGCGCGCGCTTCCCCGGCTTCCTGTTACAAACTTCCGTCCTTTTTTTACGAAATCACGCGAGAGGAAATATGTTACACATCAAAAACCCGTGATCATAAGTATAAGGACGAGGACACGGTGTTAAATTCATTGTTAATCCAAGCTTGTATCGTTTACTTTTAAACGACAAATAAAACTAACGTTTATGGCCGTTTAGCCTGTTACTTACAAAGGTTTTATGGGTTTTATTCCCATCGTTCTGGGATAATATATTCTTACATAAAAACTGCAGAAAATGTATTTAAAATTCAAATCTCTTTAGTTCATCTTTCATGCTTGCATGCTAAACCAACATTTCATAAGCCAACCAACATAAGCCCAATTTTCGTGCAAATTGCACCGTATTCGCTTATTCTTCACAAATATGCTAAAATTCGTATTTATTAGTGTGATTTGAGTTCTTAACTACAAAATATATTTTGATGCGGTTTGTTACCATCATTTAGAGCATTTATTTCGGAAGGTTTATGAATGAGTATACTACATTCATATTTAACTTAGATATAGCACAGAAATTTCAATGTTTTGTCATTTCGCCATTGCACTGTTCGAAGCAATTTCAGGGTCGCTAGTTTAACAATAAGTAAGTCTATTTACACTTCTTAATATTTCTGCCATTTGCCAATGTTTTGCCAACACAGCTCCCAAACTTGATAAGGCTTTCTCAAGGGTTGTGCAGACCAGCGCGACACGCGACGTGACACAAAGGCACCGCTCGTCGCGCGACGAGCGGTGCCTTTGTGTCACGTCGCGTGTCGCGCTGGTCTGCACGAGCCTTCAGGGTTCATATCCAGAACGGATCCTTATGAAAAGTCCCTTGTGAAAATAGCACTCCCGAGCTAATGACTGTCATACCTTATATACAAACTCAGATATGCCGATGATAAGTCAAAGAATGTCTCTGAATAATTTTTCGCTCATTATTTTTTTCTTTTCTGCAGGTAAGCACAGACATCTAGTTTGTTCTAATTGGGAAGAAATTGTAATCTTTCCTTTTGGTAAGTTCTTTGATGCCGACTGTATGGCTAACGAAATACAAGAGAATTACTTTCTATATGGTCATGTGAATGTGAAGAAAGGAACGTATGTATGTACAGTCGACAAAAATTAAGCATGCTCAGTTAAGAAAATATTTCTGTGGCAGCGCAGCTAGTGACAAACCACACCCCTTCCTGGTTTCACCCAATTAGAGACAATATGCATTTGTTTGTGTGAGTGTCACACTTCTAGACATAATTATATTAATAGAAACACGATTAAAATACGCTTCTTGCATCCTATTGATCAAAACGCAAGCATCGGGCGATCGAGTCGTAAGCCGTGCTATGCGATTATCGCCTTAAAGTTGAGCTTGCGGAAGATTGGTCGACTGTACATAATTCCCAGGTTGATTAACTATTCTACTGTGATTTAACAGGAGTTATTGATTTTGTATAAGTTGATTCTGACGATGATTTTGTATAACTCGTAGTTCTGCAACTATAAATAGAGGATAGAAATATTGATATGCTAAAGGCCACTAACAACTTACCTATCCTAACAAGCCCAAAAAACTGTGCAGAGGCAAGATACTCAGATTGCGCCTTACCAGCCAATAAAAATCTCTGTTCATTGCAAGTACATATAAAGTGTAAACACATCGCGACATAATGAAGTCGACACTGGAAATTTCAAATGTCGTAAAGGACAGGGAATACAATGTCCTTTACGACAATTGAAATTTCCGGTATCGAAGTAACAGAGTGCTAAAAACATTAGCGCTGTGTCGATAATTGAGTGAACACGGTAGGAAGGTGTTCGTAATGGCAAACCTACTAGCACTCTTGTAGAACTTGAATACTGTTTTAGCAATACTTTTAGTACGTTGTAGGTTAAAACTAAATAACTGTCAAGTGTTGTAAGTTGTTATCACTTATAGAGACTTGTTTTAAAGCTTTTTCCCAGTCATGTTTGCCGTTTGACCCTTGGTTTTGTGGCCAGTGGGACAGTTAAGTGGTCCAAACATTAAGTTAGGAATTTGCATAGTGAACTAGTTTTTCGTATGATGATTTTCTTTTGTTTTTACTTTCCTTGAAACTTGTTGCGCAGTAGCAATGTGGGATGTGAATTGCAGTTTGCTATTTATTGTAACTCCTAGATCTTTGACTTCATTGACTGATTCTGTTTTTTCTTTCGAGTTAATATGATTTGATTGCCAGTATAAGTTCTTTGCATTGCTCAGCAAGTCCAGGTTTCGTGGACATTGCTTATTTATCGTGAATTGATTTTCATCATCATTCTTTAATTTTATTTTTTTAGCTAGAGCATCTCGTAGTTGACCTCTGAGATCATGACTACTTAACCGGGCTTTCCTGTGGGTGCCTTAAGCTACTACACTTAAAACCTCCAGCCAAGGGTTATTCCACTATGCTAATTATAACTAGGTGAACGCTCGCGGGTACGAACCTCGGTTAGGGCGTCAACCGGAGGGAGCACTCTTTCATGACATCATGACTTTGGGCGTCATCATTCTTTGCCCTTATGCCATATGAGATATTTACTGCAGGCAGCCAATTCAGCTGTTCTTCAAAATTTTGTGTTCATCATCGCTTAGGAACTAAGCAAAGAATGATAGATCCCTAAGTAGTGCAATTTAATTCAATGATTGCCTATTCGCTTTTGCTGTGTTTAGTATAATTTTATACAGCCTTTCTAATTTCTTCGTTAACTAGCTACTTCTGCCTTATCTGTGGAAACATCTTGTAACATCGCTATTAACTAGTATAAATCTGTTTACAAGTTGCTAGTATGAGTGTTCCAGAGCTGTAATCTTACTAGTAACAGGTTAGATACAAGTCTGATGTAATCGCGGTTGGCAGACATCCGACTTTATGTGCGTTTTATGTGAAGGTAAAATGTTAAGTTTATGTTAATTAGTTGTTATGTGAAAGACCTCTTAGTGCCTGTTTCACCATGTCAAAATAGACAATCTACCATAATCTAAATTAAAATATGGAACTGTATTTGTATGACGACATCTGCCGGATGAGATGTCCGGATAGACAGATTAGGAACCATCATCATCATTTCAGCCGAAAGACGTCGACTGCTGGACAGGCCTTCCCAAGCGTTGCCACTTCGACCAGTCCTATGCTTCTTGCATCCAGTGGATTCTCGCGACCATCAACACTCAACAGGTCATCGGTCAGATCATGGATAGTGACGACGAACTATAACGATCAATTAACATATTCTTCCATAGACATCCATATCAAACATTTCAATCCTGCTGCATTCCAAAGCAAGCTAATATAATAATACGATCATAAAACAATACGTTTAATATAAGAGATGACACTGCACGATGCATACCAGCACGTTAACAAAGTCCCCTGCGCGTACGCACGCTATCCGGGAAACGACAGGCGGTTGATATCACCGGTCGGCATTACCTACTGGCGGTATGGTGGTATAGCTTACCGTTGCCTTCCTGTGCGGATTTTTGCTGGATTAGTGTTACTAAGAATGTTGCAAATGCAAAAAAAAAATATGGAAATTATCATTCGTTTAAATAGATACGAGTATGATCAGAGTTTGGATAAGGCTCTCGTCGATGAGTCTTATCCCGTCCATGCGTTTGCGCAAGTAATTGTAAAGGAATATTTTTGTGTATCTGGTGTTCGGTTTTACTATGTTATCACAAGCCTGAAGAGTATTAGATGCTAGAGTACTACCCACTTACTTCTCTCGATTAGTAACTAATAAGGACCAGCTTTTTGCGAAGACGCCGACCTCATCCCGCTATCCTTATCTGGAACCATCTTGCTGTCTCCAGTTACTATTACTTTTATCTTTTGTAAATATTCGATTTCTTGAATACCATGAAAGGTCCGATGGAAACTGTGTTTCCTAGTTTCCATCAAACCTCCCTACCGTTCTTCGTCAACCCGTACATTATGCCTTTGCCCATAATTCTCCACTGGCAACAATATTACGCCTGCAGTAACAGCTGTAACACTCCCAGTTGACACATTTTCTGAGTTTGTTTATGATTTTACAAGCGGCTGCGAGTCGCGACTGCGTGTCGTCTGTCGTTCCCTCGGCACTGGCGCACGCGCAGCGCTTTATGATTTTCGCGCGTCTATATTTCCTGCCTAACGGTCCGGCTAGGGTTGCCAGATAAATTTATGCGTCGGATCGATTTATGTGCTACGTTTTAGGAAGTTATTCATTTTTGTTGTTGGTAATGGTGTGTTAATGTTTTGTTGGGAGTGTAATTGCTTTTCATTGCTGTTGTTCGTTGGCGTTGAAAGATTAGAAATGAAGATGTATTTGTTTTGCTCGTTACCATAATATTGCTCGCTGAGGTTCTCCTCGTCGATTATCTATCTTCTTTTATTTATGTCTGTGTAGGCATGCACACGTAGATCTGTAGATTTCAACTGATGCTTATGATTAAATGATTCCTTAGTTACAAAATTTCTTGTCATTTCCGGACTAATAAACTCCAGGTCTTTTGTCTGGCCCTAAAAACGTGAGATGTTCGTATCAACTCCCACGCAGCATGATTAACACTGCTCGTGGTATCTGCATAGCACAGTCGTATTAAACGCTGTACTGTACGTGAGCACGTTTCGTGCTGGACGGGAATGGGGCCAGATTTGGGTTACAAATGTTACAATTTCTTAGTGTGGACGTTGTTATCTGTAAATGACGGAATAAAGCATTTGCTGGCTTGTGGTCTAGTCTAGAATGAAATTTTGTTATAGTGTAGGGTGAGAAAGGCAGTGACATGTCACACACTTAACATCCTCATTTATACACGTGATTGGTGACACCCTCATTTATAATTATAAAGCATGCGTTTTTAAATTGGACTTTTGTACAGCAGTATGTTTCATCATTCATGCATGGCAGACAACATCATATTGGAAAATTGATTACATACTTCTTTGAGCACTACAAAATGTCGGTTGCTCTGCGATAAACAAAACAGTTAGCCTAGGACGCACGAGCGACTTTTTCCCGCGACGATTTTTTTTCATGCACTTGATTTTCAACGCTCTTATTATCGCCGAGAGTTGAAAATCCAGTGCGCGACAAAATCCCGCCGCGATATTTTTACGTCCGTGCGTAAGTGGGCTTACTCGCCGAATTATTAATATGATTTATTTATTTACTTTTAATTGGTTCTTCGATCAACAGTTTAATCGCTTAGCCTAGATATAGAAGATGACATTATAACATCCACACACAAGTTCTTCTCCCCACTGAGCACCTTTGCAAACACAATGTGACAACTGACGAAACTTAAACCAGATAAGGCTTTATTCACCTTTAATATTCGTACTACCACCTTGAAAGCCAACCCAGCTAATTAGGAGATAAATAACACTACGCCCAAACATCGTGCTTAGTAGTAATTGCCCGTAATTGCAATTTATTGCGTCCGCACTATAGTAACCGTTGTTTATTGGATGCCCTTAATAGTTCTATGGTGGACGGATTTAGATTTAATTGGTTCGTTTTTAAGGATTTCGGTTTGGGGTTAATGAGTTTATGATCTTTTATTAGGACAGTAGACTTAATCTTTTGGCGCTCGAATGCCGTTGACAGGGCGACGCTGTTGGTAAACATTTAGTGCGATTGCTTTGTGAAATGTATTGAAAAACAAGATGGCGGCCTTAGTTCCGATTTTGGCCACGCGTCAAAAGATTCTTGTACAGCTCTATGAAATGCACTTGATTGAGAGCTGTCAAACGACCATGTGGTCTTCAAATGTCATTCTCGTATTATCAGGTCTTTTATATTTCTGGACGAGTGTTACTTTGTAGTTGGTAGCTATTTATCCGTACTTTGACTTTATAGATATCGCCGTCCTCGGAGAATAAAATGATAACTACAAAAACGCAACTTTTCAGTAAAAATAATAAACATGTTTTCGTCGATTGCTCCATATATAATGGACGTAGAGAGATGATTGTCAGCTTTGAAATAAAGTTATTTTTGTCACGAGAACATAATTCTATGACTGTTTGTCATACTAACAAGTGGGAATTCATTTTGATAATATTACATTAATGCTAACCCAACCCAACCCAACCAACCCTTCAACCCTTGAACCCTTTGGGGAAACAAGGCGTGATGTTATGTTATGTTATATGTATATTAACGCTTTGTCCTCATAATTTAAGGCCTGTGTTAAATCTTTGAATACTATTAGTAATATTTTGTAACTTCGTAATTAGCTGTAGGTATAAAAATTACGAAAAAATTGAGCAGATGTTAGCATCCACAGATTCCAAAAATGACATAACATAAGATAATGGCAGTTATCATTTTATTCACCGGGGACGGCGATATGTATTATTGAATTAGGACTGTTACTGCATTTATGTTTTCCAAGCACAATGGCGACTTAGTAAGGAACTACGTATCTGCAGCTTTTCATTGGCATTTCAAACGTAAGGAATTTAGCTGAAGTTATAGGCTGCAGCCCTACTTCACACCCACAGCAGTAACCCGTTCCTTCAGCTTGTCCTTATGCATTGCACAAGATATAGCAGGTAGAATTGATGCAATTACCATTTCATTTCCGTCAAATTGAAGGAACCTTCAGTCACCGAATTTGAATAATACCCTCTAAAACGGTACAAAACAGGATACCAATCGGATTTTCGAAGAAGCCATACATTTATTTGCACTTCCCAGAGTCGCCTGCAGGCGATTTTCGGTCCTCATTCCATTGTATGTTAAATCAGACCGTCTTTTCTTTACGAATTTATTACGGATCCCTAAAATAAAAATGGCGATAATATCGTTAATGCCGCTAATATTTTTCGCTGTGAAGCAAAAAAGGTGGCGGCGCCGCGTTGATTGTTTCACATAAATCATGTGCAACGCCATTAGTAGGACAAATGCGCTTGCGCAGGTCCCACCTCATTTGCATATTAACTAGGCAAAATTGCTATAGCTTTGGCTCTAAAGGAAAGGCTATTCTTGCCTTTCTTTTATGGTATTATCGGAGGATGTAATGTATTCAATAAAGGAAAAACTTCTCTCTTTGTTGTGGAAGTTTATGACTTGGTTAAACGAAGAATGCGCACGCGCACCGAAGATGCAAATGCTGTTGCGTAGTGGCCAAATCTTCGTGTCGAGTTCACATAAATCCCGACATGTTTGTTTAGCAGCCGCTTCTGCCAAGACAAATATGTAAAATTACATTTACTTAAAAATCGACTTGCTATATTAAAGTCAAAGAAGGAATGAGCACGTATGCCAAAACCTTTGGACCCACTTCTTGCATTCTTTGTTTTTCTACATATGCGATGAAAGAGATATGTATGAACATAGCGAGTGTTATGTTCATCCATCTCCATTTAAAGACCCCTAGGTTATGGCCAGAGACCCTTGACCCAGTAAACAAAGCTTTCTTCTGACATTTTTGGCGAATGATTTTAATAATACCGCAATATTTATTCAGTTGACTCGCACCTTGCTTATTTGGGAGACAATTTCCATAAACAGTGTTTGTACCTGCCGTTCGGTGCTTGTTATTAGTTCCAGTGTTGCCTACAC
The DNA here is from genome assembly GCA_949152395.1 of Agrochola litura. Lineage (NCBI taxonomy): Eukaryota > Metazoa > Arthropoda > Insecta > Lepidoptera > Noctuidae > Agrochola > Agrochola litura. Next base: position 3,294,563 of record OX424502.1, on the reverse strand, counting down.
CGACGGAACCTTAATGGTATAGTCTTTAGGAATGGAAGGATGTTAGCTGAATGATTTAAAACTTCTGCATAATGAGCGATATCCGTACCAATATTTTTCGAAGGATAAACAATGTTTGTCTTTAAAAGAGTCAAGTAGAAATGAACGTAGGTATTGCTTTCAAGTATTTTTGTAACGATCAATCAAATCAGGAAAGCTAAATACACCGTCTATAGTATAGATCCATCTGAATACCGCGCACTTTTTGAAATCAAAACGGTTTCTTCACAACCCGCTTGATACTTCGGAGGCATCAAACTAAGCCCTAAGCACCGCTCCCAGCAACATTTACTAAAATATTAGTTCCCTTGACCATAATTTATGAACACAACACCCCATTTCCTTCTCAAATTGCTTGATTTCTAAGCTGGTAGATCAAATACACTATATTTTTCGCCCATTTTAAGAGCAACCTGGACATCAAAGAATCTTGCAACGTTGCAATTGCAACCAGGTTGTATTCGATACAAAGTAAATCCAGGACAGTATAAAATCGTATGTAATGTAAAAATATAGCAATCTGATTGCTTAAGTAAAGTTTATGAAAAAGTGACCGGGTCAGCGGACAGGTCGTGGTGACATTTAACTAAATTACGTGCGTGCGGGTACTTTGAGAAATGACCGCGGGTTTCTGAGCGATGAATGGCGAGGACAAAATAACTGAGAAAGTATATGGAGTATAATAAGGTCGAATGTATTGCTTTCGTTTTTCTGCATCAATTTAATTGGAAATTAAAGGATTGACGGGTGACATTATCGAATTTCGCTGTAATTGATTAATCAAGAGAAATTAGTAGCTTCGGTTGTAAAGCAGTATGAGTAGGTACATGTAGATATTTGTGTGGGTTATATAATTTATTTTTAAATTAAGAACAAGTATTGGGTACGTAGAATTCCTTAAAAGTTTAACAAAAACCTCCGGGTCGGTAGAGCTAAACACTTGACCAGCAAAATCTCTTCCTATTTTTCATAATTTTAATTCACTTCTTAGCTAAGTCATCGCTAATCCTACCCACATTTTCCTACCATCATTCCATGGACAGCTTAATCTTTAAATACCAGGTTTACCATAGTAAAACCATAGCTACACAAATGGCCGACATTCTAAAATCTCTGTCACAAGATGTTAAGCATCTGTTGTGGCCTAATTAGCCATAGTTGGGCAGATTTGACATTTATTTAGCCATGACGACACTGAGTCAGGAGTTCAAAACAATAAGGTAAGGACAAATGTATTTAAAGATAATGTCAGAGCTCCTAAATAGTGTAAACAGGTCTAATGGTTGTTAACCTCTGGAGTTATTGGTAGTGACTTCGAATGTTCTAGGTAAATCGACTCACAAAGAGTTGTATATTGTTGCTAGCGGCCACCATTCAAATTACTGTACTAGAAATTACACAGAACCGGTCGATGTGGTGATGCTTGGTCTCCACCTATGTCCAGCAGTGGTCATCTTTCGGCTGAAATGATCATGTTGATGACTGGAAATTAGAACATACAAAACAACTTGTATTGTTTTATACTGCAAAGATGGTTAATGCATTGATATGTTTTATCATCTTCAGCTCAGTTCAGGATGGTAACGTCACAGCTGATTAAGCTGTCACAAATATATAATTTTCACAATATCAGCCATCCGTTCCAATACTATCATTACATTGAAAGCATCTAGGTATGTAGCTGAAAATCTATATGCAATATCTCAGTCATCTTGCAATCCTAAATCAGTTTAGACTACATCATCCATGATGAAATGCTGCTGTCAGACATCCTTACATTAACCACTCGTCAAGCGAGATTAAAAATCAGCGATCGTCATCTGAATTCAGGTCTACCTGTCACTATATTAATGAGGCTTCGCGACCTGGTCTTTTGAGTCAAACTGGTCAGGTGGATTATTTATTGCTTGTTGTAACATAAGTTGAGATGCCAAGATGGTGTCACTCGAATTGGGGTGTTGCAATGCAATTTGTATTAGTGCAATTGTGACAAGAGTATTTGAAGGATAAAATGATGACACTTTCTTAAGCACCATAGAACACAGAGAAAGCGGGGTACAGAACTCGCTGAGACTGAAATTAATTCAAACATCCTGTGTCCAGATGATTCAATTGACGACGGAGTGCGTTCAACAGAATGACTCAATGAAGAACGCTGTTTAAGATTTCTGGATCCTTTAGGACCAAAAATTCTCTAAACATGGTCATTCAAATGTCTGCTGCAATTAACAGTCAGGATAATGCAATATATTCTTCGAATAAATTCCATTTAAAAACCACGCAATTTATCATAAGGATAATTATAAATACCCCACTAGATGGCAAAAAGAATGTACCCAGCGATGACGGACAGTGATTTTTACCCACAAGTAAAAAGTAGTTCTAAAGGTCATGCGCAGGCGCAGAATACGCGCTAACTGGTTGGTCGGTTAATTCGCCGATACCGAGAAGTAATTACTTATGTATAAGTTGTATTGTTCATAGGTATCTACAGGTTTTCGTTTTGTAAAACGGGATTTTTGATAACGAGTCTAACAGCATTGGTTGCGGGTTTTATAATAGTTTTGCTGAATGATAGGAAAAAACTGTATATATTACCTATGTTTTTAGTTTCATTGATATATTTTATATGAATGCCGTGTTGGGTGATGAATATTATAACTTTAAGTGGATCGGCAGTAGGTCTTCTTTTCTAAATTACCAAATGTGGTCGTGGTATAGCATTTTTTTTGAGCGTATTACGATGGTCTTTGGCACACCGTTTGGTCTGCAATATAAGATAACAATGCTGATATTCAAACGGTTATGTTATAACATGAAAATAAAAGTCCCAACCAGCGGACATTCAAAACTTGTTGTGAAATAGCAAATCGACAAAAAGCTTGAAAAATTACGTCTCACCCATCACTAATCGCGTTTTGCAGAACAGATAAAAATAACTGTTACTTTCACTGTATAAAAGTTGTTACTAAAATTTGTACTCGCACGTACAGATACTTTCGATAGTAAATCGTTTTATAACGTTTAGTCTAATAGGCATTTCATTTCTACCTACTAAATGCTTGGTTTAAAGTTCAGCTTTTGGGAAGTCACTTTCCAAGATTCAAGTTCTTTCTCATTCACATGTAAGGATGTGACAAAACCCTGTCATCATCATCATCATTAGCTTACAGCAGTCCACTGCTGGACATGAGCCTCTCCAATTTCACGCCATTCAACTCGGTAAAACCCTGTATTCGACATAAAATCTATTCTACCGAAATATTTGGAGCATTGTCCGTTTACATCAGCAGTATTTCACTAGATGCGTCAGTGTCATTGCAACCTGATAAAAAGTTATCAGTGAGTCAATCACTTAAACCTCTTGCATAACTTACTCAAGTTCTAGAAACCACACCTGGTCCTCACCCCACCTGACCATACTTAGAAGCCAGTAACTCTACACCTGACACCTCACATTCTCATATCTGAAGGTAATCAGACCCTCACCAGCCGTTGATTTGTCAACAAAGCACTTAATACAAATTGCACAACGTTATTAAGTTTTATTTGCAGCTAAATATCATTGTGCTTAAGTTTCAAGTTATGATTGCTTCATTTGAACTTAGTAACTTGATCTGATCGGATACTTTAATGTATTTCTTCATCTGAACTGAAACTGAGCTGGGTAGATAGCACTGTGATTTAATGAGACATTGTTGGGAACCTGTTCAGAGATTTGATCCTGAATATTAATTTTCGTTGCTAAATTGCCCTCAGACTAGTTTAGCCTAAATTGTTCTTTGCATTATAATCTTGGCTATTGGTCAATTATTGTCTTATGCGACTCTTTGTCACAATTGTCAATATTGATAATGGCTACATTTTATCTTGAATCTTTTTTGGTCCTTCCGTACGCGGTCTAAATGTTGGCATCATAATGCTGTGAATGGATAATGAATTAATGTAGCAGGAACATATACGATAACTATATATCCCAAACATACTAGTAACGATCCAAAGGAGATAGATAATGATGTACCGGTATCTACGTTTTATTGCCGATCCTGAAGAACAATAAACAATCAAGTTTCGGGGTAACTGCACAGAATTCAATTGATTTAAAAACTAGGTTGTCTCTTCACGAATTTCCAGTTCGATGGAGTTCAAACTTGAATGTTTGGCATACACTAGAAAATAAAAGCACAGTGACTCGTTTTCTTTGCCATGGTCAGGAAATAGCTGAGTTTGACCCTGGGTCAGTCGTAAAAGGGAGTACGGTAAAGTTCATGTTAACTGAACATCTTTTCCATGCATTCTTAACGTTCAAATGATATCTATCTGCGTTTGGTTTATAAAAAATTCAATGTGTTTTTCATCGGTTGCTATGGAATTATGATTTATTGGTTTAATTTAATTGTTATTTGTATGTAACGGTATTTTGATTTGAAATAATTATTTTTCGATCGCTTCTGGAATTGTGTTTATTTAAAGAAACGGCCTTTATTGGTTGATTAATGAATAGTTCATTATTGTTAAATTCTTTTATTTTCCTCTTGTGCATCATCTGCCCAGCCTTTTCCCAACTATTTTGGGGTCGGCTTCTAGTCTTACCGGAAGCAGCTGAATACTAGGATTTTAAATGGAGCGACTGCATGTGTATGAAATTTAACTTATGTAAATGACTATTGCATTCCAGATCCCTCAGTTTCACACTCTACCCACGCAAAAAACAATCCTTGAATCACAGTAACATCTTGTCCTCATAAAGTACTTTTTTAAGCATTACCTTTCTTTTTGTTACAGGTGAGGCATCATCTCATGGCGGGTGCAACGGAACCAACGATTGCGGGTCCCTTCTCACAATAATTTTAAAATTTAAATTCGCCGGCCCACTTCACTTGTGAAATGCGACAAGTATAACCTTATTTGTTTTAAACATTCATAAATTGTTAAAACCGTGTGAAATTTCCCAGCGTCGGTCGACGACACTGATATTTTAAATTTATCGGCCATTTTTGACCTCTCGCTGCCCTAAAATGTGTACCTACTCACATACCTTATGGATTGGGGTGTTATCCGATTTCGTTTTAAAATTATGCGAAAGTTTTTACTTTATGTGGAGAATTTAAATAAACTCACGAAATTCTGTTTGACATGCAAGGATTCGATGTAAAAGAAAACGCACTTGAAACTAAAAAACGAATTATTTAAAGGTCCTTCAAAACTGAAGACAGATTAAAAAATAAATCAAAATTTCGCTAAAAAACACACCATCTTCTATTTCTAAACAGACCTTATCAATCGTAACAGCCTCACATATAGTCAGGATCGATCTCGATCGTCTCGTGCGCATATCGTTCGTGACGTCGGCGGCGCGGGCGCACGGCGCGGCGTAGGCAAATCGACGGCTAATTACAGCCCCAGGCATGGGCTGGTAAAAAAAATAAAGTCGGTCTTACTCCGTTTGAACATACGGTACGGGAATAAGGGCTATTTAACTTTAAAACGCGGAAAACTCACTTGTAAGTTTTTGAAGATTTGGTCTCTCTTTTTCTCTTTTACCCCTTCTTGCGTTCGTCTCCCTTCCTCTAGCTCCCTTTCTTGTTCCCTTGCTCTCGTCTGTCTGTTTAATATCATCTGTCTGTATATATATCATCTTTATACATACGAATATTGTTGATCAATAATATTCATCGCCTGCAAGTCCAATATCGCTCCGTCTTCTTTTCTTTGGCTGATTTTATCACTCTTTTGCATTAGTTACGGATTCTGTAGCTATCATCTTTACATAAATCAAACAGAGCTTCTACAGCTTTATCTTTTTCAATATTTCCCATAGTCGGTTCTTCTTCTTTTCGTGTGGTTAGTGACTAACCTGGTGTCAGTGGAGTTTTAAAGCTGTTCATGGGCCTCTGACTTGGCTTCACATGCCGTCGAAAACTATCTCTCAGGCATCGTTTCCTCACGATGTTGTCCTTCATTGTTTTTGAAGCAAGTGATAATTAAACAATACGCTCATGAATCCGAAAACTCAGAGGTGTGTGAGCCTTGGGTTTGAACTCGAGACCTATGACTTGGCAGTCTGACGGTCACCCCACTAGTCAGTCTGCTTACTATCCAAAAGTGCAATGGACACGTACCGCCCCAGACTCATTTCGACCGAGATTACCAGAGCATTCCCAGTAATTCCCTTAATTCCTCCGACCCGTTCCCCTGACTCCTTAATGTGTATTTCGGCCAGCACGTGAAGGTATTCGGAGCCCATTATTATGAATTATGAATGAATACTTGTTTTGTCGACTTTGTGTTGGAGTTAACGGACTGTAATTGTAACAGTAAGGTATCTTCTATACTACTACTAATAATATATAATATTATAAAGAGGTAAAATTTGTTTATTTGTTTGAAAGTTTGTATGTAGGAGGTAATCTCCGGATTGGATTTAAAAAAATATTTTTGTATTGGATAGCCCAATTCTCGAGGAAGGTTGTAAGCTATGTAACATCACGCTACGACCCTTAGGAGCCGAGCAAAAAGAAAAAAAACGTCAGAAGGAACGCTAAGTGAAACCGAAGTAATAGCGCGGGGGGGGTAGGTTGCGTCGGGGGCCGAGATTTCACGTAGACGAAGTTGCGGGCAAAAGCTAGTCATATATGTAGACGAAACTACTATTGATCACTAGGTACGCTTGTTTCCAGCAAATTGACGATTTCCGGCTAGTAAGCCCTGGTTTCTGTGTTAATTTAAATACGAAATCGTTTAATAGTTGAAGTGAAGTGACATACCAAATAATGCCTTTTCTGTACATCGAAAGTAATAAAACTTCATCATCATCATCAGCCTATAATGTTCCCACTGCTGGGACACAGGCCTCCTCTCTGTGAGAGGGAGTGGGCCGTAATCCACCACGCGGGCCCAGTGCGGGTTGTAGATGTCACATGTCTTCGAATTTTCGGTTCTAGGACATGCCGGTTTCCTCACGATGTTTTCCTTCACCGTTTTGAGAGCAGTGGTGATGAAATAATTTACACAAAGTAAAGCGCCTGTCTGGGTTCGAACCTACGACGAATAAAACTTACAACTCAAATATGTTTAACACGCCCGCGGATGCATGCTCTGACAACATAATCAGTCAATGACCTCACTGAAAGCACAAGTTGTTAAGTCATTCTTATCACAAAAATTCTCACACCAGCATCACCACAATCGCGGTTTTTGTCGGAAAGTCTCAAACTTCACAGGCAACGTTTATGTTTTATAATAATAATTAACACACATACAATTTAGGCATTATGTCTGATTATATAACACAATTGTCTATTACATAATAAACTTCTATTGTTAGTATTGGAACCGCTATATTTTGCGAATTACATTTTTGTGTTTACGAAACCATGAAATTTTAAATCTTCTGACGTTTTATTAACGTCGCGTTTATGGAGGTAATTACTTTACTTTCGCGTTTATGTAAGATTAGCTTGTGTATAGTTTTTTCTGTGGAAGTCTGATCTGCGGTTTGGTAATGTACGTTGATGTGGTGCTGTTGTTGAAAATTAATTTAATTTGCTTGTAATTATTACGTATAGAAGCGATAGTGCGGTGTTTTCTTTAGGGTTTTTTAGGGTTCCGTAGTAAACAAGGAACCCTTATAGTTTTGTCATGTCTGTCTGTCTGTCCGTCTGTCTGTCTGTCTGTCCGTCTGTCTGTCTGTCCGTCTGTCTGTCTGTCTGTCTGTCTGTCCGCGGTCTAGCTCCGAGACCCTTAGTACTAGAAAGCTGTAATTTGGCATAGGTATACATATTAATTACGCCGAAAAGTGGTAAAACAAAATTATGAAAAACATTATTTTTTAGGGTACCTCTCCTACACGTAAAGTAGTGATGTTTTTTTTTTAAGCCGTTGTGTGTGGGTATCGTTCGAAAGGTCTTTCAAAAACATTGTGAGTGTGTTAAAACTATTTTTGAATTCAGAGATCCGTTTGCGAAATATTAAGCTTTAAAGTGCAAATTGTTGTTAGAGTCAAGTGTTTCCCCCCCCCCCCCCCCTGCCAGCTAAATGGTTGGTTTTGGATATGTGAAAAAAATCACAGCAATAGTTTATATAACGAAATTTAAAGGAAAACTATCACAGCTAAGTAGGCTCTACACGTTAACGAGTAAAAATCGACCAACTTAACTTTGCAGTTGCAAAAACATGTTTTCCCATACATTCCGTATGGGAGAACATATTTTTCAACTACAAAGTTAAGTTTGTTTTTGGGATAAATTCATCCCAACTACGGAACCCTTCATTGTGCGTGGTCCGAAACGCACTTGGCCGGTTTTTTGCCAAGAGCTAACTCATCCTGAATTTATGAAAATCTCGTATCTCATTGATGTTCTTAGTTTAACTTAGGCTATAATGTTACAAATAGATTTAAACTTCAGCACGTAGCTTTATTATGCTCTCCGTAAACGCACTCATTGCCATAACTCTTACGGCATCGCAAACTCCGTGGATGCTTGACGTTAAAGCCTGCCTGATATGAGAATGCGACAAAATCTTGGCTGTATTTTTTATCGTCAATATTGCTAACTTATGTAGTTTTAGATAAAATTTATAATTTCGCCTTAAGGGGGAGGCGCTAACGTAGCCCGCGAAATTCAAATTTTCTTTCGTTTTTTTGCAATTTATCAGGTTGTATGTTGATTAAAATATGATTCGCGACCGTAACAAATATGGCTTTACAGAATTATAATGCTGAGAATCAGCAATACAACTCCATAAGTTAACATAATCCTCAAATGTCATGATTTCATGAAATAGTCATCCAACAGGATTACATGAACTTAGAGAGTTATATTGATGATTTTTATGATTATAATTCTATAAATAAACATTTGATACGGTCGCGAATCATATTAAGATCAACACACAACCTGATACTGACGTGCAAATTGCAAAAAACGAAAGAAAAAAATAATTTCGCGTGCTACCTTGACGCTTTCGCCTTAATAATCCAACATTTTAGATTTAAATTTGAAAACAAATCTTTTTACAAAATCAAAATAAAAACAAGCAAAAGTTACATTTACATTGCTTATTTTGCTATAGCTTACCGTTTCAGTAAGCACATTATCTAATTTCCTGCTATTAACCAGCAATTAAACTCCGGAACAGTTGAGCAATCGACCGTTAATCAATTAAAATGGAGTCATTTAATATTTCCCGTTTGTTCATCTGAGTTTAAAGATAAAGTATTACGTATTAGTATTACACCTTTTGTCCCACTTCCTTTGAGTAAAAATCTGTGACACCATATTTCTTTCCTGCTGAAAAGTATAGGGTGACCATCTTTTGTTAACACTAATAACAATAAAACTTCTATTGTGTCTCGTTTAGTGTCTTTCAACCGATTAAAAAGAAAATTAGGATATGTTTACTTTATTTTGTCTGCTGTGTTAATAGTTTTTACGTAATTAGTAATTACCTTTCTATATTTTTATTTCGTTCATGGCGTATTTTACTGCCCTAATACGTCCACATGTCGTTTAAAGTGACAAATAATATTACATTGCATTTTCCTCAACAATTAAAGTAGCTACCGATGGCTTCATCTTTATTTTACGTATTCCCACAATATCTCAATGCCGTTCGAATACAAAATGTCCAATGTATTTGACTCACCAATTTCTGAATAAATATGCAAAAATAATAGCAAATATTTCGACTAATCACATCAGTGTCGTGTCACTACATAAATCTGAGTCAACGTTGTCTTCGTAAAGGCGCTTTTATACTGGCTTTTAGATTTTTCAATATATTAAAAGATCTCTGGGTCATTCATTTCTGTTCAACAGGTTCCTTGTGTAAGCTTTTTACCTGAAATGACGAAGAAATGCAATGTATAAAAGACATTTGTGTGTAAAATTCGTTCATTAATAATAGTATTTATGTGATATTTGAAGTAGGTACTAGGTTATTATGTCCATGCCTTTAGTAATAAAAAAATGAATAATGCGCCTTTCATATCCTGGCCGTATGTAAATTTTATGTGTACGCGCCCCAACGCACGTATTAAAAAAAGAGTTGTTTTGAATTTCGAACGTAAAGAAACATGGCGCCAAAATCGTCGGTGAACGGTCGCGCGTGCGTACCGCAGTAGGCCAATGGATTCCAGTGTAAATTCATTGGTCTACCCAAACGCACGGCGAAAATTGTTGAAGCGTGCCTTTGACAATCCCCGAGCTCTCAATATTCATAACGGGTCTACTATTGTTTTCCCGCCTTTAGAGACGTCACGTATCCGGCGCCATCTTGAAAGGGACGTGCTCAAACGCATCCAAAATTGAAAGAGCCTTAAACTATCGCGACGTTAGGATATCTGCAAACTGTGTGTAACGTTTGGAGGTCTATTTATAATGGTGCTTTTTATGACCCAAAGAAAATTATGAATGTACGTTGTTGTGCATTGAAATCAGCTAGCTACCAGTGAGGTGGCCGCGTCGCCATACATTTTAATTTATTTTTCCAAACTATGACTTATGTGTGCCGCGAACGGTCAGGAATGTGAGTGATGTCAACCTTTTTAGGTCACAATTCACAGCTAAATTGGTTATAAATAAAAAATGGCGCTTTAATGTCATTAAAATTTTAAGGATACCCCAGTTAATATGATTTACGAGCGACTCAAACGTCCGTCCGAGTGGTTAAAGTGTTTTAAAACATAAATAATTTTTAACAATGATTAACCGCTAAGATAAGGCTATAAAAACTGTGACCTCGTGCAAAAACTTGTTTAACGACGTGTATTTTTTTAATTTTTATAAGTACATTTACCTTTTAATGTGGTTACCCTATTCTGGGTTATATGACCAATTTACATCAAGTGCTTCGATTTGTTGCCGGCCCTGGTAAATAGGGCTTGCTATTCACGAGCCATTGATTTAATGTTGTTCTTATGTTACTTGAAACTAAATTAACGGTTCTTCGATCAATGGAAAATTATTTTGAGAAAGTAAATGTTTCCAGGAAGAAATATTAATAAAAACTTGTCTCTTCAAATGTAATTTTCGTTCTATTACTTTTTCTACTAACTGTCAAGTTAGTGTCCTCTACTTGTAATTAATTTAAGCTCAAGTAAATCGGCACTCGCATAAAAGTGTAAACTAAAAATAAACCGTAAATCGAGTAGCTCAGTTGATCGTTGAGTCATGTGACACAAATCCAATTTGGTGATGATGAACGACGAACGAATGAATTATTTTTAGTTCATGAGTAATTTGCAACATCGAACGACATGTATTTTTTATTTTAATTAATAAAAAAAAAATTGTTATTGTTTTCCTTAGGCTTTCATAAACATAATTGTAGAAGTTAATCAATTTTCTCCTTATGCTATGAAACACTTTAATGAGTTTCATCATTTGATAATATCCATCAAAATAACTTTACAGCACTTATCGAAGCCCTCACAAACTGTTAAGTTTAAAAGTTCTCAATACAGCAATAATAATCGAGCCCATCCACGCTTTTTTATGGATTTGTAATAAAAAACGTGGATTATTTTGTGGTAATAAATCATGGTCACCGTAACGAGCTTCTTCGCAGTAGGTAATGTAGTCTTGTAAAGCGACATCTATAGTATAGTATAAATAAGTTATACACCTGAGATCGGTTTTATGAGCAGTCTAGGATATTTAACAGTAACAAGCCAAATCCATTAAATAGCTTATAAGCTGTAAATGTAAGAAATAAATCTGTGAACGCCATTTCTGGTCTTTCTTTCTAGATTTTAATTTCAGAGGTACGTCATAGATTGTTTTGGTAGTAAGTTATGCTTGTCGACCATCAAAAAGCCAGGCTTTTCATACTTATTGATTTATAGCGTCTTACTGTATGAGCTCATCCCATCCACGGACCATTCGTTTAGTTGACAACCTCTCTTCAAAGACATTACTCAAAAACTCAGAAACTGTTTGATGGCCCATTAAGTACTAACAAAACCAGCTGATACACATCTCATTCCCATATCACAAATCAAATATCAATATATCATGCATCTTACATAAGCGATCAAACATTTTCTACGTACGACCACGAACTGTCACAGACCCAATAGAAAGTAGCGCTTGCGCAACGGAACGTACCTTAAAATTTCTAATACCTCGTAAATTCGCGTTACATAAAGAAATCATCGCTTAAAGAATATTGTAAATCTTTTATACTATCAATTAATTATGGTTTCGTAATGTCCGTGTTGGATTCTTAAGTTTTGTGGAAACACGCACGCGGTCACGGTCGATATTTTCGTTAACTGTTTTTTGTTACGCAATTTAAAGTAAATTTTTTTATCCCCACCTATCTTGTTTTGATCGGAGAGTTGAGAGAAATTGTGTAATGATAAAAAAATATGAAACGAAAATATCGATACCGGAAATTTCAATTGTCGTAAAGGACAGGGAATACAATGTCCTTTACGACAATTGAAATTTCCGGTATCGATATGTTTGTGAAAATTCGGGACAATCCTGAATTTTCCCAAAATCAGGCAAACCCTACTCAAAAATGACGTTATTTTTATTAAACTGTACCCTAATTGCTTAATACAACACAATCACAATTTGTTTCGATTTGAAACAGATTGCTAATCCATTGCTTTATAAGTAGAAAACAAAATCTGCTCAACAACGTAAATAACGCAATGAATGTTGTTGAACTGTCAAATTGAAACAAATTAGGCAAAATTGTTTATGAAAATAAGTTACGCAATTAGGGTAGTGGTGGTACGACTGGGTGCTGCGCGCCGACCTCCCTAGCGGCGTCAGCGTCGTTTGTTACGCTGACGACACGCTAGTCCTGGCGCAGGGGAGGTCGTACCAGGCGGCGGCCGATTTAGCGACACGCGGGGTTGCGACAATCGTTGACAGGATCCGGCAGCTGGGACTCGAGGTGGCCCTGCACAAGTCCGAGGCCATGGGTTTTCATGGTCCTCGTAGTGCGCCACCGTCGGGTTCCCAGGTATTGGCGGGAGGGGTTCACATCGGCGTCGAGTCGACGATGAAGTATCTGGGACTCGTCCTCGACAGCCGGTGGAACTTCGTGGAGCATTTCCGACGTTTGGCTCCCAGACTGGACCGGGCTGGGGCTGCCTTGAAGCGGCTCCTGCCCAATCTGGGAGGTCCAAACGCCTCCTGCCGGAGGCTCTACGCGGGGATCGTGCGGTCCATGGCCCTCTACGGGGCACCGGTGTGGGCGCGTTCATTGAGGCTGCGGCCAGCCCGCTGGTTGAACGCGTCCCAGAGGGTCATGGCCATCCGGCTGGCCCGAGGATACCGCACGGTCTCCTGCGAGGCGGCGAGCCTCCTTGCCGGATTACCGCCATGGGATCTGGAGGCAAAGGTCCTCGCGCACATCTGGGAGTGGCGCGAGGAGGCGAAACGCCGGGGCTTAACTCCGATGCCGCAAGAAATCGCGGCACAGCGGTCAGAGCTCCGGCGGGATCTCATGGCGTCATGGAGGGTGCGATTGTCGCAACCCCGCGCTGGGCACGCCACAATTGCGGCGATAAGACCCCTCTTTGAGGAGTGGCTGGAGAGACGCCACGGCGTCCTCACCTTCCGCCTGACGCAGGTCCTCACCGGACACGGATGCTTCGGGAGGTTCCTGTATAGGATAAGGCGGGAGGAAACACCCGGGTGTCACCATTGTGTGGATCGGCCTGAGGACACGGTGGAGCATACGGTGGAGGTCTGCCCGGCTTGGGCGGAGCAACGCCGTGTCCTCGTAGAGGCGATCGGCGGCGGTGATCTCTCGCGTCCGGCCCTGGTTCAGGCCATGGTACGGAGCGAGAGGAAATGGCAGGCCGTCACCTCCTTCTGCGAAGCGGTAATGCTCGCGAAGGAGGAGGCGGAACGCGTGAGGGAGAGGCAAATTTCGCGCCCTCACGCCCCTAACCGCCGCAGGAGGAGACGCCCGGGGCGGGAATCGCGAGCCGATTTCCGGCCACCGTAGGCGCGGGCTTGCGGACGGTGAGCAATGGGTAGCTCGCCGTCCGATAAGGACCAAGCCCGGGTCGACGGCGCGTTGTGTTCCACGCGCGCCTCAAAGAGATGTCAGCAGAATTGACGGGGTCCGTTCAAATAACTTCTCCCGCTCCACCCAGAGCGAGAGAAGTTATTTGATAATTTCCCACCCAAAAAAAAAAAAAAAAAAAAAAAAAAAAAAAGGGTAGTGGTCGTAAATGAATAACTTCTGCACGTAAGAAGAAGTAATACTGTAAGTTGAAATATTTTAACATTATAATTGGATATTACGCACATATTATTTACTGATTCCTTGTTCGGTAATAAGCCGAAGCGTAATAAATCTTGTGTTTACAAAAATCGTATATTAGTTACCGCGTTACCGCAGACATCGCAAAACCAGCCTTCTGAAATGCTGTAATGAGCAGTTTCAAGTTACAACATATTCGTACTAAACTCGAATGAATCAAAATGGACTAGATTTACTGCTTTTTGAACGTCATTCAATTGACAGATCACAAAAAACCACATTTACCTAAGCGGACCAAAGCTAGTTAAGGCGAATTCGACCACTCTTTTATACCGATTTTTTTACAATTTTTCCAAACAAAATCTGTCAGACGTCAATTTTATTACACGGATAAAAGCTATCTTTGGTCAAATTAGTCCTAAGCCGTAATTCCTAGTCACCCTATTAGCTCTTTTAGCCAATCAGGATTCCCAATGGACCCTCAACGGATGCCTTACCAGATGCGTAGCGTCTACCTTTCCTCGGACGCGATAAAAACTGCTTGAAACGCATTTCATTTTCTCTGGAACTCGTTGAACCCTAGAGACGCACAAAATGCGGCGCTGCAACAATTTGTTGCGTGCGGTGGAGAAGGGCAAAAAGCAGCGCGCGCGCATTGCACACAAGATGCTTGCCCATTAAAATTCCCGCCCGCGCACCGCTGTCTATTTAGAGAAATAATAGTTATCATAACAAACCTTTAGCTTAAGGACTAACGCGAAAAAAGAAGTCTAAGTTCATCGCGGGAAGTGATCTTTTTTGTGAACTAAGTGCCGAGATTTAGGATTGACATTGTATCAACGAGAACGAAGATGGCAAAGTCAAAAATGTATATGACTAACATATAGGCTACCGAAAAGCTTATGTCAATTCTCTTGAAAATCGCAGAAATACAAAACGCTTTGAAAACGAGTGACACTCGTCTAGGCCCTCAGGTTCCTCAACACAGTAGTTTTAGACATTAGCAAAAAGATCATACAGAGCATCTCTATTTGCTACAAGGCTCTTTGTCCTTCCCAATTTAGTTGATCTCCATGTTTAACATCATAAACAACAACCAATTAATATTCAATTAACTTAAATCACAGACTGAAGATGTAATTAAGAGACGCACCTCGTTTTCCAATACGAAAAAAAAAAACAAACAACCTTTCGTCTAGCCGCATAATTTTTTAGATACAAATCTTAACGATGTAAGGAGATTTAGTGGGTGAGAAATATTCTAGCCTATTATTATAGTGTAATCATACCTCCCTCCCCGCTTCATACCCTCGGATGATAATGAAAGGGCTCCCCGCCACACCTACTCAAATACAGTCCCACGCCTGATGCGAGAGGAATTTTTGGGTCAAAATTGCTGTTATGAGCCCTTATCGTTACCGAATCTAATTTTCGGAATTCGAACGCATTTTTTTTTTAATAATCTAGTTGTTGATTTTTTATGGATGCGTTCGGATCAGCTAAATCAGCTAATCCAGCCCATGGATGCATATGAATACCTAAAAGGCAAAAAGGCATCGCATAAACATTGCAATAAAAAAAAAATCGTGACAAGGTTACTAATTAAAGTGGCACATCACATACAACTTAGGTTTTTAATTATGAGATTTGAAATTATTGGAATCTTTCCGAAAATAGAAGTCTAAATTAAGTTTGGTCGCTAAGCTGGATGCCACCATCAACTTCTGCATACTAAAGGCTATTTATAAACATGTGACAATAAAAACAAAACAAAACCCCAGGTTCAAGGCCTCATTCGTTATCGTGCCAAAAAATGCCAAAAGAAAAAAGAAAGATTTGCCCAAAATTGATCAGAACCTGTTTTCAATCCGTTCAGAAGATTACGATTAACAATCGGAAGACGTGCTCAATAAAATACACAATTTTTCAACCTCACAAACTTAACGTATAAATTATCAAAAGATTTTGGTGCAAACATTTGTCAGACGTGCACATCGTTATATTATCAAAAGGCATTATTTTTTAACCGACTTCCAAAAAGGAGGAGGTTATATGTTCGACGCGTATGTTTGTTTTTTTTTTTTTTTTTTTTTTTTTTTTTTTTTTTTTTTATGTATGTCCACCGATTTCTCCGTCATTTGTGGACCGATTTTCAAAATTCTTTTTTTGTTTGAAAGGGTATGCTCCCAAATTGGTCCCATATAAATTTTATTAACTTTGCTTGGGTACTTTTTGAGTTAGCTACAAAATACGTCTTTTTTTCCCACTTAGTATGTAGATGATATGATAAGTTCCTGACACTGGTAGTAGGTAGTGGTATTCGAATGTGTGTGGGGTAGGTACCACAACTAAAAAGTGAAAAATAAAAACTTTTTACAAAAAAAAACAACCGACTTCCAAAAAAAAACACTACAAAGTGAAAAATAACTTTAATTTCGGAAGTCGGTGGCAAAAAACGAAAACGCAAAACCCAAGACACCGACTTCCGAAATTAAAGTTATTTTTCACTTTGTAGTGTTTTTTTTTGGAAGTCGGTTGTTTTTTTTTGTAAAAAGTTTTTTTTAACATATCATCGAGCAAAAGGTAATAATACATTCTGAACAGGGATATGTTACTTATTATCATCAGTCAAGTTGAAATCCTGGCAAGTTTTTTCTTTATTTTGTAACTTGTACGGGTTCATCATCAACGTTATCATCATTGGTAGTCTTGTTCCACCCAATGTAGGGTTGAACTGCACTAATTGAACTGGTTCAATAGGCTACATTTGCATGTTTTCAGATCAAATACAGCTGTATCCTTAACATCGTTTATCGCAAGCATATTTCTATCATCAATAAATCCTCACATGTAAGTCTACAAATCTGCTGAGAAAGATGTTCAATAGCAATGGTTGACATCGAAATCACACGATAAATTGTCTAAAAAGCTGCATGCTTTTATAAAGAATTCTCATTTATCTCCTATCAATTAAAAATTGCTTTTAAAACTAAGAGAGAGTGTCTTTTATAGAATTCTATAGTTTCGCGTGTAGACCAAAACTTTCCTCTCATAGTTATTATTAAATTAATCGATCTTTTAATTGATTTCGCTATATAAATTCTGCGATAACTCGATTTCTCAGTATCGGATAGAAAATAAAAATGGGCTGTTCATTAAGATTGGAGAGTAGTTAAAATTAATAGTAATAGTAGCCTTGAAACTCTACAAGTTCAAGATCAAAGTTCACTGCTTCGTTTACCTTGTGTTTGCAGATTTATGACTCAACAGAGCAGGCACAGTGTTCAGAGAATGTCAAT
Source organism: Agrochola litura (assembly GCA_949152395.1). Lineage (NCBI taxonomy): Eukaryota > Metazoa > Arthropoda > Insecta > Lepidoptera > Noctuidae > Agrochola > Agrochola litura. Next base: position 3,276,990 of record OX424502.1, on the reverse strand, counting down.
TTTAAATTTTCCGTTTATAAGGGTCTTGGTAAAAAGTGAAGAAAAAGAAGAAGTTTTGTGTCACAAATGAGAGCATTCATGAGAATTTGGTATATAGATTATTATTGATTTATTTTACTAAAGGTACTAAAACTGATATCCAAACAAAGCCAGGGCTTGTATCCAAATACTTACTCAAGTTTTAAATCAACTCTTCCATAATTTCTTAAGCAAATAGTCGCTTCTTTATTTTCAAACAATAGACAATTACAAATAGCATTTAAAGACCGACGGATGACACAAGAAACGATTCGTCAATACAACAAACGACCAACTAATCTTGACACTTCATTTGACATTTTGTAAAAAGAGACAGGTGTCAAGAAATTATGGTGGTTTGTCGATAATTTTCTTTATAGAAAGTGAGTCGTTCCCAGCTATGGAAAGCTGTGTATGGAAAACGTATTTCACTAAGTGAAAATGCGTGGTAATCATTGTTGGTGATGACGGGGAACACAGTTGTCTTTTATAGCTTCATTTTGTTTGTTGACAATACCAGAGTTTCAGTTTGGTTAGTAAAATTTTGCTTTATATATGTGCTGCTTTTTTTTTACGACAATTACTTTAATTGCAAATTAAAGCAATGGTTTTCGAATCAGTAAAGTTTTGGACTTAGTTGTAACAATGACAGTTGTGCTTTAGCGAGTACTACTCTAATAATGTCTAGCATTAGAAGTTTTGTCAGGCAAATATGAAAGGCGAATATTATTCCCGTAAAAACATTTTGATCTTCTAAACATTATCGGCTTTTATACTCAATGACATTTTTATCACTTTCTAGTCTTTTTAAAAACTGTCTGTATTGTTTAAGTTGAAGAAATCTAAACATAGTATAATAGAATAGTAACGAAGTCAAAACTGTGCATTAAATATTTAAAAAAAATAGTAATTGCTACGAGGTGACCGAGTCTGATGCCGAAAGTATAGTTTTTGAATTTTTGTCCGTTTGTCTGTGTGTTTGGATATATGTTTCGGATTGGCGCAAAAAAGCTGAACGGCCGCGGGCAAAATCTAGTGACATAATAAAATAGTAACCACTCTAGAATTAATTATTTCAAGATGGAGGCAGCATATACCACCATCAATTGTTCCGTACCAAACCTTTATTGTATTTAAATATGATGCTACAATATCTTAAAATAGCGGGCGGTTGCGCGGGCGCAAGTCAGCGCGTCGCGCAGTGGGCGTGACAATTTATCGGCAGTAATGGCGAAAGTGTCGCTGCGGCCCCTTTGATCCAGCCCCGGTAATGCTGATTAATTATGCGCGATCCAGAGAAATTCTAATTTATATGGTGCAGTTTGCGAACTGTTTTAGAAATTGTTGAGTAGGCGAAACTGTGAAGGTGTAGGTTGAGCTTGGTTTTGTAATAAAAGTGGACTTTTATGGTCTAAAAATAAACTAAGTATGTAATTTTTTTACATTTATGTGCCATTTTCAAACCAATCTGTTAGTTTAATATACTTACTTTTGTGCTTTGTGTGACCGAGCAAAAACCTTGATAAATTAACACCTTTTTATACCTGACCAAATATCCAAACTTGAAGTTTTAGCGATACAGGATGTAGGTAAAATCAAACCCAAGCTTGAATGAATTGACCTGTTCCAAGAACCCGTCAATAAAAAAACTTCACTTACCTAAACCGAGTTGCATATATTTACGCATAAACCTCGATTTAAGGTAGATCCGGCCACATCAAGAAAACAGAAATATCTATCACTAGTTTACGATAGCCAAATTACCGTTAAACCATTGTAAAATAGCTTACTTGTATGTTACCCGGATTCAATGAATTCAAATGTAGGTTTGCAAGAAATTGGCGGCGAAATTTCAAAGAGAGTAAATTATCTGTTTAAGTTCCCAGAATAGTAAGGAGTGACTAAATTGATGTGATGAAGTGTGTAGTTCATGCCTTTGAAGATAACCGACTGATAAACGAAGATCGAAGAACAGAAATAGCTAAAGTATAACATCAATTTGATGAAAGGGCGAATTAAAATGTAGTTCTTAGTCAACACCAAGAACTACGATGATTAAGAGACAAAAGTCCACTTTGTCATATGAAAATAGGTTAGATCTAACGAAGATTTTATCCACAAACTTGAGAAAGTTTGGCCATGTCCTATTGATAAAATAATATTGCAATTCAGTCCAATTTTTTGAAAGAAAGAGAAAGAAGTCGCTATTCCCATCTTGGTCCATAAGACACTGTTCATAGCAGTACATACTGGCCTCGCACAAGTACACACAGTCGATGAACACGAACGAAGTCAAGGTGAGGTGTCAACGCTTAAACAATCAAACCGATTGATTAGATCACGCGAAACAAATTATTATATCGCTGCGAGACAGATATATAGATAACGACTTATAGAGTAGGTTTAAAAGCTAATAAGTTATTTAAGAGAGGCTAAGTACAAGAGTAACGTTATGGATTTCTCGTCTTGTTCTTCGCCTTCGTTTATTGACTTTTCTCCACTGGCCCATTAAATACGACCATTAGTTAAACAAACTTTACTACGTTGTTTTTCGTTCAGATTAACTTTAATTCTTATTCCTATCAACAAGTCATTAATACTCCTATCATCTTCGTTTACTTCTTTTCTCCCTGTGAATCTTTTTTCTGGGAATCGGTGCATGTTCTACAAATAATTCGAACCTAGCTACGATGTACATACAGTTTGTTTCTCGCCACTAGAGCGCTCATTTACATAATACAAATATATTAAAACAACATTACATTCAGTTCATCATCAGGGTTATGTAACTGTACTTGAAAACCATCATCTGGACATCGAAGGCCTCTATCTATTATTTTAATACCATTTTCCTGTTCCCCTATCTCATTTCTTTCTATGTTATTAGAAAGAGAGGAGAGTAATGAAATTGTAATTAACGGTTCATTGATAGGCTTTGTCCGTAATTACGTCCCGTTCGCTATTGTCGTGCGGACCGATTGACTTGGCCAAGTGAACTGGCCATACGGTATTGAAAAAAAAATAGAATCATTCAACAGGAAAGGAGTTGAGAACCGAATCAAGAAATCCTTTAAAGGAAACATATAGGGAAAAAAGCTTATTGACAGATCTATTGACTAGAAAAAGCCAAAGCAGAGAAAGATAAAAGATGCAATTTAGTATTAATATATAGAGACTAACAATTGATATTATTTCTATGCTAGCTGTAGTAAAACAGTGTCGCCAAAAACACTCATCTGCTTATAATGTCCCCCTGCATTGACACAGGCCTCCTCTCTTCGAGAGGGAGTGGGCTGTATTCTACCACGCCAGCCCAGTGCGGGTTGGTAGATGTCACATGTCTTCAAATTTTTGGTTCTAGGACATGCCGGTTTCGTCACGATGTTTTCCTCCACCGTTTTAAGAGCAGTGGTGATGTAATTATTTACACAAACTCAAGCGCCTGCCTGGGTTCGAACCCGACTTACGACCATTCGTTAGTCGGGGCCATTACCACTGGGCCACCACTCCACTGGTGTTTGCACACCACTGGGCAAAAACACTCATCACACAACAAACATTCAATCAGCTCCTACATTATCAGAACCACTCGAATCATCAAAGGAGGTCACCCTGAAGACTCATTAGTGTCAATACGACCAACAATAAGTAATTGCCAACAGTGTCTGTCGAGACGTCTCCCGATAATCTTCTACTAGTCCAAATACACGTAAAAATAGTTCTGTCAGATCGTGACCAGGCCGACGACTCAATCGGATCGGCGATATCTGCACTAAATGGTCTGTCATTAAGACTGCGCGGGCGCTTCTCCGCGCATGCATTAACACCATAATGGCACGATCTACAATTGAGATGTAAACGATAGTATTGATGGCAAATTGCATGATTACTGCTATAATGATGTCTGGAGGTGACATTGTTACTCGTCTATCAACTTATTTTTTTCTCAAGATATGCTCTTTAGATTTGTTTCATAATTGATGCTAACGAACGTCTACGTTAACTCTTCCCGACAATAGCTTAGAATTTACAAAAATCATTAGAAAGCGAAATTAACACTCACAATTAACTGCTTTTAAAGGGTTTCCTCGTAAATCTTGATAATGAAATGGTTACCGACTCAATGCGGACGCACTTTAAGGAATTCCGTGCTCTACTCCTTTCAGCTTTAAGTTAATTTTCGTTCGGAGCACGGGGTAAAGATAAGTCATTGGAAAGTGAAATGGGGGCGCACCTGACTTTGCTTTCTTTACGTCTCGGTGTTCTTTTTGCTTCAGTGAGAGTGGTCTAGATTCGATAATTGTGTCGGTAGCGATTCCGTGACGAGTTCGGAACGCCCTCCCGGCACTCACCAAGGGAAGCTGATTCATCGCCACAACACTTTCCAAAGGCTCACAATTTGCATTGCTAATTGAAATATTAAAGACGTAAAAATTCCCAGCGTGTTCACGGCTAATGCAAATAATTAGAAATCCATTCATCTACTCAGCTCTCTATTGACGACCATTCAGGATTCGTGAATGAATATGGATGAATTTTTTATCGATCAATGTCTGTTAATTAAGGCGAGTTGGCTTTTGTACGTGCAGTGTATTTAGTCATTTGAAGACTCATAGTTAGTTCTAAGTAAGATGGTCTTTGACGATTTTTTTGTCATCTGCAAAAGCATGGCCATGACTTTTATCTTGTTGTGTTCGGGCTTCTCATCTTGAGCAACTTCCGGCGAACGTTTTAACGGGTAGCTGTTGAATGTAAAAGTTGCCAATAAATAATGAATGTGCTAATATATCAGAAACAAAAAAATTGCTTCCACTTAATTCTTGCAAACTGTTGTTAGTTTATCCTTTGTGTCTTGATTAGTTATGGCTTCTCATATAACATTATTAATCGATTCTATAATAAGATTTGCATGATTTCGACGACTATAATATTTATGAGCAGATAAACAGATAGTTTCTAATTGACACGCCCACTAACGAGTGTTTATGTCTAACAATGACCACTCTGTGGGGGTCCTCGTGCTCTTATCGTGCAATGTTTGTTGTGAGTCGTGATTCTATCAACATTTTAGTTTCATTGTCACTAGTTTTTGTATCGAGACTCGTCTGATTTTGGTGCGATAGAAAGTAACTTCACTTTTTTCTATTGTCATTTTCATCTTTTGTACTTTTTTATTTGTTTTGGTTAGTGATTTTGATAATTTTCTCCGTCACACTTCCTGTCACGTTCACGCGCAAACTGATGTTGATGTAAGTTATCGCACTTTCTCTGAGGATTGCCGTGTCTTGTAAGCTGAGAGATTGATGATTAATCAGTACTTGAGCTAGACTCGTGCGCAGACTTCGCGGCGCCCGGCGCAGCGCTATCGCGCATCGGGCTGCGCGCGCGCCGACGAAAGTGCAAGTCGCCCAGTTCTCACGACCCCCCCTCCGCCGCGCCACTGCGCACGACCTCCATCTACCGACCGACTTGAGAAACTATCGATTATTGTAATTCGAATTATTTACACTTTCGGAAAGTAATCGTGGCCGCGCAATGCGCGCATGCGCGTGCGATCGCCCGCGATAATGAACGCCATGTTTGGTCGGCTACGTTGCCAAGCATTTTGTTGAAATGTTTCTTTGCTTTGTAATTTAAAGTCTAGTTAGTTAATTATCTGCAGTAGAAGTAGTTAATTCGATTAAAAGTAAATGAATAATTATTGTTATTAAGTGCATACTAAGAAAATTAATAGTTAGATAATTAATGCACCAGGAAATAAGATTGGATTTAACATTTAAATGTTATAACTTTTATGTTAATACAGGGGAAAGCAAATTAAGTCGTTTAAACGTAATGATTAAAATGAATAACTACCTTCAAGTTAACTATAGGAAATTGTCAATTACCTTCCAATCGATCGCAACAGTCACCACTTCGAGAAGCTATCGGCTCATATGGATATCAATTACGTATCTCCTCCCATCTCACAACACAGAGTTTTCTATGATGACCGCCTAGAGACATCGCATATGTGAGGCAAAATTTGGAGAAACCTGGTTTAGATGGACTTCCCCCTTACGGTTCCTGCCTTCAATTCAGACGAAGGTCAGATAATCAGCCAGGATCTCCCATCTTGGATCCTTAATCTATTTTAAACTTAATTGAACATCGATCGTATCATGCAAATACATAATGTAACCCTTTCTAAGCTGCCATCTGCCACATGAACCGAACGCAGCTGATCAACATTCATAGCCAGAACACCATAGAATTCATGAACTGATACGTCAACATAATTTCGGTTTATACAGGTATTAGAGGTGTCATAAATTTAGGATAATATTTTATAACTAATACAACTGTCCAAGTTGGAAACGTCAGCGTTAAGATGATTAGATGGTTTAGTGGAAATAAAAAATGAAATACAATAAACAATAACTATAATAGAATTACAAGAGGAAAGTAAAGTATTTAACCATTATGAAAAGAAATAAAAAGAGAGAGAGATGAAGAAAGCCAATGCAGAAAGGATATAGACAAACTCGGGATTTGTAAAACATGGGACACCTAACCTAACATTTATTTTCTGCTTTTTACTCTGTAATGACAGAGAATTAGAAATGGATGCAACCTTCGCTGGCTGAAAATTCTGGAAAACTAGAGTTTAAACAGCATAATTACAAAAGTATGATAGCACCAACATAAAAACAAAACAATCTTCCCTCGCTTCTGCCCATAACTCGACGCCTCCACCAAGGGATAACCATAAATAATACCATAGACTATCCCATGGCTTCAGTAGTTTTATGGTTGTCACACAACAAATTTATGGTACTTATGGGAATCAGATGACTTCTAACATACACGGTAGCTTAATAAAAATAACATTATTGGTTTTTGGTAGTTATGGTCATAAATTAAACGATTTTCGTAAAGTTTTATGGGATTTTATGAGACGTTTTGAATGGTGACGTAACTAATATGATAAGCTGGTTGTCGTCTAGTGAGAGTTGTATGTCATGGGGGCTTATGATGGAATGAGGACTATGAGTAATGCTCGTTGACCCATAAACATAGGATACAAAGAATGATTCTCGATACCAAATACGGTTCTAAGTTAACATAGGACTAGTCTGGCACAGACTGCCAGTCCAGTGCTTTACAGTTGCTGTTGCTGAACAAGGAACCTTTTTACGGTGTTGCAAGAGAAGCTTTTTAGCGGAGGTCTAAGGGACAACTTTATGGTTTTCATTGTTATGTTCTATGTTAGAGGGTTTGGTTTCCGTACTTAGTCCTTCAGATGGACCACTGTGCGTGGGCCATGGCGACCGTAGGTGGTTATTCCAACCAGCCCACCTCCCTCCAGAAGTTGATTATGTCCCCTGGTCTGTTTAGAATATCTGGGTAACCCGAGAGTGTCTGTTCTGATGGATGACGCCTGTGCATTCAAAGAGCACATTCGCAACGGTTTCCATAGACAAAGGACTGTCCGTTATGCCTATTGTGTGGAAGTGTTTCTTTAGCGAGCAGTGTCCCGTGATGGTTCTCGTCACCAGGCGCAGACCGTTCCTGTGCGTGTACACCAGGTTAGCCTGTCAGTGCTATAAAGTCTCGGTAGTTTGAAACCCGACAAATGTTAATAACAATATAACAACAGTCATAGCAAAAGACTTAAGTCCTGTAGTCTTGTACAACCGTACGGGAGATAAAAAGCAAAAAGAACTGATAACATTATAAATTCTAAACGTAATGCTAACACGTAAATATATCCAAGACATAGAGTTCCTTGAAACAACACTAAAGTAAGGTATTAAACCATATATGGTATTACGAATATGGCCCACAAATGCATGCAGGTTTGCATGGTAAGTGTGGCTGTGGGGCTAATCCCCATAAAATGGAATGGTAACTTAAATGGGCTGTTAATGTTGTGGGACTATGGTGTAATGTAATGTAGAATTTAATGGTTTTGTAGGTTGTTGTCCGCCAATACTGTGGTGGGTTGTTAAGTGTTATTTGTAAGGCTTAGAATAGATGAGTTACAAATGAGTTTTGAAAATTAAAGGTAACTTTATATAATAAACATACCTGACCTTCCTGCAAAGAATAGGCTTCTATCTTGAGCCATGTTTTTCAAGAGGATAAGTAGTGTTTTCTTTTAAAATTCAGTTGTGATCGTCATTGATGCATCTGCGATGGTTACATATAGAAGTACCCTTGACCCTTCATAGTGACCTAACCCCACAAATGCGTGATAATTATGCCAACATAACCATTCATCGCTATGTTCATTAATATCCCAATAAATACAGACCCATACAAAATAATCTCACAATTTCGCCAAGTAGTCAAAGATCGTTACAGATTATAACTCACACAGTCACCATTACAATAATAATTTTCAATTTGCAACTCCCGCGCGATACGATCTAACGGCGCACGCGCAGCTGTCATTCGATACGCATAGATTTGTATTGTCGCTTTAATGCCATAACGGTGCTGCCGGTGACATGTGGGACTGTGGGACTGACATACATACTCTGTACTTTAAGTACTTTTAGTAGGTATGCGTATAAAATTATGACGATTTCTTGACGGATTTAAAGGCTGTGTCATAGTTAATGCAGGCCAGGTGGCGTGTCACTGCTTAGATATTCGCCATTGATGTCTAAACTTTTCAATCTGAGCTAAATCTGCTTGTCATTGAAGTCCATGTCAATGTCCTTTTCTTGTGTCGGCACAAGTTATAGAATAATCGCTAATGTCGTTGAGCTATCCTGGGTGCGCCTGAGCATTTATATCAGTAGTACCTACAACGGGTAGAGTTCAAACTGACAACCAGTTTGGTTTAAGCCCAAATCTGGTACATTGAACAAGTTGTACTTACATTAATTTTATTGCAACCATTGCTGCATCAGACACTACTCAAAATCTGCAGCCTTTACTATAGCCTCATCATCAGCATTAAATGTTCCCACTGCTGGGACACAGGCCGTCTCGGTGAAAGGGAGTGGGCCGTAATCCACCACAGTGCCCAGTGCGGGTTGGTAGATGTCATATGTCTTCGAATTTTTGATTCTAAGACATGCCGGTTTCCTCACGAGATGTTTCCCTTCACCGTTTTGAAAGCAGCGGTGATGCAATAATTTACACAAAATAAAGCGCCTGCTTTGGGTTCAAACCTACGACATGCAACTCGTAAGCCGCGGCCATTACCACTGGGCCACCACTGCTCTCTTTATTATAGGCTTATTAAGGCTTGCCACAATTTTGCATAAAACCCAAAAAACTACGTTTCCGTCAGCTCACGAATGCAGCTCATGGATGTCGTCACTCGCCATCTTCAAGTGTCCATAGATCGGGTACTATAAAACTTTTTAAGCTCTTTTGGTCTGGTTTTTCTTCAAGACAAATTGGTTTTCATTATAATTATTGTGCCTCTGGCGTGAAGACTCACTTCAAGTTCCGCTAAAAAGATGTTATAATTTCTCTATAATAAGAACGTTACTGTGTTTCCGACGTTATTTAATCTCGAGCAGGAAAACACTGTGTTCATTCTCAATAGTTTTTGCAAATTATGTGCATGCACGCGATTGAGTTATACTATTGCAATAAAACATGTATTAAATAAATATAGACGGGACTTTTGATAAAAAAAAAACAGTGGCACTCCGGGAGTGCCGACAGAAGTGAAAACTTGAAAAAAATTCGGCACTGCGGTAATCAATGCGTTGATGTCTTTTACTCCACAGTGTCGGTAAATTGCGTTACAGTGTTGCGAAATAAATGGTTTAGTCCCATCTCAAAAAAGCCCAACGCGCCTAAAGAAGTTGTCACTTCAAAAATCCTTCGTGAAAACAATGTAAGAGGGTCGGTAATAGCATCTCTAAAAGCTATGAAGACTGCAGTCAGGAGCGGATTTTTAAGAGCTTATAGGCAGGGCTGCTGCAGGGCAGTAGCCCTGCACAGGAATTGTGTAACACAAGTTCAATCACAATCCAAGGGTTTTGAAGGAAAATCCCAATCCATAGCTTCATAGGTTTGAAAATTCGTCTGCTCAACAACATAAATAATGCAGTGACCATGGCCGAACTGTCAAAATTAAAGGAATTACGATCAATTGTCCTTTTTATTGTTTGTTACGCTGATCTGATAGCTAAGTATGAAGGAAAGAGAAATAATCCAAGAACGAAAAGTTCCAATCAAACACTAGGTGGTATATGTTGACGATTTGCAAGGCAATCTGTCACAGGAAAGTTCATTTACATCTGTTCATTGCACCACCACAGTTCATTACACTATCCTCACACCAAATCAACTAGAGAATACCAAACTGTATTACAATTACAACAAAAAAAAAAAACACCGACAAATATAATTCGCACACGCATCGCTGAAAAAACGCGATGGAGTGAAAAAACGAAATCGTTGCTAATTTGACGCGAATCACGCAATGAGAGTAACTGTCACGGTGACGTAAGATGTCACTGACCCCCGTGACATCGCCAAACTGTACCTTGCTTTTGATGACTCTTTTGCTGACTTAATAAGTTTGATTACCATAGCTTCACGGTATTTTCTTTTGGATAGATGCGCTACCGGCTTTGGCGACAAAAAATGTTTCATAGATTACCGCTTATTCTGTTATGCTGGTCCCTAAGTAAAAAAACGTGTCTAGATATTTGCCATCTGCAATTTCTCGGTGGCAGCCCGGAGTCTAGATTTGTGCCCGGTTGATGGCAACAGGCTCGATCCCTATTACATGGAACTTAAACATAACTGGCGAAATGTGGGTGTACTATTGATAAACTTCTGCCCAACCCTTCGGGGAAATACAGGCATGATGTTATGTTATATTTTTTGGGCACCTGTCATCAGATCAAAGTCGTATAAATACAGAGAATAGTATGGGATTGTGATGCCATTACATACGAGGAACATGTGACATGATGTGGTTTAGAGGGAAGTGAACACTGAGATCATGGCTAATAGAGATGTAAAGAAGAAGCGACATGCTGCGCGTGCATCAAAAAATTGGGATGAAAGCAGGAGGATGATAAAGGTAACGTAACATCGAGACGTTCAGAATAGTGTATCACAAGAAACTTGTTTAAATATCATCATTAAATGATATCTCGATGAAAAGGAAAACCCGAGTAAAAATAAACTCAATAGTTTGAAATCGCCACACGCAATGAGCAAGCTGAGTGATTAATATCAATGCCCTCTCCTGCCTGTGTGAGAAATGGCATTTGTCCTGTAGACTGGGAGAATCACACTTTGCCTATTTTTTAAATCGAGTATTACAAATTAATGATGCATTCACACAATACTTCCCACTATTTCTCATGTCACTAAGGAAGTTAACAATGATAAATTGATGTTAATATATTATAAAGAGTATCATTTAGATACTAATAACCTGCGAATTAACATTAAATACATAGAGAATCATATTGTTGATATAAACAACGCATCCGATGATACTGAATTATGCAAGATACTGTCTTATCTATCGGTGTATGAAATGTTAATAACATTTATATATTTTATGGCTAAATGCTAAATTAAGACATTTTGATTTACATAATGTAAGGATAAGCTACTTTCCTGGCAAATATTTCTTTTGTGATAAATATGACGAGAATGACAAATTCAATTCGGAAGGTAAGGTTGTGTATAACTTTGTTTACAACGTAATTTATATCCCAGGTCAAGTGTCTGACATCAATCTATTCATGGACAATATAAATGACGTAAACTAGACACTTACAAAATGGACTCCTATGTTTTAGAATATTGTCTATTGTCGACTCAACGTTTACTGCTGCTCATGAATCTTCATATTGTCTGCCATTAACTTCTTCACTTACATTTTCATTTCTAAAACTAGCATTCTTGACAAAAACATTGGTATTCTAAACTAAAGCCTTTTTGTCATGGATGTAGGCAGCAGCAACAGAACCAGATCTACGATGCATACCTTCCTCCTTTTGCTACGTTCACGTTGTTAAATTGGTATTTATACATTTCGTCAACCAAAGATTTTTCTCGCTCTTCCTAAAGTTGTTCCAGCCCTACGACAGGGTCAATTGACAAAAAGGTTGCGCGGTCATTTGTAGAAGCATGACCAGTAACCTACTTTCCACCGTATGACCTTCGCAACCCTCGGAGAAAACAGATTTTCGCATTCTGATGATATCAGTAAAACAGGTGGGGTCTAATCTTTACCTATCATCTCGCTGGGTATTGAACTTGCTTGCTCAACGTTTTAAGCAGGAAATATTGGAAACCTGAAATCGTTGCAATATTTTTCTGATTTCTGACAATCTTTACGTTTCTAGACTTACTGTGGAATAACGGTATTATCTGTATGTGCTGTTCGATTTGTTCTCTTTTGTTTTGTTGTCCCTATTATTTAAAAAGTACGAGTAACTAAAATAGTCATTGCCATGTTGCAAATCTGCTAGATATACATTTCAAAAATATTATATGTCATCGATTACTTATACTTTGTTCAATAGAATACTAGCAGGTGTTTTCCTAAGACCTTGTTAATATTCCTGGGATAATTCCAGTCTCAAGTTTTCTAACATTATCGTTATTATAATGTGATGTCCATACTCCATTCTAATCTGTTGACATTTTTACGCAAAGTTGTAAAATAAATAAGTAGACTCGAACGGTGAGAGATTCTAGTTTTTCTGTTTATAGTTGCATCTTTGCATTTTACTGCGTGTTAAAATAGAATATAGATGTTATCCTTTGAGGACACAACATAGAAATTATTATGTAACTTGGCTTAGCCGTTTTTGCTGTGGCTACAGGTGTGTGTTACAGGTAAAAACTTCATTGATGAACGTACCTATAATACTTCTATAATTAATAAACCAGTCTTATAACAATTCGTTCTTTTTATATGCCAAACCTACCTCTGCTATTAAAAATCAAAACGAGTAAGAGAAGGAAGATACACAAAAACATAATCATGATGTGTTGCCAATAATGCCAATAGACAGATGACCTTTAATTCCTGAGAATCCGATTATGTCAGAACGTATATTTGATTTTCATCAAAAAGCAACAAAACATTTTCGGTTCCAAAGCTTAAAGATTTATTTTTATTTTATTCTAATATATTGCAAGGGTGTCAAATTTGCACATATATCGATAAAGACTCAAATCCTCTTAGAATTTAAGAAGCATCAGATTACAAAATCGTTTTATCAAATTCCAAGATTCGAACTTAACGCAAAAAGACAAAAGTCGTGATCCATAAGAATGCTTTTTATGTCGTAGACTTTCAATTTTGAAACGAAACGTTATCTGTCTATAAATTCAATTTTCATTTCAATTCTGTCGATCAATTTAGTCGTTCCCATTATTTGTAATAATGTTGTAATTGGCATTTCTATAATAAGTCTGATAGCTGCCATCTGTACTAATAATATCATTTTACGATCATAATTTTACTGTTACTTAATAAATTTTCACTTTCGGTCCATCTAGACTCGACCGTGCGATGAACTATTATCAGGTGGAAATAATATTAACGGTTATATTTATTTGTCAACAGGCAAGCCGAAAGATATCAAAATGCGGGTATCTGTTCGTGGCTCCTGGGTGGGACTTCTCCAATCCGCTCTACAGAACAAAGGTAAGAATTAATTAAGTTAATAACAATTCTTCTTCAACGTATATCGATGATCTTTTGATTGTAGTGTTCGAAAGATGGTAGCTGACAATAGTGTAAATAAGAATATTGTTCTGCGTATTAAATTGATATCTTCTTTGAGAAATTTTTGACGTTTCTTCACATTATTATGCATTGATTTTATTTTCAACGCACATAATCATCTGCACATTCTGCCTCATCAAAATGAAGAGCACTACAATCTCGCTTCAATCTCGGTAATCGCACTTCAACCATACCTGACCTCGATAGTGTCACACCACACCCTCACTCCATATGCTAATCACACCAGTTGTCACAGTTCAATTGTTCCTCGATGCGCCCGCGCAAGTCCTTGCCCTCTAATTACTTTCCCGAAGTGATTTTCATAAAGTACTGTTATGTGTGGACCCCATTGTTTCGACTTATGGGAATTGTGAATATGTAATGGTGTTTTGTTTACATGGTATGGGAATGAAAGAATAACATGCGCAAAAGGCTTTTTGCAAACAATTCTTATGGGCTTGACTGATGGGTTCTTTATCGAGAGAACTACTCGGTGCATCTGTCACATACGAATTGATTTCTTGGTACTTACCTAACATCTTATCGCCAAGATATATATAAAGGCTTATCGCTGTCATTTCATTAGTGTGATTGCTAAAACCGAAAAATATTGATCATTCACCGCATGTCTCGCCAGGCGAATTGATAACGCGAATCTCCCGTGATTAATAATATTCTGCCAACTTAAATTCGCGCCTTAAAAAAACAGCCGCCATGTTTTTTGACACTTTTTGGCGCCAAGACGCAGCCCCCTGCCGGGACCTTATCGTAATCTCCCGAGATTCAAGTTTTGGGACCTCTTTTTTGTTTGCATAATAATAATATTTCATGGCGTTCTTATCGATGATGCCATTCGTACCTGACTTTAATGAAACGACCAAAAAGTCAACAATGGATGCGTATACGTCGTATTTTGTGTGTATCTAATATTCGGGACGCTGATTGGTCGTATCGTTTTCGGAATGGCCAATAAGATTTGAATTTGTGAGCTGAATTCGTTTTATGAATGTTACAATTTGTCGTTAGATGTTTCTCTTGAACACAGCCTGCCTGATCTCAGATTAGTTTATGAAGGAGCCATTCTAGTTTTCAGACCGGTTTCTGTCAGAATGAGTAATGACTTTGATAGCTTCTGCTTTCAACTTGTTTTTCTTCGTATAAAATTTCCCTGGGCTGTCTCGAAACCTGGAACCAGAAGTAAAATAATATAATAAAATAAAAATGCTGCAAAAACACAAGATAGCCTGATAATTTCAGACATTTCATCATAACGGTCCTGTCAACTGATCAATATTAATTATTCGTCTGACACAAACGTCAGGACTTCCACACCTTCAAATACTCAATAATGAACCGTAGCTCCTTACAATAAGGATTATTGGTATCAATATAAATTGTATTTTCGGTAACTCAGTAATATATAATTGTAGAGATGTAGCGATAAATAAAGCGATTGCTTATTGATAGCTTCGATTTCATATCTAGACGTGTGCGGTTGCTTTATGTTCTGATGATGTTCATAACTTTTGGTTTAAATATTTCGATGGTATTTCATTGGAAGGGTTTGTGGAACGCTGATACATTAAGTTAATTTTATTTCTTAGAGTTAGAATATTTAAGATTCCTAATGTCTTTCACGTTAGGAATTTTAAATATCCCAATTATGCTGATATTTTATTTGTATTGTAGTTTTATTTATTGCATTATTGTAGCATTAGTAGAATACACAATAGGGTTTAGTATCAATTCTGAAAAGGAACGAAAAAAAATCTAAAAGTTATCATTTAAACTTTTATTTTATAGAACATTATAAAAATTTCAACGTGTAGGATCTTAGAGTAGTCGCAGCATAATCAATAGACATAAAAAATAATGAAATACTTACTACATTTAGTGAACATTCCATAATTCATTGACATTGACACTCTTCAGGTCAAGAACAAACGTATTATGACCAAAAAAAAATCGAAAGATTAACGTTTGAAAAATGCCACACACTTTATTATACTGTCGCACCCGCTATGGGCAAAGGATAATAGTGTTGACGATGGCAATAAATATGGATGTTCCGCGAAACTCGATTAGGGTCTAATGTGGATGGATTTTAAAAAAATATGAAGGAAAGTGGGGGAGGGGGGCATTCGATACATTGTAGCCCTGAAGGGTTTTATTACGAGCTTATAAAATTGAGATTTATGTGATTTTTCGGGGTTATAATTTGGATGAATTGGGAGGTTTACGTCGAATAATGCGTATGCGCATTGAAGAGTTTTCACAGGGACGTCTAAGGATAAACACAGTTTTATGAAAGAATATATCTAGCTTGGGCTTGTGATTGGAGAGGCCACCGACAGACTACTACGTATAGGCGGAAAAGGCTTAATAGAATTAATTTTGATAAAAAAATTGGTGTTAATTTCTTCATTTCAAAATCTCAAAGAAAAATCTGACGATTTAGCTTTTGCATAAGCCTGCGGAATCCGCATCATCACCGCTCAAAATCTCACAGTACCCACAGCCTAAACCAAGTAATATTAAACCCCACAACAATACATTGGCTAACGCAAACGATTATATTAACTGACATAATTATACAAAAAGAAATCGTTTTCACTGTAACGTCAGTCCGGAATACTTAAAATGATATTATTCATGTCATAGATGACTTTCTACCCGTTCTGATTGCGGGATTCAGTAACCGCAGCTGGCAATATAAATATTAAAAAGATGCAGAAGGTACATTGTGAACAAATTATCGAAACAGAGACCCAAAAAAAAAGCAACAAAATACGTTTATTTGCGGTATACATGACGCAAAGAAAGAACACAAACAAGAAAAGGACATTAAAAAAACAAAGAAACTTAAAGTAGCTGTAAGAAACGAACTAAGACAAATACAGTTTATAGAATTCCAGGCAAATTTGTAATTTCAGCGCGTGTGGAAATCACAAATTTAACCATCGCATGCTGATAACTCTCAAAACAACAGTTTCTTATCAAAACTCAGTCACACAAAAACACTAGTTTTCAATAATTCCTTTATCATTAACACCATAATCTTCATCAACCACAATAGTCCTCACATACGTCTCCGATTACTAAGCTCGATCCTTGAGCACTCACAAAATCTAAAGCCATTTATTCAAACTAGGCTGAGAATCAGCACTTTTTGAACGACAAAATTAAATAAGACAGTCCCCCAAAACGCCCACCCTTCACCACTTCTTAGTGCTTTAGCTGGGAAGAAGAAGTGGTGCAACAAACTCCCCAGCAGCACAGCTGTCTATTCAGTTAAAAGAACTTGATGCAGATGCATGCATCGCCCTTTTAGTAATGAAATGAACCTTCTGTCCTTCCGTACCCAGCGTTCGTCAAGTTGTGCGGATCGCACGCACGACTGCCTATAGAAAGCAACACTTGGTAATTTTTACTCCATTTTTGTATCAAAGCAGGAAACACGGAAAGATTACATCAGATCTTTAAATGAGATTTTTGAAAAGCTTGTTACTTAAATAATTGCTACGCTATTTGCATAGTTGCAACTTACAATTGATTTTGTAACTTAAATAAGATTTGATTTGGAAACGAGGCTTTATCGCTTTATCAGTTAGTCAATAAGTTTATTAAGTTGCAATTTTGAAGTAAAAAATTCTTTAGGCGCGTTGGACATTTTTGAGATGGGAAAAAACAATTGAACTCGCGACACCGTTACGGACCTCATTTTTGTAAACGCGATTGTACTCTTTATTTATATTACGTTACGGATCAATTTTCTAAGTAAGTATTTTTACTTTAAAGGTTTTGGAAGTATTTTTTTAAGTTTTCACTTCTGTCGGCACTCCCGGAGTGCCACTGTTTTTTTGTATAGAATTGTTCTCAGTTATCCAGATTATCAGCCCAGCCGATAAAATATTATACACTTTTAAACATTAATTGTGTTAAAAAACTAATCAGGATGTGTCGAATTATATAATTTAAACCAATTACTAACATGATTGTATTCGAATTTGTCTTTTGAAGGTCAAACTAATAATCTTCAATGATAATTGGCTTAAAAGAATGGAGGCTAGCAGCTTAACACCTCTAAGGTCACAGGAAGGTGGTGTTGTAACTCAGACTGCCAAACTGAACCTTGAAAAGGACAGAGAAGACACTGCCCATATTGGTAAATGTCCTTCAAATAGGTCGCAGTGTCAAAAAGGTCACAATTGGTAAGATGTTTTTAAAAGAATGATATAGTTTTGTCCCATGTTACTTAGAGGGCCAAATATTTGTCTCTTCCATTCTCCCAGGCCCAGCTGTCAACTGTCACGTTATCATTCACTGATTCGTTCATATCATCAAAAGATTTGTAAACGTTCGTTCCATATTCGCTCTTTATTAATACGGCTTTAAAATATTCGTACAGCCAGGTGTGCCGAACGAATCTCATGTATTAATTAATGGAGATAAGGTGTATTAAAAGACCATTACGTGCAGTACTATGTAAGCAATTTTGTTCTGTAGACTCTTTAGCATTTTATGACAGCGATGGAGGTACTAGTAAATGGTTAGTTTTAGTCCAGTCATCTTAGTCAAAATTAGGTACCTAAGTATCTCGGAATTTGAGATACCCAGCTATAAACTCGTATAAACTTGTATTTTGACATCCTAAAAGTTGTCTCAAAACCTCCATAAACGGTAGGGCGTACGCGACTATTAAAATCTAAGGTCAAGGTTCACAAAAATTGATTTTTTTTGCACATTTTTTTGCAAATATCTCGTTTTC